>OV277869.1:50919688-55919688 GCA_922989275.2 Gari tellinella | reverse complement strand
TTATTTCCATTGCAAATAATTTGGAGCCAGATCAGACACCGGGTAACCCGGTGTCTGATCAGGCTCCAAATTGCTTGCCACCACCATTAAGATGAATAATCAGAATTTTCGAAACGTTGTCCCTTTCTAAATTTTATTGCAATGCTTGTGCGTTTAAACGGGAAAGAATAACGTCTTCTCAGAATCTGTTATTCTTTCCCGTTTAAACGCAAACGTACGCAAAGCACTAAAACGTAGAAAAGAACAACTTTTAGACAATTCTAATAATTCATGTTTATCTTGGTGGCAAACAGTTAGGAGCCTGATCAAACGCCGGGTTACCCGGCGTCTGATCTGGCTCCAAACTGTTTGTATTGTAAATAATAGTTTTAGTGTAAACGCGTTTATTGGGAAAGAATAACAGATTCTCAACTGTAGCACAAAAAGTGTTAATTGCATTTCGTCCAATGCAGGTTCAAGGTCAATCGCATATACCCGTTATTTTAACAAGGTGCTTCATTTAGATGACCGGCAAATGCTGTCTGCTTGGAAAATATCGTCTTCTGGAATCATTAAAGTAAATATCCCCGTTTTGGAAATACACATTATTTCCAGGATGCAGACAGTCGGAATGATTTCACTCCCGCTGTGTTAAGTGGCGTCTGATGGTGATCTAAACTGTTTGCCAATTCGAGGCAGTTCGGATCGACAGTTGTTCGAAGGCTATAGGTATAATGAGGTAGCCATATGAACCAGATGTTGAATCACCAAGCACCTCTTTACTCTATGGGCAAACATACAGGCCATAACACTATCGCTGGAGAACTCCCGCTGTTTTCACAGTAACGTATTTCCTCTCAGTTTAGCCCCACCCACCACCCTTTTATTAACTCTATCAACACAATGAATCTGTTTAAATTTTAAAAAGATATCCCCTTCATACGCAAACAGTGTAGAGCAGTATTCATTAAACTAACAAGAATTCCAAGTAGACTGGTTTACTATCGCTCGAGAACCCCCGCTGTTTTCACAGGAGCGTCTTTCCTCTCATTTTAGCCCCACCCACCACCCTTTTATTTCATTACTGTTCGTGTATTAACTCTTTCAACATCATTATAGATCAGTTTAGATTTTAAAGAGATACTCCCTTCATACGCAAACAGTGTAGAACCAGATCAGAGGGCTCCTATAGGGGCACTCTGATCAGGGTCTACACTGTTTGCTACATGTAGTATTCAAAGTGGGCAATTCTGTCTATCTCTCTTTCTTTCTCTCTTTTCCTCCTCTCCCTCTCGCTCTCTTACTCTATCCCCGTATCCCATTCCCCATCAACTCTCTCTCTTCCTCATCTTTCTCACTCTCTCACTCACCCACACACACCTGTCTTAGACACAAGTGATTTGGGTGATGACTGTAACGTATATAGCATGAGCAATCCAGGTGAAACAGAAGCTGATTCACAAAGCATCTATTGACATACAGGACCAACAAACAGGTCACAGCTACAGTAAAACCTCTCTTTACAACCACTAAATTATTGGAATAATCCGCTATTAAATACATGTAGCTGCTTAAAGCAACGTGAACGTTTCATAACAGAAAGCTCCTTTAGGAGCCTTCTGTATTACGTTCATTTTGCTTTAAGCTGTCATCTGTCTTAATGGAGTCAATTAGCTTTCCTTTTACTGGTCGCAGTGCAGAAGTTTTACTGTATTCTACTTTGGTGTCCCGCTGATTTCACATGAAGGTGTTCCGCCGCTTTGGCGTATATTAAGTGATAGGAAATCGAACCTGATAACAAGTATCGATAATTGAAAACCTCTGCCAAGTGATAATCGATTAGTAATCGGTAGTTAATGAATAAGGAGAAAAGGCGCGCTGTGTTACTTTTTTACTGGATCAAGTGTGACCACTCGCAGGAAGACTGACAGCTTTCCGTATTACAGTTGTTCTTCATTTAAATAAACGAAAACAAACAAAAACAAATATACATTCAGTAGATCTACTCCTTATCAATATATTGTTTGGAATTATATTAGTATATACTACTACTAGTACTTTAACCCTTTCCCTGATAGAAGCGACTTTTAGCGCATTCATTTTATTCATCCGCCAAAGAAAATAGTTCCATTTTATACTGTCATGAATATGTACCATAAGAAATATTTTCTATATCCTAGCATTTAGTAACTTAAAGCAGGATGAAAGTAAAGCAGAATGCGCCCTAGGGCGCATTCTGCTTTACTTTCAACCTGCTTTAATAGGTCACATATCTTAACTACTAGAAACAGGCTATTGGGTAATGGGTTAATATGAACTTTAACACGCCATTTGGTCACGTACCATAAACAATTTGATGTATAACAATAAATCATACTGCATGTTTGTATGCCAGAGATGTAATAAAATATTTTTTCTGTAAAAACTAATAAGAAAATAAGCTGTTGTTTCTGTTAATAGAATGCTCTGTTTTAAATGGTTAATAAATGCCCTTGTTTCAGAAGCCCCTATAGACCGAACGTTTCCAAGTCCGGAGATGTTTCGTTTCAGTAGTTTTGTTGTACAATGGAGATAACTTTATTATATTAACCCAATAAACGCGTTTACACTAAAACTATTATTTCCCAGTGATTTATTTTTACCTCTGCATCCTGAGTTTATACTCATTGAGTTTGCCAGGGACTCATTAGTTGAAAAGTTGCGAGTCCTGTGGACCCATAGCTTTTCTGGCATTTATTAAGCCATTTCTCCATATGACACAACTTTTTGCCTATAATGTATTCTTTCACTGACGTAACTAGTTCTATTTGTATAATAGGCAACATCAAAACTTTTTCTCCTAGAAGATAGTAGCTTAAAGCAGATTGAAAGTAAAGCAGAATGTGCCCTAGGCACATTCGGCAATACTTTCAAACTGCTTTAAGCCGTCACCTGTCTAGAAAACTAGAAATAAGTTTTGGATATTGTGATAATTGTTCACGTCAAGGACTCAGTTTTAGTCTCAAGGACTCATTGTTTTACAGAATGTGCATCCCGAGGACTCATTCATCTGATTTCTGAAATTATCACTGATTTCCATTGCAAATAGTTTGGAGCTAGATCAGACGCCGTCTAGCCCGGCGTCTGATCAGGCTCCAAAATGTTTGCAATTCAATTGAGAAAAAATCGTCAAAATATTCAGTACGTTGTCATTTTCTCCATTTACTGCAGTGCGTTTGCGTTTCGTTTGCGTTTAAAGGGGAACAAAAAACGCATTCTCCACTGTGAGTTGGCAATGTTGTATTTTTTCTACGACAACATACATTTGTAACTATGCGACCAATATTATGAGTGATGCTTATTAACATGGTGTTTTATTTAACATGGTTAGTGTTGGATAATTTACTCTGGCAAATATCTGTTGAAAGCCGATTTGTTGTTGTTGACTATTTTAGCAGGAATCGTCCGCGGCAGTCAATAGAGTTGGAGATATTATTTTCCGTTTAAACCGTTACCTAATAACTAAACTAGTATTTCTATTACTTTTTTACAGAAAGATGACCACTTAAAACAGGTTGAAAGTAAAGCAGACTACATGTATGACTTAATTCAGCTTTATACTTTCAGTCTATTTTAATCTACCGTCACATCATATAATTTGTGGCTTCCGTGACCTGGTGGTATAGTCACTGTACCTTACATCACTAAGCTCCTCACCGCTGTGAGTTCGAATCCCAGTAGGGTCGTTCGGATTTTTCATGTGAGGGAGCCTTCCAGCTGGCTTGCGGAAGGTCGGTAGTTCTACCCTGTTGCCGATTTGTGCATGAAACAGTCCATACAGGACGTCTGGGATCTTCACCCACCTATAATTAGCTGGACGTCGCGATATGACTGAAATACTGTTGAAACCGACGTAAAATCAAAACAAATCAAATCAAACACCATATAATTTATCTTTATGGTGGATATTCATGACTGTATACATTTGAAGAAATTGTTTCAGTGTAGGATACATTAGAGGTGTGAAGAGGTCGTACAGTGGAGAATCTGTTATTCTTTCCCAATAAACGCGTTTACGCTAAAACTATTATTTACAGTGCAAACAGTTTGGAGCCAGATCAGACGCCGGGTAATAGATTTTTTCAATGAAAACTTCAAAAATCTTCTTGTCTGAAACCATAGTACACTGAGTTAAGATATTTTGCACATATCATCGTTTACAGGTCCTCTATCTTAGTTGTTCAAATTTTGCCCCTGGGGTCAAAATTGGCCCCGCCCTGGTGTCACCTTTTACAAATCTTCTTTTCTGAAATCATGTGACCCATCGTAGTGTCACCATTGTCAGGTGAGCGATCAAGGGCCAGTCTGGCCCTCATGTTTCCAAATACTGGCCATTTTCGGTACTATGTATACGGAGAGTGATCGGACTCGTTCACTGTTGGTCCGTTCCGAACCATGATTAAGCATGGTACGGAATGGGCCGTCAGTTTACGAAAATCAGATTCTGCACTGTCTGGTTTATCATATTTTGCTGTATGGTTATACACTCATCAGTGTCTACATTGTTAGCCATGTACTTAAGTAGACACTAGGCTTAAAGTAGTTATTAATGAGATTTTTGTATGGCAATTAACAACAAAATGTGAGAAATGTATACACTCAAACATTTTGTGTACCTAAACATGCGGAAGTAATACTGCTTATAAATAGAGATTTGACCCTTTCAACCCTAAATATCTCTTGTGGGTATGTATTATCCTTTTGGACTCTTCTAGTTCAGGGATTTGGAACCAGTCTACTGTTGAATGTTTTATACATGTATGACAGCAAACACCCATGAAATATCAAACAGTGCAGACCCTGATCAGAGGGCTCCTACAGGAGCCCTCTGATCAGGGTCTACACTGTTTGCGTATGTAATCAGTATTCTCTACAGCGGGCTGTAGGGTTTAAAGGGTTAAGAATATAATATTATCTGCTTTTTCTTCTGAATCGACACATTGTTGAACGATGGATTATACCGTTATAGGGTTTGCTTGTAAACATGTTTTTATGTTTATCAAACCACACATGAAATAACACTGACGAACACGGTATTTTCTTTTGTTTAACCCTTTTCACAATGGCTTATTTTCTGCGTTTCACGTTGTTGGTTGTTCAAAAAAGGTCTTAATGTAAAGTAGAAACCTCCTGTAGGAACTTTCTGCTATACAGTTGGCCTGCGTAAAACACGTGCCTGTTAGGATGCAGCAAATGTTCCCTGTGGTTTTAAACCAATTACCGCATAAATACGCCTTTTTACGCCTTATACCCTCCACTGAAGAAAAAAGTTTTATTTTATAGTAGTAATGAATATGTACCATACGTAATATGTCTATATCCTAGAAGTATAGGTAGCTTAAAGCAGGTTGAAAGTAAAGCAGAGAGTGCATTGAAGCACATGGTGTTTTACGTTCAACCTGCGTTTATAAGAATTCGGCTCTTTTCAGCCTGTTTTCAGAATCCATCTGTCAGGGTGCAAGGAAAATTCATATGTCGCTTTCAAAGAATTTGGTAGATATATGAATAACGTGGATTTCTATTTTATTAAGAGCAATGACTAACTGCGTCAAAGGGCGATTTAACGGGAGAATTTGACCTTGCAATTTACCCCCTATTAAGGCGATTAATTTGTAGCATTTTCAAGATCAAATAACATAAGCAGACGACAATTCCCCAGCAGACTATATATTTTTCCCTTCTAACACAGATACAGTGGAGATGACGTTATTCTTTCCCGTTCAAACGCAAACAGGGCGTATATACGCATCGCAGTTAAACGGAGAAAATGTAAACGTTTTAAAAAAAATTGACGACTTATCTTAATTTAAGTAGCAAACGGTTTGGAGCCTGATTAGACGCCGGGTCACCCGGCGTCTAATCTGGTTCCAAACTGTTTGCAATGGAAATAATAGTTTTAGCGTAAACGCGTTTATTGGGAAAGAATAACGTCTTCTCCACAGTATCGTTGAGTATATCTTATCTCATCTCCAATCGGTCGGTACCATAGCGAGAGAGATGATTTGCACATTAATACGCTGCAGATAACAAGAGATGCATGTAGACTGGAAAATCAATTATTTTGCCGAAAAATTGTCATTTCATTATCTGCAGCGTAGCAAAAAAAGCCGCCACAGGGCTCCAGATATATTAAGAAGGAGTAAACTGAACGAATCCAATACTTCACTCATTTCGGCACCAAATCCTATGGAGTTACTACTCATTAGAATCGCCTCGGAGAGACGATTCTAATGAGTAGTGACACCATAGGGTTTAATGCAGAAATAAAGATTTAAGTTTTTGAAATACTCCTCTTGTCTCGAACTCTAAGACGGTTCTGGTATTATGTGTTTTTGTATTGCATTCCTTTGTTAACAAATTTGAATCCAGACCAGATGTTACTCGGCGTCCGATCTTGATTTAAACTGTTTGCTACCAAGAAGATGAGTCATTTTCAGAAATTTAGCAGACGATATTTAGTTTACTTTTAACGGGTGAATAAAGGTTGTTTTCCGTTTCTTCTAAGCGCAGGGCAATTAATTCAACCAATTTATATCTGGATATTTCAATGAACTCTCCCTGTAAACTTGCTGGAAGATTCCATTGGACATATAAAGGAGGTTTAAAGACATTGCAGTATTTGTCCATACAGAAACATGTTTCATATGATATACAGTGGAGAATCTGTTATTCTTTCCCAATAAACGCGTTTACGCTAAACTATTATTTGCAGTGCAAACAGTTTGGAGCCAGATCAGACGCCGGGTAACCCGGCGTCTGATCAGGCTCCAAACTGTTTGCCACCAAGATAAACATGAATTATCAGAATTGTCAAAAAGTTGTACTTTTCTACGTTTTAGTGCTTTGCGTTTGCGTGCGTTTGCGTTTAAACGGGAAAGAATAACAGATTCTCCACTGTAGCAAACATTGCTGGCCACGAGGAGGGCGTCGTCTCCTCAGGGTCGACACTGTTTGCGTATGTCCACTACAGTATACACTAGGTTAAATGGGTAAGGCTTGATTAAGCAAGCCTATTTTGAGTAGGATTGGATCCTGCTGAGCAATAGAACAACTTGGCTGATCTAGAAGGCGTCATCGTGATCTATATCCAATTAAAACAATTTCAGTTATGCATAACGTGGAGTCTGATCAGGATCCAAGCTGCGTGGCAACATACTTCAAGTATAACGTCATAATTTTGAGTTGAAGACGTTAAACTTTAGCAGACGATATTTTTGTCTGTAAAAAAGTTAAATATGACGGTTAAATTTGACGGTGGAAGAATTTAGCTAACGAACAGTGTATAAAAATCAATTTCATGGCTCAAGGCTTGTTGAGTCACCATTTCAAACGGAGTAAAACTGTGACGATAAAGACGCAGATGGCTCAGTAATGTAAAGTAACCTTAAATGACTAACATTTTGTAAAAGTAACTTTTTAAACAGTGAATCTGAATTCGATAAGCTGTAAGAGTGGAGGACAGAAAGAGACAGTGTAGGGCGTGAGCGAGCGAGCGAGCGCGAAAGTGAGAGACAGGAACAGGCAGACAGACAGGCATACAGACATGCATACAGAGATACAGAGAGACAAAGACAAATACAGAGACCGACAGACAGACCTATAGACAGACATACACAGACATACATACACAGACAGACAGAGATAGGTATAGACGAGCACTATACAGGCATACGACAGACAGACAGGCATACGACAGACCGACAGGCAGACAGGCTTATAAACATATAGATAGATATGAGAGAGAAAGAGAGAGAGAGAGAGAGAGAGAGAGAGAGAGAGAGAGAGAGGGAGAGAGATAAAGTTACATAGAGGGAGACTAATAGAGAGTAACTTATACGGACACAGACGGAGAGAGAGAAAGACATACATACAGAGAGTGACACAGACAGAAAAAGCAGATAAACAGACACAGGCAGAGATACAGAGAGAGACGCAGGCAGACAGACGCACAGTGGCAGTTTCTGCACTGTTTGTTTAACCTTTTATCTGATACGGAACAATTAATAGTTCTGAAAGCATAAAAGGGTAAATTATGTATGAGAGAGAGAGAGTAAAGAGCCCCGATACACATTAAATTTATACATCAGCATATTAAGTACATGTCATATTAAGTACATGCCATAATTAGAATGTGTAACCCCCTGTGCCACTCGAATGACATTATTAAAAGTTTGGACATTGATGAGATGCCGAGGTTCGTGATTATGTACCAGCTATTGACAATCGTATTGAGTATCGGTGGAAGTTTGAACGAAACACAATTAAATGTAAAAGCTCTATCTTATATAACGTTTGAAGCATTTTGTAAGAAAGCACGATGAAGTAAAATGATCCAGTTTAAGTCGAACTCTGTCAATCATTGCTATAAATAAATAATTATGACCTAACAATAGCTTATCATAACAGTGTATACTGTAAAACCTCTCCGTTACAATCACTAAATGTGCATGTAACTTGTGTTAATTATAAGGTTTTACGACAGGTGACTGTTAAAGCAAGGTGACAGTAAACAGAAAGCTCCTTTTTGTTTTACTATCACCTTGCTTTTAAAGCGACTCGCAACCAGATGGTGCATTAAAAATAGTAATTTGTAAATATGTGTCAAACGCTTATATAAATGGTAAAGAATTATTGTTCGACAATATTGACCTGACGTTGAACTTTATGCATGAATAGATTAAAGAGTGATGACACAGTATAAATCAATAATCGACAGCGTGCCGTACACTGTCGGGAATGTTCGATAAATTACGTAAATCGTGTTACATTATTGATCTTATTTGGAGTAAAACTCCCACCTAGATAAGCGATAAAATACGATTCCGATTATGCTAGCATAATCGTATCTACTAAAAAGCATCCTGTTGGGTTTAGATTTGGTTTTAAATGACAGATCATCGATACCCTCACCTGCGATTAACTCCGGTTCACTATATATACCTAATTGGCAACCACTTGACGTATCGCATCTGCCATAGGTGGGTCGTTAGAGCGAATGATTTGTAATGGCGAGGTCACGGGTTCGAATCCCGTATGAGGAAAATATTTTTATTTGCATTTTCATATTTAAGTTATAAATTTTATTTTACACATAAAACGCACGGATGACACGTTCTTCTCATTGCCACGTGCCATTCTATGCCACGTCATACGTTTTCTCACACACAGCCTAACCAGCAACATATAAAATAGGAAGTCTAACTATATTTTATCATCTAGATTCGGCGACGTTTGCAAAAATAAAGCAAAAGAACAATACATGTAAGAAAGAAAGCGAGAAAAAAGAAAATTATATAGGAAAGAAAGAAAAAAACAGAAGCAGTATATGTTGGGAAAAATGGAAAAAAAGGATGATGCACGGGTCTCGAACCACTGGCCTTTTACGAAAAGATAATGTATAGTCGCCGTCCTTACCACTTGAGCTAATAACTTATCGATACGTTTGATAACCGGTCAATGCTATTTGTCTTTTTTGACCGGTTTCGGTACCATGTGCGTTCTCGTATAAATTGAACGAAGTGTCCCGAAGATATATTTAGAAATGAAACGAAGTATGAAATTATGCTAATAGAGGTCACCAACGTCAGGTCAATATTGTCGAACAATAGTTTAGGATAAGAAATTCTGTTTAAAAAAATGTATTTCAATAAAAAAAAATACTGGTCTCTGGTGGGATTCGAACCCGGGGCCCGGCATTGGCGGACAGAAGGCAAAATAGGGGAAACCGCTTAGACCAATGAACCACGGAGACTATCCGTTTATCTCGGATCGATTTAACGTATTTCAATGTGTAGCGATAAAAAGTGCATACAACTTCGTGTTTCGGCTCGGGTTTATGTCTGAGCCCGTGTAGAGAAGCAACAACAACAACTATACCGTCTACTAGTCGGTATAGAAAAACGATGGAAAATATCTAAAAATCTAAGATTCGGTGACGATTCTTGAAACTTTTTTTGGACTGATCATATTTTTTTAATGTCAGAAGCCAAATAATGCCACAAATTTGCTTTTATTTGAGTATTTTATTTTATTTTGACAAGTACACCATCCGGTTGCGAGTCCCTTTAAGCTGTCATATGTCTTTTATACAAGCAATTAGCATTCTTTTTAAGTGGAAGTAGGTAAAAGAGAGGTTTAACTGTATATGAAATATTCTTTAGAGGCAACTTTACTGTCATGCGCCACTATACATACATGTAGATACAGCACTTGGAAATAAATATGTTTGTGCTAAAACAAATAAATTCAATGGCATCTTAACTGGCTTAAAACTGTATGCCACTCTGATTAAAATAGGTGTTCACTAGTTATTGCAATTTCATTTAGTTTCATTAACCAACATAAAGTGAAGAAGACGTTCTTCTGTCAGGACATTTGAAACAATTAGATGTTCATTGTGACTGAAAAACAAAATATTGTACAAAACTTACATTTTATGCATATCTTCGTAATCTTGAATGAATTTCAGTAAATCTAAAATTATTTTTAACTTAGTGACATTTACATTGGTACATTCATGTAGACGCGTTTCATAGCTGATTCAAACGATTTAATACTTTCTAATATAAGCATTCGTTAATACTGAGAGAAAAAATCAATGTGTAATATACGTTATGTTTAGTAGTTCAATTGTTGTGACTTCTGTAATTGAATTCCTGTTCCTGAATATGCTGCTTATTTGTATTTTAAAGAGAAAATATGTGACATACTGAAATTTTAAAATGGTAAGGTCATTTCGGCGAATGTAAATACACAAATTTTCTATAAATTAAATTCAAGCGCAAACATTATGTTCTAGTTTTCAGTATTAATGATATCATGAGGAACAGTGTTTTCTCCGTGTTGACAACATATAACAATACTTATATTAACCATGTAAAACGTTGCATAATATTTCAAACATGCTGGCTTTAAACAATCATAGAAAAACAATAACGTATCTTATTAATGGGTTTTGGGTTAGGTCATATTAGCAACGTGCAAAAAATAATATAAGCGTATTTGGGGTCACTGGTTTCATTTTTGTGTTTTTCATGGTTTAAATGGTAATCTAGAAAATAACAAGAAATATCTTTAAAAAAGATATTCGGCGGAATGGTTGGTGAAATTCATGCTGTTGATGGGTGTGCAAAATTGTACGAAATTGGAGGTTTTCAAAGAATTGTAATATCTTGGATTGAAAAGCAAAAAATACACATTCAACGATATAGCATAACTCTGACTAAAAAACTATAAATGTACAGAAATGCAAAACATATCCTAGCTACTGGTAGGAGATCCTCAGGTTAAATTATATTGTTCTGTATATCAAACTTCATTCATGGGGAGTTTCTTGAAACAAACTATAACTAGATAAACTGTGCAGGCCCATACAGAACAGTCTGCCCTGCTTTACAAGGTCTATAACACCTCACTCTTGTAAATAAATGATGAAACAACACAATTGTGTTTAACTCACTTGAGGCCATTTATTATATTGCTATCAATGTATGGTAAATTTGTACAAAATTAATAGTTAACAATTAAAATAAATTGGAAGTAAACCATTATTAAACAAAATACCTAGCTGCCACTGTCTATCTATAAATACACATCAGATTCTGCTAGCATATCTTAAAATAGAAGCTCAGTATTACACACTGGTTGTGTCTAATTTTACACTCACATCAGTGCATAAACAGCTAGGCTACTGTTTCAGGGCTCCAGATAAGAGGGGAGTAAATTGAACAAATCTAACATTTTCTCACTCATTTCAGCACCAAACCCTATGGTGTTACCACTCATTTTTATCGTCTCGAAGAGACAATTCATATGAGTTGGACACCATAGGGTTTAATGCACAAATAAAGTTTTTAAGTTTTGAAATAATTCTCTTATCTGGAGCCCTGGCTACTATCCAATCAGACAAGTCAGTTTCAACAGGTGCTCTTAATTCTAAATTTCTGATCAAATATGATTGGTTCAAATGTTTGTCTAAATAGAAATGTGTGACTAAATAGATAACAGACAGCTCCGCCGAAAAAAACGTTAAACACCATGTTGAATTTTATCACATATACTATCCAGAATAGTCGGTCGTTACGTAGAATCAGTGTCCTGTTAAAACGCAAACGATACGACAACGTGACAGAATAACGTCTTTCAAACAGCTACAGGGCTGCCATTTCTCCGGATTTTTCCTAAATCTCCGGATTTTTTCCCAGTACATGGCAGCTTAAAGCATTCTGCTTTACTTACAGCCTGCTTTAAGTAGTTGCATGTCAATAAAGCAAGATAAGGGCTATGGGGTAATGGTACGATTCGTCAAGTCACACTTGGAAAATGCAAGTTTGGAAATCTTAGGATTGCTCATGTCAACTTATGGCAGCCCTGCAGGTACCCGAGCACATTTTAAAGTGGTAGAGACAATTGTGTGAGCATGCGGAGAGGTAATGATGGCTGATTCTCTATGAAAGACACACACCACTATAAACAGCAGGAGCCTCTTTATTTGGCATGGTTCCACTGAACAATAGATGGACTCTTTTTTATTCTCTCTCTCTCTCTCTCTCTTCCTCTCACTCTCTCTGTGTGTTTCTCTCTCTGCCCCTCTCTCTCTTTCTTTATCCGCCTATGTTTTTCTTTTGTATTCAATTGCTCTATCTGTGTGTCTCTCACTCTGTTCACTGTGTGTCTCTCTCTGTCTGTCTCTTGGTCTCTCTCTCTCTCTCTCTGCCTGTATCTTCTCTTAGTGTGTATCGCTGTATACCGTATCTGTTTAACCTATTAAACTAGAAAATAACAATTTAAACTTACTCCAGTCATTTATAGAACTATACCCAATACTACTGCCTGCCTTACTGTAAAGCTCAGCTCGTATGTCTCTGTATAATGGAAATTCTGTTATATAACGCGCATTTCATTACATTTTCTACAGTATTTTCACAAACCATTTTATACAGAACACCATCTTAGAATAACTATTCTGTCATCGCACAGATACACATTTGCCAAGTTTAGATGTGGGTAAGATATGATAGGCGGTAATTTCGAATAACCACTTACATTAATTTTACTCTTTCATAGCCAAGTTTTATCGTCTGCTAAAATATCGTTTAGATTGATTGGTAGTGTCGTCTGCAATATCTTTAAAGTCAGCTTTCGGGCTATTTTGACTTAAGGAAATGTCAATATGAGTGTCAAATAGTTTGGATCCTGATCAGACGCCGCGTTACGCGGCGTCTGACCAGGATCCAAACTGTTTACAAAGTCGCCTTTCGGCGCCGTTGGCAGTGAAAGAGTTAAATGGTGATTGGCTGTTCAATGATGTACGTGACCAAAGCTATCAGTAAAAGACTGTCGTGTCTTGGTTCTTTTAACGAGATATAAATGTCCTGTTGAATGGCAGTTTCAATCGACAGTTTTACCGATATTCTGCAATATGAAAGGCAGAATTAGTTCCCCCCTTAAACGCAAACGCGATGCAATAAAATGCATAAAGTGACAATGGTTAACCTGCTACAGTGGATAATCTGTTATTCTGTCCCGTTTAAACGCAAACGTACGCAAACGCAAAGCGCTAAAACGTAGAAAAGAACAACTTTTGGACAATTCTGATATTTCATGTTTATCTTGGTGGAAAACAGTTTGGAGCCTGATCAGACGCCGGGTTACCCGGCGTCTGATCTGGCTCCAAACTGTTTGCACTGCAAATAATAGTTTTAGCGTAAACGCGTTTATTGGGAAAGAATAACAAATTCTCCACTGTAATAATGACGTTTTATTGAAACATGAATAGCAGTCAAAATTCCTGAACTTTGATACAGTGGAGAAGACGTTATTCTTTCAAATTGTGTCATGTACCTGTGGGACTATAAGCCATTTAATACAAGTTCGCCTTAACTCTTACCATGCTGCCACAATGTACCTTTGCAAACAGTTTGGATCCTGATCAGACGCCGCGTAACGCAGCATCATGTCAGGAACTAAACTGCTTGATACTCTTGCCCTTTTGAAGAACAGTAGCAGACGTCAATTGTTGCAGACGAAAAAATATATTACCCAACATGCAAAGATTTAAACCAGGTTGTATATATAGTTTTTAACCCTATTTCTCTCAATGACGCCATAAAGGGCGTTTGAAAACACTTTGGGTCCTGATCAGACGCCGCTTTACGCGGCGTCTGATCAGGACCCAAACTGTTTGACACTCATTTCAATATTTATTAAATGAATGAATGAATGAATGGTGTTTTACGGCCCATCGACACAAAAAGGTCATTTAGAGCCGAAACTATTTATTAAGTCAAACAACTTTAAATCTAATTTTCAAACGTGTCTTGCATACAACGATACTTAAGCAGGCGACAATAAAGTGGTGAAGGAGTAAAACTCTCCCGAATAATTTGACCATGAGAGGGTTGAAATTGTAGAAACCAAAAGGCGAGTGTCACAAACGGTTTTGATCCGGATATATCTAGCGTCTGATCTTACATCTTAATACACGCGCGTCTGTGTCATGTGACTTCAAGTTAACCAGGGAAATGTTTAGGGTGATCTGTTAATCATACAGCACATTCAAGTTAAATTATTGACTTGTAGTTAAAATTTAAACTTTATTCTTTCCCAAGAAATATGAAACTTTATTCTTTCCCAATAAACGCGATTATGCCCCAAAACCTTCTATCCATTACAAAAGTTTGGATCTAGATAAGACACCGTTTAATTCAGCATCTGATCAGGATTCAAACTGTTTGCCACCAAGATTAAAATGAATCCATCACATTTCTATAAATTTGCAATTTTCTAAATTTTATTGCATTGCGCTTTCTTTTTAACAGAACAGATTATGGTATAAACCACTGTGCATGAAGTTTGAATGCGCCCCAGAGAGTTGTCAAACTGTCTGGTTCATAAATCATTCCCCTACTTAAGACAACCACAAGACAGTTTTATATTTAATGGCAAGGAAGCTTGTTATGCACCTTTTCTATTTACAGACATTCTTGTCAAGCAAAGACGAGACTAAAAAATTATTTTCTAAAATTCCATCGCAAACTTTCGGGCCGGACTGTTTCACTGCACCCGCTCTTTGGGATTGTATAGAACTTTGTAGGACATTATGATTGGGTTCGTGCAATGCGCTTGTCTTACTTTACAGAAGTATTTTTAAATTAAAAAGTGGTTTATTGGTTTATTGTACATGTATATAGATATACAGTGGAGAAGACGTTATTTTCTTCTAATATACTGTACAGTGGAGAATCTGTTATTTTTTTCCCAATAAACGCGTTTACGCTAAAACTATTATTTCCAATACAAACAGTTTGGAGCCAGATCAGACGCCGGGTAACCCGGCGTCTGATCAGGCTCCAAACTGTTTGCCACCAAGATAAACATGAAATATCAGAATTGTCCAAAATTTGTTCTTTTCTACGTTTTAGTGCTTTGCGTTTGCGTAGTTTTGCGTTTAAACGGGAAAGAATAACAGATTCTCAACTGTATTTTCTTCTAATATACTGTACATACACTGCAAACAGTTTCGAACTATCCAGATCAGTAGCCGGGTTTCCTGTTTTAAGCTACAGTGCTCCCTCTCTACAACGGCCCTCAAAACAACGACTCCCTCCTTACAACGACCATTGTCGCAGTTCCCTACACAGGACAACTATGTCTAACGTTTTAAAGTTGCTATACCGTCTGCTTAAAAGTGTCGTCTGCTGTGTTTATCAAAGTAACATAATGGACATTTTGATAGAAAACAAACTTATTGAGGAGTGACAAACAGCTTGAATCCAGATCAGATGCCGCGTTACGCTGGATTCAAGCTGTTTGCAAATGTTAGCAAATTTCCCTCCATATCACGACTCCATCTGAACAACGCACACAAATTCTGTCTCCCAATGGGTGTCGTTGTAGAAACGGAACGCTGTACCACCTATAGGGAATAGAAACTATTTATTAAGGTGCATTGGCATTGGAACTATTTCCTTCAGTGGAGGAATAAACTTAAAATGTTAAAATGCGTATCTGTGGAGTAAGGGTTAAACGGGAAAGAATACCGACCTGTCCCTACAATAATCGCGACTGCACATTACAGTGGAGAATCTGTTATTCTTTCCCGTTTAAACGCAAACGTACGCAAACGCAAAGCACTAAAACGTAGAAAAGTACAACTTTTGGACAATTCTGATAATTCATGTTTATCTTGGTGGCAAACAGTTTGGAGCCTGATCAGACGCCGGGTTACCCGGCGTCTGATCTGGCTCCAAACTGTTTGCACTGCAAATAATAGTATTAGTTTTAGCGTAAACGCGTTTATTGGGAAAGAATAACAGATTCTCCACTGTACAATCGTTACTTGTTTCGGGAAGTGTAAAGGTCGCGGCCTTGAATGTCGCACATTTATAACATGACAGTATGAAGAATGAAACCCCTTCAACTTGCCTGTTTGACTCCTATATTTCATACGTGAATATAGCTCAACCCATTGAGCGCCAAATTAATGTCGTCTGCTCAAATTATATAGTCTGATTTTGGAATTGATTTTGTCATTTTCCACATTTTACAGAGAATACGTTGGTCTTCCCCGTTTAAAAGAAAGCGAAACGCAAACGCATTTCCTTAAAATGTAGAAAATGATAACTATGTATTTGACATTTTGAATGCTCATTTTGTTGTGAAAAGCAAACAGTTTGGAGCCTGATCAGACGCCGGGTTTGAAATAGAAATAGTAGTTTGACCGTAAACGCGTTTATATTAGGAAAGAATAACCTTTTAGCATATCATAAGAGTGATACACGTACACAGTCACCGTTAAATGTGGCATATCATCAGGATCTACACTGTGAGCTTTTCCATAAGAAAGAATCTACTGCACATGTGTTGGACAAACACTGCATTATCTTAACACCCATCATTAAATATTAATGATTGTTTCAAGTAGACTATTTCTTTCAGTGGTGGAATAAAATAATGATATGCAGTGGAGAATCTGTTATTCTTTCCCAATAAACGCGTTTACGCTAAAACTATTATTTGCAGTGCAAACAGTTTGGAGCCAGATCAGACGCCGGGTAACCCGGCGTCTGATCAGGCTCAAAACTGTTTGCCACCAAGATAAACAAGAATTATCAGAATTGTCCAAAAGTTGTTCTTTTCTACGTTTGAGTGTTTTGCGTTTGCGTTCGTTTGCGTTTAAACTGGAAAGAATAACAGATTCTTCACTGTAACCAGGCGTATATCTATTGAATATAATGGCTTAAGTGGCGGTAACAGCACGACATTTCTGTAACATGTAAAATGCTATGCAAAAATGAGCAGGACCTGCTTGTAATTAAAATGCTATTGTTGTTTTTATTACATTCTTCGGGCTTATATTGACAAACAGACAACATTGCCGAGATGTTTTAACAAGTGTGGGCGAATTTTACAGTTTTCTGCTTAAGACTTCATTAACCGATATAAACTTAGTGAACTAAAGAGGACATTGGCAAACAGTGTAGACACTGGTGGGACTTCGCGTTACGCGGCGTCTTATCAGTGTTTGCAAGTTGTTTGCTATATCATAATTTATGAAATATTTTGCCGAATAATCCGGCGTCTGATAGGGCTCCAAACTGTTAAATGAATTATTAGGAATTTCAAAAAAGTTGTCATTAACGATACAACGTATTGCTTTGCGTTTAACCCTCTACCTTATAGCCTGTTTCTAGTTTTGAAGACATGTGACCACTTAACCCTTTACCTGATAGCATTGTTTCTAGTATTGAAGATATGTGACTACTTAAAGGAGGTTGAAAGTAAAGCAGAATGCGCCATATGGCGCATTCTGCTTTACGTTCAGCCTGCTTTAAGCTATTACCTGCTAGAATAAGGAAAGTATTAAATATGACACATATTCATTACGGTATAATTTGTAACTATTTTTTTCAGCGGATGAATAAACTGAATGCGCTAAAAACCGCTTCTATAAGGGAAAGGGTTAAAGCAGGTTGAAAGTAAAGCAGAACGTGCCTTAAGGCACATTCTGCTTTACTTTCAGCCTGCTTTAAGCTATCATCTTATAGGATTTAGAATTTTTTTCTTACGGTTCATTTTCAAGACTGCATACATTGGAACTATTTTCTTCAGTGGATGAATAAATCAAATGTGCTAAAAGGCGCTTCTATGAGGGAAATGGTTAATTAAACGGGAAAGAAAAACGTCTTCTCCACTGTAAATGTTGCAAACTGCTTGGATACATATGAGATCCCCGGTAACTCGGCGTCTTATATGGATCCAGTCTGTTTGCCACTCTAATGATACTATCACGTCACTCATCCCCTTACATAAATATCTTTAACTTTTATAAATTCTCGCGACACTTCTACAAAAGAGAGATGAATCATTTAAACACAACTGTTGTTCGATAACAAAAGCTGTCTATAGATGTCGTTAACTTATAAATTCGTAGAAAATGAAAACACACTGTTTTGGTTACGTGAGAAAAAAATATGATGCATGTTGTCTTTTAAGATTAAATGTTCCTAAACTCGCCAAGAAAAATGTTAAAAAGCTCGCCAAAAGGCTCGCTTAATAACAGATCCTATATCTCCCGGACTGTTAATTAAATCTTTAAACACCATGGACCTGTTTAAAATTTGTCTATAGGAGCCCATCTGCTTAGGGTCTACACTGTTTGCTAGTTTAAAGCAATATTTATTAAACTACCCAAAATTCCAAGCAGCCTGGTTCACATTCTTGTAATTAAAAAGATCACCAACGGAACTTCATAACCAACAAAAGTTACTTAGTGATGAAAGAGTTTAAACCACTTACTGTACTTACACGTATGTCTTAAATTCAAAACTGGTTTGACCCATTTACGCCCAGTGGATTCTTCCATGTGTTTGTATTGGAGTAGTCCAATTTGATCAAAGGGATGCCTGGTCAAAATTTTCATTTTCATTTTGTTTTATATTGAAATTCCTATCAGCAAACAGTGTAGACTATGATCAGACGCCGCACAATGCGGCGTCTGATCAGAGTCTACACTGTTTGCCTATGTCCCATATATGGACTCGTGGGCACAAATGGGTTAAATGGCACTTACATGGTTAAATGAGTTGATGACTGTCGCTACAGTGGAGAATGTGTTATTCTTTCCCAATAAACGCGTTTACGCTAAAACTGTCATTTGCAGTGCAAACAGTTTGGAGCAAGATCAGACGCCGGGTAACCCGGCGTCTGATCAGGCTCCAAACTGTTTGCCACCAAGACAAACATGAAATATCAGAATTGTCCAAAAGTTGTTCTTTTCTACGTTTTAGCGCTTTGCGTTTGCGTACGTTTGCGTTTAAACGGGAAAGAATAACAGATTCTCCACTGTAGCATGTAACGTGTTAATACGTCTTGATTAGAATGCTGAAAAACATAGGGTTGATTGTACCGACTACACATGTAATTTGATAATGCAGTGTTCTATTATATAGACAAATACTATAATAAGACATTAGCTGTATAAAACGCCTAAACTTATGCAGTATAGAGAATGAACTTTCCAAGAAGTCGCATTGGTAATTTTTATTGAAATATATCCGATTGTAAATTCAACTAAATTGGTAGAAAGTTAGGTTATTTGGATCAATAGTTGTTAGAGAATGTATCTGAATTATGCTCACTCTTTGCATGCTGGGTATTTTTTTCGTCTGCAATAATTGTCTCCTGCGACTGCTCTAAAATTAGATTTTTCTAAATTTCTTTTCAAAACAGGGACAGTTTGGATCCTGATGAGACGCCGCGTGACGCGGCGTCTCATCTGGATCCAAACTGTTTGTAAAGGTAAAGCACTGTGGCACATATTTATCCGCCGCTATATAGCATGCTAAGAGTTAAATCCGAATGTGTGTGCAGTGGTGTAACTGATTGCCCAATAAAACCATTTATATACAACAAGGCCTCTGGAAATCGAGCTCTTCCGAACCGATCTTCCGAATGTTCGACTTGAAGGGGTTTCATATCAGGTAGATTTGGTTGTATTGCCAGTATTTATAGTCAATTAAGATAGATGGTGGCTTAATGCAGGTTACCAGCAATGCTGAAATCTCCGGGAGTTTTCTATATGACTAGTGTTTTGCATCTAGGACAACTGTCCTCAAAGTTTTGTATGCGGATTCGTTGCATAGTACAGTGGTAAATACGCTATTCCTATCCACTCTACGCGTTTCTTACGCTTCGTTAACCGTTCACTATGCGTTTATTATCCGTTTCGTTAAACGCCTTTCCTAGCCGTTTCTTTACGCGTTTATTTACGCGTTTAAAAGAGCCCGGATGAAAGGGTCATCACTTAGCCGACGTACCCCTTATCTTCAGCGGTTTACACATCCAGCTTTATGACATGTGTATTACAGAACATTAGGTGGTATCGCCGATAACATTGCTATCTTTAATTGGCAATACACTGTTAATCCCTCGATATCTGAGCGGCATATATAGGCGGGTGATCAATGCTTGTTCTATTTGATTGGTTACAGGCGGGTGGTCAGTGCCTGTCGATAAGATCCGAAATCTCCGCGTGAAACGGATAACTGAAGCACCAATCGCAGCATCTCTGGTATAATCGTTTATTAACGCGTTTAAACGGGTTAAGATCGTTAGGCGTTAAGCGTTCGTTAAGCGTTCGTTAACCGTTCACTATGCCTTTCTTACGCATAGATTAACGCGTAAATGGGTAGAAATAGCGTATTTACCACTGTACACGTAACCTGTACAAACTGTGACAATGTAGATCCAGCTCAGATGGTGACATCTGTATTTCAAAGCTACGGAAATATTGGCTTATTAGACACAAGCGTAATCGACTTATCGACATTTGTAGATAGAAATTCGAGTAAAATTAATCATATAAGCGAATTAGTGTTGTCAAGGTACAACTGCACACACCACTACATATATCCTTTAATACCTTTGGTACAGAATGTGCTATCCCAACAAGCGCTAGTATCCATTGAAACGATACCAGACTTAAAATGGTTCACGCCCACTAACTGCTAATGTGGCTATCAACCTGTCGCGTAAATTGAAAACCTAGCCGATTTCCATATGGCGGCAAACAATTTATTGGTGGACTCTGGCCTCCGAAATTACAGGGTACTGCCTAAAACACAGTATTTATCTACCCATCAGCTATCATTAAATCAGGGGAAAACATGAAATGGTTCTCTCAGTCAGAGAATTTGGAATCTTGCCGACTAGATGGTAAGGTTCACAGATAATACCTAGGAGACGGACTGAGACGTGTGTGTAATGCTTTACACAGCTGGTTGAGAAAAAACAAAAACCCTAACACCTGTAGACATGTATACAGGGCTGCCACTTCTCTGGATATTTCCGAAATCTTCGGATTTTTTCCCTAGCAGATGGTAGTTTAAAGCAGGTTGAAAGTAAAGCAGAATGCGCCCTAAGGCGCATTCTGCTTTACTTTCAGTCTGCTTTTAGTAGCCAAGTGTGTTCAAAACTATTAACAGACTATGGGGTAAAGGTTTAAAGGTATGATTCGTAAAATAATTTTTGAAAAAAAGAAAATTTGGAAATATTAGGAGTTTTCATGAACTACTTATTGCACCCTGTGTATAGAAGGAAAGAACGTTTTTTATCCAAAAACACGTTTTCGAACGCGAATATTGTTCGATAAGAATAATTATAGTGTTGCTGCGTGCATGATGTGCGGCTTTTATATCATATAAGTTGACGTAAAATAGTAAACATTTATGTCCGTTACAAGCAGTTTAGAGACTGGTTAGATCGTAATAGATGTTGTTTGACATTCAGCTTGAACCATTTTAAAGAACTTGAACTGCCTTTTTTCAGTTTTCTGCATTCTGTTATTTCCTAAGTCGGCGCCTGAACGGACTCCCTGTAACTGTTTCTTACTCAAATAAATCAAAATTGTCAACATTATTACATTAAATCGCTTTATTTATGCTTTTCGGTGGATTACCACGAAATAGCAGTGGATTATCACTTGGTATGGTCATCCACTGCATTGGATTATCACCAATCGCTTTTATTATGAATTTTCCCCGTAGGGCTCCCCAAGAATCGTAGTCAATCGTGTCTTATCGTTAAATTCCGGCAGTCCGATTTGTCGCGAACTACTCACCGGAAGAACACGAATTCAAACTCGGGAGCAACGAAGTAATTCGGATGACGTCAAATCAATGAATAAGTGACGTCATCGTACGGGAAACTGTTTCGAAAATGTGTTCGATATAAAGTTGGGGCTCAACACGGGGTAAATCATTTACTTTTGCTTTCTCAATTGTCGAACAATTTCGTTTAAAAAGTGGCTTAAAAGCATAAATAAATAGAATAATTGTATTTGTTCAGTATAAGATCGAATTTAATCCATTTCGTGAACATCAGACTGTTATATTTTCACTCGTGGCTTCGCCACTCGTGAAAATATAACGTCCGATGTTCACTCAATGGATTAAATTCTATCTTAAACTGAAAAAAACAATTATCCTCTATACCATTCTCAAAGTAGTGTCGTTTTCCGTATTTTATCTAGTTCAATTGCATTTTAATTTACTATAATATGTAAATATTAGACGGCATTTTGCGTGATATTCAAATTGTAATCCCGATAAAGACAATGTCACCCCGGGCGGTGACATCCTTGTTTTCAAGGGTTTACAATTTGAATATCACGCAAACTGCCACCTATAATATTTATATTATACCGAGCTTATCAACCCTGGCTTTGGAGTTTTATAAAATAAGAAGCAAAGCGCTCGTAATGATACAGAAATAAACTCAAGAAAGTTTAGAGTTCGTTGCCCCCATGTGACATTCTAATGAATGTCACATATCAACAGAATGTCGAATAGCTCAGACAGCAATGCCATATAGTGACAGAGATCAAGAGACATAAGAGTAACTTTAACCTATTTGACATTTTCAAAGAATGTCGTATGGCAAAAGAATGTCGCATAGCTCAGACGTCAATGTCATAGAGTGACAGTGAACTTTTTGGATAGATGTAAATATATGCAAACTATTACATGGGAGGTTAGCATTGTTATTCAAAGCAAGGTATAGTATCAAAACATATATTACGCACCGTATTTGCAACTTACACACTATTTTTGATTTACACAGATTTTATTGTCCTTTCTGCTTTTCTTACAGCTTGCTTTAAGCCACCATCTTCTGGAATTAATAAATTATTCCTTATAATACATACCCATGACTGTTTAAATTGTAACTATTTTCTTCAATGGATGAATAAACTAAATGTGCTAAAAGGCGCTTCTAGGGAGGGGGGTTAAATACCTTAATAGTAATTATCTGTACAGTGGAGAATCTGTTATTCTTTCCCAATAAACGCGTTTACGCTAAAACTATTATTTGCAGTGCAAACAGTTTGGAGCCAGATCAGACGCCGGGAAACCCGGCGTCTGATCAGGCTCCAAACTGTTTGCCACCAAGATAAACAAGAATTATCAGAATTGTCCAGAAGTTGTTCTTTTCTACGTTTTAGTGCTTTGCGTTTGCGTACGTTTGCGTTTAAACGGGAAAGAATAACAGATTCTCCACTGTAACCATCAACCAGGTTTAGTCACCGTTTTGCATGAAACTTACGCAAGTCATTCATTGCATTTAGTTGTGCCGAAATAGCGTGGTTGTTTTGTCCTAAATTTGACTGTTCTACTAATTGTTCTAACGGAACTATGTACGGATATTAGCGTGGTCGTATGTCAGTTTCATTAAGGACTATCAATGTCTCTGTTGGGAAATCTTAGTCGGTGTACGGTCTGCTCGGAAGGATTATAGCGGCTTTCCTGCATTTGTCAAACATTCAAACATCGTATTGCTAAATCCACAATATGGGCATCGTGGCATGACAAAAGTAATGAAGTACCGATATAATGACATTCAGATATTGGAAATTATGTGGTGATAGATCCCAAATAGTTTAGGAAAACGCTGTTTTGTCTTGTTTTATCGAAACGAAACCTTGTGCAGTAAAACGTACAAATACACTGTTAAATATAAAGCGTTTGTCTACTATTGCTGTTAGAGTAACAGCAGATCTTGATATATTTAGGATCTTACATGAGTTATCATTATTACCATTTTTAATAAATTAGCTGACTAAAATAATATGACGCGAGTCTTAGCAAGTTTATTAAAGTTATTAGTAATGAACACGATTGTGAGATTCTAGTTACATGTATCACATTTCAATTTCAAACACATATTAAACCAATCGAAGTTGCAGTTTGTAGTCTTTCTGTTATATAGATTTTCCGCCCAAACCTGATATTGTTTACGGCAACGTCATCGCAAATGACATCATTTGGTGTCCCGCTACATATTGTGGACGAAAATGTTTGGCCGTAGCTCAATAAGCGATATTTCACTAGTGGATTACGATATTTATATAATGGCTTTATTCCACTCCCAGATCGCAAGTTATGTTATAAATGCTGTTTGCAATATCATAAGACGTTTCCAGCTACACTTCGGTTCTAATGGAACCATTAGGTGCAGCAATCTGCTCTTTGTTTTCATTTAGCTCGTAAAACCTGTTACAGTTAAAACATTATTCTTTACCAATAAACGCGTTTAAGCTAAAACTATTATTTCAAATGCAAACAGTTTGGAGCCAGATCAGACGCCGGATAACCCGGCGTCTGATCAGGCTCCAAGCTGTTTGCATTTAAGACTAAAATGAATAATCAGAATTATCAAAAAATTGTCTATATCTACGTTTTTAGCTCACCTGAGCCAAAGGCTCAAGGTGAGCTATTGGGATGGCCATGTGTCCGTCGTCCGTCGTCGTGCGTCGTGCGTCGTCCGTCGTCCGTCGTCGTTAACAATTGCTTCAAATGACATCTTCTCCTAAACGGCTGAACAGATTTCAACCAAACTTTACAGGAATGTTCCTTGGGTCAAGCTCTTTCAAATTTGTTCAAAGAATTGAAAACAATATAGAACTCTGGTTGCTATGGCAACCAAAGTGAAAAAATAAGGAAATCGTAAAAAATCTTCTTGTCTGAAACTACAGGGGCCAGAGCTTAGATATTTGGCACATAACATTATCTACAGGTCCTCTATCAAGTTTGTTCAAATTATGCCCCTGGGGTCAAAATTGGCCCCGCCCCGGGGTCACAGTTTTACATAGAGTTATATAGTGAAAATTTCAAACGTCTTCTCCACTGAAACTAATATGGCCAGAGCTTTGATATTTGGCATGGTGACACTTCTAAATGTCCTTTACCTAGTTTGTTCTAATGGTTCTGGTCGGTTAAATATCTAGGTCATAATTCACATTCAAAATATGTATAGCAGACAGCAATTCAGCATTATAAGAGTTAGACCCTAGCCAAATTTCCTACTGGCAGAGTTACATAACTGAACTCAGGTCAGCTGGTCAGCTGATGAGGTTCACACCATATTTCCCAGTGTCATATTTTCTTGTCTTTGAGATAACTCCAGTTCTACTGATGTTAACCCATTACCCCATACATATGCCTTTTTACGCCTTTAATTTATTCCTCCTCTAAAGAAAATAATTCCACTTTATACAGTCAAAAACATGTAAGATATAAGAAATAGTATCTATATCTTAGTAGATGATAACTTACAGCAGGTTGAAAGTAAAGCAGAGTGCGCAATAAATAATCATATGGAAATACATGTAGCTTGATAAGAAGAAGTGTCCAGATCCTGTAAATACATGTTCATCAAAACAAGTGAAAATATGTTCCTTAAACGTTAACGGGCTGAAGAGACGGTTAAACTACCCTGACTTTGTTGAATTTATCACTTCTTATGACATATTTTGCATTTCAGAGACTCATATTGACGATTCAGATATAGTAGATATACCAGGTTTCACATTTTTCTCAAATAATAGAAAGCAAAAGTATCAGCGCAAATCGGGAGGTATTGGAATATATGTTAAAGACTATCTAACTAGTGAATTAGAACAATTGGAAATCAGCTCAGAATATATTTTATGGTTGAAATTCGGTCCAAACTTTCTAAACTCGTCCGATCACACCCTCCTAGGAGCAATTTATTTACCCCCAGAAAGTTCCCTTTTCCTAAACGACGAATACCTTGCAGAATTCGAAAACGACATTTTTGAAAAGTGTTCTCAATATAAACATGTCATTTTAGCTGGGGACACGAATGGTAGAACAGGTCAACTGCCTGATTTTATCCCATCTGATCAACATATCCACTTAAACTTGACAGATCCACTAAAGACTATAGATGCAATACAAATGGTCTGCGCCTGATTGAAATTTGCAGAGCTAATAACCTTTTCATGTTTAATGGTCGACTATTTCGTGATAAAGATTTAGGTGCCTTTACTTTTAGGGACACATCCTTAATAGATTATGCACTAGCGTCTGCAGAGTGCTTTGAGTACATTTCAGACTTTGGAGTGTCTGAGACTGACCCTATATTCTCTGACGGCCATAGTGCAATACATTTCGTTATTAATAGCAAGAACATAAAGCCACAGCTAAAAATGCATGATACATCCAACGCGGCAACCAGAGCAATTTGGAAACCAGAGCTTTCTGAGCTGTACGTTAGAAATATAGACACTACTGCTCTTAATGATTTGTTTAATCAGATCTCAGTAAATCCTCAATCTACCGAAACTATAGAGACAGTAACCCATGGTATCTCAAATATTTTCAACAAAGCTGCACAAAAAGTACTACCTTATACAGAAAACAAACAATACCTGCACAGGGCCGGCAACAAGCCATGGTTTGGTCCCCACTGTCACCGAGCCCGGACAAATTACCATGACGCCAGAGCTGCATATCGATCACATCCTACTCCAGACAATAAACTCAGACTGAAACACGCTAGCACATCCTACAAAAGAACAATGAACATATACATTAAAAAGTACAAAACTAAAAACCAGCTTAAGCTACGAGAGTTAAGCAACGCTAACCCCAAACAGTACTGGAAATTTCTAAACAACATTACTCCTAAAAGCAATTCTAAACAAACCAACTGTCCCTCAATTGAAGATTTTTTTACTCATTACAAGTTAATCAATCAAAATAATGTAGCAGATGACACTTTACCCGAACAACAACAATACACAAATACACATTCGCAGATCCTTAACTCGCCTATCACTGAAGAAGAAATAACTAAATGCATTGGAAATTTACAAAATGGAAAATCGCCAGGTCAAAATGATAAAATTTTAAACGAATATATAAAAAACACTAAAGATCTACTATTACCAGTCTATACAATGCTATTTAACAGTGTATTAGACACTGGACATATGCCACACTCTTGGTTAGAGGGATTTATTATTCCTTTATACAAAAATAAGGGCGATTATAATGACCCCAATAACTATAGACCAATAACTATCCTCAGCTGCTTAGGGAAACTATTCACATCCATCCTAAACCAAAGACTGACAAAGTTTCTAGACAGCGAGGAGATACTAAACGAAAACCAAGCTGGATTTAGAAAAGGGTATTCCTGCTCAGATCACCTTTTCACACTACATGCTCTTATAGAAATTCTTAAAAAACAAAAGAAAAAACTCTTCTGCGCTTTTATAGATTTCTCGCAAGCTTTTGACAAGGTATGGAGAACAGGCCTTTGGCATAAACTTTTACAAAACTCTATCAACGGGAAATTCTTTAATGTAATTCAAAACATGTATCAAAACATTAAATCTTGCATTTTCTTAAATGGCTCAAAATCTGATTCATTCATGTCTGAAATTGGGGTAAGGCAGGGTGAAAATCTGTCACCTATCTTATTTTCTATTTACTTAAACGACCTACAGTCTTACCTCAATACACACGGTGTCGTCGGTATAGAGCTAAACAATAATGTATTCCAAAACTGGCTTAAACTCATGGTATTGCTCTATGCAGACGACACCATCTTGGTTTCTGACAATCCGGAGGACTTCCAGCACAGTTTAAACCTATTTTCCCAATACTGCAATAATTGGCATCTAAAGGTCAACACACTTAAAACTAAAGTTGTAGTATTTGGTGCAAGACAAACTAACCATTTCAATTTTACAATCGGTAACCAGCAACTTGAAATCACTAAACAATATCATTATTTAGGTGTAACTTTCAGTAGCAATGGGTCATTCTTACATGCTAGAAAGCATGTTGCACAGCAAGCAAACAAAGCGTTGTTTTTATTGTTTAGGCGAGCCAACAACGCAGATCTCCCTATTGATTTGATAATCAAACTTTTTGATCACACTGTTCTACCTATTCTCACCTATGGGTCAGAACTATTTGGTTTTGAAAATATCGAAATACTAGAAAAGGTACACAATGACTTTCTTCGAAAAATAACAAAAGCTAGAACATCTACACCCATCTCTTTCCTTCATGGCGAACTAGGCCGGTACCCAATATCTATCACTATACAAACTCGAATGATTCAGTTCTGGAGTCGAATGGTTTTAGGAAAGGAACAAAAGTTATCCTTTAAAATATACCAATACATGTTAAACCACTTTAATTCTGATTTTAAATGGATAAACAAAATAAGAAACATCCTTAATTCAGTTGGACGCCCTGATTTGTGGGACAACCAATTTAACATCAACCAATTAAACGTAAAACTTCATATCAAGCAAACTCTTATAGACCAGCATAAACAATCTTGGCACAATCAACTACAACAATCGAATAAAGGTAAAATATATTTGGCCATTAAGGAGGACAACCTGTTCGAAGCTTATCTTAAAAACCTAGATCGAAACGAATACTTAAACTTATTCAGATTTCGCACAGCCAATCACTTGTTACCTGTTGAAAGTGGGCGCTATGATGGTACTCCATTCCTAGATAGAATATGTCCCCTTTGCACTTCCAATGACGTAGGATCTGAAAAACATTATCTTTTAACATGTACATACTTCAGGGAAGAGAGACAACGCTATATTAGAACTGAGCTAAACAATATACATAGTAATAATATTGCCAAATACTTTTTGTCAGACGCACCAACAATTACTTTAAAAAAGGTAAGCAAATTTGTGTCAATCATTTTAAATCAGTTTAGGAGATAAATCATGTATTACGTATCAGTTAGAACTTGCTGCAATTACTCACTGGAACATACCATATCTGCACTATAATGGGTATACTATTATGCGCCCAATCACTTCTTTTACACATTCAAATTGAAAACAAAAACGTCTAACATAACCCATTCAATAGATACATTGAGAGTGAACTCAATGACACCAAGTCCGGTAATTGGTCCCGGTTCTACCATTCGTGTCCGGTTAGCTAACCTTTATGCTTCTAATTTTTACTTGTCAACGGTAAAACATGGGTTACGTTGCCAGATAAAACATTTTGTATAATGACGACAGCTTAATGCGGGGCAAAAGTAATGCAGAAAGCTCCTATAGGAACTTTCTGCATTGCTTTGACAGCGCATTAAGCCATTAAGCTATTACATTCCCCATGCTTTATCTTAGAGTGGCCACTGAACGCAGGGTTTGCCGTATACAGTATAACCCCATAGCACATACATTTAAATGCTGTTTTTAATCTTCCACTTTTAGTCGCTCTGTTTGTGGTTTGCTGTATTAACTCTAAGCGTATCTATCTGTGGCTTTCGGAGAACTTATATTGTTTGTTAACGCCTGGAAGATTTCATTATAACAAATGCAAAAGTGTTCTAAGAACACAGCGGTGTCTTGCCTATATAGCAGAACACTTCATATAAAATAGCAAGTGAGGCAAACCCTGTTGAGACGCCGCGTAACACTGTGCCTTATCAGGATCTGCACTGTTTGTCTAATAATGTATGTGTGTGTAGCCGCTGTGCAGAAATGGATTAAATTGCTTTTACTTACCATATGCATGTATATCCTTAGTAAGCATGGCATTCCTGCAAACAAATATCGGGATTAGTACAAGAACCTGCACATAACGCAACATCAAAATCGAAATACTTAAATCGACTCCTTATCATATAGGTTTGATGAAGTTGTTTAGCTCTGTAGACATGAGACCACTTAAGGAGGGTTGAGAATGAGGCAAAATACGCCCGAAGGCACGGTATGCTTTACTCTCAGCCTGCTTTAAGTTACAATCTGATAGGATAAGAATTTACCCCTTGTAACGCATGTTCATAACTTATTAGAGATAGAATCAACTATCTCCAGAGGAGATATAGCAAACGGCGTAGAATTACGCATTTGCGGAGCAATGGGTTAAGCTATGTTTGTGATCCAGACAAAAGGTGGACTGGATCCTGTGGAGACAGCGATTGGCTCGGTGACTCTTAAGTATCCTAACCAACTTTAATATGTTGCTTAAGACTGAACCAAATTAAGCCCAGACGCCGATCAAATATGCATAGAATATTACCATCCCTAGTGAGACGGCTCTGTCAACAAAACTTTCATAGACGTTGTCCTTCAGCAATTTGAGTTTCGAAAGCAATAACATATGGAATATGCAATAATATTATGTTTATATTCAATAATATATGTTTATAACATTAATGCTATTGTCCCCTGGGAAAACTTTCTCGTAAAATGGGTAAGACCTAAACATTCCTTGTGCAACACAGGCATTGTCCAGGACCTTAACCATGAGTACTGCAGAGCACCTGCTTGATTGTAAATAATTCCAGCCAGATATAGCACCCCCCTCTCCTGAGCATCATTATTAGATATGTCAAGCTATAATTATGAGTATCCCTAAAACAGACGACTGCCTGGTGCGGTGCAAAAACAATACAGATAGCTTCTGAAACCGCTTTCGGCGTTGTTTATGCCTACACCACGCTATCACATAACGCTACCATGTCTCTTGGACGGCTATACTAGCTTGAGTGTTGTTAAAGAGAGGTTATTCAGTACAGTATAGACCTGTTGTTTACGAATTCCAGTGCAGTAACACGGTCAGTCAATATCACTTGTACAGAAATGGTACTGCCTGAACGTAACAACTGCAACAGCTTATTCTGTAGTCCATTACCGATTATTTAACACAAAACTTTTATGCTTGTGAGAATTGCCGTTAAGTTACTTCGTGTTTACATGTTCTAATACTAAGCTATCTATCCATAGTGAAATTCCTACGTTCTTCTTTTCATGAATGAGCAAATTTGACTTACCTCCATTGACTCCATATTTACAATTGTCCCACCTGCACGATTTGTCCGCTGGCCTACCCACGAAACTGACAAAAGAATGTCATTCACTGCAGGTACAGGTGCGGACTGTACCCGCCTGTCAATCATGTGGATAGATAGCATAGGTGTCAGTTTAACTGTGTCAATTTCAACTGGTTATTTTCTTTTCTTTACCCGTGTTGTAACTCGAACACTTTAATTACTAGGTTAACGCTGAAAACTAAAATATCAAAAGACAAAAAGAAATTATAAATTGAATGAGGAAACTTTCTTATAATATCTCGTTAATCTAAATAGTAGTAAATACCTTTATCCGCTCGTGGATCTTACGCACATGTCTTGTGTTTCGTTTAGGCAAGACAGCGCCCGGGACCCACGTGCGTTACATTATATTTATACATAGGCTGGAGCTGTAGTGTCGCCTTTCGTAATGGAAAGACGACTAATACAGCAACAGCTTGATCGATCAATAAAATTACTAATCCCCCACCCTTAGTTCATATACCATACCTGTTTTTCTTTTATACTTTTTTTCTCTTTATTCAAAACGGAACCACAAAGTTATTGTTAAGTGTACATTTTGATATATCCCCTTGTTGTATGTAAATACCTGGGTGAATAAAAGATATGTTCTGTTCTGTTCTGTTCTGATAAGGGCCATAACTCTGCCAACAATATTTTTTTAAGTTATTCCAATTTGTCATGTTTTTTTTTTGTCTGGAAGATAATTCCATTTACAGCTATATTAAAATGTTGTCTTGCCTATTAAGCTAAGGCACAATGACCTCAGGTGAGCGAATTAAGGGCCATGGCCCTCTTGTTATTGCAATATGTTTGCGTTTCTTTTGTGTTTCAATTGGAAAGAATAACATCACCTCTACTGTAACAGGGACGTCAGATGCAGCAATCTGCTCTCTGTTTTCATTTAGCTCGTAAAACCTGTTATGTCTAAGAAGTTAGTATCAGGCCTAACATCACATGGAGTTTTTCTGATTACTCTGGAATAAAACATGAGTGGTTCTTTGTTTGTATTTGACTTCACATTATAAGAAATAACTGTAATAAACCTAATTATTTCTAAGGACTACATCACTAGATCATATCAAACAGTAAAGACCTAGATATGGCAACGCATGAACTGGTCATGATAGCTGTTAAGTATCAATGTAAACTGTAAGCTATAATTGAAGAAGACTTCACTAAAAAGATTACTAAATAGATTATGAAACACAAACGCAACGCAGCAAAATAATAAAAATGAAGAATAAAAAAACTCATTTACGAACAGTATTAATCTGAAAGCAAATTAATTGCGATTGAAATAAGTACATGTATTTTAACAATAATGCGTTGAGGGGGGAATAACAAAATCTGATCCCCTGTACATGCTTTTTACAGTGGAGAAAGCGTTATTTTTCACAATAAACGCGTTTACGCTCAAACAATTATTTCCATTGCAAACAGTTTGGTTTACCCGGCGGTTGATCTGACTACATTCTGTTTGCCATTAAGATTAACTTGAATAATCAGAATTGCCGAAAACTTGTCATTTTCTAAGTTTTATCATAATTTTTGCGGTTGTGTTTCGTTTGCGTTAAAACGGTAAAGACTAACGTCTTCGCCACTATACGCACTGCCAAAAGGAAAACTCAAGTGAATTTAGAAAATCAACAGGTGACAGATCAAAGTAAGGTAAAGATCGAGACACAAAGCTGTTTTCGAGAGCGTTTTGTTTTATTGCATCTTGCTCTCAAAAGTCAGTCGTCATAAATACTGAAAATAAGTCTTATTTTAAGTGGTATTACTAGCGTTGTAAATCATAAGTGCATGTTCTTTGCAAAAAGGTAGCAGTATATGTTATTTTAAACAATTTATGACAAGTGGATTCTTCCATGCTTATAATTATATTGACTGTTTTTAGCTTACCTGGGACGTAGTGCCAAGGTGAGCTATTTTGATAGTTCTGTGTCCGTCGTCCGTCGTCGTCCGTCCGTCGTCCGTTCGTCCGTCCGTCCGTCGTCAACAATTTCTTTAAACGACATCTCCGAAACTACTGGATGGATTTTTACCAGACTTGGCAGGAATGATCCTTGTATGGTCCTCTTTCAAAGTTGTTCAAATAGTTCCGGTCTGTTGCATATCTAGGTCACAGGAGCTAAAAATAGAGTTTTTCAATGAAAACTTAAAACATCTTCTTGTTTGAAACCACAGTACCCTGAGCTTAGATATTTGGCACAAAGCATTGTCTTCAGGTCCTCTATCAAGATTGTTCAAATTATGTCATGGGGTAAAAATTGACCCCGCCCCGGGGTCGTAATTTTACATAGATAGTGAAATCTTCCAACATCTTTATCTCTGAAACTAATATGGCCAGAGCTTTGATATTTGGCATGGTGACACTTCTAGAAGCCCTTTACCAATATTGTAAATATGGTTCCAGTCGGTTGTATAACTAGGTCACAAGAGCTTCTTGTCTGAACCCACAGTACCTTGAGCTTAGATATTTGGCACAAAGCATCGTCTGCAGGTCCTCTATCAAGATTGTTCAAATTATGTCCCTGGGGTAAAAAATTATCCCGCCCCGGGGGTCGTAATTTTACATAGAGTTATATAGTGAAATCTTCAAACATCTTTATCTCTGAAACTAATATGGCCAGAGCTTTGATATTTGGCATGGTGACACTTCTAGAAGCCCTTTACCAATATGTAAATAGGGTTCCAGTCGGTTGCATAACTAGGTCACAAGAGCTTAAAATAGATTTTTTCAATGAAAACTTTAAAATTCTTCTTGTCTGAAACCCCAATACCCTGAGATAAGATATTTGGCATAAAGCAGCATCCACAGGTCCTCTATCAAGACTGTTCAAATTATGCCCCTTTGGTCAAAACTGCCAAGGCCCTAGGGGTCGCAGTTTTACATAGAGTTATATAGTGAAATATTCTTCTCTGAAACTATGTTGGCAAGAGCTTTTGATATTTAGCATTATGAAGTGACAATATTCACTTTACCAATATTGCTGAAATGGTTCGGGTCTGTTGCATATCTGGGTCACATTTGCTAAAAATAGATTTTTTTTCAATGAAAAGTCTTCCTGTCTGAAACCACCCATGTACAAAATATTTGGCAGAACACTTAATTTTCAAGTTCATCAGCAAGATATTTGAAATTATGTCTCTGGGGTAAAAAATGATACCACCCAGGGGTCATGTGACCCTTGTGTTGGTTTTCCAGGTGTGCGATATTTAGGCCCGCATGGGCCTCTTGTTTGGTAAAGTAGTTTTCCCTGGGCTCCGGACAAGTTGAAGTAAAACGATCAAATCCTACAGTTTCTCAATCATTTCAGGATCAAATCCTATGATGTGACTACTCATTAGAATCGTCTCTTCGAGACGATTATATTAGGTTGTGACACCATAGGGTTTAATGCGGAAATAAATATTTCAGTTCTTGAAATAATCCTCTTATCTGGAGTTCTGCTTTCTTATCCCAATTTACGCGTGTATATTTATAACCTTATATCCATTATTGCCAACAGTTTATATCCAGATCAGACGCCGAGAAGCTCGTAGTCTGATTACGCTCCAAACTGTTTCCACTCAAATCAATATGAGCTCTCGCAAATTTCAAGAGTTTGTCATTTCTAAATTATATTGCAAATGCGTTTGTTTTTACATTTTATTTATTGCCTTCGCTGCCAAATTTTATCGTCTGCTGTAACCTTTTTACCGTCTAAGTTTGAGGCCTGGGTTGACATAGATGACGTATTTTCCACTCAAATTAAATTTTAACAAACGTTTTCAAGAAGCTGTCAAGTTATCACAATGCGTCGGCGTTTAGACTTGTAGACCGGGTATTAATGACATATTCTCGAATTGATTTTGTGTCTGATATTATTTGTTGAAAAATACAATTTTAAACCAATTGTGATACAGTGGAGAATCTGTTATTCTTTCCCGTTTAAACGCAAACGTACGCAAACGCAAAGCACTTAAACGTAGAAAAGAACAACTTTTTGACAATTCTGATAATTCTTGTTTATCTTGGTGGCAAACAGTTTGGAGCCTGATCAGACGCCGGGTTACCCGGCGTCTGATCTGGCTCCAAACTGTTTGTACTGCGAATAATAGTTTTAGCGTAAACGCGTTTATTGGGAAAGAATAACAGATTCTCCACTGTAGCAAATCCAATAAAAGCAGTTATTATTCCATCATGTTAAATCGCTTCTGGAGAAACTTAATCCCGGAACTTCGATAAATCGTCTGCTTACAGGCTATATCGCCTACACTATTATTAGCTCGATTTAAAATTTAAATGTTCAGAATTATGAATATTGTGTCAAACTGTTTGGATCCTGACCAGACACTGAGTTAATCGACGTCTGATCAGGGTCCAGACTGTTTGTAAGTGCAATCACTATCTTAATCGGTACATAGGGGTTACTAGGTTAAGTTTCTCAGTTAATTGAAAATTGTGATTCAATGTTAAAAGCGATTGAGATGAGTCTGTGATCGTTCTCAAGCATTTGATTGGTCAGATTTGAGCAAAAGCTCAAATCTGACCATTCAAATGCTTGAGAACGATCACAGACTAAATTCAAACGCTTTATAACCTCTGGGCCAGTAGTGATCGGCGGACGTGGCCCAGTGACAGCACATTCGACTGGGTATCAGGGATCGTGGGTTCGATCCACCGCCGTTCTAAGTCCTCCGAATGATTCTTTATAAACCGAGGTCTGATATACAGTGGAGAATCTGTTATTCTTTCCCGTTTAAACGCAAACGTACGCAAACGCAAAGCACTAAAACGTAGAAAAGAACAACTTTTGGACAATTATGATAATTCTTGTTTATCTTGGTGGCAAACAGTTTGGAGCCTGATCAGACGCCGGGTTACCCGGCGTCTGATCTGGCTCCAAACTGTTTGCACTGCAAATAATAGATTTAGCGTAAACGCGTTTATTGGGAAAGAATAACAGATTCTCCACTGTACCAGTGCTTAACATTTGGTATCCACATGAACCGGATAACTCGATAATCGATCACGAGAGTATGGTAGAGTAATATACCAAGTTAAAGTCTACTTTCAGTCCGAATGACCGCTCAGCCGACTGTACATATACTCCCCTGATCATCGAGCCATCTTGCCTATGAGCACTGCTAACATATTGCGCAGTCAAATGCAGCCGCAGTACCGACTCAGACCCTTCACAGGTACCCATTTTAACCCCTGGGTGGAGAGGAGCAATTCGCGGTACATGTCTTGCTCAAGAACATTCCTGTACATCATCAGGGATTCAGAAACATCCCCTAGTCAGACCGCTGGTCCGGCGGGGGATCGAACTCACCACCCCTGGTACCGTAGTCCAAGGTGTTAACCATAGGACCACTACCGCTGGTATCGTGTCCGGGTTTTCTGTGTCCGCTCCTATCTCTTTGGAACGTCAATTTAAACCGTAGATGACAGACACGGACGTTATCAAACCAATCAAACAAAGCTCGTAATTAACGAGTGTCTGTAAGAACAACGCGTAAAACGTCCGTGATAAATACAGCCTGAACAAGATTAAAGAATCCGGATAGGCAAAGTCAAAACCGACGAAGGAAGTGTCCTGTCTTTAACCTATGTTTTATGTCAAGTGGATTCTTCCATGCTAATTTATTTGATGAGTTCAATTTTTATATAAGAGTTGAGTAAAGTTTTTATTTTCATTTTCCATAGAAATTCGATACAGCCTAAGACCAGACACTTCACTATGCGACGTGTGGTCTAGGTCTCATATGTTTGCATGTGGGACTCCAGGGACAAATTTGTAAATGCTTCGTCAATGTTCAGACATCAGCGATAATATACGCTTATTTTATTTACCAACAATTGTCATTCTTAGCAGTAAAATTAGCTCAAAGTTAGCAGAAACGGACGTAAGTAAAAAATGAAACAGCAACAACAAAACAAAACAAAAACAAACAAAGAAAAAACAGTAATAAAAACACACTACACAAAAACATCACTAAAACAGAACAGATCAGTATAGGTTTAGCTACTCGCTTACTTCAGCAGCTTGCATGCCTTTATTACTTATTTAGCTTCTCGAGATTCTCGACAAGCCTCATAATGTGAGTGACAGAAGAATTTGAAGCTTGATCTGGCATAATAGGTTTTGTCACCATTTCTCGAAGAATGTTCTGGGAAAATAATGTTTTACTCCTTGTACAAGTATTGTTACATGATGAGAAGACGTTTTTATTCCCGTTTTGAAAACGCAAACGAAATGTAAACGCATTGCAATGATATTATTGCGCTTATTTGGAAATATAATTATATAGGATATAACATGAGTGTTAATAATTTATTGGAATTTATTAAACGATAAAAACGAGGCTTTGCCGAGTTTTTATCGTTTTCTAAAACGACGAGTTTGATAACTCCAATAAATTATTAAGACGAATGTAATATTTCTTTTCGCTCACCGCCGGGCACATAGTGCCAAGGTGAGCTATTTTGATCGTCCACTGTTCGTCATCCGTCGTCGTTCGTTCGTCCGTCGTTCGTTCGTCCGCCCGTCCGTTCGTCATCAACAATTTCTTTAAACGACATCTCCTCCGATAGACTTTTACCAAACTTGACCTGAATGATCCTATATGGTCCTCTTTCAAAGTTGTTCAAACGTTTCCGGTCCGTTGCATATCTATTTTGAACAGGAGCTAAAAATAGATCGTTTCAATGAAAACTTAAAAAATCTTCTTGTCAAACACCATAAGGGCCAGATCATAGAAATTTTGCATATGGCATCATTTATAGATTCTCTATCAAGAGTGTTCAAATTTTGCTCCTGGGGTCAAAATTGACCCCGCCCTTGGGGTCACCGTTTTACATACAGTTATATAGTGAACTCTTCAAACGTCTTTTTCTCTAAAACTAATATGCCCTCAGTTTTGATATTTGGCATGGTGACTCTAGTGGTTCTCGCCAGTTGCATATCTGGATCACATTAACTAAATATAGTTTCTTTTTCAATGAAAAGTCTTACTGTTTGAAACTATGTGCATATTCTTGAGCTTAGATATTTGACAGAACACTTCATTTGCGTGTTCATCGACAAGATTTTAGAAATATGTCATTGGGGTGCAAAATGATCCCACCCCAGGGGCCATGTGCCCCTTGTATGGGTTTTTCCCGGTGAGCGATATTTAGGCCCGCATGGTCAAGAGAATGCTAAGCGCGAAAAAAGTAGATCTATACAGAAAAAAGTTGTTCCAAATGAACACCGTTCTCTAGTAAAATGTTTATGTTATTATATGTATCAATAAACACTTTCATGTAAATATAATATTGATTAATTACACCAAAAATCTATAAATTGAATCTACATGAAGAAATGATGAAGTTGGATATTGAACTCATAGAACACATTTTAATGACGTCACAAGTAAACGACGTCGAGGCGAACCTCATTTGCATATCAGATATAACTCAGATATATGCAGTAAACCACTCTTATACAGTCCATTCCCTAATCAGTCGGATACGGCAGCAGCGCCTAGCTAAGACACACATTGCATAACAACAGACTGGTAGCTAAACAACTCAATAGAATTGCTTCACCACCAGCTATATATAATATACACTGGATGTCCTAGCACTCAAAACTGACCAGGGGAATTTGCATCTTTACCAATTATAGTCATTATGTAAACAGTGAAGACCCATATCACAGGCCTCCTAATGTAGTCATCCTATCATTCTTCTAAAAGTCTAATTCAGGTATATACTTGCATATATGATTTGCAAACGGCGTAGGTGACTCCTTAACTTAGTTCTTTTTTAAATCTGGTCCATTAATGAATATTTATTGTTGATTTAAACAATACTCTCATGTATATAACAAAACGAGTGCATACAGACAGTTAGTGCATACCCGATTCACAGGCAGTGATAATTTTACCTGTGCATCCTGAGTCCTATACGCATTACATTTGCCAGGGACTTATTATTTTAAAAAAGTTGCGCATCCCATGGACCCATACCTTTTCTGGTCTTTATTGACCTATAACTCATAAGCAAACAGTAGCTTAAAGCAGGTTGAAACTAAAGCAGAATATGCCTTAAGGCACATTCTGCTTTACTTTCAACCTGCTTTAAGTGGACACTAATCTTCAAAACTAGAAATAAGTTATTGGATATTGGATGGATTGTTCACCTTAATGACTCACTGTTACAGTGGAGAATCTGTTATTCTTTCCCGTTTAAACGCAAACGTACGCAAACGCAAAGCGCTAAAACGTAGAAAAGAACAACTTATGGACAATTCTGATATTTCATGTTTATCTTGGTGCCAAACAGTTTGGAGCCTGATCAGACGCCGGGTTACCCGGCGTCTGATCTGGCTCCAAACTGTTTGCACTGCAAATAATAGTTTTAGCGTAAACGCGTTTATTGGGAAAGAATAACACATTCTCCACTGAAGTCTCATGGACTTATTATTTTACAGAATGTGCTTACCGAGGACTCATTCATCTGATTTCTAAAAGTGTCCCTACACAGGGTTCCTGCAAGGGCCACTAATCAGGGGTGACCAAGTTTTTGCAGATCATGTGCACATTTCTATACTTGAAATTTCTGACTATTCTAAAACAGCCCTAAGATCGACATTCAGTGGTCATTGTTCAAATGTCGAACTGTCCTTCTGAATTATTCAGCGAAATAGTGGTTGACATCGTTTTATGGAGGTTTTAGTTTAGCCATTCACCCTTGAAATTTGAAATATTAATTCAACTTACCAATTCAATCTAGATCATATATATCGTGACTATTTAGAATTGTTTTTACAATGACAAGCAATGTCAACCGCAATCAGAGGACTCCTCTTATAGGAGACGTCCGTTTGTATGAGTTTACACTGTTTGCAAATCTAGGAAAAATGTACTCTTCACAGGTACAGTGGAGCATCTGTTATTATTTCCCAATAAACGCGTTTACGCTAAAACTATTATTTGCAGTGCAAACAGTTTGGAGCCAGATCAGACGCCGGGTAACCCGGCGTCTGATCAGGCTCCAAACTGTTTGCCACCAAGATAAACAAGAATTATCAGAATTGTCCAAAAGTTGTTCTTTTCTACGTTTTAGTGCTTTGCGTTTGCGTACGTTTGCGTTTAAACGGGAAAGAATAGCAGATTCTCACTGTAGGAGGCGCCCGGTTGTATGAGTAAACACTGTTTGCAAATATAGGACAAATGTACTCTTCACAGGTACACTATTTGCATGGTAGCTGTATACTCGTCGGCAGTGTTCAAAAGGTTAACTTAATTTATGTTTGGTCGTACAGTGGAGAAGACGCAAGTCTTCCCAATAAAAGCGTTTACCAGGGTTCTAGATACGGGGAGTATTTCAAAAATTAAAATCTTTATTTCTGCTTTAAATCCTATGGTGTCACTACTAATGAGTAGAAACACTATAGGATTTGGTGCTGAAATAAGTGAGAAAAGGCTGCATATATTCAGTTTAGTCCTCCTTATTTGGAACCCTGGTTTACGCTAGAATTATTGTTTCTATTGCAAACAGTTTGTAGTCAGATCAGACGCGTGGTAACCCGGCCTCTGATCAGGCTCCAATCTGTTTGCGACTCAAATAAAGTCAAAATTTTCAAAACGTTGTCTTTTTCGCTGTTTCACTACAAATGCGTCGGCGTTTCGTTTGCGTTTAAACGGGAAAGGATAACGTACTGTATTCTACACTCACTGTAATACAATATATTTTGATCAGATTCTAAGATTCTGGACTACCGTAAACCTGGCCAAGCCCACCTGTGTATTGTTACGTTTAAAATTTCAGATCAAAGTAATTACTTTAAGAAAAAACAAAGAAACTATTACGTCTGGTTTCTCAACTTCAGCAGACGATAATTAGTGCGCATGACTGCGATGAACCCTTGTCATGCTGAATTATCGTCTGCTTTAAAATATATCGTCTGCGAAAAAATTAAAAACAGTATTATATGTTTTTTAAAACTAAAAAAAAAGTTACATATGAGTGACAGACAGTTTTGCTCCAGATCAAATTGTTGTCTTCAATTTTTCCATTTTTATTCAAGAATGAATTCTTTGCAATATTGTAACTCGAGAAACCACTGAGTTTCAAAGCGGTATGGATCCAAATCAGACGCCGAGTTTCTCGCAAATTCTCGGCGTCTAGTCAGGATCCAAACTGTTTGCAAAATGTCAAGCATGGGAAGTAGTAAATTAACCAGTTTTAATCGTGTTGTGACTTTTAACAGGTAATAGTCTGTCAAATGGATTAAGTGACTTCTTGTTTAAAAAAATCAATACATTGACGGACAGGTCGTCAATACCCTTTATTGTCGTCTGCTAAATTTTGTCGTCTGCAACAATTTCAAAAATTAACAAATCAGCATTTTCTGAAAGAAAATGTCACCAGGGTGTCAAAATGTTTGGTTCCCGGCGTCTCATCTGTAGCCAAACTGTTTGTACGGGTTTTCACAAAGTAACGTATAGTGTGCAGAAGTTTAAACCCTTATCGTGCTGAATTGTCGTCTGCTTCAAATTTATCGTCTGCAAAAAATAAATTAAAATAACTTTATACATTTCAAACTGATGAAAGGTTGAAGATAAGTGTCAAACAGTTTGGATCTAGATCAGACGCCGCGTTACGCGGCGTCTGATCTGGATCCTAACTGTTTGCAAATGTGAGCTAACTTGCGCTTAGAATGATCAGGTTTAAGGTGCATGGCTTTCGAAGCAGCTGAGTGAGGCGGTGTAACAATAAAACACATCACGGATGGCTGACCCTAGGGGTAACTCTAGTCGACGCTATAGCAGGTTAAGAATGAATAGAAAATACTCTTTGTACTTTTAAAAACGAACCCACACGTGAGCTTCAGGTACTCCAAATGTTAAGTCTGATTTTATGGTTTTTAACTTAAAATGTGTGTTTTGAAAATGAGAATGAACGGATTTGAGGTTTGGAAACTTGGATTTTAACCTTTGGGATATAATTTTGAGGTTTATATCGGATACGGGGAAGGTAATTATGTTGTTTTCTTTTGTTTGGCATCTTAGTAGGAAGTCAATGTAGTTACTACAGGGAAATAGGTTAGTCTTTCGAAACAAATATTGATAGGGTTTAAACAATGTTTCATTTCAACATGTTTTATTTGGCGTCTAAACAAACTCCAAGGTGTTTGATACAGAAATGAAACTGTTATTCTTTCCCATCTAAACGCATACCAAACACATACACATTGCATTAAAATGTAAAAAAAATGACATATTGACAATTTTGATTATACATTTTAATATTAGGGAGTTTGGAGCCTGCTCAGACACCGGGTTAACCGGCGTCTGATTTGGCTCCAAACTGTTTGCAATGGAAATAATTGTCTTATTGGAGAAAAGTAACATCTGTTCCACTGTACTCAAGTAGGCAACGTCTGCTAGATGTCATTTTCTACATCTACTGCATTGCGTTGCGTTTTATTAGCTCACCTGAGCCAAAGGCTCAAGGTGAGCTATTGTGACCGCTCACCGTCCGTAGTACGTCTGTCCGTCTGTCCGTCTGTCCGTCTGTCCGTTCACTTTTACTTCAAACGACATCTCCTCTGAAACCCGCCGATTGTAGGGAGAGTTCAAACTGCTTATGATGTTCCTTGGATGCTTCTCTACAGAAGTTGTTCCAAAAAAAAGGAAAAAAAGCACAAACTCTGCTTGAAAAAGCAAAAAAGCAAAAATCTTTAAAAAATCTTCTTGCCCAAAACTACTAGGCCCTAAGCTTTGATATTTGTACAGTAGAATCTCCTGGTGGATCTATCTATAGTTTGTTAAAATGAAATCCCTAGGGTCACATTTGACACCACCCTGCACAGTTTAAGTGCTGCTCTAGGCAGGTTTTACAGTATTTTTGATTTAGGCAGAACTGTATTTACCTGAGTTACACTTAATATACTATGGGCAAATAGCCAATATTTGCAAACATTTTGGATCCAGATCAGATGCAACATAATCATAATGCTACATCTAATCTGGATCCAACCTATTTGCCACTCATTTACCAACTTAACAGTTTCTAAATTGTTTTTTTGTACACTTTTCACATACAGTAGGTTTTAAGCAGACATCATTTCAGTCTGGTAAGGGTAAGCCCAAGCGTTCTAGCCACTGAGGTCAAATATTATGCAACTCTGAACTGGTAGTGGGTATCACAGAACTGGTCATGATCAGCTGAACATGTTGTCTGCTAAAGTTTAGATATGGTTCAGTCTGATTCATACTTAGAGAAACAGGATCTGGAAGTGATCCACTGACAGTTATGTAATTATGTCTTATGCCATATTTATACATATGTTTAATATTGGTTTTGTCAGAGTTATCTGTATGTCTTTTCAATAATTCCACTTTAAACAGTCATGAAAATGTAAGATGCAAAAGTAAAGCAAAGTGTGCATTAACCCTTAGCCCGCCAAATAAATTGTCGTCTGCTATATTTCTCGTCTGCTTCAAGTTTCAAAGTGCTTGAAAGTTGCTCAAAATTGCTGAAAATGTTGTCCGAGTGTCAAACAGCTTGGATCCGGATGAGACGCCGAGTTACTCGGCGTCTAATCCGGATCCAAGCTGTTTGCATATAAAGCTATAGTCGTGAGTGGCAGGCTAAGGGTTAAGACACATTCTGCTTTACTTTCAACCTGCTTTAGGTGGCCACCTATTTTCAAAATTAGAAACATGCTATGGGGTAATGGGTAAAATGAAATTGCCTATTTGGAAAGAGCCTGATGAGAGGAAGTGCCATTTGCAAAGGCCATAACTCTGACATCATTGTTTTTTGAGTTATTTCCCTTTGTGATATTTTCTTGTCAAGAAGACAACTTCAGTTCTACTGATGCTATTGTAATGAAATTTTATGTATGGAAAGAAACTGATGAGAGAAAATGCCATGCACAAGGGCAGCAATATTTAGTTTTTCCCCTTTGTCATATTTTATTGTCAGGAAAATAATTCCAGTTCTGTTGACGCTAGTGAAATAATTATCATTTATTGGAAATGGAAATAGCTTGATAAGAGGATGTGTCATGGATAAGGGTCATAAGCTTGGCAACAAAATTCACTTTTGTCATGTTTTCTTGTCTGGAAGATAACTCCATTTATAGTTATATTAAAATGTTGTCTTGCCCAGTCAACTTAGGTACAAACTTCAATGTCCTCAGGTGAGCGAATTAAGGGCCATGGCCCTCTTGTTTCGCTTAACTACCTAGACATTGCAATGAACTTTCCCTGTACATGTATACATGTACAGTAGAACCTCTCTATTACGACCACTAAGTTGTGTCAAATATTAATCGTTTAAGACAGGTGACTGCTTAAAGTGAAAGTGAAACAGAAAGCTCCTACTTCTTTCTCGTTTAAACGCAAACGAAACGCAAACGCAAAGTACTAAAACGTAAAAAAGTACAACTTTTGGACAATTCTGATAATTCATGTTTATATCAGTTGCAAACAGTTTGGAGCCAGATCAGACGCCGGGTTACCCGGCGTCTGATCTGGCTCCAAACTGTTTGTAAAAGAAAGACTTGTTTTAGAGAAAAACGTCTTCTCCACTGTATGTACATTCGCCTCATTGATTTCCATTGAACAAACTGACGTTTAATTTGTATAAGCGCAATTTCTCTAGATGCGGGACCTGTGTATACCTTTCCACAAAGGAGGCGGGCCTATGGGTCTGCTCTCCGCGAATCATTTTGTTGCGTTGCTTCAGTAATACCGTTTTGGCTGGTCCTTTCAGGATACACATGTTTCGTGTTAACAACCCCTATACTAATATGGATTAAACATACATGCATGCTAATAAAATGTTTATTCAATATTAGAAATTATAGCAAATACGTATAATGTAAGTATATGGATTGAAATGAAAGTTTTCGGCTAGCGCGATTCATGGTATTTGCCGATCATTTTCTGTCGTTTATTTCGCTTAAACGCCGAAAACTTTCAGTTCATATCCAAAATAAATGAACTACGAGAATATTGCAGACGAGACACTTTTGTGAACGACAATAACATCAAACGTCTTTCTACTGACGGTTAAACAATAGTTTTATTGCATAGGATAAACCCCTTATTATTAGTATGTTATATTTTATTGTTTTGTATCGTGTTATATTTTATTGTTCCGTATCGTGTTATGTTTCCAGTGAGATTTTGGGTAGTTATCTATTTGTTGATCAGATGGATTTTCCGTGTTTGCCATTTATCTTCTTCACACGTTCCGATTGAACCTTGACGCCTTGTGAGGTAGCTTCCACAAATTGAACAGAAGTAGGTCTTATCATACAGAAATGAAGTAAGCGAGCCCAATTTAAACCGTAACAACGTGAGTTCGAAGTTGTCGTTTGCTGTTATTTTAGTATTTATTGTCCCCCAGCTTTATAGTTTCGAACTCCATCGGTTTCACTGGAGCAATGGCGTATTAAAACATGACATTTCTTCCCCAACAATCTTGATGTAATTTATATCCTTTCAAAACGGGTACATGTAACTTGACAACTGACGAGACTCAAGCCTAACTGAAGCTCAAATAAAAATAAATCAGTTGAGTCATCGTAGGGTCTGCATTGCTTGCTTTGCTTTGTAGACAAATATATTGTTGTTTGAAGTAAATGTATACAGTTAACAGTTAAAACGTGCTGAGCGAACAACCAATGAAACAAAATGGAAACTTTGAAAGGAAGTTTACGACTCAATGTGCAAGGAACGTAAGGCAGGCCATGAATAAAGCAGAAAGTCAAAAAAGGAACCTTCCGCTTTACCTTTGTTCTGTTTTATGTTGCTACAATTTCATGTTTTGATTGGCCACTTCTCACGGTATTAGTTATATCTCACAATAAACCGTTCCAAAAATAACATCTGAAATTGTTATTGAAACAAATAGTTTGCTGACTAATGCTGTTGAGGGGAGCACAAGGAGAATTTATTTGTACGCTACTTGGAAACAGTTGCAAACAGTTGGGATCCAGATGAGACACCGAATAACCCCGCATCTCATCTGAATCTAAGCTTTTGGACACATTTGAAAAGACATATAGATACATAAACTCCTTTTTAGCTCATCTGGCACGTAGTGCCAATGTGAGCTTTTAGGATCGCTGGATGTCCGTCGTCCGTCGTCTGTCTGTCTGTCCGCACGCACGAAAGGTCCTTTGTTGGGTAGGGAGAACAATAGATTCCATTCATTCCGTGATTGCCCTATTGTTATTGTTGGTTTTTTTTGTTGCTATTGGGTACTTTTAAACAAAAGAAAAACCCAACAAGTGCCCAAATGTAAGGACGTCCGTCCGTCTGTCCGTCCACAATTGTTCGTTAACACTCTAGCAGGTTCAAATCTCATTGGATCTTGATGAAACTTGGTCACAATGTTTGCCTCAATGAAATCTAGGTCAAGTTTGAATGTGGTTTATGTCCGGTCATAAACTAGGTCACTAGGTCAAATCTTCGAAAAACCTTGTTAACACTCTATAGACTACAAATTTCATTGGATCTTCATGAAACTTCATCAAAATGTTTGCCTTAACTAAATCTAGGTCAAGTTTGAATGTGGGTCATGTCCGGTCAAAAACTAGGTCACTAGGTCAAATTATCGAAAAACCTTGTTAACACTCTAGAGGCTACAAATTTCATTTGATCTTCATGAAACTTCATCAATATGATTGCCTCAATGAAATCTAGGCCAAGTGCGAATGTGGGTAATGTCTGGTCAAAAACTAGGTCACTAGGTCAAATCTTCGAAAAACCTTGTTAACACTCTAGAGACTACACATTTCATTGGATCTTCATGAAACTTCATCAAAATGTTTGCCTCAATGAAATCTATGTCAAGTAAAAATGTGGGGCATGTCTAATAAAAAACTAGGTCACTAGGTCGAATCATCGAAAAACCTTATTAACACTCTAGAGACTACAAATTTCATTTGATCTTCATACAACTTGATGAAAATGTTTGCCTCAATGAAATATAGGTCAAGTTAGAATGAGGGTCATGCCCGGTCAAAAACTTGGTCACACGGTGTACATGGTTACATGGTTACCAGGTGAGCGATTTAGGGCCATAGTGGCCTTGTTTAATAATTGTTACAGATGTCATCTGCGCTTCGAACAGGCTGGATGCTGAGCAGACGCTGAGTTAATCGGCGTTGTATTTGGCTCGCAAAATCTCTGCAACTGACACCATTGTTTAAGCAGATTTATCAGGAAAAAAATAAAGAATTTTCACATTGTATACATAGTAGATATCTTCCTCCGAAATTTCATCTGCTATGAAATCGTCGTCACCAAAATTAATGTTATTAGTATAAAATGTATGGAATTTATTTAAGAAAAATCAAAACAGACCACCATACAGTATGGATCCAGATCAGACGCCGCGTAACGCGGCATCTGATCTGGATCCATACTGTTTGAAAAACAAGTGAAGTCAAATGCTTACATTGAAGACGTTATTCTTTCCCAATAAACGCGTTTACGCTAAAACTATTATTTCCATTTGCAAACTCTTTGGAGCCAGATCAGACGCCGAATAACCCGGCGACTGATCAGGTTCCAAACTGTTTGCCACCCAATTAAAATAGTCGTCAAATTTTTCGAAACACCGTTTTCTCCGTTTTACTGCAATGCGTTAGCGTTTAAACGGGAAAGAATAGTACCAGTGAAATCGCTCGGAAAGCAAAGGCTTAACGAAGAGGAATTGGGCGGTGGATAGTTTTTCCCAGCATGCCATATGGTTTAGGTTTAGTTATCACAGTTTGTCTAATCTCCACAACTACTCTTTCCTTTTCATGGCCGGAAGTGACGGCTGCTGTAACTGATGTCGTCTGCCAAACACGAGACGATAAAAATTTCTCATTCAACAAAAAGGATTAATTCCGACATCTAACATTATTGGACTGTGTTTAGACTGTAGGTTTCTAATTTATTTTATTATCTGAGTTTTTAAAATAGCTTGGAAATACATCAACCAATGGAACACTAAACGCGTCACTTACAAACTGTGCACCCGTGAAGAGTATACTTGTATACAGGAACGTATTTTTTTTAAAAAATATACGTTCCTGTTGTATACTAGATCTATACAAACAGTAGATGCCAAGATCAGACGGCTCAAATTGGAGTCTTCTGCTTAGGCTCTGCACTATTTGTCATTTGGCAATGTAATTGTTATATTACGTCCTAAATAGTTATAAATGGAATACACTTCTTTGGAAACAGGAAGTGTCCATTTAAAGCTTCAGGGGTGATTGAACTAAGGATGCTATTTGTATGAAGTAAGAATTAGTTAGAACGAACATAAATAGATAGAGGAAAGAATCTTCTAAGAGCCTCTACGGCAGGCCAAAATACTAATACCGTTTCCCGCAGTTTACAGCCATGGTCGGATCAAAATCAGTATTCGGAATGAAAAAAATAAAATGGCGGATCAACTATGTTATATACCCGGCGGACAAACCAACTCCAACACATATACTTTAATAAAATTTGAGTAACAAGAAAACAGATCTAGGGCTTTCCAAACAATGTAGACTCTAATCAGACGCCGCGCTTAAAATTAAATGCCAGAGAGGTCCCATTTCTTGTCACGTGACTGATATCTTTAATATTAAACGTATATTATGTGTGAGTTCAGACACCACAGCCCTTCCTAACTGAATTCCTATATCCACTCTTGAACATTTCACACACCTTGCGGTCAATCTTGTTTTCAAGAACCATTCAACGAAATACTCTATGGTACAGTGAACAAGATGCTATTCTTTCCCATTTTAAATGCAAACGAAACGCAAATGTACCTTCAATAAAACGGAGAAATTGGCAACGTTTTGTAAAAGATAATGACTTATCTTAATTTGAGTGGTAACTAGTTTGGAGCCTGATCAGACGCTGGGTTATCCGGCATCTGATCTGGTTCCAAACTGTTTGCAATGGAATTGAGCGTTTTAGCGTAAACGCGATTTTTGGGGGAAAAAGAATATCGTCTTCTCCACCGTATACTACAGTGGAGAATCTGTTATTCTTTCCCGTTTAAACGCAAACGTACGCAAACGCAAAGCACTAAAACGTAGAAAAGAACAACTTTTGGACAATTCTGATAATTCTTGTTTATCTTGGTGGCAAACAGTTTGGAGCCTGATCAGACGCCGGGTCACCCGGCGTCTGATCTGGCTCCAAACTGTTTGCACTGCAAATAATAGTTTTAGCGTAAACGCGTTTATTGGGAAAGAATAACAGATTCTCCACTGTATATCATATTATTTTTTGGAATGGTTCCGTGGTATATAAAAGTCAAGCTTTTACATGCACGACTACAATGTAAATGATCGAACCTTATTTTCAATGTTCTAACTGCTAGACAGTAATCATATTAAAGATCTCATGGGAGTTTCTTATTCATTTCAGATGCATCGTAAGCCAAGAATCGAATAATGCTGAGATTGATTCGAGGTTACAAGGTTAGTCTTGAGTAATCATGTAAACTACTGCAACAACAACAGCAACAACAACAACAACAACAACTTTTATTACTAAATACACTAATATTGATATGCTGCTGTTATTGTTGTAGTAGAAGAAGAAGTAGAAGAAGAAGTACATGTAGCAGCTGTAGTAGAAAAAGAAAAATTAGTAGAAGAAGTGCTACTACTACTACTACTATTACTACTACTACTACTACTACTACTACTACTAGTCACAGTCTTTTATTCTACGAATATATATTGATTTTCTTAAAAACTTCCTCCATAGCATTATTCTATTATTGAAGATAGTTGACCACTTCAAGCAGGTTGAGTGTAAAGCAAGATGCACCTTCTGCTTTACTTTCAGCCTGCTTTGATCTACCATCGGCCAGGAATAATGATAAAGAAAGTAAATCTCATGGTAAATATTCATGACTGTATAAAATGGACCAAATTCTTCAGTGGGGGAATAAAGTATGTATAAAAGGGCGTATGCGTACAGTGGAGAATCTGTTATTCTTTCCCAATAAACGCGTTTACGCTAAAACTATTATTTGCAGTGCAAACAGTTTGGAGCCAGATCAGACGCCGGGTAACCCGGCGTCTGATCAGGCTCCAAACTGTTTGCCACCAAGATGAACAAGAATTATCAGAATTGTCCAAACGTTGTTCTTTTCTACGTTTTAGTGCTTTGCGTTTGCGTACGTTTGCGTTTAAACGGGAAAGAATAACAGATTCTCCACTGTACCTATGGAGTAAAGGGTTAAGTTCTATAATAATACGAGTTGCTCAGCTACACATACACTTAACATGATAACAGACTTTATTATATACCTGTCGATGATTTATAGAGATTTCTCAGTTAGATAAATTTGATATCGTCACAGTTGATATCATCACTACGTGTAGGGACGATATCACTTTTTGTGACGTCACATCAAAATTAATTTAGTGACGTCGTGGTAATCAATTTTGTGTGTTTTTTTCTGTAAAAAGGTCATTAAGATATATATAATAAATAGAATAATCAATTCCTTTGACTAGATATGAAAAAAATATCACTCGAATGGGTTGTTATCTGGTTAAAAAACTCGTCCTGCGGACTCGTTTTTTAACCAGATAACATCCCATTCTCGTGATATATTGTTCATATCAATCCAAAGAAATTGATTATCCTCTATTTAACAGGGTACCAGATAAGGGGAGTATTTCAAAGCCTAAAATCTTTCATTCTGCATAAACACTATGGTGTAACTACTCATTAGAATTGTCTCTTCGAGACGATTCTAATGAGTAGTTACACCATAGGATTTGGTGGTGAAATAATTGAGAAAATGTTTGATTTGTTCAATTAACTCCCTCTTATCTAGAGCGCTGATTTAACACGTGGGACCTTCTACAGTGGAGAATCTGTTATTCTTTCCCGTTTAAACGCAAACGTACGCAAACGCAAAGCACTAAAACGTAGAAAAGAACAATTTTTGGACAATTCTGATAATTCTTGTTTATCTTGGTGGCAAACAGTTTGGAGCCTGATCAGACGCCGGGTTACCCGGTGTCTGATCTGGCTCCAAACTGTTTGCACTGGAAATAATAGTTTTAGCATAAACGCGTTTATTGGGAAAGAATAACAGATTCTCCACTGTATTTATGAATACAATGTAACTTATACTGTGTAATTGCAAAATAAGAATCTGCAAGAGACAGTATGCCGCAAGAAAATAATCAAATTAAGTCATATTTTCGTTAAAACCTAAAACTAGAGCCGTGCAAACTGGCAAGTCCCTGGTGCCGGGCTGTCTATCTTTAAAATTGAATCAATAAACAAACAAATGTGTTATTCGACCATAAAATGTAGAAGCATGTCATGTCTTAAAACATCTCATAGCCCAGTTCGGGTCAACGATAACAGGGCACCTGATAAAAGGGAGTAAACTGAGAAAAAAAATCAGCATTTTCTCACTCATTTCAACACAAAACCTATGGTGCTACTCCTCATTGGAATCGTCTCGAAGAGACGATTTCAATGAGCAGTGACACCATAGGGTTTAAAGCAGAACAACATTTTTAGTTTTTGAAATACTTTCTAATCTGGAGCTCGGACATAAAGCAGAAAATCTCGATACTTGGATTTGCAAAGTTATTGTTTTAAAACGCCGTTTATCACTGGTTGTACAGTGTTCTGTATTTTAGCGTCCTTTCTATATATACTCAGCTAATAAAGAAAGTACCCACATTTTAATTCTAAATTATCAGCGTCTCGTACATAAACTGTATTCAAATTTTGTTTTATAGAAAGAGGTAGATAACAAGAAATTATTGTTGCTAAATAACTAGCACATTGTATTGAAAATAAAGGGTATATAACTCTTTTTTTTTAAAACAGCATTTTTGCCTAGAATTTTTTTCCATAGAAGAGAAACAATAGTACTCATTTTCAGCGGCTAGAACTTTATCTTAAAGAAAATAAAATCACATTAGACTTTCATTCATTACAATATTCACGGCGTAATTTAGACTAGAAAGTCTTATATTATCAAATTACCTCCCTTTGAATTAAAATAAAAATGCATTTTAAGTGTTTAATTTTCGCTGCATGTGTCCTTTAATCTGAATGTTTTTACTGGAATGCATTGGGGAACGCATGAGCCTTTAAAATCCCAAATAAAACTTGAGATGATGTGGTACTTTAAAGGATATGGAGCTTTAAAATTTGCTTAATGTAAAGTCAATGTAAAAACAGGGGTACTTTCTTTTTTGGCTGAGTATAGATGGAGTAGGCCCTTTTATACAGTGGAGAATCTGTTATTCTTTCCCGTTTAAACGCAAACGTACGCAAACGGAAAGCACTAAAACGTAGAAAAGAACAACTTTTGGACAATTCTGATAATTCTTGTTTATCTTGGTGTCAAACAGTTTGGAGCCTGATCAGACGCCGGGCTACCCGGCGTCTGATCTGGCTCCAAACTGTTTGCACTGCAAATAATAGTTTTAGCGTAAACGCGTTTATTGGGAAAGAATAACAGATTCTCCACTGTATGACGTCACCAATGACGTAAGAATAACAGATTCTCCACTGTAGTTGCAAAACAAATCTGAAATGAATACTGCAAATAGTTTTAGCAGTTTTGATTAATTTGATAACTATCCATTTTAACCTTTAAAGCTTAATGATTCGCAATTACAAATGTTACATCAACGTTGAAAAAAACCAAACAAAGTCTGCTTCAAAGGTTTTTGTTTTTACACTTTCTAGCACGTTAGGCAGTTTGGGTCTTGGAAAACATTTTCAGCAAACGCAAATATTTCTATTAGTAAATTATATCACTAAAGATTAAAGAGACATTGGCATTCTGATTCAGTAAAATAGTTTGTATTTTAGAGCACTATGTGAACTTTTATATATGATCAAGCATGATATTTTACCGACGTGGTATGCCTCTCTTTATATACAAAAATTCTTCCAAAATGGGTCTTTGACAGCTGAAGCACTAGCGCGTATGTCAACTCTTTCACTCTCAATGACGCCTTAAAGCGCGTTTGCAATAAGTTTAAGTCCTGATCAGACGCCGCGTAACGCGGCGTCTGATCAGGACCCAAACTGTTTGACACTCTTATCGATATTTATTAAGTCACACAATCTTAACCCTAAAATTGAAACGTGTATTGCAGACACTACTGAACCAGACGACAATAAAACGGTGAAGGGGTACAGTGGAGAATGTGTTATTATTTCCCAATAAACGCGTTTACGCTAAAACTATTATTTGCAGTGCAAACAGTTTGGAGCCAGATCAGACGCCGGGTAACCCGGCGTCTGACCAGGCTCCAAACTGTTTGCCACCAAGATAAACAAGAATTATCAGAATTGCCCAAAAGTTGTTCTTTTCTACGTTTTATTGCTTTGACGTAACGTCAAAAACTGATGCCCCTCGAAGAAAATCACTCCCACGGCGCTTCTTTCGTTTTTTAAAGTATGTAAAGCTTGAAAAGTATATAAGTATTATATACAAAAATAAAGATCAAGACTTGCTGAATACAGTGATGATATCATATTTTAGAAATATACATTAATTTTTCAAAATCAGTCGTCATTATCAGCGCCGATCATTAAAAAATCAAATGTCCCACGTTACAATTGCGGTCCGCGGAGTCAGAAAAAAACGCCTGTTTACCGTTTAAAAGCGGGGAAATAGGCACATCTCGTCTGCAACGTTGACTGAATGTCATTTCCGGTTTCAACGTCCATTTTTTTCAAAATCCTACGTTAGAAGCGCTTGAAACGAGAATTATTCAAACGGCAGAAATTTGTCCCAATTTTCCGAAAAAATGTCATTATTTGTTTTTGCCTGATTACTGACATTGAAAGGATTGATGAAATTTAACTAAATTTGCAGAAAAAAATACGTTTTTTCTACTGTTTACAAAAATATCATTGTTTTAACAAAACCACTGCAGGTTCTTTTTTAGTCCGTAAATTGAATTGTCTAGTAAAATGTCCCAAAGTTAAAAATAACGTCATTTTTTCAAGTTCCGAAAAAGTAGCGTTATTTTTTCAAAACAATAATGGGCTTTAGAAAAATAAAAATTACAGAGAAAAAATACGTTTTTTCTATTATTTTCAAATTAATTGTCGTTTTTACATAACCGCTTCATGTATCGTTTTAGTCCCTAAAATGAATTGTCTAGTAAAATGTCCCAAAGTTACAAAATAACGTCATTGTTATTCAATATTTACAAATGCATAAAACTAGCGTTTAATATGAAAAAACGAAAATTAGTGTTAGCGAGAAAAGAGTTTCATAAAAAAAAAAAGAATATTTGATGGTTTTCAAGCATATCTTTGCTTTAAAAAATCCTCTTCATCATAGTTTTTAATCCGTAAAATGAAGTATGCAGTAAATATGTCCCTAAACGTTACACTGCGTAAATAACGTCACACACATTCACTTTCCACGACGTTTCAAAGCAAGCACGGGTTTAAGCCAAGATCAAATCGTATAAACTCAGTAAAACACCTTCATTGAAATTACTTTGAGCATTTGTTATTGTTCTTTGCTTCTTGTGCAATTTATATTTTGCAAATGGAAGTATCCGTGACTCTACAGAAGCAGAATTAACACCCGAAAGAACGCGTGTATTAAATATAAATAACAAGTTTTTTATTGACTAGCTCTACAACTCTAGATCCAACTTCGAGTGAATTTCAACATATAAAACGTAGCAAACCGTGTTAACAAAGATACGTTACCACATTGAAATGGCGCATTTGGGTCCAGAAAACATGGCGCGTAGGTACCCATGAATTGTAAACAACGCAGACCTTGATCAGACACCGCATATTCATACAGATGTTGACCAGAGTCTAGACTGATTGTCATATTCTGTACTCTAAACAGACTTGATGGACTAATTTACTGTATGCACAACTGCTTACAGTCAACAAACCAAACTCTTCTTTCCTTTTTTATTTCTTCAAAGTCTCGACAGCTTTTTCATTTTTAAATCCCCAAACACATTGACAGCTGTACAAATGACCAATATAGTCAATATTGATTTTTAATAGGAAAAGTGGTGTCATAATTGACGTCACCAGTATTTGTATATTTACGTCATCAACGAAAAAACCCACAATAAATGGTATTTATAGATGTAAAGGCGGCCTAGTTCATTAGCCTGATAGTCAGGTTCCCGGATGTTTGATTATTTCATACTAATCGGAGTTAATAGGAGACAGGGAACCAGACTAATTAGCCTGATAGATCTTCAACGTCATGTGTAACGCCGTGGGTCAGGAGCTTTTGACGTTACGTCTTTGCGTTTGCGTACGTTTGCGTTTAAACGGGAAAGAATAACAGATTCTCCACTGTAAAGTTATTACAATTAATTTGATCATGAAAGGATTAAGAAAGAATAATGTCTCCTCTTGTTTATATTTGCAGAAATGACAAAAGATATCTGCGTGTTTGTCATGATGATATTAAACGTTGGGAACCAGCAATAACAGAACCATGTCGCAGCAAAGAACTTCATCAACACAGGAGACGACGCCGATGCTCAACCGTCGGCCGGTAACCAGGCGTCAACTAAGGCGGATGTTTAGCCGGTACGAGTTCAACAACTCGGAGCTTGAGCGTCTGTACAAGAGATACGTGTTCAAGCTTCAGCAGTCGTCACTGGGACGACTTCTCGTGCTCATGTGTCTTCTATGTGCCAGTCTCTCGATTCTTCACTTTGTTTACATACAAAATGTGAACATACCCGGATTATACTTCGCCGTGCAATGTGTCCTGTTTCTCGTGCTATTTATATTTATCAACACAAGATTCATGGAAGAATCTCATTCTCCCGTAGTATGTGCAATTTCTTTGATATTCCTGCTTGGATTTGCTATATTCGCATTTCCGTTTGATTTTGGATCTATCGTAGACGAGGATTCTAAGACTGTCTACTCTCCTGTTCAAGGAGTCTGGGAAGTTATGTTTGTAGTGTTTGTGATATATTCTATGATGCCTCTTCGGACCTACATTGCCGCCATTTTGGGATTACTACTTCCGGTTAGTCATATGATCGTTTCCGCCCTGGTGGCCAATAATATGCCGGACCGGTTGTGGAGACTGGTAAGTTTAGATGTATGTGAAAACTCTTAAGATGCACGTGCAGTGCTGAAGACGTTTATCTTTCTCAATGGACGCGTTTCTGTTAAAACCATTTAGTCAATAGCCAGGATATTGGAGCCTGATCAGATGCCGAGTAACTCGGGCATTTGCCATGCTCCAACCTGATTGCAATGAAAATCGTTTTAACGGGACATTTCATGTATGTATACAGCGGAGATGTTATCATTTCCCTTTTAAACGAAAACGAAAGGCAAACACAGTACAATAAAACGTAGAAACGACAACCTGTTGACAATTCATACTATTTATTGTAATATGAGTGACAAACAGTTTGGAGCCAGATCAGACGTCGGGTTACCCGGCGTCTGATCTTGTTCCAAACTGTTTGCAATTGAAATAAACGTATTAAGAGTAATTGCGTTTATAGGGAAAGAATAACGTCTTCCCCACTGTAACCAGTAGACAGTTTTATACCTGTAATTTCCAGACACCATGTTTGGAAGTAAATGAATATGTCAATTGGTTGAGTTGGTCAAGGGGTAATCTTGTATTAAATCGGAAGCGTTAGTAAACGCCACCTGGTGCGTCATACTCTTACTTTTATAACAATGGTGTTAGGCGTGCGTTGTAAACTTTGGGGACAAAAGTGTAACACACACATATTTAGTCTCCAACCTTGTTAATTTAACCCTTTACCCCATAGCCTGTTTCAAGTTTTGAAAGTCGGTGACCACTTTAAGCAGGGTGAAAGTAAAGCAGAATGTGCCTTAAGGCACATTCTGCTTTACTTTCAGCCTGCTTTAAGCTTCCATCTGCTGGAATATGGGAAATATTTCTTATAATATATAATCCTGACTGATTAAATAGGAACTAGTTTCTTTAGTGGAGGAATAAATTAAATCTGCTAAAAGGCGCTTCTATGGGGGGAAGGGTTAAACAGATAAAACTTGTGTAGCGGCCATTCAGAAGAGAAAAAGACGAGTACATGTAACCGCTTCTTGCAGGACATAACTAATACTGAAAGCTCCTATATAATGGTTTCGTTCTGCATTACCTTTGTCTTGCATTAACCTGTCATGTACAGTGGAGAATCTGTTATTCTTTCCCGTTTAAACGCAAACGTACGCAAACGCAAAACACTAAAACGTAGAAAAGTACAACTTTTTGACAATTCTGATAATTCATGTTTGTCATGGTGGCAAACAGTTTGGAGCCTGATCAGACGCCGGGTTACCCGGCGTCTGATCTGGCTCCAAACTGTTTGCACTGCAAATAATAGTTTTAGCGTAAACGCGTTTATTGGGAAAGAATAGCAGATTCTCCACTGTAGATGTAACATACTAGTACAGTATTTCGTATTGTGTGTGGTCGCTTAACATCAGCTTAACTTTAATTGTATATACACCTTTATTACTATGTTTTGCACACATTTTCAGCCTTGCGTTCATTATGGCAAACGATCGCCTCGTGTACCTTTGCTATGTATCTCCCCTGTCCCCTCCAGTAAAAGTACAATTTCGCCAATGACCACAAGGCTGGTGTCCACAAGGCTGGTGTTACGATTGTTTTCGTGGGAAACAGAAATTCGAACACAGGGCTGCCATTTCTCCGGATTTTCCTACATCTTCGGATTTTTTTCTAGTACATGGTAGCTTAAAGCAGGCTGAAAGTAAAGCAGAATGCGCCTTAAGGCGCAGTCTGCTTTACTTCCAGTCTGCATTAAGCAGCCACGTGTCAACAAAACTAGAAACGTGCGATGGGGTAAAGGAACGATTCGTAAAATCGCACTTGAAAAATTCAAATTTGGAAACCTTAGGATTTTTCATGTCAACTTATGGCAGCCCTGCGAACATTACCAAAAACTGTGAATATCCAGACTAGAGCACATGTAGTGGACACATAAAGATGTAAAGACGATCTCTTTGATCACATTAAATGATTTGGGTTTTCTCACATCTTCACTCTGGTATGGCAAAACGAGCGGGCTCCCGCTTAACGCTTCAGTTCCCGTTAATCTAACGTATCGACTCCCGTTAAAAAATGCCGTCAGTTGTCAAGTCGACACATTTGAGTATACATATATGATGTTTGTCCTTGGATATTGCTTGAAATGTAGACCAAGATTACTCTTACGGAGTGTCTCACACACTGCTGCAAGGATATGTTTCACTTATTTATAGGATAAATGCTTGAGGTTGATGTTTATCTTGAAAAAGTTTCTACCGTTACGGCGATTTCTAAAGAAACCGATGCTCATTGACCATAAATTGTTCTGAATAGGCAACAAATTCAGCTCTTATCGACACCAAATATGTCCGTCGAGTAGTCTGGGTATAATCGTCAACTGCATTTTTTGTTACAACGAACCACGTTCCAGTTGTGTGTACAACGAACACGCTCCCGGTCAAAATCATTGTTGATGGTTTTTCTCAAAACCTCTAGACCAATTTGAAATAAACCTTTTGCATCTGAAATAAAATATATTATCCACTGCTATCGCCGGTTTAAAATAAAGATCTTTTACTGAGAACGTTTGGATATCCTCAGGGCATCCACATTTTTGGGATCCAAATTGTTAACAGACGTTAGGGGCGTGTCTGCATACGTCAAGTTAAAAGCAGACGATATTACGGTAGGAAAAGAGTTAAAACTTAAATATTTTCACTGAGGCTAATTTGAATTTAACCGACGCACAATTTTACATTGCCAAGGAGTAAACAAGCCCGTGTTCTGTTAAAATGTAACCATCGGCACCATAAACCCTTTTAACCCCCTCATTGCCGTGACGTCATCAATTTTAAAAAATTTCATTTGCTTTTATTTCTGAAATTTAATTTTTAGGTATTTTGATTTAAGAAATATTGAAATAAGTGTCAAACAGTTTGGATCCTGATCAGACGCCGCGTAACGCGGCGTCTGATCAGGATTCAAACTGTTTGCATATACAGTGGAGAATCTGTTATTCTTTCCCGTTTAAACGCAAACGTACGCAAACGCAAAGCACTAAAACGTAGAAAAGAACAACTTTTAGACAATTCTAATAATTCATGTTTATCTTGGTGGCAAACAGTTAGGTAACCCGGCGTCTGATCTGGCTCCCAACTGTTTGTATTGTAAATAATAGTTTTAGTGTAAACGCGTTTATTGGGAAAGAATAACAGATTATCCACTGTAGCCATCGCACTCGGGGTAATGCAGTGAAGGGGTTAACTCTTTCAACACTAAGTACCTTGGCGGGTTATAAGTTACCTTGTGGATCATATTAGTTACCAAAACATGAACCAAACCAATCTTCTTGGAATTCTGGGTAGACCACTGGGTCTTGCAAATGCATTTAGTATATTTTAAACATAGCAGGACATTGACAAACAGTAGACCATTATTAGAAGCAGCGATACGCTAAGTCTGGTTGTAGTTTTTGTTTTAGGTATTTGGGCCTGAATTATTGAGATGAGCGCAGAACGCAAACGAAATGCAACAAAATGTAGAAATACGTTTTTGTTTTTTCTTACGCTATATTTTAATCTTAGTTGCAAATAGTTTGGAACCTGATCAAATACCTAGTTACGCGGCGTCTGATCAGGAACCACACTGTATGCAAATAACTAGATCTATCGTACTCCGGGTAAGGCAGTGAAGGGATTAAACAACTACATTGTACAACAATAGACACACGAAAGATAACTCTTTGGCAGTCTTAACTGTTTTTGGCTGCCCGGGGGTATAACACCTTGTTCATATGCAAATCAGGGACATACCGTTTGGATTGCATACATTTGGGAAAGCAAATTTAGAATTTTATTGATATTAACTTCTTTAAAGAGGTGAGAATAAAAACGAATACATATTTAAATAGGATTGTTATTTTTAAAGGACCCACATGAAAGCAATCGTCCGCTTGAATGAATCAAAATGAGTTTGAAGGCCATTTTTGTCTCATAACTTTTTCACTCACTCTGCAGAGACCTGACCAACGTAAAACTGTGTTTGTATATAATCCCCGTGATTTATTTAAGGTCAATTTCACTGTATGGCACAATGCCTTCTTTGAACTGACACCCATTCGGGAGTCAACGACGCCTTTGTATTTGTTTACATTGGTGTCTTTTTGCCTTGTCCGTGTACTACTCCTGTCCCACAGGGGTAATAGTAGTAGTAGTTGTTGTAGTAGAAGTTATCTAGCTTTAGTGTTAGAAGTAGATAAAGTACATATATAGTAGAGTGCTAAGATAAGGGATAGACAGAGTATGTAGTGGTTGTGTTAGGAGTAGGTAGTGGTAGTGTTAGGAATAGGTAGTGGTAGTATTAGGGGTAGGAAGAGTACTGTTAGGAGTAGGTAGTGTTAGGAGTAGTTAGAGTAGTGGTAGGTGTAGAGTAGTGGTAGTATTAGGGTAGGTAGAGTAGAGTAGTGTCAGGAGTAGGAAGTGGTAGTGTTAGGAGTAGGTAGTGGTTGATAGGAATAGGTAGTGATAGTATTAGGCGAAGGTAGAGTAGTGTGAGTACGTAGTATTAGGGGTAGTTTTAGGGGTAAGTGGGGTAGGTAGTGGTAATATTAGGGTAGGTAGAGTAGTGTTAGGAGTAGGTAGGGGTAGGTAGAGTAGTATTAGGAGTAGGTAGTGGTAGGGTTATGAGTAGTAGTGGTAGGTAGTGGTAATATTAGGGAATGTAGTGTTAGGAGTAGGTAGAGTAGTGTTAGGAGTAGGTAGTGGTAATATCAGGATAGGTAATGGTAGGAGTAGGGTAGTGGTAGGTAGAGTAGGGACAGGTAGGGGTAGGTAGAGTAGTGTTAGGAGTAGGTAGTGGTGGTATGGAGTGGTAGTACATGTATTAGGGATAGGTAGAGTATTGTTAGGAGTAAGTAGTGTGTAGGTAGTATGAGGGTATGAACTTAATTTTCAAGGCCAATAAAGATCCATATTTTCACGTGCTTGGTGTTCTTGGTCTGGTCAAAGATACATTTTTAATAGGCACAGGTGGAAGATCCGCTTTCGTTTCTTTATCTATACCTGCAACGAGATATAATGCCCTATGCTTGAACATTAATTAATTAATTAATTTCATTCATAACGTTTGTTGACAATATTCAAACGGTCTCAGTAAGGGATTTGTATTTTAAGATAACAGAGTAAACTTACAAAACATTGCCGGCGATAGCAATGGAGACGGTATTCTACTTCAGATGCAAATATTAATTTTCAATTGGTCTAGAGTTTTAGAAAAAAAACCTCTAAATGATTTTGATCTGGAGCATGTTCGTTGTACACACAACTGGAACGTGGTTCTTTGTAATAAAAAAACAATCAAAATCTTTATTTGTTTAATAGCTAAACGGATTATGTTTTAAATGCAGTTGACGATTATATCCAGACTACTCGACGGACATATTTGGTGTCGATAAGAGCTGAATTTGTTGCCTATTCAGAACAATTTATGGTCAATGAGCATCATTTTCTTCAGAAATCGACGTAACGGTAGAAACTTTTTCAAGATAAACATCAACCTCAAGCATTTATCCTATAAAAACATTGTACGTATGCATGCATCAGTGTGTGAGACACTCCGTAAGAGTAGTCTTGGTCTACATTTCAAGCAATATCCAAGGACAAACATCATATTTGTATACTCAAATGTGTCGATTTGACAACTGACGCCATTTTTAACGGGAACCGATACGTTAGATTAACGGGAACTGAAGCGTTAAGCGGGAGCCCGTTCGTTTTGCCATACCAGTGTGCTCTTGCACTTCTAATATTCTATCAATACGCTGTGTCATGTAATCTATGCACATGCTTGTTATCTTGTACACCAACTAGACTGCTATTAAGAGTCGTGTCAATTTCACTACAATTTCTTCAGACCAAGTACACTTATTTTCTAACGTTATTCTTATAGCCCGTAAAGATCATACTTTTTAACCAATCATGTTAGCTGTCACTTGTCCATTGTTCTGTCTGGTTTTGTGTAGCGTGTTTTCTATGACGTCAGATTGTGGATAGGTAAATATGCGTTGCGTGTGTGATATTGAATTATCTAGTGTACATTTATCTTATTATAAGTCATGCAGCAAACTATACACTTTAACAGGAAGGTCGAGCTAATAAAGTTCGAGCCTTTGAAATCAGTTATGAATTATACGACCTTGTCATACATAAACTATTAGGCAATCTATGCTACATTATAAAATGTAAATAATTATCTGGCAAATCATACCTGTCACTAAATTAACTGCATTATGAATACTAAAGATATGTTAACTATTTCAATTTTGATTTACAGTAAAACCTCTCTATAACGTTAACTAAAAAGAAGGCTAATTGGTTGAACAAAAGACAGATGAGGCTTTCTGTTTAACTGCCACATTGCTTAAAGCAGTCATTACATGTAGTCGCAAACCCTGTATAGTAAATACAATTTGTGGCCGTGACAGAGAGGTATTACTTGTACAGTGGAGAATGTGTTATTCTTTCCCAATAAACGCGTTTACGCTAAAACTATTATTTGCAGTGCAAACAGTTTGGGGCCAGATCAGACGCCGGGTAACCCGGCGTCTGATCAGGCTCCAAACTGTTTGCCACCAAGATAAACATGAATTATCAGAATTGTCCAAAAGTTGTTCTTTTCTACGGTTTAGTGATTTGCGTTTGCGTTTAAACGGGAAAGAATAACAGATTCTCCACTGTAACACCTATCTATTACGACCACTACAATAAGGCTAATTGATTGATTGCATGTAAAACATTATAGTGGTCGTAATAGAGAGATGCTTTACTGTTATTTCTCAAACATTTATAAGCTTCCATCTGCTAAAGCTATAAATAATAATTTTATCTTATGGTGCATATTCATAACTGTATTAAGTGAAATCTTGTCTTCAGTAGAGGTAGAAATTAAAGGCGTATTTATGGAGTCGTGGGTTAAGCAATGTCGTACATCACATATCAAATTTAGGATTTGCTGCAGGCTGCTACGGTGGAGATAACGTTACTCTTTCCCGTTTTGAACAACGCAAACGAAACGCAAACGCAAAACATTAAAACGTAGAAAATGTCAATTTTTAGATATTTCTTACACTTCATTTTTATCTAAGTGGCAAACAGTTTGGAGCCTGATCAGACGCCGGATTACCCGGCGTCTGATCTGGCTCCAAACTGTTTGCAGTGGAAATAAACGTTTTAGTGTAAACGCGTTTATTGGGAAAGAATAACACATTCTCCACTGTATAGTTTAAAACGAAAAGCTGCATATATAGCGTGCTTCATGTTAATTCCAAGATGCTCAAAGGAGACGGTCGTAGAAAGTTTGTAGCTACAGTTACATCATAATTGAATTCATCAGGGGAACTTCTAAGTGGATCAGAATCAGTTTGCAGAATTTGTGCACATATTTAGATTGTCATTATGCTATTTAAAATAATCAATATTGCGAGTCTTTGACATAAATTTTAATCCCTTTTCCCACCTAGTTCAAATTATCCACAGCAACCAGAGCTCCAGATCAAATGAATGTTTCAAAAACTAAAATCACTATTTTTGTATTAAACCAACCTTTTGGTGATTATTCATTAGAATCATCTATTAGAGACAATTCTTATGAAAAGTAGCACAGTCGTCTCGCAGGGACGATTCCTATGAGTAGGATCTTGTGCCGAATTAAGTGAGAAAATGTTGGATTTGTTCTGTTTACTCCCTCATGTCTGGAACCCTGGCTTCAAGTTTTTAAAGCGATTGAGCTGAGTCTGATTGTGTTCTCAAGCATTTGATTGGTCAGATTGTAGCCTATGCTCAAATCTGACCAATCAAATGCAAGAGAACGACGTTAGACTCAACGCAAAAGCTTTATAACTAACCTCGGACCCAGGTTCAACACAAAGTTCAGAGTCATAGCAATATAAATATTTTACCGTAAAACCTCTCTATTACGACAACTACATGATGTTTACATGTCGGCGTTTAATGTAGATGACATCTTAAATCTATATAGAAGTTAAGCAGAAAGCTCTCTGCTGAACAATAATCTTGCTTTAAGCTATCACTTGTCTTAATATATAGTATCATCTACAGTGGAGAATCTGTTATTCTTTCCCGTTTAAACGCAAAAACGTACGCAAACGCAAAGCGCTAAAACGTAGAAAAGAACAACTTTTGGACAATTCTGATATTTCATGTTTATCTTGGTTGCAAACAGTTTGGAGCCTGATCAGACGCCGGGTTACCCGGCATCTGATCTGGCTCCAAACTTTTTGCACTGCAAATAATAGTTTTAGCGTAAACGCGTTTATTGGGAAAGAATAACAGATTCTCCACTGTAGTCTATCTTAGTGGTCGTAATACAGAGGATTTCCTTTAATTGAAAATCATCACAACAACGTCAAATTAGCTTGAGTACAGGTCAGACGTCGTATATCTCGTGTTTTGTATCTGGATCTAAACTGTTTGATAATGTCCATGAAATCACAAATCATTAAACCATATTTAATTGTGACTAAATATAAAGATCAAAATGCTTTAAAATACAATCAATGCCCCGGGGAGTGGGGAACGGGTGCCGAAATTCCTTGTGCGATGTCCTACTCTTATTATCGACAGAGTTCTCTGATTCTTTTGGATGTTTAGTGTAAAGCACTGATACATCGCACCTCAGTTTATAAAGTCTCATCCGAAGGATATGGTCTGGCGGGTGATCGAACTCACGACCTCTGGTACATGTACCACGCCAAAATTGTGTATATTTATTGAATAGCCTGTATGACATAATGCAGCTTAATGCAAAGGCCAATGCAAAAGTGAGGCGAAATTTCTGCATAAGTACAGTGGAGAATCTGTTATTCTTTCCCAATAAACGCGTTTACGCTAAAACTATTATTTGCAGTGCAAACAGTTTGGAGCCAGATCAGACGCCGGGTAACCCGGCGTCTGATCAGGCTCCAAACTGTTTGCCACCAAGATAAACAAGAATTATCAGAATTGTCCAAAAGTTGTTCTTTTCTACGTTTTAGTGCTTTGCGTTTGCGTACGTTTGCGTTTAAACGGGAAAGAATAACAGATTCTCCACTGTAGCTGCCACCTGTTTTAAAACATAAATAGGCTACATTACTCATCAATCGCTTAGTACAACTTTGACTTAAAAGGACGTAAAACAGGTTGAAAGTAAAGCAGACTGCTTCATAAGGAGCATTCTGTTATACTTTCAGCTCCGATCTCAGGGCTACAGATAAGGGGAGAATTTCAAAAACTATTTTTTTTATTTCTGCTTTAAACCCTATTGTGTCACTACTCATTAGAATCGTCTCGAAGAGACGATCCTAATGAGTAGTAACACCATAGGATTTGATGCTAAAATAAGTGAAGTTGTGCAGTTAACTCCCTCTTATCTGGAGCCCTGCGTCCGAAACGGTACTCGAGCTACCTTTATAGTTCATGTGCAGGACTTCCTAGCTCCGAACTATTTTTCTCAGTGTATGAATAATTGGAAGCGTAAAAAGTGTATTTATGGGACAAACGGTTGATTTAGACCTCCTTATCTTGAGTTTTTGGAATAATCTATACTGTTAAGTGTATGATTATGTGTCACAAAACCGCTCCTTGATCAAGTTTGTGTTGTTCTTTATTGCTTGTATCGGTAATAAAACTCATACACATAAAATAGACATGTATGAGCATATATATAGAGCATATCAAATTATACATTAAAATCTGTATACATTGGCTTTAACCGATCTATATCTTGATATAGCGACGAACTCTCTATGTATATTTGCTGGAAGATTTCAATAACTATAGGCCTCGTGATTAAATTACAACCCATCTCAACTCCTACCCGTGTTCTATTGCACGATAAAGCACTGGTATTATTAATTTATTATTTCGTAAGTATAGACATAAACAAACAGTATAGGCTCTGATGAGACGTTGCGTAAAGCAAACGCAACGTATTGAAATGTAAAAAACTGAAAGGACTTTGAAAGGATTTTGAAAATGTTGGTCAACAATTCACTGCCATGACATCATCAATTTTAAACAATTGTCGTCTTTTCTTTCTCAAATTAACAGTTTATTCATTTTGGCTAATATAAAATTGAAGCTAGTTGCTTTTACAGTTTGGATCCAGATCAGACGCCGCATTACGCGGCGTCTGATCAGGATTCAAACTGTTTGCAAATAACTATTATACTCGGGGAAAGGCAGTGAAAGGGGCTCGATCGATCATCGGAGGGCAAAGCAGTGAATGGACTAAAATGTGTGTGCCAACAGTCTTGTAATCAGCGTCTGTTCTGGATGCAAACATCTATGGGTTTTATTTTTATGCTCCCCTTTAAAGGGGGGGGGGAGCATATAGTCGCCGCTTTGTCCGTCCGTCCGCACGCACGAAAGGTCCTTTGTTGGGTAGGGAGAATTCCGTGATTGCCCTATTTGTATTGTTGGTTTTTTGTTGCTATTGGGTACTTTTAAACAAAAGAAAAACTCAACAAGTGCCCAAATGGAAGGACATCCGTGTTTCCCTCCGTCTGTCCGAGCGCACGAAAGGTCCTTTGTTGGGTAGGGAGAACAATAGATTCCATTCATTCCGTGATTGCCCTATTGTTATTGTTGGGTATTTTAGTGTACTGTTGGGTATTTTTAAACAAAAAATATACCCAACAAATGTCCAACTGTGAGAACGTCCGTCCGTCCGTCACGCTTTTTTGTCCGGGGCATATCTCTTGAACGGTACACCGTAGGTTGATGAAACTTGATACAGTGATAGAGAATGACAGGAGGAGGTGCAGTACTCAAGAACCGTAACTCTCTCATCTCCCAATTTTGAATTATCTCCCTTTTTCTCATAAAACATCAATTTTGTCCGGAGTATATCTCTAGACCGTTACACCGCAAGTTGATGAAACTTGTAACAGTGATAGAGGATGACTAAAGGAAATGCAGTACACAAGAACGGTAACTCTGTCATCTCCCAATATTGAATTATCTCCCTTTTTCTAAAAATACAAAACAATTTTGTCCGAAGTGTATCTCTTGACTGCTACACCTTAAGTTAATGGAACTTGATACAGTGATAGGTGATGACATAAGGAGGTGCAGTACCCAAGAACCATGGCTCTGTCATCTCCCAATATTTAGTTATCTCCCCTTTTCTATTTAAAAAAATCAAATTGTGTCTGGAGCATATCTCCTGAGCATTGCATTGTAAGTTGATGAAACTTGATACAGTGATACGAGATGACAGAGGGAGTGCTGTACTTAAGAACCATAACTCTGCCATCTCCCAATATTGAATTATCTCCCTTTTTCTACATAAAAAAAATAAAAAATCAAATTTTCTGCCACACTGTAACGTGAACCTGGATACTGTGTTAGAGGATGACCAAAAGAAGTGTAGTACACAAGAATTATAACTCTGTCACCTCCAAATATTGCATTGCCTCCCTTTTTCATAATAAATTCATTTTTGTCCGAAGCATATCTCCTGGATGTTACATCGAAAGTTGATGAAACTTGATTCTGTGTTCACCTACTAAACATGCTATACCTTGGACTCCTTCTTTGTGGGGAGCATCCATCGTTTGGAACGATATTCTTGTTTACACAAACACATACCTTGGGCAAAGAGTAAGTCATTTATTTTGAAGATGTTTATGAATGCCGCCCACTGTTGACAAATGGTACAGTGGATAATCTGTTATTCTTTCCCGTTTAAACGCAAACGTACGCAAACGTAAAGCACTAAAACGTAGAAAAGAACAACTTTTGGACAATTCTGATAATTCTTGTTTATCTTGGTGGCAAACAGTTAGGAGCCTGATTAGACGCCGGGTTACCCGGCGTCTGATCTGGCTCCAAACTGTTTGCACTGCAAATAATAGTTTTACCGTAAACGCGTTTATTGGGAAAGAATAACAGATGCTCAACTGTACAGTGGATAAGGCGTTATTCTTTCCATATAAACGCGTTTACGCTAAACTATCATTTCCTTTGCAAACAGTTTGGAGCCAGATCAGACGCCGGGTAACCCGGCGTCTGATCAGGCTCCAAACTGTTTGCCACTCAGATTAAAATCGGTCGTGAGGAATTTCAAAAAGCCGTATTTAACTGCAATTTATTGTTATGCGTATACGTTTCGTTTACGTAAAAACGGGAAAGAATAAGTAAGAGAAAATATTGATGTGAAATTGGTCTATTAACCGGCTGTTGAATCAAACCCAGAGTCAACAAAATGTGTACCCAGTCGAAACAGTCAGCGATGCATGTTAAATTCACACACCCACAAAATTTACCCTTTGTTAAAATTCAGTTCATTCAGGAGATAATATAAATTGGTATTCTTTTTTGTCGTATCCCTTAATTTCCATACCCCTAAGCAAATAGACAAGAGATAAAATTTGAGTTTGAGTAAATCTTGATTCAAAATAAACATTGGAAAAGCAACCACCTAGTCGGCCCATGGTGAATTGTCAAAGAAAGTCGCAACTAAATGAACGACAGAAGTAATGCTGATAATGCATTAACTAATCGAATCTTGAAACTTCAAATGGACAACGGTCCTCTTTCAAAATATACACCCAGTACAAAAAGAAACGCACATTGTGCTCAGGCGCAGATTAAGAGACTTTTTTAAGATACTAAGACCATATCTCAAGATCAATTTAAATCTGCCACAAGTTTAGAAAAACATATACTTAAAATTACTGTGCTGTATTTTAACCCTTTCACTCTTAATGACGTCAAAAGGCGCGTTTTCAAACAGTTTGGATCCTGATCAGACGCCGCGTAACGCGGCGTCTGATCAGGATCCAAACTGTTTGACACTCGTATAGATATACTTTAAGTCATACTACTTCGAATCTTACTATGAAACGATCTTGCAAACAACAAACTTGAAGCAGACGACAATGAAACGGTGGTGGGGTAAAAATCTCACGATTAATTTGGCAGCGAAAGAGTTAACTAGTTCCTGTTGAAAACACCACACCGATTTGTACAGGTTGTGATGATACCAATTTAATGATAAACCTCCCATTTTCAACATTGATAGCCCAAGACGTACTGACTGTAATGAAAAGATTATTTCACAAAATACGTTCCTTCTACATACAGATAATATTGTAATAAAAGTGTGCGTTTCTTTTTGCATTGAGTGTATGAAGTCAATTTTTATTCTTTATTGATGGTTTTAAAATATTTTGCAAAATGGCAAACAGTGCAGGCTCCGATCAGGGCTCTTCTACAGTGCCATAGAGAAGACGTTATTCTTTCCCAATAAACGCGTTTACGCTTAAAACTGTTATTTCCATTGCAAACAGTTTGAAGCCAGATCAAACGCCGGGTTTCCAAACTGCTTGCCACTAAGATTAACATGAATATTCAGAATTGTCAAAAAATTGTTATTTTCTACGTTGTATTGGCATGTGTTTGCGTTTTGTTTGCGTTTAAACGGGCAAGAATAACGTCTTCACTACTGTATACAAATGTACAAGTCTTCTGGTCTGGGTCAAAACTCCAAAACACAGGCATACTCTCCACAATTTCACTGTAAGGTAAGGGTAATTGTCCGTATAATTATGCGTCCGTCTGTATAGTTCATTGGGTTAAGGTAGTAGGTCTTCAGTGTTTGCGATCATTAAACAAACAGGACATGTAGAGATCACAACCGTTGATATTGCTCACACACCCCTTGCAACTCACCCCTGATATTGATAGTGAAACATTCCTACAATCACACTGTTTTAATAGCATCTATAAAATAAGCCAGGCATAAACTATTAAAACTGCACGATGCAGGCAGACCCTCTATTACGATCACCCAAAAGAATACACATTGGTTGAATATTCAATATATGCTACGGTTTAAAGCAGTATAAAAGTAAAGCAAAACACATTCATACCGGAGCTTCTGTTGTTTTCCTTTCATATGAAGTAATACAGTGGAGAATCTGTTATTCTTTCCCGTTTAAACGCAAACGTACGCAAACGCAAAGCGCTAAAACGTAGAAAAGAACAACTTTTGGACAATTCTGATATTTCATGTTTATCTTGGTGGCAAACAGTTTGGAGCCTGATCAGACGCCGGGTTACCCGGCGTCTGATCTGGCTCCAAACTGTTTGCACTGCAAATAATAGTTTTAGCGTAAACGCGTTTATTGGGAAAGAATAACAGATTCTCCACTGTAGTAACCAGCTGCCATTGAGATCAAGAGCAACATATCCTGAACGCGATAATAATGACATAATTTCACAACAGTACAGTAGAGAATATGTTATTCTTTCCCAATAAACGCGTTTACGCTAAAACTATTATTTTCACTGCAAACAGTTTGAAGCCAGATCAGACGACAAACTGTTTGCCATGCACCAAGATAAAGATGAATTATCAGAATTGTCAAAAAGTTGTACTTTTCTACGTTTTAGTGTTTTGCGTTTGCGTACGTTTGCGTTTAAACGGGACAGAATAACAGTTTCTCCACTGTGTATGTAAATGAAAAAGCAGCTTGACAAAATAGCTGACCTAAGCAATTTCACTGGCGATCGCGACTTTGTAGACATTTGCAAACCGTTTGGGCGTCTGAAATTGATACAAACTGTTTAGCACTTTTTTCTTAAATGCGTAGTTCTATTCTTAATTTTACAGACGTAGCAAACGGTATTTTAAAGCAGGTTATAATACGACAGGAGATGAGTTAAAACCTTCAGTGTCAAGGTTATTCACTCTTGCATATCAAAGCAATCTGACTCCTGATCTTCTTCTTCTTGATACTTCTCTCCACCACGAATGATGGACCTGACTTCAATCCGTTTGACATATGTATTTATTGTTTCTTCAGTTACAATGGAAGCACATTAAAGTCAAGCAAACTGAATACTTGTAGCATTGAAAAGGTTAAGTATTCAAAATATAGATTATGTCATAAATGATAGACATTTGAAGTCTTCATAAAACTTCATCAGTCAGAACCGAATGCATGGTTGGTTGGTGCATGTATGTAGATTGCATCCGGGTTTGCTCTAATACATGTATCTGTTTATACATGTAATTCATATACAGCCAAAAGTTCGTAAAGTCTTTAAAATCTTGATAATTCGATAATTTCAATATCTCGTTCAATTGGATAACTCGAACTCACATAAGTCTAAACAACCTCATATATCTTAGCCGAAATTGTATTAGTCAAACTCGTTTCAGTCGAACGTATACATTATTACAAATTTAGAACAGAACAGAACGTGACTTATTAGAAATACAGATATAGGTTCGATTTACCCTTGTTCGACTTATCGAGATTAACCCATTCCCCCATAGCCTGATTCTAGTTTAGAAGACAGGTAACCAATTAAAGCAGGCTGAAACCAATTAAAGCAGGCTGAAAGTAAAGCAGAATGCGCCTTAAGGTGCATTCTGCTTTACTTTCAGCCTGCTTTAAGCTACCATCTGTTAGAGTGAAGAAACTATTTCTTAAAATACAGTTCAATTACTGTATAAATTGGAACTATTTTCTTGAGTGGAGAAATGAATTGCAGACGTTAAATGGCATATTTATTGGGGTAAATGGTTAAAGGCGTTTAATTGCGTATATACATGTATTGAGAAATGGGTTAAATTGGAAAGAACAACATCTCCCCCACTATTTAGCCTTTAAATTTTCACCAGTTCTGAACCAGATGTTGTATATATTGTTACTGTTGTGGTATTGCTATTTATTTTACCTTTGCTCTTGAGAAACTACATAGAACACCTGGTAGTGGAATTTAAAAGATTAAATGAGTCTGCAGTACTGCAATTTAACCTATGAATCATACAAACATATGTCATATATTAACATCGTTAGAGGTTATAGCTTATATATACAGTGGAGAATCTGTTATTCTTTCCCAATAAACGCGTTTACGCTAAAACTATTATTTGCAGTGCAAACAGTTTGGAGCCAGATCAGACGCCGGGTAACCCGGCGTCTGATCAGGCTCCAAACTGTTTGCCACCAAGATAAACAAGAATTATCAGAATTGTCCAAAAGTTGTTCTTTTCTACGTTTTAGTGCTTTGCGTTTGCGTACGTTTGCGTTTAAACGGGAAAGAATAACAGATTCTCCACTGTAGCTTCAGACCTCAGTATAGAAGTGAAGAAGGTTTAATTCCCATTAATTTATGTTTTTCCTGTAAGCTTAATAGTACATAATTTATTTGTAAATTGTTCCAAAGGATTGGACACTGTAGAATAAGCTCCGTTTAAGATTTAGTTTCAATTAATTTATGCTTTAATTTACAATAAAATTTAGTTTCCATTGATTAATGCTTTAATTTAGAGTAGTGTCAACTCGCTAAGTCGAACTGGACTAAGTTTAATAGTTCTGAAACACATGTATGTGAACAGAAGCTACAAATGCGTAGCTTTTCTGCTTTTCCTTAATTTAAGTAAAGTTAAAGTAGTATGTTCAAACTGACTTACATTTTAATTCATATACAGATTCTTGGGTTCTATTCTTGAACTTGAATTGAACAACAATAACGCTCTTTGTTGCACGAGAGAAATAAAGTTTTTGATTAGAGATTGTTATCAAGCATCTGATTGATCAATTAATGTCCTTTTCCTGTTGAGTTGCTTCTAATATCGTTCTCAATTATTTACTCGGTCAGATTTGAGCTTTTGCTGAGCAAAAGCTCAACTCTGACCAATCAAATGCTTCAGAACGATCCCAGACTCGACGGAAAACTTTCTGATAAAGTTTTACCAGATTGGAAATTTTCTTATAACCCTTTAGCGTATTTGCGCTCTCCGTCAGTTTCGAAGTAGGTGATTGACAGGCGCCTGCTATTGTTAGTAAATTGTTAGCTGGTTCCCATTTAGCGAGTTATCCATACAATGTAGATGTCCGAATTTATAGGCACTTTTTATTCAGATCATTCAGCAGTTTGATTTGGCCTCATTAGGAGTAGGAAATGGAGCAGCGACAAGAACGGTCTATAGATTGAGAATGGCTAAATTGGTTCCAGAATAACATAACCATGTTTTACCCTTATCGTGCTAAGCGCGACTTAACTAACATTTGCAAACAGTTTGGATCCAGATCAGACGCCGCGTATCGCGGCGTCTGATCTCAATCCAAACTGTTTGTCACTAATATTTAACTTCAGTTTCAAAAAGTGTAACAACAAATTTTGACTTTTTTTCGGAAACGATATATTTGAAGCAGCTAAGGAACATGATGTTAAGTTCTTTTCATAATAAGGGTGAACCATTAGCAAATTGGCTTGTTTTGTTTTTAAGCCGAAGTTCTTTGATTTCTGTAGCAATTTCCATGGAATGACATTTTATAATAATCTTTAGATTCACTCTATTTTGGTAAACTTAAAGTTTTGCAAATATTCTTGTCAAAGTTAAGACACTTGATTACTAGGCGTCTCATCCGGACTCAAACTGTTTGAAAAAGTTATTACAAGTGTGTTCATAACATGCCTAAGGTTAACCCATTCACTACCTTACCCCGAGTGCAATAGTTACATGTATTTGCAAACAGTTTGGATCCTGATCAGACGCCGCGTAACGCGGCGTCTGATCAGGATCCAAACTGTTTGACACTCATTTAAATATTTCCTAAGTCAAAATACCTAAAAATTATTTTGAAAAATAGAGGCAGACGACAATTGTTTTAATTTGATGACGTCACGGCAGTGAAGGGGTTAAGGAAGTAGTTACATGGGCGTTACATCAACCCCTTGACTGCCATTATGTCATCTACTTAACTCTTTTCAACACTTAATAACTCTTGTGGGCTATTACGTTCCATTGTGGATATTTTTAGTTACCAAAACACGAGCCAGTCTACTTTAAATTATGGGTAGTTTTAATTAATATAGGTCGAAATTAGCAAACAGTGTTTACCAAGATCAGAGGGCTCCTACAGGAGCCCTCTGATCTTGATATACACTGTTTACAAATGTAATGAGTATATTTTTTGAACAGGTCCATGGTGTTGATAGAGTTATGGTGTGTTGTCTGTTAAAGTTCTCAAAACTGGATTCAAGACATCTTAACTAAAAGAAACGTGTTTTTTATATAAAATATCAAACATGTTTTTTCCTGATCACATGACAATTAAATAGTGTCTCATTTGGATTCAGACAATTTGCGGACGCCAGTACAGCTAGATCAATGCAATTAAAGCTTAAGCAATATCATTTACTCTTTAAACATTGATAAAACGCCGTCTGCTTAACTTTAGGTTAGATTGTCTGTTTTATTCCTCAAAATTGTCTTCTAAAGCAAGTGTCCGTGGTGAAATGTCTTCCATGTGATAAGCTTAGGAACAGAAAAACAAACAGTTAGCATCCAGATGATATCCACACTGTTTGAAACAGAAGTAGCGACATGTACATTCAGAGCATTCTTTGAAATGTCGTTTACTGTAAATAAGAATGTTACTTAACCAATTACCCCATAGCCTGTTTCTAGTATTTAAAGTATGTGACTACTTAAAGCAGGTTGAAAGTAAAGCAGAATGTGCCTTAAGGCACATTCTGCTTTACTTTCAACCTGCTTTAAGCTACCATCTGCTTGAATAAAAACAATATTTCTTATGATAGAGATTTATCACTGTATAATTTGGAATTATTCTCTCCTGTAGAGGAATAAATTAAAGGTGTAAAAAGCGTATTTATGGGGTAATGGGTTAAGCAGAGCGCTTCCGATTGTGCTTTCTGCTTTTCTTACAGCATGACCTTCTTTCAGCAACTACATGTCCTAAATCATTTAACCAAAATTAGGGGAGAGAATGGATTAAAGTATCACCAAAATACCCCTGCAGTAACTATTGTTACAAGGTCAATCAGGTGTAATGTCCCACCTTCGTTTGTTACCTCTACTTAATTTAGCGTTTTAAGAGAAGTTTAACCCTTTTGATACTGTATTTTTCAAATGAGCTGTTCCTCTTATAAACAACGGGATGTTTTTCAAAAACATTTCATTCAAGAGGAACTTTTAAATTGCGGACTCTGATCAGACGGCTTCTCCTGAGCCCTCTGATCTGGGTATACTCTGTTTTTAAAATATACATTATACCGGTTTCTTTCAAAGAAACGGTTTATAACCATGCCCTTCCGTTATCGCTGATTTCAATCTGGTTGGCGGGTAGGGGGTTGGTGTGATTGTTTAATTCATTGTGGTATAATGGCCCTTGTGTAATGGAAAAAGGGCCAAGTAAGTTAGCGGACTTCCCATTTTCTCCTTGACATTCGTCAAAAATAATCACATAACGGCTGGTTTAACCTTTGCCAGGATACATAACATGTATCTTATGTTTCAAAGATGTCTTCTGCAAATTAATAGTTAATTTTAGATATAACACACGAACCACCAGTACGAGTGTGAAATGGTTCAGATCATGATCAGACACCAATATACGCGGCGCCTGTTTTGGAGCCGAACTATTTTTACTCCTACAAAGTCTTTCTTCTCCGTTCATGCGTTACCCTAACTTGTCAAAAGAACATTTTAAAGCTGACGCTACTACGACAGGAACATGGATAAGTCCAGCAGAGAAGACACATGGTCTCTGATCAGGATTAAAACTATTAGTAATCGAGCTTTAACTGTATCAAAGTCTTTTTCTACATTTAATTGCGCTGCATTTCTGCCTAGTGGTTAAAACGGAGAATAATATCGCTCCAGATAAGAGGGGATAAACTGAACACATTTAACAATTTCTCACTTATTCAGCACTAAATCCTATTGCGTTACTACTCATTAGAATCATCTCAAAGGGACGATTCTAATGAGCAGTAGCTCGATAGGGTTTAATGTAGAAATATATATTTTTGTTTTTGAAATACTCCCGTATTCTGTAACAGCGAGGATTAACGTGAATGATAACTAATGGAACCTTAGCCTGGGCTATATCTACTACCGAACTCTCCATTTGTCAGCATTTTATGGAACATTTATCAGACATTCATTCAACTGATTTGTCTTTTTATCTGTCATTTTTCTTTATTTATGGCTTTATGGTGGTTCTACAATATCTGAAAGTTTGAATAGGTGGCATGGTTTGGCTTGTTATCAAATGAACAGCAAGCTAACTATCGATAATCGTCTCGAATGATACACTCGATAAATACTCGATAGTTTATTTATGTTTACTAGAGAGCAATCGCAACACCCACAGTTATAGATGAGATGTTATTCTTTCCCATTTAACCCTTTACCTGATAGCCTATGTCTAATACTTAAGATAGGTGACTATTTAAAGCAGGTTGAAAGTAAAGCAGAATGCGCCTTAGGGCGCATTCTGCTTTACTTTCAGCCTGCTTTAAGCTATCATGTGCTATAATATAGAAAATATTCCCTATAATACATATTCATTACTGATTAAATTGGAACTATTTTCTTCAGCGGATGAATGAATCATAACCGCTAAAAGGCGTTTCTATTGGGGAAAGGGTTAAACAAAAGCAAACACAAACGCATTGCAATAAAATGCAGAACATGTTTTGAAGTTTCTACCGTTAGATGTTTTTTGAGCTGAGTGGCAAACAGTTAAGAGCCTGAACCGACCGGCGTGTATATTAGGTGTGTATAGCAAAAGCGCGCATATTGGGAAATAATGATTTCTCTATGGCCACTGTGCAATTCCTTAACCGCGTCGAATCATAACAGTTTGATAATTTTTAGCTCACCTGAGCTCTTTTGCAATCCTTGAATGTCCGGCGTCCGTCGTGCGGTGTGCGTCGTCCGTCGTCAACAATTTTAGTGTTTACACTCTAGAGGCCACAATATTTATCTAATCTTTCTCAAATTTGCTCAAAATGTATATTACCATAAGAGTTCGAATGAGTTCGATTATGGTTGAAATCAGACATATAGGTCAATAGTTATCTACCTTTGAATTGCTGAAAATGCCATATTTAACAGTGTTTACACTCTAGAGGCCACACTTTTTATCCAATCTTACTCAAACTTGCCCAGATTGTATATTACCATAAGAGTTCGGACGAGTTTAATTATAGTTGAAATCTGACAAATAGATCAAGAGTTATCTACCTTTGAATTGCTGAAAATGTCATATTTAAGGGTGTTTACACTCTAGAGGCCACAATTTTTATCCAATCTATCTCAATCTTGCTCAGATTGTAAATGACTATAAGAGTTCGGATTCGTTTGATTATGATTGCAATCAGACTAATAGGTAAAGAGTTATCTACCTTTGAATTGCTGAAAATGCCATATTTAAGGGTGTTTACACACTAGAGGCCACACTTTTAATCCAATCTTTCTCAAACTTGCTCAGATTGTATATGACTATAAGAGTTTGAATGAGTGAGATTATGGTTGAAATCGGACTAATAGGTCAATAGTTATCTGCCCTTGAATTGCTGAAAATGCCATATCTAACAGCGTTTACACTTTTTGCACCTACAGTTTTCAATGGATTTTGATTATACTTGTACACAAAGTATATATAGCTATAAATTCTCGAAGGAGTGCAATTATTGTTGAAATCTAATCATTGTGGCAATAGTTATCCGCCCTTGACATACTTTGAAATGCTAGAAAAGGCTTCATTTCAGTATTGTTTAGGCTCTAGTTATCTGCCCATGATGTACTCTACTATACTAGAATTATGAGGTTGTATTCCAAAATTGTTTACTTGTTATACTACAATTTTGAATGGATTTAGATTAAAACGGATGAAACAGAACTTTAGGTAAAGCTTTCAGGCCTCAGTACAACAGGTGAGCGATATCAGGGCCTTCAGGCCCTCTTGTTTATGTTTAATAAAGATCGTATTATTCGTTTCAATCCTTGATTTATGTCTCCAAATTAAGTGGCAGTGACATGACCTAATACCAAAATAGGATTGCCTATTCCGTATGTCTTTGAAACAAAACACATAAATAACGGTTTTAACACTTCTATGGTATGAGCGACATCTTGTTTATTGAAGAATCTATGGTAGGGACACATTTATCAATTATTCAAGTTGATATATGATCCTTCTCTGCCACGACTGTCCCCTGACCGGGCAAGAAACCCCTGCAAATGACCTGAAATGTCAGAAAGAGATCAAGCGGTAAGCATGATAGAGTATTTACTCTTATTCAGCAACTTACATGTAGCTCAAGTACAGTTGATTTTTCCCAATAAACGCGTTCATGTCCGGTTGAAGCAGTTGGGAGCCAGATCAGACGTCGGGTAACCCGGCGTCTGATCGGGCTCCAAACTGTTTTCCACATGGAAATACATATTAAAATATAATTTAAAAAGTTGCATTGACTATATAAAATGCGTATTTTTTTAAGGGAGGGAAGGAATTTCTTCTTCACTGTATACGATAGGTTTCAACATCAATACGAGAGACAGGAACATTCTTAAGATGCTTTCTTAATTTTTGTTTCCAATAAACTCTATAATTATGCTGTGACAAGTGATTAGAATCGTTTCTTTCAGACGATTCTCATCAGAAGTCATTATGATCTAATGGAGACACAAGAAATATTCGCCTTTTCTGGGGCTCAGCATATTCATGAAGACAGTGTAGACCCTGATCAGAGGACTCCATTAGGAGCCCTGTGATCTGGGTCTTCACTGTTTACATAGGACAAGAGTACATTTTACAGGTACACTTTTTCAAATGCTAAAGGAATTTTAATTCTTGCAAATTGCTACATCCAGTTAGTATTGTTATATGGTAGTATTGATTTTTTTTGGTATGAAATGCCTTTTGTTTTATGTACTTGTATATGTGTTATATGCCTCTTGGAAGATTGGTCTTTACAAAATGAGCTCTTCATTTCTATTATTATTATTATTATTATTCAACTATTCGTCTTAACGAAGAGTTTGCAGTGGTTAACATGTAAGTAAAACAGTCTGCAACATCACACATTTCACAGTTTCGTAGTTTACATACAATGACAAACACAAAAAGGTTGGTTTCGTATTATACGAACTTTTTTAAATGAATAAGAACCTCGTTTGACCCATTTGCACCCTGGGTATTGCAATGATATGTCTCTGTATAGTTGTTGGAAGATTTCATTGTAGATATGCGAGTATGTTCAAAAAGACGCACTGGTTTTTGCCCATACAGAAAAATATATCATATTCATGATAAAACAGACACTGCAGAACCTGCATGGTGAGACGCCGTGTCACGCGGTGTATCATCAGGATCTACACTGTTCGCCAATGTCCACTTGAGTAGTCACTAGGCTTAAATAGTTAATCAGATGCACTAATTCGGCGATGACGATATAAACCCATATGTGTCCACGATCCCATATATGGGACATAGGCAAACAGTGTAGACTCTGATCAGCCGCCGCATTATGCGGCGTCTGATCAGAGTCTACACTGTTTGCTGATAGGAATTTCAATATAAAACCAAATGAGAATGAAAAAATTTGACCAGGCATCTCTGTGATAAAAAAATGGACTAATCCAGTATATAAACATAGAAGAATCCACTGGACGTAAATGGGTTAAGCAGACGACATTCGCTGTATAAAAAAAGTATGTTCATTGTAAGGTATTACAGTGGAGAATCTGTTATTCTTTCCCGTTTTAACGCAAACGTACGCAAACGCAAAGCACTAAAACGTAGAAAAGTACAACTTTTGGACAAGTCTGATAATTCATGTTTATCTTGGTGGCAAACAGTTTAGAGCCTGATCAGACACCGGGTTACCCGGCGTCTGATCTGGCTCCAAACTGTTTGCACTGCAAATAATAGTTTTAGCGTAAACGCGTTTATTGGGAAAGAATAACACATTCTCCACTGTCATATACAGCTTCACTGTTATGGTAACGCTGTCGGTGTGATATATAGTGTGAAAAGTTTAACCCCTTACCTGACACGCTTTCTTACAGCGCACATACAACACACATAGTTTAGATCCTGATCAGACACCAAATAACTCGGCGTCTGATCAGATGAAAATCAACTTTTGACTAACATACAGATGTTTTGCTGCATGCAGTCAAAATATCTGAACTTTTCTTTGGAGAGTTGATAGCAGACTTCAATGTTTGGATGTCTGTACGCGGTGTTCTTATTATGATGGCTGCTTCCATTTGTTTGGATTTAGTTAAGACGCTGAGTAACCCGATGTTTGTTCTCGAACCAAATATTTGGATACTCTGCATGGAATTTAAAAAGAAAATAAGCTTTTTTAGGACTTAGTATATTATAAGTGTTTAAGACAGGTGACTGCTTAAAGCAATGTGACGGTAAAACAGAAAGTTCATACTTTTTGATCGGAGGACCGTTGTAGTGATAGAGCACTGTATATGGAAACTGGGAATTGTTGCAGACGACAAAAGTACAGCTGCATTTTTCACAGGGTATTCAAGGTTCAACAGACGATGTTACAGTGGAGAATCTGTTATTCTTTCCCAATAAACGCGTTTACGCTAAAACTATTATTTGCAGTGCAAACAGTTTGGAGCCAGATCAGACGCCGGGTAACCCGGCGTCTGATCAGGCTCCAAACTGTTTGCCACCAAGATAAACAAGAATTATCAGAATTGTCCAACAGTTGTTCTTTTCTACGCTTTAGTGCTTTGCGTTTGCGTACGTTTGCGTTTAAACGGGAAAGACTGAATAACAGATTCTCCACTGTATAAAGGTGAAAGGGTTAAATACTAACCAGATACAATAACCGTATAGCACCTCAAGTGTGAATAGTCACACTTCTTGTCTGGCCTAGAGGTCAGCCTCAGTCATACATACCCTGTCAAAGACTCTGGTCCGAATCTAGACACAACTATATAAGTTTGAGTTTCTATAGGAAATTAACTAATATTAGATTAAATACGTATGTAAAATGTTTTTTATATGATTCTAAGACGTATAGATACATATATAGATAATTGATTGAAAGAAAGAGGAACCATTGGTTTAATTCACAAATATGAAGCTTAATCATTATACATTTACATAATATGGATGTCCGACCGTCCGACCTCCAGTGTCTGTTCGCTTGTCTGTCTGTCTGTCTGTCCGTCCGTCTGTCTGTGTCTGTTTGTTATCAAGTCTATAGGTCTGTCTGTACATATATCGGTCTGTCAATATGTACGTCTCTCTGTCATTTTTCTGTCTCTCCATATAACTGTATACCTGCAAATATGTGTGTCTTTCTGTCTGTCTGTCTGTTTGTTCTCAAGTCTATAGGTCTGTCTGTGCATATATCAGTATGTCTATATGTACGTCTCTCTGTCATTTTTCTGTCTATCCATATAACTGTATACCTGCCAATAATGTTTGTCTGTCTGTCTGTTTGTCTTTCTCTCTGTATCTTACTAGGTATTTATATAGTTTCAACGCGCTAGTAGCAATGTACTCCAAAGATCTTGGTCAAGATATGGATAAAAGAAATCAATGACTAGCTCGATGTCATGACAACAATCAATGCAATTGTCGTAAACTAATCAAGAACAAGCAATTGTATTTATAAAATCCAGAAAATCTGGCGTACATATATACAGTCTGTTAATCGGTCATTCCTTAACGAAGCATCGCTCTTTCGAAAGACACGTGACTGTTTAATGCAGGGCAAACGTAAAGCAGAAAGCCCCTCCAGGGGCTTTCTGCTTTACGTTTACCCAGCATTAAACTTTCAAATCTAATAACGACCTATGTTAAGTCGTCTTTAGAGTGGCCGGTTTGTACAAGTGTGTCAGTACCTCCGGTTAATTCACCGTTAAATCGCTTGTCATGGCAACTGGCAAATGAGCTTGATATAAACAACCCCATGAATACAGGTTTTTACAGTCAAAACTTCTGAAAACTTCTGCCTTATTGCATTGCCAAAAGTGCAGACCCAGACCAGACGCGATGTCTGGTTATGGTCTTCATTGTTTGACACCCACAAGCATCAGTCTGCACTATTTTTTTACCTACATATTTTACTACATTTGTTCTCCGGATGTTTCCGACATCTTCGAACTTTTCATAATTTCTCCGGCCAACGGATTTCTGAAATATTCGGATATTATTGAAAAAGACTTTTTTTCTGTTATTTGTGCAGATCTGTTTTATAAAGGGCATGGCTGGTGTTTCAAATTGCACACGAATCGCGTGTTTTAACCCGTTGTCATGAATATGCATATAAGAAATATTCGTTATCCTAGCAGATGGTAAATAGTAAAGCAGAATGCGCCTTAAAGCGCATTCTGCTTGTCTTTTAACCTACTTTATGTGTTTTAGTGGTCAACATGCCTTCAAACATTGAAATCGGGTATGTTGAAAAGGGTTCAATGTATGATTCCTATATCGCGCTTGAAAATAGTAAGTTTGGAAATCGTTGGATTCATTATGATCAATTTATGGCATATCTGACACTAAATCAGAAGCCGAGCCTAAGATGACTACTGGTCTGGATCTACACTTTGCCTTCTGGGATTAGGGACGTTTAACAGCTAGGAAAAGAGGTTGAAATTTGCAGTCGTTTAAGATTGTTGACAGCTTACAAATGGGGAATGTGTTTCGTTCCCGATTTAAATGAAACTGCATGCAAACGTAAATTACAGTGGAGAAGACGTTATTCTTAACCAATAAACGCATTCACGCTAAAACTATTATTTCCATTACCCGGTGTCTGATCAGGCTCCAAACTGTTTGGCACTGAGATTAACATGAATAATCAGCATTGTCGAAAATTTGTCCTTTTCTACGTTTTATTGTAATGCTTTTGCAACTCAAATTAAAATAATAATTTTTTATAAGAAGTTACATCATTTTCCCCGTTTCACTGCAGTGCGTTTGCGTTTCGTTTGCGTTTAAACGGGAATGAGTAATGTCTTCTCCACTTATTCTCATCAATGAACCCCTGTGATGGCATGCTAATTTTTGTGACATGTGCCGTCTCAGGTATACTGTGAGGGATATTGCCGGATCGAAAAATAACATCATATTATCTAACTGTACACATGTGGACTTTTCACCACTGTGCAAGGTTAAAACTTCTCTTGTGCGGCCAGAAAAAAGTTCTGGCTCGGTTTGAAAGCGCATTCTTGAGCATTGTAATTTGGACACGTTTTTACTATTTCTACTAAGCATGCGTGAGAATTGTTTAGTTTTTATTACAATGGTATGGTGGGCCGTGATATACGCCATCGCCCCAGGCAAGTGTATCACAGAAATTTCAAATACCCTTTAGGCAATTAGAATTTGTAAATACAGTAAAACCTCTCTATTACGATATTAAAATTATGTAAATTATTGGGTGTAAAAAGCGGGTGACTGCTTAAAGCAAAAGGACAGTAAAACAGGAAGCTCCTTTAGGAGCTTTCTATTTTAGAGGTTTCACATTGCTTTAAGATGTCACCTGTCTTTTATACAATAAATTAGCCTTTAATTTAGAAGTAGTAAAAGAGAGGTTTTACTGTACAATGCTACATGTCTTGAACCACCAGTCACTTATGACGAATGGAGATATTTAATGTAACTGCAAGATACAGGCCAAGAGTAATACAAAGAGTGTGTTAAATTTTTTTTCAACACTATTTTCGTGATCAATAAAGAAGTCGCCTGTTGTAAAGCAGACAGTGAGAGATAGTTCTGAAAGTAAAAGTACAGAGAAACATCTGAAAACTTCCGGAATAAGGAAAAGCTATTGTGAGAGATACTTCTAGTCTGATTGGCAAGATGGAGCTGCCATACAGGTTACAGGACACCAAATAGACTGAAAGTGCTGTCATTGTCCAGGCGAAAGTAGTCCCCCGAGATTAGTGCCAACGTCTTTTTACCTCAAAGTAGCCTTTCGTCATTAGACATCCACCTTTTTGTGCCTTTGCAGGCATTTCTGTTATCCTAGAAGGGGTTTTATGTAAAAGTACGTGGGATGAAGTGAAATGTCACTGTTTTAGCTGGTGCCTCTATTTACAGTGGAGAATCTGTTATTCTTTCCCGTTTAAACGCAAACGTACGCAAACGCAAAACACTAAAACGTAGAAAAGTACAACTTTTTGACAATTCTGATAATTTTTGTTTATCTTGGTGGCAAACAGTTTGGAGCCTGATTAGACGCCGGGTTACCCGGCGTCTGATCTGGCTCCAAACTGTTTGCACTGCAAATAATAGTTTTAGCGTAAACGCGTTTATTGGGAAAGAATAACAGAATCTCCACTGTAACAGAACCCTGGTCATGTCATTGAGGTCATTTTCTTTTCCAGTCATCCGGGTATTTAATGTCATACGCATACTCTCGGTCCTTCATTCGGATGGCGTCGGTCTTACTTGGAGAAAAAATTAATTCTTATTTTCGGTAAAATCGCGCTTTTGCAACTTATGTAAGACCTTCGTAGTTTTCATCGGACCTATTCAGATAATAATGCGTAAAAAAGAATGAGATTAAACGCCCTGCTGAGAAAAGAGAATGGTTTTTTTTACATAACATATTATCCCTTTTTGTTTCAGTCATTTTTAAGTTGCGCATTCATGAATGTATCTTTTGAGAAATTATAGAGTTGCACCTGGCTGGAATGTAAAAGTTGACAAATTTTGACCCTGAAGTTGACACATTTTATATGAATTATATAGGAGAGCCTAATTGGTGTTCTCTGTCCTATGTAACAACGTGAAAAATTGAATTAACGCACAGTTATGACAAGTGGAAGCCTTATGCAAGGCAGTCGTAATGCATATACAACTCATGTAGGAGTTTCATGCATTAATTATTATTGTCTTACATTCAGAAGTAACACAATAGGATATTCTTTTCCAATGAACGCTTTACCTGATAGCTTGTTTCTTGTATTGAAGATAGGTGACCAATTAAAGCAGATTGAAAGAAAAACAGATAGCGCCCTTATGCGCATTTTGCTTTACTTTTGAGCCTGCTTCAAGTCACAATGTGCTAGAACATCGAAAATATTCCGTATAGTATATATTCATGACTTATTGAATTGGAACTATTTTCTTCTGCGGAGGAATAAATCATATGCGCTAAAAGGCGCTTCTATGGGGGAAAGGGTTTTCAGCTAAAAACTATTACATGTATTTTAATTCAAAAACAATTTGGAGCCATATCAGACACCGAGTAACTTGTTTTCGGATTCCGATCAATGGTATTTGCCATTCAGACGGTTTTCGGTATATGCAGAGCAGAACTAACTAAGTCGAGATATAGCAGATGACATTTTGCAATCGATTCTACTTACAGTGGATAAAAAGGGTTTTTCGAAAACGAAACACAAACGCACTGAACTAAAATGTAGAAAAATTCAACTGTTTGACAATTCTAGATGGTCATTTTAATCTGAGTGGCAAACATTTTGGAGCCTGATGAGACGCCGGGTTACCCGGCGTCTGATCTGGTTTCAAATTGTTTGCAATGGAAACATACGTTTAAGCGTAAACGCGTTGTTTGAGAAAGAAAAACATCTTCTCCACTGTACTTAACGTTAAAAATAGCTAATTAAAAAAACAAGCACGAGTAAACATTACAAGTTTATTACCTTTAAATCAGTCTCCGTTACATTTATATCGCTAAATGTTATCTATGAACTCTCTAGTTTAACAGTGGGTTAGTGAGTTTATATTGAGGTAGTAGAAATAAAGTAGACTTGACCCATTTAATAGAAGGAACATGAATTCAATGCAAATAACGTATAGAGAGAAAGACGTTATTTTCCCGATAAACGCGTTCGGGCTTGAAATAATTTTATTTCAACTGCAAACAGTTTGGAGCGAAAGCAGACACCGAGTGTCCTCGGCGTCTGATCAGGCCCAAACTGTTTGCCACTCATATTATTTGCATTGTTTTTAGTTTCGTTGAAACGAGCACGGACAGCGTCTTTGGCCCCTGTATTGAAGTTAATATTAGGTCTGCCATTTTCCCGGATTTTCCCGAAATCTTCGGATTTTTCTTAATATCTCTGGACCTACGGACAGAAATCCTCGGATTTCTGTTCTTACTTTATGTACTTTGGTTTATGCGTGTTTACTTAGGAAACATTGATGTGGGTGTCAAACAGTTTAGATTTAGATCTGACGCCGTCATTTGAACCAGACTGTTTGCATATATATATATAATTATATGTCAGTGTTATATAGAGTTTTGCAATGATAGGGTTAAAGGTACGGTTTCTTAAATCGCGCTTGAAAATTTGGAAATCTTAGGACTTTTATGAGCATCTTATGGTAGCCTGTTATGCGAATATGCGGTTGTATTGTCCCATAAAACACACGGTTGTTTACAAGAGACAGCCCATGTAAACAACATGTAGCATTATATTGTCGCCCTTTAAAAACAATGTCAAGCCTTGTTGTCTTCCTGTCTGATACATGTATGTTGGCTAAATATTTACACTACAGTACACACCGGTGACTAGTGGTTGCCTAAGTCGAATGTACCGCATATTAGAATTTTGATAACTCGAACTTGCTTAACTCATTATCCCCTGAAACTTCCAATGGACAATTCCAGTTTACAATAAAGGCTGGTCCATTTTAGACTAATTTAGGGTTGTTATTGTAATAAATTGCAAAATGACAAACAGTGAAGTCCTTGATCAGAGGGCTCCAACTGTTTGCATAGGACAAGTGTACTCTTCAAAGGTACACATTTGGTAAAGGGCGCATATATGCGTCACTAGGGCTCAAGGAGTTAATTCATTAACCTACACTAACACGATAAAGAAAAAATACATTCGGTTTGAGTGACTTTTGTTAAACTTATAAGTAAACAAACCATAGACAAAGTTGGTATTAAAATGCACAAACATGTATTGGCTACACGATGGTGTATTTTCAATGTTTTGCTATCACTCTTGAATAATTATAAATAATGAAATCTACCAAAAAGCACATAGGGAATGTTCATTGCAATATCCAGGCATAAATAGTAACTTGGCGTCTGATCTGGCTTCACGCAGATCAAAGTTACACATTAACATTTTAAAAAGGATGCCAGTCAGTTGTTGGTGTTACAGTGGAGAATCTGTTATTCTTTCCCAATAAACGCGTTTACGCTAAAACTATTATTTGCAGTGCAAACAGTTTGGAGCCAGATCAGACGCCGGGTAACCCGGCGTCTGATCAGGCTCCAAACTGTTTGCCACCAAGATAAACAAGAATTATCAGAATTGTCCAAACGTTGTTCTTTTCTACGTTTTAGTGCTTTGCGTTTGCGTACGTTTGCGTTTAAACGGGAAAGAATAACAGATTCTCCACTGTAGTTTCGTTCAACCGGAAAAGAAGAGCGTCTTCCGTTTGACATATCTTGGAACATATCTAGTACAGTGGAGCAAACGAAACGCAAACGCATGCCAATAAAATGGAGAAAATGACAACGTTTTACCAATTCTTACTATTGATTTTAACATGTTTGCATTGGAAATAATAGTTTTAGCGTAAACGCATTTATTGGGAAAGAATAACATTTTCTCCACTATGTAATATTGCGCTCTCAGATGTTATAAAAGATGAGACTGAAACTTCCAGCTGCCTCTGATGCATTTATCGTACAAGTGTTTAGATACTTATCACTGTAAGTGGGCCAGGGAACATGGAGCTGTTCTCATCACTTACAGAGATGAGGTAAACTTGATTTTGCATGTGCACCAATCACTCAGCTCAGGAAAGAGGACAAAGAAGTTCCTGTAAATGTTATTTTATATGTGATACATACAGTGTAAAAACATTATTCTGTACCGTTAAACGCAAACAAAACGCAAACGCATCGCAACAAAGCCTAGAAAAAATACAGTGGAGAATCTGTTATTCTTTCCCGTTTAAACGCAAACGTACGCAAACGCAAAGCACTAAAACGTACAAAAGAACAACTTTTGGACAATTCTGATAATTCTTGTTTATCTTGGTGGCAAACAGTTAGGAGCCTGATCAGACGCCGGGTTACCCGGCGTCTGATCTGGCTCCAAACTGTTTGCACTGCAAATAATAGTTGTAACGTAAACGCGTTTATTGGGAAAGAATAACAGATTCTCCACTGTAACTCTTCGACAATTCTGACAATCATGTTTATCTGAGTGGCAAACAGTTTTAAGCCTGATCAGACGCAAGGTTAACGGCGTTTGATCTTACTTCAAACTGTTTGCAAAAGAAATAATTGTTTTAGCGTAAATGCGTTTTTGAGAAATAAAATAGCTTCGTCTCCACTGTATGTCTTATAAATACATGTACATGGGGAATAAATAACTGTTGGCATTTAGGTTATTTATCGACAAGGAAACGCAACCTGACATGCTGACATGCATCAATGTTACATTGCAGTGTGTGACCTTGACCTTGACCTTGACCAGACCTGTTGCCGATATTAAGTGTTTTTATTTAGGTCAGATATACTTCAGCTAGGGTCATGCAATTTCACATGCTGTTGCCCATTGATAAGTAGAACATGTTGCATTTCAGTTTTGATGACCTTCACCTTTGGTTTTGACCTGGATTTAGCTGCAACATCGAATTTTCTGTTTGGCTCTGCATGGCTCTCAAACAATAATTAATTGCTCTACCAACCAAACTAGGAATACATTTCTCCCTCTCTACAACAACACCCAATGGGAGACAAAGATTGTGTGAGCTGTTCGTCGGGAGTTGTTATAGGGAGGGAAAATTAATAACCTTGGAAAACATTTGAAATTAGTTTGAACCGAGATCGGACGCCGCGTAGCACGGCGCCTGATCTGTGTTTTAACTGTTTGTCACTCGTCTTTATGTTTCTTCTGTCAAAATATCTAATACGTAACTTTAAGAAACACAGCAAACGACAATTTTAAACAGACGCTATTGCAGCATTGAAAGCGATTAACATACATGTCTTGTTTTTTTTTCTTTGAGGAGGGGGGGGGGGGGGGGGGGGCAGTTGCAATCATTATTGTAAGGAGGGAATCGTTGTTTGGAGGACCGTTGTAGAGAAGGAGCACTGCTATAGGTGTATCAATTCTAAACGTGTGGACGATGGGGCAATGCGAGACATTTCGTTCCGTGAAATGGTTGTTGACTATTTTAGGTGTTTATTTATACAATCCCTTTAAAGCTGACTTACAGTCTTAAGAATCCATCTGATCATAGTCTTCGATTTGCACACTGTACAAAATTAATGTACTTTCATTTAGATTTTGGCCAAGGGTTGGGACAAACCCATCAATCTCCGATGTATTAGTTTGTCATTAGCGCTCCCTCTCTACAACGACATCCAATGGGAGACAAAAATTGTGTACGTTGTTCGGAGGGAGTCGTTATAGAGAGGGAAATTGGTTCACATTTGCAAACAGCGCGGCGTCTGAACTGAATTCAAGCTGTTTGCCACTCGTCACTTAGGTTTTTCTGTCAAAATGTTCAATATGTAACTTTGAGAAAAACAGCAGACGACAACTTTAAGCAGACAATATTACTGCAGTAAAAGCGTTATACGTAATTGTCCTGTTTAGGGAACTGCGACAAGAGTTGTTCGGAGGGAGTCGTTGTTGGGAGGGCCGTTGTAGAGAGGGAACGCTGTATTTACAAATTGAAAGAGTCCATTTGGAAAGCCAGCAGTGTACAGTGGAGAATCTGTTATTCTTTCCCAATAAACGCGTTTACGCTAAAACTATTATTTACAGTGCAAACAGTTTGGAGCCAGATCAGACGCCGGGTAACCCGGCGTCTGATCAGGCTCCAAACTGTTTGCCACCAAGATAAACAAGAATTATCAGAATTGTCCAAAAGTTGTTCTTTTCTACGGTTTAGTGCAATGCGTTTGCGTACGTTTGCGTTTAAACGGGAAAGAATAACAGATTCTCCACTGTAAGAGTTATTGATAAAAGTTATTAAAATGGCATGGTATTGCTGTGCATAACGTTTCGTTGCTGCAACATCGTCTACAAAGAAGATGTCGTACAGGACCCTTTTATTCAGCATCTGATCTGGGTTAAAACTGTTTTCAGTATTAGTCAAGTCGCGATCGACGTCTCAAAAGTTGAAATAACTATTGTAGATAGTTTGATGAAGGGGCTCCAGGTGCAGCTCTATGGGGCGTATGAAAAGTATTAAATGGGAGGTCAGGACATTTGGCTTTCGCCACCTAATTAATCCAATTTGCATAAAGGCCGCGATAAGTCCAAAACTCATTTGCATAATAATGAGTATACTTGATAATACAAGATGACCTATACTGTGACCTTCAGAAAATGTCGTATACACTTACAGAAAGTAGAATTGTGATAAATAAACAAGTTATAGTCCATTAACCCATTTGTACATAATGGTCCTCATAAAAGAGACAAAGGCAAACAGTGAAGACTCAGATCAGACGCCGCATAATGCGGTGTGTAATCTTAGTTTGCACTGTTTGCTAACATGAATGTCTATTTAAAGCAAACTGAAAGTAAATAAATCAGAATGTGTATTAAAGCGCATTATGATTTACTTTCAACCTGTTTTTAGTGGCCACCTAAATACAAACTAATAACCTCGAGTTAATGGTTAAACACAGGTTGTCGAATGGGACAAGTATTGGCAACTGTCTGTCAAGCTGTTCCTCAGAAGAATCAGGGACATGTTATGTTATTGAATGTTCCTGGAATTATGTTGAATTGAAATGCCAAATAAAATAACATGTAATTTGAATTCTTACCAAGATACAAACCAGGAGTCTGTTTCATATCATCTTATGACAAATTATGTCCAAAGATGAAGCAAAATCTCGTTATTATAGTGGAAAAGGCGTTATTCTTCCCCAAATAAACGTGTTTGCGCTAAAACTATTATTTCCATTGCAAACAGTTTGGAGCCAGATCAGACTCCGGGTAACCTGACGTCTGATCAGGCTCTATACTGTATTCCACTCAAGTTAAACAAGTCATCATTTTTTCAAAACGTCCGTTTTAATGTAATGCGTTTCTCTTCAGTTTGCGTTTGAACGAGAAAGAATAACGTCTTCTCCACCGTTTGAATACGAACACTCCTATACAGACTTAGAATTTCCGTGTTCTGATTCACAAATGCAATCTAGTAGATAATGAGTTTGATCGTCGAATTTGAAGCATACGACGATTTGAGCAGAATAAATTTATTCTGCTTTCAAGTGGTTAAGACTGAGATACGCCCGATAGTAGATAATTATGTGCGATTACACGAGGTAGATATGCACGGTACAATATGCATGTACTTAACACGCACGTGAAATCCTACTGAAAAGGTGAAGGAGAAAGTGTTTGCCTCAACCTTTTCAACACTGTATACACTAACAGTGGAGAAGGCGTTATTATTTCCCATTTAAAAGCAAACGAAACGCAAACGCATTGAAGTAAAATGGAGAAAAAGACAACGTTTTGAAGAAAATGATGTATTATTTTAATTTGAGTGACAACCAGTTTGGAGCCTGGTCAGCCGCCGGGTTACTCGGCACATAGGTAAAATTCATTGCAAAATTCAGGCATGGATAGGTTAACCAATTACATGTACTCCATATCCTGTTTCTAATTTAGACATGTGTCCTTTTAAAGCAGGTTAATACATTTGTAGGAAGGTAGCTGCTTAAAGTCGGATGACGATAATGCTTTACTTCCATCTCGTCTGTAGCTGCCAGTGTCACGTTTAACCCATTCCACCATAAATACGCATTTTTACGCCTTTAATTTATTTCTACACTAAAGAAAGTAGTTCCAATTTATATTGTTATAAATATGTGTGATAAGAAATATTTTCTATATTCTAGCAGATGGTAGCTCAAAGCAGGCTGAAAGTAAAGCAGAATGTGCCTTAAGGCACATTCTGCTTTACTTTCAACCTGCTGTAAGTGGTCAGCCATCTACGATACTAGAAACAGACTATGGGGTAATGGGTTAAGAGTGTGTGTTAGAAGCATTTTATGCTGTAAAAATATGGATGAAGTCTCTTGTTATAGAGACCTAATTATACGACGGAAAACCAGTCTGCAGGATTACCTTAAAATCCATCCAGATTTGTGATATACTAAACTGAACTCCCCATACACTACAAAAGTGCAATATTTGATAAAAATATAAAGTTTAGGGTATTAAGGAGGATACAGGATATCTTATATTTCCATTTTCTTATATACACTAATAGGTTTGGCGTCTGGTATAACTCTTTGTTACGTATACATTGAGACATCTGCAATACCGATAGATTTGTCTTTACTAAGAAATGATGAGACTCCTCACAATGCATCAGGGCTAAATATATAAATGAGCCGTGCCCTGACAAAACCTGCCTTATTGCATTGCAAACAGCGTAGACCTTGATCTACGCTGTTTGACACGCAAAACAATCTAAAGCATTGTATTTAGCAGTATTATACACGGTATTTGAAAGCGTAGAAACAAACTCAGATGCAGGGCCTGTGATGGCAACGGCGCTTGGTTTAAACAATGTGGCAATGCAATAAGGCAGGTTTTGTCATGGCACGGCTCAAATATAAGAGCGAGTACTATGAAATAATTCAACATTTTCTCAGTCATTTAAGCATCCAATCCTACATTTGTATGTCGTGACTTCTCATTAGAATCGCCTAGTTGAGTAGTAACGCCGTTGGGTTTAAGTCATACAAGAATTTAGATTTTGGAAAACATCCCATATCTGGAGCCATGAATGCATGTTTCCATTAAACCAATGAAACAAGTAAACTTACAATCCATGTTTGAGGCTATATACTGAAACTGGAGTATGCAACACATGTTGTGAATTGCATTGCGAGAATAAAACCCCAAATAGCTAGTAAACAAAACATAATGTGAGTATCCTACCTGTTTAATTGCAAAAAAGCATGTCTTCTCTAAATGTTCTAATTATAACCAGTCAGAGTGTAACCTAGGAAAACCGGAATACTATAAATTTGAAATCTATACAAACCGGAAAAGGGCTAGATATACAAGAGGAGTATTCGAGACAAAGCTAATGAGTAGTGTCACCAAAGAATTTGTTGGTTAAATGAGTGAGAAAATGTTGCATCTGTTCAGTTTACTCCCTTTTTACGGGAACCTTGCAAGTCCAAAACTATATTTTCTAGTTGCTCACTTATCCTTCAATAAAGAAATGTACAGAGCTCATGGAAGAAGTTGCTGTTTAATGCAGGAAAACGGTAAAGCTGAAAGATCATGAAGCTTTTTGCATAAATGTTGTTCTTCATTAGGAAATTATCTGTTTTTTAACGAATGTATTTCAAATTACTTTGAATGGCAAAGTTACCCAAGTCCTACAGTGGAGAAACCGTTATCCTTTCCCAATAAACGCGTTTACGCTAAAACTATAATTTCCATTACAAACATTTTAGAGCCAGATCAGACGCCGGTTAACCCGGCGTCTGATCTGGCTCCAAAATGTTTGCCACCAAGATAAACATGAATTATCAGAATTATCCAAAAGTTGTATTTTTCTACGTTTTAGTGCTTTGCGTTTGCGTTTCGTTTGCGTTTAAACGGGAAAGGATAACGTATTATCCACTGTACCTTTTTCTCGACCCGGGAAAGTTCTGTTTTCGGAGGTTCTACGGTAGATTATATATTATTTCTAAAAATAATAAATGTAAAATTATATTATTCATTCAATTTTTAATAATATGCAATGTTATATTTTATCTACAATAACATCTTGTGCAATATTATATCTACAATTCATACTGTAATGTTATATACCTACAGTTACATCCAATGTTATAAAATATCTACAATTTATATGTATGTTATGTTATATTATATCTACAATTTATAAATAATGTAATCTTATAATATATCTAAAATTTATTTTTTAACGTTATATTGTATCTACAGTTTATATAGTTTTATATAACGATATATCATGTCTGCAATTTGAATGAAATGTTTTTTTTTATATAATCTACAATATCATATGCAATGATATTTTACACCTACTATTTATATATGATATTATAGTATATCTACAATTGATTATATATATGTTATACCTTATCTCAAATTAAAATATGTTATATTATATCTTCAATTTATATGAACAGAACAGAACATAGAACATGCTTTATTCAACTTGTATACACAATCAGGTACCTCGTTACATAACATACAATCATACAATACAAAACATACATACATGCATGGTCAATGTGGAAACAGTATGTAATATTATATTGTATCCACACTTTATTTGTAATACATGTATTATATTACACCTACAATTTATATACGTATGTAATGTGTATTTAATACATGTACAATGAATAATGCATTATTCCTTTATACGATGACTCACTTGAGTCAAACTTATTAGTAATTCCTCATTAGAAATGGGATAAATCGTTCTCGCTTAAGTCGAACATATCCTGTTTTATTATTTAAATACGGGTTAAGTCGACTTGCAAAGTGTTTAAGCTACAGTGGAGAAGACGTTATTCTTTCACGTTTGAACACAAACGAAACACAAACGCATTACAATAAAACACAGAAAGTTACAACGTTTTGACAATTCTTACTACTAGTTTTTATCTGAATGGCAAACAGTTTGGAGCCTGATCAGACGCCGTGTTACCTGGCGTCTGATCTGGCTCCAAGCTGTTTGCATTGGATGGAAATTTTAGTTTTAGTGTAAACGCGTTTATTGGGAAAGAATAACGGTTTCTCCACTGTATCTAAGTCTGGCTGTTTATAATTGACGATTAACACTTTTATTCCAATTGAAACTTTCCAGGTAAGCTGGTCTTTCGCACGTGCATAATCTGTCTCGCAGACATGGTAAATTGAAAACACACAGACCTATGTTAGAGTTAATCATTAAACTAGTTATTTTGTACTTAAATAAACCAGTAAACGTCGGTGATAAATCATTTGTTTTACTGCAGTTTTATAACGACAGGGCTCCAGATAGGAGGGTATAAACTAAATATCTACAATATGTTCTTCTTTATTCTCAACTAAACAATTTCTACCAAATCGTTTATTGCGATTACTCATTAGAATAGTTTCGGAGTGCCTATTTGTAACAATAGTCAAAACATTGGACTAAAATACTGGGGACGAAGTGCTGCATAATTAGCGAAACTTTTTGTCTTACGTTCATCCATACATCGTAGAAGACGTTATTGTCCCCTCTAAACGCTTGTACACGTAACCCATTTGTTCCCACGATCCCATATAAGGGACATAGGCAAACAGTGTAGACTCTGGTCAGACGTCGCACCATGCGGCGTCTGATCAGAGTCTAGATTGTTTGCTGATAGGACTTTTAAAATAAAACAAAATGAAAATGATTTTATTTTTGACCAGGCATCCCTTTGATAAAAATGGACGAATCAAATATATAAACAAGGAAGAATCAACTAGGTATAATGGGTTAAACAGTTATGTCCATAGCAAAGGAGCCAGATCAGACGCCGGGTGACCCGGCGTCTGATCAGACTTCAAATTGTTTGCCCCTTAGATTAAAAAAGCATATTTCGAAAGTTCAAAAACTTGTCATTTTCTATAGTTCAGTGCATCTAGTTCAGTGCACTGCGTTTGCGTTTCGTTTGAGTTTAAGCGGGGAAGAATATCGTCTTCATGTACGTCCAATGAGTTAAGTTTTGTGTTTAGATCAGTCAAATGATCATACATCTAATTAGATTCATGTTGCGTTGTATTTTGGCAACCTTGACTTTTGACATTGATCTCTGTGACAGGTTAGGGTTTTGCGTTTAGGTCAGTTATGGGTTAATACAGTGCTTGTACAGTGGAGAATCTGTTATTCTTTCCCAATAAACGCGTTTACGCTAAAACTATTATTTGCAGTGCAAACAGTTTGGAGCCAGATCAGACGCCGGGTAACCCGGCGTCTGATCAGGCTCCAAACTGTTTGCCACCAAGATAAACATAAATTATCAGAATTGTCCAAAAGTTGTACTTTTCTACGTTTTAGTGCTTTGCGTTTGCGTACGTTTGCGTTTAAACGGGAAAGAATAACAGATTCTCCACTGTAATTAGAACCAATGCTAACACGGGGTATCCGTGTCTTACGAACACAGACGTTATTCTTTACAGTTAAATCGGAACTATAAATTCAAACACACTGCAATCAAAATATAAAACAAAATATGGCTAAAATTAGTATTTTTACTAAATGCCAATACAAAGTATTGTAAATGTATCAAAACAGACGATATTTTGTCAGTGAATTTGTTACTGCAAACGGTTATATTTTGATTGGTATGGATTAACCCATTTGTGCCCACGATCTCATATATGGGACATAGGCAAACAGTGTAGACTCTGATCAGACGCCGCATAATGCGGCGTCTGATCAGAGTCTACACTGTTTGCTGATAGGAATTTCAATATAAAACAAAATGGAAATAAAATTTTGACCAGGCATCCCTTTGATAAAATTGGACTAATCCTATATATAAACATGGAAGAATCCACTGGGTATAAATGGATTAAACTTAAAGAACAGTATCCCCTCCATTATGTATTGTATAATGCAATTGTTTTAACCACTAAGCCACTGGTGTCCCTCACTGCATCTGTAGGAATCACATGCTAGTTTTGCACAGTCGACTATGATTTATCGTTATACATGTTATATTCATAAGGGCTTCACAGAACATGTCAATCAAAACTCTCCTAAGAATATTCAACACTTAAACTCACTACACGAATGACATATTATTTCAAACAGTCAATATCTACACCAAACACCGAGCAACTCGACGTCTGATCAGGATCAAAGCTATTTAAGACGTGCATATAACTATCTCCTATTAAACAGTCATGCACTTAAGAAGTGTATTGACAAATATAATGCATACGATTTTAAAACAGTCGATATAATAATAGGGTAAGGGTTAAAATGCAAATTATAAGCCCTGGAGAGAAAAATGACGTTCTCCGTGCATTTCACTTAAGAGTGGTCCATGCCATTTGCAAATGTGTACGGCAAAATCCCTCTATTTCATGTACAACAACGAGGTTATTTATTAGGTGTTTACGACGGGTGATTGCTTAAAGCAAGGTGACAGTTAAACAGAAAGTTCCTATGGGAGCTTTCTGTTTCACTGCCATCTTGCTTTAAACTGTCACCTACCTGTCTACATTGTATTATAAAATCAATTAGCTTTCGTTTTAGTGTTCACAATAGAGAGGTTATACTGTATTTGGTATGAATCTGTTATAGAGTCATGTTTCGCTGCCATGAGCGTTGAGAAGACTTGTAGATGGTGTTTACACGGACTATCATACAAAGCATGAGGGAAATAAAGCAGAAAGCGCATTCAAGAATTTTCTTCTTTGCTTTCACCCTAATTTAAGGTACCATCATGTATCTATCATTTACACATCTACTGTGAATTCTTTTAGTAATCGTAAAAGCGGTTTAATTACTGAAACCTTAATCTTAACAGACCGTGAATGATTCCACGATGCAAATAGTTTTGATTCAGATTGGACGCAAAGTTAATTGTTTCGTCTTGATCCAAAATGTGTCGCTATCATGAAATGTTCTAATTGAAAATAAAGATAACCCAACAAAAAGCATTTCTGCAGACGCCATTTGTATGGACGAAAACAATGAAGCGTGTAAGGTTTTGGGTTTTGTTTTTCTCAAGTGATGCGTCATTGTCTGTTCAAGCCTTATACTGTGGAGAAACCGTTATTATTCCCAATAAACGCGTTTACGCTATAACTATTATTTCAATTACAAACTGTTTGGAGCCAGATCAGACGCCGGGTAACCCGGCGTGTGATCTGCCATGGCTCCAAACTGTTTGCCACTAAGATAAACATGACTTATCAGAATTATCCAAAAGTTGTACTTTTCTACGTTTTAGTGTTTTGCGTTTGCGTTTCGTTTGCGTTCAAACGGGAAAGAATAACGTATTTTCCACTGTAGTTGCAATGGCGTGAGGTCGACATTTTCTTTCCCGATTAACCATTAGGCTACCGCATACATACACCTTTTAACGCTTTTAATACATTCCTTCACTGGAGAAAACAGTTCCATTTTATTACAGTTATGAATATGCATACATGCGTTATATCCTGACACGTTTAACAGTAAGGCAGGCAGAAAGTAAAGCACAATACGAATTAAGGATGTGAACCCCAAACAATATCGGACTAAAATCAGTATTCCACGTACAACAATCGGCAATTTTCGTCAACTGACGATCTGTTCCGAACCGTGGTTTAGCATAGTTCTGAACGGACTGATAAATTGACGAGAATGGCCGATCGCTCTCCGTAGAGTACCGATAATGACCGTCATTGGCTCGATTTCATTAGGGGTCACCAACCTTATGGCGCATTCTGCTATACTTTCAGCCTGCTTTAAGCTAATATCTGCTATGGTATAGACAATATTTCATATTGTACATGTTCATGGCTGTATAAAGTGCAAAACTAAATAAAGTGCGTAAAAAAATGGTGTATTTATGGCGTAATGGTGTAAATAAATCTAACAGAAAATAATAAGGTTATTCCAAAAGCTGCATAATATTTAATAGAGTCTATGTATAGAAAAGAAATATTGATTCGCAAGACTTGCAATGGTCTATGAGTTTTTAATTCTTTCTAGTTCACCTGATTCAGTTCGTAAACATCGATATCTCAAAATTTTAGAAGTCGAACTTACTCGTATTTCAAAGCAAAAAAGTAATTTGGCCACGTACTTACGTTGAAATATTGGGTATGTTCGACTCAAGGGAGAGTTCGAATGGTACCAACAAACGTAGGTCAACTGTAGAAATGAGAAAAGGTTCGACGTAATCGAATTCGAGTTGTCGAGATTTGACTGTATTTAATAAACCGAGGTACATATAACTCCTGCTGTTAAAATCACTGACAATACTAGTATACCCTTTCACTCTCAATGATGTAATAAATTTTAAAGCGAATTTGCAAACAGTTTTGATCCTGATCAGACGCCGCGTACGCGGTGTCTGATCAGGATCAAAACTGTTTGCAACTTGATATGAATATACGTCAGATGTACTGCCTTAAAATCTTACTTTGAAACGATATTGCAGACTACAATATTGAAGCAGACGACAATATGGCGGAAAATGGGTAAAAGCCTCTCGATAAATGTGATCATGAAAAGGTTACATGTACTGACTGACGAGTATAATAGTTAAAATACAATTGCCTGATCAATCCAGTCAGTGGAAAAATCGACAGCACTATATATAACATGATATTATGCAAACAGTTTGAAGCTAGGTCAGACGGTGCCATGTATTGCGGCGTCTGGATTGGGTCTAAACTATTTGACTCTGTCTGATATAAATGCTGTTTTAAGTCAAACTAACTAAAATTCTAAACTTTAGAAAATAAAACCATGCAATATTTTTGCAAGGAGACGATATAATGGCAGACTGTCAGTGAATATTTAACAAAGTACACGAGTTATGACGTCACAATGACAGTAAAAAGGTAAAGTTGGACGGCAGATTGGCAGTAAGGCAGGCAACACATGCAGGACCGAGTATTTGCATAAACAACCATCGACTTTATTAAACAAGCATTCTCATCGAGGATCGATTGTAACATTTTGACTGAAGAAATTTGACAGGGATGAAAACTAGCTTCGATACGTCTCATTTTGACCCACACTGTTTGCAAATCTTAATAAGCTCGCCATAGGCAGAGCGTGGAGAAGACATTTTCCCTTTCAAACGCAATCAAAATGCAAAATTTAGTAAATTACGACTTTTTGAAATTCCTAACGATTCATTTTAATCTGAGTGGCAAACTCTTAAAAGCTTGCTCAGACTGTTAAAAACTTGCTCAGACGCCGAGTGTCCCGGCGTCTGATCTTGTTCTATACGGTTTGCAAAAGGAAATAATAGATTTAGCTTTAACTGTATTTATTTCATAATTTTCACACACATCGTTATAAGCATGGATAGGAAACCAAGTTACACAGTAAACACTAAACTTAAATAAAGTTTAGATTTTGCGTAAAACGCGTTTATTGGGGAAGAATAATGTCTTATACACTGCGCTGCTTACAGTGGAGAATCTGTTATTATTTCCCAATAAACGCGTTTAAGCTAAAACTATTATTTGCAGTGCAAACAGTTTGGAGCCAGATCAGACGCCGGGTAACCCGGTGTCTGATCAGGGTCCATACTGTTTGCCACCAAGATAAACATGAATTATCAGAATTGTCCAAAAGTTGTATTTTTCTACGTTTTAGTGTTTTGCGCTTGCGTACGTTTGCGTTTAAACGGGAAAGAATAACGTTTTCTCCACTGTATTTACCGATGACGCAAGCGGCACTGCTTTGAAAGAATGGATGCGTTTTGTAATAGAGAGCTAAGTGGGTACACATTTTGCAGTATGAAATGATTTATAGACCAATAAATGCCATAGGTCATAAAACGAGTACAGTGGAGAATTTTTTTCGGCGGAGCTGTCTGTTATCTATTTAGTCACACATTTCTATTTAGACAAACATTTGAACCAATCATATTTGATCAGAAATTTAGAATTAAGAGCACCTGTTGAAACTGACTTGTCTGATTGGATAGTAGCCAGGGCTCCAGATAAGAGAATTATTTCAAAACTTAAAAACTTTATTTGTGCATTAAACCCTATGGTGTCCAACTCATATGAATTGTCTCTTCGAGACGATAAAAATGAGTGGTAACACCATAGGGTTTGGTGCTGAAATGAGTGAGAAAATGTTAGATTTGTTCAATTTACTCCCCTCTTATCTGGAGCCCTGAAACAGTAGCCTAGCTGTTTATGCACTGATGTGAGTGTAGAATTAGACACAGCCAGTGTGTAATACTGAGCTTCTATTTTAAGATATGCTAGCAGAATCTGATGTGTATTTATAGATAGACAGTGGCAGCTAGGTATTTTGTTTAATAATGGTTTACTTCCAATTTATTTTAATTGTTAACTATTAATTTTGTACAAATTTACCATACATTGATAGCAATATAATAAATGGCCTCAAGTGAGTTAAACACAATTGTGTTGTTTCATCATTTATTTACAAGAGTGAGGTGTTATAGACCTTGTAAAGCAGGGCAGACTGTTCTGTATGGGCCTGCACAGTTTATCTAGTTATAGTTTGTTTCAAGAAACTCCCCATGAATGAAGTTTGATATACAGAACAATATAATTTAATCTGAGGATCTCCTACCAGTAGCAAGGATATGTTTTGCATTTCTGTACATTTATAGTTTTTTAGTCAGAGTTATGCTATATCGTTGAATGTGTATTTTTTGCTTTTCAATCCAAGATATTACAATTCTTTGAAAACCTCCAATTTCGTACAATTTTGCACACCCATCAACAGCATGAATTTCACCAACCATTCCGCCGAATATCTTTTTTAAAGATATTTCTTGTTTATTTATAACTATATTTCCCAATAAATGTGTTTGAGTTTAAAGCTTCATGTCGATTGAAAACAGTTAATAACCAGATTAGACGCCGGGTAACCCGGTACCTGATTAAGCTCCGAACGGTAAGCTATTCATGTTTAAGCTGATTGCTTTACATTTAAAATAGTTTCCGTTTTTACATGTATAAAATTATGTTTGCGTTTAGATGAATCTAGAATCGTTACAATAGGTACAGTTGAACTTCTATATCTCGAACTCGGTTGACACGAACATACCCGTATTTCAAAATTAAACGTGGCTTAGCCACGTTTTTAACTTTGGAATACGGGTATGTTTGACATAACCGAGCAAGAAATAACGCAATTCGTGTTTCGACAAATCGGATAGTTTGAATTAAGCGAGATCGAGATATCGAAGTTCGACTGTATAGTGTTATAGCCATACATTGCTCAGTGGAGAAGACGTTATTCGTTCCAAACAAACCCGTTAAACTAAAACTGCTATCGTCTGCGAAAAATGTAATAATCAATTTTGATATACAATGTACATGTATTTTAAACTTGAGAAAATATCAATTTCAGCTGCAAAAAGCCTTGGCTCAGATCAGACTACGCGGTGTCTGGTCTTGATCCAACTATTAGTGTCAAGTTTCGCTTCGCACAAGAAAGGTTAAAGTAGGTTGAAATTAAAGCAGGATGCGCATTACAAGGTATTCTGTATTGTGTTTAGCCTGCTTTAAGCTGCCATTTACTAGGATATAGAAAATACTTCATGATAGCTTGACTGTATTATGGAGTTAAGAAGAGTTAATAAGAGTTAAGAAGACTCCATGGCATATTAACTTTTTGTAGGGCATATAAACCTTTTCGGAATTAAGAATTCCAAAGGGAGTTCCCATAGATACATGTAATCAACCACGTCTTCTTAATCCCACCAATTCTTCATCGTCAACCTTGAGCCTGCTCGTCATTTGCAAACTTCATCTGCTACAGTGGAGAATGTGTTATTCTTTCCCAAAATAACGCGTTTACGCTAAAACTATAATTTGCAGTTCAAACAGTTTGGAGCCAGATCAGACGCCGGGTTACCCGGCGTCTGATCAGGCTCCAAACTGTTTGCCACCAAGATAAACATGAAATATCAGAATTGTCCAAAAGTTGTTCTTTTCTACGTTTTAGTGCTTTGCGTTTGCGTACGTTTGCGTTTAAACGGGAAAGAATAACAGATTCTCCACTGTACATCTCCAAATATCAAGATTCTTCACATAACTTTTCTCGTACAGTTTCTAAGCATTAAAACATTCCGATTGAATTCAGAAGTACTTCTTTATGTAAAATATGTCAAATATTACAGTGTTCAGTCGAAAATGAATAGAGTTTTAGAGAAAAGCATTAGTACTTTCTGTTCTTATATATACATGTAGGAACCGTTATATATATGACATTGCTGTGAAACAACAACAAAACCAAAAGCATAACATGTAAATATTTAACACCCATTTATCATAGACAGCCTGATCACCCGAAATATTGGAAGAACAGAGGATCGAACTCACGAACCCTGGTCAGAAATTGTGGCCCCAACAATGAGTCCCATTTTTAAAGAACATGGCCAACAGGCAGTAAATCAATTCAGCACCAAGGCGAAATGTTAAACCTTAGCAGAAACAACAACAACAGCAGACTGGTCTTTAGATGTGTAAGTCGATTGGTTATTACTACTAGGGGATTTACTGCTTGTTGGCCATGCTCTTGCACTTGTCACTAATATTCTGAAATCACAGATCTAAACAGTCGAGTCAGCGATTTATAGCCTTTCTTGTTAAGTATGTGCAAATATTGCACAGTTGAACGTGTAACCTTCTCTCTGCACTGCTATGCGGTTGTGGTCTGCAATATTTGTTGTTACCCGAGATCCAGATAAGGGGAATATTTCAAAAACTAAAATCTTTATTCTTTGATTAAACCCTATGGTGTCCCTTCTCATTAGAATCGTCTCTTCGAGACGATTCTAATGAGTAGTAACACCATATGATATTGTGCTGAAATGAGTAAGAAAATGTTTCATTTGTTGAACCCTGTTATGTCTCTATCAATTAATTCCAAGATTGTTCTCAAGCATTTAACCGGTCTGATTTGAGCCTAGGCTGAAATTAGACGAATCAAATACTTGGGAACGATCTCAAACTCAACTCAAATTCCTTATGACTTTAAACCCTGGTGTGAAATTACTCTAAACATTTGTCAATCAACCCCCGTACACTTTCACAGCAGAAGATATAACTACGGGAGGAGGCGTTTACTTATTCTTAGACTTGACATCTAATTACATTTAACACTTTGGTTTGGCACCCAGCTTCTGCTTTTCTGGCAGAAGTCTGGAACCAAACCAAAGGGTAAATTGATATTGGGTTTCAAGCATAAGCACGTGAATGCAAGTTCCCGGCAATTAACGCGCTGGGTCCGTTTACCTTGTCCTAACGCACTCTTCTTTAATAGTATGTTAAAGCGAAACGAATCGTCAACAACATGCGATAAACTGTAAAAAATAAATAAATTCTTGATTATGCTGGCGCATTTTTGTTCTTGTCCTGACCAGATGCCGGTATAGTCTACGTGTGACCTAGATTGAAACTGTTCGCTATGATCATCATTTCGTTGAGTACGAACGTGTTTGTCAGGATAAAATTATCTCCCTAGATTTATTGGATACATGTATCATTTATGTTTCTATATTATCTGCTTAAACCTGGATCTTCATGTGCATGCTTGAAAAACATCGATATCTCATTAATCATACAAATATTTATGAACAGTTTCAAAAATATTTGAACCCGGGTCAATCGCTGGGGTACTTGGCAACCCATTTCAGCCTAATGCTTACTAATTTGGACATTGGCAAACAGTGTAGACACTGATGAGACATTGCGTTACGCGGCGTCTCATGAGGGTTTGTACTGTTCGCTACACGTACAGTGGAGAATGTGTTATTCTTTCCCAATAAACGCGTTTACGCTAAAACTATTATTTGCAGTGCAAACAGTTTGGAGCCATATCAGACGCCGGGTAACCCGGCGTCTTTTCAGGCTCCAAACTGTTTGCCACCAAGATAAACAAGAATTATCAGAATTGTCCAAAAGTTTTACTTTTCTACGATTTAGTGCTTTGCGTTTGCGTACGTTTGCGTTTAAACGGGAAAGAAAAACAGATTCTCCACTGTACGCGGCGTCTCATGAGGGTTTGTACTGTATGCTACACATATATAGCATACTTTATTAAACACTTATCTGTATGGATAAACACTGCAATGTCTTTAGATCATCCTTGATAATCTACAATGTAATCTTCCAGCAAGTATACAGGGAGAGTTCATTGCAATTGTACGACACAGATAGCAGCATAAGAATTCATGGCTGCCATAGGTTGACATGAAAAATCCTAAGATTTCCTTATTGGTATTTTTAAGTGCAATTTTACAAATCGTACCTTTACCCACCTAAACGCCTGTTTCTAAATTTGTTGACGCGTGACTACTTAAAGCAGACTGGAAGAAAATCAGAATGCGCCTTAAGGCGCATTCTACTTTACTTTCAGCCTGCTTTAAGCTACCATGAACTAGAAAAAATCCTAAGATTTTGGAAAAATCCGGAGAAATGGCAGCCCTGAGGATTAATTAACATGTTGTTAGTCTGTCAGGTCTGTATTTCCGTTTTCGGACCCTCCAAGTCTCGACCCTGTGAATAATAGCGAATAATTGTGTAATAAATTGATCTGATACAGCATATCGATGCTGCAAAACCATCAGAATAACAAGATATCGCCTATTCGCCTCCCTGTCTACGATCTATTGGAATTCTGAGCAAACAGGACAGCTCTTGAATAACATGATTCTAGAGTATCTTAGCGCGGTCACAATTAGGCCGATGTTGAGTTGTTTACAAAATCCGCTCTGTTATGATTACTAAGTGTATTATACAGGTGACAGCTTCAAATGAAAACTTAAAAAATCTTCTTGTGATAACCAGGGATCTCCTGAAGGAGTTTACTGTTTAAAGGCCAGTCTGCTTTAAGTAACCAACCGCCTTCAAAACGGAAACGACCCACTGTCTTAGTAGTCGTAGTAGAGGAGTTATATTGTATTGTATGCATTACAATGGACAAGATGATATTCTTTCCCTCTTAACGCGTTTACTAAATCTCTTATTTTCTTTGCAAACAGTTTGAAGTCTGATCAGACGCCGGGAAACCCAATGTCTGCTCAGGCTGTAAACTGTTTGCCATCCAAGTTAGAATAAGCCATCAAATTTTCCCCCGTTTTACTGCAATGTGTTTTCGTTTGCGATTAAACGGGAAAGAATAACGTCTTCTCCACTAGTGGAGAATCTGTTATTCTTTCCCAATAAACGCGTTTACGCTAAAACTATTATTTGCAGTGCAAACAGTTTGGAGCCAGATCAGACGCCGGGTAACCCGGCGTCTGATCAGGCTCCAAACTGTTTGCAACCAAGATAAACAAGAATTATCAGAATTGTCCAAAAGTTGTTCTTTTCTACGTTTTAGTGCTTTGCGTTTGCGTACGTTTGCGTTTAAACGGAAAAGAATAACATATTATCCACTGTAAGAGGCAATTCAAACCATGAAGAATTACCAGTCTTAAGAGCGGTTAGATTCCTAATAGAGCAGCTTTCTGCTCTCCGAAGTTTAAATGCGATCCAAATTCCTATTAATTCATTCATATCAATGTCAGAATGAAGCTGGCATTTGTTAACGTATACATGTAGAACCCTAATAAGACTTTGATCAACTCGCTGTCTGACCGGGATTCAATCGGCTTAACAGTTTTAACGTGGCTTCTTTAATCACATTCATAATACATTGTATTGTTATTGTTAATTTTCGTATTTTTGTTTCATTCTTGTTTTACTTTTGACCCTCTACCCAATAAATACTTTTTTAGCTCACCCGAGCTAGCTCAGGGTGAGCCTTTGCAATCCTTGAATGTCCGGCGTCCGTCGTCCATCGTTCGTCGTGCGGCGTCAACAATTTTAGTGTTTACACTCTAGAGGCCACAATATATATCCAATCTTTTTCAAACTTGCTCAGATTGTATATTACCATAAGAGTTCGGACGAGTTTGATTATGGTTGAAATCCGACCAATAGGTCAAGAGTTATCAACCTTTGAATTTTGCTGAAAATGCCATATTTAACAGTGTTTACAATCTAGAGGCAACACTTTTTATCCAGTCTTTTTCAAACTTGCTCAGATTGTATATGCCCATAAGAGTTCAAATAAGTGCAATTATGGTTGAAATCGAACCCATAGGTCAAGAGTTATTTGCCTTTGAATTGCTGAAAATGCCATATCTTACAGCGTTTACACTCTTGCAACTACAGTTTTCAATGGATTTTGATTATAGTCCTGAGCTATAAGTTCTCGAAGGAGTGCAATTATTGTTGAAATCTAATCATTGTGGCAATAGTTATCTGCCCTTGATATACTTTGAAATGCCGAAAAGGCTTCATTTCAGTATTGTTAAGGCTCTAGTTATCTGCCTTTGATGCATTCTACTGTACTAGAATAATGAGGTTGTACATGTATTCCAAAATTACATGCTATACTACAAATGTGAATGGATTTAGATCAAAACGGGTGAAACAGAAAGGCATTTAGCTATCAGGCTTCAGTACAACAGGTGAGCTATATCAGGGCTTTCAGGCCCTCTTGTTACGCTTCTTATCATTCATACACAAATAAAAGTAGTCCCATGATAAGAAATTCTGAAGATGACCTTCAAAAGTCATTTCCAGTTCTTTTTCTGATGGTAGCGATCTTCCATCGAGCATTTTGCTTTTCTTTCAACCTACTTTAAATCATTCACCCCTGAAACCTTTGATAATTCAGTTTTCGATTAAGAGTAGTCCCTTTTTACTGCTTAGTTTTTTTTTTGTATAATGTATTTTAATGACAATCCGTGCAGACCCTGATCAGAAGGTTCCTTTAGGTACCCTCTGATCTTGGTCTGCAAAGTTTGTATAATTATGTATTATCATCACAAGGAAACTGTGGCTAGTGTTGAATGTGCTTAGTGGTTTTATTTTTTCAAAACTAGAAACAGGTTATGGTTATTATTATTTCTTCGGATTTCTCCGAAATCTTCGGATTTTTATTCTAGCAGATGATAGCAGATGATAGCTTAAATCAGGCTGAAAGTAAAGCAGACTACGCATTAGGGCGCATTCTGCTTTACTTTCAGCATACTTTAAGTGGCCATGTGTCTTCAAACTAAAAACAGACTATGGGGTAAAGGGTTTAAGGTACAATTAGTAAAATTGCGCTAGCGGAAAAACAGAAAATTTGGAAATCTTAAGATTGTTCATGGTCAATATGGCAGCCCTGGAGTTGAGTGGCTATGAGTATGCAGTGACACTTGATATGTGAAAGGGGTCATGGCTATGAATTACTATTCGTATTCGATACTTGCAGTCACTTAATAGAATGATTAATTACACGCTGGCAATCAATGCAGATGTAGCCGCTGAGCTTTCCATTATAGGGCAATATATATAATGTACAACCGCACATTGCCATCTAAATATCGCTTAACTCAACTTCCAATAGACAAATCCAGTTTACAACAAAGGATGGTCCATTTTAGACTTTAGGTGTGTTTTTTAGCTCACCTGAGCCAAAGGCTCAAGGTGAGCTATTGTGACCGCTCACCGTCCGTAGTACGTCTGTCCGTCTGTCCGTCTGTCTGTCTGTCCGTCTGTCCGTCTGTCCGTTCACTTTTACTTCAAACGACATCTCCTCTGAAACCCGCCGATTGTAGGGAGAGTTCAAACTGCTTATGATGTTCCTTGGATGCTTCTCTACAGAAGTTGTTCAAAAAAAAGGAAAAAAAGCACAAACTCTGCTTGAAAAAGCAAAAAAGCAAAAATCTTTAAAAAATCTTCTTGCCCAAAACTACTAGGCCCTAAGCTTTGATATTTGTACAGTAGAATCTCCTGGTGGATCTATCTATAGTTTGTTAAAATGAAATCCCTAGGGTCACATTTGACACCACCCTGCACAGTTTAAGTGCTGCTCTAGGCAGGTTTTACAGTATTTTTGATTTAGGCAGAACTGTATTTACCTGAGTTACCCTTAATATACTATGGGCAAATAGCCAATATTTGCAAACATTTTGGATCCAGATCAGATGCAACATAATCATAATGCTACATCTAATCTGGATCCAACCTATTTGCCACTCATTTACCAACTTAACATTTTCTAAATTGTTTTTTTGTACACTTTTCACATACAGTAGGTTTTAAGCAGACATCATTTCAGTCTGGTAAGGGTAAGCCCAAGCGTTCTAGCCACTGAGGTCAAATATTATGCAACTCTGAACTGGTAGTGGGTATCACAGAACTGGTCATGATCAGCTGAACATGTTGTCTGCTAAAGTTTAGATATGGTTCAGTCTGATTCATACTTAGAGAAACAGGATCTGGAAGTGATCCACTGACAGTTATGTAATTATGTCTTATGCCATATTTATACATATGTTTAATATTGGTTTTGTCAGAGTTATCTGTATGTCTTTTCAATAATTCCACTTTAAACAGTCATGAAAATGTAAGATGCAAAAGTAAAGCAAAGTGTGCATTAACCCTTAGCCCGCCAAATAAATTGTCGTCTGCTATATTTCTCGTCTGCTTCAAGTTTCAAAGTGCTTCAAAGTTGCTCAAAATTGCTGAAAATGTTGTCCGAGTGTCAAACAGCTTGGATCCGGATGAGACGCCGAGTTACTCGGCGTCTAATCCGGATCCAAGCTGTTTGCATATAAAGCTATAGTCGTGAGTGGCAGGCTAAGGGTTAAGACACATTCTGCTTTACTTTCAACCTGCTTTAGGTGGCCACCTATTTTCAAAATTAGAAACATGCTATGGGGTAATGGGTAAAATGAAATTGCCTATTTGGAAAGAGCCTGATGAGAGGAAGTGCCATTTGCAAAGGCCATAACTCTGACATCATTGTTTTTTGAGTTATTTCCCTTTGTGATATTTTCTTGTCAAGAAGACAACTTCAGTTCTACTGATGCTATTGTAATGAAATTTTATGTATGGAAAGAAACTGATGAGAGAAAATGCCATGCACAAGGGCAGCAATATTTAGTTCTTCCCCTTTGTCATATTTTATTGTCAGGAAAATAATTCCAGTTCTGTTGACGCTAGTGAAATAATTATCATTTATTGGAAATGGAAATAGCTTGATAAGAGGATGTGTCATGGATAAGGGTCATAAGCTTGGCAACAAAATTCACTTTTGTCATGTTTTCTTGTTTGGAAGATAACTCCATTTATAGTTATATTAAAATGTTGTCTTGCCCAGTCAACTTAGGTACAAACTTCAATGTCCTCAGGTGAGCGAATTAAGGGCCATGGCCCTCTTGTTTTATACTATATTGGAAAATAACAAAACGTGAAGTCCCTGATAAGAGGGCACTTCAAGGTTTGTATTAGACAAAATTTAATGTACTCTTAACAGGTACACTTTTGGTAAAGGACGCACTAGGGCTCAATGAGTTTATTAAACCATTTGCGCCAAGTGGATTATTCCATATTGTATTAGTCCATATTTATCTAAAGGGTTCCTGGTTTAAATTTTATTTTCGTTTTGTTTTATATTGAAATTCCTATCAGCAAACAGTGTAGACTCTGATCAGACGCCGCATATTGCGTTGTCTGATCAGAGTACACTGTTAGCATATGTCAAATACAGTGGAGAATCTGTTATTCTTTCCCAATAAACGCGTTTACGCTAAAACTATTATTTGCAGTGCAAACAGTTTGGAGCCAGATCAGATGCCGGGTAACCCGGCATCTGATCAGGCTCCAAACTGTTTGTCATCAAGATAAACATGAAATATCAGATTTGTCCAAAAGTTGTCATTTTCTACGTTTTAGTGCTTTGCGTTTGCGTACGTTTGCGTTTAAACGGAAAAGAATAACATATTCTCCACTGTATATTGGCTCTTTGGCAAAAATGGGCTATGTCGGTTGAAACTGAATGTCCTGAGCGGAGTAAGATTTTAATAAATCGAACTGGCTTAAGTCGAACATACCTATGGTTTTAATTTTAAAATATGGGTACAGTGGAGAATCTGTTATTCTTTCCCGTTTAAACGCAAACGTACGCAAACGCAAAGCACTAAAACGTAGAAAAGAACAACTTTTGGACAAGTCTGATAATTCTTGTTTATCTTGGTGGAAAACAGTTTGGAGCCTGATCAGACGCCGGGTTACCCGGCGTCTGATCTGGCTCCAAACTGTTTGCACTGCAGATAATAGTTTTAGCGTAAACGCGTTTATTGGGAAATAATAACAGATTCTCCACTGTATGTTGGACATGCATGCCGTTGAAATCGTGTTAACGAGGTTCAATATGTATATATTTACAGTAACATTTGATTGACCCTATTTTTCCTACATGTATAATATCACCCGCATTCAAAATATTCCAGAACACACATTACTCCCCATCTACCACAACACCCAAATGGGAGACAAAGATTGTATGTGTTGTTCAGAAGGAGTTGTTATAGGGTGCTGAACTTGCATGCTTTACCTTTTGCAAACCGTTTGAACCAAGATCAGACGCCGCTGGCTTCAAACTGTTTGTCACTCTTCTTTTTGTTTTTTCTGTCTAAATGTCTAGTACCGAACTTTTAGAAAAAAAGCAAGCGATAATATTAAGCAGTCGATATTGCAGCAGTAAAAGCGTTAGCCATAAATGTCTTGTTTGGGGAACAATTATTGTTGTAAGGAGGGAATCGTTGTTCGGAGGGCCGTTATAGGATGTAGCGAATATTGACACGATTATCATACTGTTTTGAGCCAGATCAGACCCCAAAATGCTGACCTAGCTACAAGCTGTTTTCGAATGCCAGTCAAATGGTATCTATCAGGATAAAGATGGAACGAGCATTACATTGTATCAATGAAAAGGTTTTGCGTGAGACATGATAAATCTGTTTTTGGTATCCCATATAACAATGGTATTTGTGTGAGGACCACTTGGGAGTAAAAACACTATTCTTCTCCCAACACAGGCACTTGTGTTCCGAAATCTGAAGTATATTGCAAATATTTTGGAGCTACATTTGGACGCCAAGTATTCCGGCTTCTGACTTTTTCAATTCAATTCAATATAGCCATACTATAGGCGATATATACTGTAGGAATAACGAGAAAAGTATGAACAATAAACTATATGGAACTTGAGCCTGATCAGACGCCAGGTTACCCGGCCTCTGATCTTTCTCACACCTGTTTGCAATGGAAATAATAGTTTAGCATAACCGGATTTATTGGGAAGGATAACGTATTCTCCACTGTATACTTCCTCGATATTTTCAAAATGTAGGAATGCTGTATACGTGTTTACTGTATACGTTCTTTGAGTTCAATTAAATCACGTTTGATGTGCAGGAACATCGGCTAACTGCTGAACAAGATATAGAGATTCCTTTGTGTTGGTACATATATGTTAATGTGGTTTGGAACAAATAGAAAACAATAATATTTTGTGGGAAAAGACAATGTATGTGTCGTGAAACATCAAACACATCGTTTTCTTTAAGCCGGGTAATGACGTTCATTCATACACATGTATTGTGGTTATCTGTATTGCGGGGAAGCAATAATCATGATAGTTGTATTCAAAGGTCAATCCCCAAGTTTACTCACTAATTGGCATAAAAATTTTGTCCACTCAGTCAACCCAATTTATTTGTCGATGTGGTTAACCCATTACCCAATCAAAACGCCTTTTTACGCCTTTAATATATTCCTTTACTGAAGAAATTGTTTAAACTTTATACAGTCTTGCATGTGAACCATAAGAAAGTTTTAATATATCCTAGAAGATTGAAGCTTAAAGCAGGCTGAAAGTAAAGCTGATTCTGCTTTACTTTCAACCTGCTTTAAGTGGTCACCTGTTTCAAAACTATAAATACCTAATTTAATTGTCGCGCTGGTTAACAATATAATTATACGTGATTTGTCCGTAAAGACTGAACAAAACGCAAACGCATGAAATGCCATGTTGAAAATGACAGTCTTTTGAAAATGATATCCACCCGAGTGTAAGCCACTTTGTAGGTTCCAACTAAGATTAACAGTTACACGAATAATCAGAATTGTCGAAAATTTGTCCCATATCTACGTTTTTTTAATTGCGTTTTCGTTCCACCGGGAAAGAGTAACATCCTCTCCACAGTAAAAATATACTTGTGAATAAAAACAAAACAAGATCGTTTTAGATATACATTGAAACCCCTCTAAATCGGACATGTGTGGGGACAATATAAATGTCCGGTTTTGAGGGGTTTCCGGTGTAGAGGGGTTTTAACCCATAGCTTGTTTCTAGTATGGAAGATAGCTGATCACTTAAAGCAGATTGAGATTAAAGTAGAATGCGCCTCAAGGCGCATTCTGCTTTACTTTCAACCTGCTTTAAACTATCATCTACTAGAATGTAGAAACTTCTTCTGATGATACATATGTATGAATGTTTAGGATTACACAAATAAGGAGAAAAACTTAATAAGTTTAATCTTTCGTTTAAATCCTTTTCCTAAGTATTGTAAATTTACGTTAGCATGTATAAATGTATTCATTTGTACTCTTGGAAATACATATGTTTAATCTAATGTATAGGAATGATTCAAATGCGAAAAAAGGCGTATACATTATGTAGTGGGTAAAAATAAAGAAGGTTTGGAAACGGGACCAAAGGTTTTGTCCGGTTTAACGAGAAATTCGGTATTTAGAGGTTGCAGTTTGGAGAGGTTCCACTGTATTCCGAGTAAATGGTCTCTTTGTCTGCCTTTCTTTACACTTACAGTGTCATTGTCTAGCATTGTAATACTCCTCTTGTCCGACTTATATGGCCAATCATGGCGCCAGATAAGTTGTGGGTAAACTAACATCTTCCACACAATTTCTCCTTAATGTCTCCACTAAATACAGTAAAACCTCCCTATTACGACCACTAAATTTTGTTAATTATTTGGATGTTTACGATAGGTGACCGCTTAAAGCAAGGTGACAGTGAAACAGAAAGCTCCTGTAGGAGCTTTCTGTTTCACTGTCACCTTGCTTTAAGCTGCCACCTCTCTATTATACAATTAATTAGCCTTCGTTTTAGTGGTCGTAATAGCGAGGTTTTACTGTACCATCTTTTGTCTTTTCATAAGAATATTTTCGTTGAGTCGGTTCTGATTTGTGGTGGTGGAGACATAGATGTGATTACAATTCATTTATATTTTAGTGTATTGCGCTTGCGTTCCGTTAGCGTTTAAACGGTGAAGAATAACGTATTCTCTACTGTATAAATCATCTAACTATATTAATATCAATAATTTCGTTCTCATAATATTATCTGCTTTTTAAAACCTATCAAGTTGGCTTTATTTCCATTATAGAATGTATAATTATTTACTTATCATGACTTAAATAGAAATATCAAACAGTTTGGATTCTGTCCAGACGTCAAGTTACTCGGTACCTGTTCTGGATCCAGGTTGTTTGCCGTCTCCAGCATGATGCCAATAAAGTCTCGCTTGGCAGTAAAAGTAGTTTTGTTACACATGGCTGTGTTTCCTTAACACTCCAATTTGTTTTGAACGTGACAGAACATCGGCGTTTGGCATTTGTCCGAATGATTATGTTCTTTCACTAACAATCAGATATATTCAGAGGGCGGGGATGTTGTTTCATTGTACTGTCCAATTGCACGGAAAAGCTGGAATTTGAAATAAAGATAAGTTGAAATTAGATAAGCTATAAGTTACAGAGGAGAAGACGGTATAAACGCAAACGCAGTTCAATAAAACGCCCAGTGGATTATTCCATGCTTATACATTGAATCAGTCCGTGTTTTGATCTAAGGTGTGCCGTTTCATTTTTGTTATTTATTTAAATTCCTATCAGCAAACAGTGTAGACTCTAATCAAACGCCGCATAATGCGGCATCTAATAAGAGTATTCACTGTTTGTCTATGTCCTATAGGACCGTACGCACAAGTGGGTAAAGGACACTCGAAGTTAACCCCTTTACTGCTGTGATGTCATCAATTTTAAAAAATTGTCGTCTGCTTTGAATTTTCAAAGTTAATATTTAGGTATTTTGACTTAAGAAATATTGAAATGAGAGTCAAACAGTTTGGATTCTGATCAGACGCCGCGTTACGCGGCGTCTGATCAGAATCCAAACTGTTTGCAAATAACCATTGTGCTCGGGGTAAGGCAGTGAAGGGGTTATTACAGTTACTCTTTTTGAACACGTTTAGGTTTTAATTGCAATGTTCTCTTTATTTTTAATTATTTATGCTAACTTAAATATTTCGTTACAGATAAGGGAAGTATTATGATATTGGAGTGTTTGTCCATACAAAATCGCATTTCAAATAAAAGCAAACAGTGTGGACCCTGATGGGACTTGCGGTTTGGGAGAGACACAAGTACTATGTGACCCATGTACATTTCATACAAAACTTTTAATAAACTGTGCGTTTCTTTATTCTTGGATACTCGTCTTCGCTTCAAAAAGCTATTAACAGATTTTAAATTGCTTTAATACGCCCCGAGCCTTCATTCGTTAATCATCAGCAATATATCTTCAGACTTTCGAACGTAATATATATAATATATTATATAGTTCGTGAGTAGGACTTGTGCAGTGGATAATATGTAGTTCTTTCCCGCTTTAACGAAAATATTTACAATCGCCCCTTCCACTCCCATTGAACAAAGTGACGTTTAATTTGTATAAACGCAATTGTCTAGGGGTTGGACATGTGGATACCTTTCCGCAGAGGAGGCGGGGCTTATGGGTCTGTTCTCCGCGAATCATTTAGTTGCGTTTCTTCAGTAATGCCGGTTTGGCTGTTCCTTTCAGGGTACACATTATATGGATTTAAACATACATGCATACTATTTAAATGTTCATTTAATTTTAGAAATTACAGCAAATATAATGTTAATATAAAATATGAACTGATTTTTCGGTGTTTAAGCGACATAAACGACAGATAATGACCCGCAAATTTACCATGAGTCGCTAGCTTAAACGCCGCAGAAAAAAACTAAACTCAAACGCAAGGCAATTGAATAGACAAAATTACAACGTTTAGAAACTTCTGACGATCTATTTAACTTGAGAGGTTAGTTATTTTAGCACTAGTTAGCGCTTTTCTTGGGAAAGTATACAGTTTAACCTCCCTACAACGGCCTTGCCAACAACGACTCTCTCCTTACAACGACCATTACGGCTGTTCCCCAAACAAGACAAAATGTTTAACACTTTTACTGCTGCAATATCGTCTGTCCATCTTGATTCAAGATGTTTGCAGATGTAAGCCAGTTTCCCTCTCTGTAACGACTCCCTCTGAACAACGCACACAATCTTTATCTCCTATTGGGTGTCGTTGAAGAGAGGGAGCACTGTATCTCATCCTTTGTAGTCATGGTCCGTTATCGTAGCTTGTAAATTCTCTGTAATAGCAGGCCAGGTTGTGAAATCTGATTTTCCTTTTTTCCAAATTATAATTAAATAATAGACCCTGAATAAACGCCGTATTAATCGACGTCTTTAATGTAATTGGGTGCTATATGTAACTACACACTGTTGGAAAAAATGGTGGCCCTAAATGTAAGCTTATTGTACATTAGATGTATAGCATAACAATCTACATATGGCGAACACTGAAACAAAAGTCTAGACAAAACGAATATTTGGAAGTAGGTGCATTTGTACTTTATATAATGGAAATTACGCAACTACGTGTACATACAGTAGCTGTTAAGTTTTTACCTAATTTGAGTTAAAAGATAATTAAAAGTGTCGAATCTTAGCTTGTGGCTCTCAAATATCTCCTAAATAATATATGAAGAGCTATTTAAGTGATTAATAGACACGTAGTTCAGAGTGAAAGCTAAATGTGATCTCACATTCCCAAAATGTTTATTCACGTTAACTCATTGAGCCCTATTGACGCATATATGCGTCCTCTACCAAAAGTGTACCTGTGAAGAGTACACTTGTCTAATGCAAACAGTGAAGTCCCTGATTAGAGGGCTCCTGCAGGAGCCCTCTAATCAGGGACTTCACTGTTTGTCATTTTGTAATATATTATACAAAAACAATCCTAAATAGTCTAAAATGGACCAGTCTTTATTGCAAACTGGAATTGTCCATTGGAAGTCTCAGGGGATAATGCGTTAATGTAGAGAAACACGATATTCTTCTCAAATACAGTGCCGGTCTTGTGACATCTCTTTGGAATCGTCTTGAAAGAATGAGTCCATAGAGATTCCACAAGACAGGATTTGATAGAGAAATCAGAATTTAAATTTATCTTAAAGCTTTGACTTACGGCCTTTTTTGTCGTTCGAATTTTTATGAAACGGGGGCCCGTTTCATAAAGGTTCGTACGACAAATGTTGTCGTAAGTCAAAAGTTTAAAATACATTTAATTTCTGATTTCTCTACATAATCCTGTCTTGTGATATCTCTTTGGAATCGTGTTTGCAAGACGGTTCCAAAAATATATCACAAGACATGTTTGATGAAGAAATAAATAATAATTGAGATTTTACGGCATCATTTATCGTACGAAGTTTTATGAAGCGGACCCCGGTCCCTGGGGCCCGTTTTACTAAACTACTTACGCAAATTGTTTGCGTAAGTCAAATCGTTCTACTCTTATTTTTCGATCATACATGTTTGCAAACAGCGCGTCCTCTGATCTGGCTATTTGCTGTTTGTAGCAAGCGATAAAAAAAAAAAAATTAAAATTAAAAAATTTGACTTACGCAAAAATGTTGCGTAAGTAGTTTAGTAAAACGGGCCCCTGGAATGGAGGGGATAGGTTCGGAACTTACATGTAATATCTTTATTTCAGTGGCTGTTTTGTTTGACTGTACAAAATTGCACAATCGCGGAACGATCTTGACATGCTATTATGTAGGTAAACAAATTCATTAACGTGTACATGCTTGTGGCACATCATTTATAAGATGACCATGCTTACTCGTTCATTATGGTGTAGCTTAATACTTTTGACTGTGCTATTCTGTAAGAATGCACATGTGTGTAACGCGTACAGCCCTTTCTCCCATAAAGATACACCCTTTACCGCAACTTATTTATTCTTCCACTGAAGAAAAGAGTTCCTATTTGTTCAGTCATGTGCCATAAGAACAGTATGCTTTAATTTCAACCTGTTTTAAGTGGTCATTTATAATATGCGCTTATGTACATGTAGTCTCCCCGACGTCGGTGTTGACCTTGGTTTAAGGTTTTGATGGAAGTATTGAGATTCAGTAATACAGTGGAGAATCTGTTATTCTTTCCAAATAAACGCGTTTACGCTAAAACTATTATTTACAGTGCATACAGTTTGGAGCCAGTTCAGACGCCGGGTAACCCGGCGTCTGATCAGGCTCCAAACTGTTTGCCACCAAGATAAACAAGAATCATCAGAATTGTCCAAAAGTTGTTCTTTTCTACGTTTTAGTGGTTTGCGTTTGCGTACGTTTGCGTTTAAACGGGAAAAAATAACAGATTCTCCACTGCACTACATGAAACATTGCACTCGGAAGCATGGTATTTGGAATGCATGTTCCCTATGGGTTGAACATTGGTGTTAGTGTTAAAGCTGCTTTGGATCACCCTTGTATATCTACAATGGAATCTTCCAGCAGGTATACATGGATAATACATTGCAATACCCAGGCATAATGGGTTTACAAACTCAAAGAATAAGTGTCTTCACTTTACCAATATAGAACTCCGCAGAACAAAATGCACGACCTGGCAATTATTGCAAAACCTAACACTGTGGAGTCAATCTTAGTCTTAATGATTACTGTTAACATAGCTGATCAGAAACAGACCCCGTGTTCATTATATTTCCAATTAGCGTAGACAAAAGATAACAGACAAACACATAACTTTAACAAGATCCCGTGGTATGGACATGAGGAACTAGAACCTGCACGGGAAATTATGTTTCAGGAATTAGCCATCAATTAACCCTGAACTTGCTGTACAATACGTGGCCAATACGTCATATGTTTCAAAATATATACTCATTGACCATTTCGTAAAGAGTTTCGAATTGTCAGTCGAATTCGAAATAATTACCTGATCGCTTTATTCATCTCTAGTTTTGAAGATAGGTGACCACTTCAAACAGGTTGAAATTAAAGCAGAATGCGCATTGAGGCACATTTTGCTTTACTTTCAGCCTGCTTTAAGTTACTATCTGCATGCTAGGATACAGAAAACATTTCTTATTATACATATTCATAGCTGTATAAAGAGGAAGCATTTTTCTGGGGAGGAATACATTCAAGGCGTATTTATGCGATAATTAATTAAATAAAGCTACAATGGAGAAGGCGTTTATGTTAAAAATATTCTTTAAATTGCAAACAGTTTGGAGATCAGGCACCTTACTGTTAGCTACATTGGAGAATCTGTTATTCTTTCCCGTTTAAACGCAAACGTACGCAAACGCAAAGCACTAAAACGTAGAAAAGAACAACTTTTGGACAATTCTGATAAGTCTTGTTTATCTTGGTGGCAAACAGTTTGGAGCCTGATCAGACGCCGGGTTACCCGGCGTCTGATCTGGCTCCAAACTGTTTGTAAAAGAAAAAAAATAGTTTTAGCGTAAACGCGTTTATCGGGAAAGATTAACAGATTCTCCACTGTAATGTCTACTAAGCTAAAGTCTTCTTTCGAGATTTACGAATATCGCCGAGATCACCAGAATCTGATTTGTAGCGTAAGTGACATTTACGCATCGTTTGGAACATATTCAGGCGCCAACCATTTCGATGTTTGGGACTCAGGACCATGACTGTTTGACACTGTGCCGGGTATTTCGTGAACTATAAATGGAAAATAGATATAATGACTGACGACACTCATAGCCCAGACGACATTAATGGTACCGATAGATAACTCTTGGAAGAGTAAATGAAACATAGTCTGCATCAATATTGTAGTACAACACTCCCTCTCTACAACAACAACCAATGGAAGACAAATAGTGTGTGCGTTGTTCTGAGGGAGTCGGTTTAGGGAAGGAAATTGGCTTACATTTGCAAACAACTTGAATCCAGATCAGACGCCGCGTAACACGGCGTCTGATCTGGATTCAAGCTTTTAGTCACACGTCATTAAGTTTTTTCTGTCAAAATGTCCATTATGTAACTTTGAGAAAAACAGCAGACGAAAATTTTAAGCAAACGACATTACAACCGTGAATAGGTTGGACATAGTTGACCTGTTTTAGGGAACTGCAAGAGGGAGTCGTTGTGAAGAGGGTCGTTGTAGGGAAGGAACACTGTAAATGAAATAAAAGAATCATGTTATGACATAACAATAGTTACTTACCTGAGGTTTGATCAGATTCTCTTGTGTTAAACGGACACTATTTGAATATGCGCGGGCATCTTTGTTGAACACACTACTTCATATTTATTACGCCTTTTACACCTGTAATTTATTCCAACACTGAAGAAAATAGTTCCAGTTTATACAGTAATCAAAATGCACAACAATCAATATTTACTATATCTTAGCAGATAGAAGCTTAAAGCAGGCTGAAAGTAAAGTAGAATGCGCCTTAAGGCGCATTCTGCTTTACTTCCAACCTGCTTTAAGTTGTCACATGCCTTAATACTAGAAACATACTATGGATGAATGGATTAATAGTGAACACATGTACACTAGAAATCTACTACATGTACATGTACCTGTAGTCAAGGCTGGTTTCATGTATTTATCTCTTTAACCCTTTACCCAATAACCCGTTTATGACATTAAATATAGGTTATCACTTAAAGCAGGTTGAAAGTAAAGCAGAATGTGCCTGAAGGCACATTCTGCTTTACTTTCAGCCTGCTTTAAACTATCATCTGCTAGGCTATATAGAAATTTTTGTTACGGTCATTGTTTATGAGGGTATAAACTGGAACTATTTTCTTCAGCGGAGGAAAAAATTAAATACGCTAAAAGTCGCTTCTATGAGGGAAAGGGTTAAGAGTGACCGTTTTATAAAACATTTGCTGTTATAGCCGTAAGAAAAATAACCCACAGCTCAGTCGTTTCTCAAGAACTAGTTCATTATTCCGTAAATAGTTCTTATTTATACAGTCATGAATATGCACCATAAGACATATAGTGTAATTACCAGCAGCTGGTAGTTTAAAACAGGCTGAACGTAAAGCAGAATGTGCTTTTTAAAGCGACTCGCAACCGGATGGTGTTCTTGTCAAAATAAAATAAAATACTCAAATAAAAGCAAATTTGTGGCATTATTTGGCTTTTGACATTAAAAAAATATGATCAGTCCATAAAATGTCTCAAGAACCGTCACCGAATCTTAGTTTTTTTAGATATTTTCCATCGTTTTTCCATAGCGTTAGCTAACGGTATAGTTGTTGTTGTTGCTTCTCTACACGGGGTCAGACATAAACCCGAGCCGAATAATGTTCTATTAATAGCTATCATTGAAGTACGTTAATTCGCTACCATATATATAGAGAGAGTCCGTAGCCGAGGGCGTAAAGGCGATGCCTCATTTTTCATTTTTGTCTCCGCATGGATGGTCACGGGTTCGAATCCCACCAGAGCCTCTTCTTTTTTTTTTTGGAAATGCATTTTTTAACAGAATTTATTATCCTAAACTAAATTTTACCCATTTATATAAGCATTTGACATATATTTACAAATTACTATTTTTAATGCTTGATCCGGTTGCGAGCCTCTTTAAAAGGTGCATCTTGCTTTATTTCCAGCCTGCTTGCAGTAATTATCTGTCTTCAAAACTGAGAACAAGCTATGAGGGGTAAGGGAAAAGCGGATGACAGTTTGGCACTGAGAAGACTCTAAGAAATAAGTGCATTTATACGAAGATTCATCAGATGTATGGAGTCATGGAATTAGCAGATCTTCGTGCACTGAACGAGATTTATTCTATCCCCAAGTGGTTTGTTCAATCACCTATGTCTGGTGAATACATAACTCGCTTACATTGATCTTGTTACGGCTGATAATGTCGGCTCTAGAATTAGCCCATACCGAATATGCGTTTGCAACTTGCTTGGATTGAAGTACATCATTCACTCCCTATAACGTCCATCTCAACAACAACTCCCTTCTAACAACGACCCTTGCCACAGTTATCTGAATGGGACATTTTTGGTCTTATAACGCTTTTACTGCTGCAATATCGTCTGCTTAAAGTTGTCGTCTGCTGTTTTCTCAAAGTTTCATATTGGATTTTTTGACAGTAATAAACTTTAAGACGATTAACAAACAGTTTAAATCAAGATCAGACGACGCGTGACGCGGCGTCTGATCTGAATTCAAGCTGTTTGCAGATGTAAGCCAATTGCCCTCCATGTAACGACTCCCTTCGAACAACGCATACACTTTTGTCTCCCATTGGGTGTCGTTGTAAAGAGGGAGCGCTGTTTGCGTAATTCAATTGGCGATTGCAAATTAATTGGATTGGAGAGATCAGTTGATATGATTTATTGTATGACTTGAACCCAGGACCTTTGGCTTACTATGCCTATAGTCTACCAATTGAACTACAATGGCTTAGGCGTTATTCTTTACAGTTTAAACGCAACGGAACGCGCACGAATAGCATTAAAACTGAGTAAATGATAACGTTGAGTTTAGCGGCTTATTTTGATTTGAATGGCATACAGTTTTGAGCCAGATGAGACGCCGAGTTACCCCGACCACTGTAGTTACCGTTAAACGGGAAAGAATAATGTGTTTCTCCTTGAAGGCTTGGGTTTAAATGTTAACCAGACATTTGTTTGATGAATGCTTGAGTTAATCCATATATGCCTGGATATTTTCAAATAACACTTCTAGTGTGCTTGTTTAATGTGTTTAATGTATTGTGCTATGGATCCATGCTTATAAAGCGTTTGAGTTCAGTCTGAAGTCGTCCTCGAGCATTTGATTGGTCAGATTTGAGCCTAGGCTCAAATTTGACCAATCAAATGCTTGAGAACGCACTCAGACTCAACTCAACGTTTTATAAGCGCTGGGCCTGGTGACGCATAAACAGAGTAAACATTATTAGCAGTTTATATGCCTATGTAAACATTGTAGAATCTGATTCGAGGTTTCCTATAGCAACCCTCTGAACTGGGTCTATACTGTTAGTCATTTGTACATAGTTACATGTAATAAGAAACGATTGTGAGAAGTAACACTATCGACTCGACATAAATTAAAAAAAAAAAAATCCAAGAGTGTCGATAAGTTAATTCCAACAGAGAGGCATTTTGCACTATAGGGCTATTTTGTACATACCTAAAGGACGACATTGATAGGTCTATAAGGCGTTTCCAATGCATTGCCTGATGAGAGCTTAAAGCATGTTGAAAGTACCGCTGCATGCTCCTTAAGGAGCAATCTCATTTACTTTCTATTAACTTTAAATGGTAATATTATAATTCTTTTCTTCAAAACTAGAAAACAACTTAAAGCGACTCGCAACCAGATGGTGCATTAAAAATAGTAATTTGTAAATATGTGTCAAACGCTTATATAAATGGTAAAGAATTAGTTTAGGATAAGAAATTCTGTTTAAAAAAATGTATTTCAATAAAAACAATATTGGTCTCTTGTGGGATTCGAACCCGGGGCCCCGGCATTGGCGGACAGAAGGCAAAATAGGGGAAACCGCTTAGACCAATGGACCACGGAACTATCCGTTTATCTCGGATCGATTTAACGTATTTCAATGTGTAGCGATCGAAAGTGTATACAACTTCATAATTCGGCTCGAGTTTATGTCTGAGCCCGTGAAGAGAAGCAACAACAACAACTATACCGTCTACTAGTCGGTATAGAAAAACGATGGAAAATATCTAAAAATCTAAGATTCGGTGACGATTCTTGAGACTTTTTTTGAACTGATCATATTTTTTTAATGTCAGAAGCCAAATAATGCCACAAATTTGCTTTTATTTGAGTATTTTATTTTATTTTGACAAGTACACCATCCGGTTGCGAGTCCCTTTAATGGTATATGTCTCATAACATACAAAATGTTTGACCTTCACAAACCGAATACCGGTAGATCCAGATAGACTGATGTTGTTCTACGCTGTTTGAAAAAAGTTGATGTAATCTTCTTTGGTACCTGATACCACAAAGAAGACATTATTCGCAAACGAAACGCAAACGCACTACAGTAAACGGAGAAAATGACAACGTTAGGAGAGGACTCACATAGGCTTTTCCTGTTGTCCAATCCTTTTTTTTCTGAACAAAATATTGCTTAAACTAACAAACTAACGTTCTGAAACAGAATTACCGACCTATTTTAATTTGAGTGGCACACTGTTTGGAGCCTGATCAGGGTTTCCCGGCGTCTGATCTGGCTCCAAACTGTTTGCTTTGCAAGTAATAGTTTTAGCGTAAACGCGTTTATTGGGAAATAATAACGTCTTCTCCACTGTATGCAAGTGTTATCTATGACACCCACTAGACGATATATCCGTCTCCTTATATCACAGTTAATGCATTAACCCAGTTCCTGCCAATATATTGTCTGATGTGATAATGTCCTCTACAAAAAAGTGCCAGGTTAAGACTATTAAATGTAGTTTTCATTCAAGATTTTTTAAGACGTATTTCAAACAGTTTGGATCTCCATCAGACGCTGAGTAAATCGGGATCCAAACTGTTTGCTTATACCAGTGATAGATCTACATGTATCGCGGTGCTTTGGCTCCATCAACGTTGCCGCGTTATACAGTGGAGAAGACGTTATTCTGTCCCAATAAGCGCGTTTACGCTTAAACTATTATTTACATGGCAAAATGTTTTGAGCAAGATCAGTCTCCAAACAATTTGCTTCTCAAATTAAAATAAAGTAATTCGTCAAAATATCAATTTTCAAAATGTCATTTTCTCCGCTTTAGTGCATTGCGTTTGCACTTCGTTTGCGATTAAACGGGAAAGTATAACGTCTTATCTGCTGCAGTTACGAGGGTAGTTCAAAAAGTTTTGATACTGGGTTAATAACTTCATTATTATAAGTGCAAAATGCATGTGTGATATATCATTTTAAAGATCCATTCGTTGCCGACACGGTGATATCATGCACGATAAGATCGCATCACTCGACCAGCTCCAACATGAACCTTAATGACCCCTCCTCGAGGACACTGGACATGTTTGTGTATATTTAAGTTAATTTTCTAAACACAATTTGATACTATAATTATTGGTACGGCTTTAATGTTTTGAATAAATTTATGAAATTTTCTGTCAAATACATAAAGACAATTATGCAAACACTTCAAAGTTTTTAATGTTATTATTACATAAAATATCCAAAATAGAGTTAATTTTAAACACGTACTTAAAAAACAAACAAAATTAATGTCCTGTTATGTATAAAAGTAGTTAGGGAAACTACAAACTCTTTTTTTATTATTAAACCATGCTATAATTGATGCCATTGAAAAATGGTTTCATGTTTTAAAATCAAATTGTAGATATACTGATCAAGAACATTTTCATTGCGTTTGAAAAAGCATGTCCACTGTCGTCATAACAAAATAAGAAATGTTGATTTGGAAAAAAAATGAGATTTAGACAGTTAACCTTTTCAATAGAAATAAAATTTTATTAACTATAAAATTTAGACACAAACTGATATATTTCCAAAATAAATCAGATAGTTGTACTATTTAAGAAGTTATTACGTCAAAAAGTAATGTCTGAAAAGTGCTATGGTCCAGTGTCCTCGAGTAGGGGTCATTTAGGTTCATGTTGTGACTCATCGGGTTATGTGATCTTATCGTGCATGATACCATCGTGTAGGCGAAGAATGTTTCTTTAAAATGATATATCAAACATGCATTTTGCACTAATTACATTGAAGTTATTGATCCAGTATCAAAACTATTTGAACACCCCTCGTATAGGTTCTAATCGTGTTGCTAATCATGTGCATTAACGTTGCCGTGAGCATGTAACATTCAGTTCCCCCAGGTCTCTGATTAGTAACACTTAGGAATCTGACATCCTCAACTATAGCATCTCAGGGTCCAAGGTTATAAAGCGTTTTACCTGAGTCTGAGTCTTTTCTCAAGCATTTGATTGGTCAGATTTGAGCCTAGGCTCAAATCTGACCAATCAAATGCTTGAGAACGACTTTAGACTCAACTGAAAAGCTTTATAACCTTGGACCCAGGGCTGCCACAAGTTGCTCATGAAAATCCAAAGAGTTTCAACTTTTCAAGCATGTGTTTAGGAATTGTACTTTTAACCCTGTCGCTGCCAGGCTGTATAACACTAACGTTATTATGCAAACAGTTTAGATCAAGATCAGGGGCCCGTTTCATAAAACTTCGTACGACAAAAACGATCGTAAGTCAAAACTTTAAAATACATTTCATTTATTATTTCTCAATCTAATCCTACCTTGTGATATCTCTTTGGAATCGTCTTGAAAAGACGATTCCAAACAGATGTCACAAGACAGGATTAGATGGAGAAATAAATAATAATTCAGGCATTTATAATTTGACTTACGACAACTTTTGTCGTACGAAGTTTTATGAAACGAGCCCCAGATGCCTTGTAACGCGGCGTCTGATAAGGATCTAAAATGTTTTACACCCATATCAATATTTCCTAAGTAAAAAAACGCATAAAATTACTTATTTTAAAAGTAGGAGTAGAAATCCGAAAACTTCGGAAAAATCTGTATATGTCCGGAAAAATTCCGAACAAATTGAAGATTTCGGAAAAAACGACGAAATGGCAGCCCTCCATGGCATTTACAGTAGAGAAAACGTTATTCTTCCCGTTTGAACGCAAATGAAACGCAAACGCAAAGCACTGAAATATAGAAAAACACAACTTTTTGACAATTCTGTCCGATTACGTTTTACAGTGGCAAACAGTTTGGAGCCCGGCTTCTGATCTGGCTCCAAACTGTTTGCAATGGGAATAATAGTTTAAACGTAAACGCGCTTATTGAGAAAGAATAAAGTCTTCTAAATAAATTAAACGGACAAACATACCTCTTATCATACGCTAACTTTTTTATTTGAAATCGTTCTTGCAATTTTACTTACAAGAATGTGTCTTCTGTTCTACCTTTTATTGCATGGCTTTGAATGAGTTTAGCCAATGTGTTACAGTGGAGAAAACGTTATTCTTTCCCGATAAACGCGTTTACGCTAAAACTATTATTTGCAGTGCAAACGGTTTGGAGCCAGATCAGACGCCGGGTAACCCGGCGTCTGATCAGGCTCCAAACTGTTTGCCACCAAGATAAACATGAATTATCAGAATTGTCAAAAAGTTGTACTTTTCTATGTTTTAGTGTTTTGCGTTTGCGTACGTTTGCGTTTAAACGGAAAAGAATAACAGATTCTCCACTATATTTATTAGTTTATAAACAAGTACCATAATTATATTATATCTGGTTTATATTGGTAACAGCCTGCACGATTTTATTGCATACAACTGACACTCTCGTTAATAACAAATCGAGAAAGACCGTTGGTAGTATTCAGGGCTAATACTTTAGGGCTTCCATTTCTACGGACTTTTCCGGCGAAATCGTAGGCTTTTTATCCAAGCAGATGTTAGCAAAAAGCAGACTGAAAGTAAAGCAGAATGCGCCTTCAGGCTTTTTGAAAGTAATCGCGCTTGACAAAGTAGAAATTTGGAAATACAATGCATTAGGAGTTTTCTTGATCAACTTATGGAAGCCCTGATATTTTTGCAATTTGTGCAAATAATTGACAAAAAGTGCAGACCCTGTTCCGAAGGCTCTTGTAGGACTCCTCTGATCAGGGTCATAACTGTTTGCACAGGGCAAGTGCACTCTTCACAGGTATACGGTTTGTCAAGGACAAGTGTACTCGTCGCTAGTGTTTGATATGTTAAGACAACTAACAACCTTTGCGAAAAAGGCATACCTTTGGAGTAATGAGTTAAACCCGATGACTAATAGGAATACTAGATAATTTTGTGTTTGCTTTTGACCTTATTCTAGTACAAATGCCCATGTAGGATAGATAAAATATTTATATGTATCGATATGAAATAATATTTGATATCGTATTTAGTTTACAACGAAAGGCAAATGACAAATTGATGATGTAAAAACGAGCTTTTTGCTCTACTTTGGTCTTTCGTTAAGCTGTTCCCTGTTATAAATATCAATAATTTCTTTTTACTTGTACAGTGGAGAATCTGTTATTCTTTCCCAATAAACGCGTTTACGCTAAATCTATTATTTGCAGTGCAAACAGTTTGGAGCCAGATCAGACGCCGGGTAACCCGGCGTCTGATCAGGCTCCAAACTGTTTGCCACCAAGATAAACAAGAATTATCAGAATTGTCCAAAAGTTGTTCTTTTCTACGTTTTAGTAATTTGCGTTTGCGTACGTTTGCGTTTAAACGGGAAAGAATAACAGATTCTCCACTGTAATAAAGACCGATATATCGCCAACTGGATATCCACTTGCACTAAGCGTCATTAACTTGCTCAGGTTGTATAAGAATAAAAGAGTTCAGATGAGTTCAATTATGGCTGAAATCGGACAAATAGGTCAAGAGTTATTCACCCTTGAATTGCTGAAAAAATGTCGTATCTAACAGTGTTTACACTCTTGCAATTACGGTTTTCAGTGGACTTTTATTATACTTGCACACAATGTATATAGCTATAAGTTCTCGAGGGAGTGCACTTATTGATTGAATCTGATCATTGTGGCAACAGTTATATGCCCTTGATATACTTTGAAATGCTAGAAAAGGCTTTATTTCAGTGTTGTTTAGGCTCTAGTTATCTGCCATTGAAATACTCTAATTTATACTAGAGTGGGTCGTATTCCAATGCTTTTTACATGCTATACTACAAATTGGAATGGATTTAAAATAGAACAGGTGCAATTCAAAGGTAAAGCTTTCAGGCTTCATTATAACAGGTGAGCGATATCAGGGCCTTCAGGCCCTCTTGTTGTTGTCTGCTACGTCGTTTCAAAGTTGAAAAATAAGGCAATATGATAGAAGAAATTTCAAAACGAGTGTCAAACAGTTTGGATACTGATCAGACGCCGCGTTACGTTAAAATCATTTTAAGAAATGTTGAGATATTGAAAACCTGATTGCTGCTTTATATTGGTCATTTGCTATCACGAGCTAAGATATACGAAAAGACGATTCTTTCCCGTTTATACACTATTAGCGCTTTTTGTCAAATAAGAACGAAACACCAACTCTAGCTACTGATTCCATTAGAGTTTTCTTTCATCACATGGGTTCCTATTTTACGGCTTTGTTTGAAGTGAAATATACGGTCTATATTTGGAATAAACGGTGTGCAAATACGAATGAAGTATTATCACTTTGTCGATGAAACTTGCTTTGTTGTTGAAATTGGGTTTCAAGTCGCTTTAACAGTATTTCAGTCAAATCGCGACTCCAGGAGACAAGTTGCCAGATCAACACCTCATTTACATCGATCAAAAAATATGAGGTGTTGATCTAGAAATAAGAACCCTGACTAGAATACAGTGGAGAATCTGTTATTCTTTCCCGTTTAAACGCGAACGTACGCAAACGCAAAGCACTAAAACGTAGAAAAAGAACAACTTTTGGACAATTCTGATAATTCTTGTTTATCTTGGTGGCAAACAATTTGGAGCCTGATCAGACGCCGGGTTACCCGGCGTCTGATCTGGCTCCAAACTGTTTGCACTGCAAATAATAGTTTTAGCGTAAACGCGTTTATTGGGAAAGAATAACGTTTTCTCCACTGTATCATAGGTAAAAACATTCTTTATAATAACATTTTCAGTACTTGGACTGACGTACAAATACATCATTTTATTATGGATTTATCCATCTATCGAATCACTCAAAAGTTATCACCTTTTGGCTGTCTTCTATTGCACCATGCAGGCTATGGTAGTGGTCCCCAATCTTTTAGGCCAGTTGACTAAGCTGACATGCCCAAGGACAACATGGGATGAACCGTGCTGTTTGCCCTTTCTGAACATAGAATTTGATTGTCATGTAAAACGTAGAACACACTGTTCTCTGTCAATAAACTCATTTGTGCAAATACACGTAATGTTATTGCAAAAAATTTGGAACTAATCAGACGTCGGGTAATTGAATGTCTGACCTGGCTTCAATTTATTTTCCAATCAGATTTAAAAAAAGAAAAGAAACAACGTTCAAAGTATTCAAGAAGCTGTTACTTTCTAGCAAAGTGATGTACAATAAAACTTCTGTATAAAGACAATTAAAACGTAGGCGAAGTGGTTGTATGAACTATTAACTCTTATAAAGACCTAAAAAAATCGTCCAGATACCCTATATTATTATACCAGATTTGAATATATGGTATTTATAGGGTACTCTCGTGACATCAATTGACCAATGGAATAACCAGAACTAAGTAGGAGGTAAGATTATTGTATGTAGTGAAAGCATTTGTACAACGGAGATGTTATATTTTCCCCAATATTACGCAAATGTGCTAAAACAATTAATCTCATTGCAAACATTTTGGAGCCAGATCAGATCCCGGGTTACGAGGAGTCTGATCAGGCTCCAAACCTTGCAGATTTAAAGAAGTCATATTTTCCAAAAGCTGTCAGTTTCTGCATTTAACATCAATGCGTTTGCGTTTGGTTTCGGTTAATTTCAGACGGGAAATGATACAGTGGAGAATCTGTTATTCTTTCTCAATAAACGCGTTTACGCTAAAACTATTATTTGCAGTACAAACAGTTTGGAGCCAGATCAAACGCCGGGTAACCCGGCGTCTGATCAGGCTTCAAACTGTTTGCCACCAAGATAAACATGAAATATCAGAATTGTCCAAAAGTTGTACTTTTCTACGTTTTAGCGCTTTGCGTTTGCGTACGTTTGCGTTTAAACGGGACAGAATAACAGATTCTCCACTGTAATGTGTTCGACACTGTATAACTATCATAAACTAATATATCAAAGACGACGTTGGCATTCATAAGATCATATCCCACAGCGAGGGCCTTTGTGAGATTATATGGTTCCTTAGTGTATACTCCGCCATACAAGTCTCCAATATTACGTCTCTCTGAAATAGTAAGACTCGTTTCGCTTTTTTGCGTAGGCACTTGCCAAAAGTTGGTTGAAAGTAACTGTAGGCCATTACCTTTCTTTGACTCATTTAGCCCTAATGACGCATATATGCGTCATTTACCAAAAGTGTATCTGTGAAGAGTACATTTGTCATATGCAAACAGTGAAGTCCCTGATCAGAGAGCTCCTGCAGGAGCTCTCTGATCAGGGTCTACACTGTTTGTGATATTGAAATACTTCGACAAAAACAACCCTAAATAGTCAAAAATAAATTATACTAAATTGGAAACTGGAATTGTCTTTTTGAAGTGTCAAGGAGCAAAGGGTTAACACACTTGCGCCCAGTGGAGGTTTCTACAGTGGAGAATCTGTTATTCTTTCCCAATAAACGCGTTTACGCTAAAACTATTATTTGCAGTGCAAACAGTTTGGAGCCAGATCAGACGCCGGGTAACCCGGCGTCTGATCAGGCTCCAAACTGTTTGCCACCAAGATAAACAAGAATTATCAGAATTGTCCAAAAGTTGTTCTTTTCTACGTTTTAGTGCTTTACGTTTGCGTACGTTTGCGTTTAAACGGGAAAGAATAACACATTCTCCACTGTATTCTAGACACACGAGTGTCAAGAAGTCTAAATCCTGATCAGACGCTGAGTTTTGTGGCGTCTTATCTGGATCCAAACTGTTTGCATAGTCAAGAAACGATTAGTAGGCGAAAACATGAGACAATTTATTTATTTTCTAACAATTGCAAACCGATGTTATCCGGAGAGTACGACAAATTTGAGCCAGATCGGACGCTGAGCTACTCGATATCTGATTTGGCTCACAACTGTTTGCAATAGATAACAAGCGCGGCTGTTGAGAGAGAATATCGTAACTCTACGGTGGATCAACCTATTTTTGTCGTATACAAGAGTCTATGATTCAACTAATTATAGCAGATTTACGAGCGTGTCCCATAAGACCAAAGAAACTTAAGCGTAAATTGAAAAGAAACTCGGATTGCAACAATAATTGATTTCAACTGTTTGTAAGTACGATACAATCAGTATTGACATTCGTCCACAGAGCTCCAGATCAGGGGAGTATTTCAAAAATTAAAATCTTTATTTCTGCATGAAACCCTATGGTGTTACTACTCATTAGAATCGTCTCGATTTGGTTACTTGCTCTAATCTGGGGTCCTGCTTTCAGCATACTTTACATGAATGATGAATTGACACTTTCTAACATAGTTAATTGTTTAACCCTTCCCCCCCCCATAAAATGGCCTTTAAGCGCAGTAATTTGATTCCTCTATTGAAGAAAATAGTTCCACCTTAACCAGTAATGAACATGTACAGTGGAGAATCTGTTATTCTTTCCCGTTTAAACGCAAACGTACGCAAACGCAAAGCGCTAAAACGTAGAAAAGAACAACTTTTGGACAATTCTGATAATTCTTGTTTATCTTGGTGGCAAACAGTTTGGAGCCTGATCAGACGCCGGGTTACCCGGCGTCTGATCTGGCTCCAAACTGTTTGCACTGCAAATAATAGTTTTAACGCGTTTATTGGGAAAGAATAACAGATTCTCCACTGTACCATACGAAATATTTTCTAAATCCTAGAAGCTGGCGTCTGATCCTGCTCCAAACTGTTTGCCACATTGAGTTTGATATATCGTCAATGTTATTAAAATAACTGTATTGTTGTCCATTAATTTGTTAAAATACGTTTATTTTCGATTGACGGGGAAAATAAATTTATTTTCACAAAATTGAAACCCCTTATCTCTAAAACCTTTACGTGTTCCCCATGACTTTACATTAAGTAAATTGTATTCTTAAATGTCACAAGTCTGAATTTAAGAATAACTATTTTAATGCCGCATTCTTAGATTTAAGAAGATCTTACTGTAGCCGGGTGTTCTTATAAAGAAACACTCGCTCCGACCCGGGTTTGAACCCGGGTCGCCAGGTTCGCAGTTATGCACTCTACCACGCCGCCATAAAAGCGCGCTTGTACAGCAAGGCCGTACAAGTCATGATAAACCTACACACTGTGACATACTCCCCCGACAACTTGAAATTCGTCCCGAATTTCTATAATGGGTATGAGAACGACTGGGGGTCGAACTCGGAGCATATACAGTCACAGAAACCACGTTGGGCGCCAAATGTAGCCGGGTGTTCTTATAAAGAAACACTCGCTCCGACCCGGGTTTGAACCCGGGTCGCCAGGTTCGCAGTCATGCACTCTACCACGTCGCCATAAAAGCGCGCTTGTACAGCAAGGCCGTACAAGTCATGATAAACCTACACACTGTGACATTACGTTAAACAACACTAATGTAACCTTATTTAACAAATAGCATGGCGCTTATTTCGCACACAAATGTGTCTCGAAAAAAACCATCTTGATAGATTATTATATAATACAGTTTAGTTTAAGTATACTCTATTTCCATATAAATAAGGGAATGGTGTCGGGTCATTGGATTTCTGTATATACGATGTCTTTAAAATAGGGTTGTAAATATTTTGCAGTCGTTTTCACCTCAGGTAGATGTGTTTTCATCACCTATAACTATATTAAAACGTTCTTTATATACACTGTTTCTTAAAATATGTAGAGTAGACTTAAGTCGATTTCCGTTGATTAATATCTTATGTTTCAAATTTGCCTTCTACAAAAGTTTTAAGATTTCTGTAATCGAAAAATCCATATGATTACTTCGAGATTCACTTTGTTCTAACGTCACAGTGGAAGTATTTGATCAATCGGCTTGCGGCGATTTTCAACTTTTATTGGCGTCCCATCTGGAGCAATGCATTTTTGCAACAATTATCACACATTTGCTCTTTGCGTGCAGATTGTTAATCCAGTTTTTCGCTCTCAACACATTTTAACTGGCCAAACGGAATTAAAAATGGTTAAGCAGACTTAACCCATTCCCCCACAAATACGCGTTTTTACGCCATTAATTTATTCCTCTACTCGTAAAATGAATTTATATCATAAGAAATATTTTCTTGATTCAAGCAGATAAAAACTTAAAGCAGGCTGAAAGTAAAGCAGAATGCGCCTATAGGCGCATTCTGCTTTACTTTCAACCTGCTTTAAGAAGTCACATTTGTTCATAACTGGAAACAGGCTATGGGGTAATTATTTAAGGGAGCATTTTAGTGGACAGTCTAAATACAGTATACTATTGCTACATGTATACAATCAACAGTTGAAAAAGGTGTGTTTTGGCGAAACGTTCATGGGGCGAATGCAGTTTGGGCGATTACGTTTCTCTTTAGTGTGTACATGACTGTACATTTGAAAATTTATCATTCTGTTACATTATCTTGTAAATTGAGAGTGTAAAATGTTATTTCTGTGATAAAACATAAATGTTGGCAATGCTTTTGATGAATCAATTTTATCGAGTGGCGAAGTTGTTTGATTCCAGGGTCGCCCGTGCTGGCGCAACGTTGTACAGTTCCCGACTCAACAAAGCTAACCACAAACGCAATTAAATTAATGGAATAGGAAGGGCCTTGTTCTTCATATATTGCGTATTTTTTATGTGATTTAAAAAGTTGAAAATAACACTTTTATATGTGAATGACGATGGTGTGAAAAGTACAAGTTGCAGATTTGTAATGTTTTTATACAGTGGAGAATCTGTTATTATTTCCCGTTTAAACGCAAACGTACGCAAACGCAAAGCACTAAAACGTAGAAAAGAACAACTTTTGGACAATTCTGATAATTCTTGTTTATCTTGGTGGCAAACAGTTTGGAGCCTGATCAGACGCCGGGTTACCCGGCGTCTGATCTGGCTCCAAACTGTTTGCACTGCAAATAATAGTTTTAGCGTAAACGCGTTTATTGGGAAAGAATAACAGATTCTCCACTGTATAAGGGCGGGCCAATTTTATCAAAGGGACATAAATTGAACTATTTTGTAGATATCTACTTAATCAAAGTTGAAAGTTCTATGCCTCACGGTTTGGCACAAAAAGGTTGGTGGATGGCCAAACAAGAATTACAAAACATAACAAGTCTGCAACTTTTACTTTTCGCACAATCATCATTCCAACACAAAATTGTGATCTGTAATATTAAAATTAGACCGTCAATTAGCTAAGATAGTGTGCATTTTTATACAAGATTTGTCACTGGTCCGTACTTATAAGTATAACAAATGTCCCTCAAACCAACCAAATGTACAGTTTATTGGTCGTGTTAGTATACCCTAGGCGCGGTACATGTATGACCATATTACATGTTGTTGTCGCGTGCCGTAAAATCATCTTGAAATGCATTCTAGTTACGAATTATTTGCATATTCACTATTTTCATAGTTTCAAAAACTCCCCGTATGTTTCATGTGCTCTTGCTATGACCAACCCATTGTTTAAATACTTTGCAATCAGTTTTGACAATGCTGTATAGTAAATCGACATAATTATGTTTGGATTTTGACTCTTTGATTGTTCGCGTTCACAACGACCCTATTCCACAAAAACCCATGTTTTATGTGTCAATAAACTATGACTGAAAACATTAGAGTACAATGTATATAATGTATTACATTTGAATACAGTAAGTGTGGACGAAGATCCAACGGCGCATAATGTGGCATCTAATGTGAATGTATAACAGTTGTCTATATCGAATTGACTTAAATCTTAATACACATCATCAATTAAACATTTGAGATCTACAGTAAAAGCAGGTCGTCACGATTGCTATTTCTAATCCGTACTTTTGGCACCGACATTTAGACATGTTCGAAGACGCAAAGATGAATGAATTTATACAGCTGACAACATTATCAGTTTGTACACGGCAACTGTGTTTAAATTAGACAACATATATCTTTATTACTTTGCTTGATAGGAAGATAAATATTCAGCGAAATCTTAAATTCTTGTACCATTACGAACAGCAGGCTTCTAATATTGACGCATGTGAAAGAGGGAACCAGCATCAGCCCAATGGGGAACCAATCGGGTTTTGACATAAATGAACACAGATTGCTTGTCTGTTACTTCAAATCAAATCACGTTAACACACTGGGTACTAGTGTCTGGTTCTGTTAGTGCTTTTGTTTCTACCTGCTTAAGATAAGAAGCCCAACATTTTCTGCATAAAACACCATAGAATAGTAGGTTAACCCTTTCTCTATACGCAATAATGTCTGCTGTAAATTGATCGCCAAAACCATGTTGATTTAATATTTATTAATTTATTGAAAATTAAAGAAATATAACCACAAATGGCAATCAGAGTTGATCCTAATCTACCCAACGTAACTTGACGTCAGATCAGGATCCAAATTGTTCCAAGATACTAGCCAATGAGCGATCGACAGGAGTGTTTAGTGGATTCAAGAATACCCTCAAACCTTTGTTAAAAGAAAAGTCAATAAACTTAATACCGGAGATTAAAAAAACGCATTTTGCTTACTGCAGTACAAACATGAGGCAGAAAGCTCCGTAAGCAGTTTTCATTATTATATGTTTTCTACATAGATATGTCTCATATATTTACTACCCATCTTCTCAAGTACCTCTATCCGTAGGTCTGACAACAAACATGTACACTAAACGAATCTTCTAACTGTGCACTTTTCTTTTCGCTATATATCTTTTGTTTATAATAATTTCCACACAAATTTTTGCGTGTTGGCTATTGACGGACATTGGTCTGTCAAATCGTTATCAAATTTAAAAAATTGTGTTGGAAGACCCAGTGAACCAGGAAATGACAAAATACTCAATTTGCACGAGAAAATCGTGAACTGGTTGGAAATTGTTTCGAAACTTTTCTCGTGCATTCACTATCAATCCGCACATTCGGAAAACATGTTGTTGGGCGAATATCTTGACCGAGCGACGTTGAACAGCCGTTCAACTATGCGTAACGTCGATATGACGTCGACGTCAGGCTGTTATAAACGATGCTGGACAAAGGCGTTACCGAATAAACACTGTTTGTTTGACTAAATTGACAATAAATACTGTTTTAATGACTTTTTGTTACACCCACTGTCGGACGTGGTCGAGGAGTTATGCGCTCGACTACGAAACCAGGGGTCGTGCAATCGATCCCCTGCCCGACCAATTCCTTCAGATAAGACTTTATAAAAACCGAAGCCCACTGTTTTAGCAGTTCTTTACACTGAAATAACCAGAGCATACGATTAGGGAATCGCATCTGAATTTTCTGTATACGTCCCCTCTCTCTCTTTGAGAAACACACTTTTTTACTCACACATAATTTTCGTTCAAATTTATATATTTTTGTTTTGTATTAAATAAAGTAAATATATTACCATCAGAAATATGTCTTCTTGATTTCTGCAAAGTTTTAACACGATCTGGCCATTAGCGCAGGAGATATGATACCATATATACATATGTAAGTGCACAGTTAGAAGATTCGTTAAGTGTAGATATTAACACTTGTTACAACCGATCGCCACTTGACTGGCCTTTGGCACACTGTTTGGATTCTGATGAGACACCGCGTAACGCGGCGTCTGATCTGCATCCAAACCGTTTGCAACTTGATTATCAGTTTAAGATTAACTAAGATTTCAGTTGAACGATGCACAAATCTAAGCTCACTTATAACGAAGTCGTCGGAACGGTCTGAATTATTTCGTTATGTTAAAATTCCGTTATATCAGGCCCATTTTACTATATTTTAACCCTTTGAACCCTAGTCCCGCCTATAGGCGTCCTTTTCAAAAAGTGAAGATGCGAATAGTACACTTGTCCTTTGCAAACAGTGAAGACCTAGATCAGAGGGCTCCGAAAGGAGCCCTCTGATCAGGGTCTTCACTGTTTGTCATAATGTCAAACATTGACAAAAACAACCCTTAAAAGTCAGAAATTCACTAGACTAAAATGGAAACTGGAATTGTCCATTTAAAGTTTCAGGGAGGAAAGAGTTAATTGGAAAGGGGGGAATAAATTTTGTTTTTTATTTCCATATTTCGTTGTATCCGATTTCGTTATAATCAAGCTTCACTGTTTCAAAACAGACTATATTAAATGGTAGTAGAATGGTTGGACTGTTCAGGGTTGATGGAAACAGGTGCCAGAGAATGTCTACCAGTATTACCCCATTAATTAGGCCGACTTCTTCAACAATGTTCCTATGTTATGTTTTACAGACAAGGTCGTTCGTACCTAAACCCATTCGGTTACAAGGGCGACTATACAATCATTACAGTGTAATATATGTACACGTTCAAACAAGGAACTCGGTAAAGTAATTGTCTAATTGCAAACTGCTTGACCAATACCAAGACATTTCTTAGATCACAATGACGCAGTTCAAGCAGAAAGTAATAATGTAATAAGGAGTTAAATATAGCGTACGTGACTTCTTTGCCGTTTCAAAGCAACTATAACACGACCTTACCTATGGCTATAGGATCTCTCGCATAGGACAAAATGTATGTACTTTTCACAGGTACATGTAGGACAAAATGTATGTACTTTTCACAGGTACACTGTCTATTAACCCTTTTCAAATTTATCGTGAGGTTTTTACCCTTGTCACCGCCATATTGTCGTCTGCTTCAATATTGTTGTGTGCAATATCGTTTCAAAGTTAGATTTAAGGCAGCATAACTGACGTTATTTCCAAACAAGTGGCAAACATGATTGATTCTGATCAGACGCCGCGTTACGCGGCGTCTGATCAGGATCAAAACTGTTTGCAAATGCGCTTTATGACGCCATTGGAAGTGAAGGAGATAGATTATCTATGTGACACTTGGGATCATTCAGTTAAATTATCAGCTATCTTTAGAACCATCGACGTATTATCTATCCTCCTTTGAGTGATAAAGTATTGGCGAGACTTTTAATGGAGGGCTCTTGTAAGCATTTCGTTATTGATGGATTGACAAAGTGAAATACAGACTGTCAGATTCCAGTTTCAAGGAGGAGTATTGGTTAAATGACTCGTAGAAAGACCTGTGGGAAATTAACCCTTAACCATGCTGAAATGTCTCCTGTATCAACATTGTCGGTTGCTTTAAATTGCCGTCTGCAAAATTTTCACAAGTTAAAAAATTCAAGGGTAATTTGCAAACGTTTGGATCCTGATCAAACGCCGCGTTACGCAGCGTTTGATCAGTATCCAAATGTTTGACACTCAAATTCATATTTATTAAGTCAAAATACCTTAAATTTAGATATGAGACTGTTTAAAACTGATGATGTCATGGCTGTGAAGGAGTTCATAAATTAGGAATCACTAGCATTCGATTGGTAAATAGTGGCATTCAGTCTAGTCAGAGTAATTGCCGAATAACCCCGTCGGCTTACTTGGATCTAAACTATTTGCATAGCAAGTTTGTTCTCTTGTATAGCATGATCAAGGTTTGGAAAATATGTGTTTTGTCTGCACTGGGGTTAGCTCGTATTTGTTTAGTCAGCAATTCTCAAGATCTTTGGCTGCAGGTTGGTTCTAGAGAAGCGAAACAGACTGTCATATGTAATTTGATGGAATTTCTTGCGGATTGAATTATCTGTTGCTTAACGCTTTTATCACAAAATCTTTAATCTTTTTATGGGCTCCTCTACGCCATAGGTATAGAGGTTAACAAGTTTAACATGAAGCACGCGTTGGAATTGTCGTCTGCAACAATTTGTCGTCTGCTTTTGTTCTAAAATTAGAAATTTTCAAAATTTCTTTAAAATTCAGGGTCAGAATGGCAAACAGTCTGGATCCAAACTGTTTGCAGAGACAATCACTATGGCAGGTATATCCACCGCTAGCGTGCAAAGTGTTTACATGAAGCAAGCGTTGGAATTGTCGTCTGCAAATTATGTCGTCTGCAAGCAGTAAAGAACCTGATGGGATACCGCGTTACGTTGAGTTATCAGGATCTATACCGTTTGCTAATGTCCCCTTTATTAGAAACTGAGTTTAAATGGATTATCACAGGCTTACATGTAACTGGGGTTGTATTGTTTCATGTAAAAGCGTTAAGTTAAATTATTTGTGTTATGTGTCATTTTGATCTCAAAATTAATTCCTGAGGCATAGTGTTTTCTAACATAACAGTTTCCAAGGAGCTCAAAATAAGCACAAATGTCAACAAAACAGATGTTATCACATGATTAAAAGTTTTAATGCAACGGCGGATCAGGAATTTTACTGTTTGAACTCTCCAACATACGTTTCACCGTCACTTGACAAATGGTTCAGAACCGTGTCTTGACCGAGGTTTCAAAACAGTCATGTGACCAACGTTTCAAAACCGTCACTTGACCAATGTTATTGACCAATAATTCAGAACCGCCACTTGGCCAAAGTTTAGAGAAACAAACTAACGTACACTCAACATTAAATCTGAAGCATAGCCTATTTCCCCATAGACACGCACTGGCTTTGACGCCGCTATCTACATGTATATGCATTGGACTTTCTACTGTGGAGAATCTGTTATTCTTTCCCAATAAACGCGTTTACACTAAAACTATTATTTGCAGTGCAAACAGTTTGGATCCAGATCAGACGCCGGGTAACCCAGCGTCTGATCAGGCTCCAAACTGTTTGCAACCAAGATAAACAAGAATTATCAGAATTGTTCAAAAGTTGTTCTTTTCTACGTTTTAGTGCTTTGCGTTTGCGTACGTTTGCGTTTAAACGGGAAAGAATAACATATTCTCCACTGTAACAAATATGGTTTTCATGGCATGAATCAGGCTTAAGTAAAAAAAGGAAGTTTCTATAGGAGCTTGCAGCTATTTTAACTCATTGAGCCCTAGTGACGCATATATGCGCCCCTTAGCAAAAGTGAACCACTGAATAGTACATTTGTCTAGTACAGTGGAGAAAACGTTATTGTTTCCCAATAAACGCGTTTACGCTAAAACTATTTTTTTGCAGTGCAAACAGTTTGGAGCCAGATCAGACGCCGGGTAACCCGGCGTCTGATCAGGCTCCAAACTGTTTGCCACCAAGATAAACATGAAATATCAGAATTGTCCAAAAGTTGTTCTTTTCTACGTTTTAGCGCTTTGCGTTTGCGTACGTTTGCGTTTAAACGGGAAAGAATAACAGATTCTCCACTGTACAAACAGTGAAGTCCCTGATTAGAGGGCTCCTGTAGGAGCCCTCTAATCAGGGACTGCGCCTGTTTGTCATTTTTCAATATTTTATTAAAAAACAACCCTAAATAGTCCTAAATGGACCAGCCTTTATTGTAAACTGGAATTGTCCATTGGAGGTTTCAGGGGATAATGAGTTTAGCAACCACTTGTCTTAAACACTACAAACAAGCTCATAACGAAAACATGATTTATACAGTGGAGAATGTGTTATTCTTTCCCAATAAACGCGTTTACGCTAAACCTATTATTTGCAGTGCAAACAGTTTGGAGCCAGATCAGACGCCGGGTAACCCGGCGTCTGATCAGGCTCCAAACTGTTTGCCACCAAGATAAACATGAATTATCAGAATTGTCCAAAAGTTGTACTTTTCTACGTATTAGTGCTTTGCGTTTGCGTACGTTTGCGTTTAAACGGGAAAGAATAACAGATTCTCCACTGTACGCCAAATTGTTGTGTCAGGTTTACGATATATTGAGACAAACGGCCACTGATAGGGACACATAATTGAGTACACGTGTAATTGTTTATGATACACCTGCAACATACAAATAGCACCTATTTAGCGACAATTGGTAACAAATAAAACATAGACATTTAAAAAAGAACCCACCAGAAAACAGCTAAATCCAGAACAGAGGTTTGCAGCATTACTTTAATTGTCATACATTAGGCAGCTACCTGTAAACAGTGATTTGCATGTTCATTCGAAAGACAGTTGCTAAACAAGGGATTGTCTTCAGGGATGAGGAATTCATTCAGAACACCTGGTCCTAAGATAACATTGACACCATAGAATTCCACCACAGTCATCACCCTCACCACCGAATACTTCGGGAATCAGGACCAAGTAAAAATTCGGATTCCGGACAAGGGATGCTAAAACTTTGTTCCATAGAAGCGCCTTTTAGTGCATGTAATGTATTCCTCCACTGAATAAAAAAAGTTTCATTTTATGCAGTCAGGTAAATGTACAATAAGAAATATTTTTATATCCTAGCTAAATGCAGGGTGAAAGTAAAGCAGGATGCGCCTCAATCTGCTTTAAGTGGTCACATGCCTTCAAAACTAGGGTAAATGGTTCCGCATGCATTAAAAATAATTTAATATAAATGTGATTGAAGTGGAAGGTTACAGCTCCATTTTGATGCAGAATAATAATAATGCAGTCTGCATTAGTCAGCCACCCGTTATAGGAGATCTGTGTACAGTACTGAATCTTATTAAATTAACAATTTTTGCGATTCGCTTGCAATTCGATGGCAATTCGCTTGCAATTCGATGGCAATTCGCTTGCGATTCAAAGTACTAACTTTACCCTCTGGTAAGTTTTCTTGAATGGTGTGTCTCACAAATGTTCGCAAATTTGCCCTCGTTATTGTTTTCGATTCCATTTTTGTCACAACTGCTCCGGAAAATTCGCGTAAAAATATTCAAACGTAGGATTTGTTTTTAGAAGCGCGCGATTCGATGGCAATTCGATGGCAATTCGCTTGCGATTATCAATTTAATTTAATAAGGTTCAGTACTGTACTTTGTATATCTCATCGCTGAAGATTTCAAGAGCAAGCTCGCTACATGTACATGTGGAGAATGTGTTATTCTTTCCCAATAAACGCGTTTACGCTAAAACTATTATTTGCAGTGCAAACAGTTTGGAGCCAGATCAGACGCCGGGTAACCCGGCGTCTGATCAGGCTCCAAACTGTTTGCCACCAAGATAAACAAGAATTATCAGAATTGTCCAAAAGTTGTTCTTTTCTACGTTTTAGTGCTTTGCGTTTGCGTACGTTTGCGTTTAAACGGGAAAGAATAACAGATTCTCCACTGTATAATTTCAAGAGCAAGCTCGCTATGTTTAATTGAGACTGAGTTATTCGGCCTGTTGGTAGAGGCCTATAATGGTTTAGTGGAGTCCAGACTTTAGAGGTAATATTGCACATGGCTCTGGTGTACATGAGTACATTCTAGCAGGTTTGACTTGGAGTCGATGGCAGAGAACCAAGAAACCGTCGCTTTGAAGCTCCATTGGGGAAGACATTATCCTTGCCGTGTTTACAAACGCATTTGTGCTAACAACATTATGATTATTACAAACAGCCTTGAGTCTGATCAGACGCCGAGTAACTCGGCGTCTGTTCAGACTCCAAGCTGTTTGCCATTAGATTCAAACAAAGTATCTACGTTTTCAAGCCTCGTCATTTTCTTAAATGTATTTCCTTGCGTTTACTATCGTTTAAAGGGGGATAAATAACCTCTTCTACCATTGTACAGCCAATTTTAGGTTTAGCCGCAACTAATCGAAACGCATGAGGTATCTTCTATAAACAAATGACTGCTTAGCACAAGCACTAGAAACATTCTATCATAGGGATTTTGTTGTTTTATTTTGTCACGTTTAGCTGCCACCTGTACGCAAACGCACGCAAACGCAAAGCAAATAATTGTTTTAGCGTAAACGCGTTTATTGGGAAAGAATAACGTTTTCTCCACTGTACTACATGTAAATGTTCAAAATGCGGGTTTAGGGGTTATGGCTGTATAAAAACATCAAAAATCCTATAAATATGCCAATATCTTGACGTGCCATAGACATTCTGCAGAGTAGACCCTCTGGAACGTAAAGGGATGGGGGTTGGGGATTCATCCTTTCAATGTGAAGCTATATTCATGTAGATCTATTACGGTTTGGTTTAAACATATTTTATTTCAATAATTTACATTGTATTTCATAAACATACAACAAAGTTTAGGATTGAAACGAAAACAAAATATTTTATTTTATTTCGGTTTCGGAAGAGTTTGACTGAAGTGCAAATGTCAAAAATATTCTTGTGACTTCAGCAACCGTATTCCTTGATTATTCATTAGAATCGTATCAAGAAGATTCTATAGAGTTACAGTGGAGAATCTGTTATTCTTTCCCGTTTAAACGCAAACGTACGCAAACGCAAAACACTAAAACGTAGAAAAGAACAACTTTTGGACAATTCTGATAATTCTTGTTTATCTTGGTGGCAAACAGTTTGGAGCCTGATCAGACGCCGGGTTACCCGGCGTCTGATCTGGCTCCAAACTGTTTGCACTGCAAATAATAGTTTTAGCGTAAACGCGTTTAATGGGAAAGAATAACAGATTCTCCACTGTAAATAACAGTACATTATCGATAAACCGAAACCCTTTATTCAACTTAACCGTATTTCGAAGTTACTGGTAAACATATATGTATGTAGCAGCTTTTGGCATTTTTATTTTCTGCATTAGGAAGAAATTTGTTTTTAGAGATCACCAGGTTTTCTTGTTAAAAGGCGTCTAAACGCTGTTTGTACACATATTCCGTGCAATCGATTCCGATGTCTTCTGTTCTGGCTTTTCTGTCAATTGTAGGCACACACATTTTGACAAATGGATTTTTCTAGCAGCAGACAAAATTGCATAATTCGCGCCCGTTATGGTGGTGAAGACGTAATCATGTACAGTGGAGAATCTGTTATTCTTTCCCAATAAACGCGTTTCAACTAAAACTATTATTTGCAGTGAAAACAGTTTGGAGCCAGATCAGACGCCGGGTCAGCCGTCGTCTGATCAGGCTCCATACTGTTTGCCACCAAGATAAACATGAATCATCAGAATTGTCCAAAAGTTCTATTTTTCTACGTTTTAGTGTTTTGTGTTTGCGTACGTTTGCGTTTAAACGGGAAAGAATAACGTTTTCTCCACTGTATTTTTCTAAAACTATTTTTCCGTTGCAAACGGTTTGGGACCAGGTCAGACCCCCGTTAACCCAGTGTCTGAACCGGCTCCAAACTGTTTTCCACTTAAATTAAATTAAGTCATCAAATGTTCAAGAAGTTGTTATTGTGTCCGTTTTACGTACATGTAATGCGTTTGCGTTTCGTTTGCGTTTTAGAAACGGGAAAGAATATACTTTCTCTCCAACCTACTGTTTTGGAGAACAGCTCCTCCAATATGAAGGTAGATATTTTAATACATTTTTAAATCTGGTCACGTGACCTTTCATACGTGTATGTTGAACAAAAATGAATATTCAACCCTGTGCCTGATAACTGTAGTTCCAAACTCTTGAAATCTTAATATTCAGTTGATATAAGTTGCACTTGGCACATTGGGGACCAGAATTAATGAAGGAAAACGACATTGTATGATTATTTACAAAAACTCTATACAGTAACTAAGTCTCGCTACGTGTGAGGGCCAGCCATTTATGGCGTAGTGACAAACGTTAGCATAAAGCAGGGGGAAAGTAAAACAGAGAGCATCTAATCTAAATTAACCCATTTACAAATTTTACACCCAGTGAATTCTTCCAAGTTTATATATTGGATTAGTCCATTACTCATCAAAGGGATGCGTGGTCAAAATTTTCATTTTGTTTTATATTGAAATTCCTATCAGCAAACAGTGTAGACTCTGATCAGACGCCGCATTATCAGAGTCTACACTGTTTGCCTATTCCCATATATGGGATCGTGGGCACAGATGGGTTCACTCAACGCTTTAGTTTCGATCTGCTTCGAAGCGACCACATGTGGTAAAACAGATAACTTCCAAGTTATGAGTTGTTATATTGAGAATTAACTGTAAAACAGTATTTCGGTAGTCGATTCATAACACTTAAATCTGCTAAGAGACAACGAGCGTGTTTTATGATAAATTGAATATAATGGCGTTTTTTTCATAGTACTAATTTCCAAAACAGTGCATAAGTATAGAGAACTGCTATGAAAGAACGACGGTATTTTTAGCATTAACGCGATTTTTTTGGCACGAATACCGTTTTGTCCAATGTAATAGAGCATTAAGCCTTCCATAACCTGCTATAAAACCACCTGTTTCGAAACTGTTGTCCGCAAACGATTGAAAATTAAGTTTCTATATGTCTTTGAACTAAACAAATAAAATACGAGTGTCAAGCAGTGTAGATCCCGATCAAACGCCGAATAACTTGACGTCTGGTCAGAAGCCAAACTTTTGTCAAATTCTTGTAATACATGTAGGTTCAATGGAGAAGACTTGTTACAGTAGAGAATATGTTATTCTTTCCCGTTTAAACGCAAACGTACGCAAACGCAAAGCACTAAAACGTAGGAAAGAACAACTTTTAGACAATTCTGATAAATCTTGTTTATCTTGGTGGCAAACAGTTTGAAGCCGGTTACCAAGCGTCTGATCTGGCTCCAAACTGTTTGCACTGCAAATAATAGTTTTAGCGTAAACGCGTTTATTGGGAAAGAATAACAGATTATCCACTGTATATTCCCCAAATAAACGCCTAAACGCTAAACATTCCCCATTGCAAACAGTTTGGAGCCAGTTTAGACGCTGGGAACCCGGCGCCTGACCATGTTCAAAGCTGTAAAAATTGCCATGTAACCTCCTTGTAATGCACTGCGTTTTCGTTTAAACCACAGATACATGTACTTGACACATTTAAAAAATATATTTGTTCGTAAAATATCAACAAAGAGAAAAGAAGATAGCGTGTCAAGTACCTGTGGTTTAAATGGGAACGAATAACGTCGTCTCTACTGTACCTAGAAGAAAATGCTTAGCCTATTTACATAAAATTACTCTAAAATGCATTAGCCAAAATGACTTTTGGAACACATCTGTAATACTTATCATTTTGAAGGTTCTTGTAAAACATTAGTGCAGAGAACTACAGTAGTGTATCTCTATTACGAAAACTACAACGAAGGCTAATTGAGTGTACAGTGGAGAATCTGTTATTCTTTCCCGTTTAAACGCAAACGTACGCAAACGCAAAGCGCTAAAACGTAGAAAAGAACAACTTTTGGACAATTCTGATATTTCATGTTTATCTTGGTGCCAAACAGTTTGGAGCCTGATCAGACGCCGGGTTACCCGGCGTCTGATCTGGCTCCAAACTGTTTGCACTGCAAAAAATAGTTTTAGCGTAAACGCGTTTATTGGGAAAGAATAACAGATTCTCCACTGTATAATAGACAAGTGACAGTTTAAAGTAAGGTGACAGCAAAACAGAAAGCTCCTACAGGAGCTTTCTGTTTTACTGTCACCTTGCTTTAAGCACCCAATAATTAACACAATTGAGTGATCGTAATATAGAGGTTTCACTGTATAAAGTACGCTATGCTATTTTCGTATACAAACTACATCATCTTCTGTGCGTTTTAGAATGAAAGAGCTTGTCTCCTCTTTATAAATGAGTTTACGACAAGAAGTGTCGTTAGATGCAGTACAGTTAAATCTCTCTTTTACGACATCTTAATTGTGTAAATGATTAGTGTTGAGACAGGTGACTGCTTAAAGCAAGGTAACAGTAAAACTGAAAGCTCCTATAGGAGTACAGTAAAACCCCTCTAAACCGTAACTTCTTAATACCGGAATTCTCTCTAAACCGGACAAAAACGTTGGTCCCGTTTCTCACCCATTTTTACGCCTTTTATTTATTCCTTCACTGAAGAAAGTACATTCATGAACATATATTATCAGAAATATTTTCTATATTCTAGCAGATGATATTTTAAAGCAGGTTGAAAGTAAAGCAGAATGCGCCTTAAGGCGCATTCTGCTTTACTTTCAACCTGCTTTAAGTGGTTAGCTACCTTCAATACTAGAAACAAGCTATGGGTTAAAACCCCTCTAAACCGGAAACCCCTCTAAACCGGATGTTTTTGAGGTGTTGTCCCCACACATGTCCGGTTTAGAGGGGTTTCACTGTATTCTGTTTAACTGTCACCTTGCTTTAAGCTGTCAGCTGTTTTGTATACAATCAGTTAGCCTTCTTTAAAGCGGTTGTAAAAAAGAAGTTGTACTGTTCAATCTCATCATTTTTATACAGTGCATGGGCAAAAACACTAGGTTATTCTTTCCTGTATAATTTCTAAAAATCTATAGAAAATGACATTTTAAAAAAAACAAAACAGTTTAGTGAACAGTTTGGAACTTGACCAGGTGCCGAATGTCTCGGCGTCGCATATGACTCCAAACTACGGGCGCATTCTGCTTTATTTTCAGCCGGTTTTAAATGATTGCCCGACTTCAAAACTTGACACAGGCTATGGAGTAAAGGGTTAAGGTTCTGTGTATAATTTTCTGTCGCATGTTTGTTTTGTAATATGTCTACACTCATGTACACTCAGTGTCTTAGGAATAAGTTGACTGGGTTTATCCGCTATCATACAGTGGAGAATCTGTTATTCTTTCCCAATAAACGCGTTACACTAAAACTATTATTTACAATACAAACAGTTTGGAGCCTGATCAGACGCCGGGTAACCCGGCGTCTGATCAGGCTCCAAACTGTTTGCCACCAAGATAAACAAGAATTATCAGATTGTCCAAAAGTTGTTCTTTTCTACGTTTTAGTGATTTGCGTTTGCGTACGTTTACGTTTAAACGGGAAAGAATAACAGATTCTACACTGTAATATAGACACACTGTATCAATAATGAATGACGCTGTGTCAGGTAATTTCATGTTAATTCCGGAAGTCTATAAAACATACATCAAAGAACTATTATTGAGTTCGTTAACCTTTACAATAGGGAATACTTTAGTCTTTCCCGTTTGAACGCAAAAGAAACGCCAGCGCATTGCAGTAAAACGGAGACAATGACAATGTTTTGAAATTAATTTTTGACGACTTCTCTTTTTAATTGGAGTGGCAAACAGTTTAAAGCATAATCAGCCGCCGGGTGACCCGGCGTCTGATCTGGCTCCAAACTGTTTACAGCGGAAATATGAAGATTTAGCGTAAGCGAGTTGATTAGGTAAGAATATCGCCTTCTCCACGTTATTTTTAGAATATTGTAAGGTCAAATAACAAAAGTAATGTCATAATCAGTGTCATACATTTGGATCCAAACTGTTTGCACCTAACTATTGTACTCGGGGTAAGACATGGAAGATGCTAGTTATCCCTCCCTATAACAACTACATTTGAACGACACGCATTTTATTTTCTCCGAATGGATGCTGTTTATAAGAGAGAGAGCATCGTATAGATGCATAGCAAAGGAGTACAGTGGAGAATCTGTTATTCTTTCCCAATAAACGCGTTTACGCTAAAACTATTATTTGCAGTGCAAACAATTTGGAGCCAGATCAGACGCCGGGTAACCCTGCGTCTGATCAGGCTCCAAACTGTTTGCAACCAAGATAAACAAGAATTATCAGAATTGTCCAAAAGTTGTTCTTTTCTACGTTTTAGTGTTTTGCGTTTGCGTACGTTTGCGTTTAAACGGGAAAGAATAACAGATTCTCCACTGTACGCATTTTAACGCGTTTAATTTATTCCTACACTGGAGATAGTCGTTCAACGTTATCACGTGACAGTCATGAATATGTCTCATAAGAAAAGTGTTCTATATTTTAGCAGGTGGTAGCTTTAAGTAGGCTAAATTTAAAGCAATACCTTAATGCGCATTTTGCTTAACTTTCAGCCTGCTTTTTGTCGTAACATATCTTCAATACTAAAATCATGCTATATAAAGGGTTAATCGATCACGTAGCCAGTTAGTACTTACTTTATATTCATATTGTAACATAAGTATTGTCCCATACATATCTCATAGCTAGCTGTAACTGTCATATTCATCAGTTGATTGCAGCGTATTTGTGATTTAATTTCGTTTTTAAAATGACGCCTTTCCTTCTAAAATATAGTGCCAACATTCTTATGTTTCATTCAATAAGATTAGGAGTTAAGAGAACGGACAGACTCGTGTCTGTTAATTGATCAGACATACTCGTGTTCATTATTGTATTCACGTAGTGCATAGATGAAATTCCTTTCTGGGAACTCGTGCGTGCCTACGCCAAGACCGGTAACCACCGCCGTCTTACATATAACAAGAAGTGCATCATGCAACTCACTTTTAATTAGTTTACCCGATCACAATCTTTGCCAATTTGTGTCGAGGGTTTACATGTATGACTAACATTTTCGTTACCTTGGTTTAATTGCATTGGGGAGTGTGAACAGTGTGAATATTGACGAGTCGATGGGTAATTCACCAAGATCCGAAATGTTTTCCGCTCATTGCGATATTCCAAAGGTAACTTGTCTTGTAGTCTAATTAAACCCATTTCCGCCAAGTGGATTATTTCTTGCTTATATATTGGATTAGTCTATTTTTATCAAGGGTGCTTTGTCTAAATTTTAGGTTTCGTATTGTTTTATATTGAAATTCATATCAACAAACAGTGTAGACACTGGTCAGACGCCGCATTATGCGGCTTTTGACCAGAGTCTACACTGTTTGCCTATGTCACATACTAAGGTAAACGGTCACGGGTGCGTTGGTCTCCATCCCGAAACATCATCCAAATATCATAAAATATCATTATAATCATTTTTGTAAATCAGCGAATAGTTTGAATCATATACATATATATTATAATAATGTATATGATACAAAAAATTTGCTGATAAACAAAAATGAATTTCATGATATTCTATTATATGTGGATGATGTTTGGTGGTTGTAGACCAACGCACCGTTTAACTGTGGTCCCAAATTTGATAATATGTATTTAGGCTTGGCCTATGGACGGAAAAAAGCAAAATTATACTAATGAAAAAAGAATAGATCTATCACCAGTGTGTATCAGTTCGTTGTGTATTCCAGATCACACTCGAGGCTACGCCTCTCGTGACTGAGATCTGGATTACACAACCGACTCGAACTTTTATTTTATACCTAAATTGTTTGGGACAAGATCTATATGTTGTTAAACCAAATAATCAAATAGATCTATAAGCACCCGTGTATACAATGTGAAAAGTTAAAACTCCTCCGTACGCCTATAATGCAATCTGAAATTATTTTTGGAAGTCATATGACCACCAATAATGACGTCATTAGTTATCAATATATATTTATGACGCATTGGTAATCCGTTATTTTTATCGGTTCGATTGAGAAGTAGATTTTTGTAAATAACGTTCATTTAAGCGTTTATGGGTATGATTTGAACTGTTTGAAGCTTTGTCCTTTGGAGAAAATCATTTCAAGTGAGTGTTGGGGGTTATTCATGCTTAAAATGGTTTAAAAATAGCACCGAAATCGGGAATTCCGAAACGTCACGCACAACTCTTCGTAAAAGCCGTGACGTCATCATCCAAGATGTCAGCCCCCATGTTTTGTAGTTGCCTAGTTTTGAGGAAATTATTCACGCGCAAATCAAACACTTTTCAAAGTCTGTCAGTGATTGAATAAAATTGGAATACCTTTGATTTTATCATGCATTACTTAAGAACGGAAAAAGGGCAAGCTATCTTTCCGTATTAGTGCCTACAACTGGGCTCAGCAGTCACCTGTGTATATAATCATTCTTGCTTGTGCAAAGAATGGCTGCCTACCACAAGTGAATTTCTGTTTCTTACCATCGTAACTACATGCCAGTAGTCAACGGAGAGAGAGAGAGAGAGAGAGAGAGAGAGAAAGACGGAGGGAGAGAGAGAGAGAGAGAATCGTGTATCTGAGAGGAATATTTACGATACCAATGATCCGCACGCTATTACCGGTTATTAGATTTCATGCGCAAACAAAATAGCACCCCAGCGTATGAATATTGCCTCTGATGTTTAGTTATTGAGAATCAATAAGGGAGAGACAAGAAAATTGGTCATGATAGACACGATTTATAGATACCATTGACAGACCGCCAGATTTGAGAGATCTGAGCACAAGAACAACCAAGTCTGGATTCAGTGGTCCTTCAAACAGTGTTCAAGCCTTGTTTTCATATTAGCCCTTTTACTCTCAATGCTGATTAAAAGCTCGTTTGCAAACAGTTTGGATCCTGATCAGACGCTGCGTAACGCAAAAACTTTCCGAAAAACGTTTCCATGCCCCACAAACTGCCCGTCCGTCCGTGTTTTCATTGTCCGGAGCATATTCCCTATACCACATCAGCTATGTATACAATGTACCAAGTCCATCTTGGGAATGCGCAGTGTCCCGTAAAATGTTCATGTCAGCGTGACCTTGACCTTTATGCAGAGGTGCTAATCTTTGGGGCCAGTAGAAGATGTAGGATAGGAAACTCTCAAAAACAGCTATTTTTAAACTCTCTTAGACATGCTGCTTGTTATAGTCGAAAGACGTTATTCTTTTCCAGTTAACGCGTTTACGTTTAATTTATTATTTTTCTATTCCAACGAGTTTGGAACCAGATCAGACGCCGGGTAACCCGGCGTCTAATCAGGCTCCAAACTCTTTGCCACTCAAATTCAAATAAGTCATCGTTTTTCCCAAACGTTGTCATTTTCGTCGTTATACTGCAATGCGTATGTGTTTCATTTGCGTTTAAACGGGAATGAATAATGTTTTCGATCTCCGCTGTATACAGTGGAGAATCTGTTATTCTTTCCCGTTTAAACGCAAACGTACGCAAACGCAAAACGCTAAAACGTAGAAAAGAACAACTTTTGGACAATTCTGATATTTCATGTTTATCTTGGTGGCAAACAGTTTGGAGCCTGATCAGACGCCGGGTTACCCGGCATCTGATCTGGCTCCATACTGTTTGCACTGCAAATAATGGTTTTAGAGTAAACGCGTTTATTGGGAAAGAATAACACATTCTCCACTGTATATAATGTAAATGTTTAGTCTATTTTAAATGGCCCCTGCATGTGTTTATAACATATTTCTTATACGTGGTATACACTACAATAAATAATGCCATGTGTGGACTATAAATAAAACCTCGATAAATTAAAATCTCGATAAATTTGGTATACATTACCCCTTCTTCTACAACAACACCTGATGGCAGTAAAAAGATTGAGTGTATTATACTGAGGGAATTGTTATAGGGAGGGGAAATTAATAACCTTAGAAAACATTTAAAAACAGTTTAAACCCAATATAACTGTTTGTCACTCATCGTTATGTTTCTAAAGAGTCTTGTTTGGGCAACAGCGGCAAGTATTGTTGTAGGGAGGAATCTTTGTTCGGATGTCGTTGTAGGGGGGGGGAGCCCTGTATATATGAAAACACAAACGACTTGCAATGCAGTAGGCGTAAGCTTTTGGAACACACGCGCATTTATTAGATGAAAACCCTCTACCCATATAGTCTTCCACCATCCATGCCATTTGCAGATAAACACTTTTGTCTGCAGTAATTACATTTGTCATTGATTAGATGACAGAGGACCCTACAGTCTTATTATGTAAATCGGAATTTATTTATGAGTTCCGTGTAAAGTAAACTCCGCTACTATCGTGACGTCATCTGCTTAAAACAATAATTTAGGTAAAATGTCGTAATGACTGTCAATCAGTTTGGATCTTGACCATATGCCGCATTAAGCGATCATCCAAACTTTTGAAAATAAGCATTGTACAAGGCGCAAGGCAGTGAAGGGCATAAGCCGACATTACTCGTCATTGAAAACCAAGATAATAAGAAGTTAGCCTTTAAGATAGACAATTGCCTAATGGTGTAAGAAAGTTACAGTGAAGAATCTGTTGTACTTTCCCAATAAACGCGTTTACGCTAAAACTAATATTTACAATGCAAACAGTTTGGAGCCAGATCAGACGCCGGGTAACCCGGCGTCTGATCAGGCTCCAAACTGTTTGCCACCAAGATAAACAATGAAATATCAGAATTGTTCAAAAGTTGTTCTTTTCTACGTTTTAGTGCTTTGCGTACGTTTGCGTTTAAACGGGACAGAATAACAGATTCTCCACTGTATATCAAGCTAAGCACGACTTGGTTAATATTTGTTTGACGCGGTGTCTGATCTGGATCAAAACTGTTTGCCACTCATTGGAAAATTTCTTCATTTTTAAAGAAAACAACTGAAATATGATTTTTACAGCTTTCGCAGAGGTTGTTTTGAAGCAGACGATAATTCAGAATGATAATGGTTAAAGCAGACGAAGCGGACGAAATTAAAGCATGACCAGGATTATGCCCAATAGAATTACTGTAATACATAGATTGCATTCTGTGCCCGACATACAGATTACCCTTATACTGCACAACTGTCTACTACATTGTACAACTTTCCACACTTAATAACAGTCGAACTTCAATATCTCGAACTCGTTTAACTCTAACTAACCGATATTTCAACACATGAATAACATTATTTCCTGTTCGGTTAAGTCGAACATACCCGTAGTTCAAAGTTAAAACGTGGCTAAGGCACGTTCGGGTACGTTCGTCATTTCGACTGTATATAAATGTATGACATGTAACCCTTTCTTAGCGGGTGCGACCTGAAATGTAGATGTAAACGGTTTGGATCAAGACTAAACGACGAGTAAATTGGTGTTTGATCAGGTCCCAAACTGAATAATTCATATAGTGGATCCGGTGTAACGCAGTAGAATGACCCACCCCTCCTGAAATGACCCATGGGTCATTTCACTACGTAGAACAATGACCCGGGTCATTTTACTACGTAGAAAAATGACCCATGGGTCATTTCAGGAGGGGTGGGTCATTCTAAGGCTCCAAATTGTTTGCTACTCAGATTAATATATATAATCAAATTTGTCAAAATGATGCTAACTTCTACATTTTAATGCAATGCGTATCGTTTGTGTTTAAACGGGAAATAATAAAAGCTTTTTGCTGTCGTACAGTGGAGAATCTGTTATTCTTTCCCGTTTAAACGCAAACGTACGCAAACGCAAAGCACTAAAACGTAGAAAAGAACAACTTTTGGACAATTCTGGTATTTCATGTTTATCTTGGTGGCAAACAGTTTTGAGCCTGATCTGGCTCCAAACTGTTTGCACTGCAAATAATAGTTTTAGCGTAAACGCGTTTATTGGGAAAGAATAACAGATTCTCCACTGTATGATACATTTTTCGATAGACAGCGAATACCCGTAATAACAGTGGGGAACATATTATTTAGTCCGATTGAAACCTACGTTACACGCAATGCAAAATAACAGAGAAATGTATCGTCCTGTCTTCAATTTGATGGTCAAACAGTTTGGTGTCGAAGCTATATAGATTGCTGATCAAATGATTGCCAAACAATCCATAAACAATGTCTCTAACCCTTTCACTCTCAATGACGCCAAAAAGCGCGTTCGCAACCAGTTTGGTTCCTGATCAGACGCCGCATACTGCGGCGTCTGATCAGGACCCAAACTGGTAGACACCCGGGCAAACGATTTTCAATCAATCCATAAACAATGTCTCTAACCCTTTCACTCCCACTGACTTCAAAAAGCGCGTTCGCAACCAGTTTGGTTCCTGATCAGACGCCGCATACTGCGGCGTCTGATCAGGACCCAAACTGGTAGACACCCTTAACAATATTTATTAAGTCATACAACCTTAAACATAATTTTAAAACGTGTTTTGCAGACAACAATACTGAAACAGACGACAATAAAGCGGCGAAGGGGTAAAACTCTCTCAAATAATTTGGTCAGGAAAGACTTAAACTGTACATGCTGATTTGGCATAACTCATAATGGTTTTAAAATATATTTTCTTTCTGTGAACCATATTTCAATATTTCTTTTCAGATGGCTGCCAATGGTATCTTGTACGCATGCGTGAACGTCGCCGGCATGTTTATACACAACGTTACGGAAAGGGCCCAACGGAAAACCTTTGTGAAAACCCGAAACTGCATAGCTTCAAGACTTGACATCGAGGATGAGAACGAAAAATTGGTAAGACGTTTAGCCCATTACTCAATCAATACGCCTTTTACACATTGTAGTAATTCATCCACCGAAAAAAAAGTTCCGATGTATATAGTCAGTCATATTAAATTTATGTATATAAGAAATATTTTCTATATCCTAGCAGTTGATAGCTGAAAGCAAGCTAAAAATAAAGCAAAATACGCCTGAGTCGCATTCTGCTTTATTATCAGTTGCTTTATGTGGTAACCTGTCTCCAAATCTTGAAACAGGCTATTGGGTAATGGGTAAGGACATTTCATTGTGGATTGCGTTATTTTTGTTTCAATTTAAAGCCGCATTGTGCTTTTGAGAAACCTGCATAAAACAGTTGTTTGGGGTCCCATTTGAACTACGTGGGACGTGATTCTTTCACAAAAACCGGTTTTATCTAAGCAATTCGCTTTTTAAATTTTATTTATAATATTTTTGTGCTAGCACCAATTAAAAAGCCTCCCTTGTGAATTGAAAGAAGGACAACTCTGTAAATACAGGGCTCCAGATAACGGAAGTATTTCGAAAACTTAAATCTTTATTTCTGCTTTTAAACCCAATGGTTTAATCAGTAGTAACACCATAGCATTCGGTGCTGAAATGAGTGAGAAAATGTTAGATTGGTTCAGATTACTCTCGCTTACATGTTTAGCTGGAACATCTGGATAACCCTTATTCTGCTGCACAGACGTCTGCTTCGACATTGTCGTCTGCAAAATGTGTTAAGTTTAGATTTATGCATTGTTTTAATTAAACAAACCTTAAGACGAGTGTCAAATAGTTTGGATCCAGATGAGACGCCACGTTACGCGGCGTCTTTTTAGATTCAAATAGTTTGTAAACTCCGTAGAGTAGGCACAGGGTTAAACACTATGAGATTCAATAACAACGTGTACATATCTTTCACTGTGGGTAAACGGTCAAATAAACCTATAGAGAATGTATACATTGAGCTTGCTGAAAATGACTGTTTCAGCCTTGTCCGCTCTCTAACTCAAACATTTCTTTTTGGATCTTCACCAAACTTGCTACACATGTTTATTAGTATAGAATCTAGGTCAGGTTCAATAACTAATATTTACATTCAACCTGTAAAGTCCTTATGTAATCCTATTAAAAAATATGCAGTCATCTGCCGATGAACCTACACTTCGTATCTGGATTTAACCAGTTCGGATTTCCCCCGTGCTATCCGTGGACTTCTTTAAAAGACTACATCGGGCACTTAACACTAAGCTTCCATTGGTCGACGGTAATATGACACTAGCGGAATGATACAGACCCATAGGTCGTTGCCATCGCGTTGCTATGTGTGTAAATGGGTTAAGAAAACAACCGCGACCTGTAATTTTAGAATGTGCCTTGGCAATAGATATTCAAGTTGTACTGTTATTTGTTTGCCTTGTAAGTCATTTCCATTCACAGAGAGAAAGTTTACTGGAAAAAATCCTGAATTTTTAATACAGTTACAGTACATGTAGTTGGGACTACTTTCTCACCATATTTAGAAACTGGAATGGCTATTACATCGACATTACATCTATCAAACCTCTTTGACCGGTATATGATAAATTCTTATACAGAAAAACAAATCTGGCCAATAAACACATTAAATTGACAAGACAAAAAATATAAATATAAGGAATAAACAACATCTCTTTGCCGCTCATGACGGTATGACTACATTAGCTTCGGGGGGTAAATTTATCGAAAACGCCCTTCGGGCGTTTACGGAATTTACCCCCTGCGAAGCTAATGTAGTCATACCGTCATGAACGTCAAAAATATGTTGTTTATTCCTATAGCAAAACCGCATAAGGCATGTCTGAGTTATTGCTGAAAAATGCTGAAACAGTCATTTTTTAATACATAAAGGGCAAAAACTCAGATATGCCACATGCGATTTTTGTAATAATCAAACTAAACCTAAATTTTATATACTTAAACATTTTCAGCAAGTTTAATGAATATCCGATAAAAACTGTATGTGTTAGAGTGCAAAAAGTGACTGAAACCGTCATTTTTCATTAATAAACAGGCAATAACTTAGATATACCTTATGCGCTTTTAGTAGTAATCATACTAAACCTTGATATTATATCAATAAATATTTTCAGCAAATTTGGTGAAGATCCAATAAAACGTATTTGTGTTAGAGAGCAAACGTTGCTGAAAACAGTCATTTTTTAATACATAAAGGGCAAAAACTTAGGTATGCCACATGCGATTTTAGTAATAATCAAACTAGACCTGAATTTTATATGAATAAATATTTTCAGCATGTTTGGTGAATATCCGATAAAAACTGTTTGTTTTAGAGTGCAAAAATGACTGAAACAGTCATTTTTTATAAATTAACAGGCAATAACTCAAAAACACCTTATGCGATTTTAGTAGTAATCAAACTAAACCTTGATTTTATATCAATGAACATTTTCAGCAAGTTTGTGGAAGATCGGATAAAGGATATTCGAGTTAGAGAGCGGACAAAAAAGTGTGATAGTCTAACTGACTGATGGATCGACCGTCGAAGGTAATTGCGGTTGCACACGGTGATGTTGACTCCGGCTGTATCACGTGATACTAAGCCGTGTGGTAAGGTTTATGGCAGACGCTCTATTTTCGGTTTGTTATGATTTTTTTAAATCGCCCTTTTTGGTGATTTAGGTCCGTCTTCATCATTTCATAGATCAGTTTGGCCCATTAGAATGTTCAAACATTATTATTAACCGTTATTGTATTTCAGACATCATGAAAAGGTCTGAAAACACAATGGGACTTTAAGCGAAACACAAACACCCAAGCAACAGTTTTGAAAATTAAAATTTCTTGTAAAAATGTTATGATGATTTTAAAATTAGGTTAAATCCAAATGACTCCTTGATACAGTGGAGAATCTGTTATTCTTTCCCGTTTAAACGCAAACGTACGCAAACGCACGCAAACGCAAAGCACTAAAACGTAGAAAAGAACAACTTTTGGACAATTCTGATAATTCTTGTTTATCTTGGTGGCAAACAGTTTGGAGCCTGATCAGACGCCGGGTTACCCGGCGTCTGATCTGGCTCTAAACTGTTTGCACTGCAAATAATAGTTTTAGCGTAAACGCGTATATTGGGAAAGAATAACAGATTCTCCACTGTATGCTTCGAAGCAACGTGCTTTTCATACTACGAGTTCTTTAATGAGTCACAAAACAAATGTTGTATTTTAGCCAAACTATTTTTTATTCTATCAATAGGATGAAACCAAAAATGTCATAGTTGGGATTCGAGTTCAAACCTACCCCGCCTCCAATGCCATAACATTTATTCAGACCAATTAGTCATTTTCGTTACTCTTCGGCCTTTGTGACATTATAGTATGAAGTTAACATTCAATTTGAGACTTATATTAGCCTACTCTTTATTGAAAGCAATGTCATAAACAATAATATGATTATGCTCTTCGTTCGTCAAACCCGTATAAGGTTTCAATTATGCGGTCAAAATGAAACTAATGTTATGTAGATATGCGTCTTGCTTATGCTATAAGCCAATAATCAAATTCCAATGCCATTTACTCACTATTCATGTGAAATATCATTTCATTTACGCCCGTTTTCTGTCTGGTTGTCAGCATCTTAAACCCCTTCACTGCCATGACGTCATCAATTTTAAACAATTGTCGTCTGCTTTTACTTCGAAAATGTAAATTTTAAGTATTTTGACTTCAGAAATATTAAGAGTGGTACCAAACAGTTTGGATCCAGATCAGACGCCGCGTCACGCGGCGTCTGATCAGGATCCAAACTGTTTGCAAATAACTATTGTACTCGGGGTAAGGCAGTGAAGGGGTTAATCATTAGTCATCCATAGTATCACTAAGCAAGTTAGGCGAGGTGTGTTAAATCGTGCAATTTAACCCTTTACTCCATAGCATGTTTCTAGTTTTGAAGACGAGTGATCACTTAAAGCATGTTGAAAGTAAAGCAGAATGCACTTAAAATGCATACTGCTTTACTTCACCCTGTCTTGAGCTAGATATCTACTATCTGCTAGTACAAACAAACTATTTTCTATGTTGCATATTCATTACTTTTTAAACTTGATTTATTTACTTCAGTGGAGGTATGAATTAAATGCGTAAAAAGGCATGCCTATAGAGCTTAGGATTGATACAGTGGAGAATCTGTTATTCTTTCCCGTTTAAACGCAAACGTACGCAAACGCAAAGCGCCAAAACGTAGAAAAGAACAACTTTTGGACAATTCTGATATTTCATGTTTATCTTGGTGGCAAACAGTTTGGAGCCTGATCAGACGCCGCGTTACCCGGCGTCTGATCTGGCTCCAAACTGTTTGCACTGCAAATAATAGTTTTAGCGTAAACGCGTTTATTGGGAAAGAATAACAGATTCTCCACTGTATGTTCAGGAAGCGACATGTTTGGTGCAGATGTGACACGTATTTAGCATTTAAACATTTCATTTCTTCGTTTCATCTCTTTAATGACTGCTGTCATTTAAATTGCCTCATATTGACAATATTCATTAAGACAGCTGAGAGAGATTGTATTTATTGCCCCCATCTCATGCAATAAATAACGTCTGCTTTTAAATTGCCGGATATAAAATGGGTTTTTTTTTCTAAAATAAGGCATGTTAAAGTCGATGAAAACTTAATACAAGTGTCAAATAATCTGGATCAAGCATGGGCGGTAGGTTGCCTTACGTCTGATCAGGATCTAAACATGCAAATATAATATACGATTGTCAGGGGTTTGTATGGAAAGTAATTATATTTTTTTACTAAAAGACCGATGTAAGAACCAAATCAGATCCCGAATGAACCGATGTCTGTTCGGTAATTGCCTTCAACCTATTGACGAACGAATCAAATTTCTGAAAAATTTAGTAAAGCAATCCTCTATGACGGAAATTAAGCAAATGTCGATTTCCAGCATACAGCAGTTAAGTTACTTCCACGGGATTTACAAAGAGCTTGAAGCGTATAAAATCTGATTTGAGTCTTTCAAAATCTTAATCGAGTACAGTTTGCACAGGGGCGATATTTCCGACACGTAACACTCTCGATTTTAACGCCCTGGGGATATTATATCTGAAATATTTGCACTCTCATCATCCTCGACTGAAATAGATGATAAAAAGCCCCCTACTAACTATGTTTCAATATTTCAATGCGTGTACCCCTTTTAAGCCCAAGTGTCTATTAACGGGAACATTGGCAAACAGTGTAGATCCTGATGAGACGCCGCGTATCGCGGCGTCTCATCATGGTCTACACTGTTTGCTTTTGCATATGAAATGTTCTGCTGTATGGAATAACATTACACTGTCGTTAGATAACCATTGCTTATATGTAATTAAATTTTCCACCAACCACATAAGTAAAGTTCATTACAATATCTAGGCATAAATGGGTTTCCAACATTACTCAACATTTCTAGTATTGGATGCAGGAAAAAGAGTAGCAGTTTTATAGAGGATGATAGTAATACCTAAAGCTCCTAATGCAACTTTCTTCATTACATTCATATACATTAATCTTCAATATCCCACTGTCTAGGTCTCTGACATTATGTCTCGTCATTAAACTGAATCTTAGCGAATAGTGTTGACTGTAATTGGCATATGGCCGAAATTATAATGCAATGATTGAAAGTTAAGATACATAATCCGACCTTTATCAATACTCATGCATTCCCCTTGCACCTGTGTGCATGTTCAAGTGATATTGATGTTAACTGATATACCACCAAACACGTGATTCTATCCTAATAAACGCGCTTATGCTACAGATGAAAAGGGCATGTTTATATGACCTAAACGCAAGTGTGATTCAATTAGAATATAGAAAATGAGTTAATAACACGTTTTAGTTCACCTGAAATAATTGTGATCACCATTTGTCCGTCCGTACGTCATCAATTTCTTTTGAACATATTAGACGTCACAATTTGGGTCTTCACAAATCTTGCACAAATTGTTGTGTCAAAAAGTAAGTAAATAAGTCATAGAAAATCATAGAAAAACTTTGTGAACAACTCTTGAGGTTATAGGTTGGGGTCAATCTTCATCAAACTGGATCTACATGTTGTTCTTGACAAACTCTATATCAAGTTTGAATATAGATCTTGTCCAATCAAAAGTAGGTCATTAGGTAAAAAGAACATTGTTAACACTTTCGCAGAGGCTAATACATACGAAAGACTCAAGCAGGAAACGCAACACAAACAATACACCCACCTAACTTTGGGAACAAATCTTCATAAAACTTCATTCAAATGTTTTCTTGACCTAGGAAATGTTCCACTTAAAATCATGTCCAGTCACAAAGTAAGTCACTAGGTCAAATCATAGAAAAACCTTGTGAAAACTCTAGAGGTCAATCTCTATCAAACTTGCTCCAAATGTTGTTTTTGACAAATTCTAGGTAAAGTTCGAACATGGATTGTGCTCGGTCGAAATAATTGAAAAACTTTTTGAACACTTTAGAGACCACATTTAGGTCAATTGTCATCGAACTTGACAATACTTAGGTCAAGTCCGAAAGTAGATCACTATGTCAAACCATAGAAAAAACATGTTTAAACTCTTTGGGTTCTTCAAACTTGATCCACATGTTATATATCAAGTTTGAATATGGACCACCATGTCCGATCAAAAAGTAAGTGTTTTGGTAAAATCATAGGGAAAACCTTAAAAAGCAACATTTTGGCAGCTACCTTCATACATTTGCTCAAATTGTTATTCATCCCACAATCTAGACCAAGTTCAAACATGGACCATTCGGGGTCAAAAGGTAGGGCAAAAGGCAAACTCACTGAAACACCTTGTGAACACTCTAGATGTTATAGGTTGGGTCAACTTGCATCAACCTTAATCTACATCTTGTTCTTGACAAAATTTATATCAAGGTTGAAGATAGGTCACGTCCAAACAAAATGTAGGTCACTATGACAAATATGGGTCATGTTGGATCAAAAATGTCATAAGTTCAAATCAACAATTAGGTCAATAGGTCAAATCAATAAAACGAAACATTGTGAACACTCTAGAAGCCCACAAATCTTCATTTAAATGTTGCTCTTGACAAATGCACTCATTGGGGAAGAATAAGCCACGTTTACCCCTCCATGTACAGTAATATTACATTGAGTGGTTGTACATGTCAGAGCTCAAGAAAATGGAACTATTTCAAAAACTAAAATCTTTACCTCAGCATTTAATCCTATGGTGTCACTACTCATTAGAATCGTCTCTTTGAGACGATTCTAATGAGTAGTAACATTATAGTATACGGTGCTTAAATAAGTGAGGAAATGTTTGATTTGTCCAGTTTACTCCCATTTATCTTGAGGCCTGAATGTACTAGTGGAATTATTGAGACGATTCTTATGAGTAGTAACATCATAGTATTCGGTGCTAAAATAAGTGAGGAAATGTTAGATTAGTCCAGTTTACTCCCATTTATCTTGAGGCCTGAATGTACTAGTGGAATTATTCTATGTCTTGGGCAACGTTGGAACACTGGCGATATCAAATGTCGATCGTTCCGCCGGTTCAGTGTGAGATTACGTCTGATATGGATGCATATTTGTTTGATCAATTTTGCACTGCAGATCAACAGATAAGGACTATTGATGTCCAACATTGAGATGGAGTCAGCAGCTTTTTCCAGAGACGCTTATTAGGGCTACAGATATGGGGGGTATTTCAAAAACGAAACTCTTTATTTCTCAATTAAACCCTATGGTGTCACTACTCACTAGAATCGTCTCTTCGAGACGATTCTAATGAGTAGTAACACCATAGGATTTGGTGGTAAAATGAGAAAAAAAGTGTAGGATTTGTTCAATTTACCCCCTCTTATCTGGAGCCCTGGCTTATCATTAGCATGCTTATCATATCTACAGTACATCCTTGATTATTCATACACACTTAAATCAATCATACATGTTGTTAAGTTATATTAACTCAGGAAAACGAGAAACAGTCGAGAATTATTATTTATCAACTCTGGATTTGATACACGGTGGCGAGTTATGCGCTTCAATATTTTATGTTCATCATTAAAACAAAAATACCCTTTACAATCACAAAATAAAAAAGTGTAAAGAGAAAAAAAAGAAAAGAAGTGATAAGGCGGACAGACGAATCGGAAAAAACAGGTAGATAGATAGTCAGGTAAATAAACAGACTGGAATATAGAGACTTACATACACGCACTTTACTCAACAAATAAAGTTATAATAAACAAGGAGTCTGTAAATATCCTAAAACACAAATTATAATTAACGTAACCAATATAAATATAAGCATAAATAGAAATTTAAATATATAGATTTTTAGCTCACCTGGCACGAAGTGCCAAGGTGAGCTTTTAGGATCGCTGAATGTCCGTCGTCCGTCGTCTGTCCGTCCACAATTGTTCGTTAACACTCTAGCGCCTACAAATTTCATCTTATCTTCATGAAACTTCATGACAATGTTTGTCTTGATGAAATCTAGGTCAAGTTCGAAAGTGGGTCATGTCCGGTCAAAAATAGGTCACTAGGTCAAATCATAGAAAAACCTTGTTAACACTCTAGAGACTACAAATCTCAATGGATCTTTATGAAACTTGGTCAGAATGTTTGCCTTATTGATATCTAGGTCAAGTTCGAATGAGGGTCATGTCCGGTCAAAAACTAGGTCACTAGGTCACTAGGTCAAATCATAGAAAAACCTTGTTAACACTCTAGAGGCTACAAATCTCAGTTGATCTTAATGAAACTTGGTCAGAATGTTTGCCTTATTGAAATCTAGGTCTAGTTCGAATGTGGGTCATGTCCGTTCAAAAACTAGGTCACTAGGTCAAATCATAGAAAAACCTTGTTAACACTCTAGAGGCTACAAATCTCAATGGATCTTAATGAAACTTGATCAGAATGTTTGCCTTATTGATATCTAGGTCAAGTTTGAATGTGGGTCATGTCCGATTAAAAACTAGGTCACTAGGTCAAATCATAGAAAAACCTTGTGAACACTCTAGCGCCTACAAATCTCATTAGATCTTGATGAAACTTGATCAGAATGTTGGTTTTATTGATATCTAGGTCAAGTTTGAATATGGGTCATGTTTGGTCAAAAACTAGGTCACTAGGTCAAATCATAGAAATACCTTGTGAACACTCTTGAGGCTACAAATCTCATTGGATCTTGATGAAACTTGATCAGAATGTTTGTCTCATTGATATCTAGGTCGAGTTCGAAGGTGGGTCATGTCAGGTCAAAAACTAGGTCACTAGGTCAAATCATAGAAAAACCTTGTTAACACTCTAGAGGCTACAAATCTAATTGGATCTTGGTGAAATTTGGTCAGAATGTTTGTCGCATTGATATCTAGGTCAAGTTTGAATATGGGTCATGTCCGTTCAAAAACTAGGTCACTAGGTCAAATCATTGGAAAATCTTGTTTACACTCTAGAGGTTGATTGTGGGTACACATACATGTCCAGTCATAATTTAGGTCACTATAGGTCAAGTTTGCCATGGTGTACCAGGTGAGCGATTTAGGGCCATAGTGGCCCTTGTTTTCTTTTTACCGACTGTTCATCGTTTTCCTGCAATTAATATAAGTTTTCTTTACTTTCTTAATTGCTTTTTGAATTAGATTTAAAGCTTGTTTACTCTGTTAATATTATATAATTATAACATTGCTCGTGAGACGTGACGTTACGACGCACAAGACGACGAAACGTCACGTCACGCCATCGACATTCACGGATGACAGAACATCGACCGTTACACACTACCCTTCGAAACAAACATTAGCCAGTTCGATTAACCCTTTACTCTTTGTATTGTTTCTAGTTTCGAACATGTTGAAAGTACAACAGAATGCGCCTTAAATTCTGCTTTACTTTCAGCTCGCTTTAAGCTGGTATCTCCTAGGATATACGTCATATTTCTTGTGATACCTTGTGATCTGGAGTTACAGTGGAGAATGTGTTATTCTTTCCCAATAAACGCGTTTACGCTAAAAGTATTATTTGCAGTGCAATCAGTTTGGAGCCAGATCAGACGCCGGGTAACCCGGCGTCTGATCAGGCTCCAAACTGTTTGCCACCAAGATAAACAAGAATTATCAGAATTGTCCAAAAGTTGTTCTTTTCTACGTTTTAGTGCTTTGCGTTTGCGTACGTTTGCGTTAAAACTGGAAAGAATAACAGATTCTCCACTGTAGGATATAGGTCATATTTCTTGTGATACCTTGTGATCTGGAGTTATTTACTTTAGTCGAGGAATGAGCTTAAGGCGTAAAATGACGTATTTATAGACTATTGGGTCAGACGAGCTCGGGATAATTATCAAGGTTTGACTGGCACTTAAGGGTGTATCAATGTCATAAGCAAATTTTTCAAAGTATTTAACTTTTTTTCTAACATTATTTTTTTGGAAGAGCTGTTTATGATGAATGAAAAAATGGAAAAAAAAATATATGGTGGTGTCCTTGTTTTTGAGCTACAGCGATTTGAAAAAGGTATGTCAAATTTTGACTTTTTTTTCAAATTTTACCCATTCAGGGTACAAGCTTCAGTAAAATTTATTCCGAAACAAAACAAACATGATAATTTGGGTTTCCATTATTTATTTCATGTCTATGGTGGTATTTTCACATATAGAAACCAAATTTAGACAAAGCAGGCACCAGGTTTGAACAATATCGATCCTTGAATATAAAAAATATGCTTTGTATAGGGCATGATTTTATTAGATTTTTTATTTTATGAAAAAAAGTAAAAAAGTTTGAAAATGAAATAGTTCTAGTATTTAACTTTTTCTTATATTCTACCAGATGAAAGCCCATGCTAAGGTAGTTCAAAATATGAAAAGAAATTGAAAGGTCAGTGTTGAAAATTTTGAGTTATTAAAGTAAAAAGAGTTATCTCCCTTTACAAAATATCATTTATTTGTTACAGTTCTAACATATCACACAATTACATGGATTTATTTACATTTACTCTCAAATTTTTATATACTGTATTGTTTGGACATATATGTTATCCCCTAAAGCATGAAGACTAAGCTGCTAGGAACCCCTTTTAACCAGCGTCTCTCGGAGTTATTTGCCCTTGAATGGCCTTGATGCGTTGAAAATGCCATTTTGAACAAATATGTTGCCCCTCTACCAGCTACATTATTGGCTGGTTTTTTTTTTATATTTACACAAAAAGTTCATCACTATAAGTTCTTTGATTCTTTATATTATGGTTGAAAATTGACTATTGTGTAAAGGGTTGTCTGCCCTTGACACACTAAAATATACTAAAAAAAGACATTAAATCAATATATGTTACACTGTAATGTCTACAAATTTTAATGGATTTAAGTCAAACTTGGTTTGAATATAGTTGGCCACAAGTTCTTGAAAGAGATAGATTATGGACGATATTGACCTATTGTTTCAAGAGTTATTTGCCCTTTGTAAAATGAAAATTCTGAATTTATGGGTGTATCAAACTCATGAATGTGTGAAATTTTCAAAGTATATGAAAACACTCAATGATGGTTTTGTATTAAAGAACTGTTCAAGATGAATGAAAAAAATAGAAAAAGTGTACATTTGGTGTACAACTTTTGGCTCTACGGCCATTTTAAAAGGTGTAAAATTTACCCCACCTACGTTTTCTTATTTTGTCCTTTTCAAACAGCCCGCTTCAATAAAATCCATTTCAAATGAAAACAAACATGATAATTTGGTTTTGTGTCATTTATTTCATGTCTATGGTAGTATTTCTTCATACAAAAACTAATTTAAGACAAAACAGGCACCAAATGTGAAATTTATATAGCTCTAAATATCATCAATATGGAACTTTTTTGTAAATTTTGTAAAAGGGAGATAACTCCTTTTTCTTCAGTTACTCAAAATTTTCAACATTAACCTATCAATTTCTTTTAATATTTTGAATTGCCTTTGTATGGATTTTCATCTGGTAGAATATAAGAAAAAGTTAAATACTAGAAATATTTATTTTTTTACTATTTCTCATAAAAATTTTTTTAAAAAAATATCATTACCCATAAAAACCATGTTGTTGATTCAGAGATATATATTTTCCAAATCTGGTGCCTATTTAGTCTTGATTTAGTTTCTTTATGCCAAAATACTTCCACAGAAATGAAATACATAATGAAAAACAAAATTACCATGTTTGTTTTTATTTAAAATAGATTTTATTGAAGCTTCATATACATTTTGTACTTTAAATGCTCGCAACCAGATTTAGCATTACAAATAGTAATTTGGTAATATATGTCAAATGCTTATATAAACGGGTAAGAATTAGTTTAGGATAATAAAAATTCTGTTTAAATAAGAATATCGTTCCCAACGATGGATGCTCCCCACAAAGAAAAAGCCCAAGGTATAGCATGTTTAGTAGGTGAACACAGTATCAAGTTCCATCAATTTTCGATGTAACATTCAGGAGATATGCTTCGGACAAAAATGAATTTATTATGAAAAAGGGAGGCAATTCAATATTTGGAGATGACAGAGTTATAATTCTTGTGTACTACACTTCTTTTTGTCATCCTCTAACACAGTATCAAGGTTCACGTTACAGTGTGGCAGAAAAGTTGATTTTTTAAAACATTTATGAAGAAAAAGGGAAATAATTAAATATTGGGAGATGACAGAGTTACAGTTCTTATGTATTGCACTTCCTAATGTCATCCTCTATCACTGTTCCAAGTTTCATCAACTTTCGGTGAAACGGTCCAGAGATATGCTCCGGACAAAATTGATTTTTTATGAGAAAAAGGGAGATAATTCAAAATTGGTAGACAAGAGAGTTACGGATCTGGTGTACTGCACCTCCTCCTGTCATTCTCTATCACTGTATCAAGTTTCATCAACCTACGGTGTACCGTTCAGGATATGCTCCGGACAATAAAGCGTGACGGACAGACGGACAGACAGATGGACGGAAACACGGACGGACAGACAAAGCGGCGACTATATGCTCCCCCCATAAAGGGGAGCATAAAAATGCATTGCAGTTAAAAACTAGACTGCGCGTTCAATAAACGCTTATGCCCCCGGTGGCACCCTTGACAATATATTCTGAACATTTTCTAAGTCCCAATTAGGTAAAGGTCTAACTGAGCTTGGGTAATATGGGTCAGTTGGTAATGGTCCATGGAAATAACTGTATAAGTATTGAAGCATTGTAGTAAGTAGTGTTTATGCTATACGAAAGGGTAAAATCTAGTTAACCAAGAAATAGCCTATTCCAAACATTCTAAGTCCAAACAACTGTATAAGTATCAAAGCATTTGAGTAAGGGGTGTTGATGCTAGATGAAACGGTAAAATCTACTTAACCTGTTACGGACTGACAGACAGGACGATTACTATATGCCTCCGCATCTTCAGATGCCGGGGGGGAAAATATTGAGCTCTGGTGGGATTCGAACCCGTGACCTGACATGTGGGGACAGAAAGGCAAAATAAGTCAACCCCCTCAGACCACTCAACCACGGGCTATCAGTCATATCTTTGGGATCGATTTAACATACTTCAGTGTGCAGCGATGGAGAGTACACAATTCGGCTCGGGTTTATGTCTGAGCCCGTGATCAATTTCTGTTGCGATAGAATATATCTAAAAAATGAAGATTTGAAGACTTTTCCTAAGGATGTTTATAGACTGATCATATTTTTCTAATGCCAGATGCACGGTAATTAATGCTACACATTTGGTTTTATTTGAGTATTTTCTTTTATTTTTGCAAAAAATACACCATCAGTAAAATACAAGAGTCTTTATCAGCCACTTTGTATTTTACTCTGACATCGCTTTCTATTTAGTGTGACGTTATTTACATACATGTACAAGTGAAATTTCATTTATTTTTATTTTTTTATCATCGTAGGAAAAAAGTTACTACATGTATATAGAAATTTATGCCAATTACTTTATACTTTTAATATGAAGAACAGGGCTCAAGATAAGGGGAGTATTAAAAACATTAAAATCATTATTAATAGATTAAACTCTATGGTGTCACTACTCATTAGAATCGTCCCTTGGAAACAGTTCGAATCAGAAGTAACATAATAGGATTTGGTGCTGAAACAAGTGAGAAAATGTTGGATTTGTTCAGCTTACTCCCTCTTATCTTGAGCCCTGCAGAAGTTTGTAGATCCCAGATTTAATGCCTGTCAAACTGCATAGATACACACCAGGCACTGCATCTAAGCCTTTGACACATGTTTGCTTTGGGTCTACACAGTTTGAAATCAAAGCTTTCTAATTAATTTAGAATTTTGATACTTCATATATAGACAGAGAGGATAGGAAGGGAAATATTGATATACATTTAAAACCAGTTGTTATGCTAAACCGGAATCCTGAGCGCCAACACGGGAAGCCACTACTACCAATTTTTTAGTTTTTGGTTTGACTCGGGGATTGGTCGGGGATTGAACCTACAACCTGGCGCACTGCAAGCAGACGCTCTACCACTGAGCTATGAAGGTGTTTTTCTTTTGAAATAGATCTACTCCCGTTTTATGGAGCTCTCATGTTAATTCCTGATATTAAAGCAATTACACCATTAAATATCTTCAACCCCTCTAAACTTCACATAACAATAGCTAGGCCGTTACTCACTGTACATGATTTGTCTAGCTGACTGTGTTTACAATGTTAATTACACACACCAACGCCTAGGTACACATGTGATTCAGTACACACAGTTGGGAAATGTTGTGTATTACTTTTATACAAAAAAACTTGATAAAGACTATGCCTGAGTACCATAGGTCGAGTGATAACATCACACATACCTTGATCATTGCCCCTAATCCGAAGGTGTTAATAGACAAGGTGCGTGCTAACTGCAGGGGCAATCCACACTGACGACAAGCCGATAATGCGTCTGCCAAAACTCCCAGCTCCACAATTCGTCTCCCTTCACGTCACGTTTCGTCTTTTTCTTGCACCGGTATGTTAGGATTAAAATAATTGTCGCTCTCTCACGACACATTGTGACACTTTATTTAAGTGATCGACTTGCTTTGTATATTTAGAAACCATATTTCAAACGTTTTTACCCATCAATTATCACAAACTTTCACAAACATTTGAAGAACAACACGATTGAAAGATCAGGAAATCGAAAACGGATGTTTACATTTTGTTTTGTTTTGACAGGTGCTTTACGGCAGTCGTGAAACCACTTATATTTTCATCAGAAAAAATACATTGTCATATTGAAAACACATAATGTATATATTTAAATAGATTTGAATACTTTTTATGTTAAAAAATAATAAACAAAAAAGTTTTTTTTTCTACTTCCGTTTTGCGACATTATGTTCTACTTACGGCCATGGTTTGACTAAACCGCCGACCTTCATGACATTGATACACCCTTAATTGGAGGTGATGATTTATAATAATTCATTTTATTGAACTATATAATTATACAATTGGAAACCCTTGTACAATGTCAATGGACATTTGTTAACCACTGCTTCAAAACCTGCATTTTGGAAAGCTTCAGCTTTGCAAGATGAGCTGAAATAACTATATATATTTAAAAGGTCCTGCTTGTCTATATTTGATATAAGGTGTGTGGAAATGTTATTGGACAACAAAATTATACCAATTGTATTACCTATAGTCGGGAATGGCCGTATTAGTCAAATTCTAGTTAAATGTACATGCGCATGCACATGTAGATATTTTTGTCAGAAAGGTATTGACCCTTTCACCGCCAGAATCGCTTAAAGTCGAATTTGCAAACAGTTTTGATCCTGATCAGACGCCGCGTTACGCGGCGTTTGATCAGGATCAAATCTGTTTGACACCCTTTTCGATATTTCTTATGTTATACTCTCTTAATTCTAACTTTGAAATGATATTGCAGACAATCATATTGAAGTAGACGACACAATAACGGTGTACGGGTAAAAAACTCAAAAATAATTTGGCGATGAAAGGGTTAAGAAGACGGATCTCACCAAAATTAACAAAGTTATCCGAACTCTACTGTCTCACTGTGCTATTCTGACTTGACGGAATTTGCCGAACTGTTCCGGATGCTGCCGCTTCCTACCGTGAAATCGCTGCTTTTGTACCTATGACACCGCCAGGAACATGCTAATATATTATCAACATTGCCATAATTGCATTGCGTCTGACAACTAAACACTCAAAAGAACAATGACTGATTTTATAAAATGGATTTCTGGAATGATATGACACCAGAGCGTCTATTAGCTTTTCAATTTTATTCACTTTTCTCCCATTTCTTTTGTTATGGTTAACAGCTAGTTTCCGTGTTAATATTTGCATATTGCTAATAGAACTTTAATTAAAGAATAATAAAAACGCAAGTTAACTGCTTTACGAGATGGGTTTGTTAACCAATAATATTTTATTGTAGCCATAATCAATATTTTGTCTGCAAATTTTATGCCTTGATTGCCTTATCCGAAATACACTGATAATCTGCAAATAGTTAAATGTTTGACACATCATTTCAATACTGCTTAAGTTAAATTACTTGTACATGTACCTAAAATTTAAATTTGAGAAACAAAGCAGACAATTGCTTCAAATTAATGGCGTCTTTGCAGTGAAGGTGTTCAAAATCCCGTGCTTACGATGACGACAACGTGTTATACCGTTGATCTTCATTTCATACAGAAAAAAAACCTCTGTACGTGTATAAAAACTAAAAATAAGATTTGTGTTTATAAAAGGCTGGTGGCTGCCTAAATCAGCCTGTAAAGCTATTGTAGGAGATTTCTGCTTTACCGCCATCCTGCTATGAGTATTTTCTTGCCAAAAAAGAATTTATTTTAAGGTTGTAATAGAGAATTGTTACTGTACGCTTGAAAAATACAATTTCTTGGATGTCCGTTGTAAATAGTTTAACTTATCATCAGACGACGGATAACCTTGCGTCTGATAAGGCTCTAACATGTTTTCAACTAAGATTACACAGATTATCTAAATATTCTTAATTACATTGCGTCTGACAGCTAAACACTCTAAGCATCAAATTGAACACTGGTGGCTACAGATCAGTTTCAGCCTTCTCGGCTTTTGTTCTTGTCAATATTTTCACAAACTTAACCCTTTACCTGATAGCATTGTTTCTAGTATTGAAGATATGTGACTACTTAAAGCAGGTTTAAAGTAAAGCAGAATGCGCCCAAAGGCGCATTCTGCTTTACTTTCAGCCTGCTTTAAGCTATTAACTGCTAGAATAAGGAAAGTATTAAATATGACACATATTCATTACGGTATAATTTGGAACTATTTTCTTCAGCGGATGAATAAAATTAATGTGCTAAAAGTCGCTTCTATTAGGGAAAGGGTTAAGCAATGATTGCGAGAGACTCGTTTATAACGTTGATTGAACTTTTCGAACGCGAAGTAGATTATCTCTTTTGCAACACTTAGCGACTGCTGTCTAAATTATGAGGTACAGTGGAGAATCTGTTATTCTTTCCCGTTTAAACGCAAACGTACGCAAACGCAAAGCACTAAAACGTAGAAAAGAACAACTGTTGGACAATTCTGGTAATTCTTGTTTATCTTGGTGGCAAACAGTTTGGAGCCTGATCAGACGCCGGGTTACCCGGCGTCTGATCTGGCTCCAAACTGTTTGCACTGCAAATAATAGTTTTAGCGTAAACGCGTTTATTGGGAAAGAATAACAGATTCTCCACTGTATGCCGTTGATCTTCATTGCATACAGAAAAAAAACTCTGTACGTGTATAAAAACTAAAAATAAGACTTGTGTTTATAAAAGGCTGATGGCTGCCTAAATCAGCCTGTAAAGCTATTGTAGGAGATTTCTGCTTTACCGCCATCCTGCTATGAGTATTTTCTTGCCAAACAAATAATTTCTTTAAAGGATGTAATAGAAAAGTGTTACTGTACGCTTGAAAAATACAATTTCTTGGATGTCCGTTGTAAATAGTTTAACTTATCATCAGACGACGGATAACATTGCGTCTGATAAGGCTCTAAAATGTGTACAAATGGGACCTGAAGGTGAAACGGTTTCGATACTGATGAGACACCGAGTAACTCGGTATTTCACTGGATCCAAACTGTTTGCAAAGGTTATCACATATTCGCCGTTAGCATGTACATATTTAATTGATAATTGAATAATGCTAGTTGCTATTTGAATTGCTGTCATGAATGTTTGCTTTGTGGGCACTACCCCAGGAATTCTCCAAATGGCTTCCTGTCGCAGATTTTCCTGTCATGTAGATTATGCGATATCCTTGAAGCCTCTTTTCTGCCTGAGTGATAATTATCAGGGATCAAAATGAAATGGAGTAAACTGAACAAATCCAACATTTTCTGACACATTTCAGCACCAAAACCTATGATGCTACTACTACTCATTAGAATCGTCTTGAAGAGACGATCCTAATGAGAAGTGACACCATAGAGTTTAATGCAGAAATAAAGATTTTAGTTTTTGATATACTTCCCTTATCTGGAGCTCTGATAATAAAGAAACTGCTGAAGACTAGCTATTTTCAATTTTATTTTCATGCATGGAAACCATTATAATTATGTATATAATGAAAACGGTATCTTAATAAACTAAAGTTAATTGATTGTTAACGGACGATCACCTTCAACACAATAATTATTGCTATGTTCATGCAATTCAACTAGGATAGAAACGACACCCATTTAACAATTTCTAGTTAGTCAAGGGGTAATGACTTACAGTGGAGAATCTGTTATTCTTTCCCGTTTAAACGCAAACGTACGCAAACGCAAAACACTATAACGTAGAAAAGTACAACTTTTTGACAATTCTGATTATTCATGTTTATCTTGGTGGCAAACAGTTTGGAGCCTGATCAGACACCGGGTTACCCGGCGTCTGATCTGGCTCCAAACTGTTTGCAATGGAAATAATAGATTTAGCGTACACGCGTTTATCGGGAAAGAATAACAGATTCTCCACTGTATGTTGCCTTCTCCGCACGGGCTCGAATCTCGACCAAGTTCAGTCTTCTTATTTATTTTGTTAAAATTTATTCTTTGTTATAAATCCTTCCCTAAACTAATAGTTACAGGTTTATATAGTTTTAAGTCAAATCTAGTGAACATATCAAGTATTAGATAGTTATTAGGATGTATTTGAGTAAACAGGTTATTTGTTCTGCGTTTGAAAAGTTGTGACTGAAATGAAAAAAAATCTGGTTTCGAAAATGAACACATGCCACCTAAATGCTAAGCAGGTACATGTATCTTAACCACTAGACCACCAACTAGTTTATCTTTCTATACCAACCAGCAATACAGCTTAATACAATAATAATAGAATCTGACATTTTTTTATAGTCCGTTATGCCAATGAACTTGTTTAATATCCAAAATGTTATTGCCGATTAAACGTAACTACCATTGTCTCAATTGCTATAATTTCGGAAATAACTGCAAAATAAAAATCAATTAGTGAAATAACTTACTTATTCACATTACTATCTCTTTTAAGTCAATATATAGGCCTATTAATGCTTTATAATTGAATATCCGTATCGATGAGCAAAACATTGGCCCGCATGTAGGCACGACTTTGCTAGAATTTATATAAATACCAAACGTCACAAAACGTGACGTATGATCAGGAAACAAATTGTCCTGCCTTGTTTTGAAATGAAGTTTTATCAACATTTGCTGCCGAAAACTCTGAAGCAGACGATATTGTACATGTACAAGTAGCAGGCTGGTAGTTCGGTGGTTATTTGAGATCAGACTATTAATCTGAAGCTTACAGCTGAAAAAACATTATTCTTTCCCCCATTGAAATGTACTCGAAACGCAAACGCATTGCATTAAAATGTAGAAAAATAACAACTTTTGACAAATTTGATTTATTTAATTCTATCTGAGTGACAAACAGCTTGAAGCCTGATCAGACGCCGGGTTACCCGGCGTCTGATCTGGCTCCAAACTGTATGCAATAAAAATAATTGAGATTTAAGCATAAACGCGTTTTTGGGAAATAACAACAACGTCTCCACTGTAGCTGTCAGATAGTCATCGTATGGCAATGTTTTATTTACGTCACCATATTGGGGATTGGCATTTTATCTCCTTTAACCCTTTACCTCATAGCCTAGTTCTGGTTTTAAAGACAGGTGGCCACTTAAAGCCGGTTGAAAGTAAAGCAGAATGTGCCTTAAGGCACATTCTGCTTTACTTTCAGCCTGCTTTAAGCTAAAATATGCTAGGATTTATAAAATATTTGTAATGGTTATTGTTCATGAGGGTATAAACTGGAACTATTTTCTTCAGCGGAGGAATAAATTAAATACGACAAAAGTCGCTTAGAACTATGGGGGAAAGGGTTAAGATAGGTCCGTTTTAAAATTGCCTAAAACTGACGACGGCTTTGATCTGTTAAATTTGATCGGTTAGAATGATCTTCTATCAAGATTGTTCAAAATTAATTGTGATGTTCTTTAAAACACTATGGCTACCAGGGCTAAAATTGTGATACCATGGCCACTAAGGGACGGAGTCAGTTTTCATTATATGGATATATAAAGAAAACATGGTAGATAATTATGCCATAGGCTAGTTGTTAGTCTGATAGAAATATTTGTTATGTATTCTGGCTTCAGTGGTTAGCCACTTAGAAACAGATAAAGAAATAGATATATCTTAAATGCTTCATTGTCAAATAAAAGGTGAATCAGGTGAGAGATATAGGGGGCAATGGTCGTCTTGTTAAAAAAAACGTCCTTTCAAAACCCTGTTATTTTTCTACATTTTATGGGAATGCTTTTGTTTTTAGGTTTGTAAAACTTGGAAATTCCAGCTGCATTAAACTGAACCCGAAGCTTTACTATATGGAGACTGAACATGTCATTTCTATGTCATAAAATATTTGGTCTTTTATTTTCAGGAAAAACTGTTACTCAGCGTCCTGCCACAACATGTTGCCATGGAGATGAAACGGGATATTACGTCACCACACCAAGGAATGTTTCATAAAATTTACATACAACGCCATGAATGTGTTAGGTGGGTATTCTGACGAATATTGCTAAATATAATACAAAAGTACGACAGAACAATATATGTAGTAGTCTTTACAACCTGATTCATGCGTTTGCAATTGGTGAGAAAAAAAAACCAATTACAGTAAAGAAGACGTTATTCTTTCCAAATAATCGCGTTTAACGCTAAAACTATTACAGTGGAGAATCTGTTATTCTTTCCCGTTTAAACGCAAACATACGCAAACGCAAAGCACTAAAACGTAGAAAAGAACAACTTTTTGACAATTCTGATAATTCATCTTTATCTTGGTGGCAAATAGTTAGGAGCCTGATCAGACGCCGGGTTACCCGGCGTCTGATCTGGCTCCAAACTGTTTGCACTGCAAATTATAGTTTTAGCGTAAACGCGTTTATTGGGAAAGAATAATAGATTCTCCACTATATTTCCTTTACAAACAGTTTGGAGCCAGATCAGACGCCGGGTTACCCGGGGTCTGATCAGGCTCCAAACTATTTGCCATTAAGAATAAAATGAATAATTAGGAATTTCAGAAAGTTGTTAACTTTGCGTTTCGATTGCGTTTAAACGAAAAAGAATAACGTCTTCTTCACTGTAGCAAGTAAAATATTTTCGATTTAGATCAGACGCTGAGATACAAGGATTCGGTGTCTGATTGGAATTCTAGCTGTTTGCAAAATTAACGTTACCAATGTTGTTATTAGTTCGATTTAAAGACACTGCAGTATTTATCCATATAGCAGAATGGCTCAAACAAGCGAACAGTGCAGACCCTTGCATGAAGAATATCCAAACTTTTCTGACGAATTGACCCATTTTCGCCAAGTAATGTATTCTTCCCTATATATAAATTGGATAAGTCCATTTCTTATTTAAGGGGTACCTAGTCTAAGTTTTATTTATTTATCTTTAAATTCCTCTTAGCAAACTGTTTAGAATCTGGCCGGAGGCCTCATTAACCCTTTGAACCCTAGTCCCGCATATAGGCGTCCTTTCAAACAGTGTACATGTGAATAGTACACTTGTCCTATGCAAACAGTGAAGACCTGGATCAGAGGGCTCCTTTCGGAGCCCTCTGATCAGGGCCTTCACTGTTTGTCATAATGCCAAACATTGACAAAAACAACCCTTAAAGTCTGAAATGGACTAGACTAAAATGGAAACTAGAATTGTCCATTTAAAGTTTTAGGGAGGAAAGGGTTAAGCGGCGTCTTATCTGAGTATACACTGCTTGCCTCTGTCTCATAAATAGGATCGTTGGCACAAATTAGTTAACATAACATATAGTTGTTTGAAAGATCTTCAAATTGAACAAATATCGGTTTCTTTGTATGTTTTCAGTATTCTGTTTGCTGACATTGTGGGCTTCACAAACCTTTCTTCACACTGTTCTGCTGAAAACCTCGTGAAAATCCTGAATGAACTGTTCGGACGATTTGATCATTTAGCCAAGGTAAGTTATATAAAAAAGACATATATAATGATACATGGGGAATATGTAATTGTATCCATGCAGAGAGCATATGCCCATTGCAAACAATTTGTAGCCAGATAAAGGTCTTTGTTAAAGTGTATGACCATCGGATTAAAGAACGTAGGTCATATAAGTCTAAAGAAACAGCTGCCTTTTTACCTTTTGTTGATTTGTGTTTGCGCGTTTGAAATGGGAAATACCAACATACTTCGTAACAATAAAGCCTTTAAAAGAAAACACATGGAAAGAAATACGTCTCTTTGGCATTGCACTCAGTGCTAAACACGATCAGTCACCGCATGTTCAATTTGACATCCTATCGGAGCTTTTACTCGACTATTTCTTAACCTTCTGCATGCTGCAGCCAATTTGTAATAGGAATACAAAACTTGGTTATTGTTTGACTTAAATATAACTGTCATTTTCTTACAATTGACAATGCTATTTGTAGAATAACAGCTGTATGCGTATCAAGATCCTTGGGGACTGTTATTACTGTGTGAGCGGCCTGCCCGACCCCCTGGAGGACCACGCCAAGAACTGTGTCGAAATGGGCATGGACATGATTGACGCCATACAGTAAGAGTTATTGCCCTTGTTTAATGTAAATGAAATATTGCTATGGCACCGTATTGTCTATTAATACAAAAACACTGTTTAAAGGAGATGAGGTTATATAAGTTTGGAATATAAGTTTTGAACCACAACTTGTTCTTTAATCCGAATATTTGAATGTGAAAGTGTATGTATAGTCAACTCTGACTGTATTGTTTTTGTTATTAACTATTGTTCAAACGGCCCCATCCAACCCACACAAAAAAAAATAGACAAACAAAAAATCTCATTTTTTGACACGTTATACAAGACCATTTGCTGATGATCTAAAAATGTACAGACAGCTTAAAACAAGGTTAGCCATAGAAGTAGAAGACTGACGGCGTGTATTGGCAATCATTTATTGCTTGAGGAAAAGATTAAGGTTTTATATTATTGGATTGAGCTCTGTTGAAGATTCTAGTTAGTCTTACTTTACATGCTATTATAAAGCACCTGCTATCCATTAAAACATATCTGAGTCCAAGTCTGGCTGTCAGTCTATCGGAGATTCAATAATTTGTTTCTTACAAAATTCTGCTAACAATACTATATATTGCTCGTAAATGTCAATATGCCATGAATTATATATATATATACAGAATATTTATATAGGATGCTTATTGCACTATAGTAGGGTAAAATGGTATTCATTTTTATTTCAAAAGAACTAACTGAAACTACAATATTTCGATAGGATTACATAAGGAAACAACTTGAGCGGTAAAAAAATCGGAGTATGGGCCCGTTTCTTAAAACTTCGAATGTAACAAATTTTGTTGTAAGTCAGATTGTAAAAGTCTCAATTATTATTTATTTCTCCATCTAATCCTCTGTTGTGACATCTCTTTGGAATAGTCCTGAAAATACGATTCCAAAATGATGTACAAAAGGGATTAGATAAATCAGAAATTAAATGTATTTTTAAGTTTTGACTTACGACCGTTTTGTCGAACGAGTGGTCTTAGGCGCGTACACATGATAAAATATATCTCTTTTTAGCTCACCTGAGCTACATGTAGCTCAGGGTGAGCTTTTGCAATCCTTGAATGTCCGTCGTCCGTCGTGCGGTGTGGTCGTCCGTCATCAACAATGTTAGTGTTTACACGCTAGAGGCCACAATATTTATCCAATATTTCTCAAACTTGCTCACATTGTATATTACCATAAGAGTTCGGACGAGTTTGATTATGGTTGAAATCAGACTAAAAGGTCAAGAGTTATCTACCTTTGAATTGCTGAAAATGCCATAGTAAACAGTGTTTACACTCTAGAGGCAACAATAGTTATCTAATCTTTCTTTAACTTGCTCAGATTGTATATTACCATAAGAGTTCGGATGAGTTTAATTAATGTTGAAATCGGACTAATAAGTCAAGAGTTTTTACCTTTGAATTGCTGAAAATGCCATATTTAACAGTGTTTACACTCTAGAGGCCACAATTTTTATCCAATCTTTCTCAAACTTGCTCAGATTGTATAATACCATAAGAGTTCGGATGAGTCTGATTATGGTTGACATCGGGCCAATAGGTCAAGAGTTATGTACCTTTGAATTGCTGAAAATGCCATATTTTACAGTGTTTACACTCTAGAGGCCACCATTTTTATCCAATCTTTCTCAGATTATATATGACTATAAGAGTTCATATGAGTACGATTATGGTTGAAATCGGGCCAATAGGTTGAGAGTTATCTACCTTTGAATTGCTGAAAATGCCATATTTAAGGGTGTTTTTACTCTAGAGGCCACAATTTTTATCCAATCCTTCTCAAACTTGCACAGATTGTGTATGACCATAGAGTTCGAATAAGTGCAATTATTGTTGAAATCGGACCTATAGGTCAAGAGTTATCTGCCCTTGAATTGCTGAAAATGCCATATCTGACATCGGTTACACTCTTGCAACTACAGTTTTCAATGATTTTGACATGCACACAAAGTTCTCGAAGGAGTGCAATTGTTGAAATCTAATCATTGTGGCAATAGTTATCTGCCCTTGATATACTTTGAAATGCTAGAAAAGGCTTCATTTCAGTATTGTTTAGGCTCTTAAGTTACCTGCCCTTGATGTACTCTACTATACTATAATTATGAGGTTGTATTTACATGCTATACTACAAATTTGAATGGATTTAGATAAAACGGGTGAAACAGAAAGGTAAAGCTATCAGGCTACAGTACAACAGGTGAGCGATATCAGGGCCTTCAGGCCCTCTTGTTTCTTTCTCCGCACGGGTTCGAATCCCGATGGAGCTCAATTGTTGCTTGTTTTGGAAATATAGATTTTTTAACATAAATGTTTTATCAAAATAATATAAACATGCTAATATAGACTCCTGGCACCCATTTATAGAAACGGGTTTTTAGTCACTTTAATACCAGTCTCCAGTATTTAAAGGGTTTATCATATTTTTAAAATTAATTTCAGTTCTGTCTGTGATACAACTGGTGTCAACTTGAACATGCGCGTTGGCATACATACTGGTCGTGTTCTTTGTGGCGTTCTGGGATTGAAGAAGTGGCAATACGACGTATGGAGTAATGACGTCACGCTTGCCAACCAGATGGAATCAGGGGGAATACCAGGGTAAAATCATGTGACCATATAGTTTCTAATTACATCTTTCTTTTGTGAAAACATTAACTACATCATATGTTTCTAACCAATAGTTTATGCAGCAAAGGTCATTTATCTGTTTGAAAATAACTAAAGCAATAGAATGTCTTAATATAGAATAAGTATATACCGTACCTTCTCCACAAAGCGGCATTTCCACAATTTAAGGTTGTCTTCATTGTTTTGCCCTCTGTTCTAGATGGTCGCAGGAAAAGTCCGATAACTACTCGTTTAAAGCAGGCTGATACAATGTAATAATGCAGAATACATCAAAAGGCTACTTTAGACTCCTTTCAAACTGTTTAAGATGTAAGGTATAAGTAAAGTTTGTATCTGGTTCCCCAGGCGCGTGCACATCACCAAACAGACGCTTGACTATCTACATGACGAGTATGAGGTGGAGCCGGGAAACGGCGGGGAGAGGAACCCGTATCTACAGGAGAATGGCATAGATACTTACCTCATCAAGTCGAGACACCCGGTGCAGAAAAAGGTATGTTAGTTGGTTTCGGGTTAGTAATGTCTTTCAGCAACGAGGTTGTGTCGGGATTGGACCTCGTTTTAACTTTGAAAAACGTAGGTGCTCCACTTAAGCGAGTTTGAAATATAAAATGCCGGCTGTAATATCTTAAAACTGCTTTAACCGACACACTGCGTATCCTGCTTCATCAGTTAGTACCGAAGAATTTCGGATAAAGCAGGTTATACTGTAGAAGAAAAAGGGTTAATCTACTTGAAACGCCGAAATCCAACTTTCATTTTAGAGAATGTAAAATGCCACCTTAATGTGTACATACATGTCATACATTTTTGTTCGTATTTTCAGGAAACGTTCTTATCAGATAAGAACATGTCTAGTGTACGGGTTAAAAAGCTGTCATTCCGCAGTGTCACTAACTGTGTAATCAGGTTCCTACACTCTGTGAAGTATAACGCCGAGATTCCCTTCTCCAATGTGCTGTGTCCGCCCTCCGAGGATACCAAGCACAACACACATCATGGACACAGCGGCTCCAATAAGTTTGTGAGTATTTCACAGAAATGATATGATTGAAAAACGTTTGAGTTTCAATATATGGCAAGAAGTTAGATACAGTAGATGCTTTCTTACCGCCATTTAGATATACAAACAGATAGAGTAAATATATAGAAAAGTAAGATGGCCAGTATAGAGAGAAAACAAACACCATTGTGCATATAGACAGAGTGACATATTCTTTCCCAATAAAAGCGATTTTTAATTTTATTGTACAAAGTTTAAGCCAAGACAGACACCGGGTAGCCCAGCGTCTAAACGGTGTCGTACATATTTTTGAACTGAATCGTCACTAATTAAAGTAAAAACCTTCTTTTTAGCTCACCTGAGCTAGCTCAGGATGAGCTTTTGCAATCCTTGATTGTCCGTCGTGCGTCGTCCGTCGTGCGTCGTGCGTCGTCCGGGCGTCAACCATTTTAGTGTTTACACTCTAGAGGCCACAATATTTATCCAATCTTTCTCAAACTTGCTCAGATGGTATATTGCCATAAGAGTTCGGATGAGTTGGATTATGGTTGAAATCGGACAAATAGGTCATGAGTTATCTACCTTTGAACTGCTGAAAATGCCATATTTAACAGTGTTTACACTCTAGAGGCCACAGTATTTATCCAATTTTTCTAAAACTTGCCTAGATTGTATATGACCATAAGTGTTTGGATGAGTTTGATTATGGTTGAAATCAGACAAATACATCAAGAGTTATTTACCTTTGAATTGCTGAAAATGCCATATTTAACCGTGTTTACACTCTAGAGGCCACAATTTTTATCCAATCTATCTCAAACCTGCTCAGATTGTAAATGACTATAAGAGTTCAGATGAGTTTGATTATGGTTGAAATCAAACTTATAGGTCGAGAGTTATCTACCTTTGAATTGCTGAAAATGCCATATTTAACGATGTTTACACTCTAGAGGTCACAAATTTTATCTAATCTTCCTCAAGCTTACTCAGATTGTATATTGCCATAAGAGTTTGGATGAGTTCAATTATGGTTGTAATCTGATCAATAGATCAAAAGTGATCTACCTTTGAATTGCTGAAAATGATAATATTTAACAGTGTTTACACTCTAGAGGCCACAATATTTATCCAAGTTCTCTCAAACTTGCCCAGATTGTATATGACCATAAGAGTACGAAAAAGGGTGATTATGGTTGGAATTGGACAAATAGATCAAGAGATATCTACCTTTGAATTGCTGAAAATGCCATATTTTACAGCGTTTACACTCTTGCAACTACAGTTTTCAATGGATTTTGATTATACATGTACACAAAGGATGTAGCTATACGTTCTGGAAGGAGTGCAATTATTGTTGAAATGTAATCATTGTGGCAACAGTTACCTGCCCTTGATATACTTTGAAATGCTAGAAAAAGGCTTCATTTCAGTATTGTTTAGGCACTAGTTATCTGCCTTTGATGTACTTTACTATACTACAATAGGTCGACAAACTTGAATGGATTTAGAATAAAACGGGTGAAATTCAAAGTTAAAGCTATCAGGCTTCATTACAAATGGTGAGTGATATCAGGGCCTTCAGGCACTCTTGTTCTCCATTTTATCGTTCATTGCATTTGCGATAAGTTTCGTTTGACGGAAAAGAATAACGCACTAGTATCTGAATTACGCTCATGAACATTTCCTTCTACAGTGGAGAATGTGTTATTTTTTCCCAATAAACGCGTTTACGCTAAAATTATTATTTGCAGTGCAAACAGTTTGGAGCCAGATCAGACGCCGAGTAACCCGGCGTCTGATCAGGCTCCAAACTGTTTGCCACCAAGATAAACATGAATTATCAGAATTGTCCAAAAGTTGCACTTTTCTATGTTTAAGTGCTTTGCGTTTGCGTACGTTTGCGTTTAAACGGGAAAGAATAACAGATTCTCCACTGTACTGTAGGTTGAAACTCATTTCAAAACTAAATCGGTACACGTCTACTTGTTTGTATGTCACCTGTATTTTCATTAAGCTTAGTGCATTGATAGTACATGTACATGTAATGCTATTGTGTTTGGCATTTTCAGACAAAGTTTGGTTACTCGGTTACAGACAAACTCAGGAAAGCATTTAAAGAAAGGTGAGTCACGGAGGGAGTACCTCGCTATCGCTATAGCTACATGTATATGAAGCAGTTGTAGATTTATTATAAGAACTGTATCCCACCCCGGGCTATCTGTATAATTACCTAGTCAGGACAATTTAACGGACCAGTATAACACTGGGTAGTTTCAAACATGGCGGTCACATACATATTGTTTAACACTGTTATGGTTTTAAACACAGGTGACGGCTTAAAACAAGGCGAAAGGAAAGCATAAAGCCCCTGTAAAGCCTTTCTGTGCTTTACTTTCATCCTGATTTAGCGGGCATCTGTTTTAAACCATCCTTTTTAAGTAATTAAAGCACAATTGACCTGTCAGTAATCTGCACAACTTTCTGCTTTACATGCTTTACAAACAATATAAGCGGACGTAACTTCGAGACTTAAACTTTGAAGGCGTTGTTTTTTTCTTAATATACGTATTTGTTCTACAACAATAATTGTCAAAGCATGGATCCAGATCAAACGCCGTATTACACGGCGTCTGAGCTGGATTAAAGCTGTTTGTAAATGTAAGCCAAGTCTTTATTTCACCTCACTATAACAACTCAGGTAACATGTGTCTCCCATTGCGTGTTGTTGTAGAGAGGGAATACTGTATTCACGACTTTATGGAATTAGAACACGTCGTCATTTTATACTATACAAGAGTCTAAACCCTCAAGGACTACCCTCGCACGTCAATGTGAAAATTTAAATCGATTACTCAAATAGATTAACCTTTGTCATGCTAAGCACGACTTTGCCTTATTTGCAAAAAGTTTGATCCAGATCAGACGCCGCGTTTAGCGGCGTCTGATCTGGATCAAAACTGTTTTGCATTCAAAAGCAACTTTTCTTCTGTTCCAAAAGCATGAAAACTACTGTTTAGTTTCCTAGCAGATTATATATATATGAAGCAGACGCCAATTCAGCATTATAAGAGTTAATAGAATTTAAGTAATCCGTAATTAAACTTCGTCTGTCACCGCAGGCATATCAGTTCTAGCAAATAAGATACTGTTGGTAAAAAGCAAAATTGCCGAGGCTAACCCGATCGTCATAAGTGATTGTTATTCAAAAGAAAATAATTGACAGTCGCTGGGACTTAACGAGGAACACGTAACAAAAACGGCATTTTTTGAATATCAGATTTTAATTATAAACTTTATGGCAGGTTTTAGTTTTTGGATTAGCACTATTTACATGTTTTTCGTTTGATGCCTTTGAATTACTGATGTTTGACATATGGGTTTCTGGAAAACGCGTCCTCTGATCTGGCTATTTGTTGTTTGCAGCAAGTGATAATAAAAAATATGAATTAAAATTTAAAATTTTGACTTACGCAAAAATTTTGCGTAAGTAGTTTAGTAAAACGGGCCCCTGATTTCGGAGTGTACAGTTTATATGTATTTTCCAGACATTCTAACAAGCCCGCGCCTGTAGACCGCATCAATAATTATCTTAACAATGCCATAGACGCCCGCAGTGTGGATAGAGAGAAGAGTGAACACGTCAACTACTTCACGCTCAGGTTCAAGAAATCGGCCAAAGAAAAACAGGTATGCAGCGAAGGTGCTTGTATTGTATTTCAATAAATAAAGTAAAAATAGAATTGTATGTCACCTCTGTATATGTATCAGGGCTCAAGATAAGAGGGAGTAAACTGAACATATCCAATACTTTCTAACCTATTCAAGCACCAAATCCGATGGTGTTACTACTCATTAGAATCGTCTCAAAGAGACAATTCTAATGAGTAGTGACACCATAGGGTTTAACTCATTCACCCCTGAAACGTTTAATGGACAATTTTAATTTTAAAAATACGTCTAGTCCACTTTTGACTATTTGGGGATGATTTTAACGATATATTTCAGAATGACAAACAGTGTAGACCCTGATCAAAGGGTTCCATATCGAGCCCTCTGATCAGGGTCTACACTGATTGCATAGGACAAATGTAATCCTCACAGGTATACTGTATGTACAGTACGACTATACTTGTCGGTAGTGTTGAATGTGTTAATGCAGAAACAAAGATTTTAGAGTTTGAAATACCCCCCTTATCTTGAGCTCTGAGTATAATAATAAGGTAAGCTACGGCCGAATAAACATCCTTGTACAATGTACAACCCCCTGTACTGTCCACAAAACACCTCCTACAAACCAATAATTATTGGCTACAGACACATTATTGAAACCAGACAAAATGTGCAGACCCTAATCAGATGGTTCATATAAGAATCTTTTAATCGGGGTCGATACCGCTATCATTGGAAGGAATTGTTATTAACCAGCTATGCTGTTTTCAAAAGGCACGTATGTGCATCACCAGGGCTTAATCAATCAATCAATCACTTGAACCCTAGTGATGAGTGTACATGGTCTTTACCAAGATTGTACAGTAGAAACTCTCTATTACGACCACTAAAACGCAGGCTAAGTGTCTGTATGAAAGACACGTGACAGCTTAAAGCAATGTGAAAGTGAAACAGAAAGCTCCTGTACATTACTTTAAGCTGTCGTCTGTCCTAAACGACTAATATTTGACACACGTTAGTGGTCGTAATAGAAAGGTTCTACTGTACCTCTGAACAGTACAATTGCCCCATGCGTACAGTGTAGACGGATTAGTAAACCGTCTCTATTTGTCAGTTTTCAGCATACAGTAAATCAACCCGAAACCAAAACTAGGTTCAAATGGAAACTGGTATTGTTTATTTGAAGATTCAATGGTCATTTGCCTTCTTGTAACATAAAACAGTAGCTAAGTCGTGTTAATAATCAGGTGTTACGGCAGATGCCTGCTTAAAGCAAGATGAGTATTAAACAGAAGGCTTCCTGTTTTACAAATTTACGTTCGCCCTGCTTTAAGCTATCACTTGTTTTTTTTATACAGTCAATAAGCCTTCTTTTTAGTGTTCGTAATAGAGAGGTTTACTGTACATTTTATTTTTTATTTGCAGTATCAAGCAATGGACGATTTTGCGTTTGTTAGTAGTATGATCTGTTCTATGGTTATGCTGATATGCATGGGCGCCGTGAACACCGTCATGTTACCAAGGTAAGGTCACTATATCACAGTATACATTTGTTTCATAGGTACTGAGGGAACAGTCAAATCATTGTCCCTCGGTAGCAGGGAAGACCTTGAGAACTGTTGCCCGAGGCCAACGGCCGAGGGCAACAGTTCTCAAGGTCTTCCCTGCTACCGAGGGACAATGATTTGAATGTTCCCGAAGTAAATATGAAACAAGTGATTTATTACCGGACTCTCTATTTTAGACAGATCTAGTTCCTGAATTGTACATGGCTGAATGAAAAGCTAGATCTAGATCTACATAATTTGAACAACTGTATAAATTCTAGAGATTATTTATTTATCATATCTTTATTTAATTCACTACAACAACTGAACGCACAACCACTGTATTTAGAAAAGGTTTCTCTAAAATATTCAGTTTTTTTCAAATACGATTTGAAATGTAAACATTTTCTTATTGACTAAAATTGATTGACAGTTAGTTTCAATTACGTCATAAATTCATGATGACATGACGTCATTTAGAATGTAACGTCATAATTTGTTTAAAAAAAGGAAGATGCTAGATCTCATTCTGCAAGTGGTTTAACATTCTTTATTCGGAGTCATTCTTAATACTAGATTATCTATGTGTAGCCATGTTAGGGTATTGTTCGAGAGAGAAATATGGCCCGAAAAAAACCCGTAAAATGCTAGATCTATGTAAGACGCCACGGTTCCAATGCAGAACATGTTTGCGCACCATTTTCGCGCAGGCAACAGTGCCGTGAAACAGTCAACTGTTGACCGGTCAACAGTCACCTAGCATAAGTCTGGGAATTCTTTACCAAAAACAGTCAAAAATGCTTAATAAACACTTAAATAGAGAGTCAGGTAATAATAAAGAATGTGTTATTCTTTCCCAATAAACGCGTTTACTCTAAAACGTTTATTTCCACGCCAAACTGTTTGCCACTCAGATAAAAATGAATTGTATTATATATCTAAAAATTGACTTTTTCTATGTTTTAGTGTTTTGCGTTCAATTTCGTTTGCCTTTAAACGGGAAAGAATAACGTTTTCTCCACCTCCACTGTACAAGGACATTGATATACAGTGCTCCTTCCCTTCAACAACCTTCCCAAAAGGACTCCTTTCTTACAACGACCCTTGTCGCAGTTCCCGAAACATGATAATATAGCCCAACCTATTCACGGCTGCAATGTCGTCTGCTTAAAATCGTCATTCATTTTCGTTTTTTATTTATAATTGAATTTCCTATCAGCAAACAGTGTAGACTCTGACCAGACGCCGCATTATGCGGCGTCTGATCAGAGTCCACACTGTTTGCCTTTGTCCCATATATGGGACCGTGGACTAAGATGGGATCTCCTCTGTATTTGCGTTTGTTCGGTGTTCTATTTAAGAAACAAAAGTGCATTTCCTTTCCGTTGCTCACGTTTCGCCAATTTTCTCATATTTCATTACAATTACAAAATGATGGGAAACAGATTATATTTTTTGCGACTAAATATTCCGATAAATTTAACCAACTGCTCCAGAGGAGGGTTTCTTTTGATTTGTATTGGATAAGATATAGCTTCTGTCTTGCGTTGATATTTTGCCAGGATGCTTATCAAAACACACCGTTTAGTTGTTTCAGTGCTAATGTTTGTCTGCAATTATTGTTATCTGATACAGTGAAGAAGACATTATTATTTCCTATTAAACGCGTTTACGCTAAAAAAAAATATTTCCATTGCAAACAGTTTGGAGCCAAATTAAACGCACGTTAACCCGGCGTCTGATCAGGCTCCAAACTGTTTGTCACTAAGATTATAATGTAAAATCAAAATTTTCAAGAAGTTGTCCTTTTTTACGACTTATTGCAATATGTTTGCGTTTCGTTTGCGTTTAAACGGGAAAGAATAGTGTCTTCTCGACTGTACAAATCTCTTTAAAAAGGATGTTCTAAAATTTCTGTTAAAAACAATTTAGATTATGAGACGACGGAAAAAACTATGCGTCTCATCTGGACCTTTATTGCTCGCAAGGTAATCTCGATTTCGGCGCTGGTGTGCAAGAGTTCACAAACATCTTGCCCCAAAACCGTCATCCAAACTCGGAGTTGCAATTCATTTGATCTGAATCTTAACTGTTTTCAATGGTCGCCAATTTGTGCTGTGCATAAGCAGATTTCAGGGACCCATTTAAAAGTCATTATGAGATCGGGTAATTATAAGAATGATAACGACTCTTGAAAAACAGCATTTATACCTGAGAATCCACTTTGTCGTGCCAGACTGATTGAAATACAGTAAAACCTCGCTATTACGACCACTAAATTTTGTTAATTATTTGGATGTGTACGATAGGTGACCGCTTAAAGCAAGGTGACAGTGAAACAGAAAGCTCCTGTAGGAGCTTTCTGTTTCACTGTCACATTGCTTTAAGCTGCCACCTCTCTATTATACAATTAATTAACCTTCGTTTAAGTGGTCGTAATAGCGAGGTTTTACTGTATACAGGTTAACAGGTTGATACAGTGGAGAAGACGTTGTTCTTTCCGAATAAATGTGTTAATGCTTTTGCCTAAAACTATGATTTCCATTACAAGCAGTTTGAAGCCAGAATAGACGCCGGGTAAAATTTTTTATTTCCATTGCAAACAGTTTGGAGCTAGATCAGACGCCGGGCTACCCGTCGTCTGATCTAGCTCCAAAATGTTTGTAATGACAATAATAGTTTTAGCGAAAACGCGTTTATTGGGAAAGAAAAACGTCTTCTCCACTGTCTCGTTTTGAGATGTTCAACCGTAGCTGTACTATTTTCCTTTATTGCAGGACTCTCCTCTTGCTGATGTTATTTTTAGCAACATTCTCGTGGATAGCGGTCATTCTCATACTCATATTAAGCGTTAAATTACAGGTAAGAAATGAACCAATTCTGTTAAGTGTAGACCTATTCTTTTTGTTGACGTATGTTTGGGGTTTTTGAAAACATTGTTCTTTCTTATTAGGGTCTGCATATTGTTTTCTGACATAAATACTGTACTTTTGCATTGAGAAAATGCTCTCTGGTTGGTAAGCAAATGTAACTGTTGAGATGATAGATGATATATTATAGTTAAGAGGTAGCCAACAGTGTATACACTTAAGATAGTCGAACTAAGTCGAATTGATACAAACTTCTACAATATAGTTTTGATAATTCGGACTCGCTTTATTCGAACTAAACCGTATTTCGAAGTTAAAACATGATATAGCCGCTTAGCTACGTTTGGACTTTAGCTAAGAAATTTCGAGTTTTCGATGTATGACTGTTTGCTGTTCTATAGAAAACCTCGTGCGTGTACTTCCAAGTAATTCTCGACACACACTATTTAACATTTTTTTCCTGGATCACTGAACATTACTCTTATTCTAATAGTAAGAGTTTGAAAGAAATGCGGCTAATGGTTAAAAAGTCATATTACAGACGAACCTCTACAGTTCGAGCTCGCGTAAGTCGAATGCCATATTTTAAAGTTATAACGTGGCTTGGTCATGATGTAATATCTAAAAAAGGCAAGCCCGGATTATCGAAATCCAACTGAAAAAATACAAGTCATAGGCCGTGAGCCAGGCACCTGAAATTTGAGGTACGGGTACCATTCGGGTGAATAAGGTTCACTATGATTTTCAGGAAGCCCAAACCCTCTGCTTTTAGGAAATGTATGATAGCAGTAAATTCATGGCAGCTTTGTTGGCTTTTGAGGCATTTTGTTACCCCACCCACCGAGTTAACGTTGTAAAAGGATCATTGTTGTCACAATCGTACTTTTTGTACTGCATGCATTTTTATTGGTGCCTAATATCAAAACGGGTATTGAAACATGCCATTAAATGTTATTGACATTATAAAAGGTTTTAACTTCGGTAAAAACCAAATTTCCTTCACTTTTTTTGACGAAAAAATCACCTTTTTATGCCTTTAGACAAATGTCTTTTGATGAGGATGGCATATAGTGATCCTACTGGCGGTGCGTACGAGTTAAACATATTTTACCGATTCTTGTAGCAATAACACCGTGTAATAAAATGCTTTGGTACTTAAACAGTTGTTGTTTAGGGTAATTCCCAATCCAAACATATTATCCTACCTCGGTTTGACATTGACCTTGACCGAATTTTGTCTACGAATATGTTATCAGGGTTGTTTATTGGTTAACTAGATTTTACTGTTTCGTCTAGCATCAATACCGCATATAAGAATGATTTGATACTTGCTGCTTTTGATCATTGCCAATTAACCCATATCACCTTACCTCAGTTTTGACCTTGACCTTCACCGAATTTGGAACTAAAATATGTTATAAGGGCTGTTTTATTGGTTAACTAGATTTTACCGCATCGTCTAGCATTATTACCGCTTAGTAGAATGCTATGAAACTTTCACAGTTATGGCTTAGAATCATTCTCAGTTCACCCATATCACCCAACTTCCATTTTGACATTGACCGTGACTGAATTCGGACTTAGAATATCTTAATAAGGGATGTTTATTGGTTAACTAGATTTTACCGTTTCATCTAGCATTAACAACTTTTATTAGAATGCTTTGAGACTTGCACAATTGTTACATTCGATAATTCCCAATCAGCGAGTATCAACAAAACTTAATTTGGCATTGACCTTGACCTTATTGTGGACTAAGAATATGTTTTATGTGCTATGTCAAGGTTAAATAGATTTTATCTTTTCGTCTAGCACCGCTTACTCAAATACTTGGATACATAATTATACAGTTGTCCATTCATAATCTATCCATATCACCCAACCTTGTGTTTACTTTGATAATACCACAGAGATCACTGTCAATGAGGACACACAAACTCGCATTGGGACCATACCCTTCCGCTTGAACACTTGTGCCACCATGCGTTGCTATATAACAGTGCATCTATCAGCCAATTTAGAGACATTCTTGAAGATACGAAACACGAGAACTCTCACACACAACTGAAAAGGTCACAAATGCAGAACTACGAGGAAAAAGTTACTAAAGTAACATATCTAATAAGAGGCTGGTTCAACCCATTTGAAATAAATCAAGATCTGATTAGCATATCCACCGTTAATGCAGTACCTTGAGACATCGCAAAATACCTTTTGAGTGCGCATGCGATTGGTCAATGATGAGATTGGTCAATGCTCGTATGCACAATTTAAAGGAGATCAACCATGATGGAATAAAGAGCAACACAGTTTAGACATCAAGCAGCATGAAAGTGAAATCCAGTTCTTATAGCTGATAATGCTTTTGTTCGGTCGCATCATAGTTATGGCACACACATGCAATCTCCAGATAAATTTCATTATTTTACTTATTGCTCTTTGGCAATAGTCTTTCTCAACATCAAATGGTTTGCTAAGAAATCCATCAATGCTGCATTAGCATTGAGCTAACAGAAAACGCTTGGCTTAGCTGAAGGTGTCCCGAAAAAGTCTGTCTCTGTGATTGACGGAATGAACCTCGTATAGAGAGTCAAAATATACCAATGCATTTTTGTGGCTGCGCAAGCACTATTCTATCGATGGTACTCGAGGCGGCAGTGACAGTGATAGAATAAATGTATACAGGGGAGACGCTTCTGTAGCAATAAGGTCAATAATAATATTCTTATAGCATTCCTGGTGCATCAATGGATGAAAACTGAGCACAGTCAAAGGTTACAGAGGATTTGATTTGATTATTTTTTTACGTCGCTTTCAACAGTATTTCAGTCATATCGCGACGTCCAGCTAATTATAGGTGGAGGAGGACCCCAGAAGTCCTTTATGCACTGTTTAAGGCACAAATCGACAACTGGGTAGAACCATCGACCTTCCGTAAGCCAACTGGAAGGCGTCCCCACATGAGAAATCCGAACGACCCTACTGGGATTCGAACTCACAGCGGTGAGGAGCTTAGTGATGTAAGTCACAGTGACTATACCACTAGGCCACGGAGGCCCCTAGGTTACAGAGGAAAATATCGCACCTTACGTTGAAATCAAATGCTTAAAAAAAAAATACAATGGATGCGAGGAGGTACAGGGTCTTTGAAGCAGCCAATAAGAAGCAAATGAACGTATTTAAGAAATGCTGGACAATGACATGCACAAGTTATATATGATATCCTGAAAATTGAGGACGCGATTGACACTGATGTTTGCAAGTCACTGAATTGAATGTATGTTTTAACATGTTGTGACACGGTCAGCGCATTTGCTGGTAAGAATAAAACACGCGCACTGAAATTGATGAATGGTAATGCTGAAGCTCAATAATGTTCCCAGACTTTGAATAGGAAAGGGGTACCCCTCCTGCTTTGATATACAGACTTGAGATATAAACGTCAGCTCTATGCCCTGTAAGCGTCATCAGCAAAAGTGAATGATCAGCGGTACGGCTTATTATGTACCACATAGGGTAAGATAGAGCGCCACCAGGTACACCTAATGCCTGGATGGATGGATTAATTTATTTTGGTTTACGGCACTGTGCCACAAAATGGGTCATAAAGCGCCAGTGAATGATGGGGAAATGATGAGACGCGATGATGACGATGACTTCGTGCAGATGATTTTGACTAATTTCGTCCTTTGCAAAGCAGCAAATAAGATCAAAACCAACTACCTTTCTTCCTTAATTTTAGTTCTTAGAAGAGGGGGTAATTTCGTTCTAACAAAGAGAAACAATTCCGTATGACAATTAACCCACAGAAATACAACAAGATAGGAATGTCTGGACTCTTTAGTTAAGCACACTTTAAGAGCTAACCTCAAGGCTGCTATTTGGAGTCGATGATATTCCAAGTCCTGTAGGAAGAGGATGGAAAGTTGTGAAAGAGGGTGAGATTGATCAGCTATTAGACGACTTGCTGGATAGAAAACAGATCCGACGTAGATGCTTGACCTACTAGTGGGGAGATGTGCTAGTAAATGTACTTTGCCTAAATGTGTATGCATTTCTTATGGTTTGAATAGTACGAACATGTTCAAACTCCCTAACTGTGATAATCAGGCAACTAGTATAGAATCAGACGATGAAGAACATCCACTGTTAGAGGCTGAAAACATTGAGAGTGAAGGAAATGTGAGAATTGGTATTTTTACATAAACATTACAGCCTACACTTCAGTGGTTGTAATGCATTGATTATTCGTCAATGTCGACTAGATGTTTAGACATTTTCATAACACTGTTGTCAATGGTTTGTAAGTTAATGCCAATAGATTGCCTTTAAACTTAAATCCTTTGACCCGAAATATATGTTTTTCATCTGTTATGTGCTAGCAGGTGTATTTGAAAATTGCAGAGTCAAGGATTTGTACAATATTAGCCTTAGCATAAGAATAGAGTAACAATGTCTTAGAACATTACTGCTTTAAGAGAACCCCGGAGGCACTCTTAGCAGTACTGTTTATTCTGATTTTTTTTCAAGGTCCAAATTAGGTCAAGTCCAAGGCCAAACCGAGCTTTGGTGATATTCCTGGATTTCGAAAGGTTCAATGTATTCAGTATGCAATGATCAAATCATTCCAGAAAGAAGTAATAACTCTGGAGAAACGGTAAAATCTATTTTACCAAGAAATAGCTCAAAAATAGCTGGGAATGGTTCAAGGCAACAACTTTAGAAGTGTAAAATCATTCTAGTGAGCTGTTTTCATGCTAGATAAAATGTTAAGATATGGTTGACTTCGTACGAACGAACAGGGCGATTACTTTAATTATGCCACCTGCATCAATAGATTCCAGGAGCCAAAACAGGGATTTTTCGTTATGAAATGGATGACGTAATTTATTGTTTTCGCTTAAGTAAATTACTTAAACAATTCCAATAATGCCTAATGGCATGTTACAATACTTTTTTAATGTGATGCTTCAAAAACACGTATGCATGACCAAATGTATTATTGTGATAATGATGGTCCTTTTACAATGTTAAACTTGGTGGGTGGGGTAACAAAAATGCCTTTTTTGCTAGAGTAAATTACTTCAACAATTCCAATGATGTCTAATTGCATGTTACAATACATTTTTATAATGATACTTCAATAAAAATGCATGCGCTACCAAGAGTATGATTGTGATAATGATGGTCCTTTCACAATATTAAACTTGTTGGGTGGGGTAACACATATGCCTTTTTTGCTAGAGTAAATTACTTCAACAATTTCAATAATGTCTAATGACATGTTTCAAGACATTTTCAATATGATACTTCAATAAATTTGCATGCATTACCAAAAGTATGATTGTTATAATGATGGTCCTTTTACAATGGTAAACTTGGTGGGTGGGGTAACAAATATGCCTTTTTTGCCAAAGTAAATTACTTAAACAATTCCAATAATGTCAAGTGGCATTTTACAATACATTTTCAATATGATGTTTCAATAAAAATTCATACATTACCAAACGTATGATTGTGATAATGATGGTCCTTTTGCAATGTTAAACTTGGTGGGTGGGGTAACAAAAATGCCTAAAAAGTCAACAAAGCTGCCATGATTTTACTGCTATCATACATTTCTTAACTAGTCACACATTGATCTTTCCGAAAATCATAGTGAACCTTATTCACCCGATTGGTACCAACCAACCCCTCCGGCTCACGGCATATCAGTCATAATGTCGTTGTTTATTCAACATAAACGCAAAGCGACAAATTGTACATTATGATAGATTTTCTGGGAAATGAGTTTGCTTGAACATATTCCTAAATGTGTCTGTTTCAGTGTACAGAGTTTGACATCCGGAAGTCGTCCGGTCTTCGACTGTTTGTCATTGTCACTACCATAGTGCTTATTTACGCCATGGCTCAAGTCAACGTGGTGAGTGCATCTTTTCTCAAAATGCTTTATGTTTTAAATAGCAAAGACTTGTTTTGTTTAAAACAATGATTAAAGGATGAATATGAGAAAACTGCTTGCCATTTCAAAATTAGCTGTTCTTGTATAAGTATCAATAAATCCACACAGGACAACTAAAAGCTACACATGCTAAAGCCGCAATACATGAATATACCGCACATGTAGTTTATTATTAATGCCACAGAGGCATTATTATGTCATAAAACATAGGCGAAGACTTGTTAATGCCACTCAGGCGAATAAGTGTATGCCACACAGGTTAAACATAAGATAATTATATTAGGACTTTATCACTAATGTTTCTATAAACAAATAATATGAAACACAACGGCATATAAAACCGATCGGAAGATGCACGTATCAACATGGTTTCATTAATTAACACTAAAGGTAGACACAACTTAAGTAACGTCATCACACAGTTATTTCTTTTGTGACAAATGGACTCGTCCGCGATCGTATTTTATACAATTGAAGGAAACTATTCAGATTGTAATCAGTTGTGATTGAGTTTATTTAAACGAATACTGGACGCACAATTCGCTACAACAAAAATAATTATGACAGTAAATTGTTACATTCTAATTCATAACCAATATAAAAGATAATACATTAAAAAAATAATTACTTACGACATTTGTTAAGCAGTTAATGCGCTAGGTACAAAAACAAATACTTAGTAAATCTATGTACTACTGTAGGCTTAATATTGTGTCTACTGAAGAGGACATTGCAAACAGTGTATGCCATAATGAGACTCCATAACCACGTCTCATCAAGGTCTGCACTGTTTGCTACTTAATATGAAATGTCCATCCATTTTTCCCCGTCGGTCCATGTACATAATGAAACAAAACATACATCTACATTTTGCAAGTTAGAACCTTATAGTTAAACAGGGTGTTTTCATATAAGTTAACCACTAACAACGTATAGTTCAGTTTGTTCTTTATTTGAGTATAATCATATTTACAACTAATATAAAGACAACGTGAAATACATCATACTATACAAATTAACCATACCGTTCATAAATGAATTAAATGAGACTATGTTAAGTGGAAATAACATTTACTGTCCTTTGAAGTGTTGCACACACGTATCTTCATCTATAGTTTAAAAATAGTTTATTGCTGATATACATATAATACATATGTACATATTTAACACAACGTAGTATAATTAAATGTAAATTGATTGGGCCAGAAGTTCTTACAACGTTAGTAAAAGTCCTCCCCTAATAGATATACATCTACAAAGATACTATCCATATATTTAGTATATACATAATTAAAATACTTACAAATTCCAAAAATCTACACAATTATACCATTTTAACAGAGTGCTATGATTGTCTTTAAAATCTGTAATAAAAATGGATTAAAAATTTGACAGACAAAAGGATCAAACAAGTCAACGAAAGAAAAATGACATAACATCGATTATTATCTCAAATCAGATTTGAGATAAACTGATAAATTGAAGTTATGTATATAGTACAGTCAGTCTGTGTAATCGATCATTTAATGAAATGACTGGAATATTAATCATTTATTAATACATCATTTACAATAAAAATCTTATCGTTTTAGCAAAATCGTTTTATTTGTTGGAAAGCTCATGTATATCTTAATTTATATATAAGGCAATTTACAGAAAACCCTATCCATTACGACCACATTAAATAAGGCTAATCGGTTGCATGAAAATACAAGTGACAGCTTAAAGCAAGGTGAACGTGAAACAGAACGCTCCTTAAGGAGATTTTACCTTCTCATTGCTTAAAGCAGTAACATGTCTCAAACACCTGATAATTCAACCATTTAGTAGTCATAACGGGTTTTACTGTATAAGGCAAATCATTTTACTCTAGTTCTGTTGTGCGAACGGTGGACTTCACATCTTCATGGACGTGTCATCGTTCTCTGCCAAGACCACTGACGACCATCTGGACTGCTCTGTACCTCACTATATCTACATGGCCTGTGTTCTTGCCTACATTACAATCTCAGTGTTCCTCAAGCTCGCTGCTGGCATTAAACTCCTCCTCATGGCCGTCATTGGCGCTGTCTATATAGTCCTCATGCTAGTCACACATCAACAAATCTTTGACGAGTTTGACAGCATTTATCAGTAAGTATTTGCTCTACATCGTATATTTGCCACTTGTGTTGTTAGTGTTGCACTTGCTAAAAGTGCCGTTTCTTCTACATGTGTCACTGACGTATTTTGTTCAACTTTAGCTATTATTGTCCTTTGTTCTACAGCTACTTCGGAGAAGACATTTTTCTTTTCCGTTTATTCCTTTATGAAACGCAAGCGCATTGCATTAAAAACGTTAAATGTGACAATTGCGTAATAATGTTAATTACATGTATATTTAATTTTACATTAATCTTAGTGGCAACCAGTTTCAAGCGTGAACAGACGCCGGTTATTTCGGCGTCTGGTCTGGCTCCACACTGTTAACAATAGAAATAATTGTTTACGCATGCACAAATGCGTTTATCGGGAAAGAAATATGTTTTCTTTACTGTTATTTGTCAAAAAGGGTTTCTGTCGTTCTACATTTGTCATTGGTGTATTTCGACCATGTGTTACTTTTCTCCTATCCCTTTTGTCCTGCATTAAGGATCCTTCTGTTTATAAGTATTTCTAGTTTTCTTCCTTCAGTGGTCACTTTAACACATTTGTTACTGTAATGGTCAACACACATTAAAAGCGAAGCTCCAACAGTATTGGCCTTAGGTCAAAGCCTTTGCTGCTTTTACATTTCCTGCTACTACTATTACTTCTATTATATAACTTCATATACCGTTTCAGTCCAGTTGTTCCTACCGATGTTACTGGTATTGTGGTGCTAATCATTTTCATGATCACGTTATATGTCCAAGGCCGCCAGACAGAATGGACCTCGAGGCTGGACTTTCTATGGAAAACCCAGGTTCGAAATCTGCATAAATTGTTTTAATACATGTATAAGCCACTCATGGGCAGTACATATTTAAACCCCATTTTCACCGCCGAATTTGCAATAAGTCGACTTTACAAACAGTTTAGATCCTGATATCGCGTCTGAACAAGATCTGAACTGTTTGACACTTGTATCGATATTTCTTAAGTCATACTGGCTTTGAAACGTTCTTGCAGACAACAAAATTGAAGCAGACAACAAAGTCGCAGAGAAGGGCGCGACAATGCCAACTCTATAAAGAGATAGGGCGCCGATACTAATTATCCTCAAAGGAAGATTTTTTCGTTTTGAGGCAGGTGTCAACTATAAGCAAGATGAGCGTCAAGTCAAATGCTTTCATTCCAACATTTCTACCTTACCGTTATACAGCAACAAGCTAATGTTGTTTGAATATCGCTCGCAGTTTTAATCGAGAAAACGTTGTTCTTTCACGATAAACCTATGTATGCTATATCGCAAATAGTTTAGAACCAGATCAGCCGGGTAACACGGCCTCCGATCAGGCTTCAAATTGTTTCCCACTCAGACTAAATTCAATAGTTGAAATTGTCTAAATGTTGTCATTCTCTGCATTTGTTGCAATGCTTTTGAGTTTACTTTGCGTTTAAACGGGAAAGACTAACGTATTCTCCACTGTTTAGTGGAATTATATCGCCTTACGCGGCGCCTTATCTAGGTCCCAACTGTTTTCATATGAAGTGCTATTGAGCTTTGCACTGAAAGGGCTAATCTTAATTGAGAAAACACAAAGTGTAGTTATAACATCGAAACTTGTTACTGTCGCAATGCATAGCAATTAGTAACTTTTCTAGTTGAAATCTTAATTTATGCTTTCGGAAACCGTACCAAACTTTTAGAATATAAATCAAAAACGATGTTACGCCTTATCACCAAGGGCATTCGTTTAAGATTGTTCTCTGAAGTGATGTCAATAGTTTACATAATATGCTGTTTGAATTTAGAAACATTGCTATAAGTGTCAACGAATTTTAATCCTAATCAGACTCCGAGTTCCTCTGCATTTGGTGTATATCCGAACTGCTTACAAAATTTGAATGTACTAGAACTTGATAGTGAAGGGTTAAATTTAGGGGGAAAGTGAAAATTATCTTTTCAAGTCTTAAATGACAAATGCGGGTTATCGTAGAACATCATTAGTGCTCTTGTTAAATAATTTATTTTGAAAGAGTCAGGAGCGCATTAAGGAAACAAGATCATATTTGATGACTATCACATATTATGTGTGATTATTTCTTTCCATATATAATATGTGACTTTACAGAACACTGAATAGTGTTTCTTTGCTATAGATGTATACAAAATCAAACTTCAACTAACCGCTATTAAAATGTTTTACCACCAATACGTTTAATTGGAAAGAAAATCATACCTTGGTGTACTGAAATTCGTATGTGAGCCGTGTCATGAGAAAACAGTCTTATTGCATTGCAACCCGTGAAGATCAAGGCCAGCTGCCGGGTCTTTTACGCGGCGGCTGGTCTTGATCTTCACTGTTTGACACCCATATGCGTCTAAAACATTGTATGAGGCTGTATTATATACGGTATTTGACAATGTAGACCAAACTCAGATACAGAGTCTGGGATGACACAGACTCGGTCTGTATGATGGTGGAGTGCAATAAGGCAGGGTTTGTCATGGCACGGCTAATATGACTGTATTGTTTCAGGCTACAGAGGAGAAGATAGAGATGACGGACCTTCAGAACAACAACCGCCAAATATTGTGTAACCTCCTTCCAGCATACGTGGCCGCTCACTTCATTGACAATCAAAGTAGAAGTCATATGGTAAGTTCCAGTGTAGGACGTCTTATTATTACCCGTTTCAGTCATTTTCCCATAAAATACGCCTCTTTACGTCGTAATTTTACTACTGTGCTAAAAAAAGAAATGATTCTGCTTGATACAGTCATGAATGTGCACAATAAAAATTATGTTCTGTTTCTTTTTTCACAATCATTTTAATCTTGTTGGAAAACATTTCGGAGCCTGATGAGGCCCCTAATTGCACCTGATACTATAGGGTTGTATTATGTCTATAGGGAAATAATCACGTGCTTTCCATCGTTTACTTCCAAACAATTAAAATGTACACTAAACTTGGTATAAATGTCGAAAGCCAGGGGTAACAATATTGGCAAACATGGGCTGTTTGACTCGCATATCAATGTTTCTTTAAAAAAAGCACATACACATACACGCACAATTCGAACTTTTATAAATAAAACAGACACAAATTTCAGCAGATGATTTTATGACAGTAACTGTGTTTTACGGGTTATAACGTCCAAATGACAGTGAAGGGTTTAGAATATTAGTTTCAAATGGGTCTGAAAATTAGTATGATTTGTGGTGAAAAGAATAGTGTAATACAGTGGAAAAGACGTTATTCCTTCCCACTGACATGTTTCCAAATGCAAACAGTTTAGAAAGATCAGGCTCCAAATGTTTGTCATTCAAATTAAAACAAGTCGTCCAAATTTTCAAAACGTTGTCAGTTACTCCGTGTTACCTCATTGCCTATGCGCTTAAAGGGCACGAATAACGTTTTCTGCTCTGTACCTGTAGTGAATAAACAATGCCTTCATAGATCGCTTGGTTTACAAGAATCACTTGTACATGTATTCAAATCTTTTCTAAACAATAATTAACAAAACATTAACATTTACTTATTGGATAAATAGTTGTGATCTTAATCCTTTGGAAACATATTTGTTGATACCAATATAGTTTATCGATGTACTATACTTTAGTGCAGCAAAAGTGAGTATCACGTTTTATGTCATATTGCCGGAGTCTACAATCGTTGCCGGTATTTATTTCGTTTTTGCCTGCTTAACTACACACTGTGCAAGACGTTTTCCGTTTTTTAATAAAACGTCTTTATGCTAAAATTAAACATGTTATGAAATCAATTAGAAGTCTGACCAGATTCCAAATAATTGGCCCCTCACATTAAAAATGTTGTCAACCGGTTTGTTTTAAAAAAAATCATTTTCTGCATTCTATTGCAGTGCGTCGGCGTTTAGTTCAGTTAAACCCATAGCGCCATAGCCTTTTCCTAGTATTGAGGATTAAGGCACATTCTGATTCACTTTCAACGTGCTTTAAGCTACCATTTGCTAAACTATAGGAACTATTTCTTGTGATACATATTCATGACTGTAAAAATATGAACAATTTTCTTCAGTTGGGGACTAAATTAATGGCGTCAAAGTACTATCTATGGAGTACTGGGTTAAACGCTAAAGAATATAAAAAGAAATAACGTTTTTTCCTTGTAAAGTTGATAATTCTATTTTTGAAAAGAAGAGTTATTTCACTCTCATGCTTTAGGGGCGTGTCACTACAATTATCACAATTACAAGGATAGCAGGAGCCATTGGTCTGATCATGGTCTACATGTTGTGCACACTATAAACTATCTCATTCTGTAGTTCTGTTTTTGCTTCCATGAAGTTGCTATGGAATCAGATTGCTCGATCGTTAATTATCTTTAAATCCTATTAGATTTAATTAAGTCCTATTTCCGAATAGAATTAATTTCATAACACTATTAAGATACATACTCAAGTTGCAACTGCAGCGTTTAAGACATTTGAGCTCGATTTGAAAGGCTGTTGTTAATATCAATTTTCACCTCGATGGAGAAAATCTGTTTGGTGCTAAAGATCACTTTTATCTTAAAGAGTGTCTATTTAAAGCTGCTGTATTAAATTTTGCAATTATAAAACTGATTAAGTACTTAGTGCAAGATTGTCTTTTAGGAAAGCATGCCATGGTGTTATTAATATGCAGAATTCACATTACCTTAATTAAATATAGATGCTAATCTAATTTCCTGCTCGAAAAAGAAGCATCTAAATTTCATATGTAAAAACCTTTATCATTTGTACTGAATTCGTGTACACGAAAATTAAGTATCAAACAGTTTGGATTTGAGTTGCTCGGCGTCTGATCTGGATCCAAACTGTTTGCAAACGCGAGTCATCTTTTGTTCAGCATGATAGAGGTTGTATTGGAAGCAAGCGGCTTTTTATTTCCATCTCCTATGGCTATAACTTGCTGAATGAATATTGTCTCCATTAATTTTTTATGTTTTAACGTTCAATTTAATGTAATTAACGTGCATTTTAATCTAATTTATATCAATTAAAACTGTTCATGTAATATACATTAAATCTGATGAAAAGTCCACTGTCTCTGCTTTCCAAAATGATGCTATTATTCACAATATTATTCTCAGAATTTTAAGTCTCTTAACACATTATAGTTGTAGTTTTAAGAAAATGTTGTCTGCTGGAATTCTCAAACGGTGTCCTTTACACAATCGAGAACCTTGATTACTTGTCCTCGTATAGACGTACCAGTTAGCCACGTTTAACACTTTACTTAATAGCCTGATTTAAGTTTTGAAAATAATAACCACTTAAAGCAGGTTGAAAATATATTAGAATGCGCATTGAGGCACATTCTGCTTTACTTTCAGTCTGCTTTAAGTCACCATCTTCTATGATTTAGAAATATATTTATGTTAGTGCATATTTATGGTTGTTCAAAGTTGAATTAATTTCTTTAGTGGAAGAATTGATTAAATACGTATCTATATAGATAGGTAAACTGTGAAATGCGGTACTGTTCAATTGAAACGCGTATCAGTAATCGCAATGTAACTGAAGAAATATGAGTGAGGTCGACTCTAGAAGAGTTCTATTTATCGAAGATGGACTTATGTTATTTATCTGAGTTCTGTATGTTATTTTCAGGAACTCTACAGCCAACATTACAGTAAGATTGGTGTGTTCTTTGCGTCCATACCTAACTTCTCTGAGTTCTGTATGTTATTTTCAGGAACTCTACAGTAAACATTACAGTAAGATTGGTGTGTTCTTTGCGTCCATTCCTAACTTCTCTGAGTTTTGTATGTTATTTTCAGGAACTCTACAGTAAACATTACAGTAAGATTGGTGTGTTCTTTGCGTCCATACCTAACTTCTCTGAGTTTTGTATGTTATTTTCAGGAACTCTAGTCAACACTACAGTAAGATGTGTGTGTTCTTTGCGTCCATTCCTAACTTCTCTGAGTTCTGTATGTTATTTTCAGGAACTCTAGTCAACACTACAGTAAGATTGGTGTGTTCTTTGCGTCCATACCTAACTTCTCTGAGTTTTGTATGTTATTTTCAGGAACTCTAGTCAACACTACAGTAAGATTGGTGTGTTCTTTGCGTCCATACCTTATTTCTCTGAGTTCTGTATGTTATTTTCAGGAACTCTAGTCAACACTACAGTAAGATTGGTGTGTTCTTTGCGTCCATACCTAACTTCTCTGAGTTCTGTATGTTATTTTCAGGAACTCTACAGCCAACATTACAGTAAGATTGGTGTGTTCTTTGCGTCCATTCCTAACTTCTCTGAGTTTTGTATGTTATTTTTAGGAACTCTACAGTCAACACTACAGTAAGATTGGTGTGTTATTTGCGTCCATACCTTATTTCTCTGAGTTCTGTATGTTATTTTCAGGAACTCTACAGTCAACATTACAGTAAGATTGGTGTGTTATTTGCGTCCATACCTTATTTATCTGAGTTCTGTATGTTATTTTCAGGAACTCTACAGTCAACACTATAGTAAGATTGGTGTGTTCTTTGCGTCCATACCTAACTGCTCTGAGTTCTGTATGTTATTTTCAGGAACTCTACAGTAAACATTACAGTAAGATTGGTGTGTTCTTTGCGTCCATTCCTAACTTCTCTAAGTTTTGTATGTTATTTTCAGGAACTCTAGTCAACACTACAGTAAGATTGGTGTGTTCTTTGCGTCCATACCTTATTTATCTGAGTTCTGTATGTTATTTTCAGGAACTCTACAGCCAACATTACAGTACGATTGGTGTGTTCTTTGCGTCCATACCTTATTTCTCTGAGTTCTGTATGTTATTTTCAGGAACTCTACAGTCAACACTACAGTAAGATTGGTGTGTTCTTTGCGTCCATACCTAATTTTTCTGAGTTCTACATGGAGCTGGATGCGAACAACCAAGGCATGGAATGTCTCCGGGTGCTTAATGAGATTATTGCTGACTTTGATGAGGTATAGTCACATTGACTTCAGTAACAGTGGAGAAAACATTAGTATTTCCAGTTTGAACGCAATCGAAACGCAAACGCTTTGCCATAAAACGTAAAAATTAAAAGTTTTAGACCTATTTGGTTATCGCAAACAGATTGGAGCCTGGTCGGATGCCTGGCTACCCGGCGTCTGATCTGGCTCGGAACTGTTTGCAAAGAAAATAACAGTTTCAGCGTAAACGCGTTTATGGGGGAAAAAGAATATCTTTTCCGAATGAGAGGGGGCCAATGTCGGTTAATATCGGTACTCTACAGAAAGAAATCGGTCATTCTCGTCAACTGTCGGTCCGTTCCGAACTATGGTAATGCATCGTATTGAATCGGTCGTCAATTGACGTACAGGCCGATCGTTGTAGGTAGAGTACCAATTTTGATCTGATTCCATTGGGGGTCCTCATATTAACACTGTCAACGTCAAAGTGTAACATTTGCTATAAGCCTTTCAGCGTTAAAGTGTCTTCTGCTTTGATATTGCAGCATGTACTTCCGTTTTAAAACTAGTAAGATTTAAATCAGGTAGATTAACAGAAGAAATATTTAAAAGGAATGTGTTATGCGGCGTCTGATCAGGATCCAAACTATTTGCAAACTCGGTTGTATTCGGCTATGATGGTGAACAGATTACTGTCAAGAAACAATGAACTACTGATAAACACATAGGAAGCAAATCAGATTATACATACAACGAAAACCTTAAGACTCAATGTTCAATCATTGACAAACAGATAGAGTTAAATACATGTGGCATGTGTAAGCAGGATGAACATAAAGCAAACCACCCCTGCAAGTGGCACCCGGGTCACTGTCTCCCTTCTACTTTTGGCGTTGCTTTAAAACTAAGTTTATAAACGTTTACTTTACCAATCCATTATATACATCCACATGGTCGCAACCTATTTGATAATTTCTAATATATGTAGGGGAGGTAACTCTTGTTGGCCTATCTTTGCCATTTCGATTTGAGTTGTTTGCCATATATTTATTTGTGTTTTAATTTACTTCTTCTGTTTTTACTCCAGTCGCTGAACGAGCCTCGTTTCCGATCAGTGGACAAGATTAAAACTATTGGTAGCACGTATATGGGAGCAGTTGGTCTAATGCCAGAGTACAAGATACAAGCGGTAAGAACTATACTATATCACTACACAACACTCTGAAAAAGGTTTGTTTCTGACCCCTGAATCTTCAGATAACCATTTTCAGTTTCCAATAAGGTCTGGCCTATTTCTTACTCTTAAGGGGTTATATTACAATATATTGAAGACTGACAACTTTTATTTTATTTTAAGTTACGATTTAAATCTAAAAATTATTTTTCTTATTGACTAATAATGATAATTGACGCTCGTAGAATATTAAATTCGTGTGTATCAAGAATTGCCTTTATTGAACGCGTTGAATAAATAATATGTTGCTCGCAACATATTTTATTCAACTCATTCAATAAATTCAATACTGAAAACACACTCATTCAATATCCTCTATATTTCTACAGGACAATCCAGCATCCGTGACATACTACCTGTCAATTCTTGTGGAATTTATTCTCACCATGAAGGAAAAACTACAAATCATCAACGAAAACTCCTACAACAATTTCATCACAAAAATTGGTAACGCTTTTAACACTTTCTTTCCCAATTAATGCGTGTTTGCGTTAACTTTCCATTGCAAACAGTTTGGAGCCAGATCAGAAGCCAAAAAACCTGGCGTCTGATCGGGTTCCAAACCGTTTGCCACTCAGATTAAAATCAGTGGTCGAAATTGTCAAAATATTGTCATTTTACATTTAATTGCTATGCATTTGCGTCTCGTTTGCGTTTAAACGAGAAAGATAACGTCTTCTCCACTGTACATTTGTTATATATATATTATATATATGAACGCCCTGCTACAAAAATGTTAAAAAAGTCCTTATTTTACTAAAACATTTACTTTTTAACCGTTGTTATGCGTTCAAAGTTGACTTTGCAAACAGTTTAGAGTCTGACAAGGCGTCTGATAATTTGCACAAACGGTGGTACACTGTTAAAATTTGACATGAAGGGGTAACTGTATACTTTAATATATTATATTACATTTACATCGTAAAATATTCCTTTATTAGATTAGATCTGTTTTATGTTATATTATATTATACAGTAGAACGGTACCTCTCTATTACGACCACTAAAAAGAAGGCTTATTGCCTGTATGAAAGACAGGTGACAGCTGAACGCAATGTGAAAGTGAAACAGAAAGCTCCTGTAGGAGCTTTCTGTTTCACTTTCACATTGCATTAAGCATTCTCCTGTATTAAACGACTAATATTTGACACAATTTAGTGGTCGTAATAGAGAGGTTCTACTGTATTATATATTGAATCATATTATATTATATTATATTACATACGTGTGTTTTTCAATTTCAGGTGTGAACGTTGGCCCTGTAGTGGCGGGTGTTATAGGGGCCCGGAAGCCCCAGTATGATATCTGGGGTAATACCGTTAACGTGGCCAGCCGTATGGAGAGCACAAACAAGCCCGGACACATACAGGTATTTTAACCATTATCACTAATAACACGGTCATTACCATAACTTCATCTGGTTGCAAATCTTCTGTCGAAAGTTCAAAAATTTAGGGTTTGATCTAAAATTCACTTAAAATATCTCTACTACGATCAAAAGTTTGTAATTATCATATGTTTACGACACTGTTTGTATAGAAAAAGGGTACTTTTCACAGGTACACTGTACTTCCACAGGGACTCCCTGCAGTAATTTTGTATAATGCCAGGTGACATAGAACAATAAATCTTCAGGACTGTCAAGTTTGTGTATTTTTATATTAAGTAGATATATGTAGACTGGATTCTAATTGAGCTTTTAAAACCTTTATATTACGACCATTAAAAAGACATATAATTGATTGTATAAAGGACAGAAAGCAGTTCAAAACAATGTGTCCGTAAAGGATCGTTCTGCTTTATTGTCATCTTGCTTAAAGCAGTCAACTGTCTTAAACACCTAATATTTGTATAATTATACTGTATTTCAAATCTGCATTAACTCTTTGAACCCTGGTCACACATATATGTGTGAAACGCAAAATGGGTACCTGTGAGGAGAACACATGTTCTATACAAACAAGGAGCCCTCTGATCAGGGTCTACACTGTTTGTCATTTTACAATAAATTTGTTAAATTCAACCCTAAAATGTCAAAAATGGACAAGACTAAATCAAAACTAGAACTTTCCTTTTGGGGTATCAGGGAGGAAGGGGTTAATATCCACCCCACTGTGTAACATCGTTCAATACATTTTTTACAGTACAGTATAACCCATCTATTACAACCACTAAACTATAATTATTTTAATGTGTTTTACGACAGGTGACTGCTTAATGCAATGTGATAGTAAACCAGATGGTCCCTTCACATTGCTTTAAGCTGTCACCTGTCAATTATACAATCAAAAGCATTCGTTTTAGTAGTCGGACTAGAGAAGTTTTACTGTATAAACAAAATCTAAGATGATTACTTGATTACATTTCAGACAACAGAAGAGGTTAAGAACGTTTTGAAAGACTACTATGAGTTTGAATGTCGAGGGACTGTAAAAATCAAAGGGAAAGGCGAAATGACAACATACTGGCTACTACGAAAGAAACCGGACGTTGGCTCGCCGACACCTGTGCCACCGAAATCAAACGACGGCGTACGAAGTGGTCCACCACCCTCCTCGCCTCCTCCATCAACTCCAAACAATCACGCGAATGCTACTGGTAACGGAAATCATTCAAACAAACCACTTCCGCCAAGGACAGGAGAAGACACAAATCAAAAGCAGAGGAACCAATCCCGCAACTCGGAAATACCACAATATGATCAGGCAACCCTTTCTACTTCACAAACTCGCATGTCAATAACTGGAAGTGTCGAGAGCGGAAAAGGCAAAGAAGAAAACCACTCTAAGTCTCCAACCACATCCTCGGGCACTGTGCCAAGATCGCCAGTGGGGCTCACTCGATTACCTAGCGAGCCTCAGGAGCAGGCGCAAAAGTACGATCTACAGATGAACATGCCGACACCGCCAGGTAGCTTGAGCCGACGCAGGAATAATATGGACAGTCCGAGGGATTCACGAAATCCGTTAAGAAAATTGAGCAATAACTCGCTGACGAACTGTATATCTAGTCAAGGTCCTCCATCCGAAACCTCGTCGACGTATATGAGGGTCGACTCACCAGAACTTCCAGCCGTACACTTCCGAAATGTGAAAATAGGAGATGGGGAAGAGAGATTGTCTAGAGCAGTGCAAAATGATTTGTTTGATAGTTTGAAAGTTGGTCTTGAGACCCGTCCTCAAGAGAAACAATCAAAACACAAGAAAAAGAAAGATACAAACAGACACCAGAATGTGCCGATAGATAACGACCGAAACATTTCACGTGGCAGCGAAATATACTACAGCTCTGTTTATCCTGAAGAAGTTAGAAATCAGCAAGACAAGTTAGTGCTGAACAACGAACTACCACCACCCGTGCCAGCAAAATCCCGCCGGGACAATCACTCTCACAATAACTTTTCGTTAGGTTCACCTAAACACACGCAGCCTAATTCACTACATGGACGACCGGTGGTGCCGTACCAGGTGAGCAACCCAATCGTCCCAATGATCAGGCCTACACCTTTGGTACTAACTGGGGTAGCCAAACCTTTAACCAGTCCTATACGCGCAGCGCCTTGCCAGTCTCCAAGAAGTGCTGATCCTACGAGCATGCTTATGTTTCAAACTCATCATGCGATGAATGGAGAGCTTGCTAGCATAGAGGAAATTCCACCAGAAGAGAAGAAGAAAATGAATAATATGCTACAAGAATTAGGAAAAGTAGTCAAACCTTCTCAGCCGAACCAACCAAGGTTTACACAGCACCAGAAGGAAATGATGGATGACAGTGTGACATATAGTGCTATTAATAAAAACAAGATTCCAGGAAAATCAGAGGAAAAGTTTGTGACTGCTGTTTACCGGGAGCCTATAGCAGCTACACCATCGCCGCAGAAAAGTCCAGCTCCAACCCCGCCACACAGAGATACTCCAGCACAACGAACTACTCCTCGTACGACGCCTCGAACTACACCGAATGCTTCCGAACCTACCGTAAATGGTAATGCATTTGACCAGAAACCGTTTGCACGACATCCGCCAAAACCGGTGCAAAACGACGGACGACGGATATCTGACGGATCACACAACAGTAGCAACAGTTCTCATTCGACGTTGACCCCGACCTCTGGTATTCCTCTGGTTCTTAGTATCGATGGTAAAATGATGTCATTGTTACCACCGCCAGCCGAGACGAGTGCCGAGGAACAGGAAGAGGAAAAGAAACGTTCTGTTCTTAAACGATCACCTTCAGATAGCGCGAAAGATAAAATGTTGAACCGGAAATCGGTACCTCAAGTGAGACGAAGCAACTCAAGTCCACGGCTTAAACCTCGCGGTCTTCCATTGCCAATAAAACCAAAGAGTAACACTAGTCAGCCTCAGAACCTGTGCTCTCTATCTGATGACGAGGGGTCTGTTGGTTCACATCAGATGAGCGAAAACTCATCTGTTGTACTCTTGCAGCCCATTGAATTAAAACTAGCTCGTCCTGCCTATGTAAGACAAATTTCACATCCAGATCATCATGTGAGATCATTTATTCAGAATTCAGATTTCGCGCCAAGAATGGACAGACAAATATCTAGGTCAAGTGACACGATTTCTAGCATCCCCCATGGCCCTCCTACCCCAAAGTTCCCCCTCTCTACCGCGGCATCCTCTTCCCTTACCCAGCTCTTACAAGAACTTGCAAATGATCATCCGTCACTTGACATTAACCTACATAAAGACGTGCTAGGAGACAATGAGTCTGATCTGGAATTCGATGGATCTACACACACGAATGCCTTAAGCGAGTATGACGACTTGTTACTGAACGGCGATCATGACATGATCTATGATAGTAAACTAAGTGCAATAAATCACAAACTTCAGAACGACAGGCTTGTTCACAAACCCCCACCGAAAGCAAATGCATCAAGACAAGATAAAAGATCGGCAAGGATCATCGTCAATCCGTTCCAGGTGAAACGCAGACACAACTACACGATGCCACCTCGTTACTGCCGTAGTCTTGACTACATCCCTAGTGATAGAGAGGAGCACGCACCCTCAAACCAGTCTTCTGCTTGCGGTTCGCCGAAAGGCAAACACGATGGGTCTCATATTCACGCGTATTTGATGCCGTTCTTCGACACCGACAATCCACTTGGTCTTGAGAGTATTAGTATGTCGTCCATAGCTTCCAGTAGCGAGATGTCAAAGAGCGATCCTGCTTTAAATATGGAAGTGGGTTCGAGCGCGTACGAGTCCGAATACGATAACTATCGTCCTGGTATGATGAGCGATGAGGATTTCTTTATTCCGGACCCAGTCAGCGATATGGATATAGACATTTTTGATGACGTCAATGTAGACAATGTGACTGTAAGTGATCAGTATAGTATCGATATACCACCGATGCCAGTGTTACAAAGGAAGAAAATAACGGAAGTGTGAGGATGATAACAACAGACTATAGCAATGGAATATATAGTTTACAAAATACAGTGATAATTTTAGAAATCAGATGATTGAGTCCTTGGGATGCACATTCTGTAAAACAATGAGTCCCTGGCAAACATCGAGTTCTTGAGGTGAAAAATTAACCCAATATCCCATATTATTATATCCAACTTATTTCTAGTTTTGAAGACAGGTGACCACTTAAAGCACGTTGAAAGTAAAGCAGAATGTACCTTAAGGCAAATTGTGCTTTACTTTCACTCTGCTTTAAGCTACTTTTTGCTATGAGTAGTAGGTTAATAAAAGACAGAAATGCTATGGGTCCATGGGACTCACAACTTTTTAAATAATGAGTCCCTGGCAAATGTAATGAGTATAGGACTCAAGGTGCAGAGGTAAAATTATCACGGCAAAATATGAAATAATCTAAACACTGCACAAGTCGACTTTTGTGGCATATGAGGTGAAATGGCTATTCCCACTGTGTATTTGCATTTACGTCGAGAGGCACAAGAAACAGGACCTTCTACAGCGAAGAAGGCTTTGGTTTTCTCCGTTTAACTCTTTCACTGCCAATAGCGTCCAACGACGTCTTTGCAAACAGTTTCAATCCTGATCAGACGCCGCATTATGCGGCGTCTGGTTAGGATTCAAACTGTTTGACACTGGTATCGATATTTGTTCAGTCAAAAGAACCCTAAATCTGACTTGTAAAAATACTCCAGACGGCATTATCAATGCAGATGATATGTTGGCGGTGGCAGAGTTAAGCAGACGATCAAACTTGGTAGTGAAATAGTTAACGAGACTAAATGCAAACGTAAATCAACAAAACTTAGAACAAGATAGATGTTTTAAAAATATTGACAACAATTACTTTTATTGTTTTTACGGCAAACAGTCTGGAGCCTGTTCAAACATTGTGTTACCCGGTGGCTGGTGTGGCTCCTGACTGTTTGCAATGGCAACCGCATTTAGATATACTAAGAAACAAAATTCTGACGTCAGATGACATTGTTGGATATCTAAGGTGTGAACTGCAGAGCACATGTTTATATATATTTATCCTTTATCGAGTTAGAAAACACATGTAGATTTAGTTTACACTGCTTGCAATGTGCAATGTTTAACTCTTTCACTTCCAAGCTTTGTCGTCTGCTTTAACCCTCTAACCGTCAAACTATCGTCTGCATTGGATGTGCCGTCTGCAATATTTTAAAAGTCTGTGTTAGGGCTGTTTTGAGTGAAGAAATGTCGATTCGAGTGTCAAACTGTTTCAATTCCTGTTCAGACTCCGCGTGACGCGGCGTCTGATCAAGATACAAACTGTTTACAAAGTCAATATTTGGCGCCGTTGGCAGTGAAATCATTTAAGAACAATCTGAGTCCGTTTAGTCACCGCCACTTTATCATCTCCTTTAATTTTTGCCAACCTTTTGCTTAATCTTAGAAAATACTCATATTGAGTTCTTTGACTATAGAAACATGGAAGTTAGTCGGAGAAAATCAACAGTTTCCATATTCCAGTATAGTCAGGATTGCCAGTGGTTGGGTTCAGTGGAGAAGACGGTATTCTTTCCCGTTTAAATGCATATGAAAGAAGAGAAAATATCACTGTTTTGACGTTTCTGACTATTCATTTTTATCTCAGTGGCAAACAGTTTCGGAGCAAGGCCCCGAGGTTATAAAACTTAAAATGAACTCTGTGCCCAAAACTCAGAATTTTTCTCAGCTCATAAAACTTCTGCAAACATTTTATTTTAAAACCAGTATTTTCATACATAATTATACTGTAATAATGTATCCAAATGAGGTTACACAAATCAAATTAAACGTGTTTTGTAAAAACTAGAGCCTGTTATCGAAACTGAGTTTTGAGCACAGAGTTCGTTTTAAGTTTTATAACCTCGGGGCCTGGTCAGACGAACAAATTGCAATAGAAGTAAAAGTTTTAGTGTAAGCACGTTTATGAGAAAGAATAACGTCTTCTACACTGTAATTGCGAATGCGCAATATATATTTATTTTTTGGCTGCGTTTGATAAATTTTTGTATGTTTAGATAAACATGTATGCAATACTAGAGTGTGGCTTGTCGTTGTTTCTATAGTAACGGTTACATGTTAAGTCAGATTTGTATTTAAACAAACATCTATAGTAAATTTTAAAACGGGTAAATTTAAATGCATACGAAAATAAAGCAGAACAATCCAGTTGTAGCTTTCTGCTTTACTTGACCAATTACCCCAAAGCATGTTTCTAGTTTTGAAAACAGATTATCACTCAAAGCAGGCTGACAGTAAAACAGAATGCGCCTTAATGTGCATTCTGGTTTACTTTCAGCCTGCTTTGAGGTTCAATTGGATTGGATACAGAACTTATTTCTTAGGATATCTTCTCATGACTGTATAAAATGGAAATATTTTCTTCAGTAGGGGAATAATTTAAAAGCGTAAAAAGTTATGGTTAAATAATGGTTAGAGCTGACACCGTCTTCAAAGCATGTTAGTAAATCTTCTTTAAAATGTCGCTTAATACAAGTTTTACCATTGATTTCATTAAAAATAACGTCATTTATGACGTCAATGTCGACATTAATAAGCAAGCAAACATTTGTACATGAATTTGTGGATGATGACCGTTCAAATTAAAGGTGAGGAGATCTTAACAGACATGTGGAATTGTGGGAAGAAAGATGCTAATCTTACCCAATAAACGCACTTATACTGAAACAAATATGTTATATGTTATCCGGCATCTGTTCTGGCTCAAAACTGTTTGCCTCTCAGATTTAAATGAATAGTAAGGAATTTTTAAAAAGTTCTGCTACTACAATTAATTGCTATGCTAAGCGTTTCATTTGCGTTTAAACGGGAAATATCGTATTAATGCACAAACATTGTAGATACAGTTGAGGAGATATAATTATTTCCCGCAATATAATAAAAGGTAGGAAATAACAACTTTTTGATATTTCTGAATGTTGATTTTAATCAGAGTAGCTACCAAACACTTTGGAGCCTTATCAGCCGCCGGGTTGAAATTCAAAGTAAAGTCATTTTCACTTAAGAAATAAAAATTGAGTATCAAACAGTTTGAATGTAAGTTGTTTGTATATTTTTGGATGCACGAGTTAACTTTTGCATTGTTTGCATACGGATTAGAATTCGTATAAGAAACATGTTCAGGACTATGTATAAAACCCTTTGTTGCATTGATCCGTGTACACTGCTACATCTGTAAAACAGTTTGGATTCTGATCACAGATTGCGTTGCATTGTTTCTGTTACAGCATCCAAATTTACCCCAACCATTATCGTGTTTATTCGGACAATATGTTTACAGTCAAAATATATGAAAAAGTATACGAAGTAACCCATTTAAGCCTAGCGTTTACAAGCAAAAACATTTGCGAACAGTGTAGACATGAGAAGCCGCGTAACGCATCGTCTTATCAGGGTGTGCACTTTTTGTTCTTTCATAAAAATCTTCCGGTTATGGACAAACGCTACAGGGTGTTTGTAGCATCCTTGTATAACTTAAATGGAATATTGCAGCAATTATAAATCAGAACGAAAATTAAAATTTAGACCAAGTACACTTAGATAAAAAAAACTAGTCAAATATAAAAATATTAACAAATCCACTGGGCACAAACTGTTAAAGTCATAGATATCTTAAAATAACCTAGATCGGCTATAGGCTATAGGCCAATCAGCGATGATCATCGAGAAGCCATTTTGGTGCGTGTATGCTATTCCTCTTCCAATGGTCTGGTGCAAGTCGTATTGCGGTAGATTAATGACGTTACATGTTGTGCGCAGGTAATCCTGTCTACGTTGACGGTGCGTCATTGACTACATTAATAAGTATTTAAATAAGAATTACCATCAGTGTGTGCTTATTATCGTTTGATTGTCGTTTTACGGTGCATATTTATGTTACAAGATGTATGTAGTATGAATATTTTCTTAAATGAAAGTAAATCATATTTTGAAAGTGTATGATACACGCACCAAAATGGCGTCTTTCTGACCGTCGACCAATGGGAGCTCAGCGCTAGGTGACCGATCTAGTCTCTTAAGATATCTATGGTTAGAGTACACGAGGTCTTTGCAAAGAAAGGGTTTATGATGTATTGAGCAAAATGTATTTATTTTCATAGTAGATTGTGAGTTGTTATTTCATGACGTACATTATCAGTTTCTTCTTGAAGTTGCAATGAAATAAAGATGTCAACCCTTAAACCAACGTTTGTATTTCTTTCACTACAGTGCAATAGTTCTATTGCGACCACCTAAAACAGGGCTAAATGATTGCATGAAATATAGGTGACAGCTTAATGCAAGATGAGTGTAAAGGATATTTCTGTTTTATGCTCACCTTATTTTCAGCAGTCACCTGCTTTAAACATCGGCTAATTACAGTGGAGAATCTGTTATTCTTTCCCGTTTAAACGCAAACGTACGCAAACGCAAAGCACTAAAATGTAGAAAAGAACAACTTTTGGACAATTCTGATCATTCTTGTTTATCTTGGTGGCAAACAGTTTGGAGCCTGATCAGACGCCGGGTTACCCGGCGTCTGATCTGGCTCCAAACTGTTTGCACTGCAAATAATAGTTTTAGCGTAAACGCGTTTATTGGGAAAGAATAACAGATTCTCCACTGTAACATAATTTAGAAGTCGTAATAGTTTTACTGTATTTCCGTATCCTCTAAAATAAGATACGTGTTGGTTAACAAGACCGTCGATAAATGAACGGTTGTTTGACCTAGTGGTAAAGACGGCTAACTCAAGTATTGTTTTCCGTCTCCACGCCTCGAACTATCCGATATGTCGACACATGAGCAAGATTAATTCATGCTCGGTTATGTCGAACATACCCGTATTTCAAAATTACAACGTGGCTAAGACACGTTTTCACTTTGAAATACGGGTATGTTCGACTTAATCGAGTTCGAGATATCGAATTTCGACTGTATTATGTCTTTTAAATGCATTTTAACAGAGTTTCTCATCCTCGACTAATATTTACCTGTTAAAATAAGTATTTGACCAACATTAAAAATTTTTTGTATGCCAACTTTGGTTGTCAGTTTCTTTAAACGCAACTAAATGCAAACGCGCGGTCATAAATCGCAAGTACAGCGCTCCCTCTCTACAACGACACCCAATGGGAGACAAAGATTGTGTGCGTTGTTCGGAGGGAGTCGTTATAGAGAGGGAAATTGGCTTACATTTGCAAACAGCTTGAATCTAGATCAGACGCCGCGTAACGCGGCGTCTGATCTTGATTCAAGCTGTTTGTCACTCGTCGTTAATTTATTTTCTGTCGAAATGTCCATTATGTCACTTTTAGAAAAGTAGCAGACGACAATTGAAAGCAGACGACATTGCAACAGTAAAAACGTTAGACATAGTTGTCCTGTTTAGGGAACAGCGGCAAGGGTCGTTGTAAGGAGGGAATCGTTGTTGCGAGGGCCGTTGTAGAGAGGGAGCACTGTAATAGGATACAAAAGCACATTCTCTACTGTTTTACAAGATCATTAACCCTTTCACTCTCAATGACGCTTGAAAGTGCGTTTGCAAACAGTTTGGATCCTGATCAGACGCCGCGTAATGCGGCGTCTGATCAGGATCCAAACTGTTAGTCACTAGTATCGATATGTTGTAAGTCATACTACATTAAATCCTACTTTGAAACGATCTTGCAAACAACAAAATTGAAACAGTCGACAATGAAACGGTGAAGGGGTTAAAATACTCTCGAAAAGTGTGGTAGTGATAGGGTTAAAGAGAGTGAAACCCGGATGACAAAAAATAAACTCATAAAAGATGGAATATGAGGATATAGTGCAAATTAATGTATTTATTGAATCTTAAAGTATCCTTAGAAACATCCTGGTTTTTTTTATTTAATGTCGTGTTTCTAACCCGTTTTCTGCAAACTGAAATTTGCTTCATGACATCTGATTGTCAGTTCTTGAACCTTATTAACGCTACGAACAATGCATTTGAAATATTGCTAACAGTTAGGATCGAAATAAGGTGTCGAGTAACTCGCCTTCTCATCTGGATTACAGTGGAGAAGTTATTCTTTCTCGTTTAACCCTCACATTATCAAATTATTCGAGAGACTTTTCTCTATTTGTTACTTCTACGCCATCAATTCTGATGATTATGAGAAGGGGCACTTTTTAGGTGCACCATTGGAAATGTACCCGGCCGGTTACTTTATCCTGACAACGACGAACCAGTCGTAATGCTAACCCGAAATCCTGAGCGCCAAGGAGGGAAGCCATTACTACCAATTTTCAAGTCTTTGGTTTGACCCGGCCTGGGATTGAACCCGCACTGTCACCCCTTCACCGTTTTATTGTCGTCGTCTTAATTTAATTGTCTGCAAGACACATTTCAGAGTTACATTTAAGGTTTTATGACTTAATAAATATCGATAAGAGTGTCAAACATTTTGGGTCCTGATCAGACGCCGTGTTACGCGCCGTCTGATCATGACCCAAACTGTTTGCACAATTGCTTACAGTGGAGAATCTGTTATTCTTTCCCGTTTAAACGCAAACGTACGCAAACGCAAAGCACTAAAACGTAGAAAAGAACAACTTTTGGAAAATTCTGATATTTCATGTTTATCTTGGTGGCAAACAGTTTGGAGCCTGATCAGACGCCGGGTTACACGGCGTCTGATCTGGCTCCAAACTGTTTGCACTGCAAATAATAGTTTTAGCGTAAACGCGTTTATTGGGAAAGAATAACACATTCTCCACTGTATAAACGCCATTGGGAATGAAAGGGTTAAACGCAAACGAGCCGTTAACGTATTACAGTAAAACAGAAAAATGACAGAATTATAAAATAAATGACAACTTATTTTGAAACAGTTTGGAGCCTGGTCAGACGTCGAGTTACACGGCGTCTGATTCGGCTTCAAACTGTTTTCAATGGAAAGAGTAGTTTTAGCGTAATCGTGTTTATTAGGAAAGAATAACGTCTTCTCCACTGTAAAAGTGTTTGTCACCGGTGAAGATGCTGGACAAAAAATTATGCTAGATTGAGTCTTAGATTTCTTGTAGACAACAATATTTTGCCGACGACAATTACAAAGCCTGTTCCAGGTTAACACATTAACTCATAAGTTAGTGTATAAGCGCCATTTACATTTGAGAGGACGGTATTACTTCCCGTTTAAACGCAAACGAAATGCAATTGTATCGCAATAAAAAGAAATGAATAATTTATTGACTATTCATTTTATTCTGAGTGGCACACAATTTGGAACCAATTCAGCCGCCGGATTTCCCGGCGTCTGAATTTACTCCCATCTGTCTGTGATGGAAATAATAGTTTTAGCGTAAACGCGTTCATTGGGACAGTTTACCGTAGGTAGTTACTATAAGTATTGGGACATTCAGGCCTGAGCAAACAGTGTAGACCCTGACCAGACTGCTCCTCCAGTCTACATCGTTTGCTATTCAATGTGCACTTGCTTGACAAATTACTATGTGATAAAAGCAATTAGTTAATATTTTAGGATAACTGTATAAGTAAAACAGGGTGTTTTAGGAAATTTACGGTATTGTCTTCACTGTACAAACGATGTACCTGCGTACTGTAAACTTCATTTGCAAACAGTGTAGACCCATACCAATAAGCCACTACAGGAACCCTCCTATAAAGGCGTGTACTTTGTGTTAGTTTGTAGTTTATATTGCACAAAACTGGTCAAAACTGGACCAGCCTTAAATGGAAAACCAAAATTGTTTATTTTCGGTTTCAGGTACCACGGGGGTGGGGCAACTAGGTACATGTATTACGATGAAATGTTTTGCTTAGACAACTTATATGGGTATTATAACAAATTTGTATTGCTACAAAGGCAACTTTGTTTTCGTAGACAAACATTTCTCACTGTATACACTGACTTCGTAGCAATACAAATATCTAATATACCCATATAGGTTGTCGTAGCAATATATTTTCATGATAATACGTAGTTGGCCCCCCATGGGTACATTTATGAATAAATAAAGTTGGATTTTAAACCTAGGTAGTTCGGTGTAGCCCATACAGTAGGCATGCAGGTGTGCATTATCATGCAAAATGTAAATTATGGCGATGATTAAATGCTAAAAGTGTCTTATAAGAGTGTGTGACTGTCATTATTTGTTTTCATTTATGATACAATAAATATTCAGTCATGGCTACCTGTTTCTCAGAGCTGCCATTTCTCCGGATTTTTCCTGAATCTTCGGTTATTTCTACGGATAATATCTACGGATCTACGATTTTTTCACGAAATCTTCGGATTTCTACTCTTACTTTTAAAACTTGAAATTGTATGCGCATTTTACTTAGGAAACATTTGTATATTTGCGTCAACCAGTTTAGATCAAGCTCAGACGTAGCGCAGCGTAAGTTAAGTTAAGTAAATACAAATGACAAAAACTTACCAGGCTATGGCACATTAAATGAATTTAAATATAAATAAGTTGCTGTGAGCAGCAATACTAAGTAATGACTCGAAAGAAGTAGGTGTTTTCACTATGGCATCTAAAATAAGAGTGCCGGGTTAGCGCAGCAAATTAATGACGTGGCTGTTATTTGGCTGATGGTAAGTTAAGTGCAAGTGCAAAGTGACAACACCCTCTCTCAGAACCGGTCTCACAACTCTCACTCAAGCAAACATACGACGGGTTGCACGGCATATCTAAATAAACAGATATGCCGTAGCATGGTACAATGAAACCTGGTCAACATAATTATATTTAAGTTTAACCTATTCGCTCAGTACTCAAGGAAACTATTATCTGGATAGTGAACAGCTTGGATGCGGATAAGACGCCGACTTACTCAGCTTCCTAACCCCACCTAAACAGGTTTCATATGGTAGCACGGTCGCGCTTGACGAAGAAAGGGTAAATTAAATTATAAATTAAATAAAACTAGTTGAATGTTTGATGATAGAGTGATAGATACAAAGAGCGATCATGTAGGAGATTTAATGCCTTAAGTATTTTTTTCACTGAAGCATTGACTTCATTTCCCAAAACAAACAAAATCAAATATATATTCAGTACTCCTTATCAAGATATTGTTTGGAATTGTATTACATATTCTACTATTAGTACTTTATATGAACTTTAACACGCCACTTGGTCACGTACCATCAACCATTTGATGTATGACAATACTCTTACTGCATGTGTGTTTGCCAGAGATGAAATGAAAGATTTGTTCTGTTCTGTTCTGTTCTAGGATTTGACTGGTATCATATAAAAGAAACTTTGTGCAATCTAATATCAACATGGAATCATATAATGCACCTTTAAATTGATAGATTCGTATTATAAAATGTTTTTTGCACAATCGATGTGGTTTAAGGACACTTGGTGTCATATATTACTTGACTGACATCAAATAAAGGAATCGCGGTGCAGTCTAACGTCGTTGTAATTTACAACCGCAACAACGGATGTAATATGAAATAAACTCTTAATCTGATAAGAGATTAAACCTGTTTTAGAGAAGGCATCGTGAATCCTACAAAACGCATAATGGCCGTTAACAAATACGCTAATTTGTGCACAAAGTTGTTATTGTTTTGTTTAGTTATCGTTTTGTTAAGAAGTTTCCAGGAATATTTGACGTTAAAACTGATTTCTAGGAGAGTACATGTATATGTTAATTTTCCGAACTTTTCCAGTGCAGTTGATGTTTCGACAAAACCTATATGTTCACAGACACCAGGTCGGTTTGATCTGCGAATCATCGCTATTGCATATAACAGACCAGCGTCTCTCACACGGCTTCTGCACTCGCTGAACAACGCGTTTTATTACGGGGATAATATACGACTGGAAGTTTGGATAGACCGGCGAAGCCAAGATGAATCGCTCGACGCAAAAACTGTCAACGCGTCGAATGCATTTGTTTTCCGGCACGGCAGTTACGCTATCTGTCCCCATTCATCCCATGTTGGTTTATGTGGTCAGTGGTTATCAACATGGAAACCGTTGGAAAATCACTCAGAAATTGCAGTGATTCTGGAGGACGATCTTACAGTGTCGCCTTTCTTTTATAAATATCTGAAATTTGTTCACACTAAATATGACAGTTATCAAAACGTTAATGGCTTTGCTCTGCAAGGGATTTCAATAAAACACTCTGAAAGTGGAACTAATTTTCTACAGGGTCCTCAAACGAAACTGTCTTTCTTTATCCGGTTGTCGGAACTTGGGGCTACTCGCCAAGTAAGGGAAACTGGATAAAGTTTTTAAAATGGTACGAACTTATCAGACAAAATAAGAGTTTTCGTCCGCTGGTTCCTGGGAATATTGCCTCGTCGTGGTACCAAACCTTTCTGGCGCAGGGAAAAGGAGATGAAATGTGGTCCATATGGTATATATTCTATGCGTGGAACAATAGCGAGTACACATTATATCCAAATTTTAAAGGTACATGTAATTGCATTTTCATAAAACAAACCAAGTACAGTCGAACTTCGATATCTCGAATTCGCTTAACTCGAACTATCCGATAGTTTGACATATGAACTGCATTATTTCATGCTCGGTTCATTCGAACATACCCGTATTTCAAAGTTAAAGCGTGGCTAAGCCACGTTTTAACTTTGAAAAACGGATATGTGAGTTCGAGATATCGAAGTTGGACTATAGGTTTACTTAAACAGGCAGTATTAGTTTTCAGTTTACTATTGAGTGTTGTTTTATTGCAACAGATTTCAAAATAACAAACAGTGCAGACCCTGATCTGACGACTCTTGAAGAAAATTTAATAAGTGTAGTATACAAAATATATATTATTTGTAAACTACGCGTATAAACATCACCAGGGTTAGATGGGTTAAACTATTATTAATTGACATCATTGTTTGTTCTAGAGCGTTGTGTTACAGGTTTTCAGCAGAAACTGATATTGCAAGCAGTACATCGCGCAGTTTTATCAGGGTAAAAAATCTCACTAGTCAAATTAAATATCTCTATATCCACTATCGTTGTATGGGGCCTCCGTGGTCTAGTGGTATAGTCACTGTGACTTACATCACTAAGCTCCTCACCGCTGTGAGTTTGAATCCCAGTAGGGTCGTTCGGATTCTTCATGTGGGGAAGCCTTCCAGCTGGCTTGCGGAAGGTCGGTGGTTCTACCCAGTTGCCGATTTGTGCCTGTTACAGAGCATAAAGGACTTCTAGGGTCTTCCTCCACCAGTGATTAGCTGGACGTCGGGATATGACTGAAATACTGTTGAAAGCGACGTAAAATCAAAAACAAACAAACAAAACAAAAACTATCGTTGTAATATTCGAGTAATAAAGTGGAGAAAACGTTATTCTTTCCCTATAAATGCGTTTACCCTAAATACATGTAAGTAAATATACAATTTCCCATGCAAACAGTTTAGAGCCAGATCAGACGCCAGGTAACCCGGCGTCTGATCAGGCTCCAAACCGTTTGCTGTCCAGGTTAAGGTAAACGTTCAGAATAGTCCAAAAGTTGTCCTTTTCTTCATTTTATTGCAGTGCGTTTGCGTTGAGTTGCGTATAAACGGGAAATAATCACGTTTTCTCCACTGTACTCGTTTTAAATCTTGTAAGCACTGATTTTACGTCTCATGAGTCCGTTGAACAAATTTCTGTACCGATTGATAAAGAAAAAATTATAACTAGAATACTCATCATGTCATATTTTCTGTGTCTTTCAACAAAATGTAACTACGGTCCTATGACAGATTGGGTTAAACTGATTGGTTTTTAAAACAGATAAGCAATATGTTCTCTGCTTTTTTTTTTTTATCTCAGTTTGAAAACAGGCAAATTGACCTAAATTATATCGCAATGGGCGTCAGACAGTTTGAATTCTGGTGAGATGACAAGTTACTTGGTGCCATATCAAGATCAAAACTGTTTGCAAATTATTATTCCACACGTGTAGAAGAGGGCATTTAGATATTGGGGGTTGGGGTGCACATAAACGATTTTAGTATTTTCATATGCTACAGTATGTGCCGAATAACAGAAAAAAATAGGAAATCAAATAATGTAAAATATGATTTTTGAGGTATAATGATGGAAATGGTGTTATTTTTTGGAATTGCCATTGACCTTAGGTATTAATTGATAGTTATATCCATTGTGTAACAGTTTGTTTTATTCAAATAAATAAAACATTTTTAAAAAATCATTCTTTTTGGGTGAAAATAACAACACAATTAAACGAAATTACACTTTTTTGAGAGTTAAGAAGAGAGTCCAAGGTCTCCAAAATCAATATAAAGGAAAACATGCACAGAAATGAGTTTATGTTTTAATGTACAACATAACAAAAACAAATCTAGGAAAATTAAACTACTCGAAATATGTTTAAAGCGACTCGCAACCAGATGGTGCATTAAAAATAGTAATTTGTAAATATGTGTCAAACGCTTATATAAATGGTAAAGAATTAGTTTAGGATAAGAAATTCTGTTTAAAAAAAATGTATTTCAATAAAAAAAAATATTGGTCTCTGGTGGGATTCGAACCCGGGGCCCGGCATTGGCGGACAGAAGGCAAAATAGGGGAAACCGCTTAGACCAATGGACCACGGAACTATCCGTTTATCTCGGATCGATTTAACGTATTTCAATGTGTATCGATCGAAAGTGCATACAACTTCGTAATTCGGCTCGTATTTATGTCTGAGCCCGTGTAGAGAAGCAACAACAACAACTATACCGTCTACTAGTCGGTATAGAAAAACGATGGAAAATATCTAAAAATCTAAGATTCGGGTGACGATTCTTGAGACTTTTTTTGGACTGATCATATTTTTTTAATGTCAGAAGCCAAATAATGCCACAAATTTGCTTTTATTTGAGTATTTTATTTTGTTTTGACAAGTACACCATCCGGTTGCGAGTCCCTTTAAGGGGTAATATTGTTAAAATAATAAAACAAAACGCACAATTAAGGGATTTTCATACAAGAGCAATATAAAAACTCCAAATTTACAGTTTAGATAAGTAAAATGCACATCTCCACTGTTAAACAGTACTATAAAGGACAAAAAAATTAAAACAGATGGTTGATATGATAAATGAAAACTCTATGTTTTGGAATTTCCCTGCTGTGCTCATGGATGTCAATATAAAAGCTAAACATCTATAGGTTAGACAAATATTTATATCCACTGTGGAATGGTCCTAGAAAGGATAAATAAATATTTTCCAAAAAATAACTTTTTGAGTAGGATAAAATGTAAAAGAATTGAACAAAATTCATTATTTTGGGGAAGTTTAGTAAACAATGCCTGCTATCAAAATCCAAATAAATAAAGAGTGAACAGAATTTGTTTACGATACGTGTTATCACGCGCTTCAATATGTACCAACTAATAGAGAAATAACATAATAATATCAAACAATACCAACTATGAGTTTGGGGTAAAATGGTTTAATAATAGCGTAAACGCGAATTCTTGGAATTTTATTTACTGTGATCGTGGATATCAATATAAAAACTCCAAATCTACAGGTAAGACAAATATTCAATTCAACTGTGGAATGGTACTAGTAAAGATAGATAGATATTTCAAACACTGATTTTTGCAGTAAAATTGTAAAATTATTAAACGAAAAACACAAATTTTCAGGATTCTAGTAGAGAGACCCTCTATTTCCAAACAAAGGAAAGAAGTAAAAGTGTTCCTAATTGATATACATGTAGGTGTTTTTACACGACTCAACATTAACCTAATAACAGAAAAAAGGAAAAACCAACAAAGACAAACTATGATTTTTTTAGGGGTAATCTGGTTAAAACAATAAGTTTAAAAGTTATTGTTTTACTTTTCACATCGTGGCCTTAAATAAAAATGTAGTATATAATTGTTATGTGTGTACTTACATGTCACTGCATATAATAATGAATATACATATAATTTAAATGTAAAAGACAAGATTAACACTTTGTGATAAACAAACATTATATAAATTTTAACATAAATATCACAAAATTCAGTAAATGTCACATATGATTCAGTTGTTGATATAATATAAAGCCAATATCAAACGTAAAAATTGATGGAAGTTACTATAATTATCAATTTTGGATAGAATGTGATGCACTGGATTGCCCGTAAAGATTTGGCGAAATTATACAAAAGCTCCAAATTTACAGGTAAAATACATTATAATTTTATACTGTAGGCTAGGACAACTTTTATGTGGGACGTCACTATTTGCAAATGATACTTTTATTTGTTTTGCACACAATAACGGTTAAATAACAACAGTTTTACAATTAAATCAGTGTACTAGATGTAATGCAGATTTTAAAATGCAATTTGTCTAATCAGCGTCTGCACTGACAGTAAACAAAACTCTTAAGCACAACAAATGAATGATCATTGATGTTGTTGAATGTATGTGCCATATAAAAGCAGTATGGAAGTAAGTCTTACTTTAAGCAGTATCCTGCCTGAAACATAGTAACAGTTGGATATTTTGGGATTTTGGACTTTTGCCTATGGGAGAGAGAATCAATGCAGAGCATGTGTAAAGATTAAAGGCAGCTACTTGTTGTCAGAGATATCCATGCATTTCCAATGATTTACAACAGTTTGACTGTAGATCTACATGCATTGGTAAAACAATACAGAAAAATTGGTTCAACAGCCAATCATTGAAGAAGTATAATTTTCAGATTGATAGATAGGTGGCTCCAAAATGTAGTACACAAGAAATGGAGAAAACTCCTTTCTGCATTTAATTTTTTATGCACTTGGGACAAACAAAACCCACAATGGACAAGGAATATGGTATCATTGTGAAACGAACATTAAATCAGGTCAGTGACTTCAAATTAGCATTAGAACATCACTGAATTGTACTTGCTTTGATTTTTATTGCAGTTCTGACCTATTGATTATGTTTTTCCTCGTGCACTGTTATTGTCATCATTCATTTCATATATATTATCAAGCACTTTTATTTCAGTTAATTACAATGTATGCCCAATGTACACTCTTAATTTGGTGATATTTCCTTCAGTTGTCAGATTCCAATATCGCAGCTGAAAGAACGGAATAGAACATGTATATGTGCCTCCAACCAACATCAGAATTAACTAATATTGTGCTGATATTCCAAAAATGCAGAAAATTATTATTCATTTTATGTTATTGTTGTTTGTTTGCTTGTGAGTTGCTAATCGACCGGGGGTTACAAAGCACTATATATTTTTGAGATTGCTATGTGTAGTTTTAAAAAAATAGTTACAGGTCTCATTTAAAAAGACTGTATCCAACTTTTCGATTTGGTGCTTTTATATTCATATCCTCCCTCATGTAGAGACATTCAAAAGTTGGTGTTTTATATATATCGTTTTACATGTCATCAAATATTTGGTTTCAAACTTTGTACCGGTAATTATCTTGTTTAGTAAACTGTTGTATTGGAAAGGAACATACGACTTATTTGTGCTTTTGAAGCTTTACTGGTATTATCCACTGTCATAGTAAAATTCAAAATAGTAGTTATCCTAACTAGTAAAATACTGCATTAATATATGTTTCTAAACTATATAGTAAAATTTTATACAAATCTTTTATTGCTGTCACATTATTCTCAAAATGTTGTCTTTCTGTTTAACTTTTTATAGTTATATAATATTGGTACTTCAATAAGTATGCTAAGAAATAAACTGTAAGACCTTGATAGTCATATCCAAGGCCACAGTAACATCCCTGTTTTCGTTTAATTCATTTATGTTTTCACTAAAATTTATCAATTTGAAGATATCATATTTCATTTGTACTGGTGCTAGGCTTTCTTCCATGGTGCCTGCTGTATAGCCACTTAATTTTTGAGCTAGTCTAATAATATTTTAAGTCATGGTATATAAATTCCTAAACAATTACTTTTTTATTTAAACTTTTATCACTTTTGGTGAAAAATATATTCTGTAAAAAAGATTATTATCTGTACTCGATCTGAGCTTCATTTCAATCGTGCATTTATTTTATATCTATGGTTACGGTAGTAAAGTTTTAAAAAATTCTGCTTTCATGTAACTCAACATTTTTACTAAAAAAATCAGATTTTTAAAATGTGTATTCATCCTAATCAGTTCTAGGCTACAGCGAACAGTAATATGTATCTAACCTGTAAATTTTTTGTAGAAACCATAGTGTGGAAATTCAAAAACATCGCATTTGCATGTATTCTTTTAATCAGTTACCCCCAAAAGTCACATTTGACATTGTTAGACTTTCTAGATTATTTACTGTTATGTGGTATCGAAGCATATGATGACACATAAATCCATTTAGTGCATCATTTATTTCATTTTGGTAGGGATTTCAGGTTTTGTATACTAACATCCAAAGAATTGGTGATTTGGGTTGAATAATTTTACAATTTTAACCCCAAAATCAGTTTATTTGAAAGTTATTTTTTCCTAACTAGGACCATTCCACGGTGGAAATGAATAGTTGTCTAGCCTGTAGATTTTGAGTATAATGTTGATATCCTCGATCACAGTAGGGAAATCATTTATTATTTGAGCCAGTTTACCGAAAAATCGTATTTCGCATTGTTTGTTTTTCTCTATTAATTTCCTGTAATTTGGTACACACTGAAGCATATGATGACACATAAATCGAGTATGTGCACCCGTTCCTTTCTCTGGATTGTTATGGAAGGGTCTGTCTATAATCATAAAAATGGTGATTTTCGTTTCGATTTTACCTAAAAATCAGTTTTTGGAAATTTGGAAGTTTTATTTATCCTAATTAGGACCATAGACAGTGTAAAATAACATTTTTCTAAACTGTAGATTTTTAGGTTTTCTATGTTTTATTGCAATGCGTTTGCATTTCAATTGTGTTTAAACGCGAAAGAATAACGTCTTCTATACTGTACCAGGTTCGGAAGGCTGTGCTGTGTTTCTCTTTTCCGTGTGTACAGAGACTTATGTGTCATTTTCTCCAAACACACGCATTTGTGCTTAAACAATTATATCATCTGCGATACTTTTGAAGCCTGATCAGACGTAGAGGGAATCGGCATCTGATCATCCCCTAAACATAGCTAGTAAATCAATCATCACACTTTTCAACAACGTGTCGTTTTTATAAATTATTGAATTTTTTCGTTTTCTCTACAACTAACAGCGGTGTAACATGTAAACAATGTCAATGAACATAAGTAGCGCTGGGAAAGTTCATTTAGAACAGCATCTAACTTTAAATTAATTTCGATAGGATCATGCTCAAGACATTATTAACATTAATAGCCGATTCTCATCAGTAACTTATTCGTTTGACATAGGATATGTTCGGTGGTATTGAGATTTGCTCACACAAAGCCAGGTTCCAATGACATAAAAGTTTTAAGATGAGTTAGAGATCGTTCTCAAGAATTTGATTGATCAGATTTGAGCTTTTGCTAGCTAAAGCTCAAATTTGACCAATCAAATGCTTGCGAACGATCTCAAACTCAACTTAAACTCTTTATAATCTTGGACTCTGGAGAAACCCATCCCCTACAATGTTTCACGACACTTTGCCATTCCAAGATGTACTCTCACAACAAAAGTGGTATACTTCAAGACATTTGTGATGTAGGAAATATTTTCCGGACAAAAGGGACGTGGACGTACTGACGGGTGGACGGACATATCTACGTACAGGTCAATCGTTAAACATTTATGCCCTAAGCTGGTGGTAAAAACTGACGAATAACCTCACGAATATGAATGTAATAAAACATTTTTTCCGTTTTGTAGGTCACCAAGGACTTACAGCAAACTGGAGGGAGAAAGGTTTGCATTATACAGGCGAGAATGCTAAAGCCTCAAATCCCGTGTTATCTGAGTGGAACGAAATCTACGAGCACCTGCCAGACGAACCAGTCAAACTCGACATATATGGACATATTGTCAATAACTAACGTCAGTTCAGTTCAGTTCAGCATGTATTGTACTAAGGCCACCGGCCCATACACAAGATGATATAAACAAATGTACATATATAAACATGTGTAGTAGTGAAAGCATCCTGGTAATCTGCCTTAAGATCTATTAAATCCATACTTGAAACTTGGGAAATAGATCATACCACTATACATAAATAACATACAGAACATAATTAAACAGACGAATTTAGTCATTGCAGGTTAAAAGCAATACAGAAAGCTCCTGAAAAAAGCCTTCTGCATAACTTTTATCCTGGATTGAGCAGTTATCTAGGCAGACCATGCAGGTAAAAAGCAACATAGAAAGATGATGAAAAAGCTTTACATATAAAGTTTATCAATGCAGGTCAAAAGCAACACAGAAAGCTCCTGAAAAAGCCTTCTGCATTACTTTTATCCTGGATTGAACAGTTATCTAGGCAGACCATACAGGTCAAAAGCAACACAGAAAGCTAATAAAAAAAGCTTTCTGCATAACTTTTATCCTGGTAATCTGTCTTAAGATCTATTAAAGCCATACTTGTAATATGGTAAGTAGATCTTAACAATATACATAAGTTAACATAGAGAACGTTATTATGCAGATACATTTTGTCAATCACATAAACATGCGATATCAATCGAATATACCCATATACGACTGTCGTTCTTTTAGCGCATACTATATAAACTTTGCAAGCGTTTGAACCTCTTTCTTATCACTAGACATAAGAGAGCAAAATTTCTCCATCGAAGTATTTATTGTACAGGAACTATGTATGTAAAGCGTCCTTAGATGACTGTATAGCGGACACATCATAACGAAATGATACTCATCCTCTATACAGCAATCACAATAAGGACACAATCTATAATCACGATCAACAGAATAATAACGCCCAGTTTCAACTGATAAAGAATGAGATGAACCCCTGAAAGATGCAAACAGTGACCTGAACTTAGCAATGTTTATACAAGCTACATAATTTTCAATATTAAACGACTTCTTAAAATGGATGTACAATGTTAATTTTCTATTTACCTCACAACTAGATCGCCAATTTTGGATAGATTGATATTTCAGTCTCATGACATATTGGCTAAGAAACAATGTAGCATTATTAACAGATTGAGCCTCCCACATATAGCCAAATCCATTTTTATACAAATTTTCTCTAATACTCGTAGCCCAATTTCTGTAACCTAACCTATCATAATAAACCAACATATTATAACATAATTTAGTATAGCGATCATTCGTCAAAGAAAGCAATCTTATCCAGTACTTAATACACCTTTTCGAGCTACATATATACATTGGGTATCGAGCTAGGTCGCCCATGACTGCATCATTACATGTGAGTTGCTTAACACCAAGAAATCGTTTGCAAGCTAAATATTGCACACTCTCAATACATGGATAACTATTAATACCCCAAATCTCTGAACCATATAATAAAATAGGTGTTATCTTAGTATCAAAGATTTTAAAGAATACATTATATGGCAAACATTCATAATTTTTTAACGAATTTAGAACATGTAGTAATACTTTTTTACCTTTCACAGACATACTCTCGGTCATTTTACATAATGAAAGTCTGTTTGTGAAACGAATACATGTACCAACATAATCAAAACCATTAACTGTTTGTAATGCATTATGGTCATAAATCCATCTTTCATTTCTTGACAAACGCCTCCCATTTAAAGAACTTTTGTTTTGTCAGTACATGTAGTAGTATTTAATGTTTCAAGTCCTCTGTATATATAATGAATATACATTATTGTACATAGTTTCTAATCCTTCTATCAAATGTATTCAGAAAGAAACCAATATCGTTCTCTCAGAATGTTCACTATTAGTAATTTTTATTTAATTGCTTGCAAATGCTTGGGTTAGACACCATGTAATGTGGTGTCTGGCACTTATTACGCATTACTTACGAGGGTTGTTATTTATGTTTGTAGATTTTTTTCCATTTACTTTTGTCATCGAAGCTGATAAAAAACAAGCAACATTTGAAAAATATTCCTTTTCCTATCATAAGACATAATTTCACATCAGTACATAAAGCAATCGTAAAGTAATATGATAAGAGGCATCTAAGCATACACTGGGCAATGTGGAGCAAAAAGCGACGTTAAAATGACGTCAACTGTTTTTAACAATAAATTAAAGTTTAATTCCTTTTCAAGGTAACTTCAAGCCAATTTGACACATCTCTCATGGCGCTTTAGCCATTTATCATACACGTGTGTGTCTCTATACAACAATTCACTTAACTCATTGAGCCCTAGTGACGCATATATGCGTCTTTTACCAATAGTGTACCTGTGAAGAGTTCACTTGTCCTATGCAAATAGTGAAGTCCCTGATCAGAGGGCTCGGACAGGAGCCTCTGATCAGGATATTCATGGTTTGTCATTTTGTAAAATATTATACAAAAAACCAACCTTAAATAGTTGAAAATGGACCAGTCTTTATTGCAAACTGGACTTGTCCATTAGAAGTTTAAGGGGATAGTGAATTAAAGTTGACACAATGTTCTTTGTACAGTTCACGGATTCGTTCACTGGGTCAAATTTTATTGATGTTGGCCTTACAGTCGCCTAAAACGCCTGTATCGTTACTCGTTAGTCGTCTTCGATTGATGTTTCGTCCTTTTGTAAACGGTCCATGTCATTTGAAAATAAGTGCCCGACTACAAGTAGGTTTTATATTAGTTTTCCGAATCATATTCAATGTATCTGCATGTGATTTCCGAGATCTTTTTGCATCCGCTCACCTCTTTCAGGGCGTCCAATTATTATAACTCATAGATGACAGAAACGGACTTAGCACACCAACTTTGTGTTTACTCACTTATTAATTTCGTAATCTCTGATTGTTGCTTTGTATTAAATAAACAGATTACCATCAGCAATATGTTTTCTATATTTCTGCAAAATTTAAACCCAATCTGGTCATTATTAAGGGAGTTATGGTCCTATATATAGATGCACACTTATAATAAGATTCGTTAAGTCACGGAATTATACAAGAGTGTATAATTCCGTTGTTAGTGTATGTAATATTTACTTGGACCCAAAAAGGGAGATCTAAATATTCTTATATGGAGATTGGAGTTCCAATTAGGGAGCTATTTTCGCGGCATTTTTCACTTAAAAACTTTGAGTTGTTAAGAAAAAACGAGTCATCCTCCCTGCACAAAAAATAAATCCGGTGCCGATGTTACTACCATAGCGTGGAATAAATATACTGCAAAACCAAATTACCATCATATTTGTTCCCATTTGAAATAGATGTTACTATTACGTGCTCTTTGAATAGGACAACATAAGAAAAATAAGAATAATAAAGTTATCCGACACATATTTCAATAATGGCCTTATAGTAGAGAAAAAAACCAACTGTACAGCAATGCGTTTTTTCTCCTTTTTTTCATTTGCCGTTAATATATCTTCAAAACCAACATAATCGAATATTTCTAATGCTTTGAAAATTTCACAATTTCATGAGTAACAGTTTACTTCATCCTCAACAGTAAACATAGAATCTAGCGATATAGACGAAAAAGTTGATATTTAATAAAAGACTGCTTTAGGTATAACCAGCTAAAAATCGTTCGGCACTTTCGGACATTATGGAAATAATCGAAAAAATCTATATAGTATCCGGGGACTGCCGACAACGCTCTAGATATAAACTTAATATAATTGTAGGCATAACACAATTTCTATATTATATGCTCATAGATATATCGTGATATTTAGGCCTACACTTTGTTTTATCAAAATTAAACCATGATTTAAATACGACAATCAACAATGTGTGGTCATTTTTTTAGATCTACTCAATGTGACTGCTTAAAACAAGACGACAGTAAAACAGAAAGCTCATTTCTAAGGTGCTTTCCGTTCTACTGTCACCTTGCTTTAAGCAGTCACCTGCATTCGTTTTACTTTTATTATAGCAGGAACGTATATTTAATCTATGTCTCTGATTATAGTGATGTTTTACTGTTTAAGTGATATGTAATATAATACTAAATACATGTATCTAATTCAACTTAAAATTTTATTGGGTAATTCTGACGGTTATAGCTCGAAGTCACAGGTACTTGATACATACATCTAGATATATTACGCCCCCCCCCCCCCCCCCCCCCAAAAAAAAATATAGACCGGTCTATATATTATTATTTTTTTCTAGACTTCAATTATATATTTTTTGGGGGGGGGCGTAATAGATCTAGATGTATGTATCAAGTCCCTGTGCTCGAAGTGTTTACAATGTTGACACTAGTCGTTTACGTAACCCCGGGTCGTTTAGATCCGTTGGGGCAATTTTCGGACGTTTCGTTAGTTTCCAGTTGTTTCTGGTTGTTTGAGAGATTGAGAATTACGGTAAGTTGCTTCCCTTTGTTACGAGTACTCCATTTGCAAACATGGAAAAAGCACGAAAGGCAAGTTACAAAATAAATGTATTCTGATACTGAATTTACGTAAATTGTTTACAATCGCTCATTTAAATATTTAGTAGATCTGCTGATGAAATAGTCGGTTCAAGACTTAAAAAGCCTTTATGGTGATCATTGACTCTATTTCCCCCAAAGATACACCACAAGTGAAAAATGCAGAGAAAACAGGGGGTCGTGTGGCATATAAGATATCTTGGCTTCAGTGGACTGCTGTTTTGCTACATTTTGAAATAGGCACCGGCTAAAACAGGGACATGTCACTTCAGCTCACATAATTTCTCCCAAAACCCATCTATTATGACAGAAAGTCTTTGTATCTATTCTCTAGCACCCATGTATACATAAAAGGTTCAAAATAGTAAATATTTCTTGACAAAAAGCTATTCTGAGGCAAAAAGTTTGGCATTTTTTCTTTGCCGGACTTCTTTCGACTACACCATGAAGCACTTCCGGTCTATTTGGTGGCCCAATACCTACAGGTAGGTCCTTCAAATTATTTCCACCAATAAAAAAACTGGACCTCCAAAGTGTGAAATAGACAGTTATTTTATGTCACTTGTACCTATTCTGTTTTCCAGTTCTACGTCATACACCCTTCATTCGGCATCCCTCAGTTTGAAAACAAACCCGAAATCTACATACAAATTTTCTAAAGTAGGACCGAGAAGTTGCGTATGACATAAAAAAAAACCGGATGACTGGAAAAGAGAATGTACACAGACTTTTAACTGATAAATTACAAAAAAGTTTTTTTTTTAAAACGAAACCATTCACAATTATCACTAGAATGTTTCGTTGCATATAATGGACTATATTATGAGTACTGCACTCTTTTTAGCTCGACTTTTTCGAAAAATTAGAGCTATTGTCGTCACCCTGTCATCTGCGTCAGCATCAGTTAAGTTTTTAGAATAAGATTTTTGGTCCGAGTTCATTTCTACACTCATTCTCTGATAGCCAGGACAATTAGCCGTAGAGAAAACTGATTTTTACATGTCACGGAATCTGCATGCGTATGTCCTAGTTGCAAAGTAACAATCATCGTGAGTTGTTATGAAAAAAATCATCAACTCAGCATTAGTGGTTTTCGAAATATATACATACGCGTATTGGCACATTGCATCTTTTAGAGCAGGATTTTGAAAATAAAGGTTTTATAGACATATATAGTAAAATTAAAAGTAGGGGTACTAGATAAGTCAAGAAATGTTTAGATGTTCAACACAGTATATAACTTTTACCTCGATATGGGTTCCTTCAGATTTTGAACTTGAAAATGTGTTATATCTTGGGGTTATTTATAAAATATAAGATGAAATTACATTTTAATTGTAAATGGAACACTTTAAAGTTTTGATGAAATAGTAACAAAAAACAACATATTGAATCAAATATACATCAATTGTACACGCGAATGTGCTTTTGATAAAACCCCAAACATTTGCCAGAAATTATTACTCTACAGATGGATGTTTAACAATTCACAATTGTCCCGTTCATTACTAAGTCACTGTCTCGTAAATTACATAAACATTGCTTTCCAATAGAAATGTTTCAAGGAATTCCACGTCTAAATTTAACTTTTAAAAATGTGTGGATTCGATAACCTCTGACCAAAAATAACGCAAGCTTAAACGCGTCGGTCTTTAACAAGTTTGACGCACATTAACTGTAGTCATCAAGTTCAACATTAACGTATTTCATTGAGATACTATTTCGCAAATTAACAGCTTTTTTCAAAATTCAGAGTGTTTTTGATTTGTTTTTCAAATATAACATACTAAAAAAAGTAGATCTAGCTTTTGGTATCAGGAAATTTCCTGATTATGCAACTGTTGATAATAATGTTGGTTCTGTCCCGTTCATTATTGGTATCTTATCGATACCAGTTTAACCGAGGGCCACTAATATTGTTATATACTGAAGACCTCACTGTAACAGTAAGACACATTTAACCTTTAGTCTTTTTTAAACACTTTAATTTAGTACATCTTCGTCAAAAACGAACATTCTACCACTTTTACCCGTTGCCTTTGGGTCTGGTATAACCATAACAACATGTATCATAAAAACTAAATTTACAGTCTATATTCTAGCAGATGGTAGCTTAATGCAGGCTGAAATTTCAGTAAAACAGAATGCGCTTTAAGGCACATTCTGTTTTAATTTCAACCTGCTTTAAGTGGCCACTTATTTTGAAAACTAGAATCAGGCTATGGGGTAATGGCTTAAGCTGCTGATCGCGACTTGACTTGCACTTGCAAACAGTTTGGATCCATATCATATGCCGCGTAATGCGGTATCTAATCTGGATCCAAACCGTTTGAATGAATGAACGATTTTATTTATCAAAGGTTCTATGAATCTCACTTATTAAGGCGGCTTATCTACAAATATATTTATAAATTAGAACTTGCACAAATAGGGCTGCCATAAGTTGATCTTGCAAAACCCTAAGATTATTTATAAACTTTCTATTTTTCAAACGCATTTATTTTAAGCAGGTTGAAAGTTAAACAGAATGTTCTTTTAGGTGCATTCTGATTTACTTTCTGCTTGCTTTAAGCTACCATATGCTAGGATAAAATAATAATATTTAGGAAAATATGGAGGAATGGCAGCCCTGTACAAAGTATGTGCATGTAGTATTCACGTGACCAGTACAGTGTGCTATTACGTCACATACGTATATGACGTAATATTTCGTTCTCACCTTGTTCAGAGATCATGATGTCACATATTGTATGTGACGTCACAATGTGTCGCGAAAAGAAACACTTACGTCATGACGTTAGTTCATATTCTTTTATTTAAATATAAGTGGGTTGCTAATAAATCATAAGAACATTTGTGTAAAAGAGAAACGTTCATATCCTATGGAATAATCAACGGGTCAATAAACCCGTAATCAACGGGACATCTATGTTTTGACATTTTAAGACTCCCGGTATATCTTTTACGTGCATAATTAAGCAAGATATTAGATCTACTCTAGTTTCAATTAGTTATAGATTCTAAATCATTACCAAATTTGTCATTCAATAAGATATTTTGCCAATTTAATGGAAATGCATTGGTCCCGTTTATTACGTCCCGTTTATTATTTTCACTTGGATTTATGTCAGCAAACCGTTTATTTTGACTAAAATATCAAATTGCAAACTCTTTGAACGACTCAGCACTTACAGGTAGATAAAGGGAAAGAACTCCGCATGACTCACTCTTTAGCTTGGGTACACGTATCATTTCTAATACAGATATTGTAACGGACTCGTTCATTACTTTTGTAAAATTACGCATTTGTCGTGGACTTTTGGTCACAAATGAAATTCTGTATGTTTACAGTACACATTAAGTTGAAGCATGTCTAAAACTAATACGACTCCTGGTGTATTGTAGGCAATAATTATCATATATTGCAGATGTATTCAGCGTCTAAGTAAATTATTAGTTAATTGTCCCGTTCATTTCACAGAATTTGAGACACATGCACAAATTTAGCCAATTATCGTTCTTCTTGAAGTAAGTCTCAAATTAAGTTGCGTTGCACTTGATATCACCCAGAACTAAAAAAGTAATGAATTTTAATGATAGAATAGCATTTATTCGTTAGTATTTGCATCACACTTCTGGATATAACGTGCATGGAGACATGCAAAATGTGACTACCCTGTCATCTTTGGAGGGCTAAGGTGAACAACAGGGAGCAAATTGTACGTTAAAACCTGTTTTTATTGTTTTCATTCATATCTCTTTTCATGGCTAGATATGAATGACATGTATCAAAACAGATACGTGTCAAATATAACTTATTGAATAGTGGAGACATCAATTGTCCTGGTTAAGGGAGAATGAGTGTCTATCAAAGGTATCCATTTGAAACTTGGAATACTCGTTAAGAATCAAATGGACAACTCATAACAACAAGGCAGGTAACCCTGGGATTTGTCATTTCAGAGTAAATGCACAAGGGCAACTCATAACAACAAGGTAGGTAACTCTGTGATTTGTGATTCCAGAGTTATTGCCCTTGTTTTATTTACTTAAAAATTGTAAATTAACATATCTAAATAACTATGAAAGATATTAACTTGAAACTTTGAATACTTGTTAAGTATCACAAGGGCTACTCATTTCAACAAGGTAGGTAACTCTGTGATTTGTGATTCCAGAGTTATTGCCCTTGTTTTATTTACTTAAAAATTGAAAATTAACATATCTAAATAACTATGAAAGATATTAACTTGAAACTTTGAATACTTGTTAAGTATCACAAGGGCAACTCATTACAACAAGGTAGGTAACTCTGTGATTTGTGATTCCAGAGTTATTGCCCATGTTTTATTTACTTAAAAATTGTAAATTAACATATCTAAATAACCATGAAAGATATTAACTTGAAACTTTGAATACTTGTTGAGTATCACAAGGGCAACTCATTACATTAAGGTAGGTTACGCTGTAACTTGTGATTCCAGAGTTATTGCCCTTGTTTTATTTACTTAAAAATTGTAAATTAACATATCTAAATAACTATGAAAGATATTAACTTGAAACTTTGAATACTTGTTAAGTATCACAAGGGCTACTCATTACAACAAGGTAGGTAACTCTGTGATTTGTGATTCCAGAGTTATTGCCCTTGTTTTATTTACTTAAAAATTGAAAATTAACATATCTAAATAACTATGAAAGATATTAACTTGAAACATTGAATACTTGTTAAGTATCACAAGGGCAACTCATTACAACAAGGTAGGTAACTCTGTGATTTGTGATTCCAGAGTTATTGCCCATGTTTTATTTACTTAAAAATTGTAAATTAACATATCTAAATAACCATGAAAGATATTAACTTGAAACTTTGAATACTTGTTAAGTATCACAAGGGCAACTCATTACATTAAGGTAGGTTACGCTGTAACTTGTGATTCCAGAGTAATTGCCCTTGTTTTATTTACTTAAAAACTTGTAAATTGAAATGTCTTAATAACTGTCAAAGGTTTTAACTTGAAACTTTAAATACTTGTGATATATCAAAAGGGCAAATCATTCAAACAAGAAAGGTGACTGGGGATGTGCCATTCCAGAGTTATTGCCCTTGTTTTTATTTACATAAAACTTGTAAATTAAAATTTCTCAATAACTACCATAGGTATTTACTTGAAACTTTAAATACTTGTTAAGTATAAAAAAAGGACAACTCATTACAATAAGGGAGGTAATCCTGGGTTTTGTGATTCCAGAGTAATTGCCCTCGTTTTGACTTAGAATTTAAATTAGATTTCTTTATAACTACCATAGGTATTAACTTGAAACTTTGAATACTTGTTTAATTTCAAAAGGACATCACCTTTAATAGGCAGATAACCATGGGATTTGTCATTGCAGAGTTATTGCCCTTGTTAAAATCAGAATTTGTATATGAAATTATTCAGTAAATGTATTAAGTTATTAATTTCAAACTTCCATTATATTTGAATACTTGTTTAGTTTCAAAGGGGCAACTCATTACAACAAGGCAGGTAAAGCAGGCAAAGATATTGTCCTTGTTTTGACTTATAGATTACTTTAAATGGAATGTAGACTGTTTGAGTTGTTGTTGCCTACAAACTTCTATGATCAATAGGGCGTTAAACACCCATACGCATTCTTTAAGCTTAACAAATGTAGCCGTCTCAAGTATATGAAAGTCGAGCATCCAGCACCTGTTTGCGGTGCTCTCATTTTGAGAATGACAATACCATTTAGACATATTTATCAATTGACCAATCGGAGGGGTCGAATTGACAGGAAATCTATCGGGTGATCGAGAATAGTGACCTTGTTATAAGCAAGAACATTTATTTTCACTTTGAATGTATTTTACCGCTTCGTTTGGTGATATTTCTGTTGATGAGTCGACTATTCAGTTCAGAATAAGATCAATAATTTTTATAAACAACAAACAAATGTTACAATAGGTATGCGCATGTGCAAAAATAGAGCTAAAGGTAATCCAACACTGAAGGTAGGGTAATTGTAATGTGAAAATGATGTTATGAGTGGATACTACATGTAATTCACATGTCTTGTGTGAAATATGAAGGCTTTTCGCCATCTCTTCTCGAAAATATTTGAAATATTGTATAAAGCCTTACAGGTAGGAAAATATGCGAGAAAATTAAAAGACAAATATTCTTAAAAGGTGATTTTTACCTATTTTTACCTAAAATACTGATATTTTTATGTCATGCCTATGCCAGAAGACGTGAACATAACAAAATAAAAGTTATTGTCCCAATATTTGCATCATATGATGTGAAAAATTAAAAAATCTGAACCGTCCTCTTAAAAATATGCAATATTTTCCATACGATTTTACATTATATGACTTAAAAGGTTGTATGTTTGTACAAAAATGAAAACTTGGGCAAAGCAAACCACTTGCTTATTTTTAGCTCACCTGAGCCGAAGGCTCAAGGTGAGCTGTTGTGATCGCCGGCCGGCCGTCGTCCGTCTGTCAGCGCCACTAAAGTGAGTTAAAGGGCCAGATAATGGTAAACATAACAAAAGAAGACAATAGAGTTCATTCCGTAACAATACACTAAGGGGCCGTGGCCCGTTATTCGAACAAAAGAAAATAACAAAAGAAAAGGCCCTTTAACCCAATTCGGTGGCACGTCCGTCCGTCTGTCCATCTGTCCGTCCGTTCAAATTTTACTTCAAGCGACATCTCCTCTGAAACCGCGAGTTTGAGGGAAAAACTAAATTGCTGATGGTGTTCCTTGGATGCTTCTCTAAAGAAATCGTTAAAATAAAATTCAAATGTTGACTACTTATTGAAATTTATTAAAAAAAGTGAAAAACTTTAAAAAAGTTTTTTGTAAAAAACCACTGTTCCCACACCTTAGATATTGCAGGAATACTATCTTCTACTAAATCACTTTCAAAATTGTAAAAAATCAAAACCCTAGGGTCAAATTTGACTCAACCCTGGCCGTATCAGTGCTTTTTGATGCAGGTCTGACAGTAAAAACTCTCTAATGATCCGTTTTTATACAGACCCATTGTATCTTCCAGGCTAAGAAGCTACCCTTATACTAAATGCAACATTTTTGCAAACAGTTTGGATCCAGGTCAGATGCCACATAATGCAGCATCTAATCTGGATCTAAACTATTTGCCACTCATTTACATATTTTCTTATATTTAGAAATATAAGTTATTATTTTTTACATATTTCACATACAAACATTTGGAGCAGACAACAGTTCAGCATGATAATAGTCATTTCTCCCTGAGACCGTCTCTTATTGCATAACTGACCCATAGCTAGCTCTGAACTGAGGTCACTGAGATACATAGCAGAAATGATGATGTCTGCTATTTTATGCTCAAGCACAACTTAGTTCAAGGCATATTACTTTTGGTCTGTCTGTTTGTTTGTTTGTTTATCTTTCTGTCTATCAGTCCACAATTAATTCTTGGCCATAAACAGTATGGATCCAGGTCAGATGCCACATAATGCTGCATCTAATCTGGATCCAAACTATTTGCCACTCATTTACATATAGTTTCTTATATTTAGAAAATGTAAATAATGATATTTATTAACCTATTAACCCATACATATTCCTTTTTATGTCTTTAATTTATTCTTCCACAGAAGAAAATAATTTCACTTTATACAGTCATTGTTGTCTTTAACAATTGCTTCAAATGACATCTCCTCATATACCGCTGAAAAGATTTCAACCAAACTTTACACGAATGTTCCTTGGGTCAAGTTGTTTCAAAATTGTTCAAAGAATTAAAAACAATGTAGAACTCTGGTTGCCATGGCAACCAAGTGAAAAAATAAGGAAATCTTAAAAAATCTTCTTGTCTGAAACTACAAGGGCCAGATCTTAGACATTTGTCACATAGCATCATCTACAGGTCCTCTATCAAGTTTGTACAAACTATGCCCCTGGGGTCAAAATTGGCCCCGCCCCGGGGGTCACAGTTTTACATAGAGTTATATAGTGAAATTTTCAAACGTCTTCTCCTCTGAAACTAATATGGCCAGAGCTTTGATATCTGGCATGGTGACACTTTTAGATGTCCTATACCAATAAGGTTCAAATGGTTCTGGTCGATTGCATATCATCTACAGGTCCTCTATCAAGTTTGTACAAATTATGCCCCTGGGGTCAAAATTAGCCCCACCCGGGGGTCACAGTTTTCAAACGTCTTCTTTTCTGAAGCTAATATAGCCAGAGCTTTGATATTCGGCATGGTGTTACTTCTAGATGTCCTTTATCTATTTTGTTCAAATGGTTCCAGTCTGTTGCATATGTAGGTCACAGGAGCTAAAAATAGATTTTTTCAATGGAAACTTAAAAAAAATCTTCATGTCTAGAACCCTAGTACCCTGATCTTAGATATTTGGAACATAGCATCATCTACAGGTCCTCTATTAAGATTGTTCAAATTATGCCCCTCGGGTAAAAAATGACCCCGTCCTGGACATAAATCATTATCTCCATTTTGATGTACAGCTATTCTCAGGTGAGCGACATATGCCCCATGGGGCTCTTGTTTCATACAATACTTACGCAATCTAAATCCAAAATATGAAGACATTTGGCCGGACCATACTGGAAAAATGAATTTTGTCTTCGAAAAAAGTGTTGGAGACCTTGAATACTTTATAAAGACTGAACAATAAATTTGACTTATAATTAAATATTTTTGCAAGTTAATGTCAGGCGCATTTATAAATATCTAATCATTGATTTAGGAAAAGGTTTTGTTTAAAAAAAGATATATATTTCAAAGAAAAATATATTGAGCTCGGTCGGGATTCGAACCCGTGCCGGGAAGGCCATGCAAATTTACAAGACGAGATTTGCAACATTTCGGACTTCGTTCGGATAATTTCTAACATTATCGTCCAGGTTTTTAATGGAACTGTTTGGTATATTAAGTTAAACACGGAAAATGCCAAGATAACACAGAAAAAGGCGATCTTCAGTCTTGGAATTCCTTAAGGGATCGAAAACACAGGTAACCAGTATAATAATTATGTTGTCTAGACTATATCATGTCTTGTTTGCATTTCATAAATAAAGTCAGATATCTCTGTGTTTGCAGATACAAGAACAAGGAGTACTTGAAGAGGAGCTGAAAAGTCTGAAGAAGGGAGCTGTAGGTTCATCAATTTAATTCCAGGGCTCCAGATAAGAGAGAATAAATGGAACAAATCCAACATTTTCTCACTCATTTTAGCACCAAATCCTATGGTGTTACTACTGATTAGAATCAGGGAGTAATAACACACGGAGTAATAACAGCTTTTTACTCCATCTTAGAATCGTCTTTTGGAGATGATTCTAGTGAAAAGTGACACCAAAGGGTTTAAAGCAGAAACAAAGATTTTGGTTTTCGAAATACTCCCCTGATCTAGAGCCCTTTAACCCATTCCCCCATAAATACCCCTTTTTACGCCGAGAATTTATTCCTCCACTGAAGAAAATAGTTCACATTTATACAGTGATAAATATGTATCATAAGAAATATTTTCTATATCCTAGCAGATAATAGCTTAAAGCAGGCTGACAGTAAAGCAGAATGTGCCTCAAGGCACATTCTGCTTTACTTTCAACCTGCTTTAAAGTGGTCGCCTATCTTCAAAACTAGAAACAGGCTATGGGGTAATGGGTTAAGTTAACTCACACTAGTCATTGAAGCAACTGATTAAGTTCAATACTAGATGATCCATATGTTTGTTGAACTTGTTTGACAACATTCATTTATATAGAAAGAAAATTAGTTGCTTAAAAGTTAAACAGTACAAAACTAAAACAGAAAGCTGCTTAGAACAGTAAACAACTGAAACAGTAAGCTGTACAAAACTGAAACAGAAAACTGCTTAAACAGAACAGCGCTAAATAGACAGCTGCTTAAAAGTTAAAAGAGCATAAAACTTAAAGGAACATCTGCTTAAAACAGTACCAAACTGAAACAGTAAGCTGCTTAACCCATTACCCAATAGTCTGTTTCTAGTTTTGAAGATAGATGACTACTTAAAGCAGGTTGAAAGTATAGCAGAATGTGCCTTAAGGCACATTCTGCTTTACTTTCAGTCTCCTTAAGCTGATATCTGCTAGGATAATAGAAAATATTTTTTTCCTACATGTGTATATATTAATGAAGGTATTATTTGGAACTATTTTCTTAAGTTGAGGAATAAATCAAAAGCGTAAAAAGGCATATTTATGTGGTAATGCGTTAATACAGTACAAAGTCAAAGCAGAAAGCTGCCTGAAAAAATACAAAACTGAAACAGAAATATGCTTAAAACAGTACAAAAGTGTAAACTAAACCCAAAGGTAGTTTTTTTTCACCAAATTCAATATTGTGACTACTAATTTTTAAGCTCCAAAAGGTTTTTGTTGTCATTACCAAAAAAGCAACAATAGACTGGTTCAATATGTCTGTACAAGAAGAGTCCAAAGGGATTATGAATACCCACAAGAGATATTTAGGGTTGAAAGGGTTAAAGCAAGCTGAAAGTGAAAGTAACCCATTCATCTTCAGTACTGGAAACAAGATATTGGGGAAAGGGTTATTAAAAGCAGGCTGTAAAGGAAGAGGACAGTTTGCTTTTCTTATGACAAGACTAGGTTTATTTTATATTTGATATTTTTTCTGTTTCAGAAAGTCTACAAGCAACAACAAAACAGTATGATCTTCTTCAGATCTAGCAAGGAGAAAGAAATGGAGCAATGCAAAAGTAACCTATTTGTTATTCCCTAATTTATAACATGTCAGGGCTGCCATAAATTGACATAAAAAATCCTAAGATTTCCAAATTTGCATTTTTCAAGTGCGATTTTACGAATCGTACCTTTACCCCATCGCCTGTGTCTAGTTTTATTGACACGTGGCTGCTTAAAGCAGGCTGGAAGTAAAGCAGAATGTGCCTTAAGGCGCATTCTGCTTTACTTTCAGCCTACTTTAAGCTACCATGTACTAGAGAAAAATCCGGAGATTTAGGAAAAATCCGGAGAAATGGCAGCCCTGACATGTCATGGCCAAATTACCTTTAGTGCTGAAAGAGTTCACTCACTCTTATCTGGATCCCACAACAAATCAATTCCCTCACTGTAAGGGTTGAATAGTCAGAACAGAATATTAGTGTTTTCTTCTGACCTGTCGGAGTTATTTTTAGATTGGAACATTCTAAAACTTTCAAAGGGATGAGTTTTCTATACATACGGTTAATGATATGGATAGCTGTAATTTTTGTGCGCAATGTACAGTAGAGGATACCAGGTTATTCTTTCCCGTTTTAACGCAATGCACTAAACTGTGGAAATTTACTTTAAGAAATTTTAATTATATTTTTAATCTGAGTAGCAAACAGGTTGGAGCCTGATCAGACGCCGGGTAACCCGGCGTCTGATCTGGCTCCAACCTGTTTGCAATGGAAATAATAGTTTTAGTATATAAATGCGTTTGTTGGGAAAGAATAAAATATCGGTAAAGTAAGCGCAAGGGTCTCGTGCTGCACGAGGATCATGTTATCTCAAGTTGGAAAGTGTACGACTATATAGATCCGATGTTACCCTGTTATCTATTTACCATTATGAACTATTCTGTTCTTAAAATAACTCCGACAGGTCAGAAAAATCGAACAATACCGTTGACCCTTGTGCCTATTGAAGCGTCTTTTGGCGCATTTAGTTTATTCCTCCACTGAAAATAGTTTTAATTTATACAGTCATGAACATGTACCGTAAGAAATATATTTATATTCTAGCAGATGGTAGCTTACAGCAGACTGAAAGTTAGGCACATTCTTGTTTACTTTAACCCTTAGCCTGCCACTCACGACTATAGCTCCATATGCAAACAGCTTGGATCCGGATGAGACGCCGAGTAACTCGGCGTCTCATCCGGATCCAAGCTGTTTGACACTCGGACAACATTTTCAGCAATTTTGAGCAACTTTGAAGCACTTTGAAACTTGAAGCAGACGAGAAATATAGCAGACGACAATTTATTTGGCGGGCTAAGGGTTAAACCTGCTTCAAGTGCTTAACTGAGTGTCTTCAAAACTAGAAACAGGCTTTGGGGTAAAGGGTTAACTCATTCACCTCTGAAACTTTAAATGGGCAACTCATGTTTACAATTAAATTTAGCCCAATTTGAATAAGTAAGGTAATTGTTAACAAAATTTTACAAAATGACAAACAGTGAAAACCCTGTTCAGAGGGCTCCTTAAGGAGCCCTCTGATCAGGGTTTACACTGTTTGTATAGGACAAGTGTGCTCTTGATAGGTACATGTATATGATTTGTTCATAACCAGTATACTCACCGCTCTAGTGACAGAACAAAATAGAGATTGAACCCTAGTTACTGGCATATACTCATTATTTTTAATGACATGCTTATGAAGACTACATTTTGTCCGATGCAAACAGTGAAGACCCAGTTCAAGGGCTCCTAAAAGAGCCGTATGATATCAGTATGAAATGTTAATCATTTTCTGATGAATAGTAAAACCACTAAAAGCAAAGTCTATTGATAGTTTAAGATATAGGTGACAGCCTAAAGCAAGATGACAGTAAAACTGAAAGCTCCTAATTTACTGCCACCTTGTTTTAAGCACAGGGCCCCGACACGATTTCTTTCAGAGAGAAAAATTCGTCAGAAGGTATATATAGAGACAAGGGGTATAACTGATTGTTAGTAAATTCTCACCCTATCTCGATAAAACTGAGCATATCTTGAATAATAATTGATGAAACGGCACCCTTTTTGCATTTCTGTCTAGCATATATAATACCCTTCCATAAAAACATAACATAAAACCAACTGTTAGCTTGCACTTTCAACAGTAATTGCATTCACTTATAGAAATCACCGACTTTTAGAAAACGGGACAGGTGTTCGTTCACAGCCAACACAGCATTGACCACTACTGTGCGCTTGTTTAGGCGGTAATATAGAGTGTTACAGTCATTGGCCACTACTGTACGCTTGTTTAGGACGTAATATCGAGCATAAATGTCATACAGTTCGATAGATATACAGTTTTGACACCGATCAACACTGATTTCTTCTCAAAGCATTGCCGTACCAAAAAAGCTTAAATGTACAAGAATAGCTTTACTGCCGATGAAAACATGCGAATGTGTTGGTGTTGCAGCGATTTGAGTATAAATCAGCTTTGATCGGTGTCAAAAATGGATATCTATGGAACTGTATGACTGTCATGCTCGACATTACCGCCTAAACAAGCGCACAGTAGTGGCCAATGCTGTGTCAGCTGTGAACGAACACCTGTCCCGTTTTCTAAAAGTCGTTGATTTCTGTGAGTAAATGCAATTACTGTTGCAAGTGCATGCTAACAGTTGGTTTTATGTTATGGTTTTATGGAAGGGTATTATATATGCTAGACAGAAATGCAAAAATGGTGTCGTTTCATCAATTATTATTCATGATATGCCCGGTTTTGTCGAGATAGGGTGAGAATAAACTAACATTCAGTTGTACCCCTTGTCTCTATATATACCTTCTGATGATTTTTTCTCTCAAAAAGCAATCGTGTCGGGGCCCTGTGGTTTTAAGTATTCACCTGACAAAAACACTAAATAATTAACACAATTTAGTGGTTGTAATAGATAGGTTTTAGGGTTTTAAAACCCCACCCAAAATAGCAAAAAATGGGTTTCACTTAAATCTTTCAACACAAAGAAACTCTTTTGGGTTTACGGTTATTAGTTTCCCTTGTGGATATTTTAGTTAACAAACAATGAACATGTGTACTTAAAATTCTTTGTAGTTTGATAAACACTTAGCAAACAGTGTAGGCCCTGATCAGAGGGCTCATTAAGGAGCCCTCTGATCTGGGTCCACACTGTTTGTAAATGTTATGAGTATATTTAGACAGGTCCATGGTGTTGAAAGAAATAATAGTAAAGTGGATTTATTCATTTAAGAGATAAAGGGAGTATTTCAAAAATGAAAATCTTTATTTCTGCATTTAACCCTATGGTGTAACTACTCACTAGAAACGTCTCTTTGAGACAATTCTAATTAGCAATAGCACAATAGGTTTTGGTGCTGAAATGAGTGAGAAAATGTTGAATTTGTTCAGTTGACCCCCTCTTATCTGGATCCCTGCATTTGCAGTTTCAGCTGTGAATATGTTACAGTGATATGCTGATCAATGATTTTTCAGGGACTATGGATAGTCTGATCAGTGAATACAAGGAAGCAGAACAAACAGCAGACAGGCCACAAGATGGCGAAACAGGATGATGACTTATGTGATACAAGTCTGTATTACATAATACAGACTAACAAAGACTGCTTGAACACACGTCTGTGATACACTGATCTCCACCAATCCAGAACACCTCATCATCATCTGCACATCAGCCATGAGTTCAGTAAGAAAGTTGATGGCCATCGATTGCGAGTTGGCTACAGGTCTGAAAGACAGTGGAGAAATTGTAATCTTCCGTTTAAATGCAAACTCATTACAATGAAATATAGAAAATGACCACTTTTGAACAATTCTGACTACCAGTTTTAATCTGAGTGGAAAACACTTTTGAGCCTGATCAGACGCCGGGTTACCCGGCGTCTGATCTGGCTCCAAACTGTTTGCAATGAAAATAATAGGTTAAGTGTAAACACGGTTATTTGAAGAAAAAAAACGCTTTCTCTACTGTACTATGCACGCTGCCCACAGGACACAAACTGCTAACCTAAACAGCAAAGCGTGGTAACTGAACACCCTACTGTATATATCGATGATTGTCATGCCTCGGCTATGACATAGCCGTGGCATAATATTGTGTAACCCCTTTCTGACAATGCACCCTAAGATGCATTCTGCTTTACTTTCGACCTGCTTTAAAAAGTCACCTGTCTTCAAAACTAGAAACAGTTTATGGAGTATAGGGTTAACCCTTTGAACCCTAGTCCCGCATATAGGCGTCCTTTTCAAACAGTATACATGTGAAAAGTGCACATGTCCTATGCAAACAGTGAATACCCAGATCAGAGGGCTCCTTATGGAGCCCTCTGATCAGGGTCTTCACTGTTTGTCATAATGCAAAACATTGACAAAAACAACCCTTAAAAGTCAGAAATGGACTAGACTAAAATGGAAACTGGGATTGTCCATTTGAAGTTTCAGGGAGGAAAGAGTTAATGCAGAACAGCACTAGTATAGAAAGCTCCTTTTGGAGCTTTCTTTGACTTTCATTCTGCATTAGTCTGTTATTAGTCTGAATTTGTTTTTACGTCAACTGACTTTGCATGGCTGCTAAACCTCAGTGTTTTTCAAAATTTGAAACTGAATCTCCTTCCTCAGTGCAAAGGGGTTTAGAATTCAGGTTTTGATGTAAGTCTGTAACTTGTGCCACGTGCAATGTATCACCTGGCGTATTGCACAAGTACACTAATTTCACATTTAATGTTCAGTAGAATCATTATAAAGCCATACTCTAGTGTGAATGTTATACAAAGGCTTCAAAATGTTTGCCACTTAGATTAACATGAATAGTTAGAATTGTCGAAAAGTTGTATTTGTCTACGTTTTATTGCTATGCGTTTGTACTTTGTGTTCAAATAGGAAAGAATAATGTCTTCTCCGATGTAGGACACATTTAATCAGGGGAAACTTTCTGCATTCAATTAACTCTTTGAACCCTAGTCACGCATATATGCGTCATTTGCAAACAGTGTACATGTGAGTAGCACACTTGTCCTATGCAAACAGTGTAGACCCTGATCAGAGGGAGCCCTCTGATCAGGGTCTACACTGTTTGTCATGTTGACATATATTGTAAAAATCAACCCTTAAAGTCAAAAATGGACTAGACTAAATTGAAAATTAGAATTGTCCATTTGAGGCTTCAGGGAGGAAAGGGTTAATCCAGCATTACACAGTCATAGAACATGAATTATCTTAAGAATCTGGCTACATCATCACATGCCCATTTTTAGCTCGACTTTTTCGAAAAGTCGAGCTATTGTCGTCACCCTGTCGTCTGCGTCTGCGTCAGCGTCTGCGTCTGCGTCAGCGTCTGCGTCGGTTAAGTTTTTTGCTTAAGGTTTTTGTAAGAGTCCATTTCTCAATAACTATCAAAGGTATCCATTTGAAACTTGGAATAGTTGTTCAGTATCAAAAGGGCAACTCATAACAATAAGGCAGGTAACCCTGGGATTTGTCATTTCAGAGTTATTGCCCTTGTTTTATTTACTTAAAAATTATAAATTGACATTTCTCAATAACTATCAAAGGTATTCATTTGAAACTTGGAATAGTTGTTCGGTATCAAAAGGGCAACTCATAACAACAAGGCAGGTAACCCTGGGATTTGTCATTTCAGAGTTATTGCCCTTGTTTTATTTACTTAAAAATTATAAATTGACATTTCTCAATAACTATCAAAGGTATTCATTTGAAACTTGGAATAGTTGTTCGGTATCAAAAGGGCAACTCATAACAACAAGGCAGGTAACCCTGGGATTAATCATTTCAGAGTTATTGCCCTTGTTTTATTTACTTAAAAATTATAATTTGACATATCTCAATAACTATCAAAGATATCCATTTGAAACTTGGAATAGTTGTTCAGTATCAAAAGGGCAACTCATAACAATAAGGCAGGTAACCCTTGGATTTGTCATTTCAGAGTTATTGCCCTTGTTTTATTTACTTAAAATTTATAAATTAACATATCTAAATGACTATGAAAGATATTAACTTGAAACTTTGAATACTTGTTTAGTATCAAAAGGGCAACTCATTTCAACAAGGCAGGTAACCCTGAGATATGTCATTCCAGAGTTATTGCCCTTGTTTTATTTACTTAAAAGTTGTAAATTTAAATATCTAAATAACTATGAAAGATATTAACTTGAAACTTGGAATTCTTGTTTAGTATTAAAAGGGCAACTCATTACAACAAGGTAGGTTACTCTGTGATTTGTAATTCCAGAGTAATTGCCCTTGTTTTATTTACTTAAAACTTGTAAATTGAAATATCTTAATAACTGTCAAAGGTATTTACTTGAAATTTTAAGTATTTGTGTGATATCAAAAGGGCAACTCATTCAAACAAGAAAGGTGACCATGGATGTGAAATTCCAGAGTTATTGCCCTTGTTATTGCCCATAGGTATTTACTTGAAACTTTAAATACTTATTAAGTATCAAAAGGACAACTCATTACTAGAGGACAGGTAACCCTGGGTATGTGATTCCAGAGTTAGTGCCCTTTGGTATTGACTTTTTAGAATTTAATTAGATTTCTCAATAACAACATAGGTATTAACTTGAAATTTGAATACTTGTTCAGTTTCAAAAGGGCATCACCTTTCAACAAGGCAGATAACCATGGGATTTGTCATTGCAGAGTTACTGCCGTTGTTTGGCTAAGAATTTGTATATGCAATTATTCAGTAACTGTAGAAAGTTATTAATTTCAAACATCCAATATATTTGAATTCTTGTTTAGTTTCAAAAGGGCAACTCATTACAACAAGGCAAAGATATTGTCCTTGTTTTGACTTAATGTTTACTTTAAATGGAATGCAGGCTGTCCAAGTATGTTAAAGTTGTTGTTGCTTACACACTTCTATGATCAATAGGGCATTAAACACCCATACACATTCTTTAAGTTTGGAAAATGTAGCCATCTCAAGTATATGAAAGTCGAGCGTCCAGCACCCGTTTGCGGTGCTCTCGTTCTTGAAGAGGTCAGAATGTAGAGAGTTTTTCTGTTGTAAAATACAGTGCTACCTTTCTTGAACTGCATACAAGTAGCACAGAGTGAAGGTCTTTAGAAGCAAGTGGCTGCTAAATACAAGACAAAATGATACAAAAGGTTTCTTTATCGGCTTTAAGTGTTTAAGCATTACCTTTTTCCTGCATTATTGATATTTCACCTGCCTTAAAGGCCAATAAGATAGGCCTAGTTTGAGTGTCACTTTAGAGAAGAAGCATTGTAGTATGTACATGTATTTAAAACTCATGAAACCTTAGTGACGTGTCATATGCCATCAATGTAGACCAAGATCAGAGAGCTCCTATTGAAGGTCTCTGATATGGGTCTGCACTGTTTGTTATTTTGTTACATATTGTTAACGTCAACCCAACATATTTAAAGATGGACTCTACTTAACTGGAAACAGGGGTCACTGAGTTATCAGCACACTATCTTAAGGAAACAATGTTGAAGTAATTCTTCTCTGGCTGCTAAATTAAAAACATTGTATATACATGTTTTTCACATATCTGATAGAATAAATTGTGCACCATGTTTTTATTGTTTGTTTTCTTTTTCATTAGCCCTTTATCCAATAAATGTATAGTCATCCATATTCAACTGATACATCACATACCAACTTTCAGCTTTTCTTTCTTACTTTTTAGCTCGCCTGTTCGTAGAACAGCAGAGCTAATGTCATACCCCGGCGTGAGTGAGCGTGAGCGTGGTCAGGTTAAAGTTTTTTGGACGGGTTGTTTTAATGCTTAATATTTGTGCTAGGGTTATAAAATTTTGTATGGAGGTTCATTTGGGGTTAAACATTGATGTTATGATGTTGGAATTTAAAAATAATTTTAATTATGTCAATTTTCAACATGTTTTGGACTTAGGTTTTTTTACTACAAATTACCAGGTTAAAGTTTTTTGGACGGGTTGTTTTAAAGTTTAATACTTGTGCTAGGGTTATGAAATTTTGTATGAAGGTTCATTTGGGGTTAAACATTGATGTTATGATGTTGGAATTTAAAAATAATTTTAAAATATGTCAATTTTCAACATGTTTTGGACTTAGGTTTTTCGACTACAAATCACCAGGTTAAAGTTTTTTGGATGGGTTGTTTTAAAGTTAAATACTTGTGCAAGGGTGCTGAAATTTTGTATGGAGGTTCATTAGGGGTCAAATATTGATGTTATGATGTTGGAATTTAAAAATAATTTTAATTTATGTCAATTTTCAACATGTTTTGGACTTAGGTTTTTCGACTACAAATTACCAGGTTATAGTTTTTTGGACGGGTTGTTTTAAAGTTTAATACTTGTGCTAGGGTTATGACATTTTGTATGGAGGTTTATTTGGGGTTAAACATTGATGTTATGATGTTGGAATTTAAAAATATTTTTAATTTATGTCAATTTTCAACATGTTTTGGACTTAGGTTTTTCGACTACAAATCACCAGGTTAAAGTTTTTTGGACGGGTTGTTTTAAAGTTTAATACTTGTGCTAGGGTTATGAAATTTTGTATGGAGGTTCATTCGGGGTTAAACATTGATAGTATGATGTTGGAATTTAAAAATAATTTTAATTTATGTCAATTTTCAACATGTTTTGGACTTAGGTTTTTCGACTACAAATTACCAGGTTAAAGTTTTTTGGACGGGTTGTTTTAAAGTATAATACTTGTGCTAGCGTTATGAAATTTTGTATGGAGGTTCATTTGGGGTTAAACATTGATGTTATGATGTTGGAATTTAAAAATAATTTTAAAATATGTCAATTTTCAACATATTTTGGACTTAGGTTTTTCGACTACAAATCACCAGGTTAAAGTTTTTTGGACGGGTTGTTTTAAAGTTTAATACTTGTGCAAGGGTGCTGAAATTTTGTATGGAGGTTTATTAGGGGTCAAATATTGATGTTATGAAGTTGGAATTTAAAAATGATTTTAATTTATGTCAATATTTGACATGTTTTGGACTTATGTTTTTCGACTACAAATCACAAGGTTAAATGTTACACAAGTTGTTTTAAAGTTTAATATAACTAGATTTAGGCTCAACATTAATTTAATAATCTTTCTAAACTGAAAATTGATTTGCTTTCGATACAAGATGTTTTTTTAGACTTAAACTTTAAACAGGCGAGCATCAGGTGGCTTTGACACAAATTTCTGGTTTAATGTCATAATTGCCCCCTGTCTTAACCCTTTACTCAATAGCCTATTTTAGTTATGTAACTGCTTAAAGCAGGTTGAAAGTAAAGCAGAATGCGCCTTAAGGCGCATTCTGTTTTACTTTCAGCCTGCTTTAAGCTTCCGTCTGATAGAATAAATAATACATTTCTTATACATATTCATGACTGTATGAATTGGAATTATTTTCTTCAGCTGAGGAATAAATTGAATGCGCTAAATTGCGCTTCTATTGGGGAAAGGGTTAAACCAATTTACTTACCTGGCACGCAGTGCCAAGGTGGGCTGTTGTGATCGTCCTGTGTCTGTCATTGTCAGTCGCCATCTGGTCCTGTGCCATCAACATTTTCTTTAAAGAACTTCTTGGAAACCAATGGGTACCTCATACGATTGTTCCTTGCAGGGTAGTCTGTTAGTTTCCTCAAACATAGATAATCCAAAAAGTCGTCCATTTGGAAAAAGCTACTGGTCCCACGTGAAAATGATTCACGGATGATAGCTGCCAATGGGTGGGACACATTTTCTTCATGTGGCTATATAGTGAAGAATTGAGAAAAAAAAAGTTGTCTGAAACCACAGATTTCGTTTTGAAAATAGTTTTAGTAAATCTTCTTGATAGAAACTACTTGTCGGAATTGAAAATAAGGTGACACAAATGATTCGTGGGTGACCCTCTAAAAGATTTCATTAACTGATTGTCCAAGCTATAAAAAAAAACAACATGCCCACCATTGGTTTGGGGAAGCGCCGAGACAGTTCGTAGAGCCAAACAATACAGACCCTGATCAGCAAATACCTGTAGAGCTGTCTGAACTGGGTCTTTATTGTTTTCAAAAAGCCTGCATGTAACTTTACGCTTATAGAAGGAGACATGTGAACGCAGGTTTAACACACTGTGACCTAATGGTAAAGCGGAGAAGACGTTATTCTTTCCCGTTTTAAAATAAAATGTTGAAAATACATGTAGCACCTTTTTGACAAAGTTGTTTAATTAGGACCTGTCCGTCAGTCCGTCCGTCCGTCTGTCTCACTTTTTCCCGCTCTCTTAACTCGAGTAGTTTTTATCCAATCTTCACCAAACTTTATGAAAATGTGTATTGGTATAAAATCTAGGCCAAAAAATAGCATGAGACATGTTGGAGTTTTTGCCTTTGCCCTTGAATCATTAAAAATGGCTGTTTCAGACTTGTCCGCTCTCAAACATACACAGTTTTAATCGGATTTTCACCCAACACTTGCTGAAAATGTTGATTGGTATAAATCTAGGTAAAGTTTGATAACTACCCAAATTGCACAAGGCATTCAAGGTTATTGCCCATAAATTATTAAAAATGACTATTAGCATTTTCTGCTCTCTTACACAAATACTTTTTATCTGATCTTCACCAAACTTTCTGAAAATATTTATTGGTATAAAATCTAGGTTAGGTTTGATAACTACCCTCATAACATGAGGCATATCGGAGTTATTGCCCTTGCATTATTAAAATGTCTTTTTCAGCCTTGTCCGCTCTATAACACTTTATAAGACTTTGTATCAAACTTACTGAAATGTTTATTAGTATTTATTTATCCTTTTCGGTGGATTACCGGGGAAAAGCAGTGGCTTATCACTTGATAATTTAACTGCTTCAAGCAGTGGGATTATCGTCGCTCGTGCTTCTTTTATGAGTTTTCCCCGTAGGGCTCCCAAAGAATCGTAGTCAATCGTGTCTTACCGTTCAATTCGGCAGTCCGTTTTGTCGCGAACCACTCAACGGAAGAACACGAATCCAAGATCGGAAGTAACGACGTAATTACGTTGACGTCAAATCAATAAATAAGTGACGTCATTGTACCGCCAACTGTCACGCATAATTATGTGTTCGACATAAAACTTGGGGCTCAACACGGGATAAATAATGTACTTTCGCTTTCAATTGTCAAACAATTTCGTTTAAAAAGTGGCTTAAAAGCATAAAAAAATAGAATAACTGTGTTTTTCAGTGTAAGATTGAATTTAATCAATTTCGTGAACATCAGACTGTTCTATTTTCACTCGTGGTTCGCCACTCGTTAAAATATAACGTCTGATGTTCACTCAATGGATTAAATTTAGATCTTACACTGAAAAATCCCCAGTTATCCTCTTTATAATCTAGGTCAAATTCGATAACTACCCAAATCGCCTTAGGCATGTCGGAGTTATTGTCCTTCAATAATTAAAAAATAGCTGTTTCAGCCTTGTCCGCTCCCTTTCTTAAAAAGTTTAGAACTATCTGATCTTCACTAAACTTGCTGAAAAGTTTATAGGTATAAAATTTAAGCCAAGTTCGATAACTACTCAAATCGCATAAGGCAATTCAGAGTTATTGCCTTGTCCGCTTTCTAACACAAACACTGTTTATCGGATCTTCACCAAACTTGTTGAAAATGTTAATTAGTATAAAATCTAGATCAAGTTTGATAGCTCTCCGAATCGCACAAGGTATGTTGGAGTTACTGCCCTTGAATTATTTAAAAATGTGCTGCTTCACCCTTATTTTAGCCCAGTCCACTCTGTAACAGGAACATTGTTATCCTATTATAGCTAAATTTAGGGACAATGTTTGATTGTACTTCATCCTGGCCATGTTTTTGTAGTAAGTTAAGTACCTCTTCATATCTCCTTCACATCTTTATGGACTTTCATTCAACTGTTTTCAGTATTACTATATGCTGAACTTTGCAGTTTTCTCTTGTGCCTTTCTCCTCCTTTCTGACTCCTTTTGAGGGTCCCTTTCTGACTTGTCAGTATTCTAGTTTAATCTGTGTTGCACGCAGTTTTGAGCCGATCAGACGCCGGGTTATACTGATCTGGCTTCAAACTGCTCTAGAAATAATAGTTTTAGCATAAACAAGTTTATTGGGCAAGAATAACGTCTTCTGCACCGTATATACAATTATATAGATGGTGTAAGTCTGTACCGCTAAACAGTGAATGGAGATTCATACAGTGTGCAATATTTTGTTCTGTGTCGGCAGGACTCCCATAAAAATCATAAGATTTCAAATTTTCAATTTTTCAGAAGCAATTTTACTAACCGAACCCTTACCCCATAGTCTGTTTCTTGTTTTGAAGACACGTGGCTGCTTAAAACAGATTGGAAGTAAAGCAGAATGCGCCTTAAGGCGCATTTTTGCATTTTGCTTTACTTTCAGCCTGTTTTAAGCTAACGTCTGCTAGGATAAAAACCCGAAGACTTTGGAGAAATGGCAGCCCTGTGTCAGTAAACACCCTTGTGCTGAAACTTGGTGTCTCGCCAGACTTTCCAGCTTTCAATACAGTGGAGAAGACGTTAACTTTCACGTTTAAACGAAACGCAAACGCACAGCAAGAAAACGTAGATAATGCAAACCCTTCTTTAATTCTGATTATTCATGTTAATCATAGTGGTTAACAGTTTGGAGCCTGATCAGACGCCGGGTTACCCGGCGTCTGATCAGGCTCCAAACTGATTGCAAAGAAAATAATAATTTTATAATTTATCTTACATGTTGTTTGTTAGTTAAATGTATTTGTTAAGAAATTATTTATTTTGTCGGTTAGTAGTTTTTAGCTAATGTTAATCTATGTTTGTAAACGCCCGACTATGATGAATATATAAAATTTCTTGTACTGTATCTTGTATTCAGAGGAAACACGTTTATTTGGATGTAAATGATTTAATACTAATTGTTTGAAATATACATGCTTTAACTCATTTACCCCTGAAACTTTTCATCGAAAATTCCAATTCCAAGATTAGTCTAGTCATTTTTTTACTATTTATGGCTGTTTTTAACAATTAATTTTCAAAATGACAAACAGTGTAGACCCTGATCAGAGAGCTCTTTAATGAGCCCTCTGATCAGGGTCTGCACTGTTTGCACAGGACAAGTGTAATCCTCATAGGTACACTGTTTGTAAATGACGAGTATACTCGTCGTCAGGGTTGAATGTGTTAATAATCATATGTTGTGCAGTTTTCTGGTAATTTGGCGCTATACATGCTTTAAGTCATTTACCCCTGAAACTTTTCATCGAAAATTCCAATTTCAAAATAAGTCTAGTCAATTTTTGACTTTTTTATGGTTGTTTTCAATAATAGATTTCAAAATGACAAACAGTGTAGACCCTAATCAGAGGGCTCCTTAAGGAGCCTTCTGATCAGGGTCGACACTGTTTGCACAGGACAAATGTAATCCGCATAGGTACTCTGTTTGTAAATGACGAGTATTCTCGTCGCCAGGGTTGAATGTGTTAATAATCGTATGTTGTGCAGTTTTCTGGTAATTGGCGCTGTGGCACAGCCGGCGAGTTTTATGTGGGACAAAATATGGAATTGGCTGTTGTTGTGTATTCAGCGCTAGGTGGCCTGAAAACTGCACCATACACTAAATTCTAGATTAGATTATGACGTCGTTTTTTAAATACAAATTACGTAACATTTACGTCATAATTATGGAATGTATATAAACAGAGCTCCAGGTTGAATAGGGGGAGTAACTCAAAACGAATAAAGTCTTTATTTCTGCATTAAACCATGTGGTGTCACTACTCATTAGAATCGACTCTCCGAGACGATTCAGGTGGGTGGTAACATCAAGGGATTTGGTGCTGAAATGTGTATGAATGTTGGATTTGTTCAGTTTACTTCCTCTTATCTGGAGCCCTGGTATAAAACTATGTGTAGCCGTTTTCCCTTATATTGTTTACTTTTGTTGTTCAATGTTACTTTGAGTTATAATTATAATGCTAATGTTTCTCACTATCCGTGGGACTTATGCATATGTAAATAAAAGTTGAAAGTTGAAAGATGAAAGGAAATAATAACGCCTTCTCCACTGTAAACCGTCAACGTTAATGACCTGTTAGTTTCACCATTGCGTTTGTGTTTAATTTAGGAAATTATAACTTTACCAGTTTATTTTTTATCGCTGCGTCTGATCATGTTCGTCAAAACAGATCGATTGGCCCTCATATCGACATTTTTTATTTTTTAAAAAAAGGCTAAATCTCCAAGAAAAATATTACAGACAACATTTTCAATTCAGATGACATCTTGCAGTAAGGGAAACAACAAAAATAGGTGATGAAAGCTGCATCAACCCATTTTCAATCTATTTGAAAAAGAAAAATGAATTTGGTATAAAATTGGGGACGCTACCTTTTCTCCAAAAGGATTAAAAACAGGCGGTATTTGTTTGGTAAAAAAGGTTAACATTTGTGAACTTCGCCCATGTAATTAGTCATTTTGTTTGTATCTTATGGTCGCCTGGTCTAAGTTAACATTTTCGTTTTGTTTCATATATTGCAAATTGTATCAACAAACGTGTCGACTCGGATCAGATCATGCGGCGTCTGATCAGAGCCAACACTGTTACAGTGGAGAATCTGTTATTCTTTCCCAATAAACGCGTTTACGCTAAAACTATTATTTGCAGTGCAAACAGTTTGGAGCCAGATCAGACGCCGGGTAACCCGGCGTCTGATCAGGCTCCAAACTGTTTGCCACCAAGATAAACAAGCATTATCAGAATTGTCCAACAGTTTTTCTTTTCTACGTTTTAGTGCTTTGCGTTTGCGTACGTTTGCGTTTTTAAAAACGGGAAAGAATAACAGATTCTCCACTGTACCTATGTCCCTTTTAATATACGCACACACGGGTTAATCAATAATTATCGTACATAAAGTGGGGAAGACGTTTTTCTGTCCGTTTGTGTCCAACAGACTGAAGTTTTCGATATTACGAAGTTATATGTATACACTCCTATACAAAACGGTTTCCGGTTTCGAACGCATGAACAGCTAGAAATAGCGAACAAACGAAAACGAAAATAAATTCTGGATTTCCAGTAGCTATAAATAGCGCTCTTAAAATAGATTGTACCAACCACCTAATAGTTCCGTATGAGTAACACTTGAAGCGTGTCGTAGAGGAAAATTATTGACTGCCAGATTATTGTCGTTGTGCTTAAATGAATATTAATTTGTGCAACATTTCTAAGATATCTACTAAATATCACGTTCACAGTTCTAACAGGAGATAAAATGGACACCTGTGTTTCAAGGTATGTTAAATGACCTCTGCTAGGGTTAACTTGTAGTCCGCTTTTATTTTGTCTTCATATACATGTACATGAATAGGCTGTCATAATAAGGAGACTCTATATGATTGTTAAAAGTTTGGATTTTGATGCAAACATTGCGTCTGTTCCGGATAAACATAACCCGATGCAGAAAAGTACATTTGCGTTGTAAGCGATTGACACTTTATATACATGTAAATAGTGCAGCTAAATGGAAAAATCTATTTTATAAGAATAATGTGGAAGTCCCCTCATGAGCATAATAATTCTGATCTGCATTATGGCAATAATAATGCCGTCATATGAATTTTCTTCTTAACATAATCCCCATTAGCCTGTTTTTCGTTTTGAAGATAGGTGACCACTTAAAGCAGGTTGAAAGTAGGCGCATTCTGCTTTACTTTTATCCTGCTTTAAGCTACTTTCTGCTAGAATATAGAAAAGTTTTCTTATGATACATACTTTTGAACTAGTGTCTTCAACAAAGGAATAAATAAAAGGCGTATCTATAAATTTATGGGGTAATGGGTTAAAGAAATTGAACTGCATGTTCACTCCAGTGATTGGTTCAGCTCCGAAACACGAGTCCTATAGTCATTTAATTTGCACTGGGACACATTTGTCAAGAAAATGTTGTTTTTAACAAAATAATTCAAAATGAACTATGCAGACCCTGCTCGGCTCCTACAGGATCCCTCTTACCAGGTTTCCACTAGTTTGCTTAAAACAAGACAGTATACTCTTCACTGGTACACCGTTTGATAATGACGATTGTACTCGTCCCTGGGGTTAAATGCACAGGGCCCCGATACGATTGATTTTTAGGGGAAAATCGTCAGAAAGTATATAGAGAGACAAGGGGTGCAACTGATTTTCAGTATATTCTCACCCCATCTCGACAAAACCGGGCATATATTGAATAAATATTGATGAAACGACACCCTTTTTGCATTTCTGTCTAGCTAATAAGATACCCTTCCATAAAAACATAACATAAAACCAACTGTAAGCATGCACTTTTAACAGTAACTGCGTCCACTCACTGAAATCACCGATTTTCGGAAAACGGGACAGGTGTTCGTTCATACAGCCAACACAACATTGACCATTACTGTTACAGTGGAGAATCTGTTATTCTTTCCCAATAAACGCGTTTACGCTAAAACTATTATTTACAATACAAACAGTTTGGAGCCAGATCAGACGCCGGGTAATCCGGCGTCTGATCAGGCTCCAAACTGTTTGCCACCAAGATAAACAAGAAATATCAGAATTGTCCAAAAGTTGTTCTTTTCTACGTTTTAGTGCTTTGCGTTTGCGTACGTTTGCGTTTAAACGGGAAAGAATAACATATTCTCCACTGTACCTAAATGGCAACTTCGTGAACATGTTAACGATGCAAATTAATTTGAATAGCAAACAGTTTGGAATCTGATCAGACGTCGGGTTACCCTGTGTCGGATGCCGAGACTCCACACTATTTATAGAGGACATAATTGTTTTAGTATGAACGCGCTTATTGGAAAACAACGGAGCCTTATACACTGCAATTTAAACCCTTTATGGTCAAATTTGTCGTGAGCTGTTTGCCCCTTCACTGTCATATCGTCGTCTTCTTCAATAGTGTTGTCTGCACTATCGTTTCAAAGTTTAGATTTAAGGCAATATGACTGACGAAATTTCGAATCAGATGTCAAACAGTGTGGGCCCTGATCTGACGCCGCGTTACGCAGCGTCTGATCAGGACCTAAACTCTTTGCAAACGCGCTTTATGGCGTCATTGAGAGGGAAAGGGTTAAAGCAAGATAGCAGTAAAAAAGCCCCATGTACATGTATAAACTAAAATTCAGGAATTTCTTGCTTTACTTACACCCTGATTTATACTGCCATCTTTCTTTAACGTTGTTGATAATAAAGAATTTATTTTTCTGTTGAAACATAAACGCAATTGCAGTAAAATGTAGAAAACAACTTGTTGGAAATTCTGACCGTTTATTTTAATCTGAATGGCAACTCGTTTGGAGCCTGATCAGACGCCGGTTAACCAGACGTCTGATCTGATTTCAAACGGTTCGTTTATGAGGAAAATAATAAACGTCTTCTCCACTGTTTATTTCTGCTTTGGATTTAGCAACAGTACTTTAATAGCAGCATATATTTCAAGCAATCCAAAGTCCAATAGCTACAGTGGAGAATGTGTTATTCTTTCCCAATAAACGCGTTTACGCTAAAACTATTATTTGCAGTGCAAACAGTTTGGAGCCAGATCAGACGCCGGGTAACCCGGCGTCTGATCAGGCTCCAAACTGTTTGCCACCAAGATAAACATGAATTATCAGAATTGTCAAAAAGTTGTCATTTTCTACGTTTTAGTGTTTTGCGTTTGCGTTTAAACGGGAAAGAATACCAGATTCTCCACTGTACATGTAGCAGCATATATTTCAAGCAATCCAAAGGTCAATAATCATCGTACATAAAATCCCCTGTATTTCCTTAAGTTTCCACTGCAATTGTCCTGTTTTGAATAGTAACGCTATGATCTGCAGAAAAATGTGTACAGTGGAATCGATGTTATTCTTTCCCAGTAAACGCGTTCAAACAGTTTGGAGCCAGATCAGACGCCGGGTACCTAGCGTCAGATCAGGCTCCAAATTGTTTGCCATTTTGATTAAAGCAACATTAAGAATTGTCAAAAATTGATTGTCATTTTCTACATTTCATTTCAAAATCAACATTAAGAATTGTCAAAAATTTATTGTCATTTTCTACACTTAATTGTAGTTGCGTTTGCGTTTCGTTTACGTTCAGACTGGACAGAATAACGTCTTAACCACTGTATTCACGTGTATCAGATCGATATAGGTATTTGAATGTTTTAGACAATTTCTTACATGCACTTAAGGGCTTTTATAATCTAAAGGTACTGAATTCTTTTTTTCGGCGGAGCTGTCTGGTTTCTATTTAGCCACACTTTCTGTTTGGCCACACATTTCAACCAATTATATTTGATCAGAAATTTAGACTTGAGAGCACCTGTTGAAACTGAATAGTCTGATTGGATAGTAGCCAGGGCTCCAGATAAGGGAATTATTTCAAAACTTAAAATCTTTATTTGTGCATTAAACCCTGTGGTGTCACTAAACATTTGAATTGTCTCTTTGAGACAATCAAAATGAGTGGTAACACCATAGGGTTTGGTGCTGAAATGAGTGAATAAATGTGATTTGTTTAGTTTACTCCCTCTTATCTGGAGCCCTGTAGCCTGGTCTATGTACAATAACAGTTTTCCCAGATATGGCTGTGAGTGTAAAATTTAGAGACACAGACCAGACTGTTTACTACACTGGGGGCTGATGCAATTTAAGATGACATCTGAAATACAGAGGAAGCTAGGTGTTTTGTAATTTGTTTTAATTGTTAACTATTTGTACACATTTACCATACATTAAAAGCAATATTAAATATAAATGGCCTCAAGTGAGTTAAACACAATTGTGTGGTTTCATCATTATTTACAAGAGTGAAGTAGAGCAGACTGTTGTATCTGTACATTTTGTGTATGCTATAGTTTGTTTCAAGAAACTCTATGAATGAAGTTTGATACATACTGTAGAACAATAGATTAATGTGAGGATCTCCTACCAGTAGATAGGATATGAGTTAAATTATTGTTTTGTTTTGCATTTCTGTACATGATAGTTTTGCATTTTAAATAAAAGTTACTGTTTCAATTGTATACTTTTATTTTTTGCTTTTCAATCTTTGAAAACCTCAATTTCATTCAATTTTGCACACCCATCTATATAGCCTTAGTTCAACCACTCATTCCGCCGAATATCTTTTTTAAAGATATTTCTTGTTAAAACATGTTTTTCTTTGTTTTTAATTAGCGGCTGATACTTGGGTTTTACACTGTAAATAATCTTTATGTATTTCATTCATGTAATAATAGATTATGTTACTGTTGTCATGGACTTGTAGATATATGTAGTCTCTTATAGTTTTAATTATGAATGGTCATGTACTTATTGTAAACGTTTTAAGATATGTATTTAATGTTTGTACATGAATGGGACTCAAATGAATAAACTTATATGTAATGCAATTTTTACTTGAAAACCATCTACATGTATATGAGTGTCCAATATAAAAGATCTAACTCCGCTTCTGATCAGATTCTAATCTTTTTAATCGACAATTCACTCGGGTATACTGCAGTGACGGAGTTCAACTGATTTTCCCATATTGAGAAAACTAATTAGCTTTACTAGATATTACTTTTACAATGGCGAAGACGCTTTTCTTTCCTGTTTAAACCCAAACGAAGCGCTGACGAAGTGCACTAAAATGAAGACAATTACAACTTCTTGACATTTTTCACGATTTATTTAAATCTAACTGGCAAACAGTTTGGAACCAAATCAGACGCCGGATTACCCGGCGTATGATTTGACTCAAAACTGTTTGCAACGGAAATAATAATCTTATTGGGATAGAATAACATCTTTTTCACTTTAAGCATGCCACCGAACACCTTGCAGTAAAGGGGTTAAGTTACGCGGATGAAAATAATATATCTTTTGCTAGTCCAACTATGTGTACAGGTAGTGAACTGCGGGCTAATATTCGACCTTGACGCCGTCTCTACCTGAGACGGCACCTGTCACAAAGTTAGCATGCCGTCACAGGGGTTAATTTATCTTCTGCACAAATTATAAAAATCGATTTATTTGCATTGCAATTACGAAAGTATGTAGATGTGAAATAGTTTTGATTCAGATGAAAAAATAGTACCCTTAAAGCGACTCGCAACCAGATGGTGCATTAAAAATAGTAATTTGTAAATATGTGTCAAACGCTTATATAAATGGTAAAGAATTAGTTTAGGATAAGAAATTCTGTTTAAAAAAAATGTATTTCAATTAAAAAAAATATTGGTCTCTGTTGGGATTCGAACCCGGGGCCCGGCATTGGCGGACAGAAGGCAAAATAGGGGAAACCGCTTAGACCAATGGACCACGGAACTATCCGTTTATCTCGGATCGATTTAACGTATTTCAATGTGTAGCGATCGAAAGTGCATACAACTTCGTAATTCGGCTCGTGTTTATGTCTGAGCCCGTGTAGAGAAGCAACAACAACAACTATACCGTCTACTAGTCGGTATAGAAAAACGATGGAAAATATCTAAAAATCTCAGATTCGGTGACGATTCTTGAGACTTTTTTTGGACTGATCATATTTTTTTAATGGCAGAAGCCAAATAATGCCACAAATTTGCTTTTATTTGAGTATTTTATTTTATTTTGACAAGTACACCATCCGGTTGCGAGTCCCTTTAACCCCAAAACCTAGTCTTAGTTTTGAAGATACATACATTGTAGATGACCTCTTAATTAAAGCAGGTTTAAGGCACCATCTATCTATCTATCTATCTATCTATCTATTGATACTGCCTTAACGCCTTTTTCAAGTATTAGCGGCAGGTGCGCGTCTGTGCAAGAGTTAAAAGGGGGGGGATCTCATAGGATAGAGGAAATATTTCTTATTATGCATATTCATGACGGGTAATGGTAAAGATTAACGCAACTAGAAATATTGAATGAATCAGATGAATCATCAGTACACCGGATACATTCCTTGTTTTGAGGGGAATATCTGTGTGTTTTTTGTTAACAATAGGCTACAGTTTCATATGACCTAAGAAAAACAGTAAACCCGCTCTACACGACCACTAAATAGAAGGCTAAATTATTACGACCGCTAAATAGAAGGCTAATTGAATGTATGAAATGCAGGTACAGTGGAGAATCTGTTTTTCTTTCCCGTTTAAACACAAACGTACGCAAACGCAAAGCACTAAAACGTAGAAAAGAACAACTTTTGGACAATTCTGATAATTCTTATTTATCTTGGTGGCAAACAGTTTGAAGCCTGATCAGACGCCGGGTTACCCGGCGTCTGATCTGGCTCCAAACTGTTTGCACTGCAAATAATAGTTTTAGCGTAAACGCGTTTATTGGGAAAGAATAACAGATGCTCCACTGTAACAGCTTAAAGAAAGATAAAAGTAATGCAGAAACCTCTTACAGGGAGCAGCCATCTACATTGAACACCAGTGAGGAGTGTTAGCGAGGTTTCGTGCTGATAACATGTTTATCTTGGTGGCAAACAGTTTGGAGCCTGCGGCCAGATCAGACGCCGGGTTACCCGGCGTCTGATCTGGCTCAAAACCGTTTGCAAGGGCAATATAGAATAGATTTATCGTCGCGTCTTTTGCTACGGTAGAGACAACCTTATTCTTTCCCAATAAACGCGTTTACGCAAATACTATTATTTCCATTGCAAACAGTTTGGAGCCAGATCAGGCTCCAAACTGGTAACCACTCGGATACACATGAATAATCAGAATTCTCGAAAATGTGTCATTTACTTCGTTTTATTGCAATGCGTTTGCACTTTGTTTGCGTTTAAAAGGGATAGAATAACGTCTTCTATACTATTGGAGACAAAAAACGAATTACAAACAGGTTGAGTCCTGTTCAGACACCGGGTTACTCGGCGTCTGATATGGATCGACAGTGATTGCAATTGTCAGTCAAGTTGATCTTATACCAGGTAAGGGAGCCCTTTTACATTCTAAATACTATAGTCGTTTGTTAAATTGTTGAAATATAACCTTTCCATTTTTTTTTATCTTTTTTATCTGGAATATCTTTGAAATAAACATCCGGATGCTATGAGCTAAACGATAAAAGGTCAGGAAATATTGCACCATCGACAGGCAATACATGGGATTACCACATTACATCAGATTCTTTTTTACTAAATTTCATGGATATATTTTTAGATGATTCTCTCATTATCAGTACTGAAAAATCCCATAAAGTTCACAACAACGCAATACACACCTTTTGGACAGACGCCTTGTTTATCGAATTTTAAATCACTCCAGGTAAGCTCTATTTAATTTTACTGTTCAATTACTTAAAGCATTTTCTTATTTACAGTATGGAGCTGTTGATCATAATATTATTGGTTCATGTGATGTCAGCCTCTGGAGCGACTTTGGTTGGAGAGGTTTGTACATTTTTAATCCGATTATCGTCATATTGTTTCAGTTTCCTCAGCTTAACCCATTATTAGCCCATAGTGGAAACAGGTCATCACAGTTTGTTATAAGTTACTATCTACATGTACTGAGATATATTAAGTATTTCTTATATAACGTACTTATTTTTGACTCGGTTAAGTGGAACTATTTTATCCAGTGGACAATTAAACTTAAGGTGCAAAAAGGCGTATTTATTGAGTAATTGGTAACGGGTTACGTGGTCAGGCTTTATCATTATTTACAGTCAATTCTCTTCATATTCACATTCGTTATACCGGAATATAAAGCATCCTAAATGACGAGACTAGGAAAAATACACTATTATCATTGTTCTTATTACAGTGTCCAGGTTTCATTAAAAATAAGAATTTTTGACATTCCTTGACAGTTGGATACTTACAGTGGAGAATCTGTTATTCTTTCCCGTTTAAACGCAAACGTACGCAAACGCAAAGCACTTAAACGTAGAAAAGAACAACCTTTTGACAATTCTGATAATTCTTGTTTATCTTGGTGGCAAACAGTTTGGAGCCTGATCAGACGCCGGGTTACCCGGCGTCTGATCTGGCTCCAAACTGTTTGTACTGCGAATAATAGTTTTAGCGTAAACGCGTTTATTGGGAAAGAATAACAGATTCTCCACTGTAACCCTTTCATGATCAAATTTGTCGAGAGTCTTTTACCCCTTCACCGCCATAGTGTAATCTTCTTCAACCTTGTCTGCAATATCGTTTCAAAGTTGGATTTAAGGCAATATGACTGACCAAATTTGGAAACGAGTGTTAAACAGTTTGAGTCCTGATCAGACGCCGCGTTATGCGGCGTCTGATCAGGACCTTAACTGTTTATTAACGCGTTTTACGGCATCATTGAGATTGAAAGGGCTCATAAATCTTATAGAAAGAATGCAGAGAAGATCCAAAATGACATTTCTGCCTTATTCTAATCCTACATTAAGCAGTTACATGTCTTAGGAAATCTGCACACTTATTCGTTGATTGGTCAAAAAAGGGTCGACCGTCTTTGTTTAATCAGGATCTGAACTGTTTGTCTCTTTGCAATGTATGTATGAAAACAGCCATAAATAGATCGATTATTAAATGGTCTGGGCTTAATTGAAAACTTGAAATTCCCATTAAAAGTTCCTGGTTGGATGAGTTAACTGAACATGTCTGGCTTTCTTAGTACATATTGTCAATTTTGTTAATTCTACCCGTAACTCTCCCGGAATGAAATAATAATACATACTTATTTTTATAGTATAAAATCTTCTGAAACTGATAACATACTGAATTATTTGTTTGTATGCCTACATATACAGTGGAGAATCTGTTATTCTTTCCCGTTTAAACGCAAACGTACGCAAACGCAAAGCACTAAAACGTAGAAAAGTACAACTTTTGGACAATTCTGATAATTCATGTTTATCTTGGTGGCAAACAGTTTGGAGCCTGATCAGACGCCAGGTTACCCGGCGTCTGATCTGGCTCCAAACTGTTTGCACTGCAAATAATAGTTTTAGCGTAAACGCGTTTATTGGGAAAGAATAACAGATTCTCCACTGTAATGTATGAATGTCCTGTCTATGTACACTATGCGTTCCTTATGTTTTGTCTATGTACATATTTTGTTCCTCATGTTTTTATGTAAAATCAAATTTAATTTGATTTAAATTTGTAAAATAAAAGCACAACATTGTTGTTAAAAATTGATGACATCATGTCAATGATGGGGTCAAACCCCTATCATTGGTTAATCTCATTATCTTGCACTTTTGTTTGAACGAAACAACACAAACTGCATGTAATGTCTTGCCTATCGTACATTATCTTTAGAGTCGATTCAGCCAGGAGTCAGCTGAAGAACTACTACCAAGTGAAGGAAAGGGAGATGTTGACGCCCTGACAGGGCAGCCACATGTAGGTCAGTATTTGTTATTTACGTATTCATCCCCAATATATCCATCCACCAACCCATTCCATCATTTTCAATAGGAGAAAATATACAATCATAAACGTAACCGTCCCAAAATAAATATTGTCAATATCCTAGCAGATGGTAACGTAAAGCAGGCTGAAGTTAAGTTACATATAAGTGGACATTTGGATAGAAGAATTATATTGACAAGACTTAGTGACAACAGCTTGAATCCAGATCAGGCGCCGCCTTACGCGGCGTCTGATCTGGATTCTGTAAGTCAAGTTTTAATGTTCCCTCCCTATAACGACTCCCTTCGAACAACACACACCATAAAATTATGTGTCTCCCATTGGGTGTCGCTGTAGAGAGGGAGCACTGTACCTCTAAATATACTCGAGCAAAACCCTCAAGAAAAAATAGACAAGAATGTCACAACAATGTAATTGGATATACCCCACGCAGGAAGCTAGCGGAAACTAACATTTTTTCTTGACTGACTATAAATTATTTATGACAAATTACATAAAGTACCCAACTAATTTGCTCCTCGGTTTATTTTTCTGATTGTTTCACTTCAACTTCCTGTTTTAACTCATTGATCACTGAAAACTTCCAGTTTCCAATAAAACCCTAAAGTCACACTTTGACTTCAGTGGAGAAGACGTTATTCTTTCCCGTTTAAACGCCAACAAACGCAAATGCATTGAAATAATACATGATAATGACAACTTGTTGACATTGCCGACTATTTATTTCAATCTGAGTGGCAGACAGTTTGGAGCCTGATCAGACGCCTGGTTACATCGAGTAACTCTGACTCCAAACTGTTTGCTAAATCGTGAAGGGCATAATAAACCTATAAGAGGGATGTTCAAGAAATATTTCATCTGACCTACTTCCGATAAAGGTAGGAAGTTGAAAATGTACACCGACATTAGAATATACCCTCTATAAGTCACCTGGTAATTTGCCGTTATGGTATTACAGTGGAGAAAACGTTATTCTTTCCCAATAAACGCGTTTACGCTAAAACGTTTATTTCCATTGCAATCAGTTTGGAGCCAGATAAGACGCAGGGTAACCAAAAACCAGACCCAAAATTGTTTGCTGCTCATATTAAATTATATCTTTAGAATTTTCAGAAAATTGTAATTGTCAAAAAGAGTCCGTTTCTACAATTTAGCGGTTTGCGTTTACGTTTGCGTTTAAACGGGAACGAACCCACAGTACTACAGTGGAGAATCTGTTATTCTTTCCCGTTTAAACGCAAACGTACGCAAACGCAAATCACTAAAACGTAGAAAAGAACAACTTTTGGACAATTCTGATAATTCTTGTTTATCTTGGTGGCAAACAGTTTGGAGCCTGATCAGACGCCGGGTTACCCGGCGTCTGATCTGGCTCCAAACTGTTTGCACTGCAAATAATAGTTTTAGCGTAAACGCGTTTATTGGGAAAGAATAACAAAGTATCCACTGTATCTGTCTCCTGTCTGTCCGTCGGCCTATTTATGTCTCTATCTATGTCTGTCTCCGACTGTCTATCTGTTTATCGGTTTGTTTGTTACTTTGTTACTCTGCCTGAATCTTTCTCCCTCCCCCTCTCTCTCTCTCTCTCTCTCTTTATCTCTCTCTCTGTCGCTCTGTCTCTGTCTCTCTCTTTTCTGCATGCTTGTATCTATTCTCTCTCTTTTCTTTTTCGATATATCCCTCTGTCTCTTTAAATATGTATCTCTCAGTCTGCCTGGCTCTAGTTTGTCTCTCTGTCTGTCTCAGTCTCTCATTTTCTGTCTCGCTGTGTCTTTCTATCTCTTTTTCTCTCGGTTTCCCCTCCACACTCTATCTGTCACCATCTACCTCCCCCATCTCTTCAATTGGAAGCAAAACATGCATCCATTTGCGATGCACTGTTTGTAACAATTCATTAACCCACTTGTACACACAATCATATATATGGGACAGGCCCAAACAGTGCAGACTCTTATCTGACGCCGCATTATTATAAGAGTCTACACTGCTTGCTAATAGGACTTCAAAAATGAAAAAGAAAAGAAAACGAAAATGTAGATCAGGAACCCCTAGATCAAAATGAATTTATCTAATATATAAACATGGAATACTCCACTGGGCGTCAATGGGTGCCATTTGTAAATGTCAATCCTTGTTTCAAACCTTCTTCACGTCGCGAATGACTTTGTGATTACTGTTGCAAACATTTTGGACCAAGATGAGATGCCGAGTAACTCGGCGTCTCACCTGACTATACTTTTTATGAAAGAAATTTAATGCCTTTTAACAAATCTTTGATAGTTGTTGCACGCGACAAAATTTACTGACGACATTTCCATAGCTAGCAAAAGGTTTTTAAAACGCCCATTAACTTTTGAGTACTCTGGCTGGCATGACAATGACTCACTTGAAACAAATATGGAACGTGATACGTTGACCGTTTTTGTGCACTGGCTTCAATCAGAACATTGCTGTATAAATGCGTATAAACCATGATTAAAATTGTTCAATTCAGTTGAAAATATGTTTATACTCAGTTGGTTATAATCTGATTCTTTACAGTTTTCAAATATGACTGGAAGTCAAGTATACGCCCATTCAGTGTTTGGATTTTTTTCATATTCTATATTTAGATATTTACGCGTACGGAAAACACCTGAATTATTTTTAGATATATGAATATAATTAGATTTGTGATAACGTAATATCTATATTTAGAACGTCATGTCTATGTTTAGAGCTAGTGCCGCCTTCTCATTCGTTCAATATGGTATGTATATTAATATTTAGATTATCATGAGAAATTACACTAGAGTGAATTACTTAAAATGCATGACTAGCTATTTAAGTTACCAAAAGAATATTATACTAACTGATTCAATGTCGCAGGTCGCACCTTGTTAACGGATCATCATTCGTACCGAAATATATATAGCCAATCTCCGATCAGAGACGATATTCTTTTTAAATTAACTCGATTACTAACATTGCAACGTTGCAAACAGTTTGAAACAAGATCTCTGACGCCCTGTAACCCGGCGTCTGGCCAGGCTCTAAACTGTTTGCCACACATACATGTATTAAAATCAAACGTTAGAAGTATCTAAATGTGTCCTGCATTTGGCTTTGCGTTTCGTTTGCATTTAAACGGGAAATAATAACCTTTTCTCAACTGTATCAGTTTTAACACTCTAACAGCTTTTTTTTTATACCCAGTGGATTCTTCCATGCTTATATATTGGATTAGTCAATTTTTTATCAAAGGGATGCATGGTCAAAATTTTCATTTCATTTTGTTTTATATTGAAATTCCTATCAGCAAACAGTGTATACTCTGACCAGACGCCACATAATGCGGCGTCTGATCAGAGTCTATTCGGTTTGCCTAAGTCCCATATATGGGATTGTGGGCACAAATGGGCTAAAATGACTTCAAAGTGCCCAAACAGAACACAACGGGATCCTGGGGTCTTCTTCCACCTGTAATTAGCTATTCGTCGCAATATGACTGAAATACTGTCTGAAAAGCGACGTAAAACCATGACAAATCCAAATCAACGTGCTCAAAACTACATTTATATCGAATGTATACAAGAAAAGACAATATTTTGCATGTTTACCTCCTAATTGATCAACAAATTTGAGTAAATTTGATCAAACTATGACACATTAATTTTGTATAGTTTGGTGAACCATGTCATGTAAGTTCATGTATGATTTTGATTATTGGTGACATTGAAAGCAAAAACTATCAGATTCAATTTTCTCAGATGCGCGATATCAGGGGCCCGTTTCATAAAACTTCGCACAACAAATGTTGTCGTAGGTCAGAATATGTCTCATTTTTTTCTCAATCTAATCCTGTCTTGTGAGATCTCTTTGGAATCGTCTTGAAAAGACGATTCCAAAGAGATGTCACTAGACAGGAAATTATTGAGAAATAAGAAATTAGATAAATTTTAAAGTTTTGACTTACGACCGTTTTTGTCCTACGAAGTTTTATGAAACGGGGCCCACGGCTTTAAGGGTGTATCAATGTCATGAGCCATTTTTTTCAAAGTATTAAACTTTTTTTCTTTCATTGTTTTTTTGGAAGAGCTATTTATGATGAATGAAAAAATGAACAAAAATATATATGGTGGTGTCCTTTTTTTGAGCTACAGCGATTTGAAAAAGGTATGTCAAATTTGGATTTTTTTCTTCAAATTTTACCCATTCAGAGTACAAGCTTCAGTAAAATCTATTTCAAAACAAAACAAAAATGTTAATTTGGGTTTTCTTTATATATTTCATGTCTATGGTGGTATGTTCACATATATAAACCCAAATTTAGACAAAGCAGGCACCAGGTTTGAACAATATGGATCCTTGAATATCAAAAATTTGCTTTATATAGGGCATGATTTTATTAGATTTTTTATTTTATGAACAAAAGTAAAAAAAAATGAAAATGAAATAGTTCTAGTATTAAACTTTTTCTTATATTCTACCAGATGAAAGCCCATACTAAGACAGTTCAAAATATGAAAAGAAATTGAAAGGTCAGTGTTGAAAATTTTGAGTTATTAAAGTAAAAAGAGTTATCGCCCCTTACACAATTTACAAAAAAGTACCATATCGATGATATTTAGAACTTTATAAATTTCTCATTTGGTGCCTTTTTTTTCTTAAATTAGTTTTTGTATGAAGAAATACTACCATAGATAGGATCATATTTATTTTCATTTAAAATGGGTTTTATTGAAGCGGGCTGTTTGAAAAGGACAAAATAAGAGGAAGTGGGTGGGGTAAATTTTACATGGCCGTAGAGCCAACTGTTGTTCACCAAAATGTACACTTTTTCTATTTTTTCATTCATCTTAAATAGCTCTTCAATACAAAACCATCATAGAGTGTTTTCATATACTTTGAAAAATTCCCAAATTCATGACATTGATACACCCTTAAATGCCATCTCTTTATGTTAAACCTTATTTGCTTGTTTTGTGTGTTTCAGAGTACAGAGAGCGAAGTAAAAATTCAGCGGTCAGACAGCATGCATCAGCAAACAGCTCCGTGATAATCCAATCTGAAAATGGTCCAAAGGTACACAGTCAAACTTAGATATCTCGAACTTCCTTAACCCATTACCCCATAAAAAACGCCTTTTTATGCCTTTGATTTATTCATACTCTGAAAAAATAGTTCCAAATTTAACAGCCATAAATGTATCATAAGAAATGGTTTCTATATTCTAGCAAATGGTAGCTTAAAGCAGGCTGAAAATAAAGCAGAATGTGCCTTAAGGCACATTCTGCTTTACTTTTAACCTGCTTTAAGTGGTCAACTTTCATCAAAACTAGAAACAAGCTATGGGGTAATGGGTTAAGTGAAACAAACCCATATTGCAAAGTTATAGCGTAGCCTTATCCACGTTTTAAGTTTGAAATAAGGGTATTTTTGACTTAAATGAAATATAACTTTCGAAAGTGAACTGACATAATATATACAAATGTACAGGTAAATTCGACTCAATCACTTACCACATAGCCTGTCCCTAGTTTTGAAGATAAAATACCTCTTAACCCTTTCCCTTATAGAAGCGACTTTTAGCACATTCATTTTATTCATCCGCTGAAGAAAATAGTTCCAAATTATACCGTAATGAATATGTGTCATATTTAATACTTTCCTTATTCTAGCAGTTAATAGCTTAAAGCAGGCTGAAAGTAAAGCAGAATGCGCATTAGGGCGCATTCTGCTTTACTTTCAACCTGCTTTAAGTAGTCACATATCTTCAATACTAGATACAATGCTATCAGGTAAAGGGTTAAAGTAGGCTGAAAGTAAAACAGGATTCTGATGTACTATCAGTTTGCTTTAAGCCACACTCTACTAGAATATAAAATATTTCTTATGGTACTTAACTTCTTATTCACAGCTGTATAAAGTGGAAATATTTTCTTGGATGAATACTTTAATGGTGTACAAAGGTACAGTGGTGTGAAAAGTATTTTTAAGACTTTTGTAATGTTTTGTTATTGTCGTTTGGCCATCCTGTGCCAAACCGTGACCGCTAGAGCTTTGATATTTGATATGTAGCATAGCATAATAGAACTCTGCCAAATTGTTCAAATTATGACCATGGGATCAAAAATGACCAAGCCACTGTGGCCACAATTTTACATTATAAAACATTACACGTCTGCAACATTTACTTGTCACACCATCGCCATTCGCACACAAAATTATCATTAAGATCTACATGTACAATGATCAAATCACAATTAAAAATACACTATCGTGTAGCCAATACATTTTTAGCTCATCTGAGCACAAAGTGCTCAAGGTGAGCTTTTGTGGTCAGTCAATGTCCGGCGTCCGTCGTCGTGCGTTGTGCGTTATGCGTCGTGCGTCGTGCGTCAACAATTTCTTCAAACATCTTCTTCTCCAAAACCACTTGCTTGATTGCAATCAAACTTCACAGGAATGTTCCTTGGGTCAAGCTCTTTCAAAGTTGTTAAGGAATTTGAAACCATGCAGAACTCTGGTTGCTATAGCAACCAAAGTGAAAAAATTAGGGAATCTTAAAACATCTTCTTGTCACAAACCACAAGAGCCAGAGCTTAGATATTTGGCACATGTCATAACCTATAGGTCCTCTATCAAATTGTTCAAATTTTGCCCCTGGGGTCAAAATTGGCCCCGCCCCGGGGGTCAACGTTTTACATAGAGTTATATAGTGAAATGTTCAAACATCTTTTTCTCTGAAACCAATATGTCCAGAGCTTTGATATTTAGCATGGTATTACTTCTAGAGGTATTTGACTTATATTGTTGAATCGGTTCCGGTCCGTTGCATATCTGGGTCACCGAAGCTAAAAATAGATTTTTTCCCATGAGAACTTAAAAAATCTTCTTGTCTGAAACCATAGTACACTGAGCTTAGATATTTTGCACATAGCATCGTCAACAGATCCTCTATCAAAGTTGTTCAAATTTTGTCCCTGGGGTCAAAATTGGCCCCGCCCCGGGGATCACAGTTTACATAGAGTTATATGGTGAAATGTTCAAACATCTTTTTCTCTGGAACCAATATGACCAGAGCTTTGATTTTTGGCATGATGTAACTTTTAGAGGTCCTTCACATATATGGATGAATAGGTTCTGGTCTGTTGCATATCTGGGTCACCGGAGCTAAAAATAGATTTTTTCAATGAAAACTTCAAAAATCTTCTTGTCTGAAACCATAGTACACTGAGTTTAGATATTTTGCACATATCATAGTTTACAGGTCCTCTATCTTAGTTGTTCAAATTTTGCCCCTGGGGTCAAAATTGGCCCCGCCCTGGGGGTCACCTTTTACAAATCTTCTTTTCTGAAATCACGTGACCCATCCTAGTGTCACCATTGTCAGGTGAGCGATCAAGGGCCATTCTGGCCCTCTTGTTGCGTATTTTGATACCAAATTTGTTTATGGTATGTACATGTACTTGGAAGTATAATAAAAGTCCTGCAAACCGAACGTACAGTTTCTTTATCGTGTATTAGTGTTTTCTTCCGACTTGGCAGGGTTATTTTTAGATTACATTTTTCTTTCCCGTTTAAACTCAAACGCAATGCACTTAACTGTGGAAATTTACTTTAAGAAAGTGTAACTATTTCTTTAATCTGAGAAGCAAACAGGTTGTAGCCTGGTCAGACGCCGAGTTACCCGGCGTCTGCTCTGGCTCAAACCTGTTTGTAATGGATTTAATAGTTTTAGTATATAAATGCGTTTATTGGGTAATAATAAAATATCAGTAAAGTTAGCGCAGCGGTCTTCTGCCGCACGAGGATCATACTTTTCTCAATTAGGAAAGTGTACGGTTATATATTTGATGTTGCCTTGCTTGCCTATTTACCCTCATTAACTATTTTGTTCTAAGAATAACTCGGACAAGTCAGAAAAATCGGATAATACCGGTACATTGTAAGTAAATTTCTGCTACAAGGCACTACAATGAGGTCCTGCTACAGTGGAGAATCTGTTATTCTTTCCCAATAAACGCGTTTACGCTAAAACTATTATTTGCAGTACAAACAGTTTGGAGCCAGATCAGACGCCGGGTAACCCGGCGTCTGATCAGGCTCCAAACTGTTTGCCACCAAGATAAACAAGAATTATCAGAATTGTCCAAAAGTTGTTCTTTTCTACGTTTTAGTGCTTTGCATTTGCGTACGTTTGCGTTTAAACGGGAAATAATAACAGATTCTCCACTGTACAAGGCACTACAATGAGGTCCTGCTACAATACTAAACTAACGTGCTATTTCGTTGCAGATTATATCTCTGGAGGAGTACGTGGCGGCCACTGTGAAAGAAAGTATCATTGATAGAATAGAGGGCTTGCGATCAAAGGATATCCGTGACTTTGCAGCATCTCTGTGTTAGTACTGTGTTATCACAGAAACTAAAACACATTGAAACCGCACACACTTCTCGATCCTACAATGCTAAAATCTTCATTCAACTTGCTCATAAAATCTTTAACGAAGAATAATAGAAATATATAATGGTAGAAGACTGTTTCATGCCCGTCAAAAGGAATACGCCTTACTTTTGCTGGCGTTTTCTAAACTTCTTCTTGTCTCGTTTTAACGTCTCACCCAAACGAGTTAACGCTTTCATGGGGGAACACTGCGTTTTCTAAATCAACATCCTTTCCCATTTATACGAAAATGAATGCACACTTAATGCAATGAAATGTAGAAAGTAACAATTTCGAGGAAAATGTGACAAATTATTTTTATGTGAAGCAAATATTTTTGAGCCTAGTCTAACGCTAGGTTACTAGGTGTCTGTTACCCAACACAGCTAACCCTCCCACTACAAGTTTCAGATAAAGGGAGTACTTCAAAAACTAAAATCTTTATTTCTGCACTAAATTCTATGGTGTTTCGGACTTAAAGAGGACTATAACTTAGTCTCTTGGAGACGACTCTAATGAGTAGTAACACCGTAGGATTTGGTGCTGAAATAAGTGAGACAATTCTGTGCTGGTGCTCTGAATATGGAAGATTCTAAATTAAAAGAATGTGTTCAAAGTCTAGACAGAGAAGCATAGAATAACTATTTTGAACATATAATATAATTTGGAAGGCGCTAATGACAGTCGACTGTCAATAGTCATTCCGATATAATTTATTCAGTAAATAGTAAAACCTCTCTATTACGACCACTAAATTGTGTCAAAAATTCTCGCATGCTTACTTAATTCCTATGTTGATATATCCTGACGAGCGCTTGCCTCTGCTGTTTTAAATAACAATTTTATTACAAAAGTCTATGGTGTTTTTGGATAGCCCTCGTACATGTATTAGGTGTTTCTGACAGGTGACTGCTTAAAGCAAGTTGACAGTAAAACAGAAAGCTCCTGTAGGAGCTTTCTGATTTACTGTCACCTTGCTTTAAGCTGTCATCTGTATTTTATACACTAAATTAGCCTTCTTTTTAGTGTCCGTAATAGAGAGGTTTTACTGTACTTTGCTTTATTTTCAACCAGTCAAAGACGCGATGGCTATCCTTGATCTGTAGATCTACTGTTTGCAATGCAATAAGGCAGGTTTGTCATGGCACGGTTCAATTATGATTTCTTGCATTTTTTTAGTTGCATGTACGCTGCCAGACCAGCTTACACCCGTCTTCTACAACAACCGAGAGTTTATTTGCTGCCAGGGACTCTTCAATCGAACATCTAAAACTCAAATTTGCTGCGAAAAACAAGTAGTGGACTCTGAACAATACTTTTGTTGTTCAGATAAAATTCACCCCAAGTTGGACACGAACCACACCCGGTGTTGCGGGGATCGTACATACGATTCCACGATGTTCATTTGCTGTAACGACCAGCTGTATGAGCGGCGAAATAACTCAGAGTGCTGCCATTCAAAGTTATACGACACTGTGACGCAACTTTGTTGCTATGGAACGTGGGTGTACAATAGATCAGAAGGAGATGCGTGTTGTGGTCTCGGGGTGTATCATTCTGACAACCAGACGTGTTGTCAAGGAATGGTCCAGCCTGCATACGGACGGAGAAATAACAGGGGTTTGTACAGTGCTCCACTAACAAGTCACTTTTGTCCAACGTTTTCACTGCTGCAATATCGTCTGCTTAAAATGGTCGTCTGCCGTTTTTCTAAAAGTTACATGTTTTGACATTTTGACAGACAAAACTTAACGATGAGTGACAAACAGTGTGATTCCAGATAAGACGACGCTTTACGTGGCGTCTGATCTTGATTCAAGCTGTTTGCAAATGTAAGGCAAATTCCCTCCCTATAACGACTCCCTTCGAACAACACGCACATATTTGTCTCCGATTTGGTGTCGTTGAGAGGGACTGTCACAGTAAGAAACCAAAGCTCTAGATAAAAGGTGTATTTCAAAAACTAAAATCTTTGTTTCTGCTTTAACCCTTTCTCTTCTAATTTTTTCATGAGATGTTTACCCCTTCACCGTTTCATTGTCGTCTGCTTCAGTTTTGTTGTCTGTAATATCGTTTCAAAGTTAGAGAGGTTTTACTGTAATAAATTTGGGATTTAAAGACATTTCCTAACCTAGTTTGATAGTTTAATATAAAAAAAAAACATTGAAAAAACCCTCGATTATGAGTATGCCACGGCCTTTCTAGACGGAATGTGATGGCTAATTTTACAGTTACTTCCACGCCTATTGAAAACAATGGGGGTCGTTCTATAGACTGAGAGTGAGAGTGATTTCTTTAAGGACCGCTTTGTATTTTGTCTACAGGAGAATGTTGCAAGGACTTCAGTTATGATGCCAGGTGCTACAGTTGCGACGTCAATGGTCTCTTAATTCCCATGTTCGACATAAACAAAAGGATCTGCTGTGATGGACAGGTATTTCACCTATCTCATTGAATTGCCATTTTTCGATTGTATGACAACTCCTACAAACACTTCGGAGCTAAATGAGTACAGTAGAGAATGTGTTATTCTTTCCCAATAAACGCGTTTACGCTAAAACTATTATTTGCAGTGCAAACAGTTTGGAGCCAGATCAGACGCCGGGTAACCCGGCGTCTGATCAGGCTCCAAACTGTTTGCCACTAAGATAAACATGAATTATGAGAATTGTCCAAAAGTTGTACTATTCTACGTTTTAGTGCTTTGCGTTTGCGTACGTTTGCGTTTAAACGGGAAAGAATAACATATTCTCCACTGTACCTATGTGAGGATACTCTGTTTGCATATAAGAAGTATATTCCTAACAGATACACTGTTCGCAGAGGATGTGTAAATATGCAATTATAGACCAATAGGTTTAGCGAACAAGAACGACGTCTCTTTTCTGTAGATCTCATCTTATAACGTCTTTCTTTCTGTACGGTTATACAGTGTTTATTTGTGTTCTCTTACATCGTCGTTCTTTGTGTACTTTCAATACATGTTTTTTTGAGTACTCACGTTCTAAGAGTGTACAAAAACACATGTTTTAAGAGTATACAAAGAAACACGTTATAAGAGTACAACGACAAAACACGTGTAGACAAAACTCGTGTTTCTTTATATACTCTTAAAACATGTTTTTGTACACTCTTGTTTAACGTGTTTTGTCTTTGTACTCTTATAACGTGTTTCTTAGAATACTCTTTAAAATGTGTTTCTTTGTACACTCTTAAAACGTTTGCTGTGTACTCTTATATCGCCTTTCTTTGTATACTGTTATAACGCGTTTCCTTTCTACTTGTGTACTCTTATAACGTAGTTTTTATGTATACTCTTGTAACGTGTTTCTTTGTACACTTATACAACGTGTTTATTTCTTAGTTTTCTCTTATACTGTGTTTGTTTGTATACTCTAATTTGTTTTCTCTTATATTGTGTGCTGTTATATCAGATCAAGAAAAGACGATGGCCATTGACAGAGTGTTGTGGACGGAGAACTTTAGATGCCAGTAACTTCACCTGTATTAACGGTTCCAGTGTTCGAAAGTTCGTACCCACCACAATCACGACATTCAAAACCACCCGGTCCAACTCAACAGGTAAATGGGTTTTAATTGAGTCATAAAATGGATGACTTGCTCTCACATTTATATATTTAATGTATTGTGTTATTTCAAGGACGTTGGATCCGGTGTTTATGGCAGGTATCAGAATGAAAGTAAAGTATGCATTAGCTGTAGGAATAACTGTATCGATATAGTACCATATAAATATCTACGATATATCGACTACTAGATGTGATACATGCAATAGATATGTTCGTGCTAAAAATGTTCTTGACAAAAGTTTCGTCGTCGGAACAGACTTCAAAACTCATTTCCAGTGCAAACAGTTTGGAGTCAGGTCAGACACCAGGTAACCAGATGCAGGCTCTAAACTGTTCGGCACTCAGATTAAAATACATAGTCAGCATTGGCAACAAGATGTCATTTTCTACGTTTTATTGCAATGCGTGTGCGTTTCGTTTTGCGTTTCAACGGGAAGGAATAACGTCTTCTCTACTGTATATTTACACCGGCAGGAAGTCGGATAAGACGCTGAGTTATCCAGCCCCTGATTTGGCGTCAAACTGTTTGAAACGACCGTGCTTATTGTGAAATAATAACGTCTCATGACAATGTACATTTAGCTGTGTGTGTAAATAACAGTTTATTTTTATAATAAGTTTTTCTACTTCAATTTGCTCAATCGGCAGATCGTCAATTATGGAAGAGAAATTTCCAAACTTGGACTTGCTTGTAGCAAATACTCTAAAAATCCTAAATACGTTTATTAATAAATTAACAACTGTTGTTACATGACATTTGCGTTTAATTTAGTTTCGGAAGACGAAAAGCTTTCCTAGCTGTATACAGAATACATTATTCTTCCTCAATAAATAAGTGTTTGCTTTACAATAGAGAAGGCTAGTATTTTGAATGCAAACAGTTTTGAGCTAGATCAGATGCCACGTTTGCGTTTAAAAGGGAAAGAAAACATGTATTCTCCACTGTATCAATGTCTTGCATTGAACGCAGTTTGAAGCCACACATGGCATCGATAACATCGGCGTCTGGCCAGGCTCTGAACTGTTTGTAACTCCGATTATATCAATCTTCAACATTTTTAAGGAATTGAATATATTAATTTATTTCTACATTTGATTTCGTTGTACATGTATTTGCATTTACATGGACAACGTTTAAATGGTATCTAGTAACATATCCCTGTTATATCTTGCTTCAGCCGGCAATGTTTTGAACGGAACAGCCAGTGATACTGTGCCTTCGACCTTAAGCTCAAGTGAAGTGGTAGTCATAGTGTGTGTAGTATGTGAGTATAACCATTATGATTAATCATTCTCCCATAGCCAGTTTCTAGTTTTGAAGACAGATGACTACTTAAAGCAGGTTAAAAGTAAAGCAGAACGCGCCTTTAGGCGCATTCTGCTTTTCTTTCAGGTTGCATAAGCTACAATTTGCTAAGATATAGCAGCTATTTCTCTTGGTACATATTCATGCCGGTATAAATTGGTACTATATTCTAACTGTGGATGAATACATTAAAGGCGTAAAAAGGCGTATATGGGGTAATGGGTAAGTCATTATCCCGCTGAATACATCGCCCATAATGAACGTTTACATTGTTAATAAAACTGATTAAGTTCGAAACTTCGCCCCAAGAAAGAAGGAAAGGTCGTGCTAGAAAGGTCCTAGACTAAAACTGTATAGACTCTGAACTTTCTGTATTACTTTTTGTTCAGCATTTAACTGGAACCTTTTAATATTTTCACCACGAAAGGCGACTTTACACACAGTTTGGATCCTGATCAGATGCTTTGTAACTAGATGCCTGCTCAGTTTAACCATCTACCTCATGTTTACTCTTTCATCACAAAATTGTATTACCTGCTTTATAATCGTTTCGATTCTAAGATAGTGTCTTCAATCATACTGCGGTCGGTAATATTTTACAAAGTTTAGATTTAAAACACTTTCGGTACGGGTGTCAGACAGTTTGGAACCTTGTCAGGTGCCGCATTACGCACCGTTTGATCAGAACCCAAATTGTTTGCAAAAGGCTACTTTCACGGTCATATACTTTCTGCTTTTCTTGTATCTTGTATAAATCTTCACCAGTCTGAAACACTGTTGGTTAACTATTGACTATTAAGAAATTAGTAAATCTCATAAAAATGGCTCTTATTTCTTCTATTGCAGCGGTTGGACTTGTAATTGTATGCACGTCTGGAATAGTTTTGGTATTTATACGCAAAAAGGGTGTAAGTGAAAAGAATGGGAGTCCTTCATCTTCACTTTTATTATACAACGAGAATGAACCGATGCTAAATCCCAACAGTCGAAATACAAATAGTGACAGTATCTCATCATCTTGTTTGTCATGTAACGACAGGAATCCGATGCCTATCCGCGGCAACCACAAAAACGAATATAGCCATCAGAACAACGTATATTATAGGTCAGATTGCCCTAGTATGTGTCTTTCCACTAAATCTAAAGCGTCGTCTCGGATTGAAGTTAACTTGCCAATGGAGGATGCTTCGTCACAGTTTGACTGTTTTATGGTGTATAAAGATTTCGACAGGCAAGCACTGGCGAAAGACCTGGCGCATATCTGTATAAATGACTGTGATAACTTAATGACTGATTCTAGCACGCAGACATTTGCAAAAAAAGAATGTAACCTGCTAACCACGTTCGGTAGACCATTTGCACACACTTACATGATTGATGCTCGTAAACCCACTGTTCAGATGCCGGAATCCGACGAAACAATGACGCTTTCGAAGGAGGCACTTCAAGATGGAGCAATTGAGACACACTGTACATCGTTTTGGAATGTTGAAGAAATCATGCGCAAGTTTAAGATACCTAAAGACGAGACTATTGCTTCGCCTGTTGCTGAGTATGACATAACTGGGTACAGTCTTGGCCTACCCGGTTACAGTGTGGTCGTTAAACCTTTCATTGGACGAGCGCGTGATCTGAAAGTGTACAAGTTCAAATCTGACCAAGGTGTGAACCCAATCGGGAAACTTATTCCAGTACCACCAAAAGACAAACAGAACGAGGAGATGGATATGTATTATAAAATTGAAGGTTAGTTAGCAACTCTGCGCTCGGCAATAAAACACTTAACTTATTCACCCCTGAATCTTTAAATGGACAATTCTAATTTCGAATAAGTCTAGTCCTTTTTAGCTCACCTGAGCCTTCGGCTCAGGATGAGCTACTGTGACCGCTCGTCGTCCGTCGTGCGTCGTCCGTCATCCGTCGTCCGTCAACATTTTCAAACAACATCTCCTCAGAAACCACTGACCCGATTTCAACCAAACTTTGTCAGCATCAGTGACAAGGGGGAACGAAATATTGTTCAAAGTTTTGGGCTAGAGTTATTCCCCTTGCTTTGGGACTTGATTTTCTAACATGACCGTATATACAACTTTTAATGCATAAGAAAATCTTTAAAAATCTTCTTCTTAGAAAACCAAAGGCCCAGACCTTTGGTATTTGGTATGTATCATAACATAATGATCTTCTACCAAGATTGGTCAAATTTTGACCCTGGGGCCAAAAATGGCCCCGCCCTTGGGCTTATCAGTTTTTCTTAGGAACATCTTTGAAATTCTTCTTCTCTGAAACTGTATGGCCTACATCATTAATATTTGACATGTAGCTTTGCCTTATGGTCCTCTACCTAGATTATTCAAATTATGACCACCGGATCAAAATTGGCCCCGCCCCGGGGCTTATCAGTTTTACATGGAGTTATATAGGAAAATCTTTGAAAATCTTCTTCTCTGAAACTGTATGCCCCCTGGGCCAAAACTGGCCTTGCCCTTGGGCTTATCAGTTTTTCATTGGAAAACCTTTGAAAATCTTCTTCTCTGAAACTGTAAGGCCCAGATCATTTATTGTTGAAATGTAGCTTAACCTTATAGTCCTCTACCAAGATTGTTCAAATTATGACCCCATGTCAAATTTGGCCCTGCCCCGGGGCTTATCAGTTTTATATAGACTTATATAGGAAAAGCTTTAAAACTCTTTTTATAGCTATATATATCACAATATTGTCTTGCCCAGTCAGCTTAGGTACAATGTTCTCAGGTGAGCGACTTGTGGGCCATGGCCCTCTTGTTAATATTTAAGGTTAATTTTACCAATAGATATCAAAATGACAAACAGAAGCCCTTTGATTAGGGTCTACAATGTTTGCATAGGACAAGTGTTATCCGCTCAGGTACACCTTTTGGAAATGACAAGTTAACTCTTCCACCTAAACTACTGACCGGTTTTCAAAATAATTGCTAAGCAATATTCATCTTAGTGCCTCTTCATGGGCATACATGGAGGACTTCTTCAAAGTCATTGGTTCAAACTAAAAACAATTCACAGAAATAGTTTACTCAATGTTTTTCTTCAAACATTAGTTTACCCGTTTTGCTTCAACACAAAAATATAAACGCCAGAGAAAGAAATAGAAAACAGATCGTGATCTGTTAACAATTGCTTTTAATGTCATTTCCTCAAAAACCACTGTCAGACCAGATTTGGAAATAATTTCATAGACATATATATCTTAATGATTTCTTCAAAGAATAGTGTTTGTTGTTCCGCCCTACTGTACAAGATGGCATCTAGAGTCAAGAATATAAAACACTTTAAAGGATATCTCCTTCTAAGCTAAATGTTTAAATTAAAAACATTTTCACAGAAATGTTTCTCGTGTTGTTCTGTTGCAATACTAGTTCACCTGTGTCGCTCCACTGTACACAACAGGTCGCTAGAACTTTGTTTTGACTGAAGTCCTCTCCTTAACCATTGGACATATTTTAAAATTAATTTATATAAAAATATTCATCTTATTGCCTGCTCAAAAACCTACTTTAATACTTCTGCTCCACTGAACAATATGTCCCGTCAATGCTAAACGTTTAAGACACTAAATATCTTTGAACCACTTCTCTTCCTAAGCCAGATGTTCAAGTTTAGCATGATTTCACATTTTCTCTTCTAATATTAGTATACATTCCTACCATTCTAGATGACCCCATAAATAAAAAGCAACATCTCCTAGACAATTGTTCAAAATAACAATAATCATATTATCATCATCGTCAAAGCTCTTCTAAATTACTTATTCTCGCCCTGCTTCCCCGAACAATATTGTTGCCCGAGCTAAAAATGGAAACAAACATTCAACTTGATATCTTCTCTAACGCCAACGGCTCAATTTCAAAATAATTCACAAAAATGTTTAATCTAGAGTAATCATTCCAGACCACCGGACAAAATGGCAGCAAGACCTGAATATGAAAACATGATTTGAACAACACCCTTTTCTAAACTTTAGGAGTTTTCCGTTTTACTGTCTCCTTACTTTAAACTGTCAATTGTCTTTTATGCAATCAATTAGCCTCCGTTTTAACAGCCATAATAGAGAGCATTTTCTGTATTTCTATTTTCAAGGAAAGTATGTGTATATATACACAAAGTCGTTTTCTGGCTTCTTGTGCACCACATGTAAACACTCGAGGAACCTGAGACTGACAGCTTTCCTGTACGGCTCCTACAAGCAACTCCAGACCCAGCAAATGGATTACACGTATGAAGTCCGATTGAAACTTTATATCGCCGACGAACTATTGAACTTCAAAGACTATCAACAGGTATGCAATTTGCGCATGTGCTGTATGAGATATACTTGTTTAGCTATATTCTTTAATGTAGTACAATCGCTCCACATAAATGCAGGGCTCCAGATAAGAGGTAGTTTTTTCAACAAATCCCACATTTTCTAACTATTTTTAGCACCAAATCCTATGGTGTTACTACTCATTAGAATCGTCTCAAAGAGACGATTCTAATGAGTAGTGACACCATAGGGTTTAATTCAGAAATAAAGATTTTAGTATTTGAAAAACTACCCTTATCTGGTGCTCTGTAAATGATTTAAATGATGACACCAATTACAGTAATATTTTCTTTTACCCCCATTCAGTGGAAGTGTTATTGATTGTATAAAAGAATGGAGACAGTCTTAACCCTTTGCCTCATAGCCTGTTTCTAGTTTTGAAGACAGGTGACCACTTAAAACAGGTTGAAAGTAAAGCAGAATGTGCCCTAAGGCACATTCTGCTTTTCTTTCAGCCTGCTTTAAGATATTATCTGCTAAGCTATATAAAATATTTGTAATGGTTATTGTTCATGAGGGTATAAACTGGAACTACTTTCATCAGCGTAGGAATAAATTAAATACGCTAAATGTCGCTTCTATGAGGGAAAGGGTTAAACAATGTGAAGTAAAACAGAAATCTCCTTTTGGAGCTTTCTGTTATACTGGCACATTGCTTTAAGCAGTCATCTGTCTGAAAAATCTTATAACTAACACAATTTAGTGGTTGTTAAAGAGAGGTGTTTCGGTATTCCTTGAAGTCAAATAGATGCAGTAGCCAACAACTTGTAAACAATTTCCAAATAATGAGCAAACTGTTATAATATTGTATTCTTTTAAACTGGTGTTTGATTTATCTGCTTCAATTTAATGTGTATATTTACGAATGTCAAGCTAGGTCAGACGATGATAAGTTTAGCAGGGTCTTTAATATAGTACGGTTCAGTGGCGATTGGGCACTGAATCCGTTGTAGACATACACCACATGCCGGGTCTTTATACTACATACTGCAGTGACTTGTGCTTTTGAAACCCTTAAAGAGAATTCGCTATCATATCTAATTAAATAAGAACTCTTAGAAAAATGGCACGCTTTTGTAAATATTGACGACTCTTTTAAATCTAATTTTCTGAAGCCACCGATCTCATATAATTCTATAGACATAGGCAAACATTGTAGACTATGATAAGACGCTGTATATTGTGGCGTTTGATCAGCGTTTTCACTGTATGCTAATAGGAATTTCATAAAAAAATGAAAATGAAAATTTAGACCAGGCACCCTTCGATAAAAAATGGACTTATCCAATTTGTAAGCATTGAATATAATCCACTGTGTGGACATAACTAGTTTCGTCTAAGCGCGTCGTTTCGAAAAAATAACGTATTCGTCCACTGTACAAAATATATGAAAGCTCTGACATGCATGAAACTCTTTTCAGGAGATGAAGAGAAAAGAGGAGAATGAAGGGCGTAGACGACTAACAGAACCTCAACTTGAACTACTCGATGTTCTCACACCAGACGATGAGCTGGAGCTCACTTTGACCTGCATGGGACCAGAAGGCACATGGGCCTCGAAACTCCGCCCGAACAAACAACCTATATTCCCTGATAACCAGGTAAAAGAAGAAAATTTATTGTTTTTCAGACGTTTCGATGCAAAGCAATACATTACGTATGTGTAGAGATGTGTTACTTTACCCTTTACTGTCAATTGTGCGAAAAGACGCACTGAAAAACAAGTTATCCATTGGCAATCTACTTGCCGTATAATGCGGCGTCTGATCAGAATCCGAACTAGATGATGTTCATTTTGAAATTCCATCTGTCACACTGCATTAAATGTAAATTTGAAGATACGATATATATATTTTTTGATATTCACGAGGAATGTAGGTCGGTTCACAAGGTCTTACAATATAAGATTAGACCCTCCCCCTTGATTGTATAATTGTACAAATAAACTGATAACTAATGATGACTACAATGAATACTTTGGTGTCACATTGAAGTCGAAGCCAGCTAATATACTTAACCCCTTCACTGCCTTACCTCGAGTACAGTAGTTATTTGCAAACAGTTTAGATCCTGATCAGACGCCGCGTAACACGTCGTCTGATCAGGATCCAAACTGTTTGACACTCGTTTCAATATTAATAAAGTCAAAATACCTAAAAGTTGTTTTTAGAAATGAAGCAGACGACAATTGATTACTTTGATGACGTCATGGCAGTGAATGGGTTCACTACAGCGAGACAATGCTTTTTGTCTAACTACAGTGGAGAATCTGTTATTCTTTCCCGTTTAAACGCAAACGTACGCAAACGCAAAGCACTAAAACGTAGAAAAGTACAACTTTTGGACAATTCTGATAATTCTTGTTTATCTTGGTGGCAAACAGTTTGGAGCCTGATCAGACGCCGGGTTACCCGGCGTCTGATCTGGCTCCAAACTGTTTGCACTGCAAATAATAGTTTTAGCGTAAACGCGTTTATTGGGAAAGAATAACAGATTCTCCACTGTATCAATTCTCTTGTGTTTTCCAGACAGTTAAACTGAAGGAAGTAGCGGAACAGTGCCAAGACTGTCCAAACATGCACTGCGAACGCAATATGCCAAAGTACATCGAGTGGTACCTGGTCAATGTTGGCGGACGAAAGCCGGAAACTACATTCCAGTGCATCGTAGATGTGGTCTGTAAGGCGGTGTCCGAGGAATCTCAAAGAAGTCAGACAGTTCAACAGAAGATAACACCACCAGTTATTGTAGATGATCTACAGCTTCCAGATACACCAAAGACTCATTCAGTATGTAAACTAATAGTTTCTATCTTAATTAAACATTTACCTACTTAATCCACTGTGATTAAAATTTAAAAACGGTTTTGATCCGGCTGCGTATATTGGCTCTGACCTGGGTCTACACTGTTTGCAAATGTAACGAGTGTATTTTAAACAGACCGATATTATTGACAGAGTAAACGCTATGCAATCAAATCCTCTCTGAGTGGTAAACAATTTGAAGTCTATAATCAGATATCGGAATAAAAGGCGTCTGTTCTAGCTCGGAATTGTTTTAATGGACATAATTGGTTTAGCACATACCTACCTTTCGGATAAGATTACATTCACGACTTTCCCACTGTAAGCTGAACGAACTGAATTTAAGATTCTGTTAAAAGTTTTTCGTTTTAGTAATCCGTTGATAAACGATAGAGAATACATTAAATTTCAAAAGTGTTGTACAAGTTAATAAGTGAATTGTAAAACATATAACTTACTACATACAGTGGAGAATCTGTTTTTCTTTCCCGTTTAAACGCAAACGTACGCAAACGCAAAACACTAAAACGTAGAAAAGTACAACTTTTTGACAATTCTGATAACTCATGTTTATCATGGTGGCAAACAGTTTGGAGCCTGATCAGACGCCGGGTTACCCGGCGTCTGATCTGGCTCCAAACTGTTTGCACTGTAAATAATAGTTTAAGCGTAAACGCGTTTTTGGGAAAGAATAACACATTCTCCACTGTACCTTTGTGTTTATACAGTACCAAGATGATAGAAGTCTGTCAGAAATAACGGTATTTCTGAATCAACTAGAAGATCAGAAGAAACAAAAGTTGATGATAGAAATCAGGTAGGCCAAAGGCAAAGACGTACAGTTTGTAAATACATTAATTGTTATCATTTGAACGAAGCAAAGGGTAATGGAAGGGATACTGGCTTTTATCCACTGTAATGCTATAGAAACGCTGTATTATTCCCTAATCATTTAGCCTTTTTCCAAAATGTATTTTTATTGTCTTAAGATGTTATGACCCTCAATGTTGATGTTGAAATTTGAAACTTGTACAGTGAAACCCCTCTAAACCGGACACGTGTGGGGACAAGATAAATGTCCGGTTAAGAGGGGTTTACGGTTTAGAGGGGTTTTAACCCATAGCTTGTTTCTAGTATGGAAGATAGCTGATCACTTAAAGCAGGTTGAAAGTGAAGCAGAATGCGCCTTAAGGCGCATTCTGCTTTACTTTCAACCTTCTTTAAGCTAACATCTGCTAAAATATAGAAAATATGTATTTTCTTCAGTGTACGAATAAATCAAAGGCATAAAAAGGTATATTTATGGTGTAATGGGTTCAAATAAAGAATGGTTGGAAACGGGACCAACTTTTTTGTCCGGTTTTGAGAGAATTCCGGTATTTAGAGGTTCCGGTTTAGAGGGGTTTCACTGTATTGAAAAAAATAATGTTTGAGTGTTAACCCATTTGTGCCCACGATCCCATATATGGGACATAGGCAAACAGTGTAGACTCTGATCAGACGCCGCATTATGCGGCGTCTGATCAATGTCTACACTGTTTGCTGATAGGAATTTCAATATAAAACAAAATGAAAATGACAAGTTTGACCAGGCATCCCTTTGATAAAAATTGGACTAATCCAATACATAGACATGAAAGAATCACCTGGGCGCAAATGGGTTAAACTTTTAACTTATTAAACCACCCAAAAAACCAACCAGATTGATTCATTGTTTGGAAACGAAACATATCCACAAGGGAAAATAATACTCCACAAAAGTTTCTTAGTGTTGAAAAATTGCAAATACATGTACAATACTTTTTCGGGATTTGCCACCTTCAATGACACAGATAATGTTTAGTTGTATTGTCTTTTTTGTTTCAGTGAAAGGAACAAGATCAAAAGCACTTCGTTTGAAGACCTATTTATGAAGATGAAGTACTCATACATGTTCAAAGAAGATGGCGTAGTTGAAGAAATTGTACGCGGACTAGAACGCTGTGCCATGCACTCGGAAATAGATAGACTCCGTGAACAGCGACTTCTACCGTACTCTCTTGCCACAAAGCCTACACAAACATCACCATCAAACAATTGTTTTGAAGGGGCGGCGTGTAAACCTTCAGAAACAACATCGCTTTTACATAACCGATGTGCAGAGTGGCGCGTTAAAGAGCCGGTGTCCAACCGCTCCGTTTCTGAGAATGATTTGACATGTAGAAGAGAGCTATCTCAGCCATTGTGTAGCTCATTCAACGGGAACGGACCACCAGGGTTCCTTCCACGTGGAATGATAAGACGTGAAATAGAGGAATCTGTGCCATCACAAGTCCAAGCAGGGGTTGTTGGTGGCGTAGAACCGGAAGTGCCAGTGCAGGAAGTGGCCTCGATGGACGAGACAGAGCTTATGAAAATAGATGAGGATCGAGAGGCTAACAATTGATGTAAAGATAAGTTTAAAATGCTAGAATAATTAATGATTATTCTACATGACAATCCTTTGTTTTATTTGTTTAGCCTAGAGATAAGGTTTAAAGCTGCAGTCTTGTTTTATAATTCAAATAAATACTCATACAGTGGAGAAGACGTTGTTACTTCCCGATAGACGCGTTTACGCTAGAACTGGTATTTCCGATGCAAACAGTTTGGATCCAGATCAGACGCCGGTTAACCCGCTTCTGATCAGGCTCCAAACGTTTTGCCATTCGGATTAAATTTGATAGATCAAAATGTTGTCATTCTAGTGAGAAGCGTTCTGTTTGTGTTTAAGCGGGAAAGAATAATGTCTGCTCCAGTGTACAGTGGAGAATCTGTTATTCTTTCCCGTTTAAACGCAAACGTACGCAAACGCAAAGCACTAAAACGTAGAAAAGAACAACTTTTGGACAATTCTGATATTTCATGTTTATCTTGGTGGCAAACAGTTTGGAGCCTGATCAGACGCCGGGTTACCCGGCATCTGATCTGGCTCCAAACTGTTTGCACTGCAAATAATAGTTTTAGCGTAAACGCGTTTATTGGGAAAGAATAACAGATTCTCCACTGTAAGTCGTCTTTCGCAAAACCATTACTCATAACGTTGAACCAGGTTTGGTTTATTGCATATATTGGTCACTGGAGCAAACAATACATTTTTTGGTAAAATAATAACAATATTTTTTGTCTGAACCAGAATGCTCAGAGCTTAAGTGTTTCGCACACAGTATACTCTGCAGCTTTTTCTATTGGAAAGTAGAATGAATTGTGTGTTTCCAAATGAGCAGTTTAGGATCGCATTACCCTCTTGTAAATTCCATATCAACATTGCGGTGGCCGTTAATACATGTAGCTAGTCGTAATGTAGACACTCATCATCATCATCATCAGGAGCAGCAGCAACAAAGGCAGCAACATTTAATGATATCAACTATTATACAAACTTACTCAGGATTTTCTTTCTTCTATACAACTAAATGAAATCCACTAAATTATATGCAGTGATATTTTAATTTTACACGCTAGCGGCGGATATACCTGCCATAGTGATTATCTCTGCAAACAGGTTGGATCCAGATGAGACGCCGCGTAAAGCGGCGTCTCGTCAGGAATAAAACTGGTTGCCATTCTGACACTGAATTTAAAAGAGATTTTTGACATTTCTAACTTTATAACGATAGCAGACGACAAATTGCTGCAGACGAATAAAATTATCCAGCATGCAAATAGTTAATAAAAAACATATCCTGTTTGGTGTGTGCAGCTGTTACAGTAGAGAAAACGTTATCTTATCCCAATGAGCGCGCTTATGCAATAAACATTATTTGAATTGCAAACAGTTTGCAGCCAGATCAGATGCCGGGCTCCAAATTGTTTGCCACTCAGATTAAAATCAATAGACGGAGGAACTTTCTGAATATTATTGCAATTCAAACGGGAATGACTAACTTCTTCACCACAGAAGCATGTAGTCTACTGTATCTGACTTGGTTAGCAACTGTGTTCAGTTTATATCAATGCCTGCAGAGCAGAAGGAAATGCATTTTATCACATGAATGTGTTACAAACAGAATGAAATTGTAATATTTTAACTTTAATATTTTTGTAAATGTTTGTGTAAGTTGTAAAATTGCAATGGTATTTTGATGTATATATTTTAATATCTTCGAGTGTATAAAAGAGTTGTAATAATGTTAACTTTTCGGTAATTTTATATCTCAAAGACTATAATGTATAAATCATTTGTGTATTACCATGGATGCTTTACTATGTATATGTATAGTTTGTTACTTAAAGATATATTTGGATTAGACTTATAACCGAGATCCGATGTATCAGTGCTTTACACTGGGCATCCAAAAGAACCAGAAAACCATGCCGATAATAAGAGTAGGACATCGCCCCCTGGGTTTTCTGTATCCGCTCCTCTCTCTCTTGGGCTTCCAATTAGCCCATATGTGGCAAAAACGGACGTTAACAAACAAATGAACAAACTAAACCAGAAATATAGGAACATAGGCAAACAGTGTAGACATTTATCAGATGCCGCATAATGCGGCGTCTTAATTTGCTGATAGGAATTATAATACAAAACAAAACGGAAATAAAATTTAGACCAGGCATAATTAAATATATAAGCACCGAAGAATCAATATGGCATATATGGGTTATTTACTATCTACCTTTACAACATCGATACTGTTTTTACTAAACATTGTTTACATGTAACCATATTTATAATAGGATAGTAGTATGGTTTCGGACAAAACCAATCGTGCGCCCTAGGTTTTGTGGAATCGCTGCTGAATGTCCACCAAAGAAATCATTGTGAGTAATCGAGCAAACACAACCCTGGCCAGGTCCCGAATTCTAATGCAATAAAGTGTTAGAGTGGAGTCTGAGGTTCTTCTCAAGGATTTGTCATATGCTTCAGAAATATATCAGACGCCAAACGCAATGTCAAAACAATTATATATTGTCTGGTTCCCCAGTTAGTTGTTACAAGTTCAACAAACGAGGTTATATTGTAACGCCAAAAAGGTAGGGCGTACAGTTGAACTTCGTGATCTCGAACTCAGTTAGGTCGAACATACCCGTATTTCAAAGTTCAAACGTGGCTAAGCCACGTTTTAACTTTGAAATACGGATATGTTTGACTTGCAATCCATGTGACGGCAAATCGGATAGTTCGAATTAAGCGAGTTCGAGATAGCGAAGTTCGGCTGTATATACCATTCAAGTTATCTTTAATGCAACACTCCCATTACTGCCTTTATTTGTTTTATAAACATGCTATTATACAAATATTTTGTGCTGATTAAGGAGCCAAATGCAAAAAAGTGTTCCTATATTTTGTATATAAAGTCAATTGCCATTTGAAGATGTGAAATTAGACAGAATAACATTCTGTATCAACTTGGTCATTACGTATTCCATAGAAAAATATTTTTGACTGGTTCAGGGCGATTGCATATTTTTGTATCATAGTTTTATATATAAAGTCTGATTGGGTTTGAAGTTGTGACCTTTAGACTTTTACCATTGTGTATCACATTATATAGTTTTTGCGTGAATTTTATAAATTCTTCATATCAGTGACTGGTATATAAAATATATAATTTACAAACATATTTACATCGGTCGCAAAAATCAGAAATTTGTTCACGTATTCGCCCGCTACTATTTTGCAACTGATCGATTCGAAGAATGTATATTCAGTGAAAGTTTAGTAACATTAAATTATTGAAGTAAGTTGTATTTGAAGTTGAGGCTGAATTGTACTTGACTGTCACTTTTTAACTTTTATTTAACCCATTTGTACCCAATGGATTCTTCCATGTTTATATATTGGATTATACCATTTTTTATCAAAGGGATGCGTGGTCACAATTTTCATTTTGTTTTATATTGAAATTCCTATCAGCAAATAGTGTAGACTCTGATCAGACGCCGCATAATGCGGCGTCTAATCAGTGTGTACACTGTTTGCCTATGTCCCATATATGGGATCGTGGGCACAGATGAGTTAACTCTGTACATGTCAGTGACCGATAATATCCTCTTTGATAACCTGTTTTTGCAAACAGTTTGGATCCAGATGAGACATGGTGTAAAGCGCCGTCTTATCAGGAGTCAAACCGTTTGACACTTGCTCTGTTTGAAAAGAAATTTAGAAAAGTCTTCTTTTAAGGATAGCAGCAAACGACAGTGACGAAAACATACCCAGCATGCAACGAGTTAAGTTATATAAAAACAAGTTCTTATTACACTGCTAGACGTTGGATATTTACCCGCTAAATATCCATCTTCTACAGTGGAGAATCTGTTATTCTTTCCCGTTTAAACGCAAACGTACGCAAACGCAAACTACTAAAACGTAGAAAAGTACAACTTTTTGACAATTCTGATCATTCATCTTTATCTTGGTGGCAAACAGTTTGGAGCCAGATCAGACGCCGGGTTACCCGGCGTCTGATCTGGCTCCAAACTGTTTGCACTGCAAATAATAGTTTTAGCGTAAACGCGTTTATTGGGAAAGAATAACGTTTTGTCCACTGTAGCAGTGTTATAAGAACTTTCTTAATACATGTATTCAACATTACTGCTAAATGAACCTATTCTCTAATGGAGTTAAGTTATAGTCGTATTCATCACATGTTACATGTATGATCAACTCTTTGTACACTAAGAAGTATTGTCGTCTGTTACCTTTGACGGCAGGTACATGTACTGTTCTAAAATAGAATTAAAACATGTTTTAGCAACAATGTCAGAGTGTTTACAGTTTGGATCCCCTCATCTGGATTCAAACTGGTTGCAAAGATATTAATCTCGACCTTTCCTCTAGGGTACAAAGAGTAAATATATTAAATAATTTTCACATATTAAAATCGCTATAAGTGTATGTGGATTTTAGCTAGATATTTCACAGTTTCCTTTGCTTAAACCCAAACAACCCACACAGTAAAACATGTAGCTATTTTTTTACCTCTCGAAGAGGACTATGATGCTCATTACAACTTTAGCAGCATTTACATATCGGTGAGATATTTGTTATAATGATTTTTATTAGCTCACCTGGCACGAAGTGCCAAGGTGAGCTTTTAGGATCGCTGAATGTCCGTCGTCCGTCCGTCCGAGCGCACGAAAGGTCCATTGTTGGGTAGGGAGAACAATAGATTCCATTCATTCCGTGATTGCCCTATTGTTATTGTTGGGTATTTTAGTGTACTGTTGGGTACTTTTAAACAAAAAATATACCCAACAAATGTCCAACTGTGAGAACGTGCGTCCGTCTGTCCGTTCACAATTGTTCCTTAACACTCTAGCGCCTACACTCTAGCGATCTTCATGAAACTTCATGACCATGTTTGTCTTGATAAAATCTAGGTCAAGTTCGAATGTGGGTCATGTTTGGTCAAAAACTAGGTCACTAGGTCAAATCATAGAAAAACCTTGTTAACACTCTAGAGGCTACAAATCTCAATGGATCTTTATGAAACTTGATAAAATGTTTGTCTTGATGAAATCTAGGTCAAGTTTGAATGTGGGTCATGTCCAGTTATAAACTAGGTCACTTGGTCAAATCTTAGAAAAACTTTGTTAACACTCTAGAGGCTACAAATCTCATTGGATTTTAATGCAACTTAGTTAGAATGTTTGCCCAATTGATATCTAGGTCAAGTTCGAATATGGGTCATGTCGGGTCAAACACTAGGTCACTAGGCCAAATCAAAGAAAAACAGTGTTAACCCTCTAGAGGCTACAAATCTCGTTAGATCTGAATGAAATATTTTCAGAATGTTTGCCTACATTAAATCTAGGTCAACATCAAATGTGGATTGTGTCTGATCAAAAACTAGGTCACTAGGTCAAATTATAGAAAAATCTTGTTAACACTCTAAAGGTTGATTGTTGGTCATGTCCAGTCATAATGTAGGTCACTATAGGTTAATTTTACATGGTGAACCAGGTGAGCGATTTAGGGTCATGGTGGTATGTAATATATATGATTTTTGTTATCATTCTTTGTAAAAGGATGTTAAGATTTGAAATTGCGGCTACAGTGCGGAAAACGTTATTCTTTCCCAATAAACGCGTTTACGCTAAAACTATTATTTCCAGTACAAACAGATTTGAGCCAGATCAGACACCGGGTAGCCCGGCGTCTGATCAGGCTCTAAACTGTTTGCCACTCAGCTTCATATCAATTGTTAGAATTGTCGAAAAATCATTATTTTCTACATTTTAGTGTTTTGCGTTTGCGTTTCGTTTGCGTTTAAACGGGAAAGAATAACGTTTTCTCCACTGTATATATGATATTTTGTTAACATTCTGTGTAAAAGGATGTTAAGAATTGAAATTGCGGCTATCACTTCAAAGATGTCACAAATCAAAAATACTGTCAAACTTGTGTAAACCGACCGCTTAAAGAATGTGGTGTTTCGTTGATTACACGGGTAAATTGCGTAATACAGAACATACGTTAATCAGTATACTCCCGTAGGATCTTTCCGGTTTACATTAATCTTGCATTTAGTTGTCATCTGTATATATAACGAGTCATGTGCATACTCAAAGAAGTGCCGCTGAGCAAAATTTGGGTTGTATGCAGCAAAACTGTATTGAATTTCTTGCAAAACCATACAACGTTATCAATGCAGTCAAACAATAATGGTAATGGAGTTCTCGTTGATAGTGTCACAGATATGAGACTATATACATGCATACAGTGGAGAAAACGTTATTCTTTCCCGTTTAAACGCAAACATACGCAAACGCAAAACACTAAAACGTAGAAAATGACAACTTTTTGACAATTCTGATAATTCATGTTTATCTTGGTGGCAAACTGTTTGGAGCCTGATCAGACGCCGGGTTACCCGGCGTCTGATCTGGCCCCAAACTGTTTGCACTGCAAATAATAGTTTTAGCGTAAACGCGTTTATTGGGAAAGAATAACAGATTCTCCACTGTATGATAGCTGTCAGTAACATCAACATAAAGATAACTTTGTAGTGCATCTACACACCTCATTGCGCCTGTTTCTCGGGTTGACAATTTGAATGTCACCAAACTACCATCTGATATTTATATAATATACATTCTGTTTCAGATCCTACTGCACCTTTTATGCAATCTTACCACCAAACATAAGAAGTTTAAAGGGAAGCAAGTCATGAAAGTGACTGATATTGTATAGTTTTGTCCATAGATGTTTGAAACTGGTTTATAGAATAGAATAAAACGAGATAAACTTTCACTAGCGATTGTTATGAATTCACAATGACCTTTACTGACGTTGTCTTTTATCAAAACCTTATAGTGTTTTGGTAAATTGTTCTATCATCATCTTAAGAAACCAACTTGGCTTACAATGTATACACATTCGATTAATTCAAACAATTCAATATACTGTTTCTCTATAACTGTATGTCAGTTTGTCTGTTTGGATCTAGAACAGGTATCGCGCAACACGGCATCCGATCAGGATTTAAAATGTCGACAATCATAGATTGTCTTTTATTTAGAACTGCCTAAACTTCTAAACTTTAGAAACTAAAAAACACAATATGTTTGCAAACCCTGCAAGTCCGACAGTGAACGTAATGCTTGTACAGTTGAACATCGATATCTCGAACTCGGTTGGGTCGAACACATCCGTATTTTAAAGTTAAGCCTCGTTTTAACTTTGAAAAACAGGTATGTACGACTTAACCGAGCATGAAATAATACAATTCATGTGTCGACATATCGGTAAGTTCGAATTAAGCGAGTTCGAGATATCGAAATTCGCCTGTAGATGGATGATGAAGTCATTTTTGTGGTAAAAGGGTTAACCCTTAGCCTGCCACTCACGACTATAGCTCCATATGCAAACAGCTTGGATCCGGATGAGACGCCGAGTAACTCGGCCTCTCATCCGGATCCAAGCTGTTTGACACTCAGACAACATTTTCAGCAATTTTGAGCAACTTTGAAGCACTTTGAAACTTGAAGCAGACGAGAAATATAGCAGACGACAATTTATTTGGCGGGCTAAGGGTTAACTTTATTTCCCTGTAATCAAATATAAGGGTATACAAATCAAAACCAAACGTAATTGTGAATAAACTTTATTATAAGATCGAGAAGGTTTAACGAAATACAATTCAGCTATATTGAACAATACATTAAAAAAATGTTGAAGGTATTTAGACAATGTACACACAGAATGTAAAACAGAATAAAAACAAAGCAGTATGGGCCTATAGGTGCCTTCTGCCTTTTGTCCTTGCTCTATGTATTTACATGTCTTTGGAATCGAAAGTTCTTTCTATTAAGTGATTGTATTAGCTGGGGTAATCAATGTTTTATTCAACACTTTAATTATTCCAAGATATTCCTGAGAACTTTTGAAACATAACGAGCAAATTGTTGTACACAATGCAGATACTGTTCTAAAATTACATGTGTCTATACCAAATATTGAAACTCTATTTCCATTGTTTTGCGGAGACTCGGCGGAATCTACACATTTTGCCATTGTTTTACAATGTGGACTTTTGAGCATGAGAGTTTCATTTTACCATGTTTCAAAAGTACTTGGCATGGTAAAAAACAATTTAACCATGCCATGAATAAACCAGTCTTATTGCATTGCAACATTGTACAGACTAAGCACCGCTGTCATCCAAGGCTCTGTATCTGAGTTTGGTCTACACTGCGAAATACCGTATAATATACTGCTACATAAAATGCTTAATGTGCATGTGGGTTTCAAACAGTGTAGATCAAGGCCAGCCGCTGCGTCTTTGACGCGGCGGCTGGTCTTGATATACACTGTTTTCAATGCAAAGAGGCAGGTTTTCTCATTGCACGGCTCAATAGTTTTCACGTATTAACCCTTACAGTGGGCAAGACGTCACTATTTCCCAATAAAACAATTATTTTTTTTACTTCAAACAGGTTCTGATCAACAAACAAAATACTATCGATTTTAATTAAAAGTAATCTAAACACGGTAGTTTGAATAGTTATGTTCCTGATCAGACGCTGGGCGACTTAGCGTCTGTTCAGGCTTCAACACATTTGAAGCCAAGGTTTCAACAAAAATGCTTAATATGTCAATTGCTTTGATTTTTCATAGTGATATGTTAATCCAATTGTGCCTAGCGTCCTATAAAAGGAACACAGGCAAACAGTATATATTCTGACCAGACGCCTCATAATGCGGTGTCTGGTCGGAGTCGAAACTATTGCTTATAGGGTCTTGAATTAAAACAGAACGAAAACGAAAATGAAAATTTAGACCAGGCATTCCTTAGATGAAAAATGGACAAATCCAATATATAAGCATTGAAGAATATATTTGGCATATCCGAGTCAAACGGGATATGTTTGCATCTGGCCCATTGTAACGCATATACAATCAATTCCATGTTGTTTCAATTCAGATTGTAGGATTCACATCCCCAGCAAAATGGCAATTGTCCATTGCAAACAATGTAGTCCAAGATCTTATTCCAATTATTTTGTCCTGATGAAAACGCTTCGAGCAACAAAGGTTCCTTGTAAATAAAGGCATGACTTCCATTTCCTTTCGAAACCGTAGAGACACTAACAAAATTGGCAATGTCCATTAAAGTAGCGAATATAAGCGTCTACACTTGCTATGTACTATCGAAAACAGGGGCGGCAGAAACGTTATTAATTCCCGTATAATCCTTTGACCTAAATCCCATTTCTTGTTTTGAAGTCATGTGACCGCCTAAAGCAGGTTTGAAGTAAAGCAGAATGCGCCTTAAGCTACCATCTTCAAATATATATGTGCTATTTCGAATGGTATATGTTCCTGACCTATAACTATTTTATACAGCGGACAAATTAATAAGTTGTGTGAAAAGGCGCTTCTATGGTGTAAAGGGTTAAGCTAACTTAACATAAAAGCAGTGCGATAAAATGTTGTGAAAAATATTGTTTTATTTTTGTCGACACAGTTGTATTGGAGAGGCAAACAATTTTTTATCCTTGTCCTACGTCAGGTACCCGGCGTCTAATCTTGATCCAAACTGTTTGGAATGGAAATGGTTACTTAAGCACACACGGATTCATTGGTCAACAATTACGTCTTTCACTCTGTTCCTGCCGTGACATGATTAATAAATATATTTATTAACATCTATAGTATACGTTATAATGATTTATCGTCGTCTTTCCAAAGGGATAAATCCATTTTCGGAAGCAGGTTGCACTTGACGCGAGCGTTACTGAAGAAAAAGAAGAAAAACACCACTCAATATTGAAATGTTCAAAATATAATAAAAATAATAATAATAACAAAAATAATAATAATAATAACAAAGACTTTATTTAGAGAAAGAACATGGAAACACTTGGTTAAACTGAATCTTCCTCGCGACTCTCATTACATATCACGTATATACATTTACAAAACTCGCTAACCAAAGTATTCCCACTTTTATATAGGTTTTGAAAGCAATGCCAAAGAAAGATGGAACAACAGAAAATAAAGTAAAGCACACAATTAAGGGGATTGCATTGAGAGACATTGGTTGCAGTCATTTGTTGTCGAATATTTTCTGTTCAAAATGTACTACTTTTTCCAACATCACTGTTTACTTTCATGAGAAAACCATGACCGACATCTCCCTTATGTCTTGTTAAGCAGATACAACAAAATGGAGTTACCTCCCTAAACACAGAATGTTTAAATCACATTTGATAGCTCTCACATTTCTATGTCGTTCGGTTACTTATGTCAATTTTCAATATGAGTTATAAATTGTATCACAAAAACATGGCTTTCGTCCTTATGTACGAATACTTATTTTTCTCTCAGTATAATACTTATTTACATGTTTTGGTCATTATGTGTGATACGCACCTGCATAAACACACACAGTTCTTAATATAAGTATATAATTCTTTCATGTTTACTTGATTCATCATTTTATTAATTAATTTGATAACGGGTCAACTTGAAAAATACCTTCTGCTTGGTCGAAGGAATATCTTTTTCTGAAAACTGACAGCCTCCGTATTTGCACACAGCACAGAGGCCAATCGCATATTCTTGATTTGGTTCAGTTGTCCTGAAAAAAAAATACACAAATATACTGTTGGCAGTTGATTTTGACATGCCTGTTCTTCTAAAAAAGTAAGGAGCAAGAGCAGGATCCAAACTGCTTTATGCTAGTCTTAACTCCTTCACTGCCTTACTCCGAGTACAATAGTTATTTAGAAACAGTTTGGATCCTGACTAGATGCCGCGTTACGCGGCGTCTGATCAAGATCCAAACTGTTTGACAATCAATTTTATATTATTTAAATTTCTCAATTCAAAGTTAAAAAAACTGAAATTTGAAACATAAAAGCAGCCGACAATTGTTTGAAGTTATTACGTCATGGCAGTAAATGGGTAAGGAATCTTCAGTAAAGAAGTGGAAACATTTTAATTTGAAATAGTTTGCAGCAGACTAGATAATATGTCGGCATTTGAAAGATTAAGCATATGTTTCGATCCTGCATATCTTCATCTATGTTCAAGCCTACAAAATGTTTGCCACTCACGGTTTTATATTTATCACCATCGTTTTTAATATACTGTCATTTTTATGTTTTTGAGTACTATCTTTGCCTATAATTTCTTTGAGACCTGGAAGGAATAACATCTTTCCACTGCAACGCCAACTCGTTAACTCATTCAACACTGAAACTTTTAATGGACACTTTCAATTATATAGTCCATTTTCGACGATTTGTGAATGATTTTAACAATAAATTTCAAAATGACGAACAATGTAGACCCTGATCAGAGGGCTCCTTAAAGTCACTTACCTGCTGTAAAGCCTGTGTTTGGGTTTTTATTCTCAAAAAAGAACCTATCACCATGTCGTAACCTGCTAAACTGTTTCGCCAATATACACTCCTGCAGTGGGCCCGTCACAGTGCCGAACAACTTGTCCTCTGTCATAGAGCCGGTAAACAGATCAATATCATCAGGGCAGCTGAAAATTCATTGGAGAAAACGTTATTCTTTCCCGTTAAAAAAATAAACGAAATGCAAACGCACCGCACTAAAATGGAGTAAATGATACATTTTTATAATTCTAACAATTTATTTTTATCTGATTGGCAAACAGTTTTGAGCCCCGACGTCTGATATGGCTCTAAACTGTTTGCATTGGAAATAATGGATTTAGCATAAACGCGTTTATTGGGAAAGAATAACGTTTTTTCTACTGTACCCCGTCCAAGACATGTAACTCTTGTATGCCAATGAATGCTGTTATTGCACTCGATGCATTCGGTATCAATAGAAGGGTTCGAATGTAGGGTTGATATGACAGCGCTACAGAAAAGGGGAGTATTTTAAAAACTGAGATCATTATGCCTGCCCAAAACACTATGGTGACAGTGGTGTGACAACTCATTAGAATCGTCTCAAAAGAAGATTTTACTGAAAAGTCACATCATCGGGCTTGTTTTGAATATACGAGGGTGTTTCATAATTAATGCAACTATATATATAACTTTATTAATACAAGTGTAAAATGCTTGTGTGATATATCATTCGAAAGAACTATTCCTCTCCTACACGATGGTAAATTCCGCAGTAAGATCACATGACTAGTTTATGTCACACCACGAGCCTAAATGACCCCAAGTCAAGGGCACTGGACCGGTTTCTATATTTTTGAGGTAATGTTTCGAACACATTTTGATACTATAATTACCATAACTGTTTTATTATTTGAAATGATTTTTATGAAACTTTCGGTCAAACTAAATCAGACAATTATACACAGAATACGCAATTCAAAATAATGTTATTTTAAAAAATAACAAAAATATAGGTAATATTTAATTCTTGTTGAAAGTATCATAAAACATGACACTACTGTTATGTTCAAGAGGTTTTGTTCACCAAGAACACATTTTGTTATATCAAACCAGGCTATAATTAAAACATTTGAAATAGATGTTCATGTTTTAAAATCAAATTATGGATATGCAAATCTAGAAAAAAATTAAAGCTTTCGAAAATTCATGTTAACTTTTTTTTCATTAGCAAAATGAGAACTTTTATTTTTTAAAAATTGAGAGTTGAAACAGCCGAGCCTTTTAATTTTAGTGAAATCTTATTTATATTAAAATTCAGACATAAACTGATATATTTCAAAAACAAAGTATGGACAGTTTAATTTAAAAAAAAGTTATTAGGTCAATAAGTAATGTCTGAAAAGTGCTATTGCCCTTGAGAAGGGGTCATTTAGATAAGTATTTTGATTTATCCCGTGATGTGATATTATCGTGTTTTATATCATCGTATAGGTGAGAAATTGCCCTTTCCCACGATATATCACACATACATATTACAATTATTATATTGAAGTTATTAATGGAGTTGCATTAATTATGAAACACCCCTCGTATAAGAGAAAATGTTTAAAATGTCCAGTTTACTTCCTCTTATCTGGCGTTCTGATACAGATACTCGTCTAAATCAATTTTTTTATGGCTGAGTTCATACATGCAATAGCAGGGTTGCAGTTAAGGTTTTGATGCAATTATGTATTTACTCCATACTATTCTAATGAATTGGGTTTTTGCAAATTTTTATTGTGTATTGGTATTTTTAGTATTTGGGTATTAATCATATGCTAATAAGGTATGCAACAATTATTTTGCTTATTGCTTCCCTCTTAGCTTTCTGTTACACGCTATTGTGAAAAACAATTGTTAGTGATTGTAATAAACTGGTTTTACTGTATTGCATTACATATCATATACCAAGCAAAGTAATCTCAAGCTCTGCATCTGGATTTGGTCTAAGCTGTCAATTATTATAATCACAGCTACTCAACAAAATGTTTCTCAAAGCACGGCTTACAAGCTTTGTTTGCCTCTTTATCTAAATAAATTTGTGTCGATGACATTCTCTGGCATATAATTTCGTAAATGATACATCGTGGATATGTGACCTTTACGTTTGATATGAATAAAATATTGAAATCTTGAATCATATAAATATATTTATACAAACAGATACATACTGTATATGATGCAGACTATTAATGAACCAGAAAGCTCGTGCATGTCTACATGAAGCTGAATCCTGTCTTAACCCTTTCCTCCTTTCCCAGTATGTAGTATTGAAGATAGTTGAACACTTAAAGCAGGTTGAAAATAAAGCAGAATGTGCCATATATGTACTTTAAGCTATCTTCTGTTAGAATACATATACAAAAAAAATACTTATACAAAAATTAGTATAATACATATTCATAATTGTATACCGGTACATTGGAACTAACTGTACATTGATATTTAAATAGCTTTTCAATAATTGTTATTTTTGATGGGGCTACATTCAGACACTGTTGTACTTTTGAAAAGTGCCATATTGATTGTGTTATATTCTTGTTAATGCTATGTTTTTGTATTAAGGTGGTTCGACAGCGGGCGGCCCGCATCTCGAGTTCCGGAAATGCTGATGACTTTCACCTGATCTGTTCGGCACGTGCTTATAGTAGAACATTTACATAAAGAAAGGTAAGATAAGCTCCAGTGTCTTCTTTATTAGCGCAGTTGGTAGTGTGATTGACTAGCAATCCGAAGGTTCTAGGTTCGATTTCCACTCGCTTCAAAACTTTTGTTTTAAATAAATTGTCCGATTTTATTGACTAGTCAGTCCATAACGAAGTGATCAAAGGACAGAATATGTTTAGTCACAAATGTAATAATGAAAAATATCAGATGCAAGAATAGCCAAGTGACAACTAAACTTTGTGAGGATTTATAGCCTATATGACAGATGGCAGCATAAAAAGGACAAAAGTAATGCTTTAAGATAGATCCTAATGACGCTTTTATGCTTTACTATTGCCATGCATTAAGCAGTCACCTGTCTTTAAAGATATACGGGCTACCGTATTCAATGGTCTATTATTACAGGTTTGACTTATGGTATAATTTAGAGCTGACGGCATTGTAAAATTGAACTCAATGGAGGTTACTCGTTTTGTGTTAACATTTTGTCAGAATTTCTGGAAATCATGTATAAAATGTTAACTCTACTGTAGATTTTCATTAAATTTTTGTGACTAGTAGAATTAAGTAATATCTATGTAATAAAAGAAAAAATTGTGTATGTTAAACAGCAAGTTTTTTTGTAATTTGAAATTTAGTGACTTTTTTAGAATTTGACATTTTTAGAATATTGATATTTCTAGAAAATATGTTATGAAATATGTTTGTTTGCACAATATCTTATAGTCTCTGTACAGTTTACTTGAATGTACAGAATTGATTGAGTTATATTATTTTATAAAGAAAATATTCCTGTTTATTAAAAAAGGAACTTTTTTCGACAAAAGGTCCTGTCAGGAAAAACGATGCTGTAATTATTTTTCATTTAAACGATTTTTCACTCTCCATATGGTATATTTCAATTTATTCAAGGTTTCAAAGAAATCTGACAGGGAATAAGCAGACCCGCGAACCACCTTAAATTAAATGCCATGTATATAAGTAAAGGGCCCCGTGGAAGATTGATATTTATTAAATCAGCTCTCTTCTTTATTAGTATTATTAAAAAAAGAATACATATACAAAAAGTATTAAAGTACATATTGGTATACCGGAACATTGGAACTAAATGTACATTGATATTTAAATACCTTTTCAATAATTGTTATTTTTGATGGGGCTACATTCAGATACATTTACTGTTGTACTTTTGCAAATTGCTAGTTAACATTGATTGTGTTATATTCTTGTTAATGCTATGTTTTGTATTAAATGCCATGTATATAAGTAGAGGGCCCCGTGGAAGATTGATGTTTATTAAATCAGCTCTCTCGTTAAATAAAGTCTTTATATTAGTATAATAAAAAACAGAATACATATACAAAAAGTATTAAAGTACATAATCATATTAGTATACCGGAACATTGGAACTAAATGTACATTGATATGTAAATACCTTTTCAATAATTGTTATTTTTGATGGGGCTACATTAAGATACATGTACTGTTGTACTTTTGCAAATTGCTAGTTAACATTGATTGTGTTATATTCTTGTTAATGCTATGTTTTGTATTAAATGCCATGTATATAAGTAGAGGGCCCCGTGGAAGATTTATGTTTAATAATTCAGCTCTCTGGTTAAATAAAGTCTTTATTAGTATTATTAAAAAAAAGAATACATAATTATTCAAAAAATATTATAGTACATATTCGTATTTGTATACCGGAACATTGGAACTAAATGTACATTTTTCAGTGAAAGAATCAATTAAATACGCAAAAAGACGATTATAGGGAATTGGATGTTAAAGACGGTTGCTTCATCTTATTCCATGTGACCTTTTGATACCAATTTGGCTGGTCTTACCTGTAGACTTGTGACAAAAGTTTTGCATTTTTGGTGTCGTGATTGATAAGGCCGCCTTTCGTGGTGCCAAAATGTGTGGCCCTTGGCAATCCGCAAGCTTCCCTAAACTCATTGTAGCCTGGTAGCCCATGGTCCCTTCCCCTGGTTAAAAAGACAGGAATTAGCATGATTGGTTTCACTATTAGCAAACGCAAAAAAAGTTTTGATTCTAATCACCAGGTTACTCGGCTTCGGATCTTGATCTAAACTGTTTGCAATGGAAATAACAGTTTAACCGCAAATGTGTTTATAAGAAAGAATAAAGTCCTCTACAATGTGAAAGTGGACAGTGGCAAACGATTTCTTGGCATCGGATCTGGCTCCAATTTCGCTGCAAATGAATACCTGTTTCAGCAGAAGTGCCCCCCCCTTTTTAGTAACAACGTATGTGCCACTGCAAATGTCTTCTATAAAATATCTCGTATATCTTCGTGTCGGTATCAGCTACAGGAAATAGAAAAGGCAATCAAACAGTGCACCTTTGGATGACAAAGTCACCGCAGATATATTGGAGCAGACCCCAAGGAGAGTGCAGGGATTCGTTTCATTAAAATTCGTACGACACATGTTGTCGTAAGTCAGATTATAAAAGTTTTTCTCCATCTAATCCTGTATTGTGATATCTCTTTGGAATCGTCTTGAAAAGACGATTCCAAACAGATGACACAAGGCAAGATTAAATAGAGAAATCAGAAATTAAATGTGTTTTAAAAAATTGACTTACGACCGTTTTTGTCGTTTGAAGTTTTATGAAACGGGGCCCGGGAGACCTAGAGGAGTTGTTTAATAGAGTTTGGATTGACGAAAAAGTTTCAGATTCTTAGAATAAGGGAATCATGGTAAAATCCCCAAGAAAGGAGATATATCGTTGTGTGGCAACTGGAGGGGCATCAACCTTACGTCAGTCCCCGGGACGATATTCAGCCGAATAATTATACAGAGAATGAAACAGTCAAAAGAAGAAGAACATGCAGGATTCAGAAGTTGCAGAGGTTGCACAGACCAGGGCCCCGTTTCATAAAACATCTTACGACAAATTTTGTCGTAAGTCAAAACTTTAAAATACATTTAATCTCTGATTTCTCTATCTAATCCTGTCTTGTGACATCTTTTTGGAATTATCTTTTCAAGTCGATTCCAAAAGGATGTCACAAGATAGGATTATATGGAGAAATAAATAATAATTGAGAGTTTTATAATCTGACTTACGACAACATTTGTCGTACGAAGTTTTATGAAACGGGCCCCTGATCTTCGTCTTGAAAAGTTCATTGTAGATCAGTCCCTTGAATGGAATTCTTCTCTATACATCAACTACATAGACTTAGAGAAAGCGTTCGACAGTATCCACCATCCATTTCTATGGAAAAATCTGACTCCATACGGGTTTCCTGAGCAAAGTTGTCAACATATTCCAGATGTTACCATCGATAAGGTGATGAGGAAGTTTACACATGAACGGTCAATAGGAGTATTATGGGATCTTACGAACCGAATAGAGGACTGTGACTTTGAAAATGATGTTGCTCTGCTGTCACATACACAGACTGACATTCAGGAGAAGTCAGACGGGGTCAGTGAAGTAGTCAAGAGTGTGGGACTGAAACTCAATCCTGCGAAGACCAAAGTCATGAATGTCAAAAACAAGAAGAACCGGAATATACACATTGGGGAAGAAGATAGAAAGTCGACTATGGGGGTTTGAGGGGCGTTGCTTGAGCCCCGGATCTTGACAATTCGATGGGAGTAGCGCATCACAAACATAAAAGTACACAGGAAAGCACAGAGAGCGCACAGGGTCCAAGGTTATAAAGCTTTTCAGTTGAGTCTAAAGTCGTTCTCAAGCATTTGATTGGACCAATCAAATGTTTGAGAACACACACCTACTCAACTCAAATGCTTTATAACCTTGGACCCAGGGGAAAACAACATCGTATAAGAGGTCAATCAGAGACGCTGGAGATATCTGGGGTCCGTTTCATTAAACTTCGTACGACAAAAACGATCGTAAGTCGAAACTTTAAAATACGTTTAATTTCTTGAAAAGACGATTCCACAGAGGTGTCACAAGACAGGATTAGATGGAGAAATAAAAATAATCGAGACTTTTATAATCTGACTTACTACAACATTTGTCGTACGAAGTTTTATGAAACGGGCCCCTGGGGTCATGTCTTCCGAACAAATACGAACAGACGTCCACAAACTGCTTTGAGATGGGCACCACCAGGAAAGAGAAGGAGGGGAGGACCACTGGGTACATGAAGGAGGACAGTAGAAGAAAAACAAGACTACAGCAGGCAGGACATGGAATGGTATGATTTGGCTCACCCAAGACAGAGGGGACTGGAGACGATTTGTTGGCGCCTTATGCTCCATCAGAAGTGAAGTAGGAGTAGGTAAGCCGTAGTCATAAATGATCACCTGTGAGTTTCGCAGTTTGGATCTAGATGTAACGTCATGCAATTATGCAACTGATTCAATGTTTGATAACGGAATCGTAGTCTTATGATTAGAAGACAATTAGGCTACTAATACATGTATCTTCACAGACATTTTATCGGATAGTGTTTTTTTTTCTACATTGCTCATGACATTAAATCATGGTGCTCTATCATGGGCCATATAGATGGATTAAAAATATCATATCTTCTTAGATACCTATGTTCGTAAAAAAATGTCTGTTATTATTCCGTTTTAAGCATCCTTTTGGTGGAATTCTTTTGGCCAATCTATATCGGAATCGTGTAAGCTAAATAACACTTATTCCTTTTCTGAAATCACACTCGATACCCGATCTTGGATGGATAATTCATATTGGTAGTGTCACATATTTCTCATATGTCTATAATGTCATGAAAAAAGTCAGTATCAGTGATGTTCTTGGTTAAGTCTTTTCTCCCTGAAACTTCAAATGGACAGTCCCAGTTTCCATTTTAGTCTAGCCCATTTTTGACTTTTAGGGCTGTTTTTGTCAATGTTTTGCATTATGACAAACAGTGAAGACCCAGATCAGGAGCCCACTGGTCTGGTTCTTCATAGGACAAGTGCAATTTTAGCATGAATACTGTTAACAAGGACGTCTATATGCGGGACTAGGCTTTAAAAGGTTAACAAGAAGAACTAATGTCTTGAGTCTAGGAATTTTCAGAGCCAGACTTACTAAGCGTCTACGGTTATAAACCGTTTGATTTGAATTAAAGATCATTACGAAGCATTTGATTGTTTAAATGTGAGCAAAAGCCCGGTTTTCGGATGTAACATTGTATGCCTATTGGATCCTTACCTTTGGAGGTTAAGGGCTGCCAAATCAAGACTATGACCATTGTCATCCGGGAACAGCTCGTTACGGACACTGTTTTGCATCAACCTGAACAGAGAGAAACAACATATAATCGAAAAATCGATAATTCGAACTCGCGTTAATTCGGCATCCCCATATTCCTAAGTTTAACCGTGACTTAGCCACGTTTTAACTTTGAAATATGGGTATGTTCGACTTAAGCGAGATTGAGTTATGAAAATCATGCAGAAATCTCCTAAAGAAGTTTTCTGCATTATCTTCGTCATGCAAAAAGAAGCGACTTGGCTTAGACATCAAAGTTTCCCAACTCCGGACGATAAATACAAGCTGGGTTGTACTGTCGTAATAACCAGGAAGCATATAAACACAATTTTCTTCTGGCTACACAATGACAGACAGATACAATGGGGAAGACGTTATTCTTTCCCGTAAACGCAAACCAAACGCAAACGTAATGCAGTTAAATGTAGAAAAAGGCAATGTTTGACGATTCTGACTAAATCTATTCATTTTATTTGAGTTTGATTCGAGCCGCATATCAGACAACGGGTTACCCAGGTTTTGATCTAAGCGATACGGATTCAGAAATTTGCATTGCATATCGATACGTAACAAAATGTCTTAAAGAGGCTCGCAACCGGATTAAGCATTAAAAATAGTAATTTGTAAATATATGTCAAATGCTTATATAAATGGGTAAGATTTAGTTTAGGATAATAAATTCTGTTAACAAATGCATTTCAAAAAAAAAAAGGAGAAGCTCTGGTGGGATTCGAACCCGTGACCCTCCATGCGGAGACAAACATGAAAAATGAGGAAACGCCTTTACCCCATCGCCTACCAGCGCTCTCTCTATATATGGTAGCGAATTAACGTACTTCACTGGTAGCGATTGATAGTACTTTAATCGGCTCGGGTTTATGTCTGAGCCTGTGTAGAGAAGCAACAACTATACCGTCAGCTGACGCTATAGAAAAACGATGGAAAATATCTAAAAAAACCTAAGATTCGGTAACGATTCTTGAGACTTTTTTGGACTGATCATATTTTTTTAATGCCAGAAGCCAAATAATGCCACAAATTTGCTTTTATCTGAGTATTTTATTTTATTTTGACAAGTACACCATCCGGTTGCGAGTCCCTTTAAATATAAATTTGCGAAATAAACGGAAACAAATGTTTAAACCGGTTTATATCCTGGCAGACTAAAAAACAGTTCCTGGAGGTAATTATTCTGTGCTACAAAAACTTGCATTAAGTACCGTCTTGTAGGGATGCGGTTAACCCTTTAAAGTCCAAACATTACTGTCAAATTGCCAAAATCGCGCAATTTTCGAACCTCAAAATGAAGCCACATAATCTAAACTTTTAAAAAGAAGTAATCTCCGATGATTATAGAGGCAACATTGCTTACAAACCCATACAATTGGTGGAAACACGTCGATTTTAAATCTGTTTTGTAGACATTCGATCGAAGACGAAGTATTACGGAAATGTTCCGGCTTCGTCCGGCTTTGCAGGGTATATGAATTATCGCCGCGCTTCGTATCAATCACGTGACCTTTACGCTTCTCGGGATCAGCCCGTTAGTCTTATAGTTTGTAAACAAACCCGCTTAAAATGTAAACCAACACGATAAGAATTCGATGGTGCATATGTCAGGCTTCTTACACGCGACTTCACTTAGTTTTAATACATAGAAAATGCACACATAATTATAAGAAATTGCGCATTTTAAACACCAATTTCGGTAGGATTGTGCCTTTAACTCTAAATTACGCTTTTAAGCGCGTTTGCAAATATTTTGGGTCCTGATCAGACGCCGCGTCTGATCAGGATCCAAACTGTTTGACAATCGTATCGATATGTTTTAAGTCATAATAGATCTACATTGATTTTATTTTGAAACGATCTTGCAAACAATAGAATTGAAGCAGACGACAATATGGCGGTGAAGTGGTCAAAATCTAACGATAGTTTTAATGATGAAAGGGTTAAAATTTAAACCGGATGGTAAAATAACAAAAGTAGTTCCCTAAAAGGGGCGTCTTGGAAAATGTCACTGCAGTCACAATCCTAACGTATTTGCACTCCAGAGGCCAGTTTCATAACACTTTGTACGACAAAACGGTCGTAGGTCAAGTACTTTAAAATACATCTTATTTCTGGTGTCTTTATCCAATAAATTCTCGTGACATCTCTTTGGAATCGTCTCTTCGAGAAGATTAAAAAGAGATGTCACAAGACAGGATTGGATGGAGAAATGAATAAAATTTGATACTGATATAATCTGACTTATGACCGTTTTTGTCGTACGAAGTTTTTTGAAACGGGCTTCTGAACTTGTTTATACCTTTCTCTCTCAATGACGCCTTAAAGCGCGTTTGCAAACAGTTTGGGTCAAAGAACCTTAAATCTAATCTTGAAACGTGTCTTGCAGACAACACGACTGAAGCAGACGACAACAAAGCGGCGAAGGGGTAAAAATCTCCCGAAATACTTTGATCATGAAAGGGTTATTCGCTTACCTGTCAGATTTAGGACAAAGGGTCCTTCCTGCCCAGAATAACAGCTGTTCGAGTCCTTTACTGCCGTTCTTATGATACATCTCTGGTTTGAAGAAGTTGTTGTTTATTGCGTCCTCCTCTATAATGTCCAGTTCTTCTGTTGTCCGGCCAACCTTGTCGTGGATAAACGAGTGACCCATACGAAGGATCGCCGTAGATAAGCTGTTAAGAATGGTGGCATCAATAGTTGGGTCGTAGGTAGTTTTGAATCCTTGTGGCTAAAGAATACAAGTACATATGCTCAGTGCTCACTCCCTATTACGGCCATCCTACATGTAACATATTTGATCTGTAATGAGTTGACGTTTAAGACAAACTGATCTTAACCCATTACCCCATAGCCAGTTTCTAGTTTTGAAAATAGGTGACCACTTAAAGCAGGTTGAAAGTAAAGCAAAATGCGCCATAAGGCGCATTCTGCTTTGCTTTCAGCCTCCGTTAAGCTGCCACCTGCTAGGTTAAAGGAAAACTTTCTTCTGTTGCATATTCATAACTGCATAAATTGAGATTATTTCTTCAGTGAAGGAATAAAATAAAGGTGTAAAAAGGCGTATTTATTGGGTAACTGGTTAAACGAGTCTAGAATTGAAATGTTATTAAGCGAGCCTTGGCGAGTTTTATAATCTTTCTTGTGTAGACGTGTTTGAGATCAACGAGTCTTAAACATCGACGAGTGACACATTTGCTTTTCTCACATAACCAACGATTTGAAGTTTTTTCTAAAGCAATTGTCTAGGTGGGTTTTTTTAATTCCATTGACGTAATTTCGTCTTTATATATAGTGACGTAAGAGTGACGTTATCAAATTTATCTCACATATGTTAGAGACAATGATATTCGTGATCGTTGTTCGCTATTGAAAAACAGGGGTAGTTACATGTATGTGAGAAACGATTTCTTTCCGTACAACAATACTAGCTGCTGTTCCACCCTGTAACTGTTGAAAAAGATCGTCTGCTTTTATGCTTAACAGTGTCGTGCTGGTTTTTTCCAAAGTGACTTATAAGTCAATTTGAACAAATATCATGACGTGTGAAAAACAGTATGAATATAATTCAATTTAATTCAATATCGTTTACATATTTTCAGTTTATAGTTTTACCAACGAATAGAATCTCTAAGCACATTAAAATGTAGAATTCAATTAATTTTTAGATTTTGGTGAAATGTCAGAAATTTCACATTCTGATAATTTCCACTATTTTCCCTTCAGAACTTCCACAAGTGTCAATGTTATCAGAATCTGTTAAATAAACTTCTTGCAATAATTTCGCCATCTGTGATAGAATTGAAATTGAAAACAAATGATTGAAGTTACAAAGTGAGAAAGTGATAGTGTCAATGCATTGGTACAGTGAAGAAAACGTTATTCACTCCCGTTTAAACGCAAACGATACGCAAACGCATCGCGATAAAACGTAGAAAATAACTACTTGTCGGCAATTCTGACCATTAATTTTAAGCTGAGCGGCAAACATTTTGGAGCCTAATCAGACTCCAAACTGTTTGCAATTGAAATAATAGTTTTAACGTAAACGCGTTTATTGGGAAAGAATAACGTTTCCTCCACTGTACCTATGAAGGTGTATATCCTTTGTGCTTAGCAAACTTTGAGCAGTGTATACAGTAAAAACCCTCTTAACTGGATATTTGTGGGGACAACATGAACTTCCGATTTAGAGGCTTTCCGGTTTAGAGGTGTTTTAATCCATAGCTTGTTTCTATTTTGAAAAATAGCTGATCACTTAAAGCAGATTGAAAATAAAGCTTTACTTTCAATCTGCTTTAAGCTGGAATATATAAATTATTTCTGATGATTTGATTTGATGTGTTATGATTTTACGCCGCTTTTAACATCATTTCTGATGATACATATTCATGAATATATTTACTTCAGTGAAGGAATAAATCAAAGGCGTAAAAAGCATATATATGGTGCAATTGGTTAAAATTAAGAAAGGAAAAAAACGGAATTAACGATTTTGTCTGGTTTTAGAGAAATTCCGGAATTTAGAGTTTTCGGTTTAGAGAGAATTCTGGTAATAAGAGGTTCCGGTTTAGAGGGGTTTTACTGTAAATGGTAAGACGTATACCTACCTCAAGATCAAGATTATAACTCTTCATAGCTCCCTTCCTTATGAACAATGGGAGAAATTCTTTGTACGTAATAAACTGTATTTCAGCCGCCACGATTTTCCTCGCCTCCTGGAAGACTCTCTCATCATCCCAATGTTTGTTTAGCCTGTAAAGTATCCTTGACACCCTGTTGTGCTCTCGTGAGAATAATGTATGAAGGGCAGCCAAGCCAGGCCACTCGTTCACCCGCTCGTCTCCTAAAGTAGATAAAGTATTATTATAATTATCATACCAGATTCATATAGTGCTCTTTTAACATCGGAGCTGTGCCTTCAAAAGCGCTTCATGTGAAATAATATGCAAGTTTGGTTTTCCCTCCCTACAACGTCCAACCGAACAACGATTCCCTCCTTACAACAAAGTTTGAAGGCATTCCCTAAACTGGTCAGTTACATCTAACGGATAGCTGTATCAAGAGTGTGTGTTACAGTGGAGAATGTGTTATTCTTTCCCAATAAACGCGTTTACGCTAAAACTATTATTTGCAGTGCAAACAGTTTGGAGCCAGATCAGACGCCGGGTAACCCGGCGTCTGATCAGGCCCCAAACTGTTTGCCACCAAGGTAAACAAGAATTTTCAGAATTGTCCAAAAGTTGTTCTTTTCTACGTTTTAGTGCTTTGCGTTTGCGTACGTTTGCGTTTAAACGGGAAAGAATAACAGATTCTCCACTGTATGTACAGTAGAGAAGACATTATTCTTTCCCGTTGAAACGCAAACGTAATGCACTAAACTTTTAAAATGATCTATCTATAAAATCTGAATGGCAAACAGTTTGGAGCCCGATTAGACGCCGGGTTACCCGGCGTCTGATTAGGTTCCAACCTGTTTGCAATTACAACTTTTTATTGCATAAACGTGTTTATTCGGAAAGAATAACATTTCAGTAATCGGTCTCGTGCTGAGCAAGAATAATGCTTACCTTAGTACGCACACGTACAAATATATATAAGATGTCACCTTGGTTTCCTACTAACAATTATAAACTTTTCTGTTCTACAAATAAATCGGCCAGGTCAGAAACATCGGACAATATTTGGAAATGTACGTGTTGAATATATTCGCCACTGTATTTGTAATGTACCTGTGGCTAAGGGCGAAAGGGTCAAATGATATTGTAAGATAAATCACCTACACTGTTTACTGTTTAGAGAAAGGTTATCTTATGAAGAAAACTTGTGGTCAGACTTGTTTTATTGTTGTTTTGATGTTTTAGTGTGTCATTTTGTAATAAACAAACGACAGCTGATTTATGTCAGACAAAATGAGCCAATTGCAGCGTTTGATTGTTATCCCGGAAAACATGAGGTCTCATCTGATATTCAAAATGTCCACTATTAAATCAATATCAAACAAAAAACTGTTATTTTCTACATTTAATTGTATTGTATTTGAATATCGTTTGTTTAAACCGGAAAAATAAAGGGTTTCTATTGTCTGTCCATAGCCCTTTCAACGACATGGGTGACTGACTTCGTGTTTTCAAACAGAGTGGAGCCAGATATCACGCTGAGCCTGATCAAGATCAACACTGTTTAACAATCCAATCAGAATGTCTTCAGGAAACAGTTTTCTTTAAAACAAATGCTGACGATATTTTAAGCATACGACATTTTGTCTGAGGAAGGATTCAAAAAGACTGTTAAATTTGACAATCAAAAAGCTTAACCCATTTGTGTCCAGCGTCCTAGAAAAGGGACATAGACAAACCGTGTAGACACTGATCAGACGCCGCATAATGCGACGTCTGATCCGACACTGTTTGCAGATAGTATTTACAATGTAAAAACTAAAAGAAAATTAAAATTTAGACCAGAAACCCCTTAGATATACAATATATACATGTAAGCATAAAATAATCCATTTGGCATAAAACTATTAATACATGTACAACTTAGCATGATAAAGAATCTTGTTGGAATACCCTTACACAGTAAAATGCGGCGTCTGATCAGAATCTACATTGTTTGCATATATCCATGTTATAAGACCCTAGGTACAAAGGGGTTCAAATACGTTTGGGCTTTATTTAGATTAATTGGGCAGAATAATATATGTTCTTATGTTTTAACCTGCGGCAAGACAGTAGTTATCCTTGGAGTTCATTGGTCTGTCTAGGTCACATGACTTATCGTCCAAATCTACTATCAGCTTTTTATAGTTCAGCCGCAGCCTACCTGTAAAGCAAACCATAAACATTTTCATAAAGCTGTCACTGTTAAGTTTATTGCATCGCCTTTAGTAAAATTCAAACCGAAAAAAAGGTGCTAATATTTCACCGCGGTACATTAGATTAACCAAATAGTGCGGTAGATTAACCAAATAGTGTATTGTGCCTAAGAGGGAAAACAGTGACTGGTCAGTGTCTACACTGTTTTCTGATACAGTGGAGAATATGTTATTCTTTCCCGTTTAAACGCAAACGTACGCAAACGCAAAACACTAAAACGTAGAAAAGAACAACTTTTGGACAATTCTGATAATTCTTGTTTATCTTGGTGGCAAACAGTTTGGAGCCTGAACAGACGCCGGGTTACCCGGCGTCTGATCTGGCTCCAAACTGTTTGCACTGCAAATAATAGATTTAGCGTAAACGCGTTTATTGGAAAGAATAACAGATTCTCCACTGAAAAACAAAATAGAAAAATCGCAACTGACATGCGAAGGTTAACGATTTGCAGGGAAGTATGTGGATTTCTATATCATCCTATAGCCATCTTTTAGCCAATAAATTACCTGTTTAAATACGGGAAGGTATCAAACTCTTTTTTAATAGTCGATCTTTCTACAAATTAACCATATTAGTACAATTTCCTCAATTTACCTATCAATAGCACGAGCTCGGTTTAGTCGATATATTGACCTGATCGCATTATAGACATCACGACAATACTACTTACCTTTTCTTAATTTCCGTAATGATGCTTGCATCTCATTGCTGGCACCATACACCATCGAGGCGTCAATATAGGCCGTCTGTTTGTTATTAGGATTCCTTTCTCCTATGGAAGAGCAACAAAAAGATATGCGTTCATGTTATTAAAAACTGCCAAAATAACACGTCAACGAAAAACAATTAAAGGTGAATGTAAAACAAAATATTCTGATCTTTCCGTTTTAGTTTCACATTATTTTAAGACGATGAGCTGTTTTTACGGCACTGCGGCACAGAGTAGATCATATAGCGCCGAACACTTTGTTTAACTCTTTGAACCCTAGTCCCGCATATATTCGTCGTTTTCAAACAGGGAACATGTGAATTGTACACTTGTTCTATGCAAACAGTGAAGACCCAGATCAGAGGGCTCCGAAAGGAGCCCTCTGATCAGGGTCTTCACTGTTTGTTACAATTCCAAACATTGATAAAAACAACCCTTAAAAGTTAAAAATGGACTAGACTAAAATGGAAACTGGAATTGTCCATTTAAAGTTTCAGGGAGGAAAGAGTTAAGGCTGCCACCTTTATGTATAGCCTGTTACATAATAAGGAACATGCATGTTGAGAGAGCGAGGAAACATCTGAAAGTAAAATTCCAATGGACAGTGTTTATAAAGGGTTCATCAAAAGAGCATTTTACATGTATCAGAAGAATACAAATGTTACAGTGGATAATCTGTTATTCTTTCCCGTTTAAACGCAAACGTACGCAAACGCAAATCACTAAAACGTAGAAAAGAACAACTTTTGGACAATTCTGATAATTCTTGTTTATCTTGGTGGCAAACAGTTTGGAGCCTGATCAGACGCCGGGTTACCCGGCGTCTGATCTGGCTCCAAACTGTTTGCACTGCAAATAATAGTTTTAGCGTGAACGCGTTTATTGGGAAAGAATAACAGATTCTCCACTGTACATGTATCAGAAGAATACAAATGTTACAGTAAGGACCATTTAAGCATACTCATGATACATGTATAAAGATATATAAGTAGAAATTGTGGAAAACTGTTCATGAATTTTGGTTTAAGTTTAAAAAGGCCAATGGCAACAATAAAGCGTAAGTTGAAAAGCATGACTTGATCATTCAACGAACTAACTATTAAGGTCAATATTCTGCTTTTCTAATTAACCCTTATCCTGCCGATCGCGACTTATTTGATATTTGAAAACAAGTGATAGTGATGTAAGAAACGAAACAACTTTTTTTGAAAAGACGTGACATTACATGTACTAGTATATGGATTTCTTTTAAACTCAATTGACAAATGGAATAAATAGAATTAAGTTGTTGTTAAGATAAGTGTAGGTTCGACCATGGTTGAGCGCAATTGATCAATATAGTTTGAGGGGGCGTAGCCCCGAGAACTATGTCGTTTAGTCGCGCTCAACCATCCATGGCCTAACCTATTTGGCACTGGTTCAAGGAAAATAAGAAATGACAAGACCCTCCGTTTCTGCTTTTTGTTTTAGACGAAAAAGGTCATTTTATTTGTAATTGCAATGTGAAATTTGAGACATTTGAGCAAATTTCATTTCAATTGTCTATAAAGTCTAAGTCTCACTGTACATTTAAAATTGAAAAATGACGTCACCAAGCGTGTGCAGTTCCCCTCTGATCTCATTTATGTTTTAAAGACAATCTAGACATGTAGTCTGATGATGTAGATCCCGTTTTTATATCTACAGCTGAAATAATGCATATATCTAGGTCTAACTGGATAAAGTAGATCTAGATCAATAATTGTTAAATTGAAATTCCTTAGTCTGGTGTTTATTTCACTTAATTTTCGATTATTTATCGTTAAGCCTACAGTGCAGCCCATAGAATTCTGACGTCAAAATTGCCGTCAGATGACGAGAGCGTGGACTAAATGAACAGTGTGTAAGTTATTATTATTATTATTATTATACCCGATTTATATAGCGCTCTTTTCACACAGGAGTTGTGCGTTCAAAAGCGCTTCACATGAAATTATATAAATGTATCTACAAAGCAAGAAAGACAAATAAATACATTCACAATAAAAAATGATACAATATTGAGTAGCATGGAAACATGGAAATTCTTTCAATATTATTACCAAGATTATAAAATTGTTATAGTAAGTTTGTAAAATCATTTTTAAAATGAGTCAAATAATTAAAAGATCAATGGCATGATTAAAAACAGAGTGGTTTTTTGTTTGTTTGTTTGTTTGTTTGTTTCAGTGTAGAGCCGGAGAATAGTTCACAAATCGTAAAACGAATGTTTAAAACAATACTCTCCATGTTGTTTGGTTGAATTTGTTTGTTTGTTTGTTTCAGTGTAGAGCCGGAGAGCAGTTCACAAGTCGTAAAACGAATGTTTAAAACAATACTCTCCGTGTTGTTTGCTTGAGTATTGTATAATCCATAGCCGTGGTACACCCTTAGTTCATAAAGCTGTCCAAGAATTACACCATAGACCCTAGCCAAATGGTTTCAAAGCGATTGGGCAATCCCCACCAGCAAGATCTACCAGACAGGCACAAGGTCAACGGTACAACTACAGAACTGCCATTCAGACCCACAGCATCCACAGCAAGAACACAGCCCAGAGGAAGCAGTCATTGATTACCTACTCTCTTCTAATAATAGATATTAAAGAAGTGTATTTTCAAACGTTTTTTGAAGGCTGTAATTGAGCTAGCATCTCTGATGTCTGATGGTAGGGTGTTCCAGAGCTTTGGGGCTGCATGCATGAAACTTCGATCTCCAAACTTCACCAAACGACTTCTCGGCACAACCAGCGATACTGATTTACTCGCAGACCGCAACTCTTTTCGAGGTCTATACACGTCCAGCATACGAACAATGTGCCTTGGAGAATCATTGCACATGGCTTTGTATGTGAGTGTCAGAATTTTGAATTCAACTCTGTGTTGAACTGGAAGCCAGTGAAGCTCCTTCAAGACTGGAGTGATGTGATTGTACCGAGGAGTCCTGGTAATGATGCGGGCTGCTGTATTTTGCACACGCTGTAGTTTTCGTAGTGAGGTTTGGGGAATCCCATATAGCAGTGAGTTGCAGTAGTCAATTTTTGATGTGACCAGAGAATTGACCAAAGTCTTGATAGCTTCTGGAGAAAGGTACTGTCTAATATGACCAATTTGCCGCAGCTGTGCGTAGCTAGATCTGCACACAGCGTTGATGTGCTGTGTCATATCCATTTGGGAATCAAATCTAGCACCAAGATTGTTCACACATAATGACGGTTTGATTTTAGAGTTTCCCACTTGATCATGAAATTTTCCGGGAATGTTAACCTTTTTTGAGTGAAACAGTATGACCTCAGTTTTGTCAGTGTTAGTCCATGGTTTTGTTCAACTAAACGATATAGCAGGTTTGTAGGCATCTGATTGGCATATAGCTCCAAACCATGTGCTAAGAAATATTACCCAGTCGATAATAGCTTTCCTTTGAATTGATATTTTGTAATTTAGGTTAAACATATTTAATTCATTCTATTAACAGTGTTTCAAGCATCGTTAACCTTACAAGACGGCACCGTACAGAGCCTTCTGATCAATGTCTGCAAGTTCTAAATATTGGTTAAAGTGAATAGAATGCAATTAACAGGTGGAATACGTTTTTTTCCCTTTAAACGACATTAACAACCAATGATATGCCTTTAATGTATGTATATATGTCTATAAATTACTGCATATCTATCTGTCTGTCAGTTTGTTTGTTTGTTTATATGTCAATCTATCTGTCTCTGTCTGTCTGTTTAAGAGAGTTAAAATATTTTATCAAAAGAACTTCAACATTAGTTTTCACGTACATGTAATATGAACTTGTCTCAGGTTTTCTTGTACTTACCCTGACAGTTTATTCTTGCCTCTGAGCGCTGGAAGTCCATACATTCTCCAGCCGTAAACTTGTCATCAGTCTCCGACATCGTCATAGCGAGACATCTGGGACTGAAAACACAAACAACTGAACATCATCGTTCGCTATCTTGGGTACCTAAATGGTCATTGGTACAGTGAATAGAACGAGGTTAGTAGGAAGGAACAAGCATATCCTACTGAACATGTAAGCCCTAATGAGACACCGTTAATTCAATGTTTTAAACGGATCTGAACTTTGTATTTATATAAAGTGGGGAATGCATTATTGTTTCCTGTTTAATTAAAACGAAACACAATCGCATTGTAATAAAATGATGAAAGCGGAAAGGATTTTCTTTTTCTTTAACTTTTAAGTTTAAATACACAGTCGACACTGAAAACTTCGAACCCTCTTAAATCTATTTTACCAGCATTTCATAATTTGAGTCTCGATATATCGATCTCGCTTAAGTCGAACATACCCGTATTCAAAGCTACGTTTTAACTTTGACGGGAGTATTTTTGTGTTCGAACTAATGCGAGTTCGAATTAAAGCGAACTCAAATGATCGAGTCTCCACTGTAAGTCAAAATTTAAATTTTTAATTTATATTTTTATTATCACTTGCTACAAACAGAACATAGCCAGATCAGAGGACGCGCTTTTAGCGCGTCCTCTGATCTGGCTATTTGCTGTTTGCAAACGTTTATGATCGAAAAATAAGAGTAAAACGATTCTGACTTACGCAAAAACTTTGCGTAAGTAGTTTAGTAAAACGGGCCCCTGGTCGACCCTAGAACGTTACGGTTTTTAACACAAACGCTTTTATTTGGAACGATAGCAAGGTTACAGTAAACAGAAAGCTTCTACAGGGGTTTTCTGTTTTACTCTCACCCGGCTTTAAGGAGTCGACTGTCGTAAACACCTAGTTATTAACACAATTAAGCGGTCGTACATGTAATATAGAGTTTTTACTGTAGTTAGTAAATGAGATAAAGTTGCAAATAGAATACCATTAATCTTCACGAATAGGGTCAGAATTCATAAAAATTAAGTGCAATTTTAGCTTGAGGGATATAGTTTTACAGACACGGCACAAAGTAGCCACAACACAATTGAGATAACCCTAGACTGTTTATTTGAAACCTTTTCTCAGTATTGCAGTTAACTCTTTGATAACCAATTTCTTCCGGACTGCACAATAAGGTTTAAAGAAGCAAGGTGAAACATAGAAAATACTAAAAGCTTTCCTTGACTCTTCGTTAAATGTTTGGAGAGGACACTGAAAAATGAAAGGCTTTTGGACATATATATCAGTTTTTCTCTTGTTTCAGAAGTTTTTGAACAGCATTTTCACTTTTAATGACGCCATACAGTGCATTTGTAAACAGTTTGGGTCCCAATCAGACGCCGCGTGAGGCTGTGTCTGACCAGGACCAACTTGTTTGACACTATTATCGATATTTGATAAGTCAAACACCCTTAAATCTATAACCTTGAAAAGTGTATCCCTGACAACAATACATAATCAGACGACAATAAAACGGCGAAGGGGTAAAAAACTCCCGAATAATTTGATCATGAAAGGGATAAGGTAGACGCCCACCACTAACGACATCTTGCCATGTTTAGCAATATCGCTACTATACGTAGAACTACCGGTTTTTTCGTTAGCTGAAGGGGCCGTACCAAACCTTCATCTAGCATAGTCTGACATGGGTGATACAGTGGAGAAAACGTTATTCTTTCCCAATAAACGCGTTTACGCTAAAACTATTATTTGCAGTGCAAACAGTTTGGAGCCAGATCAGACGCCGGGTAACCCGGCGTCTGATCAGGCTCCAAACTGTTTGCCGCCAAGATAAACATGAAATATCAGAATTGTCCAAAAGTTTTTTCTTTTCTACGTTTTAGCGCTTTGCGTTTGCGTACGTTTGCGTTTAAACGGGAAAGAATAACAGATTCTCCACTGTAGAACTACCGGTTTTTTCGTTAGCTGAAGGGGCCGTACCAAACCTTCATCTAGCATAGTCTGACATTGATGATAATGACCGATCGTTCTACTTAGATTTACGATATTGACCAACATTCATCCGATTTCATTAGGGACATACTGGCTTATGTATTTGCTATTTAATAAGATTTGGTTTTTGTTTGAGAATGGCAAGTGTTCGAAATAATATATGTACAAAGACTATATTCATGTGTTAACGTTCAGACTAATTTACCACTTTTAATAACTTAAGTGTTTCTGAAGTTTTCGGATTTGATTAATTCGGTATTCTGAGGTAATTGATAATCTTACTCTCCGAGGTCCTTTGAGCAGCATTCCAGAGTATCACCAATGTTACCTAAAACAAAACGGGAAAACAAACCATTTACATATTGATATATAACAGTGGTGAAGGCGTTAACATCAAATACCAAATACATGCATTTATGCAAAAACATTCTTTTCAATTGCAAACAGTTTGTTAACAAAACTTAGATTTACTCTGCGTCTGATTAAACTGAAAACTGTTTTCTACATAGTTTAAATAGATCGTCAAAATGTTTTCAATAATATGTAATTATATACGTTATATCAATTGAGTTTCTTGTTAGAATTGTTTTCTTATTGTGTATGTACCACAGTGAGTATAAAATGTATCTACCATATAATACAATGGAGGAGATGTTATTTTATACGTTTAACCCTTTCACTCTCAGTGACGCTTTATAGCGCGTTTGCAAACGGTTTGGATCTTGATTACATGTAGATGCCGCGTAACGCAGCGTCTGATCAGGATCCAAACTACCAGACACTCGTTTTGAGACTTCTTTAGTCGTACTGTCTTATTCCTAAACTTTGAAACGAAACTGGAGACAATACAATTGATGCAGACGGCAATAAAACGGTGAAGGTGTAACAATCCTACGAAACATTTGGCAGTTAGATTAATACAAATTTAATGACAATATAAATATCTTTTATTTCAAAATCTATAACAGATTAATCAATTCTGAGAACAGTGGCAGACGGCAAATTATGCAGACGACAATTAAGAATCGTGCAGAATTTAAACTGCACGAAATGCAGGAAACCAAGACACCGCTTACTTACTTGTTTCTATGGGAGTGAGAACTATGTCGTGAGCCAAGAACTGTCCCCACTGCATCATGAATAGTGTGATGGCTATCTCTGTCTTCAGACCAGTACCGGCTTTATGTATTTTGTTACTTATATACCTAGGAGTTGGCAAAGGTTTGTTGTTACAGCCCATGGCACGAGGATGTTGGAGACCTGAAATGAAGTGCATGAAAAACGCAATCAGCATCACTATCAATATCAGATTCTAACACAACTCGCGCACATCCTGTATATAGTACGCAACCGTGTTTAAATTCTCAATAATAGACGCACGCGCTATAACTGCTGAAATGTGACGTTTACTGACGTAATATGAATTTCACACGCCAAGCATTGAAGCAACATTGCGTGGGTGCATATTTTTGTTTAAATTGAAGTGTTAGAATCGAAATAATAAATTAATACCGGTGTTTTATCGTGCAATCGAACACGGGTAGTCGTTGAGTTGCTTGTAATTTAATCACTCGGCCTAAAGGCCTCATTAAATTACTTCGCACCTCAACTCCTACTCGTGTTCGATTGCACGATAAAACACTGGTATGCTTTTATTATTTCTTAAATAACAAACCAACACAGGTAAAAAAACAAACATTGATAAAGACAAATATTGATGATGATGATATTGATTATGATGAAATGAGTTAGATATAGTAATAAAAAAAGAATAAAAATACAACAATAGTTGTTACAATTGGAAGAAGGATAAAAGAAGAAAAAGAAGACGACCAGTGATAGATCAAATGCAAAAAGCTATGATTATAATAGCAATGTTAATTAGAGACTTATTATCATTATCTGTTTCAACGTCATCTTCTTCTTGACTGTCATTATAACCATGGTTGTCGACGTCGTTATTTGTCTCACAGACGTTCATGTTCCATTCTCTTTGTATCAGACTATTAAAGTACATTTTCAATATCATTAATCTACTAACCGTCTTCATAACCATTTGGCACTAATCTGGCCTGTCCTTTATTTGCCATCCCCCACATCGGGTTCTCTAGATTGTTACACGAACCGTCCGCAGAGCGGTATTTCGCCAATGGGTTACACTGTATTGGATCAACGACACAATCTATGTCTGTCTGTCGCTTTCGCCTGGTCTTTCGGCCGTAGTCATAACAATGATTCAAACATTCAGACCTATCATGGAAAAAACCATACAGTTTAATAGCTCTATTACGACCAATAAATGATGTTAATGATTAAGTGTTTAAAAAGTAAAGCAAGGTGGACGTACATACAGTGGAGAATCTGTTATTCTTTCCCGTTTAAACGCAAACGCAAACGTACGCAAACGCAAAGCACTAAAACGAAGAAAAGAACAACTTTTGGACAATTCTGATAATTCTTGCTTATCTTGGTGGCAAACAGTTTGGAGCCTGATCAGACGCCGGGTTACCCGGCGTCTGATCTGGCTCCAAACTGTTTGCACTGCAAATAATAGTTTTAGCGTAAACACGTTTATTGGGAAAGAATAACATATTCTCCACTGTATAACAGAAATATCGTTAAAGGGACTCGCAACCGGATGGTGTACTTGTCAAAATAAAATAAAATACTCAAATAAAAGCAAATTTGTGGCATTATTTGGATTCTGACATTAAAAAAATATGATCAGTCCAAAAAAAGTCTCAAGAATCGTCACCGAATCTTAGATTTTTAGATATTTTCCATCGTTTTTCTATACCGACTAGTAGACGGTATAGTTGTTGTTGCTTCTCTACACGGGCTCAGACATAAACACAAGCCGAATTACGAAGTTGTATGCACTTTCGATCGCTACACATTGAAATACGTTAAATCGATCCGATATAAACGGATAGTTCCGTGGTCCATTGGTCTAAGCGGTTTCCCATATTTTGCCTTCTGTCCGCCAATGTCGGGCCCCGGGTTCGAATCCCACCAGAGACCAATATTTTTTTTATTGAAATACATTTTTTTAAACAGAATTTCTTATCCTAAACTAATTCTTTACCATTTATATAAGCGTTTGACACATATTTACAAATTACTATTTTTAATGCACCATCTGGTTGCGAGTCGCTTTAAGGACAATTTATATTTGAACATTAAACCCTTTAACTTTTTCACCATAACTAGTTTTCAGCATCTTGCTTTAATTTCTGCTAGAATGTAGAAAATATTTATTTGCTGCTTACTCATGACTATATAAATTCCAACCAATTTCTTCAACTGAGGAAAATATTAAAGGCGCAAAAGGTCATGGCCATGGAGTAATGGGATAAGGGGTAAATCGCGTAATAGAGGATCTTACATAATTGCTCATTATTTCTCATTTTTAATAATAGAATTGACTAAAATTAATATGACTTGAGTCTTGGCGTCATATTTGTTTTATTCAACAAGTTTATTATCTTGAAATCTTGAATTAAACATGATAAGTAATGAGCACGAATTTGAGATTCTATTTATCACAAAAATATTATATGACATTCAAATCACAAATGACGTCACTTTGGTGTACCGCTTGATGCGCATGTGAACGAACATATTGGACCGGGAACTTTTATATGAAATAAACATTTTGCGGAATAACTGTAAGAACAAATGTCCTCGTAATACGTGTCATCAAGGTTAATTTGGTTAATATATCAAATGTATAAAACCAGCACCAATAAGCTTACGATTAACATCTACACTGCTTTACCCTCAGTACACTGGTATGTCAATTAGTTCTGGGTCCTGAACAGAGGTCACGTGATGCGGCGTCTGATCAAGATCCGTACTATTTGACACTCAGTTCAATATTTCTTCCAAAATACCTCAGATTTAAATGGTAGAAATTAAAGCAGCCGACAACTGTTCAAAACAGATGACCTCATGGCAATAAAGGGGTGACCATGCCATACAATGGAGAATCTGTTATTCTTTCCCGTTTAAACGCAAACGTACGCAAACGCAAAACACTAAAACGTAGAAAATAACAACTTTTGGAAAATTCTGATAATTCATGTTTATATTGGTGGCAAACAGTTTGGAGCCTGATCAGACGCCGGGTTACCCAGCGTCTGATCTGGCTCCAAACTGTTTGCACTGCAAATAATAGTTTTAGCGTAAACGCGTTTATTGGGAAAGAATAACAGATTCTCCACTGTACTACGTAGCGTTACTTGGCTGTGTTTTAATACTTACATACTTTGGTTGGAGTAGTACTCGGTCATGAAGGCACACTTGTCAGGTTTCTTGCCGCCATGCTGGATCCAGATCATGTCATTGGTGCTCGTGACGTAGGCACTGGGCACTAACAGGTAAACATTGCATTAATACAGTAAAACCTCGCTATTACGACCACTAAATTTTGTTAATTATTTGGATGTGTACGATAGGTGACCGCTTAAAACAAGGTGACAGTGAAACAGAAAGCTCCTGTAGGAGCTTTCTGTTTCACTGTCACATTGCTTTAAGCTGCCACCTCTCTATTATACAATTAATTAGCCTTCGTTTAAGTGGTCGTAATAGCGAGGTTTTACTGTAGTTACGTTATGCACCAGTTACATATAGCCACCATAATGTATATATTACAGTAACGAAGACGTTACAATTTTCGCAAACGTTTTTCCATTAAAAAGTCAGATCAGACGTCGGATATCCCGATTTCGGACTTAAGGCATTTTTAAACAATTGTCAAACAGTTTTGATCGATCAGATGCTGCTTTACGCGACGACTGATTAAGATCAAACTTTTTGAAATAACTATAATTGTACTCGGAGTAAGGCAGTGAAGAGGTTAAGGAATACACCCGTTTCCAACCAATTAGACCGTTTGTCACAAATGGAGTGCAGACAGTGAACATGTTTGAACCCAGATGAGACATACACATTACCAGTTGACAGTGCGATACAGAGTGATGTATTTAGCTCGAGACGTTTGTGGCGGAAATAGCCGATCTGACGAGCGCCAAAAACGTCGAGAGCTAAATGAAACACTCTGTTGCGCACTGTCAACTGGTGATGTGTTTATTATATGCCTTGAATACAAACCAGAAACAACTAAATAGTTGTTTAAATCATTTTATATCCAAAATGTATTGGTTATTTGAAGCAGAACAAGATCTTTTGTATGTCACAAAGAATAACGCGGCACTCGTACATGTACGTAAATGACATCACGTCAAATCGAAAGCGAGGTCAAATACAAAGTGGCTGATACAAGGTGGCTGATACAGAATCTTGTATTTTACTCTGCAAATACACGCGGAAACGCTCGATATAACTCGAAGGCATATAATAAAACAAGTTATTCAGTGCCTCATCTGGATCCAAACTGTTTGTCACAGTAATAACATTTTCATGATCAAATCTATCGTGAGAGTTTTACCCCTTCATCGCTACACTGCTTCTATATTGTTGTCTGCAGCATCAATGCAAAGTTAGATTGAAGGCAGTATTTTTTAAAACGATCTAGATCTACATACACAGGGGAAACATACATGCAATACAAGCACCTGTGGTATAACTGACATTATTTCAAACCAAGTGGTAAACAGTTTTGATCATGACCGCGGCGTCTGAGCAGAGTCAAAACTGTTTGCAAATACGCTTTATGACGCCATTGAGAGTAACAGGGTTAAACCCTTTCACGGCGTTTGCCAGTGCACAGTTGTCAATTATAAACAGTTTGGATCATTATCGGACACGGTGTTACATCAAAGTTGACGTTTTGGCAGTGAATGGGTTAATATTAGCAGAGTAAATGTTTTGGCATAAGTTTATGCTTTTTGAATTTCTGAGACTTGCTGGGCTATTTTCGTTCTTCGTATTTCAAAAGTAACGCAATGTATAACTTGATCGATGTTTACAAACGGACGATCACGAAAGATGTTGGACAAAAACATCAGACAAAGGGTATGATTATGTGGCCTGACCGTATTTCAGGTTTTTAAATTCTTCCAATCAGATTGAACTTCAGGTCAGACAATCTTTATGTTCTTTTGTCTGTTAGGTCTGACTTTACATGTATACATCATAATTATATGACTGTTATGAAATATCTTACGAGCATAGTATACTGCGTGTGCACTCTCCTTGACTCCGACACAGTGTGGTGGTACTTTACTGTGTAAATATTTCAAAGTTGATATAAAAATTCCGAACACTAAAATGTAACTCCCTGATGTTTTCATCGTTGCGGGACCTGAAAATAAACAAAAATGAGATATGTGTGATATGATTGTTTATGTGTCTGCAAAACTATTTTGGGATAAAACATTACTTGAACTGTCCGTCCGTCCGCCCATCTGTATGTCAGTCCCCGTTCGTGCATATTTGCTATACCGCATAAGCCATAGTGGTTCCGAATAATATGGTATGTGAGTACACAATGGAATTTCAATCCCGTAACTTTTCAGTTCACTACGTCATGGACGTTTTACCTCAAGCTTGTCAGAGGAGTAGTTTTTGTACACCAAATATGTCTTGTATGTACATCTTTTTTGGATGTACATTTTCAGATAACCGTGACCCTGAGCTTAACCTTTGACCTCATAAGCCGCAATAGAAAGAATATTGCCCTAGGCATATTATCTACACCATATCAGCTACATGTGCACACTTTTGTGTGTATAAATACATCTTTGGATGGCGGAATGCGGATCACAATTTGATGGACATGGCATATTGATATTTGTTCCCAATCTATATAGCAAAATATAAGAAAAACCTTGTTCGTTGGATAGTTCCTATACAAACCATCTACCGGTACCAAATTTGTCTTGTAAATATATTGTGGAAACATTTTTAGGTAACTGTGACCTAAACCCTTTCCCTCCATGTTTATAGAAAATAGCTTGTCCGGGATATATGTTCTACATCACATCAGCAAGAGATGCAAAATTTATTGCATGAGTGCAGCTGTAATACTGGAGTGTTGCATACCTTATTTTGCCAATGTGTCATTTTATACAGAAACACTTGTTTGAGCTTACTTCATCTACCACATTAACTGGAGATACAAATTTAAGTGTATACGTACATTCTTGGATGGCGTTGCAACTAATAGTACTTTAACTCTCATCCAGACCTTGCAAAAAACTTCCGTTTTGAGACTTTTTGGGTTCATTGGACCCCATTGTGCATTTTTGTTATTTTTCTAAGTCAAGATAGGCATTTGTGACATAACTGATGCCGCATTATTGTTTGGTGTGTTTATGCTATATGGTAGTGATAAACCCGAAACGTTGCTCTCACTGTTACCATGGCAACCAGTAAACATAGTAACACGAAATACTAAGTTTTTTGCAGTAAAATCGAATTTTATCTAATAACTTGTGCAGAAAATGTACAGATGGGGAAATGTGGACATATTTATGACTAGATATGTCTTTTGTTACATTAATGGTGTACCTTTTACAGAACTATGAAATTATTTGGAAGAAAATTACAAAAATATAATTGGGGTGCAGTGGACCTGAAATAATATTTATGCATATTAACACGGGTTACTATACAATGTTTAACCACGACTGATTTAAAAACCTTATTAGTGGAACAGTTGTAACCAAAACAGCTTCCCAGCTTATCAATATCGTCAATTTGTTAAGCTTCGTTTCTGCTTCCAGTTATTTTATGGCAATAGTTGTCCAATTCATTTGACCTGTCACCGTGCATGTCTTAGCTCCGTGCAGGATTCATGGCGCTGGCACTGAGACAGTGGCATGTCATATATATGTGATAGAACTAAGTATGGTAAATACATGTAATGAAACTACACAAATTCATAACTTCAAATGGTGAAGCTGTAAGAATTTTGAATATCAATTACTTAACACCATGTGTTGAGTACTATTCATAAATATGTCTGCTTCACATCATCACATGTCTGATGAGCTGCATGATAGTGTCCTAGACGCAGTAACAGGTGTAACCACGGTCCGTGTTGGTCAATGGTCTACACCAGATTTTTCTATCACTGTAATGATTTGAGGTTTCCTGCGATCTTCATCTATTACATTAATTTTGATTCATGAATGAAATTACAAGAAATTGTATCAAACATTAGATTAAGCCACTGCTGAACAAGCGTTTGCCATACATCCTAATTGGAGCATGTTTGGCATTGAAATAGACGCCTTAAATACCGACCGACCAGACCTCGTTAGCCAACGTTCAATAGGTTCAAGGGCAAAGGTCAAGGTCCCTTATCTTGGCTAATGGTTGCTATGGAAACTTCTAGAAAGGGCCAGCATCAAAAATAATACAGTACACTTATTTGAATTTTGAAAGCATTTGCATAATTTGAGGTCAGATAGAATTGTTTTCGTTCCATACAGTGTGAATCCATTGGACTCACGGTTTGCGCTCCGGTGTTATAATATCCAATGAAAATAACTCAATCACAAGATCGTGAAAGATATATTTTGATATGTGAAATTGAAGAACAGTATAGTCGGGGTTATTTAGTATTCAATAAATGCCATTTTTGTAGTTGTAAACAACAAGGAACGGTTTTAAAATGACCTGAAATACATTTTACTAACCTTTAGAATGCTGGGGTCCGGCTGAACCAAAGACGTGTTTTGCAAATAAAATCTATGCTAATTGACCTATTTAGTACGTGTTTCACACAAGTGTCAAAAACAGCCATATGAAAAATGTCTAAAACCGTAATAAGCGCCATTAGGCTGAATACATTTTTCTAGCAAACATAAAGCCGCTGGGGTCCAATGGACCCCAAAGGTCCGGATGAGGGTCAAGTTTAGTGTGCAATTGACCTTAACCATTGACTTCAATTACAGCAAATCACATTTCTGGAGCATTTTTACTATAACAAATGAGATTGGTTAACCAAATGTTGTGTATGAGTCTATCTTAACCCTTTCCTCCCTGAAACTTAAAAATCTACAATTCTAGTTTTCAATTTAGTCCAGTCCATTTTTGAGTTTTTGGGGTTGAATTTTACCATCTATGTCAAAATGACAAACAGTGTAGACCCTGATCAGAGGGCTCCTTAAGGAGCCCTCTGATCAGGGCCTACACTGTTTGCATAGGACAAGTTTACTCCTCAAAGGTACACTTTTTGCAAATGACGCAAATATGCGGGACTAGGATTCAAAGAGTTAATATGGTGAAGTATTTCGAATAATTTTCATTTCACAGTTACATTGGCATTTACGGTGCAGTCTGACCTACTACATATTTTGATGCCACTTTAAGATCAATGTGACCCTGACCTTGATTTGACTCAGTTACAACCTGGCTGGATCATATGTCAATTTCTTCAATAGCTACGGGTACCAAATTTAGTGTTGTAAGTACATCTTAGGATGGCAATGTGTATCGTATCGATTTAAGGCCACCCTGTCCCTGATCTTTACTTTTGAACTCAATTATGGAAGAATCTTGTCTGACATATATCGACTATTTCCTATATTATTTCAGCATCGGTTACCGATTTTGACCTCTAAGCATGGCTGAGTGAAGCTTACACTTTTTAAGTTACTGTTATTTTGACCACCATGTCCTTTGAACTTTATCATAAAAAAGCTTGTCCACAGAATATTTCTATACTACATCAACTAGAAAAAGAAATTTGTGTCGTGTACCATTTTCAATTATTGTGTATGAACATAAGTATTATTAACCGGGTGTGTGCACATAACAAAGTACTTTAAAGTGTTAATAAACGCTTTGGGCATGCGTCACTGTGACCCAGCTGTTGTTGTTTACGGACTTGTCAAACTATTATACGTACCGTAACGATGGTAATAGACAATAACTACAGCAGGGAATACATTATCATTTCCCTGTTAACCCCTTCACTGCCATGACGTCATCATTGATAACCGTTTGTCGTCTTTTTTTATTTCGCAAATTGAAAAAATAAGATTTTTTGACTTAAGAAATATTTAAATGAATGTCAAACGGTTTTGATCTTGATCAGGCTCGAAACTGTTTGTAAAGAACTAGAGCGTTCGGGATTAGGCAGCAAAGAGGTTAAATGCAAACCAAAGGTAAAAGAATGTAGAAAAATACATGTTCTTAAAACATCTTCTAACCTTTTATGATTAAACTATAGACGTATTTCAGTAGACACGATTCAAGTACAAAATATCTTCAAAATAATTAGTTCTGAAAGTGTGACCAAGTCGAGGAGTATGTGACTTGCCAAATTTACCCTTTTACAGACAATTTCATCCGTCTGGATTGATTCTGTCGCAGACAAAATATCGTTTACTAAAATTTGTCGTCTGCAACTTTATGCCAAATTCACATTCTTGCAGAAGTGACATAAATATTGATTCGAGCGAACAGTTTAAAACCTAATCAGACACCGCGTAAAGTGGCGAATGATTTGGATCAAAACTGTTAACAATGTAGACTTTAGTCGGCATCGTGACCGTTCAAGGGGTTAACCCTTTATCTTATAGTAGCGCCTTTTAGCGCATTCCGTTTAATCCTCCGCGGGAGAAAATAATTCCAATCTATACAGTCATGAATATGTATAAATATATATTTTCGAATAGGAATATTTTCTTAATTCTCCTAGGTGGTAACATATAGGAGGCTGAAAGTAAAGCAGAATGCGCCTTAGGGCGCATTCTGCTTTACTTTCAGTCTGCTTTAAGGAGTCACATATTTTCAATACTAGAAACAGGCTATGGGATAAAGGGTTAAAGAAATAATGTTAGTTCATTCCCTCGCGGTAGTATTAGTTTGTTTATCAATTGTCAAATTATTATTATTATTATTATACCAGATTTATATAGCGCTCTTTTCACACAGGGATTGTGCGTTCAAAAGCGCTTTACATGAAATAACACATATGTACCTATAAATCGTGAAAAGACAAAATAACTACAATTAGATCTGAAATAAAACATGAATAAACATATAAAAGACAGTCCCCCAAAACGACGATCACATTACCCCCATCAATCAGCAATGAACCGACCGGCTAAGTATTGCCGACTGATATAAATAATGGTAGAGCGCCCAATGCAGGCCATCGACAAAACACAAATAACTATAATTAGATCTAAAATAAATAAGAATAAACATACAAAAGACAGCCCCCAAAACGGCAATCACACTACCCCCATCAATCAGCAATGAACCAACCGGCTAAAGATTGCCGACCAATAGAAATAATAGCAGAGCGCCCAATGCAGGCCATCTAATGTAACATAACTAGGAATAATAGCATGCGACCATAACTAAAAACTCTGCAGTTTACGCTTTTACCCCACTAAAGAAAATTATTCCACTTCAATGAATATGTATCATTGTTTCTTATAATTCATATCCTAGCAGATTAAAGCTGAAAGCAGGCTGAAAATAAAAGAATTCTGTTTTACTTTCAACCTGCTTTTAAGTGATCACCTGTCGTTAGAATTTGCAACAAGCTATAGTGCAAATAGTTTAAAACCCGAGAACGAATGCTATATAGCACATAACTAGAATCAGACTGTTATCAAATGTAGCCTATATGACGTTATTCGTCACAACAGACCACGTAAGTGCTGAAACAACTACGTGTACATTGTATATCCATTGTTAAAACGCCTGGAACCTGGCCAGACGCTAAATTACTAGACTCATGACCAAGCTCCAAACTGATGTTCGCTCGGTGTAAAATTAATCATTAATTTTTTCCATAAACATCTTGACAGTTTGGCGCGAAATGCCGATATGACGGTATTTGGAAATTACGTCATTTTGAGAGTAGGATAAATCTATCGTTTTTTTGTCATAAAGAAATGCAGACAGCTGCTGTTTATAAGGTACAGTGAAACCTCTCTATTACGACCACTAAATTTTGTTAAATATTAGGCTTTTTACGATAGGTGACCGCTTAAACCAAGGTGACAGTGAAACAGAAAGCTCCAAGGAGCTTTCTGTTTCACTGTCACCTTGCTTTAAGCGGCCACCTCTCTATCAAACAATCAATTAACCTTCATTTTAGTGGTCGTAATAGCGAGGTTTTACTGTATACATGTATTATTTTTCTTGCAATTTGTCTCATCAATAAAGAAGAATTTTAGTCTATAATCATGGTTTCCGCTAATAGGAAAGCATACATCGGTTAAGAACAAAATTTTGAAAAATCCGCCAAATGTTTGCTGTCCGAGTTCAAAATATTAAATCGCCATTGAAAAATGCATATGCCCCGCCTCCTCTTCGAAACGTATACATAATTCTCACGTTTACACAAATTGAACGACACATTTTTCAATGGAATTAAATGGGGCGAATGTAAATATTGTAACATACAGTGGAGAATCTGTTATTCTTTCCCGTTTAAACGCAAACGTACGCAAACGCAAAGCACTAAAACGTACAAAAGAACAACTTATGGACAATTCTGATAATTCTTGTTTATCTTGGTGGCAAACAGTTTGGAGCCTGATCAGACGCCGGGTTACCCGGCGTCTGATCTGGCTCCAAACTGTTTGCACTGCAAATAATAGTTTTAGCGTAAACGCGTTTATTGGGAAAGAATAACAGATTCTCCACTGTATATACACGCCCTATACAGGCCCAGCATACTAACAATGTACCTTGGATAATCATTGCACATTGCTTATTTGTGAGTGTCAGAATTTTGAATTCAAGTCTGTATTGAACTGGAAGCCAGTGAAACTCCTTTAAGACTGGGGTGATGTGATTGTATCGAGGAGCCCTGGTAGTGATGCGGGCTGCTGTAGTTTGCACACGCTGAAGTTTTCGTAGTGAGGTTTTTGGAATCCCATGTAGCAGTGAGTTGGAGTAGTAAATTATCGGTGTGACCAGATAATTGATCGAAGTCTTTGTATCTTCATGGGAAAAGTACTATCTTATATGACATATTTGCCGCAGCTGTGCGTAGCTAGACCTGCATACAGCGTTAATGTGCTGTGTAATATCCATTTCGGAATCAAGTCTAGCACCAATAGTCTTCATATACAATGATGATTTGATTGTAGAGTTTCCAACTTGAACGCAAAAATCCCAAGGAACGTTAACCGTTTTTTAATGAAACAGTATTACCTCAGTTTTGTCAGTGATCAGCTTCAACATATTCAGGTACATCCATGAGACTATATTTTTTAAACATCCTTCTACTTTTGAGATGGCTTCTTGTTGACAAGATATTTCTTTATGCTTGAATGACAAGTATAACTGTGAATCATCTGCATAGAAATGATGATCCAGATGATGATTTCTGAAAATTGAGCCTACGTGTTTTATGTACAAGATTAAGTTTTTCGGTCAAGGACTGACTCCTGTAGCACACTATATTTCATTTGAACTGAGTCAGATAATTCTCAATCTACTACAACTGTTGTTGGTAACGAACAAGCAGGTACAAAGTCACCCACTTTTGTTGGTTTCCAAAATTTTTGAAGTGTTTTAAAGGCGATTGAGTTATGTTTCGTGATCAATTGTTTCGAATGCGGCTACTAGATCAAACATCACCAAAATCAAATACAACGTCATTTACGTAAGTAAGCCGTTAGAATACCAACAGAAACAATCATTCGCTTGCGCTAACGTTTTAACCCTTTCCTTCATAGAAGCGCCTTTTATCACATTTGATTTATTCCTCCACTGAAGAAAATAGTTCTAATTTATACAGTTTTGATAATGAACCATAAGAAAAAAATTCTAAATTCTAGCAGATGATAGCTTAAAGCAGGCTGAAAGTAAAGCAGAATGTGCCTTAGGCACATTCTGCTTTACTTCGAACCTGCTTTAAGTGGTCACATGACTTCAAAACTAGAAACAGGCCATGGGGTAAAGGGTTAAACATACAGGTGTAGCGGCAGATCTCCACAGAAATTACACAAATAACTTGGACAGCATATCAACAATCGAATGTGTTACAGCGTCCAGTACTGCAAGACAGTACGGTATCAGCAGACTGACCGTATTGTGTTGTCTACGGTACGCTCAAACACCCTTGCTGGCCAGGGGACCCTTTGTTGGACCGTTCTTGACAGCACGTCATTGGGCTGCTCGTTTTCAGTGAGCATGACGTCATACACGTTTGGGGCGACGGTAGTGGACTCGTGTCTTTCTCTGCTAGCTCTAATGATATTCTTAGTCACCATGATGCTTGCACACGAGTTTTTTTTTTAAAAGAAACAATCTTATTGACCTTGCAAATATAATACTTAACACAATTAAATTATCGTAATAGAGAAGTGGTTGTAATAGAAGAGTGGTCGTAATAGATAGGTTTTACTGGGGGTCGTTTCATAAAACTTCGTACGATAAATGTTGTCGTAAGTCAGATTGTAAAAGTCTTAATTATTATTTATTTTTCCATCTTGAAAAGACGATTCCAAAGAGATGTCACAAGACAAAATTAGATATGGAAATCAGAAATTAAATGATTTTTTTTAGTTTTGACTTACGATCGTTTTTGTCGTATGAAACGGGCCCCTGTGGTTACACGGAGTATGGGCTAGGTCCTGAGACTGTTTGCAATTGCCAGTCAAACAACATTTTGCAGGATAAGAGAAATGTCAGTGACATTGTGTAACTACATGTAGTATTCAATAAAATTAATGTAGTTTTGCTTAAGGGACAATGCTGTATATACGGTTCAAACACAGTCTAAGCCTGACACGTAAAATACTTTTCATACATGTATAACCTTTCCGTATTCGCATTTCGTATTAGATTCATTTCACATGTCTGAAACAAAGCCCTTATTATATATGGGTTACCACTGATGACTGAATCTTCTCATATATATCGACAAACACGTAAAAAATAAAATCTGCGGGAAAATTTATCGCAATTCCATGTACATGTAAGTAAAGAAGTTCGCGGAATTTACTACCGCGAATTTCTAATGCCAATGATTTTGTTCCGCGATATGCGTATTTCGCGATCTCAATACATACCATTCCTTAAAACTACACATTTAGCGATCACTCAATATTAAAGATATTTAATGCAACTGAGTGAATAACTTATCATAATAGCTAAGCTCGAAATATCATTTCTGAAATACTTTTGTCCTGAATTAAGCTCCTATCTGACATACCGTTGTCATCACCAGTGGCAAATTGGTATAACTTACATGTAAATAGGCAAGCTGGTTAAAATAGAGGTAAAAAAATACAAGTGTGATCTTTGTCCTAATCTTTTTAAACTCAAAGCTGTATTTCTTTGTTAAAAATGAGAACACATTAAAGGCCGATCACCAAAATGTGTATTTGGAAAAATAATGAGTATACATGTACATGTACTGAAATGAAAACATATGTGTAGCATTATAATGCATATAGAATGAAAATACACTAATCGGTATAAAATTGTATTCAAGAAAAATAACTAAATGTTGCGTTATAGATTATTTTTCAATCTATTTTGCTGTTCTATCTAAGACGAAGTAGAAATGTTTTTATACTTCGTCCCAAATATTTCGAATAACACTGTGGTCGTGCGGATAGAGCATGGGACATGTTTTGAAATGGTGTTTACCCAATCTGTTATAAAGCAATTGAGTTGAGTCTGCCATCGTTCTCAAGAATTTAATTGGTCAGATTTGATCTTTTAAAAGCTTAAATCTGACCAATGAAATGATCTCAGACTCAACTAAAAAGTTTTTTGGGCCTTTCACTAAAATTCCAACCTAGCTCATTAATATTCCGTCTTTTTAAAATGTATTTTAAGATAAATCCTTTTCCTAAACTGATACAGTCGAACTTCGATATCTCGAAGTCGGTTTTGACGAACATACCCATATTTCAAAGTTAAAACGTGGCTTAGCGTTTTAACTTTGAATTATGGGTATGTTCGACTTAACCGAACATGATATAATGCAGTTTATATGTCGAACTATTGGATAGTTCGAATTAAACAAGTTCGAGATATCAAAGTTCGACTGTATTTGCATATTAATATAAACACAAAATGTTGTTTTCAGTTGATTTTAAAACTCAACAACCAGATGAAAACAATCTTGAGATTTCCGCGAGTTCCATTGTAAACACAGAAACGCTAACCCGATTCCTGATCAGGCTTCAAACTGTTATCATCCAAATAAACATATGTCGTTTAATTTCCAAAAAGCTGTTCTTATATTCAGTTTTATTGTTTTGCGATTTATTTTGTATAAAAGCGGAAATATGGTGTCTTCTCCGCTGTACGTTAAGCTTTTTAGTACCAGAATACTTCAACACATTTTGTATATTGTATGTTACAGTGAAGAACACGTTATTCTTTGCCGTTCAAATGCAAAGAGTTGTCAATTCTGACTACATGTGTATTTACTTTAATATGAGTGGCAAAGAGTTTGCAGCCTGTTCATACGCCGGTAAACCCGGCGTCTGAGCAAGCTAAAAACTAATGATAGTTTAAGCGTAAAACGCGTTTATTGGGAAATAATGACCTCATTCTCTAATTTATAAATTAAAGTCACAACCTTTCTGATTCAAGTTTTTTGTGCAATTCATTATTGCCGTTTAGTACAGACTGAATTGTTTATAAAAAACATAATACATGTACTACATTTAACGTGCACAGCATTGTTCGTTCAATATAAAAAAAATAATTAAACATAATTACCTTTGAATTACATTGTTTCCAAGCAAATTATTTAGAAGTGCGCTATATGACTGTATTATTAGTCCCGTGATGTTTGATGCTTAAACCACATTTATATCGCCGTCTGTTTACCCCCAAAGTGCTGAATGAATGCAACTTGCTTCATAATCACAAACAGTTTTGGTCCAGAGCAGACACGCCACGCCACGCGGCGTCAAATCTTGACCCAAACTGTTTGACTCTGGAGTCAATGTTTCTTAGTTAACAATGCTTCAAATACAATTTTAAGCATCAATATACTATGATAAATTTGAAGCCGACGACATTAGAGCGGTAAAAAAGTTTAATGGTAAGATAAGATCGTATGGGATAATGGCTTTTGCAAACCAATAAGAAATTCCTTAAGGCTCTAAATGGACAATACAACGATTGCATGTATTCCTTTGCTAACATACAGTCGTTTATTCTTTCCCGTCGGAACGATACTGAACTTCAAAAGTTTTCAATTAAAGGTTGAAAATGGCAGAAATTTCTTAAGATTGATTTTAACCTGAGTGGCATTTAGCTTGGAGTCTGATCAAATGCCGGGTCGGTTTCCAAACTGTTTGCAATGCACACGAATATCTAATTATTTGAGAAAAACGCGTTTACTGGGACAGTAGTAACACTTTCAATTGTAACATCGATTCATTTAAAATTACCAGTCAAAATTACCAATCACATCTGTTTCTGTTTCTCGTTTTTATTTTTAAAAAGAATAGTTTAAGTATAAGGCTCCGTACTTAATTCTCAGTATTGTTATACTTTCTGGTCCTTTGGAATAATTGATTTCAGCGCATTTACAGTTGAAAGTTGAATTCCGCTTAAGCTGGTGCTAGGGGGCGTGAGCACTGTTTCCTATTTCAGTATTGCTCATGAACAGACTCAATTAAACCGAGTCTGCAATTTTCAGTATTTGCTTTGTTTGGATCTCTCTTTATTCAGATTTTTATATGAATGTCAAACATGCCATCCCTGATCAGACGCCAAATAATATGGCGTCATATATATTGAACTGTATGCAAACTCTGATCAAGTCGAACTTAGCAGGGTGCTGTTTAACCCATTTGTGTCCATGATCCCATATATGGGACATAGACAAACAGTGTAGACTCTGATCAGACGCCTACATTGTTTGCTGATAGGAATTTCAATATAAAACAAAATGAAAATGAAAATTTTGACCAGGCATCCCTTTGATAAAAGATGGACTAATCCAAATATGTACATGGAAGAATCCACTGGGTATAAATGGGTTAAAGCTGACAGTCGTAGCATATAGACGGATGCCTTTAACCAATAACCCTCGCAGCAGTTACCTTATGCAAAACAAAGTTGGCTTGCAATAAAGTTCAAACCTGACATGTTCGATCTCCTTTGAGTTTGGATTAATTCTAAGAACCAAACAAAAGCTGGTGTATCTTTGAGATGTGTCGGGTTATATATAAACGTATATCATATAAAAAAAAAGTAAAATTTTGATTTTGGAAAACACTGAATCTGTATAATAATATGACTCCAACTTCATTTCTAAATGTATTCAATATTAACATACGTGTAAGCGACCATTTTTAAAGGCAGTATGTAAGCTAAAATAACGCATTTTTTAAACCGATACGTAATCTAAACATATAAAAAGAAGTAATCCGCGATGATTATGGAGGCAATAAATCTGACAAACACATGAAATTGGTGGAAAAAAGTCGACTTTTAAATCGGTTTGTTGACATCCGATCAACGACGGAGACTGTCCGAGTTCATTCGGCTTGCGTTCTGTAAAGATGTTTTCATAGCTCATTATTAGTGTTTTCTTCTGACTTGACAGAGTTATTTTTAGATTGGAACATTCTTAAACTTTAAAAGGGATGAGTATTCCCTACATCCAGCAAGAAACATGGATAGCTGTATTTATTGTGCGCAGTATACAGTAGAGAATACATTTTTCTTTCCCGTTTAAACGCAAACGCAATGCACTAAACTGTGGAAATTTACTTTTAGAAGTTTTAACTATTATTTTTTAATCTGAGTAGCAAATAGGTTGGAGCCTTATCGAACGCCGGGTTACCCGGCGTCTGACCTGGCTCCAATCTGTATGAAATATAAATAATAGTTTTGTATACAAATGCATTTATTGGGAAAGAATAAAATATCAGTAAAGTTAGCGCAGCGGTCTCGTGCTGCACGGGAACCATACTTATCTCAAGTAGGAAAATGTACGATGATGTAGTCGATGTTACCTTGCTTACAGTGGAGAAAATGTTATTCTTTACCAATAAACGCGTTAACGCTAAAACCATGATTTCAATTGCAAACAGTTTGGAGCAGATCAGACACCGGGTTACCCGGCGTCTGATCAGGCACCAAACTGTTTGCCGCTCAGACTAACATGAATGGTCAGAATTGTCTAAAGGTTGTCCATTTATGCGTATTATTGCGATGCGTTTGCGTTTCGTTTGCGTTTAAACGGGAAAGAATAACGTTTTCTCCACTGTTACCTTAATGGTTATGAACTATTCTGTTCTAAAAATAACCCAAACTTATTCGACCTTGCGGAAACTCTCGGAAGCCGACACGAAGATTTGTTATGTAAACAAAAAGCTTATTTTTCCAACCATCTCGATAAGAAATCGGCACATTTATGTTTGGTTCTTAAAGAAAGGGGGGCATGTTTCAGGCACCTGACAACGGATTTCGCTTAGTTTTAATACATAGAAAATGTTCTTATATAAGAAATTGCGTTATTTAAACATAAATTTGGGCGACATTCTGGCTTTAAGCCATATAGTAGACTTGCGGCCATATGATGGGATCTATATTTTAGATGTATCATGGTCACAGAAATGGAATTTGCCTATATCCGAGGTTTAATTTAAACGCTAAAGTACTCTAATTCTATCTTGCGTATTTACGATACCATTTTATTCATCTGGGGTCCGTTTTATGAAACGTCGTACGACAAAACCGATCGTAATTAAAAACTTTAAAATACATAATTATTATTTCTGATTTCTCCATCTTATCCTGCCTTGTGACATCTCTATGGAATCGTCTGTTCACAAGATGTCACAAGACAGGATTAGATTTGAACAGAACAAATCTTTAATTACATCTCTGGCATACAAACATACAGTACGAGGTATTGTTATACATTAAATTGTTTATGGTACGTGACTAAATGGCGTATTCAGTTATTAAAAACCTGGAGCTGAAATTTTTCCTGAAAAACAACCATATCAGCATTTTTAAATAACCCGTCATTTGCCACGTTACAATACACTGTATTTGAGTTAAGTAAAGGTGAAAGAAAACTGTCTTCTCCTCTGCTAGGTTGTGGGGTATATACAGTGGAGAATCTGTTATTCTTTCCCGTTTAAACGCAAACGTACGCAAACGCAAAACACTAAAACGTAGAAAAGTACAACTTTTTGACAATTCTGATAATTCATGTTTGTCATGGTGGCAAACAGTTTGGAGCCTGATCAGACGCCGGGTTACCCGGCGTCTGATCTGGCTCCAAACTGTTTGCACTGCAAATAATAGTTTTAGCGTAAACGCGTTTATTGGGAAAGAATAACGTTTTCTCCACTGTATATATAATGTGTCCTAATAATTTATCTGATTGAAGTGTAGTATTTTATGAAATATATCAATGGCATACAGTGTAACAACCTTATATTTGTTATCATTCAAAAGAAACGAAACATCAAGATGGTGCAATTAATGTAGAAAGTAACACATTTTTCGATGTACGATTATTGTAATTTTAAGATAAAAAGATTGTGAATTTATTGAAAGACTAACGTTTTCTAAATTGTATACGAAAGTACGGTACGATTAATTACTTCATTCCTAATGAACGAGATTGTGCTTAAACAACTTCGATTAATGAGACAGTTTTGAGCCAGATTAGACACCGGATTTTCCGGCATCTATACAGGCTCACAACTCTTTGGCACTCAAGTAAATATCAACAATTGAACTTTGTAAGTCATCTTATACATAAATTGACATACTGATTATGTTTAGTTTAGTTTTACCCTTTACTCTATAGAAGCGCCTTTTAGCACATCTATTTTATTCTTCCACTGAAGAAAATAGTTCCAATGTATACAGTCATTAACATGTACCATAGAAATATATTCTACATCTTAGTAGATGGTAGCATAAAGCAGGTTGAAATTAAAGCAGAATGTGCCTTAAGGCACATTCTCTTTTACTTTCAACCTGCTTTAAGTGGTCCCCTATCTTTAAAACTAGAAACAGTATGTGGAGTAAAGGTTTCAACGGGAGAAAAGAACGTAGTCTCCATTGTACGGCCAATCATAATACAGTCGAACATCGATATCTCGAACTCGCTTAACTCGAACTATCGGATAGTTCGACACATGAACTGCATTATTCCATGCTCAGTTAAGTCAAACATATCCATATTTGAAAGTTAAAACGTGGCTTAGCCACGTTTTAACTTTGAAATACGGGTATGTTCGATTTTACCGAGTTCGAGATATCGAAGTTAAACTGAAGTTAAAAGCTACTTACAGTGTATCGGTAATTTACTTTTCCATACTTATAGCACAGTGTCAATGCTTCACCAATAGCAGCTTGTACTGTTCGCAATCATATTGTGCGAGTTCGCCAAGTTCATGAATGTAGCTTCAAGCATTTTATTACATTAGTGACGGTTTAATTTGCACTTCGGCCAAAAGGTAAGAAAAGTTATGACCGATTGTTCACACAAGTGTTCTACATATTTAATTGTTTTTGTACATGTTAGCGTGAGTTTCTTAAACTGTAGGTGTTTTTAAACACATTTGACCAATGCCATACACATTTAAGAGTTGTGTATAGATCTACATGTTATTGATTTCGCACCATTGTATATATTTTTCAACACACTTAACTTTTGCAGAACCAGCGTCAGTTTTAATGTTTATAAATATGCTAAATTAATCTTCTACGTTTAACTGGTTCATACACATTTAAATCGTTTGGTACATATTTAAATGTTTCTTACACATTTTATTGTTTCAGTACAAAATTAAGAGGGTCCACCCCCGTGCTAGTTCTTTCATACGCATAGGGTTTCGTACACATGTACCTGCCCAAAGCGTCTTCTAGTCATCCAACCTCAATTTACGCTTTTCGTAAGTGTTTCGGTCACATATAAATAAGTACCTGTAACGTCTTTATACGACTCCTATGTACAAAAGTGAGGTTTAATTTTTGATAAAACTTCAATTTATAACTGGTTCTATCCAGTTTGCATACCATAAGCAGAGCGATACCGACACATTTAGGATCTACTTTCGGAGTCCCCGCAGGGTATCTCAAAACCCCATATAAAGTCGGATGAAATTCAATCAAATCATCACGAAAAAGGTTTATTCAAAAGAAATTTTTAGGGAAATGACGATGGAACCCTAAATAGTTCAATGTTCTTACCGTAACATAGAAGAAACCCAAGAATCCCATCCTCTAAAGCGAAAGCAGTCAGCGGGTCAAGTACGGTTTTTATCGTGTTGCAATGTAGGGGCTTTAAACACAACCGCGACTTATATGCTTTGGTCATAGATACAGTGGAGAATCTGTTATTCTTTCCCGTTTAAACGCAAACGTACGAAAACGCAAAGCACTAAAACGTAGAAAAGAACAACTTTTGGACAATTCGGATATTTCATGTTTATCTTGGTGGCAAACAGTTTGGAGCCTGATCAGACGCCGGGTTATCCGGCGTCTGATCTGGCTCCAAACTGTTTGCAGTGCAAATAATAGTTTTAGCGTAAACGCGTTTATTGGGAAAGAATAACAGATTCTCCACTGTATTCACGTTGCAATTTTGAATTTTGAATTTTAGTTGTTTCCAAGTGTTCTTAAAGCACAGAAAGAAATTTTATTGGGTAAAACCCTGAATTTGCAAGTACAATACATGTATTTTGGACTACTTTTTATTTCATATTTAGAGACCGTAATGACTTTTACATCAAGAAGCGCATCTATCATACACGTACATATATGTTTGACCGGTTTGTGATATATTCATATACATAAAAGCAAATCCGGTAAAGATACACTATGTGATGAATAAGGTGTTATATACAAATATCAATATAAGCAGTAAACGATGCGTTTCAGCGGTTTATCGGCATGTAAACGCCTTAGCGTGGCTGAGTCAGTTTCGTAAACGCACGACCCTGAGCTTGGCTGGGTAAATTTATCGTAAACGCCTTCTGTTCGTTTACCAAACTGATCAAAACGCATACGTTTATATGCCGATGAACCGCAGAAACACGTCCTTCATTCCTTAAATGTTTTCGTTCAATTCAAAATGTCTCCGATTATGTGTCTGTGTTTATATACCCATGTAAGTGTTCGTACATGTAAATGTGTTTTGTTCCCCTCTGAATGTCACCGTTCATGTTAACTGCTTTTTTACACGTGTAAATGTTTTTGATAACATATAAGTGTTAATTTTCACGTTTAAACGTTTCAATTCATGTGTAAAGTGTTACGTTATTTTCGTATATCTGTGTTTTGTACACGTGTGTTGTAGTTCACGTCTAAGTATTGCCATTGATCCACGTCTGGAATTCTTTGGATCATTCGTAAGTGTCTCGTTGGTTCATACGTAAGTGTTTGGTACACGTTTAGATATTTATATGTTCACATGTAAGTGTTTTTCGACTACGCGTTAGTGTTTTCAAACCTGATTCAGTGTTTTCGCACACGTGTTATGTTTAACGTACACATTTACATAGAACTGCTTACAATTAAACCTTGGCACAATAGTATTACACTTGAAGGACGTGACGATTTACATCAATCCTGTTTTAGTTGATCGGTATCTTCTAGCTAATGTTAAAATGTATTTTTCAACACCCGACTTTAAACAAGGTATCTTGTATCTTGTATCTCTTAAGAAACAAAATCTTGTTTATGAAATGTCTACTGTTGTAAGCTGACATTTTACTTTTATTTTCGGTATATTTCTCCTGGTCAACAGAACAAACAAAGCTGGAATAAATACTTTTTATTCATCACCAGGTTGTAATTTCACCAGTATATGGAAAGATTATGCAATAGATCCATAAATAAATGAAAATATGGCACGCGTTTTATAAATTATTACGTAGATCTATGTGTTCACTTTAAAAGAAAGTAAACGCAATGCAGTTAAACAAAATGCTGATATGGTTTTGCAATGATAAAGAGATGATAAAATCAGAATGGCAAATAGTTCGTAGCCTGGTTAGACACAGAGTTACTCGGCATGTGATCTGGCTTTGAACGGTTTGTTATAGATACTCTTGTTTCAGTGTAAATGCTTTAACCCTTTACCCCATAACCTATTTCTAGTACTTAAGATAGGTGACTACTTGAAACAGGTTGAAAGTAAAGCAGAATGCGCCTTAGGGCGCATTCTGCTTTACTTTCAGCCTGCTTTAAGCTATCATGTACTATAATATAGAAAAATATTCCCAAAAATACATATTCATTAGTGATTAAATTGGAACTATTTTCTTCAGCGGAAGAATAAATCATAGCCGCTAAAAGGCGCTTCTATTGGGGAAAGGGTTAAAACAGGATAGAATATTGTCTCCCCGCTGCACTACAGTAAAACCTCTCTATTACGACCAATAAATTGAGTTCATTATTCGACATGTGTACAAGACAGGTTACTACTTAAAGTAAGGTGGCAGTAAAACAGAAAGCTCCTGAATGAGCTTTCTGTTTTACTGTCACCTTGTTTTACTCTGTTACATGTACCTGTATTTCATTCAATCAAATAACCTTTGATTTAGTTTTTCGTACAGTGGAATAAACGCGTTTACGCTAAAACTATTATTTGCAGTGCAAACAGTTTGGAGCCAGATCAGACGCCGGGTAACCCGGCGTCTGATCAGGCTCCAAACTGTTTGCCACCAAGACAAACATGAATTATCAGAATTGCCAAAAAGTTGTACTTTTCTACGTTTTAGTGTTTTGCGTTTGCGTACGTTTGCGTTTAAATGGGAAAGAATAACAGATTCTCCACTGTAATAGAGAGTTTTTACTGTACTTGAATTTAGCTAGCTCTCCATTGTGTCAGATCGATCTGCGGGATTTTGTCGCAGCTGACAAGGGATCTATAGCTTCTCCTGAAATGAAATGCAAATAGCAAGTTAAAGTAGCATGTTAGTTCCCTTTACTATTACATACAAATGTAGTATATAGCCTACACATTGTGATGTCGGATACCTGAATTGTTTATCTATGCACAGTTAACCTGTTTAGGGCAGTATTTTATATACTATTAAAGCGTATTAGTGTAATCAGACTCCAAATTACTTCACGACGACATTTAAAAGCTCTACATGTATGTATAGATAATATCCAAATAAGCTTGAAAATATATTCATGTGTTTAATGAATTATTATTTAAATAATAGGGTTAAGGCGAAATCCGGTTTTCAGTCTCTTTACATTATCATTAAATTTTAGTATGTCAAATTATCTGCATGTATAATATACTTATAGAGAACATCTTTTAAATAGCTTCAAATCCTACCATTAAATACATCTAAAAATAACTAATATTCTCTCAGATTTTCACTGTTAGTAAACGTCTGCTTTTCTATTCACTCTACACCTCTACATTTTAGTTTGAAACACTCATCGGTGCGTTCAATGACTTTGATTTTAAAAGCTTTGCAGCGAGGGAATATATGTAGCTGTTACAGTGGAGAATCTGTTATTCTTTCCCAATAAACGCGTTTACGCTAAAACTATTATTTGCAGTGCAAACAGTTTGGAGCCAGATCAGACACCGGGTAACCCGGCGTCTGATCAAGCTCCAAACTGTTTGCCACCAAGATAAACATGAATTATCAGAATTGTCAAAAAGTTGTACTTTTCTACGTTTTAGTGTTTTGCGTACGTTTGCGTACGTTTGCGTTTAAACGGGAAAGAATAACAGATTCTCCACTGTAGGCAGTGTGTCATATTGTTGTATTCTCATTGAATTTGGACACTTCGTACTTTGCAAATATGTTTGGATCAGTGTCTACTAGTTAAACTTCCTTGTCAATTATAATTGTAATATAATGTCCATTTAACTTTTTAACAAAACTTAAAGGTACCATCGAATTTCTTAACCCTTATCCTATTCCAAAATCGTCTAGGCTGCTTTGAAATTGACGTCTGCTAATTTGTTACATTAAGGTTTATACATATTTTGATTTAACGAACCTAACGAAGAGTGTCGAACAGTTTCGGTCCAGATCAGACGCCGCGTTGCGCGGCGTCTCAACATTGAAACATCGTATCTTAACCCATGTGTGCCAATGATCTCATATATTAGACACAGCCAAACAGACAAGTCTCTTATCAGATGCCACATAATGATCAGAATCAACACTGTTAGCTGATAAGAATTTTCAATATCAAAAAAAGGAACTGAATATTCAGACCAGCTTAGATTAAAAATGGACTAATTCAATATATAAGCATCGAGGAATCCACTGAGCACAAATCGTTAATGGATATACAATCGAACTTCGATATCTCGAACTCGGTTAAATCGAACATATCCCATATTTCAAAGTTAAAACGTGGCTTAGCCACGTTTTAACTTTGAAATATTGGTATGATCGACCTAACCGATCATAAAACAATGCAGTTCAAGTGTCGAACTTTCGGATAGTTCGAGTTAAGCGAGTCGAGATTTCGAAGTTCAACTGTACATGCATACTTATAAGGATGGCTCAGAATGTAACACCAATGGCCTACCGCTTGCTTTTCCTAGGTGAGAAAAATGCTTTCGGCTGTATCACTTTGATGGAGGTGTTGGCACAAATAACTGAGGACAGTCCGGTCTTCTTTATCTCGTTCAACTGGGCTGTAATTTATAAGTTAGAACATTTTTACAGTGCAAAAGACGTTATTCTTTCCCAATAAACGCGTTTAGGCTTAAAACTATTTTTTCCCATTGTATATGACCTCTTTATGTGCCGCGGTGCCGTAAAACCCAACTCAATCAATCAAGCAAACAGCTCGAATTCAAATCATACCCTGCGTAACCCGGATTTAAACTGTTTGTCACCTAACTTTACATGAACAATCAGTATCGTCGAAAATGTGTCATTTTCTGCGTTTAATTGCAATGCGTTTGTTTTTCGGTTTCGTAAGTAGTTGCTATAGGGAGGGAACAATAATAACATTAGAATACATTTGCAAACAGTTTTAATCCAGATCAGACGCTAAGTAACGCTAAGTAACGCATCGTCTAATCTTAGTTCAAACTGTTTATCACTACAGTGGAGAATCTGTTATTCTTTCCCGTTTAAACGCAAACGTACGCAAACGCAAAGCACTAAAACGTAGAAAAGAACAACTTTTGGACAATTCTGATCATTCGTGTTTATCTTGGTGGCAAACAGTTTGGAGCCTGATCAGACGCCGGGTTACCCGGCGTCTGATCTGGCTCCAAACTGTTTGCACTGCAAATAATAGTTTTAGCGTAAACGCGTTTATTGGGAAAGAATAACACATTCTCCTCTGTAAGTAACGCTAAGTAACGCATCGTCTAATCTTAGTTCAAACTGTTTATCACTTGTCACTATGTTTCTTATGTCGAAATGGCGAACACATAACTTTGAGACAAAATAGCTAACGGCAAGTTAAAGCAGACGATATTGCAGCAGTGAAAGCGTTAGTCTTACTTGGGGCACAGCGGCAAACTTTGCTGTTAGGGAGAAACGTTGTTCAGTGGGCCGTTGTAGGGAAGAAGTACTGTAATTATGTTTTACACTACTGTTTGTACCATTTATACACTTTTTCCTTGTAGAGACTGCTTTTTCTACTATATTGTCTACATTTCTGCTTTATATTGCATTTTTGTTTATGTACAGTAAAACCTCTCCTTACGACCACTAAATTGTGTTAATTATTAGGCGTTAAGAAGTCATAATAAGAACAGGTGACTGCTTAGCAAGGTGACAGTAAAACAGAAATCTCCTGTAGGAGCTTTATGTTTTACTGTCACCTTGCTTTAAGCTGTCACCTGTATTTAATTCAAACAATTAGCCTTATTTTTAGTGTCCGTAATAGAGAGGTTTTACTGTATTTACGTATAAAAATGCCATTATTGTCGATCCATGATGTCCATTAGTGGGATGGCTGTAACTAACAGGTGAGGACTTGGAGCCTTACCCCATTCCGTTACAATATCGAAACAGAATGTTTAAACATACTGTTTTCAACTGTGTAGTTGAAGTTTGGACGCAATCACCATGTAATCTTACCTTCAGTAAAACCAGTAACAGGGTCGTTACGCTCGAACCAAAATCTGTCACCGTCTTTTAATTTCCTAAACTGTTTCACCAATAAACACTGTTGTAAAGGTCCTGTCAGTGCTCCTTTGTTTCTTCTCTCAGTTATAGCACCAACGAAAAGATCAATATCGTCTATACACCTACAAACAGGTAGCTATCATTAACTATAGTATATTAAATTATTGAATTGTTCTTTATTGTATACTCGAATATTTCGACCGCTATGGGCCTTTTTCAAAGAAAATCATGTCATGATAAAGGTCTATAGAGGTCGAAATATTCACATACAGTAGAGCAATTTAATAAATCAATACTCCAGTGCACCCTCTCTACAACAACACCTAATGGGAGACATATCTTCTTAAAATTGTAAGGAGGGAGTATAGTATAAAACAACGATAGTTTGATAAACAACACCTATAAGAACACTACTGGGTATAACAAATCAAAAACGGAATAGATCTGGATAGGACCACTTGTTCCTATCAATGTAAACTTTTCACTATCCCTGAACCCTAGCGACGATTATACTCGTCCTTTTACAGAGTGTCTGTAATGGGTATACTTGTCATATGCAAACAGTGCAGGCTTGACGTCATTTCCTTACGACGTCATCAACGATGTTGGAACAATACCGCCCGTTTTATTGATAAATTTGCGACATATAAAGTTTTTTTTAACTGCAAAGTTTGTCACATGAGCCAATGACAATAATGGAATTTGATAACTTTTAAGAGAATGGTTAATGAGCAAATAGACCAAATACTTTTGACCGTAATAGTTGTTTGGAGACTTCCGATTTTCATACGTTACACTGTACAGCGGAACCCCTCTAAACTGGAAATGTGTGGGACAACATAAATTTCCGGTTTAGAGGGGTTTCAAGCCCAGAGGGGATTTAATCCATTTCCGAATAGCTTGTTTCTTGAATGGACAATAGCTGACTATTTAAAGCAAGTTGATAGTAAACCAGAATGCGCCTTAAGGCGCATTCTGCTATACTGTCGACCTGTTTTAAGCTAGCATCTACTAGAATATAGAAAATATTTCTGATCATACATATTCATGAATGTATTTTCTTTAGTCTAGGAATAAATCAAATACACAAATAGACATATTTATGGTAAAATACATGAAGGTTAAAATGAAGAAGGTTTGGAAACGGGACTAAAGTATTTGTCCGGTTTAGAGAGATTTGCGGTTTTTAAAGGTACCGGTTTGGAGGGTTCCATTGTATACGGGAAAAGAACTAAACTAAGGAATCTGTCATCATCATCATCATCATCATCATGAGTACTGCACTCCTTCACTAGAATTGAAGTTTATGTGCAGTAATGTATACGCCTTCTCTTGAAATACCACTACATCGGAGTCAACTAGCCAAACATTTTCCCTTGCTGAGGTATGTGGGCATACTACAGTGGAGAATATGTTATTCTTTCCCAATAAACGCGTTTACGCTAAAACTATTATTTGCAGTGCAAACAGTTTGGAGCCAGATCAGATGACGGCTAACCCGGCGTCTGATCAGGCTCCAAACTGTTTGCCACCAAGATAAACATGAAATATCAGAATTGTCCAAAAGTTGTTCTTTTCTACGTTTTAGTGCTTTGCGTACGTTTGCGTTTAAACGGGAAAGAATAACAGATTCTCCACTGTACATGGCTATGTCGGTACCTCGTACATGTACCTACCCGTTATACGCCATATCCAGAAGTGCTGCTGTCTCGGGGTCGTGATTTATAAGTCCTCCCGGTCCTGCGTCAAAGCTAGTTGCTCTAGGGAGTCCACATAACTCACGGTATTCATTATAGTTGGGTATACCGTGATCCCGACCTCTGCAAAATGTACAGTAAGGATCAAAATCATAAGATAAAGTATAATCCAACTTCTACAACGATTATTAAAATCCCAACAGTGAAAACCTTTCTGTTACGACCACTATAGAACAAATGATAATTAATTGTATAAAGGACAGGATATAGCTTAAAGAAAACTCTCAAATAAAAGCAAATATGAGCATTCTCGTGCATCTGGAAATTAAAAATAGATGAGTTCCTCGGAACACGTGTGTCACCTGCCAGCAATAATCAGTATTACATCTTCTTTCCATAAAAACAATCATTTCAAAATTAATAAATCTGCATTTAAGAAATGTTGAGAAGGTAAATTACTCTCAGCATACTGATACAAGAGTAAGGGCCCTTGGGCAATGTAATGTGTTTTATGTAATAGCCATACAAGGGAAGTAATTCGGTCGAAAACTGCATTCGCAGAGGAAAAAAGCCTGAAACATTTGCTTGCATTTCTTATGATTTTTGTTTTAATTAGTCATGACAGAATCGAAATAATCGTTGTTCTACCGTTGTTAAACGGTATTCTACAACGGTTGGGAGTTGTGCTGCGCAGGAATTGACCACGAATGCCCTTTAGTTAGTCATGTTAGAATCGAAATAATCGATCACGGCCTTCGTGCTCAATTCCTGCGAATCACAACTCCAAGCCGTTGTAGGATATCGTTTAACAACGATAGAACATCGGCTATTTCTTAAATAATCCTTACCTCTGTATATTCATGGCTGCTATGTCAAAAGATTCGCCACTGCTGTCTTCAAACAAAGTGTCCCTCGCAGATGGCTGTATGAACCTACACATGTCAAAAAAATCCACTTTAATGAATATGTATAAATAGTTTATCATAGTTATACATGTATATCCTAGCAGATTGTAACTTAAGGCAGGCTGAAAGTAAAGCAGACTGCGTCTTCATGGGCAATCTGCTTTACTTCCAGCCTGCTTTAAGTTGTAACTTGTCTTCAAATTTATAAACAGGTCATGGGGTAATACGTTAATACAGGTGGCAGCTAATATCAAAGTAAACCAGTTATATCTCTATAACACCCCTTTCAACAACGATCCCCTCCTTACAGTGGAGAATGTGTTATTCTTTCCCAATAAACGCGTTTACGCTAAAACTATTATTTGCAGTGCAAACAGTTTGGAGCCAGATCAGACGCCGGGTAACCCGGCGTCTGATCAGGCTCCAAACTGTTAACCACCAAAACATGAAATATCAGAATTGTCCAAAAATTGTTCTTTTCTACGTTTTAGCGCTTTGCGTTTACGTACGTTTGCGTTTAAACGGGAAAGAATAACAGATTCTCCACTGTACAACAATACTTGCTGCTGTTACCCATACAGGACATTTATGTCTAACGCTTTTATTGCTGGAATATTGTCTACTTAAAATTGTTGTTTGCTTTATTTTCTCAAATTTACATGTATGTAGACACGTTGACAGAACAAATATAATGACATGGGACAAACAGCTTGAATCTTGATCAGACGCCGCATGACGCGGCGTCTGATCTGGATTCAAGCTGTTTGCAAATGTAAGCAACGTCTTAATTTCCCCTTCCTATATAATATAAACCCCTCCGAACAACACATGACAGTTTCGTCTCCCATGTGGGTGTTGTTTTATAGAGGGAGCCCTGTATATTGCTTATAGTTATCATCTGCTTTTTAAAAAGTAGGTTATATTAAATTGTAACATTGGCTATGGTTGAATTAAGGGATAAGTTAATGCCGAATATATCAAACACAAACATTGATCAGCATTCAAAGTTTCAACGAATATATTTATATATACATGTACGTGTATATTGATATGAATGTACATACATACTGTACACATGAGGTTGTGACTTTCTTAAATAACAATATATATATAGATATTGTGTATATGAAATTGATCTGAAGATGAGTGTATGAGTGTATATAAATATGTGATTGTAATATTCTTGAATAAAGTATTAAAAAAAAAAAAAAAAAAAATATAAGCACACTGATACACAAATTTAACTTTGGGCGGACCCCAATCTATTTGAATCCGCGCATGTAGAGGTTAACAAATTTAACTGTTGGGCGGACCCTAAATTATTTGAATCCGCGCATGTAGTGGTTACTTGTATATTCATACTGTACCTGTCTGCCATGGGACACCTTGTCGCTGCTATCCAGTTTATTATTCTATCAGTACCAAACTCGCCTCCAAGATGGTACAGTAGTGGATCGAAGAAATTTGCCTCAAGCTTGTGCGTGTCCAACAATTTTCTCTTTTTGTTCAATCTTCCAATGATGTCGTGGATCAAGGAATGGCCAAATCTAAGAGTGGCGGCCGCGAATTCGTTATCGATCGTCAGATCAACTGTTTCATCGTAGGTGTCACAAAATCCTTCAGGCTATTTAAATCGAAAAATAAAAATTACATGTAATTGTGAGCTACAGTGGAGAATCTGTTATTCTTTCCCGTTTAAACGCAAACGTACGCAAACGCAAAGCACTAAAACGTAGAAAAGAACAACTTTTGGACAATTCTGATAATTCTTGTTTATCTTGGTGGCAAACAGTTTGGAGCCTGATCAGACGCCGGGTTACCCGGCGTCTGATCTGGCTTCAAACTGTTTGCACTGCAAATAATAGTTTTTAGCGTTAACGCGTTTATTGGGAAATAATAACAGATTCTCCACTGTACAGTTTAACCACGGTGACTTGAACTTGCTTAACCCTTTAATAATCAAATTTGTCGTGAGGTTTTTACCCATTCACCGCCATATTGTCGTTTGCTTCAATATTATTGTCTGCAATATCGTTTCAAAGTAAGATTTAAGGCAGTATAACTGACACAATTTCAAAAGAAGTGGCAAACAGTTTTAATCCTGACCAGCCGCCGCGTTACGCAGCGTCTGATAAGGATCAAAACTGTCTGAAAATATCTGTAAGACGTCATTGAGAAAAAAAATTGAAAGGATTAAATCGAACTTGACCGTTTGTTAGAGTAAAACCTAGCCTCATCGGCGTTCTTTCATCGAATCCGGTTCATTAAATTTCAACGACATTGCTCCCTCCCTACATCGGCCCTCCCACCAACGACTCCCTCCATACAACAACCATTGTCGCTTGTCCCAATACAATTTAATCTTACGCTCTCATTGCTGCAATTTCATCTACTTAAAGTTGTCGTGTGCTGTTTGACAGAAAAAAAACTTATTGACCAGTGACAAACAGCTTGAATCCAGATCAGATGCCGCATTACGCGGCGTCTGATCTGGATTCGAGCTGCTTGCAATATAAGCCTATTTCCCTCCCTATAACGACTCCCTCCGAACAACGTACACAATCTGTGTCTCTCATCGGGTGTCGTTGTAGAGAGTGAACGCTGTATTCAATTAAGAGTACAGTGGAGAATCTGTTATTCTTTCCCGTTTAAACGCAAACGTACGCAAATACAAAGCGCTAAAACGTAGAAAAGAACAACTTTTGGACAATTCTGATAATTCTTGTTTATCTTGGTGGCAAACAGTTTGGAGCCTGATCAGACGCCGGGTTACCCGGCGTCTGATCTGGCTCCAAACTGTTTGCACTGCAAATAATAGTTTTAGCGTAAACGCGTTTATTGGGAAAGAATAATGTAACAGATTCTCCACTGTACATGTAGGTAGTACGTGGTATACATCGATGTTCAACAGTATTTTACAGTGGAGAAGACGTTATTCGTCCCCGTTGGAACGCAAACGAAACGTATTGTAATAAAATGTAGAAAATGACAATTGTTTGACAGTTTCTGACTAGTTATTTTTATCTGAGTTGCAAACAGTTAGGATCCTGATCAGACGCCGGGTGTACCGGCGTCTGATCTTGCTCCAAACGGTTTGCAATAGTTTTAGCGTAAACGCCTTTTTTGGGAAAGACCTATAGTCTCCATTGAACTTTGGTATAAACAGTCATGCTGAGTCAACACAAGAAACTACAAGTGAATTTCAAACAGTGAGAACCCTTATCAAACTAAGAAAATCGGTGTCCGACAAGGGTCAAAACTATTTCACCATCACATACATTGTAAAACAAATAATGCTCTTCACATAAACGCGTTTACGCTAAAAAAATTGTCAATTGCATTGCAAACAGTTTGAAGCCAGATCAGACGCCGGGTAACCCGGTGTCTGTTCAGGCTCCAAAAACTGTTTGCCCCTCAAATTAAAATAAGTCGTCATTTTTTTCAATACGTTGTCATTCTCTCCGTTTACTCTAATGCGTTTTCATTTCGTTTGCGTTTAAACGGGAAATAATAATGTCTTCTCCACTGTACATGTAAAGCTGTAAACATATCTGCCGGCAACTGCCTTAAACCTTAGTGTGAGGTGGGCCACTGAGATAACGTTTGCAAACAATTTGGATCCCGATCAGGAACCGCATTACGAAAGGTATTGTCCAGGATCCATACTGTTTGACACACATTTTGAAATGCATCTGGTAATAAAACGTAAAACATTTACTTCGGCATAAGACATGAAGCACATTATACATGTAGAATGGCAGTTAATGCATACAGTTTGAAGCCAGATCAGACACCGGATAAACCGGTATCTGATCTGGTTCCAAACTGTTTGCAACTAAGATTACCATGAATGATCAGAACTGTCGAAAGGCTGTCCTTTTCCACGTTTTATAACAAAAATTGCGGTTGCCTTTCGTTTGCGTTTAAACGGGAGAGAGTAACGTCTTTTCCATAGTTACTATCTATATATAGATGTAATCTTAATTAAATCAAACCATTGCTGCATTAGTCGAGTAGAACAAACGGTATTATTTCACAGCAAAAGCGTTTAGACTGCTAAACCAATTATTTTAATTGCAAAATGTTTTGAGAAGGATCAGACGCCGGATAACCCGACATCTGATCTAGCACCTAACAGTTTGTCAGAAAGAAATTGAATTGATATTAAATTAATTGCTGTTTGGTGTTTTTTTATATTAAAAGCTGTCATATGTTTTACAAGTATTTGTTGTCATGCCTATAGTTTTCTTTAACTCTTCCAACACTAAGACACTATTGTGAAGTAGTATGTGCCATTGTGGATCATTTGAGTTACTTAATACATTGTACACATCAGTCTACTTGAAAGACCTTGTTGTTTAATAAAAACTGGTCAAAATTAGCAAATAGTGTACATGTATAGGAACTGAACCGTGCACAATGTACATTTTTTACAGTACAGTAGAACCTCTCTATTACGACCACTAAAAAGAAGGCTCATAGTCTATATAAAAAAACAGATGACAACTTAAATCAATGTGTAAGTGAAACAGAAAGCTCTTGTAGGACATTTCAATTTCACTTTAACATTGCTTTAGGCAGTCACCTGTCTTAAACTACTAATATTTGACACTTTTTAGTGGTCGTAATAGAGAGGTTCTACTGTATACCTTTATAGCAAGGCGATGTTTCTTGACGGTCCGCGTGCCTAGTACAACAGGTAACCATTCATTGTAGGTGATGAGCTGCATTTCTGCTGCCACTATCTTCCTGGCTTCCCCATACAGGGTATCGTCATCCCAGGTGGGATTTATCATAGAAAGCGCCTTGACAATACGGTTGTGTTCCCTGTCAAATATGGTGTGGATAGAGGCGAGACCCGGCTGCTCGTTTGCCCGCAAGTCCCCTGAATACAGAATCACGGTACATTGAGTAATATGTATCATTCTGGAATCAACTGTACCACTTAATTTACAGTGCTCACGGCCTTTCTAACTACGACGCCCTCCTTACAACGACCCTTGCCGCAGTTCCCTAAAAAGGTCAATTATGTTAAATGCATTTACTCGTCTGTTGTCTGCTGTTTTTTCTCAAAGTTTCATATAAGAGGACATTTTAATAGAAAATATATGATGACAAATGACAATCAGCTTGAATCCAGATCAGACGCCGCGTTATGCGGCGTCTGATCTGGATTCAAGCTGTTTGCAATTGTAAGCAAAATCTTAATTCCCCCTCCCTAGAACGATTCGCTCTAAACAACACACAATATGTGCCCCCCATTGGGCGAGAGGACGCACTGCATTACAGGACGGTGTCATTATTTAATTTAGAGCAATTCTCTGTAATCCCAGGTGGGATTTATCATAGAAAGCGCCTTGACAATACGCTTGTGCTCCCTGTCAAATATGGTATGGATAGAGGCGAGACCCAGCTGCTCGTTTGCCCGCAAGTCCCCTGAATACAGAATCACGGTACATTGAGTAATATGTATCATTCTAGAATCAACTGTACCAATTAATGTATCACTACTGTGGGCGTTAAAGTTACGGAACACAAAATAGACCGGAAGTGCTTAAGTAATTTCCTACAATTATAGAGCCAACAACTGTTTTTGCCTTAAAATGGCAGTTTGTCACTAGACAATCACTGTTTAGTGCATAGGATTAAATACATGGTGACAGAGAATAGATACAACGCGTTTCTGTTATCCTAGAATGGGTTAATGTTGAAAATGTGTGGGCTGAAGTGACATGTCCCTGTTTTAGCCGGTTCCTCTGTCAAAAGGTAGCAGAACACCATTCGTGCCATTGAAGTCATGATTTTCCTTTACATAACAAATGACCCCCTGTTTTTTCTTCATTTTTCGGATGTTTATGGAGAAATATCCCACAAGCTTTCGGAAATACGTTCTGGTAGAGCTGTCTGTAGGTCATAGTAACCAGAGACGGTCACACCAGGTACAATGTATTAGATAGAGTTGTGCTACATGTATGTAAATGTGATGATTGATTTACCCAGCGTGGATTGCGATTATGAATTTGATGGTGACTTTTGAAATTGTTCAGTTTAGAATTGGCGCAATTACGTGACTTTGCGAATTCTACTTCCTCTGTGGCAAATTTATTTGTTATGTTTTACATTAATTTGCGGATCGATTGGAAAGATATTTCTACCAGGGATGTATGATGTATTGAGTAATACATGTTTCCAATTTGAACGCATTCCGGCGACGGACACAAAAATTATATTATATAATTATAGAAATGTTGCGTTAGCTGTGGCATTGAGTGTATATCCTAGTAGGCTGTAGCTTAACCATTAGCCCGCCAAATAAATTGTCCTCTGCTATATTTCTCGTCTGCTTCAAGTTTCAAAATGCTTCAAAGTTGCTCAAAATTGCTGAAAATGTTGTCCGAGTGTCAAACAGCTTGGATCCGGATGAGACGCCGAGTTACTCGGCGTCTCATCCGGACCCAAGCTGTTTGCATATGGAGCTATAGTCGTGAGTGGCAGGCTAAGGGTTAAAGAACGTTTAAAGTATAGCAGAATATATTTTAATGCGCATACTGCTTTATCCCCAACCCGCTTTAGAAACTCACAATCGGGTAAGTGATTTAACACTTTAATAGCGTGGTCATCACTGCATAGAATATATACTACTAAAAATGTGTTAATGAGCAAAGGTATAACTACCATAGGAACCAATGCATCGACCCTATCACTTTCTCATTTTATATCTGTCCACATTTTTGTTAAATGTCAACACGATTTTCAGGAGTTGTAGCTAGAGATCCATTCGACATGTTCTAATGTGAATTACACATGTACAGTGTAAATGTTTTATGCAGGTACATTGGTAAACAAATAAAATATCATTTTTGCACAGAAAACTGCATTAAGGTTACAAAATTAACAATAGAGGTAATGAACATTAAAATTCAACAATGTGTACAATTGATAATTGAAAGTAAATTCTTGTTTTTATAAACGAATAACAACTCTTAGAATAATAAAATGTAGACTTAAATGGCTTTGTAAATATTGGATAAATCTCAGAAAATTCATATTTTGATAAATTCCATGGACTTCGCCTACAGGAATTGAACAAGAATAAAAGTTATCAAAATATTTAAGTGAATAATGGGCACACATATCTCTTAATATGGAAGGAATCGAACAACAATGTTGGAAGTTACGCTGTGAGAAAGAGATAGGGTCAAGGCAGTTGCACCTATGCAGGTATATACATTTGACCTTCATCCAATTGTTAGTAGTGTCTAACATGTACACCCTACCTGTTTTGACACAGTAATATTTCTTCTCATCCAGAGGAAATCTGAGCCTGCAGCTGGAGTCGTCGAAGTCTATCCCTAGTTTTCTATGAATCGACTGATGAAATCCTGTTAGTTTAAACATATTTATTTAAAAAAATGTACAAATACATACAATATACAACATATCTATTATAGGATTAGAACGAAAGCTAAAGCTTATTAAGTTGTTCTCCTTGACTATAAAGTAAATCCTGTTATGATACAGTGGAGAAAACGTTATTCTTTCCCGTTTTAACGCAAACGAAACGCAAACGAAACGCGAACGCATCGCAGTAAAATGGAGAAAATGACACCTTTTCGACAATTCTGATTATCTATTTTAATCTGAGTGGCAAATAGTTTGAAGCCCAATCAGACGCCGGGTGACCCGGCGTCTGATTGGGCTCCAAACTGTTTGCAATGTAAATATTAGTTTTAGCGTAAACGCGTTTATTGGGAAAGAATAACGTTTTCTCAACTGTAACATAAATAATAAATACAGTAAAACATCTCTATTACGACCACTGAAATGTAGTAATATTATATTATTACATTTGTATTATTATTATCATTATAGGTGGTATTTAAGATAAGTGGAGGCTTGAAGCAAGATGAAACTAAGATAGAAAACATGAAATTTAAACAGTCACTAGCTGATAAACCAAAACTTTGATACCATGGTGTTGTCTTAATAATATAGAGAATATTGAAAGAGCGTGTTGTCTGTATTGAATTTATTGCATAATACGGATAAAAGACAGGGGTAATGTGTTGCAAGCCTTGGCGAGCAGCATATCATATTATCCAACGACTTCAATAAATCCAATGCTAAAAAAACGAATTTAATATTCTATCTATCACATAAACACCAGTTGAAACAAAATTCCGAACGTTCTTACTTTCCATTTTTCCAAAACTATTAAAAAAACGGTTCTTCATGACTGTGAATAGGTTTTATTTTTCGATAGATAAAAACAGTATCAAACTTTAAACAACAACAACATATTTGCGGGGCTGCTCGGGAGAAAAAAAATACGTTGAAACACTTTAATCACTCGTGGTAATTAAAGTGTGTCAAACTAAATTCTCTAAATGAGTTTTACAGACGGCGTAGTAATACAATATTTCAGAGATTCGATAATTAGTATATTATACATGTACGCACAGGGTACCATACGATTTTCATTTCACTGTATGTTTTGTACGTTTATTGTTTATGTGATATTGAGTTTTTACTTAACCCTTTCACCGCCAAATTATTTTTGAGATTTTTACCCCTACACCGTTATTGTGTCGTCTGCTTCAATGTTATTGTCTGCAATATCATTTCAAAGTTAGAATTAACAGAGTATGACATAAGAGATATCGAAACGGGTGTCAAACAGTTTTGATCCTGATCAGACGCCGCGTAACGCGGCGTCTGATCAGGCTCAAAACTGTTTGCAAATTCGACTTTAGGCGATTCTGGCGGTGAAAGGGTTAACCCGTTTAGCCCTAAATATCTCTTGTGGGTATTTATTATCCTTTTGGACTCTTCTAGTACAGGCATTTTGAACCAGCCTACTGTTACAGTTTCATATGATAACAAAACCAAATACACATATCAAACAGCGCAGACCCTAAACAAATGGCTCCTATAGAAGCCCTCTGATCAGGGTCTACACTGTTTGCATATGTAATCAGTAATCTCTACAGAGGGCTGTAGGTTAGAAAGGGTTAACCAGTTCATTATGAACTATGCGCAGTAGCCAATAACCAACACATTGAAACAAAACTGAAATAACTGCAAATTGGAATTAGAAAAATTCACATGTTTGCTTTCATTTTCGCAAATAGAATTTATATATAGAAGAATATCGCTAGTTTTGTAATTATGCAATGTCATATTGTATATATAGACAAACCAAAATGCATAGCCATACCGAGATTGGAGGTTTCTTGTATTATATTGCATTTAGTTACGTTTACTAAATTGCCAACTACCATCCAGCAAATGGAACTTACAAGGGAAGGTCTTATTTAATGTTGTTAGAACTTGTGACCTAACCCTTTTCCCTTTATGTTTATATTAAGTGAAGAATGATCTTTTGTAAACTTCTTTGGAAATAAAATATGTTTAAACTAAACTCAACTTTAGTTTCGTTTGAAGTGGGTTGCATAACTCTTTGCACTCTTAGCGGTGAAACCATGACTACTGTAAAATAGGTATTTTTCGCGTCATGAATATTTTGCGTAATTCGATTTTGTATCAATAACGTATATTCTCGCGAATAAAATCGGTTTTACAGTACCTTCTTTTTTACAGTTTGGATCCTTATGAGATGGCACGTAAAGCGTATCAAACTGTTTGATACTCTGACAACTTTTTGAAAAGGAATTTCGAAAATTCTATTTTTAGAACAGTAGCAAACAACAATTGTTATAGACGAAAAGATTACCCTGCATGTAAAGCGATACAATCTCAAGAGAACTTACCTCCCATGATGCGCAGATTTGTTTGGTCGCCTATAGTCGCCCCGTACACATTAGAAGCATCAATTGCGGGCGTCTGACTGTTAATTTGCTCTGCTATACCTAGGACAAAAACAGTGTAACTGGAGATGCGATTGAAATGACAAAAGTATTGATATATCGGCAGAGCAAATATTGGCGATATATCGGCAGACAAATATTGGCGATGCTGTGCTCCGTCCCTTCAACGACCTTCCCAACAATGACTCTTTCCTTACAACGACATTTGCCGCAGTGCCCTAAACAGGACAATTATGTTAAACGGTTTAACTGCTGCAATATCGTCTGTTGAAAAATGTCGTCTGCTGGTTTTCTCAAAGTGACATATAAGTGGACATTTAGATAGAATAAATATAGAGACGAGTGACAAGCTGCTAGTGTACCGCAAGGCTCTATCCTTGGTCATTTATTCTTTCTAGTTTACATGAACAATATTGTTGAACAACTCTTGAGAATTACGCGATTATTTGCAGATGATACTTCTTTATATTGCATAACATCAAATAGTAATGATCTGGAATGGAAACTTAATCTCAAGCTTGTACTTATTCATTCCTGGTCTAGGAAGTGGTTAGAAGATTTCAACCAAAACAAGACGGAAGCTTTACTTTTTACGTCCTACTCTTTCAACTTGTTTGTCATACTAAATGAAATAGCTCAGTACAAATATACCGTATTTCTTTGCCTACACTTTGATTCACGGTGACATAGTTTAGTAGCGTTAAACCCTTTACCCCATAGCATATTTCTAGCTTTGAGAACAAGTAACCACATAAAGCAGGTTGACAGTAAAGCAGATTGCGCATTCTGCTTCACTTTTAGTCTGCTTTAAGCTACAATCTGCTAAAATGTAGGAAATATTACTTACTGTACATGTTCATGCCTGTATAATTTTGGAACTATTTCAATCAGCGGAGGAATGAACTGAATGCGCTAAAAGGCGTTTCTACGGGGGATAGGGCCAACTCTTTCACGTCATTGGCAAACGGTTTGTATTCAGTAGCGTGTTCAGTTACCACTGTTTGCTGTTTAGGGTAGCAGTTTGTGCCCAGGTGCATCGTGCAGAATGTAGTAGAGAAAACGTTAAATTTCCAAAAACATGGTAACTGCTTTTACGCTTGAACTATAATTTTCTTTGCAAAGAGTTTGGAGCCAGATCAGACACCGGGTAACCCGGCGTCTGATCATGCTCCAAATTGTTTGCCATTCAGATTAAAACTGGTAGTCAGACTTGATAAAAGGTTGTCATTTTCTATATTTCATCGCAATGCGTTTGGGTTTGAACAAAACGTTTTCCAACGCTTTCTCCACTGTTTTTCAGACCCGTAGCCAACTCGCAAACGATGGCCATCGATTTCTTTACTGAACTCATCACAGGGCCAGCACTGTTTATCAAGTCCTCTTTAGGCTTAGATGGGTTAATTTAAAGTTTTTTGTGAGTAGTCATCATAGCAAGGGTTTACATTTGGGAGGACGATATTCTTTCCCCAACATACACGTTTGTGTGATAACAGCAGAGTGTTCAATTAACCACTGTTTGCTGTTTATGTTAGCAGTTGTGCCCCGTGTGCAGCGTGCAGAGTGCAGTAAAAATGACCAAATGGTTACGCTAAAACTATACTTTCAATTGCAAACAGTTTGGAGCCAGATCAGACGCCGGGTAACCCGACGTCTGATCAGGCTTCAAACTGTTTGCCACTCAGATTAAAACTGGTGGTCTGAATTGTCAAATTGTTGTCATTTTCCATATTTTATTGCAATGCGTTTGAACGATATAATTACGTTTTCTCCACTGTATTTCAGACCGGTAGCCAACTCACTATCGATAACCATCGACTGCCAACGATTTCTTTACTGAACTCATCACCGTAACATGTGAGGGCTAATACGATAGCGCACGGGCGCAACACTTCCTCCCTGCGGTCGGTTCAGTGCGTATTGTCGATAAGGTTTGACCTGTCGGTTGTTGAATATTCCGTCTTTTTCCGTAAGCTATTTTTTATCTTCCGGAAACAACAAAACAGTGTATAGTAAATAAGCCATTTAAGAAATGAATTGCGTACTTCCGGCATTCATGAGCTGATGGCACTTCCATGCTTTTACTAGCAAAGTGCGTGAAGCCCGAAGGGCTTCTCGCTTAACTTTGCTAGTAAAAGCATAGAAGTGCCATCAGCTCATGAATAACGGAAGTACGCAATTTATTTCTTATATTTATATTCCATCGTGAGCTGAGAAATGAACCAGAAATGTACATAACCGTTCTAATAGACACTTTGCCCGTTGCTATGCGTTGCTGTCGTAGTAACGATCTCTATATATGGACTGAAACTAGTCCCAATCACATATTATATTTACTGGATAAATTTAGACTTTTAACCGGTAAACTTTCTCGTTATGTTTAAAATCCATTTTTAGATATTTAAAAACACACGAATTTACGAAATACTTGTATGATAAGCATCTTAAATTTAGGTCGCGTTTTTTAAAACCGATTTACTCACACGCCATACTGGATTACTCCGCGTTAACCGCGCCTACCATACGGACTTCTCTGTATCGATTTGAAAGTGATCAGTATAGCTCCGCCCGTAAACCAGTCGGCTAGAACTGGATTTTAAGTGAGCATTCATTGAAATATGCAAGTCTCTTTTTAGAATAGTGTTATAAAAGGACAATGCGAAGCGAATGTAAATATTCAACGATGACTCGAATTTGATTATATTATCTGATAAAGATAAATACAGTCGGTAATAGCTCAGTGGTTATGTGTCTGCGTTACCAACGTAAGTGTTATGGGTTCGAAACCCGATATAGTTTATTATGTTATATTTCTTAATGTGTCTTTTTTTTATTAACGTTTTGTTGTTGACACATACAAACCATGATATTCATGCAATTGTATAAAATAAGAAACTTGGATAGAAAAGTACATATACAGTATACATTCCCTTTTAAATGCCAACGAAACGCAAACGCATAGCAATAAATCATAGAGCAGGACAAATTTTCGACAATGTGTGTTATTCATGTTGATCTGAGTGGCAAACAGTTTGGAGCCTGATCAGACAGCGGGTTACCAGGTGTCTGATCTGGCTCCAAACTGTTTGCTATGGAAATAATAGTTTTAGCGTAAACGCGTTTATTGGAAAAGAAAAAAAAGTCTCCACTGTAGCAACATTACCTTATGCAAAGCACTCTCTGGCAAAAAGCACTCTTTGTTACTTCTGTATTTCGTTAAGCAGCAAGTTTCTCTTTACCCAAACGTTAACTGTTTTATCTAAGTAAAATATATAATTTTCGAAAAAAAATACCTGAAGCCGACCTTTACGAAACAGTGCCTAGAATCGAACCAACGACCCTAGCACTACGAGCCAATGACACTATCCACTAAGCTATTGCGACAGTGGCGTTAGATCATCGACTGAAGTATACTACCTGAAGTTTTTAATGATCTATAAATAAAGTATACGGAAACTCCCGATGGTACCAATGAAAGTTGACGGAAAGTGATGACCGACAGGTCAAACCTTATGGATAATATGTGCGTCCGTCTTACTGCGCGCAATTCGTGTCAATCTTCCGACCGACGTGCATCTTTTACCTGTCGGATTTCTCCTGCATTTCTGCCCTTAGTTCATTAGCGCGCACTTCTCGCCGCGAACATTTCAGCTAGAGACGAGCCACAGATTGAGGGACCAGAATAGAAACATTCCAATGTTATTTTGAAGCCAAGTGAACATGTGGTTCGCGCCGAGCAGAGAGGTTCGCGGCGAAACGTCCGTGCTAATGAACACAGGGCTGTATAATGTGTTCCATGCCCCATTGAGTCGATCGCAAGGCACACTTAATTCATTGGCGTGTGTCGTTGCACGTGCTAACGGAAGATTTTCGGACTCGAATTGTCGCTTTTGGCGTTGTTGTTGGTTTTTGCATACGGTGTCGGTTATCAGGCGTCTGATCTAGCTCCAAACTGGTTGCAGTGGAAATAACTGCTCTAGCATCTATTTCTACAAAGTAAACACCTTGACCCATTTTTACCCATAACGTCCATTGATTGTGATCTGGCAAAACTCATGCAGTCTCCGTCGAAAAAGGGATCACCAGGGGGCACGTCAATGGGAAAGCAATCAGGACTGAAAATGGTAAGTTTTACTCTTTATATGCTGGGTAATTTTGTCGTATGCAACAATTGTCGTCTGCAATCATTTCTTTAAATAGAATTTTCAAAACATCGAAACAAGTTCAGAGTGTCAAACAGGCTAGATCCTGATGCGACGCGTTCGCGGCGTCTCATCTGGATCCAAACTGTTTGCAAATGTAATCATTTTTGGGCATATCCGCCTCTAGCATGCAAAGAGTAACAAAATGTATAAGCAATAATAAAGTCTTGCTAGATGATATAAATAACCAGTCACATAATTATATGCAATTATTTATACATATTTCTTAGAAAAGGGACCAAAGCAAACATTTAATTTTACATACAATGAGATCTATCTCGGTATCTAGTCAGGATCAAAGCTTTTTGACTTTCTACTATTTTGTCTTGAGCCAAGCAGCCATATTTCATCTGTTTTTTGTTGTTTTGTGTTTGTATTATCTATACTGCTATACACCCCTTTCGGTTATTACAAGCGCGGGTTTTATGATGTGCACCAGGGACTGTTATCCGACTGGTCACTTTATTCTGACACCGACGAACCAGTCGTAATTTTAATCCAAAATTTTGGGAAGCCGTTAAACCATACTTTACCCGAGTTCAAAAAATTGTTTGCAAACAGTTTGGATCCTAATCATACGCCGCATTACGCGGCGTCTGATCAGAGTACAAACTGTTTGACACTCATTTCCTTATTTCTTACGTCAAAACCTATAATTTTATGCTAAATTTCAGAAATAAAAGCACACGGTAACTGCTAAAATGTAATGACGTAATTTGAGTAACGAGGTTAAACAGACAATATTACTGCGCATTAGAATGAAGACAGACAATACGGTGAAACCCCTCTAAACCGGAACCTCTTAAAACCGGAATTATCTCTAAACCGGACAAAAACGTTGGTCCCGTTTCAAACCCTTCTTTACTTTAACCCTTTACAACATGAACTAGTTCTATATTCTAGAAGGTGAAAGCTTAAATCAGATTGAAAGTAAAGTAGAATGCGCCTATAGGCGCATTCTGCTTTAATTTCAACCTGCTTTTAGTGATCAGTTTATTTTCCATACTAGAAACAAGCTATGGGTTAAAACCCCTCTAAACCGGAAACCCCTCTTAACCGGACGTTTATGTTGTTCCCAAACATGTCCGGTTTAGAGGTGTTTTCACTGTACACTTAACGAATCTTTTAAGTATGGTATCATATCTCCGGCGCTAATGACCAGATCGTTTTAAAACTTTGCAGAAACCAACAAGACTTATTTCTAATGGTAGAATGTTTACTTTATTTAGTAAACAAATCCCAGAAATATATAAATATTTACGAAAAATATGAATGAGTAAAAAAAGTTGGTTTCTCAAGAGAGAGAGTGGACGTATACAGAAAACTCGGGTGCGGTTCCTTACTCTTATTCGCTGGTTATCTCAGAAACCCAGTGTAAAGCACTGATCCATACATTAAGCGTCGGTTTTTGAAGAATTGGTCGGGCGGGGGATCGATCTTACGACCCCTGGTATCGTAGTCTAGCACGTTACTCTTCAACCACGTTCGACAGTGAGTGCAACAAAAAGTCGTTAAAACAGTACTTTAATGTCAATTTACACACACAAACAGTGTAAATTCAGTAACGCCTTTGTCCAGCATCGCTTATAACAGCCTGACGTCGACGTCATATCGACATGACGTATAATTGAACGGTTATTCAACGTCGCTCTATCAAGATATAGAGGATAATTGTTTGTTTCAGTATAAGATAAAAATTTAATACATTGAGTGAACATCAGACGTTATATTTTCACGAGTGGCGAAGCCACGAGTGAAAATATAACAGTCTGATGTTCACGAAATGGATTAAATTCGATCTTATACTGAAAAAATACAATTATTCTATTTATTTATGCTTTTAAGCCACTTTTTAAACGAAATTGTTCGACAATTGAGAAAGCGAAAGTACATGATTTACCCCGTGTTGAGCCCCAACTTTATATCGAACACATTTTCGAAACAGTTTCCCGTACGATGACGTCACTTATTTATTGATTTGACGTCATCCGAATTACTTCGTTGCTCCCGAGTTTGGATTCGTGCTCTTCCGGTGAGTAGTTCGCGACAAATCGGACTGTCGGAATTTAACGATAAGACACGATTGACTACGATTCTTGGGGAGCCCTACGGGGAAAAATCATAATAAAAGCGATTGGTGATAATCCACTGCAGTGGATTACCAAGTGATAATCCACTACTATTTCGTGCTAATCCACCGAAAAGCATAAATGAATTCGTCCAACAACATGTTTTTTCGAATGTGCGGATTGATTGCGGATGCAAGAGAAAAGTATCGAAACAATTTCTCCCCAGTTCCAATTTTCTCGGTCTTGCCGTTTCATGCATGGTTCACTGGGATTTCTAACATACTTTTTTAAATTTGATAACGATATGACATTTCAATGTCCGTCAATAGCCAACACGCAAATAATCGTGTAGTACTTCTTATAAATAAAAGATATATAGCGAAAATAAAATTACACACTTAGAAGATTCGTTAAGTGTAGATTACATATAAGTAACATAGCGTCCGATTCTTTTGACCTGTCAGAGTTATTTTTAGAACAGTATAAATGATCCTCGTGCAGCACGAGACAGCTGCGCTAGTTTTACTGATATGTTATTCATACTCAATAAACGTTTTATGCTAAAACATTTATGTCCATTGCAAACAGGTTGGACGCCGGGTAACCCGGCGTCTGATCAGGCTCCAACCTGTTTGCCACCCAGATTAAAAATCTACAGTTTAGTGCATTGTGTTTGCGTTTATTCGGGACTCTGCAGTACATTACACACACGAAATACAGCTTTCCGTATCCCTGGCTGGCAGTACGGAAATCAACGAGTACGGTGATCATCCCTTTTAAAATTTTAGAATTTTCCTATCTAAAAATAACTCTGACAGGTCAGAAGAAAACACTAATACCTTGAAATGTCCTCACCACAACACACCAGCGGTTCTAAAACAACAACAAAAAAGTAATGTTTGAAACTAGTTGATCTTTAATGCTGCATGTTGAACCGCTTCAAAGAAAACAACGATACAGTAGCACAGTATGTGGACTCCTACTGTACCCTCTACGGAAGTCGGTAGCTATTAGGGATACAGTTTTACCAAATAGGTATACAAACGTGTTATTTGTTGCTCATCGCGTGGGTATAAGTAAGTTTTGAGACGGCTAATCGACGAATTTACCCTTTTTACATGTGATCAAAGCGCTTAACAGCGCTAAGGGCCTGGCTATTTACATTTTCAGTAGCAGGTCAACAACACTCTAATTTTAAAATACACCTGCTCTTTAAAAATCCCATTCAAAAATTGTCCATTACTTTTGGGAATGGAGAGTTTGGAACAATAGGTCTCCATTACTTTTCCATACACACGTGTGTAATATGTACATATTTGTGTTGGAAAAGTAATGGAGACGTATGGCCCGGCAAATCTCCATTCCTGAATACAAAGAAAAAACCACTTACCGAAGATGCAGTGTAATCTTGAAAGAGAGGTTGCCTCTACAAATGCAGAACTAAAGAAATGCAGAAGGCTCCTATATTAACCTTCTGCATTATTTTTGTCCTGTATATTTGTCCTGCCGCAGCATGAATTGAATACTACAAATACATGTATACCGATTTTTAGTGGTAGCTGAAGACAGGTTTGAGTGTGCATACAGTAAAACCTCCCTATAACTACAACTAATTATTGTTTTACTATTTTGTGTCTTAGACCGATGACTATATCTATTTAAAGGAAAGTGAAAGTGACACAGAAAACTCATTTCGAATCTTTCTGCTTTACTTACACCTTGCTTTAGCTGTCACCTGTATTGTATTCGCCTCCAGCAAGAAAGTTTTGAATGTACGTTATAAGACGCCGACAAATTTGGCGTCTTAACAGAATCCAATTATTTTGCATCAAATTATAATATAATTTGCAAACAGCTTGGATCCAACCCTGCCACCAAATACGTCGTGTCTCATGTGGATCAAAACTGGTTTACACTTGATAAATATATCCATATCCTCAAGTATACACGTGACTGATATTGGTTAAGCTTTCAGAGTGAAGCAAACAATAACTTAAGCAGACATTACTGAGTTTGGTATACAAGAACACCTCTTTATTGCGTCGACTCGATCAGGCTATTTTAATTGTTTTGTGTTTAATTCAAGTAGCTGCTTTAAAACAAGGTGGAAGTAAAATAGAAAGCACCTTTTGAATATTTCAGTTTTACTTTCATTTTTCTGTAATCCCCATCTGTCTTTTATAGATCTACAATCAATTTAGTAGCCGTCTCGTCGATCTGTTAAGTAGTCATGATAGATGGGGTTTACTGTATAAATTGCTCAGGTTGTGTCTGATATGGATTTTAACCGTTATCCTGTAGAGTGTGGCCATAATAACATGACCACATTAATAAGATCCAGATCAGATGCCGAGTAAGTTGACCACGGGTCCGGATCTAAGATGCTTGACAATAGTCTCCATTAATTCTCAGGAATGGACAGATACTCGACCATTCTCCCTAACAGCATCCAGCATCACCTGTCTTTCCCGCTGTATTTAATCTGGGTTAACTATCTCTCGCAATCATGTTACGTAACGCTAGCCATTGAATCGGTAAACCGTTTGTAATCACTTGTACACAGTACAGTACTACTTCGAGGTTGCCACCCTTATCCTGAATGTTTCGGGTGATTTTCTCTTTCCTGTATATCAATGCCCTTTAGAATGATATATCACACATGCATTTTGCACTAATTATATTGAAGTTACTGATCACTACTTAAAATTGTCCCCCGTATAAAAGGCCCATGTGCAAAAATGCAAGAGTTATAGCCAAGGTTAAGGTTTTTGACACAGACAGGCCGACAAACGGACAAACAGGCTAACAGACAAGCCAAAATCTATATGCCCCCGAATCATAGATTCTGGGGGCATAACAATACAAAGACTTACATCAACACCATTGAAACCAAAACAAACAGCTGTTCGTGTATACTTCAGACCAAGCAATGGAATTGAGTGCTTGTTTTGAAAGAAATTCAAGAAACGTCCACTTTGGAAGATGTAGCTGACCACAATACTTGATGTCTTAAACCCTTTGACAACCATTGTTTTAAAAATTGCATCAAAGCAAGCTGTACGATTACCAAATTATTTAAGAAAAGTATATGCAATTATTGTACAGTGCGTTTTCGATTAGGCATACACTGCTGAAAATATATCGGCTATTAGGCTGACAGTGCATGTTTTCAATACGAGTCATTCCAAGCAATAGTTTGACCAGTTTCTACTGTTCAAGTCAAAAAGCAACGTTGGTCCCTTTAGATACACCAACGTGTGTTTTGGTTAAACAGTTTTGACAACGAATATATCAGCAATTGTGCAACACAAGTAACACTGTATGCCTATTTGGCGAAACTGTATCCCTAATAGCTACCGACTTCCGGAGAGGGTACAGTAGGAGTCCGCATACTGTGAGTAGATCTTATATTATATTTTGTATAATTATATATTGATATACTGTTACTCTATGCCTTGTTAATATATATGTTAAGTTTGTAGATTCGATGGGATAACCAACAGGTTCAAAGAAAAGAAAATAGCGTATAGTTGGTCACTTGTTCAATTCCCTTATATATCTACATTAGGGTAAAGCAATATCCAGTATCGGACCTTCGAGAGAGCAGCCGCCCTCACGGGAATCCTGTTTGAAATGGGAATCGAACTACATGTATCAAAAACACCCGTTACGGTTACAAAACGATTAAACAGCGTTATTGACTATGAAACATGGCAGACAGCAATGCTTGCAAAATATAATTGTATGAGTGTTATAGATCGTTTTTATTGACCTGACAGGGCGGAGTTTCGATACGGACCTTTGCATTCCAACTTTGGGGCCGACAACACGCTCTTGTATTATCGGAATTTACCGTTATCGTCTGCCGTTTTTTTCTCAACATTACATATCAATAGACATTTTGACAGAAGGAAGATAATGAAAAATGACAGACAGCTTGAATCCAGATCAGACGCCGCGTCACGCGGCGTCTGATCTGGATTCAAGTTGTTTGAAAAATGTTAACCAAGCATTAATTTCTCTTCCTATAACAATTCCCTACGAACAACACACACAGTCTTCCATTTTGTGTTGTTGTAGAGAGGGAGCATTGTATATACCAATTGCACGTGGATATTGGTGCACGCATAAATTGTGTTTTTTCATCTTGAAAGTATCGGACAAAAACGATACAATACGGAACTATACACAGAGAGCCAGAACGTAGGGGGTATTAGTGGCCTTAAATGACCAAAACAAATTATATGAGTATATATCATAGACAAGGGGTCGAACTGTCAACAGGGCCATTTCCCTACCTCCCATGATAAACACGTCATTTTTTCTACACGTTTTGATCAATTCAACTAGACTCAACAGTTTCAAGTACCTAACTAGTCACACTATTGATAACCATTTACTTTTATCCTGCAATTGTACTTGGTCTAAAACAAAAAGCAAAATCCGCGCGGAACGATGCCCAATTTGCGAGGTAGGCAGAACTGGTGCAATCCTCATTTTCAAGACTGAACAGCAACATAACGTCATGCAGGGGAGAAACGGGCGCATGCAATCAATAAACGAACATATTACATGCAACTTACCCGCATAAACCGTCCGCGAACCGCTCTCGAATCCACCAATTTCGCTCACTTTCTGTTTGAACACTCAAATATCAAGAGCTGACCGCCATATAAAATCACATGACCGTCATTTCATTGGCTCTTGGTATCGACTGACCCAATGAAATGACAGCTTACAAACGAGTAGTGTTATTGAATATGGAGGTCAGCTGTTGATATTTGACTGTTGAAACAGAAAGCGAGCGAAATTGGTGGACTCGAGGACCCGAGGGCGACGGTTTATGCGGGTAAGACCTGTTTTAAGCTACGATCTGCTAGGATAAAAATCCGAATACTTAGGAACAATCCGGAGAAATGGCAGCCCTGCCTTCGGGTAACGTTTTTTTCTGAAATTCACTCCGTACCTAAATAAATGATGCTTCTATTCAGGCACAATTAATAATGAATTAATAAACCAAGTCTTTAGTCAGAGAAAACATCTTGAATGAGACTTAAAAAGCCGTTCTAAAATATAATACAGTGCTCCCTCTCTACAACGGCCCTCCAAACAACGACTCCCTCTTTACAGCGACACTTTACTCAATTCCCTAAATAGAACATTCATGTCTAACGCCTATACTGCTGCAATGTCGTCTGCTTAAAGTTGTCGTCTGCTGGTTTTCTCAAACTGGACATTTTGAAAGAAAAAAAAACCGTAATGACGAGTGACAACCAGCTTGAATCCAGATCAGACGCCGCGTCACGTCTGATCTGGATCAAGCTGTTTGCAAATGTAAACAAATTTCCTTATCCATAACGACTCCCTCCGAACAACGCATACTATTTTTGTCTCCCATTGGGTGTCGTTGTAGAGAGGGTAAGCTGTAATAGCAAAACAATAAGCACCATTTGTCATTTCTGTGAAATAAGCCAAAAGCAGTTCATAACTTAATCACGAATTTCAATAGATAATTGATCGCAAACATGTGCCGTTTATCGGTTTAAGTTTTTAAGTCCGATTCCCAACACTAGTGGATATACTAACCGCCGCTATTGTCTCTTGTTCTCGTTAAGGCAACATCATGGGCAAGGAATTGTCCCCATTGCATAACCATGTAGGAAGCCTTCTTCTCTCGTAGTAAAGGGCTCGTTGTCCGATGAATGATATTGCTGATCAAACGAGCGCTTGGTAAATCCCCGGAACAAGCACTGGCCACCCGTGGAACAGACACTCCTGTGAAAGATAAAATTCCAAACAATACTAACAGGCTTGAACTAACTACGAGATATAAGGAACACAGTGAAGGTAGGAAACATATTGAATTCTTCCCAATATATGTCGTCCTTTTGTATCCATTGAACACAGTTTGGATCCAGATATGACGTCGAGTAATTCGGTGTCTGATATGGCTCCTAACCATTTGCAACATAGATAAAACATATTATCTACATTTTGAAAAATCAGCATTTGTAGTTTTTAAGGAATATATAAAATATCTATTGTTTTAACGGAGGTATAAAAAAACACCTACATGTACAGTGGAGAATCTGTTATTCTTTCCCGTTTAAACGCAAACGTACGCAAACGCAAAGCGCTAAAACGTAGAAAAGAACAACTTTTGGACAATTCTGATAATTCTTGTTTATCTTGGTGGCAAACAGTTTGGAGCCTGATCAGACGCCGGGTTACCCGGCGTCTGATCTGGCTCCAAACTGTTTGCACTGCAAATAATGGTTTTAGCGTAAACGCGTTTATTGGGAAAGAATAACAGATTCTCCACTGTAGTCTCACTGTATAAAAACCATGAAAGTGTGGTCATTTTATTTCATAACTCTATGAAAACAAAAATATTCGATAAAAGAGTCTGACATAGGTGCTCATTATTTAGTCCCTCCGCCATATACATTTACCGCCACAACACGAATGGCGTCATTTGGCGTCCCGCATTGTGCAGCGCTTATAAAGAACAGTTGGACAAAGAGAAAGTAGACCTGACCTGACAGGGGGTATCAATAAACAATACAGCCAATCACAGCTATCCAAAGGTAATGAAAACAACCAAAATTAAATTAATTAGTGATTGCGTGTAACTTTGTTTCCCTTTCCCCCAATAGAAGCGACTTTTAGCGCATTCAGTTTATTCCTCCGCGGTAGAAAATAGCTCCAATTTATACAGTCATGGATATGTATCATAAGACGTTTTTTTTTATTGTATCAGATTGTACCTGAAAGCAGGTAGAAAGTAAAGCATAATGCGGGTTAATGTTCTGGGGCAAGGGGTTAAGAAGGCCGGAATAACGTCTTCCAACCTGTAGGAAACTGATAACTCATGAATGACACACGACCAGTATCGACACCGAATATACATTACGAAACAATGGTAGGGATAAGGGTTAAACGATTTTCATACCGTTTAGAGCATGCAAACAGCCTGAAGTAAATCGACGTCTGGCCAGGCACCAATTATTTTTTAACTCAGATAAAATAGTTGTGATTTCTTGATATTCGTGCAGTATGATGCTTTAGTATTCTTTGAACAATTCGACACAGCTTATAACGTGTTTGAGTTAAGTCTGAATTCGTTTGGTCAGATTTGAGCAAAAGCTCAGATCTGACCAATCAAGTACTTGAGAACAATATTGAACCAGATGACAGTATGACGGCGAATGGATAAAATAAAAACTTCACGATTAATTTGGCACCGAAAGGGTTAACCCGTACATGTACCACGTTAATAGCGACTTGGCTAACACTTGCAAATAGTTTTTTATGCAGATCAGACGCCGCGTGACGCGGCGTCTGATCTGTATCTAAACTGTTTGTCACTAATATTAAATTTTCCTGCAGTTATAAAAAACATCAAAACTAATTTTAAAAAAAATTCGCAGACCAATATTCATTGTATTTGAAGCAGGCGACAAATTAGCATGATAAGGATTCGTCTTAACGCGGTTATGGGAAAGTATGGTGGCATATTTCTGACACCACTTTCTACTTAGCTTTCTGAAAAGTTTCGGTTAATATCTTACATAATTATCGAATAAGTATAGAAAGTGGAATACTTTCTTTAAAACCTGATAATTATCGCATCGCGTCAAATGACCTGTTAGTGCCACATACTGTCATGACATAATATCTCAGTAAGCTGAAACGTTTCTTGAAAAGTATCGTGTTAACCTACCTAAATATAGATATGCTGTACTTCCGTGTCCTTACCGAAGTCATCCGAATGCAATGTAATACTTTAAACTTCTCTAGTTAATCATTTAGTTAAGTAACTACATCAATTCGTTAAGTGGTGGCAGTTTAAAGCAGTATCATGACAAAGTTCGTGTTCAGATATGTATCTGGTTATCATGAAGAGTTCCACTTAAAAAATAATGATCTGAAAACTAACGCGAAAGTTTTTGTGAAAACTAAGTAGTTGAGTATTTATTTGAGATATTAACATGGTTCTATCATGATAAATACAGTAAAACCTCGCTATTATGACCACTAAAACAAAGGCTAATTGATTTTTTAATAGACGGGTGACAGTTTAAAGCAAGGTAACAGTAAAACAGAAAGCTCCTAAAGGAGCTTTCTGTTTCACTGTCACCTTGCTTTAAGCAGTCACCTGTCGTACACACCTAATAGTTAACACAATTAAGTGGTCGTAATAGAGAAGTTGTACTGTATGTGGTTAACTGGTGTCAGAAATATGCCACCATAGAAAAGGAACAATGTCGTCTCTACTGTACATACGTACCGTCATCATATGCTGCTGGTAAAAGCCGGTTGTAGACACCAGGAGCCTCTCCCCATGTCGGATTGTTTAAATTGTTACACACACCGGTGATTGATCGATATCTCTCACTAGCGTCACATCCATTTCTTTTTTTCCTTGAAACCTGCTCTGGGGTCCGGTTGAAATCTTTACAGTTTTCCATGCACTCCGGCCTTATTAAAGTAGAATACAATTGAACAGTTGCAAACTTCAGTAAAACCTCTCTATCACCACCATAAAATATGTTATCTATCAAGTTTGTAATGCAGGTGGCTGCTTAAAGCAAGGTGACCGTAAAACAGAAAGCTCCTGTAGGAGCTTTCTGTTTTACCGTTCACCTTGCTTTATGCTATTACATGTCAGCTGTATTTTATGGAACTTCTTTTTAATTGGCGTAATAGAGAAATTAAACAGTGCAGTCAAACCTCTATAACTCAATCTAGCTTACAGTACTGAACCTTATTAAATTAACAATGTTTGCGATTCGCTTGCAATTCGATGGCAATTCGCTTACAATTCGATGGCAATTCGCTTGCGATTCCAAATAGTAACTGTACCCTCGGATAAGTTTGCCTGAATGGTGTTTCTAACAAATATTCGCAAATTTATATATTTATATGCCATCGTTAATTGTTTGGATTCCATTTTTGTCACAACCGGTTCGGCAAAATCGCGTAAAAGTAAGATTCATCTTTTGAAGCACCCGATTCGATGGCAATTCGATGGCAATTCGCTTGCGATTATCAATCAAATTTAGTAAGGTTCAGTACTGTAACCCTTTCATGATCAAGTTTATCGTGCGATTTTACGCCTTCACCGCCATACTGTCCGCTTCGATAATGTTGTCTGCAACATCGTTTTTAAAAATTCGATTTCAGGCAGTATAACTGACGTATTTTCAAAACAAGTGGCAAACAGTTTTTTATCCTGATCCGACGACGCGTTACGCGGCGTCGGGTCAGGATCAAAACTGTTTGTAAATGCGCTTAATGACGTAATTGAGAGTGAAAAGTTTACATCGAAATGAAAGTACTTCTACAGTAGACTTCCTACATGTAACTCAAATTCGACTCAGGCGAACAGACTCGTATTTCAAGTTGAAAAATTCAACGTTTTAACTTTTAGGTTGATGACCCCTATTGAGATCAGACCAAAATCGGAACTCTACGTGAAGCGATTGGCCAGTCTCGTCAATTGTCGACCCGTTGTAATGGAATTGTAAAATTGTACATAACATAAAAAACTCGGTAAAAAAGTTATAAATTGCTATGTTACAGTGGATAATCTGTTATTCTTTCCCGTTTAAACGCAAACGTACGCAAACGCAAAGCACTAAAACGTAGAAAAGAACAACTTTTGGACAATTCTGATAATTCTTGTTTATCTTGGTGGCAAATAGTTTGGAGCCTGATCAGACGCCGGGTTACCCGGCGTCTGATCTGGCTCCAAACTGTTTGCACTGCAAATAATAGTTTTAGCGTAAACGCGTTTATTGGAAAAGAATAACAGATTATCCACTGTAACATAAAAAAACTCGGTAAAAAAATTATAAATTGCTATATTAACCTATCTACTACCTGACCAAAGTACAATGGCTATTTCATTAAAATCTGGATCCTGATAAAACGCCACGTTAGCAGCGTCTGATCGGGATTTAAACTGCATAGCTCTTTTGAAGTTTGACCCTTTTAGTCAAGTGATACATGTATAATTTCATAAAACAGCCATTTAGAGTGTGCTGACCAGTACTTGAAAACAAAATACGATCATGCTCTGGCCATTGGATTTTGCCGACTGAATAAGATTTAACCCATTACCTGATTACCTATTTTTAGCTTTGAAGACATATAGCCACTTAAAGCTGAATGAAAGTGAAGCAGATTGCTCCTTAAGGATTATTCTTCTTTACTTTGAACATTATTTAAACCATTACTCCATAGCCTGTTTCTTGTTTTGAAGACAGGTGAGCAGGTTGAAAGTAAAGCAGAAGTGCCTTAAGGCTATAATCTGTAAGAATAAAGAAACTATTTCTTATGATGCATATGCATTACTGTATTAAACTATTTTCTTCAGTGGAAGAATAAATTAAAGGCGTAAAAAGGTTTACTTATGTGGTAATGGGTTTCATTCTGTGTTTGATGTTCTGAGCACTTCCTACAGTGAGACTACGTTCCGCATTAACCCCTTCACTGCCGTGACGTCATCAATTTTAAATAATTGTCGTCTGCTTTTATTTCTAAAATTTAAATTTTAGGTATTTTCACTTAAGAAATGCTGAAATGAGTGTCAAACAGTCTGGATCCTGACCAGACGCCGCGTAACGCGGCGTCTGATCAGGGTCCAAACTGTCTGCAAATAACTTTTGTACTCGGGGTAAGGCAGTGAATGGGTTACTATTGAATTAACTAGAAGCGTGAAAAGGCTTATTTAAGGAGTAATGAGTGACGCGTTTTCAGAACTCACGAATACTGTTTTAGCCGACTGGCTGCCTTTAAAATAATTTATACAGATAGAAATAATAACAACAACCTACATTGCTATCAGCGTACATGTATAATGGCATCTTTTAAAGAAAGTGTGGCCCCAGAAAAGACCACAACTGTTTGCAAAGTCGACTTCATTTGGTAGCGAATGGATTAAACCCTGTATTGCCTTACTCTCAGTCAAATTGTTTTGTTTTTTTTGCAAACTGCATGTTTTAAACCGTAAAAGCGACGTCTGATAAGGATAAAACCTGTTTGACACCCATTTCAATGTTTCTTATTCCTTAAAAATTAAATTCAATATTCTCCAATAATAATTCATTTCGCCCCCATGTCAATGTACTTTTCAAGGGTACAAACAAGTTATTTACGAATCGGAATAACACACGCACAAGTTTTCTAATCAACTGAAATGCATCAATTTTACCGCATGCAAAAATAAGATTTAAATATAATAGTGTAAGCTGATTTGTTTGATACATTTATTATCGGAAACGGTTGGGGGTTTTAGGAGAAATTAACTCAGAACTGTTCGCTGTGGCTCATGTGGAATCCATTTTGGAATTTCTGTTCGACTTTTCAAACGACCCTCGATGTTGTTCGTGTAGCTGGCCAACGATATCATGCAAACAGGTCGTTTTTGTGTAAATTGTTGCGATCGGAGGCCATCGATGGACTCCGATTCGGTAACTGAGCACGCTACTGATTGAATACAGTAAAACCTCTATAGTATGCCCACTTAACAAAGACTTATTGATTGAATGAAAGACAGATGACAGCTTCTATAGGTGCGTTCTGTTTACTTTCACCTTGTTTTAAGCAGTCACCTGTCGTACAGTGGAGAATGTGTTATTCTTTCCCAATAAACGCGTTTACGCTAAAACTATTATTTGCAGTGCAAACAGTTTGGAGCCAGATCAGACGCCGGGAAATCCGGCGTCTGATCAGGCTCCTAACTGTTTGCCACCAAGATAAACAAGAATAATCAGAATTGTCCAAAAGTTGTTCTTTTCTACGTTTTAGTGCTTTGCGTTTGCGTACGTTTGCTTTTAAACGGGAAAGAATAACAGATTATCCACTGTATAAAAGTCAAGGTAATAAAAATACGTACGCGCTATGGCCTGACAAGCACGATGTTATATTTGAGCATTTCTGTTCACATTTGTTGCCATGTTGAATGCCTTGCATATCCAAACACGTCAGATTAGTAACACCTGGATTGCCTGAAAAACACAGATATCGGCATTTAACCATTTCACCCTCAATGACGTAACAAAGTGCTTTTGCAAACAATTTGATCCTGATCAGACGCCGCGTAACGCGGCGTCTGATCAGGATCCAAACTGTTTGACATTTTTTAAAACTTCTTCAGTCATACTACCCTTAAATCTAATTGAAACGAATTTGCAGACAACAATACTGAAAGCGAAAGAGTTACCCTTTACCTGATAGCATGTATGTCTAGTAGTGAAGATAGGTGACTACTTAAAGTAGGTTGAACGTAAAGCAGAATGCGCCTTAAGGCGCATTCTACTTTACTTTCAGCCTACTATAAGCTATCCAGCGCTAGAATATAGAAAATATTCTATGTAAAATGTATTCATGACTGATTAAATTGGAACTATTTTCTTCAGCGGAAGAATAAACTGAATGCGCTAAAAGGCGTACTATAAGGTAAAGGGTTAACACAGGGAGGTAGTTTTCTATAGTTCCATAAGTAATTAACATTGAAAACAATGCCAATGGAGACGAGACGAAGAGCAATCGCCTATATCAGAGAGAAATAGAGCCAGGGAGAGGCAGACAGACAGGCATACCGACAGATAGACATACATACAGACATACAAAAAAGAAAAAGGTTAGATACATGTAGAGAATGAAGAGTCGGCTGAGCGGTCATTCGGACTGAAAGAAGACTATAACTTGGTACTTTTTATTTTTACATAGCACAAAATCCAGACTGACATAGCTACGAGTCAGAAAGAGAGACGTAGCAATAAATAAATATCAAGGGGCTGCATTGTATTTTTTACTTTTCTGATATTTTTTCTAAGCAAGACCACCTTAATGGCCCTGAAGCGCTCATAGCAGAACATTCATATTGTCAAGGTGACATTAAAATAAGGCAATTGGTTTCAGAAAACGATAGTTATAAACTTTATCTGAAACCATTTAAGGAAAGCCTTCCCCTACTTATCTGGCGGCTATTTTTTTTTAGCTCAAGGTGAGCTATTGGGATGGCCCTGTGTCCGGCGTCCGTCGTGCGTCGTCCGTCGTCCCTCGTCGTTAACAATTGCTTCAAATGACATCTCCTCCTATAGGGGGCCTACCGCTTGACAGAATTCAACCAAACTTTACAGGAATGTTTCTTGGGTCAAGCTCTTTCAAATGTGTTCAAAGAATTAAAACACAATGCAGAACTCTGGTTGCCATGGCAACCAAAGTGAAAAATAAGGAAATCTTAAAAAATCTTCTTGTCAAAAACTGCAAGGGCATGAGCTTAGATTTTTGGCACATAGCATCGCCTACAGGTCCTCTATCAAGTTTGTTCAAATTATGCCCCTGGGGTCAAATTGGCACCGCCCTGGGGGTCACAGTTTTACAAAGAGTTATATAGTGAAATTTTCAAACGTCTTCTTCTCTGAAACTAATGTGGCCAGAGCTTTGATATTTGGCATGGTGACACTTCTAGATGTCCTATACTAAAATTGTTCAAATGGTTCTGGTCGGTTGCATACATGTAACTAGGTCACAGGAGCTAAAAATAGATTATTTTCAATAAAAACTTAAAAAATCTTTTTGTCTGAAACTACAAGGACCAAAAATTAGATATTTCGCACATAGCATCGCTTATAGGTCCTCTATCACGTTTGTTCAAATTATGCCCAAGGGGTCAAAATTGGCCCCGCCCCGGGGGTCACAGTTTTACATAGAGTTATATAGTGAAGTTTTTAAACGTCTTCTTCTCTGAAACTAATATGGCCAGAGCTTTGATATTTGGCATGGGGAAACTTCTAGATGTCCTTTACCAAAATTGTTCAAATGGTTTAGGTCGGTTGCATAACAAGGTCACAGGAGCTTAAAATAGATTTTTTTCAATGAAAACTTTAAATATCTTCTTGTCTGAAACTACAAGGGCCAGAGCTTAGATATTTGGCACATAGCATCGCCTACAGGTCTTCTATCAAGTGTATTCAAATTATGCCCCTGGGGTCAAAATTGGCCCCGCCCGGGGGATCACAGTTTTACATAGAGTTATATAGAGAAAATTTCAAACGTCTTATTCTATGATACTAATATGGCCAGAGCTTTTATATTCGATATGGTGACACTTTAAAATATTCTTTACATATTTTGTTCAAATTGTTCACGTCTGTTGCATATCTAGGTCAGTCCTGGACATAAATCATTATCTCCATTTTTTCAGCTATTCTCAGGTGAGCGAAATATGCCCCATGAGGCTCTTGTTTCAAAATATGAAGATCTTTTTAAGACGCTTGAAAGAGGGTCACCCATGGATCTTTTCTGTAATGCGGTTTACAAATCGAGCCAGTGTTAAAAAACAAGACCATCATGTACGTAAGTGCATACAGTGGAGAAAACGTTATTCTTTCCCAGTAAACGCGTTTACGCTAAAACTATTATTTCTATTACAAACAGTTTGGAGCCAGATCAGACGCCGGGTAACCCGGCGTCTGATCAGGCTCTAAACTTTTTGCCACCAAGATAAAAAATAATTATCAGAATTGTCCAAAAATGTACTTGTCTACGTTTTAGTGTTTTGCGTTTGCGTTTCGTTTCGTTTAAACGGGAACGAATAACGTTTTCTCCACTGTATGTCCCAACCACTAGCGGCTATGTTTAAAGCTAGGGTACATTTGGAAGATCATGGTACAGAAGTGCTTTAGGGTTTGGGACACCAATTAGTCTTTCCTTTATAATTCTTATAAAATGTGTCATCTTCAAGGTCAAAATTTGTCACATTTTACAGTCAAGCCAGGTGCAACTCTATATTTTCCCTAAAGAACTGAAAAATGATAAAAAAAAACAAAAACAGGGGGTCATATGTTATGAAAGAAGAATTCATGACTTCAATGAAATGACTGGTGTTCTTCTACCGTTTGACAAAGGGGGCTTTGGTATATCGGGGTTCTGTTGTATGAAACGTCGTGCGACAAAAACGGCCGTAAATCAAAATTTTAAAATGCATATTATTTCTGATATCTCTATCTTAACCTGTCAGAAACAAGAAACATCTTTGAAACTGGCATAATGAGTGATATCGACATTTTAATGACATTTAAACTGCGCCTAAGGAAACTCAAGAATCAAAATAACATCTGGATCAAGTTTCGTACTAAAATATCAGAACCCCATGATATTACAAGCATTCCAGACAAACGAATGGAAGATTTTTCCCCGACCGTCCTTGGTGCCGATGAGATGGATATAGAAAACAAGAGGCCCATGCGGGCCTAAATATCGCTCACCTGGAAAAACCAACACAAGGGTCACATGACCCCTGGGGTGGGATCATTTTTTACCCCAGAGACAAAAATCTTGTTGAGGAACTTGAAAATTAAGTGTGCTGTCAAATATTTTCTACATGGATGGTTTCAGACAGGAAGACTTTTCATTGAAAAAATCTATTTTTAGCTAATATGACCCAGATATGCAACAGACCCTTACCATTTCAGCAATATTGGTAACGAACATCTAAAAGTGTCACTATGCTAAATATCAAAGCTCTTGCCCTAGTAGTTTCAGAGAATAATATTTCACTAAATAACTCTATGTAAAACTGCGACCCCTGGGGCCTTGGCAGTTTTAACCCAAGGGGCATAATTTGAACAAACTTGAATGAGGACCTGTAGATAATGCTTTGTGCCAAATATGTAAGCTCTGGGTACTGTGGTTTTTAGCTCCTGTGACCTAGATATGCAACTGACAGAAACCATATTAACAGTATTTGTTGAGGGCTTCTAGAAGTGTCACCATGCCAAATATCAAAGCTCTGGCCACATTAGTTTCAGAGATAAAGATGTTTGAAGATTTCACAATATAACTCTATGTAAAATTACGACCCCTGGGGCGGGGTCATTTTTCACCCAAGGGACATAATTTGAACATTCTTGATAGAGAACCTTAAGACAATGCTTTGTGCCAAATATCTAAGCACAGGGTACTACGGTTTCAGACAAGAAGATTTTTTAAGTTTTCATTGCAAAAATCTATTTTTAGATCTTGTGACCTAGATCAGCAACGGACCGGAAATGTTTGAACAACTTTAAAAGAGGACCATATAAGGTTCATACAGGCCAAGTTTGGTAAAAATCCATCTAGTAGTTTCGGAGGAGATGTCGTTTAAAGAAATTGTTGACGACGAACGAACCGACGGACGAACGACGGACGAACGAACGACGACGGACGACGGACAGAGGACGATCAAAATAGCTCACCTTGGTACTACGTGCCAGGTGAGCTAAAAACAAATAAAAGCATTTAATAAAGGAATGACCCGGAAGCTATATAAAAACAATAGGTCATATCTGACATACTTGATGCCTGTGATGTTAGAAGGATCTCAACCCTTTCACTGCGAAATCTCTCTCACAAATATTTACCCCTTCACCGCTTTTTTGTCGTCTGCTGCAGTATTGTTGTCTGCAAGTCACATTTCAACGTTAGACTTAAGGTTGTGTGACTTAATAAATAATCGATAAGAGTGTCAAATACTTTAAGTCCTGCAAACGCGTTTCAAGGTGTCATTGAGAGTGAAAGGGTTAAATAACAAGCAATTTAAATCAGAATATAATATGCGGTACAGAGAAGCCAACTGCATGGTTAAGACAGTGACGAAAGAGGCCAGGAGAAAAATGCATAGACATAAGGTATATTATGTGGCCACATTGAGTACAGCTTTCCAAAGAATGGCAGCCACACGACTAGCCAGTTGGCGAAAGACCTTACCAAAGAGAAATGAACAAGGTAACTGTGAACAATAAATCAAACACGTGTTCTACAGTTGAAAAAGATATCTTAAATAGCCTGCCTTAATACAAATATGAATTCTTCAACCATCAGACAGCTATGAACCAGGCAATATAAAGTTGTCAAGAATCATCCTTAGATGACGCTCTTTCAGTCCTCAGGGTACAAGGTTATAACGCGTTTGAGCTGACTCTGAGTGTGTTCTCACAAATCTGGCCAATCAAATGCTTGAGATCGAGTTTAGAATCAACTGAAAAGCTTTATAACCTTGGACCCAGAGTTAGAGGTAGTAGTCCAAGTACTGACATAAGAAAAGGCACATGGAGTTTATAATTTACCAGCAGAATACGTACAGCAATGCGGTGATTGCTTTATCGCTGTGCTGACAAATTTCTGCTACAAAATGTTGATAACATTGGTCTGGTCCACCACATGGACATACTTGCTAGTAAAAATACTAAAAATACTATGAAAAGAGACTTAAAACAGTGTAAGAAAAGGGCTGCCGTTTCTCCAGATTCTTCCTAAATCTTCGGATTTTTATTCTAGCAAATGGTAGCTTGACGCAGGCTTAAACAGCAGAATGCGCATAAAGGTGCACTTTGCTTAACTTTCAATCTGCTATATAAAAAAGAGAAAATTTGCAAATCAAAGGATTTTTCAAGATCCACTTTGGACAGCCCTGTAAGAACTGCTAGACAATAAGCCTCATCGGCAATCCAAGTAATATTATGTTTATACTCATCTGCCATTGACTGAAACAACTAACAGACGCGAACATCGTAGAAGAACACATTTCAGTGATGGATACAGCTTCACAGATCAGATATTGAACATATTAGTACGAGTTTTCGGTGAGAAATACCTCTAACATCTGATAGATCTGCTAGAAGCTTAAATTTTTTTCAAGACGGCATTTGATAGGGTTTACATGTAGCATGCAACAGTATAGACAACCATAAGGAAGATCATCAACAGTGAGAATCAGGTGCCTGTTTCATAAAACTTCGTACTACAAATGTTGTCGTAAGTCAGATTATAAAAGTCTCTATTATTATTTATTTCTCCATCTAATTCTGTCTTGTGACATCTCTTTGGAATTGTCTTGAAAATACAGGATTTGATACAGAAATAACATATATTCTAAACAACAATGTAGATTGTTCTCTTGCTCTGGCTTGTCCATTATAGTAATTCAATCCATTAACTCAGAGCAATGCTCTGAGTTAATGGATTAAATTACTATAATATATTCTAAAGTTTTGACATACGACCGTTTTTGTCGCACGAAGTTTTATGAATCGTGCCCCTGGTCGAGGCCATGCAGCAGATGTTTGAAAAAGCTTGTAGTGCATTGCTCATTAGTATGAAATTAGAGTTGGAAGTTTGGTTGGCATGTACTTGTCTCCGGCTCAGCACGCCTTTTAAAGACTATACTCCAGGGAACATTTAATAGGAAAGGATGCCCCTACGACCACCAATGTTACGAAGAAAATCAAGTGACATTTGAAATGACGTGATACTCTTTTACTTAACGGTTGGGAATAAAGAACAGATACTATGGAGCGATCAAGTTTGTTAGATATTGTAACGTGCAAACCGACAGACACAGGATAACAAACTCTGTCGGCGAAAAGCTTAAGCTCACATCATGATATGGTTGTTCCGCTATATATTCACTCAATTCCCAACATACAACAATTTGGGGAGTGTCAATTGCATAAAACTATATTCAACGTATGTTTAACAACTCTCCCTCCGAGAAGAGCCCTCTGAGACGTGGACCCTTGGAGAACCGGTCCGGCAGTTGTTTTTATCCAAGAAAAAACAAACCCGATCGATGCAAAGCTTGAGTTCGCACCAAGAGATGTTTCCAACATACAACGACTTTGGAAGCCTTATAAATTTCCATTTACCAACGTACCTGCGATTATATATGACTCTCCTCCTCGAAGAGTCTCGTCATTGTTGTTGCTGCTAAGGTTTATAGTCCCGCATAAGCTTTTTCTGGTGCGTCATCCCATTGTCTCAGGATTGAGACAATGGTCAGCATCATGCCTATTTTTGTCTGGACTTTGGCTTGGGAGGAAATTTATGTATAGTCAAACAAAATTTAACTTTGAAACGACATTGCACACAACAAAATTGAAACAGGCGTCAATGAAACGGTGAAGAGGTAGAAATCTCACGAATAAATTGGCAGTGAAAGGATTAAACCCCTACAGTGGAGAATCTGTTATTCTTTCCCAATAAACGCGTTTACGCTAAAACTATTATTTGCAGTGCAAACAGTTTGAAGCTAGATCAGACGCCGGGTAACCCGGCGTCTGATCAGGCTCCAAACTGTTTGCCATCAAGATAAACAAGAATTATCAGAATTGTCCAAAAGTTGTTCTTTTCTACGTTTTAGTGCTTTGCGTTTGCGTACGTTTGCGTTTAAACGGGAAAGAATAACAGATTCTCCACTGTACCATACTAGTGTAGGCAATAAAGGCATTCCATTGCTTTTGAAAGGTGTCATAAGAATTTTTCGAAAGGTTAGCCTGTCATTTTTGCTCCACATTTAAAGGGTCCAGACTTCAAAACGGCGTCAAAATGGACCGCCGTTTAGTTAGAACTTCATTTTTCAGTATACAATGTCATGACATAACGAATCATTAAAGGCACAATCCCGCTCAAATTGGTGTTTAAAACGCGCAATTTCTTATATGTGTGCATTTTCTATGTATTAAAACTAAGTGAAATCGAGTGTAAGAAGCCTGACATATGCACCCACTTCGTAAAGAATCCTACCTAAATGTGTCGAATTCTTATCGTGGTGGTTTACATTATAAGCGGGTTTGTTTACAAATAAGATTACGGGCTGGTTCCGAGAACTCTCGATCGATCGCATAAAGGTCACGTGATTGATTCGGCCGCGACAATGTGCATACATTGCATCAGTTTAACGGCCAAACTTAAAGGAGTTGTCTCTCTTTGGTTGTAAAGCACTCGACTTGTTGTATAGAATTATGCAAATGAGCTTTACCGAGTATGTCCGTAAATTTTCGTCGCTATTCAAAAATAAACAAACTTGATTACTTGTTTCCACAAATTTCACTGTTCGTTAGCAATATTGCTTCAAATATCACCACGTATTACTTCTTTTTATATGGAACGCTTACGATAGTGACATGAATTTCATGTAAGAAAAATGTTTGATTCTGTTTATGTGGGAGTAATATAGTGGCTTTAAACAAACAAAAATATTACAGGATTCTCAGGACACATAGTTTAAATGGTAAGATGTGATTTGTACATACCGTCATAGTACGTGTTTACGCATGTGTCATATAACTGACTCATTCTACACACAGCCCCCTGTCCTGTAGCTCTTCCGGGGAGGAACACGACCGCCATGGATAGAACAAGGAGCAGTGACGTCATCCTCATGGTGTAGAAATGAGTTGTCCTACAAAGACACACAGCGGGGTACAGTGGAGAAGATGTTATTCTTTCCCGTTTAACTCTTTCACTGACAAATGCGCCAAAAGGAGATTTTGCAAACAGTTTGAATCCTGATCAGACGCCGCGTAACGCGGCGTCTGATCAGGATCCAAACTTTTCGTCACTCGTTCCAACGTTCCTTCAGTCAAAATAGACCTAAATCTGACTTGAAAGAAATATTGCAGACGACAGTACCAATGCAGATGATATTTTGATGATAAAAGAGTTAAGGCAGACGAAATAATTTGGCAGTGAAAAATGTAAACGCAAACGAAACGTAAAACGCATTGCTTGTAATATAATATAAAAAATGACAATGGTGTTGCCATATCTGACTATTATTTTAATCTTAGCGATCGAGATAAGTCGATAAACTTTATTCAGAAAACTTTTGTTAGACCAATTTTTAGCTCGCCTGTTTGTAGAACAGCAGAGCTAATGACATACCCCCGGCGTGAGTGAGCGTGAGCGTGGCCAAGGTTAAAACTTTTGGACGGGTTGTTTTAAAGCTTAATAGTTGTGCTAGGATGCTGAAATTTTGTATGTAGGTTCATTTGGGGTTAAAATTTTATGTTATGAAGTTAAAATTCAAAAATGATTTTTATTTTCTTTTTTCAATTTTAAACATGTTTTGGACTTTGGTTTTTTGCTACAAAACCCCAGGTTAAAGTTTTTTGGACGTAAAGTTTTTTGGACGGGTTGTTTTAAAACTTAATAGTTGTGCTAGGGTGCTGAAAATTTGTATGGAGGTTCATTGTGGGTTAAACATTGATGTTATGGAGTTGAACTTTAAAATTATTTATGTAATATTTATTTCAAAATAAACATGTTTTGGACGTAGGTTCTTTGCTACAAAACTCCAGGTTAAAATATTTTGGACGGGTTGTTTCAAAGCTTAACAGTTGTGCTAGGTTGCTGAAATTTTGTATGAGAGTTCATTTGGTGTCAACATTGATGTTATTAAGTTAGAATTTAATTTTTTTTTGGTCAATTATTGACGTTTTGGACTTAGGTATTTTTCTACAAATCACCAGGTTAAAGTTTTTTGGACGCGTTGTTTAAAAGTTTAATACTTGTGCTTGGGTGCTGAAACATTGTATGAAGCTTCGTTCGGGTCAATGTTTTTGACTTAGGTTTTTTTACTACAATCACCAGGTTAACGTTTTTTGGATGGGTTGTTTTAAAGTTGAATATGTGTGTTGGGTGCTAGAATTTTATATGGAGCTTTATTTGGGAACACATATTGAGGCTATGGAGTTGGAATTAAAATTTATTTCAATTATTTCAATTTTTGACATGTTTTGAACTTGTTGTTTTGACCTAAAATCACCAGGTTAAAGTTTGTGGATAGGTTGTTTTAAAATTTAATATAACTAGACTAATACTCATCATTCATTAAATAATCTTTCTAAACTGAAAATTGATTTGCTTTCGATACACGATGTTTTTAGACTTAAATTTTAAACAGGCGAGCATCAGGTGGCTTTAGTGTAAACTAGTGTATACATTGGCAAAATATCGGATCTGACCAATCAAATGCTTGAGAACGATCTCAGACTAAGCTCAAAAGCTCTATAACCGTGGTGCTTACATGCTAATCATCTTCAAAGCATAATGTAAGTAAAGTTTGTATCGACTTATAACTTATACATGTATACATGTATATGTTTATTTAAAATAACACCTTAATACGAGACAGCAGAACATATCTGAGTCATATACATATGTACCAATACACAACATAGATATGAAGATATTATAATTTTATTAAGATAACACTTAGTAATATTTCTGTTAATTGATAGTTTTCGTTTCTGTGAATTATATTGCTCCACCACTCTGTTTGTTTATTGTAGACTATAGACGACCATCTATGTACGTGTATTACCCTTTCACCCTCAATGACGCCATAAGGCGCATTAAATTTTGCAAACAGTTTTGATCCTGCTCAGACGCTGCGTAACGCCTGATCAGAATCAAAACTGTTTGTCACTTGTTTTGAAAATTAGTTAGTTGTACTGCCTTATATATAACTTTGAAGCGATATTGCAGACAACAATATAGAGGCAGACAAAATATGGCGGTGAAGGGGTAAAACCCGCACGTACAGTGGAGAATCTGTTATTCTTTCCCGTTTAAACGCAAACGTACGCAAACGTACGCAAACGCAAAGCGCTAAAACGTAGAAAAGAACAACTTTTGGACAATTCTGATAATTCTTGTTTATCTTGGTGGCAAACAGTTTGGGCCTGATCAGAGGCCGGGTTACCCGGCGTCTGATCTGGCTCCAAACTGTGTGCACTGCAAATAATAGTTTTAGCGTAAACGCGTTTATTTTGAAAGAATAACAGATTCTCCACTGTAAAATTTTATCATGAAAGGGTTAATGTAAAATAAAAAGTATGTATCATGTATGTTTATATGTATATTGATTTTAATATTGCATTTAGTCAAACGCCTTAAACCATTATATTCGATTTATTTGTCGTGTGCTTCACATTTCACAATAATTCAAGGAAGTTGTCGAAACGTTGTACAGTGGAGAAAACGTTATTCTTTCCCAATAAACGCGTTTACGCAAAAACTACTATATCCACTGCAAACAGATTGGAGCTAGATCAGACACCGGGTAACCCGGCGTCTGATCAGGCTACAAACTGTTTGTCATCAAAGTTGAAATCAGTTTTCAACATTGTAAAAAATTTGTTATTTTCTGCTGTTAAGTACATGTACAATGCGTTTGCGTTTCGTTTGCGTTGAACGGGAAAGAATAACAGATTCTCCACTGTATCAATTTTGTCAGCGTCTACAGTATGTTACACGTAGAGTGGGATACAGTGGAGAAAATGTTATTCTTTCCCGATTAAACGCAAACGAAACATAAACACAAAGCACTAAAACGTAGAAAATGTCAATTTTTAGATACTTCTTACAATTCATTTTTATCTGAGTGGCAAACAGTTACACGGCGTCTGATCTGGCTCCAAACTGTTTGCGATGGAAATGACGTTTTAGCGTAAACGCGTTTATTGGGAAAGAATAACACATTCTCCACTGTATATGCTTTTTTTTTAACTAAACGAATATCGAAAAAACGTTTTAAAATGCTGACAAGTTTAACACTTTCATGGTCAAATTTATCGTGATATTTGTATCCCTTCACCGCCATATTGTCGTCTGCTTCAATATTTATGTCGGCAATATTGTTTCAAGCATATATTTAAGGCAGCATAATGCGCTGTAACGCGGCGTCTGATCAGGATCAAAATTGTGCAAATGCGCCTTAACGCACATTCTGCTTTACTTTAAAACTGCTTGAAGTGGTGACCTCTCTTCAAAACACAAGCCCATAGGAACAGGGTTGAGCGGTGGGGGGATTGGGGAGGGGGGGGGGGGGCACAAATAAGTTTGCCAATATTATATTGTTGCAGATTATTTTACATAAATTCATGTTAATGCTTTACCTGTTTTAAATGTGCAAATGCTCCCAGAACGCACCAGATATCATCTAGAAATAAAGAAAATGTTCCCGGGGAGCATGCCCCCGAACACCACTAGTGTAACAGTGTATACACTGATCGGAGGGGCAAGAGTAGGAGTAGGTCGTAACCCTTTCAACCCTAAATTTCTCTTGTGGGTTTTTATTATTCTTTTGGACTCTTTAGTACAAAGTATTTTTTAACCAGTCTACTGTTGCATGCTTGATATTACAACAGACAACAATGAAACTATCAAACAGTGAAGACCCTGATCAGAGGGAGCCCTCTGATCATGGTCTACACTGTTTCCATATGTAATCAGTTATCTCTACAGAGGGCTGTAGGGTTGAAAGGGTTAAGCTATTAGCCGGGAGACAACGTCGAAAAAAATGATTATTCTATAACCCTTTTAGAGGATTTATTCTAGTGGGTATTTACATAGATTTATATATGTATATTATCTGTTTTAAATGCTCAATTTAAAACGCTCTTAGAATTACACCAGATATCATCTAGGGATAAACGTTTCCAGTGGAGCAAGTCCTTGGAAGCCCCCCCCCCCCCCCACCCCATCCCCCCAAACAGACACATACACATACACACTCTTGTAAGTGTGCGTTCACTAATAGTAGTAGGAAGGGATAGCTTGAAGGCAACCTGTCAAAAAATATTATTTGTATCCTAGATTGAACATTTTGGCCATTTTGAGTTGATTTTTGTTTTTTGCATAAATCTATGTTGGTATTATGCCTGTTTGTGATGCTAGAAAAGGACTTCAGAACGCACCAGAGCACCAGAGAACATCCAAGAATAAAATGTTCATGGGGGAGCATGCCCCGGACCCCTTACGGACCTCAAACTAGAACAGGCTAATGGGAAATGGGGTTGAACAGGAAGCTGTTTGAAAAGCAATCATCAAAGGAAAATAATAACCCATCCCATAAATGACAGTTTAATACAGAATGAACGTCAAGCAGAACGTGTTTTGCACGTTTTTTTTTTATCTTTAACCCTTTCACTCTCAATGACGCCTGAACGCGCATTTGAAAACAGTTTGGATCCTGATCAGACACCACATAACGCACACTTGTATCAATATGTTTTAAGTTAAACTATTTTGAATCTTACTTTGAAACGATCTTGCAAACAACAAAATTGAAGCAGACGACAATGAAACGGTGAAGGGGTAAAAAATTCACGGACAATTTGGCATTGAAAGGGTTAAGTAGCGCTACAGTGGAGAATCTGTTATTCTTTCCCAATAAACGCGTTTACGCTAAAACTATTATTCGCAGTGCAAACAGTTTGGAGCCAGATCAGACGCCGGGTAACCCGGCGTCTGATCAGGCTCCAAACTGTTTGCCACCAAGATAAACATGAAATATAAGAATTGTCCAAAAGTTGTTCTTTTCTACGTTTAGTGCTTTGCGTTTGCGTACGTTTGCGTTTAATCAGGCTCCAAACTGTTTGCCACCAAGATAAACAAGAATTATCAAAATTGTCCAAAGATTGCACTTTTCTACGTTTTAGTGCTTTGCGTTTCCGTACGGTTGCGTTTAAACGGGAAAAAATAACAGATTCTCCACTGTATCAGTGTTGTCGGCCTTGACAGTGAACGGTGTTACATGTAGAGCTTTCCCCCCTTACATTCTATCTGTTTAAAGCAACTATCCACTAGGATGCAGGAAACGTATGTTAAGCCGAATTCTTCACACTAAGAATTCTTCACACCGAAATCAGACGTGTGAAGAATTCGTACGAATTCTTCCACTCGTGTGACCAATGTGTAAAGATTTCGTACGAATATGTCACACAATGGCAGTGTGAGATTTCCGTACCCCCTTTTTTAACGACCTGTTGGTACCTACGGATTCTTCACACATCACCTTCCGTTTAACATTTCTTTATGAAACAAATTCTAACAACTTAGGCAAATCACTTTCCATAGCAAAAAAGATGGTGTATTGCGTCGTATTGTGGGATGACACTAGAGTTCTAGGGAAAACCAACATCTTCGGACAGGCGACCCTCTCACGTACTGTCACGACCCGGGATCGAACTCGGGATGCATTGTTAAGAAGCGGGTGCGCTAAAACTGTTTTATCCATCCTTTTACATGCAGTTTTTACGAATTGATCAATAAAGCTCTTAAACAGCCGACCTAAATCCGAAGAATTATCTGTGAATAAGTGCAGCCCTTTTCATCCCATGATCAAACTTATGTTCCGTTGAGTTTATGCTTAGTTCTTGGCTTCCTTTGAGGCATAATAGGCCAACGACCGACAGATTGCCGGCCGAATGCTGGTAGATTGTTGGTTTTCTAACGGGATAGGGAGGGATGAGCTCGTGGCCGTGGCCCAGTGCTCATAGTGACTATGACTTACACTCACTTAGGTCCTTACTGCTGTTGGTTCGAATCCCAATCTGAACACTTGGGCTTTTTCCTTTGGAGAAGCCTTCAAGCTGGCTATCGGAAATTCGGTGCTTTTACCCAGATGCAAATTTTTACCTGATTTATGACGTGCATCCGGTTTCTTCTCCCATCTGCGATTAGCTTTATGTCGAGATATGACTGAAATACTGTTAACATAGCATGAACTCAGAATTCTGGGCCTCGGTTTGATTTTAAAGTGGAGTTAAAAGCTAGTTTCAACGACGGTCATCGAAAAGACATCGATTTAAAATCGGTCGATTCGGGCGCCTTACACGTTGATCGGACCCGAGAAAGCTTTTGACCAAATATATACAAACGTATACAAGCGTGTCAGAGGTCGGGCAATGCCGTCTCCATCCGGCTTTTGCCTATCCTATAACGGCCGGTGTAATGACGAAAAGTGTCTCCACCACTCAGAATTTTGACCCCGGGACATTTTTTGACTCAGAAAACTAACCTCCCGTGTCATTTTACATGTATTATGCAAAAGCAAGTCCCAAGGACAGTTTTCTACATCAAAAATTGTCCTCATGTGTCACTCTTTAGAGGGGGACACATTTCGTCTTTACACCGGCGCCCGTCTGGCAACCGGATAACACCGGTTTCCTTTCGGTCTCCCACAGTATTGCACGTTATTTCTGAATGCCCATGATGATGACTACACGATAAGGCAATCGGTAGTATGGTTCCATGTACGAAAGTGAACAACATAACAAAGAAGTGAAATCAGCGCGTCTTTATAAACCTCATTCATATATTGAACCCACGATAACCAATATCGGGCGATGATGGTCGCCCGTCTTAAAACCGTTGCCCGTCCGGTATTTAAGGACTATCGCGGCAGTTTGTTCGAATTTTCAAAACATTCTTTTTTTTTTAATTTTGCATAGTGCAGAAATATTAAATAAAAATAGGGAGTCTCCGAACTGGTTTTTTTCTTAATAGCTTTCTTGACACGTGCTTTTGATCATAAAATCTTAGAATTTTTCATATGTTTTCACAAAATAGAAAATAATAGGAGCAAGTACCAATAAAAACATGGAAACAACATATTATTCCTCAATAAAGGGAACACATCAAATAGTTATATTTCAAAGTTTTTTCTCTTACAGTTCTTACATTCAGATTTTGACAAAATTTTCCCAAATATTGATAAAGCATTAATTTACTGAAATCACTAATAAAAATTATAGGTACCCGAACTATTTTTTCTAAAAAATACAAATGTCTGCATAAAGAGAAACGCATGTCAATCCAGTTACCTCAAAAAGCTTAATTGTGGGGTCATATAATTTGGCGGCCAAGATAAATAATACATGTATATACTAATAATGCTTGTATAGTGATTTATTGTTACCGATTAAACAGTGGATTTGGACACATTCTAGCATTTAAAAGTGGTTAACATATATCATTTATAGATAGCCCTATATGTAACTGGATAGACATGTGTTACTCTTTATGCAGACATTTGTATTTTGTAGAAAAAAAGTTCGGGTACCCATAACTTTAATAAGTGATTTCAGTAAATTAAGGCTTTATCAATATTTGTGAAAAATATTGGCAAAATCTAAAAGTAAGAACTGTAGGAGAAAAGAAATTGAAAAATATCTATTTGATGTGTTCCCTTTATTGACGAATAAAATGTTGTTTCCATGTTTTTATTGCTACTTCCTCCTATTCTTTTCTTTTTTATGAAAACATATGAATAACCCAATATCTAAGGAAAATTACAAAGCTGAAGAGGGGTGTTCTGAGATTTTCAAAAGCACGTGTCTCTGGATAATTAGGGGTTTACCAAATAAACAAGCTAGTAAGAAAAGAACCAGTTCGGGGACATCCTATTTTTATTTCATATTTCTGCACAACAGGGTATATACTAGCAACATGCATAATTTGAAAAAAAAATCTGAATGGTTTGAAAGTTCGAAAAAACTGCCGCGATAGTCCTTAATAAAATTTAATTTCAAAGCTTCGGAATGGCAGAATCTCCCGGAAAATGTAGAAAGGGGAATACCTCTCACGGTTTTGATACAAGAATTATGAACTTTGTTTGCAATACACGTCTACTCACTAAACTCTTTAAATGAAATTTCAGCTTAAAAACTTCAGTGGAACAGGCGTTAGAGTAAACAACAAAACCATAACAGTTGGACGATCGGACAGATAGACTACGGTAAAGTGACCGACCCCGACGTGTCATCTTTGCCTTCAACTGGTGACACAGAAACCGGTCCATACGTTTATAAAGTTCTTAGTTCTAATGCATCGTACAGACGGACCGAATAATATCCAATACGACGGAATCGAGTAAATTGTATGGTCACCAAAGTGCTATTATTACCATGATATTTTTCAGTTTGATGTGTCTATAATTAATTATATCGAGTGTTGAAAAATGTGACATTTCTCAACATGTGACCTTGACCTTTTATCATTTAAACAGGCAATCTGGTACATATGTTTGTTATTATGTGAAATATAAGACCTCTATCAAGTAAAGCAAACCTAATATGTCCCCTTATCCTATGGGTGGCTTAAAGCTTTTTGGAAAGTGTGAGGTTTTCGTATGCACAAATTTTTTACATGCGTTTTTAAAAAAAATTGACATGTGAAGAATTCGTATCTACTGTCAGGGGGGCTGAGAGTCAGTACGAATTATTCACACATGTGTGACATATTCGTACGAAATTTCTACGAATTCTTCACAGGTGTGAAGAATTCGTAGTGTGAATAATTCGGCTCAACAAACGTAAACCTTGGGGTTTTATTTCAGGTGGGCGTGGTAGATTCAGTTAAAGGTACAGTGGAGAAGACGTTATACAGTGGAGAATCTGTTATTCTTTCCCGTTTAAACGCAAAGCACTAAAACGTAGAAAATAACAACTTTTGGACAATTCTGATAATTCTTGTTTATCTTGGTGGCAAACAGTTTGGGGCCTGATCAGACGCCGGGTTACTCGGCGTCTGATCTGGCTCCAAACTGTTTGCACTGCAAATAATAGTTTTAGCGTAAACGCGTTTATTGGGAAATAATAACAGATTATCCACTGTACATTGCCAATAAACGCGTTTACGCTAAAACTATTTTATTTCCATTACAAACAGTTTGGAGCCACATCAGACGCCGGATTCTGGCCAGGCTTCAATCTCTTTGCTACTCAAATTAAAACAAGTTTTTTTCAATACGTTGTCATTTTCGCCGTTTAACTACAGTATACTACGTTTGCGTTTCGTTTGCGTTTCGTTTGCGTTTAAAGACATTTCCTCAGTCCTTTGATGAACTCCCAAATTGTTTTCGAAAGGCGTGAAAATAAGAAGTTTGAAATGGTTATTTCTGACAAACCATCGAATATTACAATCGGGCCTCACATGAGACGCTTCAATGATTCACAGTAGGACAGGTATGCACAAACAGCCTGATTTTGCTTGGGAACTTCCTGACTAGGTGTTATCAACTAAAGGAGGTCAGGAAATGTCTTTAAACGGGTAAGAATAATGTTGGCTATGTCTTCTCTACATTACAGTTATGAGGAATCAATACATATTGCTCTGAAATGCGTTCTTGTTTAACGTCCATCCATACCTGCTAGTTCTACACAATTATATATGAACAATACTCCCTCTCTACAGCGGCCCTTCCAACAACGACTCTCTCCTTACAACGACCCTTGTCGCAGTTAAAAAAACAGGACACTTTTGTCTAACGTCTTAAAGTTGCAATATCGTCTGCTTAAAAGTTTCGTCTGCTGTGTTTACCAAAGTAATATAATGGCCATTTTGACAGAAAAGGCTTAATGAGGAAGGACAAAAAGCTTGATTCCAGATCAGACGCCGCGTGACGCAGCGTCTGGTCTGATTTCAAGCTGTTTTCAAATGTAAGCAAATTTCCCTCCCTATAACGACTCCCTCCGAACAATGCACACAAATTATGTCTCCAAATGGGTGTCGTTGTCCTAGTACAGTGTAGAATCTGTTATTCTTTCCCGTTTAAACGCAAACGTACGCAAACGCAAAGCACTAAAACGTAGAAAATAACAACTTTTGGACAATTCTGATAATTCTTGTGTATCTTGGTGGCAAACAGTTTGGAGCCTGATCGGACGCCGGGTTACCCGGCGTCTGATCTAGCTCCAAACTGTTTGCACTGCAAATAATAGTTTTAGCGTAAACGCGTTTATTGGGAAAGAATAACACATTCTCCACTGTAAAGAGGAAACATCGAATATTGTACACAATATAATTCCACCTTTACACATGTATACAAGATTTCGTCTACCCCTGCGGGTTGATCGACTATTTATAAAACAACTTCCTGTCCCAAAGTCCCAGGGCTAGGAATAACAAGACATGAAACAAATCTACACCCGCTAAGAATTGCAAACGGTACTACATGTAGCTGTTTGTCAGCTGACATGATGGCTCATAGTATATGTATGTCTGTCTGTCTGAACATGCCTGTTTGTATGTCTCTATTTTGCTTTGCCTATGTGTTAATGTGTTTTTTTTGTCTATATCACTGTCTTGCTGAATATCTCACTGTCTCTGTCTGTCTGTATGTATTTCACTTTTCTCTCTATTTTTTGTAGTTTTGTGTCTCTGTGTCTGTCTGTTTGTCTGTCTCTTCCACAGTCTGTTACTGTCGTTGTATCTAGTTCTGCCACTCTGTCTGTATGTGTGTCTGTCGGTCGGTCGGTCGGTATGTTTGTCTGTCTGTCGGTCTGTATATCTCTTTCTATTCTCTATCTTTTTTCTTTTTTTCTCTGTCTCTCTCTCTTTCTTTCTCTCTTTCTCTCTGTCTCTGTTTCTGTTGTCTCTCTGTATCTCTCTGTCTCTCTCTGTCTCTCTGTCTCTCTCTCTGTCTCATTCTTTCTCTTTCTTTCTTTCTCTGTCTCTCCCTCTGTCCGTCTGTATGTATGTCTGTCTGTATGTATATGTCTCTTCCTTTCTCTGTCTCCCTCTGTCTCTCTTTGTATCTGTCTCTGTATCTCTGTCTGTCTCTGTCTGTCTGTCTCTCTCTCTCTCTCTCTGTTTCTCTCTCTCTCTCTCTCTCTCTCTCTCTCTCTCTCTCTCTCTGTCACACAGTCTGTCTCTGTATTACTGTTTATTTTTTGTCTGATTGTCTCTAGGTGTCTAGTTGTCTATTTGTCTCTTATTTTTTTAGTCTGACTGTCTCTCTGTATGTCTGTCCTTCATATATCTCTTTATTTCTATATTTACACGTGTGTCTGTAGTTTTCAACTGTCTCACACTGTGTGTGTATCTCTCTGTCTCTCTCTTTCTCTCTGTGTCTATCTCGCTCGCTCTCTCTCTCTCTAAGTCCCTCATTGTTTACATATGTTGTCCCTCTCTCTATCTTTCTTTAGTTTTCTGTCTGTCTCACTCTTTTATGTGTCTACATGAGTTTCTCTTTCTGTCTCGGTGTTTGTCTGTGTTTTTCTCTCTCTCTCTCTCTCCTTTTCTTTGCATCGTCTCTCTGCTTGTCTCTCTATATCTCTCTTATTCTCTGCCTGTACGTTTTTAACTTTTCTCTGTATGTGCCCCTTTCCCTGTCTCTCTATATCTACATCGAGTGTCTGTCCCCATCCACTCCTACTATCGCCGTCTATTATGCTTTAAGTAACCATGTGTCGTACGCTGGCCACATTGCAAATTAGAAGTAACAGCTAGTGTGACATTAATCACATACAGTGGAGAACACGTTATTCTTTCCCGTTTAAACACAAACGAAACGCAAACGCAAAACACTTAAACGTAGAAAATGTCAATTTTTAGATATTTCTTACAGTTCATTTTTATCTGAGTGGCAGACAGTTTGGAGCCTGATCAGACGCCGGGTTACCCGGTGTCTGTTCAGTCTCCAAACTTTTTGCAGTGGAAATAAACGTTTAAGCATAAACGCGTTTATTGGGAAAGAATAACACATTCGCCACTGTAAATGTGCATAAGATACAAATGTATATAGAGAGTGAGAGTGGCGTAAACTCGTTTTACCCTGTGTGCATATAAAATACTAATTTTCTAGTCACAAAATACTGTATCCCTTTACAACCGTTATTATAACACAACCAAAAATCGAACACATGAATCGTTTCGCGTGACATCTATGGTTACAAACAAATTTGCATAATCGCGCGTGACATTTTGACAGTAACACCGGTAGAAATGTCAAGAACTCAAAATCGGCAAGAATGATCAGTAAACAGGTAAAAGGGCATTTGTTGAACTTCTCTGAGTACACATCTAATCCCAATTTTCCCAATGTATAATTATGCCACAAACTACCTTTTTTGTCATCAAAAATGACAAGTGGTATATCGGCTGCAAAACTTTTATATTTACCTCATCCCTAATGGTCCGGATAAATTATATTGAGGGTTCAGACTACTAAATTTGATCAAATCTCAAACTAGGGGTCTTTATCACTTTTTTCACTTTTTTTTATTTCCTAAGTGTGTTTCATATAATAAGTAACAGGGAATAAACAAAATATTTGTTTTTATTTTACAGGTTCCAGTACACTAGTTTCTTTTTAGAAAAATATGCTCAACAACTTTAAGAAATTTCTTCTTCGTTTTAGATGTATTTCACATCAAGATGGAGATCCTTTCTAATGCCTTGTCTGTAGCCATTGACAATTGATACTTTATGTCTAAACTACTGTAAATTACATGTAAAGCAAGTTGATTTTACTTTTTATGAGGTTACATGTACAGACTCTTGTGTTATGTTTTGTCTGACATTTCATGAACAAACATTTACCCTAGACTACATTTTGTGGTGTCAAACCTGCGGTTCGAATTTATGTTGGCATCCCACTGAGAATGAGGTAAGCGGGCCACTATGCTTTGTTTACATTGTTAGAGAACCGATTTTAGTTGCAATAACTTACCCATCGTAGTATAAGTTGAAAATAACCAGTGTATCCAGTATCTATGTAAAAAATAACTTTTATTCACATAGAAATTTGTAATTGACTCGAAGATGCTTAGGTGTTCGAATAATGGTGGTACCGGGATATTACTACGCCGATTTAGTTTAAACATATTTTATTTCAAAATAGTGCATATTTTATAATCAAACATAAATATACATTAGGATGAGAAAGAAAGCAAAGTTTGCTTATTAAATTCTTCTCCTACGCCGATTTAAAGCCATAATGTCGCCCAAATTTATGTTTAAATCGCGCAATTTCTTATATAAGAACATTTTCTATGTATTAAAACTAAGCGAAATCCGTTGTCAGGTGCCTGAAACATGCCCCCCTTTCTTTAAGAACCATACATAAATGTGCCGATTTCTTATCGAGATGGTTGGAAAAATAAGCTTTTTGTTTACATAACAAATCTTCGTGTCGGCTTCCGAGAGTTTCCGCAAGGTCGAATAAGAGTCACGAGATCGATCCGATTTTCCTGACTTGTCTGGGTTATTTTTAGAACAGAATAGTTCATAACCATTAAGGTAACAGTGGAGCAAACGTTATTCTTTCCCGTTTAAACGCAAACGAAACGCAAACGCATCGCAATAATACGCATAAATGGACAACCTTTAGACAATTCTTACCATTCATGTTAGTCTGAGCGGCAAACAGTTTGGTGCCTGATCAGAGGCCGGGTTACCCGACGTCTGATCTGCCCCAAACTGTTTGCAATTGAAATCATGGTTTTAGCGTTAACGCGTTTATTGGGAAATAATAACATTTTCTCCACTGTAAGCAAGGTAACATCGACTACATCATCGTACACTTTCCTACTTGAGATAAGTATAGTTCCGGTGCAGCACGAGACCGCTGCGCTAACTTTACTGATATGTCATTCTTTCCCAAAAAACGCATTTGTATACAAAACTATTAGTTCCATTGCAAACAGATTGGAGCCAGTTCAGACGCCGGGTAACCCGGCGTTTGATCAGACTCCAAGCTATTTGCTACTCAGATTAAAAAATAACAGTTAAAACTTCTAAAAGTAAATTTCCACAGTTAAGTGCATTGCGTTTGCGTTTAAACGGGAAAGAAAAATGTATTCTCTACTGTATACTGCGCCCAATAAATACAGCTATCAATGTTCCTTGCTGGATGTAGGGAATACTCATCCCTTTTAAAGTTTTAGAATGTTCCAATCTAAAAATAACTCTGTCAAGTCAGAAGAAAACACTAATAATGAGCTATGAAAACATCTTTACCGGGCGCAAGCCGAACGAACTCGGAAAATCTCCGTTGTTGATCGGATGTCAACAAACCGATTTAAAAGTCGACTTTTTTCCACCAAATTCATGTGATTGTCAGATTTATTGCCTCCATAATTATCGCTGATTACTTCTTTTTATATGTTTAGATTACGTATCTGCCTGAATTTTCAGGTTTAAAAAATGCGCTATTTTGGCTTACATACTGCCTTTAAAACAGTTTAATCACCATGAGTTAACAATACATTTCCAAGTGTCCAACTGGTTTATATTATTTCTTGCTACAGTGGAGAATCTGTTATTCTTTCCCGTTTTAACGCAAAAGTACGCAAACGCAAAGCGCTAAAACGTAGAAAAGTACAACTTTTTGACAATACTATTTTTGTACTGTTATGAGAGCGACTTTATGCTAAGTCTAAAACCTGATACACAGGCAGATATGATCGAAGCCTTTAACAACACATCGCGCTATCTAGATGATATTTTTAATATAGACAACCCATTTTTTGATACGTTGTTTCCTTTTATTTACCAAAAAGAGTTACGCCTTAATAAAACAAACGAGTCAAATTTATCGGCACCATTTTTAGATTTGGATCTTTTAATAAATAACGGAATTGTTTCTTCTAAGATTTACGATAAACGAGATGATTTTGATTTTAGTATTGTAAACTATCCTCATCTAGATGGCCATGTTCCCCGTTCTACATCTTACGGGGTTTATATTTCACAACTTATTCGTTTTGCTAGGGCGTGTACCTCTGTTGAGGACTTCCACATTCGTAATAAAACTATTACTGAAAAGCTTCTTAAACAGGGGTACAGATTTCATAAACTTCGTAAAACATTTTCTAAATTCTTTTATAGAAATCTTCCTCTCATTAACAAGTATAAATGTAACTTAAAGTCTTTTCTGCGGCAAGGTATTTCACATCCGGAGTTTTATGGTGATGTGATTTACAGCTTGGACATATGCATTTTCAAAACCTATTTGTGAAACGTATTAGATATTTCCTCAAAAAAGATTATGATCTAACTATATTGCTGCGCACTTCACGTTTGGTTATCGATCAATCTACAATTGATAACTATGCTTTCCTCTTTGGTTGCGCGACGACAGACAGGGCTTAGCACTACATGATGATGTATCTCTAAAGCCGTCCTTAACCGGGAGAGTTATGTCGGATTTTCGTGCTTTGGTTTTTCTCTCCCTCTCTGTCGTACCCTAAACCCTCCCATGTCTTACAGTTACTCGTGACTACAGACTATTCGCTTGAGTACAATTTGACCGTTGCCATAGTGGGTTATTTTTAACACGGGCTTGAATGTTTAATTCTTTCCCGTGTTACTAATAATCCTGTCAGAGAATTTTGTTAGATGTTTTACATGTATTTACTTACTGTGCTGGCGGTCTTTTTGATTGTAAGGTTGTGGAACAGGGTTTATATTTTATGTACACTGTTCGTCTTTATAGGTGAATATAGGAGATAAGTGTGAGGTTGGGCGCCCCTAAACCCAGGTTTAACCCCCCAGTGGTTGTTAATGGTTAATTTATAATTAATTATTGATTGCTGCTGACCGTACCAAGGCGGGCTCCTATGTTCACTTTGCTTTATGTTTGTTTTGCGTATTGTTTTCTGTTTGGATTGTGGGATTGCGTGTGTGTGTGTGTATGGCTGTGTGTGTGTTCTGCTTTAGAGATGGGTGTATTGTTTGTGTTGCGTTTCCTGCTTGAGTCTTCTTTCGTATTTATCTGATAATACTTGTTTATCTTGGTGGCAAACAGTTTGGAGCCTGATCAGACGCCGGGTTACCCGGTGTCTGATCTGGCTCCAAACTGTTTGCACTGCAAATAATAGTTTTAGCGTAAACGCGTTTATTGGGAAAGAATAACACATTCTCCACTGTACTGAACAACACTCAAAGTAGTAAGATTGATAAAACTGCAAATAACAAATCTGGTTTATTTTCAATTTCTGACGTGTCATGATGATGACGTCACATCATCATAATTACGTATTTCCGAAAACGAAAATGAGTGTCAATAATTTTTTTTTAGTAAATTAGACACTATTTCAGATAATTATTATTTATTATCATGCACGTCTTTTTAGAAAATATTGTTTTTTTTTATCATAGCTTTGTTAAAATATAAAAGTAGATTTTAGAACAATCTGTTGATGAATACAACCCAATAGAAGAATCGTTCTCCTAACAGCTAAGGCATATGCAAAAGTAATGAATGTTCAGATTGTTCTGTCATTTGTTAATTGTGTGTTAAATAGTGTTTATTGAATGCGTCGGATAAAGTGGCATCTTGCTCGCTAAAGGTTCGTAACACATTTTATCCTACTCGTTTAATAAATTCAATACTGAAAACACACTAATTCAATATTCTCTAACACTATATATCGTCTTGATGTGACGCTGTGTAAGACGTCACGTTTCATTATAACCCTTCAACAACCAAGTTCTATGGTGTTTTATTATTAACATACTTCCATCTACATGTATGACCACTGAGCTAGTGTTGTTCCATGTGCTTCAATATAACCTTATTAAGTACTTTTAAAACCAGCTATTATGAGGCAAACAAGTTTTTTCCAGATCAAGCGTGGTGTTGATCGGTGTCTGATCTGGAGCCAAAACTGTTTTGAAATGACAGTTAGAAATTGTTAGCAGATCAAAGGTAAACAAACGATCGATATGTGCCTATATCACGAATCTTACTTCCGGGACGTCTGAGTGCCCCGAGTGATAGGTCGATATGATTTGGGTTTTACATTATGAATTTTATTTTCTTTACTTGTTAACGTATGTAAAATATATCTGAATATAACATGATAAAAATGTTTTCTATATTAAAATAACGGTCTGTAATGCCAATTACCACATACATACGCCCTTTTACGCTTTTAATTTATTCCTCCCCTTAAGAAATAGTTTCTTCACCTGGCTTATTATTGCTTAAAGCAGACTGAAAGTAAAGCAGAATGCGACTCAAGGCGCATTCTGCTTTACTTCCAACAAGTGTTAAGTGGCCATCTGTCTTCCAAGCTAGGAACAGGCTATGGGGTTATAGGTTAATATTGTGTTCTGTCACTGGACTTGAATTCCATGCGCAGGCAGTTGGAATTGTCCATTTGAAGTGTCAGAGGTCAATACAAATAAGTTTGTAAATATCATTTTTTCAAACATACATTAATTATATTCCATAGTTGACATTCAAAACTCTAGAGCTTCACTAATATACATGTTCTTCCAAGCGTCGGTCTTTTAAACACGTGTAAACTGAATGCATGATAAAAACTACACTGGAGAATGTGTTATTCTTTCCCAATAAACGCGTTTACGCTTAAACTATTGTTTGCAGTGCAAACAGTTTGGAGCCAGATCAGACGCCGGGTAACCCGGCGTCTGATCAGGCTCCAAACTGTTTGCCACCAAGATAAAGATGAATTATCAGAATTGTCCAAAAGTTGTTCTTTTCTACATTTTAGCACTTTGCGTTTGCGTACGTTTGCGTTTAAACGGGAAAGAATAACAGATTCTCCACTGTATGACGTCACCAATGACGTAAGAATAACAGATTCTCCACTGTACCGCAAGCAACTTAATGACATCCATAATTACTTTTGTCTTGAATAATAAATGTCTTGACTTTAACCCTTTCATCGTGAAATGTTATTGTCTGCTTTAAAGAAACTAAAAACCAGAGTTTGCCTTTTTCATTTGGTAAATAAGTTTCAATCTCCAATTTAAAGACGAAAATATTATATCAGGGAAAGGTTTTACACTGAAATATACATTTCAAAATATTCTTTTATGTGAGCACGGTGCGAGGAAGGCAAAACAAATGTACATGTACAAAACTTGGTGCTCTTCCTATGGAGATGAGCACATGGGTAAAGACGAGACAATGCGGATAGTAGTAGAGAGATATATGGATTATCACGCATTTAAGAATGTATGTATACAGTCCATGAGCATACATGATATATTATACAATATATATATAGCATGTAAAGTCATATTTTCGTTATATATATATATACATGTATACAATAACCATGCCGGTTAAAACATCATAGTTCATTGTACAGTGACGAAAATGTTATTTGAAAGAAAACAAACACAAACGCAATTCAATAAATTGTTGAAAACAACAGCTTTTGATAATTCTGAATTTTCGTATTGATTCAGTAGCAAACAGTTTATAGCCTGACCAGCGCCGGATTACCCTACATCTGGCCTAGCTCCATACAATTCGCAAGTGTACAAAATGGGAACGTCTTCTTTGCAGTATATAATCATTTATATATTTTTTTCTAGTTTTAGAAAATTGAAATAAGGTACATTGTCTCTTATTCTCTTTACCATATCAACCCTACAGCCCTCTGTAGAGATTATTGATTACAAATGCAAATCAGCGTAGACCCTGATCAGAGGTCTCCTATAGGAGCCCTCTGATCAGGGTCTGCACTGTTTGATATTTTCATTGTTTTTTGCTGTTATACCAAAATGTTCCTGTAGACTGGTTCAAATTACAATGTACTTGTACTATAGAGTCCCACTGGATAATAAATACCCACAAAAGAAATTTAGGGTTGAAAGAGTTAAGCGAATCACTAAGACAAAAAAGTGGGTCATGAGAAGTAGCTGACTACTTAGTGCAGACAAAGTCGACGGAGAGAGCTCATTACATGAAACCCTTTCACTCTCTATGACGCATTAAAGCGCGTTTACAAACAGTTTTTGGTACTGATCAGACGCCGCATGATGCGGCGTCTGATCAGGACCTAAATTGTTTTAAACTCTTATCGATATTTACTAAGTCATAAAACCATATATCTAAATTTGAAATGTGTATTGCAAACAGCAATACTGGGGCAGACGACAATGAGGCGGTGAAGGGGTACACATCTCCCCAAAAAATTGAACCTGAAAAGGTTTATAGAGCTCTCTGCGTCAAACCTGGTCACAACAAATATGTGAATTGAAAGTCCAAATGATTGCCCCACAGTAAGTTTCCTTTGGCGAAGTTTTATTCTAAAATTCAAATAAATCACTAAACTTTGCACAATAATTTACTTTTCTTTGGTCGTGATATTTTTTCAAAACACTGTCAAATTATCACTAGGCTCTCAGTCCTTTTATAATTTTCTCCGAAAGAAAGAAGAGTTTTTTAAAATGTGTATTTTAATCAAAACCCGATTTTTTTGCTTAATAGGTTTAAGAAACATTTAAGCGAACGCAAACATTTTAGGATTCTGATCAGACGCCGCGTTACGCGCTTATCATTTTAACTTGTTTTAACCAATTTGTATACAGTGGAGAATCTGTTATTCTTTCCCGTTTAAACGCAAACGTACGCAAACGCAAAGCGCTAAAAACGTAGAAAAGAACAACTTTTGGACAATTCTGATAATACTTGTTTATCTTGGTGGCAAACAGTTTGGAGCCTGATCACACGCCGGGTTTCCCGGCGTCTGATCAGGCTCCAAACTGTTTGCACTGCAAATAATAGTTTAGCGTAAACGCGTTTATTGGGAAAGAATAACAGATTCTCCACTGTATAACACTTTGTATTTTTGCTTTTGAACTAAGTCAATGTCTTAACCCTATAAACGCCAAAACATCCATGAGTTGTTTACCCATTCACCGCCATATTATTATTTGCTTCAATATTACTGTCTGTAATATAGTTTCAACGTTATACAGTGGATAATCTGTTATTCTTTCCCGTTTAAACGCAAACGTACGCAATCGCAAAGCACTAAAACGTAGAAAATGACAACTTTTGGACAATTCTGATATTTCATGTTTATCTTGGTGACAAACAGTTTGGAGCCTGATCAGACGCCGGGTTTCCCGGCGTCTGATCTGGCTCCAAACTGTTTGCACTGCAAATAATAGTTTTAGCGTAATTGCGTTTATTGGGAAAGAATAACAGATTATCCACTGTATGTAAGATTTTGTGACTAATCTATTTCGAAACATGTGTCAAACAGTTTGTATCCAGATCAGACGCCGTGTGAAGCGGCGTCTGATCTGGATCCAAAATGTTTGATAGTTGACTTTAGTCGATTTCGTGGGTGAACTGTTAACAAATGCAAACGGTTTGGATCCGAATCACACGCTACATAACAGTGAGTCTGATTTAGATGATAACCTTTTTGACACTTATACTGTGTCTTAAAGCCAAACTGCCTCAAACTTTAAACTGAAGAAATAAAAGCAGACGATATGTTTGCTAGCAGGCGATGTTACGGCAGTAAAATGAGTTATGACGTCATGACGGCAGTGAACGGATTAACCCTCCCCATGTCATACAAAACAAGTAATCCCTTTCCCTAATAGAAGCGCCTTTTAGCGCATTTGATTTATTCCTCCACGAAAGAAAATAATTCCAATGTTTACAGTCATAAACATGTTCCAACAGAAATATTTTCTATATCCTGAGAGATGGTAGCTTAAAGCAGGCTGAAAGTAAAGCAGAATGCACCCCAGGCGCATTCTGCTTTACTGTCAACCTGCTTTCTGTGGCCACCTTTTTTCAAACCTAAAAAAATATGTTAGGCAAGTTATGACGTTATGACGGCAGTGAACGGGTTAACCCTCCCCTTGTCATACAAAACCAGTTACATGTAACAATGTTTCGTATGCACTATCAATTAAGAAGTAAAGTCATATACTAACATGTTAACTTAAATATTTCAAAAAGCGCGTTGTTCTTTTAAATTAAAATTAAAAAAATCAATAGTAGATCTACATGTATCGTCCGCTACATGTCAACAGTTTTCGTCAGCTTTAATTTTCTTATATGATTAAAGAAACGTTATTATTTTAATGGTTGTAAACCCGTCTGTACATGTAGCAAAATTCGTCTGACTATTTAATCTACCACTCTTTTCGATTCAGGGCTGCCATAATTTGATCATAAAAATCCTAAGATTTCAAATTTTCAATTTTTCAGACGCAATTGTACTAATCGTACCTTTTCCCCATAGTCTGTTTCTTGTTTTGAAGACACGTGACTGCTTAAAACAGGTTGAAAGTAAAGAAGAATGCGCCTTAAGGTGCATTCTGCTTTACTTTCAGCCTGTTTTAAGCTACGATCTGCTAGGATAAAAATCCGAATACTTAGGAAAAATCCGGAGAAATGGCAGCCCTGTCGATTACCAGAAGACTGTCTGATTACTGATATAGCTAGTTTGGATCAGGTGAGATACAGAATAGAAAATGCATCTCATTTGGATCTAAACTGTTCAACATTAGATGATACATGTATCCTACAAATAAATAGTCTTGTATAGCAACTCTTAGAATGTAACTAGACGACTACTGTCGCAGACAACACAAGCGTAACGTGCTAAGTTATAAAGAGACTTACTTTCGTGTTATCCTTCTCTCGAGACACCATGGTCTGCTCAAAACCATCCCCTAAAACGTTTCTGTAACACATACATTTTAACTACGAGGGTCGTTCATTAAACATCCATGCTCACAACGTGAATGTGTATTGATAATTTTTGGCAAGAGTTTAGCTCACGTGCTACATAAAAAGTTTGATCTGTGGTGAAAATAAACCCGGATATTTTTTTCAACAGAGACAAAAGTTCACTTTAAACGAGAAAAGATGCCAAGTAACGCGGTATCAAATCAGCTCAAAACTGTTTGGCACTTATACTGTATCAAATAGTGATAGGAAACGAACTGCTGTTTGCACATATTATATGCTAGACAAAATACGTTTAGAAGAAAACGTGTTACAGTGCATCACAATAAAAAGTAGAAAAATGACATTTTTTTCAACACGTCTTACTATCTATTTTAATCTGAGTGGCAAAACAGTTAGTAGTCAGATCAGACGCCGGGTAACCCGGCGTCTGATCTGGCTCCAAACTGTTGGCGTTGGAAATACTCAGTAGTTTAAAGGGACTCGCAACCGAATGGTGTTCTTGTCAAAATAAAATAAAATACTCAAATAAAAGCAAATTTGTGGCATTATATGGCTTTTGACATTAAAAAAATATGATCAGTCCAAAAAACGTCTCAAGAATCGTCACAGAATCTTAGTTTTTTAGATATTTTCCATCGTTTTTTCATAGCGTTAGCTAACGGTATAGTTGTTGTTGTTGCTTCTCTACACGGGGTCAGACATAAACCCGAGCCGATTAATGTTCTATTAATAGCTATCATTGAAGTACGTTAATTCGCTACCATATATATAGAGAGCGTCCGTAGCCGAGGGCGTAAAGGCGATGCCTCATTTTTCATTTTTGTCTCCGCATGGATGGTCACGGGTTCGAATCCCACCAGACCCTCTTCTTTTTTTTTTTTGGAAATGCATTTTTTAACAGAATTTATTATCCCAAACTAAATTTTACCCATTTATATAAGCATTAGACATATATTTACAAATTACTATTTTTAAAGCTTGATCCGGTTGCGAGCCTCTTTAAGCGTAAGCGATATTTATTGGAAAATAATAGCTTCTCCACTGAACATTGTGTATCAAGTCAACTATATCCCTCAGCTCTTTGAACCCTAGTCACGCATATTTGCGTCATTTGCAAACAGCGTACTTGCGAGGAGTACACTTGTCCTATGCTAACAGTGTTGACCCAGATCAGGGGGCTCCTTAAGGAGCCCCTGATCAGGGTCTACACTGTTTCATTTTGAGATATATTGTAAAAATCAGCCCTAAAAAGTCAAGAATGGACTAGTTTAAATTGAAAACTAGAATTGTCCATTTGAGGTTTCAGGGAGGAAAGGGTTAAAACAACCGACATGTTGAGCAGGAGAAATGATAAAGTTTGTTTAAGATTAGATTGTTTGACCATAGCTTGTTTTGTTATTGTTACATTTGTATGCCTTGGCCATAGATAAGAAAGCATGTTATGTTGTTGTGATACTTTCCTCATTTCTCATGTAAGCAAATACGATCACACATTTTTTTCTGACACATTGACTTGAAACGTTCGTGGCCAATGCCGGACTCGAACCGGCGACCATATACATACAATGAGAATAATCTTATTATTATAATACATGTCATTTTGTTAGCAGGCTGATGGACTGTCTACATATAACTTGTGATTGTCGTGTACAGTGTCAATCTGAACCAGGCACCTCGTCTTTGGCACTGTTTGACAGTCACAAACATCTACATTTTGTTAAGCAGTATTGTACATGTATACAGTACATGTACAGAAAAACTCTCTATTAAGACATCTAAAACGAAGGTTAATTGATATATAAACCAGCTTAAAGCAATGTGACATTTAAACAGAAAGCTCCTAAAGGAATGCGGAATATTCGGAAGCATTTTTAAAACCAATATTTAATAATATTTACATTCACCCTGTTAAGTCTTTATGTAATCGTTTTAAAAATATGCAGGTCATTTCTCAATGAGCCTACAAATCGAAACTGGTTCCAGCCAGTTAGAAAGAGGGCAGAGTGTCCGCCGGACAGATACCGACATAGCGACCAGCTAATGGTTGCTATGGCGTGTAATTAAGCTGAAATAAACACGCGCGACCTACTTTTTGAAATATGCTTTAATAATAGATATTTAAGTTGCATTGTTGATTTTTAATGTCTTATAAGTGTTCGTTAAGCACACAGCGACAGTTTACTTGGTAAAAACTTGACTTTGTAACCAACTCCGAAACATGTATTTTGGACTACTTTTCATACCGCATATTATAGAGATCGAATTGGCTGTTACATCCAAGATTACATCTATCAAACCTATTTGGCCGGTATATGACATATTCATATACATAAAAACAAATCTGGTAAAATACACGTTAAATGGACAATACAGAAAGTAGAAATATAAAAATAAGGAATAAACAACATCTTTTTGCCGTTCACGCGGTATGAACACATTAGCCTCGCAGGGTAAGTTTATCGTAAACGCCCTTCATGAACGGCAAAAAAGATGTTGTTTATTCATATATTGAATGTAGCACAGGTTATTAAGTGAACTTAATTTCAAATTGGCCAGACACTCTAGGTAATGTATTGACACTTGGCGAATCATCAAAAGTCTAAGCGAAACACGTGTCCTGTCAATCATATTTGTGTCATGTTAGAGCGTCTGGTCGTGTCACGTGACCAATTTTTTATCGTCGGTTGGTTGAAAATGTAAATCATCCCTATGTCAACATTTTCCAAGATTGATATTACACATGATAATGTTCAAAAAGAAAAAGAATGTCCTCTTTACTGTTTAGTGTGTCAGAACTGTTTTGTTGGCCCTCGTGTTATTTGAAAGTTATTGGTTTCTTCATCAGTTTAGGTTGTTCAGTGTATACTAAGTTCATTTATTGGTTACCTACCTACTGCCTTATTTTCTTGCTCATTCATGTACATGTACAGTGGAGAAGACATTATTCTTTCCCTTTTAAACGCAAACGCAACGCACTGAAATGAAAGCTAAATGTCAATTGTTTTACATTATTTTATGATTTTTTTAATCTGAGTGGCAAACAGTTTGGAGCCTGATTAGAGTCACCGGCGTCTGATCTGACTCAAAACTGTCTGCAATGGATATACAAGCCTTAGCGTAAACGTGTTTATTTGGAAAGAATAGCGTCTTTTCCACTGTATGTCTAAAAGTACAGTGGATTAAACGTTATTTTTTCCTAATAAACGCGTTTACGCTCAAACTATTATTTCTTTTGCAAACAGTTTGGAGCCAGATCAGACGCCGGGTAACCCGGCATCTAATATGGTTCCAAACTGTTTGCCACTCAGATATACATGTACATGAGTTGTAAGAATTGTCTAAACAATGTACTTTTCTACGTTGAAGTTTTTTTGCGTTAGAGTTTTGTTTTTTGTTTTGTAAACGGGAAAGAATAACGTTCTCTCCACTGTACAGTGGAGAATCTGTTATTATTTCCCAATAAACGCGTTTACGCTAAAACTTTTATTTGCAGTGCAAACAGTTTGGAGCCAGATCAGACGCCGGGTAACCCGGCGTCTGATTAGGCTCCAAACTGTTTGCCACCAAGATAAACAAGAATTATCAGAATTGTCCAAAAGTTGTATTTTTCTACGATTTAGTGTTTTGCATTTGCGTGCGTTTGCGTACGTTTGCGTTTAAACGGGAAAGAATAACGATCTCTCCACTGTAAGTATTAGTCTTTTTTTTATTGCTGGAGGCAATGTATTTTGATACATGTAGATACTTTCCAACATAGCAACAGTGCAAAACCCTGAACAGAGGGCCCATGTAAAGGGTCTACACTATTTACAAATGTAATAAGTACATTTTAAACGGGCCTATGGTGTTGAACGAGCTAAATATAAAAGGATAACGGTGTAACCGCTGCCCATGTTCAGATATACAAAAAAACTCTGTATTACGACCGCTTAAAGATATTAATTATGAGGTGTTTAAAACAGTTAAAGAAAGCTCACAATATAGCAGAAAGCTGCTTTAGGACTTTTTATTTATACAGTCACCTTGCAATAAGCTGTCCCCTGTCGTGTATGCACTCAAATAGGCTTAGTTTTAGTGGTCGTAATAGAGGGGCTTTACTGTAGTTTATTCCAGTTTTAAGGGTCTAGTTGGTGTATGCTTCGGGAACAGAAGGTTACGGGTTCAGTCCCTACAGTGGAGAATCTGTTATTATTTCCCGTTTAAACGCAAACGTACGCAAACGCAAAACACTAAAACGTAGAAAAGAACAACTTTTGGACAATTCTGATAATTCTTGTTTATCTTGGTGATCTGGCTCCAAACTGTTTGCACTGCAAATAATAGTTTTAGCGTAAACGCGTTTATTGAGAAAGAATAACAGATTCTCCATTGTAACACCAACACTCTAAAGTCATTAACATTCGAAATTAGTATTTGATTTGATTTGTTATTATTTTACGTCGCTTTTAACAGTATTTCAGCCATGTCGCTACGTCCAGCTAATAACAGGTGGATGAAGACCCAAGAAGCCCTTTATGCACTGTTTCAGGCACAAATCGGCAACTGAGTAGAACCACCGACCTCCGCATGCCAGCTGGAAGGCTTCCCCACATGAAAAATCCGAACGAACCTGCTGGGATTCGAACTCACAGCGGTGAGGAGCATTGTGATGTAAGTCACAGTGACTATACTATTAGGCCACGGTGGCCCCTTAAAATAAGTAGTCCCCTAACTAACGCCCGGCACTAGAAGGGGACTACTACGAAATACGACTGGTTAATAATATGACCAGGGCTGCCATATGCTGATCATGAAACATCCTAAGATTTCCAAAATGTCTTTTTTTTTAGAGCAAGTACTTAAAGCAGATTAAAAGTAAAGCAGAATGTGCCTTAATGCGCATTCTGCTTTACTTTCAGCCTGGTTTAAGCTCCCTTCTGCTAGGATAAACTTCCAATAATTTCGGGAAAATCCGGAGAAATGAAAGCCCTGTATGACTGGATGTGGTACATGTACCATGTCATGTGTCTACAGCGTAGGGAATCCGGGAGGGCTATTTTGACCTGCGCCAAGTGACTTATGACTCAAAACGTATGCCTTTTAATTTCTACTTTTATTAAGAATTTAAATACTAAATATGTTATTTATTTGTTTAACATGGCCGGTTTGTACACTTTATCAAAAACCGACAATGTTACACAAATAAATGAATTTATTTATTATTTGAATACTTTATAAAACTAGAAATCACAAGTCAAGAGTCATAAGTCACTAGTCACAAGTCAAAATTTCCCTCCATGACTTCGATAAAAGCGTTCTTTTTAATGCAATTTAAATTTTCTCTGAAGTCGAAATCATGTTAGGGTGTGTAAGAATTTATTTGTGGAATATGTTCCAAAACAACGAACAGTACATAACCAGATTAAAGGGTTTCTTTATGATCCCTGTGATATTGGTCTACACTGCTTACATAGAACATGTTTATTCATCACAGGTACAGTGTATGTAAAAGACGAATAAAGTCGTTGCTAGGATTCAATGAGTTAAACTATCCACTGTTAAGAGAAATGTACAATCGTACCTGAATAACCCTCCGCTTAAAACCTCTTCACTGCCATGACGTCATCAATTTAAAACAATTGTCGTCTGCTTTTATTTCTCAGATTTTAATATAAGTATTTTGAGTTGTGAAATATTGACATGAGTGGCAAACAGTTTGGATCCTGATCAGACGCCGCGTAACGCGGTGTCTGATCAGGATCCAACCAGTTTGCAAATAACCGTTGTGCTCGGGGTCAGGCAGTGAAGGAGATTCGATGGATCACCGTAGCAAGGAAGTGACGGGGTTTAAATCGAATCTACCGTTAGTTCCAATTTCCACTGTTGTGTTTTGATAACACAGACATGTTTTAGACGAACATATTATTATTGAAAGGTAAAACGTAGCTAAGTATAGCAAGATCTAATTTGCACCCATGATAAACTACTCAATAACACGTGTCTAGTTTTGAAAAAAGGTGATCACTTGAATCAGATTGAAAGTAAAGCAGAATGAGCCTTAAGGTAATTTTTTTTATATTACTTTCAGCCTGTTTTAAGCTACAATCAACCGTCTTGTGCCTTTTTTGGTACATTTTTATAACTGTATAGTTTGGAAATGTTTTCTTTAGTGCAGGAATAAATTTAAGGCATAAACAGGCGTATTTATGGGCTAGTGGGTTAAGCCTTTATCTAAGACGGTGCTAATGTTGGGTTCCAATGAAAAAACAAAAACCCATAATACTCTTACAGTGGAGAATCTGTTATTCTTTCCCAATAAACGCGTTTACGCTAAAACTATTATTTACAATACAAACAGTTTGGAGCCAGAGCAGACGCCGGATAACCCGGCGTCTGATCAGGCTCCTAACTGTTTGCCACCAAGATAAACATGAATTATTAGAATTGTCTAAAAGTTGTTCTTTTCTACGTTTAAGTGCTTTGCGTTTGCCTACGTTTGCGTTTAAACGGGAAAGAATAACAGATTCTCCACTAGTGGAGAATCTGTTATTCTTTCCCAATAAACGCGTTTACGCTAAAACTGTTATTTGCAGTGCAAACAGTTTGAAGCAAGATCAGACGCCGGGTAACCCGGCGTCTGATCAGGCTCCTAACTGTTTGCAACCAAGATAAAGATGAATTATTAGAATTGTCTAAAAGTTGTTCTTTTCTACGTTTTAGTGCTTTGCGTTTGCGTACGTTTGCGTTTAAACGGGAAAGAATAACAGATTCTCCACTCTACATTGTGTGCAATATTGTCTCATGGCGCATTTAACCCATTTCCCATATCCAGTTTCTAGTATTGAAAATATGTGATCACTTAAAACAGGTTGAAAGTAACCCTGAATGCGTCTTTAGGCGCATTCTGCTTTATTTTCAGCCTTCTTTAAGCTATAATCTGCTAGGATATAGAAAATATTTCTTATGATACATATTCATGACTGTAATAAAGGGAAGCGATTTCTTCAGCGGAAGAATAAATTATAGACGTAAAATGTGTATTTATGGGGTAATGGGTTATCATTTTATAGATGATTTTCATTAATTGTGCTGCTTCTATAATGCCCTTACAAAGCTGCATTGCATGTTCCCTGCATCTTGAAAACTGAACTGCTTACAGTGGAGAATCTGTTATTCTTTCCCAATAAACGCGTTTACGCTAAAACTATTATTTGCAGTGCAAACAGTTTGGAGCCAGATCAGACGCCGGGTAACCCGGCGTCTGATCAGGCTCCAAACTGTTTGCCACCAAGATAAACAAGAACTATCAGAATTGTCCAAAAAAATGTACTTTTCTACGTTTTAGTGCTTTGCGTTTGCGTACGTTTGCGTTTAAACGGGAAAGAATAACAGATTTTCCACTGTATAAACAGTGGTCTAGACGTTATTCTTTCCCATTTAAGGCCTTTGGCTACCGGAAGTCGGTCTTGCGGGCGAGCGGATATGCGTCTTGACGACACAGACTGTTTTCGTACGTGTTTATACTAGAAAATTTATATAAAGGAAATGTTGATACGAATTAGTATAATCCTTCATAGCGCAGTTAGTATAGTGGTTGACTAGCAATCAAAAGGTCATAGGTTCGAGACCCATCCGATCCAAATATTTTTTTAGTGTCCGATTTATTGACTTGTCAATCCATAACGCAGTAATCAAGAGACATGTTATGTTTAGTCTTCGTTGATTAGAACTAGTGATGTTTACGGTCCAAGTATATGTCCACTTACCTGTACGTTTTAGTTTAATGACTTACAAGTCAATTAAATCGGTATACATGTAAACGATTTGATCGAACTATAAAGCCACACATTGAAGCTTATCAATACGCTAACCTTTTCAAGATCGATATTGCCCATTATTATTATGTTAAAACAATATAATAAACCTTGTATGCAAGTCCATGAATAAATAATAATGCATTTTAATGACAAAGTTTTAATTCTAAGGTAGGTACATGTAACTGTATCTAAACAACAAATATCCCACATTTTAATAAGAAAATATGTTATTACAACAAATCCTGACTGTAATATTTTCTAATTTTTTCAGACTGACTAGTTCATCAACCATATATTTGAATAAAATGAAAACAAATATACATTGAATGAGTCAGTTTTTTGAAATTCAACTTTTTAGCATTTTGCAAAATTTAAATAGCTGATAACATCTTTCTGAACACCTTTATTCAAAATGTTTTTAGCTTTTCTTGTAATGAATGTTGTGGACTACTTATTGGGTGAGAATTATAGTCATTAGCTTTATTCATTTTTAAGAAAAATAAAATCATCAAAATTCTAGGTTTTTGTCAGAAAAAAGACCTTAAAGACAAACCACACGATAAATTTTGCCTATATTTACACACTTTGTTTCTTAGGCTATTATCATTCTTCATGAAAAGTTTCATAACAATCGTATGGAAACTACGCGCAAATGCGAAGTACCTTAAACGCAAATGAAAAGCAAACGCGTTGTAATGAAATGTACAAAATGACATTTTTTTCTGACAATTGGGCCTATTCATTATACTGTGAGTGGCAAAAGTTTGGAGCCTGATTAGTAGGCTAACTGAATTTAGTATAGCATAGGGTGCATGTTTTTACAGTTACTTTCACGCCTGTCGAGAACAATTGAAGGACTGAGGAAATGTCTTTAACAAACAATGAACAAATATTGATAACACGAGTGTGTTTATTTTTCCATAGATCACCTCACTGATAAAAATAAGCACGCATTAAAGGATATATTAGGACTAATCACGGGGTGGAATACTTGTCTATTTATCCTCAAATTTACACTTTGAAAGAATACTTGATTTAGAACAATTTTGCATGGAATCTATTTCGGTTAGTGTAAAGGTTAGAACACTATTATGAGCTTTCTGTTTCACTTTCAACTTGCTTTAAGCAGCCACCTGTTGTAAACACGAAATAATGTATGTCATGTATTGGTTGTAAGCGAGAAGTTTTACGCATTTAGGTCCTCTTATCCGATTAACCCTTAGCCCGCCAAATAAATTGTCGTCTGCTATATTTCTCGTCTGCTTCAAGTTTCAAAGTGCTTCAAAGTTGCTCAAAATTGCTGCAAATGTTGTCCGAGTGTCAAACAGCTTGGATCCGGATGAGACGCCGAGTTACTCGGCGTCTCGTCCGGATCCAAGCTGTTTGCATATGGAGCTATAGTCGTGAGTGGCAGGCTAAGGGTTAACTTATAAAATTAATTGGTTGGTATATACAGTGGAGAATCTGTTATTCTGTCCCGTTTAAACGCAAACGTACGCAAACGCAAAGCACTAAAACTTAGAAAAGAACAACTTTTGGACAATTCTGATAATTCTTGTTTATCATGGTGGCAAACAGTTTGGAGCCTGATCAGACGCCGGGTTACCCGGCGTCTGATCTGGCTCCAAACTGTTTGCACTGCAAATAAAAGTTTTAGCGTAAACGCGTTTATTTGGGAAAGAATAACAGATTCTCCACTGTATATAGCAGAGGTGGCAGACTACAGCAATATGAAAGTAAATGAGGTGCTACTGGTCTACTTTCACATGGTTAAACTGTCATTTGTCTTTAAAACATTTACCCTTTCATAATCAAATTTATAGTGAGGATTTTACCCCTTTTCACTGTACAGTATGATGCGACTAATTATAAATAATAAAACTACATGTATAGTAAAACCGAACACCAATAACGCAAACTCACTTACGGCGAACTATCCCGTACTTCCTCAAATAAAATATATGATAACTATAGATACAGTAAAACTTCTTTATTACTGCCACTAAATAATATTGTGTTTGTTATCATGTGTTTCAGGCGGCTGACTGCTTATTTTAACCCTTTACCTTATAGAAGCGCATTTTAGCGTATTCTATTTAATCCTCCGCGGAAGAAAATAGTTCCGATCTATACAGTAACAAATAGATCTATGTATTAGAAGAAATATTTCCTAAATTTCTAGCAAGTGGTTACTTAAAGCAGGCTAAAAGAAAAGCAGAATGCGCCTTAGGGCGCATTCTGCTTTACTTTCAACCTGTTTTAAGTCGTCACCTATTTTCAAAACTAGAAAAACCCTATGGTGTAAAGGGTTAAAGCAAGGTTAACGTAGAACAGGAATATCCTTAAGCCTTATGCAGTCAATCAACGCCCCTTTTAGAGGTTTTATATAGTAGATATTTTACTGTATATCTAAAGTCGAATATACATGTATGTCAAAGTTAAAACGTTTAAACTTTAAATAAACAGGTATGTTCATATTTACTGGGCTCCATATTTCGCTGTTGAACTTTAGACATATTAGTAAGTTCGATTAAACACAGTTCAGGTTATCGGCGTTCTAGTGTAGTTGTGATCATCGTCTATCTCTCCAATGCATGAAATTTATTTGTCGGATCCTGTCACATCGGACTAGTGATCTCTGGCTTCGTCTGAAAGACAAAAAGGTCAAAGTCAAAGCACAAATTACGTTAGTCGTATTTCAAGCTACCGCTCTCAGAACAGGTATGAGCAACTCTTTTGACTGCTTAAAGGAGGACATGGTGTCAGTAGAAAGTTTCAATGGCCTTGTGTTGTTAGTCCGTATTCTGCAACAAAGGTTGGAAATTAGTTTTAATAGTTTTCAACTTCATGGGAGAGGGAAACAGGCAAAAAGGAATGCTTTAGGCACCCAGTACACTACAATTATGGTCAAAATGTGGTCTGTCAATGTTTCCCGAAAATACCGCTTGTAATGTGATTTCTGCAAACTTCGACAACTCTATGGTCGCTGTGGAAACTAACGTTTTCCTAAATATATCTTTAATTACAAGATTGAACCTCACCTTCCTTTGCCCTTAACCCTTTAACTCCCAATGACGCTTAAAAGCGCGTTTGCAAACAGTTTGGACCATTATCAGACGACACGTAACGCGGTGCCTGATCAGGATCCAAACTGTTTGACACTTGTTTCAGAATGTCGTCAGTCATATTGCCTTAAATCTAACTTTGAAACGTGCATTGCTGACAACAATACTGAAGCAGACGACAATAAAGCGGTGAAAGGGTAAACATCCCCCGAACACTTTTGTCATGAAAGGGATAATTCAGGACCGACAATAACAATCAGAAAATACATTTTGTCAATTTTAAATTTGACTCTGTCTACCGCAATGCATTATGGTTTAAATTGTATAATATGGGTTTAGACAGTAAGCTCCTCGTAATGTTTAAAGCTATGTACTCTGTCGTAAAATCGTGTGTCAAACACTGTAACTCTTACTCTGACTTCTTCAATATATCAGTTGGATTACGTCAGGGACTTAACAATTATCCAGCTATGTTCGCGCTTTTTCTAGAGGACATAGAACTTTTTTTGCAGGATAGTAACACATCTGGATTATCTTTTCACGATATTTGTATAATAATTCTTTTGTTTGCTGATGATATGATTTTAATAGGAAATTCAGTACAAGACTTACAGTACAGCTTAAATAAGCTTTATGAATACTGCCAATATTGGGGTCTTGAGGTAAATACAAGTAAAACAAAAGTAGTTGTTTTCCGCAAAATAGGGCCAGTAAAACAGGATGAACGTTGGTTTTATAACAATGAGCCTCTAGAAATCGTAAACGACTTCAATTACTTAGGCGCAGTTTTTAATTACACGGGTTCATTTGTATTAAATAACCAGTATATTGTGGGTAAAGCTAACAAAACGGCTAATATGTATTGTGTAATATTAACAAATATAAAATTAGCCCTTTGATAGCTCTACAATTATTTGATTCGTTTGCTGGATCTATTCTAAATTATGCTAGCCCTGTCTGGGGGTTTTCAAAGCCAAAAGATATTGAGCGGGTACACCTAAGATATTGTAAGGCTAAACTGGGCGTTAAACAAAGTACAAGTAATGCGGCGGTATACGGAGAGTTGGGAAGATATCCTTTGTACGTTAACAGATTTGTTCAAATAATTAAATACTGGAACAATTTATTAAGTACTAACAATATAATTTTGAAATATATATATCAAGATGTCCGTATAAAATGTAAGAAGGGAGCAACTAATTGGGCCTCGAAAGTGAAAGGTTTACTAAATGATTTTGGTTTCACAGACGTCTGGGACTTCCAAGAACAAGTTGATTTTAAACGTTTTCTACCAGTATTCAAACAGAGAGTTATAGATTGTTTTATACAACAATGGCACGCTGATTTAGATAACAAAACAATATAAATCTGAATAAGGGGAGATCCTTTGAAAGCACAGAAAACAAAGCAAATACTGAAAATTGCAGACTCGGTTTAAATGAGTCTGTTCATGAGCAATACTGAAATATGCAACAGTGCTCACGCCCCCTAGCACCGGCTTAAGCGGAATTCAACTTTCAACTGTAAATGCGCTGAAATCTATGATTCCAAAGGACCAGAAAGTATAACAACACTGAGAATGAATACTGTTTTAAGTCACCTTTATGTATATATTAAAGAAGATCTCTGCCTTGAAGATTATTAGAACACTTTACAATATAAATCCTCAAGGTTTGCCTTAACACGTTTGCGCGTGTCTGCACATAAACTACGTATTGAGTTTGGAAGGTATGGGCGAAATCGCTTGGAACGACATGAAAGAATATGTCAACTATGTGACAGTAATGATTTGGAAGATGAGTTTCATTTTATTTTGAAGTGTTCGGCATATACAAATCTTCGCTTTAAATTCATTAAACGTTATTTTTATAGCAACCCTAGTATGCAAACATTTACAGAATTGCTCAAGTCAAAAAACAATGCTGAACTGATAAAATTAAGTAAATACATAGTAAAGGCCAACATTATGAGAAAAGATTTACTCATAGGCTTATAGATCAAGTGTTTGTATGTTTGTTAATGTATGTATGCCATGTCAGTGTTATATTACATGATATGAATCAACTCTTTTTAACAACCATAAAAATCAATTAATCGTCTAATTTATCTGCAAAATTGCATAGTTCATTCTCCTGAATAAGGAAGGTTAGAAATGTTAACAGCTTAACTTTGTTAAATATTTTATAGGGAAAGTACATAAATTACAGTAAGATGCACAGTGCTTTCTACAGCACAGTGCTTTCTACAATGCTTTCTTTGTACTCTAAATGGCTTTCTACTTTAATTGTATTACTACAAGTTTAGACCTATACTACTAATTACCATAAACTACAGTGACCATGTATGTATGTTTGTATTGTATGATTGTTTGATGTTTAACGAGGTACCTGATTGTGTACAAGTTGAATAAAATTCTGTTCTGTTCTGTTCTGTTAAAATAGTGTCTTTGCTATTTATACCCCATTAAAAAATTTAGTTTTCTAAAGAGTAGTGTAAGTCGAAGAAATGGAACAGCGTCCACAGCATAATCTTAGTAGTTGAGGATAGGTTAACAGATCTGTTTAGCTGTCAAACTTTAATCAATATATTTACTTATAGGTTAGATTATTTGAAACAGCATGTTTAACTTAATTCGCCGAATATGTTGTCTGCTTTGAAATTGTCGTTTGCAAAATGAAAAAGTTAGGAATTTTGCATTTATAAAAGAAAAACAGAACACAAAACATTAAAACGAGTGTCAACCCGATTAGAATCAGATTAGATGCTGTGTTACGCGGTGACTGATTTGGAACTAAAATGTTTGGAAATATTAACCAATTCGCGATCGACAGGAAAAGGGATACTTAAAAATAAGGGGAACGCCTTTACTTTGCCGGTCCCCAAAAAGTCCGGGAAATAATGACATTTTACTGTTTATTAAGAACCCCGCGAGAAATAGGTTATCTTGGAAAATGATGGGATTTAGGCCTCAAAATTGGACGATGCGTACCTTTTTTAACAGGAATAATCAGGGGCTAGCGCCCCCGAACCCCCCATGGTAGCTTCGAAATGAAAGACAAAATGGTGACGTGTTTACTATTACATGGCATTCTGTTGGTACAAGAAAGAGCATGGGGACCGGCACAGTAAATTCTACCCAAATAAGGCTTCTTTGAACTTTTAGAATTTTATCAACAATTTGTACTTAATAAAGTTTTATCATGATTCTCAAATAAGTAGCGTTTTTATTGTTCGAGAACATGTAACAATCATGTTCTTTTGATGATCCTTTTTCCTCGAGTCAGTAACACATCTGTGACTGCTTTAGCTTTATCAAACTGTCAGACCTGTCGGTTAGCAGTGTCTTTGAGACGACGCCTCGCTCCCAAAACATGCATTTTCCTTGTCATTAAAAGCTTAATATAATGATAGATGGCGGGGTTTTCTGCATTTCTGTATGCTATACGGAAAGCATGAAAGTCACAAGCCAATATTGCCGAGCCATGTAACCTGCTCTACATGAGTATTTACGTAATCCTATAATCAAATATAAATGATGACATGACCGTTTTAAGTAGATTTAGTAACAAGACCATGTACTTTTTGTTTTGGTATATGTATGTCTCTTCCACTGCCCAAACAAAAGTATAGCAACGAAATTGCTAAAAGTGTGTCTTTTTATGAAAAGAATGTAATTCATTATAACTTCTAAGAATTGGAAAATGTCATTTTTGCACCGAAATGAGGGATTATTGAAACTGTATTTCAATAACTTTTCTCACATGTGTACGATAAATGAGGCATTTTACCAAACGTTAGTTCCCAAAGTCACCTAAAGATTTAGTCACAAGTGTACACTACCTAAATTAAACTAATATTTACAAATCCCTCTCTTTGTCTACCCATCGACGCCCGTTCTCAAAAATCCTTCTCTTCATTATGACAACTTGACAAGGAGGCTGCAATTGTGTTTTTTCCGGAATTAACTAAGTAGAATTACAACACAATATCACGAACAAAAATACATATGTTGGAAAGATGATATCTCGTATCTCATGAAACGCGTTAGTGCAAAAATGATTATTTCTAGTGCAAACACTTTACCCCTCAGATAAAAATTAATGACGAGTAAAATGAGAAAACCTGCCTTATTGCATTGCAGACATGTAGATAAGGGTCAGTCGCCGCGTCAATGACACGGCGGCGAGTGTTTGACACCCACACGCATCTAAGGCAATGTATTATATACGGCATTGGCAGTGTATTAGTGTTTTCTTCTGACCTGTCAGAGTTATTTTTAGATTGGAACATTCTAAAATTTTAAAAGGGGTGATCACCGTACTCGTTGATTTCCGTACGGTCAGCCAGGGGTTCGGAAAGCTGTATTTATTGTGTGTAATGCACAGTAGAGAAGACAATATTATTTCCCGAATAAACGTAAATACAATGCACTAAACTGTAGAAAATAAATTGTATCTTTTTAATCTGGGTGGCAAACAGGTTGGAGTCTGATCAGACGCCGGGTTACCCGGCGTCTGATCTGGCTCCAACCTGTTTGCAATGGACATAATACTTTTTAGCATAAAAACATTTATTGAGAATGAATACCATATCAGTAGAATTAGCACAGCTGTCTCGTGCTGCACAAGGATCATACTTATCCCAAGTTGGAAAGTGTACGACTATATAGATCCAATGTTACCCTTTATCTATTTACCATTATTAACTATTCTGTTCTAAAAATAACTCTGAAAGGTCAAACATATCGCACACTAAAACAACGATCTCAGATATAGAGCATGTGATAACAACGGTGTGTGGTCTGTATAATGTTGCAATGATATATGGTAGGTTTTTTATGGCAAGGCTAAAATGCATTGTAGTTTGAGATTTCAAAACGCTATAATTTTGTGCATATAACGCAAGTTTCATTTAACCCATTTGTGCCCACGTTCCCATATATGGGACATACACCAACAGTGTAGACTCTGATCAGACGCCGCATAATGCAGCATCTGATCAGAGTCTACACTGTTTGCTGATAGGTTTGTCGTCAATATAAAAAAAAATGAAAGCGAACATATTGACCAGGCACCCAATAGATAAAAAATTGGACTAATCCAATATATAAGCATGGGATAATCCACTTGGCACAAATGGGTTATTAAACGAGGAAGAATAACGACATCTCCACTGTACATTAAACATTCAACGACACTTATAAGTGTGTTAGTAATATACTTTAAATATCTTATTAACGCACTAACCAATTTTTCAGAATGTGTGCTTAAGAGACCATGTCTCACACTGATGTATATTTTATTTGATATCAATGAATAACTAACATATAACAGAGGTTCAAAAAGTATTGATTAATCACATGTAAATTCAAAAACACCTAATAACCGATAGAACAAACTGCTTCACACCCTGGGTCGATTCGTAATGTTAAAAAAGACCCCAACGGGATCAGACATTTAAGTAGAAAAACAACCTTGGTCTATTTTCAGCATAAACACTGACCCAGGGTCGATTCTTAACATTAAAAAACTTTCATTGTGTCGATTTTTAACGCTGGGTTAAATTTCATCTTATACAGTGTCTGCTCCCTTTACATATAAGTATTATTCGATAATACGTTTGATAATAGATTTTTTCCGCGGTGGGCGTATTTTAAGGTCGATAGTATAAATCGGTATTGAATCAAATGTTGAACAATTTCAGAACCCTGTGAGTTTTATCCTAAGCGTGATGTTGCATAAATATGTTTGGAATTTATAAAAAATGTTTTAAAAATATGGTGTTAAAAAATTAATTGCCTGTATAGGCTATGTATCGTGTAAAATGGCCAGATATAAGAGCAAGTATCACTCACTCATTGCTAATGAAATATGAGAGACCATTTTGCAAATTAAAATATATAAGTCTGTAAAACAAATACAAGCATGTCATTTATCATTCTCGTATAAAAGATTGATTTGCAAATCAAAGGCTAAAATTCAAACCTCGTATTAATAGACACCACCTTTTATTCAACTCATGGCTACATCTCCTTGCGGGATAGATAACTTGATTTTATTTCTGTTTTTTATACAACCGTGAGCTATTCCATTACCGACCGCCATGTGCAATATCAATTTGCACGCTACATCCTATTGCGCACTGGGCCATGAAGTTGTCGCGCTGTTTGAAAAAAATGAATAGCGAGTTATATTTGTATCAATGTTTTTGATATTTGGTAAAATTCTGGTTGAAAATAAATCTGGAATAAACAAGTAAATGACATTTTTATACTGGCACACTTACAAGTGTCATTTAGTGTATATCTGTGTCCGACCACATGTCCAGTTGCTATCTTTAACACTTACAGTGGAGAATGTGTTATTCTTTCCCAATAAACGCGTTTACGCTAAAACTATTATTTGCAGTGCAAACAGTTCGGAGCCAGATCAGACGCCGGGTAACCCCGCGTCTGATCAGGCTCCAAACTGTTTGCCACCAAGATAAACAAGAATTATCAGAATTGTCCAAAAGTTGTACTTTTCTACGTTTTAGCGCTTTGCGTGTGCGTACGTTTGCGTTTAAACGGGGAAGAATAACAGATTCTCCACTGTAACACAAACTTAAACAGAAGAAGAAACAAGAGAGAAACTGGCATAGATAATAGAGTTGAGGTAACCTACCTTTTGCTTTTCCTCGGTGATAGGAATGAGTTTCTCTGCAGCCATATGAGTCCGGTGTTGGCACACATAACTGACGTCAATGTAGTTTTCTTTATTTCATTCAACTGGGCTGTACGAATATATTAACCAATTTATACCCAGTGGATTCTTCCATGATTATATATTGGATTAGTCCATTTTTTATCAAAGGGATACCTGGTCAAACTTTTCATTTTCATTTTGTTTTATTCTGAAATTCCTATCTGCAAACAGTGTAGACTCTGATCAGACGCCGCATAATGCGGCGTCTGATCAGCGTCTACAATGTTTGCCCATGGCCTATATATTGGATCGTGGGCACAAATTGGTTAAAGATGTGCTTTATTCATATTGGCAATTTTTTTGTGAAGCTAGAACAAATTATTCCTGACTGTATTTCATTGTTTTTCTTGTTCAGCTATCCATCTTAAGAAATGGTAGATAAATAAAAGACTATCACTTCTTTTCAAAGTCTTGGTCCTTGCTATCATGTTAAATGACAGTACTCATTCTCTACAATAACACTTAACGGAAGACAATAGTATGTGTGTTGTTCGGAGGGAGTTTTTAGAGGGAGGGATTATATATAACTATATAATACATTTGCAAACAGTTTGAACCAAACTGTTTGACACTCTTACCGATATTTATTAAGTCATATAACCTTACATCTATCTTTGAAACGTGTCTAGCAGACATCAATACCGAAGCAGACGACAATAAAGCGACGAAGAGGTGAAAATATTCCGAATAATTTGATCACGAAAGGGTAAAGCAAGGAATCTATGTTTGAAGTACGGTGTTGGAAAATAAAATGCGTCTATAATGCGTTCTGCTTCAATAGTGCTGTCTGCAAAATCATTTCAAAGTTAGATATAAGGTTGTATGACTTACATATACAGTTTGATCAGATTCAAACTGTTTGCAAAATCGACTTTATGCGACTTCAGCGTCTAAAGAACTAATGAGTTATCACATCAAACCGTTAGATGGAAAAGAGTTAGAAAAAATGTCCAAACTGCTCAGTTTACTCAATTTTATTTCGAACCCTTTATAGAGAGGGGAAGACACTTTGTGTTTTAACATTATTTTCTATTGCAAACAGTTTGACGCTTGATTAGAGATCAAAAGTGTTTGCTACTCAAATAAACACAATCGTCAGAATTCATCATTTAAGTTTCACTTCATACATTTTGATGTCTTGCATATGTTTCGTTAATGAGAGAAAATGTGACATTCCATCCCATGTACAGTGCTCTATCTCTACAACAACCCTCCCAACAACGACTCCCTCCTTACAACGACTCTTTCCGTTGTTCCCCAAACAAGACAATTATGTTCAATCTTTTCATGGCTGCAATGTCGTCTTCTTACATTTTTCGTCTGCTATTTTTCTCAAATGTACACATAAGTGGAGATATTGATAGAATAAATATAATGACGAGTGACAAACAGCTTGAATTAAGATCAGACGCCGCGTTACGCGGCATCTGATCTGAATTTAAACTGTTTGCTATACTTTCCCTCTCTTTAACGACTCACTCCGAACAACACACATTTTATGTATCTCCCATTGGGTGTCGTTGTAGAGAGGGAACACTGTAATAAGACTTACCTTCAGTAAAACCAGTCACAGGAACGTTGCGTTCAAACCAAAATCTGTCGCCGTCTTTTGCTTTCTTAAACTGCTTGACCAAAAGACACTGCAGTAATGGTCCTGTTAATGAATCCTCGATTCTCCTCTCAGTTAAAATGCCAACGAAAAGGTCAATATCGTCTATACACCTGTCAACATGACAATATGAAAAATCTTTTTCAGTAAAATAGTTGACCAAACGACATTACTGTAACAAAAGTGTAAATGAACTTTTGACCCTCCTCGCAGTTAAAGAGCAAACGAAAAAGTCAATTTCGTCTATACACGTGTCAAAAAATGCATGCAGATAATTTATGCTTTATCGGCCTGAAATTGTAAACATTAGCAAGTTTAATGGTAAAAACAAAAGAAAACAAATGTTAACGCTTTTGAAAAATAAAAATAGGTGTTTCTCTTTTCTTTTCTATTAAAGCGATATAATTCATATAGTTCACAATTCGTGCTAGTTTTGGAACGTGTTTAACCCTTTCCCCCATAGAAGCGCCTTTTAGCGAATATGATTTATTCCTCCGCTGAAGAAAATAGTTCCAATTTAATCAATCATGAATATATATTAAAAGGAATATTTTCTATATTCAAGCACTTGATAGCTTAAAGCAGACTGAAAGTAAAGCAGAATGCGCCTTAAGGCGCATTCTGCTTTACTTTCAACCTGTTTTAAGTAGTCACCTATATTCAATACTAGAAATAGGCTATCAGGTAAAGGGTTAAAAAGTATCTTAATGGAGTAACTGGTAAAAGTATAGACTTTTGACAGAAACTTATACAAAATGATACGTGTAGAAGATTATAGATTTGAAACATTGTTTAAATGTGGTGTGAGACATCCATACTCTGTAGCAATTTGTAATTGTTGCTAAGAAAGTTACGACGGCTAAAAGCCATACTACCATGCGTGTTTACAAATGTATGTAATTTGAGGTGGTCGCCTTGGTAAAGATTATAGTGATAATGTACTGTTTAGAGATGTACACTATTGCTTAGTTTTATTGTTTCTGCTGAGGTTTAACGTCTCTTATAGGAGCTGAAGTTGCGTCGTCCCTTCATTGCTTATTCGGAGACATAAATTCTCAAAAAGTAATGTTTTGTGTTCATTCTAACATTATATCTACATGTTTATTTTTATTTCAACAACAACAGGATACAAACAATAATTGTTACTAATATTCATAGAATAAGAATAATAATAATAGAATGAAACTTATGCAAAATACTAAAAGCTGAAAGTTTTTGGAGCGTAAGTGGTGTTATTCACCTAATTTAAATAAAGTATAGGGTAAACTTAAAATGCTTCAAATCAAAGGTAGTCAGTAAGATAAATTCGTTATGTCGTGCTTATTGTACCAAATATGGAATATTAAAAATAAATACATGTTTTGTACTCGACATAACTAATAATATCGTCTATACACCTGTCACACCAGAGATAATATGAATAGGACTGCAGTCAAAACAATCTCCAATGAAATGTTATTGTCAGATTTTTCTGACCTGTCAGAGTTATGTTTAGAACAGAATAGTTCATAATGGTAAAAAGATAACAGGGCAACATCGGATCTATAAAGTCGTACACTTTCCAACTTGAGATAAGCATGATCCTCGTGCAGCACGAGACAGCTGCGCTAATTTTACTGATATGGTATTCATTCTCAATAAACGTGTTTATGCTAAAAACTATAATGTCCATTGCAAACAGGTTGGAGCCAGATCAGACGCCGGGTAACCCGGCGTCTGATCAGGTTCCAACCTGTTTGCCACCAATATTTAAAAGATAAAATTTTCTACAGTTTAGTGCATTGTTTTTACGTTTATTCGGGACTCAACTGTACATAACACACAATAAATACAGCTTTCCGTATCCCTGGCTGACAGTACAGAAATCAACGAGTACGGTGATCACCCCTTTTAAAAATTTAGAATGTTCCAATCTAAAAATAACTATGACAGGTCAGAAGAAAACACTAATACCCCATTCATTATCAATTCTGGTACCATTGACGGAATACAAACTTGTTTCACGATTAAACTCAGTATGTTGATGGTGTATTTGGTTGTTAAGACTCTACGTTCAAAGTGTCAAATCAAAGTAATTTGTACAGTAATAGTACAGATTTTCCCAGTGTATGTAAGGCTTTAGTTTCGACAAAGGGAAATTATATTACAGGGGGTCCGTTTTACTAAACTTCTCACGCAAAATTTTGCGTAAGTCAAAATCGTTTTACTCTTATTTTTCGATCATAACCGTTTGCAAACAGCAAATAGCCAGATCAGAGGACGCGCTAAAAGCGCGTCCTCTGATCTGGCTATCTGCTGTTTGTAGCAAGTGATAATGAAAAATATAAATCAAAATTTAAAATTTTGACTTACGCAAATAATTTGCGTAAGTTGCTTAATAAAACGGGCCCCTGGGCCGTTAGGCGAATGTTACATGGGTTTCCCAGCCGGTTATACAATTTAAAGCACAAACTACCTGGGAAAAGACTGTAAAACGGATTTATTTTACTGCAACGTTTTTGACGGTTCGAACGACTTACTTCCATTCATTTCGGCATTTTCAATTACACGACACGCTTATTCCCAATACACTGGAAGAGAGGCAATCAGCGCTGTCGTTTACAGCGATAAATAAGCAGTAACACCAATTTTTTATTTATCATACAATATCAACACAGCGCCTTTTTTTCACAGGAATTGTGTGAAAAACTCTTCACATGAATTATATACAGGTACTTGCAAAACAAGAGGAAAAGCATATAAATGACTTTATTTACAAAAACGTAAACCAAACAATCTAACAAACATAAAGATAAGAAACACCATACCTGAAATATTTACATGGAAGTACATCCTGACTAAGGGACATTCTTTTAGTATGATTATCAAAATGGATAAGTTTTGTATATACCTGTTGAAATAATTATTACTATTGGTTTATAAAACCAACTTTAAAAGGCGTCAACAATATTTTAAATGATTAATCGCATGCTTAAAAAAAGTAATTTCAAAGTCATCGTTGTTCCTTCCCCAACCAAACCAGTGGGTAGCTTTAAATACGTGAGAGGTCTGAGTTCAAGTCCCCACAAACAGGTTTTACGGCTATTCAACAAGTTCACTGCCGATATTATGTCATAACCCGTATTTTCATTTAGACCCCCTTCAATACAACTCGAAGTAATTCGGAAACTGATTAACCCATTTCTGCCCATGATCCCATATATGGGACATATGCAAACAGTGTAGACTCTGATCAGACGCCGCATAATGCGGCATCTGATCAGAGTCTACACTGTTTGCTGATAGGAATTTCAATGTAAAACAAAATGAAAATTATGACCAGGCATCCCTTTGATAAAAATGTGCTAATCAAATCTATAAACATGGAAGAAGCCTATATGCTTTATATTAAAAAGAGTAGTGTTGGAGATATACAACACATAAGTAATATGCCATTATTCTATAATCATAATTTTCTCATAAATAAAAAAGCTGTATATACCAACACTTTACGATAGAGGAATACGATATGTAAACGACATTCTAGATAAAGATGGTAAGGTTGCATATTTAAAATACTTACCAGGAGAAGTGAGTGGAAAAAAGATCAATCTCCTTCTAGGCTATTCATTATTATGGCTGAATAAATACATTTAAGTCTTTTATAAATAGAACAAGATTTACTCCGAAAAAAGATTCACTTTTAGAATTTCAATACCCAACCATTAATTGTTATGTGTACCCTATTTTTACCAGAAACTGTGATAACAAGTTTGTATAGAATGTACTTGCTAATAACGATGATATCCCTACTAGTCAATCCAAATGGGTGTCAATACATGTATACAAAAATAGTCTTATACATAGGAAATATATTTATAGCTATGTATTTAAATGTACTAAAGAATCTTATTTGCAATTGTTACAAACTAGAATTATACATAGAGTATTACCTACGAATACATTATTATTTAAAGAATATCAAAGATACTAATTTATGCATTGTCTGCCACATTAATGAAGAAACTATTGTTCATTTGTTTTGGGAAAGTTGTAAGGTGAAACCAATAATAACATACATTTCTAGTAGGTTAGTAAAATATAACCCACATCTCAAAATAAAAAGTTTATATGTACTTTTCGGAACCGATCAAAATGACTTCAAACTTGACATTTTGTTTTTAGAAATAAAGCGATATACATGTATATGTTTATGCAAAACGAAGATAATCGATCAGTCAATGACCGGGTCAAATAACTTATTGAAACCATGGGATATTAAACAAGCATGTAATAATACAGAAAAAATAGTTTCTACATGGACAATTGTACGATATCTTGAACTAAACCACATTTACACATAGAACTTACTGTAATACAAATAACCTAGCAAAACTGCATGTTCCTTTCTGTATTTTTATATACCATTTTAAATTGTTTTCCAAACAAATAGAGGATATTGTATGAGTGCTCATTATTTATCATTTTTAATAAACGAGTTGACTAAAATGATATGACGCGAGCCTTGGCGAGCGTCATATTCATTTTAGTCAACAAGTTTATTAAAAACGATAAATAATGAGCACGAATGTGATATTCTATTTATCACATAACAAGTTCAAGCACCTATTAAATTGATTTGAAGCCGTAGTTTGTAGACCTTCCGCTATATAGATTTTCCGCCAAACGCTACGTTGTTTACGTTAACGTCATAGTTAATGACGTCATTTGGTGCCACGCTACATGCAGCGCTTATGGACGAACAAGTTAGGCCGGAGCCCAAAAATCGATATTCCACTAGTGGATTACGATATTTATACAATCGCTTTATGCAACTCCCAGACCCCAAATTATGTGATAAATGTATTTTTTCATATTTACATTCAATAGACAAATTGTATGTTAGAAATATTATTAAGTTTTTGATGATATATATTTCAATAGTTCATTGATTCTTCATTCAAATTATATTGTATTGTTTTTTTCTATTTATTCTACATGGTGTTGGAATGTAAAGATATATATGGATGTAAAATATGTGAATAAAATTGTTGATAAAAATAAATAATAAAATTTACATTGAAGAATCCACTGAGCACAAATGAGTGAAGTTATGAACAGTTTAACACATTAACAATCGTCAATAAACCAATAACATTTCAGTGAATGTCGAATTTGTTTCGTTGTATATAAACTGCCAAGCACAGCATCATAACTCAGTTATTCAGTTTCGAGTAATTGTGATGGGTCATGACATGTTTTATTTTGTTTATGACGTACGTCCGTGTCTGTCAACCTTTTGCTAAATGGACTTTCAAGATGATGGGGAGCACATACATATGAAGCAGGGCACTGACCTTTCTCTTTTAGGTTTAACCCTGTAGTTCGACCACCTATTCAGTGTATAGCACTGATACATGGGACCTCGGTTTAAAGTCTTATCCAAAGGACATTGTCACGTGGGGGTCAAACTCTCGACTCCTGGATTGGCAGTCGCTACGTCTGTCACATGTTTGTACTTACAAATAACATGCCTCCTACAGCAGTGCTGACATCCCCGGGGTCGCCTATTCCAACTTGTCAGTTGCTAAGGTATGTGTTACTATCCCATGACTAGGTCGGTACCCACCCGTTAAGAGATACCGCTAACTTGGAGTTGGCTTACCAAACTTGTCTTTTGCTAAGGTGTATTGTACTACTACAAGGTTACACCTCAAGATGCACCTCAAGAATCGCCGCATTAGATCAACTAGCTCAACTTGTCATTTGCTAAGTTTTGTGGCTCTTCTACTTGACAAGTTCGGTACTCACCCGCTTTACGTCTTCTCACCACGTACCGATATCGCGAGGTCAACTTACCTAACTTGTCATTGCCGTGGAATATGGCCCTAATACATGAGTACTTACCCGCTCTACGCCTTCAAACGACGTACCGCTATCTCGATGTTACTAACCAACCTAGTCCTTTGCTGAAGTATGTGGCCCTACTACATGTACATGAGAATGTCAGAACTTACCCACTGTACGCCGTATCAAGAAATGCCGCTATCTCGGGGTCGTGATCCACAAGTCCTCCTGGTCCTGTGTCGAAGCTAGTTGCTCTAGGGAGTCCACATAACTCACGGTATTCATTATAGTTGGGTAGTCCGTGATCCCTCCCTCTGTAAAAAGCATAGTTTCTCTATAAGCTTTTTATTCATTCTCCTAAATTCGTGTTTGTCTATGCCGGAATATAACCCTAACAATGCTAATATTCTAATATTTCTGACAAATGATACCCCTTAAGGCGCATTCTCCTTTACTTTCAACCTGCTTTAAGTAGTCACCTATCTTCAATACTAGGAAAATAGGATATTGGATAAATGGTTAAACAAGCAGTATGCGGCGTTTGATCAGAATCTACACTGTTTGCTAATATCCCAAACATGTGTTTGTTTGCACAAATGAGTAAACTCAATCTCTGCAATGACGTAATTAACAAATTACGCAAGGGGATTTAGCTGTCACATGTTCGAGATGTTCGGTACTACGATACTTCCGGTTTTTGAGAAATCACGCTTACCAAGCGCTCACTGCTAACATACATATTATAACTCTTTCCTCCCTGCAACTTTAAATGGACAATTCCAGTTTCCATTTAAGTCTAGTCAATTTTTGACTTTTAAGGGTTGTTTTTGTCAATATTTGGCATTATGACAAACAGTGAAGACCCTGATCAGAGGGCTCCTTTTGGAGCCCTCTGATCTGGGTATTCACTGTTTGCACAGGACAAGTGTACTATTTATATATACACTGTTTAAAAATGACGCCTATATGAGGGACTTGGGTTCAAAGGGTTAAATCTATACTCATACTCATAGATACGAAGGTGCCCCGTGACTTCTTATATAGTGTTAGTTTTACTGAGAAGTTGCGTTACATGTGCCATAGTAACATACTTTACCTCTGTATATTCAATGCTGCTAGATCGAAAGAAATGCCATCAGTGTCCAAAAACAGCTTATCTCTTGCACTAGATTGCATAAATCTGAAAATGTAAACGTAAAAGAATCGATCTCTACTAGGTTGTAAAAATCTGAAAGTTTAATCGTAAAATGATTGACACGATATTCGAGAGGCTCTTATCGTTTTACGTATATTTGTTTGTTTTGTAATACATACAATGTATTATTTTACAATTTACAAGTTTATGAATCATTACACTCTTATCTGGTCTAGCGCTTGACCAGGAATGGAACTGTTTGCCACTGTGGCCATAGGCAAATACGGTAGTGTAGACTCTGAGTAGAAACCGCGTTATGCAGCATCTGATCAAAGTCTAGACTGTTTGCTGATAGGAATTTCAATATAAAACAAAACGAAAGTTACAATTTTAACCAGGCACCCCTTAGATCGAAGATGGACAAACCCAATATATAAGCATGGAAGAATGCACTGGTCGCAAATGAGTTAAGGTGTACAGGACATAACAGAAAAGAACTTGATTCACTCAAATTATACATAACATAGAATGAATGAGATTACAACAGAACAGAATATTAAGTAATAGCTGTCACGTTGTATTATAAACATTATATCTAATAGGGGAGGGGGCTGTACCCGGTAATGAATTATTCCAGATATTGGTTTTCGTAAAATGCGAACCATGAACGGATCCCACCTCCCGACTACCGAGATCTGCAGCGTAATTTGTTTAAGGACAAGCCATTGTTTTAGAAGGGCATACGCTTGGCTTGTTTTCTATTACTTCAAATTCAAAAGGCGTTTTAGCGAATTGCTCGGTATCTGATCTGACTCCAAACCCGCTACGATAGAAACAGTTTTGTAAACAAGAAATAAAGTACAACATTTTAGGGAAAGAATACAATAATACTGCATGATTCTCCATGTGCAGTAAGGATATTTTGCCCGCGATTCAGCCATTCTCCACCTACCTGTCTGCTCGAGGACATTTTACTCCAGCCATCCAATTCAGCATTGAATCAGTGCCAAACGAGCCCTTGAGATGGTACAATAATGGATTAAAATAGTGTTCTTGTAGCGGATGCTCGTCAATTAATTTCCTTTTCTTGTTCACGCGCGCAATGAGGTCATGGATTAAAGAATGACCGAATCTTAGACTGGCAGTGGCGAATCCGTTGTCAACGGATGCATCAACTGTGTCATCGTATGTGTCACAAAAGCCTTTGGACTGAAATTGGATAAGTGTACGGTATTTAAAAAATACATTTTAATTTCATTTGAGACCGTTACCTTAATGTATGCAACACGATTATTTTAGAAAATATAATGACGGTTCAGTTTGTATATTATTTCAAATTAATGCTCTGCAAATGTTTATCCTAACACTAAAAGCAATTCTGAAATACATTCAATTTGTTTTTGTCACTTTCTTTTAGAAAGTGTAATGCCTCGGGAAATACGGCATCTACACCGGTCATCGCAGCCCATGCACCCTACCAAAACCCAGCGTAGTAATAAACATTTCTTGGTGCACGATATATCGATGCCATATTAAGTAAAGGAAAATTAACATATATATGCGTTCCTTCTTTGTTTATATAGGGGTGTGCGCGATGTGTTTTAGAATATGATATATTTTACTAGTTATATTGACATTTTCTTCGGACCAAGAGATGTAAATGTGCAGTACCTGCATGCATGCGATGTGTGTGTAGTTTTACTCAGGGTAACCTCCCTTTGAACGCCAACATAGCTACCGCTTCTAAAGAGCATTATCCAATAACATGCGTTTCAAATTAGAAGTTTATAATTTATAAGTTTTATATTGTTTTAATATCTTTACCAACAGACAACATTCTGTTATCGACATTACACGACAAATTTGATGTAAAGTGGCCAATCCAATACGTTTTAAATTTGAATACATATGACAGGTCACAGATCTGTAGCACAGAAACCTTTATTACTTTCTGATATACCTTTGTTTTGCATTGAAAAGTTAAACAAATGGAGTACAACTCTCTATTAGGACTACGAAGGCTAATTGATTGTATAAAATACAGGTTACCGCTTAAAGCAAGGTTGCAATAAAAACAGAAAGCTCATGAAGGAATGTTCTATTTTACTGTCATTCTGCTTCAAGCAGTCACCGGTCCTAAACACCTAATAATTAACACATTTAACCCTTTGCCTGCTGGTCGCGACTTTATTGATTTTTGCAAACAGTTTAGATCCAGATCAGACGCCGTGTAACGCGGCGTCTGATCTGGATCCAAACTGTTTGACACTCTTTTTTAGATTTCTTTACTTAAAAAATGTATAAATCTAAATTTAACAAATTTTGCAGACGATAATGTCGAAGCAGACGACATCACCGCAGGATAAGGGTTAAGTAATCGTAATACAGAAGTTTTACTCCATGTTCCCCTTCAAAAAAGGATTGCGTACACAAATCAAATGTACATTTTATAAGACGAACTCAATACATTATAAAATGAAACCTCTGAAAATTGAACCTTCAAAACAAACATATGTGTGTAGATATTTTCCTATAAAAAGGCTTTGTAGTTATACTACATATGTTTAAAATGCAGTCTTAACTGAAGCCAAACTGTGGCGCTTAACACAAAAACGGTTAAGGACCAAATACGGGGCGTTGTATTTTGTGAAAGACTTTTTCACTGACACACTAAGCGCGTTTGTGCAAAAGTCATGTCAGATGTACACTGGTTATACACTTTAACCCTTTACCTCATAGTACGTTTCTAGTTTTCTGCCTTACTTTTAGTCTGCTTTAAGCTAAAATCTGCTAGGCTATATAGATTGTTTGTAATGGTAATTGTTCATGCGTGTATAAACTGGAACTATTTTCTTCAGCGTATGAATAAATTAAATACGCTAAAAGTAGCTTCTATGTGGGAAAGGTTTAACTACATGTATGTGCTTGCTGGAAGGTTACATTAAAGATAAAAAATTGCAATCTTTTTTGAAGTTTTTTCCTTAATGCTTTTTAATACAGAGGAACATTTCATATGCAATAGCAAACAGTGCAGACGCGGCGAATCATCAGGATCTTCATTGGTTGCCAATGTTCCTTTTAAAATACACAACGTTTTAATGTGTCTACATTGAATAATCGTGATCACCTTTTTGTGCTTGTTTGTAAACGTCGCCTTTCGGATAATATAGAATTACCTTTATCGAAAGTCCGCTTTCCTTGACTGTTCTTGTACCCAACACAATAGGTAACCACTCTCTGTAATTGATGAGTTGTATTTCTGCTGCAACGATTTTCCTAGCTTCTCCGTACAAGGTATCGTCATTCCAGTGTGGATTTATCTTTGCAAGCTTCCTAACGATGCGATTGTGTTCTCTACTGAAAACAGTATGCATGGAGGACAGCCCTGGTTGTTCACTCACGCGTAGGTCACCTGTATAAAAATACATCAGTTTGATTATTGTCTCCGGGGCAACCACAAAGATACTAAAATTAGAAGTAAGTATAGAGCAAATTAAACAAACACAGCTGCCAATGTTGCTTTCGCCACCGTCGTGGATGACAAAAAAGCAATACCTTAGTCAGGCGTTGGTACTTCTCCGAAACGAAACAACTGCATGGCTAATTACAATGAGAAAAAGGGTCTTACGATTCAATGGAAAGACATGCCAACAGTTGAGAAAAATGTTATTTTTGTTTGAATAAAATTTAGCACAAACATTATGTAGTAGATCAGTCCTAAATTGGTTTTGAGTTTAGCTATGAGCGGCGACAGCACTGTGATATAATGTCTTTATATTGGTGGCGAATAACAGGGAAACGTTTGAGCCATGTCATGAGAGACCAGCCTTAAATACATCACTTTGCCTAGCTTAAGTGGTTACACCTAGTCCAATAGAAAGCTTGAATGACTGCATAGAGAGCATGCTTTAACCCTGTTTCTAGTATTGAAGATAGGTGACCTCTTAAAGCAGGTTGAAAGTAAAGTAGAATGTGCCTTAAGGCACATTCTGTCTTACTTTCAGCCTGCTTTGAGCTAACATCTGCTAGAATATAGAAAATATTTCTTATAATATATATTCATAACAGTATAAAATGAAACTATTTTCTTTGGCGGATGAATAGAATGAATGCGCTAAAAGTCGCTTCAATAAGGGAAAGGGTTAATAAGGGAAAGGGTTAAAGACATTACTTTGCCTAGTTTGGGTGGTTACACCTAGTCCAATAGAAAGTTTGAATGACAATATTGAGAGCATGCTTTAACTTTACAAATGTCTAGGTAAAGAATCATTGAAGCGTCGCATGTGAGACTGGTACCTTATAGAAATCCACTTGAGTGTGACTATGTCAGGGCCTCTTTAGACAACTTTAGATGGCTATGTAATATTGTGAACACTTATCTGGAAAATGGTAAAAATGCTTGTAAAAGAGAATTCCATTAAAAACGAAACCATTAATATTCTACAAGATCCTAATGATATGAATACTTACTACTCTTCTGATGAAGACAAGGCAAACATTTTAAACAAATATTTCTGCTCTATATCAACTGTAGATGACTCACATATTTCTCTTCCACATATTTCACTTCATACAGAATCAATACTTAGAGATGAAACCATTACAGAACAAGACATTAATGACGTCATCCAAAATCTTTTAATAAATAAAGCAAGTGGTCATGGTGAAATTAGCCATAAAATGCTAAAAGAAACAGGCCACACAATAGTTAAACCTTTATGTATCCTTTTCAATAGATCCCTTCAAGAAAGTTGTTACCCTTCTATTTGGAAATTGGCAAATGTTATGCCTCTTTTCAAAAAAGGCGAAACGTATCTCGTTTCAAATTATAGGCCTATATCCTTGATCAGCTGTGTAGGAAAAGTCATGGAACGCGTTATTTTTAAATATTTGTATAATTACCTACATAATAATAAACTGATCTACAAATATCAGTCAGGCTTTTTACCCGGTCTTTCAACAGTTTACCAACTCGCTGATATTTATAATCAAATCTGTATGGGTTTCGACAAACGCCAATCAACGTGTATGGTTTTCTGTGACATTTCAAAAGCATTTGACAGGGTTTGGCATAATTGGTTGCTTTTTAAATTACGACAAAATGGAGTATCTGGGAAAATACTCAATTGGATTCAAGAATATTTATACAATCGTAATCAGAGAGTTTTCGTTGGTTCTTCTTTCTCCAGCACTAAAGTTATAAACGCTGGTGTACCCAAAGGGTCAGTGCTCGGTCCTTTACTTTTTCTTATTTACGTTAATGATATCGCCGAGTCTTTCCTTAGTGCAACACGGCTCATTGCTGACGATAGTTCTCTTGCAGTTTCGTCGTCAAATGTAAAATATATTGAAACCTTGTTAAACTCCGATTTGGAAAATCTTTTGTCATGGTCGAAACAATGGCTGGTAAACTTTAACCCTAGTAAAACTGAAGTAGTACTCTTTTCCTTAGCACATGTTGATAGACCAACACTCATTTTTGATGATACAGTATTGCAATTTACAGACTCTCCGAAACATCTAGGTGCTACTTTTAGCGAAGATGGTAGTTGGCATAAACACATTTCAAACTTGATCACCTCGTCCTCTAAAATACTAGGTTCCATGAAGCTCTTAAATTTAAACTTAATCGCGAATCTTTAAACATACTTATCTTATCTTAGACCAACTATAGAATACGCATCTATAGTCTGGGATAACTGTACACTCCAGGAACAAGAAAGTATTGAAAAATTACAATACGAGGCAGCAAGAGTTGTAACGGGTCTCAACCGTTCGGTTTCAATCGAAAAGCTACTACAAGAAGTGGATAGGCGAAAAATGCAAAAATATATACTTACAATGTACTTTTAAACAAAAATACGGGTTACTCCCAGACTACCTAAATGAACTTTTCCCTCACACAGTTGATCAAGCAACGACCTATAATCTTAGATCTAGAGAAAATTTCGTTACTCCTATCCGTCTAACAGAAATATATAGCAGATCCACTTTACCGTCTTCGATTAAGCTATGGAACGAACTAGATCATGATCTTCGAAACATCACTTCTCTAGGGGCTTTCAAGTCTGCTATGTCCAATTTATTTATCCGACAGACTGTACCTAAATTTTATTTAAGTGGCTCACGTTTTTGCTCTGTCCACCATGCTCGAATAAGAAATAATTGTAGTAATTTACACCATGATCTTTATAATAACCACTTGCGTGATAATCCAATATGTAGTTGTGACGATGACCACGAAAATGCTGAACATTTCTTTTTTAGATGTAAACTTTTTAATGACCAAAGGGCTCAGCTGTTTCGAAACACACGTAAATTTCTACCTCTTAGCACTAAAAAGGTGTTGTTTGGTATTGATGAACTAACGTTGGAAGAAAATGAATTTTTATTTATTGAAATTCAAAGGTTTATTAAGTCCACACAACGATTTGTCAGTTAATTCTATACATTTGCAAACTTCTGTATTTTAGATTACTATTGGATACTAATAGTCCCCATGTTTATTTTAATGCTATTTGACGAATGTATTTGTTAATGGTTTGAATAGTAGTGAGTAAAGGTGGGGATCCTTAGAACAATAATGCAGAGTTGGGAATTTTTCTCGTTTTTCTTTTTTTTCCTTTTTTACAGTTACCTTATTCTTATTTAATTTTATTGTCAAACAAATGTTTCAATTCAACGAAGCTCCTTTCTGTCTCAATATCATTATTGTCTCCATTCCGAATTTCCTTTTTACTAATTGAAGACAGAATATCGAAAGAAAGCAACATTTATATTGTTTACCGACATGTTTGTGACAGTATGGGAAGGGCCGAATCTAATGTTGCAATAACTTGTGGCCCAACCCTTTTGTTTATATTAAACATATTACATAATGCTTGTGTGAATATGTAAACTAATTGAACAATAAAATATTATTAAATTATTAAACTTAAACACTTATCTCATGCTTTACCGTTATATTACTTTTACGCCTAGTAAGAACAATTGGGAAATCATTGAATGGACAAGGGTATTGCCTTGGTCTACATCGTTTGACACCCACATGCATCTAAAGCATTTTATGTAGCTCTATTATGTATGGTATTTGGCAGTGTAGACCACAAACCAATAAAGAGCCTTGGTTGACAACGTTGGTCTGTACAATGTTGGAGTGCAATAAGACTGGTTTTGTCATGGCACGGCTTATTTTGAACAGTCACTAAAATGTCACTTGTGTTTTATCGATGATTAACATGTTAATAGTCTGCAAATAGTTTATGGTACGCCTAGGATTTCAACATCTAATTTTCAATGTCGCCGAGGCTTTCTAACTAGTCGCTTAACCATGTCTATTAGAGTTCGGCGCGTTCTATAATTGGTCTGAATATGTTGGCGATGTTTGACAATTATTCAGCATATCCTCTGTAAACAACCATATAACCTTCTTGTACCTTTGCAGGGGCATAGACGAGTATTTGCGAGAAATATCTTATGGATGCATTCTGTGTGTTCCTGTCTTCATAAAGTATGTTAGTTTGACGACTACATAGATTATATACGATGTTGCATCAATGATGTCATATTACAGGCCGTCACTATGTACAGTGAGTCGCTTAGGTGATTTAAGCTATACTGGTTTATATTCCAATCAAGGTGTACTTAGTACATGAACCTGCCACTATCACACGTCTTAAATTCGCATTTCCAATGTGAGATGTAATAATAAAACTTAATAGACATGCAGAGCCATTTCAAATCATGGATATGTCACAAACTATTGGCAATTACTTGAATGTTTCACAATCATACAATGTCACATAATGGCAAAGGCTGTGTCACACTATGAGAAAAATGCCCCGAAACGTTTCTTGACACTGAAATGCCCTGCATTTTGTTGTGTATGCAGACCTGTACATAAAGTGATAGTACACATGAACTAGTCTTCTAAATCTGACTTTAATGAGACGGATTTCATTTTTCTAACAGAGACTTGGTCCAGTGAGGAAACCGATTTATCAGTAGAGGGGTTTACTTGTTTTTCTTTACATAGAACTGACATATCATTAAATACAAAACGAAACTCTTGGGGAATCTGCTGTTACATAAGGAATAAATTTATAGATTCGATAAGTTTAGTAACAACTGTAAATGACGATATCATGTGTCTTAGATTTGCAGGCAAACTCTTTAAAAGAGCTGATGACAGTTTTGTTGCCTTGTCATCGGAAGTTGTACATTACATACCAAACTATGTACAATTTATTGATGTGGTGTTGTGAATTTGCTTCTTACATGTGTATTTTCATTAATGAGGTCGTAGATCTATTCCATAGTGACGTGAAAAATAGTATGAGACTCTATGCCATGTTAAGACATACTTGTAAACAGTTGTAACTTTTCCTAGCTAATGGTGTATAGAAATCATACTCAGGACAATATTTGTTTATATCATTGGTCAAAACACAAGATCAAAACAATAGTGAACTAACAATGGTACGCTTCACTTTACCATTCCGAAATATACTTACAGTTAATACATGGGTACCCTAGCTGATATAGTGCAATATATATTCACATAACTCTAAGCAACATACGCGCTGTATTATATACTTAGTCTACTTTAATACTAAATGAAGACTTCCGTGCCGATGTAATATCTAAATTATACTCCGGATAAGTTTCTTCTACGAGTAATAACGTCAAAAGGGACAATTAAGGACAAATCCAACGATTACTCTCATATTACAGTTGGTAACCCTTGCTAAATCAGTATATAAAATATGATCCAGATAAACATTTGTTTTAATTGAGTTCAACGATCAACGTCGAGGAAACTGTCCTGAAAAAGGTATGCGACACTCGATCATCTTAAGATATACTCATCGACTAAATTTTGTATCCATCACTGATATGGTGTAGGACTTATGTTCCTAACAACCTTTCGATATACAAGAGGTAAAACGTCAGGGTTAACGTCACTTTGCCTCAAAACTTTATACCACATTCAATTATATATCCTAATGTACTCACACGTACACTATATAGTATCTCTTTTCATAAAAATGCAGGAAACATGCTCCGGACAACTCTATATTGTATGCGTGAGGTAAAAGTCAATTCAGACTTACGTTGATCTAAAATGTTACGCGACATTCCGCCATCACGAGATTTACTTGCACAACACATTATGTATTTCTAGCTGACGTTTTATAGGAACATGTCATCCGGGAATGTTGTTGCAATAATCTGTTTATTTAGTCAAAAGTCAAGGATATGGTAACAGTGCCTTGAAAATCCTGACATCACGGGATGTGTTCATGCACTAAATTTAGTGTCCCTGACTGCTGTAGTTTGGGGAGTATGCTCCTAACAAATAATATATGATGGACTGAGACACACACATACACACACTCGGTGAGAGCATTTTATACTTTTGGACGTAAAAGGTGTTTGTGTCAGCTAACGACACCATTGTTTGAATAGGCAGATAATCCTTTGCACAACAGTCAAATCATATTACCAACTGTGTGTTTAAGGTAAAAGTTATATTCGAGTGATGGAGCGCCCTAAGTACATTTCTGATTTACTTTTATCTTACTTAAAGCTGCTACACTTAGAGCAGTTGGTAAAGCCGCCGTTCTATTTCGGTAAAGGGGGTAATCCGACAACATCCCGTGAGAAAAGAAATTTGACGCGCGCCTCGCTTCTGTGTATTTACCTGCTAAGAGACAATAGTACTTTTTGGTATCTAAAGGATATCTAAGTCTGCAGTTGGAATCGTCAAAGTCAATACCAAGTTTTCTCTTTATACTGATGAGCAAACCTGCAATACAAAAATTGAACATGATTGAAGCTCACGATAAGAGCAGTAAAGGAGAACATGTCCTTTATCATTTCAGTCTCAAAGGCGTCATACCGGTAAATGCATTTGCAAACAATTTTGATCCTGATCAGACGCCACGTAACGCGGCACCTGATCAGGATGGAAACTGTTTGCCACTTGTTTTGAAATTACTTCCGTTATACTGCCTTAAAACTTAACATTAAAACGATATTGCAGACAACAATATTGAAGCAAACGACAATATATCACGATACATTTAATCATGACGGGTTTAAAGTCTGCACCAAACTTTTTGTTGCTATCACTCCTTGGAAATGTCTCGAATTCAGTGGGGAACCACACATAACTTTTGTTCGAAGTATAAGAATCGTTTGAATTACTCATTTGATCTTGGTTTTAACCTATTAACTCTTTATTCTTGCAAGATACCTGACTTACTCAAATTCGGTTATACAACACGGTTTTGGATTCATTCGGTATAGATCATCATAAGGACATTCATAATCGCTTAACAGAGAAGAAATAGTTCTTATATTTTTAATTTTGTAAGATAAAATCTGTTGTTTTTTAAAATGGTTTGTGAGAACATCCATAGTTGGTTAACCCTTTACCCCATAGATATACATTTACATATACATTTACGTCTTGAATTAAAGTCTGTACTCAGACTATTATTCTACTTTTTACAGTCATGAAAATGCACAAAATGAAATATCTTCTATATGGAACCGCCAACGTTTCGTGAGATGTTTACCCCTTCACCGTGTCATTGACCTCTGCTTTAATGTTGGTGCCTGCAATGTCTTTTCAAAGTTTAAAAAAGGCAGTATGACAGAAGAAATTTCAAAATGAATTTCAAACAGTTTAGATTCTGATCAGACACCGCGTTCTGCGGTCTCTGATCATGACCCAAACTGTTCACAAATGCGCCTTTAAGCGTCCTTCAGATTGATAGGGTTAAAGCCACCTGGAAGTAAAGCAGCACGTGCTGAAAGCACATTCTGTTTCACTTTCAACCTACCTCAATTGATGATAACCTTTTCTCAAAAACTAGAAATCTGATATGAAGTTTAGGGTTAAGACGTGAAAGCAAATTGATATAACACGCATTTGCGACCCTAAACAGATGGCTAGTTTGGCAATGACACCATATCCGGCGATCACATTCACTGTCCTACCATTGCTTTAAGGCTATTTGTTAAGTTAATGAGTTTAGGCATTTTGACTCACAGCATTTATATTAATCTCAAATATTTGTGATCCTGATAAGACGATGCGCTTAGCGACGATTGCTCTGATTCCTAAATATTATCAAATTCAAGTGTTGTCGAGCTTCCCATCAAGTTATTAGGATGCATTTATTAGTGTGAACAAAAAGTAGTTGTACATTGATATTACTATGCTTTCAAGATACTTAAAATCAGAGTAAGTAGAAACTGATTTTAGAGAAGCAAAACTGCATATACACTTGTTTTGACAATTCTACAATGAATCGTGTTTAAATGTTCGTACTAACGTTTACACATACAGCCTGCTATTTTATTAACCCTTTATCCCATTGCCTGTGTCTAACTCAGTATATATGTGACCACTTAAAGAATGTTGAAAGTAAAGCAGGATGCGCCTTAAGGCGCTTTCTGCTTTACTTCAGCCTGCTTTAAGCCACTTTCTGCTAGAATATTGAAAAACATTATTTTGGTACATGTGTATGACTGTTTAAATAGGAACTGTTTTCTTCAGCGGAGGAATACATCAATGGCGTAAAATGTGTATTTATGGGGTAACTGAATATTTAAATTTCAAGTTTGCGCTATATAAATGTTTCTGTATTTGTATTTGTCTAATTACTTTCAGCTGAATTGCATTTCACATTGCATGATATATAGTGTGCCGAATACTCACGTCAAACATCTAGAATATTTGTTCACGGGAGACCTTAACTGGACACGAAGGCAGTTAGGCAAACATGCATTCCTGGTTAAAATTTTATATCATGAATTTGTGTAATGTACGCGGGTCCTTCAAAAGATGTTACCTTTTCTTGAAATCTGCATGTACGTTTTTCATGAATTATATCTCATTTAAAAAGTATATTTTTTATGGTTTTTCAGATGTATCACGTTAATCAATAGTTTAAACTAGTTTCATAAATATGAAAGTGAAACCATGCACGTTTATGAATTTTGAAATAAATGTTGTGATGTATTGAAGTAACAAACATAGTGTTATGCTTAAATGTGTCACCACTAATGTTTGACTTATGTTATCTGAAAGTTTCAAAACACAGTAATTGAATGTAATGCAGTTTGTCGATGAAAATGATATTATATAAATATTAGATGGCAGTTTGCGTGACATTCATATTGTCACCCGAGAAACAGCAGGGTGACATTCTTGTTTTCGAGGGTTGACAATTTGAATGTCACGCAAACTGACATCTAATATTTATTTTATTACACCGAGTTTATCAACCCTAGCTTTAGAATCGACTCATTTGTATTTTATAAAATGTGTTGTGAATACCAATTTAGCGCGGACATGTACGTAACGCGGGAAACGACGTCGCCGTCTATGACGTCACATTGTTTATAATTATATTGCAAGAAAGAAAGAAGAACGTTATGACAAGTAAATTGAAGAAGCAGCGTCTTTACATTGTCTAGGTGGCAAGTATCCTCTTCCTAAATGGTGGCAAATCGTAAAGGAATGGACCAAAGGAAGCAACTTGTACAGAAAATGCCATAAGTTGATTAGAAGTTACCACTCTTTAAAACGTTCTAATATCGCCAATAGCGAACTTCATGTCAATGCTGACAGTACGTTTTCGGACGGAGAAAAAAGTAATGTCCTTCAGAGTGACGTCACAAAAAGAATATCATAAAGAGTGACAGTATATTTTGGATACAGGTAAAAGACATGCAAAATGTTAACTGTAGGTCTACGGGAATTTAACATCGTAACTCAAAGCGAGGTGTTATAATCATATATACAATTGACAGTTCGTAAATGAACAACTGAACTTGTGCAAAATGTATAATACTTGTGTGTTGCAAAACTATGTCCTATTTTATATGAAAATGAAATATCACTTTTTCGAAACAGACAGGTTGATATAATCAATAAAGAATTTTAAATATTTTTCATTGTTTATATAAACAAATCAAATCACATTATTTATAACTATCACACGTTTTAAAGTATGCTTTAACCTTACAAAAGAGTATGCCATAAACATTTCGAATTTATTATTAAGACTTTTCTATTTTAAGTGTTCGGTGCCTTAAATTGTTAGAAAATTCCAATAAAGTCGAACGAGTATTAACAATTGTATTGTGATCCATGTGATATGAAAATATGATTAAGTTCATAAGCCAATGTAGCCATTTCTTATGAGTCATGACTAAACCACACTGGTACAGTGGATAATCTGTTATTCTTTCCCGTTTAAACGCAAACGTACGCAAATGCATTGCACTAAAACAAAGAAAAGAACAACTTTTGGACAATTCTGATAATTCTTGTTTATCTGGGTGGCAAACAGTTTGGAGCCTAATCAGACGCCGGGTTACCCGGCGTCTGATCTGGCTCCAAACTGTTTGCACTGCAAATAATAGTTTAAGCGTAAACGCGTTTATTGGGAAAGAATAACAGATTCTACACTGTATGACGTCACCAATGACGTAAGAATAATAGATTCTCCACTGTATAAAGACACGTGCTGTTGTCAAAGTATTAAGCACCGCTGTATCCAAAATAACAAGCTCATTTCAACGATGTACATGTATAACATATGATAGCTGTACATGAACATTCCTAGAAGATGCAAGTACATGTAACATTACTTTTTAATGGTTCTCGTATGTCAGTTGCTTATTTGTATTTGTATTTTACAAAAGTTTGTTTGCAAAATTTTGATATCAGGAACACGTTTTGACTCGCTTAACTCATTAGCCCTACATAGCCTGTTTCTTGTTTTGCAAAAGTGAATACTAAGATATGAGGCATATTGCAAGTAAAGCAAAACACACCTTGTCATAGTATTACATTAGTTATGTTCGCTTTATAACATTAGGGGCCCGTCTTATGAAATATTGTCGTAAGTCAGATTCTAAAATTCTCATTATTTATTCACTTCTCCATCTAATCCTGTCTAATCCCGTCTTCAAGAAGATTCCAAAGAGCTGTCGACAAGACATGCTAAGATGGATAAATCAGAAATTAGATGTATTTTTAAGTTTTGTCTTACGACCGTTTTTGTCATACGACGTTTTGTAAGACAGGCCCATGTACCATTATTACGCACCTCCGTCAGCACGTAAGCTTGTTTGCACCTCTTCATTCGGTCCGTAAACCACAGAGGCGTCGATATAAGATGTTTGTGTGTTAATGTTTTCGGCAACATCTGAAAAAGAATTCATTTCAACACGGTCGTGAAATCTTTAGTTTAGTTTAAACATATTTTATTTCGATTTTGACAGAAAAAGGGAACGGCTACAAGTGCTCACCACTTAGTTACAGCCCTCCCCCTAATGTTTGATGACACAAAGTGAAATCTTTAAAAGCTAGATAGTTTTATTATCTGGAGCAAATGTTGTATGCTACTTTGGAATTAGATTACAGTAGAACCTCTCTATTACGACCACTAAAAAGAAGGCTAATGAAACAGAAAGCTCCTGTAGGAGCTCTCTGTTTCTTTTTCACTTTGCTTTAAGCAGTCACCTGTCTTAAACGACTAATATTTGGCACAATTTAGTGGTCGTTAAAGAGAGGTTACACTGTATGTGAGATTCAATTTCGGAATAGGTTTTACTCCTGATGAGATAACGTGACTTGGTCGGTGTCTCATTTGGATATAAACTACATGTATTGCATATAGCATCGCGTTCTGCTGCTGAAGTGCAAATTGTTGAAACTTTCAATACTGTATATAGGTTTTGAAGACCTTTGTAAAAATCAATTTGGATCCATATCAGGTCTAAATTTCCCTGGGTCCTGATTAGAATTCAAATATCCCTGGCCCCAGAGGCCTTCCCACATGTACCTTGTCGTGGTCCTCGGGCTTAATTGTCATAGGGGATGTTTCTGTTTATATTTACAGAGACTACCCCTTCTGCCAAGACTTAAGGAAAGACAGGTCGGTATGTTTGATCCCATACGCTGCTTCGCAACGAATGAGACAAGACAAAATCATTTTCCTGAAATCATCATCATATCATTTCATCACCCTTCATTAATCATCCGCGCTATATACCGAAAACCTATTCTGCTGCAGTGCCATAAGAGTCAACTCATCAATACATCCATTTTTAAAACTAGAAATCTGTTTCTGTGAATATGAAAATTATCAAGCCAATTTCAGAACTTTAGTGACAACAGTTATAACCGATGACAGTTGGCCAGTATCCAAAGACTTCACCAGGCTTCAAAATGACTGCTTCCACGCGGAAATGAAAGTTACTTACAACAATACATTGGCCGTGAAAGAGTAGCCGATTTACCTAATTCGTAGTACAAAATGATTCGGTTTGAGAGGTTTTGTTGTATATTACAATTTGTTATTACCTGATACTATAATAAAATCAGATCTTGTAAAAGCCATGCAATCGGAATCGAAAACAGGATCATCTGGTGGTATAACTATTGAAAAGCAGGCATCACTGAAATATCAGAGAAATTGCGAATGAAAAACTGCTTGATAACGATCACAGACTCAAATCAAACACTATATAACATTACGGTCTTACGAACTTCTATATCTCGAACTCGTTTTTGTTTTTCGAACTTACCAGTAGTTCAAAGTTAAAACGTGGCTTAGTCACGTTTCAACTTTGAACTACGGGTATGGTCGACTGAACCGAACATGACATACTGTAATTAATGTGTCGAAATATCAGTTAGTTTGAGTTAAGCGAGTTCCAGATGTCAAAGTTCGACTGTATTTTGCATATCTGTTACACTTGCAATTAATTATAAATGAGATACTTCACACGATGTACGGGTACATTCTTAACTTATCGAATGTGTATCTAATTAGTGAAACAGATGTGATGAATGCGGTTACTTTCTTTTAATTATCTCAACTTCTGATGCGATATGACTTGAAACAACCGTTATCAAAAAAGGCAATAGTAGAATTATTAACTACTAAAATATCTGAAATGTTGAACAAGGTTAAAAACCTAATCTTAAATATATATATATATATATATATATATAACCAAAATGTCATGGTGACAATAAACAGTTTATATTTGTTTCAATCCTCTCAGTAATAAGGATACTGATTTGTTTCATCTTTATTATAGCAAAACGTACAAATTAAAACACTGCATTTGTAATAAATTTAGAAGACTATTCATAAACAGAAAATATATGAACAGTTTAACATTCATATATATCAAACTCACACAAACTACAGAACAGCCTCTCTATTACGACCACTAAATTGCGTTAAATACCATATAGTTTACGGTTTTTTAAGTCCAGTGACTGCATAAAGCAAGGTGACAGTAAAACAGAAAACTTCTCAAGGAGCTGTCTGTTTTTCTGTCATGTTGCTTTTAGATGTCACCAGTTTTAATACAATCATTTAAACTTCTTTTAACGACCTTTCCTGACCTACTTACGGTGATACAGTGGAGAATCTGTTATTCTTTCCCAATAAACGCGTTTACGCTAAAACTATTATTTGCAGTGCAAACAGTTTGGAGCCAGATCAGACGCCGGGTGACCCGGCGTCTGATCAGGCTCCAAACTGTTTGCCACCAAGATAAACAAGAATTATCAGAATTGTCCAAAAGTTGTTCTTTTCTACGTTTTAGCGTTTTGCGTTTGCGTATGTTTACGTTTAAACGGGAAAGAATAACAGATTCTCCACTGTAACACCTGGCCAGGTATAACAGCATGCCGCCCTGTGCGAGTTGTGCTGTTACTGTTACATTGTCTAGGGGGAAATCAAAGCGTTTCATGTTTCATACCTTATATTTGTTAGTTTGGTTAGTAAAACCCATTTAAGAAAGAAACACAATAAGCTAGTTTTGCTTTCGTGTCAATTCTAAACTTAATTGTATGTTGTAAGTGCATGTAAATCTTTAAAATAAAATATGTTTAAACAAATATCCATTGAAAAAAACATTGAGTGTGAGTATTTCAGGGCCTCTCTAGACAACTTGAGATTAGTGAAATCGGCTGTGCACACTTTACTCCTGCTTTACAGTTACTTTTACGCCTATCGAGAACAATGAGGGGGTCCATCATCAAGCAAATGGCTTAAAATAGTCGTAAAAGAGAGGTTTTAATATATATGTAAATGTGTTGCATACTCATCCTTGTCTTCACCACAGCAGTCAAATGATTCTAAAAATGAAAGAAATGAAATTTTAAAAGAAAGATTTGTCCAAAACTTGTCCAATTTTTTAATTTGGATATAAACTGCTTGCAAATGATATATAGATCTGTCAAGAGTCGATGTTTAACGGCATACACCAGCAATTCGTGAGACACCTAGTGGCTTTAACGAAGTGCGATAAAGCATCGTTACTCAACGAAATCGTGCGTATCGGTTACCTCCCGTAGATACTTTCGGTTTCAAACAATCTCCAATTATCGCGTAATAAAATCTAAATAAGGGGAGATCCTTTGAAAGCACAGAAAACAAAGCAAATACTGAAAATTGCAGACTCGGTTTAATTGAGTCTGTTCATGAGCAATACTTAAATATGCAACAGTGCTCACGCCCCATAGCACCAGCTTAAGCGGAATTCAACTTTCAACTGTAAATGACGTTAAATGCATAAAAGTGTACTTGATAAATGAAAGTACGTGAATCTTGGTAAATGCTTTATCTAATAAGGCTTAGCTAATAACCCAAAACTTCAATCAAATTGAATATGAGCGTGAACCCAAGATCACATAGAAAAAGCCGTCGGCTTATTTAGGTCATTTGTATATGTATGAAAGTGCCTATAGTTTAAAAAAAAACTTATAACTTATGCTTTTTTAGCACTGTATTATTAATCACACCTATAGCTTTTATTGTGAGAAGTTTCATCAATTTATTTCGGGCAGATTTTGATTGAGTGAGTGTTTTCATTGAATTGGAGCCGAAAACAATTTAGAAAAATGCATTTATATCTAGCAACAAACCATACTCTTTGCATCATACTTTCAGTGAGCATCACTTTTTAACTGTTTTAATGTTTGTGTGTGCCAATTATTACTTTAAATCATTTTAGAAAGGCAAAATAACGCATGCCGACTCATTGCCGATAATGGCTACATCATACATTTCGAAAACCCATAGACAAAAAAATACCATTATAACCTATGTTTTTCTTTTTGCCATTGTACTTAGATATGTTTGAAGAACCTATGCTGAAATTTTCATAGAGATCCATCGGAGATTTCATTTTGTATCGTATGTCCTTAAGACAAGCTGATCTGAAACGAGTCTAGAATTGAAATGTTATTAAGCGAGACTTGGCGAACTTAATAACTTTTCTATTCTAGACGAGTTTGAAATCAACTTGTCTTAAACATCGACGAGTGACATATTCTTTTTCTCACATTACCAACGATTTAAGCTATTTTTGAAGCAATGTGCATTTTTTGGAGCCCCGCTGTCGTCAAAACGCCGTTATAAATAGTGACGTTATAGTGACGCCATCAAAGTGATCTTACACATGTTGGAGATATGGCTATTCGTCACCGTTGTTCGCTATATAGAGTACAGGGGTAGTCATGCGAGAAAATAAAGATCGATTAATGCTTACCTCCATCAGGTTTTGTTTGAATTGGTGTCAGGTCCATGTCGTGGGTTATAAACTGTCCCCATTGCATAACCATGTAGGAGGCCTTTTTCTCTAGTAGTAACGGGCCCTGTGTTTGATGAATGATATTGCTGATAGCACGGGCGCTGGGTAAATCTCCACCACATGCGCTTGTCTGTCGTGGTGTAGACATTCCTAGAGTAATTCCAAAGGCAAAGATAGTATTCACAATACAGTAAAACCTCTCTATTACGACCCTGCTTTAATTATCAGGGGTTTATGGCAGGTGGCTGCTTATAGCAAAGGTAAACGTAACATTGCTTTAAGCCGTCATATGGTTTTAAAGCAGTATATTACCTTCCTTTTAAGTGTCCTTAAACAATTTGTGCCCACGATCCCATATATTATTGGGCATAGGCAAATAGTGTACACTCTGATAGGACGCCGCAATATGCGGCGTCTGATCAGAGTCTACACGGTTTGCTGATAGGAATTTCAATGTAAAACAAAATGGATATGAAAGCTTTGACCAGGCATCCCTTTGATAAAAATGGACTAATCCAATATATAAATATTGAAGAGACCACGAGGTATAAATGGGTAAATAAAGATGTTTAATGTATATAACACAGCATTTTAAATGAAGTGATGTGTTTCCAATAGAAGTTTGTGCTTAAACAAATAGGTCTATAGATGTGCTTTTGCAAATATACTCAACAAAACAATTAAAGGGGCAAATAAATGGGATAGGCCCAATATATAAAAATAAGTACATACAATATTTTTTAACAGTTTCACGTAAAATTACGAGTTAACTTCGTTGTAGAGTATAACTGTATTTCGAAAAGTAGAAATATATATCGCAGATCCCCTTCAAACACAACCACCCTAAAAATGTCCGAGTACAAGACAAGGTGGGTGGGGTAACAAACAACTTGACCAAGAGCCCAACCTTTTAGATTTTTCTCTTAAATTACAGCTAGTAGCATATGTGTTCACCACGTGCATTAATCATTTTCTTGCATCTACATGGAAATCGGAGAATTAGCTTCAGGATGACTGCAATAGACAATCTGTGCCATTCTTCAATAAGCATGTCTGTTAGCCTCTAAGGTGACGATCTCGACCGGATATCCGGCGTTGCCGCATGTCCTAAGCATCCGCATTGTGGCCGAAGTGTGTTGACCGTGCTGGCCAGCACATCTGCCCTATGCCTTCGTGTTCCAAGTACTGGTCTACCATACGTGTTCGGTACGGACGAGCTTTGGCGTCTGTCGGGATGAAGCCTGAACCTAAAGCTCCAGCTTTAGCGCGTGCAATAGCGTCTAGGGTCTCGCCCCTGTACCCCAAACTAGTCAGAGCTCAGTTCCTAATGACGTAAAGGTCCGTGCAACCGTTGTAGGATATGCCCACCCATAGAGCCCTTACCCCTTTCTGAGTCCGTCATTCTCTGTCACACAACAGTCGAAGAAACATTCGTTTCGCTGTCTTTACATTCGTCTGCAGTCGTTATTTAAATCCAAAATGATATTTGACACACTAGTCCACAATACGTTGCGAAAAAGTAAACGTTCAAATGGCATGATTTTTGGCAAAACGGTAGATGACGTTTTCGGTGGTGTGGGGTCAAGGCCGGTAATACGACTGTCGGGTGAATGATGACTCTGAAACTTTGACGCGCGACGTATTGGCGGTCGCGCCACGACGTCGCACGACGTTACGCAATCCCGACATACTCGGGGCCACAAAATGTTTGCAAAATTTACTGCACAAAGTAATTAGAACATTTTATGAAGCCCTTCCTTTATTCAAATTATTACTTTCTTACTTGTTTTTTAACTTTATCACAATGGTATCTACTTTGCTGAATATCAATATCACTGTCACAGTCTCTTGGAACAACGTAGATCTAATAAAGTCTCTGATAAAAATTTAACATTCCTGTCACTGTATTTTAATTAACACCTGTAATCACTTATTAGTTTTCTAGTTGTTTATTTCTATTCTATAACTTCAAGTGGGTAGAGTTTCGCTATTGGCTTGTTAGTTACACCAGAATCAGTTCGGATTTTCGCGGCACGCACACGTCCGTCATTCCCTTGGATGAGTTCTTCGATAACTGCCAGTTTCCACCTTGACCGAGGGATTTCATCGTGAACCTGAACAACGTCTCCGGTCTGTATTGTCTGTTGATTGTGCCCAGTAGAACGATGGTGCTCTCGTAAAGCGGTTAAATAGTCTAGTTTCCAGCGATCTCGGAAGTTGTCGATTAGTTTTCATTAAGAGTTTTTATCGATTCAATTTTGTTTGTAAGAATTTGCAAAAGTTTTGTTTCACTTGATTTCGGCAGGTTTTCTTTCTCTAACTTATCAAACGTTGCCGAAATCACTCTCTGTTGCGCTTCGCGTTGTGTGCGTAATTTTGAAAGCTGCATTGTTACTTCGTCACGGCACCAAAATGTCGGGTGAATGATGACTCTGAAACTTCTCCAAATCTTTACTCTTTAATTCACAATCTTCTTCGTTAACTCTAACTACAACTCAGATTCTCCAAACATGTTTATATGTATATGACGTAACGACGCGCGACGTATTGGCGGTCGCGCCACGACGTCGCACGACGTTACGCAATCCCGACAACGACAGGTCTTCTAGCCCATAAAGTCTATTCCCGACGATCTGAACAGAAATCCTGTAACCACACGTCTGTTTGTAAACACTATTAAATGTAACGAGGGAACTGAGCCGTTGACGTCATGCCATAAGTGACAACATCGGTCCTATACTTCAACTATGACCTGTAACGACCTTGACCTGATCTCCAATTAACCATCCCACGGTCCAGGTATAACTACTACAACCTGTCGACGACACTCTTGCTAACATTAAACCCCGTCGCCACATGACGTTGGAAAATGACAAATGACGTCTTTAGGGTCTTAGTTTTCAAATCTTTTAACCAATATGCAATCTATGTTTGCTTAAGATACAAATATGCACTCTTTATAATGAAAACAGCTATAAAACTAATCGTTGAAGAATAGACAGACACATAGTGCAAAAACCCAGTAAACTTTAAAACCGTGTTTTTGATACTTGTCCGCTTCAATTCATTCAACCATGACCATTTTTGCATATAGTGACGTTTGTTTCTTAATTTTTATTCTAAAGCATCTAAACACGCATTCACTCTTTTAACTTGAAAATGTTTGCATTTTTGAAAAAGATATAATTATGAACTTATACCTTTGCCCCTTTAATTATTTTGATGAGTATATATTGGAGCCTGATTAGATGCCAAATAACTCGGCGTCATACAACACTGCCACTCGTTCCCATTTATATTGTTTTTAAGAAGTCAACAATTATTTATAGTTCTCTTTCGTGTTATACGATGTTTATTGCTTAGCTTCGTTTAAACTCCAAATACTTCTCTCTATTATGACCAGATAATTGTGTCAATTATTAGGTGTTTACATCAGCCTCAGATGACTGCTTAAATCAAGATAACAGTAAAACAGGAATTTTCTTTCGGAGCTTTCTGTTTGTGTGTCGCATTGATTTAGGCTGTCCTTTTTGTAGTTTAAGGGTGTAACAAAATCATGAATTTGTGAATTTTTCAAAGTTTATAAAAACACCCTTTGGTGGTCTTGTTTTAAAGACCTATTTAAGATGAATGCCTAAAATGAAAAAATGTACATTTTCGTGTACATTTTTGCTCTACGGCCATTTCTAAAAGGTATGTCAGATAAGGATTCGATTTTTCTTATTTTGTCATTTTCAAAGCGCCCGCGTCAATAAAATATATTTCATGGTTATTTGGTTTTGTGTTATCTACTACATACCTATAGTAGTATTTACCCATAGGAAACTAAATTAAGGCCAAAAAAGGCACTAAATGAAACTCTAAATATCATCGATATGGTACTATTTTGTAAATTTTGTAAAGGGAGATAACTCCTTTTTCTTTAATAACAAAGACATTTCAACACTTACCTATCAATTTATTTTCATATTTTACATTGCCTGTGTAAGGGCTTGCATCTTGTGGAATATAAGAAAAAGCTAGATACTAGAAATATTTATTGTTTACTATTTATCATAAACATTTTTTTTTAAATATAATTTCCCATAAAAACCATGTTGTAGATTCAGAGATTGGTGCCTGTTTGGTCTTTATTTAGTTTCTTTATGTCAAAATGCTTCCATAGACATGAACTACATATGAAAAACAAAATGACCATGTTTGTTTTTATTTGAAATAGATTTTACTGAAGCCAAAACTTTAAATTGGACAAAATTTGAGAAGAAGTCCGAATTTGACATATTTTTTCCAAATTGCAGTAGTGCAAAATAATGCACACCAACTTATTATTTTTTTCTATTTTTTTCATTTATCATAACTGCTCTTCCAAATTAAACATGAAAGAAAAAATTAAAATACTTTGAAAGATTCGCTTATGTGTTTAACTAGACAAAAACACAAGTGTAGATCCTTCATGCCATTATGTTGTTTATATGTTGTAAAGAATTCCTTTAGCATCACCGTTAGCAGTAACAATGTAAGAGCAATGACAATCAACGTGTTTGTGAGACTCGAATGCCCCCAGCCAGCAGCATGTTGGGTTATGTACATATAATACTTACTTGCAAAAATATATCAAATGTCTACGTCACATGGTAAAAACATTGATATGATTAGAAATGTTTTAATACAATAAATATATATATATATATATATATATATATATATATATATAGACGGAAAATGTAAAATATTCCGGCAAATACAAAAGAAAAAATAGAAGGCGTGTTTAGTCATTTTTACCTTTACAATTATATATATATATATAAACGGAAATGCAAAGGTCCGACAAAAGTCGGTCCGGTACAAGTTAAGATATATATCGAATTAAAAAATAAGAAAGATTATGCCTTTGTTTAAAAAATATTTAATAAAAACATTACGCTCCTCTACTAAACTAGTTTCGCCTTTCGGCTCCTCAGTAGTCACAACGTCGACGACGTCACAAACGACGTAATGACGTTATTTCCATTGACTACTGAGGAGCCGAAAGGCGAAACTAGTTTAGTAGAGGAGCGTAATGTTTTTATTAAATAATTTTTAAACAAAGGCATAATCTTTCTTATTTTTTAATTCGATATATATATATATATATATATATATATACCAAATGTGGAAGCCCTTTGTCTATTGGTTCAGATGATGGATTGATGAATGGATGGGTTTGGTTTTACAGCACTGCGACACAAAATAGGTCAGAAAGCACCGATGAATAATGAGGGATGATGAGATGAAATAAGAGGAGATGATAATGAATCTAGGAAGATGATTTCGGCTAATCTCAATCGTTTCCAAAGCCCCACAGGGGATCAATACTATCGACCTGCCTTCTTTCTTTTAGTTCTTGACAGAGGGAATAATCTCGTTCTAATATACAAAAAATATTCTCTATAACAATAAAACCACAGAACCGCGACAGCATAGGAAGGTATCTGGGGCTTAACAAAAGGAAGACACGTGCCAAGTATAAAATGCCAAAGTGTAATAGGGCATGAATTATAGCCAATGTTAATGTATTTGGTTAAAGTTTGATTTAATAGGTCAATGGTCAATGTCAATGTCACATGGTAAAATCATTGGTATGGTTGGAAAGGCTTTACCATAAGAAAGATACATACCAAATACGGGAAGCTATGTAAATTATTGGTAAGCTATTGGTGTAAATATTATAGGCATTTAAAGATTTTTACAAAAGTAGGTCAAATGTCAAGGGCAAGGTAACAAAAGCAAACTTCTTTGCATCCGGAAATGTCTGGACAAAAGGAAGACACATGTCACGTTTGAAAGGTATATGTGTATTAGTGCAAGAGTTATAGCCAATATTAAGTATTTCAGTTCAATTTCGATTAAATAGGTCAAAGACAAAGGTCAACGTCAAGTGACAATGTCACTCGGTGAAAAACAAATTTGTATAGTTGGAAAAGTCTTACTACAAGAAAGATACATAGTAAACATAAAAGCCCAAAATCTATTGGTTCAAATGTTAAAGGCGCTTAAATAATATACAAAAGTAGGTCAAATGTCAAGGTCACAATGACAAACATGTTGGCATGGTCGGAATGGTCTCGACAAACGCTAGGCACAGACCAACTATGAAAGCGATATTTCCAGCAGTTCAAAAGTGTAAGCAATGTTAAGATTTTACAGACAGACAAACAAACAAACAGACCAACAAACAGACAGACATACAGGGCAAAATATATGCCCCAGAATCTGGGGGCATAATAAGCTAATAACAAACTCCTTAAGATTTCTCAAAAAAGAAAGCTAGAGCGTATTTGATTTCTACAACTGTATGTTTACCATTGTCCAAGGTTATAAAGCTTTTCACTTGAGTCTAAACTCGTTCTCTAGCATTTCATTGGTCAGATTTGAGTCTAGGCTCAAATCTGACCAATCAAATGCTTGAAAACACACTCAGACTCAGCTCAAACGCTTTATAACCTTGGACCAAGACAAATAACCAAAGTTAACCTTAATTTCTACCAAAGAGGACATTTGCAAACAATGAAGTCGATGTTGCATTACTTGACGTCTGATCGGGATATATACTGTTTGCAAAAATACATAGTTGTTGACATTGGTTGTGAAAGGATTAAAGCTGAAGGAGCTTATAACCGTAAAGTATATGAATATGTATTTGAAGCAAGCATACTTCATTTTCTAATCGTAGCTTGATTGCTTCGAGGAAGAAATGAAATCAAAAGCCTGCTAATCAATCTAAGTACGGAAGTTGTGATCAAATTCAGCCACGATTGGCTTATAACGTACAGTTGTGGTCATGTAAAGAGGATGTACAACGCTCCCTCTCTACAACGACACCGAAGGGGAGACAAACATTATGTGCGTTGTTAGGAAGGAGTCGTTATAGGGGGGATTGGCTTAGATTTGCAAACAGCTTGAATTCAGATCAGATGCCGCTCTACGAGGTGTCTGATCTGGATTAAAGTTGTTGTCGCTCGTCAGTAAGTTTTTTTTACTGTCAAACTGTCCATTCTGTAATTTTGAGATAAAAAGCAAACAGTTACTATAAACAGACGATATTGTATCAGTAAAAGCGTTAGACATAAATGTATTGTTAAAGGAGCAATGACAATGGTCGTTGTAAGGAGGGAGTCGTTGTTGGGAGGACCGTTGTAGGGTGAGAACACTGTACCTTTCAGACACAGATGACTCGTGAGTGATGAATTGCTTACCTCTTCAAATTTAAAATAACAAATTTGCCCCCTGGTTGCCCATTTGTATGGAGTTCAATATCCTAATAAACGTCATGAAGCAGGGACCCGTTTCATAAATCTTCTTACGATAAATGTTGTCGTATGTCAGATTATAAAAGTATAAATTATTATTTATTTCTCCATCTAATCCTGTCTTGCGACATCTTTTGGAATCGTCTTGAAAAGACGATTCCAAAAAGATGTAACAAGACAGGATTACATAGAGCAATCACAGATTAAATGTATTTTAAAGTTTTGACTAACGACAACATTTGTCGTAAGAAGTTTTATGAAACGGGCCCCTGAATTGTAACATCTATGTGTATATGCCTTCTAACATAACATAGTTGTGCCCACCAATAAACTAATGAGGATCCTCGATAACACTTGACGAAGAATGGAAGAAACCCCCTTTTTTATTGCTTATAACTTATATAAAATTGCTTTAGCATCACGGTTAGAAGTAACACTGCAAGAGGAATAAAAACCATCTTAAAGTTTAAAAAAAAAAGATGGAACGCATATCATTTGTACAACTGCATGTTTACTTTGCAATAACTCCAGTTAAGCCGTATAGTGTTTACTTCAGACTCGAGAGTTTAGACCTAGATGCATAAGGCGACGTCTAATCCGACTCGACATCGTTTGTCCTTTTGTATAAAATGACCTGCTTGCAATGCCGCTCGATCAAAGAATAATCTCAGCAAATACATATGGACAGTTTATAACAAAATACAAATGTACAGCGCTCCCTCTCCACAACGGCCCACCCTACGACGAAACTCTTCTTACACCGACGCTTGTCACATTTCCCGTAACAACACCATTTTAGCTTACGCTTTTACTGCTACAATATCGTCTGCTTAAAATTGTCGTCTGCTGGTTTTTTTTTCAAAGTGACATATTAGTGGAGATTATGATAGAATAAAAAATAACGGCGAATGACAAACAACTTGAATTGTGTATCAATAAACAACGTAACACGGCGTCTGATCTGGATTCAAACTGTTTGCGAATGTAAACCAAGTCTAAATTTTCCCTCTCTATAACGACCCCATCCGAACAACAAACACAATCTGTGGCTCCCATTGGGTGTCGTTGTAGAGAGGGAACACTGTATATGCATAGTCTGTGTAAGGAGAGACATGTCCTTTGCAGTACTGGAGCCGACAGGTTATTTAGTTTTTCTTTATACAATCGTCTGCTTTAAAGTATGGTCTGTAAAACAAATATTATACATTCAAGATTGGCTTATTACCTGCAGACGTGGTCATGTAAAGAGGAGATCTTTTTGACACACAGACTACTCTTAACCCTTTCCTGTATAGAAGCGACTTATAGCGTATTTGATTTATTTCCCCGCTGAAGAAAATAGTTCTGATTTATACCATTATGAACATTTACCATACAAAATATTGTTCTATATCATAGCAGATTGTAGTTTAAAGCAGGGTGAAAGTAAAGCAGAATGCGCCTTGAGGCGCATTCTGCTTTACTTTCAACCAGCTTTAATTGATCACCTGTCTTAAAACTTCAAAGTTATTGCCAGGTTATTTGGTAAATGTTTATGTGATGAATTACATACCAAACCTCTTCAAAGTAAAAGTTTTGCCCGCTGGTTGTACTACATGTATAGAGTTCCTCATGAACGCCATGAAGCAAAAGTGTATCTCTTATGCGCATAATTATGTCTTCTTACTGAACCCTCTTACTATCAATGAAGTCATAAAGCAAGCGCTTTGGCAAACAGTTTTGATCCTGATCGGGTCAAAACTATTAGCCACTTGTTTTGAAATTACCCCCGTTTATACTGCCTTAGAACTTTGAAACACTATTGCAAACAACAGTATTAAATCAGACGTTTATATACAGTGGAGAATCTGTTATTCTTTCCCAATAAACGCTTTTACGCTAAAACTAATATTTTCACTGCAAACAGTTTGGAGCCAGATCAGACGACGGGTAACCCGGCGTCTGATCAGGCTCCAAACTGTTTGCCACCAAGATAAACAAGAATTATCAGAATTGTCATAAAGTTGTACTTTTCTACGTTTCAGTGTTTTGCGTTTGCGTACGTTTGCGTTTAAACGGGAAAGAATAACAGATTCTCCACTGTAGCGGTGAAGGGGTAAATACTTAACGGCAAATTTGATCATGAAAGGGAAAACATAGTTTAGCCAAGCAATAAAACTAATGTAGACCCCCGATAATATTTGTATAAGAATGGTTGAGTTGGAAGAAAACGTCATTTTTGGTTGCTCATGATTTACACAGGATTATTATAGCATCACGGATAGCGGTATCAATATAATAAGCACTAAAACAATTGGTCTGCAACCAAAATTCTCATTTTTCATGGCCAGGTTAATGTCATAAGAAATGAAAATGATTAATGTCACGCTAATTTTACGAAAATAACAAAATGACCTTTGGACAGAATCTAACGTTTACCCTAACCCTAATCCTAGTTTGGGTGGAGGACCTATTGTAAACCCTAGTCCAGTGTAAATGCAGTAAAGGTCATCTAAAAATAAGTAAAACAATATATTAAGAACGCATTTTATTTGTACAACTGCATTTTTTTACTTTGCAATTACCCCAGTTAAGCCGTATAGTGTCTACTACAGACTCGACAATTTAGACCTAGATGCATTAGGCGACGTCTAAACAAAGTCTGCTTGTGCCTTGATAATTATAAAAGATATATAGATATTTATAAGATAACAGACGGCGTGAGCGTTGAATAACATCCATTGTTTAAATGTCATATATAACTAGTTATATAACTATGCAAATGAGGTACGCCACGACGTCGTTTACTTGTGACGTCATTAAAATACGTTTTAAAATGCGTTCGATTTCCAACGTCTTCATTCCATCATGTAGATTCAATTTATAGATTTTTGGTGTAATTAATCAATATTAGATCTACATGAAAGTGTTTATTAATACATATAACAACATAAACATTATGCTAGTAAGCGGGGTTAATTTGAAACAACTTTTTTCCTGTATAGATCTACTTATATCGCGCTTAGCATTCACTTGACCTCAAAGGCTGCGATAAATAACATTTCTAGGTTATGTTATAAATGAATATAACATTCGTGTTAATAATTATTGGATTTATCAAACTCGTCGTTTTAGAAAACGATAAAAACTCGGCAAAGCCTCGTTTTTATCGTTTTCTAAAAGACTCGTTTAATAAATCCAATAAATTATGAACACTCATGTAATATCCTATATTTACTTTCGCCCCATTCATTTTCTTTTAGAGAATCGGCGTTTAATTCGTATAGATGCAATTGCTCGAGAAGGCGGGACTTGTGTATATCTTAAGAAGAGAAGGCGGGGCTTATGGACGAAATTAATTTTAGAAATCGGACAGCAGACATTTGGCGGAATTTTCAGATGCGCTTCCTAAACCGATGTATGCCTTCCTGGTAGCAAAAAGTTTAACCATGATTTATTATCTTACATTCGCCTTTATTAAAAAGACAGATTTCAAAACAATTGCAATACTTTGTAAACAGCATCAGATTCTGTCAAATCGGCCTTTTCGCGCCAAATTGTCAAATTCATGACGTTAAATGTTTATATTGGAACTTATTTTTATGCGTTCGCATAGTAAACAGCTTCAGAAATGCGGACATGGCTGTTCCATTCAGGCTACACACTTATTCGTGCTATCAACCTATAATATGGATTAAACTAATTAACCCTTTCCCCAATAGAAGCGCCTTTTAGCGTGTTTTATTTATTCATCCGCTGAAGAAAATAGTTCCAATTTAATCAGTTATGAAGATATATGATAGGGAATATTTTCTATATTCTAGCACATGATAGCTTAAAGCAGGCTGAAAGTAAAGCAGAATGTGCCTTAAGGCACATTCTGCTTTACTTTCAACCTGCTTTAAGAAGTCACCTATCTTCAATACTAGAAATAGACTATCAGGTAAAGGGTTTTAACAGTTCCTTAGATGTTGCAATTATAGCAAATATAATGTAAATGAAAGAAATGAACTGATTTGTTCGATGATTAAGCGAAAAAGTCGACAGAAAATGAGTATGTGTCGCTTATTTTGCTTAAACGCCGATAAGGTCAGTTCATTTCTTAAATATATCAACAAATACATATGGATATACCATTGCAATATCCATGCATGAGTCGGTTTAGGAGACGTGTCTTCTGCAGGACAATTTATTTCGGGTTTTTGTATATAGTCGTCTGCTTAAACGTATCATCTGTATTTTTCGTCAACTTACGAATGTGGAACTTTTAACGATAGAAACATGCTGACTTGTCGTTTACTTCACTTTTATCGTCTGCGAAAACAGAACAAAGTTGGTTGATACTTTTTTGTGCTGAAGAAAAGTTATTTCTCTTCAATACTAGAAACAAACTATGGAGTAAAGGGTTACGGACTTGTGATATTTTAACCAATTTATACCCAGTGGAGTCTTCCATGTTTATATATTGGATTAGTCCATTTTTATCAAAGAGATGCCTGGTCAAAATTTTCATTTTCATTTGTTTTATATTGAAATTCCTATCAGCAAACAGTGTAGACTCTGATCAGACGCCGCATAATGCGGCGTCTGATCAGAGTATACACTGTTTGCCTATGTCCCATATATTGAATCGTGGGCACAAATGGGTTTATGCAGTGCAGCAGCAATGCAGAAGGCTACGTTAGGCACTGGTTTCACCACTGGACTTCTACATTTAACAAACATGTGTCTTCAAAATCTGTAATGTCGACTTCTGTTCATTTATATTGGTTATTCAATCTCTCTAAAACGAAAACTTCTCTAAAACTATGCAGACTCAATCTAGACTGGTTCAGGTTTCAACGTTCATAACAAAGTTCATTGTTATTTCCACAATCCATTCAGCTCTAGCGACAAATATACTCGAACATTACAAACAAACTACCAGTAAGGTGTACATTTACCATATAAAACAGTGTAGATCACGGCGAGAAGATTCCTTATTTAAGAAAATATAATTTCATACCAGTGTTTTATCGTGCAATCGAACACTGGTAGGAGTTGAGATGCGTAGTAATTTAATCACGAGGCCTTTAAGCCGAGTGGTTTAATTACAAGCATCTCAACGACTACCCGTGTTCGAATGTTAGATAAAATACTGGTATTAATTTATTATTTCGATTCTCACACATAAGTTAACCTTAATTTGCACCGAAGCAACGGCGCTACATGTCTTGGCGTACGCATTTTCGAAGCCATATGACGTCACGTTAGAACGTTTTAGCGCGTGCGTGGTCTATTGAAAAATTCAAACACTTAAACGTTCGTTCTTTGTTTATATAGGGGCGTGCGCGAAGTGTGTTAGAATAAGCCGTTTGGTCCGGGTCTTCACTGTCCAACTCTTAATGGTAAAAATGAATGAGCTACAATATACAGTACCCACATGTAAAGCAAATATAACTTTATTTCAACACCGCAGTATCTTTGAACAGACGAGATTAAACGCCTCGTTATCAAGGAAGTGGTGACCGAACCCAACAAGGTTTGGCTGAACGTCGCAATAGTGGTCATACGCATAAAGGAGAAGTGGTTTTGTGTAAAGTACATTGGCGGCTTCCGATGACTAGTAAGTGATACAGTGCATGCAATGTATAAGGCAGTAATCATTAGTCTCCCGGTTTAAAGAAACTAAACGCTAGCGCAATGCAATCATAATACAGTAAAACCTCGCTATTACGACCACTAAATTATGTTAATTATTAGGGTGTTTACGATAGGTGACCGCTTAAAGCAAGGTGACAGTGAAACAGAAAGCTCCTATAGGAGCTTTCTGTTTCACTGTAACCTTGCTTTAAGCTGTCATCTGTCTATTATACACTCAATTAGCCTTCGTATAAGTGGTCGTAATAGCGAGGTTTTACTGTATATAAGAAGTACCAAAGTGAAATAGAGTGATAGTTTACAGATAACCCTCTACCAAATGTCTTTTAATAATTGTCATTGCTTCAAAAGAATGGCCGCCAGCTAGTGGGACATCCTTCCGAACTTCATTGTTTCAGGAGTTTTGATTTCTGAGGTTTTTTGGGGGTCTGTTTTATAGAAATAGCACCACATACCAATTTCTTTTTGCGGCGTCTGACTAGTGTTCTACTACATGCTTGTTTTTAAAAAGAAATTTGACGAAGCGTTATAGACAATGTTGAGTAACCACATATAGTTGGGAATAATGTATTATATACCCAAACCGCATTTATGCTTAAACCCTTGTGCCAATTTGAATATAGTTCGAAGCCAGACCAACTACAGCAGAACTCGGCGTCTGACCAGACTCGAAAGTATTTGCCACTCAACAAATTGAGTCCCTAAACTTGTCAATAGTTTTACATTTTCTCAATGTTATTACACTGCGTTTGCATTAAGTTTAGTATAAACGGGAGAGCAACTTTTTTGTCAACTGATTAACCCTTGAGCTGATGGAAGCACCTTTTAGCACATTTAATTTATTTCTCTCATAAATAAAATAGTTTTAAGGGGTCACATGTCTTCAAATCTAGATATTGGTTATGGGGTAAAGGGTTAACCCTTTCAGCGCCAGAATCGCCTAAAGTCGAATTTGCAAACAGTTTTGATCCTGATCAAACGCCGCGTTACGCGGCGTTTGATCAGGATCAAAACTGTTTGACACCCGGTTCGATATTTCTTATGTCATACTTTCTTAATTCTAACTTTGAAATGATATTGCAGACAATAATAGTGAAGCAGACGACACAATAGGGGTAAAATACTCAAAAATAATTTGGCGGTGAAAGGGTTAGAACGCATTCTGTCAGCACGGCGAGTCTACACTGTTTAAAAGTTCTGGGTTATTTTTTAAATAAAAAATAAAATATATTTACGTACCATCGTCATGCACTGCAGGTAGGAGTCTAGTAAAAGGGGTCATAAACTGTCCCCATCGAGGGTTGTGTATGTTGTTGCATTCGCCAGTAATTGATCGATACCTTTCGTTCAACTCGCAGTCGATTCCAGATCGCTTCTTCCTCGTTGTTGATCTCTTATAAAACTGACAGTGCTTAATACAGTCCGGCCTAATAATGAAAGTATAAGTCAAATACAGTCGCACTTCATTGACTAGAATTCCCTTTAGTCTAATTAAATTGTGTTTCAAAGTTAAAATGTAACTGAGCCATTATTAAACTTCAAAATACGGATATGTTCGACAACTAGTACAATGTTTATCGTCTTCAACTTATTCGAATGCATCTGCTTTAAAAAGTATAGTTTCGGTACATGTAACACCTATTATACGTCTTTTTCTAGTATCGAAGATAAATGACCACTTAAAGCAGTTTGAAAGAAAAACAGAATTTATCTTAATGCGTATTCGATTTTACTTTCAGCCTGCCTTAAGCTACCGTCTGCTAGGATATAGAAACTTTTTATTTGGTAAATGATCATGACTGTATAAATTGGAGAGAGCTTTCGAGCAGTTGACGAGCATGGCCGATCGAACTCCGTACAGTACCGATATTGATCGACATCGGTCCGATCATATAAAGAGTCTTCAAATTGAAAGTGGCTTGATAATATCTAAATTCATGTTTTGTTTAGGCAGAATGAAATAAGTCAGAGTATTACTATAGGAGAATTCTATTGAATAGTCGAAATCTGTTACCCCATAAGTAGCCAATAACGTCTCTAATTGACTTATCTACTAGCGAAAGTAGTTTCCATTTAAAGCAGAAATGAATATGCCGCATAATAAATAGGTTCTATATACAGTGGAGAATCTGTTATTCTTTCCCGTTTAAACGCAAACGTACGCAAACGCAACGCACTAAAACGTAAAAAAGAACAACTTTTGGACAATTCTGATAATTCTTGTTTATCTTGGTGGCAAACAGTTTGGAGCCTGATCAGACGCCGGGTTACCCGGCGTCTGATCTGGCTCCAAACTGTTTGCACTGCAAATAATAGTTTTACCGTAAACGCGTTTATTGGGAAAGAATAACAGATTCTCCACTGTACTAGAGATGGTAGCTTAATGCAGTCTGAAAGTAAAGGCGCATTCAGCTTTATTTTTTACCTGCTTAACTCATTGAACCCTAGTGACGCATATATGCGTCCTTTACCAACTGTGTACATGTGAAGAGTACACTTGTCCTATGCAAACAGTGAAGTCCCTGATCAGAGGGCTCCTGCAGGAGCCCTCTGATCAGGGACTTCACTGTTTGGCATTTTGCAATTTATTACAAAAAAACAACCCTAAATAGTCTAAAATGGACCAGCCTTTATTGCAAACTGGAATTGTACATTGGAAGTTTCAGGGGATAATGAGTTAAAGGGGTCACCTATCTTCGATACTAGAGGGGGGAACGGATTTGACAGGAAAGACTTACAGTGGAGAATCTGTTATTCTTTCCCAATAAACGCGTTTACGCTAAAACTATTATTTGCAGTGCAAACAGTTTGGAGCCAGATCAGACGTCTGATCAGGCTCCAAACCGTTTGCCACCAAGATAAACAAGAATTATCAGAATTGTCCAAAAGTTGTTCTTTTCTACGTTTTAGTGCTTTGCGTTTGCGTACGTTTGCGTTTAAACGGGAAAGAATAACAGATTCTCCACTGTAAGTAATCTATACATACGCGTTACGGCCAGACGCACACGATGTCAAATAAGCACATTTGATGCGTGACTTTATTCCATGGGATACCCCAAACATGACTTCACAATTGAAGACATCCCAATAGTTCACTGCAAAATAGAATAAACAAACATTAGCGTTGTAATGAATAGTATTACAAGTGTTGTTTTCGATGTCTTACCACATGCTTACCAATTCATGCCTTGATATTGCAAGGAGTTTTCACTTGCTGGAAGATTTCATGAAATATGCAGATACAAGTATTATCTAAAGAGCTTCCTTGTTTGTCCATACACTATTTCATTTCCTATGAACTAGCAAATAGTGAAAACAATTGCCTCCGTGCGCTTGCTGGGCGGACTCATATAGGTATTCAAGAATGATGTTTACAGGATGTCCCCCAAAAAATAAATGGAACCCTAAATCAAATGTATCTTTTTCCTAAAAAGATACTTTAAAATTAATATATTCAGTTTTGTAGATACATCATTTTTGCCCATTGCATCTAAATACAAGCTTTGGTTTTAAAGGTATGAGTATTGTCATGAAGAACCCTAAAATCTGTTTAAACGTGATATTGTCTTTTGTGATTACGTACAACAACTTTTTGCAATGCTAAGACAGGTCTAAACAATACATGCAACTGTTTTATTCTTTACCTGCATGCGTATAAATTATCCCAGAAACCAGTACATATACATACTGTACAACTACATGCAAATTTAAGCAGACGACATTGCAGACGTGAAAAGGCTTGACATAATTGTCTTGTTTGGGGAACAGCGGAAAACGTGTTGTACAGAGGGAATCGTTGAGAGGGAGCACTGTATTTATATGTGATGGTTTAGGTGGTGCAAAACTATTCTAGCTCGACCTTGAAAAATAGAATATTGAAAATGATTGATTGTTTCATTGCCAAGCCATACTTACTTGAATTTGCATACTTTTTCATTTTTATAAAAAATGAATTACTTGACTTAAATGACAAAATTACATGCTGTGTTTCTGATATCATATAAGTTTACCCAAAGTGTGTTAAGTACCAAGGATAAAGCCTACATAGGTTCCAAATGCATTGGACCTATCACTTTCTCACCGCATAACTTCCAAAACTTTTGTTCGATTCCTTTCAAAGTTGGAGATGATATTGCCAAGGATTTATTCTACGGATTCTGATAATTCTTATACTTTTCTAGTTCCTGTAGGCAAAACCCGAGGAAACTGTCAAAATGTGAATTTTCTGAGAATTCACCAGCATTTTTAAATCCATTGAAATCTACACTGTTATGTTCTTAGAGATGTTTTGCACCAATGGGAGACAAAGCGTGCGTGTGCATTGTCAGTAGGTAGTTGTTTTAAAGAGGGAATATTAAAACGTTGCTTACATTTGAAAACAGCTTGAATTCAGATCAGTAGCCGCATAACGCGTAATGCGGCGTCCGAACTTGATTCAAGCTGTTTGTCACTCGTCATTATATTCCTTCTGTCGAAATTTCCACTTATATGTAACGTTGAGGAAAAAACGGCAGACGACAATGGTAAATTTCCGATATTAAACGAACATGCTGCCGCCCCGAAAGTTGAAATGCAAAGGTCCTCATCGAAATTTCCGTCCTTCCAGGTAAAAACACGGCCTTTACTGTTCAGAGTCCATATCCCAAGTTCCACCAACTATACAGATTATAGTGCTTCGGTGGCTTAGTGGTATATTCACTTTGACTTTCAACACTAAAGTCCTCACTGCTGTAGGTTCGAATCCCGGTCTTAGCATTCGGTTTTTTCATGTGGAGAAGCCTTCCAACTGGCTTGCGGAAGGTCGGTGGTTCTACTCAGTTGCCGATTTGTGCCTGAAACAGTACATAAAAGACTTCTGGGGTCGTCCCACTCCTGTAATTAGCTTGATGTCGCGTTATGACTAAAATACTGTTGAAAGCGACGAAAATCATAACAAAATTATTTTTTTATCTGTGGTCTTAGGGGCAATATACAGTGGAGAATCTGTTATTCTTTCCCAATAAACGCGTTTACGCTAAAACTATTATTTGCAGTGCAAACAGTTTGGAGCCAGATCAGACGCCGAGTAACCCGGCGTCTGATCAGGCTCCAAACTGTTTGCCACCAAGATAAACAAGAATTATCAGAATTGTCCAAAAGTTGTACTTTTCTACGTTTTAGTGTTTTGCGTTCGCGTACGTTTGCGTTTAAACGGGAAAGAATAACAGATTCCCCACTGTACAAGTACTTACAACTATAGAATTTGTTAGAACACGTATCTTGTATTATGCCACATTGCTGACCGCTAGTTCCTACCAGCAAAGATACGGTCACCAACAACAACGTCTGAATAAGCGCAATCATCCTCATTGCTGTTGAAAACATGAACTAATCAGATAGTTGTTTTGTCGGTCCATTTGTGTTTGAACTGCGTCACGTGACGCAAAACATACTTGAACCCGGAAAATGTTACGTTAAAGTATGTACATCGCCGGGGAATGTGCGGTATCTGCTGAAAACTGAGTTATACTAGGCGAATCATCTGGAAACAAACTGTTTGACATTCTTATTTATATTTTCTAAATGTAAATGCTATTAACTCAACTCTGAGAACTATTTCAGATGTTATATCAGCATTTGTTCAGAAAAAAATGCTGGAACTTTGCATTTGAAATAAAACTTAATCTATAGCATCACAGGCACTCGGGGTCATGTCAGTTATCGATATAAATGATTGAATCAGACTTTTCTTTGACTCTCTCTTACAATAAATCATTCAAAAACTTAGTATGTTTTCAAGTGTGATTTCCCTGGCTCAGGATATATATAATATACTAGGCTCCCCTCTTCGCCATTTATCAAAACTACGGAAGTGCTGATACATGTATATTACACTGACCCGGCTTTCGCGCTGTTTAGTACGGACATTTCGGAAACCAGCTTATAACCAGCATCCGGTACTGGGACCAGTTTCATAAAACTTAATACGAGAAATATTGTTGTAAGTCAAAACTTAAAAATACATTTAATTTCTGATTTCTATCTAATCCTGTCTTGTGACATCTGTTTAGAATCGTCTTTTCAAGACGATTCCAAACAGATGTCACAAGACAGGAATAGATGGAGAAATAAATAATGATGGAGACATTTATAATCTGACTTATTACAACATTTGTCGTACGACTTTTTTATGAAACGGGTCCCTGGTTCCCGAAATGTCCATACTCAACGGCTCGATAGCCGGGTCAGAGTAATAAACGATCGTGTGCTCTTGAAAGTTGATGAAAAAAGACCTATGTCAACAATAGTAGATGTACAGTGGAGAATCTGTTATTCTTTCCCGTTTAAACGCAAACGTACGCAAACGCAAAGCACTAAAACGTAGAAAATAACAATTTTTGGACAATTCTGATAATTCTTGTTTATCTTGGTGGCAAACAGTTTGGAGCCTGATCAGACGCCGGATTACCCGGCGTCTGATCTGGCTCCAAATTGTTTGCACTGCAAATAATAGTTTTAGCGTAAACGCGTTTATTGGGAAAGAATAACACATTCTCCACTGTACTTGTATTTCAATATTTCAAAAGTGTGTGGATTAATTGTCTATACTCACTATTGACTCAGTGTTAGATATCCAATACTAATATTCGTATAAGTTAGATACATTACACATTACCAGTTGACAGAGCGATACAGAGTGATGTATTTAGCTCGAGACGTTTTCGGCGGAAATAGCCGATCTGACGAGCGCCTTGGCGCGAGTCTGATCGGTTGTTTCCGCCAAAAACGTCGAGAGCTAAATGCAACACTCTGTCGCGCACTGCCAACTGGTAATGTGTTTATTATATGCCTTGAATACAAACCAGAAACAACTAAATAGTTGTTTAAATCATTTCATTTTCAAAATTTATTAGTTATTTGAAGCAGAACAAGAATTTTGTATGCCACAAAGAATAACGCGGCACTCGTACATGTACGTAAATGGCGTCACGTTAAATCGAAAGCGACGTCAGAGTAAAATACAAAGTGGCTGATACAAGGTGGCTGATACAGACTCTTGTATTTTACTGAGCAGATACACGCGGAAACGCTCGATATCATTCGAAGGCATATAATAAAGTTAGTTACTCGTTTGCCTTAAAAGTGTCCGGTAATAACATTAAGAAGACTGTTTCGCTCGGACCAACAACTAACGTGTCCTCGGCTTCGCGTAACCGGACGCTATTAAAGCGAAACGCGTATTGTATACAGTCGAACTTCGATAGCTCGAACTCGTTTAACTCGAACTATCCGATGGTTCTACATATGCACTGCATTATTTCATGCTCGGTTATGTCGAATATACCTATATTTCAAAGTTAAAACGAGCCGTGTTTTTACTTTGAAATACGGGTATGTTCGACAAAACCGACTTCGAGATATCGAAGTTCGACTGTATATTACTAAACTGCACAGCAAGCTAATGTTCAACTACACTTTTACATTTCGTCATGTATTGAAAAGCTTTGAATGTTCCTTTTCAAATTTATACAACGTTCCTATGCATAAATTTTGTAAAGTACATTTTGTATGATGTTAAAGCGCTTCACGTGAACGTATATAAATGTACCTACGAAGCGAGAAAAGAAATAACTACATTTACTTTAAACATGATACATTATGGAGTTACTTGGAAACATGGAAATTCTTTCAATAGTATTACAAAGTTATAAATTATTAATTATATTTAGTTTGTAAAATCATCTGTAAAATTATTCAAATAATTTAAAGATAAATTGCATGACTTAAATAGTGATTTAAAAGGTTTTGTTGTCCGATCCACTCCAGACCCTACATTAACTATAGCTGAAATATGTTTTTGGTGTTTTTTATGTTTCAGTGTAGAGTCGGAGAGCAGTTCATATATCGTAGAACAAAACGTTTTAAACGATACTCTCCGTGTTGTTTGGTTGAGTATTGTATAATACATGGCTGAGTTACACCCTTAATTTATAACAAAAACAGGAGACAAAAGCTGTCCATGAGAGCAATGCTTTCAACTTGCTTAAGAAGTCACCTATCTTCAAATCTAGAAAACGTTGGAGAAACTTTTACCCTCGTCTGACCCGTACGTTTCTTTGATTACGATGGCTATTTAAACGGACTTTTGGTAATGTGTGCAATGGTCTTTAGTTTTAGTTCATGTCTTGACAGTGTTGCTGCCATTAACACATTCAACCCTAGCGACGAGTATACTCGTCATTTATAAACAGTGTACCTGTCATTATTTCATTTGTCCTATGCTAAAAATGTAGACCCTTGTCAGGGGGCTCCTTAAGTAGCCCTCTGATCAGGGTCTACACTGTTTGTCATTTGAAATATATTGTTAACATCAACCCTAAATAGTCAAAAATGGACTATGCTTAATTTGAAATTGGAATTGCCCATTTAAAGTGTCAGGGGTGAGTTAAACATGATTCTATTTAATCCTGTACAAACTTGGGATAGAACTCCAACTATTCTAAGAATTGACATAATACCGGTCAAAATTGTCTATTTGAATGTTTATTGATCAATTGGTGAAATCAGGCGACTCTTTGGAAGGAAATGCTTTAAAGCAGGTGATAAAAATGACGATTAAGTGGTTAAATGAAGGGCATAAATATGTAACCCTTATTATGCTGATTGTCGTTTGGGAATATGTAAAAAATCACATTTCATAATTTGTTCAGTTTAGATTTAGGCATTGTTTTAATTAAACTAACCTTAAGACGGGTGTCAAACAGCTTGGATCCAGTTGAGACGCCGCGTTACGCGGTGTCTTTTCTAGATTCAAACAGTTGTAAACTCTGTAAAGTTGCAACCTGTAGGCACAGGGTTACACTATGAGATCCAGTCATAACGTGTAAATAATATTCACGGTCGGTGACCGTGTAAAAAAAATACGGAGGATCTTTACCAAGCTTGCTGAAAATGGCTGTTTCAGTCTTGTCCGCTCTCTAACTCAAACACTTATTTTTGGATCTTCACCAAACTTGCTATAAATTTTATTAGTAAAGAATCCAGGTCAGGTTCAATAACTAGCAAAATCGCATGAGGCATGTCTGAGTTATTGCCCTTGAATAATCAAAAAATGACTGTTTCAGCATGTTCTGCTCTCTAACACAAACACTTTTTATTGGATCTTCACCAAACTTGCTGACAATGTGTATTGGTATTAAATCTAGGTCAAGAAACTGGACCAAGATTTTATATTGATAAACAATTTCAGCAAGTTTGGTGCAGATCAAAAACAAAGTGTTTATGTTAGAGAGCAAAACATGCTGAAACAGTCATTTTTTAATAATAAAGGGCAATTTCTCCGACATGCCTCATACGATTTTATTAGTAATCAAACTAAACCTAGATTTTATACTAATGAACATTTTCAGCAAGTTTGGTGAAGATCCAATACAAGTTTTTGTTTAAGAGAGCAAAGAAAAGCTGAAACACTCATTTTTTAATACTTAAATAGCAAAAAATCAAACATGCCACATGAGATTTTAGTAGTAATCAGACTGGACCAAGATTTAATATTGATTAACATTTGATGCAAGTTTAGTGAAGATTCGATAAAAACTATTTGTGTTAGAGAGCAAAAAATGCTGAAACAATCATCTTTAATAATTAAAGGGCAAATACTCCGACATGCCTTTTGCGATTTTAGTAGTAATCAAACTAAACCTAAATTTAATATTCAAGAAAAATTTCAGCACGTTTGGTGAAGATCCAATGAAACATTTTGTGTTAGAGATAAAAAATAAATGCTGAAACAATCATTTTTGAATACTGAAAAGGCAAAAACTCAGACATGCCTCATGCGATTTTATCAGTACATGTAATCAAACTGGACCTAGATTCTATATTAATAAACATTTTCAGCATGTTTAGTAAAGATCCGATAAAACTGTCTGTGTTAGAGAGCGGACAAGACTGAAAAGGCCATTTTTTTTATAATTCAACGGTAATAACTCTGACATGCCTAATACAATTTGAGTAGTTATCGAACTTGGCCTACATTTTTTTAATACATATTTTCAGCAAGTTTGTGGAAGATCAGATAAAAAATATTCGAGTTAGAGAGCGTACAAAAAAGTGTGAAAGTCTGACTGACCGAGGGACGGGCGGATGGACGGGCAGGGGGGGGGGGGGGACAGGCTGTAGGACCACACGATGGGCCTTAAATGCGCATATATACTTATTCTCGCTGCTTTCGTTTCAACACCGTTGTGACGAAGGCAAAGGCAAAGGCAAGCTTTATTTAACGTCGCATATGGTAAACAATCAACATAAGCTCTGTAGAGCTTTTATTGCGACAAACAAGGTATCCATTAACATGCATACTTACCTGGGCATTACAATCACCTTCCTAGCACTACCCTTATAAATGTGACTCATGTTATAGCAATATCGTACATACGCTCGCACACTGTGAAGTTGATCCCTATGGTACCACGTGACACTAATCCCCCCGTGTGGTAATGTTTATGTCAGACGTTCTACTTTCGGTCTGTTATGGTTTTAAATCGCCTTTTTGGTGATTTAGGTCTGTCTTCAACATTTCATATATCAGTTTGGCCCATCAGAATGTTCAAGCATTATTATTAACAGTTATTGTATTTTGGACATTAAAAAAAGGTCTGGAATCACAATGGGACTTTAAACCGAGTTTTAGTTCGAGTTCCAGGCAAATGTGGTTAATAAACGTTTGATTCATTAACCTCCTCACCGTGATATTTGGTTAAATTCCTCACTATTATATTTGGTTAACCTTTATTCACTAAGTGTGATAATTATTTAACCTACCCAATTGCGATAAAAGTGAAATTCTTTTCACCGCGATGATTCGTTAACCTTCGTTAACCTTCTCACTATTACAATTTGTTAACTTACTCGGTGTGATAATGTGTTAACCTTCTCCTTGCTATAATTCTCAGTGTTATGTATTGTAAACCATATCACTTTTAGTTGGTCTACCTAGTACATGTTGTGATAATTGGTTAACCGTCTCACTGCTATAATTAGTAAACCTTCTCATTGTGATACTATGTAAACCTTCTTACTTATAGTTGTTGAGCTACATAGTATGCTAATTGGTTAACCTTCTTACCATTATGTTAATGAGTTAAACTGCTCACTGAGATAATAAGTTAACCTTCTCACTGTGATAATAAGTTAACTTTCTCACTGTGATAATTGGTTAACCTTCTTTGTGGCGTCATAACTCATCTCACACAGTCACTCAAATTATATCGTCTGCTTGATTTTTCCGTCTTGTTCTTATTTATAAACGTTGAATTTCATGCGTATCTTTCTATAGAAACATTGTAATGAGTGTCATTCGACGTCTGATTAGGATCAAAACCTTTAACAAATGTAAGCGATGAAAAACTTTGCAGTGATGGGGTTAAAAAGGAGTGTAACGTTTGAATGAATAGGGATAAAGACGTTTGACGGAATAATTGTCTTGCCTTAGCGTTTGTTGTAAACCAATTCTTACTTCAATTTTATCTAATTAAGTAGAACAGCTCAGTCCAAACCATTTGGTTGTTTTGTTGTTTGTTTTGTTTTATTGTTAACCCTCTCACTGTCAATGAAGTATTTAGTGCATTTGCAAACAGTTCTTATCCAGATCAAATGCCGCGTCAGGATCAAAACTATTTGCCATTTATTTTGAAATATATCTTTGAAACGATATTGTAGACAACAATATTGAAGTAGACGACATTATGTCGGTTAAGGTGTCAGTGGAGAATCTGTTATTCTTTCCCGTTTAAACGCAAACGTACGCAAACGCAAAGCACTAAAACGTAGAAAAGTACAACTTTTGGACAATTCTGATAATTCATGTTTATCTTGGTGGCAAACAGTTTGGAGCCTGATCAGACGCCGGGTTACCCGGCGTCTGATCTGGCTCCAAACTGTTTGCACTGCATATAATAGTTTTAGTGTAAACGCGTTTATTGGGAAAGATAACGTTTTCTCCACTGTAAAAGTCTCACGGAAAATTTGATCATGAAAGGGCTAAATCAAAGTTTAACTTAACAGCATCTGTTGTACAAGCAATGATAAGAACTGTCTTTCCAATATCAGCACTAAAGTACCATTGTTAAATACATGGCTAGCCTAAATTGCCTTAGAGTGAACGATTTGGAGCTAAAACACATAGTTACATAAGGTACAAATTTTAACTGTAATTATTAGTGTTTTCTTTTGACCTGTCAGAGTTATTTTTAGATTGGAACATTCTAAAATTTTAAAAGGGATGAGTTTTCTAGAGATACGGATAGCTGTAAGTTTTATGTGTTATGTACAGTAGAGAATACATTATTCTTTCCCGTTTAAACGCAAACGCAATACTCTAAACGGTGGAATATACTTTTAGAAATTTGAACTATAGTTTTAATCTGAGAAGCAAACAGGTTGGAGCCTGATCAGACGCCGGGTTACCCGGCGTCTGATCTGGCTCTAACCTGTTTGCAATGGAAATAATATTTTTAGTATATAAATGCGTTTATTGGGAAAGAATAAGATATCAGTTAAGTTAGCGCAGCGGTCTCGTGCACAGGTACTTGACACATACTTTATTATCTATTAATCCCCCCCCCCTTTTTAAATTTTTTTTTTTTTTTTTTTACTATACTTCTATTATAGATACAAGGTAAACAGCGCAATTCAACACCTAGTCTTTACTATCGACTTAAGCTGATGCTAAAATAGACTCGATCGCCGATATTCTCTTGTGGTACCCTCGGGAAATGATTAATTTATCAATATCTACTTTTTATTTCATCAAATTCCGTCAAATAACGCCACAGTATGTGAATTATAACGAAAATAAGCATCAAAAAGTTTTATGTCGTTTTCATGGTACATAGCAACGAATGTACATGTAGGGGTGATCTGTTATTTGTCCACAATAAACGGCCTATGCCACTGGAACTTTCACCAAATATTATAAATCATCTTTAAATGAAATATTATCAGTTTTATATAATTTACATAGAATGCAAAATTAAAAGAAACTTTACCTGTTTAATTTTGACCAATGAAATCGCTCCGTTCATTCAATTCATTCCGGTATTCAAAATGGCATTCACAATGAAATGAGTCTTTCAGTTGTCAATTTCATGCCAAATTACATGTATATTTCATATAGCTGATAGTGAAGAGGGTCATGTTCCGACACAAACGCGTTTGCTCTAATGAAATTAGGTGAAAGTTCCAACCGTAAAGGCCGTTAAATGTGCAAACCGACTAGATTACCCCTTATTTTGGGCAATAAATTCTGTACCAAGAGAACGACATAAAACTTTTTGATGCTTATTTTCGTTATAATTCACGTACTGTGGCGTTATTTGACGGAATTTGATGAAATAAAAAGTAGATATTGATAAATTAATCATTTCCCGAGGGTACCACAAGAGAATATCGGCGATCGAGTCTATTTTAGCATCAGTTTAAGTGGATAGTAAAGACTATGTGTCGAATTGCGCTGTTTACCTTGTATCTATAATAGAAGTATAGTAAAAAAAAAAAAAAAAAATTTTTTTTTTTAAGGGGGTGGGGGGGGGGGGGGGGGGTGGGGGTGTTAATAGATAATAAAGTATGTGTCAAGTACCTGTGGTCTCGTGCTGCACGAGGATCATACTTATCTGAAGTAGGAAAGTGTACAGTTACCTTGCTTACCCATTTACCATCATTAACTATTCTGTTCTAAAAATAACTCCGACAGGTCAGAAGAAAACACTCATACAAATACTAAACATAACGTATGCATAGCTTTTAACCGACATTTGAGGAACGCAGACGAGTCGCTTACCGCATATATATAATTTGACATTTCCCGTACTCTAGGCCATTCGCACCTACAGTTTAACCCCAGTATTACGGTTACTGAATCGAATATCTACTTATGGGTTTTAAAGACATATAATTCAGTTAATTGCAAATGAAGGTAACGCAAAGATTTCCTGCATTAGCTTACTGTTTGTTTTCATATTGCTTCAAGCAGCAAGATGGAGGGAAACAAGGGAAACAGATCAGCCACATGTTCAAGCATCCGTCCATTTCCCTTATACATGTAGAATTGACTTTTACCGCATTCAATATATTCCTAGTATATGAGTTATGAATATGTATTAAAGAAATATTTTCTTTATTCTGTCAGATGGTAGCTTAAAGCAGGCTGAAAGTAAAGCAGAATGCGCATTAAGGCGCATTCTGCTTTACTCTCAACCTGCTTTAAGTAGTAAATATTTTCAAAACTAGAAACAGGCTATGGGGTAAAGGGTTAAGGTTGTATTACACTTACAGTGGAGAATCTGTTATTCTTTCCCAATCAACGCGTTTACGCTAAAACTATTTTTTCCGTTACAAACAGTTTGGAGCCAGATCAGACGCCGGGTAACCTCTTCATAATTGTACTAGATTATGCACTGAGACAAGCTATCAAAGGGAAAGAAAGAAAACTAGGGTTTACAATTACACCTAGGAAAAGCAGAAGGATCGGTCCAACAATAATAACATATCTCGATTTTGCAGATGATATAGCACTGCTTTCAGATGGAATGGACCAAGCTCAGGAACTCTTAGGTAGAGTTGAAATAGAATACGAAAGAGTATGACTACGCCTCAACCCAAAGCAAACAGAATACCTGACATTCAATATGGAATCTAATCATCCATAAACAACCATCAGCGGCGTAGCTATGAAAGAAACAGAAGACTTCAGATGCCTAGGTTCATGTGTCAAATAACCTGACAAAGGCTTCAAGATTCGAAAGGCAACAGCTTGGAGAGTGCTCGACCAGATGAGGGCAGTATGGGCCTCAAATCTAGACCGCAAACTAAAAGTGAAGCTAGTCCTGGCTAAAAATGAGTCAGTTTTCATCTACGACATTGAGGCATTGAACATGACGGCTAAACAGACTAAAAGCATAGATAGTACATATACCAAGATGCTGCGCAAGGTTCATCAGATCAGCTGGGGAGACCATATAACAAACAAGGAGCTATATCGAAAACAACAAAAACTCTCCGAGAAATAAGGCTAAGAAGATTGAAGTTTGCTGGACATTGCTACAGACATCCATAACTTCTAACTAGCCACCTTGTATTATGACAGCCAAGACATGGAACTCTTAGTAGGGGTGGCTAAGAAAGACCTATGTAGACGGTATTTTGGATGACACCAGGATGAGTAACACAGAGGAAGTTGCAAACTGTATGCTAGACAAAGAAGTTTAAAGGCCCATGTCTACCCGAGGACGTCGGCGGAAGCAGACGGCTCGACATGAGTTAGAGTGAGAAAGGTATTAATTTTTCCTCCCTATACCAACTACCTTGAAATCGCACGCAACCTCTGTGTCTCCCATCGGGGCTTTGTTTTTGTAGAAAGGGAGCACTGTTTTGAATTACAATCTTGCTACTTAACCTATTTACGCCCAGTGGATTCTTTCTTGTTTATATATTGGATTAGTCCATTTTTATCAAAGGGATGCCTGGTCGAAATTGTCATTTTCGTTTTGTTTTATATTGATATTCCTATCAACAAACAGTATAGACTCTAATAAGACGCCGCATCATGCAGCGTCTGATCAGAGTCTACACTGTTTACCTATGTCCCATATAAAATTATAAGATCGTGGGCACAAATGTGTTAGAGTTTCATACACTGGAGAACATCTTTTATTTCTCGTTTAAATCAAACTGCAAACGCGATATTTAATAAAGTTTAGAAAAGGACAGATAAAACACTGTCGAGTCTGATCAGACCCCGGATAACATGACTTCTGATCTAGCTCAAAACTATAAGCAACGGAAATACATTCATTGGGAGACAAATAGTGTGTACGTTGTTTGGAGGGAGTTGTTATAGGGAGGGAAATTGGCTTACATTTGCAAAGAGCTTGAATCCAGATCAGACGCCGCGTAACTGGATTTAAGATGTTTGTCACTCGTCATTAAGTTTTTTTTCTGTCAAACTGTCCATTAAGTCACTTTAGAAAAACAACAGACGACAATTTTAAGCAAACGATATTGCAGCAGTACGAGTAAAAGTATACGAGTATACATAAGTTTGTTGTTACGGGAAATGCGACAAGGGTCGTTGTAAGGAGGGTGTCGTTGTTGGGAGTGCCGTTGTCGAGAGGAAGCACTGTACATACAAATATTATTCATTCTGAAATATTTACATTGGCCATGCATTGTCCTTATATAACACTATTCTAAAAACAGAGTTGCATATTTCAATGAATGTTCACTTAAAATCCAGTTCTAACCAGCTGGTTTAGGGGCGGAGCTATACTGATCACTTTCAAATCGATACAGAGAAGTCCGTATGGTAGGCGCGGTTAACGCGGAGTAATCAAATATGGCGTGTGAGTAAATCGGTTTTAAAAAACGCGAACTAAATTTAAGATGATTAATACAAGTATTTTGTAAATTCGTGTGCTTTTAAATGTCTCAAAAGGGGTTTTAAACATAACGAGAAAGTTTACCGGTTAAATGTCTAAATTTATCCAGTAATTATAATATGTGATTGGGACTATTTTCAGTCCATATATAGAGATCGTTACTACGATAGCAACAGCATAGCAACGGGCAAAGTGTCTATTAGAACGGTTATGTACATTTCTCAGCTCACAATGGAATATAAATATAAGAAATAAATTGCGTACTTCCGGCATTCATGAGCTGATGGCACTTCCATGCTGTTACTAGCAAAGTTAAGCGAAGGGCTTCTCGCTTTACTTTGCTAGTAACAGCATTGAAGTGCCATCAGCTCATGAATGCCGGAAGTACGCAATTCATTTCTTAAATAATAACGCCCCCTTACTCTATAATTTTTTAATGATCACGCGTGATTGCCTGAAATATTGTAATAAAGTATACAGTTTGGGTCAAGAGCTTTCTGTTTTACTTTCCCTTGCTTTAATCAGTTACTTGTCGCAATCACCTCATACTTTAGTGGTCATAATAGAGTGGTTTTATTGTTTCCGACTCAGCCAGGTTTATAACCCTTTGTTTTCTACCACTTCCGGTAGCAACAAGGGGAAGTAAATCCCAGTTCTCGTGGAGCAGTTGCCAGGCTTCAGTTGGATGATCAATGGCGTCGCGTGGTGTATAGACATGTGATAACGTGCTCTCGAGTTAAGTTGAAGGAAATGTGTTTCTGAGGTTTTCGCTGTGATAAAAACTGAATCAAATTGATTATGAACGTTTAGTGATTGGATGACATTTCTTTGAAGATTTCGAAAAAGCGTTTTTTAGCATTAAAACGGACCTAAATATTCTCAATAGTGTATATATTGGATAACTTGTGTAATCACACGGGTCTAGCAAGCACGTGAAGTACGTGCACGAGTTAAGGTTCATGTAATGTGTCTGTACGAGAAAAAAATACCCAAATTTGAAAAGTTGCAATACTCAATAACTATACCACATTGGCTAAAAATATTTTTACACAGCATAAATAAGTAGTCAATGAAAAGGAGCATGCCTAAATTTTCATTAATATAAGTGTACTTGTGATGTCAGAAGATCCAAAAGTAGCGAACTTGGAGTGAAAATAGCCTCATCAGCAGAATATATCAAATCAATTAATGGCACGTATTTTCGGAAATCTGGTAGAATACATACAAAGAACCCATTACATACTGGGTACTCCTACACAGAATGTCTTAAGAAAGTCAGAAAAAACCCTTGTAATTGGCCCTTAGAATACCCCATGCTTGATTCAAGGCCAGCCATTTGCATTTTACAAATTTGTAGAAGTTTGCTAACATTTAAAGTCCATTTATTACTCCAAATCTACAAAACCGATTGACAATTGTTATATACGTGCGGACAGAGAAAGGAACAAGCAATATGATTGATGGAATGTCACTCACCCGAATCACTGCAGTTAGACAATATATCCGTTCAATTATATCAAGGTCACCGAAATATGTCATTTGTCGACTTTTCCGATTAATCCGCATTTTCTCATTTTTTAATATCCATATTTTCAACTTTTATTTCAGTTCACTATTGTTGTTTGATACATAAACAATAAAATAAGTGCATTGCGCATTACTTTCGATCATAAATTTCTCAGTATGTCACGATTCTTTAGCGGATTACTTGTCGGAAAGTAATTTCGTCCCTGTACAGCTGACCTTTGTTTCAGGAAAATCAACAGTTTGTCCCTTTAAATCACCTTTTTACACCCATTCAAGTATTCCACATCTTTCCGGCTATTGTAATGTTGATTAATATTTCACTTTGCATTGCGATCTCTATTATATAAAGCTTACATTGTTGTGAAACTATTCAAGCCTTTGGCAGGTACAGGGGTAAATGCTCATGTACAGTGGATAATGTGTTATTCTTTCCCAATAAACGCGTTTACGCTAAAACTATTATTTGCAGTGCAAACAGTTTGGAGCCAGATCAGACGCCGGGTAACCCGGCGTCTGGTCAGGCTCCAAACTTTTGCCACCACGATAAACATGAAATATCAGAATTGTCCAAAAGTTGTTATTTTCTACGTTTTAGTGCTTTGCGTTTGCGTACGTTTGCTTTTAAACGGGAAAGAATAACAGAATCGCCACTGTATATACTATTGCACGAGTTGGACAAGGCTTTCTATGGTGTCCTAGTAGGGACACAACCGACGATTTCGTTGGGCAGAGACACACAATTCTTTTTTGTCCTTACTACTTTTTTCACGTATATTCTGCTCTTGCATTTCACACATACACTCACATTAAAATACTGTAATAGTTCATGAGTATAATTATGCAACTACCACCCTGATAGCTTTACTTCAGTAGTTGTAAGAATTTAAAAACAATCATAAGGGCACAGATATTTGAAAATTTAGTCAGAAACAATCATATATTAATTTATCTTATGCTCAATTTGGTTTTCGTTCTAGGGGATCCTGCGTTTTACAGTTTATTGAATACATAGATGATTAGTCACATTACATTGAGGGTGATAGAATTTGGGAAAATATATTGTATATTTAGATTTTGTCAAAGCTTTTGAGAGCATTGTACATTAACGTTTTCTCGCAAAGTATAAGTATTTGGTATCAGAGGGCCCGTTTTGTCATGGAAACGTGACTTTTTTACTGGACGTAGGCAATATGTATCTGTGAAAGGACCCTGGTCTGTTTCGTGGGAAGACATTTTAAGTGGAGTACCCCAGGGAAGCGTCCTGGGACCCATATTATTAATATGTTTATAATAGATGACCCCCTACCCCTGAAGTTATACGTAGTATTGTGAAATTATTAGCTTATGGTACCAAACTATACAACAAAGACATTAAGATTGATATTATCCAGCACGACTTAGATGCCTTACATATAGTCAAAGTGGCTGTTGCGTTTTAATGTGAAAAATTACAGAACCATACACTTTGGAAGAGACAACCAATATTATCAGTATACTTTGAACTTTGCGGACATTGAGTATGCTAGTGAAAAGGGGAATTTGGGGGTAATATTAGGATTAAAAAGTAAGTAGACATATAGGTGAAAAAGATAACAAATCCATCAGTGTATTATCCTTAATAATCAGAATGTATGATTACATTTCGAAAAGCTATTTCGTATTTTTGTACAAAGCACTCGTCAGGTCAATATGGAAACACTATTATCACGTATTGTGGTATATATTCTTAAAAGAAGTGTTTAAAAATTATGTAAGCCTACCAATAAGCGTCTCCTGGATTGTCAACCTTACATGTACCGAAAGATTGGTTTTCAAAAATTGCTTGGTCATCGACGAAGCCGTGGTGATATGATACAATGTTGAAAATTATTTTAAGAAATGGAGGATATACATATAGAAAGATTTTACTTTAAAAATATTTTTCGAATTAAAAAACCATCATTAAGTTTACAACACTTTTCACAGAGAATTATAAACAACCGGATCTCACTTCAGTTTATATAGAATTAAAAATAATAAATTTTGTTGATACATTTATATGCCGGATGAATTATTTTTGTAATCGAAGCTTCAATGTCATAGTCATGTGTTTGTGCACTTCATTGGATTAGAATCAAATATTGCATACTGTTTAATGAATAATTCAGTTGAGAGGGGTCGAAATGGAATATTCTTAATAATTAGAATGACCACACAGCATCTGGAAACAAACATCTACTTGATGGGCATTTAAAATGATGTTTTAAAAAAGCACTAGTAACCACTGTTCCCTCCATTTTACGGATACATTGCAGAATACGTCCCCTCATTGATTTTACGTAACGTTTCAAATACGTTGGCATTCCAACCAAAATGCACTAGGAGGTCATTATGGTATAAATTTGATGATTTGACCCGACCTTGTTATCAAATACATCCGATATGTGTTCTATTGGGCTCAACCTCCGAGGATAAAACAGGCCAAGGCAGAACGTTAATGTATTTTAGCAAGAAATTGTGTGGTGATACGCGCCGTGTGATGCTTTATACATGTATTGTCAAGCTGAAAATGCCAGGCCCTTCCTTTCTGTTGCATGAATCGAATCACTTTGCTATTTAAAACATTGATGTAACGCTGAGCATTGGCATTTTATTGAATAATAACCAAGTCAATTTCCAGAGTTCTAATTTTCCCAAACCAAACCATAGCGCTGCCACTACCCATTATTTCTCTCTCAAACATATCGTTCTCCACGGTCACTCCTCCTTTTTGCGCATTGAGGCGAGCGGACCGTGGCGAGATTCTCTTGCCTTCGCGGTAATGAATGTAGCGCTGTTTACAGTGAAACACCTGTATCTGCGCACGTTCAAAGTAAGGAACACGTTGACAAGCTTAGACGCATAAAGAGACCTGGGATTTGAATAGCAATTGTGTAATCGTTATACGCAATGAAGTCATTATAATCATGTATGTACCTTGCAACATGCGTTAAAACACAGTTATAGAAGAATTCTAGGAAGAGGATGGGATTATAAAGAAGCAGATCCTCACGCGAGAGCCCAACAACGATTCTCAATGTATTCTCAAGGTATAATTCAGTTAAAAAAGGATGAAAAAATAATACAGCCTGCATATTTATACATGTAATAATGTTTAACAGAGGCTCGTGTTGCCCACCATACTTTGGAAAAAATAAGTAGTCCCCCATTGCAAAATAGTGTTGTCCTTGAAAATTGTCAAATATTCCATGACTTCTTCTGTTGTTATTTGAGTGGATTTCGTCAGGAATTTGGTCCTACTACCTCATGTAAAGCATATTCTTCAATATAGAGGGAGGATTTGTTGAATTTCAGTACAGAAAATTTGCTGCACATTTTGGTGCAAATCTAAACATATTGTTCAAAATCAAGATACACAGTTTTCCTTTCAAATTGTAAGCTATCTCATAAGCTTGTTCATTTCAATACGAACATTTTGATATGAAATTATGCAACATTGCTCCATAAATGACCAAAATATCACCTTTCAAAAATGCACCAAAAAACACTTTACAAGAACCTTAATACAAATCAGGAGACATTACACAGGGTGAGTTTAGCCTTGACATTGACATTTACACTGAAATCAATATTGTTGATACTTAAAAATGGCCGACAAAATCAGTAAAAGTCAAATCCAAGATAAGAAGTCTGCTAACACTTCACTGCATAAACCAGATGCTGGTATGGACTCGGATGGCTCGTGGGAGTCTGAATCATATGGCACTGAGGGTATATCAACATTAACATCTACCAAAGACACAGTTGTCCCATTTACTGGTTTGGGTTTGACCCCAAAGTCTTCAAAGCGCAGAGCCTCTCCTCTTTATAATACTGCTACAAAGAGGCTTACACCGGCGCGTACTCCAGCATCTCAGGCATCAAGAGCTAAACCTCAATCAGTAATGTCCTTTTCTGATATACTGCTGCTTACGTTTCAAGATACGAAATTTACAGAGAAAGCAGAACCTTTGATGCAGAAACAGATTATGCCTTTTATTCAAACTGCTATTGACCAAGCTGTTAAAAGTGCTGTTGGACAAATTAAAACTAGTGTTTTAGACCCAGTGGTCGAATCAAACTCAAAACTTCAGGAAACTGTATCAAACCAAATGAAGATAATTCAAGAGCAGCAAAAGGAACTAGCCAATAAAACAGAAACTATAAACAGACTCGAAGAGAGAGTTATGCTTCTTTCATCGGAAGTGAAAGCAGTGAATATGGCCACAAATGATCTTGAACAATATGGACGCAGAAATTCTCTGCGTCTCATTAACATGAAATGTGAAACTGATGTGACCGAACCCGAGTTGACCAAGACAGTAGTTGGTTTCATTAATAACAAAGTCTTGCCTGTCGGATCGTCGTTATCAGTGACTGACGGTGAACGCTGCCATCCGGTTGGTCGTTCTGGAATGAATGGCCTTAGGCAGATTCTGGTGAAATTTACAAAGTATAGCTCCAAACACATGATTTATGCTGCTAAATCTAGACTCAGGCACAATTCTGACAAGGTATTCATCACAGAAGACCTGACAAAAATGAACTACGAAATAATCAAAGCTCTCCAGCCGCTGAAACGGGCAAACAAAATCTACAGCTTTTGGTCCTCAAATGGTAAAGTGTTGGCCAAGAAACGGGAAAATAGTCGCCCATTCAGGCTCTTTCACGCTGATGACGTATACGACTTAAATGTCGACTAGAGTTTCACGCTGATGACATATACGACCTATTTGGCAATTAAAGGACTGCTTTGAAAATCCATGATCAAGTGTAATATATAGTTAACACTAACATCGCCAAAATTGGCAAATGTTTATACCACTCTATCAACATCCTGTAGTCTGCTTCAATATTGTTGTCTGCATTTTTTCTTTTTATAGTTGGATTTAGGGTAGTTTGATTAATCAAACTTCAATAAGAGTGTCGGAGAGTTTGTATCCTGATCAGATCCAGCAAAACGCGAGGTCTGATCTGGATCTAAACTGTATGCGAAAACTATTTGTCAAAAACTTTTGCCAAACTATTTGAAAAGAACCCGACTTAAGTCGCCTACGGTAGCGAAGGGGTTGAACACGGTTATGCTATAATTTGCCGATTCTTGTTTTAAAATCGGACACGCTGTTTGTATCCAGATCAGGCAGTGAGTGTCACCGGCCTGATCAGGATCCAATCTGCTTGTCGTCGTTTGACGTTACCTAACCGATAAAAGACATGATAATGGTTTTTCAATTAAACACGGTTTAAATAGACATTAATTAAGCAGAAACTGAATCTTTGTAATCTAATGACAATTTATCAAATTTGGTGCTGCTACAAAGTTGTCCCAAATGCATCCGTATCAGAGTTATACAATGTGAGAAATCGACTTGTGTTTTGATAACAAAAATGTGAAAGTACGATCGTGACGCCGTTGGGAAAACCCAGTTTGTGCTATTTATACCGACGACACGAACTATCCACATGACTCTCCATTGACAATCATGTGACCAAAACTGTTTCCAGCGGGGTGTATTTCGTCTAAATCAATGTGTTACCAGGGCTGCCATAAGTTAAAAAATCCTAAGATTTCAAAATTTGCATTTTTCAATTGCGATTTTACGAATCGTTCCTTTACCCCGTAGCCTTTTTCTTGTTTTGTTGACATGCGACCACTTAAAGCAGACTGTAAGTAAAGCAGAATGCGCCTTAGGGCGCATTCTGCTTTACTTTCAGCCTGCTTTAAGCTACCATGTACTGGGAAACAATCCGGATATTTAGGAAAAATCCGGAGAAATGGCAGCCCTGTGTTACAACCCTGTGTTATATCCCGAAAGGTAATTTCCTATACAATGTGTACGTCTAGATATGCGGACGGTCTTGTATGTAGTTTCTGTTCAAATTCACACTTCAAGGAAATCCTGAATACATGTGATTGCTCTGTGTTTGGTAGAAATGATACAGAGGGCCCCGACATGGGAGCTTTCTGTGTTTGTTTTGTGTTGCACATTGGCAGTCACCTGTCTTCAGGGATATCAATACTATTTAACTGAAGGTGGCTGAATGCAGGATTGACTGTACTATCGAAAGCGTGCATGCACGATATGTCTTGAAACACCAGAGTATTACCCTTCTCCTGCTGAAAATCTTAATGACTGACTAAAAACTTTCGTAAAAAGCACATTGCAAAATATCCTTTATATTCGTTCATTAAGCACAGTGCTTTGTTTTCATGTATTCTGAATCTAAACCGAATGCCATGTTTTTCGGCGTCGGGTTAGGATTCACATTACATGCCTTTCAGCCTAGGACCAGTCTAGTGTACCTGTACATTTATATTTAGAAATGTGTATTGTAGCTTCATTTGACAGGCTATATAAATACCCGAATGTTTCTTAAACTTCTGTTTGGACAGATCTGACTATAATGATAAATCTTTTTTTATGCTTGAAAAAGTATCTCATATTTTGATTTATAAAGCGACATGTATCCATCAGAGCCCAATGCGCATTCAACGTATAGGAACGCTTTCAAGATCGAAGCCATAAGTTTATCAGTTTGTCTGTCTGTCTGTCTGAATGTATAAAGGGAGGCAACCCAATTTGACTAAATGGTTTTTAAATTTAAGGATGGCAGATTTATTTCCCTTGTAAAACTACCCCCCTCCCCCCCCCTGTCTGTCTGAATGTATAAAGGGAGGCAACCCAATTTGACTAAATGGTTTTTAAATTTAAGGATGGCAGATTTATTTCCCTTGTAAAACTACCCCCCCCCCCCCCCCCCCCCCCCCCCCCCCCCCCCCTGTTACAAATGTATCAGTCATTTTCTGGCTCTGATGAATACTTACGCCTTCAATCGCGATCTAGGCTGGCAATTTTGATAAGCTGTTTATTTGTTTATCCCCTTTTTCTTGTTTAACTAAAAACAGACACACACATAAATGAAAGAATGTACTAATCTCTATAGCCCTTCTGCTGCTATGATAGTGTCTGCCAGGTGATTTCAAACTGAGCCTTAGGTTGCATTATGCCGTATACAATTAAATCTATATCTAAAGTTAAAATCAATTTTGTCTTGCAAATAGTTATGAACCGGACCAGAAGTAACCGTGTAACGCGGGGTCTGATCGGAATCTAAACTGTTTGTTCAAAAGTTAGCCTGGTTATGAAGGTAGTATGGCAATGTGGGTTTAAGTCAGTTCGTCAATCGAACAGTTTGTGGAGTATACGGTTGAGCAGTATTTTCAGTCTTTCGATTAATCAATCTGTATGCCTTTCGATTAGTCTAATAGTTGATTGATCGATCTATCGATATACAATGTAAATATGTAAATAATCTGGCTTTGTTATTGTTAATTAATCAATTAATTAATTAGTCGTAAATTTATCTTGTTTGTTTCTGATTCCGGTAGCATGATCTGTATTTGTTGTTGCGATGTTCTAACAAAACAACCGCAGTATCAAAGCAGATGCTGGTGTTTAATGTTTATACTTTCTCTTATCCAGACTCTACTTTTTAGTTTTGGCAGATATCTGGTCTTAAAGAGTATACATGTACATAAAATAGATACAGCATGGTTTGGTTTTGTTTGGTTTGTTTGTTTGGTTTTTTCCTCTCTTTTTTTCATTGTATTTTGATAGTAATATAGTTAGGACTGTGTTCATATGTTAAGAATGTTTATAAAGACACATTACACCGCCAGTATTTACTTTGCCACATAAATGAGCGAACTTTCTATGATGCTGTTGAATACTGTTTGCTGCTTTGGGCGGAATGAAAGTTGAACAGAAAGCTCCTACGGAGCTTTCTGCATTGTTTTCATCTGCTCTAAACAGCAACTTGTTAAAAATTTACAGTAGATTTGTATGTGGTTCTCTCAGAATATAACCATAGAGATAGGGGTAAACTTTTATTTTCATGTTTCCTCTGAAGTCCTTTTAGTAATTAGTCAAGTTCTACATAGTCGTTTTCTCGTCTATGTTCAACAGTGCAAATTTTGACTGACAATCTTCCAAATTTTAAATACTATCATGTTTGATGTCCTTTTTCGGTTGTTGTTTGTTGGTTGTTGTTTTTTTTGGTTTATTTGGGGTTTTTTTCTGGAATTTTAAAAAGTTTTATGAACTAAAAATCAAGTGTACTAGCTTTAATCCTAGATTGCTGTTGTGCAAGATATATTGTACCGTAGACACGACGTGATTGATGTGCTTTTATCAAGCTGTTTACAAATTTGTATATCTGTTTCAAGAAACTTGGATCCGGATAGTGGTTTTTTTGGTTTGTTTGTTTGTTTTGTTTTTGCCTCGTGAAATTGCAAGAATAAAAGATGCTTGACATTTCTAAAGATAATTTCAAACAGCTGGTCCACTCTATAAAAATATAACATAAAGTATGTTATTATAGTTGTTGATGGTACTTTTTCAGCAATGGAAGTTCAAATAAATAGCTAAATGTTCTGAAGTTATACTTCCTTGATAGCCGTGTATTTAATTTATGAAAGTATTAATATATGATAGGAATATACATTTTGGTGTACAGTTGGACCTTTGTTAATCGACCGGATATACTTATCACAGTTAATAAAACAAAAACAACAATGTGAAATAAATAACAAATTGTGCAACTGGTTGCAACAGTAGTTTTTGGCATTTATTTTGTCATGCAATATGTTGCTGTCTGCAGAGTTATGTGCCTTTGTATAAAAGCGGTCGAGGAACGCAGGTCTGATTGTACCTCGAAACACAGATTCCTTCAAAACCTAACTTACAACTTAACTTTATTTCTATGTTACCTGTGTATACTGCATATGTTTGTGTTATTTCTTTGTTTCTTTCTACTTATTCTGTTTCAATCTTTTCGCCTTTTTCTTCAAATAGCTTTCTGAATAGCATCTTAGATAGTGTGGCATTATGGATACACAGTGTTTTCTGCAGCGGAGCAGACTCTATGGAGGAGTGCTCAAGTTTATCTGAAAATTTAATACCCAATGGGTAATGACCTAGTTTCTTGGAGAGCCTCCATTGGTTTATTCTGCTGCAGTCTATACATAGGTTGCAGCAGAGTCTACTGTAAGCTTTCATTTTTGTATATTTTCTGTTTAATGGTTCGTTTTTTTCAGATGTATTAGCTCACATGTTAAACATGTCAGCTTATTTTTAAGCGAAATTTTCTATTCCTCACATTTTTGCATTGTCATGATACTGCTACTGATACAGGCGGGTGATGTAGAATTAAACCCAGGTCCAACCACGAATGATTTAACAATATTGCATTTAAACATAAGAAGTATAAGAAATAAGTTGGACTTTATTACGGATTCATTATTAGAGTTTGATATTATTTGTTTTACAGAAACCCATTTAAACCACAGCATATCAGATAATGCATTGCAAATATCCAACTATCACAGTTTATCTTATAGAAAGGATAGGTCTAATCATGGTGGGGGTATTCTTGTTTACGTTTCAAATGATCTAAAGCATTCGCGGATTCTAAATTTGGAAGTTTTTTGTAACGAATCTGTGTGGATCAAAATAGAAAACAAACGCGAAAGTTATTTATTAGGAGTTTTCTACAGTCCTAAAACAGCAGATCGAATTTTTTTCGATAATTTTAATTTAAATATAGAAAAAGACTTTGAGTTATCAAATAATATTGTTATTGTTGGAGATTTAAATGAAGATCTATTTATTCAATCATATAAAAATTTAAAGCATATACTTATAAATAATTCACTGAAAAATGTCATTACTGAGGCTACTAGAGTTAATGCTTTACTCGATCCAATCATTGTTCCTTTTGATATGCCATTTAATAAAGCTGATGTTTTGAATGTCCCAAATGAAATAAGCGATCATAAAGCTACCTTAATATCACTTCCACTTTCATATCATATTAATAATACATTTGAAAGGAAAATTTGGATATACAGGGACGCTAATTTTGATAAACTGAACGAATATATTTTAGAGTACAATTTGAACTGTCTTTTAGATAATAATGTTAATGATGCATGTAAAATATTTACCGATACTTTTATCCACTTTCTTGAAACATGTGTGCCATCAAAAATTATCTTTATTCGAAGAGACGACAAACCGTGGTTTGACTCTACTCTGAGAGCTTTTAGTAGGAAAAGAGATAGACAAAAACGTATTGCTCTAAAAGCAGGGAAACAGAATGACTGGAATAGTTATAAAAAGTTACGAAATAAAGTAAATAATTTGAAAAAGCATGCTAAAGAAACATTTTTCGAAATCTTGATTCTTCCCTCTCGAATTTGCAAAACAATGACATAAGTGGTTTTTGGAAAATTATACGCCATTTTGTTAAGAATAATGATTCCTCTGCAAATGTACCTCCAATATGTACTGTATCTTCTTCTGGTGAGTCGCATCTTCATACATCAGGCGAAGAAAAGGCTGAAGTTTTAAACCAATATATTTCCTCTATTTCTTGTATTGACGACAGTAAAGCCGAACTCCCTGTTTTTATAGGCAAAACAACTGAAAGTTTAAGTGATATTTATATTACAAGGGAAGAAATTGAAGATATAATCGGTAGTCTTGAATTAAATAAAGCATCCGGACCAGATGAAATTAGTCACCGTATGCTTAAAAATGTGTCGCACTCAATTTCGAAACCTCTTTCTTTGTTATTTAATAGATCTTTACATGAAGGAATATTCCCCGACATTTGGAAGTTAGCAAACGTAACTCCGTTTTATAAAAAGGGTGATAAAAACAACGTCTCCAACTACCGTCCTGTTGCTTTATTAAGTTGTTGTGGAAAGATTTTTGAAAGAATAGTATTTAAATATATGTATAATTTTTTTATTGATAATAATCTTATATATAAATATCAATCAGGCTTTTTACCTAAGCACTCTACTTCTTACCAATTAATAGATATATATCACCATATATGTCAAACCTTTGAAAACAAACAATTTAGTTGCATGGTATTTTGTGATATCTCAAAAGCGTTTGATAGGGTATGGCATAATGGTCTCCTTTTTAAATTGGAACAAAACGGTATAAAAGGCAAACTTTTAAATTGGATTTCCAATTATTTGTTTAAACGAAGGCAGAAAGTTGTTATAAATTCCCATTCTTCATCAACGAAGTATGTTTGTGCTGGTGTACCCCAGGGGTCAGTGTTAGGCCCTCTTTTATTTCTTATTTACGTTAATGACATTGCAGAATCACTTTTAAGTTTAACCAGATTATATGCAGATGACAGTTCATTATACTATTCAGCTTCTTCAATTCAAGATATTGAAGGTATTATAAATCATGATCTCAATATTATTTCACACTGGGCTAATCAATGGCTCGTAAATTTTAATCCTGCTAAGACAGCAGCTATGTTTTTTTCACTTAGAAAATATGAAATACTTCCATAACTTCGCTTTGATAATACACATATTGATTTTGTTGATAGCCATAAACATCTTGGCGTTACTCTTGACTCAAATGGACACTGGAATACTCATATAGATAACATTTTAAAATCTGCTTCAAAGGTAGTAGGCATAATGCGTAGACTGAAATTTAATTTAAATAGACATGCGTTAAACTAGATTTATATGTCCTACGTGAGACCAATTTTGGAATACTCTTCTGAGGTTTGGGATTGCTGAACAGTGCAGCAATCAAATTCCTTAGAGAAACTCCAAAATGAGGCTGCTCGTATAGTTACAGGATTAACACGTTCTGTCTCTCTTGAGAATTTGTATAGAGAATGTGGTTGGCAATCTCTAGAAAAGCGTCGCGAAATAGTTCGTAGTTCATGTATTCCGTCATCAATTGCATTATGGAATAATACAGCACATATTGTCAAGAATGCTCCTTCAATTTCAAGTTTTAAAGAAAATATTACTAAACATACCATAATCAAAATACCATGTTTCTATTTACATGGAAGCCGATATTTATCAGTCATGCTTGCACGTCTGCGAAACAACTGTAGTAATTTAAACAGCGATCTTTATGATAATCACATATCAAACAATCCAAACTGTACCCACTGTAACCAAATAGAAAATGCAGAGCATTACCTTTTTGTCTGTCCTAAATACCATGCCCAAAGAATAAAACTTTTCAATGCAATTAGAGCGTTTCATCCTTTAAACCCGGTATTACTAATGCACGGGTGTAACAACTTAACTAATGATGACAATATGGTTATATTTGATGCTGTACACCGATATATAAAAGAAACAAAGCGTTTCAAATTTGATTAATGTAAACCAAATGTGATTTGTTCTGTTTACTTTTAGTTGCTGTTATTTTTTCACATAACAACTTTCTGCATTGTTGTTCTGTTCTGCATTGAGCTACATCATCTATTAGACTACTTTGTTATCTTCTTTTGGATAAAAGACAAACTGTACATGTTCAGCTGCTACCAACTGATCCAAATAATGTCACTCAAATTAAATAAGTTATTTTATAAGTATCATTAGTAAGCTATTTCTTATTTCTTCTTCTTCTCATTCTCTTCTCTTACTAACCACTCCTTCTATTTGTTGTCACTAAATAGTTATATATGTTTAGAGCCATTGTATATATTGTCTGAATGTTTACATACAAGGGGAAGGGCCGAATCTAATGTTGTGCGAACTTGTGACCCAACCCCATTTCTATGTATATTTATGGAATAAAATATGTTTAAACTATAGGCTTCAGTTGAGTCCAAAGTCGTTCCCAAGCATTTGATTGGTCAGATTTGAGCCTAGGCTCAAATCTGATTAATCAAATGCTTGGGAACACACTCAGATTCAACTAAGATGCTTTATAATTTGGAGCCAGTGATCAACGGGACAGTTCAGTTATAGGCCGTGAGCCGGAGGGGTTGGTTGGTACCACTCGGGGTGAATAAGGTTCACTATGATTTTCGGAAAGATCAATCTGTGACTAGTTAATAAATGTATGATAGCAGTAAAATCATGGGAGCTTGTTGACTTTTCAGGCATTTTGTTACCCAACCCACCAAGTTTAACATTGCGAAAGGACCATTATTATCACAATCACACTTTTGGAAATGCATGCCTTTTTATTGAAGCATCATATTGAAAATGTATTGTAACATGCCATTAAACATTATTGGAATTGTTTAAGTAATTTACTTTGGCGAAAAAGGTATTTTGTTACCCCTTCCATCAAGTTGAACATTGTAAAAGGACCATCATTATCACAATCATTACTTTTGGTAATGCATGCCTTTTTATTGAAGCATGATATTGAACATGTATTGTAACATGCTATTAGACATTAGTGGATTTGTTTAAGTATTTCACTTTTGCGAAAACGGCATTTTTGTTACCCCACCCACCAAGTTTAACATTGTGAAAGGACGATCATTATTACAATCATACTTTGGTAATGCATGCATTTTTATTGAAGCATCATATTGAAAATGTTTTGTAACATGCCATTAGGCGTTATTGGAATTGTTTAAGTAACTTACTTTGGCAAAAACAAAAAAATATATCACCTCTTTCATAACGAATAATCCCTTTTTGTGCTCATGGAATCTTTTGATGCAGGTGGCAAAATTAAAGTGATCACAATGTCCGTGCGTACGAAGTCAACCATATCTTAACCGTTAACGTTTCATCTGGCATGAATACATCTCATTAGAATGATTTTATACTTGCACAGTTGTTGCCTTGGACCATTCCCAGTCCACCAATATCATCCAACCTCAATTTGACCTTGACATTGACCAAATTTTGACTTTCTTGTTTCAATAGATTTTACCGTTTTGTCTAGAGTTAATACTTATTTGATCACTGCATACATTGAACCTTTCCAAATCCAGGAATATAACAAAGCTCGGTTTGGCCATGGACTTGATCTAATTTGGACCTGAAAAAATCAGAATGAGCAGTACTGTTAAGGATGCCTCCGGGGTTTACCTAAAGCAGTAATGTTCTAAGACAATGTTACTATCTTCTTATGCTAAGGCTATTATTATACGAATCCTTGACTCTGCACTGTTTTAAATTCACCTGCTAGCATATAACAGATGAAAAATATATTTCGGGTCTAAAGATTTAAGTTTATTGGCAATCTATTGACGTTAACCTACAAGCCATTGACAACAGTGTTATGAAAATATCCAAACATCTAGTCGGCATTGACAGATACTCAACGCATTACAACCACTGACTTGTAGGTTGTAATTATTATGTAAGAATACCAATTCTCACATCTCCTTCACTATCAATGTATTCAGCCTCTTCAAGTGGATGTTCTTCATCATGTGATTCTGTACTAGTTACCTGAGTCTCTCAGTTAGAAAGTTTGCACATGTTCGTACTATTCAAAACATACGAAATGCATACACATTTACGCAAAGTACACTTTCTAGCACAACTGCTATTTCTAGAAGAATCCGTAAATTATGTTTAACTCGTTCCGCCAGTAGGATCACTATATGCCATCCACATCAAAAGTCATTTGTCTGAAGACATAAAAAGGTGAATTTTCGTCAAAAAAGGTGATGACCATTTGTTTTTCGCCAAAGTTAGTTCCTAAAATGCCAATAACATTTAATAATAGTTTTATAATGATATGTTTCAATACCCGTTTTGATATAAAGCACCCAGTACAAAAAGTACGATTGTGACAGCGATGGTCCTTTTACAACGTTAAAATTGATGGGTGGGTTAACAAAAATGCCCAAAGCCAACAAAGCTCCCATGAATCTACTGCTATCATACATTTCCTAATAGAAGAGAGTTTGGTCTTTCCGAAAATCATAGTGAACCTTATTCACCCTGAATGGTACCCGTACCTCAAATTTAGGTGCCCGGCTCACGGCCTTATGTGTCCAAAAACATATTGTCGGCTTTAATTGCTAGAGTATAAAATTCAGAAAGGTCAATTTAAAACATTTATATGATATCAAACAGTGTGGTCCTGATCAGATGGCACGTTACGCGGCGTCAGTTATGGATCTGAACTGTTTTTATAGATGCATGTAGATAGTTTATTTCTGCAATATACTTAATAGTCCATGAGCATACATACATGTAATATACAAAATATACATACAATACAATATCCGGTTATGCCTACATATTTCTGTTATACAGTGATAAATTATTTAATTATTATTATTATTATTTTGAACTCATCGGCAAATAGCTTTTAGCCTCACCTGGAACCGGGTTGGACAGGCTCCAGGCTATTTGCATTGAAAATAATTGCTTCGACTAACAAGCTAATATAAGGAGAATAACGTGTTCTTCTCTGTATATAAATTTGATATTTAGATTCATTATTGGAGAAAAGTGTTCTTAACTATCCAATTCATTATGGCAAGTTTTGTACAGAAAATATTGATCTATTGATTTCAGCTAATTAGTACAGATTAGAACTAATATGTACAGAGCAAGTAGCGCTGTTTACTGCATCCATATGAGTCGACTAATTACCTCCCTTTATCACATATAATTCCTATTAATTTCAGTTATTATATATCCTTATGTACATCATGTTAATCATCAAAATAATAAATGAATATAAAAGGGGATATTTTAACATTTTTCCAGACAAGTATCGGCGATATTTAACGACACTAACGTGATACACAAAAAGTTGGTTTGACATCATATGTTATTGATAAAGTTAATAAACAGGGTTGCCATTTATATTTCCAATAATAATTACAATATCCCGTGATTATTATACATTTATCTATATAAATTATCAAACAGATTTGAGCCAAATTAAACGCCGAGAAGATCGGGGTCTGCCCAGTCTCCGAACTGTTTGCCACTTTTATTTCTAGAAAGAATAATATCCCATTTTTAATGCATTTATATATACAGTATCAATGTAGCAGTCACTTCAAGCAGTTTTTGTGAGGGTGAAACGAAACAACTTAAGAGACTGAGAACAAATTAAATAACAATAGTACATGACTGAGTCCCTATTGATTCAATGTGTTTCCTAGACATCGGAATGAAACACATAGACAACAAGAGCCGTATACGGCCCTAAATCGCTCTCCTGGGACCGTTGATGTAAATGTAACATATCTCGGAAATCTGAGAAATTATGACAATATGATTGTGCCAATTGCTGATTGGATGATGCTGAGTGCAGAAAAGCTAAACTTAGGGCACTGTAGTTTAAGAGAAGATTGTTTAAGCTTTTATTAAAAAATTCTATTATTAGCTCCTGTGACCAAGACATGCAACGGACCTGAATCATTTGAACAATATTGGTAAAGTATACCTCTAGAAGTTACACTATGCCAAATATCAAAGCTCTAGCTATATTAATAGTTTCAGAGAAGAAGAGGTTTGTCTTGCGTGTTGTTTTCTATTTAGTGTGTAGATGAAGGAATGGTATTGCGTGTGTGTGTGTGTGTGTGTGGTTGTGTGTGTTTGTTATGGTATGGCTGTGTGTGTGTTCTGCTTTAGAGATGGGTGTATTGTTTGTGTTGCGTTTCCTGCTTGAGTCTTCTTTCGTATTTATTTGAAGATTTCACTTTATAACTTTATGTAAATTTGTGACCCCTGGGGCAGGGTCATATTTGACCCCAGGGGCATAATTTGAACAATCTTGATAGAGGAACTGAAGATAATGCTTTGTGCCACATATCTAAGCTAAGGGTACTGTGGTTTCAGAGAAGTAGATTTTTTAAGTTTTTATTGAAAAAAAATCCATTTTTAGCTCCTGTGACCTAGATATGCAACGGAAGGGAACCATTTGAACAATATTGGTAAAGTATCTCTAGAAGTTACACTATGCCAAATGTTAAAGCTCTAGTCATATTAGTTTCAGAGAAGAAGAGGTTTGAAGATTTTACTACATACCTCTATGTAAATTTGTGACCTCCGGGGCGGGGTCATTTTTTACCCCAGGGACATAATTTGAACAATCTTGATAGAAGAACTGAAGAGGATGCTTTGTGCTAAATATCTAAGCTCAGGGTACTGTGGTTTCAGAGAATAAGATTTTTTAAGTTTTTATTGAAAAAAAAATCTATTTCTTAGCTCCTGTGACCTAGATATGCAACGGACCGGAAACATTTGAACAATATTGGTAAATTATCTCTAGAAGTTACACTATGCCAAATAATAAAGCTGTAGCCATATAAGTTTCAGAGAAGAAGAGGTTTAAAGATTTCAGTATATAACTCTATGTAAATTTGTAACCCCCGGGGTGGGGCCAGGACTCCAGGGACATAATTTGAACAATCTTGATAGAGGACCTATAGATGATGCTTTGTGCCAAATGTCTAAGCTCAGGGTACCGTGGTGTCAGAGAAGAAGATTGTTTAAGTTTTTATTGAAACGATCTATTTTTAGCTCCTGTGACCTAGATATGCAACGGACCGGAACCATTTGAACAACTTTTAAAGAAGACCATATATAAGGATCATTTCTGCCAAGTTTGGTTAAACTCCATCCAGCAGTTTAGGAGGAGATGGCATTTAAAGAAATTGTTGACGACGGACGGACGACGGACGGACGACGACGGACGACGGACATAGCACGATCAGAAAAGCTCACCTTGGCACTTTGTGCCAGGTGAGCTAAAAAGGGGTGCACATCAAATGTTACTGAGTAACCGATGAATTGTATTAAACCATTTCCCGACATAGGCGGCAATAGTTTTCTTTACTAACAGTTTGGATCCTAAAAAATGACGTCGCGTCGCAAGGCGTCTGTTCTGGATTCGAACTGTCAGCTAAGCAATAATAGATATGTTTACGGGTCTATTTGAAACTTAAGTCAATGTTTCACGCAGGTTGGATCCTGATCAGACGTCGTGCCACGCGCCGTTTGATCTGGATTGGAACTGATTGAAATTGGCATCAGTATTTCATCGTTACTCTATCCGTTTTGAAAATACATGTACATGTAATAATATATACAGTCGTCAAAGCAAATAACAAAAATGTTAATGGGATAGTTGAAGTATACTAACAATTTGCACTCTGATAAGACGTCGATTCGTACGGCGTTTACTTTGGACTTAAACCATCAGCGAAGGAATTCTCTGTTTGAGTTCGGCTTTGCACACAGTTCGGGTCCTGATCAGACGTCGCGGTTCAGGGCATCTGATCTGGATTTGAACTGCTTGCAGCCCTTATCAGTATTTCATCGCTTCGCTACCTGCTTTGAAAACAGTAGTTCAGGTAACAATTGTTACTGATAGCAGATAGCAGAACAATTGACGGTATATACAAAGATTAGTATTTTCAAGTGGTTAAATCGATGCATATTTATTTATGCTTTTCGGTGGATTACCACGGAAAAGCAGTGGATTCTCACTTGGTAATCCACTGCAGTGGATTATCACCAATCGCTTTTATTATGAATTTTCCCCGTAGGGCTCCCCAAAAATCGTAGTCAATCGTGTCTTTATCGTTAAATTCCGGCAGACCAATTTGTCGCGAACTACTCACCGGAAGAGCACGAATCCAAACTCGGGGGCAACGAAGTAATTCGGATGACGTCAAATTAACAAATAAGTGACGTCATTATACCGCCAACTGTCACGCACATGTGTTCGACATAAAACGTGGGGCTCAACACGGAATAAATAATGTATGTTTGCTTTCAATTTTTAAACAATTTCGTTTAAAAATTGGCTTAAAAGCATAAATAAATAGAATAACTGTGTTTTTTCAGTGTCAGATCGAATTTAATCCATTTCGTGAACATCAGACTGTTATATTTTCACGAGTGGCGAAGCCACTCGTGAAAATATAACGTCTGATGTTCACTCAATGTATTAAATTTCGATCTGACACTGAAAAAACAGTTATCCTCTATATAATCTTTAACAATGATCTGAAAATTGATAGTGCGTGACAATTTTGCCAAATGAAAGTTTTTCATAGCTTCCGACAATTGATAGTGGTATGAGTGGCAAACAGTTTGGAGCCTGATCAGGCAACGGACTATCCGGTGTCTGATTAAGCTCCCTACCGTTTGTAGTAGCACGTATAGGGCTTACACGGTGTAAGTCTTCCTCCGTAGTAGACATAACTGTTTTAGCTTAACCACGTGTATTCATATTGAAAAAGACTAGAACCATTTCCACTGTACTAAAAACATAGTTTGTAATGTTTTATAACAGAAATAGATACAACTACCTTCAATACATTAATGTTACTACACTTTTCACAGAATATACATACTTCGAATCGATCAGTTGCAAAATAGTAGCAGCATTTCTGATTAATGCGACCGATGTAAATAAGTTAGCCACTGATATGAAGAAATTACGTATAACATTCACGCAATAACTATATAATGAAAGAGACAAGTCATATGATACACTATGTTAAAATTCTAAAAGTCACTCCTTCAAACACAATCATACTTTATATATAAAACTATGATACAAAAATATGCAATCGACCCCTGAACCAGTCAAAAAGTGTCCAATGGCATACGTACTGACCACATTGACACAGAATGTTAAAAAATAGATTCTGTCTAATGTCACATCTTCAAATGGCAATAGACTTTATATACAAAAAGAAGAAACATAGTTTTTGCGTTCGGCTCCTTAATCTGCTCAAACTATTTCTATAATAGCATATTTATTGTACAGATATAGGCAGTAGAGTGAGTGTTGCATTTTAGAGATAATTGAAATAGTATATACAGCCGAACTTCGCTATCTCGAACTCGCTTAATTCGAACTATCTGATTTGCCGTCACATGAATTGCATTATTTCATGTTAGGTTAAGTCAAACATACGGTACCTGTATTGCAAAGTTAAAACGTGACTAAGCCACTATGCTTGAACTTTAAAATACGGGTATGTTCGCCCTAACCGAGTTCGATATCACGAAATTCAACTGTACGCCCTACCGTTTTGGCGTTACAATATGACCGCGCTCGTTGAACTTGTGACAACACACAAGGGCACCAGACAATATATAATTGTTTTGACATTCCGTTTGGCGTCTGAGATTGTTCTGAAGCGTATGACAAATCATTGAGAAGTACCTCAGACCCCACTCTAACACTTTTTTGCATTGAACATTTTGGACCTGGCCAGGGTTGTGTTTGCTAGATTACTCACAACGATTTCTTTGGTAGACACTCAGCAGCAATTCTACAAAAAACCTAGGGCGCACGATTGGTTTGGTCGGAAACCATACTACTATCCTATTATGAATATGGTTACATGTACACAATGTTTTGGATGCCCAGTGAAAAGCACTGATACACCGGATCTCAATTTATAGTCTAATCAAAATATATCTTTAAGTAACAAAATATACTTATACATAGTAAAGCCTTCATGGTAATACATAAAATAATTTATACATTACACATGTATAGTCTTTGAGATACAGAACTACCAAAAAGTTAAAATTATTACAACTCTTTTATAAACTCGAAGATATAAAAAATATATACATCAAAATACCATTTCAACTTTAAAACTTACACAAACATTTACAAAAATATTAAAGTCAAAGTATTACAATTTCATTCTGTTTCTAACACATTCATGTGATAAAATGCATTTTCCCGTTTGAACGCAAACTCATTGCAGTGAAATTCAGAAAGTGACGCAGTCTATTGATTTTAATCTGAGTGGCAAACAGTTTAGGGCCTTGTTAGAGTTAGGGTTAACCGGCGTCTGACCTGGCTCCAAACTATTTGACATGGAGATTAAAGTTACTGCATAAGCGCACTCATTAGGAAAAATAACTTTTTTCTCCACTGTAACTGTTTCACACACCAAACGGAATATGTTTTCATGGATTAAAATATTACTGCATATTACTTAGTGGATTTCTTTTAGTTGTAATGGCCGTTAATACATGTATCTAGTCGTAATGTGGACTCTCATTATCATCAGCAGCAGCAGCAGTAAAAAAGGCAGCAGCATTTAATGATATCAAATATTATACAAATTTACATAGAAGAAAGAAAATCCTGAGTAAATTAATACATGTATTAACGGCCACTGTAATGTTGATATGGATTTTACAAGAGGGAAATGCGATCATAAAGAGCTCATCGAGAAACACATGCGTAGGGGTAAAGTTTACTCAAGGGGCACAATTCATTTTGCTTTCCGATAGAAAAAGCTGCAGAGTATGCTGAGTGCAAAACACTTAAACACTGAGCATCTGGTTCAGACAAAAATATATTATATAAATATTAGATGGCAGTTTGCGTGACATTCAAATTGTCAACCCGATAAACATCATGGCACCCCGAGGCGTACCGAGGCGTAGCCGAGGGTGACATTCTTGTTTTCGAGGGTTGACAATTTGAATGTCATGCAAACAGACATCTAATATTTATTTCATTACACCGAGCTTATCAACCCTAGCTTTAGAATCGTCTCATTTGTATTTTATTAAATGTGTTGTAAATACCAATTAAGCGCGAACATGTACGTAACGCGGGAAACGACATCGCCGTCTATGACGTCACATTGTTTATAATTATATTACAAGAAAGAAAGAAGAACGTTATGACAGGTAAATTGAAGAAACAGCGTCTTTAAATTGTCTAGGTGGCAAATATCCTCTTCCGAAATGGCGGCAACTCGTTAAGGAGTTAAGCAACTTGTACAGAAAATGCCAAAAGTTGATTAGAAGTTACCACTCTTTAAAACGTTCTAATATCGCCAATAGCGAAATTCATGTCAATGCTGACAGTACGTTTTCGGACGGAGAAAAAACGTAATGTCCTTTAGAGTGACGTCACAAAAAGAATATCATAAAGAGTGACAGTATATTTTGGATAGATGTAAAAGACATGCAAAATGTTAACTGTAGGTCTATGGGAATTTAACATTGTAACTAAAAGCGAGGTGTAATAATGTAAGTTATCATTTTACCAAAAACTGTATTGTTTGTTCCAGTGACCAAGATATGCAATAGACCAAACCTAGTTCAACGATATGAGTAATGGTTTGGCGAAAGACGATTTACACTACAGATGACATTATTCTTTCCCGTTTAAACGCGAACGGAACGCTGTTCATTTAAATGACAACATTTTGACAATTCTAACTACCAGTTTCTATTTCAGTGGCAAACAGTTTGGAGCCGGATCAGCTGCCGGTTTACCCACCGTCTGGTCTGGGTACAAACTGTTTGTTTGGGAAATATTATTTCTAGCGTAAACGCGTCTATCGGAAAAGAACAACGTCTTCTTCACAGTATGAGTATCTAATTGAATAATTAAATAAAAGTGCAGCTTTAAACCTTATCTCTAGGCCAAACAAATAAAACAAAGGACAGTCATGTAGAAAAATCATTAATAATTCTAGTATTTTAAACTTATCTTTACATCAATTGTTAGCCTCTCGATCCTCATCTATTTTCATTAGCTCTGTCTCGTCCATCGAGGCCACTTCCTGCACTGGTACTTCCGGTTCTACGCCACCAACAACCCCTGCTTGGACTTGTGATGGCGCAGATTCCTCTATCTCACGTCTTACCATTCCATGTGGAAGGAACCCTGGTGGTCCGTTCCCATTGAATGAGCTACACAATCGCTGAGATAGCTCTCTTCTACATGTCAAATCATTCTCAGAAACGGAGCTATTGGAACCCGGCTCATTGTTTGATGGTGCGGTCTGTGTTGGCTTTGTGGCAAGAGAGTACGGTAGAAGTCGCTGTTTACGGAGTCTATCTATTTCTGAGTGCATGGCACAGCGTTCTAGTCCGCGTACAATTTCTTCAACTACACCGTCTTCTTTGTACATGTACGAGTACTTCATCTTCGTAAATAGATCTTCAAACGAAGTGCTTCTGATCTTGTTCCTTTCACTGAAACAAAAACGACAATACAACTAAACAATATCCCAAACCAGAGGCCCAGAGGGCCACATTTCGCTCACCTGAGAACATTAGAAGCTGGCTGGGCAAGAGAACATACAACTAAACAGATCTGTGTCATCGAAGGTGGCACATCCCGAAAAAGTATTTATTTGCAACTTTTCAACACTAAGAAACTTTTGTGGGGTATTACATTCCCTTGTGGAAATGTTTCGTTTCCAAATAATGAATCAATTTGGTTGGTTTTCAGGGTACTTTAATAAGTTAAAAGTACTATTTCAAAAATTTCAACCCATTTATACCCAGGGTATTCTTCCATGTTTATATATTGGAGTATTGGAGTAGTCTAATTTTTATCAAAGGGATGCCTGGTCAAAAATTTTATTTTCATTTTGTTTTATATTGAAATTCCTATCAGCAAACAGTGTAGACTCTGATCAGACGCCGCATTTTGCGGCGTCAGATCAGAGTCTACACTGTTTGTTTACATTGGACCGTGGGCCCCGATGGGTTTACACTCATATTTTTTCAATACATTTTTTAAACTTCAACATCAACATTGAAGGTCATAACATCTAAAGACAAATAAAAATACATTTGAAAGCTAAACAAGAGCCCCATGTGGCATATGTCGCTCACCTGAGAATAGCTGTACATCAAAATGGAGATAATGATTTATGTCCAGGACGGGGTCATTTTTTACCCGAGGGGCATAATTTGAACAATCTTAATAGAGGACCTGTAGATGATGCTATGTTCCAAATATCTAAGATCAGGGTACTAGGGTTCTAGACATGAAGATTTTTTTTAAGTTTCCATTGAAAAAATATATTTTTAGCTCCTGTGACCTACATATGCAACAGACTGGAACCATTTGAACAAAATAGATAAAGGACATCTAGAAGTAACACCATGCCGAATATCAAAGCTCTGGCTATATTAGCTTCAGGAAAGAAGACGTTTGAAAACTGTGACCCCCGGGTGGGGCTTATTTTGACCCCAGGGGCATAATTTGTACAAACTTGATAGAGGACCTGTAGATGATATGCAATCGACCAGAACCATTTGAACCTTATTGGTATAGGACATCTAAAAGTGTCACCATGCCAGATATCAAAGCTCTGGCCATATTAGTTTCAGAGGAGAAGACGTTTGAAAATTTCACTATATAACTCTATGTAAAACTGTGACCCCCGGGGCGGGCCAATTTTGACCCCAGGGGCATAGTTTGTACAAACTTGATAGAGGACCTGTAGATGATGCTATGTGACAACTGTCTAAGATCTGGCCCTTGTAGTTTCAGACAAGAAGATTTTTTAAGATTTCCTTATTTTTTCACTTGGTTGCCATGGCAACCAGAGTTCTACATTGTTTTTAATTCTTTGAACAACTTTGAAACAACTTGACCCAAGGAACATTCGTGTAAAGTTTGGTTGAAATCTTTTCAGCGGTATATGAGGAGATGTCATTTGAAGCAATTGTTAAAGACAACAATGACTGTATAAAGTGAAATTATTTTCTTCTGTGGAAGAATAAATTAAAGACATAAAAAGGAATATGTATGGGTTAATAGGTTAATAAATATCATTATTTACATTTTCTAAATATAAGAAACTATATGTAAATGAGTGGCAAATAGTTTGGATCCAGATTAGATGCAGCATTATGTGGCATCTGACCTGGATCCATACTGTTTATGGCCAAGAATTAATTGTGGACTGATAGACAGAAAGATAAACAAACAAACAGACAGACCAAAAGTAATATGCCTTGAACTAAGTTGTGCTTGAGCATAAAATAGCAGACATCATCATTTCTGCTATGTATCTCAGTGACCTGAGTTCAGAGCTAGCTATGGGTCAGTTATGCAATAAGAGACGGTCTCAGGGAGAAATGACTATTATCATGCTGAACTGCTGTCTGCTCCAAATGTTTGTATGTGAAATATGTAAAAAATAAGGTAGTGACTAGGGGTACGTGACCGTACCTCTAATATTAGAAATTAGCGGTACGGTCACGTACCCCTAGCGAGTCCTGTGAGGGTTGACTAGGGGTACGTGAGTCATTTAAACTATGTAGCAACACATTATTTTGCCTGTAGATACGTTTTAATGATGGTAATATTACTAATCTCTCATGTTTACCTTATTTTGGGGATATTTAATGGAGAAAAACAAAGAACTTCGAGAAATATTCTCCACCCAAACTTGGTTTCACCGCAGGGATAAGAATAGAAGTATTCCGCATATAGGGTATAGTGTTAAATATACGCCCGATATCTGAAATCCGTCCCCAATGTTTTTTTTCTTCTTTTTCTTATAAATTTGATTCAAATGTAACTTATAATTATATAATAGGCGTGTTCGAAATTACTGCCGTTGTTGCTATCTAACTTAGCGTTGAATATAAATTGAAAGTGGTAGATCTAAGATTAGAATATAGAAACTAGCGAAACTTCGGCTGTCATCGGGTATCGATTCATGCAAGAAGTTTGCTGGTTAAAGACAGACCTGTGACAAAAATCACCTTGAAAACACGTTTGACAATAGATCGCAATTAAACAGTGCAGTAATTCTAAACAAAGCTGGTATTGGATAATTATACATGCTTGTAAAAATGTGTCTATACGTTCTTTAAATTCAAAGATATAGTTTTCGCTGCCGTGAAAAAAATGCCGATTGGAATTTTTTGTTGATGAAGTTTCTTTAATTTTCTGCGTTAAACAGTCATATTTAAGGTAGAAATGATATATTATTAACATTAACATCGATATTAAGGTACCTGCGGACAAAATAAAGTGTTGCGTTATAGTGTTTTTGACTCACGTACCCCTAGTCAACCCTCACAGGGCTCGCTAGGGGTACGTGACCGTACCGCTAATTTCAAATATTAGAGGTACGGTCACGTACCCCTAGTCACTACCAAAAAATAATAACTTATATTTTCTAAATATAAAAAAATATGTAAATGAGTGGCAAATAGTTTAGATCCAGATTAGATGATGCATTATGTGGCATCTGACCTGGATCCAAACTGTTTGCAAAAAATGTTGCATTTAGTATAAGGATAGCTTCTTAGCCTGGAAGATACAATGGGTCTGTATAAAAACGGATCATTAGAGAGTTTTTACTGTCAGACCTGCATCAAAAAGCACTGATACGGCCAGGGTTGAGTCAAATTTGACCCTAGGGTTTTGATTTTTTACAATTTTGAAAGTGATTCAGTAGAAGATACTATTCCTGCAATATCTAAGGTGTGGGAACAGTGGTTTTTTACAAAAAACTTGTTTAAAGTTTTTCACTTTTTTTAATAAATAGAGGATATTGAATGAGTGTTTTTTCAGTAATGAATTTATTGAACGAGTTGGATAAAAATGATATTTTGCGAGCCTTGGCGAGCAACATATCATTTTTATCCAACGAGTTCAATAAATTTATTACTGAAAAAACACGAATTTAATATCCTATTTATCACATAAACACCAAATGACACGAAAATCCGAAAGGTCTTACTTTCACTTTTGCCCTCGGCTCTTAGGTAAACGATTCGTCATAGGTGTTATTCGGTTTTATTCATCCGTAGATAAAAACACCAATCATATTAATGTAAAGAAAATCCACACCATTACGTTGTGAAAAGACTTCTCTGATACCATATTCAAATTTTAAATTAATATTTTAATTAAAGTTGTTCTAATTGACTTAAAATGATCATTTGACATTAAGAATCTAGTTTCGTTTTCAAAATAACGTCAAGACGTAACATGACGTCATTATCATTGTAACGTCTAAATTTGAAAAACAGTCTGAGTCACTGTTAATACTAAAGTCTACGTAGTATTAAGTTTAGCTATTTGCAGCCAGAGTTTGCGAGACTGCTAGGGATAATGTTTCTAGGACACTTCGAAATGTTTCAATAGTGGTGATCTATGTTTGTCTAGATTCTCTTAACTGATTTACAGTCGGCGTAGTAGTACATTATTTTGGTGATTCGAAAATTAGTATAAAATATATGCCCAGTGGGCCATACGATTTTTACGGCCCTCTATATTTTGCACGTTTATGTGATAAATTTCAATAAGTAGTCAACATTTGAATTTTATTTTAACGATTTCTGTAGAGAAGCATCCAAGGAACACCATCAGCAATTTAGTTTTTCCCTCAAACTCGCGGTTTCAGAGGAGATGTCGCTTGAAGTAAAATTTGAACGGACGGACAGACAGACAGGCGGACAGATGGACAGACGGACAGACGGACGACGGACGGCGGGCGATCACAACAGCTCACATTGAGCCTTCGGCTCAGGTGAGCTAATAATAAGGGAATAATACAGCGTTATATAGAATCACAGTGAAGAAGACAGTATCCCTTCCATTCGCTTTTGTTTCGTTCAAATGATAAAAATAATGTTTTTACAAACTGTACGTCCTTGCTGTGGGCCTACCTGATTTCAATCATCAAATTGTGTTTCCTCTGATCGTCCAGGTGATTCAGAAATACCGTTATTTCTGACAGACTCCAATCATCTTGGTACTGTATAAACACAGTTATATGGTCTACAATGCACTTATCAACTTGTACAACAATTTTGAAATTTAATGTATTCTCAATCGTTTATCAATGGATTACTAAAACGAAAATCTTTTTGAAGAATCTTAAATTCAGTTCGTTCAGCTTACAGTGGGAAAGTCATGAATGTCTTTGTTTCCAAAAGGTAGGTATGTGCTAAACCAATTATGTCCATTACAACAATTCCGAGCTAGAACAGACGCCTTTTATTCCGATATCTGATTAGACTTCAAATTTACCACTCAGTACAGTGGAGAATCTGTTATTCTTTCCCAATAAACGCGTTTACGCTAAAACTATTATTTGCAGTGTAAACAGTTTGGAGTCAGATCAGACGCCGCGTAACCCGGCGTCTGATCAGGCTCCTAACTGTTTGCCACCAAGATAAACAAGAATTATCAGAATTGTCCAAAAGTTGTTCTTTTCTACGTTTTAGTGCTTTGCGTTTGCGTACGTTTGCGTTTAAACGGGAAAGAATAACGGATTCTCCACTGTAATAAACCATTTCTCCATTATATTGCATAGCGGTTTACTCTTTCACCAATATGGGTCTGTTTAAAATATACCCGTTACACTTGCAAACAATGTAGACCCAGATCAGAGCAAATATACGCAGCCGAATAAAAACCGTTTTCAAATTTTAATCACAGTGTACTAAGTAGGTAAATGTTTAATTAAGATAGAAACTATTAGTTTACATACTGAATGAGTCTTTGGTGTATCTGGAAGCTGTAGATCATCTACAATAACTGGTGGTGTTATCTTCTGTTGAACTGTCTGACTACTTTGAGATTCCTCGGACACCGCCTTACAGACCACATCTACGATGCACTGGAATGTAGTTTCCGGCTTTCGTCCGCCAACATTGACCAGGTACCACTCGATGTACTTTGGCATATTGCGTTCGCAGTGCATGTTTGGACAGTCTTGGCACTGTTCCGCTACTTCCTTCAGTTTAACTGTCTGGAAAAAACAATTGTGTCTCTCAAGTTGTGATAGGCACTTGCTTCAGTTGAGCTCTGTTTGATAAAGTTCAGTAATAACCTGGCTTCGGCTTCAATTTGACAACAAAGGTAAATTGTAAAGGTTTAGGTAAAATGTCTATTCATATGTTATGTATTTCTTTGCATTGAAACGTCTGGAAAACAAGAAATTTGCTTCTTTTACCTGGGTATCAGGGAATATAGGTTGTTTATTTGGGCGGAGTTTCGGAGCCCAGGTACGGTTCCGGTCCCATGCAGGTCAACGTGAGCTCCAGCTCATCTTCTGGTGTGAGAACATCAAGCAGTTCAAGTTGAGGTTCTGTTAGTCGTCTACGCCCTTCATTCTCCTCTTCTCTCTTCATCTCCTGAAAAGAGTTTCATGCATGTCAGACCTTACATATATTTTGTACAGTGGACGAAACCGTTATATTTTCGAAACAACGCGTTTAACCCTTTCCCCCATAGAAGCGACTTTTAGCGTATTAAATTTATTCTTCCGCTGAAGAAAATAGTTCCAGTTCATACCCTCATGAACAGTTACAATTACAAGTATTTTATATAGCCTAGCAGATTTTAGCTTAAAGCAGGCTGAAAGTAAAGCAGAATGTGCCTTAAGGCACATTCTGCTTTACTTTCTACCTGCTTTAAGTGGTCACCTGTCTTCAAAACTAGAAACAGGCTATGAGGTAAAGGGTTAAACGAAACTAGTAATGTTCACACAGTGGATTTTTCAATTCTTATAAATTGGGTAAGTCCATTTTTTATCTAAGGGGTGCCTGGTCTAAATTTTCATTTTCATTTTATTATGAAGTTCCAATTAGCAAAGAGTGAAACCGCTGATAAAACGCAACCATATACGGCGTCTGATCATAGTCTCCAATGTTTGCCTATGTCGTATAGAATTATATGGGATCGGTGGCTTCGAAACAATAGATTTAAATGAGTCGTCAATATTTACAAAAGCGTGTCATTTTTCTAAGAATTCTTCTTTAATTGGATATGACAGTGTATTCTCTTTAAGGGTTTCAAAATCACAGTCACTGCAACATGGAGTTCGTATAACGACCCGACATGTGGTGTTTGTCTACATCGGAGTCAGTGCCTAATCGTCACTGAACCGTACTATATTAAAGACCCTGCCATCGTCTGACATATATAGCTTGACATTCGTAAATATACACTTTAATATGAAGCAGATCAATCAAACACCAGTTTAAAAGAATACAATATTATAACAGTGTGCTCATGATTTGGAAATTATTTAAAAGTCGTTGGCTACTGCATCTGTTTGCAAGACAAGTAAGTGTAAATTGTGATGACGTATAGGCCCACTGGGCCGAGTGCAAATTGTTTGTATTTAAACAATATTTTGTTAAAAACATTATGTACTATGCCCATGTCACAATAATAAAATATTTACCTACTTACTTACTTACTTATTTATTTGGCTTCAAGGGATACAGTAAAAACTCTCTTTAACAACCACTAAAGTGTGTTAGTTATAAGGTGTTTCAGACAGGTGACTGCTTAAAGCAATGTGTCAGTAGAACAGAAAGCTCCAAAAGGAGCTTTCTGTTTTACTTCACATTGATATAGGCTGTCACCTGTCTTTTAAATTAAACTTCATTTTAGTGACAAATTAGAAGTCGTAATAGAAATGTTTTACTGTAATCTTTAAACGTTATTCTGGCCCAATACATTTACCACATTAAAGAATACAGCTTCAAACATTACATGCACAAATTGCATACCTGTTGATAGTCTTTGAAGTTCAATAGTTCGTCGGCTATATACAGTTTCAAGCGGACTTCATACGTGTAATCTAGTTGCTGGGTCTGGAGTTGCTTGTAGGAGCCGTACAAGAAAGCTGTCATGCTAAGGTTCCTCGAGTGTTTACATGTGGTGCATACGGAAATGACCACGCCCTCTGGCGGCCATGTTTTTTGACGGATTTAAATTCTTTGAACAATTTTGAAAGTATATTAATTGAGAAACATTTTGGTGCAAACCAAATTGAAATCGGACCAGTCGTTTTTTAGAAGAAGATTATTTTAGATATTGTACATGGTTGCCATGGCAACAAGACCGATCGCCCCAACCACTTTTTTTAAACACTTTTTGAAGCTCACAACTACAGTATGTATCTGATCAAGTTTGGTTAAAATTGGGCCATTTGTTTCAGAGAAGTTAATTGAAACTAATTGTGAACAGACGCCACCAACACGGACACCGACACCGACGTACGACGGACGGCAACCGATCACAATAGCTCACCTTGAGCACTTTGTGCTCAGGTGAGCTAAAAACGGAAAGCTGCTTAAGTTTAGAAAATGATATTGTTCAAATCTTTTTTCTATATTCCGGTGTTGCTACCATCATGTCCGATGGTCTGGAGTGATTACTTAAAACTTCAACAGGACCAAAAGATTAACACTTCTGCAAATCTTTTTGAGAGTGGGCCGTTAACCTTTAAGTAGATTAAAATAAATATTCGTTTCCATTTTTTGCTCGGGCAACAATACTGTTCGGCGAAGCAGGACGAGAATAAGTAATTTAGAAGAGCTTTGACGTTGATGATAATATGAGCTAAAACGCTGTTATTCTCTACATTATATTGCATGGAAAGGCTAGTTAACTTTTTCAACACTACGTAGTTATTGTGGGTTATTAGGTTCCATTATGGACCCTTTTAATTACCAAAATATGAAGCAGTTTACCAGGAATGACTAGATTAATAAATACTGGTCTAAATTAAAAACCGGTACAGACCTTGATCAGCGGGCTAATAGAAAATGTTTTAAACAGATAAATCGTGTTGAAATACTTAACATCGTTATACATGTTTTATCGCCGAGCTAAAAGTTGCTTACTAACCTTCAATTTCATAATACATATCCATCTCCTCGTTCTATTTGTCTTTTGGTGGTACTGGAATAAGTTTCCCGATTGGGTTCACACCTTGGTCAGATTTGAACTTGTACACTTTAAGATCACGCGCTCGTCCAATGAAAGGTTTAACAACCACACTGTAACCGGGCAGGCCAGCACTGTACCCAGTGACGTCATACTCAGCAACAGGCGAAGCAATAGTCTCGTCTTTAGGTAGTTCAAACTTGCGCGTGATTTCTTCAACATTCCAAAACGATGTACAGTGTGTCTCAATTGCTCCATTTTGAAGAGCCTCCTTCGAAAGTGTCATTGTTTCGTCAGATTCCGGCATCTGGACAGTTGGGTTACGCACATCAATCATGTAAGTGTGTGTAAAAGGTCTACCGAACGTGGTTAGCAGGTTGCATTCTTCTTTTGCAAATGTCTGCGTGCTAGAATCAGTCATTAAGTTATCACAGTCATTTATACAGATATGCGCCAGGTCTTTCGCCAGTGCTTGCCTGTCGAAATCTTTATACACCATAAAACAGTCAAACTGTGACGAAGCATCCTCCATTGGCAAGTTAACTTCAATCCGAGACGACGCTTTAGATTTAGTGGAAAGACACATACTAGGGCAATCTGACCTATAATATACGTTGTTCTGATGGCTATATTCGTTGTTGTGGTTGCCGCGGATTGATATCGGATGCCTGTCGTTACATGATAAACAAGATGATGAGATACTGTCACTATTTGTATTTCGACTGTTGGGATTTAGCATCGGTTCATTCTCGTTGTATAATAAAAGTGAAGATGAGGGACTCCCATTCTTTTCACTTACAAGCTGTTTGCATTTATATAACAAAACTAATCCAGGAGATACAAATACAAGTCCAATCGCTGCAATAGAAGAAAAAAGGGCCATTTTGATTAGATTTACTAATTTCTTAATAGTCAATAGCTAACCAACAGTGTTTCAGACTGGTGAAGATTTATACACGATAAAAGAAAAGCAGAAAGTATATAACCGTGAAAGTAGCCTATTGCAAACAATTTGGGTGCTGATCAAACGGCGCGTAATGCGGCACCTGACAAGAATCCAAACTGTCTGATACGCGTCCCGAAAGTGTTTTAAATCTAAACTTTGTAAAATATTACCGACCGCAGTATGATTGAAGATACTATCTTTGACTCGAAACGATTACAAAGCAGGCGATACAATTTTGTGATGAAAGAGTAAACATGAGGTAGATTGTTATACTGAGCAGGCTACCAGTTACGAAGCATTTTATCAGGATCCAAACTGTTTGAAAAAACGACTTTTGACGCATTTTTAGTGGTCTTTCGTGGTGAAAATATTACAAGAGCCGTATACGGCCCTAAATCGCTCACCTGGAACAATTGATGTAAATGTAACATATCTTTGAAAGCTGAGAAATTATGACAATATGTTTTATGCCAATTGCTGGGAGCCAAACAGCTAAGCTCAGGGTACTGTGGTTTCAGAGAAGATTTTAAAAGTTTTTAATTGAAAAAATCTATTTTTAGCTCCCTTGACCTAGATATGCAACATACCAGAATCATTTGAACAATATTGGTAAAGTACCTCTAGAAGTTACACCATGCCAAATATCAAAGCTCTAGCTATATCAGTTTCAGAGAAGAAGACGTTTGAAGATGTCACTATATAACTCTATGTAAATTTAGAAACAAGAAACAAGACCCCGCGCGGGGTCATTTTTTACCCCAGGGATATAATTTGAATAATCTTGATAGAAGACCCGAAGATGATGCGTTGTGCAAAATATCTAAACTCAGGGTACTAGAGTTTCAGAGTAGAATATTTTTTAAGTTTTTATTGAAAAATCTATTTTTAGCTCTTGTGACCTAGATATTCAACAAACCGGAACCATTTGAACAATATTGGTAAAGTACCTCTAGATATTACACCATGCTAAATATCAGCTATATCAGTTTCAGAGAAGAAGAGGTTTGAAGATTTCACTATATAACTCTATGTAAATTTCTGACCCCCCCCCGGGGCGGGGCCATTTTTGACCCCAGGGACATTATTTGAACAATTTAGATAGCTCCCGTGACCTAGATATGCAACGGACCGGAATTATTTGAACAACTTTGAAAGAGGACCATATAAGGATCATTCCTGTCAAGTTTGGTAAAAACCCATCCAGTAGTTTAGGAGGAGATGTCGTTTAAAGAAATTGTTGACGACTATGGACGACGGACACAGCGCGATCAAAATAGCTCACCTTGGCACTTTGTGCCAGATGAGCTAAAAAGGTTCCAGTTTAATACTGAACAGAAGTAATACAGAATGTTCAAAGTCTATACAGTTTTAGTCTAGGACATTTCTAGCACGACCCTTCTTTCCTTCTTGGGACGAGGTTTCGTACTTAATTAGTTTTATTAACAATGTAAAAGTTCATTATGGGCGGTGTACTCAGCGGGGGAATGATTAACTCAGTATTCTTTAAATACACCTTGTTGCGCCTTTAATTTATTCCTCTACAGAAGAATATAGTGCCAATGTATACAGTCATGGATATATACCATAAGAAATAGTTTCTATATCTTAGCAAATTGTAGATTAAAGCAAGCAGAAAGTAAAGCTGAATGCGCCTAAAGGCGCATTCTGCTTTACTTTCAGCCTGCTTTAAGTGGTCATCTGTCACACTATCAATATCAATTCACTTGAGCTAAAGGACGAAGGCACAGTTTCACTGGCTGTTCCGTTCAAAACATTTCCAGCTGAAGCAAGATACAATAAGTGTGTGCAGTTTGCACGACAATCGACATTTCGATATTCGACCTTTGAACAGCTGTCGAATTTCGACTTTCGACATTTAAGCTTTCACATATTGTAACAAAGTTTGCCGATCGACAAGTCGGCTTTGCCATAATGTCGAAATATTGTCGAAATTCGACGGTGGACATTCAACATTTTTAAAACACATTACGTTGTCGAACTGGTGTCGAATTTCGACGTTCGACACTTATACAAAGTCGGGAAATTGTCGAACTAGAGTCGAATTTCGACGTTCCACAAACTGCAAGTAAGGGAAAAAGTCGAAATATTGTCGAAATTCGACGGTCGACATTTAACATTTTTAAAACACAAGTCATTACGTTGTCGAACTGATATCGAATTTCGACGTTCGACACTTATACAAAGTCGGGAAATTGTCTAACTAGGGTCAAATTTCGACGTTCGCCAAACTGCAAGTAAGGGGAAATTCGAAATATTGTCGAAATTCGACGTACGACATTCAAGATTTCTTAAAAACATTGCTTTGTCGAGCTCATGTCGAATTTCGACGTTCGACACTTATACAAAGTCGGGAAATTGTCGAAGTAGGGTCGAATTTCGACGTTCGACAAATTGCAAGTAAGGGAAATAGTCGAAATATTGTCGAAATTCGACGTTCAACATTCAAGATTTCTTAAACACATTCACTCTGTCGAACTTATGTCGAATTTCGACGTTCGACAATTTGCCGGACCCGAGGAAAGTCGATGTATTGTCGAAATTCGACGTTCGACTTTCAAAATTTCTTAAACACATTACTATGTCGAACTCATGTCGAATTTCGACATGTGGCCGGCCCGGGAATATGTCGAAATTTGACGAATTTCGACATTTGACATTTATACAAAGTCGACGTTAGTTCGAACTAGTGTCGAATTTCGACAAGTGGCCGGCCCTGGAAAAAGTCGAAATATTGTCGAATTGCGACGTTTGTGAAATTGCAAGTAAGGGAATTAGTCGAAATATTGTCGAACTTCGACGTTCCACATTCAAGATTTCTTAAACACATTCACTCTGTCGAACTTATGTCGAATTTTGACGTTCGACAATTTGCCGGACCCTTAAACACATACTATGTCGAACTCATGTCGGCCCGGGAATATGTCGAAATTTTGTAGAATTTCGACTTTCGACATTTATACAAAGTCGACATTAGTTCGAACTAGTGTCGAATTTCGACGTTCGACAAATGGCCGGCCCTGGAAAGTATCGAAAAACTATAGAATTTCGACATTCGACACTTATACAAAGTCGGGAAAATGTCGAAATAGAGTCGAATTTTGACGTTTGACAAATTGCAAGTAAGGGAAATAGTCGAAATATTGTCGAAATTCGACGTTTGACATTGTCCTTTTCAAAATGTCGAAAAATTGTCGAAATTCGACGTTCTTCTTTAAAAATTTGTCGAAATATTGTCGAAATGAAATTCGACTTTCGCACTTAAACATTTCTGAAATACATTCATTCTATCAAACTTGTGTCAAATTTCGACGTTCAAAAATTTGCCGGGACGAGAAAAAATCGAAATATTGTCGAAATGTTGTCTAAATTCAAAGTTCGACGTTTAACATTTCTTTACGACATTCATTTTGTCGAATTTATGTCAAATTTCGATGTTCGACAAATTACCGGGACGGAACAAAATAATGAGTATTGACGAATTTCGTCATTCGACATTTATACAAAGTCGGTAAAATGTCGAATTACTGTCGAATTTAGGCATACAACAAATTGCCAGACAAGGAAATAGTCGTAATTTTGTCGAATTTCGACGTTCGGCATTGTTCTTTTACCAAAATGTCGAAAATTTGACGAAATTCGATGCTCGACTTACTACACTATTTAAAAAAAATCACAATGTCGAACGTGTGTAGAATTTAGTCGTTCAATAATTTGGCAAGCCTAGAAAAAACGAAATATTGTCGAAATTCGACATTTTACAATCAACGTTTCTTAACCACATTCAATATGTCGAACTTATGTCGAATTTTGACGTTTTACAAGTGCCCTGGCAGGGAAAATGTCGATTTATTGTCGTAATTCGACTTGCGAGAAATTGCCATGCAGGGAAATAGTCGAAATATTTTCGAATTTCGACGTTCGACATTGTTCTTTCACCAAAGTGTCAAACATTCAACATTTCTATAAAGTTGGGGAAATGTGGAAAAAATATCAAATTTCAAATTTCAACAATTTAACGGCAGAAAGTGCGTATAAGTCTATGGGAGTTATTCTGTATACGTTTGGGCGCAATTGCGGACTGAACCGAATGTGCCTAGAATAGCCCTTTGATCTAGTTATACACTGTTTACTACATGTATTTGACAAGTATGAATTACTGTACCATTCGCTATTATTTTGTAATTGTATGTAGATGTATAACCTGTACATTTTTACGAAAAACGGTTTGAATCCAGATTAATGGCCTTCTACCGAACTATATTTATCTAGGTCTACACTGTTAATCTTATATACTTGTCTAACCTGCTGTTTTACTTATTGATGTATATTTGGAACCGCAACCAGATCACACCGGACCGGGTGTCTCCTACCACACGCCCTGTAATATCTGGCTCCATCACATTTTCGCGATGTATTGAACAAAGAAACTTCCGAGAAGCAGCCAAAGACAGGATATGGCTTCGAAAGCTAACACAAACAATGCATCGTGCACATATTGCTTCTTCTATAAAAGTCATCAAGCATTTTTCCAAAAATCGGGCTTCGTCATTCCACATAGAAATGTTCATATCTTAAGTCCGTGTTGATTGATTTGCAAAACAATTCTGTTTGTAAGCGTTACACTAAATCAAAGTTTGGACAAACGCTTGATGACTTTTATAAAAGAAGAAATATGTGCACGATGCATTGTTTGTGTTACTTTTCGTGGATATTTCCTGTCTTTGGCTGCTTCTCGGAAGTTTCTTTGGCTCTTTTTTCAATACATCGCGAAAATGTGGTGGAGCCAGAGATTACGGGCGTGTACCAGAGCCCACTGGGCTGGGTCTACACTATTATAATATCATACAATAATATGTAGTTTGTGTAATTTTATATAGGCGTATAGTCGGTTAGTTCAGTGACATATCAAAGATTGCTCACTATCAAGTCTTCAATAACCTTAAATGTACGAGTTACTATGTAATAGAGTTAAGTAATATGTTACATATAGATACGGTATATATACTGATTATACCAGGACTATATTGGACACCAGGGAGGGCCATTGTGCTGATCCTTCGCTGTTTTCAGTAATCTTGCATGCACGGATTATCTTACACTGGTAGAATGCCATTTCTATACTAAGATAGAACATTTATAAGACAAACTGTTTAGGTGTAGGTCGATGGTCTTCAATCCGAAACCATTGACATGTGGCTGTTTCTAGTATTGAAAATGGATGACCACCTAAAGCGGGTTTAGAGTTAAGTAGAATGCAAGTAAAGACCAGTTCTGCTTTGCTTTCAACCTGCTTTAAGCTTTAGACTATCATCTGCTAGATTATAGAGAATGTTACTTATAATAAATATTCTTGAATATGTAGATTAGAACTATTTTCGGCAAAAAATGAAAGATGGAAAATGTATCATAAAGCAGACTAAAAGTAAAGCAGAATGTGCCTTAAGGCGCATTCTGGTTTACCTTTAACCTGCTTAAAGTATTTAGTTATTCACTTATCTTAAAAACGAAGAAACGGGCTATGTGGTAATGGATAAAGAGAAAATATTTGTTACGATAAATATTGGTGACTGTCTACACAGAAACTATTTTCTTAAGTGTTGGAGAAAATTGAAATGCGTATATGGAGCAATGGGTTAATTGGTCAAACTATATGTGCGGTCCCTGAACATTAACCCTTTACTCCATAGACTGTTTCTATATAGTATTGAATATAGGTGACCAATTAAAGCGGGTTAAGAGTAAAGCAAAATGCGCATTTATACGCGTTCTGCTTTACTTTCAGTCTGCATTAAGCTTCAAACTTTAGGTTAACATCTGTATAATGTATAATATTTGTTATTATATATTACTGTGTACTTACTTACTTACCTATTTGCTCGTCTGTAATAGACGATGGTTAAAGCCGCATTGTGTTTTGGGGAAACCTGCCTCAAACGGATGTTTGGGATCCCGTTTGAACTACATAGTACGTCATTCTTCAACGAAAAGCGGCTTTATCTAAGAAATTCGCGTTTTAATTTATTTTTTTAACTTATGGATATTATATCCAGAAAAGAGTTTAACCGTGTGAATGGAAAGAATGACAACTCTGTAAATACAGGGCTCCAGATAACGGAATTATTTCGATTACTAAGCTCTTTATTTCTGCTTTCAAACCCAATGGTTTCATGCTCATTAAAATTGCCTCGAAGAGACGGTTTAATCAGTAGTAACACCATAGCATTCGGTGCTGAAATGAGTGAGAAAATGTTGGATTAGTTCAGATTAGTTCAGATTACTTCCGTTTACCTGGAGCGTTGAAAACCCAGATTCTGCTGCACAGACGTCTGCTTTGACATTGTCGTCTGCAAAATGTGTTCAGTTTAGATTTATGCATTGTTTAAATTAAACAAACTCAAGACGAGTGTCAAACAGTTTGAATCCAGATGAGACGGCGCGTTACGCGGCGTCTTTCTAGATTCAAACAGTTTGTAAACTCCGTAAAGTTACGACCAGTAGGCACAGGGTATAAACTATGAGATCCAGTCAAACGTGTAAATAATATTCAATGGGGGTTGAGCGTTTAAAAAAATACAGAAGCTTGCTGAAAATGACTGTTTCAGCCTTGTCCGCTCTCTAACTCAAGCACTTCTTTTTGGATCTTCACCAAACTTGCTACAAATGTGTATTAGTATAGAATCTAGGTCAGGTTTAATAACTAGCAAAATTTATTGCCCTTGAATAATTAAAAAATGACTCTTTCAGCATGTTCTGCTCTCTAACACAAACACTTGTTATTGGATCTTCACCAAACTTGCTGACAATGTGTATTGGTATTAAATCTAGGTCAAGAAAAAATCGAATACAGTTGAATGAAAATCCTTCAAGAGGTAAAGGAGAAATGAAATGGAGTGGTAATTTATTACTTAACTTATTACAAACATGGCTAAGATGAAGCACATGCAACCATTGACCAAATATTTGGCTAAAATAGATTAAAACTGGTCCTTTTACAGAGTGGACAGGGCAAAAATAAGGATAAAATAGCAAAATAATTAAAATTGAAGAACCATAACTCCAAAATGCCTTCGGCGATTTGGGTATTTATAGAACTGGACCTTTGATCCAGTAAATTTGGTAAAGATCCAATAAAAACTGTTTGAGTCATAAAGCTGACAAGGCTTAAGTAGTCAAATTTAGTCAATCAATGGCAATAACACCAACATGCCTTGTGCGAGTTTGGTAGTTAAGATGATTGACCTAAACTTTATATTAATAAATATTTTCAACAAGTTTGGTTAATATCTGATAAAAAACTGCATGTGTTAGAAAGCAAAAAATGCTGAAACATTCATTTTTAATACTTAAAGGGCAACAACTCAGACATGCCATATGCGATTTTTGTAACAATTTAACTAGACCTAAATGTTATATAATTAAACATTTTCAGCAAGTTTAGTGAATATCCGATCAAAACTGTAAGTGTTAGAATGCAAAAATGACTGAAACAGTCATTTTTATTAATAAACGGGCAATAACTCAGATATACCTTATGCGATTTTAGTAGTAATCAAACTAAACCTTGATTTTATATCAATAAACATTTCAGCAAGTTTGGTGAAGATCCAATAAAACGTATTTGTGTTAGAGAGCAAAACTTGCTGAAAACAGTCATGTTTAATACATAAAGGGCAAACAATCAGATATGCCACACGCGATTTAGTAAAAATCAAACTGTACCTAAATTTTATATGAATAAATATTATCAGCATGTTTGGTGAATATCCGATAAAAACTGTTTGTTTTATAGTGCAAAAATGACTGAAACAGTCATTTTTATTAATTAACAGGCAATAACTCAAAAATACCTTATGCGATTTTAGTAGTAATCAAACTCAACCTTGATTTTATATCAATGAACATTGTTAGCAAGTTTGTGGAAGATTGGATAAGAAATATTCGAGTTAGAGAGCGGACAAAAAAGTGTGATAGTCTAACTAACTGATGGATGGACGGGCGAAGGTAGATACGGTTGCACACGGTGAAGTTGAATCCGGCTGTATCACGTGATACTAAGCCGTGTGGTAATGTTTATGTCAGACGTTCTACTTTCGGTTTGTTATGATTTTAAATCGCCCTTTTTGGTGATTAAGATCCTTCTTCATCATTTCATAGATCAGTTTGGCCCATAAGAATGTTCATACATTATTATTAACCGTTATTGTATTTCAGACATTTAGAAAAGGTCTGAAAACATAATGTGACTTTAAGATAGTGTTCCTAAGAACGTTATATATAGTAATAGAGACGATCATTTCGACATAAGTTCTACATAGTGAATGTGTTTCAGAAATGTTAAAAGTCGAACGTGGAACTACGATAGTAGAGAGGTTTCGATTTCTTACGTGTACGGGTACGGGTACGTGTGACTACAAGTTCCCGTTCACGAGTAAAATATTTAAAAAGATGGTTTCGATTTCTTATACGTGAACGTGTGCGTGTGGAGAAAACGTGATTATTTCCCAATATAAACGCGTTTTAAACGCTAAAACTATTATTTCCATTGCAAACTGTTTGGCGCCTGATCAGACGCCGGGTAATCCGGCGTCTGATCAGGCTCCAAACTGTTTACCACTCAGTCTAAAATAACACTGCATTTCCGTTTCGTTTGCGTTTAAACGGGAAAGAATAACGTTTTCTCCACTGTACATATCATGTATCACGTATTTTGTAAATCGTGTTTCGAAATTGGACAAAATGTACAATCATGTACAGATTAATCTATCAAAATGTAGATCTTAATTTACTGTGTTATGTTAAACCTTGATTTGGCCTACAGTGGAGAAACGCCATTCTCTCCAAATAAGCGCGTTTACGCTAAAACTAGTATTTCCCCTGCAAACAGTTTGGACGCTGGGTAACCCGGCATCTGGAAACGCCTCAAACATGTTCAAAGTATATGTCTTAGATCCAAAGAGAGAGAGAGAGAGAGAGACGTGACATATGCCCCCAAAGTGTTTGACACCCAAATGCATTTTGGCGAAAAGAAATTACAGACAATGTAATGGAGGTGTAACATAAAGTTTTGATACTGTTAAAAATGACCCAGGAGTCAATTCTTAACATAAAAAACAGAACGGTTTGCGACACTCCTCAATAGAGATATGCTCCGGACAAGCTTTTTGTAAATTGAGGTCAAAGTTCAAGGTCTGAGTGACCTAAAAATGCTATGCAACACTCCGCAATCCCAAGATGAACTCACAAACCAAGTTTCGTATCCGTAGCTGGTAAGGTTAAGGAGATATGTTCTGGACAAGCTATTGGTTAAATAAAGGTCAAATTCTAGGTCACAGTGACCTGAAAGTGGTACAATTCACTCCGCCATCCCAAGATGTACTCACACTCCAAATTTGGAATCCCTAGCTGGTAAGGTATAGGAGATATGCTCCTGACAAGCTTTTTGTAAAATTGTGGTCAAGGTCACAGTGACCTGAAAGTGGTACACGACACTCCGCCATCCCAAGATGTACTCACCAGGGTTATAGAAAAGGTTTTGATGTAATTGGGTATTTACTCCTTAATGTTTTACAGAATTGGGTTTTTGAATTTTTTATTGGGTTTTGGGAGATTTTGTTTTTGGGTATTATAATACTATTATTCATATTCTGATTAGGATTCCAAAATTTCTTTGCTTTTTGCAAAATTTATTTGCTTTTTGTTACTCCTTGTTGTGAAAATCAATTGCCTTTTCCACAATTTTAATTGAGTAAATACCCCAATACTCCCCTTATCTATAACCCTGCTCACACACCAAATTTGGAATTTCTAGCTGTTACGGTATAGTAGATATGCTCCGGACAAGCTTTTTGTTAAATCGAGGTCAAATGTCAAGTTCAAGGTAACAGTGACCTGAAAGTGGTACATGACACTCCGTCATCCCAAGATGTACTCACACACCAAATTTGGAGTTCCTAGCTGGTAAGGTATAGGAGATATGCTCCTGACAAGCTTTTTGTCAAATCGAGGTCAAAGGTCAAGGTCACAGTGACCTGAAAAAGTGGTATGCAACACTCCGCCATCCCAAGATGTACTCACACACCAAATTTGGAGTCCCTAGCTGGTAAGGTATAGGAGATATGCTCCGGACAAGCTTTTTGTTAAATAAAGGTAAAAGGTCAAGGTCACAGTGACCTGAAAGTAGTATACAACACTCCGCCATCCCAAGATGTACTCACACAACAAATCTGGAATCGCTAGCTGGTAAGGTATAGGAGATAAACTCCGGACAAGCTTTTTTTTAAATCGAGGTCAAAGGTCAAGGTGACCTAAACATGGTACGCGACACTCTGCCATCCCAAGATGTAGTCACACACCAAATTTGAGACCCTAGCTGGTCAGGTATAGGAGATATACTCCGGACAAGCTTTTTGTTAAATCGAGGTCAAAGCTCAAGGTGACCTAAACATGGTACGCGACACTCCGCCATCCCAAGATGTACTCATACACCTATATTTGGAGTCCCTAGCTGGTCAGGTATAGGAGATATGCTCCGGACAAGCTTTTTTACACACACACACACCCCCACACACCCACCCACATACCCACCCACCCACACACCCACCCACGCACGGTGCGATTACTATATGCGCCCAAAGCCTAGCTTTTGGGGCATAAAAATGAAGGAAAGAGATAGTAAGAAAGAGAGAGAGAGAGAGGGCGTGACAGAGATACAGAGACAAATATACACAGACAGAGAGACAGAGAGAGAAAATTAGATACATAGACACACACACAAAGATACAGAGGGGCAGAAAGAGATGGAAAAAAGGATGACGAGAGATAGATATGGGGCGAAAAAGAGGAATAAAACAAATAGAGAGAGTGAGAGAGTAATAGATATACATGGACAGAGAGAAAGAGAGACACACAAAATGAGACGGAGAGGCAGAGAGAGACAGAAAGAGTGAGGGAGAGATATAGAGATTGAGCGAAATAGAGGAGTAAAACAAATAGAGAGAGAGTAATATACACAATGTACATACAGGGAGAGAGAGAAAGAGAGACACACACAAAGAGACAGAGATGCAGAGAGGGATAGAAGGTGGGAGTGAGAGAGATAAATTTCGAGCAAAAAAGAGGAGTAAAGCAAAGAGAGAGAGAGAGAGTAATAGACATACAGGGTCAGAGAGAAAGAGAGACACACAAAAAGGGACAGAGAGTAAGAGAAATATAGAAAGAGGGAGGGAGAGATATAGAGATGGAGCGCAATAGAGTAGTAAAACAAATAGAGAGAGAGTAATTGACATACAGGGACAGAGAGAAAGAGTGATACACCCAAAGAGAAAAGAGAGACAGAAAGAGTGAGGGAGAGAGATACAGATGGAGCGAAATAGAGGAGTAAAACAAATAGAGAGAGAGTAATAAAAAACAGGGACAGAGAGAAAAAGAAGGAAAAAGAGAGAGAGACACAAAGAGACAGAAAAACAGACAGAGATAGGTAGAGAAAGCAGACAGAGAGAAGGAGAGAGATAGATATATAAAGAGAGAGAGAGAGAAACGAAATGACATCGGACAGATAGGCAGACCCATAGACATGCGCACTCTGAGAGATGCAGGCATACGGAGACACAGAGAGAACGAGAGAGAGAAAGAGATAGAGAAGAGAGTGATACATGCAAACAAAGGCAGATAAAGACAGACGCATGTACCTTGCATGTACCTTGAACACTTATTTTTTATTGTTTTTATAATACTCAGAAAAGGATTATGTATCATTTGAAAGGCTCATATCAAAGTTTGTCAGTCGTTTCAAGCAACGTTTTTGGCTGTGGATTATAACGCGTAACCGTGTCACTTAATTTGATTTAAACTCTTTAAACTAAAATCTTTTAAACAAATAAATACATACAAAATGAAGATAGTATGGAATGCCGGTCACGACATGTCAATTGCTAAATGCTAATTGCTGCTTTGCCAGTTGCTAAATGCCAATACATCCAAAATAGCTTACTTTGATGAAATTGTCAGATCAAACTACAGCACCAGGCTGCCCCAGATGATGTCCTTAGACATTGCCGTGGAGGTAAAGTGAAAAATTGAAGCATTTTTTATCTTACCATAGATGCAGACTATATTCTAATACATGTATAAAATTATTAAGCAACTGACAAGTAGCATATTGGCAATTGGCAAATTAGCATTATAGAACTAGCAAGTGACATATTAGCATTTAGCAAATGGCAAATTAGCTATTGGCATACAAGCATTTAGCATTTAGCAATTGACATAATTGGTCAAAACTGCAAACAAAGTTTTGTGGGTTTATTGTTTGCACTCATGACCACCATCTTGTTGATTAGACAGTGTTACAGTACAAATTTGACCCCCGAAACAATACAATATACAATATATTTTATTGGCATTAAGTGCAATTGCTACTTCTAGCCATCCAGTGTCACTGGAGTGAGCATGAAAATTACACATACAAATAACATTTTATCAGAGAAGCATAAATAAATCAACAAGTAATAATAACATTATCGTACCTTATAAAATAAAGTTACAATGTATCTGAGACTTACTCCAGTATTCCCTTACAGTGAAGACGGGCTACACCGCCACTCAATGTAAGGGAATACGATGAGTGGTAACGGGTTTATTTTATAGTTTTACTGGGAGAAGTTAAGTTAGTCTCCCAAGAGTATTTAGAAAATCTATAATTGTCGCTTGAAGTTGAGTTAAAACGACACAGAAAGCTACTGCTATAGTCTTCTGTGTCGTTTTCATCCCACCATAAGCCCTTGTCTGTTTTAGAGATTTACGCTAGGTCATACTCGCTAATATTTGAATTTGAAATATTGTAAAAACGTCTATCGATCATATCGATGCAGAGAGGCGTGTCTGTAGAAATAACACTCTTCAGTTAAAGAAATTAGATTAATGACAAATGACAATTATCATTAAGCAATAGGCAAGTGACATATTGGCAAGCTTTTAGCAACTTGTAATTTAGCAATTGGCAAACAAGCATTAAGCATTTAGCAATTGGCATGTCGTGACCGGCATTCCATATATTCGAGCGCCAGTGAATCACTGCGGCCTTGCGCTGTTGTAGAGATCCTAGCGAGTCGTAACTGTATCCGCAATACAGTTACGGTATCGCAACTAGGTTTGGCGCCGTTGGCAATGATTAGTTAAGGTAGAACGGCCTAAAAGAGTTTATTTAAGTGTCGGTCACAATCGGTAAACCTTACGTATAGCGGTCAGTCATTTTCATCAACTGACTGTTAGTACCAAACCCACAGGGACGCGACACGATTGATTTTTGAGAGAAAAAAAATGTCAGAATGTATATATAGAGTCTCTTTAATCAGTCAAAACAGCCCTAAAGCTTACTTTAAAAAAAATTGCATTCGACACTACCGCTGCAGACGATATTTTGGCGGTAATAGGGTTAAAGTACACGATACAACTTGGCAGGGTTACGAGTAAAAGCGAATAATAACAATTTACGGTGAAGCAGTTGAAATACAAATCTGCGCATTTGTAAATTGCGTTACCTTTAGTTTTGCAAACAGTTTTACACTCAATAAGTAGAGTCAATTTTATAATTCGTGTCTTCAGTCAAAATACCAAATATTTAAATTTAAAAAAACAACAGACGACTATTTGTTTTAAGACTGATGACGTCATGATGTTGATGTACTTACCTGCGCATTTATACATTGCGTTAAGGGCCTGTATATCGGAAAAGCTGAACCCTTTCGCTCTGCCAATTACATCAGTGAAGTTCTTATCCAAGGTATGTAAAGTGACTTTTCTGATCCCTGCTTCTTTCTTACCAAAATACTTCAAAATTCAAGAAAAACAGAACTATGTCACAGTTTGCGGCTATTGACATTGAAATACAAAATATAAATTGAATACAGTGCTCCCTCCCAACAACGAATCCCTCCTTACAACGACCATTGTCGCAGTTCCCGAAACAGGTAATAATGTCTAACATTTTTACTGCTGTAATATCGTCTGCTTAGAGTTGTCGTCTGCTGTTTTTATCAAAGTTACATACTTTTTATTTGACACTTTGAAAGACAAAAACTTAATGACGAGTGACAAACAGCTTGAATTTAGATCATACGCCGTGTTACGCGGCGTCTGATCTGGATTCAAGCTGTTTGCAAATGTAAAATAGTTTCCCTCCCTATTACGTCTCCATCCCAACAAAGCACACACGTTTTGTCTCCCATTGGGTGTCGTTGTAGAGAGGGAGCGCTGTAGTATGAAGACATGTATAGGTCGTTTGCAGTTAAAAAAAAACACGATATTTTTCAAATATCTCCATAACAAGACAACGGAGACAAATGGAATTTTGCATAGATTTATGATATACCTATACCAACTCTGACAAAAAAAGAACAATTTTTTTTCTCTTCATAATAAAAAAGTTTTATTCATAACTTCTATATAAAGTTTACACTTCTAAGGGACACTTTTCCGAAGGGTGATTTCAAATTATTCAACAGCCTATCTTTCACGACCAGGTAACGCCTCACCGTAAGCCATCGCAAACCACAGCAGTTTACAACTAACCGAACCAGTACCTGACTGGGGTACGTTAAACGTATTAACCGACCATACTGTTATTTCCGAACATGTTAGATCCTAATCGGACACCGGGGCCATTTCATATCTGAATAGGATCCGAACCATGTGCCTATCAAACGAAAGTTGTATCAACAGAACGCAAAATAACTAAATGTGATAAATAGCAGAAGAGACATGTTCATACCACACGATCTACACCAACTTACCATTATCAAATGAAAAGTAATTGCAATTCTCTTTATTCCCCGGTGAGATGGCTCTGTGTAACCGGGGTGTTACACCCCGGTCACACAGAGCCATCCGTGATAGATCGGTTGTTGTTTTTTTCACCCAACTAGGGAGGGGACCGATGAAAAGCTATTTACAACCGACATCACCTATTGGCCACCTGTTTTCCACCTATCAATAGCTATTAGGTAAAGATGAGTTTTGTCGGGGAAAAATCACCGATGGGGAATTTTAAACGTGCTTAAAATTCTCGATCGGTGAAAATATCTTACAAATGACCGATTGACAACCTGTCTACTACCGATATCACCGACGAGTCACCGATATACCACCGATAAAGCACCGATGAACTAATACTTACAACCGATGAAAAAAGATGAGAATTAAAAGGCGGGATCTCGTCGGTTTTCATCGGTTGTTAATTGCAGTTCAATCAGTGATCAATCGGTTGCCGCCAGTATTTCATCGGTGTTTTATCGGTATGCATCGATTGTTGAACGGTTGATGGGCGCTTTTAATCGGTGGCCCATTGGAGTTCATGAGTCGCCAATCGATAGCCAATCGGTGGCCAATCGGAGGCGGGGTGGCGTTTGACCGATTGAACAATTATCATCACCGATACCCGGTTACACAGAAAGCCTGAAATTAAATCACTTATGACAACCGATCAAATCAGCAAGTAATTTAAACGATTGGTTACCAATTTAAGCCCGACCGTCTGTGTAACCGGGCTATAACCTAAGCCGGGGTGTAACATAACAACGTAGAATAACGATTTTATAACAAGTGACTACAAGTAGGTTTAAATTCAGCGAGTGTAGGCCCAGCGCTTATAAAGCCTTTGAGCTGATAGCTTAGTTCGTTCTCAAGCATTTGATTGGTCAGATTTGAGCCTAGGCTCAAATCTGACCAATTAAAATGTTTGAAAATGATTTAAGATTCAACTGAAACGCTTTATAAGCATGAACCCAGGTTTTTCTAATGTAAAAGATTCAACGTACTGTCTTCCCAAAATGCATTATGCTTCTGTAGTCATATCGAGTATTGTAATCATCATAATCCGAATCACTCATCCTCTTGAACTGGTCTATCATAGTCTCATTTATATTCTTCCATATCACTCTAATAAACTCGTCCCTATCATATCGACTGTGTTCATGATAAAGTCCCAGTATGTGTCCGTTTTCATGTACGATGGTATGTTCCTGAAACGAAAGTAGAAATTGGATATACATGTAACGAAATATTGGATATAACATGTACAATGATCCCTCCCTACAACGACCCTAAGAACAACGATTACCTCTTACAACGACCCTTACCGCTGTTTTTCTCAGATTTACATTTTGGACATTTTTACAGAAAAAAACATAATGACGAGTGACAAACAGTCTTAATCCAGATCAGTTAAGCGGCGTCTGATCTGGATTCAAGATGTGTGCAAATGTAAGCCAATTTCCCTCCACATAACAACTCCCTCTGAACAATGCACATACTATGTGTCTTCTTAGAAAGTACGTCAGGCGAAGCTAAATAATGGCGACAACCATGTGCATTGCTACTGCATGCTAGTGAGTGGGTGGGAGAGGGGAGAGGCGGAGAGAGAGATCAGATATAGAGAGACATAGAGAGAAGAGGAGAGACAGAAAAACAGAGAGAGAGGGGGAGAGAAACGCAAAGAGACACATATAGAAACAGAGATAGAAAGAGAAAGACAGAGAGAGACAGAGACATACAGAGACAGACATATTGACAGATTCAGACAGACTGACAGCGTTTTGACGTTTTTTGTGACACGCTTACCTTACACGTTGATGACAATTTTATCCGAGTCTCATTTTTCTTATATCCAACGTGTGTATAACACCTGTAGCGACACAAAATGTGATAATACAGAAAAAGATCTTTATTACGACCACACCTCTAATGCGATTCCCCCTCTATTACGACCACACCTCTAATGCGATTCCACCTCTATTACGACCACACCTCTAATGCGATTCCCCCTCTATTACGACCACACCTCTAATGCGATTCCCCCTCTATTACGACCACACCTCTAATGCGATTCCCCCTCTATTACGACCACACCTCTAATGCGACAACCCCTCTATTACGACCACACCTCTAGTGCGACAACCCCTCTATTGCGACCACTAAATTGTGGAAATTATTATGTGTTTACAACAGATGACTGCTGAAAGCAAAGGACAGTAATACAGAAAACTACATTAGTAGCTTTCTGTTTTACGATCGCATTGCTTTTAAGCTGTCACGTGCCTTTGAATAATCAATTAGTCTTCGTTTTAGTTTTCGTAATAGAAATGCTTTACTGTATCTATTTTGTACGGAATCCTTTTAGTACATGTATGCATTTGACTTGTGACTTGTCTCAATAGTAAAAAAGTACGAAATGCAAATTCGACTTTTACATTCCCTTTGTATTATGCATGTATTCTCAACCCAAGAAACTGTTGTGCTCAGTACAAGTTGACCAATGTCAAATAAAGGTCAAGGTCATTTAGAGGTAATGGTTACATCATGGGGTATAGTGTTTCAGAAACACATCTTTGGTACAGAACTGAACCTTATTAAATTAACATTTTTGTGATTCGCTTGCAATTCGATGGCAATTCGCTTGCAATTCGATGGCAATTCGTTTTCGATCCAAAATAGTAACTTGACTCTCGCTCAAGTTTGCCTGAATGGTGTATCTCACAAATATGCGCAAATATGACTTCGTTAATTTTTTCGATTACATTTTTGTCACAACCGTTTCGAAAAAATCGCGTAAAATATTCAAGCGTAAGATTCGCATTTTGAAGCACCCGATTCGATGGCGATTGTCAATTTAATTTAATAAGGTTCAGAACTGTTTAAGTTAATTAATGTTTCGTGTTTAGAGATGTTCATTGATTATTTATGGCGTATAGAATGAAACTATTTTCATCAGCGGGGAAATGGATATAATGCTTTATAATACGTGTCTATGGAGTAATTGGTGAAAGTATAAAAGACACAAAAACAACTTACCCATTTTCAACTTTTGCAAAGTGTATGTAGTCCTGTTCCTTTTCGCGTTCTTTGAACACCACGCATGTTTGTTGCATCACGTGATTTATAGCCGAAATTATCCAGATGTGCTGTTCATCGGCTGCATGGTAGAATTTAAAAGGAAACGTCATATTAATAATCTTATGAGAAGAAAACGTTATATCAAGAATCTTATAAGATGAAAACGTTATATCAAGAATCTTATGAGAAGAAAACGTCATATCGAGAATCTTTTAATCAAGAATCTTATCAGAAGAAAACGTCATATCAAGAATATTATAATCAAGAATCTTATAAGAAGATAACGTCATATCAAGAAAATTATAATCAAAAATCTTCTGAAAAGAAAACGTCACATGAAGAATCTTATGAGAAGAAAACGTCATATCAAGAATCTTATAATCAAGAATCTTATAAGAAGAAAACGCCATATCAAGAATATCATAATCAAGAATGTTCTGAGAAGAGAACGTCACATGAAGAATCTTATGAGAAGAAAACGTCATATCAATAATCTTATGAGATGAAAACGTCATATCAAGAATCTTATAATCAAGAATCTTATAAGAAGAAAACGTCATATCAAGAATATTATAATCAAGAATCTTATAAGAAGAAACGTCATATCAATAATCTTATAATCAAGAATCTTAAAGAAGAAAACGTTATATCAACAATGTTATAATCAAGAATCTTATCAGAAGAAAACGTCATATCAAGAATATTGTAATCAAGAATCTTATAAGAAGAAAACGTCATATCAAGAATATTATAATCAAGAATCTTCTGAGAGGAAAACGTCACATGAAGAATCTTATAAGAAGAAAACGTCATATCAAGAATCTTATTAGAAGAAAACGTCATATCAAGAATCTTATAATCAAGAATCTTATAAGAAGAAAACGTCATATCAAGAATATCATAATCAAGAATGTTCTGAGAAGAGAAGGTCACATGAAGAATCTTATGAGAAGAAAACGTCATATCAATAATCTTATGAGAAGAAAACGTCATGTCAAGAATCTTATAAGAAGACAACGTCATGTCAAGAATCTTATGAGAAGAAAACGTCATATCAAGAATCTTATAAGAAGAAAACGTCATGTCAAGAATCTTATATAAATTTTACTCATTCAGTCCTGAAACGTTTAACGGACAATTCTAGTTTCGAATAAAGTCAAGTATTTTTTTACTAATTCTAATTGGTTTTCCTATTGTCACAAAATGACAAACAGTGTAAACATAAATTATTATTTTCTTAAAAGTGCATAGTTATGGAGTAATTTATTGAACATCCTTCTTCAATATACCGTGAGTGAAGCTCACATATAGATTATTTAGATATAATAAACAAAAAAATATTCCTTATCTCTAATTAACCTTTAGTATATTGGACATGATACAGCGATCCCTCTCTTCAACGGCCCTCCGAACAACGACTCCTTCCTTACAACGACATTCGCCGCTGTTCCCAAGAAAATTATGTTTTAGGCTTGCACTGATGCATCATCGTCTACTTAAAATTGTTGTCTGCTAATTTTGTTACATAAATTACATTTTGACAGAATAAACATAATGACAAATTACAAACAGCTTGATTCCAGATCAGACGCCGCGTTACGCGGTGTCTGATCTGGATTCAAACTATTTGCAAATGTAAACAAATTTCCCTCCCTATAACGACTCCCGCCGAACAACGCACACAATTTTTGTCTCCCATTAGATGTCGCTGTAGAGGGTGAGCGCTGTATAACAGAATTAGGACACAGTATAACCTGCCTTATCCGTCATACTTCGTAACCAACTGATGATGCTGGGTAAAGGAATGTGCCAGTTGAAGCAATGTGCCGGGTAAAGGAGTGTGCCAGTTAAAGCAATGTGCCGGGTAAAGGAGTGTGACGGGTAAAGAAGTGTGCCGGTTAAAGCTATGTGCCGGGTAAAGGAGTGTGCCGGGTAAAGAAGTGTGCCGGTTAAAGCTATATGCCGGGTAAAGGAGTGTGCCGGGTAAAGGAGTGTGCCAGTTAAAGCAATGTGACGGGTGAAGGAGTGTGCCAGTTAAAGTAATGTACCGGGTAAAGGAGTGTGCAAGTTAAAGCAATGTGCCGGGTAAAGGAGTGTGCCAGTTAAAGCAATGGGCCGGGTTAAAGAATGTGCCGGTAAAAGCAATGTGCAGGGTAAAGGAGAGTGCCGGTTAAAGCTATGTGCCTGGTAAAGGAGTGTGCCGGGTAAAGAAGTGTGCCGGTAAAAGCAATGTGCAGGGTAAAGGAGAGTGCCGGTTAAAGCAAGGTGCCTGATAAAGTTATGTGCCGGTAAAAGCAATGTGGCGGGTAAAGGATTGTGCCGGTAAAAGCAATGTACCGGGTAAAGGAGGGTGCCGGTAAAATCAATGTGCAGGGTAAAGGAGTGTGCCGGTTAAAGCAATGTGCCTTGTAAAGTAATGTGCCGGTAAAAGCAATGTACCGGGTAAAGGAATGTGCCGGTAAAAGCAATGTACCGGGTAAAGGAATGTGCCGGTAAAAGCAATGTGCAGGGTAAATGAGTGTGCCGGTTAAAGCAATGTACCTGGTAAAGTAATGTGCCGGTAAAAGCAATGTGGCGGGTAAAGGAATGTGCCAGTTAAAGCAATGTACCTGGTAAAGGAGTGTGCCAGTTAAAGCAATGTACCCGGTAAAGGAGTGCGCTAGATAAAGCAATGTGCCGGGTAAAGGAATGTGCCAGTAAAAGCAGGTTTTATACAGTCGAACTTTGATATTTCATACTTGATTCAGTGGAACATACCCGTATTTCAAAGATAAAACGTGGCTTTGCGACCATCTTTTTTTCACGCGAACAACGTTTTTCCCCGCAAAAAGCATGTCTTTAAGCATATATGCGCTACATTTGATGCTTGTATCACCAAATGAAGTATATTTTAAATAATGTGTTGCAATTTGCATTAAAACTTCAAAAAGACATTATAACACACCTCGCCCACACCCCTATATAAGCGAAGAAGGACCGTCTTGGTGTTCGAATTTTCAGTAGAACACTCACGCGCTAAACGTTCTAACGTGACGTCATGTGGCGTCGAAAATGCGTACGCCAAGAAATGTAGCGCCGTTAATTCAGTGCAATTTAAGGTTAAATTATGTGTTAGAATCGAAATAATAAATTAACACCAGTGTTCTATCTAACAATCGAACACGGATAGTCGTTGAGATGCTTGTAATTAAATCACTCGGCCTAAAGGCCTCGTGATTAAATTACTACGCATCTCAACTCCTACCAGTGTTCGATTGCACGATAGAACACTGGTATGAATTTATTATTTCTTAAGTAATTTTTCATTTAATACCCATAATATCATCATAGTTTTCAATATTTATTATTTTCTTAATTCCAAAATAGTTTTCTAATCCCGAAAAACATATATTTTGATGTAAAGATCTTCAAAATACATGTAGGACTATCTTATCAAATATAGTCAAAATAGTTTAATAACACTTTGAAAGACGGCCATCTTGAAATATGACGTCCATTTTGTTTTTACGTGGACAGCGTCCTTTTCCAAGAAAGCATGTCTTGAAGCATATATGTGCTAAAGTTGATGTTTGTATCACCAAATTAAACAGTATTTTATTAAGCTGCTGCGCAATCCATTCAAACTCCATCGAGAACATAAATTGTCACGTTATTCCTATTATATCATCATAATTTTTTTATTTTCTAAACTCAAAAATGGTTTTCTCATCCTCTAAAACTTATATTTTGGTGTAAAGATCTTCAAAATAGGACTATTCAATCAAAGTATAGTTCACAAATTGTTTGAAAGCAGCCATTTTGTTTTTTTCACGTGGACAACGTGCTTTTCCGAGAAAGCATGTAATGTGTTTCCGAGAAAGCATGTATATATGTGCAAAATTTGATGTTTGCATCATAAAGCTAAGTAGTTCACTTAATCTGTCGGACTATAAGCAACTATAATGACCAACACAATTTAGTGGTCGTAAAATAGAAGTGGTCGGACTATGGGTGTAGTCGTAATAGAGAAGTTTTACTGAAGTGATGTCTTCCCTGCTTACAAAATGTGGAGTCTATTTCATATGGTATTGGAGTTGGCCATATGTCGCTTGCATCATTCTTTCGGGCAGCTCTCCTCTGGCGTTGCTTGTCTCTATTGAAAACAAAGTAACAAAATAAATCATCGTCATAATCACCAACACAATCATCAACATCATCATCATCATCATCATCATCATTAAAATCATCATTATCACCAACACCGTCAATATTATCACATTATCATTAATTCACATGAAAATCATAATTTCAAACATCGGCACAATGCCATCATCATCATAGCCATATCATCATCGGTTTTAAAAATAATAAGCATAATAAATTTAGGATTCTAGTGGTACTAATAATAACAATATTATTATGAGAAATCTATTAAGATTGACATTTTTACAGGCTTTATATTTTAGGCCAAATTAAATTATAGAGAACTTGCATCACTCTGGAGTTGCGATAGAGTATAAGAATCCACTATGAGTGTTGATGTAGAATAAAACTTTCTCCCCCCCCCCCCCCCCCCCCCCCTCCCCCACCCCGAGGATCAGAATATTCATACAGGGACGAGGCTTGTCAAGTCCCTGCTTGAATTTTCTGACCCGAGGGGGAGAAATTCCTATCCTACATCAACAAAACGAATGGTTGTTTTTTCTCCCATTTAAATCATTAAAAAATGATACAAATAACGAAATAATTGCATTTTGCATGCACTTTTTCCGCCAAAACATGACGTTGTTTAAAGTAACGTCGTCAGAAATGACGTCATTTAGTTACCCGCGCCATGCAGCGCTTGTGGTTAAGCTGGGCAAACAATAAAAGACAACACGTGGTATAGAGGATAGAGTGATTCCTCATTTGAGGCAAATCCCTATCCCCCATAGGCGAACATGGGAGACAATAATATGTCATTGCATGAGACAGGGGTGGTTTATTTTGCGACGGTAGAAACCAGTTACAGTGGAGAATCTGTTATTCTTTCCCGTTTAAACGCAAACGTACGCAAACGCAAAGCACTAAAACGTAGAAAAGTACAACTTTTGGACAATTCTGATAATTCATGTTTATCTTGGTAGCAAACAGTTTGGAGCCTGATCAGACGCCGGGTTACCCGGCGTCTGATCTGGCTCCAAACTGTTTGCATGGCAAATAATAGTTTTAGCGTAAACGCGTTTATTGGGAAAGAATAACAGATTCTCCACTGTAGCGCGAGGCTTGCTGAGTGTTCACTTGTATATCATCGAGCAGAAAAAAACCCTCCTATCTCATGCAATGACATACTATTCAATTTGTCTCGTCATAAAACGAGTTTAGCCTTTCAAACCCATACTATCACTCAAATTCACATGTTTCACGTAATTTCTGACATGCAAATAATACCACTGGAAAACAGACCGATTTGCGCGTTATCAGGGCTGCCATTTCTCCGTATTTTTGGCAATCTTCGAATTTTTATCCTAGCATATGGTATCTTAAAGCATGCTGCTTTACTTTCAACCTGCTTTAAGTAATACATGTAGCACTTAAAAATAGAAACTTTGAAATTTTATGATTTTTCATGATCAACTTATGGCAGCCCTGCGTTGTTTCTAAATTAATCTTACACGTCAAAAATGACAACATTTAAATAATGGCAATGAAATGGCAAAGAAGTTCGATTACAATTTGACATGTTATACATTTCAACTCAAACTGGCCATACTTTACGCGTCAACTCATAAGGTAAAATTACAACAACAAAAAAACGACAACAAATTGTCACTAGTTTTCGCATAACTCTTCAAAGTCACGCGTTGTTTTGGAAAAGTTTCTTTTCTGACCGCTCAGATTCAAACTCTGCATCCCATTCAGTGTAAATGTCGAAATTTGCCACGGAATCTGAAAGTTTGTTTATAAGCCTACCTAATTTTATTTAAAGCTGTTGATACAGAATCGCTCCATCAAAAGACGGAATTAGAGACGGGCGATTGTGAAGTGATCTTTATGATAAATACAGTAAAACCTCGCTATTACGACCACTAAAACGAATGCTAATTGAGTGTCTAATAGACAGGTGACAGCTTAAAGCAAGGTGACAGTAAAACAGAAAGCTCCTATAGGAGCTTTCTGTTTCATTGTCACCTTGCTTTAAGCGGTCACCTATCGTAAACACCCTAATAATTAAAATAATTTAGTGGTCGTAATAGCGAGGTTTTACTGTAGTAATTTCCGCTGAGGACCTTCTTGCATTACAGTGAAGTCGAATATAGCCCGTATTTCAAAGGTGGCTCAGCAAAGTTTTAACTTGAAATATGAGTATGTTCGAACTAACGCGAGTTCGAGTTCGAGTTTGAGAGTTTCGACTACGTATAAATCGGATCTTACATGAGCGCTCATTATTTATTATTTTTAATAAACGAGTTGACTAAGATATGACACGAGCCCTGGCGAGCTTCATATTTGTTATAGTCAACGAATTTATTAAAACTGATAAGTAATAAGCACGAATGTGAGATCACATATAAATCAATGACGTCATTTTGATGTTCCGCTTGGTGCATTTGTGGACGATCAGATTGGACCGGAGGCCAAAGATTACCGTAATTTGAATATTTATTCCACTAGTGGAATACGATATTTATAGAATGGCTTTATGCCACTCTCAGACAGCAGGTTATGTGATAAATATACGTAAAAGCTTATTGTTTCCAGTGTACCAGCACCTACCCCGTATATAAGTCTAAATAGGTATTTTCCTCTAACAGCATATCGGACTGGTATCTCATATACGTCTCTGATGACGGCCTGTATTTCAGCCTGAAAATCTGGTATGCACCTGAAAATTAGAGTTAATTAAACACAAATCAAAGTACTCACAGTACTGAAGGTATCGAACAGGTGTGATATTTTGTATAACATGGCCAAACAGGGTGTCTGATCTGGATCCAAACTGTATGCTAAAATCGGTAAAGTTGCGATCAGCAAGCAAATGGTCAAGGCAAAAATTTAAGTTTTATCAGCCGAGAGAGGTTTAACACAGATCAGATATCACACAGCTAGTTATTTGCAAAAACTGTAGAGTTTGTCGGGATACTGTAGTAAGAGAGATAGACAGCGACAGGTAAATCACAATGAGCAGCCTGGGAGATAATATCCTGTAAGCAAGGATAGTATCATTGCGATTTACCTCTCGAAGTGCCGACGCCCCCCTACAGATGATTCCCTTGCTGACAGGATATTATCTCCCAGGCTGCTCTTAAGTAAGGGAATCATCTGGGGCGTCGGCACTTAGCTTTCCCGTTCCAGAAACGAAATTTGTCGTGTACCATATTTAATAGCTTTTATGTTCTAATTTACAAAGTCATGAACAGGCCCGTAGGAACAGGGGTGGGGGCACGGGGTTGCAGATTTTTTACATATATCTATATTAGTATTTACCTGTTTTGAATGAGCAAAACTGCCCCAGAACGCACCAAAGACCATCTAGAAATAAAACATTTCCCGAGGAGCATGCCCCGGACCCTCTAGTAACAGTGTGTATACTAATCGGAGGGGGGTATGGTACGCTTTTAGGCTAATAGCCGGAAGACAACGTAAAAAAATATCCTATGTTATCAATATTTGTTATTTTAAGTTGAAAATTTACATGGATTTTTATGTGTATTTTACTTGTTTTAAATGCGCAAAACGCCCCCAGAACGCACCAGAGGCCTTCTAGAAATAAACTTTTCCAGGGGGAGTATCCCCCCACCCCCTACCCCTAGTAAGAGTGAGTACACTAATAGCAGTGGGTAGGATAGCAGAGTTTAATAGCTGGAAGGCAACCTGCCTAAAAATGCCCAATAATTTGGGGTCATTTGGAGTCATTTTTTACATAGATTTATGTTCGCCTTATACCTGTTTGGAATTCTGGAAACATCCTCAGAATATCAGCAGAGACCATCTAGAAATAAAATTTTCCCGGGCGAGCATGTCCCCGAACCCTAGTAAGAGTGCGTACACAAATTTCCTTGTGCAATCGCAATTTGCTTCCTACGGGCCTGATGAACATGTATCGTAAGAAATATGTTCTATACCCTAGCAGATGGTAGCTGAAAGCAGGCTGAATAAAGCGCAGAATGCGCATTCTGATTCAATTACAACTTGCTTTAAGAGGTCATCTGTCTTCAAAACTATAAACATGCTATGGGGTAAAGAGTTACTCACTGTAATTTTAAAAAGACATATAGTTGAATATGGATAAGGGTGTATCAAACCAATAAGCGAATTTTTCAAAGTATCAAACTTATTTTTCTTTCATGTTTATTTGGAAAGAGCTGTTTATGATAAATGAAAACAGGAAAGAAAACCACATGTTGGTGTGCATTATTTTGCACTACTGCAATTTGGAAAAGATCTGTCAAATTCAGAATGTTTCTCAAATTTTGTCAAATTTAAAGTATAAGCTTCAGTAAAATCTATTTCAAATAAAAACAAACATGGTAATTTTGTTTTTTATTATGTGTTTCATGTCTGTGGAAGCACTTTAATATAATTAAACTGAATCAAGACCAAACAGGCACCAGATTTTGAAAATATGAATCTCTGAATCAAAAACATGGTTTTTATGGGTAATGATATTTTTTTAAACAAAAAATTATGAGAAATAGTAAAAAAATAATATTTCTAGTATCTAACATTTTCTTTTATTATACTGCAAGGTAAATTCCTTACTTTTGATTGGGTACCGATCCCTAGACGTGATCCCAAGTACCCTGTGAGCTGACAGGGTACTTAGAAATGCAACTGTTTTCATTGGTTGACAGGTCCCTGAATCTTGCTTTGCAGAAAATAAGATGGCCGACTGCTCGACAGGATTGAGTGCATTCAATCGTGCATACTCCGTTTTAAGTCCATTTCGGCTAAGAACCAATCGGTGTATGGATCTTTCAACAGTCGCATTATTTCTGGGAAAGTTTGACGCCGAAGTCTACAAGTATGTCCATTTTTCTTATGAATAACAACCGTCAGAAACATGACGTCATTTACGCTCAACGGTATCTGTTTTGGCGCGGTTTTGTTATAGTTTACTACGAGCACACGACAAATTCCGAAATATTTCGTTTGAACAGTGAAAACTTTGCAGTATAATAAATTTGTTATACAGTTTCTTCACAGTGTACATGAGGATTTCTTCCCGGCTGGTAAAACCATGTAACCCTCGCTAACGGCTCGGGCAACATGGTTTACCTCAGCCGGGAAGAAATCTTCATGTACACTGTGAAGAAACTGTATAACTAATAATATTCTACCAGATGAAAATCCGTGCAATAATAGTACAGTTCACCCTCTCTACAACAAACATCCAGTGGGAGACTTGCGTGTGTTGTTCGAAGGGAGATGTTAGGGGGAAGACACATAAAGACTTGGCAAACAGCATGAAACCAGATCAGACGCCGCGTAATTCAAGCTGTTTGTCATTTGTCCTTATATCGCTTCTGTCAAAATGTCCACTTTATAATGTAACTTTGAGAAAAATAGGAGACGACAATTTTAATCAGACAATATTTCAGCAATGAAAGTGTAAAACAAACTTTTCTTGTTTGGTAAACAGCAGCCAGTATTGTTGTAAGGAGGGAATCGTTGAAGGTAGGGCCGCAATAGGGAGGGACACTGTACGTTGAAATCCGGAACAAAACTGCCTACTCGCCACTTAACCCCTTCACTGCCTTACCCCGAGCACAACAGTTTTTTTGCAAACAGTTTGGATCCTGATCAGACGTCGCGTTACGCGGCGTCTGATCAGGATCCAAACTGTTTGACACTCATTTCAATATTTCTTCAGTCAAAATGAAATAAAATTAAAATTTAAGAAATAAAAGCAGACGACAATGACGTCACGGCAGTGAATTGGTTAGTATAAGCTTAATGTTATAGATAACTTCAATAATAACATTCCGTTTGATAACAGTCTTCTCGATACTATATTACATATTATAAGTTCAAGATTGTTTCAAGATTCAAGATTTATTTCCGTAGTATAAGGCCTCCGGCTCAAATTACACACACATATAATTTCAATATTTTGAAATGAAATGTTTAAAAACAATATACCGGTACCATTAAAGTATACCCTTGCAACTGCACATGAGGAAAATACGCGATATCTTAACCCATTCACGATAAAATTAATCGTGAGGTTTTTACCCCTTCACCGCCATATTTTTGTCTGCTTCAGTATTGTTGTTTGTAATATCGTTTCAAAGTTAGATTTAAGGCAGTATAACTGACGTCATCTTAAAACAGGTGACAAAAAGTTTTGATCCTGATCAGATGCCGCGTGACGCGGCGTCTGATCAGTATCGAAATTATTTGCAAATGCGCTTTATGACGTCATTGAGAGTGAAAGAGTTAAAATAAACCACTAGTTTTAAGATGAGTTGAAACAATATTTATAGATGTTTTCAAAGTGAGAAGTGTATTGCTATTAGTTTTTTTAATTATGCAAGTTATATAACTAATCATATTTTTTAATACGCGATAAACTTTTTTCATTGACAATGATATTTCCTTACAAATGAAAAGTTTTGGATTTTAGATTTAATTTCGTTTACAACGAATGCCGTTTTGAAAACAAATCCGTACGTTCATGAGCTAACGGTTTTACCAAAAAACGACTGGTTACGTTGACTTGAGGCGAGTATCTATTGTGTGCGAAATAAACCGGTTTTAGAACAAATATCACTTTCTGGAGCTTTTCGAGAAGGAGACAGCAGACAATTCAGCACGTTTGTATTTTTCAAAGTAAACATTTTACAATATTGTTAAAACATTAATTTTGTAAATAATACTAAGGTAATACATGTATGTGTTACCTCAAGATACGTAGATCAGTCAGAATAAACATGTTTATCACATAAACGTGCAAAATATAGAGGGCCGTAAAAATCGTATGGCCCACTGGGCATATATTTTATACTAATTTTCGAATCACCAAAATACTGTATTACTACGCCGACTTTAAATCAGTTAAGACAATCTAGACAAAATAAGATCGCCACTAGGGTTTTAAAACATTTCCAAGTGTCCTAAAAACATTATCCCGAGCAGTCCCGCAAACTGAGGCTGCAAATTAGGCTATGTAGAGCTCTGTTATAACTGTGACTCAGACGGTTTTTCAAGTTAAGACGTTACAATGATAATGACGTCGTGTTGCTAATTTGAATATGGTATCGGAAAAGTCTTTTCGCAACACATTGATGTTGATTTTCTTTATTTTAGCTTGGTAGGTGTTTTTACCTTCGGATGAATAAAACCGAATAACACCTATGGCGAATCGTTTTCCATAGAGCCGAGGGCAAAAGTGAAAATAAGACAGTTCGGATTTTCGTGTCATTTGGTGTTTATGTGATAAATAGGATATCAAATTCGTGTTTTTTCAGTAATAAATTTATTGAACTCGTTGGATAAAAATGATATGTTGCTCGCCAAGGCTCGCAAAACATCATTTTTATCCAACTCGTTCAATAAATTAATTACTGAAAGAACACTCATTCAATATCCTCTATATATGAATTAGCCCCTAGACTGTCTCTATTTTTAAAAACGGATGAACACTCAAAGCAGATTGAAAATTAAGCAGAATGCGCAAACAAGCGCTTTCTACAGTGCTTCCCCTCTACAACGGCCCTTCCAACAACGATTCCCTCCTTGCAACGACCTTTGCCGCTGTTCCCCTAACAAGACATTTATGTCCAACATTTTCATGGCTGCATTACCGTCTGCTTAAATTTGTCGTCTGCTGTTGTTTTTTCTCAAAGTTGCATATTGGACATTGGACAGAAATTGGGTTAATGACGAGTGACAAACAGCTTGAATCCAGACCAGACGCCGCGTAACGCGGCGTCTGATCTGGATTCAAGCTGTTTGCAAGTGTTAGACATTTTCCCTCCCTATAACGACTCCCTCCGAACAACGGACACCTTTTTTTTCTCCCATTGTGTGTCATTGTAGAGAGGGAGTGCTGTACTTTACTTTCATTCTGCTTTAATCTATCATCTCACAGGGTTGAAGTATCTATACTTACGATCATTAAAGAATGTATGGTCCATTCCCTCGAAAGCTTTCTCAATTGGCTCCGGTAAGTCCTCGTGTGTCGGGGATGTCGGATGTGTCGTAGATGGCGGGTTTGTTGAGTATGTTGTCGACGGTGTTGAGTTTGTAGATGGATTTCTAATTGTGAACAACGAGGGTTGCGAGTCCTTCACATTCAACAGGACCAACAGCTTGTAACATATTAAATATAGATATCATATAATCTGCTGAAATGCGCTCATTTAATTAGTCGAGTTGCACGCGTGGTTCCGCAAAAGGCGATATTGTCCCGCAAACGTGATAATGACTCATGAACATGTAATTAAACGTGACACTTACAATTTAAAATGGCAGAAAAATCTACCAAATGACAATTTAAATAATTCCAAAGGAAGATTTCAACAATTTGAATGAACATATCAACTCACATGTATCTTTTTGTATTTTCAAATTTGGATTATAATCAACTTTTTTTTATTTATTATTTATTTAATATTGATATAATATGAGAGCGTTTGATAAAGGCATAGAATATACAGCGCGTCCTCTCTACAACGACACACAATGGGACACAAAAAATACGTGCGTTGTTCGGAGGGAGTCGTTATACAGAGGGAAATTGATTTACATTTGCAAACTATTTGGATCAAGATCAGACGCCGCGGAATGCGACGTCTGATCTGGATTCAAGCTCTTTGTCACTCCTTATTAAGTTTCTTTTTCTGTCAAAATGTCCATTGTGTAACTTTGAGAAAAATAGAAGACGCATTTTTAAGCAGACAACAATGCAGCTGTGAATAAGTTGGGCATACCTGTCTTGCTTTTGGGAAGAGCAGCAAGCGTTGTTGAAAGGAGGGCATCGTGGTGTGAACATAGATATCTTAAGATACTAGATCGGCCACCCAGCGCTGAGCTCCCATTGGTCGACGGTCAGAGAGACGCCATCTTGGTACGTATTTCATACAGTTTCCCTCCGGAAACAAAATATGATTTACTTTCATTTAAGAATGAATTCGTACTACATACATCTTGTAACATAAATATGCACCGTAAAACGACAATCAAACGATAATAAGCACAAAATGATGGTAATTCTTGTTTAACTGAATAAAATCATCGATTAATCATAGCAACTATGGAACGGTTCTTAGCAAATTCTGTAGTCAATGACGCACCGTCAACGTAGACGGGATTACTGCGCACAGCATGTAACGTCATTAATCTACCGCAATACGACGTGCATCAGACCATTGGAACATGAATAGCATACACGAACCAAGATGGCTTCTCGATTACCGTCGCTGATTGGCCTATAGCCGATCTAGGTTATTTTAAGATATCTATGGGTGTGAAGGCCGTTGTAGGGAGGAAGCATTGTATCTATTTGTATTCTTAAAAGTTGGATTATCAAATGAGAGCGTTTGATAAAGGCATATAATATACAGTCAAAACTCGATACTACAAACTGGCTTAAATCGATCTAACCAATTTTTTGTAAGCGGAATTTTGATAAGTCAATCTTGTTTAAGTCGAACATACCCGTATTTCAAAGTTAAAACGTGGCTAAGCCACGTTTTAACTTTGAAATATGGGTATGATCCAAATAACGTGAGTTCGTAAAATCGAGATTTTACTGTAATAATTATCTACACATGCTTTGGTCATTTAATATGTGTATTTTACTACCTGTCAAATGATATTGACCTCGGACTGCGTCTTCGGTTAATATCATTTTACAGGTCCAACAGGGGACCAACTATAAAAAAAAAAAAACACGCAGCGATATTGAAACGATATTGCAGACAACAATATTGAAGCAAGCGCCAATGAAACGGTAAATGGGTTAAAATCTCACGAATAATTTGGCATCGTAAGAGTTAAACCTAGCTCCTACAAAACGTCCTTCTCAAACAGTGTACAGTGGAGAATGTGTTATTCTTTCCCAATAAACGCGTTTACGCTAAAACTATTATTTGCAGTGCAAACAGTTTGGAGCCAGATCAGACGCCGGCTAACCCGGCGTCTGATCAGGCTCCAAACTGTTTGCCACCAAGATAAACAAGAAATATCAGAATTGTCCAAAAGTTGTTCTTTTCTACGTTTTAGCGCGTTGCGTTTGCGTACGTTTGCGTTTAAACGGGAAAAAATAACAGATTCTCCACTGTATCCGTGATAAGAGCACTTGTCCAATATAAACAGTGTATACCCAGATCAGATGCCCCCTATGTGAGCACACTGATCAGGGTCTACACTGTTCAAGTTTTTGTAAAGTTTTGTAAAAATATCCATTGATATTAAGAAATGGACTGTAGCGCGTTCATGTACCGTATCGATTGCATCGATTGCATCGATTGTATCAGAAAACGGTAACAATTTACCTTTAACGACCGTTTGGCTGTTACCGATTGCGAACGACACGAACGGACTCAGAGGTAGTTAGCCATGACCAACAAGGAAAACAAAGTGGCGACCAAATGAATTTAATAAACCCAGCGAACAGTCCCGACTTAATTTCTCATCAATAAACCAACATTTTCCGAAACTTAATGTATCAAACAAAGCAGCTAACATCTGAGCAGCTAAATCGTATTTTTATATGCGGTAAAATTGATGCATTTCAGTTAATTAGTATACTTTTGCTTGTTTTATTTCGATCGTACATAAATTGTTCGTACCCTTAAAAAGTTAATAAACATGGGGGCGCAATTGTGTTATTATTGAAGAGTATTGGGTGTCGTAATATATGGGTTGTTTGCATCGGTTAACGTTGCTGTTCGCTGATACGGTTCTTGGATGCGCTACCGGACTTCATTGGAAAATGGACTTATTCATTCTTAGTTCCAGGGGGTTAATGTGGCAAAGTGCTCCCTCCCTACAAAAACACTCTGAACAACGATTCGCTCTTTACAGTGGAGAATCTGTTATTCTTTCCCGTTTAAACGCAAACGTACGCAAACGCAAAGCACTAAAACGTAGAAAAGAACAACTTTTGGACAATTCTGATAATTCTTGTTTATCTTGGTGGCAAACAGTTTGGAGCCTGATCAGACGCCGGGATACCCGGCGTCTGATCTGGCTCCAAACTGTTTGCACTGCAAATAATAGTTTTAGCGTAAACGCGTTTATTGGGAAAGAATAACAGATTCTCCACTGTACAACAACACTTACGGCTGTTCCCTCAACAAGACAAGTATGTCCAATTTTCCACGGCAGCAATATCGTCTGCTTTAAATTTTCGTCTGTCGTTTTTCTCACAGTCACATATTGGACATTTTGACAGAAGAAAAACCATAATGACGAGTGACAAACTTGATTCAAACTGTTTGCATATGTAAGCGAATATCTTCCCTATAACAACTCCCTCTGAACAACACACACAATATTTGTTTCCAATTTGGTGTTGTTGTAGAGAGGGAACACTGTATACGGTAAAACATACTGTCTTCCAATCTGTTAGTTTATCCAATTTGGGTCGAGGGTTTTCGGAAGTACTAAATTGGATCAATCCGTAACATGCTTAATACGATGTGGAGAAGATGCAATTAAATGTACAAACGCGGCGTCTGATCAGGATACAAACTATTGGACACTTTCAATATGTCTTACGTCAAAATACTTGTACCTAAATATTAAAATTGAGAAATATCAGCAGACGACAATTGTTTAAAACGTATGACTTCATGCCAGTGAATGGGGTTAATTGAAAATATAAGATTTTCCCCCACCCCAACCCCACTAAATCAAAACCACAAAAACCCTCTTCTATACCAAGAAGTGACTGCATTTCCAAGAAGAAAATGATTATCATGACGTGCTTCACGTAAACTTATTCTATGAAAATATCCGATAAGAGCTAAAACATTTTACACATTTGTTATCCAGTGGAAAAGAAGTTATTCTTAAACGCAGACGCACTGCAAGAAAATATAGAAAATGAAAACTTGATAAATATTTCACTTGGAGTGGTAAACAGCTTGAGCCTGATCAAACGCCTGGTTGTCCGCTGTTTGATCTGGCTCCAAACCATTTGCAATGAAACTAATAGTTTTAGTGTAAACGCAGTTGTTGGGAAAGAATAACGTCTTCCCCACTGTTCCAAGAAAAATATAATTTATGAGATGCTCAAGGCTGCCATTTCCCCGGATTTTTCCTAAATCTCCTGTTTTTTCCCCAAGTTCATGGTAGCTTAAAGCAGGCTGAAAGTAAAGCAGAATGCGCCCTAAGGCGCATTCTGGTTTACTTACAGCCTGCTTTAAGTAGTCGCATGTCAACAAAACAAGAAAAAGGCTATGGGGTAAAGGTACATGTACGATTCGTTAAATCGCACTTGAAAAATGCAAATTTGGAAATCTTAGGATTTTTCATGTCAACTTATGGCAGCCCTGGATGCTTCACGTGAACTGTATTGCTCCCTCCCTACAACGGCCCTCCGAACGACTACTCCCTTCTTCAGGGCTCCAAATAAGAGGGGTTAAATTAAATTAATCAAAACCAACACTTTCTAACTCATTTTACCAACAAATCCTATGATGTTATTACTCATTAGAATCGTCTTAATGAGACGATTATAATGAGTAGTGACACCATAGGGTTTAATTGAGAAATAAAAATTCTAGTTTTTGAAATACCTTCTTATCTGGAGCCCTGCTTCTTACAACAACATTTGCCGCTATTACAAAGACAAGTATGTCTTACGAGTTCACTGCTGCAATATCGTCAGCCTAAAACTGTTGTCTGCTGTTTTTCTTACATAATTGACATTTTGACAAAAAAAACCATAATGACGAGTTACAAACAGCTTGAATCCAGATGAGACACCGCTATACGTTGCGTCTGATCAGAGTTCAAGCTGTTTGAAAAACTAAGTTATTTCCCTCCCCATTACAATTCCATCGAACAACACACACAATATTTGGTATTGTTGTAGAGGCTTTTTACTCGATTTATTTAATTTTTAATGTTAATACAGCAAAAGAATACATGCTATGCCTAAAATATAACATAATCATTTTAAAACATGTTCATATCGTTTAGGTACGTGATTCCTTCACACATTCATTGTACATACAATGGGGGTCAGTATAAGCTTCCGTATCAATATTTTATCATTTATAATAAATATAAAATCATATAATATTATTTCTGGGTTTTTTCCAGGCCCATATTATCATACCATCACATTAAATTACACAAAATAAGGAACCATTTCATATTGATATGATATGTGAACTACAGTATTAAATTATGAGACTACATAATATAATATATAATATAACATAATTTGATATTATATAATGTTAAAGTATATAGATCTGAGACAGAATACACTACTCAACGATATATACACACGCAAATCCATTGCGATACAGTGAACTAGTATGTTAATAACCACTGCTTGTTATATATGTACTACTAGATTTCCTAGATAAAACCGCTCCTTGTGAAAGAATCATGACCTGCGTAGTTCATATCGGATCCCAAAACAACCGTTTTATGCAGGTTTTCCTAAATACATCATGCGGCTTTTATAGGACTAAAATGCAGGGGAAATTCCCAAAAGTAAAAGTTCATATCCCTTAACCATTTACCCAACCAGAAGCGCCTTTTAGTGCATTTAGTTTATTCCTCCACTGAAGAACATTTATCGTAAGACTTTTTTACTATAACCTAAAAGATGGTAACTTAAAGCAGGTTGAAAGTAAAGCAGAATGCACCTAAGGTGCATTCTGCTTTACTTTCAACCTGCTTTAAGTTGTCACATGTCTTCAAAACTAGAGATTAGCTAATGGGGTAATACGGAAAAAATGCTTGCCTTTTTTCCGTTCTTAAGTAATGCATGATAAAATCAAAGGTATTCCAATTGTATTCAATCACTGACAGACTTTGAAAAGTGTTTGATTTGCGCGTGAATAATTTCCTCAAAACTAGGCAACTACAAAACATGGGGACTGACATCTTGGATGATGACGTCAAGGCTTTTACGAACAGTTGTGCGTGGCGTTTCGGAATTCCCGATTTCGGTGCTATTTTTAAACCATTTTAAGCATGAATAACCCCCAACACTCACTTGAAATGATTTTCTCCAAAGGACAAAGCTTCAAACAGTTCAATTAATACCCTTAAACGCTTAAATGAACGTTATTTACAAAAATCTACTTCTCAATCGAACCGATAAAAATAACGGATTACCAATACGCCATCAATATAAATAATGACGTCATTATTGGTGGTCATATGACTTCCAAAAATAGTTTCAGATTGCATTATAGGTGTACGGAGGAGTTTTAACTTTTAACATTGTATACACGGGTGCTTATAGATCTATTTGATTATTTGGTTTAACAACATATAGATCTTGTCCCAAACAATTTAGGTATATAATAAAAGTTCGAGTCGGTTGTGTAATCCAGATCTCAGTCACGAGAGGCGTAGCCTCGAGTGTGATCTGGAATACACAACGAACTGATACAAGAGCGCTGATCATACACTGGTGATAGATCTATTCCGTTTTCATTAGTATAAGTTTGCTTTTTTCCGTCCATAGGCAAAGCCTAAATACATATTAGGTTTAGATAAGTATGTACTATCCGCTTCAAATATCCGTGTTCCCTGTATGATATTTGATTTGCATCTTACGAAACTTATCTTTACAAAGAAAATATTATAATTATATTAGTCTGTAATATGATTTCACTTCTAAGAATGAGACATTGAGTAATATATCATAATTATATTGTAATCTTATTAGACAATTCCCACGCTCATGTGCACAATGACTTGATCGTTAACCCATTGAGCCCCAGCGACGAGTATACTTGTCATTTGAAAGCATTGAACTTGTGAAATGAAGAGTACATTTGTATAATGCAAACTGTAAACCACGATTAGAGGCCTCTGATCAAGGTTTACACTGTTTGCCATTTTGTTACTTTTTAAGCCCCCAGAATCTAAGATTCGGGGGCATATAGTTTTTGTCATGTCTGTTGGTCTGTCCGTCTGTCCGTCCGTCCGTCTGTCTGTGTCAAAAACCTTAACCTTGGCTATAACTCTCGCATTTTTTAACCTGGGCCTTTTATACTTGGCATGTTTCTTCCCTGTATCAAGACCTTTCCAACCATACAAAACATTTTGACCTTGTGACCTTGACCTTGGCATTTGACCTACTTTTGCTTAAATCTTTAAATGGCTATAACATTTGGACCAGTTGGCCCAGGGCTTTCATATTTTGTATGTACATTTCTTGTGTAAAGACCTTACCAACCATACCAACATCTTTGACCATGTGACCTTGACCTCGTCCTTTGACCTATTTAATCAAACTTTAACCAAAAAATTTAACCTTGGCCATAACTTTTGCATTTTTGCACCTGGGCCTTTTATACTTCCCTGTGGCAACATTTTGACCTTGTGACCTGGACATTTGACCTATTTTTGTTGAAATCTTTAAATGACTATAACATTTGCACCAGCAGGCCTACCACTTTCATATTTTGTTTATATGTTTCTTGTGTCAAGACCCTTTTTTATACGCCTATAATATTTGAACCAGTAGGCTTAGACCTTCCATACTTTGTATGGTAATTGTGTTAAGACTTCTGCAACCATGGCAATGCTTCATTTACCCTACGACCATGACTTTTGACCTACTTTTGCAAATAAGCATTACATAACAGAATATGACGCTGCCTGGGGGCATTTGTGTTTCACAAACACATTGCTTTTCATCTGATCTTCACCAAACTTTCTAAAAATGTTTGTTGACATAAAATGGAGACAAATTTGGATAATCAGCGCCGCCAATTTATGCTAGGCCCTTTGGAGTAATGGCACACAATGAGCTCCACGACAGTTTCAGCTCTTTAACTCGTACATTTTACACTTGACAGTCTGGATTCCCCTCCCTGTGTCATCGGGGGCATTCGTGTAACTGGGACACGCTCTTGTTGTAAAATTAAAACCTAAATTGTAACAAGAATGGTGTTCGCGCAGCACATGTGTCACCTGTCAGCAAACATCAGTCGAACATGAGTTATAGCCACATTGAAAAGATTTAGTATAGCAGAAGTTATATGCCAAAAATGAAAATGTAGGAAAGGGGAATAACTCTCACATAATTGATGCAAGAGTAGTGTGCCATCTGAAGGAAAGTTCTACTCATCAAACCATTTCTATAAATCAAAGCACCAGTAGAACAGGGGTTATAGGAGAAAAAACGTAAATGTCGGAAAGGGGCATATATCTTATATATACTATAGTATTAATGCAAGAGTTATGACCCTTGTGTCAGACACTTTCACACGTCAAAGCTCCTTCCATAGATGAAGTATCATCTTAACCCTTTCCCCAATAGAAGCGCCTTTTAGCACATTTAGTTTATTCCTCGACCAAAGAAAATAGTTCCAATGTAAACAGTTATGGAAATGTACCATTAGAAATATTTTCTAAATCCCAGCAGATGATAGCTTAAAACAGGCTGAAAGTAAAGCAGAATGTGCCTTCAGGCACATTCTGCTTTACTTTCAACCTGCTTTAAGTGGTAACCTATCTTCAATACTAGAAACAGGCTATGGGGTAATAGGTTAAAAACAGAAGTTAGAACAAAAATAAAAGTATGACGCAAAAAGCGTGACGGACAGACGGACAGAAAGATATACACACAAAGGTGATCCCTTTGTGGTAGTTATTTACAGGTGGTCGTAATAGTGTAGTGATCGTAATTGAAGGGTGGTCGTAATAGAGGGTGGTCGTAATTTAGGGGTGGTTGTAACAGTGGGGTGGTCATAGTAGATGGTTGGTCGTAATAGATGTGTGGTTGTAATAGGGGGGACGGTCGTAATTGAGGGTTAACGTAATTGACACGTGGTCGTGATATAGGGGTTCTACTTTACGTTTTAATCTACAGAGTTGGGGAAAACACCATTTTCCCGTGTCTAAATAACATCCTAATCAAGCGTCATGCAAAAGAATTAGGTCGGTGACTTTGCCAGCTGCAAAGCATGCTTTTTATGATGCATATTCATAAAGTACATAGGAAAATACATATTCTTTCCACAAATATATGCATGTATATTAAAAATCCTTCACTGCCATGACGTCATTAATTTTAAACCATTGTCGTCTGCTTTTATTTCTCATATTTAAATTTGGGTATTTTTACTTAAGAAACATTGAAATGGGTGTCAAACAGTTTTGATTCTGACCAGACGCCGCTTTGCACGGCGTCTGAACAAACTGTTTGCAAATACTTTTGTTCTTGAAAATTGCTGCATCATGGTTGGTATTGTTATTTTGTTGTTAATTATTTGTTTTGTATGAAAATGCCTTTTGTTTTGTGTGCTTGTATATATGTTGAGGGCCTCATGGAAGATTGGTATTTACCAAACGAGCTCTCTCGTTAAATAAAGTCTTCATTATTATTTTTATTATAAACATTGTACTCGGGGCAGTGAAGAGGTTTAAAGAGGCTCGCAACCGGATTTAGCATTAAAAATAGTAATTTGTAAATACATCTATATGTCAAATGCTTATATAAATGGGTAAAATTAAGTTTAGGATACTCAATTCTTTTAAAAATGCATTTCAAAAAAAAAAAAAGAAGAAGCTCTGGCAGGATTCGAACCCTTGACCCTCCATGCGGAGACAAACATGAAAAATGAGGAAGCACCTTTACCCCCTCGACTACCAGCGCTCTCTGTATATATGGTAGCGAATTAACGTACTTCACTGGTAGCGATTGATAGTACTTTATTCGGCTCGACTTTGTGTCTGAGCCCTTGTAGAGAAGCAACAACAACAACTATACCGTCAGCTGACGCTATAGAAAAACGATGGAAAATATCTAAAAAAAACTAAGATTCGGTGACGATTCTTTATACTTTTTTTTGGACTGATCATATTTTTTTAATGTCAGAGGCCAAATAATGCCTCAAATTTGCCTTTATTTGAGTATTTTATTTTATTTTGACAAGTACACCATCCGGTTGCGAGAACCTTTAATCATTGGTGTCTAATTACTGCGAACTAGTTTGAGCCTGATCAGATGCCGAGTGGAACTTCAAACTTGAACTCTAAATTATATTATCTTTACGTTTAAACTTAAGTTACGTTGTTACACCTTACATAAATCACTATCGATGGTTCGAATGATGACGTACAGTGTTCCCTCTCTACAACGGCCCTCCAAACAACGACCCCTCCTTACAACGATCCTTGTCGCAATTCCCTTAACGGGACAGTTATGTCTAACACTTTTACTGCTGCAATATCGTCTGCTTTAAATTGTCGTCTGCTATTTTTCTCAAAGTTACACAGAATATGTATGTATAATGACGAGTGACAAACAGCGTGACGCAGCGTCTGATCTATATTCGAACGGTTTGTAAAAGGTAAACCAAGTCTAACTTTTCACCCTCTATAACGACTCCCTCCGAACAACAACACACACTCTGTTTCTCCCATTGGATGTCGTTGTAGAGAAGGAGCACTGTATATATATGGAACCGGAGAAAACCCCACATGTACATATGTACCCTCTATCATACTGTCCTGACCAGGGATCGAACTCGGGACTACATTAAATAGAGACGGGTGTGCTAACGACTAAGCCATCCAGACTATCTTTTATTGCAGTGTTGTTGCGCTATGTTGTTTTTTGGGGGCCTCACTCGCTGAGGGCCAACGGAGTATCACGAGAGTCGTTTCGCACAGAAGTCCCGTATATGTTCCGCACCGATAAGGTATATATTTTGTGTACCCAAAACGAAAGTAAAACATAGTCATTAATCCTATGATGTAAAATGTTTCAAATGCACCCGACACGTTGACCTTCTGTGCTAGATATACCTACTTATTTCCCATAAATAATACAAGCAATGGTATGCAAACAGTTTATTCACGAACCTATACTGTAATTTGCAAAGAAATAATTCCATTGATATGTGTGTATATGGACACAAGTGGTTAATGCGAATGTCAGCATATAAAACATAAGACACAAATGGGTGTGTTTACATGGTTTGTAGGATCGAAACATATACGGGACTTCTGTGCGAAACGGGTGTTCGTGATACCTCGTTGGCCCTCAGTATCACTAGGCCTTAAATACTGGAATGCATTCTACCTGTGTGTTGGCTGGAAGATTTAATTCTACACATTGGTTATCTAAATATACTCAGCAAAACTGCTAAATACCCCAACTTAAATATCCTAAATGTTATTTGAGGTTTTAATTAAATAGGTTTTGTGTACACGCCAAAACGTGTGTATGGAGATTATTGATCGACTGCAAACGGTTTTTGCGGTGTTCAGTCAGGCGTTGTGTGTAGCTTGGGCAAAGGCTCGTGCAGCACCGGTGTAACGCAGTAGAATAACCCACCCCTGCAGAAATAATCCATGCTATTGCTTTTAGATCTACTACTACTTCTAATACTAATGTACTAATTAACATTGTCGTGTTTGAATATATTACCCACTTTGCTGATGCTTTTACTAATGCTACCATTTCTACTACAGTACTACTAGTACGACAGTTGTTGCTTCTGCTGATGTAACTAATGCTGCTGCTACTGCTTTTACAACTACATCTACTACAATTATACTACTCCTTTTGCTGCTGCTGCGGCTGCTAATTCTGCTTTTACTCCTAGTACTTCTACTAATAATATACTTCTTCTTTTGTTGCTGATACTACTACTGCTACTATTTGTACATCTACTACTACTACTGGAACTACTACTACTACTGCTGCTGCAGCAGTTATTTCTTTTGCTGATACTATTGTAACTACTACTATATCTACTCCTGTTGCTGCTGTTAATACTACTACTACAACTGCTACCATTTATAGTACAGCGCTCCCTCCACATAGGAGACGAAAAGTGTGTGTGTTGGTCGGAGGGAGTCGTTATGAGGAGGGGAATTGGCTTACAATAATTGCAAACAGCTTGAATCCAGATAAGACGCCGCGTAACGCGACGATTGATCTAGATTCAAACTGTTTATCACTCGTCAAGATTTTTTGTTTTTGGTTAAAATATTCAATGTGTGACGAGAGCAGCAGACGACAGTTCTAAGCAGACGATATTCCAGAAGTGAAAGTATAACATATTTAATTGTCTTGTTTTGGGAACAGGGCCAATGGTCGTTGTACGGAGGGAGTCGTTGTTCGCAGGACCGATGTAGAGAGGTAGCGCTGTAATAATGCTTTTGTTGTTGGTAATACTACTAGCTGGTACTACTTCTTCTTCTCCTACCAATATACTACTCATATTGTTGCTGCTACTAAGACCGCTATGACTGCCTCCATTTCTACTACTACTTCTACTGTTGCTGCTACTTAACTGCTACTACTATTACTTCCACTATGGGTGCTGCTACTGCTGCTATTAATAGAACAATACCGTTTACAATAGCAGTTGTAGAAGAAGTAAAAATAGAATAGTGTGTCATACAGCGAAACGGAGGAAATAGCATAGTTCTGAACTGGTCCCGTTTGTCTGTTTGTTTGTCCGTTCATTCGCCTATAATGTTTTGTTTCCGCTTCGATCAATGGAATAAACATCTATATATGTCGTATCTCTTGCGCACGCTCAGGCATACCTGTCAACGTAGAATTAAATAAACTCACCAGGAATATCATTTTGTCTAAACAGTGTTGATAAAAATTATTGAACCTATGAAAGTTGGCACACAGTTCACCTAGCACCTACACTGTCATTTAAAAACGGAACAAGCTCAATTCCTTCTGTTGCCAAAATGGCGGACTCCAATTCTAAATGTTTTTATCTTTTTGCTGATAGATATGCTAGAGCACAGAGTTTTGTCTCTATCTATGTTTTTATGGTAAGAAATGATCTATTTGACGAAACTTCTATGATGTTTATGCTTGTTGTACTGTATGGTCAAAATATACAAGAGTTGGCCCTTGACGTCATTAAATAAATGCTTTTTTTAAATGGCTAACGTCTACTCTTCCTAGGGTTCTGCCTGTAATTTGTTAAAACTACCCAGAATGGTTCAACATGACCTGTTGTTGTAAATCTGATAATTGCGTTACGCTAAAACCTTTTTTTTGCCAGAGTTGTGGCCCTTGACGTGAGTAAATAAAATAGTATGTCTTTAAAGAAGTCCTAAATAGAAACTATTTGGCATATTTCATTAAAAGTTCATATAGTCTGCTTACCAAAATGACTAAATGTGATTGTAACAACTGCATTTATTTTTCTATCAGAAGATAACATCAATTATAGGACGAATACATGTATTCGGGAGGGTTTTAGATTAGTAATTGAGGAATACGTTATTCTTCCACAGTTAATACCAATCATTTCAATTACAAACAGTTTGGAGCTAGATCAAATACCGAGCAATCTGGTTTAAAATCAGACTCTAACCTGTTTACACTTCAGACTAAAGTAAAATATTTAATATTAATATTTTCAAAACGCATCAATGTTCTTCATTTTATTGCATTGCGTTTGTGTTTAGTTTCGTTTTACCCTTTCCTCCTTGAAACGTTAAATGGACAATTCCAATTTTCAATTTAGTTTAGTCTTTTTTTTTACTTTGTAGGGTGGATTTTTACAATATATGTGAAAATGACAAACGGTGTAGACCCTGATCAGAGGGCTCCTTAAGGAGCCCTCTCATCAGGGTCTACACTGTTTGCATAGGACAAGTGTACTCCTTACAGGTAAACTGTGGGGGAAATGTCGCTTATATGCGTGACTAGGGTTCAAAGAGTTAAACAAACAAAATTATTCTATATTGTTGCCACGCCTGTTTCAAGCGATTCATAAAATGGAAGGTGCACTGTGAAATATGCTGTTCTTTCGCGTTTAAACTAAATAACTCCTAAATGCAAACGCATTTAAATGGAAACATAAAACAAACCATTCACAAATATGTTACATTGCGTAGGTTTTTCATCACTTGTTCGTCCGCGAACCTGACGACCCGGGTTCGATCTCGGGTCGGAGCAGGTGTTTCTTTATTAAAACCCCGGTTACAAATATGTTCTCTTTTTAAACAAATCTGAATGGCAAACAATTTTGAGACTAGTCTTGAAAAGGACCAGTTTACCAATCGCTCGGGTTCACATGACATGAAAGTTGAGACTACATGATTTTAGAGACAGTGAACATCTTTAGGGCTTTTTTCAGCATCAACTCCTATGATGTTACTACTCGTTAGAATTTTCTCGAAGAAACGCGTAGTAACACCATAGGGTTTAATGCAGTAGTCCTGTTTTTAGTTTTTGAAATATTCCCCTTATCTTGAGTTCTGCAGATTATAACAAAATTATAAAAGTATACTCTAATCGTCATATGCTTTGTTTACTACTGGGCATTTTTTGAAAATTGCCCAGTAGTAAACAAACCATATGACGTCATCTTCCAACGGTCAATTTCAGTCTGAAGAAAGCACTGTATGAGCACATTTGTCTCGGAACACACTTGTCTAACGTAAGACCGATGCGGTCGCATTTGTCTCACGTGATACAAATGGGACCGCAAATGTCTTACCGAAAAAACGCATTTGTGTGACAAATGTGTTCCAATTAAAATTTCTAAGGGACAACAAAGCACATTTGTCTCACGTCTTTTTTTAAGAAATACAAACACATTTGTCTCATATTTTTCCAAGATATTAGAATTGAGATCCGCCGTTTTACCCCATGTCAGATGTTATCAGTGAGTTTTTAATGCGTCAAAGTCTGTGATGTGCAGGAGAGGAACGTCTGTCAGTTAATATATGATTGTTATGCAGAGGCAGGGAGATTTTGACGTATCTGAATGACCGGAAGTGACGTAAAAACGCTATTTATAAATACAGAAAACACAGCAGAATTGTAACTGGTAGCCATGTGATATACGGACGGGCATAATTATTACCTTTATTTTAATGAATCATGTAAATTACTTTCGGTGCCTTTTAAACAATACTTAGCAATGTTTCGTTTGTTTAAATTTGTAAAATTTTGATTTGATACAAATATGAGAGCAAAAGATTTAGGGTCCAAATAGGTAAAAACACTACGCATTGTTTATGAATAAAAACTACATTGTAAAACTGTTTCTACATGCAAAAATAAGCATACAAAGTGCGATATTTCCGAGTTAACACATTTTGAAACTGACCCATGTGTTTATTATACTCCAACACACTCTCGTTATTGAGTTCATCAGTTGTGTTCCTAAAATGTTGGGACCATGCTGTGTCAAACGGACGGAGAGAAGGATATAGAAAGCAGTCAGAATATTATGTTATCGTGTTGAGAAACATGAAAACATGAATATCTGGTAAATTTGATATAGTATAAAATGGGTACTTTTAACTCAAATTTTACTGAACACATCAAAACCAAGTAACAAACACAAGGGGCATGAGTCCCTGGGGCTTTCACCAGCGAAATTGAAAATAATTTATCTAAGGCAGAAAGTGCGGACCAATTGAATTCTAAAGTTGTTCCTACAATTTGACCTATTACTTAACCACTCTTTGCCTCCACCTAATCCATATTTTTACAATGCCCAGATTTCATCAACGTAGTCATTCTGAGAAAGGTTTACTATTTTGCTGCTAAATATGTAGGAGTTTTTCCTATGTTTTGACCTACTATACTACTTTTGAATCTTATGTAACCCATATTCATACATTGCCTAGCTTTTGTGTAGGTGATCGTTTTAATTAAGTTTCAGAACTATTGGGCTGAAAATATGGCCCATGGAGTGGTCAAAAGCTTATTAAGTAATTTGACTTACTGGCATACTTTATTATCCTACATAACCTATAATGTATGACATAAAGGTTATCAAATATATAAACATGCCCTCTGGCGGCCATGTAGTTAAACGGATCAAAATCTTTGAACAACTTTTAAAGTATATTGATTGAAAACAATTTGGTCAAAACCAAGTTGGTATTGGACCAGTAAATTCGGAGAAGACAATATTTCTAGATCTCGTGCACGGTTGCCATGGCAACCAGACAAACGATCTCATCCAATTTCTTTTAATAAATTTACATTCCCCCACCCCTGCTTCTGATGATGTTTTGCTACCCTGTGAAGGTGTTTGCAATTGTTGAAGGACAAACAACATACATTAGGATGACAGACGACGTACATAGTAGGTATCACAAAAGCTCGACTTGAGCACTTTGTGCTCTGGTCAGATAAAATGGCAGTGCAATGGGCAAACTATTATGTTATGTTAATACGAAAGTTGCAGTCAAACAATAACTAAAACAGTCATTTCGTTCCAAAATTAGCAGTACTGGATATTTGTGATTTCATAACTACCAATACAACACACTCTAAGAATAGGTTAAACATTAAACCATTCCTGTTTCTTATATATTTTCTTATTTCTAACAGCAATCCACTTTTTCGTCCAACAGTTCTCGAAGGACGTCTGACACTTATGGGTATTGGAATGTGACTTATAACATAGGAGCTAATGTGGATTTGTCTCGATGGACGTTCATTATCCTAAACAATAACTTTAAACGCTAATGTGTCCTTTCTTAAACAAATCTAAAGGGACCACTTAAGCAATATTTAACAATTTGTATTTGTATGTGTAACGGTAAGAGTTGTGTTGGAACGGACTTTGTGCCGTTTTTCTTGATTTCTTTGAGCCGATGCCTCTCTCTCTCAGATTATTGTCTGTTGCTGCATCACCAGTGCTGTCAGGCTCGTTAAGGTCTGCTAAATGTTCGGTAAGAATTTATGATAGAATGTGAGACAAATGTGCTTTGAGTGTCCTCTCCTTTGTTTGTCGAACACATTTGTCTCATTTCCAATTTGTCGCAAATATAAATGTTTACGAGCACATTGGTCTCACCTCGTGAGACAAATGTGTTCCGAGACAAACGTGCTCCTACAAAGCACACCAATGGTGTGCCGAAACTGTCATGTACGTTAAACTTATTTGGATATGCGATTAGAAAATAATTTTATAATTGAATATATGCTATCTTGATGAATTTCTTTCGTGACCTGTGTGTATAACAAAGTCGTTTGCAACAAACATCAGTGATTCAACATAAAGCTTTTATTAGGAAAGAATAACGTTTTCCCATTATAGCAGACATTGAACGAGCTTTTAGTTGCTGTCACTTTAATTTTGTGTTGTAAGAGGCTTATAACAATGTAAACAAAGGAAACCCTGACAATGAGGTGATAAAGCTTTTGAGTTGAGTATGAGATCATGCTCAAGCTTTTGAGTGTTCAAAGTTTAGCTTTTGCTCAGCAATAGCTAAAATTTGACCAGTTAAATGCTTAAGAACGATCTCAGACTCAACTCGAAAGCTTTATAACCCTTAGTCCCAGAAAAAGTTTCTTGCATACGTATTTGCAACCTATCCCATTCATCGGATCATTTTAGCCGAAAGATTAAAAACTTTTCCCAGACAATATATCGTCTACTATCGTCTGTTTATTTATGTCAGCCCAAATTCTGATGTTTTGACTAAAATAATGTTAACCCATTTGCGCCCAGTGGATTCTTTCATGTTTTGCATTGGATGAGTCCATTTTTTATCAAAGGAATGTCTGGTCAAAATTTTCATTTCATTTAGTTTTATATTGAAATTCTTATCAGCAAACAGTGTAAACTCTGATAAGACGCCGCATAATACGGCGTCTAATCAGAGTCTGCACTGTTTGCCTATGTCCCTTGTATGGGATCGTGGGCACAAATGGATAAATACGAGTGCCAACAGTTTGGACGCTGATCAGACGTCTCGGTATGCGATGTCTGGGTAGGATCAGACTGGTTGGAAATTCGTCTTTTGTCTTCTATGGCGCTTAAAAGGTCAAACCAACTTTTGTAAAGCTAACATACACCGTGTAGACCCTGATCCTATTTTGCGAGTCATTGTTATAAACTACTTGTATTGAAACGACTTAGACAAAATGTACAGTAAAATTCACTTATAAGAGTCGGATAAGGCCACTTATTCAAATTAATTACAGTAAAACCTCTCTATGACGACCATTTAAACAAAATGCTAATTGATTGTATAAAAGACAGGTGACATATAAAGCAAGGCAAAATCAAAACTGTTAACTTGCTTTAAGCAGTCACCTGTTGTAAGCACCTAATAATTTACACAATTTTGTCGAAGTAGTATAGAGGTTTTACTGTATAATTGGTGTTAATGACATGTTGCAGTTGAAAGCAAGTTGACAGTTTACCAGATACCCTTTATATATACTTTGACATTGTTTTAGTTGTCGTCTGTCTTTAAACAATTTGTGCCCACGATCTTATATATGGGACATAGGCAAGCATTGTGCACTGGTTAGAGTCTTCACTGTTTGCTAATAGGGAATTCAATATAAAACAAAACGAAAATGAAAATTTAGATTAGACAATCCTTTAACCAAAAATGGAATATCAAATATATCAGCATGGAAGAATCCACAGGGATGTTAAGCTGTATTTGTCTTTAAGGGTGTATCAAACTCAAAAGCGAATTTTTCAAAGTATCTAACTTTTTTCTTTCATGTTTATTTTGAAAGAGCTGTTTATGATAAATGAGAAAACAGGAAAAAAATCTTATGTTGGTGTGCATTATTTTGCACTGCGGCAAATTGGAAATGATGTGTTAAATTCAGACTTTTTCTCGAATTTTGTCAAATTAAAAGTTTAAGCTTCAGTAAAATCTATTTTAAATAAAAACAAACATGGTCATTTTGTTTTTCATGATGTATTTAATGTCTGTGGAAGTATTTTGACATAAAGAAACTAAATCAAGATCAAATAGGCACCAGATTTAGACAATATGAATCTCTAAATGAACAACATGGTTTTTATGGGTAATGATATTTTTTTTAAAACAAAAACTTATGAGAATTTGTATAAAAATAAATATTTCTAGTATCTAACTTATTTAATATTCTACCAGATGAAAATCCATACAAAAGCAATTCAAAATATGAAACGAAATTGCTCGGTTAGTGTTGAAAATTTTGAGTTATTGAAGAAAAAGGAGTAATCTCCCTTTACAATTTTTTCAAAAATTGTACCATATCGATGCTATTTAAAGCTTTATAAATTTCACATTTGGTGCCTGTTTTGTCTTAAATTAGTTTTTGTATAAAGAAATGCTATCATAAACAGGAAAAAAATAACACAGAACCAAATTATCATGTTTGCTTTCATTTGAAATGGTTTGTATTGAAGCGGGCTGTTTGAAAAGGACAAAATAAGGAAAAGTGGGTTGGGTAAATTTTACATGGCCGTAGAGCTAAAAGTTGAATACCAAAATGTACATATTTTCTATTTTTACATTCTTCTAAATAGTTCTTCAATACAAAACCATCATAGAGTGTTTTCATATACTTTGAAAATTTCCCAAACTCATGAGTTTGATACACCCTTAAAACAGTAAATCCGTTTTGCTGTGGGTGGTTGTAAATTGAAATAGAGGAGGTTTACTGTATCGTAAAACAATAACTGCAATCACACTTCGATTTTTGAAATTGTTATCAGTTGGCATGCGATAGTTGGACATCTCTTAAGTCAAACATACCTTTAATTCAAAGTCAAAACATGCTACGTTTTAACTCTGAAATACTAGTATGATCGATTTATAAAGTTAATTAATAGTTGTAAGTTCATCTTAAGTCAGTTCATATTATCGAAGTTCCATTGTATTTGAAATCAAAATCTATCCCTCCAAAACCGGAAATCTATTTGTGGGATTCTGTCACATCGGACTAGCGACCTCTTGCTTCGTCTGAAAGACAAAACAAACGAACATTACGGTATTGGTAGTTAACCCCTTCACTGCCGTGACGTCATCAATTTTAAATAACTGTCGTCTGCTTTTATTTCTTAAATTCTAATGTTTGCTGTTTTGACAGAAGAAATATTGAAATGAGTGTCAAACAGTTTGAATCATGATCAGAGGCCGCGTAACGCGGCGTCTGATCAGGATCCAAAATGTTTGCAAAACAACTGTTGTGCTCGGGGTAAGGCAGTGAAGGGGTTAAGTACAGACAAACTTGTATTATGCGTCCGCTCTCTGAAAAGACATGGGAAAGTCAAAAGACAGTCGATTTCTTGGTGAAGAACGAATATTCAGTAGAAGGCTCAATAATTCAGGAATTAAACTACCGTCTTTCAGAAACCATATTGTATGTTTTGTTTCTGTTTCCCCTTATAACACATTAGACTATAAATTTAGATATGATTGACATTTAACCATCACATATAGGCGTATTTTAGCTCACGTAGCACGAAGTGCTACTTAAAGGCACAATCCCGCTCAAATTGGTGTTTAAAACGCGCAATTTCTTATATGTGTGCATTTTCTATGTATTAAAACTAAGTGAAATCGAGTGTAAGAAGCCTGACATATGCACCCACTTCGTAAAGAATCCTACCTAAATGTGTCGAATTCTTATCGTGGTGGTTTACATTATAAGCGGGTTTGTTTACAAATAAGATTACGGGCTGGTTCCGAGAACTCTCGATCGATCGCATAAAGGTCACGTGATTGATTCGGCCGCGACAATGTGCATACATTGCATCAGTTTAACGGCCAAACTTAAAGGAGTTGTCTCTCTTTGGTTGTAAAGCACTCGACTTGTTGTATAGAATTATGCAAATGAGCTTTACCGAGTATGTCCGTAAATTTTCGTCGCTATTCAAAAATAAACAAACTTGATTACTTGTTTCCACAAATTTCACTGTTCGTTAGCAATATTGCTTCAAATATCACCACGTATTACTTCTTTTTATATGGAACGCTTACGATAGTGACATGAATTTCATGTAAGAAAAATGTTTGATTCTGTTTATGTGGGAGTAATATAGTGGCTTTAAGGTGAGCTATTTTGATGGCCCTGTTTCCGTCGTCGTCCATCGTTGTTTGTCGCCAGTCGTGTGTCTTCAATTTATTTTTTAAAGAAATGCTTACTTCGGGATCAACTACATGCAAACTTCATATATTTGTTCCTTGTAGGATACTCTGTCATATTCGTCAAATATAGATAATTCAATTTAAGTGCGGTTGCCAAAGAAACCAATTAAAACATTCTGGGCAGATACTTTTGGTCGGAATTCAAAATAATTCACCAGATACGAATCATTGGTTACACTTTATCATATTTCTTAAAATAATTTTCCTAGTTTCATAGCCACTTGTAAGTGGGGCAGAATTTACTTATTTAGAAATATAGTGAAAACTTTAAACATCTTCTTTTCTGAAACCACTAGTCCACTTTATTATTTTTTAACACAAATTGAAAATTAGCCATCAGTAACTCTCTACAACATTTATTTTGTTAAAATAATTTCCAAGCTTTTAAACATGGTTGTCAGTAGGTACGGAATGGTTTCCTTAAATTACTCTAAATTTTCTTTTATAAAAAAAACTAGAAAACTAGCTATAGTCAGAATTGAAAAAAAAAAAATTCCACAAATTACTATGAATAGACAACATCTTTTCAGCCGTTTACGACGGTATGAACGCAAAAAGCTTCGCATGGGGTAAATTTCGTAAACGCTGTGAAAATAGTCCGTTCTGTAGGCTCTCTTCCTGTGCCCGCCCTACGTTAAAACACAGTTCCTGTAGCGTAATATTTCCTAGCAGATGATAGCTTAAAACAGGCCGAAATAAGAGAAGATCACTTTAAGGTTCATTCTGTTTTACTTTTAACCTGCTTTTAGTGGTTACCTTTTTCAGCACAAAGCTAGAAACATGCTGCTTTTACAAGATATGATGTTTTGGAAAAAATAGAATTGAACAGCGATAGAAGAGCATTCCCAAGTATTTACATGTACAGTGGAGAATCTGTTATTCTTTCCCGTTTAAACGCAAACGTACGCAAACGCAAAGCACTAAAACGTAAAAAAGAACAACTTTTGGACAATTCTGATAATTCTTGTTTATCTTGGTGGCAAATAGTTTGTAGCCTGATCAGACGCCGGGTTACCCGGCGTCTGATCTGGCTCCAAACTGTTTGCACTGCAAATAATAGTTTTAGCGTAAACGCGTTTATTGGGAAAGAATAACAGATTCTCCACTGTAGATACCGGTTGTGAAAATAGTCCGAAGCAACTGTTTCCCTTTATCTCTAAAATGGAAAGAGTTTAGACCCGATTAGACCCGGCTCCGAGGTTTTAAAGCGTTTTAGTTGAGTTTGAGTGAGTTCCCAAGCATTTGATTGGTCAGATTTGAGCCTAGGCTCAAATCTGACCAATCAAATGCTTGGGAACGAGTTTAGACTCAAGTCAAACGCTTTATAACCTCCGAGCCCGGTTAAACCTTTATTTGTAATGTCAGAGTCGAATTATTCTATATGTTCTACCGATGTTAATCGGCTATTTAACAACGATTGGTCGTTGTAATGCGAAGGAAGTGACCACTCTGGCCTTTCGGCCTTCGGTGCCAATTCCTGGGCATCACAACTCGCAACCGTTATTAAATAGCCGATTAACAATGTTAGAATATAGATTATTTCTGAAGTAACACTATAGGGTTTAATGCAAAATATATATATTTATTTTGTTATATACTCCCTTTTTCTGGAGCACTTTGTTTTTAGGAACCACCCTATGAACTCATTTACTCCTGAAACATTTAAGGGACAATTCCAATTTCAAAACAAGTCTAGTCCATTTTTGACGATTTAGGGTTAATTTTAACAATATAGTTTAAAATGACTCACAGTGTAGATCCTGTAGGAGCCCTCTGATCAGGGTTCACACTGTTTGCATGGGGCACGTGTAATCTTCACAGATGCGCTGTTTGTAAATGGCGAGTTGCTAGGGTTGAATGTTTTAACCCTAAATAGAGGATCGTAATATGTTGTTTGTGTTTAGTAGGTATCATATACGACAACACCCTGCTATCTTCAACACTGAACACACTCTTTAACAGAAGGAGACACAGGGGTGAACATTGCCTGGGAAATAAAATTCTTATAACCCACCGTGTATAGGCGTTCAATTTGTTGTGCGTTGCAGACAACGCCGAACTGCGGTATTTGTTGTTTACATTTGACCAAGTACACACAGCTGAGAAAAAAATCGTTTTGTTTCAAAGGATATGAAGAACCATTTTTCAAAAGACCTGGTCAATACGAGGTACAAATGATTCCGGTCATCATCATATAGTGCTAAGCCCTGTCTGTCATCGCACAACCAAATAGGAAAGCATAGTTATCAATTGTAGATTGATCGATAATCAAACGTGCGCAGCAATATAATTGGATCATAATCTTTTTTTGAGGAAAAATCTAATACGTTTCACAAACAGCTTTTGAAAATGGATATGTCCAAGAACCTTACGAATAAATACGAAAGAAGACTCAAGCAGGAAACGCAACACAAACAATACACCCATCTCTTAAGCAGAACACACACACAGCCATACCATAACAAACACACACACACACACACACACAACCACACACACACGCAATACCATTCCTTCATCTACACACTAAATAGAAAACAACACGCAAGACAAACATAAAGCTATGTCATAGGAGCCCGCCTTGGTACGGTTAGTAGCAATCAATAATCAATTATAAATTAATTAATTATTAACAACCACTGGGGGGTTAAACCTGGGTTTAGGGGCGCCCAACCTCACACTTATCTCCTATATTCACCTATAAAGACGAACAGTGTACATAAAATATAAACCCTGTTCCACAACCTTACAATCAAAAAGACCGCCAGCACAGTAAGTAAATACATGTAAAACATCTAACAAAAATCTCTGACAGGATTATTAGTAACACGGGAAAGAATTAAACATTCAAGCCCGTGTTAAAAATAACCCACTATGGCAACGGTAAATAAAAGGAAACAATGTATCAAAAAATAGGTTGTCTATATCTTTTAGATAGCGAGATGTATTGTTAAAGGCTTCTGTCATATCTGCCTGTGTATCAGATTTTAGACTTAGCATAAAGTCCTTCTCATAACAGTACAAACATAGGTCGCGCAAAGATACCATTCACTTGGCGGTATATGGTACTCCCAAAACGTACATACATATTATCCAGGAGAAATGATAGTGCATTACAGACATCGGTGCAAGTCCAAATAGTGTAATGTTTAACCGTGTCATTTGTAAAAAATGCACGATCAGTATTACACACCAGAAATAGTTTCCTTTCTCTGGCAAAAGTCTTTTCAATATGTTGTATAAGTTTAGCTTTTATTAAATTATGTGGTTAGGTAGTATATAGTGTTGAACAGTTACACGTACTTATATTGCAAGCTTGGTATCCATCAATTTTCTAAGCGTTGGGACTTGTGTGTATGTGTGGAGATGGGGGTTACAGGAAGATTAATTGTTGGTTTTTAGGTTTCTCTTTTTCATTTCCTTGGTTGCAATGGCAAGTCATTTTTTTCAAAGGAGATACACCCCATGAACATTCTTGTAAAGTTTTGCTTTAATAAACCATGAGGTTAAGGAAAAGAATATGTATTAGGAGTATTCATTTTAATACAAGATTAACTGGATATAATAACGAAAAACCTGATTTTTCACTTTTGTTGCTATGACAACAGAAAGTCTGCATGAAATCGTTTTTTAAAGAGATTGACCCAAAACATAGTATTGTACAGTTGGTTCTTACCAGCCATGTGGTTGAGAGGAAAATGTATTAGGTGTATTTAATCCAAGAAAAACTGCATAGAATAAGGAAAATTTAGCGTTTTGGTAGCTATTTTGTGTTGTTGTTTTGTTTACCAATCTTTGGCATTCAACGTCATTGGAAAGGGAGACAGACAAAACACTGGATTCACATCACTTTAATTATGGTTAAAATGTGGTTTGCCTGTTATCAATAAAGTATCTAAGCTTTGGGCCATGTGATTTATTTTACAAGAATTTTATTTTTTTAAGATTTCTCTATTTTTTACTTTGGTTGCCATGGCAACGAGACATCTTCATGTTATCATTTTTTATGGAGAATCAACATTCCTGTAAATTTTTGTTGTGATAAACCATAAAGATTAGGAGAATCAGATGTATTAGGTATATTTGATCCCAACAAGATAGGATATAAAAGCGTAAAATAACGTTTTGGCGGCCTTTTGGGGTTTTTTTGCCATTTTTTGGGTTTCAAGGCATTGGAAAGGGTGACAGGCATCCTAAATGGATTCAGCACACTTAACTTATGATAAAAAAGGTGGCCTGTCAATTTTCCCCCAAAAATGCCTCCAGAAGTTTGATTTCCCCCAAAATCCGACTAGTCTATTCCCTCCATTCAAGCCCCGCAAAAATTTCACTCGAGTTAGTCCACTGATAGACCAAAACAGACCAAGTCCAGAATGTCCGTAAGTCTTGTCACAATACCTTTGAACATGTTCTCTGATTCCAACTAAAGACGATGTCAAAAGTTTGGAAAGCCTAGTAGTAGTACATGCACCCGAGTTAGCAATAAAACGGGACTTATATGGTGTTTTGTGGAGTTTTGGTATCCAGTACATTGTTGGAAGTTTGTGACATGTAGTACATCAGCTTTTAATTGTTTACATTTATCAAGATGATCAGATACTACATTACGCTCCGTTAAAGTGGTTGATGTACAGATTTAGTATTCACAAGTTCCTGGTTTAAAGTATCAACATAATGTAATCGTCATACAATTATCACATTACTGGATGCTTTGTCTGCAGGAACGAGTACATAAATATGTTTTGTATCTTAGTAGTAATTAGAGCATCTGATACAGTTTTATGGTAAACTTTCACATCTAACATTGATCTCTGAAACGTATTGTTGAAAGCCTTTGCGTTTTTTCTCGAACGTCTTCTTTCTACAAAGGAGTATAAATGTTAAATGTTGGTCTTTATATTTCTGTGAAATAAATTTTTTTTATATATTTGTTTCTAAAGAAAACACATGTACAAAGACGCCTAATTAGAAGACAACTGGTTTCAGACGAATAAGGGTTATCTTCTTGCCAACGCTCTAACTCTAACGCTCTAACTCTCAGTAGTGGTAATCTTGACATATTTAAATAAATTAGCAAGGGAATCCGACTATGTGCACGATTACATTAGTTCTAAGCTTACATATATTGAATAAGAATACCCTGTTTACTCCGCATTCACCAACGTGTAGTTTCTAAAGCACCGCTGGCACCAACGTTCAATTCATTTTTTTGCTTAAAACCTTTCAATGTACATTTTTTCCTCAAAATCAACACATTTAATGCTTTATTATTGCTAAATGGTCCAAATTATATACCAAAAGTCAATCTGAAGGAGTGTTTTATGCCCTAAATTGGCTTTTGAACAAACCCGAATATACGCTGAGCTCACTTCACGGGCTGGTTTTCATTAATGTGTGACAAATCTACAAAATATAGGCATATAAACGTACTACGACTGGAAACCGGAACCATTTGTGCCTCGTTTCGACCAGGTCTTTTGCAGAATGGTTCTTCATATCCTTTGAAACAAAGCGATTTGTTTACTCACCTGTGTGTACTAGGTCAGATGTATACAGGACATACCGCACTTCGGCGTTGTCTGCACCGCACAACAGCTATGTGGACCGCACAACAAATTGAACGCTTATGTATACACGGTGTAACCTACCTTTTGCTTTTCGTCGGTATTAGAAATGAGTTTCTCTGCAGCCATATAAGTCCTGAGTTGGCACACGTAACTGACGTCAATGTAGTCTTCTTTATCTCATTCAGCTGGGCTGTACGAATATATTATAATATAACATACATTTATGACCAATCAAACTGCCCTTGGTATCACATTAAGTACGGCACTTAATCATAAAGATTTGTTTGTGTTTCGACGTCGCGAGGTGCCTGCACGTGGTAAAGATAACTCCGCCTCGTAACAACTAGTTGTAAAGACAGCCATATTTGGGCGATCTCACAACCAGAATACGCGAGGTTTGTTTACGATAACGTGAGAATGTTTTAGTCTTCGGTCAATCAAAATATAGGTTATATTCTAAGTTAGTATCACATATTAAGTGAACTTTTAACGGTTAAGAAGGGGGTTACTAGTTTATGCTCGTTCCGCCCCTTCTTAATCAATGATATTTCACTTAATATGTAACTATAACTTAAAAGTGGTAGAAAAAGACATTCTAGAATACGGTTTCCGTTTCGGACAGGAAAACCGTCAAATAATTGTAGAACGTACATGTACAATAGGAGTGTCGTTATTCGTTCCAAATAAACACGTGAAAAACAATGAAGTCATACGCGTAGTAACGCAGAGTAACGCGTCATATGACATGGATCTACATACAACGTTGAACTAATTCCCTGCCTAGTTGTATCGTCTGCTTTAACCCACATACCGCAAAAACAGTGTCTGCATCGTCTTAAATCTTATTTAGGGCTGTTATGACTGAAGATTTGTTGATACGAGTGTCCAACATTTTGGATCAGACGCCGCGTTACGCAGACGACAATTTTAACAGCGGGTAACAATTTTAAGCAGACGATATTGCAGCAGTAAAAAACTTATACATAATTGTCCTGTTTAGGGAACTGCTCCATGGGTCGTTGTAGGCAGGAAATCGTTATTTGGAGGGTCGTTGTAGGGTGAGAACAAGGTATTACCAATATAATGGCACAAGGAAGTACATAATACGCCTGTCATAGGGTCAATTTAGCAGTTTTCCAAAAAGGATCGAAAAGTTTATATTCTGAGCGGATAATCTTGGTTAGAAGTCTCGTTAGAATTCGATTACCAAGATTATATGGTAGGAATCTTATAAGTAATGACTGTTTGTGTTGTAGTGTCGGCTCAGCAACTTAAGTAAACCCGAAGCTTGTGAGGAAGATTCATGACATGTACAGTGAAACCCCTCTAAGCCGGAACCTCTTAATACCGGAATTCTCTCTAAACCGGACAAAAACCCTTAAATCCAGTTTCCCACCCATTTTTACGCCTTTGATTTATTCCTTCACTGAAGGAAATACATTCATGAACATATATCATCAGAAATAATTTCTATATTCTAGCAGATGATAGCTTAAAGCAAGTTGAAAGTGAAGCAGAATGCGCCTTAAGGCGCATTCTGTTTTACTTTCAACCTGCTTTAAGTGGTCAGCTACCTTCCATTCTAGAAACAAGCTATTGGTTAAAACCCCTCTAAACCGGAAACCCCTCTAAACCGGATGTTTTTGTTGTCCCCACACATGTCCGGTTTAGAGGGGTTTCACTGTACATAATTTTGATCGAGCGAGCTATCATGGCAATACACCTTTCCTATAAAATTTCGATCGATATTCTCCGTTATAAATTGCTCAAGTTATTTAGCGTAATTTGTGTCAACAGTTCTACAAAATGACTCAACTCCGTAAATAGCGAGCAAATGATTAGTATTATCGGATTTCGTTCAAGCTGTCATTACAATAAACCTGTCTATGACGTTTCATTGTAATTCGTTATAAATAACCCAAGTTACCGTTCGCCCTAGTTTGCCAGCCAATGAAAGGGCTCTATTTCAGCGAGAAATGAAAAAATATATCGCATATTCGTTCAGCTTTGTACCGGGTATGGAAGAAATAAAGCAGTTTATGAACACGGTTATGGACGCCTCGCGCTAAGGCGGGGCTAAACGCATTATTACGTCATGAGACAGCCATCGCTCAGCTGGGAAATAGACATACTACGTACATGTATGGAAGTTACATAGTACAGTATAACCTATGTTTAACGACCATGATTCAGTGAAGAGGTATGACTATGTTAAAGAACGATGTAGATAGGCGACTAGTTAATTTAATGCATAATCAAATTAATACAGAAGGCTCACAACTGACCATTGTGTATTACTTTTGTCCTGCATTAAGTCATTGAACCCTATAGGCGAGGAGTACACTCGTCATTTACAATGTACCAGTTAATGGTAAACTTGTCATGCGTAAACATTGTAGAACCACATCATAGAGCTTCTATTACAAACAAATGGACTCGACTGAATGAGAAATTGGAATTGTCTATTTTAAGTGTTGGAGTTGAAAGGGTTAAACAGCCACCTGTATCTTCTTTTGTGTAATCGCTATACAAAGGTTTGACTGTAAAACGTTTCGAAAGCGGCCATCAGAAATGGAGTGGGTTTATTCTCAATAATAGAAACTAAGGTGGCTATTCGTCAATGCATTAGAATAGCAATACAGAAAGATTCCATATGCGTTTCTGCTTGCGGTAAAAAGCCACTCGTCTTTAACGCCTTCGGAGCCACAGGACACAGGCATTACTTTTATTAACAGCGCAGTGCAGATCGATGTCATCTAACAGGTGATCTTAAACCGGCTAACTTTTCCTATACAGTTTTCAAGCTACAACCTTATAATGTGGCAGTGTAGTGTTTGCACATATAGATCTACCATAGATGTGCATGTGCACAGGGTTTTGATTTGGTGGGGGGGGGGGGGGCATCATATTTGTTTTAAAGACAAAGCCATTCAAGGCTCTAGTTTTAAATTCCATTTGGTGGACTAGTTTTGTTTCTCAGGTGTAAGAATAAATTCGCGGGTTTCCAAAAATCGGAAGAGCCGCCCACCGAAATAGAGCCTTTTTATTGGCAGACAAACTGGCTTGATATGTAAATTTTGTTGAACGGTATGAAAACTAGGGTGAACGATAACTGCCATACACCGTCCAACGCGCCATATTCGAGGCAACGGTAAATCAGTTATAGTTCATTTGTTTGAAAATTACGCAACATAACCGGTTCGCTCCAATTTCGAAGTTATACGTTATAAAGTGCACAAGTTGTTGATCGGAAACTGTTTCAGCAATTCTACAAAGGGTCATAACACCTTCAAACACAAACGGATAATTCTGGTTATCGAACTGGTCCAAGCTTTTATGTAAAAAAAATTCTATGAAGTAATCCGCCATAATTTACTCAAGTTATTGAGCTGAAGCTGACGTGTGGCATTCCAAGACGAACTAAACCAACATATTTGACATTCCTTGAGTCGGTACAGGACATATGCTCCGGAAAAAGGAAATATTGGCGGACATATAGACAGACACGCACGATTCAATCACTATACAGTGTTCCCTCTCTACAACGACCCTTCCAACAACGACTTCCTCCTTATAACGACCCTTGCCACAATTCCCTAAACATGACAATTATGTCTAACGTTTTTTCCTGCTGCAATATCGTCTGCTTAGAATTGTGTCTGCTGCTTTTTCTCAAAGTTTACATATAAATGAAGATTTTGATAGAATAAATATAATGAAGAGTGACAAACAGCTTGAATCCAGATCAGAGGCCGCGTTACGCGGCGTCTGATCTGGATTCAAGCTGTTTGCCAATGTAAGCCAAGTCTGAATTTTCCCTCTCTATAACGACTCCCTCCGAACAACACACACTATATGTGTCTCCTTTAATTATGCTTTGCCATGTTATGTACACTTTTTACCGAAATAAAACTGCATATCTATCTATCCCATTGGGTGTCGTTGTAGAGAGGAAGTGCTGTACATGCATTTTCATAGGACACGAATCATTTGCACTGATTGCACACAAACAGTCGAGACAATTTACGTCTCATCCCATGCAGTATGACTTACCTTCAGTAAAACCAGTTATAGGATCGTTGCGTTCAAACCAAAATCTGTCACCATCTCTTGTCTTTTTAAACTGCTTGACCAAAATACATTGCTGTAACGGCCCTGTCAATGAACCCTTAATCGTCTTCTCAGTTAAGGAGCCAACGAAAAGGTCAATATCGTCTATACACCTGTCGACATGGACAATATGAATATTAACTGTAGTGAACTGTTTGACCAAACAACATTGCTGTAATAATTTAATATTTTTTTCATCACACTTGGTTAGCTGTGATTGGCTGTAATTTTATTTTCATAAATCTATGAAAAAAATAAATTAGGCCAAGCCTTTGCGGGCTACTTTCTCTTAGTCCAACTACTCTCCACAAGCGCTGCATGAAGCAGGACGCAAAAATGACGTCATTGACGACGACGTTACTACAAAACAACGTCGCGTTTTTGCTGAAACTATATATGGCGGAAGGACTACAACCTTCGGTTTTTTAAAGTGTTAAATAATGAACACTTATGTCTGATTCTCTATTTAACTACATGTACTTTAATTTTTAAATTCAGTAGTGATATTAAATTATAAGGAATAATTAAGAACATTTATTGTATTTATGGAGTTAGGAAAGAAAACAAACCTGGTCACACTTTTGTTTTCATACCTTCTTGAATACAATAAATACTCGATTTTTTTCCTGAAATTGTGGTGTCAATGAACATTTGATCCTCCTCTCAAATAAAGAGCCAACAAATAGGTCAGCATCTTCTATACACAGTTTATAAAGTTGTTAAATGTACAGCTTAGTCATTACGAAATATAAAAAAGGTATGTTTGTTGCAAAAAAATGTCGTATTAGATTAAAGTGAAAACACCCACTTATTCGTATTTTTTTTATATGCTGTCTCGATTGATAAATCAAATTATTTTATTATAACTATTATACCCTTTAATGTATGCTTTATTCTTGCAAAATTATAGATCAAACATATTTCGATTACCATACAGGCTATTCAATATAATGTTTTGTGGTTAAATGATATAAACATAATTATAATAAAGTTCAGTAGCAAATGTGGCCATTACCTATGACTGACCCTTATTGTTACAAAGAAGAGAACTGTTATTTTCAAAGTATTATACATCACCCCAAGAATACGGTCTTTTCATCGATGTTTTATACAGGAAAATCACACATGTACATTTCAAGAAAATTCCCAAGTAACATCACTTTTTGACGAACCCTAGTAATTGACTAGGTCGAAACTCACAGTTTAGGTGCCCCTTTGAAGACCTGCTAACTCTAGTCTCAACTAGCTAGACTTGTCCTCTGCTAAGGTTGGTGCATCTACCACATTACATGTACACACTATACTGCAAAGTAAATTCCTTACTTGTGCGTGGGTACCGAGCCCTCGACGTGATCCCTAGAACTCTGTGAGCTGATAGGGTACTTAGACATGCAACTGTTTTCATTGGCTGACAGGTCATTGAGTCTTTCTTTGCAGAAAAAAGATGGCCGACTTGAGTGCATTCAATCGTGCATCCTCCGTTTTAGTTCATTTCGTCTAAGAACCAATCGGTGTTTGGATCTTTCAACAGTCGCATAATTTCTGGGAAAGGTTGATGCCGAAGTCTACGAGTATGCCCATTTTTCTTATGAATAACAACCGTCAGAAACATGGCTTCATTTACGCTCAACGTTATCTGCTTTGGTGCGATTTTGTTATAATTTACTGTACACGACAAATTCCGAAATAATTCGTTTAAACAGTGAACAGTAGTGTAATAAATTCGTTATACAGTTTCTTCACGGTGTAAATGAGGAATCCTCATGTACACTGTGAAGTAACTGTTCCGCTATCACGTGCTGTCCTTTGCTACGGTATATGGCTCTACTAAACGAGAAGGTCGTCGGTATTTACCCGTTAAACTCTTCCTCCCAACGTAAGTTATGCTAATGTATATGACTCTACCACACGTAAAGGTCGGCACTAGCCCGTTATATGCCACCTCACGACTTACTGCTATCTCGATGTCAACTAGCCAAACTTGTCCTATGCTTAAGTATATGACACTACCACACGAGAAGATCAGTACTCACCCGTTGTACGTCTCCTCACGACATACCGCCATCTCAATGTCAACTAGCCAAAGTAGTTATTTGCTAAGATATCATGACTCTCCTCTATGAGAAGGTCGGTACCTACCCGTCATACGCCAGATCCAGAAGTGCCGCTATCTCGGGCTCGTGATCCACAAGTCCTCCCGGTCCTGTGTCGAAGCTAGTTGCTCTAGGGAGGCCACATAACTCACGGTATTCATTATAGCCGGGTATTCCGTGATCCCGACCTCTGCAAAATGCATTTGCACTCCATTAGCTATCTATTTACTAGGGGGTCACTTTTCGATGGGGGTCAAAATACTTCGTTACACCGGCGTGTTTGCAAACACAATTATCTTTACAGTGATTCTCAAAATAACGCTTCCAATTACTGATTGCATGAAATGACTAGTTTAAATTCAATATTAGTTAAGTGGTCGACAAATACTTGATTGAATAATAAATAGTGCGAAAACAGATCAGAGAGATCCGTCAGGAGGAAGGGTCTAAAAATATAAGTACAATGATATTATATTTTTATACATACTGTATCAAAATCCAAATAAAAACATGTATGCTTCACCCATTTGCTGAAAGCATTTACGTTTGCGTTAAATTTCATATAAACAGAATGGATAACGATTTTCCTTCTGTAACTATGCATGTAGGTATGGTGTTACTCAATGTACTAATGCGAGATATAGACAGACGTATGGTACCAATTCACCAATATATATGCTTGTTAAATAATACATGTTATTTTAACCCAATTCACAAATATGTATACATATAGCCGGAGGACGTAGTCCAGGGGTAAAACACCCGCTAAAGACGTCATTGGTTGTGAGTTCGGTCACCGCCGGAACTAGTCCTTCGGATGAGACTTTATAAACCGAGGTCCAATGTATGAGTGCTTTAAACTTAGCATCTAAGAGAACCAGATAATTTTATCGATAATAAGAGTTGGGCATCGCGGCCGGGTTCTCTGTATCCGCTACCCACTCTCTGGGGCGTCAACTTAGCCCAACGATGAAAGAAACGGTATTTAACAAACATAACAATTATACATACATGTGCACTGTAACATGTAATAATACATCAATTCATAAATACAGTAAAACCTCGCTATTACGACCACTAAATTATGTTAATTATTAGGGTGTTTACGATAGGTGACCGCTTAAAGCAAGGTGACAGTGAAACAGAAAGCTCCTATAGGAGCTTTCTGTTTCACTGTAACCTTGCTTTAAGCTGTCACCTGTCTATTATATACTCAATTAGCCTTCGTTTAAGTGGTCGTAATAGCGAGGTTTTACTGTATGTATATATGTACACTGCTACATATTATAATAACTCAATTCACAAATACATGTATGTGTATATGTAAAACTGTTACGTGTTATAATAACTTATTTTATAAATATGTAAATATACATCTCAAAGTTTGCTGAGCACCCTGGGTAAAATCACCATTTTGTTCGGTTTCTTCCGAACTTGGAAATGCTTTAGCCAATGGTTTACTTTGCAGGTCCTGATAACGTTGACCCTTATTAAGATCCTGTAGGCGAAACCCGAGAAAAATCATCAAATTGAGAAATTTCTGAGATTTCACTGAAAATTTCAAATCCAATGAATTCTACATTTTATTGTTCTGAGAGATGTCAAAATGGGTGTAATTTGAATACTGAAAGGTAAAACATTGTTTTACCAACGAATAACATCTCTAAGAACATTTCAATGTACAATTAAATAGATTTAAAAAGTTAGGTGAATTCTCAGAAATTTCACATTTTGATAATTCCTCCGGTATGGCCTACAGAACCTGAACAATTGTAACATTTTTAGAATCTGTAAAGTAAATATTTGGCCAAAGCATCTCGAAATTTGGAAGAAATGGAACAAAAATAGTGTATGTTATATTATGAGACGTGTCAGGGTCAATGCATTGGAGATTTTACCCTTGGTGCTGGGCAAACTTTTAGTAGTATATATATTATGCACCACTGCTACATGTAAATTTAATTCAATTCACAAATATGGACATTTGTTCACGGTTTCATGATAATAAATTCAGTGATAAATATGTACGCCTGTATACTGTTACATGTTATAATAACTAAATTCATTAATGCTTTCATTTTGTTTTCTGTACATCTGCGATTTTACCTCAAATTGTTTCAGTAGTGTTTATTAAACAAAATAGTATGTGCCAATTTAAAGTTCGTTATAAATTGGCCACTACGGCTTAAATATATAATATTATTCTTTTTAAAATGAATATCATATTTACAAAACAGGTTGAGGAAGGTAATCGCAAATTGAGAAAACTTACATTGTAGTAGTTCCAGTTTCTAATAAATTAGTCCCAAGGTACTCTACGAAATGTTATAAATTGTATTTGGTTTATTTCATCAAATAGACACAGTATCGAAAAAAAAATTTCTGGTACACGAACTTCGATATCTCTTACTCGCTACATTCAAACTATCCGATTTGTCGACACATGAATTGCATTATTTCATGTTCGGTTAAGTCGAACATACCAGTATTTCAAACCGAGTTCGAGATATCGAATTTCGACTTATACAGTGGAGAATGTGTTATTCTTTCCAAATAAACGCGTTTACGCTAAAACTATTATTTGCTGTGCAAACAGTTTGGAGCCAGATCAGACGCCGGGTAACCCGGCGTCTGATCAGGCTCCAAACTGTTTGTCACCAAGATAAACATGAAATATCAGAATTGTCCAAAAGTTGTTCTTTTCTACGTTTTAGCGCTTTGCGTTTGTGTACGTTTGCGTTTAAACGGGAAAGAATAACAGATTCTCAACTGTACCTGCATGATGACAATATGAAGCATTACGACATATTGTGTCGGTAAAGGATACACATGGCATGTATATATAACTTTACTACATAGTGTAATTAATTTCACTGCCAACCCACTTTGCAGAAATTACTATAGTATGCAACATTACTGTGAAGAAGTTGGGAGGGTTCAACGCAAAGTATAGTATAAAGACACTTTCTAATAATAACTTCAATTTTAAACGTTACTATGAAACGGATTGTAACAATGTTACCCGTTGTTAATTAGTTGTTAAGTGCTACTCAGCTATAACGTATTTGATACTATACGCCTGTAACGTGTAAAATACACTAGAATTATGGCTAATTTATTGTTTGCAAGGATGCGGCAGTATAAATAAAGTTGAAAGTAAAACAGAAATCTCCTTTAAGAAATTTCTGTTTTACTTGTACCGTGCATTAAGTAGCCACCTGCTTTAAACACAATATATTCAATTTTATAAAATGTTCATTAAAGAGAGATGTTAACTGTATATGTACAGTGAAACCCCTCTAAACCGGACATGTGTGGTGAGGACAACAAAATCATCCGGTTTAAAGGGGTTTCCGGTTTAGAGGGGTTTTAACCCATAGCTTGTTTCTAGTATGGAAGGTAGTTGACCACTTTAAGCAGGTTGAAAGTAAAGCAGAATGCGCCATGAGGCGCATTCTGCTTTATTTTCAACCTGCGTTAAGCTATCATCTGCTAGAATAAAAAAAATATTTCTGATGATATATGTTCATGAATGTATTTTCTTCAGTGAAGGAATTAATCAAAGGCGTAAAAATGCGTGGGAAATGGGACCAAAGTGTTTGTCCGGTTTAGAGAGAATTCCGGTATTTAGAGGTTCCGGTTTAGAGGGGTTTTACTATATACTGTACCTCTGAATATTCAGTGATGATAAATCGAACGATTCGCCGTCACTATCCAAAAACAGTAGATCTCTTACACTATCTTGTAGAAATCTGAAAATGGAAACAAAATGAATTGTATGGTGTCAAAAGGAAGAATAAAAATACACAGTTAAACCTTTGTTGACCACTAAATTATGTGAAGTATAAGGTGTTCAATGTAGCTTACAGCTTAAAGCAAGGTAAAATTAAAATTAAGAGCTTTCTGCTTTACGTTCGCATTCATCTGTCACCTGTCTTTTATGCATTTTACAGTCTCATTTTAAGCCCTCTGACAGAGTTTCAATATGAGTATACATGATTCTAACACACTTCGCGCACGCCCCTATATAAACAAAGAAGCAACGTTCTCAATAAAACACTCACGCGCTGTAACTTTCAAACGTGACGTCATATGGCTTCAAAAATGCGTACGCCAAGAAATGTAGCGCCGTTGCTTCGGTGCAAATTAAGGTTAAATTATGTGTTTGAATCGAAATAATAAATTTATACCAGTATTTTATCTAATAATCTAACACGGGTAGTCGTTTAGATGCTTGTAATTAAACCACTCGGCCTTAAGGCCTCGTGATTTAATAACAACGCATCTCAACTCATACCAGTGTTCGATTGCACGATAAAACACTGGTATGAATTTATTGTTTCTTAAGTATAACATTTCCATTGTGTTGAAAGAGATAAACAGCCACCAAAAAAGAATGCAATAAATTTAACATTTGTCAAAGATCGCTTCATATTATTTGATTCAATTCGTTTATTAACAATGATAAGTATTGAACACTCATGCAAGATTCTCTCTATATACATGTACATCGTTCCCTCCCTACAACTACACCCAATGAGAGACAAAAAATGTGTTCGTTTTTCGGAGAGAGTCGTTAGAGGAAGGGAAATTGGCTTACAGTTGCATACAGCTTGCATCCAGATAAGACGCTGCAAAACGCGGCATCTGACCTGGATTAAAGCTGTTTGTAACTCATCATTAAGGTTTTTTTTATGTCAAATGTCCATTATATCACTATGACAAAAACAGCAGACAACAATTTAAGCAGATGATATTGCAGCAATAAAATAGTTAAATATAAGTTTCTTGTTTTATAGAACTGCGGCAAGTGTCGTTGTAAGGAGGGAGTCGTTGTTGAGAGGGTGGTTGAAGGGAGGGAACACTGTAGTAAGTTTGTTTCTCCACCTACCTGTCTGCCCTAGGGCACTTTACTGCAGTCATCCAGTTCATTAAGACATCGGTGCCAAACTCTCCCTTCAGATGATACAATAATGGGTTATTGAAGTGTTCTTCTAGCGGATGCGTGTCTATCAATTTTCTTTTCTTGCCCAACCGACCAACGAGGTCATGGATTAAAGAATGACCGAATCTCATAATGGCAACGGCCCATGCATTGTCAACTGTTGCATCAACTGTGGCATCGTATGAGTCACAAAAGCCTCTAGACTGAAATCAATGAAGTCAATTTGAAACATAATTTGAATCTCGCCAAATATCTAGAAAGCCAAAAAATGGCCAAAATTAAACAAACCAAAATAAAAAGCAATATTTTGGCACAAAATGGCCAAATTATCACGACGCCAATTATTAGTACGGTTTTATTTCAAAATAATAGTTCATGTTCTTTTGACAGAAATTCCTGTAAGCAAACAGTGCCGCCCTAATCTGAGTCTGTGTCTCTCCTCTCGCATGTGTCCCAAATGCTCCTCTAAAACCCACATGATCAGTGTCGCCAATGTCCGTCAGTTCAGAATACAGTAAAACCACTCTAAACCGGAAATGTTTGGAGACAACATAAAGTTCAGGTTTACAGGGGTTTTCGTTTCAGACGGGTTTTAACCCATTAGCCCATAGTGTTTCTAGTATGGAAGATAGCTGACCACTTAAAGCAGGTTGAAAGTAAAACAGAATGCGTCTAAAGGCGCATTCTGATTTACTTTTAACCTGCTTTAAGCTATCACAAGCTAGCATGTATAAAGTGGATGTTTTCTTCAGTGAAGGAATAAACCAAAGGCGTTAAAATGCGTATTATGGTGTGATTGGTTGAAATAAAGAAGGGTTGGAAAGGGACCACAATTTATGTCAGGTTAGAAGTTCCGGATTGAAAGTGTTCGAATGTAGATTGTAAAAAGCAACCCTATATAGTCCAACATTAGACACTAGTTGTCAGTGGAGAAAACACTGATATATAACTCATAATGTAACAATTTAGAATTTAATTAATTGTTCATAAACAACCACAGTACATGTATTTAATTTGTTTAATTTGTTAATACACAAGTAAAAAATAACAAATCATACAAAATGTTACAAAACTCCAGTAATTTATAAAGGTTGCAATATCGACCACTGCAGCAAATTCAAATTCAAATTCAAAATTCAAAATTCAAAATTCAAATTCAAATTCAAATTCAAATTCTTTATTTCACTCAGTACATGTTTTCACATGAATACATGAGGTTGCAGAGTGTTCTATAGTTAACCACAATGTATTCTGACATGTTATACTTGTTCCAGTGACATGATATCCGGTTGACAGTAATTACCAGCGTAGCGTTTGTTGGTCAACCATAATCACCTTCCATATGAGCACCGTGGTCAAAGTGCATTATCCAAATGACAGGTGATTATATAAAGCAAGGTGACAGTAAAACAGGAAGCTCCTATAGTGGCTTTCTATTTTCTTTCACTTTGCTTTAACCCTTTCCCCAATAGAAGCGCCTTTTAGCGTGTTTTATTTATTCATCCGCTGAAGAAAATAGTTCCAATTTAATCAGTTATGAAGATATATGATAGGGAATATTTTCTATATTCTAGCACATGATAGCTTAAAGCAGGCTGAAAGTAAAGCAGAATGTGCCTTAAGGCACATTCTGCTTTACTTTCAACCTGCTTTAAGAAGTCACCTATCTTCAATACTAGAAATAGACTATCAGGTAAAGGGTTAAGCTGTCACCTTTAGTTATATAATTCACTAGCCTTCGTTTTAGTGGTTGTTTAACTGTAGCTATACAAATTGTTGGGCTCCGGCCAAACCTTTTCGTCCGCAAGCGCTGCATGTAGCGGGACACCAAATGACGTCATTTGCGATGACGTTACCTTAAACAACGTCAGGTTTCGGCGGAAAATATATATGATAGAAAGACTAAAAACTACGGCATCGATTGATTTAATGGGTGTTTAAAATAGTTATGTGATAAATAGAATCTCACAGTCGTGCTCATTACTTATCATTATTAAAATACTCGTTGACTACACAGAATATGACGTTCGCCAACGCTCGTGCCTATCATCTTATTCTACTCGTTTATTTAAAATGAACAATAATGAGCACTCATGTAAGATCCTCTATGTATAACCTTTATCGAAAGCCCGCTTTCCCTGACTGTTCTTGTACCCAACACAACAGGTAGCCACTCTCTGTAATTGATGAGTTGTATTTCTGCTGCAACGATTTTCCTAGCTTCTCCGTACAATGTATCGTCATTCCAGTGGGGATTTATCTTTGCAAGCTTCTTAACGATGCGATTATGTTCTCTGTGAAAAATTGTATGAATAGGGGACAGTCCTGGCTGTTGGTTCACGCGAAAGTCACCTGTAGAAAGAATTACATGAACATGTAAATGAATTAGATTGCTCGCTGGAGCAAACACAGGGGTCTACACCCCTTTCTATTTTCTACACAATATTCATATATACTAACAAGGCGTGCAACTCTCTGAACGGTTATTCGTACACCACAAGGACAAATAAGTATGTAACTCTATCGATTTACACGATATGCCCATAATTCATTCGACTGTTGAAAGTCAAGCCATTTGTCTACTAATCTAATATACTTTTCTAACAGATTCTTATGCATTTCGACAACTCCAAGAACGCTTTTCTCCAAAGTTGACGTAATTTGAGATCCTCGACTAACCTTCGGGTCTCACTATATCACAGTGATAACCTGACTATGTACAGTTCAAAAATGGAAGTATTCAATAAAACGACCGCATTCTATCACCAACCTCCGTTCAATTTTCGTCCTCAGTGTCAAAGTGGTGGTATAAAATTAGCGATATTTCTGAGTTACTTTCACTTCGTCGAGGAAGCTGCCAATGTGTGTGACGTTACAAGTCCGATGGAACGACTAACCCAAAACCACAAAACCCTACAAACTACAATACACAGCAAACCCTATTTAAGGGGATAGTTTACTGACACAACCCCTTCTAGAACGATAATTGTAACCGTTGTTATTTGAAGGTGCAATATGAGGGACGTTCATTGAATTGTGACACTGTTGAGTTTTATGCCTTCCAACAAAAACGAGCGCATTTAAATTATTGCTGCTTCACAATGAAGTAATTGTTCATATTTACTGAAAATTTCGTTACAGTCCGTGAAGCAGTTAAGATATTATACAGTGGAGAAAACATTATTCTTTCCCAATAAACGCGTTTACTCTAAAACTATTATTTCCCATGCAAACAGGTTGGAGCCAGATCAGACGCCGGGAAACCCGACGTCTGATCAGGCTCCAAACTGTTTGTCACTCAGATAAAAATAGATAGTGAAAAATGTAATTACGTTGTTATTTCCTACATTTTAATGTTTTGCGTTTGCGTTTCTTTTGCGTTTACATAGGAAAGAATAACGTTTTTTCCACTGAAGAAGAATGTCATAGATACTGGCTATGGTAGTATATGAAATGGGCGTACCGGGAAATAAGGGCTTAAGGTAAAACCCCAATGAATTTTAAGATGTCGATTTCATAGACATACTTTGAATTTGTTTTTGATAAATGGAAGATTTTGTAGTGTCATGAATGTCACTTTCCATTAAAACAAACAATTTAAAGATTACTAGTTTAACTTAAGGACAGTCACTATTCAATTTGGTCAATGACAAAGTTAAAGCTGCTGCTGTGGGTGATTTACTAAAACAGCATGCAAGAAATGCATTTAAATATATAACTGACCGTGTTGTTAACATATCGGGATAAGATCAAATGCTTTTGATACGGGAGTGTAAAGTTGGTGGAACCCTCATCTTCTCATTGAGTATGATACTACATACTCATGAAACCCTTGTCAAAAAGCAGAAATATATACAGATTACACATTTTCTGAGCTGCCTGAAAGTGATTTATAATTATAAGCAATAAAAACAAGTCATTTTATCGCCAGATTATGCAGTTACGTTCGAAATCCGATCACGCATTACTTTAATTGAACAACCAATAGACCGAATAGTTATGAGAGGGTTTATGAAGTAAGTATACTGAAGGAAAAAAGAACTATTATACAAAACATAAACCTTTAAGATGAATTTAAATATATGCCTTATAAATAAAATTTTAGTTTTTCCCCACCTGTTTAATAGTAACTGATTCCTGGTAAATAAAACGATAACCCAGCTGTATCGCCTGGTTAATTCAATATTATATAGCTCTTATTTTTGTTTATTTTGTTCCTTTTATCGAGGCAAGATACCTTTTTGTGCTGAGTCATATTTTAATGTAGGCTGGGTCGTATCGTTTTACAGCATCTCCGGGGTAACCATAAAACGTCATTTCCCCCCTTTTTAAATTCAAATTTAAATACTAAAATAATATATTTATATCGAAGAGGAATGTATCTGATGATTGGACAGAACGAAGTATGCACGAATCTCATATTGCCCGTATAATTACTCCGATGACATGATAAACTGAACGCCTCTCGTATATTCAGATAATGCAAATATATTAAGTTGCGTCCAATCAAGTGACACAATGTGACACTTTTTCCATTCTGTTGACAGTCATAACATGGGAGAGCTAACTGTACATGATTCATGGGATTTCCTTACGGAGAAAGAACCACAAAGCAAAGAACAATTTATTCCAAAAGGAGAAACATTAGGGAAGTGTAAAAAGAAACCTTGGTGGAATAGATTTGCATTGAATGCTATTAATTAGAAAAGAAAAGCATGGAAAAATACCAAATGTGTAGAAGCCAAACAAACTATTAGAAATTTGCGAATCATTTTGTTGCGTTGTTTCGGTAATGCGATTGTGGTTTTCCTTTCAGGGAACACATCATTCATGTTCACATTATCTAATATGGTTTAAACATACATGTGTACATGCATACTAATTAAATGATTGTTTATTATTAGAAGTTACAGCAAATTTAATGTAAATAAAAGAAATGAAATGAATATGTTCGGCGTTTAAGCGAAATAAACGACAGCATTATTCCGTATCTTACTATGAATCGCTAGCGCGATTCATGGAATTTGCCGATAATTTTCTGTCGTGCATTACGCTTAAACTCTGAATAAATTTAGTTCATTTCTTAATTTAACGCAAACAAAAAGCAAATGCATTGTAATTAACCCTTTACCCCATAGAAGCGACTTTTAGCGAATCTGATTTATTCATTCGCTGAAGAAAATAGTTCCAATTTAATAATTTAATATATATTATAGGGAAAAAATTCAATATATTCTAGCACAGGATAGCTTAAAGCAGGCTGAAAGTAAAGCAGAATGCGCCTTAAGCGCATTCTGCTTTACTTTCAACCTGCTTTAAGTAGTAACCTATTTTCAATTCTAGAAATAGGCTATCAGGTAAAGGGTTAAACGTGTAATGGACAACTTTTCGACATCTATGATTATTCAAATTAACAGTTGTGGCAGTTTGGAGCCTGGTCAGACTTCGCGTTACCCATTGCATTGGAAATGATACTTTTACAGTGGAGAATGTTCCCAATAAACGCGTTTACGCTAAAACTATTATTTAAACAGTTTGGAGCCAGATCAGACGCCGGGTAACCCGGCGTCTGATCAGGCTCAAAACTGTTTGCCACCAAGATAAACATGAAATATCAGAATTGTTCAAATGTTGTTCTTTTCTACGTTTTAGTGCTTTGCGTTTGCGTACGTTTGCGTTTAAACGGGAAAGAATAACAGATTCTCCACTGTAGCGTAAACGCTGTTTTTGGGAAGTAACAACGTCTTCTCCACTGAATACAACTGCAACTGCAGTTTTTAATCAACTTCTGACCTAAACTTACAATTTATTCCGATTTCACGCAGGAAAAGGTTAAGCTTTTGAACGCACAACCCCTGTGTGAAAAGAGCGCTATATAAATCTGGTATAAAAATAATAATAATCCCATCCCCTGAGAATAGAAACTTGATCCGCACCTGGCTACTGTGTATTTACCTGCTCTGGGACAGTAGTACTTTTTGGGATGTAAAGGATATTTCAGTCTGCAGTTGGCGCTGGATGCGAAAATTCCAAGTTTTCTTTTGATTATTTCCAGCAAACCTGCCAAACAATATAAAAGAAAACATCGTCAAAAGTCCCAATTAAAATTAGCGAAAGTGACATTTTCAATAGTGTCTTCTTAACCAATATATGCCTTGATATTGCAATATTTACATTCACCCTGTAAAGTCTTTATGTAATCCTATTAAAAATATGCAGTACATCTGCCGATGAACCTACACTTCCAAACTGTTTTTAGCCAGTTCGGATTTCCCACGTGCTATTCGTGGACTTCTTCAAATAGACTACATCGGGCACTTAACACTAAGCTCCCATTGGTCGACGGTCATATGACACTAGCGGAGTGATACAGACCCATAGGTCGTTGCCATCGCGTTGCTATGTGTGTAAATGGGTTAAGAAAACAACCGCGACCTGTATTTTTAGAATGTGCTTTCGCAATAGATATTCAAGTTGCACTGTTTTTTGTTTGCCTTGTAAGTCTTTTCCATTCACAGAGAGAAAGTTTACTGGAAAAAATCCTGAATTTTTAATACAGTTACAGTACATGTAGTTGGGACTACTTTCTCACCATATTTAGAAACTGGAATGGCTATTACATCGACATTACATCTATCAAACCTCTTTGACCGGCATATGATAAATTCTTATACAGAAAAACAAATCTGACCAATAAACACATTAAATTGACAAGACAGAAAACATAAATATGAATATAAGGAATAAACAACATCTCTTTGCCGCTCATGACGATATGACTACATTAGCTTCGGGGGTAAAATAAACGTAAACGCCCTTCGGGCGTTTACGAAATTTACCCCCTGCGAAGCTAATGTAGTCATACCGTCATGAACGTCAAAAATATGTTGTTAATTCCTATAATTAACTATCCCTAAGTGGTTGTTGGATGTTGTCATTATAAATACAGTGCTCCCTCTCTACAACGGCCCTCCGCACAACGACTACCTCCGCACAACGACATTTGTCGCTGTTCCCAAGAAAAGTATGTCTAATGATCACTCTGCTGCAATATCGTCTGCTTAAAAGTGTTATCTGCTGTTTTTCTTACTTAAATGACATTTTGACAGAAAACACATAATTACGAGAGACAAACAGCTTGAATCCAGATCAGACGCCGCGTTACGCGGCGTCTGATCTGGATTCAAGCTGTTTGCAAATGTCGCCAATTTCCCTCCCTATAACGACTCCCTCCGAACAACGCACATATTTTTTGTCTCCCATTGGATGTCGTTGTAGAGAGGGAACGCTGTATACAATGGATACAGTCCTCCCTCTCTACAACGACACTTAATTGGCGACCCAAAATATCGTTTATATTCAATTTGGTAGTGTCGTCTGCAATATGTTTAAAGTCAACTTTAATGCTGTTTTAATCAAAAATGTCGATACGAGTGGCACACACTTTGGATCCTGATCAGACACCGCGTAACGCGGCGTCTAATCACGATAAAAAATGTTTGCAAAGTCGTCTTTTGGCGCCGTTTGCAGTGAAAGAAATATGTCTTTAGTTACATTACGATAACATGGGCTCGCTAAACGCATTTGTGCCCAATGGATTCTTCCATGTTTTATATTTTGGATTAGTCCATTTTTTATTTAAGGGATGTCTGGTCAAATTTTTCATTTTCATTTTGTTTTATATTGAACTTCCTATCAGCAAACAGTGTAGACTCTGATCAGAGTCTACACTGTTTGCCTATGTCTCATACATGGGATCGTGGGCACAAATGGGTTAAGGGTGTATCAAACCCAAAAGCGAAACTTTCAAAAGTATCAAACAGATTTTCGTTCATGTTTATTTTGGAAGAGCATTTAATGATAAATAACTAAAATAACCAGAAAAAAATCACATGTTGGTGTGCGTTCTTTTTCACTACGGCAATTAGGAAAAGATGTGTCAAATTCGGGTTGTATCTCAAATGTTGTCAAATTTAACGTATAAGCTTCAGTAAAATCTATTTTAGATAAAAATAAACACCGTAATTTTGTTTTCATTATGTATACTGTATCTATGGAAGTATTTTCCACATAAAGAAACCAGATAAAGACCAACCAGGCACTAGATTTGTTAAATATGAACCTCTGAATCAACAACATATGGGTTTGTTTGGAGTTTTTTTTATTGTGGGGGGGATAGATAAAAACATATTTCTAGTATATTACTCTTTCTTATATTGGACTATACCAAGGCAATTTAAAATATGAAAATAAATTGAAAGGTTAGTGTTGAAAATTTGAGTTATTTAAGAAAAATGAGTTATCTCCCTTAACAAATTTTACAAAACAGTTCCATATCAAAACTATTAAAGCTTCCTGAATTTCACATTTGGTGCCTGTTTTTGTCTTTAAACAGTCTTTCTAAGAGGAAATACTACCATAGACGGGGAATGAATACTACAAAACCAAATTGCAATGTGTGTTTTCATTTGAAATATAATTGATTGAAGCGGGTTCTTGAAAAAGGTCAAGATAAAGAAAAATCAAATCCTAACCTGACACACCTTTTAGAAATGGCCATAATGCCAAAATGTGTACACTAATATATTATATGTTTCTATTTATCCATTCATCATAAATAGCTCTTCAAAACAAAACCATGATAGAGTATTTTTATTAACTTTGATAATTTCACATTTTCATGAGTTTGATACACCCTTAAGCCGGATATACCTGTATTTCAACGGTAAAACGGGGCTGGGCTACGGGTAGGTTCTACTCAAATAATTGCATCGGCGCCATATAACCATTTTATGTGACTCGGTATCGCGAAATCCAAACCACTCAATCTCAAATTATTTCATCTTATTGTGAGTTTGCAGTAGTATGACTTTTGTTACATCTTTTACGCCAGTACCAATATAGTGGAGAAAACGTTATTCCTTCCCAATAAACGCGTTTTCACTAAAACTATCATTTCCATTGCAAACAGTTCGAAGCCAGATCAGACGCCGGGTAGCCCGGCGTCTGATCAGGCTCCAAATTGTTTGCCACTCAAATTAACTTGAATGACCATAATTGACGAAACGTTGTCCTTGTCTACGGTTTATTGCAATAGGTTTGCGTTTCGTTTGCGTAAAACGGGAAAGAATAACGTCTCTTCTGTACCACGCACCTCCTGGAACGCGTAATTCAAGTGCATCATCGTCTTCCGAGTCGTAGACCATGGAGGCGTCAATGACATGTGTCTGTCTGTTCTCTTGGTCGGCATATGGAATACCTGAACAAAGACAATTCATTTCGTCATGTTTATTATTTTTGAACGCTACATGTAAATAGTACAGTACAGCCTCTGTATTGTGACCACTTAATTGTGTTAATTTTAGATTTTTATGACACATGACTTCTTAGTTTATACATATTTTATTCTTTTAAACGTACAATACATGTTAATACATATCATAGTACAAAAGGATTAGGTCGAAAGCATAATACTTATGGAGACCCTCTCCTCAACACTGATATTTTACACAGGTGGAACAAATTTGTACAATAACACCTCTCCATCACGGCCACCTAAACTTTGCCAGTTGGTAGTTTAAAGGGCAATGGACGTCTCAGAGGAAGATGAAAGCAAAACAGAAGGGTAAATAAAGGGGAAATCCACTCTACTTTCATCCCGCCTCCAGCAACCACCTGACCAAAACAAACATTAACATCTTACTCTTATGTAGTGCCTTAGAAGTGGTCGTAAAAGAGAGGTGTTACCGTATAGTCTAAATGTCAATTTAAAAGAATAAATTGAAACAAGGAAATTTGCCAATTACATTTTGTATATGGTTGTTCTGGAACTAAATATCGACACCTGAGAGAGATGTCCATCACGGCCCTGTGAATGCTACCAAGGTCTATTATCTCTTGCCCTCAGTCAAATCGCTTTGTTTGATAAAAGATTGCACGGCAGTAAAAATTGTTTTGTTGGTTTCAGTACTTAGTAAAGCGTCTAGAAACAATTTAGTTGTTGCAGGCCGTATCGGATTCACAATACAAGATTTGTTCGTATAAGTAAATACCTGGGACAGGTGAAAATGTAGTGTTGAACACTTTCTATTTCTCCACAAGTACAAAGAGGTGAATCGATAATATTCCGGTTATTTTGAAACAAAGTAAGATTTAAGCTACTTGAATTTGGGTTTTTCTGTTTCCATGATAATAATAACATGGTATATTAGTGGAAGCCGTATTAATATTAATTGATCTCTTAAAAGATAATACAGATTTAGAATTTCTAGTTTCTACAGATAATGAGTTCCAGTCACGAATCACAGATGGTAAAAAAGAATCGTAATAAAAGTGTGTCCTAGCATAAATGGACTTGACGTTATCAGCATTTCTAACAGGATATCTAGATTCTTGGCCAACAAGAGGAGGAACAAGTTCAGAGTGACGTTATCAGTATTTCAAACAGGATATCTAGATTCTTGGCCAACAAGAGGAGGAACAAGTTCAGAGAGATAGTCTGGTGTAAGATGATTAATCATTTTGTAAAAGAGTATAAGCTTATGTTTTTCCTTCTTGCATCAAGACATTCCCAACCTGTTTCAATTTCTAAATTGTTAATGGATACTAATTTAGTTGCGCCAGTTACTATTCTGGCCGCTTCATATTGTATTTTGTCTAAAAATAAAATTCTGTTTGAGTACAATTATCCCAAATTACATCAGAATATTCTAGTAAAGGTCTAATGAAACTTAAATAAATAATTTCAAGTGATTTTCTATTCAATTTATATTTTAACTTACATTAATTCTATTCCAAGCCTTTGATTTAATGTTATCGATACGTGTATGCCATGCACCATTATTTGACAAATAAACAACAAAATGTTTGTGCGATTCATATTCCTCAATACCTGTATCTAACATGTTTAGTTCTGGATGAATGGGTTTATTTATTTTCCTAGAAATGATAATGGATTCTGTTTAAGACGGATTAAAAGTGACACGCCACGACTTTGCCCATGTGGTAATTTTGGCTATGTCAGAATTCAAAGTAACAGCCGTAGTGTTAGCATGTTCAACAACTAAATACAAACTTGTATCGTCAGTAAAAAGTCTTATATTAGATTGTATATCAGTTACAATGTCATTTATGTAAATTAAAAATAAAAGAGGACCAAGTATCGAGCCCTGTGGCACACCGGCTTTAATTGATGACCAGCTAGACCCTGTCACGGGTATGACAACACGTTGTCGCCTATTTGAAAGATAGCTTGAAAACCATTTTAAAAGTATTTCGGATATACCAGTTGATTTAAGTTTGGCAAGAAGCCCCTTATGCCATACCCGGTCAAAAGCTTTGATTATACCGAAAAATACCGCTCGGATTTCCTTTCCTTCATCACGAGCCTTACAGAATGTATGATAAATAAACGCTAATTGATTTACAGTGGAATCACCGGGTATAAATCCAGGTTGAAACGATGATATAAAATTAATGTTTCTGAGGTAATTAAATAAGTGTTTAAAAACGATACGTTCAAAAGCGTTGTCAAGGTTACTTAGAAGTTAAATTGGGCGATAGTTACTTACTGAAGATGGGTCACCCTTTTTAAAAACAGCACATACGTGGGCCTCTTTCCACGTTAACGGCACAATTCCTTCACTTAAAGATTTATTCATTAGATCACAAAGAGGATAACAAATTATCGAAGAGAGTTCTCGAAGAATACGATTGTTAATTTCATCAGGTCCCGAGGCTTTGCCTAATGGGAGAATATTTAAAGTGGATTCAACTTCTTCTGGTGTAATAATGAAATCAGGCATTATGGTGTTAGTTACATATCGTCCCATTGGTGCAAAAAGGTACAAAGTAACATTTTGGTCAAAAATGACTTTTCTACGGTTTGCGAATGGAATTCATTAGTTCTTTCATCTGTATAAAAATCTAAGCTAGATGTACAGTATGTAAGAAGTTATAGCAGTATGTAAAAGGGTACCAAGTGATTATTGACTATTAAGTTTGTGCAAAAAGGAACCATGTGCACTGAAATTTGTGCAAAAAGGTACCATTTGTCATATGGTACCTTTTTGCTCAAAATACTTTTTTGAAAAATGCAAATGTAAAGTGTAATAAGGTACCATATGACACATATTTCCTTTTTGCACTAACAAATACATTGACTTCAACTCAGGTATGTATAGGAAGTGTGCACATGGTACCTTTTAGCACAAGATATGAATACACAAAGCTGACCCTAATTAACTGCACAAGGTTTGGGTACACACACATCTGATTCTAATTAACTGATAAGATAGTTGGTGGTGTCCGTTTGTATTACTGATAGTGCAGGTCAGTCCTTAATGAGCTTTTGATAAGCAAGATTCATTGTACAGTGTATGCAGTTATACCTGGAATGCCTTTCAGTAAAGATGTGAATTGTTGAGACTTAAAATGGAAAACACAGAAAATTAACATTATATTTTATAAGCATACACTTTTATTTTGATCTAATGACAATATTAAATCACATTTTTCTAAATGCATTTTAACTGCATACATAGTATTTTCATACTGTACTTTCAAATAAGGTGCTCAATGTTGCATGCATGCTATATTACGTTGCAAGCACTACATTTATGAATATATTCTCTTCTTTCTTTTTGAGTTTACATACTATAACATGTAAATGTAAAATATGTATAAATGAGCCGCTTCAGGCGAAAAGGTACATGCTGGCATATGCAGCCAATGTAGCTTCAGATCAGCCTGCGTATCCGCGCAGTCTGATCCGCAGCTACACTGTCCGTTTATTGGTCAAATGACCCTGTTCTTCAATCCCTCAGACAGTGTAGCTTTGGATCAGACTGCGCGGATGCGCAGGCTGATTTGAAGCTACCCTGACCGCATATTCTAAAATGTACCTTTTCGCATGAATCAGCTCAAATGTGCATTGATAGCTGAACAGTATCGTTGATATATTTCATTTATAAGGTGTATTTCATTTACAGGTAAATGACACAGAGTGGTCTGATGATGACTTCTACTGTACGCTGGAAGCGAATAAGTGTGGCCAGCAAGACAGTAGTGACGACACAGGTGATGACGTTCCTTTGGCACGACTTGTACGCCAAACTAAACGAAAACCAGTGAAGAGGAAGCTGCTTGACAACGACACAGACACAGACAGTGATGATCACGATACAACAACGACATATGCACCATCTAAAGCAGATATGAATCCTAGTGACTCAGAGCACGATGATAATTTAAAACTGGACAAGAAAACTGTCAAAAAGAGGAAAATAAAACGGTCCAGAATAAAAGGCTGGACAAAGAAACCTACACGAATCACGGCTAGAAGTGTGTCAAACACTAAAATCAGAAGCAACACAGACACTGCAAAAAAGCTGCAGAACTTACTGAAAATATTGAAAGAACGTAGTAAAAGAAAGACAGGAAGTGAGTTAGATCAGCAAGAGACAGGAATCTGTCAGAGAGTTTGTGCGACGGTCACATACTGCACGATTGGATGCCATGTTAGCCAGCAATGAACTTAAAAGAGTTATCATATTTGGTGATGGCAACTGCATATTTTCTGCTATCAAGAGAAGTTGCAACATAGAAGAGAGTATTGACAACATTCGCATAGGGGTGTGTGAGTTAATGAAGGAACAGGCGGGAAAATATGCTCCATTTTGTGCTGGATCGTCCAATGTTCCACGTTGAGATGCTTCAGGGGAGTGGAACTTGGGATTTAGACATCATAGCAGATGTGGTTCCAATGGCTCTATCAAATAAGTACCAGTCCAATATTCGGATATATTCAAGCTCAATATCAACCCCTGTCATTGATATTAACTCTGATCAACAAACCGAAAACCGTATTACTTTGGCATATATAGCAATTCGTGGACATGAGCACTATGGTGCAGTGGACAAAATTGATGCCGATGTTGACTCACCATCATCACTAAATGACCGAGACGAAGAACCGACAGAGCAAGCAGGGACCGCTGTCCAAACAACCCTGCACAAAAGAGCATCATATCGAAGTCCACAAAAGAAACCCTCCAGTCGCAAAAGGAAACGCGCCCCAGATAGGTGGGGAAGAAATATCAGGAAAGTCAAACGAAGCAAGGGAATGGAATATACATCAACAACTGGTAAAACTGTATGTGCTAAACAAGTGCAGCCACAAAACTGTTCAAAGTGTAGGTTCAAGTGTAGTGAAAACTTCACAGAAGAACAGCGACACAGTGTGTTTGATTTTTACTACAGCTTAGAAAGATATGAGCGCCAAAGGCAGTACATTTGCGAAATGGTTGACAAACAAGAACCAGTGAGAAAAGGCAAGAACATTAGGTCTTCTTCAAAAAAGTTTCACCTGGTAAATAACAAAAAGAGAGTACGTGTCTGTAGATGTTTCTTTTTGAATACATTAGACATCAAGAGAAAGACAGTTGATTACGCATTAGGAAAGAAAGAGCATGGATCATATGGAAGTAAGGATATGCGAGGAAGATGCTCTTTAGCAAATAAATTAAAAATCAACCTAGTTGATGGTGTGAAAAAACATATAGAGTCTTTCCCAAAAATGGAGTCGCATTACGCTAGACAACAATCTAAGAAAGAGTATCTTGCACTGGAGTTAAACATAAATGTGGCAATTGTACAAAACAGAATGTGAAAAGAAAGGTTTTGAATATGTTAAACAATCCAAGTACCGGGAGATATTCTGTGAAAGTTACAACCTTTCTTTCTACAAGCCTAAGAAAGACCAGTGTTCTTTATGCACATTATATGAACGGAAAAAGGCGGCAAACTCATTGGATGAAAACCTGCAGCAGCAATATTATGAACATCAAATGAAGAAAACACAAGCACGTAATGAAAAGGATCAGGATAAATTAAGGGCCAAATCAGATAAAAGTGTTTATGTGCCGACATTTGATCTACATGCAGTTCTCACCACGCCGTGTACCCTAGTGAGCGAATTGTACTATTCTCGGAAACTGTGCTGTTACAATCTAACGATATATTCTCTTGGAGACAAAAAGGTTGTTTGCCACGTATGGGATGAAAGCCAAGCAAAGAGGGGTCATGTGAAATTACCACGTGCTTGCTGAAAAATACACTCTCTGTCTGCAAGACAAGCAACATTAGAGAAATAATATACTACTCGGATTCTTGCGGAGGACAAAACAGAAATCAATATGTTACAGCATCTCTTTTGTATGTATTGTAACAAGCACAACAGCTGGAAACTATAAGCCACAAATTTCTTGTTTCCGGACATTCACAAATGGAATGTGACAGTGTCCATTCTACAATTGAAGGGGAAAAGAAGAAGACCCAGGTGTATGTTCCATCTCAATGGTGCACCCTGATATCGTTAACTCGACAAACAAATCCCTATGATGCAGTGCCGTTGAAATTCAGTCATGTCATTGATTTTAAGGACTTTGTTGCAAAGCACTGCAAAAATTTAAAAACATCAGTCAGTGGCCAAAAAGTGAATTGGCTACTTGTGAAATGGATTCAGGTTAGGAAAGACAGCCCAAGGTCAGTTTATGTCAACTACTCCTTTGATGAGGATGCATTTATGGAGATTGATGTTCAAAAAGCAACCAGAGCCAATAGAGGAAGGGACGTGAAATGGCCTGAAAAGGAAACTGATTTGAACTTCTGCTACAGTGGGAAATTGCCAATATCAGTTCAGAAAAGGAGAGACCTTATGAGTCTGTGCAACCGAGACATTATCCCAGAGGATGTTCATGGATACTATAGTGCTTTGACAACTGGCTCCAAGCAAAAGGACTTTGTTCCATTCGAATCAGAAGGGGAAGATACTGATTAGGTGCTTCAGTTCAAGTGAATGTATGTATCAGAACAACGAGGAAATAAACTGAAGTCAGCTGTTCACTACGGCAAAACTAAACCCTATAGCCAAGAGTGATTAACAGTCAGACAATACATGCTAGTTGTCTGGATATAGTGCTGGATGTTCCTCATTGAGCACTTAATACATGTGGTGACTAATTCAACCATTTGTGACTAAAAGGAGGAGCATTTTGGAGGCTGATGAAATGTATATAACATTTAGCAATACATCCTTTTGAAAACTGTTAATGATAATGATTATTTTTGCATCTAATCATATTAAAATATGCACATGGTACTTTTTTAATGTTGATATTAGATAAGATTGTTTCCGAAAAAGTTGTGCAAAAAGGTACCATGTGATCACATGGTCCCTTTTTGTACCAGGTAAATTTCCAAAACGTTTTGTGCAAAAAGGTACCATAATCAAAAATCAATAAAATATCAATAACCAATTGACATAGTGTCTATCTTCTTTCTGTGATTAACGTTTAAAATGTGTTTGTTTAATATACCAAGTACTGTAGTTCTAGTACGTATAAAAGCTTGATTTTTTATATGGTTTCAAACCTTTAAACTTGTTTTTCTCAAAACTATAAAAATGTCGCTTGGTACCTTTTTGCACCAATGGGCGATATAAATTTGGAACAGAAACATTACCTTCATTGAGAATAGTTTGACTAGTGAAAAGATTGTTCAACAAATTGGCGTTATCAATTGTTTCAATTGCTTGAATATCGTTATCAGTAAGAATTGGTATTGAACATATTTGATCAGAAGACATAAACAATTTCAGCACTTTCCACCAATCTCTTGAGGTAAGTTCATCAGTTATTAGTTTATTTGACAAATTCATATAATATAAGGTTTTCGTTTCCCGAATTAAAGAAGTAATTTTATTACGAAGTTTCCTGAAACGGATCCCAGTGGTGAACATGACTTCTTATTTATTCTTATCTATAGATCAAGCATAAATCCTGTGGTTACAACTTCTAGAATATAAATGACGTGTCGAGTTGAGCTGAAATCCAGTGGTGTCAATTACTATAATTGGAAGATGGATGCATACTGTTGTGTCGAGTGGCGCTTAAATCCATTGGTGACAACTACTAGAATAGACAGGTGGATGCATAATGTCGTGTCAAGTGGACCTTAATTCCTGTGGTTACAGCTACTAGAATTGACAGTTGGATGCATAATAATTTGTCAAGTGGAGCTTAAATCCTGTTATTACAACTGTACAAGAAGAGACAGGTGGGTGCATTATGACGTGTCGAGTTGAGCTGAAATCCAGTGGTGACAACTACTGGAAGTGGAAGGTGGATGCATAATGTCGCGTCGAGTGGCGCTTAAATCCATTGGTGACAACTACTAGAATAGACAGGTGGATGCATTATGTAGTGTTAAGAGGAGCTTTAAATCTACTAGAATTGACAGGTGGATACATTACGTCGTGTAGAGTCGAGCTTAAATCCAGTAGAGAAAAATACTAGAATTTACAGGTGGATGCAAAATGTCCTGTCATGTTGAGCTTAAATTCAGTGGTGACAACTACTAGAATAGACAGTTGGATGTATAATGTCGTGTTAGAAGGAGCTTAAATCCAGTAGAGACAACTACTAGAATCGACAGTTAGATGTATAATGTCGTGTCAAGTGGAGCTTAAATCCAGTGGAGACAACTACTCAAGTGGAGCTTAAATCCAGTGGAGACAACTACTAGAAGAGACAGGGTCCAAGGTTATAAAGTGTTTGAGCTGAGTCTGAGTGTGTTCTCAAGCATCTGATTGGTCAGATTTGAGCCTAGGCTCAAATCTGACCAATCAAATGCTTAAGAACGTTTTTAGACTCAACGCAAAAGCCTTATAACCTCGGACCCTGGTGGATGCACAATGTCATGTTGAGTTGAGCTTAAATCCACTGGAGAAATCTACCAGATGATATAGATGGATGCATTTTGTAGTGACGAGTAGAATTAAAACCCACTGGAGACAAGTACCAGAAGAGACAAGTGAATTCCTTTAGTTATACAATTTCTTCACAAGGTACATGAGGATTTCTTCCCGGCTGTGAAAAATCATGTTGCCCGAGCCGTTAGGCGAAGGTTACATATTTTACCAGCCGGGAAAAAATCCGCATGTACCCTGTGAAGAAACTGTATAAAGAATTTATTATACTGCAAAGTTTTTATTGTTCAAAGTTGTTAGAATTTGTTTCATAATCGATGAAAAATAAATAAAGTTTAAAAAAAAATGAAATATTTCGGAATGTGTCGTGCATAGCGCTCAAAGTAAACAGTAACAAATCGTGTCAAAACACATGACGTTGAGCGGAAATGACGCCATATGTTTATGACGGTTGTTATTCAAAAGAAAAATGGGCACGCTCGTATATAGACGTCGGCATCAAACTTTCCAAGAAAAAATGTGACTCTTGAAAGATCCCTCCCCCGATTAGTTCTTATCCGAAATAGACTTAAAACGGAGGATGCACGATTGAATGCACTCACTCCTGTCGAGCAGTCGGTCGCCCTATTTTCTGCAAAGACTAGAGGGCCTGTCAGCCAATGATAACAGCTGCATTTCTACATACTCTGTCAGCTCACACACTGTATAGATGCAACGGGGACGCTGCCGTCATTACGTTGAAGCTCGAGTCAAGTCAACGTTGATGCTGGTAAACAAAGATGGCGCTGTCCATGCATTTGGACGAGGTAAGCACATAAATTGGTTATTTGAGAGAGTGTTTCTTTGAAATATCAAAAAAGGAATAGTGTCACGGAATAACCCGGTTCTATCTCCATGCTCCGGTGCTGTCGTCTCGTTGGATAAACGCTTGTTAACGAAGTTTAGCCAGAAAAAGTTTTGACAGATACGGGAAATCTTGAAACACTTGGTGTCTATACCTCTAACAACGATGTTGTTTTCTCATTTCTGGATTGCTATGCATACCAAATGATCCCCTAACGGACTCTTTTGATAATTTGATACAAAAAAGGCTGCTGTAGTGCGTAGTAAAACATATTTGGACAATTATAATAGAGAACGCACTCCGCTGCCGAACACGTGGCAACGTTGATACTGCTGGATGAAAAAATGGCAATCTAATTTTTAAGTGTTTTTTGTCTGTTTAAAGACCATGTTTTAATGCTGTGCACCTTTTTATATGTTTAAGAGTATAGTTCACCAAACAACGAGTAATAATTCGTGTGTAACATTGCTCGGACTTAACCCATCTACATTCTAAGATCGAAGTTAAGCTGTACAATGAGAGGATGGCGTAATAAAGCGCATTCACTCGCCCCTCTTTCAAGATTTCCAGTATCTATCAAAACTTTTTTCTGGCTAAACTTCGTAAACAAGCGTTTATCCAACAAGACGACAACACCGGAGCATGGAGATAGAACCGGGTCATTCCGTGACACTGTTCCTTTTTGATATTTCAAAGAAACACTCTCTGAAATAACCAATTTATGTGCTTACCTCGTCCAAATGCATGGGCGGTGCCATCTTTGTTTACCAGCATCAACGTTGACTTGACTCGAGCTTCAACGTAATGACGGCAGCATCCCCGTTACGTCTATACAGTGTACCTGGTGTCAGGTCTACGGTTCGGTAGCCTTTCAGAAGTAAAGAATTTACTTTGCAGTATAATAAATTATGTAGTGACGAGTAGAGATTTAATTCAGTAGTGACAACCACTAGAAAAGTCAATTGGGTGAAATATGTAGTGTCTCGTGGAGATTAAATCTAGTGGAGACAACTTCTAACAGACATTGGGTACGTTATGTAGTTTCAAATGGAACATAAATCCAGTGTTGACAACTACTAGACGAGACAGTGAGCGCGTTTTGTAGACGCAACGGATAAAGCAATGAAAAGTATCTAAATAACTAAGATTTGAAGGCTTTTATTGAGAGTGATTTTAGACTGACCATATTTTTCGCACGATAATGCTACACAGTGAAAAAACAGTGGGGTGCATTATGTTGTTCAGTGAAGAGATCAAATCCACTGGAGGATACTAGATATTCTGTTGAATGTGGCTTAAATATATAGTGATGACAACTACTAGAAGAGACAGATGGGTGCATTGTGTAGTGGCTAGTGTAGCTTAAAGCCACTGGAGATAACTACTCGAAGAGACAGGTGGTGCATTATGTAGTAAAAATGTTTACCAATAATTCTTATTGAAGTGGCAAACAGTTTAGACACTGATCATGCTCCGAATTTATATGTGCCAGATCAGGTTTTAAACTGCTTGCACCGGACAATCCGAGTTTGGGAAACTAAGGTTTCAGGTGCTCGTGTCATAAAACTTCGTACGTCAAATTTTGTCGTAAGTCCGATTTTAAAATTATGATTTATTTCTCTATCTAATCCTGTCTTGTGACACCTCTTTGGAATCGTCTTGAAAAGACGATTCCAAAGTGATGTCATTAGACAGGATTCGATTGCGAAATGAGAAGTTAAATGTATCTTAAAGTTTTGACTTACAACCGTTTTTGTCAAATCAAGTTTTATGAAACGGACCCCAGAGACATTACTACATACGATAAAATGCATTCTTACCGGTTCGGAACGTAAATTCAGATCTTGTTAATGACATACAATCGGAATCGAAAATTGGGTCACCTGGTGGAACTTCTATACTAAAACAGGAGTCAACACTGAAATAAAAAAGGGGGAAAAGGAGAAAAAGTAATATAGGAAAAAAGTAATACAGAACGCTCATGAGTATCAAAGAAATTATCCTGCATTAACTGTCGCCTACGAGGGATGTTCAAATAATTTTGATACTGGATCAATAACTTCAATAGAATGAGTGCAAAATGCATGTGTGATATATCATTTTAAGAACATTTCTTCGCCTACACGATGGTATAATGCACGATAAGATCACATAACTCGATGAGTCACAACATGAACCTAAATGACCCCTACTCGAGGACACTGGAACATAGCACTTTTTAGACATTACTTTTTGACGTTAAAACTTCTTAAAGAGTACAATATCCAGATTTGTTTTGGAAACATATATGTTTATGGCTAAATTTTAATATAAATGAAATTTTATTTCTTTTGAAAGGGTTAACTGTCTAAAATCTCACATAACAGGAGATCATTTTTTTATTATATTTTCAGTACGTGTTTAAAAGTAGCTCATTTTTTAATATTTTATGTTATAATAACATTTAAAACTGTGCAGTGTTTGCATAATTGTATTTGACAGAACATTTTATAACTTTTTCAAAATAATTAAGCCGTAATAATAATTAAAGTATCAAATTTTGTTTAGAAAATTAACTCAAATATACATAAAAAAGGTCCAGTGTCCTCAAGGAGGGGTCATTTAGGTTCATGTTGAAGCTGATAGAGTGATGCGATATTATCGTGAATGATATCACCGTGTCAGCAAAGAATGGATCTTTACAATGATATATCACACATGCATTTTTCACTTATAATAATGAAGCTATTGACCCAGTATCAAAGCTTTTTGAACTACCCTCGTACAATAAAGGCTATACATATAAAAATGAAATGGCATTTGATATGATTATTATGCCATTGATTAGAAAAACGTCGAAACCGGTTTGGTAGATAGCTTATTATATTATCAAATTAATTAAAACATGTACTCATGTTCGAAATTAGGTATCCCTAGCAGATGCGTTATAGAACAAGAGGACCATGGCCCACAAGTCGCTCGCCTGAGAACATTGTACCTAAGCTTACGGGGCAAGACAATATTGTGATATACATAACTATAAAAAGATTTTTAAAGGTTTTCCTATATAAGTCTATATAAAACTGATAAGCCCTGGGGCGGGCCCTAATTTGATCAAGGGGTCATAATTTGAACAATCTTGGTATAGGACCATAAGGCAAAGCTACATGTCAAACATAAATGATCTGAGCCTTACAGTTTCAGAGAAGAAGATTTTTAAAGGTTTTCCTATGAAAAACTTATAAGCTCGAGGGCGGGACCATTTTTTGCCTGGGGTCATAATTTGATCAATCTTGGTAGAGGATCACAAGGCAAAACTATGTGACAAATATTAAAGAGCTGGGCCTTACAGTTTCAGAGAAGAAGATTTTTTAAAGGTTTTTCTATATAAGTCTATGTAAAACTGATAAGCTCTGGAGCGTGACCTTTTTTGACCCGGTGGTCATAATTTGAACAATTTTGGTAGAGGACTATAAGGCAAGGCTACATTTGAAATATAAATGATCTGGGCCTTACAGTTTCACAGAAGAAGATTTTAAAAGGTTTTCCTATATAAGTCTATGTAAAACTGATAAGCCCTGGGGCGGGGCCAATTTTGACCTAGGGGTCATAATTTGAACAATCTAGGTAGAGAACCATAATGCAAAGCTACATGTCAAATATTAATGATCTAGGCCTTACAGTTTCAGAGCAGAAGATTTTCAAAGATTTTCCTAATAAGAAAAACTGATAAGCCCGAGGGCATGGCCATTTTTGGTCCTGGGGTCATACTTTGAACAATCTAGGTAGAGGACTATAAGGCAAAGCTATATGTCAAATTTTAAAGATCTAAGCCATACAGTTTCAGAGAAGAAGATTTTCAAAGATGTTCCTAAGAAAAACTGATAAGCCCCAGGGCGGGTCCATTTTTGGCCCAAGGGTCAAAATTTGAACAATCTTGGAAGAAGATCAGCAGGTAATGATACATACAAAATATCAAATGTCTCGGCCTTTTGGTTTCTGAGAAGAAGATTTTTAAAACTTTTCTTATGCATTAAAAGTTGTCTATACGGTCATGTTAGAAAATCTGATCCCACAGCAAGGGGAATAACTCTAGCCAAAAACTTTGAACAAGATTTCGTTCCTCCTTGTCACTGATGCTTCTGACAAAGTTAGGTTGAAATCGGGTCAGTGGTTTCAGAGGAGATGTTGTTTGAAAATGTGAACGGACGACGGACGGAATGGGATCACAATAGCTCATCCTGAGCCGATGGCTCAGGTGAGCTAAAACTATGCTCTGGATAAGAGGTGCATACACGGACAGCGGGCAGACAGACGAACACGCTAGCACTACACGTCCCCAACTTTAGGAGCACAAATGCTTTGCTTCAACATAGTTTGGACAGCTCATAAACAGACACAATGTGAACAGCCAAGCGCCATCAGGGTGTTTACTCTTTCAACACAGTGCTCCTGTTTAAAATATATTCGTTACATTTGCAAACAGTGTAGACCCAGATCAGGGAGCCCTCTGACCAAGGTCGATATTGGTTGCTCATTTAGAACAGCATTAAGTTACACCCACAATTCCAAGTAGATTAGTTCATGATAGTGTAGCTAAAAAGTCTACAGGCGAACAGAATAACCCACAAGAGTTATAGTGGAGAATCTGTTATTCTTACGTCATTGGTGACGTCATACAGTGGAGAATCTGTTATTCTTTCCCGTTTAAACGCAAACGTACGCAAACGCAAAGCACTAAAACGTAGAAAATAACAACTTTTGGACAATTCTGATAATTCTTGTTTATCTTGGTTGGAAACAGTTTGGAGCCTGATCAGACGCCGGGTTACCCGGCGTCTGATCTGGCTCCAAACTGTTTGCACTGCAAATAATAGTTTTAGCGTAAACGCGTTTATTGGGAAAGAATAACAGATTCTCCACTGTAAAGTCACAACGAGAATCTAAATAGTCTGCATACTTTTCCATATCTTCACCACAGCAGTCGAATCGTCCTTTAAAAGAAAACAAAATAAAACCGATTTACATGTGTTTTATATCGATTACTTCCGTTGAGAAGACGTTATTCCATTGTGAATATTTGTTTTCCATTTTGAATAAGTCATTTAATAAATTATGAGTTGCAAACAGTTTTAACCCTGATCATACATCGAGTTATTCTTCATATCTAGTCAGACTCTAAACTGTATGCGGTTCCTCCGTTGCCTAGTGGTTAACCCATTTGTGCCCACGATCCCATATATGGGACATAGGTAAACAGTGAAGACTCTGATCAGACGACGCATTATGCGGCGTCTGATCAGATTCTACACTGTTTGCTGATAGGAATTTCAATATAAAACAAAATGAAAATGAAAAGTTTGACCAGGCATCTCTTTTATAAAAACTCGACTAATCTAATATATAAACATGGGTATATTAGGGTTAAATTATGAGTTGCAAACAGTTTGAAGCCTGGTCACACATCGAGTTATTCGTCATATCTAGTCAGACTCAAAACTAATTGCTGAAATGACACTTGGTATTTGTTCAGTTAAAACTTGTTTATTTTGTATACTTTGTTAAAATGTCTAGGATCCACCCCATCGTCATATTTCTAGGCGATGGGAAACAAGTTTATACTGCTCAAACCAAATGATCATTTTAAACAGTTTGGATCATGATCACACGCTGTCTCTTATCAGGCTCCGAACCATTTGTTATTCAGATTTACATGAAATATCAAAAACATGTATGGTATAAATGTTGTCATAATGTGCATTTGGTGTTTGCGTTTTGTTACAATTGTAAAACTAAATATTTAATCATTCCAACTCATTCGTCGCCATAAGCGCCAATACGTGAGATCGTAAACAGTTTGGATCATGATCAGCTGTCACGTAATGCGGGGCCTGATCATAATCCAAACTGTTTGGTACTTGCCCCGATCTTTCTTCAGTTTACTTGGCTTAACTATCATTTTGAAAAAAAGATTGCAGATACGTTTACCAAGTCAAACGGTATAATGGCGATAAAAAGAGTTACCCCGGACGCTGTAACCACGCCATCAACTTTAAACAACTGCCGTCTGCTTTTATTTTTAAAATTTAATTTTAGGAATGTTGCCTTATGAAATATTGAAATGACTTGCAGACAATTTGAACCGTGATCAGGCGCCACTTTACTCGGCGTCTAATCAGGATCCAAATTGTATGCAAATAATCACTGTACTCTTGGTAATAGGACCGTCACACCATGACGTTCTGGTCAACGTTCTCTGAAGACAGAGGAAACGTTGGTAGTCGCCCATTGTCAATGGGATAGCGCTAGAAGAGCGTTGTGTGAACGCTAGTGAACGCTAGTAAACGTCGGAGATCGCCAGGAATCGTCGGAGAACGCTGGTCAAAAAAAAAGGTTTGAAAATCCACGAAACTTTTTTCTGAGATAAGGGTTCTTCAAACGTTAAATTTTAAACACAGGAAATCGTTTAAGAACGTTCGTCGAACGTTATATACTAACGTTCACCGAGCGTTGCATACGTTCGGCTACCATTAGTTAGTCGCTACTCTAGCGTTACATGTTTTTTACAAATCATTTACTTTGCAGTGAACGACTCACTGGCGACTTGTCAACGACCGCTGAACGGTCCCCTAGCGCGATTAAAGTAAAACGAACGTCCTTACTCTATTCTGTCGTTATTCACACGTTAGTCACACGCTCAACACGCTCGTCTAACGTTGACAAATCGTTCGTCGCGTGCCAGTGGCACGTTGCCACACGCTGCTGGTTTTCAGAGGTATCTTACTTGATCGCTGTTACATGCTTCTCGTGCGTTAGAAACACGCTAGTCGTACGTTAGGCACACGATAATTACACGCTATATGTGCCATTCTCATTCTAGAACGCTTAATAATGGAACATTTGAAACGTTCAGAGAACGATGACCAGAACGTTATGGTGTGACGGGCCCTTAAGGCAGTGAAAGAGACCCGATCGATCCTCGGGACATGGCAGTGAAGGGGTTGAGGCAGATGATTTAGAAATGAACTGAATTTTTTCGGCGTTTATACAAAATTCACGACAGAAAATGGTCGGTAAAAACAATGAATCGCGCAAGCGATTCATTGTATATTTGCCGATCATTTTCTGTCGTATATTTCTCTTAAACGCCGAAAACATTCAGTTCATTTCTTATACTTACATTATATTTGCTGTAATTTCTTATATTAAATGAACATTTAATTAGTATGTGTGTATGTTTAATCCGTATAAGAGGGTGTAACACGAATAATGTGTTCCCTGAAAGGGACAGCAATTTCGGTATTATTGAAGCAACGCAACAAAATCATTCGCGGAGAGCATATAAATAAGCCCCGCCTACTTTGCGAAGGGTGTCCACAAATCCCGCCCCTACAGAAATCGCGTATATACGAATCAAACGTCTTTTTTTCAACGGAATTGAACGGGGCAAGTGTAAATATCAAACTGGGTTTGTAAAGGACCTATCCATATCCTAGTAGATGGTAGCATAACCCCATTTTCTACTGTGACGTCATCAATTTTAAACGTTTGTCGCCTGCTTTTGTTTTTTAAATTATAACAGTATATATATTTTTATTTCAGAAATATTGAAATGAAGGTCAAACAGTTTTGATCTTGATCAGACGCCGCGTCACGCGGCGTCTGGTCAGAATCGAAACTATTTGCAAATAACTTGAACATTCGGGGTAAGGCAGTGAAGGGGTTAAAGCAAGCTGAAAGTAAGCTAGAAGGCTCCTTCACTGTTTGACTTACGTTAAAGGAACAATACTTCCGAAATTTATATGTGTGCATTTTCTATGTACATGTATTGAAACTAAATGAAATCGCGTGTAAGAAGCCTGACATATGCCCCCACTTCGTAAAGAATCTTACCTAAATGTGTCGAATTCTTGTCGTGTTGGTTTACATTTTAAGCGGGTTTGTTTACAAATAAGACAAACGGGCTGGTTCGTATGATTGCGTAAAGGTCACGCGATTGATACTAAGCGCATCGATAATTCATATACACTGAGTGACGTCATCAGAACGAAGCCGAACATTTCCGTTATGATTCGTCTTCGATCGAATGTCAACAAAAAAGATTTAAAAGTCGACTTGTTTTCACCAATTTCACGGGTTTGTAAGCAATGTTGCCTCAATAATCATCGGGGATTACTTCTTTTTATATGTTTAGATTACGAATGTGTCTACATTTTCAGGTTTTAAAATTGCGCGATTTTGACAAGTTGACAGTAACATTGGGACTTTAAATTAAGCAACCATCCGTCTAGACAATAGAAAACATGCTCTGGTGGAAGTGTTTCGATACACTAATGACGTACCTCGGTCAGGCATTCTTTGTGTTCGTGTCAGAGCCATATCGTGCGTTATAAACTGTCCCCACTGCATTACCATATAAGTGGCCTTTTTCTCTAACAGTAAAGGGCCCTGTGTCTGATGAATGATATTGCTGATAGCACGAGCGCTGGGTAAATCCCCACCACATGCGCTTGACGTTCGTGGACTCGATATACCTATAGAGAGATTCAAGAGGCATAAACAAGCTTCACACACATGTACATATCGTAGCTAGTTTCATACACAGGTGAGCGATGCATTGGTCTACAACCCCCCAAACATCATCCAAATATCATAAAATATCATGAAATTCATTTTCTAAAACCAGCAATTTTTTTGTATTATATACATTATCGATAATGTATATGATACAAAACATTTGCCGGTTTTAGAAAATGAATTTCATGATATTTTATGATACTTGGATGATGTTTTGGGGTTGTAGACAAACGCCCCGTTTACCTGTGGTTTCATATGGCTAAATAAGAATATTACAACTTATATAAAGAACCAGACTGATGAACAGTCCATATAAAACATAGTTTTACCAAACATAACTGGTGTAGACTTCCGATAACAATTCAAATATAATGTAAGATATGGAAGCAAAAGTTGCGGGAGTTTTTTGTTGATATTATTTTTACAGGTTTTCGGTGTGTCTATGTATTTTTAGAGTTATCCCCCTTTACAAACTTTTAGAAAAGAAATCTATAAATAATGTTTAGCTTTCCCAGTAAAAAAGGAAAAAAGATTGCTAATTTGTTTCGGTAATTATGATGATTTTATCTCGAGTTATGCCCCTTTGATACTTATATTTTAAGAGGTTAGCTGGGTAAGTGTATCGTACACGCACTTCGTGCCTGTACGAAACTTACCCAGCTAACCTCGTTCGTTTACAATCCCGTAAACCGCACAAACACGTCATTTATTCCTCAAATGTACATTTGTATTGCATATTGATTTAAAAATAACAAAACAGAAACGAAACAAAACTCATGACAAATCCCCCAGGCCATGACAAACAACATTATACGTTAAGGATGACACAAGACAAATTAATAGAATCCTCTTAGTTTCATTGTGGTCCTTACAATACAGTCTTGTGTGACATAGATAGAAGATAATAAATATCACATTAACTAAAATAAGTATAAAAAAACATTGTACTAAGTTATTTTAAAAAGTTAAAAAAAACAAAAAACGACCAAGACATTGATAATCTCAAAAAAATAAAAGGAGGTAAAGTTTCTAGAAAATGAACAGTCATATAAATTTAAAAATAAACAATTTTTTAAAAAAATCATAAACTTTTTAAGAGACGTTCCTTAACACGGGTAGTAAAAGCTGCAATAGTGTTCATGTTCCTAGAGGTCATTTAGGCTCATGTTGTGACTTATCGACTTATGTGGTATTATCGTGCGTTATTCTATCGTATCGGCAAAGAATTGTTCTTTAAAATGATATATCACACATGCATTTTGCACTTATTATATTGAAGTTATTGATCAGTTGGCACTTATTAAAAAATGCCCCTCGTCAAGGATTGTTTGAAATAAATCTAAACATGCGAGGATAATTTGGTTCACTCTACTTTCTACAGGTAACCACATGAGTTAGTAGAAATAATCTATTTCAACTTGTGAATACGACTGTTCACTTAAAACAAACCTGGTTCCGAGGTTATAGAGCGTTTTAGTTGAGTCTGAGTGAGTTCCCAAGCATTTGATTGGTCAGATTTGAGCCTAGGCTCAAATCTGACCAAGAAAATGCTTGGGAACGCGTTTAGACTCAAGTCAAAAGTTTTACAACCTCGGAGACTGGTTTCATCCTTTTTCCCCAATGGATTGTTTTACCCCATAAATATGCCTACATTTTATTCATCCACTGAAGAAAACAGATCTATCCACTTTAATCAGTCATCAATATGGACTGATTATCCCATTCTGAGTGACTTGTAACTGCTGTTTAAAATCGTAAGTTAACCCTTTCATGATCAAATTCTTCGGGAGATCTTACCCCTTTACCGCTTCATTGTCGTCTGTTTCAATTTTGTTGTCTGCACTGTCGTATCAAAGTTACAAAATAAGGCAGTACGCCTGAAGAAATTTCAAAAACGTGGGGAAAACAGTTTGGATTCGGACCAGACGCCGCGTTACGCGGAGTCTTATCAGAAGCCAAACTGTTTGCAAGCTCGCTTTTAAGCGTCATTGAGAGCGTAAGTTAAGCAGTCATACTAGACTGACGAGGCTCAAACCAAATTGCTTTGTTAACACATTAGCCCATAAATATGCCTTTTTACGACTTTTTTTTTGCCTTTACTGAAAAAAATAGTTCCAATTTATACTGTTACAATTAAGAATCATTTGAAGTATTTTCTATATTCTAGTAAATGATAGATTAAAGCAGGCTGAAAGTAAAGCAGAATGCGCCTTAGGGCGCATTCTGCTTTACTTTCAACCTGCTTTAAGTAGTCACTCATCATAAATAGTAGATCTAGGCTATGGGGTATGGGTTAAAGTGCATTTATCAATCTCTTTCTGATATAAATGATAAGACATTAACTTGTAGGGTACTTAGATATTTTAGCCTAGCATTCCGTTTCGTTATTATTTCTCTTGCCATAGATTCAAATGAGGTCGTCTGATCTAGAGTTTCATACAGATATTATACATTATGCATTGGTATCATTGTTTGGCCAGTGGATATTATATTGAAATCAGAATAAGATTTCAGCCTTTGTTAAGACCAAAATAAAATAGACTCGGTCTTTCCAAGGTGTAGAGACTGTTAGTAAAACAATAGCCACGAACTTACTGTAATGGGTTATTTGCTCTACATATTCTCAATTTCCTGTGTTCATGGCAAAAACGGGGAATGCTGAATAAAAAATAACTAATTCTTGACAACTGCTGACATGTCATTTACATATATAACGAACGGGGTCCTAATATGTACCATTGCGGCACACCACATGCTGTCGTGGCTAAGGAAAACGGTGTTCCCGAGACCTTAACAAGCTGACTTCATTAAGTCAGATAAGATGTAAACCATCTAATATATGAATTTGCGATACCTATAGACAATTTTACATTATTTGACAGAGGTTTAGCAATAAAGCGTACAGAATTAAACGATGCTTCTTTATATAAAAGCCACATATTATGTTAAAATTCGGATCCGTCTAAAAATCCCAAACCACTCCAAACCTCCCCATACCTGTACAAACCATTTAAAAACAACCCAAACTACTGGAATTCCTTTATATCTAATCACATAAAGCTTAAAATGGCGAATTTAAGCTAAAATAATGAATAAATGATAAATTAAAATTTAAATATACATGTTTTTCATTTCAAGTGAAGCAACTCGTTCAAAACTTAAGATAGCTATACGCAGTTACTTCTAGATATTAACCTATTATCCAAAAGCCTGTTTCTGGTTTTGAAGACAAGTATCTACTTAAAACAGGTTGAAAGTAAATCAGAATGCGCCTTAAGCGCATTCTGCTTTACTTTCAACCTGTTTTAAGCTACTATCTGCTAGAATAGGGAAAACTTGTTTTTAAAAGTGGTTTGAGGAGGCTTGGAGAGGTTTTGGGGAGGTTTATGGTCTTTAGATGGACCGTTAAAATTCTATATTCAGACACAATAGAAAACGATTAGGTCGGATTCATTTTGATTGTACAGCATTCCCTCTCTACAACGGCCCTCCCAACAACGACTCCCTCCTTACAACGACACTTTCCGAAATTCCCTAAACGGGACAATATTGTCTAACACATTTACTGCTGCAATATCGTCTGCTAAAAATTGTCGTCTGCTGTTTTTCTCGTAGTTACATAATAGACATATTGACAGAAAAGGGGAATGTGACGAGTGACAAACAGCTTGAATCCAGATCAGACGCCGCGTTACGCGGTGTCTGATCTTGATTGAAGCTGTTTGCAAATATAAGCCGATTTCCCTCCCTATAAAAACGACTCCCTCCGAACAACAAACACATTGTGTGTCTCCCATTGGGTGTCGTTGTAGAGAGGGAGTGCTGTAAAATGAGTCCGTAAGTAACCTTTTTCCAATTAAACTCAGTACACATAGCAATTTATTTAAAAAATTATCTAAAATAGTTGTGAAGAATGAGTTGAATACTCTGTAACCTTGATTTTATAAAAGCGTACGTCGCTGTCGCTTTTGAACCCAATGTTACTTGAGGAATGTTTATTCATACTATATAAGCCTATATTTTTCAAGCACTTCTTAATCGTTGCGATTGTATATTTTATGCATTTCTATAAGCTTCTTTTCGTATTGGTAACAACGACCTGTGCTTTATTTCTAAGTGACTTAAACCAGTTGAGGTTATCTTCAAATCTACCCCTATTAACTTTTTGGGAAACATTTCCAGTAGCTGTTAACACTGAAGTCACTTTTTGCCTTATTTTAACTTGCTTGAATCAACAACTTTTCTTAACAATGAAATCAAGATATTGGTCGAGGACTAAGGAGAGGGATACGTATCTATTTCATGTATATTTCTTTACTTCTCAAAGTTTGCTAAGCAACAAAGATAAATCACCATAGATACAGTGGAGAATCTGTTATTCTTTCCCGTTTAAACGCAAACGTACGCAAACGCAAAGCGCTAAAACGTAGAAAAGAACAACTTTTGGACAATTATGATAATTAATGTTTATCTTGGTGGCAAACAGTTTGGAGCCTGATCAGACGCCGGGTTACCCGGCGTCTGATCTGGCTCCAAACTGTTTGCACTGCAAATAATAGTTTTAGCGTAAACGTGTTTATTGGGAAAGAATAACAGATTCTCCACTGTACCAGTGCATTGACCCTATCATATCTCATCCCATAACTTCCAACTTTTTTGTTAGTTTTCTTTCAAATTTGGAATAGTTTTGGCCCTAGGTTTACGTTACAGATTCTGATATATTTTACCCTTATTCAGATCATGTAGGCGAAACCCGAGAAAATAATCAAAATGTTAAATTTCTGACAATTCACCGACTTTTTAAAATCCATTGAATTCTACATTTAAATGTTCTTACAGAAGTTATAATGGGTACAACTGAACATTGGAAGGTTAAACATTGTTTGACCAACGAATAGCATCTCTAAGAACATAACAATATACAATTCAATGGATTTGAAAATTTGGTGAATTCTCAGAAATTTCACATTTGGATAATTTCCTCGGGTTTCGCCTACAGGACCTGAACAGTTGTAATATTTTTCGAATCTGATAAGTAAACCTATCGCTAAAGCATCTCCAAATTTGGAAGAAATCGAACAAAAATGTTGGAAGTTATGTGATGAGAAGTGAAAGGGTAAATGCATTGGTATCTATGGTGATTTTATCATTGATGCTTAGCAAACTTTGAGTAGTATGTAGTATATATGTGCTCGTATAGAAGCTATATTAAAAGCAAAGAGTCTTTCATTTTCTCATCGCTTGGTGAATGCTCGAGGAAAAACGAGATCAAAGGCCTCGAAAATCAATTTTGGTAAGGAAGTTGTGATCAAATCAAGCCAGGAGTGGCTGAACGCGTGCTGGAGTCTTCATGTAATGAGAGAGTATCTTTTAATCCTTATCCTGCTGATCGCGACTTTACTAGTTTTTGCAAACAGTTTGGATCCAGATCAGACGCCGCATAACGCGGCGTCTGATCTGGACCCAAACTGTTTGACACTCGTCTTTAGGTTCCTTTAATTAAAAAATGTATAAATCTAAATTAAACACATTTTGCAGACGACAATTTCAAAGCAGACGACTTTGCAGCCAGATAAGGGTCAGGACACAGGTGACACCTGACTTTGGTCCATGAGTGATGACTTCCATACCTCCTTGGGGTTAAAGATATAACTTTGCCCATGGGTGCATTGCATGTATACTATGTACAATGAAACCCCTCTAAACCGGACATGTGTGGGGACAACAAAAATGTCCGGTTTAGAGGGGTTTCCGGTTTAGAGGGGTTTTAACCTTTTAAACAATTGTTTCTAGTATGGAAGATGGCTGACCACTTAAAGCAGGTTTAAAGTAAAGCAGAATGCGCCTTCGGACGCATTCTGCTTTACTTTCAACCTGCTTTAAGCTATCATCTGCAAGAAAGAATAAACTATTTTCTTCAGTGTAGGAATAAAGCAAAGAAGTAAAAAGGCGTTATTATGGTGTAATGGGTAAAAATAAAGAAGGGTTGGAAACGGGACCAAAGCTTTTGTCCGGTTAAGAGAGAATTCCGGTATTAAGAGGTTCCGGTTTAGAGGGGTTTCACTGTAATATCTTCATAAACTTCAAGTAGCAGAAATGTATGTATTATAGTTACATTTCTAACGTTTGAAAAGTACTGTGCTTCCTCTCTACAACAACACTCAATGGGAGACATGCATTGTGTGCGTTGTTCGGAGTGAGTCGTTATAGGGAAGGAAATTGGCTTACAAGTTACATTTGCAAATAGCTTGAATCCAGATTAGACCACGCGTAACGCGGTGTCTGATCTGGATTCAAGCCGTTTGTCACTCGTCATTAAGTTTTTTTCTGTTAAAATGTAACTTTGAGAAAAACAGCAAACGACAATTTTAAGCAAACGATATTGAAAAGGTTGGACAAAATTATCTTGTTTGGGGAACAGCGGCAAGTTTTGTTGTAAGGAGAAAGTCGTTGTTCGGCGAGCCTTAATGTGCTTTCTGTTTTACTGTCACTTTGCTTTAAGTCGCCTGTCTTAAGATTCTAATAATTAACTCACTTAAGTGATCGTCATAGTAAGGCAGTCTAAATAGAGAGGTTTTACATGGTTAATTACACAAAAAGATAAGAATATTCAAAATAACAAATTAAATTACAAATGTATTAATTAGCAACTTTTCTCTTTTCTAATATTTCTACCTCTAAGGGCTTTAAACCAAAGTCCAACTATTGTGTTACATGCATTCTGTTCTGTCATAAAAATCAAAGAAGATAATGTTTATTTACGTCACGAAACGTTTTCATGTTATTACACGACGTCGTGTAACCTTGCGCCTGATCAGACTCAAAAGCGTTTATATCACACGGAATAAAACGAGTCATCAACATGCAGTTTCGTCCTTGTTAGTCGATTACATTGGAACCCCTCTAAACCGGAACCTCTAAATACCGGAATCCCCTCTAAACCGGACAAAATGTTAGTCCCGTTTCGAACTCTTCCTTCATTTTGACCCATTACACCATAAAAACGCCTTTTTACGTATTTTGTTTATTCAATCACTGAAGAATGTGTATCAGCAAATATATTTTCTATATTGTAGCAGATGGTAGCTTAAAGCAGGTTGGCAGTAAAGCAGAATGCGCCTTAAGGCGCATTCTGCTTTACTGCCAACCTGCTTAAAGTGATCACCTATATTCCATCTTATAAACAAGCTAGGGGTCAAAACCCCTCATAACCGGAAACCTCTCTCAACCGGCAACTTATGTTGTCCCCACACATGTCTGGTTTAGAGGGGTTTCACTGTATAGGGACAGAAACCGGTCATGTTAACTGTTAACGACGCACCATTGTCATCAAGACGGGGCTACATTGTATGCAATTTTATTTCTGTTTCTTTTTAAGATAAAAACATATATCATCGGTACGTACCATCATCATACACTGGAGGTAGGAGTCTATTATACGGTTGCAGAAACGACCCCCATTCAGGGTTTTGTAAGTTGTTACATTGAGCAGTAATTTCGCGATATCTAGCCGTCGGCTCGCAGACGATTCCTTCCCGCTTTCGCCTAGTCAATGGTCCCATAAAATCACAGTTCTTCAAACACTCCGGCCTAAAAAATATACGATAATCAAATACATTAAAAAAAATTCTATACTACGACCACTAAGCTGTGATGACTATTAAGTATTTCAGATAAGTGCACTTTGCTTATAACAACTCCATTAACCCATTCAACCCTAGCGACGAGTATACTCGTCATAGTGTACCTGTAAAGATTACACTTGTCCCATGCCAACAATGTAGATCCTGATCGAAGGGCTCCTCAAGAAGCCCACTGATCAGGATCTACACTGTTTTTCAAGTGGAAATATATTGTTATAATCAACCCTAAATAGCCAGAAATGAACTAGACTTATTTTGAATTGGAATTTTCCATTAAAAGTGTCAAAGGTGAATGAGTTAACCCATTACATGTACAGTGGAGAATCTGTTATTCTTTCCCGTTTAAACGCAAACGTACGCAAACGCAAAGCACTAAAACGTAGAAAAGAACAACTTTTTGACAATTCTGATAATTCTTGTTTATCTTGGTTGGAAACAGTTTGGAGCCTGATCAGACGCCGGGTTACCCGGCGTCTGATCTGACTCCAAACTGTTTGTACTGCAAATAATAGTTTTAGCGTAAACGCGTTTATTGGGAAAGAATAACAGATTCTCCACTGTACTCCATAACACCGCATTGTTACGCCTTTAATCGATTATCGTAATCCTCCACTGGAGAAATGGTTCAAATTATTCAGTCATGAATATGTACCATACGAACTATTTTGTATAGTCAAGCATATGTTAGCCTAAAGCGCATTCTGCTTTGCTTTCAACCTGCTTTAAGAGGTCACTGTCGCAGGGTATAAACTTAAGTTAAAAGTTTCAGTTACACATTTCAAACCAAGTTAAAATTTGAAATACAGGTAGAGAGATAAACCTTTACATTGGCCAATAATCTATTGTCTTGTCATGAAGTTTTGTTAGCTCACCTGGTGCAAAGTGCCAAGGTGAGCTATTTTGGTCGTCCTGTATCCCTCGTCCGTCGTCGTCCGTCGTCGTTCGTCGTCCTTTCGTCTTTTGTCGTCAACAATTTCTTTAAACATGTCGCTAAACTACTTAACCCTTTCCCTTATAGAAGCGACTTTTAGCACATTCATTTTATTCATCCGCTGCAGAAAATAGCTCTAAATTTTACCGTAATGAATATGTGTCATATTAAATTCTTTCCTTATTCTAGCAGTTAATAGCTTAAAGCAGGCTGAAAGTAAAGCAGAATGCGCTCTAAGGCACATTTTGCTAAAGTTACTTTCAGCCTGCTTTAAGCTAAAATCTGCTAGGCTATATAAAATATGTGTAATGGTAATTGTTCATGAGGGTATAAACTGGAACTATTTTCTTCAGCGGAGGAATAAATTAAATACGCTAAAAGTCGCTTCTATGAGGGAAAGGGTTAATAAATTCAATACTGAAAACACACTAATTCAATATTCTCTAACACTATATATCGTCTTGATGTGACGCTGTGTAAGACGTCACGTTTCATTATAACCCTTCAACAACCAAGTCCTATGGTGTTTTATTATTAACATACTTCCTTCTACATGTATGACCACTGAGCTAGTGTTGTTCCACGTGCTACAATATAACCTTATTAAGTACTTTTAAAACCAGCTATTATGAGGCAAACAAGTTAGTTCCAGATCAAGCGTGGTGTTGATCGGTGTCTGATCTGGAGCCAAAACTGTTTTGAAATGACAGTTAGAAATTGTTAGCAGATCAAAGGTAAACAAACGATCGATATGTGCCTATATCAAGAATCTTACTTCCGGGACGACTGAGTGCCCCGAGTGATAGGTCGATATGAATTGGGTTTTACATTGTGAATTGTTTTTTTCGTTACTTGTTAACGTATGTAAAATATATCTGAATATAACATGATAAAAATGATTTCTATATTAAAATAACGGTCTGTAATGCCAATTACCACATACATACGCCCTTTTACGCCTTTAATTTATTCCTCCCCTTAAGAAATAGTTTCTTCACCTGGCTTATTATTGCTTAAAGCAGACTGAAAGAAAAGCAGAATGCGACTCAAGGCGCATTCTGCTTTACTTCCAACAAGTTTTAAGTGGCCATCTGTCTTCCAAGCTAGGAACAGGCTATGGGGTTATAGGTTAATATTGTGTTCCGTCACTGGACTTGAATTTCATGTGCAGGCAGTTGGAATTGTCCATTTGAAGTGTCAGAGGTCAATAGCAATAATTTTGTAAATATCGTTTTTTCAAACATAATTATATTCCATAGTTGACATTCAAAACTCTAGAGCTTCACTAATATACATGTTCTTCCAAGCGTCGGTCTTCCCTTTCCCTTATAGAAGCGACTTTTAGCACATTCATTTTATTCATCCGCTGAAGAAAAATAGTTCCAAATTATACCGTAATGAATATGTGCCATATTTAATACTTTCCTTATTCTAGCAGTTAATAGCCTAATCCAGGTTGAAAGTAAAGCAGAATGCGCATTAGGGCGCATTCTGCTTTACTTTCAACCTGCTTTAAGTAGTCACATATCTTCAATACTAGAAACAATGCTATCAGGTAAAGGGTTAATTGGTTTTAACCGAACTTGGCAGGAATGATCCTTACATAGTCCTCTTTGAAAGTTGTTCAATTATTTCCGATCCGTTGCATATCTAGGTCACAGGTCTAACAATTATCCTTTCAATAAAAACTAAAAAAAATCTTCTCTCAAACTACAATACCCTGAGCTTAGATATTTTGCACAAAGCATCATCTGCAGGTCCTCTATCAAGAATATTTAAATAATGCCCCTGCTTGGTCAAAAATGACCCAACCCCGGGGTCACACATTTACATATTGTGAAATCTTGAAACAACTTCTTATCTGTAACTGGTATGGCTAGAACTTTGATATGTGGCATGGTGTAATGTCTAGGGGTACTTTACCAATTTGTTCACATGGTTTCGGTCTGTTGCAAATATCTAGGTCACAGGAGTTAAATATAAATTATTTAACCTAAATATATATCTCTACTAAAACTAAGCTGATCCTAATTTAGGCTTACCATAAATAAAGAATATTTGGTGACTAGCTTTGAATGAGAAATGTTATCTGGCAAGGCGGATGAATATATCTGGTGAGCCGCAGGCGAACCTGATATTTTCAGAAGCCGAGCCAGATAACATTTATTTTTAAAAATATTTTTTGTATTTGCAAACAGTTTGAATCCTGATTAAACGACACGTAACGCGGCGTCTAATCAAGTATCAAACTGTTTGACACTCATTTCAATATTTCATAACTAAAACAAATTAACGTTTAATTTGAGAAATCAAAGCAGACGACAATTGTTTAAAATTGACGACGTCATGGCAGTGAAGGGGAGAGGTCGAAATTGGTTACGGGTTTGGTGCAAGTTGCGACATTCTCTGATACTACCTTAACTATTTGCACTAGGAAGCTGATACATGTTTTAGGAATGGTTTGAACATTGACGTATACATAAACAATTTGTACTGGGAAGTTTACAGTAGAAATACTGTATCTCTGGGGATTTTTACTTTTTTCGGACTGAAATCGTACAGTTAACATTTAGCAGCAAGTGTTGATATTTAATTACACTACATCAAAATAGTTGTTCTCTGTGAAAGTTGATTTAAGGTATGGAAAAACAACCTATGCTATTAACCCTTAGCCTGCTGGTCGCGACTTTATTGATTTTTGCAAACAGTTTAGATCCATATCATACACATTTATCCAGGCATAAATGGGTTAATTGTTTCGTAATGATTTACAGTGGAGAATCTGTTATTCTTTCCCAATAAACGCGTTTACGCTAAAACTATTATTTGCAGTGCAAACAGTTTGGAGCCAGATCAGACGCCGGGTAATCCGGCGTCTGATCAGGCTCCAAACTGTTTGCCACCAAGATAAACAAGAATTATCAGAATTGTCCAAAAGTTGTTCTTTTCTACCTTTTAGTGCTTTGCGTTTGCGTACGTTTGCGTTTAAACGGGAAAGAATAACAGATTCTCCACTGTACCTGCTTTGGATTGCGAAAAGACAGTGTATTGTGTAAAGGCAGAAAATGGCAGTTTTACAGAATATTTGTTCATAAGAATCAGGGGTCCGTCTTACGAAACGTCGTACAAAAAACACGGTTTTAAATCTAAACTTTAAAATACCCCGCCTTTCTTATTTCTCCATCTAAGCATGTATTGGGACAATTCTTGGATTCGTTGTTTCAAAATGATTTCAAAAAGATGTCATAAGACAGCATATTAAGATGAATAAAAAGATAATAAATAAGTTTTTCAGAATTTTAGATTCTGACTTTTGACATTATATAAATATAAGATGACAGTTTGCGTGAGAAGTTCTTGTTTTTCGAGGGTTGACCATGTGAATGTCACGCAAACTGTCATGTAATATTTATTTTATTACACCGAGCTTTTCAACCCTGGCTGTGGAATCATCTTGTTCGTATTTTTTAAACACAATTTTATTTTCGAAAATTATTTAGATATTATCACAGAGCCAAAATACAGAATAGCACTTTTTCAGTTTAGAACCTCATCACACCGTTTATTCATCGAGTCAGGCAGATATGAAAATATACCAAGAGAAAACCGAGTTTGTAAATCATGTACATGTAACATGAACAAGATAGAATCAGAGTTCCACTTCTTGTTAGTCTGTCCACATTATCGGGAAATTAGAAATAAATATTTGAAAGTTTATTTTTGCAGGTGGCCAACAATTAATGTATTTGAAATTCATCGAAAAAATGTTTAGATAATCTTGCAAAATTTATTTATTACGCAATGAAAAAACGCATTGTTGTTTGATATAATAAATAACTTTACATTGTAAACCTTCTATCACGACCACTAAACAAAAGTCCCACTTTGGATACTAAGTACGGGTTGCTGCTGAGAGCAGGCTGAGAGTAAGGCAGAAATCTCATTTTTGCTTTACTTTCATCTTGCTTTAGGCAGTCATTTGTCTTAAATAACGGACACTTTCAACTCATTTAGTGGTCGCGGTAGAGGGAATTTACTGTATTTACTTGATTGGTATAACAAGTTTAACATTGATTTAGCTCTTCGACCGGTGCTAAATTACTTTACTTTGAATTTTGGAGATGTTGGGAAAACATCATGACCATATCTCTACTGTATTTAATATGTTTTTGCTATAAGCATTGTATGTAATGTTTTATGCAATAAAACTATCGTATCGTATCGTATTTCACAAAATATGTTGTGAATACCAATTCAGAGCTATTTGACATTCGTATCGATATGTCTTAACCCTTTACCTGATAGCCTATTTCTAGAATTGAAAATAGGTTACTACTTAAAGCAGATTGAAAGTAAAGCAGAATGCGCCTTAAGGCGCATTCTGCTTTACTTTCAGCCTGCTTTAAGCTATCCTGTGCTAGAATATATAGAAAATTTTCCCTATAATATATATTCATACTGATTAAATTGGAACTATTTTCTTCAGCGGAGGAATAAATTAAATACGCTAAAAGTCGCTTCTATTGGGTAAAGGGTTAAGTCATATTATCTTGAATTTCACTTTGAAACCATCTTGCATATAACAATATTAAAGCAGATGTCAATATAGCGGTGAACCAGGAAAATGCCCAGCGATCAATTTGGCTGTGCAAGGGTTCATAAACGGTATAATAGACTGTAGGTAATATATACATACTTGGTTAGGCTCTCCATACACGTGTGCAAGTATTTACAAGCAATGTCGCTTGGTATTCCGTGTGCTATACCCATCATATCAAAACAGTTAAATTTCATCCACCAGTTGGCTGCAAAACAAAAGAAACGAGCAGCAGTTTTATAACGTGTAGTGTGACAAGTATTTATTTCAAGTTGAATCTATGTTTACCAATGTTTCCCTGGATAGTGCAATTCACTTCCAAATGTCTTTACTGGACCATCAAAAAATAGGAAAACAAAGGTGACCTAAAGACACTGTAATGCTTGCCCATACAGCAAACCAATCACCATAACTCTCTAAAAACACGTGATGTTCTAGTAAGCTGAATAAACTAAACCTACCAGCATTTAAATACAGGCCCAGCACTTATAAAACATTTGAGTTGAGTCTGAGTGTGTTCTCAAGCATTTGATTGGTCAGATTTGAGCCTAGGCTCAAATCTGACCAATCAAATACTCGAGAACTGTTTCAGACTCAGCTTAAACGCTTTATAATTTCATATGAAAATGCAAATTATTGCATCTCGTCTGGCTATACACCTATCTTGCTAATGTCTATTTTTGTTGTCAACCCCTTTTAGTGTCAACCCTTTTAACAACATTTAATCATTTTAGCACATTTAGTTTATTCCTTCACTGAAGAAAATAGTTCCAAATGATACAGTCATGAACATCTACCACAAGAAATATTTTTAATATCAAAGCAGATAGTAGCTGGAACTATTTCTTCAGCGGAGGAATAAATCAAATACGCTGAAAGTCGCTTCTATGGGGGAAAGGGTTAAAGGGTTAACAGCAGTTAATGCCATGAAGCCACCAGCTGTAAACAAATGACGTGTTTGAATATACATGTAAACACTATACTCAGGGTAAGGCAGTGAAGGGGTTAATGTGTTAAAATAAAATAAATATACATGTAAGGCAACGTTTTTTGTATATTTATTTTTATCACATAAAACCGCCTCTGGCAGTGGAATAAAGCCATTCAATAAACGATAGTAAAATATCGATATTTGGGTCCCGGCCCAACCTGTTAGTCCACAAGCGCTGCATGTAGCGGGACGCAAATTGACGTTATTTGTGATTACGTTTCCGTAAACAACGTCCAGTTTTGGCGGAAAATACATATGGCCGAGGGACTAAAAACTACGGCTTTAGTTGACGTAAAAAGTTTTGAAATGTTTATGTGATAAAAAGGATATAACATTTCGTTCTCATTACTTATCATTTTTAATAAATCGTTGACTAAAATAAATGTAACGCTCCCTAAGGCTCGCGTCATATTACTTAAGTCAACTTGTTTATGAAAAATGATAAATAATTAGCACTCATGTAAGATCCTCTATTTAACCAGAGTCTGGTATCAAGGATATATTTAGATGAAAATGCAAATATTAAGATTTGAATTCTTCAAAACCTACTCTTAGTTCCAACTCAGGAATAACTCGTTTGATAGGATGAATTCCCGCAAGAAAATGTTTTGTTTCAAGTAGTTTCAAGAATTACAAGGTAGATTGGGGGAGGAAACAACCGAAATATCTTGGACCTAATAATATCAAATGACAAAACAAATATGAAGACAACCTAGAATACTTAAGCCCTCTTGGAAAAGCAGCCATTGCGTATTTGACTATCTGTACCACACTGTTCTAGGGCTACCTTAAGTTGATCAAGTAAAGCAGAATGCGCCTAAAGCGCATTCTGCTTTACTTTCAACCTGCTTTAAGCTACCATCTGCTAGGATAAAAATCCGACGATTTTGGAAAAATACGGTGAAATGGCAGCACTGTATCATACTGTAATTTTAATCAAGGTAAAACATCTCTCTCGAGAAAAATTATCAAACTGAAAGATCAAAATGTCCCAAAGAAATATATCAGTGTACAAAACAAGGTACCAAAACTACCAAAACGTGTACGACTAAACTTTGTAACGATTTAAGCAATGGAAGCAATGGAAGCCAATATTTCAGAGACATGTTAACTCAAAACGTACAGTGGAGAATCTATTTTTCTTTCCCGTTTAAACGCAAACGTACGCAAACGCAAAACACTAAAACGTAGAAAAGTACAACTTTTGGACAGTTCTGATAATTCATGTTTATCTTGGTGGCAAACAGTTTGGAGCCTGATCAGACGCCGGGTTAGCCGGCGTCTGATCTGGCTCCAAACTGTTTGCACTGCAAATAATAGTTTTAGCATAAACGCGTTTATTGGGAAAGAATAACAGATTCCCCACTGTAAACAGGCTATTGGAGACTTATGTATTGACCCTAATAATGAAATATCAGCGATCAAGACAAAGCAAACATACATGTACTAGCAAAGTATTTCAGATTTTTTCACAAACTAAACAGGTAGATATTCCTGCACTGCTGTTAAGGGACGTCAAACACAAATGGCGAGATCTAAATATATTACCAGAAACTATATCAAATTAGCTGAACTACTAAAAGAAGATATATGGCCATGAATGGACAATCTACATCCAATATGTCTAAAGAATCTACATCAAGAACACTCAATCCCACTGGCTTTAATTTTCATTAAATCTATACACGTGAACCAGATACCAACGAAAATTGAAAAAAGCAAAAGTGGCCTGTCAGTTCAACTTAAACCAATGATTAAAATAAGCAGGGGTCACATTATGGGTCACATAGAAGATCTTACATGAGTGTTCATTAATTATCAATTCTAATAAACGAGTTGACTTAAACAATATGACGCGAGCCTACGTGGGCGATATATTTATTTAAGTCAACGAGTTTGTTTAAAAATGATAAATAATGAGCACGAATGTGAGATTCTGTTTATCACATAACCATTTTTAAACCCTATTGAGTTAACTGAATTCGTAGCTTGTAGTCTCTCCGCGATATGTATTTTCTGTCAAAAGATAACGTTGTTTGTAGTTACGTCATGGCAACTGGCGTTATTTGGCACCCGCGTCATGTAGCGCTTGTGGACTAACAGGTTGGACAGGAGTCCAAATATTGATATTTCACTATGATTAATTGAATGGAAGATATTCAGATGCCCTGACATACCCACACTCAAGTGGTTTTTCAATGTTTTTTAATAACTAATCTAGCAAATATAAGGTGCGGGCCTCACATGAAACGCCTGACTGATTCACAGTAATACAGGTATGCGTCTGATCTGTATTCAAGCTGTTTGTCACCCGTCATTAAGTTTTTTCTGTCTAAAATGTCCTACATGTAACTTTTTTGAGAAACAGCAGGCGACAACTTTAAGCAGACGGTATTGAAGCAGTAAAAGCGTGAGACATAATTGTCCTATTTAGGGAAGTGCGGCAAGGGTCGTTGTAAGAAGGGAGTCGTTGTTCGGAGGGCCGTTGAAGTGAGGGAGCACTGTAGCGGCTGTAGATAACATTATTCGTATACCTTTTATCGCCATCCGATCGCGAGGTTTTAACCTCTTCAATGCCAAATTGTGGTCTATGCAATATTGTTGTCGGCGTCTGATTACTGGATCTAAACTTTATAACGAACGTATTAAATACATTCAGTCATACTGCCTTAAATCTAAATTTTAATCGATATTGCAGACAACAATACTGTAGCAGACGACAATATGGTGGTAAAGAGATAAAAATGACCGACACTAAATTTGGTTAAAGGCATACTACTGACCAAATTTATGTTAAAAGCCACTGTGCTTCTCTCACATTTCCAGAATAGAACATTTTTCAAACATGAAAATTATGTCACTGTCGTAATCGTTCCATATGAAAAGAAGTAATACGTGGGAATACTTGAGGCAATATTGCTAGCGAACAGTGAAATTGTGGAAACAAGTAACCACGTTTGTTTATTTTTTAAATAGCGACGAAGGTTTACGGACATACTGGGTAAAATTAATTTGCATAATCCTATACAACAAGTCGAGCGCTTTTCAACCAAAGAGATACAACTCCTACAATTTTGTCCGCTAAATGTTACACAAACTGATGCAATGTCACGTGACCTGTATGCACATTCTTGGAACTAGCCCGTAGTCTTTTTTGTAAACAAACCCGCTTAAACAGTTAACCAACACGATAAGAATTCGATACATTTAGGTAGGATGCTATACAAAGTGGGGGCATATGTCAGGCTTCTTACACTCGATTTCGCTTAGTTTTAATACATAGAAAATGTAGACATATAAGAAATTGCACATTTTAAACATCAATTTCGGCTGTATTGGGCCTTTTAAATGCGCAATTTCTTATATGTGTGCATTTTCTATGTATTTAAAGCAAGTGAGTTGGCTGTATCATGTCTGACATATGCCCCGCTTTCATTAAGAATCAAATAAATGTGTCCATTTCTTATCGAGATGGCTAGCAAAATATTTGAATTGTTTACATAACAAATTATCGGGTTTGTTTCCTAGAAGACACTTGATCGATACGCGCGGTGATAGTTCATGTACACTGTGTGTGACTTCATCAGTTTGTGGGGCATTTAGCGGACAAATTTGTATCTTATTTACACATCTATATAGGGGCTGTCTCTCTTTGATTGAAATAGGTATAATTCCAACCGCAAATGGCTATATAAAGTCATCGACGTGTGTGTATAGGCGATGCTGATTAGCTTTTTACCAAGCGTACAAGGAAAAACTCCGTATGAATTCGTCATTATTCGTATACCCACGACATGTAAACAAACTCGATTTAAACAAATTCAAGTTTTGTAAGCAATATTGCCTCAAAAATCACCATGCATTACTTCTTTTTAATGTGTACAATTACGAATGTGCCATAAATTTCATGTTAGAAAATAAACGAGTTTGAGAGCACCATTCTTGCTTTAAATAGGTAGTCTCAAGATACAGTACCGGGGTCCGTCAAACGAAATGTTGTCAGACAAAAACGGTCGTAAGTCAATATTTAAAGATTTGAATCTACATCTAATTTCTAGTGTCTACATTTAATCCTGTCTTGTGACATCTCGTTGGAATTACATTGAATAGACGATGTCAATTAGAAGTCCCATGATAGGATTAGATGGAGAGAAAAAATATAATTGAGAACTTTAGAATGATCGGACTTACGACAATATTTGTCATCCTATGTTCGTAAGACGGACCCAATGTGATTGCAATGTTCGATTGATCAAATATATGATATGTATTTCGACTGGAAAGGCGTTGTTCATTTTTGTTTGAATGACACTAAGTCCAAACGTAATGCGATAGAACGTAGAAATTTAAATCATTTTGAAACGTGATACGATTAGTTTGTGTCTGTGTGGCAAATAGTTAAAGGCCTGTGGCCCGTTTCATAAAACTTCGTACGACAAATGTTATCGTAAGTCAGATTATAAAAGTCTCATTAAGTATTTATTTCTCCATCTAATCATGTCTTGTGACATCTTTTTGGAATTGTCTTGAAAAGACGATTCCAAAAAGGTGTCACAAGACAGGATTCGATTCAGAAATCAGAGATTAAATGTATTTTAAAGTTTTGACTAACGACAACATTTGTCGTAAGAAGTTTTATGAAACGGGCCCAGATACAGACGCCGTGTAACCAAGCGCCTGGGGCGCGTTTCATAACACTTCGTACGACAAAAGTTGTTGTAAGTCAGATTATAAAAATCTCAATTATTATTTATTTCTACATCTAATCATGTCTTGTGACATCATTTTGGAATCGTCTTGAAAAGACGATTCCAAAATTATGTCACAAGACAGGATTAGAAGGAGAAATCAGTTATTAAATATATTTTAAAGTTTAGACTTACGATCGTTTGTGTCGTACGAAGTTTTATGAAACGGGCCCCTGGTCTGGCTTCAAATTGTTTGGAATAAAAACAGTTGTTTCAGCAGAAACACTCTTATTCAATAGCATCTTCTCCCCCATATTGATCCATTTCTCCATAGATACAGTGGAGAATCTGTTATTCTTTCCCGTTTAAACGCAAACGTACGCAAACGTACGCAAACGCACGCAAACGCAAAGCACTAAAACGTAGAAAAGAACAACTTTTGGACAATTCTGATAATTCTTGTTTATCTTGGTAGCAAACAGTTTGGAGCCTGATCAGACGCCGGGTTACCCGGCGTCTGATCTGGCTCCAAACTGTTTGCACTGCAAATAATAGTTTTAGCGTAAACGCGTTTATTGGGAAAGAATAACAGATTCTCCACTGTACGCATTTTTACACCTTTAAAAAATCCATTACTGATAAAAAGAAGTCAAATGTATACAGTCATGATTATAATATATGCGCCATAAGAAACAGTTCCTATATCGTAACATATGATAGCTTAAAGCATGCTTAAAGTATCCCCGGTCTTTATACATGTACTAGAAACAGACTTTGGGGAAAATGGTTTAGCGTCTTTTTAGTGAAGTAGATTGGCGATTATCTTACGATACATATAAGTGACTGCCAAACGATATATAAAAACTTATGTTGAAATACTCTATATACAGTGGAGAAAACGTTATTCTTTCCCAATAAACGCGTTTACGCTAAAACTATTATTTGCAGTGCAAACAGTTTGGAGCCAGATCAGACGCCGGTTAACCCGGCGTCTGATCAGGCTCCAAACTGTTTGCCACCAAGATAAACATGAAATATCAGAATTGTCCAAAAGTTGTTCTTTTCTACGTTTAAGTGCTTTGCGTTTGCGTACGTTTGCGTTTAAACGGGAAAGAATAACAGATTCTCCACTGTATGCTTTCTGTATTATTTTATCCTGATTCAAGCAGTCACGTGTGTTGAAAATTGACAAATAGCTTCCGATTGAGAGTACGTTTGATACAAATCGACTGTATCACATTGTATAACTTAAACAACAACAACAAAAATTTAAGTTATACAATCATTTCTTTCCGATGTTCTTCCTGTCCGACTTCAAGCAACCCCAAAACCCAATTACATTTACGTGGGGTTGTATAACAGTGCTGGCTGAATCACAATGTGCCGTTAAGACAACCTAACAGTCATAGATGCAAAAGGTTAGCTGAAAATCAAACCGCAACCCCCTCTCCTTAAAAGAATAAAACTTTACTTTTGTTCTACGTTCGCCTATAGATGAAAATCAATTCTTATGGTCGTATTACTTACATGTGCCTAATTCATACTGACATGTATCTTCTATAGTGTCACATTGCTGAGCGCTAGTTCCTACCAGTAAAAAAACGGTTACAAACGACAAGATCTGAAAAAGTGCAACCATCCTTATTGCTGTTTTAAACTAAAACTAAGCAAATGGTTTCTCATTTTGCAATTTATATGTGTATGACCTGCATCACGTGTCGTTGTTGAACCCGGAAAGTATTGGATACTTTAGCCATCCGCAACTACTAGGAAAGTGTGATGACTGTTAAAATGTTGGTATCCAGATGAAACGCCAAGGTATTGGGCGTCTGAGCTGGATCAAAACAGTTAAGCACTTTGACATTTTCTAAAATAATAAAAAGCAATTCTGAACACTGTTGCAGAGAACTATTGGATAGGAGGCCAATCGTGAACTAGTATAAGTGTTCAGTGATGAGTGCAGTAAAGAAATCGGTGGCCGTCGATGGCCATCGATTACGAGTTTGCTACCGGTCTGAAATAGGCCTACAGTGGAGATAACGTAATTCTTTCGTTCGAACGCAAATGCATTGCAATGAAAATATAGAAAATGACAACATTTTGACAATTCAGACTACCAGTTTCAATCCGAGTAGCAAACAGTTTGGGGCCTGATCAGACACAGGGTTACCCGGCGTCTGATCTGGCTCAAAGCTGTTGGCAATGAAAATAATAGTTTAAGCGTAACCGGGGTTATTTGGAAAGAAAACGTTTTATTTACTGTACTCTACACGTTGTGCAAGGGGCACAAACCGCTAACCTGAACAGCAAACAATGGTAATTGAACGCACTACAGTTTCATGAAAGTCTGTTAATTCCATCACTGCCTTACGTTGATTACAAACATTATTTGCAAACCGTTTGGAGCCTGATCAGTCACCGCGTAACGCCGCGTCTGATCAGGATCCAAACTGTTTGTCACACATTTTCAGTATTGCTTAAGTCAAAATACAGTGGAGAATCTGTTATTCTTTCCAGTATAAACGCAAACGTACGCAAACGCAAAGCGCTAAAACGTAGAAAAGAACAACTTTTGGACAATATTGATATTTCATGTTTATCTTGGTGGCAAACAGTTTGGAGCCTGGTCAGACGCCGGGTTACCCGGCGTCTGATCTGGCTCCAAACTGTTTGCACTGCAAATAATAGTTTTAGCGTAAACGCGTTTATTGGGAAAGAATAACGTTTTCTCCACTGTACCTCAAATTCAAATTTTAGATATAAAAGCCGACTACAATTATTGATGAAATTGATGAATGTCATGACAGAGTGGGGTTTGCTTCAAATCACCTTCCGCATGACGAACAAGTCTGTTTAAAAACACTATGTGTAAAACATCACCAACTCAGAGTGTCAAACAGTTTGGACAAATCGTCAAGTTACATGTACTCGATATCGGCATCCATATTGACTCAAACTGTTTGCATTGGTTACAGTGGAGAATCTGTTATTCTTTCCCAATAAACGCGTTTACGCTAAAACTATTATTGGCAGTGCAAACAGTTTGGAGCCTGATCAGACGCCGGGTAACCCGGCATCTGATCAGGCTCCAAACTGTTTGCCACCAAGATAAACATGAATTATCAGAATTATCTAAAAGTTGTACTTTTCTACGTTTTAGTGCTATGCGTTTGCGTACGTTTGCGTTTAAACGGGAAAGAATAACGTTTTCTCCACTGTATCCCGCTCGCCTGCAGCGTGCCGAATGTTCTAACTTCAATAAATCATTCTTAACTCTTTAATCACCAAATTAACCAAAAGGATTTTACCCCTTCGCCGCCATATTGTTGTCTGCTTCAATATTGTTGTCTGCAGTATCGTTTCAAATGTATACATATTTAAGGTTGTATGACTGAAGTTTATAAACAAGTATCAAACAGTTTTGATCAAGATCAGACGCAGCGCAAACTGTTTGCAAACGTGCCCTGTGACGTCAGTGACAATGAAAGGGTTATACATGTCGATCTATGACCTTAAGCTAAAAAACATGTACATATGTTTTGAACTTTAATTATTTTTAATCGATTATAATAAACAAGTTTTTACAACTTATACAAATCGCTCTCGATTGCACGAATATCGGGGTACAATGTATAGTCCCCTCTGCCGAACAAACACTGGAGTGTACGCAAAAAACCCTGGGGTCTGGACGGGCGACCATGTACAGTGGAGAATCTGTTATTCTTTCCCGTTTAAACGCAAACGTACGCAAACGCAAAGCACTAAAACGTAGAAAAGAACAACTGTTGGACAATTCTGATAATTCTTGTTTATCTTGGTGGCAAACAGTTTGGAGCCTGATCAGACGCCGGGTTACCCGGCGTCTGATCTGGCTCCAAACTGTTTGCACTGCAAATAATAGTTTTAGCGTAAACGCGTTTATTGGGAAAGAATAACAGATTCTCCACTGTACTTTACATACTGCCCAGACCTGGGATCGAACTCGGTTCCGCATTGGCATTACAGTGTTCTCCCTACAACGGCCCTCTCAACAACGGCTCAACAACGGCTCCCTCCTTACAAATACCATTACCGCAGTTCCCTAAACAGGACAATTATGTCTAACGCTTTTACTGCTGTTATATCGTCTGCTTAAAGTTGTCGTCTGCTATACTGTTAACTTATTGTGATTAAAGTCCGTTTAAATCTTATATTACGAACACAAGGTTCAAATATGGCGTCCACGATGGCAGCTACAACTTTAAAATTATCACGAAAATGCTATATTTAATTATAAGTGGTTTCCTTATTGTCGATTAAAAATATGGCAATGCACTTTTGATAGTACAAAAGGGATATCTTATACACTTAATGCATATAAAGACCGTCTTACTCCTATTAAGTGAACAAAATGTACAAAATGGCGACCAAGATGGCCGCCACAAACAGAAAATACCAGGAACTTACTATTACCGTCTTTTCTTATGCATGTAGTTTGGTTATCAGTAAGGACTGTATGAACGTTCGCCCTTGCTAAAAGAGACATGTTATTCACTTAATGTGGATAAAGACCGTTTAACCCTTGTACTCAGATTAAATTAATCAAGATGGCGTACGAAATGGCTGCCACAAATATGAAATATGAAATAGATGCTTACTGTTACAAATGTTTTCTTATAGTTTTAATAAAAGTGAAGACAGTCGCCTTCAAACATTACCATAGGGGCTTATTATTAATTTTAGGTGCATAAATATTTTTTAATCGTCTTACTGCTTTGGCCCATACAAACAGAAACACGTTATTCACTTAATGTGGATAAATACTGTTTGCAAAACCTTTCTACTCCAAACACAATATTCAACATGGCGTCTAAGATGCCACAAATATAGAACGTAAGGAGCATACTGACTCTTACAAATGCTTTCCTATGGTTTGATTAAGTGTGATGGCAAGTGACTTCACACATTGCAAAATGGATGTAGTATTCATTTTATGTGATTGAAATCTGTTCAATTCTGCTGCTGCGAATACAATATTCAAGATGGCGTCCAAGACGGCCGCCATGCCACAAACTATCACTAACATACAAACTTATACAATTTTCGATGGTTTGACTGAAAGTAATTACAATTGACTTTGAAAATTAAGAGAGAGAGAAAGGTAAATTATTATTTTATGTATGTCAAGACTTTAATCCTCCTGCTGAAATTTATATATTCAAGATGGCTTCCAAGATGGCCGCCATAAATCTAAAGTATCATACTACTACATTTTTATTACAGCTTCACCAACAGTGATGACAATTATTATTATTATTATTATACCAGATTTATATACAATGGACATTGATTATCACAAAAGAGACATAGTATTAACTTAATATGTATAATAACAGTTTAATCATTTTACTGGAGGCAAATTATTACAGATGGCGTCTCATTTTTTCTCATGGTTTGACGAAATATTATTACACTGAATTTTGAATATTACAAAGAGACTTGTATACCATTGGCTTAATGTGTATAAAACTACATGTATTTAAACTATCTACTGCAAACATAATGTTCAATATGACTTTTAACATGGCCTCCACAAACATAATATATCACCGTTGTTTTCTTACGGTTTGATTCAAACTGATGCAAATTGACATTTAATGAAAAAAGAAACGTTAACTTACATTATAGAAATACCGTTTTATTCATTTACTGCCAACAAAATTATTGTCTGTTAATTTCCGACTTTGGTTCAAAATAGTTGCAATGTTGCCTGTGAGTAACATGGATGAGATCCTCATGACATGCTTAGTTACTAAACGTCTCATCCACATCCAAGTTCTGTGCATATAATATATATTGTAAGAAACAAGGATAAGGGTTCATACAAGTTTTGTGCACCAACAAACATTGCCGAGAAAAAGGTCAAGGACAACTTGTACAGTCCACTTCAGACAGTTCAAGACATGATGTCGAGACTGCTATTAGGTGACTTCAACCCATGAGTTGTAAGGAGCAACAGTACATAGCGAGAATCATGGATCAAAATAGAACAGGCAACTTCATAGGTGTGAAATGCTTATTAGACAAGGTAAAGACGATGAGTTCATCGAAGGTGCTATCCTCTTTTCACACAAGACATACAAACGTTCAAATGGGCATCGCCTGACAGGAACAGCAAAAGTCATATAGATCATATTATCGTTATCAACAACAGCAGGATTTCTCTTTAAGATAATCAAGGGATGTGGCAAGCAGACGTATATTGACCATAACTAAGGAGCTGTCCGTTCAGTTGAGACCGGATGATACTAGTGACGGCGTTTTGAAGTCTCCAAATTGATAGACCCGACAGTTAATGACAGCTACGATGTCGGGCTGTAAATCGTATTCAGTATTCTTCAAAAGGACACAAATTCCACTATTAATTGGCAACTTCCGACAAGCCATATTTGAGACAGCTGCTACACCATGGCACACAAAAAGTACAATGTTAGTGGATATCTGCAGACACCTTTAAGGCAGTAGTTGAGAGAAAACAGTTATAGAATCAATTTATAGATGCCCAAGTCACAAATATTACAAGAGGAACCGAACAATTTAGTAGGAAAGTCTAAAAATTCAGCTAGGGAAGAGAAACTTTTAACTGACATGCAGTACCGGTATATGCAGAGATCACTGCTGAAATTCAAAACATAATGACAATCTACCAAACTACCAAGAAACTTTCATTGTACAAAGGCATACTTCAATATCTGTCAGTAAATGGATTTCTTGCTACAGATGAGGCAACCGAACTCTAACGATGGGGAGAACAGTTCCAATGTATCCTTTACAGGCCAAAATCACACATATCTGCAGAGATAACTAAGGTGGATAAGGAACTTGACATTACCGTGGAACCTATCACATTACAGGAGGTCCCGTATGCCTATGACTAAGAAGTCCTCTGGAGAGAATGGAGTGTTTGTTGGCTTGCTGAAAGTTGAGTACATGTGTTTGAAAAAAAGGCTATTGCTACTTATTCTTCAAAACATTTTGGGACAAAGTGGATATACCAGATGACTGGAAGAAAGGAATCCTAATGAAACTGTCCAATAAATGTAAATCGGGAAACTGCAGCAACTGGAAAAACATTACAATTATTTCTCTCACCTGCAATCTCTTCAGTCAAATCATTTTCAAATGCGTAACTGTGGCGGTTGACAGCAAATTGCATCGAAAACAGGCAGGTTGTAGGAAAGAAAGATCATCCATTGACTGCATCTCTTGCACGCATCTAAGAACAGTTATTCAAAAATAGGTGGTTGATATATTATGTAGAACGACGTCGGACTACTATTTAGCAGATACCAGGACCATCAACAAGACAGAGCTATGATTCTAAGTGTGACCGCCAATATTATAGGTCTTAACGTCAACTCAGAGAAGACACACGTGCCTTCTGTGCAATCGAATAGCTTTCTCATTGGGGTCGTGGTAAAGAGGTTTTACGGTATAATGCAGTACTGAATATAGCAGAGCGCTCAAGCACGTGCTTTCTACCACTGACTGTTTAATTCATTGATTGATCTAACCAATCAGTCATTTAACATTTACCTATCTTAAAAACATTTTGTGCTTCTTAGAAAAAGAGCTGCGTACCAATAGTTTAAATGCGATACTGAAGTAAACGTGTCTTAAAATGTCTTTCTATATATACATGTATTTCTCATAGATACAGTTAACACAATGAACTCTAACAACGAGTATACTCTTTGTTTGTAAACAATGTTTACCTGTGAAAACTGAAAGCATGCAGTGTGGATCCGGATCAGGGGGTTCCTAAAGGAAACCTATGATCCGGATCTACAGTGTTTATCACTTTGCAATGTATAGACGAAAGCAACCATAAAAAGTAAAATATGTACTAAACAAAATTGAGAACTGGACTTTACCATTAATAGTTCCAGGATGGATAAATTAATTTAACAGGTCTGACTTTCTATGTACATTTTGCCAAACTTTACTCATAACTCTCCCACAATCATATACAAATCCGGAATCATTTACAGAAACTGATAATGTACTGATTTATTTGTTTGTGAATATGTATGTATTGTCTATGTACATTTTGTTTTGTTCCTCATGTTTTGTCTATGTATATTGTCTGTTCCTCATGTTTTCATGTAAAATCATGAACTGAGTGTAATAAAGAAATTGAAATTGAAATTGACGATCAATACCACCATCCAAAGGTACATCGATTAATAACTGCTATGTGTCATGCTCAGACCAGTGATCAGCATTTTAGGCCTCCATGCCAAACTGTAAAAGTACAGGGCATTCTTTTGTATGTAATCGAGAACAACCTCACTGTTTTCCAAAACGAGACCTGCATTCTGAAGATCTTCTGACCCAACACCATTTCGCACGAGAAACTATTTAATCAGACGATCATTCCACCAGTTAGAAATACTTTTCGACTACGATTTTAGTGATTTATTGCTCATGTTTACAGCATGCAACCAAACTCGCTCCACTAAGTAAACATTTAGTGGCCACCAAGGGGAAGAGGGGACAAACTGGCCCAACGAAACCTAGAGACAGAGTGTTGTAAAAAGACCTCAAGAAAAGATAACTCAGCTTATCACTAGTCCATCATACATCATGAGATAGATTCAAATAACGATCCATTGAAACGGCCTCAAGTACCAGTCGACGCAGAGAAGATTGTACGAGTATGGTGCCATTGATCTTTTCACTTCATATTGTAAAGTGATCTATGTATTCATGTATGACTTCTACCTGCAAAACTGGACACTATTTGTTTTTATTGACATAATCAATTATATTGGGCTATTGTCAGTAAGCATCAAGAGCAATGCAAGTTACTGTAAGACTGACGTCCATTTTGTCTACAATTTTTGTAGTTAAACTAAACATACAAATAACATTGTTACTAATTATTAACAATTCTTAAAGCACTAACCCTTTTACTTCAAACAAAATGTTAAAGACGGCATCCAAAATTGTCAGCACAAATATAAAATTTCACCAACATACTCACTACGTATTACAATTGCCTTTGTTAAAGTCCGTTGTTCTCATTCTTAGCCAAACCATACGAAAATAATTGTTATACAATTTTCGATATATTTTCTGTTTGTGTCGGCCATCTTTGACGTTATCGTGAACATTTTGTTCATTGTCTATGGGTAACACACATGTAGTGAATAACGTATCCATTTTGCAATGTTCAAAATATATTGTCATCTATTTTAGTAAAACTATAAGGAACCAATTGTAATAGTATGTTCATGCGTTTTATGCATGTAGCGGCCATCTTGGACGCCATATTTGAATATTCTATTCGCAGTGCAAGGATTAAACGGTATTTATACACAATTAGTGAATAGTATGATACTTTGATAATGTTCAAAGTCAATTGTAATCAATTTTAGTAAAATCTTAAGAAAATAATTGTAATAATTAGTATGTACATGATATGTTTAAGCTTGTGGTGGCCATCTTTGACGCCATTTTGAATATTTGTTCCTAGAAGAATAGTGAAAATGTCAATATTAAGATTTTTTAATAATATGACTCTCTTATAATTTTTATGATAATTTTATATTTCTAGGGGCCATCTTGGACGCCATATTTTAACTTTGTGCTGGTAGTATAAGATTTAAACCGACTTTAGTGAACAGTATGACTCTTTTGTAATGGTCAGCGTGTATTGTCACCCCTTTAAGTAAAACCATAAGAAAATAATAGTAAAAGTTAGTGCTTGTGTGATAATTTTTTATTATGGCGGCCATTTTAGACGCCATTTTGAACTTTGTGGTCACTGTAGAAGGGTTAAACGGTATTTATTCACATCACGTGAATACTATGACTCCTTTATAATGTTCAAACGGCATTTGCATCAGTTTTAGACAAATAATAAGAAAAGAATTGCAATAGGTGTTCGTGATATTTCATGTTTGTGGCGGCCATCTTGGACGCAATCTTGAATAGCGATGTTGGCCCACAGATATCACAATTGCAACAAGCAGTTGCATAATCTACACACTTTTACGAACATTTTGGTATATAGAAACCTTTGTTAACAGAGGGAGACCGGTAAGGTGTCCAAAACGGTCCTCGATTTGCAGCACTAGACGGGTGACAAACAGCTTGAAACCAGATCAGCCGCCGCGTTACGCGGCGTCTAATCTGGATTCAAGCTATTTACAAATGCAAGCCGAATTCCCGCCCTATAACGACTCCCTCCGAAAAGGTACACAATTGTTGTCTCCAATCGGGTGTCGATGAAGAGGGGGCGCTGTATGTATGACTTCGTGTCCACTTCGCATCATTATTAGGTAGTGGAGCAGAATTTGAAGTGGTATTTGAGCAGAATACGTTATCCAATTCCAAATACATTGTACATATGTAGACGTCTTTGTGCGTAAACCAATGTCCGTTGAAAACAGTTAGGAGCCAGGGGCCCGTTTCATAAAACTTCGTACGACAGATGTTGTCGTAAGTCATATTATAAAAGTCTCAATCATTATTTATCTCTCCATCTAATCCTGTCTTGTTACATCTCTTTGGAATCGTCTTAAAAAGAAAATTAAATGTATTTTAAAGTTTTGCCTTACGACCGTTTTTGTCGTACACAGTTTTACGAAACGGGCCCCTGATCATATACCGAGTCACTCGGCTTCTAAACATTCTTCAAAGTGTTTGCCATTCAGAATTAAACTTTTTGATCGAACTTCGATATCTCGAACTCGGTTAAATCGAACATACCCGTATTTCAAAGTTAAAACGTGGCTAAGCCACGTTTTAACTTTGAAATTCGGATACGTTCGTCGCAACCGAGCATGAAATAATGTAGTTCATGTGTCGACATATCGGATAGTTCGAGATAAGCGAGTCGAGATAAGCGAGTTCGAGATATCGAAATTCGACTGTATTTCATTACTACTAGTGCCAAAATGGCAACTTTGCAAATATTTTAGATCTTGATCAGAATCCAAAATGTTTGACACTCGTATTGACAATTCTTCAGTCCAAATAGTCATATAGCTGACTTAAAAAATAATGCAGACGACAGACACTACCCATGCAGGCGATATTTTGGCGATAAAGGGTTTCAGCATTAAAATTGGCGGGGAAAGAGTTAACAAATTCATAACTTGTAAGAATCCTGTCATTTTATTTTAATCATATTGCATTGTGTTATTCGGGAAAGAATACCTCCTTTCCTTCCCAATGTATGTTTTTTACGCGAAATCGGGGAGGGACCACGGGCCATGTCATACGAAACGATGTACGACAAAAATGGTCGTAAGTCAATACATGTACTTTACAATACACCTAAATTCGAATTCCTCCCTCTAATCCTGTCTTAGGACATCTCTTTAGAATCAAAAGAATATTTAAAAGAGATATCACAAGACAGGATTCGATGGAGAAATCAATAAACGTTGAGAACTTTGTAATATGACTTACAGTGGAGAATCTGTTATTCTTTCCCGTTTAAACGCAAACGTACGCAAACGCAAAGCACTAAAACGTAGAAAAGAACAACTTTTGGACAATTCTGATAATTCTTGTTTATCTTGGTAGCAAACAGTTTGGAGCCTGATCAGACGCCGGGTTACCCGGCGTCTGATCTGGCTCCAAACTGTTTGCACTGCAAATAATAGTTTTAGCGTAAACGCGTTTGTTGGGAAAGAATAACACATTCTCCACTGTACAACAATATTTGTAGTACGGCATTCCGTAAGACGGACCCCAAGTGTAAGGCGTTTTCACGCTACTTGCGAATTTATGAAAAAGTGTAGGCTCATTTGTAATTGTGTGCATCATTTTTGTAAAAGCAAAAAACTCAATTGGTTTTGGAAGAAGATATCATAAGCTTTCAGAAAAAAGGTACCATTATTTCTTTTCATTTTAAGGGTCCGAAATCCGAAATGGCGCCCAAAATGACCGCCGTTTGGCTATAACTCAATATTACCACAAGTACTGTGGTACAATGACCAATGAAGTATCTTAATAAAGGCTTTAGGACACAAGAAAACCAGTGGAATCATCAAATTTAGGTTCACCTTTATATTTATATGCTTTACTTCAAGATGACGTCCAAAATGGCTACCGTGTATATGTTTGATTAAAATTATGAATAAAGTAATGAATGTTTCACTCATAAACATTAGAAGGAAGTAAACAAATAAATCTAATAACATAACCAATTAAACCACGATAGATCTTGAGCAGAAACTGTATGAACGAAAAAATACAAAGAATCACTTGCTTAAATCTGGCACTTACCGATATATCTCTGTAAACAAAGGATTTTATATACCAAAACATTCGTACAAGCGTGTAGATTATGGCATTGCATGCTGCAGTTGTGATATTTGTGGGCCAAAAGCGTTATTCAAAATGGCGTACAAGATGGCCGCCACAAACACAATTATCCCGAACATAATAAATATTACAATTAAATGGAATCATCAAAATGAGGCTAAATTTGAAATTTATACTCCTTATTTCAAGAAGCCTATTTGATTAAAGGTAAGGTTTGCTCACTCGGTATATATTACATGAGAGTAAACAACATACAGTGGAGAATCTGCTATTCTTTCCCAATAAACGCGTTTACGCTAAAACTATTATTTGCAGTGCAAACAGTTTGGAGCCAGATCAGACGCCGGGTAACCCGGCGTCTGATCAGGCTCCAAACTGTTTGCCACCAAGATAAAGATGAATTATCAGATGTGTCCAAAAGTTGTATTTTCTACGCTTTAGTGTTTTGCGTTTGCGTACGTTTGCGTTTAAACGGGAAAGAATAACGTTTTCTCCACTGTATCTACATTGTTGTAACTACAGTGAAACCATGTTAGTTTTTGTTCAGAGTTTATGAACGAAAAAGTGCAAAAGTCACATGCTCTAATCAGACATCTAATGGCCCCTTCTTTCTCTCTGTATACAACGTTTTTATACATAAAATATGTTTGCACAAGCGTATAGATTATGAAATTGCTTGCTGCTGTTGTGATATTGTAGGACCAACATCGCTGTTCAAGATGGCGTCCAAGAAGGCTGCCAAAACTGAACAATGACGAATATATAATTGCACATTTTTCTTAGTAATTAACAAACAAATATGGCAATGCGAAGTGAAGCGAAGAATGTAGGTAAGAGTGTCGTATTCATGAAGAGTTTATGACATGCTGCCAAAGTATCATCAACAGCAAGTAAAGACACTCTTTTCAAGATGTTGGAGTAATGCAGCAGACAGACGTCGGTAGTATCGGCAAAATATTAGTGGGGATGTATTTTGTTTCTCCAAATTTAACGATCTCTCCCCATAAAAAAGAGTAAAGGATGTCTGAAATATATTACTGAACAAACCAATCCAGAACTAATCGATGAGACACATTACATGTAGCTATCACTATTGACAGCTTCAACAAAGCCATAACTGACGCATCTGTTAGCATTTTGAGTCACATGAAAAGCACCAATACTGGGTGAATATTTGCAGATTATGAGCAAAAACGGCTAAAGAAACCCCTGCGTATTTAAACAATGTTACAGACACAAAGATAAAGAGGTCAGAGCTTTAGGTAGAAATTACAAGAGGCAGTGAGTGTATTGACCAACTTGCAGAGGAAGTAGGCATTAAGCGTTGTAAAAAGTATGTTCCGGTTGCAAAAACAGTCGGATGGGGTTTAGCAAAGAGCAAAGTCCATTTACTTTTACTGTGTGTAATCGCTTATTAGTTTTTTAAAATTTCACTCAATATAGTATAAATTATACAGCTTTCTATTGACACTCGCATCGTTACTTTGATGTTTTTGAAAGGCAGAATAAACGATGTCCAGTTTGATACCAGTTGTGAATTCAAAGTATGATAATCCTTATGGATCTTTTTTGGTGCAAGAACGGACGCAAATATTTACATTTAAAATGTAACACTTACTGGCAGACTATTTGCGAAGTGTATCGTACAAATCAGAGAAATGGGTACATTAGTTGCAGAACAGACGGGACGAGTTAAGACGTCCAGCTTGAAATATCTCCCGTTCACAACTCACGACTGTCATCCATTAAATGCTGGGTCAGCTTAAAATTTCAGAAAATAATGATGGTGATCCTTACCGATACAGAATGTATAGTACATTGTAGTATGAAAACTTATGATTTGCTCATTATATTGATTGATGTATTCACAATACAGTGGAGAATCTGTTATTCTTTCCCGTTTAAACGCAAACGTACGCAAACGCAAAGCGCTAAAACGTAGAAAAGTACAACTTTTGGACAATTCTGATAATTCTTGTTTATCTTGGTGGCAAACAGTTTGGAGCCTGATCAGACGCCGGGTTACCCGGCGTCTGATCTGGCTCCAAACTGTTTGCACTACAAATAATAGTTTTAGCGTAAACGCGTTTATTGGGAAAGAATAACAGATTCTCCACTGTAGGAACGAATGCTGTACATATCCTTTAGCTGCTGGAAAGAAGGACAAGAAGACAAAATCCCAAGAAAGTTCAATGGTGCAAATGTATAAATGAAGACCTACAGCTAAAGTCATTAAAAAACTCTTTTATTATGGAACAGGCAGATAAAGTCTAGTGCGTTCGATAACATTTCCACGCCATCATTAAAAGATCAGAATCACCCGTACTTGTATAAATTATTCGAGCGGATGAGGACATTATGTTGTATAGGGACCATTCAAATTACAAAAAGTTATTTCTGCAATAAAGAACCTTAGGAAAATAGAAAGCCCGAATGGCGAGAATTGTGTGTGTAGGGGGTGAGATGCTGAAAGTGGAAATAATCGATGTTCTACCGTTTTTAAACGGTATTCTACCTGAGGCATGAGTGGTCACAACGACCAACCGTTGTAGAATACCGTTTAATAACGGTAGAACATCGATTATTTCTATTCTAACATGACTAACTTAAAAAAATCATAAGAAATGCAAGCAAATGTTTCCTCTACGGATGCAGTTTTCGACCAAATTACTTCCCTTGTATGGCTATTATATGAAACCAATATCAGTACGTCATATATAAGAAAAATAAAAAATAGTGACGAAATAATTCATTCGGTCATAGAACCATTTAGTATTAGTCAGGTTGAATATATATGAGACAAATCAGTAACAAAACATGAAAGAAAGACCTTTTACGTCACATGACTTTCACTGAAAACTGCGCTTTACCAAAGGAGGGGGTGGGAGGTTACAGGAAGAGCCTGTTTAAAATGAATTATTTTCACAGCGTGGTAAAACACACTAGGTATACCACGGCGAACATGTTCTTTGTTTATAAAGACGAATTCACGTGTCATGTTAGAATTAAATATGTGTATGTGGCTTTGCAGGAATAAAAGTGCAGCACATAAATTGCATAGTTTCGTCCATACAATTCAACCCTCTCGTTTGTGACTATTGAAAATAATACAAATGTGTTTAAGACAGTTTAATCCTTTCAACCCATAATTTCTCTTGTGAGTATTTATAGTCCTATTTGATTCTTCTAGTCGGAGCCAGGTATTTTGAACCAGTCTATTTTTGCATTTTTGATATGACAACAAAAGGAAATGCACTGTTTGCATATGTAATCAGTAATCTCTAAAGAGGATTGTAGTGTTGAAAGGGTTAACGCAGATACAACTTACAAGTAAAACAGAAAGTTCTAATATGAGATTTCTGCTATACTTTTGTCTTGCTTTAAACGTGCCTAAAAAATCGAAAATTTAAACTCAATTATAGCAGCCGTGGTAAATCCAATTAGAATATAACCTACATTTTTAACCAATCAAACTGCCGTTTGCGCCCCATTAAGTACGGCACTTAATCATTAAGAATTTTGTTGTGTTTCGACTTCGCGTGGTGTCTTGCGCGCGGTATAGATAACTCCGCCTCGTAGCAACTAGTTGTAAAGAATGCCATATTTGGGCGATGTCACAACCAGAATAAGCCACCTTTATTTACGCTACGTGGGAATTATGTAGTCCTCGGCCAATAAAAATATAGGTTATATTCTAAGTTATAGTTAGAACATATTAAGTGAAATCTTAATGGTTAAGAAGGGGCCACTCGCTAACGCTCGTTACGCCCCTTCTTAACCATTAAGATTTCACTTAATATGTTCTAACTATAACTTAGAATAGTCTAGTCAAATAGCAGCTACAAAATTACGTAATAGTTAGAGTTTATTTCAATGATTCTTAATGATTAAGAAGCCAACAAATGAGGGAGCCTGCGACCGAATTTGGCTTCTTAATTATTAAGAAGCGTTGAAATAAATTCTAACCATTTTAGTGTTTGGCCCGCCCACATATGACGTCACTTCACTTCATTTACATATTTTCCTCCGCCGACAAAAATACACAGCCTGTTACATAATTACATTGTGTGTTTTATTACGCAGCAACATGTCGCATGGCAATGACACATTGACAATTCGTGTTCCAAGCTGCGTTAAGAAAATGGTAATCTTAAAAAACGATGGAAAAAGAATAGTTATTGACGTCTAAATGTTTAATGCAGCACAAAATACAGAGCTCCAGATGGGGGTATTTCAAAAACTAAAATCTTTATTTCTGCTTAAAACCCTACACGATTCTAATGAGTAGTAACACCATAGGATTTGATGCTAAAATAAGTGAGAAAATATTGGATTTGTGAAGTTTTCTCCCTCTTATCTGGAGCCCTGAAATAATGCACAAAACTCATAAATGAGCTCTCTGCATTATTTTGATCTTGCATTATGCAGACGCCTGTCTTTAGTGTTTTCGCCGCGATTTACAATGGTTTGTAGATGTTGGTTTTGTTAATTACGGTAGGAATTCTGTTTTAATTATATTGTGTTTTCTTTTTCTCATTCCCCCTCCTAAAGATTAAATAAAATTTGAATGATTTTCACAATTTTCTTCCGACTAGCGAGCTACAAAATGTTATTATTTTCCTCGAATAAAACGTTATTCTTTCCCGTTTTAACGCAAACGAAACGCAAACGCAAAGCACTTAAACGTAGAAAAGTACAACTTTTGGACAATTCTGACGAATGATGTTTATCTTAGTGGCAAACAGCGTTGTTACCCGGCGTCTGATCTGGCTCCAAACTGTTTGTAATAGAAATAAAAGTTTTAGCGTTAACGCGTTTATTGGGAAAGAATAACGTATTCCCCCACTGTATGTAATACATACATGTATCTAGCCTTAAAAGCCTGAAAGCGAAAGTGTTTGAGCTGTAAAACGTAGATGTTTGACGCTATCGTAATAGCCGTAGGAAAAAGCGATATCTTCGTGAAGTTTTCCTACACCCTTTGCGTTTTGCATGTATATATATACATGTAGTTGAATCAATGTGTGTCCACGATCCCCTATTATGGGACGTAGGCAAATAGTGTACACTCTGATTGCGGCGTCTGATCAGAGACTACAATGTTTCCTGATAGGATTTTCAATATAAACCCAAACAAAAATGAATATTTAGACCGGGCACCCCTTGGATGATGACCAAACATGGACAAATCCAATATATAAGCATGCAATAATCCACTGGATTCAAATGTGTTACAGTGGAGAAAACGTTATTCTTTCCCAATAAACGCGTTTACGCTAAAACTATTATTTTCACTGCAAACAGTTTGGAGCCAGATCAGACGCCGGGTAACCCGGCGTCTGATCAGGCTCCAAACTGTTTGCCACCAAGATAAAGATGAATTATCAGAATTGTCAAAAAGTTGTACTTTTCTACGTTGTAGTGTTTTGCGTTTGCGTACGTTTGAGTTTAAACGGGAAAGAATAACAGATTCTCCACTGTACCACCGCTATTACGGCCACTGAAATGAATATCAATTAATGGCGTGCATGTTAGTTTGAGCTTACTGTTATTCTTTCATTTTGCTTCAAGCAGCCACGTGCTTTAACCCTATCACTGCCAAATATTTCGTGAGATTTTAACCCTTTCATTGTCGTCATGGAGGAATAATTATAATTCCTCCATGTTGTCGTCTGCTTCAATTTTGTCGTTTGCAAAGTCGTTTCAAAGTTAAAACAAATAAGGCAGTTTGACTGAAGGAATTTCAAAAAAATTGTGAAACTGTTTGCAAACTCGCCTCATTGAGAGTGAAAGGTTTAAAATCGAAATTAAATGTCATTTATGGTCATTTAGAGGCTATACTGGATATATATTCATATTTTGCGATTGAACCCTTCTTCTGCTGAATATTCTCTATCATCTGAACTATAATATCGGATTTATTAACCCATTTACGCCCAGTGGATTATTCCATGTTTATATATTGGATTAGTCCATTTTTTATCAAAGGGGTGCCTGGTCAAAATTTTCATTTTCATTTTGTTTTATATTGAAATTCCTATCAGCAAACAATGTAGACTCTGATCAAAGTCTACACTGTTTGCCTATGTCCCATATATGAGATCGTGGACACAAATGGGTGAATAAAATAAGGACTTATCCTCAAGGACAATGTACAGACTCATGACAGGCATGATCAAATTCTTCGGGAGATTTGTACCCCTTCACCGCTTTATTGTCGTCTGCGTCATTAGTGTTGTCTGCAAGACACGTTTCAAAGTTAGATTTAAGGTTAGATTTAAGGTTGTATGACTTAACAGATATAGATAAGAGTGTTAAACAGTTTGGTTCCTGATCAGACGCCGCGTCACGTTTTACGCCTTCAGTCTATTCCTTTACTGAAGAAAATAGTTCAATTTTTTACAGTTATAAATATGTATCAAAAGAAATATTGTTTTTATTCTGGCAGCTTATAGCTTATAGCAGACTGAAAGTAAAGCAGAATGCTTTACTTTCAACCTGCTTTAAGAAGTCAATTCTACAAACAGCTATGGGATAATGGGTTAAGAGCTTGTTCTTCACTATTTCTAAATGTTTAATAGCAGGGATAGTTTAAATGCACCCGCACCAAAAACGATTTTTTGACCGCTGGGAAAATAAGTAAGATTTTGGACCGCTAGTTGGCATCAGCTTTTCAGGGCTATAGACACACTTAGCGAGGTATTGATTCATACTGTTGATATACATCGCCCCCTCTCTACTACGACACCCATTGGGAGACAAAATATGTGCGTTGTTCGGAGGGAGTCGTTGTAGAGAGGGAATTTTGGCTTATATTTGCAAACAGTTTGAAGCCAGATCAGACGCCGCATAACGCGGCGTCTGATCAGGATTCAAGCTGTTTGACACTCGTCATTAAGCTTTTTCTGTCAAAATGTCCATTACGTAACTTTTAGAAGAACAGCAGACGACAATTTTAAGCAGACGTTACTGCAGCAGTGAAATGGTTAGAAATAATTGTCTTGTTTGGGGACCAGCGACAAGGGTATTTGTAAGGAGGGAATCGTTGTTGGACGGGTCGTTGCAGAGAGGGAGCGCTGTATATATAAATGCTATATAGTGGAGAATACAGAAAGTGATGAATTCTTGAAAATGCCTTATACACACCCAAGTGTGACTTCCCTATATATATCGCTTGAAGCAAACATATATGGTGGTTTATTTCCTGCAACATTTTATTGAAACCCTGATTTAAATAGAAATATACCATAGGGAGAGCGGAAAATTGCTTCAACAAATCACATCCCCTTTTTTTCTGACACGACCTTTTTTAGAGAAAAGTTCCATTTTCAATAAACAGAAATCATGGAGAAAGGACAAATGCAGAAATAAAAAAAAATTTATCAAATAACATAACTCAATAATTTATATCTAATTATCTATTCATGTAAACTGTGAACAGAAAATATCAGATATTCTCTGGAAATAAATTTTTTTCATGAAATATTCACTGGAAATATTGTTTTAACCCTTAGCCTGCTGCATAGTTGTCTGCTTTGAAATTGGCGTCTGCAGAATTTGTTTTATATTTAGATAAATTTATACATTTTTTAATAAAGAAATCTAAAAGCGATTGTCAAACAGTTTGGGTCCAGATCAGACGCCGCATAACGCGTCGTCTAATCTGGATCCAAACTGTTTGCAAAACCCAGTGAAATCGCGATCAGCAGGATAAGGGTTTAAAAAGTCCAAATCTGAAAAAGTCACTGTCGTCTGCTTTTATTTCTCAAATTTATATTTTATGATTGTTTGACTTAGGAAATATTGAAAATAGTGTCAACCAGTTTGGATCCTTAAACCTTTCACACCCAATGTCGCTTTAAAGCGCGTTTGCAAACAGTTTGGATCCTGATCAGTAACGCGGCGTCTGATGAGGATCCAAACTGTATGGCACTAGTATCGATATGTTTTAAATCACACTACTTTGAATATTACCTTGAAACGATCTTTCAAACAACAAAATTGACGCAGACGACAATTAAACGGTGAAGGGGTTAAACACTCCTGGAAAGTTTGAGAGTGAAATGGTTAACAGACGCCGCGTCACGTGGTGTCTGATCAGGATCTGAAATGTGAGCCATTGTAGATCTACTAGAGGAAAGGCACTGAAAAGGGTAATTTTAAAACAAGATGAAAGTACAGCAGAAAACTCCTATGAAATAGTTTCTGTTTTACTATCATCATACATTAACATGATTAAGCAGTCAACTGGCATAATCACCGAAAATTAAACATATAATATATTGTTAGTAATAACAAGAGGGCCTTGAATGCCCTGCTATCGCTCACCTGTTGTAATGAAGCTTTACCTTTGAGTTTCAGTCACATTCAACTTTGTAGTATAGCATGTAAACAATATAGGAATACGACCTATTCTACTATAGTAGAGTACATCAAGGGCAGATTACTAGAGTCTAAACGATACTGAAATGAAGCTTTTTATAGCAATTATCTCAAGGGCAGATGACTCTTTCTTTTGTAAATGATCATATTTCAACAACAATTGCACTTCTTCGAGAATGTTAGATATATGCAGTGTGTGCATGTGTAATCAAAATCCCTTGACAACTGTAGTTGCAAGCACTGATTGTAAATACTGTAAGATATGACATTTTCAACACATCAAGGGCAGATTATCTTGACCTATTGGTCCGATTTCTGCCATTTTCGAACTCATCTGAGACCTTATAGTCAAATACAATTTGAGCAAGTTTGAGAAAGATTGTGTAAAAATCGTGGCATCTAGAGCGTAAACACTGTTAAATATGGCATTTTTCAGCAATCCAATGGTAGATACCTTCAACCTATTGGTCTGATTTCAACCATAATCAAACTCATTGATACAAACTCTTATGGTAATATACAATCTGAGCAAGTTTGAGAAAGAATTGGATAAAAAGTGTGGTCTCGAGTGTAAACAGTAAAATTGTTGAAAACGAACGACTAACGACCCTCATTCAGGAATGCAATTTTAAGCTCACCCAGGGCTAAAAAGGATTGGTACAGTGGAGAATCTGTTATTCTTTCCCAATAAACGCGTTTACGCTAAAACTATTATTTCCAGTGCAAACAGTTTGGAGCCAGATCAGACGCCGGGTAACCCGGCGTCTGATCAGGCTCCAAACTGTTTGCCACCAAGATAAACAAGAATTATCAGAATTGTCCAAAAGTTGTTCTTTTCTACGTTTTGGTGCTTTGCGTTTGCGTACGTTTGCGTTTAAACGGGAAAGAATAACAGATTCTCCACTGTATGTATAAGCAACCTAACAGATTGAACCATAGCGATGAGTATACAGTGAAACCCCTCTAAACCGGAACCTCTAAATACCGGAATCCTCTCTAAACCGGGCAAAAGCTTTGGTCCCGTTTCCAATCCTTTTTATTTTTACCCATTACACCATCAACACGCCTTATTAAGTCTTTGATTTTTTTCTTACACTGAAGAAAATAGTTTTGTACATTCTAGCAGATGATAGCTTAAAGCAGGTTGAAAGTAAAGCAGAATGCGCCTTAAGGCGCATTCTGCTTTACTTTCAACCTGCTTTAAGTGGTCAGCTATCTTCCATACTAGAAACAAGTTAAAACCCCTCTAAACCGGAAACCCCTTTAAACCGGACATTTTTGTTGTCCCCACACAAGTCCGGTTTAGAGGGGTTTCACTGTACATGTCAGTAATGTACCTGCTAGAATTACGAAACATTTTAGCTTATAGCTGCATTATATGAATAGTTAACCAACATGGTGTCAGCGTATCTAAACACCGGGGGCACGTTTCATAAAACTTCGTACGACTAAAACGGTCGAAACTTTAATTTATTTTCTGATTTCTCTATCAAATCATGTCTTGTGACATCTCTTTGGAATCGTCTTTTCTAGACGATTCCAAAGAGATGTCACAAGACAGGATTAGATGGGGAAATAAATAATAATTGAGAATTTTCATAATCTGAATTACCACAACATTTTTCGTACGAAGTTTTATGAAACGGGCCCCTGCATTAGAACCTTAAGATTGAGGTTTAACTTGAGAAGTCCAAAACAGGTGATTTTTTGTTTGTTATCAAAATCAAAATTAATTTCTATCTAAATTACACTTACATCAAGATTCAACCCATAGGGAACATCCATTCTAAACATCACCACTTACAGCGGACAAGATCTTCGTTTATATATAATTATTCTTTCTCAATAAACGTGTTTACGTTAACACTACCTTTTCCACTGCAAACAGTTTGGAACCAGTTCAGACGCCGGGTAGCCCTTGTCTACATTTTATTCGGATGTTTTTGCGTTTAAACGTGAAAAGAATAACGTCTTCTCCATTATCACTATACCCAAGCCTTGGTCTAATTTCGGGAGCTCCCAACCAGATGAGGAGATATCACATGTATGCCAGGGCCAATGCCGATGCCAAAGACACCATCGATGCAGACACCGACGCCAGAGTAATTACATAAGTATGCGCCCGAGGCAAACTAGCAGCACAAAATTTTGTGTGATAATAGTTGTTTTGTCCAGACAGTGCAGACCCTGATTAGAAGACTCCTGAACATTCCTCTGATCTGTTTCTACATTGTTTGCATATGTCAAAGTGTACACAATACACAGGTACACTTTTTGTAAATTTCACATGTATATATCACTAGAGGTTAACTCTTCAACACCATGGACCTGTTTAACCCAGTATCCCATAAATACGCCTTTAAATTATTTCTCCACTGAAGAAATTAGTTCCAATTTATACAGTTATGATATTGTATGATAAGAACTTTTTTCTATATTCAAGCAGATAGCTTAAAGCAGGCTGACAGTAAAGCAGAATGTGCCTTAAGGGAAAGTCTGTTTTACTTTCAACCTGCTTTAAGTGGTCACCAATTTTCAAAACTATAATCAGTCTATAGGGTAATGGGTTAAAATATTCTCATTACATTTACAAACAGTGTAGAACCAGATCAGAGGGCTCCTATAGGAGCCCTCTGATCTGGGTCTGTACTGTTTGATGATTTAGAACAGTAATTAATTCCAAGTAGACTGGTTCATGTTTTGGTAACAAAAAGGATCCAAAGTGGAACCTAATAACCCATAATAGTTACTTAGTGTTGAAAGAGTTAAAGTGTTCATAAATGAATGCAGTCTTTTAACCAATCAACACTAGCCATGAGTTTACCTGTGATGAGTGCACTTGTCCTATTCAAACAGTGTAGACCCTGATCGGAGAGCTCCTGCAGGAGCCCTTTGATAAGGGTCTCAAATGCTACAATATATTGATAAAATAAACTAACAATAGTCTGAAATGGACTAGGCTGAATTTGAAATTATTGTCCATTAGCTCATTCACACCTGAAACCTTTAATGGACAATTCTAGTTTCTAATTGAGTTTAGTCCATTTTTCCTATTTAGGGTTGTTGTTGGCTATATGTTGCAAAGCAACAAAACAGTGTAGACCCTGATCAGAGGGCTCAATAAGGTATATGTTAAGGTATGTATGATTTGATTGGAAAATGAATAAAACTTAGAATTAACTCTTGTATTTCAAATTTATTTAAACACATGAACACATGATTAGCACATCTGTATATAAACAATATTGGTAAAGAAATAACAACATATTTCCTGTGTCTAGACTCTAGATAACAACTACAGTGAAACCCCTCTAAACCGGACATGTGTGGGGACAACAAAAACATCCGGTTTAGAGGGGTTTCCGGTTTAGAGGGGTTTTAAACCATAGCTTGTTCCTAGTATGGAAGGTAGCTGACATCTTAAAGCAGGTTGAAAGTAAAGCAGAATGCGCCTTAAGGCGCATTCTGCTTTACTTTCAACCTGCTTTAAGCTATCATCTGCTAGAATATAGAACATATTTCTGATGATTTATGTTCATGAATGTATTTTCTTCAGTGAAGGAATAAATCAAAGACGTAAAAATGGGTGGGAAACCGGACCAACGTTTTTGTCCGGTTTAGAGAGAATTCCGGTATTTAGAGGTTCCGGTTTAGAGGGGTTTCACTGTATATGCTAACCTTTGGTTTCTTCTGAACCCTTTACTTGCTATTAGGGATTTCTCACCTACTTTGATGGCAACATGTACCCTTGATGGCGACCTTTACAAATGGTTAATATGGGGGCATCTCAAATAATATATCGGCGAAGTGTGGTCAGTATATAACCAAACCTGTGTGTTTGACCATTCATGATAAGTTATCGTCTGCTTTTAAAGATATCGTCTGCGAAAAAACTCAGTTATCTTTTCATGATTTTTTCCCAAATAGTTTGAACCCAGAACAGACACTGCGTTACCGGGTGCATGTTTAAGATCCAAACTGTTCAATGTTAACCCCTATGTTCTTGTTATCATCCGTGAGGGAGGTGGGTGTGTGTGTTTCATCACTATAAACTACAAGTAGGAACGCGTGTGTCTCCTGATAAAATGTTTCTCCAGAGTTATTGCCAGTTAGTCACAATAGTTATTTACCTTGTCAATTCTGCATTCAAAATCTATAAGTATTCAAGGATAGAAGAATATACTTTGAACTGCAGTTAAACCTATACAGATAAGCGAACATAAAATGAGACACTTCAGAAAGGTGGCTTAATGGAGCTCTTCGCATTACTTTCGTTCTGCGTTGAGAAGCCAACAGCCTTCAGACATCTTTGTTACTTACATGTATTACAGTGGAGAATTTGTTATTCTTTCCCAATAAACGCGTTTACGATAAAACTATTATTTGCAGTGCAAACAGTTTGGAGCCAGATCAGATGCCGGGTAACCCGGCGTCTGATCAGGCTCCAAACTGTTTGCCACCAAGATAAACATGAAATATCAGAATTGTCCAAAAGTTGTTCTTTTCTACGTTTTAGTGCTTTGCGTACGTTTGCGTTTAAACGGGAAAGAATAACAGATTCTCCACTGTATGTATGGTCGCTTAAAACAGGATCTACTGTATAAATGTATTATTATCAACATCTATTCAGTGTGATGGACGTACAGTGGAGGAAACGTTCTTTCACAATAAACGCGTTTACGCTTAAACTATTATTTCCATTGCAAACAGCTTGGAGCCAAATTAGACGCCGGGTAACCAGGCGTCTGATCAGGCTTCAAAAACTGTTTGCCACTCAGATTGAAATAAATTCTTAGAAATCCCAAGACTTTATTATTTTCTACATTTAAATGCAGTTTGTTTGTGTTTCGTTTTTGATAATTAAACTGAACTATTTATTGCCACATCATGCGTAAAACCAGCTATTTGAAAGGGTCTGTATTTTTAGCTTTGATTTGCATTGAGAAACTAACATTGCATTGCAGCATTGTACAGACCATGCACCGTTGTCATCACAGGTTCTGTGTCTGAGTTCGGTCTACACTCCAAAAGACCATATATAATAATGCTAAATACATTACTTGAGATTCATGTGGGTGCCGACGGGGCAGCTGGCCTTGATCTACACTGTTTGAAACGCAATAAGGCAGGTTTTGTCACGGCACAACCCAATTGTTTAGATGAAAAACATTAATAGACTAGAGAGTGGAGTTTTATATCTGAATACAGTTAAGCACCTCTATCATGTCCACTAAATAGAAAGCTTCAGGTGACAGCTTAAAGCAGCTTTCTGTTTAACTGTCATCCTGCTTTAAGCAGCCTTTAAATACCACCTAGTTATTCACAAAACTTAGTGGTCATAAGAGAGGTTTTATTGTATTCAGTGAGAGGAGGGTTAACAGATTCTGTGAGACACTTACTTAGATATTCAATGATTACTTATCTGCTGAAATAAGTAAACTACACACTGAATATATTCATTCCAGGGTCCAATGTTATAAAACCTTAAGGTTGAATCTGACATCTTGTCAAGCATTTGATTAGTTAAATTTGAACAAAAGCTCAAATCTGACCAATCAAATACTTGAGAACGATCTCAGGCTCAACTCAAACACTTTTTATCATTGTCTGGTGAGGCCAAGAGAATGAAAAAAAATATAATTGTTTTTCATATTAAATGAATAGTCAACCATTCCAACAAGCTTTCATTTTCATCATTTATTTTATTATCATATTTGTATTTGATTTCATTCAATTTGGAAAGAAAAACATTTTCTCCCATGTATCGGTGGGTTATTTTTCATGACACAACTCATATTTAACCCTTTCCCAAGTAAAAGTGCCTTTCAGCACATCTAACTTATTCCTCCACTGAAGAAAATAGTTCCACTTTATACAGTCATAAACATGTTCTGTAAGAAATAGTTTCTATACCCTAGCAGATGGTTGCTTAACCCATTAAGCCATACTGACTCATTTTGACTCATTGCACAATAGCCTCATACTGACTCAGTTTGACACACTGTTATCAACTAGCTTATATTGAGATAAGCATTGATAATTGTTTATCGCTTATGAGTTAATGGGTTAACCCATTACATGTAACCCCTAAACATGCTTTTTTACGCCTTAAATTCATTCTTCTTATGAAGAAAATAGTTCCAATTTATACTGCTACAAATAAAAATCATAAGAAATATTTTCTATATTCTAGCAGATAATAGCTTAAAGCAGACTGGAAGTAAAGCAGAATGCGCCTTAAGGGGCATTCTGCTATACTTTCAACATGCTTTTAGTGTTCAACTATCTTCAAAACTAGAAACAGGCTAAAGGGTTAAGCATGCTGAAAGTAAAGCAGAATGTGCCTTGAAGCACATTCTGCAATACCTTTAACCTGCTTTAAGTGGTCACCTGTCTTAAAATTAGAATCAAATTATGGGGTATAGGCGGGTTAACCCATTACCCCATAGCCTCTTTCTAGTATTGAAGATAGGTGCCTACTTAAAGCAGGTTGAAAGTAAAGCAGAATGTGCTATAAGGCACATTCTCCTTTACTTCCAACCTGCTTTAAGCTACCACCTACTAGAATATAGAAAATATTTCTTGTGATACATATTAACAACTGTATAAATTGGAACTATTTTCTTCAGTGGAGCAATAAATAAAAGGTGTAAAAAGTCGTAATTATGGGGTTATAGGTTAATGAGCAGAAATCTGTAACTGGTATATTGTATTGCGAAGCTTGTGTTACTTTGTATTGCTTGAGTATTAAGCCACTGTTAATGTTGATCACTTTTTGCTTTTTCTTCTGTTTTTCTTTCCCTTTTTCTTCTGTGCAAATGTTGCAACTGAAACAAAATAAAGTACAATACCAAATTAATGAAACTATACATTTTCTTGAACATAGGAAAATATAAAATAAATCTCCTATTGGAGCCCTCTGATCAGGGTCTACACTGTTTTCTACTTCAGACCAGTATTTATTAAACTGCCACAAATTTAAAGTAGACTTGTTTGTGTTTTGGTAACTAAAAAGGTCCACAAGCGAACAAAAGAACCCTATAGAGTTACTTAGTGTTGAATGAGTTAACCCATTACCCAATATCCTGTTTCTAGTATTGAAGATAGGTGACCACTTAAAGCAGGTTAAAAGAAAAGCAGAATGCGCCTTAAGGCGCATTCTGCTTTTCTTTTAGCCTGCTTTAAGCTAACATTTGCTGAAATATAGAAAATATTTCTTATGATACAAATCCATGACTGTATAAAGTGGAACTATTTTCTTCAGTAAAGGAGTAAATTAGAGGCGTAAAAAGGCGTAGTTATGGGGTAATGGGTAAAGGGTCTTGCACTACCTGGCTCGTCTTTGGCTTTGTACAGACATGGCAGTACTTGCATTCTCTTGTGATGGGGCAACAATAGACTCGTATCAATGGGCACCCACTGTACTTTAGGTAGATGACGACCCTTCGTGAATGAGGCATGGTGTCTGTGTAGGTCAAATGTCCTACAACACAAAATAACAATCTGAGCAAGTTTGAGAAAGATTTGATAAAAAATTGTGGCCTCTAGAGTGTAAACACTGTAAATATGACATTTTCAGCAATTTAAAAGAAGATAACTGTTGAATTAATAGTCCGATTTCAACCATAATCAGACTCATCCAAATTCTTTAGATAATATACAATCTGAGCAAGTTTGAGAAAGATTGGATATAAATTGTGGCCTCTAGAGTGTAAACACTAAAATTGTTGAAGACAAACGATGAACATTTAAGTATTGCAAAAAAAAAACCAAGCTTCTACAACTAATGTGACAAAGTGCTCTTTTCATAAATTAGCTCATTGTTTTAACTCAATACGCAATAGCCTGTTTCAAGATTTGAAAATAGGTGATCAATTAAAGCAGGTTTAACGTAAAGCAGAATGTGCCTTACGGCACATTCTGCTTTACTTTCAGCCTGCTTTAAGCTACCACCTGCAAGAATACAGAAAAAAAATCTTATGCTACATATCTATGACTACATGTACATGTATATAAATTGGAGCTGTATTCCTCAGTGGATGAATAAATTACGGGAGTAAAAAGGCATATTTAACGGGTTATAGGGTTAATACTTTATCAGAAATCGGGGAAATAGATAAGGGGAGTATTTAAAGAAATCTTTATTACTGCATTAAACCTTATGGTGTGACTACCCATTATCTGATCAGGATCTGCACTGCTTGTCATATATTGCAATAAATGTTGTTAAAAACAACCCTAAATAGTCAAAACTTTACAAGACTTATTAAAAAACTGGAATTGTCAATTTGAAACTTCAAGGGTCATTGAGTTAACCCTTTCCTCCCTGAAACTTCAAATGGACAATTATAGTTTTCAATTAAGTTTAGTCCATTTTTGAATTTTTAGGGTTGATTTTTACCATATATGTCAAAATGACAAACAGTGTAGATCCTGACCAGAGGGCTCCTTAAGGAGCCCTCTGATCAGGGTCTACACTGTTTGTATAGGACAAGTGTACTCCTCACAGGTACGCTGTTGCAAATGACGCAAATATGCGTGACTAGGGTTCAAAGAGTTAAGCAGTAGGGTATATACTGATTATACTATCATACCTATGTTTGGCTTCGGTAGACTCCAGTATAGTTAGTTTACCGTTGGAAGGGTTGTTCTGTAGGAGGTATTGTCCTGGCAATAAACTGAAATACAATGAAACATCTTTCATACAATACTTTCTGCCAATCTCTAAATACAGTCAAGTATGCTAATTATTAGGTGTTTAACCCTTTCCCCAATAGAAGCGCCTTTTAGCGAATATGATTTATTCCAATAGTTCCAATTTAATCAGTTATGAATATATATTATAGGGAATATTTTCTATATTCTAGCACATGATAGCTTAAAGCAGGCTGAAAGTTAAGCAGAATGCGCCTTAAGGCGCATTCTGCTTTACTTTCAACCTGCTTTAAGTAGTCAACTATCTTTAATACTATAAATAGGCTATCAGGTAAAGGGTTAAGATACATGACTGCTTTAGGAGCTTTCTGTTTTACTGTCATCTTGCTTTAGGCTGTCTTTTAAACAATTGTTAGCTTTCTTTTTATTGGTAGTAATAAAGAGGTTTGACTGTGCTGTTGACTTGTTGTACATGATGATTTGATTTGTTTAAGACATTTTAAATATGTCAAATAATTCAAATCCTTTAAATATGCTTAGTTACACTGAGCAAGCCTCAAACTGCTTTCATTTGTGTGAAATTACTTTCAAACTGAACCATTGGTTTCAGACAAAAAGATTTTTTAAAGTTTTTACTATATAACTATATAAGGAAACTCTATCCCGCCCACTGGCAGCCATGTTTTTTTAAGGTAGGAATATTTGTTTTTGAGACATCTTATAGAGGGTCACCCATGGAGCATTTGTGAAAAATTATTTACAATTCGAACCAGTAGTTTTTGATAAGAAGATATTTAAAAGTTTTTAACTGGTTGCCATGGAAACCACAATATCGATTGGATGACCTTTATGAGAAGAAATCTCACAGAGTACCCTACAAGGAACAATCCTATAAAGTTTTAATTAAATTAGCCAAGTGGTTTCCAAGAAGAAGTTATTTAAAGAAAAAGATTGATGATGGACGACGACAGATAATGATGGCAATCACAATACCTCACATTGGCACTTCGTACCAGGTGAGCTAAAGATAAAAGTTAGAGAGATGATTTTCCTATGGGCCACCCTTCATCCAAATTATACCACGCTGTTTGTGATTCTAATGGTACAAAAATTAAATAGTTATATTTATCATTTTCGTCAAGGAGCAGTGCCTTTGCAAAATCAGCATTTTTTTTTTAAAAAATATGGGAAAAAACTACATTTTGAGATAAGCAAAGTCGTTTTTTCTTATAACACATATCAATCTATCATCTGTGAAAAATTGGTGTACATTTGACACAGAGCCAATTTTAATATTTTGTGAACCTAAGTCTGTGTAAAAACATGGATGCCCCAATCAATGCTGTAAACACTTTATCAGTCCATAACTGACCTACTTTTATCAAGGTCAATGAATTCAAGGTCAAAGGTCATCAAACTGGTCCATAAACGTAAAGAAACGCAGATTATGGTATATTCAGGCAGAATAAAGGTTAAATTCGGAGCTCTTGATAAGGGGAGTATTTCAAAATCTTTCAGCTTAATTTCTGCATTAAACCCTATGGTATAACTACTCATTAGAATTGTCTCTAAGAGACGATTCTAATGAGTAGTAACACCATCAGAATTGGTGCTGAAATGAGTGAGAAAATGTTGGAATTGTTTTGTTTACTCCCTCTTACCTGGAGCCATACTATATTTTGATTAACTTACCTTTTAAGGTTCTGTGTTATTGTATCTAAATCTGCAAATGCCTGCAATGATCTGGAACAGAAAACAAAAATGGTTCAGACACAAATTCACTAGAAAACCATAGGCTGCATAGTAATATAACCTCTGCTGAGTTTACTACTGATTCCTTTACATTTCTTACTAGTCAGGGGCCCGTTTCATAAAACTTCTTACGACAAAATTAATGTCGTCATAAGTCAGATTATAAAAGTCTAAATTATTATTCATTTCTCAATCTTATCCTGTCTTGTGACATCTCTTTGGAATCGTCTTGAAAAGACGATTCCAAAGAGATCAGATGTCACTAGACATGATTAGATAGAGAAATAAGAAATTAAATGTATTTCAAAGTTTTGATTTACAACAGTTTTTGTCATACAAAGTTTTATGAAACAGGCACCAGATGTGCAAGAATCGAGATATATATGCTCTGAAAAATGCACTCTGCTTTATTTTCAACCTGCTTTAGGTGGTTGCTTATCACCAATACTAGAAACAGGCTACGGGGTACAGGGTAAGAAAAAACAACTGTTCTTTGCTGAAATTCTATTTTTCAAATATACATTTGAATATCTTTCCTGACAAACAATTAATATGATAAGCAGGTTTGATCTTGATTAGATGCCGGGTTCAAATCAGGATCCAAATTGATTAAAAATACAAGTCAATCTCAGCAATGCCAGCTTAATCCATTCAATAATTTCATTATTGAAGAAAGATGGTTGCTGAAAGCAGCTTGAGTGTAAAGAAGAATGCCAGCTTTAAGATACCATCAGCTAAGATATAGGAAATATTCCATATGGTATATATTCATCACTGTATAAACGGAATATCACCACAGTGTGTGATCCGGGCTCTTGTATCAGTTCGAGTTGGCTGTGTATTCCAGATCACACGAGAGGCGAAACCTCGAGTGTGATCTTGAATACACAGCCAACGAGAACTGATACAAGAGCCCGGATCACACACTGTGGTGATGTTCCTTTTATTATATACCTTATTTCAATTTATTTATTTTCTATAAAATTTCATTTAAAGTAGCTTAAAATCGGGACTATATCTGCGAAACGCTATATATTCAACCGAATAACCATATGCATATGTTAAACCGCTAGTGCGTATTAAAACAAAATGACTTTTTTTGTAGAAGTCCGCCATTTTTTTATCGGCTCGATTGAGCAGTGTTTTTTCTCTCAAATAACCTTCATTTAAGCGTATTAGAGTATGACTTGAACTGTTTTAAGCATAATTCTATTTGGAAGTTCCCGTAAATACTTTTCATTCCTTCCATTTTCTCTTTTGTTTGACAGCAGACGGAGAAAACGTAAGCAAGTTCAAGGTCTTCTTGTTATTAAAAATAGCATCAAAATCGGGAATTCCGAAACGTCACGCGCACCTGTTCTTTATATACATCGATTGTGTATAACTTGTGTAGCATAAAAGTAGTCCACCGGCAATACCGTGTAGCATATATGCCATCTGATACGGACCATCTGATACGGAAAAAGATTGTGGGGCTTGTATTTGCCTGTTTTGTAGATAGGTATATAATAAAAAGTGGTACTTTTTTTTTAGTAGAAGAATATGTTTTACCCATTACTCCATATACACATTTGTTCCTATACTGCAGAAAGTAGTTCCAATTTATACAGTGATAAATTTGTATCAAAACAAATATGTTCTACATTCGAGAAGATGATAGCTTAAAGCAGTCTGAAAGTAAAGCAGAATGTGCCTTCAATGATAGCTTAAAGCAGTCTGAAAGTAAAGCAGAATGTGCCTGAAGGCACATTCTGCTTTACTTTCAACCTGCTTTAAAGTGGTCCCCTATTAGAAACAGGATATGGAGTATAGGGTAAAAGGCTGTATATATGGAGTACTATTATTATTATTATTATTATATCCGATTTATATAGCGCTCTTTTCACACAGGAGTTGTGCGTTCAAAAGCACTTCACATGTAATTATATAAATGTACCTACAAAGCAAGAAAGACAAATAAATACATTCACAATAAAAATGATACAATATTGAGATGCATGGAAGCATGGAAATTCTTTCAATATTAGTAGTGGGTTAAGATTTAATAAGTCAAGTACATACTTAAAGCCTGACTCTGGTGGTATAAGGTCTGTAAAGTTGACATGCTCTAACATCATAACCTCCGAGTTGAATGGATTTATCCGAGCTGAAATAGAAAACAGCATACTTACTGTATCAAGTTATAAAGCCAATATCAGGGTGTCCACAATTTTAGTAAAGCAAATTTCCCTGACTTTCTCCACACTAAAATCCACATCCCCTGACTTACCAACTACAGTACTGAACCTTATTAAATTAAATTGGTAATCACAAGCGAACTGCAATCGAATTGCCATCAAATTGTCATCCAATCGGTTCTTCAAAAGGTGAATCTTAGGTTTGAATATTTTGAAACGGTTGTGACAAAAATAGAATCGAAAAAATTAACGAAGGCATATTTGCCAATATTTGTGAGATACACCATTCAGGCAAACTAAGTATTTTGAATCGCAAGCAAATTGCCATCAAATTGCAAGCGAATTGCCAGCGAATCGCAAAAATTGTTAATTTAACAAGGTTCAGTACTGTATGCGCATAGTTCTGGCATTTGTTAGCCTTCTCCTCCCCTCCAACTTTAATGTTAACAATTGCAATCCGCAGCAGCATTCCCCTCTATTGCAGGGCTTTTTTTTTTATCTTCTATAACAGGGGCCTATAACAGGTGTCTTCCCAATTGCAAAAAGCCTCTTTTTCCCCAATTTTGATGAAAGAATTTTCCCAAAAATATAATACATTATATGATTTTCACGAAAAAAAGCACAAATTCTGAGGATGAAATACATTAGAAGTAGCCAATTCAATTACCATTCCTATTAAAATGTTGAATAACTATTATCAAATTAAAGCAAATTTCTGTTACATATTTATGTTGTTTTTCAATTGTCTTAAAAGTCAACTTACTTTCTCAATTTGGCTGAAAATCGCGCTTGAATTTCCCAAAATGAAAGGCTGGAAAAAAGGCCCTATATTGTGTTTAAATTTTGTCGGTTTATTCTCCTTGACTTCTCTTGTATTGAATGAGCGCTTGAAATGCTTATAAAAAATACAAAGAAAGATGTTTTCGCCTCCTGTCACCTCCCCCCTAGTACAGTGGAGAATCTGTTATTCTTTCCCGTTTAAACGCAAACTTACGCAAACGCAAAGCACTAAAACGTAAAAAACTTTTGGACAATTCTGATAATTCATGTTTATCTTGGTGGCAAACAGTTTGGAGCCTGATCAGACGCCGGGTTATCTGGCTCCAAACTGTTTGCACTGCAAATAATAGTTTTAGCGTAAACGTGTTTATTGGAAAAAAATAACAGATTCTCCACTGTATGAAGGAAGCACGGCAGGGACGTAGCTAAACATTTAAGTGTACGCAACTTTACTAGGGGTGTCCAAAGCAGCTCCTTCGGGAATTTTTTATTTCTACATGGTGTCTGGTAGTAAAATTCCAAATTCCCTGACCATGAAAAAAAAATTTCCCTGACTTTTTCCCTGACCGTGGACACACTGAATATAAATCAATCAACATACATTGAAATCAGCAACTATCATCATTAACCCATTACTCCATAAAAATGCATTTTTACACCTCTAATTATTTCTACACTAAGGAAAATAGTCCCCACATAGGAAGACATGAGCATGAAACACAGCAAGCATATCCAGTATCTTTCCAGATGGTAGCTTGTTGGGGATTAGTTTTGTCTGACAAACCAGTACACTGATATATATCTAGTTAATAATACAGTAAAACCTCTCTATTATAACTAGTAAACTGTGTGTTAATTATTACGAGTTCAGGATAGGTCATACCTTAAACCGAGTTGACAGTAAAACAGAAAGCCCCTTTAGGAGCTTTCTGTTTTTTTGTTGCCTTGTTTTAAAGCTGGAACCTACTGTCTTTTATACAGCCAATTGGTATTCTTTTAATGATCGTAATAGAGAGGTTTTACTGTAAAAACAAATGCTTTCTTACTTCTTGCCAGGGATGAGTTATGTTTATAAAAACATACAATATATTCCTACTTCTTGCCAGGGATGAGTTATGTTTATAAAAACATACAATATTCCTACTTCTTGCCAGGGATGAGTTATGTTTATGATACAATACCATATACATGTATTCCTACTTCTTGCCAGGGATGAGTTATGTTTATAACAAGACTGCGCGTTCAATAAACGCTTATGCCCCCAGTGGCATCCTTGACAATATATTCTGAATCTTTTCTAAGTCCAAATTAGGTCAAGGTCAAACTGAGCTTGGGTATTATTGTTTAGTTGGTAATGGTCCAAGACAACAACTGTATAAGTATCAAAGCATTGTAGTCAGTTGTGTTGATGCTAGATGAAACGGTAAAATCTAGTTAACCAAGAAATAGCCTATTTAAAATTTTCTAAGTCCAAATTAGGTCAAGGTCAAGGTCAAAATCAAAGTTTGGTGATATTGGTGGATAGGGAATGGTCCAAGGCAACAACTGTATAAGTATCCAAGCATTTGGGTAAGCGGTGTTGATGCTAGACGAAACGGTAAAATCTACTTAACCTTGTTACGGACGGACGGACGGACGGACAGGACGATTACTATATGCCCCGCATCTGTCGATGCTGGGGGCATAAAAACATACAATATATTCCTACTTCTTGCCAGGGATGAGTTATGTTTATAACAAGAGGCCCATGCGGGCCTAAATATCGCTCACCTGGAAAAACCAACACAAGGGTCACATGACGCCTGGGGTGGTATCATTTTTTACCCCAGAGACATAATTTCAAATATCTTACTGATGAACTTGAAAATTAAGTGTTCTGCCAAATATTTTGTACATGGGTGGTTTCAGACAGGAAGACTTTTCATTGAAAAAAAATCTATTTTTAGCTAATGTGACCCAGATATGCAAAAGACCCGAACCATTTCAGCAATATTGGTAAAGAACATCTAAAAGTGTCACTTCATAATGCTAAATGTCAAAGCTCTTGCCATAATAGTTTCAGAGAAGAATATTTCACTATATAATCTATGTAAAACTGCGACTCCTAGGGCCTTGGCAGTTTTGACCAAAGGGGCACAATTTGAACAATCTTGATAGAGGACCTGTAAATGCTGCTTTATGCCAAATATCTAATCTCAGGGTATTGGGGTTTCAGACAAGAAGATTTTTAAAGTTTTCATTGAATTTTTAGCTCCTGTGACCTAGTTATGCAACGGACTAGAACCATATTTACAATATTGGTACAGGGCTTCTAGAAGTGTCACCATGCCAAATATCAAAGCTCTGGCCATATTAGTTTCAGAGATAAAGATGTTTGAAGATTTCACTATATAACTCTATGTAAAATTACAATCCCCGTGGCGGGGTCAATTTTTACCCCAGGGACATAATTTGAACAATCTTAATAGAGGACCTGAAGACAATGCTTTGTGCCAAATATCTAAGCTCAGGGTACTGTGGTTTCAGACAAGAAGATTTTTTAAGTTTTCATTGAAAAAATCTATTTTTAGCTCCTGTGACCTAGATATGCAACAGACCGGAACTATTTGAACAACTTTGAAAGAGGAACATACAAGGATCATTCCCACCAAGTTTGGTAAAAATCCATCCAGTAGTTTCGGAGATGTCGTTTAAAGAAATTGTTGACTACGAACGGACGAACGAACGACGGACGAACGACGACGGACACAGAACTATCAAAATAGCTCACCTTGGCACTATGTGCCAGGTGAGCTAAAAACATACAATATTCCTACTTCTTGCCAGGGATGAGTTATGTTTACGATACAATACCATATATTCCTACTTCTTGCCAGGGATGAGATATGTTTATAAAAACATACAATATATTCCTACTTCTTGCCAGGGATGAGTTATGTTTATGATACAATACCATATATTCCTACTTCTTGCCAGGGATGAGTTATGTTTATAAAAACATACAATATATTCCTACTTCTTGCCAGGGATGAGTTATGTTTATGATACAATACCATATATTCCTACTTCTTGCCAGGGATGAGTTATGTTTATGATACAATACCATATATTCCTACTTCTTGCCAGGGATGAGTTAAGTTTATGATATAATACCATATATTCTTACTTCTAGCCAGAGATGAGTTTGGTCTGACATATACTGATATCCAGTTTCTAGCTGTTTCGTTGACAGTCTCTCTCTCAAAGCCAAAGTATGGCTGGTATTCCATCTTTGGTGACAGATGAACAAGACCCTGTATCAAACAATATTAACCCATTACTCCATACATACATATTTACATATTTTATGGCCTTTAACCCATTACCCCATAGCCTGATTCTAGTTTTGAAAATAGGTGTCCACTTAAAGCAGGTTGAAAGTAAAGCAGAATGCGCTTTTATGCGCATTCTGCTTTACTTTCTGCCTGCTTTAAGCTATCTTCTGATAGGATAAAGAAATATTTTCTAATAGTACACAATCATAACTTAATGAATTATAACTATTTTTCCACATGGAGGAGGGAATTAAAGGCATAAAAAGGCATGTTTATGGGGTAATAGGTTAATGTAGTCATCCACTAAAGAAAAAACTTTGGAGACAACCAAGATAGGCTTTGCCTGTTGTCCAATCCTTTCCTTTGAATAAAATATTATTTAAACTGAAATTCTTCCAATTTATAGAGCCATGAATATGTATAATAAGATTTTTTTCCCAAATCTAGCAGATGGTAGCTTAAAGCAGGTTGAAAGTAAAGCAGAATGTGCCTTAAGGCACATTCTGCTTTACTTTCAACCTGCTTTAAGTGGTATTCTGTCTCCAAAACTAGACACAGTGTTTAATAAACAACTCACAATTCACAATAAGTCATGTACAGGTTACTACCTCTATACAAGGAGTCTTAGCACCGAAACATGAGATGGCTCTCAATTCATGATGTTATTATGTAAAGATCAGTTAATAAACCCTTTCACTACCGTACCCTTGGTACAACGATACTTTGCAAAATAGTTCTGATTCTGATCAGATGCATGGCAACGTTTGACATTCATTTCAATATTTCTAAAGTCAACATACCTTAAATTTAATTTGGATTTCATCTGTACTCAAAACTAGAAACAGACTTTGGGGGGGGGTGTTAAAGTTTGAGGCCCATACCTGATTGACTGTGTGTCCATGGTAACTACAACGAACCAGAAAACTAGTGTCGCCAAGCGCCCACTTGTGGTAGGTGATGTTTCCGTCAACAGGATAAACAGAATGCTGCATACCATGCTGGCTTGCAAACTGCTCTGTAAAACAGTTAAACTCATGAGACACTTAATTATATAGACATGCATTTCAAGATCCCATCTAACATACTTGCTACTTTTTCTCTTGTGCTTCAAGGGGGCCTCCGTGGCAAAGTGGTTATAGTCAATGTGACTTACATCACTAAGCTCCTCACCATTTTGGGTTTGATTTTTCATGTGGGGAAGCCTTCAAGCTGGCTTGCAGAAGGTCAGTGGTTCTACCATGTTGCTAAATTGTGCCTGAAACAGTGCTTAAAAGGGCTTCTGGGGTATTCCTCCACCTGTAATTAGCTGGACGTCACGATATGACTGAAATACTGTTAAAAGTGACTTAAAATCATAACAAATAAAATCTTGTGCTTCAATTAATAAATAAGCTGAATACGAAAATTGATTGGTGTCACAAACCCTTTTTTCTGCACTTTAACAAATAAGCGTATTTTTTCTGCATCTTTTAAAATGAGAAATGCATTATTCCTGCATGTTTTTGCAAAAGTGTATTTTTTCTGCATCTTTTTAAAATGAAAGTGCATTTTTTCTGCATCTTTTTGTAGCAAAAGTGCATTCTTTTTGTTTGAAAGTGCATTTATTAAAACAAAATACACTTTTAGTGCAGAAAAAATACACTTCCAAAAAAAAAATCACTTTAATGCACTTTTAGTGCAGAAAAAGTACACTTTAAATGTACTTATTGTAAAAAAAAAAAAAAAAAAGCATATTTTTTGCAGTGGAATTGTGAAATAATGCACAAAAATTCACTTTTTTAATAAATTTAATTAACTTTAATGCACTTGGTGAGAAAAACATTCACTTAAATACGGTGCCAATACCGCTGCATTTAATGCGCATTAAATGCATTAATTGCACATTTAACACACTTTCTTGAGAAGGGAAGTTGATTTGAACTTCAGCAAATTGATTTATTGTTTCACTGTTACCCGGTAATTCTTTTTTGACACTCTGACCCTGTTATGAAAAGAAGTTTTAGAAAATCTGTTTTAGAACAATAGCAGACAGAAAAGTGTTGCGAAAGAATAAAAATACCGAGCATGCAAAGAGTTATGGTAACAACACCTACCTGGATTGAGGGGTTTTACAGCTGTTGGCTTCAACATGTCTGTCTGCATGGTCAGAATACTCTCCAAGCCAGTTTGGTCAGTCCCTATTGTAGCTGTTGAAGACTGGATAGTGGTTTGGTCAGGCCCTCTTCCAGGAGTTGTAGACTGGACTGTGGAAGGCTTTGCAGGTATGTGTTCTGGTTTAAGGCCTGCTGTCTTTCTGTCATGTAGTTCTTGTCGAGTGCATGTCTCTGACAAGCTCTGAGATTGTACTTTCTTCTGACAGACTGTTCCTTTAACAGATTCTACATCTGCCTGAGTCTTTGCCTGTCTTTTATCAACAACACCTGACACTGTATCCTCATTCCTTTGTGAAGTTTCCTTCACATGCTGAGTTGCTACATGTCTATCAGCAAGCTTCTTTTTCATTGCTTCAGCCATTTCATGCACCTTCTTAGCTTCATTTAAATCTTGGCTGTTTTTCTTAGGAGGCCTTCCTCTACGTTTAACTACAGGCTGGTCAGGAGTTCGACAGGCAGGGGTATCTACTACCAGCTGATTTATACTAATATCTGCTGTCATGTTATCAGCAGCCTTGGTTGGGGTGTTGTCTGGAGTACCTAGACTCTCATTAGGCTTATCATTGGTGTTACTGTCTGGTGGCTTGGGATCATCTTGTAAATCACCCTCGGATTCTTCAACTGAACTTTTTGGTGGTCTGCCTTTTCTTCGTTTTATAGGAATCTCCATTTCAACTACAGAATTATCAAATATTAATACAGTAAAACCTCTCTATTATGACAACTAAAATGACGACTAATTCTTGTATAAAAGACAGATAACAGCTTAACCCTTTGAACCTTAGTCCCGCATATTGGCGTCCTTTTCAAACAGTGTACATATGAATAGTACACTTGTCTTATGCAAACAGTGAAGACCCAGATCAGAGGGCTCGGAAAGGAGCCCTCTGATCAGGAAAGGAGCCCTCTGATCAGGGTCTTCACTGTTTGTCACAATGCCAAACATTGACAAAAACAACCCTTAAAAGTCAGAAATGGACTAGACAAAAATAGAAACTGGGATTGTCCATTTGAAGTTTCAGGGAGGAAAGAGTTAAAGCAAGGTGACAATAAAACAGAAAGCTCCTTTAGAGCATTCTGTTTTATTGTCACCTTTCTTTAAGCATGAGTCATCTGTCGTAAACACACATTAAGAAACACAATTTAGTGGTCGTAATAGAGATGTTTTACTGTACATACAAATACAATGTAATGGAGAATCCTAAGTTTTACTTTACTTAACCTCACTTAACCCAATACCCCATAGCCTGTTTCTAGTTTTGAAGATAGATGACCACTTAAAGCAAGTTGAAAGTAAAGCAGAATGTGCCTTAAGGCACATTCTGCTTTACTTTCAGCCTGCTTTAAGATATCATCTTCTAGGAGATAGAATATATTCCTTTTGATATATATTCATGGCGATATAAATGGGGTCTATTTTCTTAAGTGGAGGAATAAATTAGAGGTGTTAAAAGGCGAATTTATGGGGTAATGGGTTAAATAATGGGGAAGAAAGAAATCATAAAATATGGACAGATAACATATCTACAGCTAAGATATAAAACATAGCAAATGCAATAAGAAACATCAAGACAAATAAATAATTTTCTATGCTGGGAACCAGAATATCTGTACAGTCAAACTTTGATACTCCATGTCACTAAGTCGACATATATCCATATTTCAACGTTCAAATGTTGAAATACACTTAAGTTTGAAGCTAAGAAGCAAATTCACAATAATGAAATTTGACCGTAGAAATTCATGTTATTTTGAATCAACTATCTCAACACTACATAACCTTGTGGATCTTTTTAATTACCAAAACATAAATCAGTCTACTTGGAATTCTGGGTAGTTTAATAAATACTGGTCTTAATTAGAAAACAGTGCAGACCCTGATCAGAGGGTTTCCTATAGGAGCTCTCTGATTTGGATCTAGGCTGTTTTCAAATGTAATGAGTATTTTTCAAACAGGTCCATGGTGTGAAAGAGTTTAAAGAGCTTGAGATACCGAACTCCACTGTATTTCGATGTCAGGGGACTTATTAGAAGTACAAGCTGACATTTCAGTTTGTTTTACTATTTCCTGGTTTGACGTTTAACTGGTCATTGACTCATAATGTACAGTGGAGAATCTGTTATTCTTTCCCAATAAACGCGTTTACGCTAAAACTATTATTTGCAGTGCAAACAGTTTGGAGCCAGATCAGACGCCAGGTAACCCGGCGTCTGATCAGGCTCCAAACTGTTTGCCACTAAGATAAACAAGAATTATCAGAATTGTCCAAAAGTTGTACTTTTCTACGTTTTAGTGCTTTGCGTTTGCGTACGTTTGCGTTTAAACGGGAAAGAATAACAGATTCTCCACTGTAACTGCTGTAAATATGCTAAATTTTGAACTAAATCCCTTCATTACACTGTAATTTGTCCAAAAGGAGCAAACTGAATGGCAAACAGTGTAGACCCTGATCAAACTGCTCCTTTAGGAGCAGTCTGATCAGGGTCAACACTGTTTGCTCAGGCCTGTTAGTCCTAATACTTAGGATCGCTGAAATACTTACCTGTAGCAGAGTCTAGACTGTGTCTTGTACTCTTTCGACTTCTAGTGGCTGGACTGGTACAGGATGTTTGTTTGGTTTCCAAGGAAACCGATCTACTTCTTGTGATTCTGTAAGTTTAAAAAATTAAATTAAACAAGAGCCCCATGGGGCATATTCGCTCACCTGAGAATAATTGGAAAATGGAGATATTGACTGACCTAGATATGCAACAGACCAGAACAATTTGAACAAAATATGTAAAGTATATTTAAAAGTGTCACCATACAGAATATAAAAGCTCTGGCCATATTAGAGTCAGAGAAGAAGACGTTTGAAATTTTCTCTATATAACTCTATGTAAAACAGTGACCCCCGGGGTGGGGCCAATTTTGACCCCAGGGGCATAATTTGAACAAACTTAATAGAGGACCTGTAGGCGATGATATGTGCCATATGTCTAAGCTCTGGCCCTTGTAGTTTTAGACAAGAAGATTTTTTAAGTGTTCATTGTAAAAAATCTAATTTTAGCTCCTGTGACCTAGTTATGTAACGGACCAGAACCATTTGTACAATTTTGGTATAGGACATCTAGAAGTGTCACTATGCCAAATATCAAAGCTCTGGCCATATTAGTTTCAGAGAAGAAGACGTATGAAAATTTCACTATATAACTCTATGTAAAACCGTGACCCCCGGGGCGGGGCCAATTTTGACCCTAGGGGCATAATTTGAAAAAAACTTGATAGAGGACCTGTAGGCGATTCTATGTGCCAAATATCTAAGCTCTGGCCTTTGTAGTTTCAGACAAGAAGATTTTTTAAGTTTTCATTGTAAAAAATCTATTTTTAGCTCCTGTGACCTAGTTATGAAACGGACCAGAACCATTTGTACAATTTTGGTATGGGACATCTAGAAGTGTCACTATGCCAAATATCAAAGCTCTGGCCATATTAGTTTCAGAGAAGAAGACGTATGAAAATTTCACTATATAACTCTATGTAAAACCGTGACCCCCGGGGCGGGGCCAATTTTGACCCCAGGGGCATAATTTGAACAAACTTAATAGAGGACCTGTAGGCGATGATATGTGCCATATGTCTAAGCTCTGGCCCTTGTAGTTTTAGGCAAGAAGATTTTTTAAGTGTTCATTGTAAAAAATCTATTTTTAGCTCCTGTGACCTAGTTATGTAACGGACCAGAACCATTTGTACAATTTTGGTATGGGACATCTAGAAGTGTCACTATGCCAAATATCAAAGCTCTGGCCATATTAGTTTCAGAGAAGAAGACGTATGAAAATTTCACTATATAACTCTATGTAAAACCGTGACCCCCGGGGCGGGGCCAATTTTGACCCTAGGGGCATAATTTGAAAAAAACTTGATAGAGGACCTGTAGGCGATTCTATGTGCCAAATATCTAAGCTCTGGCCTTTGTAGTTTCAGACAAGAAGATTTTTTAAGTTTTCATTGTAAAAAATCTATTTTTAGCTCCTGTGACCTAGTTATGAAACGGACCAGAACCATTTGTACAATTTTGGTATGGGACATCTAGAAGTGTCACTATGCCAAATATCAAAGCTCTGGCCATATTAGTTTCAGAGAAGAAGACGTATGAAAATTTCACTATATAACTCTATGTAAAACCGTGACCCCCGGGGCGGGGCCAATTTTGACCCCAGGGGCATAATTTGAACAAACTTGATAGAGGACCTGTAGGCGATTCTATGTGTTAAATATCTAAGCTCTGGCCCTTGTAGTTTCAGACAAGAAGATTTTTTAAGTTTTCATTGTAAAAAATCTATTTTTAGCTCCTGTGACCTAGTTATGCAACTGACCAGAACCATTTGTACAATTTTGGTATAGGACATCTAGAAGTGTCACTATGCCAAATATCAAAGCTCTGGCCATATTAGTTTCAGAGAAGAAGACGTATGAAAATTTCACTATATAACTCTTTGTAAAACCGTGACCCCCGGGGCGGGGCCAATTTTGACCCCAGGGGCATAATTTGAACAAACTTGATAGAGGACCTGTAGGCGATTCTATGTGTTAACTATCTAAGCTCTGGCCCTTGTAGTTTCAGACAAGAAGATTTTTTAAGTTTTCATTGTAAAAAATCTATTTTTAGCTCCTGTGACCTAGTTATGCAACTGACCAGAACCATTTGAACAATTTTGGTAAAGGACATCTAGAAGTGTCACCATGCCAAATATCAAAGCTCTGGCCACATTGGTTTCAGAGAACAAGGCATTTGAAAATTTCACTATATAACTCCATGTAAAACTGTGACCCCCGGGGCGGGGCCAATTTTGACCCCAGGGGCATAATTTGAACAAACTTGATAAAGGACCTGTAGATGATGCTATGTGCCAAATATCTAAGCTCTGGCCCTTGCAGTTTTTGACAAGAAGATTTTTTAAGATTTCCTTATTTTTTCACTTTGGTTGCCATGGCAACCAGAGTTCAGCATTGTTTTTAATTCTTTGAACAAATTTGAAAGAGCTTGACCCAAGGAACATTTCTGTAAAGTTTGGTTGAATTCTGTCAAGCGGTATAGGAGGAGATGTTATTTAAAGCAATTGTTAACGACGACGGACGACGCACGATGACGGACGCCGGACACAGGGCCATCCCAATAGCTCACCTTGAGCCTTTGGCTCAGGTGAGCTTAAAATATGTTCTTGACTGTAAGACATCAACAGTTACACTGTCAAATTTTGTACTCTATTCACAATGTCTCATCACTTCACTTGAATAATAATCATTTAACCCATTGAGCCCTAGTGACGCATACTATGCATCCTCTACCAACAGTGTAGCTGTGAAGAGTACACTTGTCTAATGCAAACAGTGAAGTCCCTGATAAGAGGGCTCCTGGGCTCCTGAGGGCTCCTGCAGGAGCCCTCTAATCAAGGACTTCACTTTTTGTCATTTTGTAATATATTATAAACAAGAGGGCCTGAAGGCCCTGATATCGCTCACCTATTGTACTGAAGCATGATAGCTTTACCTTTCTATTTCACCCGTTTTAATCTAAATCCATTCAAATTTATAGTATAGCATGTAAACAATTTTGGAATACAACCTCATAATTCTGGTAAAGTAGAGTACATCAAGGGCAATACTGAAATGAAGCATTTTCTACCATTTCAAAGTATTTGAAGGGCAGATAACTATTGCCCCAAAGATAAGTTTTGAACAATAATTGCACTCCTTCGAGAACTTATAGCTACAGTATAACCTCTGTATCCGACACCCCATGGTTCCACGTTTGTATGTCGGTTAAGAGAGGGTGTCGGTTAACGGAATTATGCCTTAAGTGCACAAGGTGATGCAGTCCAATTTTCGCTGCGAGGGGAAGTCCTCGATCCCGATTGACATATTAAATATCCATAGCTGCAGCATACAGCACCTATCCTGATAAGTACAGTCCTCTCTCGTTATGTCGAACTTGCAGGAAATTAACAAAAACTTCAAAACGCGTGAATGTTTTTATTTTCTCTCAATATAACTTTAGCATACATTTTTACGTCTGCGACTATCGATATAGACTCGACTTATGCTGAGGGTGCATTAGATATATATTTCGTACTTCTCATGTTGATAGTGAGGACGATTGGCAGATTCCTGTCCAATTTAAACACAAACGAATGGTTAGCCATTGTTGGAAAGGATAGATTGGTTGGGTTTTCGGTACTGCGACACTGAATTGGTTGCTAACACGTGTTGCCTTAAGTTATCTTATTAACCCTCACATCATTCACTCATTGTTTAAACACACACTTTGTTTTACACGGCCACCCGAGAAATATGTGTCATTATCACCTGCACGTGCATAGTCGGTAAATGATCACAGATCAGCATACCGTCGGATAACGAGGTGTGAAAATCCTCTAATTTGCCTTTTTTGGTCCGCCAAGGTATGTCGGATAACGGTTAACAGAGGATCCGATCAAGAGAGAGTTTGGTTACATAAAACAAACAGGGAAACTGCCGGGACCAAACAGCATGGTCAGATAACAGAGGTTTCCGGTTAAGAGAGGTGTCGATCGACAGAGGTTATACTGTATATACTTTGCTTGCAATTATAATCAAAATCCATTGAAAACTGTGGTTGCAAGAGTGTAAACACTAATATGGCGCTTTCAGCAATTCAAAGGTAGATTACTATTGACCTATTTGTCTGATTTCAACCATAATCAAACTCATCCCAACTCTTATAGTAATATACAATCTGAACAAGTATGAGAAAGATTGGATAAATATTGTGGCCTCTAGCGTGTAAACAATGTTAAATATGGCATTTTCAGCAATTCAAAGGTAGATTACTATTGGTCTATTAATCCGATTTCAACCATAATTGAACTCATCTAAACTCTTATGGAATTATACAATCTGAGCAAGTTTTAGAAAGATTGGATAAATAATGTGGCCTCTAGAGTGTAAACACTGTTAAATATGGCATTTTCAGCAATTCAAAGGTTGATAACTCTACCTATTTGTCTGATTTCAACCACAATTAATCTCATCCGAACTCTTATGGTAATATACAATCTGAGCAAGTTTAAGAACGATTGGATAAATATTGTGGCCTCTAGAGTGTAAACACTGTTAAATATGGCACTTTCAGCAATTCAAAGGTTGATAACTCTTTACCTATTTGTCTGATTTCAACCACAATCAAACTCATTCGAACTCTTATGGTAATATACAATTTGAGCAAGTTTAAGAATGATTTGATAAATATTGTGGCCTCTAGAGTGTAAACACTGTTAAATATGGCACTTTCAGCAATTCAAAGGTTGATAACTCTTTACCTATTTGTCTGATTTCAACCACAATCAAACTCATTCGAACTCTTATGGTAATATACAATTTGAGCAAGTTTAAGAATGATTTGATAAATATTGTGGCTTCTAGAGTGTAAACACTAAAATTGTTGACGCCGCACGACGGACGACAGACATTCAAGTATTACAAAAGCTCACCCTGAGCTAGCTCAGGGGAGCAAAAAACAACCCTAAATAGTCTAAAATGGACCAGTCTTTATTGTAAACTAGAATTGTCCATTAGAAGTCTCAGGGGATATTGTGTTAACACATAACCCCAGAAGTATGCCTTTTTACACCTTTAATTTATTCCTCCACTGAAGAAAATAGCTCCTCTTTATGCAATAATGAATATGTACGATAAGAAATATTTTCTATTTCCTTGCAGTTTATAGCTTAAAGCAGGTTGAAGTAAAGCAGAATGTGCCTTAAGGCACATTCTGCTGTACTTTCAATCTGCTTTAAGTGGCCATCTGTCTTCAATTATTTCATCTTGCATTAGGCCAGCATATGTCCTACAAACTACAAAACATCTTTTACAGTTACAGCTGTATGGTGATCTTTAACCCTTTCCCCAATAGAAGCGCCTTTTAGCGCATTTGATTTATTCCTCCGCTGAAGAAAATAGGTCCAATGTATACAGACATAAACGTGTAACAAACAAAATCTTTTCTAAATCCTGGCAGATGGTAGCTTAAAGCAGGCTGAAAATAAAGCAGAATGTGCCTTAGGGCACATTCTGCTTTATTTTCAACCTGCTTTAAGTGGTCACCTGTATTCAAAACTAGAAACAGGCTATTGGGTAATGGTGACAGGTGACCCACTTTATTCAAGACAGAAACAATGCAGAAGGCTCCTATTGCAAACATCTTTATAATTTTCGCCCTGCATGAAACTGCAACCACTCATAAATACTACAGATAAATAATTGTTTAGTGGTTACTTAACCCATTACCCCATAAACTCGCTTTTTATGCCTTTTATTTATTCCTCCACTGAAGGAAATAATTCCACTTTTTACAGTTGGAAATCTGAACCATGACAAATTTTTTCTACATCCTAGCAGATATTAGCTTTAGCAGGCTGAAAGTAAAGCAGACTGTGCCTTAAGGCACATTCTTCTGTACTTTCAACCTGCTTTAAGTAGGCAACTGTCTTCAAAGTTAGAAACATGTTATTGGGTAATGGATTTACACAGTTTTGACTGTAGTATAACACAATTTAACAGTTTATTATTTGACATTACCTCTCAGTGACAACTTCACGTTTTTTCCCTCGGCCTCTAGTTACAATATATGCCATTTCATCAGTGTCCTTATTGGCTGTATCCATGGCAACTATGTCCTCACATTTATCTACAGATTTCTTACTCTCATCATTAGAAACACTTGATCTGAGAAACCTTTTAGCAACAGTAGTTTTTATTTCAGAACTTCTTCTCTTTGCTCCTCTAGTTACAGTAGGAGATGTGTCTTGTTCTTGTTTGATCATGTTCTCATCTTTAGCAATCAAGTTCTCCTCATCTTGATTGGCATGTTCTAAGACATTCCCACTTTTCATATCTTGTTTATTTGGGCTTGGAGGAAGATCAGTCATGTTTTCAATATGTTCAAACTCAATTGAACTATAGTCTCTGATTACCTCTTCATTATTGCTTTCTTCCAGTGGTATCATGACACAAGCAAGTCTTGACTCAATGCTTTGTGTGTCAGAAACCATATCTGGACTTTGTGGGGCATCAAAACCTGGACTTTCAGGAGTGTCTATATCTTGTTCAGGACTTGCAGGTGGGCTTTCAATTGTCTCATGAGTTTTAACAGTATTATCTACAGGCTCGACACTAGATGCTGCCTTAGCTGTTTGAGAACTTTTTAGATTACTGATATCAGATGTTGCTACAGGAATATCTATAACAAGTTCATCACCTTCAGTATCACTATCACTATCAGTAGGTGTGGTTCTACCATCTGTAGCCAGTGACTCTACTTGTAGTGCTGCAGTTCTAGTTCTGGTAGAGTAGACTCTCAGAGGCTGGAATGTTGCAGGAACTTCAGTATTGGATACTGATGAAGCTCCAATTGTAGTCTTCAAATTCTGATGTTTTTCATTTCTTTCCATTAGCTTGGCTTTAACCGTTGTCATCCTTTTCATTATAGAGGACAAGGAGCTTACATTTTTAGCACAAAGTTTTCCAACTTTTGCTGATTTACTTTCAGGACTAGTTAATTTGACTTGCTCTTCTACCTCTACGTTTCCACCTCCACTATCTTCACCTAACTCACTGGTCTGGTTTAGCAGCTGATCTTGATCTTGCACTTCCATCACTGATGCATTCTCTTCTGTGTCTTTGTCTTTTGTGGGTGTTTCAATTGTTTCATGATTCACACCTTCAGTTAAACTATGACTGCTGATTCTGTCTTGATCTGAATTCACATCTACCTTTCTGATACTCAATTTAGAACCCGCTTGTCTCTTTTCAACATCCTTCTTTGCAAGGCTTTTAATACCCTGTAGTTCCTGTTTCAGCATTTCTAGTTCGTTTTCCACTGAAATCCTTTTAGACCTTTCTTCAGTTTTCTTTGGTGACACAATGGTTTTACCTTTATTTGCTTTAGATCCCAGGAGTTGGTCCATTCCAAATGTTTCCAGATCGTCCAAGTCCTTCTCCATGTCAAACACTCCTACACCTTTACATTTGGGTTCAACTTCAGTGTTACTTCTATTCCATTCTTTCATCTTTCTTCTGTTTCGTTTTGGCCATCTCTTACTTACTGATTTACTTTTATCACCATCGTCATCTGATGAGTCTTCACTTGTACTACTAGCAGTAGGAGCCTGTAGTTCGACACTGTTTTCCCATTTGTTAATCTCTTGAGATAATTCAGAAGCTTCTTGTGCAGGTTGTAAAGTTGAAATTGGTTTTATTCTTGAAAACACAACAGCTTTCTGCTTTGGCCGAAGGGCAACCGACCTTAGGGCATATTTCTGAAACATCTGATTTTTGTCACGATTGGTGTACTCCGATGTTCTAATCAGTGGTTTGTCAAGATAGATAACTCTGTGTGTTGTTTGCTTATCTCCCTCTGTAAAAGAAATAACCTTAAACCATTAATCAATAGCCTGTTTCTAGTATTAACAATAGATGACAACGTACTGTATATACGCAGCCATAAGTCAAGTTTTTCAGACCCAAAATACACCCTAAAAAAGCACAATCGACTTATGGCCCGGTCAGTCTTTTTTTGAATAAAAATCTGATTAAAAAATGTGTTTACTGATACCAAATTTAGAAGAAAAAGTTCCCGCGAATGCTGTCCTATTCTGTATCTAAATACAAAATAACTTGTATTCATAACATTAAACAGTAATCCAGTATCACAGGAATGCAATTTGCAAGCCGGGCAAATTGACACTAAACACTGGTCGTGTTAATCTTTGCGAGATTAACGACCCGCGATAAAATTACTCATCAGCTGGCAGTTGCAGAGCTCGGTGCTGTGTGTACTGGCTGTGGGCATTGGCGCGTGTAATTTTAATTGTAAACACATTTAAAACTAGACAAGTCATATGCAGTGAGGTAACGGGCCTAGCTGCTGTTATGTAAAGTCTATAGGTGTTGAAGATGTGTAATTGCTTTAATCAAGGATTAATTAACATGAGAGCTGTACACAATGGAAACTATAAAAATTATTCTTTAGAGGTATGGAGAGATTCAGTTAAGCTAATTAATGTCTATTTTGACATATTACGAGGGATGCTTCCGTCAATTTTACAACAAACACTTGCAAACATTGTCTGAATTAAGTGACAAAAATGAGGCCAATTATTACGATAATTTAATGACTTTGATCTTAATACTAACCAAAAAGGACTGAATGCAGAGAAGTATTTCAATTCTTTACATACATTGGGACACCTTACACACTTTCTGCTTCGTAAACATTTCAACTGCCTTGTTGAAAAATTGAATCGACTTATGGAGAGGGTAACGGAAAAATCTGGATATTTGAGGACAAAATAGGGGGGTTGACTTATGGTACGGGTAGACTTATGGCTGCGAATATACGGTAATACAGGTTGAACTTAAAGCAGAATGTGCCATATGGTACATTCTGCTTTATTTTAAAACCTGTTTTAAGCAACAATCTGCTAGAATATCTGACATTAAGCATGTTTATAACTAAATGTATACATACTGTATGTATGTGATATGCACTTGAAACAGGTGAGTTAAACTGATGGCTATGGTGAATAAAAAGTTTCTAGAAAAGATAATATGCTTGTAAATGAGACGAGTTTTACTCATCAAGGTTGGCCAGCAAATACTTACATGTAAACTTCTACTCCCTACCAACCAATAAGAGATTTGCCAGTATACAGTGGACACATGTTACAATTACTTACCTGTGAGGTTGTACTCTCTAACAGTGATAGGAATGTGCCAGTATTTACAATGGTAGCCCTGGTTATCTATCAGATGTTTCAATGTACAGGCAGATAGGGAGATGTCACATTTGTTTGGTACTGCCAACTGCTCTATATTTATATCTCTGCTGCATTCCTTGAAAAAACAACAACATGCAATTCAAGGTAAATTATGAGTGTAATGATTTATATTTTCTAAATATTTTACTCCATAGTCTTTTTCTTGTTTTGATGATAGGTGACCACTTATATTAAAGCAGGTTGAAAGTAAAGCAGAATGTGCCTTAAGGCACATTCTGCTTTACTTTCACCCTGCTTTTAGCTACCATCTGCTAGAATATAATAAAAATGTGTCTCATGATACTTTTATATGAATGTATGAATTGAAACTATTGTCTCTATAGTGTAGAGGGTTAACCCAAATCTGTACACAAATTAAAGCAACAAACTTTAGGCCTAAAACTAGTCCTAAAACTAGGAAATGAAATGCATATTAAACACAGAGCTCCACATAAGGGGAGTTTTTCAAAAACTAAAATTTTTACTTCTGCATTAAACCCTATGATGTTACAACTGATGCTAATGAGTAGTTACACCAGAGGATTTTGTGCTGAAATGAATTAGCAAACCTGTGATTTGTTCAGTTTACTCCCTCTTATCTGCAGCCCTTTATAATACCACCAGTGTTGTAGAAACGTACAAATTTATCAACGGGAGTTTATTTTCTAGGGCTCGCACTTCATAGTTGTGGAACTGGTCATATATAAATCCTTTGCAAGCAATGAAGACCCATATAAGAGGGCTCCTGAAGGGTCTCTCTATCAAGGTCACACTGTTTATATGTATTATATACTTTTAAATAGGTTTGAACTCTTTACTCTTTTATTAGTCTCTATAGCCTACTTCTAATTTTGATGACTGGGGATCACTTAAAGCAGGTTGAAAGAAAAGCAGACTGTGCCTTTAGGCGCATACTGCTTTTCTTTCAGCCTGCTTTAAGCTACCATCAGTTAGAATATAGAAAATGCTCCTTATAGTACATATTCATAACAGTACGAATTGGAAACATTTTCTTCATAGGAAGAATAAATTGAATGCGCTAAAATGCGGGAAATGGGGGAAAGGGTTAAGGATAAGACTAATAGTCTTGTCACTATACTAACTTCATGGTTCCACACAAGAGGCCCCTCCACATTATGACGTATCGGGGGACACACAGAACTGATCTCAGAGTAGCTTGTTGGAGTACATGGCTGTGGACATCCTGGTATAATTGACGGGAGTACCATTCTGCAAACACTGCCCTGGAATTACAAATATGACCATCACATCGCTGCTGTACGAGGGTAGTTCAAAAAGTTTTGATACTGGATCAATAACTTCATTATTATAAGTGCAAAATGCACGTGTGATATATCATTTTAAAGATCCATTCTTTGCCGACACGTTGATATCATGCACAATAAGATCGCATTACTCAATCAGCCCCAATATGAACCTAAATGACCCCTCCTCGAGGACACTGGACCTTTCTTGTGTAAATTAGAGTTAATTTTCCAAACACAATTTGATACTAAAAATATTAAAGCGGCTTTATTATTTTGAATAAGTTTATGAAATTTTCTGTCAAATACAATAAGACAATTATGCAAACACTACACAGTTTTAAATGTTATTATTACATAAAATATAAAAAATAGAGCTAATTTTAAACACGTCCTGAAAATATAATAAAAATTTGATCTCCTGTTATGTATAAAAGTTGTTAGAGAAACTACAAACTCTTTTTTTATTATTAAACCAGGCTATAATTGAAGTCATTAAAAAATGGTTTTATGTTTTAAAATCAAAATGTAGATATACTGATCTAGAACATTTTCATAGCGTGCGAAAAAACAGGTCCACTTTCGCCATTAGCAAAATATCAAATGTTGATTTTGAAAAAATGAGATTTTAGACTGTTAACCCTTTCAATAGAAATAAAACTTTATTTACATTTAAAGTTAGACATAAACTGATATATTTCCAAAATAAATCCGGAAATTGTACTTTTGAAGAAGTTGTTACGTCAAAAAGTAATGTCTGAAAAGTGCTATGTGCCAGTGTCCTCGAGTAGGGGTCATTTAGGTTCATGTTGTGACTCATCGAGTTATGTGATCTTATCGTGCATTATACCACCGTGTAGGCGAAGAATTGCTCTTTAAAATGATATATAACACATGCATTTTGCACTCATTATATTGAAGTTATTGATCCAGTATCAAAACTATTTAAACACCCCTCGTACAAACACAATTCAGGAGTACAATACTTTTTCCCTTATTTCTAAATCCTATGGTGTTACTACAATTCCAATGAGTGGTGATATAGGGTTTAATGCAGTTTTTGAAATACTCCTATATTCTTGAAACTTTATAAATTTTTATTTATGGTAACAATGACCTAGCTTTTAACTGCACGAAAAGGAAATCTGGGTCCATTGCTATAAAGTGATTAAGTTGAGTCTTATAAGCATAGGGTCAGAACTCCTCCAAGAGGTGATGTTTATGAACAGGTGTGTGAAGTTTCTGCTTAAGCTACCATCAGATAGCATCTAGGAAATATTTCTTACGGTAAATATTCATAACTCTATAAAATTGAACTATTATCTGTAAAGGAGGACTAAATCAAGGTGCAAAAAGGATGATCTATTGGGTAATTGGTTAATACATTACCCCATAGTCTGTTTCTAGTTTTGAAGAATGGTGACCACTTAAAACAGGTTGAAAGTAAAGCAGAATGCGCCTCAAGGCGCATTCTGCTTTACTTTCAACCTGCTTTAAGCTATAATCTGCTAGAATATAGAAAATATTTTGTATGATACATATTCATAACTGTATAATATTGGACCTATTGTTTTCAGAGAAGGAATACATCATAGGTGTAAAAAGGCGTATTTATGGGGTAATGGGTTAATATTTCACCTACCAGTTCTAGTAGGGGTTGTATGTACTGCAGTGTAGGTGGATTGACAGGGACATCATCTGGCAGAGTAAACTTACACACATTCCTGTAATACCTTGGATACGCCCACACACGTCTCTTCTTACTCAACAACTTGGTCTGTAAACCAATAGACAATTAAATACAGTCAACTAGGTTCCAAATATAATTAAAGATTTAAAAAAGTATCTCAAGGGATGTATGGAGATCCAATGTGAGATCTGCTATGTGTACAGTTCGCCAGCTACAGGGCTGCCATTTCTCCGGATTTTTCCTAAGTCTATGGATTTTTATCCTAGCAGATGGTAGCTTAAAACAGGCTGAAAGTAAAGCAGGATGCGCCTTAAGGCGCATTCTGCTTTACTTTCAAGCTGTTTTGAGCAGTCATGTGTCTTCAAAACAAGAAACAGATTATGGGGTAAAGGTATGATTCGTAAAATTGCATCTGAAAATTTGAAATCTTAGGATTTTTATGATCAACTTATGGCAGCCCTGCAGCTACATGGAAGGGGGTCCACTGATGTGGATGGTGCTCTTGCATCTGCAGGTTAATCTAAATACCAATGCTGCTGCTGTTGATGATGATGATCTCCTCTTTTGTTTTTGTTTGTTTGTTTGTCCCTATACTGCTTCACACCCCTTTCGGGTATTACAAGCAGGGGCACTTTTAAGGTGCACCATTGGGACTGTACCCGGCCGGTCACTTCCTACCCGAGATCCTGAGTGCCAAGGAGGGAAGCCATTACTACCAATTTTAAAGTCTTTGGTTTGACCCGGCCGGAGATTGAACCCAGAACCTCCCGCACTGCAATCGAACACTCTACCACTAAGCCACGCAGCCTCTATGTCTGCACCAAAGCATTTAGTGAAACTACTCATTACATTCCTCTCAGAGAGACAATTCTTATACATGTAAGAAGTGAGTCTAGATACATTATACCACAGGTACTTGACACATACTTTATTATCTATGAACCCTCTTTAAAAAAAATAAAAAAAATATAGATTTTTTACATTATATTTACATTATTTACATTATAATTATTTTTTTTTTTTTTTTTTTAAAAAGGGTGGTGGTGTTAATAGATAATAAAGTATGTGTCAAGTACCTGTGCATTATACGGTATGGTGCAGACAAAAATATCTCGATTTTCCCAATACTCTCTACCTGTAGCCCTAGGTCAACCCTCTCCCTCTGAATATTCAATATACAAATTCTGCCCACTATGAACATTAATCATATGAACTAATAAATACATACACAGTAAAACCTCTCTATAACAACCACTATTGTGTGGTAATTTATTAGGTGTTTTCGACATGTCACTGCTTAAAGCATGGTGACAGTAAAACAGAAAGCTCCTTTAGGAGCTTTCTGTTTTACTGTCACATTGCTTTAAGCTGTCACCTGTATTTTATACAATCAATTAGCCTTCTTTTAGTGTCCGTAATAGAGAGGTTTTACTGTACGTGTATAAAAGAATGAAGATTCCCCAGAAAGGTGTAGACATAAATTATGACAGACTGATCATCAGAAAGTAAATTAATCAGACAACTCCTTCAAGAGCAAACAAAATGCAAACCTAATGCACTAAAGTAAACAAAATGACAACTTTCTGAAAGTCTAACTCTCTATTTTAGTCTGAGTGGCAAACAGTTTGGAGCCAGATCAGACGCCGGGTTACACAGAGTCTGATCTGGCTCAAAACTGTTTGCAGCGGAAATAACAGTTTTGTAATATGACTTAACCATTTACATGCTAAGTTAGGAACTATTCTATTCTAGCTTTAATTTTCATACAATTTTGAGTCAAATTTAGGTGTGTCTGCATGAAAAAATGGACAATATACAACCTGGTCATAATATAGAAATGCACGCTGGCATTACTTTATACTGTTTGCAAGTCGTAGTCTCTATATGATTACACCAATAACATTATAAAAAGTTACCTAAGTATTATAAGAAAAAGACCAACATTTTTATGCCAACATTTGCCTGCAAATTTGGAATATTTATATATTTATTCCAGTAAAACAATCCAGGGTGTAGATGACTGTGAAGCAAGGGTGACATACTACAGTACTCCCTCCCAGTCCCTACAAGGGCCCTCCCAGCAACGAATCTCTCCATACAACGACCCTTGTGGCAGTGTCCTAAAGAGAACAATTATGTCCAATCTATTCATGGCTGCAATATTGTCTGCTTTAAATTGTCGTCTGATGTTTTTTTCCAGTTTGACAAAAAAAACTTAATGACAAGTGACAAACAGCTTGAAACCAGATCAGATGCCGCCTAACGCGGCGTCTGATCTGGATTCAAGCTGTTTGTAAGCCAATTTCCCTCCCTATAACGACTCCCTTCGAACAACACACACATTTTTTGTATCCCGTTGTGTCATTGTAGAGAGGGAACACTGCATGTTCATTATACTGACAAAGTCCAAAGTAAAGTTGACTTGAAGAAAATTTTACAGCAGATATCGACATCACCGTTGAAGAAAGGTAAGCCTCATTATTGTGAAATACCAGGGCTCTGTTCACGTTCTGTTCAGTTTACACCTGTAAATTAATTCTAAACTGAAGAATATAGTTCTATGTTATACTGTCATGAATATGAATAATAATTAATATTTCCTACATCCTTGACAATGTTAAACTAAAGCAGGTTCACCGTTGAAACTGATACAGAGTATGGCTTAAGATGCATTCTGCTGTACTTTTAAGGTGCTTTAAGTGGTCACCTGTATTTAAACACTATAAACAGGCTATTAAGTAAAGGGTTAAGCTACCATCTGCAAGAATAAAGAAAATATATCCTATCATACACATTCATGAATATATAATTTGAATTATTTTCTTCAGTGGGAGAAATAAATTGGAAGGCGTAAAACAGATGTTTTTATTGGATTAATTTGATAAACTACACCACTATGAGGAAATAAGCTACTTTTACATTTTTATCACTTTAACCGATTACCCCATAGGCTGTTTCTAATTTTGAAAATATTTTACCACTTAAAGTAGGTTGAAGTGAAGCAGAATGCACCTTAAGGCGCATTCTGCTTTACTTTCAGCCTGCTTTAAGCTACTCTCTGCTAGAATGGAGGAAAGATTTCTAATAATTCATATGTATAGCTGTATAAACTGGAACTATTTTCTTCAGTGGAGAAATTAATTAAAGGGGTAAAAAGGCGTATTTATGGGCTAATGTTGTTGTAAAGTTCACTTTTCTGTTGGGTAGGCAACTTCTTTCGCTTCTGTAGCTGAGTATTTGACACAGATATTGTGAATGGCAAAGCTGGTTCTGTTTCAGCATTTGCTTTTTTGGAGACAACATTCTGACCAACTAGAATGTTATTTATTGTCTTTTTTTACTGTAGAACAGTTCGATTGGTGTTTGCTCCGTTATTTGTAGATCTCTATTGGTTAAAAATAGTTTCTATAATGTCATAATTAACTAGTGCAGGTGTAACACAGGGCTGCCATTTCCCCGGATTTTTCCTAAATCTCTGGATTTTTTTTCTAGTACATGATAGCTTAAAGAAGGCTGAAAGTAAAGCAGAATGCGCCTTAAGGCGCATTCTGCTTTACTGCCAGCCTGCTTTAAGCAGCCATGTTTCAACAAAACTAGACAAAGGCGATGGGGTAAAGGTACGATTCGTAAAATCGCAATTGAAAAATGCAAATTTGGAAATCTTAGGATTTTTTATGTCAACTTATGGCAGCCCTGGTAACATATAAACATGTCTCCAACTTCAAAACTTCTTCACACAAAAGAGTAAATCCTTGGATGCAGGAGTGAATATCCTCCAAACACTGATGTGATAGGAGACATTTAGATTTGTCTTTACTCAACATATCTGATTGCTGTATGTGTGTTTCCTAAGATTTAACCCATTACCCCATAGCCTATTTCTAGTTTTGGCAACAGGTGACCTATTAAAGCAGGTTGAAAGTAAAGCCGGATGCACCTTAAGGCACATTCTGCTTTACTTTCAGTCTGCTTTAAGCTATTATCTGCTAGGATATTGAAAATATTTCCTATAATACATATTCACGACTTTTTAAAATGAAACTATTTTCTTCAGTGATTAAATAAATTAAAGGCGTAAAAAGGCGTATTTATGGGGTAATGGGTTAAACCAGTCGTCAACGGTTTTCAGTTGAATAATTCTTTCATCATTTATCTCTCTTATAGGTTTGATATCTCTAAAAACTTTTACCATTACAGATGTTTGTCCCAGAATTTCTATAGCACCGTTCAATACTTCACCCTTTTTCCCTCAACTTTGCTGGTAGACTTTCATTCCATGTAGCATTTCCTTGTTAAGTATGTCCTCTGCTAAAAAGTTATGCATCTTCAGTTGAGAATCAGGAAACAGGTGTTCATTAGTAAGTTTTCTATATAACCAGGGTTCCAGATAAGAGCAGGTGAACTGCACAAATCCACCATTTTCTCACTTATGTGAGCACTAAATCCTATGGTGTTACTACTCATTAGACTCCTGACAATTCTAGTGAGTAGTGACACCATAGGGGTTAATGCAGAAATAAATATTTTAATTTGTGAAATACTCCCCTTATCTGGAGCCCTGGTAATTGTAGTCCATTCTGTTGATCCCATTTAAAAAAAATCTATAAACATTTGCCATTGAATTTCAAACATGCTTCGCAGTTTAACCCATTACCCCATGACTTGTTTCTAGAATTAAAGTTAGATGGCCACTTAAAGCAGGTTGAAAGTAAAGCAGAATGTGCCTTAAGGCACATTCTGCTTTACTTTCAGCCTGCTGCTATCACGTGCTAGGATATCAAAATATTTCTTCTGGTCCATAATTCATGACTTTATAAGTTGGAACTAAATTCTTCAGTTGAGGAATAATTCAAAGGCGTAAAAAGGTGTATTTATGGGGTAATGGGTTAAGTAACCTAGTGCGTTGTTTGTGAAAGCCACTTTTAAGAATATTGTTCCTTATTTTTTTAATTACATGAGAAATATCCATCATAAATATCACTGGCTGAGAAGTACAAGGGCTTGGTGTTGAATATATTTTTGGTTTATTAGTGACATTTACCAAGACAAATATGCATAAAATAACGGTTTGACTGTGCACCATCCATGCATGTGAACAGAACTCTGAATCCATAAGTATATAAATGAGAAACTGATTTCCAGAAAAGGGCATATAGCTCAGCTGCCTGGACCATGTCCGTTACAAACTAGGCAAATTGAAACCTAGATCCATTTATACCGATAAATAGTAGTTGCAACACATGGGTACCCATTGTCCTTTCCGTTGCACCTTTACGCAGCTTATAGCACATATCTCCGTCTTCACCCAAGTTAGTGAACCCTGTCATTTCAAGAATAGATCCAGTCTTCTCCAGCTGAATGTCCTGTTGAATGGCCATTTCATCAAAGATAATGCCTCCTAATCTTTCATTGTCTGATAGGCCCCTGTCTATTGGTCTCTTCATACATCCATTGAAAAGTCTGAGGATCAAATCTGGGGTCTTGTTTGAGGGCATTCCTGTACAAAATTAACACCAATTTTGAAGGTACAGTCAAACTTTAATATATCGATCGCTAAAATTGAAAAATTCGAATTTGTCGACACATGAATTGCATTATTTCATGCTCAGTTACATCAAACATACCCGTATTTCAAAGTTAAACCGTGGCTCAGCCACGATTTAACTTTGAAATACGAGTATGTTCAACCTAACCGAGTTCGACTGTAATATCATTGGCTTGCTTTCTTGTACCAGTTCATAGCACTTGGGACTCCTATTATATAGCTGTAAACAGGTGACTATGAATTCTTCTGACCACTGTCTCCCGTTAGAATGCTTGTCCACATTAACTGATTGTTCCAATAGCATAGCAATCATTTCCTTTTTGTCTTTCCGTTGCACCTTTACTCAGCTTATAGCACATATCTCCGTCTTCACCCAAGTCAGTGAAACCGGTCATTTCAAGAATAGATCCATTCTTCTCCAGCTGAATGTCCTGTTGAATGGCTATTTTATCAAAGATAATGCCTCCTACTATTTCATTATCTGATAGTCCCTGTCTATTGGCCTCTTCATTCATCCATTGAAAAGTCTGAGGACCAAATCCGGGGTCTTGTTTGAGGGCATTCCAGGGCTCCAGATAAGAGGGAGTAAACTGAACAAATCCAACATTTTCTCACTCATTTTTGCACAAAATCCTATGGTGTTACTACTCAACAGAATCGTTTCTATTGAGAACCGTTTCCCTTACAAAATAGGCAAATGGAAACCTAAATCCATTTTAACTGAGAAATAGCAGTTGCAACACAGCATCACGGTACCCATTGTTTTATCCGTTGCACCTTTACGCAGCTTATAGCACATATCTCCCTCCTCCCCCAAGTCAGTGAAACCGGTCATTTCAAGAACAGATCCATTCTTCTCCAGCTGAATGTCCTGTTGAATGGCCATTTCATCAAAGATAATACCTCCTAATCTTTCATTGTCTGATAGGCCCCCGTCTATTGGTCTCTTCATTCATCCATTGAAAAGTCTGAGGATCAAAGCCGGGTCTTGTTTGAGGGCATTCCTGTACAAAATTAACCCATTACCCCATAGCCATTTTAAAATATTGAAGATAGGTGACTACTTAAAGCAGGTTGAAAGTAAAGCAGAATGCGCCTTAAGGCGCATTCTGCTTTACTTTCAGCCTGCTTTAAGCTATTATCTGATAGGATATTAAAAATACTTCTTATGGTACATGTTCATGACAGTATAAATTGGAACTATTTCCTTTGGTGTAGGAATAAATTAGAGGCGTAAAAAGGCGTATTTATGGGGTAATGGGTTAACACTGATTTTGAAGGTAATATCATTAGCTTGCTTTCTTGCAACAGTTCATAGCCCTGGGGACTCCTATCATATAGCTGTAAACAGGTGACTATGAATTCTTTTGACAGCCATCTCCCTTTAGGATGCTTGTCCCTAAAACTTTAAATGGACAATTCCAGTTTCCATTTAAGTCTAGTCCATTTTTTACTTTTAAGGGTTGTTTTTGTCAATGTTTGGCATTATGACAAACAGTGAAGACCCTGATCAGAGGGCTCCTTTCGGAGCCCTCTGATCTGGGTCTTCACTGTTTGCATAGGACATGTGTACTATTCACATGTACACTGTTTGAAAAGCACGCCTATATGCGGGACTAGGGTTCAAAGAGTTAACTGATTGTTCCAATAGCATAGCAATCATTTCCTTTCGAGCATTTGGGAATAGTTTTTCCAATTCATCTGTCTTAGAATTGCACTTGACCTGATCATGCTTTTGGATGTTTTCTTTTTCTTCTTGCCATTTTTCCTTGGAACCATACACCGTCATTTTTTGGCATCTTCTACAGCAGACAACAATCTAAACAGACGATATTGCAGCAGTAAAAGGGTTAGACAGAATTATCCTGTTTAGGGAACTACGGCCGTCCATGGCCTTTGATTGCAAGTTGGCTAAGAACATTGCAAAGAAATATAGAAAATGACAACTTTTAAAAAATTCTGACTACACATTTTAATCTGAGTGGCAAACAGTTTGGGGCCTGATCAGAATCAGATGCTGTCTGATCTGGCTCCAAGCTGTTCTTCAATGAAAATAATAGTTTAAGTGTAAACGCGGTTATTTGGAAAGAAAACATTTCTCTACTGTACTCTGCACATGGGGCACAAACTGCTAAACAGTAAACAGTGGTAACTGAACACACTACTGTTGTACATTGGAGAAGACACAAACACAGTAAAATATAGAAAGTAACAACTTGTTGACAATTCTGACTGTTTATTTTAATCTGAGTGGCAAACAGTTTGGAGCCTGATCAGACGCCGGGTTATACAGCATCTGATCTGGCTCTAATCTGTTTGTAATGGAAATAATAGTTTTGCATAAACATGTTTATTGGGAAAGAATAACGTCTTCTCAATTCTATATGTGCAAACAACCTGTAAAATCATAACGCATACAGGTGCATAATAGCAGGGCTCCAGATAAGAGGGTGTAAACTGAATAAATCCAACATTTACTTACTCATTTCAGCACCAAATCATATAGTGTTCTACTCATTAGAATTGTCTCGAAGAGACGATTCTAATGAGTAGTGACACCATAGGGTTTAATACAGAAATAAAGATTTTAGATTTTGAAATACTCCCCTTATCTGGAGCTCTGTAATAGTCAATGTTGTTACCGAGATGTATTGCTCAGCCTCTGGATGCATGTAAAGATAGTCCTTTTCACACTGATTGGCTGCAAACCTCAGGTACCCCCAAAAGTGCTTCTGTTCTTTCTGTGCTATAAGACCAAGTCTCTGAAAAAACAGGCATAAAAATGTGATCAGCTGTTTTCTTCATACATGTAGCTTTACTCTTTCAACACCATGGACCTCTTTAGAATATACTCCTGACATCTGAAAACAGTGTAGACCCAGATCATTACATCTGAAAACATTGTAGACCCAGATCAGAGGGCCTCTGATCAGGGTCTACACCATTTTCTAATTTAGACCAGCATTTATTAATTAATAATCCATACTTCCAAGTAGACTGGTTTGTGTTTTTGGAATTTAAAAGATCCACAAGAGCCCCTAATAACCCACAAGAGATATTTAGTGTAGAAAGAGTAAGTCCAGTGTTTATGACAGGTGGATCAGAATGAAAGTAAAGCAGAAATCTCCCAAAGGAGATTCTAGTGCTTAACTCTTTCAACACTAAGTAACTCTTGTGGGTAATAAGGCTCCCATTTGGATCTTTTTAATTGCCAAAACATGAATCAGTCTGCTTCAAATTCTGGATAGTTTGATAAATACTGGTCTAAACTAACAAATAGTGTAGACCCTGATCAGAGGGCTCCTTTAGGAAGCCCTCTGACCTGGGTCTACACTGTTTGCAAATGTCATGAGTATATTTTAAACAGATCCATGTTGTTAAAAGAGTTATAACTTTAGATCCGTTTTGAGCAGTCTACCTAAAGAAGATTTCAGATTCACTTTTAGACTGTTTAAAGCATCCACCTGCAGTGACAGACTTCGATCTGTACCACTAAGGGGCTAATAGTTGGCGCTACTGCAAATGTGTGATAGCAAATTAATGCATTCTGTGTAAAAGGTCAAGCTTTTGATATCTTGCTCACTTTTTTAATGACCCATTTCAATATCCAAGGAATAATCTTTTTAGACAAGAGCTGTCCATAAGACAGCAAGCTTGACTATCTGCTCCTTTGTACTAAAAGCAGTTATGGAATAAAAACAGTAGTTGTAGTGATGAATGCTTTAAATGAAGGGCATTTCTAGATTGATCAAAAATCTTAATGTGGATGTCTTAGTCCAAAAGGGGAGATAATTCACCCAAAATACCATTTAGAATTGTCTTCCTTGATGATTGAGGGCATGTTAGATGTTTATGGTAAAATTAAAATGCAATATAAGTGGTATATACTTTAAGAGAATGGCATTTCTAGGTTGATCAAAAACCTTAACATGCAACGCCAATGGCGACGCAAGGGTGACTGTAATAGCTCTCAATATTCTCTGAATAGTTGAGCTAAAAATTGAAAGGCATAATTTAATATAAAGCTAAGTCAATCTAAAATCAGTGAGTCAAAGTATTTTTTGTGAAAGAAAGTGTTATTTAATATCAGGAGTTGTCAGAGAGAGAACTCACATTTCGAAATTTATAAGCATATGCTAAGGCCAGGGTCACAGGAGTCAAACATTTTGCATGCATTGAAAGGTCTTGTTCATATGCATACCAAATATGAAAACAATATCTCAAGGGACATAGTCTGTAGGAGGTATAACATTTTTTTTTATAAACACGGGCCCTAAGTTCAAGGTCACTTAGGGTCAAACTTTTGTGTGCATGGAAAGGTTTTGTCCATAATCCATATACACATGCATACTAAATATGATAGCAATACCCCAAGGGAGTTATTAGCATTGTTTGGAAACTTAACCCTTAGCCCGCCAAATAAATTGTCGTCTGCTATATTTCTCGTCTGCTTCAAGTTTCAAAGTTGCTCAAAATTGCTGAAAATGTTGTCCGATTGTCAAACAGCTTGGATCCGGATGAGACGCCGAGTTACTCGGCGTCTCATCCGGATCCAAGCTGTTTGCATATGGAGCTATAGTCGTGACTGGCAGGCTAAGGGTTAAAACACAGTGGCTGAGGTCAAAGTCACTGGGGTCCAAAATGTCACATGGTCGTTAATGTCTTGCCCCAAGGTATGTGTGGTGTAAGAGCCCTGCATGAAGAATGACCTGTAACTGTCTCACCTTGTAAGTGTCAATGTCCTCCTGTTGTTTTGGGGTGGGGCACTCAGGGACGGACTTTCCATATTTCCTGTGAAGTTCGAAGTACAGTTTCTGTTCTTGTGATGACAACATGGATTTTTTCTTGTATGGCCTCTTCTCAGCTATCTTTGGTATGTATTTGTCTGTCCTGGAAAAACAATGTGTTGTTCAGATAAGAGCGAGGGCAATATCCTGGAATAGCCCCAGCAGTCACGTGATGTGGTTCATTCCGTATATACGGAATGAGCCACAGTGTTGTCCTGCTGGGGCTATTCCAGGATATTGCCGTTTTCTTAACCCTTTCCCACATAGCATATCTCTAGTATTGAATATAGGTGTCCACTTAAAGCAGGTTGAAAGTAAAGCAGAATGCGCTTTAAGCGCATTCTGCTTTACTTTCAGCCTGCTTTAAAGCTATCATCTGCTAGAATATAGAATATATTTTGTATTATACATATTTATGAATGTATAAATTGGAACTATTTTCTTCAGGGCAAGAATAAACTGAATGTGCTAAAAGGCGCTTCTATGGGGGAAAGGGTTAAAGTTACATATAAGTGGACATTTTGATAGAATGTGTATAATAAGGAGTGACAAACAGCTTTAACCCTTTACCCAATAGAAGCGCCTTTTAGCGGATATGATTTATTCATCCGCTGAAGAAAATAGTTCCAAATTAATCAGTAATGAATATGTATTATAGGGAATATTTTCTACATTATAGCACATGATAGCTTAAAGCAGGCTGAAAGTAAAGCAGAATGCGCCCTAAGGCGCATTCTGCTTTACTTTCAACCTGCTTTAAGAGGACACCTATATTCAATACTAGAAACAGGCTATGTGGGAAAGGGTTAATTCAGATCAGACACTGCGTTACGCAGCGTCTGTTCTGGATTCAAGTCGTTTGCAAACGTATGCCAAGTTTTAATCCTCCCTATAACAACTCCCTCAGAACAACACACACAATCTGTGTCTCCCATTGGGTGTCATTGTAGAGCGGGAGCACTGTATGAGGATTGTTAAAGTGACCAATTTTGAGTAATTCAGGGGTATAATCCTGATATGCCTTATGCGAATTAGCTGGTAAGCAAATTTTGTCAGGATTTTATACATATAAACATTTTCAGTAAGTTTGTACAAACAAGAAAACTGATTCAGATAGATGGCAGACATTGCTGATGCTGTTGTTTTTGTTGGCATACCTGTGTTTAACACTCACAGGACAGCTTGGTGCAGACAGAATGGCCTGTCAAGCTGGAGGATTATGTGTATAGCTGTTTTCAATTACCTCGCCATATAGGCAGTCATGCTTTGTCTTGACTCTTCGGAGGAAGCAGACATGGCTAAAACAGCCAGTTCTGAATAATTCAAGAGCAATTATCCTAACATGCTTTATAATAAATGTGATTTAAGGTGCCTTAAGGTGCATTCTACTTTACTTTCATACGCTTTAAACTACCATCTGCATAGAAAAAAGAAAAATATTTCTTATGATACATATTTATGACTGTATGATTATATTAGAACTATATTCTTCTGTAGAAGAATAAACTAGAACGGCTATCACTAAAGGTGATAAATACCCCCACTATGTAGCACTCTGTCACACTCTGCAGACGTTTTCAATGAGATTTGACAATGGCAGGGTGCTGCCACCATAAAAAAAACTTGGAAAATTTATGGCAAGTATCAAGTAAATCAGGTTGAAAGTGAAGGAGTCTCGCCGTAAATTTTGCCTGCCAATTTCAAGGCCAAAGGTCAAGGTCACAGAGATTTGAAATGTGTGTCTTGCACATCTACTACTCCTGAGTAACATTTATGCAAAGTATCAAGTGAATCAGGTTGAAAGTGAAGGAGGAGTTGAAAGTACAAGATTTTGCCTGCCAATTTCAATACCAATTTAAATGACAAAGGTCAAGGTCACAGAGACCAGAAATTTGTGTCTTGCACATCTACTACACCTGAGTAACATCTATGCCAAGTATCAAATGAATCGGGTTGAAACTGAAGGAGGAGTTGAAAGAACAAGATTTTGCCTGCCAATTTCAAGACCAAATTTAAGGCCAAAGGTCAAGGTCACAGAGACCTGAAATTTGTGTCTTGCACATCTAGTACACCTAAGTAACATTTATGCCAAGTATCAAATGAATCAGGTTGAAACTGAAAGAGGAGTTGAAAGTACAAGATTTTGCCTACCAATTTCAAGGCCAAAGGTCAAGGTCAAGGTCACAGAGACCTGAAAATTGTGTCTTGCACATCTACTACACCTGAGTAACATCTATGCCAAGTATCAAATGAATCGGGTTGAAACTGAAGGAGGAGTTGAAAGTACAAGATTTTGCCTACCAATTTCAATACTAATTTCAAGGCCAAAGGTCAAGGCCAAGGTCACAGAGACCTGAAATTTGTGTCTTGCACATCTACTACACCTAAGTAACATTTATGCCAAATATCAAATTAATCGGGTTGAAACTGAAGGAGGAGTTGAAAGTACAAGATTTTGCAGACAGACCGACGGCCAGTATACACCCCTCAAACTCTGTTTGTGGGGGTATAATTAAATGCGTAAAAATCAGTATCTATGCCAAAGTAATGGGTTAAAGCAGAAGATATTACCGCAGAAGTATGGACCACATCTGAGGCAAACAAATACTTTATAATTATATCACTTCCAGAACTCCAGATTAATAGTGAGCAATTCAAAGACAATCTTCTTTTTACCACTTCTAAACCCTATGTTGTGACAACTCATAAGGGCTTTCATTAGAATTATTTCAAAGAGATGATTCTACTGATTGGTCACACCATACAATTTGATGGATACAGGGTTGTCATTTCTCCTTAGAAGATGGTAGCTTAAAGCAGGTTGAAAGTAAAGCAGAATGCGCCTTACGCACATTCTGTTTTACTTTCAACCTGCTTTAAGTAAACTAGCTTGAAAAATAGAAAATTTGGAAACCTTTCATGATCAAGTTTTTGCAGCCCTGTGGATACAAAAAGGAGAACAAGTAGAAATACCCACTGGCACCAATATTACAATGCATTTGAGTTTCAAGAGTGAGATCACTCGCATGCTTTGTATTGATCAGGTTTGGGCTTTTGTTTAAATCTGACCAATCAAATGCTTGAGAACGATCTCAGACTCATCTCAAACTCTTTATAACCTTGGGCCTAGGCTTCATACCTGTCTTTGTTGTTGAAGTATAATATATTATCTGCCATCAGTTTCTTGATTTCTTCTTTGCTGGGTCGCTCTGTAAAATTGGTTGAGAGTACAGTTGGTCTGGGTGCATTTCCATCTTCCTGAATGTTGGCCAACTCCTTGGAAAGTTCACTGCCACTGGGCTGGCTAGATTTCTGACTGGTTTCAATATTCATTGTCTGGTTAGAAGGGAAGTTAGCTGTTCTTGTTACTATGACAGGAGGGCATTGCTCAGATGTGTTCTTTCCTCTCTTGTCACTGACTTCTGACACAGTTTGTGGGTGTGTAGCTACAAGATCTGTTGGTATATCCATCCCTTTACGTATCTCTCCAACACCCATCCCATTGCCAACATCAAATGTGTCTGTTATCTCATTGAAGTCTTGTTTGTATTCAGGCCTGATGTCTTCAGTTGGGGCACCCTTGTTTCCATCACTACCTAAAGCCACACTGGTATCTTTTATGTCACCACCAGGACATACTGGAGCTGAAGCGCTTAAGTTTGTCTTTGACAATAACTTTTTTGTTAGCTTAACTGGATTTTTCCGTATCCTCAATGGTTCACTTGGTGGCACAGTTGCTTTAAGAGTAGGAAGATTTTCATTAGCTTCATCCACCTTTGATGTATGCATGTCACCTGGTCCATGCTTTGCATCTACTTTGCTGGGATTTAGATCGCTAGGCTTTAAGGTGATGCCAACTTTTTGCAAGCTCTCTATAAGCCGTGCTTCATGAGACTCTCTGCCACACCACTTTGTATAGCTTTCTTCTGTAAAGAAGGACTTGAAACCATTTCTGGGCTGTACATTCCTGAAAAAAGAAAATATACATGTACAGTAAAACCTCTATATCACGACCAATAAAAAGAAGGCTTATTGATTTTATAGAAAGACTGGTGACAACTTAAAGCAAGGTCATAGAAAAGCAGAAAGCTCCTTTATGAGCTTTCTGTTTTGCTGTCACCTTGCTTTCAGTAGTCACCTGACATAAATACCTAATAATAAACACAATTTAGTAGAGAGTTTTTACTGTACAGTAACCAGAATGGGTAATCAAGATTAAAAAGCTCACCTCCAGCATTAGGAACAGACTTTAACGCAAAACCATAAAGTTTACCCTAGAGGTCAAGGTCAAGGTCACCAAACTGTGGTGCAGCATGATCTGCTTATTACGGCACATCAGCATATGAAGTTTCTTGGCCGTAGGTGCAGTCATTTGTTCAGTACAGTTTTTAATGCAAAACCTTCATGTTGAGCCTAGAGCCCAGTAGAGGTCAGGGACAAAGATCAAGACCACCAAACTGCAATGTATCCTGGCCTACTCATTTAGGAGCATCAGCATATGAAGTTTCATGACTGTAGGTGCAGTCTTTTGCTCAAAACAGACTTTAACCCAAAACCTTAACGTTGGCCCTAGAAGTCAAGGTCAAAGGTCAAGGTCTCTAAACTGCAGTGCATTGTGGTCTACTCATTTAGGCGCATCAGCTGATAAACTTTCTTGAACATAGGTGCAGTTGTTTGCTCAGATCAGACTTTTAATGACTGCATAGAACAGATTTTAATGCAAAACCTTAACGTTGACCCTAGAAGTCAATGTCAAAGGTCAAGGCCACCAATCTATGGTGTGTCATGGTCTACTCATTGAGGCGCATCAGCATGAAGTTTCATGACCTTAGGTGCAGTTGTTTGCTCAGAAGAGACTTTAACCTTAGAGGTCAAGGTCAAGGCCACAAAACTGCAGTGCAACTTTTTCTACTCACTGAAGTGCATCAGCAGATGAAAATTTGTGACCGTAGGTACAGCTAGCTGTTTGTTCAAAACAGACTTTAACGCAAAACCTTAACGTTGACCCTAGAAGTCAAGGTCAAAGATCAAGACCACCAAACTGTGGCGCATCATGGTCTACTCAATAAGGCGCATCAGCATAATTATGAAGTTTCATGACCATAGGTGCAGAAGTTTGCTCAGTTTATGATATCAAGTCTGGAAGCCGGCGCAGATGGTATAGCATCAGCTACCCTCACTTCATGGAGGTGAGCTAAAAATTGTTTTTCTCTATTTAGAAATGTTCGGTTTTGGTTTGGTTACCACTGTTGGGTAAGATTGACTGAAGTAAGTTGGAGTAATCAAGACTTGACTGTTTGTTATACTGCAAAATAATTTCCTCACTTCTGAATTGACAATGAGCAGTAAAGATGAACTGATGTACCCTGTGTAATAAATGACAGTTTTGCAAAATACAGAAAGAAAAATGCTCGACAGGATTGTGAGCCTTCAATTGTGCAACTTCCAGTCTCCACCAAAAACTAATCAGGGTTTGGATCTTTGGACAGTCATTTTTTTAGCTGACAGTGACCTCCATGAAGTGAGTGGGGCTACCCCGGTGACGGCATCGGCATCAGGGACTTGGATATCATAAACTGAGCAAATGACAGCACATACTGTCACCAAACTTCATATGCTGATGCGCATACATGTGATATTTTCTTTGACCCAAATAGGGAGATTTGGAAATTTTAATAGGGAGATTGGGGTGTCAAATAGGGAGCTTTTTTCGCGACACTTTTTTCGCGACAAAACTAGGCGCAGGCGATGAAAATCCAATACATTTATGTATTTTCTATTATTTTTTCATAAGTTAATCACTAATTGCTTTTTTTTTAAGTCTATAGACCACTAAGACGGAGACAATTTTCACCCAGAGATATAGTTCTTATAATACAGTAACTGACATAGGCCTATTATTTAGTATTTTAGTACTGCAGAAGGATGGTTGTGTAAAGCAGACTGAAAGTAAAGCAGAACACTCTTCATGAGCATTCTGCCTCATTAAAAGTTTAAGCCTGCTTTAAGCTAGAACTAGCATCTGCTAGGATATAAGAAATCTTTCTTATGGTTCTTATATTATTCATGACTAGTAAAGATAAAGTGGAACTATATCTATTTTCTTGAGAGAATGAATCTAGATTACTTTCTATGGAGTTGATCACGAAAGAGTTAGCAACTTAACAATCTGTTGTTAATTTTGCAAACAGTATGGATCCAGATGAGGCGCCGTATCATCTCATCTAGATACAAACTGTTTGACACTGAAATTTTCTGAAATAAAATGCACAAAAATTAACTCAGATAACTGTTGCAGACGACATTAACTCAGATAATTGTTGCAGACGACAAAGTCTGCAGACGATATTTACTAGCGCCATAAAATGTGCGTAGGTTTAACAACGAAATAACGCGTCTAAATTTTCTACCGCGAAAACTGATTGCAAATCAATTTTACGTGCGTAATTCGTTGTAAAATCTAACTTAATAATAAAACATTCACACAAATCGTATGTAACAAACAGAAGAATTTAGGTCCAACGTTTAATTTTAATTGATTGTTAGAAAACGACGCTGGGGAATACTTTTTAGACTAACAAACTCGTAGCAAATATTAAGGCGCCCCGTCATTTTGTAACGGTATTCCAAACAAAAAAAACAGGGTAACAAATAACTATAACAATGAACTAATTCTGTACAGTTCATTATTAATACATAATTGGTTGTCAAATCACATGCAAATGAGGTTAACAATGTACTAGTAACAATGTACTAATAATGAACTTCCAACAATGAACTAATAAAGAACTAACAATGAACCAATTGTGTACTGTCGATCACAACCATGCACTGTTAACAATGTACTAATTATGTACTTATAACAATGTACTAATCATGTACTCATAACAATGTACTAATGATGAACTGTTAACAATGTACTAATTCTGCACCATTTCTGAGCTACATACTACATAGGCATGCATGCAGATTTCATTGACCCCTTTGTCAATTTAAAACAAGCAATTTTCCTTCAATGAAACTTTTGATTTGTAAAAAGAATATGCGGCAGCCTATAACAAAACGTTAAACTTCTATCTAGATAAACAGTACATGTATTATTCTATAGTTTAGAGGTCGAGACAATTCGGGGTCGATTTGACGAGGGACCGAATTGACCCGGGATCTTCTAAATTTTGTAAACAATCACGGAAAATTCTCATGAACTAACCTTCATCGGCTTCGCTAACAAAACACAGTTGAAAACCCAAGCATCGTCGACTGCGTGTATTAATTAACGGTTCAACTTCACACTTTATGCAAGATATCTTGGACAAACTTCGATGGCTCGCTGTTGGTTACAAATTTCCAGATTTGAATTTCTGCCAAATTCTCCCGAAGTGGAGAGTAGATTCAAAAAGGGGAATAACCGCACGTAAACAATGATGAACTATTAATGTACTATCCAGATTGTTCAAGTTTAATTATGAACCAATGATGAACAGTTATAGAAGAACTATGTTAAATGATGAACTATTAATGTACTATCCAGATTTTTTAAGTTTAATAAAGAACCAATGATGTACAGTTGAAGAAAGTTAATGTTCAATGCTGAATTAATAATGAACTGTCTGCTTAATGCTGAACTATCAAAGTACTCTGGTGAATCTGAAATATAGTACATTGTTAGGGGTCTAATCGTGTACTTTTCAATGATGTACTAATACTGAACCACAACTATGTATTAAACAGTACATTATTGGTTCATTATTGGTTCATAATTAGTTATTTGATTCATTTTATTTTTGTTTGGGATAATTTTCGAAGTATTTTCTGTTACCTGAATATTCAAAGTATTTTGACGTGGAAATCAATTCATAAATGTTAAATTCTGATTAGATTTCTTCAAATAATTGTGTTTGTCCTGAACTTACGGAGAATAATCCGTTCCGTATCGGGGACATAGAAATATCCTTCGCATCACCGCTTCTAAAAATTGTCGATTCGGGGCGAACCTGTCAATCACTTTTTTGATAACCAATTATATCTACTCGGCGGGTGTGGTTTAACTTTAACCAAACATTGTTATGACGCAGCCTGCCATAATAGTGGTACACATCGATTGCGTAACGTGCTTACACGCATCAGTAGCGTTTGGCGATAAGCGTGTGTAGGGATTAGCCAGAGATCTCTGAAGACAATTTAAAGAATTTAGAGTCGGCAAACGTGGTAAACGATAATAAAAGTTCATATTAAAAAAAATGAACCTGGTTAAATGAAATATAGGGAGATTTCGTCTCTCGACCGGGAGATCGTGAGTAGAGGTCTAATTTCGGGAGCTCCCGACCATATCGGGAGATATCACATGTATGCTGATGCGCATCAATGAGAAAACCAGTAGCGCGTTCAAGTACCGTATCAGCGAACAGCAACGTTAACCAATGCAAACAACCCATATAGTACGACATCTAACGTTCACCAATACTCTTCAATAATAACTCATTACGCCCCCACATTTATAAACTTTCAAGGGTACGAACGATATATGTACCAATCCAAATAACACAAGCAAAAATGTACTAATCAACTGAAATGTATCAATTTTACCGCATATAAAAATAAGATTTAGCTGCTCAGATGTAAGCTGCTTTGTTTGATACACGGCTAAAACAAGGTATTTGGCACAGTAGAGTAAAAATGATGTTATATGATGACTGAAAGTAACTGAATAGAGAACCAATGCTTTTCTTGCATTCAATATTTGAGGCTATGACCAATCTTGATGGCCTCAAAATTTTAAGTCAATATCTAACTCCGTTGTTGAGATATTGTAACAGATATGCCCCAAAAATGGCCATTTTTAAGCGTTATGCTGTCCCACTTCAATAAATTTTAATTTTGAGTTTAGAATACAATATTTTAACCACCTTAAAATCAGCTGTAATTAAGACGGTCTCATAGATGTATTTGTTTACTAAGTTTTTATAGGTGGATGATGAAAATAGACAGTATATTAAGAAAGTTATGACCGTATAACTAAAATAGGTGATTTGGCCTCATCATCAGATTCACAGAGGGTATGCTTTGTTATATGTCTGTAAAGAACTGCTATATTGTCAATAAACTGGAGGTTAGTGTTTAAAATGACTCATTTTTAATCAAAGTTTGAAATACCGAAATATCTTTGAATTTGCACTTTGCATTTATAAAATTTTAGCATTCGAATGCGGAAAAGCGGAAAATGAATTTTCTGTAGTGTCCGTAACTGTGGGTTTAGAAAGTCAATTTTTATTTACATTAGACATTTTAAATTTCCAAATATTATTTCTATGAAGGTTTGTATACAAAAGCTAAAATATCAAAGATTTCCTTGATTTGAAAGATAGTTGTTTTCGTGATTTTAGTGTTACGGACTCTACAAAAATTGTACACTTAAACTGATAATTCATCATATCAAACTTCAAGAGCTTTTTTCTTAGTTTTGCTGCTTTGCAGAGCAATAAGTTTTGTTATGGATTATTCCATCACTTAAATACTCTTGGAAAATACAAGAAAATCTTGTTTGATGCAACAATAGTAAGATGTTATATTGCAATCGAAAGAGGGGTGTGCTTCCAAGAAATGTTCCAGTTCAACAGACCAGTGCCCAGTTTAACAAGAAAGGGCTGAAATAGTCTTCTATCATGTCAAACTGAAAGAAAGAAGTCATGAGTAATGGACAAAACCAACAATTTGAGTCCAAATGATGGCAAAGGTATGTAATAAAGACTTAAAGCATTGCTTGTTGATAAAATGTAGTGTCCGTAACATATTACAGGCATTTCTTTGTAACCATGCTCAAGTAGCCCAACACTCAATTGTTACATCTGACTTTTTTAAATAATGTTCCGAAACAAAACAAATGTTGAAATTAACCCAATATAAGTAATCATTATCTTTCTCTCTTATATTTCAAACACCATTTAAGTCAAATTTAGTGATGCAAATAATCTGAAAGAATTTTTTGACTCATGTATTACATCAAATAAAATTGTGTTCCTTGTATCAAGTCATATAGGCCTTTTAAACAACATATTTAAAACCTTAGTGTCTGTTTGATTCACAGCAATCATGTCTTTCCTAAACTTATTTCTTCTTGTCAAAAATGTTACGGACACTACATGATCTATTTAATTTATTGAAGGCAATCTATTTAAGTATTTACACATCTGTTTCTTTCATTATCTATGCCATTTGACCAGGCTATACACTTACAGACAATTTTGACTTGGTTTCTACAGAAACAAATGGTCTAAGGCACACATAACCCAACTCATGATGATCTGTGTTTGACAACATTTATGAATTCTTCTAAAATATAATTCTGTTCAGTCAGATCTGTAGTGCAAATGTTATAATGCTTAACATGTATGAGAAATTTGAAAATAACTAAATGTAAAGGTTCAGAGAGCTCTTGTTTAGATCCTTCTAATCAAAACTTATACTGCTTGCAAGTAAAAGAAGTGCAACTGTGTGGTCAAAGGTTACGAGATAGTTCAAATGGTATAGAATATAGACTCACATTATTGAGATCTTGAAAGGGCCCCAGAATCTAAGCCTAAACAATTTATGAAAAACGATTATAGATCCAACTTCAAAAAACTCTTTTAACCCATTACTCCAAAGATACACATTTCAACACTTTTTAATTTGTTCCTTCACTGAAAAAAATTGTTCCATTTTCTACAGTCATAAATATATATTATAAAAACAACAACATTTTCTTTATTCTAGTAAATGGTAGCTTAAAGCAGGCTGAAAGTACAGCAGCATGCACCTCAAGGAACATTCTGCTTTACTTTCAAACTGCTTTAAGTAGTCACCTGTCATCAATACTAGAAACAGGCTATGGAGTAAAGGATTAAGAGCCCTTTGATCTGTATATGCACAGTTTATTACTTTAAGTTGATAGAATATAGTGCTGCATATTTCAATTGGGTCTAATCATGAAATTATTATTATGAAATAATCGATAAACGATTGAAATGGCAATATATCTTAAATATATTTTGCAGATCAGAGCAAGAGTTCATCACTAGGACAAACTAGATCTGCTGTTAAGAAATTGTACTTGAAGTGGAAGCTGAGAAGAAAAATGCGAATACTACACTGAGAGTTAAGATGAGAAGAAATTGTCAGAAAACAGAAAACCCTAAAACATATTCAGGGTTGAAGAAGACTGACTAAGACAGAAGAACATACTACAGATTAACCTGATGGCATCTTCAGATCCTGAAGTACAAAATTTAATGTACAAGCTGCTCTTAGAAAGAATAGAGTTGTCAGAGATACAATAAAGCTTGCCGAAGGCACATTTGGAATCTTAAAGACAGAGTCTGAGGTCAAGGTCATAAGGGTCAGAACTTTTTGTGTTCATGAAAAGGCCTTGTCCATATACTCAAAACTATAAAAACAAGACATCAAGAGTCATAGCATTTATAAGCATTTTTTAAAACCTAAACACAGATTTCGAAAGCAAAAAACGGGCCCTAAGTTTGAGGTCAAGGTCACTGGGGAAAAGAGAAAACTTGCCATTACAGGTACATGCAAGTCAAAGGACAATCAGAGGGTGAATGAAGACCATCAAAACTGTAGGCCTTCAACATAAACTGAGAACCTGCTTCAGAATAGGAAAAGGAAGATGTAACCACAGGAAACAGAAACCGCTAAGAAGCAGTAAACAGCAAAAAATACCACACAGCAACTTCAACAGTCCAAAAGTTACAACTCTGGGGATTTTTTTGCTTTTGATTTGAAACCAAAGAAGAATCCATATGTGTTTATGTGGCAGAAGTTACAAATATATATGAAGAGGAGTGTTGGCTTAAATACATGAAAAAATCAGGGGGTTTGTGCACATGGCCTAAACAAACAAGTGACTTTGTCGTAAGAGCTGATTGACAATACCATAGGGACACTTTAAACCCTGAAATTGTAAACAAAAGGGGCCTTTTAAGTTTCAAACAAGTGAATTAGACAATGTAAGGGTTACCCTTATATGAAAACACAAACAAGTCTGCTTTAAATAGTTTGGCATTGTAGCTTAACGGTACAGTTTGGAATTGTAGTGTCCGTAACAAAAGTGGTTTGAGATAATTGTATGTCCAAAGAAAATAATTGAACACATTTTGAACATTGAAAAGTGACTGGAATATAAAACTAAGTCCTTGTACTAGCAAATAGATGTGATTTTAACATTGGGTTTGGAGGATGACAAATGTTAGGTGAAACGTTGCAAGTTCATTTTTTTGAAGTTTTGCACCTGTACGTATAAAAATTAAAAAAAAATCAGTTTTGAATTTGAATTCAACTATATTTCATTTCAGTTATCTTATTTACATTCCATGTTTGAAGTTATGTGTTTAAATCAATAAATATGTTATGTTTTGAAGAAAATTAGTGTTGTTATATGCCTGATGTAGTGTCCGTAACATTTAGGTGACGTATACTTTAAAACCTCTACAAAAATACATTTGTAGAAGCTGCAAACTTAAAACAAGATTTGATATGAGTGGTCAAAGCTTTAACTTTTTGATGCTCTAAATTTCAAAATGCTACATTAAAGTTCATTTTTTGATCCAAGTGGGACACTGGTGTGCCAAATACCTTGTTTTAGCCGACACTAAGTATCGGAAACTGTTGGTTTATTGATGAGAAATTAAGTCCGGACTGTTTGCTGGTTTTATTAAATTCATTTGGTCGCCATTTTGTTTTCCTTGTTGGCGATGGCTAACTACCTCTGAGGCTGTTCGTGCCGTTCGCAATCGGTAACAGCCAAACAATGGTTTTAGTTAAATTGTAACCGTTTTCTGATGAAATCGATACGGTACTTGAACGCGCTACAGGGTGCATTGCAGTTTAGTGGCCTTAACCTCAAGGGTCAACGTTAAGGTTTTGCATTAAGGAAGTGGCTAGCCGTCCGGTTCCGGACGGCTAGCCTACACTGTGAGGGTAGGCTAGACGTCCGGAATAGATTTTCGTCAGAGGTTATACTGCATAATTTACGTGAGTTAGTGCCTGGATATATATGGCAAACAACCTTAAATTCAATAATCGGTGAGAACAGAAACAAGTCGCACTTTAAGGAATTAATTTACCGTCACTATGAGCTACGTTCGCATCCGCCATTGTTGTTGTTGTCGTATGCTTTCCCCACCTAGTAGGAGAACCGCACTCTCGCAGGCATTACATAATGTCCACGTTAGAATGTTTCCATTTTTAATTGATTTCTTTAGTGTCAGAGAAATATCTCCGACTTAGAATTTTTCAGCGATCTACGGTTATGGACAGGTCTTCCCCTCTCCGAAGTATAGATCTAATGACCTTCATAAATACATGTATTACTCAAACTTTTACTCCAAATGCCACTTTATGCCGATGCTTAACAATGGATTTTGTTTGCATGGCTTTGTTATTTCCAATTCATTCACAGTTTGCTACTACTACTAGCGACAATACGTGTAGACATGGAGATACCGGCCGCGATAATTAGATATGGCGATAATCAACGTATCTATATAATATCATTCATTTGAAATGCTTTCGGCATTTGATTTTCAATCTCTAATTATAACATTCAGTTAATATTTACATGCATAAATGACAATAAAATCAACAGAAATGCCCTGCATCCTAATCTAATAGCGACAAAGTCGGGGCAGTAGAGTCAATAACCAATTAAAATGGCGGATGCGAACGTCGATCTTAAACGAAGGTAATTTTATTCCTTTATCTGCATGTGATTTGTTTATGCTCTCTATTGTTTTTTTGAAAATTAGATGCATTTAGGTTTGTTTTAAATGTTTTAAATATACACAGGCACTAAACCACGTATAAACTTTATAAAGCAGTATATATCCTGAAAGAAATTTATTCCGGACTTCTAGCCTACCCTCACAGGGTAGGCTAGCCGTCCGGAACCGGACGTCTAGCCCGTCCTGTGAGGGTTGGCTAGCCGTCCGGTTCCGGACGTCTAGCCACTGCCTTGCGTTAAAGTCTGTTCTGAGCAAAAGACTGCACCTACGGTAAAGAATCTTCATATGATGATGTGCCTCAATTAGTAGATTAGGATGCACTGCAGTTTTTTGTGACCTTGACCTTGACTTCTAGGCTCAATGTTAAGGTCATTTACCGAAACGTCTGTAAATCATCGTACCCAAAACCACCCGCCTCGAAAGTGGACACTCTACCACTGAGCTATTGAGGTAACGGGTCGTTTCGGCCCTGAGTCGTTTCGGCCCGGGTCGTTTCGGCCTGGGTCGTTTCGGCCTGTTTTTAGGGGTGGGTCGTTTCGGCCTATTTGGTGGGTCGTTTCGGCCTCGGCCCATTTGGTGAGTCGTTTCGGCCTATTATTTCAGTAATTTATATTTACATATGAAGCACAACTTCGTTCCAAATTCAACATACTGTAAAAACAGAGTAGACCCTGATCGTGCCCTTATTCACATACTGTAAAAAGTAAAAAACAGAGTAGATCCTGATCGTTCCCTCATCAACATACTGTAAAAACAGAGACATACAAATATGTAGATCTAGATTCTAATTTAATTAATTTTACAGAAATAGTAATAAAATTAAATTAATGTAATGTATTTTAAAAGCACCCTTATCCTGAACCATCATCGATTTTGCATAAAGGCACGAACCTGCAACTTAAGCAATATGTGTTCAGATAAATAAGTAGAGAATAGTTTAACTCATTCGACCATGAAATTGTTAATGGACAATTCCCATATCCAATTAAGTATTGGCGATTTGTCTATTTTGTGTTGATTTTAACAATAAATTGCAAAATAACAAACAGTCCAGACCCTGATCAGAGGGTTCCTGAAGGAGCCCCAGCTGCTCTGGCTAGGTTCTTCACTGTTTGCATAGAATAAGCGTAATCTTCACAGGTGCACTGTTTGTAAATTACAATTATACTCGTCCATAGGGTTAAATGTGTTAACTAAGGCTGAAAGTAAAGCAAAAAATGCACATTAAGGTGCGTTTCAGGTCTATATTTAAAGACAGAAACAAAGTATGGGGTATTGGATTAAAAAACTAAATACATGTACATGTAGTATGAAGAAAAAAGTAAATCTTGTAGTAATAGAGCACAATGAGAGAACGCACGTACATGTATATGAAAATTGCAGAAACTAACTATGTCCTGTTTTGATCGTATTAAATAAACCCAGTATACTTACTATTAATATATTCTAATGAGCGTTTGTGTGGTACAAGATTGACCATATACTGACACTCGTATGTAGCTTGTACGTAACACGACGAGTCTCATAAATCCACAATTTGTCGAAATATTGTTTTTCATCATCAAAATAATGCTAATGTTGGTTGAATTCAAATCAGAAGTCGAAATTATTGGCTTATGGTGTGGAGGTAAACGTAATTTATGAGTGATGTTTAATAGGAGTTTAGAAAAGTTTGGTGGACATTTTTGTATATAACGTTTTATTTCCCCAGTTATTTAACAATACCAACAATAATGCTGAAAAAATAATTCTGATAATCAAAAAAAGCTAAAATAGTATAGAGTAATTGAAGAAAGTGCCATACCTTAGCGGATAACAAACGCGTTAATCTGTAACAGTGGGATGTTAAAGCAATTAATCACTTGCCACGTGCCACCACTAATCGCCGCGTGTCGGCAAAGTACGCTGTATATGAGGCAGACACAGCATGTTGACACCTTCATTAATTGACTAACAATAAAGATGTATATCGAAAAGGTAGGCATCTGTAGCAGAACAGAACAGAAAAGAACAGACCAGCGTAAGTTTTAACAATAGTTAGTAAATATATTAATGTAGTTATTTGTTATGTCTTAATTGGATGCTGGGATTGAAATTAAGAAGTTTCAGGGGGAAATTGGTTCAGTTAACAGTACGTTAATAGTTACTTGAAAACATGTTCTGTACAAACAGGGTAGACCCAGGTCAGAGGGCTTATAAACATGATATCAAGGTCTGCGGTGTTTGACTTTTTATGATAAACTTTATAGCTAAAAATGCAATAAAATCAACAACTGTGAAGGATTAAAAAAAGTGTCGAATCACTGCCTATTATAAGATTCTGCTAAAAAGTGTTTTGAAAGGAAATTACAAAACAATATCGATAGCAGTGTCTGGCAGTTTGCACCGATATCAGTCAAGGACAAGCTGTATGCTCAGGATCCACACTGCAAAATTTAGGATTATCGCCTACGGCGTATTCAGAAAAACCTAAGTTAAAGTAAAATCTCTACATTACATTCACTAAATTCTATCTTATAGAAATTAATCCATTAATTAACCTTCGTAAAAAGGTCGTAATAAAGAGGTTTTACTGTATTTGATTATCATTTGATCTGTATTTTATCTTTAACACCTCCTCGATGTTGCCAACTGGAAACACTGTGGTGAAAAACTTTACATCAATGGCTGACGTGACAGGACGAACTAATTCTATAATATCTACTTGTCTCTACCAATCTAAAACAGTGCAAATCATCATTTTTAGGGAACACATCGCACAGATAATGTTCAAAACACGTGTAGGTTAACAGGTTTTCCCTGAAATTTGATTAGATCACATAAAAATCACATAAAAAAATGAATTGGGCCGAAACAACCCACCCCCTCAAAAAGACCGAAACGACCCAGGCCGAAACGACTCAGGCCGAAACGACTCACGGCCGAAACGACCCTAGGGCCGAAACGACTCAGGGCCGAAACGACCCGGAATCAGCTATTGAGGCGGTCGTACTGACAGTCAGGGTACATCAATGGTACTAACAACACACAATTTTGTCAACAATTATTTCCCATTTACCAATATTGAAATAGCAACTAACCAACCATACAGCTTTCCTGGACAGTCACCCAGTTACTGAGTTAGCAGCTGAAAACATTCGCGAAAACTAATGACATTTTACAATTCTGCGCTACTTGATTAATCTATTCATCCAGTTACAAATAATTAATGTAAAAGTGCATACTAAAGAGTACTAACCATGGTATATTGGGTGTAGACTGCATGAGTTTACATCTATGGTCCACGAAAACTTATTTTAGAGAACGGAAAGAGCCACCGGAAACGTTAGTTTCGGTTTGTCATAATTAGACAAACATAATCTATAAATAAAAAGTGGCTATTTGACCGGGACTTGAGCTAGGCCAAACTAGCACTTGTCCGGCTTGTGTATTCTTTCTTTACGAAAGGAACAAAATGTTTCGGAAAAGAAGTGGGACTGATTGGGAAAGATAAAAATAATAATCAAATTGTTCACCGCCCAATAGCACAAATTATAATTCCGTTCTTATAGCCAAGTGATTTTATAGATTGTACTTGCCTGTCAATGTTTTGGAAAGGAAGAGAAAATGGCTGAAACCAAAGAGGTATAAAATAATATGCACTTTTTACTCTATTGACCAAACTTCATTTGACAACAAGGTACTGACAGATCAATGAATGAATGACAGAGCTACTCGTTGGAAAATGGCTGTAAGATGACACTCAGGAGGAATGCGGGTCAACTCGGCCTAAAACCAACTCGGCCCAGTCCAACTCGGCCAGATAATATGGTCCAAATCGGCCAGACATTTTTTTATTTCAATAAATTTCTATGGCAGTTTGTTCCATTGTATTACTGTGTCTACAAAGAACGAGTGTTTGTATTGATGGGTCTTGCTATCTGGTACTGTGAGCCCTCTTGTATTGTTGCATACTTGATTTTCTATTATATTATTTGTACTGAAATCTTTAAATCTGGTTGCTTTGATGTTTCTTCTTGGTTTTGCCGGTTTTGTGAAAGTGGATGTTGGTAGGGCTGGTACCAGACCTTCAACCACCTTATACATTAGTATCAGTCTGAGGCTTAGTCTCCTTGTAGTATTAGAACTAGATCTTATTGGAGATAGGTCTAATTTTATAATTGTTAATTAAAACAAATGAGCATTATGTATACAACTTGATCATTATTTATATGTTGTTGTTTGATTAAACTGTTTAAATATTCCATTACAGGGCATGAACTTTAGATTTTTTCCCACTTGCATTTTTTTGCAAGTGCCCATATTTTCTACTTGCAAAACCAGGTTCCAACTTGCTTTTTCAATACGATTATCTACAAATTGATGTTTCACATCATTTTGATCAAAATTATAAGATAAACATTACTTTGTTGAACTTTCATTCTGTATCTCATTCTGTGCTAGATTACTCATGTAAATAAAGTTTAAAAAATAATAACTAGAGTGTGTGTCTTTTTGTGTAGGTACAGTACTGTACAGTTACTATTCTTAACTTTAAATAAGTCTTTATTTGCAGTCCATCCCATATAGTCAATTTTCATTCAAACGGCAAGGTTTGCAGATTAATTAAATACGGACTATAGCTGAACTTTGTAGCTGGGTCGTTTTGTCAAGGGGGCGAAAGGACCGTGTTATATTTTCAGAGTTCGATGTTTATGGATGATTTTTTTTTATCTTCGGTGAAGACAGTCGGCAGACAGTACACTATATTTCGAAAACGCTTTCACTATCGTCCATAATATTATGTTCGAGAAAGATGTGCATTTCTTTCTACCATTTTTAGGACAGATTTTAGCGATGCCGTGGTTCGACCCATTTTCGCACAAAGCAATAAAACACAATTTACTTCGTGAGTTTCGTAACTTGGTTTGGGAAAACTTTCAGCCTGTGTTCGGCTGTTCTTCCTTAAATGTCTCGTCAGCCTTCCGTTTATAAACGCTAGAAGGACGAGTCGACTGGAAAACGTTGATATTTGAGTTCGCCATTCGCAGTTTGTGGTCACTAGCTTAATAGACTGGTTCCCCTTTTTTCTGATGCTGATTTAGCGTTGGTACGTATGAAGCCGGGCTATCAATCATGCGCATGCGTTCAGTGCTGGGTTTCCCGAAGTTATAAATAGCCGAGATACGAAAAGAACAGAATGGGCGAAAGGCGATAATTATTTATAAGAAGGGTTAGACACTGTGTTCGTCTTTACCAATTTAACCTTACATTTTGGAATGTCTGAACATCAAAATATACACTCGCAATTTTTTTCAAGTGCTGAATTTTTCAGCTCGCATTTTCAAAATTCCACTCGCATTTTGCGAGTTCGCAAGAACGAAGTTCGAGCCCTGCATTATTGCCAGATTCACATAGATTTGAAAAAAATACGTGAATGTGTTAATGTGATGACAGTTTGTACTCATCTCAAACGTAAGTGTCAAAGAAATAAGCGAACGTTCCAGGTCAATGAAGAATGTCCACGGTACCATAAAACAGGTGTTAATTTGCGTTGTTATTTTGCATATTATAATTGTTTGACGAGCTTCTTTGAACTTTGCTGATTAATTACGGATTATTCAATTAAGAAAACCAAAACCTGTTATTTGCATCAACATATTTGAGTGGTTGTTTTGTATCATTGGCAATGATTCGATGATATTAGAGTAAAAATAATGTGATTGGTTTTGTAGATAATCACTGTTGTAGAAGACATTTTATTAGAAATGATTCGATAGAAATTAGAGTAAATCGTTATTGATTGGTTTTTTAGATAATTATAGGTGTAGAAGAAATATTATTGGGAGGCGAGAAGTAAAGACACTTAATATAAGTCGGTTACTAATGATGTTATGGTTATATTGCTCTCAATAGTGGATATACTATACACGTGTGGATTCCGAAGCAGTTAAATAATTTAGACTTAATTAATAGATCTTGTATAAGTTAAATATTGGACTTAGAAATCGTGAGCAAAAAACAGTTTAGTAATATGCGGTGGTTGTGTTTTGTGGTGATCAGGGTTCCCGCTGGGCATCGCCAACGGCGCCATTTGCGCAAAAAAAATAATTCTGGCGACAGAAATTTCGAATCGGCGAAAGTGTCTGGCGCCGGGAAATTTCGGAATAGTACAGTTTATCTTCTCGCCGACTCTAAAAATCTTAAAATTGGCTTGAGAGTTCGGCTAATCCATACACACGCTTAGCCTATCACCAAACGCTACTGATGCGTGTAAACACGTTACGCAATCGTCGATAACGGCATGTGTAATGGCTGGCTGCCAAACAATGTTTGACCACACGCGCCGTGATTGCTTTTAATGTGTTGTAGATCTAATTGGTTATCAAAAAAAGTGATTGACAGATTCGCCCCGAATCGGAGACTTTTTCAACGACAATTTTTCGAAGCGGTGATGCGAAGGATAAAGATCTATGTCGCCGAACCGGGTCTGATTAAAATCAGATAATTATCCGTAAGTTCTGGACAAACACACATTTTATATGAAAGCTGATCAGAATTTATCATTCATGAATTGATTTCCACCACAAAAAACTTTGTATAGATCTATTCATGTAACAGAAAAATGCTTCGAAAATGATACCGTTACAAAATGACGGGGCGCCGTAACATTTGCTACGAGAACTACGTATACCGGTAGTTTGTCAGTCTAAAAAGTATTCCCCAGCGCCGTTTTCTAACAATCAATTAAAATTAAACATTGGACCTAAATTCTTCTGTTTGTTATATACGATTTGTGCAAATGTATAATTATTAAGTTAGGTTTTACAACCAATTACGCTCGTAAAATTGAGTTGTAATCAGTTTTCGCGGTAAAAAATTAAGACGCGTTATTTCGTTGTTAAAACCACACCCACTTTATGGCGCTAGTCAATATCGTCTGCAGAATTTGTCGTCTGCAACCTTTTGTCATCTGCAACAATCCTCTGAGTTAATTTTTGTGCATTTTTTCCAGAAAATATCAGTGTCAAACAGTTTGTATCTATATAAGATGATGCGCGTCTCATCTTGATCCATACTGTTTGCATAATTTAATGAATAACAGATTTTCAAGTTGCTTACTCTTTCTAGATCTACTCCATGGATAGAAATCTAGACCATTTGTACTACTACATTCATTCTCTCAAGAAAATAGATATAGTTCCAGTATACCTTTACTAGTCATGAATGAATAATATAAGAACCATAAGAAATAGTTCTTATATCCTAGCAGATGTTAGATCTAGCTTAAAGCAGGCTTAAACTTTTACTAAAGCAGAATGCTCCTGAAGAGAATTCTGCTTAACTTTCAGCCTAGATGCTAGAATAATAGGCCCATGTCAGTATTATAAAAAGTATATATCTGGGTGAAAATTGTCTCTGTCTTAGTGATCTATAGACTTATCTATTCACTGATTTCTATTTGGCACCCAAATCTCCCTATTAAAATTACCAAATCTCCCTATTTGGGTCCAAGAAAATATCACATGTATGTATTATAACATACATAAAAAAATGGCGAAAAATTTGGCTCCAAAAATATTATTTTGGCGCAAACTTTTTACATTTGGCGCAAGTGCTGGCGCAAGAAAATTTTAAGCCAGGGTGAACCCTAGTGATGGTTGCGCTGTGTATTGCATGCAATAAGGTGGTGAGGAAAAAGCAGCATGGTATAACATGTGACGGCTGCGATAGATGGCAACACAGGGCGTGTAATACAGGTTAGTTTGTTTTTAGTGTTTTACTCAAACTATTGTTAACCCATTCGTAAACAAAAAATGACTACGAGCATATGCAGAGTAACTCGGCTTATGTTCAGGTTCAAAACTATTGAGAATAACTGGCTCTCATCAATGTACAGAATTTTTATAAGAATAATACAAATAATTATACAGCACGTGCATTTAAAGTTGTGGGTAAGATGTTATTAAGTAACGCGAGTCATATATAATGTTTTACACGAAAAATAGATGTATAAGACCTTTACTGTTTTGTCCCGAATACAATTAAATTTGGGAAATAGGGTTGACTATGAGCATATGCATAGTAACTCGGCGTATGATAAGGATCAACATTATTTGACATTTCCTGACGTTACTGAAATGTTATATGAATAGTATATCTCTTATTATTAAGACATTAATATCGGCGCAGAATTTATTTCTAAATTACATGTCGGTGAAATAATTACAGAAATTATCAAATAAAAGCGGGTGGTGCACGTACAGCACGTGCATGTAGACTTGTGGGTAAGATGTCTTGAAATGAAGTAACGTGAGTCGTATATAATATTTACACGAAAAAAGTATTTGTATAAGTCCTTCACTTTTTTATCCAAATTACAATTAATATTGGCAAATAGGTTTGACTATGATCAGATGCAGAGTTACTCGGCGTATGATCAGGATCTAAACTATTTGACAATCCTTTATTCTATTCACTGTACTGAAAAGTTATATGAATAGTATATCGCTCATTATTAAGACAGAAGTATCGGCGAAGAATACGTAAATTAGATGTCAGTGAAATAATTACAGAAATTATCAATTTTAATCGCATGGTGCACGTACAGCACGTGCATGTAGACTTGTGGGTAAGATGTCTAGAAGTTATTAAGTAATGTTAGTCGTATATAATATTTACAATTACTCTTTTTTAACATGTATATAAATTATATACTCTTTATTCGAAGTGTGTAAGCCTAAGATTTACATATATTATTCACCCATATTAATTTATATTCAGAAATAAAAAATAAAAAAATTGGCCGAGTTGGACCAGATTTTTGGCCGAGTTGGACCAGGCCGAGTTGGACCGTGGCCGAGTTGGTTTTTGGCCGAGTTGACCCGATACCCTCAGGAGAGACGGGCTCCTTCGGCCCTGGACATTTCGAACCCTTTTAACATTTCCTCCGGCAAAGAGTCACCTTTTATTTGGACGTTTACACTTTCCTCGGCATAAGTGGCTCTTTACACACACATCTTCGCTGTTTTAAAAATTGGTTTGTTGGTTATGTCCAACATATTTGACTGAAAAATAGCAAGCTGAATTTCAAGCGGACCCCCCCCCCCCCCCCCCCCTTACTTTAAGCTGTAACCTATCTTCAAAACTAGAATTTAGAAACAGGCTATGGGATAATGGGTTTAAAAACCAATTGCCCCATCAGTGTTCTGCCAAGTCTGCGCCCTTGCACCTTTGGTGCAGAAAAAATTCTGTAAATGGGCCCAAGGGCGCGATAAAAAAATCGCGAAATTCTTTTTTTCCCGCTACGATGGTCAATGTTTTAGTCTGTCTGTACCATTAGAGCATTTACTAATTTCATTGGATACGTCGACTGTAAGTATCCGCTATAGTCCAATTGCTGATAATATCTCTTGCCTTCTCGTTTGTTTTGTTGAAAGATGGCTGACCAAAATTGTAAGGCAGCTACACTGATAGACTTTTTAGCTCACCTGGCACGAAGTGCCAAGGTGAGCTTTTAGGATCGCTGGATGTCCGTCGTCCGTCGTCTGTCCGTCCGTTCACAATTGGTTGTGAACACTTTAGCGGCTACAAATTTCATCCGATCTTCATGAAACTTCATGACAATGTTTGTCTTGATGAAATCTAGGTCAAGTTCGAATGTGGGTCATGTCCGGTCAAAAACTAGGTCACTAGGTCAAATCATAGAAAAACCTTGTGAACACTCTAGCGGCTACAAATTTCATCTGATCTTCATGAAACTTCATGACAATGTTTGTCTTGATAAAATCTAGGTCAAGTTCGAATGTGGGTCCTGTCCGGTCAAAAACTAGGTCACTAGGTCAAATCATAGAAAAACCTTGTGAACACTCTGGAGGCTATAAATTTCATCCGATCATCATGAAACTTTATGACAATATTTGTCTTGATGAAATCTAGGTAAAGTTCGAATGTGGGTCATGTCCGGTCAAAAACTAGGTCACTAGGTCAAATCATAGAAAAACCTTGTTAACACGCTTGAGGCTACAAATCTCATTGGATCTTGATGAAACTTGAACTTGGTCAGAATGTTTGTCTCATTGATATCTAGGTCAAGTATGAATATGGGTCATGTCCGGTCAAAAACTAGGTCACTAGGTCAAATCATAGAAAAACCTTGTTAACACTCTAGAGGCTACAAATCTCATTGGATCTTGATGAAATTTGGTCAGAATGTTTGTCTCATTGATATCTAGGTCAAGCTTGAATATGGGTCATGTCCGGTTAAAAACTAGGTGACTAGGTGAAATCATTGGAAAATCTTGTTTACACTCTAGAGGTTGATTGTGGGTATACATGTCCAGTCATAATCTAGGTCACTATAGGTCAAGTTTGCCATTGTGTACCAGGTGAGCGATTTAGGGCCATAGTGGCCCTTGTTTCAAAGTTCTCGAAATACGCGGAGTAAAAATAAAGAATTAGACGAAAGTAATATTAAATATTCCACGGAGAAAACGTGCATGACGCTGTCACGGATAAGAATACAGCCGAAAGTAGTAAAACTTTTAATTGATTCTTAAAAACATAAACTCCTCTACAGCCGATGGTCGAGTCTGATAAAGTTGACGGCTCTTCGAAACGCACAAATGGTATATCTGCCAAAAAAAGAAGGGTTGAACTTTTCAACATAGGTAGTTAAAAGATCACATGTGGCTTGCTTACAATGGTGGGTCAGTTTCTATGACTTGCAATCTGTGTCTAGACTAAAGCACTTTAAGATAAACAGCACACCACTGGTGAATGTCGTTATTGGAAAACGAGTTTTTTTTTGGTGTTTTCTATCATTTTTATGAGAGAAAAAATGTGGGGCCCCCACTTTTAAAAAATGGCCCCCTTTATTCATGTCCATTGGGCCCCCAGGGGCCCATAGTTTTGGATATCTAGGCAAAACACTGACTCTTGAATATGCTTTTTACGCCCTTAATTTATTCTTCAATTGAAGAAAATAGTTCACTTTATACATTTTTAGCTCACCTGGCACAAAGTGCAAAGGTGAGCTATTTTGATCGTGCTGTGTCCGTCGTCCGTCCGTTCGTCGTCTGTCGTCAACAATTTCTTTAAATGACATCTCCTCCTAAACTACTGGATGGATTTTAACCAAACTTGGCAGGAATGATCCTTAAGACCTTATATGGTCCTCTTTGAAAGTTGTTTAAATATTTTTTATCCGTTGCATATCTAGGTCACAGGAGCTAAAAATAGATTGTTTCAATAAAAACTTAAAAAATCTTCTTCTCTGAAACCACAGTACCCTGAGCTTAGATATTTTGCACAAAAGCATCATCTCTAGGTCCTCTATCAAGATTGTTCAAATTATGTCCCTGGGGTCAAAAATGGCCCCGCCCCGGGGTTCACAAATTTACATTGAGTTATATAGTGAAATTTTCAAACCTCTTCTTCTCTGAAACTAATATAGCTAGAGCTTTGATATTTGGCATGGTGTAACTTCTAGAGATACTAGACCAATAATGTTCAAATGATTTAGGTCCGTTGCATATCTAGGTCACAGGAGTTAAAAATAGATCGTTTTAATAAAAAAACAAAAAAATCTATCTTCTCTGAAACCACAGTACCCTGAGCTTAGATATTTTGCACAAAGCATCATCTATAAGTCCTCTATCAAGATTGTTCAAATTATGTCCCTGGGGTCAAAAATGGCCCCACCCTGGGGGGTCACAAATTTACATTGAGTTATATAGGGAAATCTTCAAACCTATTCTTCTCTGAAACTAATATATATATAGCTAGAGCTTTGATATTTGGCATGGTGTAACTTCTAGAGATACTAGACCAATGTTGTTAAAAAATTTCCGGTCCGTTGCATATCTAGGTCACGGGAGCTAAAAATAGCTTTTTTCAATTAAAACTTAAAAAATCTTCTTCTCTGAAACCACAGTACCCTGAGCTTAGATATTTTGCACAAATAATCATCTACAGATCCTCTAGTAAGATTGTTCAAATTATGTCCCTGGAGTCAAAAATGGCCCGCCCCGGGGGTCACAAATTTACCTGGAGTTATATTGTGAAATTTTCAAACCTCTTCTTCTCTGAAACTAATATATATATAGCTAGTGCTTTGATATTTGGCATGGTGTAACTTCTAGAGATACTAGACCAATGTTGTTAAAATGTTTCCGGTCCGTTGCATATCTAGGTCACGGGAGCTAAAAATAGCTTTTTTCAATTAAAACTTAAAAAATCTTCTTCTCTGAAACCACAGTACCCTGAGCTTAGATATTTTGCACAAAGCATTATCTATAGGTCCTCTATCAAGATTGTTCAAATTATGTCACTGGGATCAAAAATGGCCCGCCCCGGGGGTCACAAATTTACCTTGAGTTATATTGTGAAATTTTCAAACCTCTTCTTCTCTGAAACTAATATAGCTAGAGCTTTGATATTATGCATGGTGTAACTTCTAGAGGTATTTTACCAATATTGTGCAAATGGTTTCGGTCCGTTGCATAATTATCTAGGTCATGGGAGCTAAAAATAGATCGTTTCAATAAAAACTTAAAAAATCTTCTTCTCTGAAACCACAGTACCATAGCTTAGATATTTTGCACAAAGCATTATCTATAGGTCCTCTATCAAGATTGTTCAAATTATGTCCCTGGGGTCAAAAATGGCCCGCCCCGGGGGTCACAAATTTACCTTGAGTTATATTGTGAAATTTTCAAACCTCTTCTTCTCTGAAACTAATATAGCTAGAGGTTTGATATTATGCATGGTGTAACTTCTAGAGGTATTTTACCAATATTGTGCAAATGGTTTCAGTCCGTTGCATATCTAGGTCACGGGAGCTAAAAATAGATCGTTTTAATAAAAACTTAAAAAATCTTCTTCTCTGAAACCACAGTACCCTAGCTTAGATATTTGGCACAAAGCATCATCTATAAGTCCCCTATCAAGATTGTTCAAATTATGTCCTTGGGGTCAAAAATGACCCCGCCCCGGGGGTCACAAATATACATGGAGTTATATATTGAAATCTTCAAACCTCTTCTTCTCTGAAACTAATAAAGCTAGAGCTTTGATATTTGGCATGGTGTAACTTCTAGAGATACTTTACCAATAGTGTTCAAATGTTTCCGGTCCGTTGCATATCTAGGTCACGGGAGCTAAAAATAGTTTTTTTCATTAAAACTTAAAAAATCTTCTTCTCTGAAACCATAGTACCCTGAGCTTAGATATTTTGCACAAATAATCATCTACAGATCCTCTAGTAAGATTGTTCAAATTATGTCCCTGGGGTCAAAAATGGCCCTGCACCGGGGGGGGGGGGGGGGGGGGGGTCATAAATTTACATAGAGTTATATACTGAAATTTTCAAATCTCTTATTCTCTGAAACTAATGTTGCTAGAGCTTTGATATTTGACATGGTGTAACTTCTAGGGATACTTTACCAATGTTGTTCAAATGTTTCCGGTCCGTTGCATATCTAGGTCACATGAGCTAGAAATAGAATTTTTCAATAAATCTTAAAAATCTTCTTCTCTGAAACCACAGAACCCTGAGCTTAGCTATTTGGCACAAAGCATCATCTTTAGGTCCTCTATCAAGATTGTTCAAATTATGTCCCATGGGTAGTAAAAAATGACCCGCCCTGGGGGGTCACAAATCTACATAGAGTTATATAGTGAAATCTTCAAACCTCTTCATCTCTGAAACCAATATGGCTAGAATTCTCATATTTGGCATGGTGTAACTTCTACAGATACTTTACCAATATTGTTCAAATGTTTCCGGTCTGTTGCATAACTAGGTCACAAGAGCTAAACATAGATTTTTTCAATAAAAACTTAAAAAATCTTCTCTGAAACCACAGTACACTGAGCTTAGCTATTTGGCACTCAGCATCATCCAATCAGCAAATGGCACAATCATATTGTCATAATTTCTCAGCTTTCCAAGATATGTTACATTTACATCAATGGCTTCAGGTGAGCGAATTAGGGTCGTATACGGCTCTTGTTTATGAATTGATTATGCACTATAAGAAATAATTTTCCTTAGCACATGGCTTGGAGCTCTCGGCCAATCAGATGCCTCAAAAACCTGCGAATATATCGTTTATTGAACAAAACCATGAAATAACTAACACACTGTTCACTTATTCCTTGCTTCCGTCATCTCAAGGCAATATGACGTCACAACCCTAGCAATCCTCCGAGCAAGCCACCGGGAAAACCTTTTGCCTGCACTGTAGGCTTAACGATAATTAATCGGAATAAACACCAGATCAAGGATTTAAACTAAAGCAATACGGTAATTTCACAGTATCTATAATAGATCTAGATCTACCCCATCCCCCTGGACCTAGATATATGCATTGTTTCAGCTGTAGGTGTAAAAACCGGGATATGCATGTCTTGATTGGCTTTACTAAACAGCTGAGATCAGAGGGGAACTGCAAAAGCTTGATGACGTCATATTATGTACAGTGATACCTAAACTTTAAAGGCCATTAATAATGAATTGTGCTTACATATAGAGCTTCAATAAGCCTTATTTATGTTGGTGTTGAAGCATGCATAATGTCTCAAGCTACACAATGAAATAACCTTTCAATTTAAGTAAAATATTACAAAAGAAATGTCTTTTTCGTCTAAAACAAAAAGCAGAAACGAAGGGTCTTCTTGTTTTCCTCGAGCCCAAGCCAGTGCTAAATAGGTTAGACCATGGTTGCGCGCGAATAAACGACATAGTTCTCGGGGGCTACGCCCCCTCGAACTATATCGTTTATTCGCTTGCAACCATGGTCTAACCTATACATATATATCCTATTAGATGTTAGCATAAAGCAAGTTTAAAGTAAAGTACTATACAATACAAAAGCTTTATTTTCTGTCGGTACATATAAACGATATAACATAAGCTCTGTAGAGCTTTTAACACGGACAATACATGGCATTATCACAATAAGACAATTATGGTATTATTAAAGCTAGATAAAGATTAGAATGTTAAAATATACATATTACATATAGTTGACATACTTCATCCACTCACTGCCCAATCTCAGTTCAGTTTTTAGCTCATCTGAGCTAGCTCAGGGATAGCTTTTGAAATCCTTGAATGTCCGGCGTTTGTTGTCCGTTGTCAACAATTTTAGTGTTTACACTCTAGAGGCGACAGTATTTAGCCAAACTTTCTCAAACTTGCTCATCTTGTTTATTACCATAAAATTTAGGATGTGTTCGATTATGGTTGAAATCTGACCAATAGATCAAGAGTTATCTACCTTTGAATTGTTGAAAATGCCATATTTAAGGGTGTTTACACTCTAGAGGCCACAAATTTTATCCAATCTTTCTCAAACCGCAGCTCAGATTGTATGTGAACATAAGAGTTCAGATGAGTTTGATTATAATTTATGGTAGAAATCACACTAGTAGGTCTAGAGTTATCTACCTTTGAATTGCTGAAAATGCCATATTTTACAGTGTTTACACTCTAGTCTAGAGGCGACAATTTTTATCCAGTCGTTTTCAAACTTGCTCAGATTGTATATAACCATGAGAGTTTGAGTAAGTGTGATTATGGTTGAAATTAAACTAATAGGTCAAGAGTTATCTGCCTTTGAATTGCTGAAAATGCCAATTCTACACTTTTCAATGGTTTTTAGCTCACCTGAGCTTGCTCAGGGTGAGCTTTTGCAATCCTTGAATGTCCGTCGTCAACAATTTTAGTGCTTACACTCTAGAGGCCACAATATTTATCCAATCTTTCTCAAACTCGCTCAGATTGTATATTAACAGAAGAGTTCAGATGAGTTTCATCATGGTTGAAATTGGACTAATAGATCAGGAGTTATCTATCTTTAAATTGCTGAAAATGCCATATTTAACAGTGTTTACATTCTAGAGGTCACAATATTTATTCAATCTTTCTCAAACCTGCTCAGATTGTATAGTACCATAAGAGTTCAGATGACTTCGATTATTGTTGAAATCGGACCAAAAGGTCAGGGGTTATCTACCTTTGAATTGCTGAAAATGCAATATTTAACAGTGTTTACATTGTAGAGGCCACAATATTTATCCAATCTTTCTTAAACTTGCTCAGATTGTATATTACCATAAGAGCTCAGAGGAGTTTAATTATGGTTGAAATCGGACCAATAGATCAAGAGTTATCTACCTTTGAATTGCTGAAAATGCCATATTTAACAGTGTTTTCACTCTAGCTGCCACAATTTTTATCCAATCTATCTCAAACTTGCTCAGATTATATATTAAGAGTTCGAATGAGTATGATTGTGGTTGAAACCGAACGAATAGGTCAAGAGTTATCTGCCCTTGTATAGCTGAAAATGTCATATCTAACAGTGCTTAACACTCTTGCAACTACAGTTTTCAATGGATTTTGATTATACTTGCACACAAAGTATATAGCTATAAGTTATCGAAGGAGTGCAATTATTGTTGAAATCTAATCATTGTGGCAATAGTTATCTACCCTTGATATACTTTGAAATGCTAGAAAAGGCTTCATTTCAGTATTGTTAAGGCTCTCTAGTTTTCTGCCCTTGATGTACTCTACTTTACTAGAATTTGAGATTGTGTTCCAAAATAGTTTACATGCTATACTACAAATTTGAATGGATTTAGATTAAAATAGGTGAAACAGAAAAGTAAAGCTATCATGCTTCAGTACAACAGGTGAGCGATATTAGGGCCTTCAGGCCCTCTTGTTGATTATACCTGCACATAAAGTTTATAGCTATAAGTTATAGGAGGAGTGCAATTATTGTTGAAATCTAATCATTGTGGCAATAGTTATCTGCCCATTGCATACTTTGAAATGCTATAAAAGGCTTCATTTCAGTATTGTTTAGGCTCTAGTTATCTGCCCTTGAGTTACTCTACTATACTAGAATTATGAGGTTGTATTCCAAAAATTTTTACATGCTATACTACTAATTTGAATGCAGGCGCGTAGCTACCTGTACGCAAAAAACGCAACTGCGTACACATTGTCCTCAAAAATAGAAAATTTTAAAAGTCCAAAAATGCAATAAAAATCGTAGGGGGTAGGTGGTAGAGATCAAAGGCTGGAAGACAAGCTGTCAGAAAAAAAACATTATCCTAGAATCAATAATTTGTTATTCTGAGTCAAATTTTTACATAGTCTTTGAATGCGGGAAACGCCGTCAGAACGCACCAGAGATCATCTAGGATTAAAAATGTCCCGGGGGAGCATGCCCCCGGACCCCTCTAGAGTAAGAGTGTTTAAACCAATCAGAGGGGGGTAAAATTACGTTATTGGGAGTCGAATTTTACATATAGATTAAACAAGAAATATCTTTAAAAAAGATATTCAGCGGAATGGGGGGGGGGGAATTCATGCTGTTGATGTGTGTGCAAAATTGTATGAAATTGGAGGTTTTCAAAGAATTGTAATATCTTGAATTGTCAAAAGCAAAAGATACACATTCAAGGATATAGCATTATAAACTCTGACTAAAAAACTATAAATGTACAGACATGCAAAACAATAATATAACCCATATCCTAGCTACTGGTAGGAGATCCTCAGATTAAACTATATTGTTCTATATATCAAACTTCATTCATGGGGAGTTTCTTGAAACAAACTATAACTAGATAAACTGTGCATGTCCATACACCTCACTCTTGTAAATAAATGATGAAACAACACAATTGTGTTTAACTCATTTGAGGCCATTTATTATATTGCTATCAATGTATGGTAAATTTGTACAAATAGTTAACAATTAAAATAAAATGGTAGTAAACCATTATTAAACAAAACACCTAGCTACCACTGTCTATCTATAAATAGACAGTCACATCTGCTAGCATATCTTAAAATAGAAACATGATGTCATCAGCTCAGTATTACACACTGCTTTACACTCACATCAGTGCATAAACCTGCCAGGCTGCATGCAGTTTCAGCACCAAACCCTATGGTGCTACCACTCATTTTTATCGTCTCGAAGAGACAATTCAAATGAGTTGGACACCATAGGGTTTAATGCACAAATAAAGTTTTTAAGTTTTGAAATAATTCTCTTATCTGGAGCCCTGGCTACTTATATGATCCAATCAGACAATTCAGTTTCAACAAGTACTCTTAATTCTAAATTTCTGATCAAATATGATTGGTTCAAATGTTTGTCTCAATAGAAATTTGTGTCTAAATGGATAATAGACAGCTCCGCTGAAATATGATGTTGGTATTTTTCTGTTTAACCCGTTTTGATTGCTCAAAATGCCCTTAGAACTCACCAAAGCCCATTTAGAATTTTTTTTTCTGGAGGAGCCTTCCGCATTCCCAGTAAGAGTGCGTTCGCCAATTGAAATAGCCCCTGACGTCGACGTGTGCCCCCTCAAATCATAGTTTGCTTCCTACGGGCCTGCTTTATCATGTTATCAAAACGGATCGTAAATGCAAATGGTTCTGTTGCAGATCTAAATGTTACTGATTGTCGGTTTAAAATTAACATCCATGATTTCAGGAACGTACATTAGATCTATATATAATTAAAAATACGTTCCTGATGATTTTGTCGTCAATGTCGTTTTTGGGTTTTTTTATTCAAATTTTTGCACAGATTTATGTTATTTTATCACCTGTTTTGAATGCGGGAAACGCCCTCAGAGCGCACCTGAGACCATCTAGGAATAAAATTTTCCCGGGGGAGCATGTCCCCGGACCCCCCTAGTATAGGAGTGCGTACACTTCCTAATTGGTCTAGCTACGCCCCTGGAATGGATTTAGATTAAAACAGGTGAAACAGTAGGGTAAAGCTATCATGCTTCAGTACAACAGGTGAGCGATATCAGGGCCTGAAGGCCCTCTTGTTTAAATATTTTTTTCTGTCTTTCAGGGAGTAGACGACATGATCGTGTGTCTGATGTCAATGGGTTTTGAAATCCAGGAATGCCAGGATGCCATTAGTTTTGGCAAAACAACAGTGGAGTCTGCTGTAGAATGGTAGGTATTGTCAATGATTTTTTAACTGGCACTCATCACTTTCCGTCAACTTTCGTCGATGAAGTCGGGATTTTCCGTTGAATGTTTTGATAAAAATCAATAAGTACTTAGCAACATATACCACACACTCATTTTTATAGTAATATGGGCACAATAGCTCAGAGGCATGTGTCGTCGACTCAAAGGACAGAGGTTGTGGATTCGAATCTAGGTAGAATCTAATTTAAATTTGCCATTAAGTACTTCTTTTGTTGCGGGTTTTTCGAAAAAATATTATTTTCATTGTGAATTTATTCTCTCTTTATATCAGAACCTACGTAAAATCTGCTTCTTTATAAAAAAAAAAAAGTAACATAGTGCGATTCTAAAGAGCTTTTTGCGTAACGTGTACAGTAGAGTGCTTTCAGGAGAAAGGTTGGATTTTATTACTTGTACGAATTTAATATTTGTGTAAGACAAGTCTCACTGTACACAACTCACACAATCATGCGTCTGCACGACAAAAGAATGTTTATAATGTATATTGAAAAATCCTAATTTTATGTAAAAGTACCTTGGCGGGGTTCGAACTCACAACCTTGATATTGACAGTGCGGTGACTAAACCACTGAGCTACTATCGGCCGTGTAATAGATTATGATTTACAGTCATTGTTTAGTGACTAAATCTCCAATTTTTTTCGAGAAGATAAAATAGCTTATGGAAAAAGGCGGAATATGCATAGAGTGCCAGTTCAAACATCATCGACAATACAGTCAAGAAGACGTTTTTCTTTCCCAATAAACGTGTTTATAAATGCTATAACTATTGTTTCCTTTGCAAACAGTTTGGAGCCAGATTAGCCTGATCAGGCTCCGAACTGTTTGCTGCTCTGATAGAAAATTTTGTCTTTGGACGAGTTTGTAAGTTGAAACATTTTGACTATCTTCATATTGTAGTTATGCCTCTTGTCTGGCATTTCTTGTACTTAGTTAAGTTATGGTTAAAACATATTAAGTTAATCTTAGGGGTTAAGAAGGGGCAGTGCGAGCGAGCCACTTTTTAACCACTAAGATTTCACTTAATATTTTCTAACTAACTTAGAATATAACGTATACTTTGATTTGCCGAGGATAAATTGTTCCCACATTCCAGTAAACAAACCTCATGCACACAGAACCTCATGCGCAAGTGTTTACAAACTAGTTGCGGGGCTCAGTTTTCTATAAAATAACTTTTGTCTGCAATTTGTCAGAATATTAATTGATGAATGAGTGCTGGTAAGGGAAAATAGAAAATTGTTTGTTAAATTTTACTTTTTTACCTGTAGGTTAATATCTGGTAAGCCAGGATTTAAAAAGCCCACAGCTGGTGATGGTGGTGGTCCAAGTCTCAAGCTACGTGGGGTAAGCTTATAAGTGTTTGTCTCATCTGTAACATGCTTCAGGCATAGAAATTAGGAATGTTCTGGACAAGAAACAAGGCTCTAGATAAGTGGGAGTAAACTGAACAAATCCAACAGTTTCTCACTCAATTCAGCACCAAATCCTATGTTGTTACTACTTATTTGAATCGTCTTGAAGAGACGATTCTAATGAGTAGTGACACCATAGGGTTAAATTTAAATTCAAAAATAAAGATTTTAGTTTTTGAAATACTCCCCTTATCTGGAGCTCTAAAGAAATATTGAACTAATATCAGTTGTATATTTTGCAAAGGTTTTAAACAATCATTTCCGATAATAGTTTTCTGTTTGTGAGTAATAATTATGGTTGAGATTGTTGGGATTTTGTTTTTACTGTCATTTGACAATCTAGTATTTGCCATATCAGAAGGCCAGTAGCTCTATGTCAAATCAGGCTCCAGCTACTACTGCTGTGTATTGTATACGAGTCCCATTGAATTCAGAAATTAACTCAAAACTCTTAAATAACCTCTTCAATCACATCATTCAGGGCTTGAACTTTAGATTTTTTCCCACTTGCATTTTTTTGCAAGTGCCCATATTTTCTACTTGCAAAACCAGGTTCCAACTTGCTTTTTCAATACGATTATCTACAATTTGACGTTTCACATCATTTTGATCAAAATTATAAGATAAAGTTTATAAACATTACTTTGTTGAACTTTCATTCTGTATCTCATTCTGTGCTAGATTACTCATGTAAATAAAGTTTCAAAAATAATAACTAGTGTGTGTATTTTTGTGTATAAACTGTACAGTTACTATTCTTAACTCTAAATAAGTCTTTATTTGCAGTCCATCCCATATAGTCAATTTTCGTTCAAAACAGCAAGGTTCGCAGATTAATTAAACGCGGACTATAGCTGAAACTTTGTAACTGGGTCGTTTTGTCAAGGGGGCGAAAGGGTCGTGTTATACTTTCAGAGTTCGATGTTTATGGATGATTTTTTTTTATCTTTGATGAAGACTGTAGGCAGACAGTTCACTATATTTCGAAAACGCTTTCACTATCGTCCATAATATTATGTTCGAGAAAGATTTGCATTTGTTTCTACCATTTTTAGGACATATTTTAGCGACGCCGTGGTTCGTCCCATTTTCGCACAAAGCAATAAAACCCAATTACTTCGTGAGTTTCGTAACTTGGTTTGGGCTAGCTTTCAGTCTGTTTTCGGCTGTTCTTCCTTAAATGTCTCGTCAGCCTTCCGTTTATAAACGCTAGAAGGACAAGTCGATTGGAAAACGTTGATATATGAGTTTAATTTACATCCATTCGCAGTTTACGGCAACTAGCTTATAGACTGGTTCCCCTTTTTCTAATGCTGATTCGTCGTTGGTACATATGAAGCCGGACTATCAATCATGCGCATGCGTTAAGTGCTGGGTTTCCCGAAGTTATAAATAGCCGAGATATGAAAAGAACGAGATGGGCGAACAGCGATAATTATTTAATTACTGCAGATTAGAAGGGTTAGACACGGTGTTCGTCTTAACCAATTTAACCTTTCATTTTGGAACGTCTGAACATCAAAATATATACTCGCAATTTTTTTCAAGTGCTGAATTTTTCAACTCGCTTTTTATAAATTCAACTCGCATTTTGCGAGTTCGCAAGAGCGAAGTTCGAGCCCTGTCATTAAGTCATGGAAACACAGCAATTTGCATAAATTATAAAGTCCATTGACAATTTGCAAAATATTAAAACATTTTTTTGAGGTTTAGATGTAAGTGTTGAGAAATGTTTGCAGTAGGTAAGTTATTTTGCAGTAGGAGAGTTATGCTGTTTGCCTGCCTCTCTTATCTGGAAACTATGACCTATTTCCCCAATAAATACGTCTTTTTACGCCATTGATTTATTTCTCCACTGAAGAAAATAGTTCCACTTTAAACAGTAATGTATCATAAAAAATATTTTCTATATTCTAGCAGATAATGCTTAAAGTAGGCTGAAAGTAAAGCAGAGTGTGCCTTAAGGCACATTCTGCTTTACTTTCAACCTGCTTTTAGGGGTTATACCTATCTTCAGTATTAGAAACAGGCTATGGGGTTATTTAAAAAATGAACTGATTTTTTTCAGTGTTCAAGCGAAATGAACGACAGAAAATTATCGGCAAATACCATGAATCGCGCTAGCGCGACTCATGGTAAATTTGCCGATAATTTTCTGTCGTTCATTTCGCTTGAACGCCGAAAAAAATCAGTTAATTTCTTATATTTACAATACCGGTATATTTGCTGTAATTTCTAACATTAAATAAACATTTTGTCACTACTCATGTATGTTTAATCCATATTAGAAGTCGATAACACAAATAATACATGTACCCTATAAGCAACAGCCATGACCGATTTACTGAATCTGTGTACATTCGAAAGCAGAAAAATAAGTTCCATTGTTAACAACTTGACAGTTTGGCGCGAAAAATGCTGATTTATGACGTCATTAGAAGTGACGTAATTTTAAAGTAGGATAAATACATCGGGGTTTTATTGTCATAAAGAAACGCAGATATAGGCCGCTGTTTATAAGGTAGATTCTTATGTCAATTTTCTTGCAATTTATCTCATTTATAAAGAAGAATATTAGTGGGGAATCATGGTTTCCACTAGTAGGAAGGCATAGATCGGTTAAGAACAAATTTTGAAAAACTCCGCCAAATGTTTGTTGCCCCAAGTTCCAAAGATTAATTCGCGAATGAAAACTGCATATGCCCGCCCCGCCTCCCCTTCGAAACTTTTCCACAAGTCCCGCCCTCTCGAAAATTGGTGTTTATTTGAAATGAACACACTTTTTGTCAATGGATTTGAATGGGGCGATTGTAAATATTGGATAATAGGCAGCATATCATAGCAAAAAAAGTTGTTGAAAGAAAATACAGTGAAACTATCTCTCTAATGACCATTTAATTGTGTTAATTGTAAGGTGATCATGGCAGGTGGCTGCTTAAAACAAGATGTAAAACAGAAACCTCCTTTAGGAGCTTTCTGTTTTACATCCATGAATCTTTCTTTTAGCTGTCACCTGTCTGATAATCAATTAGCCTTTGTTTTAGTGGTCGTAGTAGATAGGTTTTACTATACTAAACATTTGTTGTTTGTATTCACAGCAAACATCAGACTTTGGAACATCCTCAGTTCCTTATTCAAAGCCCCACCCTATACCACCCGATGCACCTAGTAGTTCAGCAAGTCAGTCACAAACTCAGGCAGAAAAATCTGTTCAACAATCCGAGAGTTCTTCTTCAGAGATGGATATATCAGAAGCCCAAGTTGTTAGCAGGCTGCATCTGAGTGACAACCAAAGGAAACAGAAAGACAGCTTTGAACAAAAGAAGCGAGATGAAGCCAGGAAGCAGGCTCTCCTTGAAAAGCGTAGACAGAAAGAGGTAAATGATCGAAACATAGCCCCAAATCATCGAGCTAAATGAGTGGAGAATTTCAAAAACTAAAATATTTATGTCTACATTAAACCCTATGGTGTCACTACTCATGAGAATCGTCTCTTCGAGACGATTCTAATGAGTAGTGACACCATAGGAATTGGTATTTACATGAGTAAGAAAATATTGGATTTGTTCAACGGTCCACAATGGAAATAAGGAAAATATTTTTCCTTCTTTGTGTTAGTAGCTCACCTGAGCTTGCTCAGGGTGAGCTTTTTCAATACTTGAATGTCAGGCATCCGGCGTCAACAATTTTAGTGTTTACACTCTAGAGGCCACAATATTAATCCAATCTTTCTCAAACTTGCTCAGATTGTATATTACCATAAGAGTTCGGATGAGTTTGATTATGGTTGTAATCGGACCAATAGGTCAAGAGTTATCTACCCGGTATCTTTAAATTGCTGAAAATGTCATATTTAACAGTGTTTACACTCTAGAGGCCACAATTTTTATCCAATCTTTCTCAAACTAGCCCAGATTGTTTATTACCATAAGAGTTTGGATGAGTTTAATTATGGTTGAAATCGTACCAATAGATCAAGAGTTATCAACCTTTGAATTGCTGAAAATGCCATATTTAACAGTGTTTACACTCTAGAGGCCACAATTTTTCTCCAATCTTTCTTATACTTGCTCAGATTGTAAATGACCATAAGATTTCAGATATGTTTGATTATGGTTGAAATCGGAGAAATAGGTCGAGAGTTATCTACCTTTGAATTGCTAAAAATACCATATTTAACAGTGTTTACACTCTTGAGGCCACAATTTTTATCCAATCTTTTTCAAACTTTCTCAGATTGTATAATATCATAAGAGTTCAAATGAGTTTGATTATTGTTGAAATCATACTAATAGATCAAGAGTTATCTACCTTTGAATTGCTGAAAATGGCATATTTAACAGTGTGCTTGAAAGGATTCATTTCAGTATTATTTAGGCACTACTGTCCTTTTCACTCAGCTCTGTCACTCGATTTTTATCGATTTTTTTTTTTATTTTAATCAATTTCAATTTTGTACCTACATGAGCCGATCAGATCGTTTTTTACGAACTCACATGCAAAGTTTAAGTAATATCGGGACCGTGAGTAGGGAGATATCCTAAATAAATAGTTTTTTCCTATAGTAAACTTGGGATCAGCTGTGTTTGCAAATGGCCGCTGTGTGTTTTAATATTCTTTTTAACAACACCTTCAAAATAGCGATGTAAAATTCTACTTTTATCTTAATTTCACGTTTAGATTACCATTCACGGATTGACAATATCATTTTTATGTTTTATTTTAATAGGCCTTCTCCACCTCTGTAAAAATAGACGGTCCCACAACGTCACACACTATTCACAAAGTCAGCCATTTTGTAAACAACTGAGACCTATTTCACTATGGGGAAAATACATTTTTCACGATCATTTTTCATTCACAGCCTGGATAAATCTGAAACTTTACATGTGAGTTCGTAAAATACAATCTGATTGTCTCGTGCAGGTACAAAGCTGATATTGTTTGAAACAAAAAAAATCTTGATAAAAATTGAGTGACAGAGCTGAGTGAAAAGGACAGTAGTTATCTGCACTTGATGTACTCTACTATACTAGAGTAGGTCATATTCCAATGTTACTTACATGCTATACTACAAATTTGAATGGATTTAGAATAAAAAGGGTGAAATTCAAAGGTAAATTTATCAGGCTTCATTAAAACAGGTGAGTGATATCAGGGCCTTCAGGCCCTCTTGTCCTTGGTTTCTAGTGGGCATTACATGGCTCTAATATGTTTTGCTTTGCCATGTTGTGTACACTTATTACCGACATAAATCTATATATATATATATCTATAACAGTAATTTTTGCAGACTGTAATATGGCTTTGTATTCTATTTGGACATTATTTTCATTGAACAGGAACATGCCAGGGTTTTGAAGGAAATTGCAGCTGACAGGGACAAGCAGAAACTATTTAAAACAACTGGGGGCCAGCAGGAGGACAAAGATGTCACTGTAGACACAGAATCTCCCAAACCAAAGGAGCAGAAAGTGGAAACTGTCTCCCAGTCTAGCAGCTCAACATGTCTGTTACAGGTACTTTTTTTACCCTTCTATTTACTATCCCGGTATTCCATAGATACACATATTTACGCATTTAATTTATTTGTAGCCTGAAAAAATACTTGCCATTTATACACTCATGAATATGTATTATGAGAAATAATTTCTGTGTTCTAGTGGATGGTAGCTTAAAGCAGGCTGAAAGTAAAGCAGAATGCACAGTAAGGCACATTCTGCTTTACTTTCAATCTGCTTTAAGTGGTCACCTGTCTTCAAAACTAGAAACAGACTATAGGGTAAAAGGTTAAGTTATTGTGGTATGCACATGAGGTCTTGTCTGTAACAATTCTGAGGGTTTTTATGTACATTTAATTTCAGAACATATCTTCAGAGTGTCAAACAGTTTGAATCCAGATGAGATGCTGAGTTACTTGTTTTCCCATCTGGATCCAAACTGCTTGCAAAGGTAACATAAGTTCCCCACAGTGTGCAGAAAGTTACTACATGACCCAAGAAAAGAGGGAGTAGTAGTCTAACAAATCTAACATTTTCTCACTCATTTCAGCACCAAATCCTATGGTGTCGCTGCTCATTAGAATTATCTCGAAGAACCTTCTATTGAGTAGTGACACCATAGGGTTTAATGCAGAAACAAAGATTTTCCTTTTTGAAATACTCCCCTTATCTAGAGCTCTGACTATATTTACACTTAGAGCAGGAAGAATTGTAGCATTACAGCATACCTCTGAGACTTCAAAGGGACAATTCCAGTTTCTAATTAAGTCTAGTTATTTTAACACAAAAAAGGTTTTATTTTAACAATATATTTTAAAACAGTGCAGACTCTGATCAGAGGGCTCCTGCATTAACTCTTTCCTCCCTGAAACTTTAAATGGACAATTCCAGTTTCCATTTTAGTCTAGTCCATTTCTGATTTTGATGCATTGTTTTGTCAATATTTGGCATTATGACAAACAGTGAAGAACCTGATCAGAGGGCTCCTTTCGGAGCCCTCTGATCTGGGTCTTCACTGTTTGCACATGACAAGTGTACTATTCACATGTAAAACTGTTTGAAAAGAACGCCTATATGCGGGACTCGGGTTCAAAGGGTAAAGTGGGGAATGTATATTGTTATATAAACAATTTTCTAATTTTGCTCATTTGTTCTCTTTAATAAAGTGTGAATATTTTTAAGACCTACAAACTTATTACTTAACTGTTCTTTTAACTTCAGGCCCAAAGGTTTTAAAACTTTTGAGTTGAGTCTGAGATCCTTCACAAGCATTTGGTTGGTCAGATTTGAGTTTTTACTCAAATCATACCAAAAAAGAGCTTCAAAAGGACAATATACATGTAATCTTAGTTCTAGGTTTGAACATAAGTTTTATTTGTTCAATTATATATTTTCTAGATCCGACTTCCAGATGGGAAATCTCTGCGACATTCCTTCACTTCTTCCTCCAGTCTCCTAGATGTGTGGCAGTTCGCATCCAACCACCACAAGGACATGAAAGGCTTCACATTTATACAGGTATATTAGGCTCCAGACAAAGCTAGTAAATCATGGGTTTAAAATGTTTCTCCCTTTTGTCTCCACCAATTCCTATGTTGAGACACCTCATTTGAATTATTGCAAAGCAACAATTGTAATCCTCTGTGTGTATCTTGTCCGGTAAACAGCTCATTCAGTCTCAACCTCAGACACTTGATACTTGGCATTAATGTTAATTAGTTCAAGACACAAGTTTCAGGGTCCTGTGACCTTGCCTTTGACCTCACACCTTGAAATAGGATATTAGGAAAAAAAATCTTCTTCAGTTTCATCTTCAATTACTTAACACATTACCCCATAAATACACTTTTTAACGCCTTTAATTAGTTCATCCAATAAAAAGTACATAAAGTTTAAATTTATGCAGAAATGATCATTCACACAGGATACATGTTCTATATCCTAACAGACAGTAGCATAAAGCAGCCTCAAGGCACATTCTGCTTTACTTTCAACCTGCTTTAAGCAGTCATCAATATTTAAAACTAGAAACAGTCTATGGGGTAATGGGTTAACACTTGGCATACTGTTACATGGGTGAAAGTTTTCGGGGAAATTCGGGGGGGGGGTGTAGGGTGTAGAGGATGTCTTTGTCGAGTAAGATTGAAAAAACAAAATGGAAGGTGATTTCGAGAGTTGTCAAATTAGTTGAAATTATGGTGTCAATGTTCGCCAATGTTATCGTTCGGCCCTATCGTTCGTCGTACTATAACGGTGACGACAAAATCCGAGTGACCAAAACAAATTGGACTGGTTGCCAAATTAGGTTGCTACACGCACGCGGACAGCGTTGAAAACACGGAAACCAGTCTCTGACCAAAACATTTCCGTAGTTGATTTCAATAATATGACAGGCTTGCTTAAAATAACGAGGTAAGCAAATTTATGAGGGGGCTGTTTGTGATTTTGATCTTGTTGCCGATAATTTTCCGTAGCGGTAAGAAAAACTTCTTTTGGAAAATCTAAAATCTCTTTCTTCGGAGTCTTACTAGGCGCTCATTGTTTTATGAATCATCCGATTACCAGACGCTAAACTATATCACGCGGAACGCTTCGTGTTTTATCGTTGGTGCATCAAAATGCAATTAGCTCATTTTGTCACCAGTTTTCACGAAATTTAAAATACCGGCGTATCTGTCAAATGCAGCTGAATGGTTAACTTTAATGAAACGCAAACTAAACAAAATTAGGAGATTGAATTGGAAATTCGGCTGAAAATCCGATTTTATTATAAAACAAGTAGCTTACTCAGTTACTGAAGTATTAATGTAATTTTTTAATTTTTCACATTACATATTATTGGACTGTTTTACAATCCGTTTTCTATGGCTATAAAGTATTGAAAAGGTATTTTAATAGCATTCTTATCATTAAAGTAATTGATAGTAACCATTTAATTCATTAAGTAAAGAAATTATTTGGGTAACCCAAGATTATAATTTAGTCTAGCATCACAGCTTTGAAACAGTTTAGAAAAATCAAAATGTATAAAATTGAACCACTAAAATCATTTTTAGGGAGGCCTCTTGTTCCATCAACTATGGGAAGGCTTCCCTCTCCCATCATAGCCTACTGCTTTAAATTTTGTGACACTTAGTTTTAACTTTCTGAAAGCAAATTGAACATGAAAATGAGAGCTAAAATAAACTCACACACAGATCACGGTTAGAAATCGTTTATCAAGAAACCATTTATCAATCAAATAAAGTAGACATGGCACAGAGGTAAGTTATTTACTTTATGAGTAAATCCTTTGAGCAGAGAGAGGGAGGTATTTTCATTAGGATAAGTGAAATGCCTATCCCCACCCCTCTCAAATGTCATGCCTTTAAATGTACAAAACTTTAGAATGGCCTGTACACATAATAATGAAAAAATATGAGGCGGGGGTATGTGGTCAGCCCCTGCCCCTTCATATATATAATCCTTCACCTATGCACTGGTCTGTATAAATGAAATATAGGTTTCAAAACAGGATCAGACAGGACTGGGTGTTTTCTGTGACAATGGCTTTTAGTATCTGTACGATAGTTTAACTATATTCAACTGAAAAGTACTGACAACAATGATTTATTTGAATACTCTAAACTGTTAAATGAAAGCAAGGGCCAGTTATTAAGTTAGTTATGAATTACAGTCTACACGCGATACTACGAATCGGCACCGGGTCTCGCCATTTGTTCGTAGTATTGCATTTTCGTAGCAATGCATCTTCCGAATACGATGGGATTTCCACTTACCTCTTCGTACATGTATCTGCCATGCATCGGTCTGGTATGCCGTATGTAGGTCCTATTGACATGTGTAATAGCATTGTCGTAATTATTGTTGTAAAATAAATATATTTTATCTACTTATTCTGTTTGTGTTCAATGTGTCTTCCTTGTTAGCTAACTGATATAAATCCACTGACGTTTAAATCTACATCCACATGTGTAAGTGGAATGTCGCTAAATACGGAACATGTACATGTACATTGCATCTAGAACCATGATCCGATTTTACGGAATTATATTGGGTAATGTAAAAAACAAGAAGCGATATGACCCGCTATTACACCTCTAGATAGGAGGGAGTAAACGAAATGTTTCCATTATTTTCTCCGTTATGTTTTCATCAAGTACTGCGCATAACAAACCCATTTGAAATCGCTTCTTATGAATAGTCACAACACAGAGAAAACTCCCTTTTATCTAGAGCCTGGCTGCAGATTGTACACATGCAGCAGAGAAAACATTATTCCCAATAAACGTGTTTACGCTAAAACTATAATTTCCATTGCATACAGATCAAACGGCGGGTAACCCGGCGTCTGATGAGGCTCCAAAATGTTTGCTTAAATAAATCGTGAGAAAGTAATTTTTTTTAAAGCTGTAATTTTCTACACTTTACTGCTACGCGAATGCGTAAACGGGAAAGAAAAAGGTTTTCTCCACTGGTAAGAAGAGGCAATTTAAAACACAAGCAACGAACCAATATGTTGACATTTTTATTCAGACAAACACAATTTATGCATACAAATTAAACGCAATAAATAACAGAACGCATAGCAAACATAACACAATGGATAGCAACACTAGCACGCGCCTTATTATTAACCCTTACGATGCTGTCATATGCTTCAAATATGTCGTCTTTTTTAACAAAAGAAAAGTTGATAATGAGTGACAAACAATTTTGATCCAGATCAGACGCCGAGTTGACTCCCCTCTTCCCCGTCGCCGACATTTTTTCTATCCAGTTATCCCCCGGCTGACCGGGTCCTTCACTAGATTGCTAGGAAATTGTAAATTGATAAAATTCTGAATCTCAGAATGCTGATATCAATTTACAGCGTCGTAAAATTGTCTTGCAGAATCGTCTTCGAAGTTTCAGATGTAATATTGTTAATAAACGTATGATAGCCGTAGTAAGCAGATATGATTATCAGTGTAACGGTTGCTTATTTTTATATTCTTTACGACATTGACTTTATTCACTCTATTTACAATTGCAACAAACAAACACGCTCGTCTGCTAATCACGATATGGTGTGATTGAAAACATCTCAGATAATTACATGCATAATTATATCAAATTATGTTTTTATCATTTGCGACATATAGTTAAGCAGTGTAACTTGCTACAAACAAACACTGCCGTGTGCTGATCATAACAGGTTGGGCGGTAAAGCGTATCGGGCAGCCGAGTGTGTAAACAATGGATAATTATGCCGACGCGAGCAACGGATGTCTCTTTCGTAAGTGTGAAAAACCCCACAGGTGCGATTCGTACAAATGCATCTTTTTACTACTGTTTTTGTTTTGAAGGGACTACGAAACCTTATCGTAATAACGTGTTTTTCGTTATTTCGCATTTTCGTTATAATGCATCTTTTAACCGTTAGATAAAGAACAAAATCGGCCGGGACCTGCGTTGTTATTCGTAGTAGACCGGTATTTCGTAGAAACGAGAATCGTAGTATCGTGTGTAGACTGTATATGTACATCTATCCTGACTAGTACGAACAGTGTAGACTAAGATCAGAATGTTCCCATCAGAACCTTCTGAACGGGATATGTACAGTATCCTTGCAAAAGCTTATACAACCAGAGTCAGTTTTTATGGTAATGCTTGACTGGAAATAGAGTATGTTCTAAATGTTTTGTATTGGATCTAGTAATACATGTCATAATTTTTAAGTGTCAGTGATACAAAATCTTATACATACAGCTTTATAAAACAGTATAATGATAGAAAACCTAAATACCATCTCATATTTTTCTCCCTTGGATCTAACTCATACATGGACCTAACTAGAAACATATTTTTGTGGCCTTACAATGATAATTGTAAAAGCAAAGTGCTTATCATTTACTTTGGAGTATAACAGTTTGCTGAAAGCAATTTCCATCTTTTGTTAAATAAAATCAAAATTAAGATTTATTTTTCAATCCTTGGAAAACATTAATGCTTATGACCAAGAAATTTATTTTTATATTTTTCCATTGCTTGTCATTTTCAAACAATTTTCCAACAGTTTCATACCTTAAAAATGCTTAAAACCCAGGAGCTTCCGGGGGCCTCCGGCCCCCTGGTCCCCCGGCCAGGGCATTACCCTGGACCCACTGGGGGCCCAAGCGGCCCCCAGCATAGTTTTCAGTATTTTCAGTTTTGCCAACTTTCACCCATGCATACATGTTAATCAGAAGTTGTAGATGTGCAAAAGGCAAGTTTTAGGTGTCTATGGCCTTGACCTCTAGCCCTTGATTATGGAGTAAGGCTATGGCTATGGCCAGTGTGTACCTTGTTAAGCAATTTCCTTCAGCTTTAACCTCAGGCAACTGATACTATGCATACCGGTATGTTAAATGTTAATCAGGTGCTAGATCAAGGCTGGTAAATGCTATAAGCAAGTTAAGAAGTCTTCAGTTTTACTTTCAGCTTGCTTAAAGCTACCATCTGTAATTACCCTTTACTCCATAGAAAAGCATGTGAGTGCTTCTACCTAATTTTCCATTTGTATCTCAATGGAATATCTAATTATTGTATTGAATACAGGTGGTAGCTTTACTCTATAACCTAACTACTTAAAGCAGGTTTAAAGTAAAGCAGAATGTGCCTTAAGGCGCATTCTGCTTTACTTTCAGCCTGCTTTAAGTTATCAGCAGCTAGAATATAAGAAATATCTCTTGTGTTGCTCTTTCATTACTGTATAAATTGAAACCATAATTTTCTTCATTGGAGGAATAAATTAGATGCATAAAATTGTGTATTTATAGAGTAAAGGGTTGAAGCATAATGAAATTAAAGTCAGAAGCTTTCTGCTTTACTTTCATCGCGCCTCTAGGAGCAACCTGCATAAAATACAGTACATGTAGGTGATTTGCACTTATGACTGAATGAAAAGTTAAACATTTAGAAAAGCTATGAAAGAAAGGATTACAGTGGAGAAAACATTATTCTTACCCATTTAAACGAAACACAACCAAAATGCAAATACATTGCAATAAAAAGGAGAAAATAACACTTTTTTGAACATTATAGCTATTTATATTGTGGCAAACAGTTTGGAGCCTGATCAGACGCGGGGTTACCCGGCGTCTGATCTGGCTCCAATCTGTTTGCAATGGAAACAATAGTTTTAGCCTAACCCCGTCTATTGGGAAAGAATAGCATTTTCTCCACTGTAACTTATATTTCACTGTATTCTGTAGCCTTTTCCACATCATGAGTTCACCTCGGCTGAGATGATGCAGAGTTTAGCTGACCTCAAACTGACTCCTACAGGTTCCTTGGTACTACAGAAGAAACAGATATCACAGGCTGTAGGTAAGTTAAGCAGGTCCTGGTGGTGCAATGGCAAATACATTTTTTTATGCTACCCGCTTGAATTAGTCTGGGGCATATTGTTTTGGTCTGTCGCCTGTCTGTCTGTCTCTGTCTGTCTGTCAGATAGTCTCTGTCTGTCTGTCAGATAGTGTCTGTCTGTCTGTCCACAACTTTAACCTTGGCCATAACTTTAGAACTACATGAGATAAAGACTTTATATTTTGCATGTCTACACAACTCAAGAAGTTCTTGAGCTCCGTGCAAGTTGGGTCATATCTGCTAAAGGTCAAGGTCATTTAAAGTTCAAATAGACTGGGTTTTACACTGTTCCTTTTCAAACAGTAAAGCCAGATCAGAGGGATTTCATAGGAGCTTTCTGACCGAGGTGTGCATTACGGTAATTATAATATTTTTAAATAGGGAATAAACCTGCAAATAGTCAAAAATGGACTAGACTTAATTGGAAACTAGAGTTGACAACTTTGAAGTTAAGGAGTTAAAGAGTTGAACCATAAACTGTTTCTAGTATTGAAGATAAGTGTCCACTTACAGCAGGTGGAAAGTAAATCAGAATTTGCCTTAAGGCACATTCTTCTTTACTTTCAACCTGCTTTAAGCTATCATCTGCTAAGATAAATGAAATATTTTGTTTGGTGCATATTCATGAATGTATTAACTGGAACTAATTTCTTAAGAAGAGGAATAAATTAAAGGCTTAAAAAAATGTATTTATGGAGTAATGATTCAACCTGTCCTCACAGTAAGAAGCTATGTCTCCATTGAATGATTGTGTCTCATTAAGACTAATCTTTATGTTACTTTTCAGATGAAAAGACGGAGTCAAGTGAAATGGGGGTTATGGAAAATCCTGTTCCTCCCCCACCCAGTACGGTGAGGGAGCCAGATGCCTCACATATTTGGGGACATGGAAATGCCTTGGATACAGAGCAAGGACAAGGTCAAACAACTATTCCTACAGAACACATTTAACCATTACCCCATAGCCTTTTTGTAGTTTTGAAGACCCGTGACCACTTAAAGCAGGTTGAAAGTAAAGCAGAATGCACCTCAATGCGCATTCTGCTTTACTTTCAACCTGCTTTAAGCTACCATCTGTTAAAATATAAAAAATATATCTTATGCTATGTATTATGACTGTATAAATTTGAGCTATTTTCTTCAGTGGAAGAATAAATTAAAGGTGTAAAAAGACGTATTTTTGGCGTTATAGGTTAAATGTTCCTGTCTAACTCTTTGCCCATTGAAAATTCATATATAAAACTCGACCCTATTCACACCTTTACTCCATAGACTGTTTCTTGTATTGAACATAGGAGACTTTTTAAAGAAGGTTGATTAAAGTAAAACAGAATGCGCCTTAAGGAGTCCTCTGCTTTACTTTCAACCTGCTTTAACCCATTATCCCATAAATACGCCTTTCAAATTCTCTACTCCATAGCCTGTTTTTAGTTTTCTTCTTTTCTTTCAGTCAGCTTTAAGCTTCCATCTGCTAGATTATAGAAACTATTTCTTGTACAAACATACATACTTAGTTTATGTTTCCTTTGTATATGTCATGTTTTAATGATTGTTATTTAAAGTAAATGAACGGACTAGCAGTAGGTAGTTCCAAAAATAAAAAAGGCTTATCTATGGAGTAAAGGGTAGACTGTATGTCTAGTTACAAATGACAGGGCTCATACTGTATTTGTTTCATTACGTTTGTTTAGATATGCCAGAAGAGGGACCTATGGAAGTTAATGAGAATGAAGCCATATCAGATGAGGAAGGTGGTAATGTTGAAATGGTCATGCCAGGGTTTGGTCAGGGAGCCCAGGGTATTGGGCGTGGCTTTGGAGGTGCAGGATTAGCCAATGCCATGAATATGCCAGCTGTGGGTAAGGAAGGGCAACTTGTATAATATACAATAAATTATATAATTGAAGTGTGGTGATATAGTTCAGTGAAGCTATTACAACTTCTCAAAAGAAGACTAAATCTCAGTGTTTTAGACAGGTGGCTGCTTAACTCTTTCCTCCCTGAAACTTTAAATGGACAATCCCAGTTTCCATTTTAGTCTAGCCCATTTCTGACTTTTAAGGGTTGTTTTTGTCAATGTTTGACATTATGACAAACAGTGAAGACCCTGATCAGAGGGCTCCTTTCGGAGCCCTCTGATCTGGGTCTTCACTGTTTGCATAGGACAAGTGTACTGTTCACATGTACACTTTTTCAAAATGACGCCTATAGGCGGGACTAGGGTTCAAAGGGTTAACCCATTTCCCCCCCAAAAATATGCCTTTTTATGCCTTTCACCATTTCCTCTACTGAAGGGAATAGTTCCAATTTATTTAGGAATCAATTGGTTACTTAAAGACAGCTTCAAGTAAAGCAGAATGTGCCTTAAGGTTCATTCTGCTTTCCTTTCAACCGCCTTTTAAGTGGTCACCCTATTTTCAAAACTAGAAAATGGCTGTGGGGTAATAGGTTATAGCAGTGTTAATGTTAAGACAACTCCTAAATGAGTCCTATGTACAGTGTCTTCGTTGTTGGCAAAGGATGGCTTCAGATCAAGCAATGAATCTTTTGGTCTGGTCAGATGGTGAAAGCTCAATATGGCTATCAGAATATTCTAAATTACTTCTGTTCTGCATTTAGAATTCACTTGTTTTTATGCCCCTTCAATGATTAGTCAGGGTCATACTGTGTTACTCCTGTCTATCGGTCAGTTTCTTCTTCTGTCCGTTCTTTCTTCCATCCACTTATACACTACATATTTTTTCTATCTCCTTGCACAGTTTTTTGTTTACAACCTTATAATTTTACAAGATGTTGGTGCATATATATGAACCACAGATGTTTATGACATTTTGATGTGTTTCAATTTTTCACGAATTTACGGCTGGATTTTTCGCATATATGTGTTATGCAGCTAGGAGTCATAATATGTGACTTATTAATGGATCATTTTGATTTCTATTCAGGTAACACTGATTGATTTCTTAAATTCACATTTGAAAAGTGGTTTAACCCAATAACCCTATACATATGCCTTCTTACGTCTTTCAGTTATTCCTCCAATGAAGAAAATAGTTCCACATTAAACAGTCATGGATATGTACCATAGGAAATATATTTCTATACCCTAGCAGATTGTAGCCTAAAGCAGTTTGAAAGTCAAGCAGAATGCACCTTTAGGTGCATTCTGCTTTACTTTCAATCTGCTTTAAGGAGTCATCTATCTTAAAAACTAGAAACAGGCTTTTGGGTAATGGGTTGAGATAAAAAATATTTTATTCTCAGGTCGTGGGCATGATATGTTTGGTGGGTATTTTGGCCACCAGCAAGCCTTTGGAGGGGTTGGCCAGAGACTAGTCCTAGCAGGGGACCCAGCCAATGAGGACGTTGCCAATGAACAGAGACAGAGACCAGCTAGAGACCTGGCTTGTATGTATACAGGTTTAACTCTTACCATGCAAGCAACTGATACGTGTCAATCACTACCATTGCAAACAGTTTGGATCCAGATGAGACACCACTTAACATGGTGTCTCATCAGGATCCAAACTGTTTGACACTCTGACCCTATTTTACAAAAAGAAATTTAGAAAATTCAATTTTAGAACAGTAGTAGAAGACAATTTTTACTGTGTTTATCAATGTACTTCCAATTGATAAAGAGAAGAAAAAGGCTGAGTTAAAATAACTCAGAAATGTCCTCCTGGGTAGTAATTTAAGTAAGATAAACATATCTTCGCCAAATTTTGGTGCGGAGCAAGCAATTTATAATGTTCAAACTTTGATTTGGTATAGTTCAGTAGCATAACTAAATTATTATGCTTTCAACACCATGGACATGTCTTAAATATGCTTATTGCATATGCAAACAGTGTAGACTAAGATCAGAGGGCCCACTGATCAGGGTCTATGCGGTTTGCTAATTTAGAGAAGTGTTTAATAAAATACCCAGAATTCTGTGTAGACTGGTTTATGTTTTGGTAACTAAAAAGATCGATGTGGGAACATAAGTTAACAACCCACAATATTTACTTAGTGGTTTAACATTTTAAACTAAATGTCCCAAGCTATAAGTAAAGTCAGAAATTGACTGAACATTGATAGTATCAATGTGTGTTGATTGAGTTAACTAGAACTAGCAGTTGTTAGATATCAAAAAACATCTTCTTAGTTGAGATTGGTTCCTGTCAGTCTTTCCTCTTTTGGTTGTTGTTGTTTCAAGTCACCTATCTTGTATCACCTATTAATATCTTATGCTGACAGTTGAGAGAGCTCAGGCCAGATTGGCTCAGCCCGTTGAAAACTACCAGGAACCTTCCACATCATCACAGACATCCCTTCACTCGCCAGTATTAGTGAACTCCCTACTGCTCCACTGTCTGAAACACATAGCACACAGACTCAATGACCCCAGGAACCAGATCCTCTCGCTAACAGGCGTGTCCGAGGATATGGCCCAGGTGATTCTGCAACATCTTATCAAGGAGAAACAGCTCAAGCCTGTGACACTCAAGGCCTTCATCCCATGGTTTGTAAATTGTACAGTCAATTCTCTCTATTATAACCATTTAACCCATTACCCCATAAATACACCTTTTTACGCCTATAATTTATTCCTCCACTGAAGAAAATAGTTCTCTTTTATACAGTTGTGAAAATGTATCATAAGGAATACTTTATTCTAGCAGGTGGTAGCTTTAAGCAGGCTGAAAGTAAAGCAGAATGCACCTTAAGGCGCATTCTGCTTTACTTTCAACCTGCTTTAAGTAATCACCTAATTTCAAAACTAGAAACAGGCTATGGGGTAATGGTATAAAAGAAGGCTAATTGATTGAATAAAAGACAGGTGACAACTTTAAGCAAGGTGGCAGTAAAGCAGAAAGCTCTGAAAAGAGGTAGTCATTCCCTCTATGAACATGTTGGTGGCCGCCCAATAGCGTGAATTATACATTTGCTATAATTATTTAAACTCATGACAAACAGTACAGACACTGATCAGAGGGCTCCTTAAGGACCCTTCTGATCTGGGTCTACATTGTTTAAACTGAAATTGTTATTCTTAGGCCACATACTTTAAAGGTTGATGTTTTTTGTTTGAAATAACAATTTTTAAATTAAAATATGTATAAGCAAATGACAGAAATATATATTTTTTTGATATTTTCAGTTATCTTAGAAAGCTGGTGCTAGATTGCTATCCCTATACAACAAACGAACTGCTACATGTTGTCAGGTAAGGTTGGGTTTCTTCCATAGCCTAAAGTGCTCCTATATCCAACATTTTTTTTTTAAAGCAGATGTCTGCATAACCCGTTACCCCATCTATAGCTCATTTCTTGTTTTGAAGTCAGGTGACAATTTAAAGCAGGTTGAAAGTAAACAGGGCTCCAGATAAGAGGGGGTAAACTAAACTAATCCAACAATTTCTCACTCATTTTAGCACCAAAATCTATGGTGTTACAACGCATTAGAATCGTCTTGAAGAGACAGTTCTAATGAGTAGTGACACCATAGGGTTTAAAGCAAAAATAAAGATTTTAGTTTTTGAAATACTCCGTTTATCTGGAGCCCTGAAGTAAAGCAGAATGCACCTTAGTTAAGTAAAGGGGAAGATTATGACAGTGTCTTCTACCAACTAATTTATTTCCTTTTTTTCACCTTCAGAGTCACTTTATCATACAGAATACTAAGTTTCAAAAATGATTTGGAGTCGTAGTATAATAACCATTTGCACACAATGTAGACCGAAATCAGAAAGCTCCTTTAGGAGTTCTCTAATTAGGGTCTTTACTGTTTGTCACTCATTCAAGTTGAATGGATAATATTGGAATATTTCATTTCTCATAAAAATGGTCATTGATCCCTATTGAAAGTAATTATGAATTTGTTTCCTTTTAAAACTGGCACTTGTATAAGAATAGTCGAAGTCAAGATAACTTTGGGTTGGTTGATTTTGGGGCAAGGGAACTAATTTTGTAAGCTGGTTTGTTACAGATCTGTCAATTAGAAAAGCTATTACTTTGAACACAGAATTTGCTATCATTTTATCTCACTGAGTAGGAGAAGCAAATGAAAGACTGAAGAGTTAAGTACAGATAAACCTCGCTATAGTGGAGAATCTGTTATTCTTTCCCAATAAACGTGTTTACGCTAAAACTATTATTTGCAGTGCAAACAGTTTGGGGCCAGATCAGACGCCGGGTAACCCGGCGTCTGATCAGGCTCCAAACTGTTTGCCACCAAGATAAACATGAAATATCAGAATTGACCAAAAGTTGTTCTTTTCTACGTTTTAGCGCTTTGCGTTTGCGTACGTTTGCGTTTAAACGGGAAAGAATAACAGATTCTCCACTGTATAATGACCACTAATTTACATTAATTATTTGATGTCTTTGACAGGTAGCTGCTTAAAGCAAGGTGACAGTAAAACTGAAAGCTCCTTTAGGAACATTGAGTTTTTGTACGTGATTTCTCTTTGAAGGGGAAGTTACAGTAAAACGTCTGTATTACGACAACTAAATTGTGTTAATTATTAGGTGTTTCCGACAGGTGACTGCTAAAAGCAATGTGACAGTAAAACAGAAAGCTCCTTAAGGAGCTTTCTGTTTTATTGTCACCTTGCTTTAAGTTGTTACCTGTCTTTTACACAATTTGTTTTAGTGGTCATAATAGAGAGCTTTTACGGTACCTTAGTTTCACTTTATTGTTTTAGTGAGACCTCTTATTTTGTGGAATTCTCTTGTATTGCAGATTACATACCAATTTGTCTAACCTTAGCCTTAGTTCCTGCTCTCTGATCACAGATGCCGGCTTACAGACATTGAGTTGTAAGTATGTCTCAGGCCTGAACCTTCTCGTGCTCAACCTGTTGTCTTTATTTTATCCCTTTACTCCGTAGCCTGAATCTAGTATTGAAGATAGGTGACTATTTAAAGCAGGTTGAAAGTAAAGCAAAATCGCACCTAATGGAACCATTAGTCTCACTTTTACATATATATTTTGCTTTAACCCTGTCACTACTATGTCACCTCTTTTACCCATTACCCCATAGCCTGTTTCTAGGTTTGAAGACAGGTGACCACTTAAAGCAGGTTGAAGGTAAAGCAGAATGTGGCTTAAGAGGCATTCAGCTTGCTTTAAGGTTATAGAAAATGTTTCTAATGAAACATATTCATGACTATAAATTGGAACTATTTTCTTCAGTGGAGGAATACATCAAATATGTTAAATGTGTTTCTATGGAGTAAAGAATTAAAATAATATTTTACTTTAATTCTGATACTTCTATGTCATCTGCTTTAATCCAATATCCGAGAGCGACGTAAAATCAAAACAAATCAAATCAAATTAACCCAATAACCTGTAGCCTGTTTCTAGTTTGAAGAACGATGACCACTTAAAGCAGGTTGAAAGTAAGTAGAATGTGCCATTAGGCGCATTCTGCTTTATTATTTTTTAGCCTGCTTTAAGCTACCATCTGCTAGGATATAGAGATTATTTATGAAACATAATCATGACTGTATAAAGAAAACTAAAGTCTTCAGTGGAGGAATAAATTAAAGGCATAAAAAGCAGTACTTATGGAATGTGTTAATAGGACTTTGCTATATCTCACTGATTTCCTAAAGACACTTGTAAGAACTATATGCCTTCTTTTTTCAGCTCTTAAAAGATTGAAAAAGTTGAACTTGAGTTGCTGCAAGCAGATTTCAAACAAGGGTGCTGAAGTTTTGTCAAGTAAGTGAAATTACCACTCTTCACCATTTCATTAGTACAAACACCTTCGAAAAACCTATAGATGCCTTGTTCTCATTAACTCTTTCCTCCCTGAAACTTTAAATGGAAAATTCCAGTTTCCATTTTAGTCTAGTCCATTTCTGACTTTTAAGGGTTGTTTTTGTCAATGTTTGGCATTGTGACAAACAGTGAAGAACCTGATCAGAGGGCTCCTTTCGGAGCCCTCTGATCTGGGTCTTCATTGTTTGCATAGGACAAGTGTACTATTCACATGTACACTGTTTGAAAAGCACGCCTATATGCGGGACTAGGGTTCAAAGGGTTAAAACACACACATTGGGATTCATATCTGATGCCTTACATATTGTTTTAAACAGCAATCTGCTTTGATAAAAAAAACAGAAGTTTATAGGTGACTAAGGGGCAAAAACGCATATTTATGGAGTAATAGATTAATGAATTGGCAGTTTACATCTTCATACGTACAGACCTATTTAAAAACAGAGTTAACATTAACTAGCAGCCTGTCTTTAAAAGTGTTCAGCAATATTTATTGAATAGTCACTAAGGCTCAGTGTCACTTCACTCTTTACTCCGTAACCTGTTTCTAGTTTTGAAAACAGATGACCACTTAAAGCAGGTTGAAAGTAAAGCCGAAAGTGCCTTAAGGCACATTCTGCTCTACTTTCAGCCTGTTTTAACTCTTTGAACCCTAGTCCCGCATATAGGCGTCATTTTCAAACAGTGAACATGTGAATAGTACACTTGTCCTATGCAAACAGTGAAGACCCAGATCAGAGGGCTCTGAGCCCTCTGATCAGGGTCTTCACTGTTTGTCATAATGCCAAACATTGACAAAAACAACCCTTAAAAGTCAGATATAGACTAGATTAAAATGGAAAGTGGAATTGTCCATTTGAAGTTTCAGGGAGGAAAGGGTTAAGCCACCATCTGCCAGAATATAGAAACTATTTCTTACAATACATATCCATAACTGTATTAATTGGAACAAATTTATTTTCAGTGGAAGAATAAAATGTTTGTGTAAAAAAGAGTATTTTTGATGTAAAGGATCAAGTGGCATACTTGCTTTACAATCTAGTGTTCAGGTATATTTAATGAATAGCCATTAAACATAGGTTTGACTTAATAAATGACCGAATGGTTTTTTATGTAATGTTTTATTTTTCAATATACATATACAGACAATTACAAGACACACAATGAAAATATTACCATAATATAGCACATATTAGTTTCTTAACAAGTATATATAAATGGCCGAATTGTTAACATATCTGTATTGCAGGTTTCAGAATCTAGTGTCACTTAACCTAGAGGATACAGGAGTCACTGACACAGGAATGATTCAGTACTTGTCTTCTAACCCCCAACATGACACAGGGATGATACAGTTCTTGTCTTCTAACCCCCAACATAGGTTAAACATATTATGACATTACTGTTAACATATCTGTATTGCAGGTTTCAGAATCTAGTGTCACTTAACCTAGAGGATACAGGAGTCACTGACACAGGAATGATTCAGTACTTGTCTTCTAACCCCCAACATAGGTTTAACATATTATGACATAACTGTTAACATATCTGTATTGCAGGTATGCAGAATTTAGTGTCCCTTAACCTAGAGGATACAGGAGTCAGTGACACGGGAATGATTCAGTACTTGTCTTCTAACCCCAACATAGGTTAAACATATTATGACATTACTGTTAACATATCTCTATGGCAGGTATGCAGAATTAAGTGTCCCTTAACCTAGAGGATACAGGAGTCAGTGACACAGGGATGATACAGTTCTTGTCTTCTAACCCCCAACATAGGTTAAACATATTATGACATTACTGTTAACATATCTGTATTGCAGGTATGCAGAATTTAGTGTCCCTTAACCTAGAGGATACAGGAGTCACTGACACAGGAATGATTCAGTACTTGTCCTCGAACCCCCAACATTTACAGCACCTCAACTTAAACAGGACTGCTGTGAGCCACGCCATTGTTCCCCAACTGTGTAACTGTGCCAAGGAACTGAGGTCCCTGTCTGTTGAAGATACAAAGGTAAACTATAGTAAAACCTCTACATTACCACTCCTTTAGGATATTTCTGTTTTACTGTCACCTTGCTTTTAACCCAGTACCCGATAATACGCCTTTTGATGCTTATTAATTTTTCAACTGAAAAAAATATATCAAATTTATATAGTCATGAACATGTATCATCAGAAATATTTTCTATATTCTAGTAGATAGCAACTTAAAGCAGGCTTAAAGTAAAGCAGAATGCGCCTTAAAGTGCTTTGCTTTAATCCTGCTTTAAGCGGTCATATATCTTCCAAACTAGAAGCAAGCTATGGGGTAATGGGTTAAGCTGTCACCTGTCTTTTATACATTCAATTAGCCTTCATTTTAGTTGTCGGACATAGTAGAGAGGTTTTACTGTATGTGTCCTGTCAAACGACTATTGTAGCTCTGGTATAGATGTTTCTGCCATGTGTATAGGAGGGTATCATTTCAGAAACTAGTCATGTTTATATCTTCTTCAGATAAATTTAGTATTATAGCAGGGATTTCCCCAGGATTTCCTGAAGGCATGTTGAATTTGGGGCATAGGGGGAGGGTGCGGGAGTGCGACGATTTTTTTTGCCCTTTAAACAATGAAATAGTGCATTTTTAGCAATACATATATGTAGTGTATAGTATAGTGTGTTTTATATGGAAATGGCTGAAATAAGTATTATTCTGTTTGCAAGAACCAGTTTGTGTAGGATTTTTGTTTTCAAGTTCAGCACCAATATTTAAGTTACACTTCGATCATAACTAAATTTTACAATTATACCTGCTGATCTCCCAGTTTAGTTGCTGACTGCAGCTTGCATTAACTAGTATTCCATTATTTTGCAACAAAGTATTACATTGTAAAGCCTTACTGGTTGTAAAAGCACAAAAATGATAAACAGCTGAAACACATTAATTCACTTATTTTATACATAAACTATACAAAAAAAATATCCTGAAACTATGAATGCCTGGACCTATGGAAAAAGTGTAAACCCAGTCTGATCTCCTGGGTGAGTCCTCTGATCAGTGTCAGTGCCATTAACAAGATTGTAAATTCTTTGGAAAAATTACTTTTGACAGAAACCGCAAACAACATGTAGTCTTTTGACCAAAATGGAAAAGTCTCCTTTTTAAAAATCAGTATTTGAAAGTTTAAAGCATGTGAAATGTACACACCTTTTCATTTTTCTCTGCCATACACACTACACTACTGTCACACTCAATCAGATAATACACACAAATACTAGAAATGCTCACTTTTTTTTTCTTCAAATAAATAAATTCTGAAACAGGAATGCAGAAACAAGTAGATTGGGCATGTGCTGCAAACAGTAGATCCAGAACAGGAAGCCCCTGATCAGGGTAGAACTGGTTGTCTTATTCATTTTTATGGAAAAACATTCATAAGTCTCTGACTCTCATAAACTTAATCAAAGAATTTATTTGAAAAATTTAACATTAACTTGCCACACACAGTCAAACATTCACACGAACACCTACCCTTACTTAGAATTAAGTACAGTGCATGTATAATGTGATTTGAATGTATAATGTTTTAACTCTTATTCCTCATAGTCATTTGAGATAAGTTTTTATGCCTTTACTATTCCCTTGAAGTTAACGTAAATATTTTTTTATTCTATCGAAGACAGATCTAGATACGGGAGAGAAATAAAAGAGGTCTAGTGTCAAGCACCTGTGGGTAAAGAGCATTTAAAATTTCACTTCATCCCGACAGGCTGGTGTCTAATGGAGGATTCATTTTACTTCAAGCCTGCTCTAAACAACCATCCATCATAAAAACAGAAAACAAATCTTAACTTTGTGAAGAATTAATAAGACTGTATGACCGTGTCACGAGATAAATCCAGGTCTACTTAAATATTTGTTGTCACGATTTTCTTTTTCAATATTTCATCACCAAGTATTCAATTTCTATATATACCAAAACTGCCAGAATACAGATTCCTCGTTTCCCACGTGTAATGTTTTGCCTTTGTTCTTAAAAAAAATTATTTCCCGAAACTCCCACGAAAAACGTCTTCCGCGTCGCTAGCCAATTCATACGAATAAGTGCTCATTTTAACCATCGTAATTTATGTTAATTTCACTAGTATCAAAACAGTCTTTCTAAATGGAAGTAGATAACGTCTAATCTAATTGGATGTTTTCAAAATGACGCTGGGAATTACCTTTTTGATAACCAATGAAACCAGTAAAGACATGTGTCAAAAGTTCGAAGCATGCCGCGCAATTGGATTTCATTTCGGAAGTTTGGAATACTGTTTGTGTCTGTTACGTGATTATTAATACGGAGTTGTCGAGGAAATCAATTCTTAAAGGTAATTAATGTTCGTTTGTTCAATATTTTCGGAGAATTAGGCCCCGTATCGAGTGTATTTTTCCGAGGCGACAAGCGATTTCGCCGCTGTTATTCTCGTCTCAATAAACGCGTCGAATTTTCAGTCCGCAAAATGGTAAATCATCTTCTTAATGTTTAGATTCGGGAAAAATAATGTCTGAGATTCCGGTTTCGGCTAGTATTTATATTTTTTTTCAGCGTAATTCGTAGCTTGTTTTCCGAAAATCGTGTTCCAGAAAATCATGTTCCAACTTCCAGTACTCGCCATTGCCAGTACTAACGGTTTTAGAAACGTCAAAAAATTGATCTCGGTCAAATAGAAATAATCCAAGACCCTGTCAATCACCGTTTAGATAGGGAAATTCGGCTTCTGATTGGTTGATGATGCTATGCTCACGCCCGACACGCGTGACGGCGTTTGACATATGAAACAATTTACTCGAGTACACAACACAGAGCCGTGATTAAGGCTAGTCGCTTTACAGATTTAGGCATGTCGGCAAGATCAAAGCATGTCGCGAAGAGACCGCCTGGAAGGAAGACATGTCGCCCGCGACAGGCGAAAACGGCCTGGGGAAATCCCTGTATAGGAAAGTGTCAGCTTAAGGCAATAGTCTCCTGAAGGAGTTTTCTGCATTAATGACTATTTTATGCTCAAAGATGTCCATGGTTTCACACTGTACGTTAGCTTAACCCTTTGAACCCTAGTCCCGCATATAGGCGTCCTTTTCAAACAGTGTATATGTGAATAGAGCACTTGTCCTGTGCAAACAGTGAAGACCCAGATCAGAGGGCTCCGAAAGGAGCCCTCTGATCAGGGTCTTCACTGTTTGTCAGTAATGCCAAAATTGACAAAAACAACTCTTAAAAGCCAGAAATGGACTAGACAAAAATCGAAACTGGAATTGTCCATTTAAAGTTTCAGGGAGCAAAGAGTTAAGGGGCTAGGTGCACCTTTGTAAAATAACTACCAATTTTTTTCAAATTTTGCATGAAGATAATAAAGTTTGTAAACTCTATCTGGGAAAGTGTTCAGTCAGATTTGTTAAGTTTGGCAGTGAAAGGGTTAACTGCCTTATAGCTAGTCCTGATATATTTCCTGTAATCTGATTTGTCATGTCAGTCTTAGCCTTAACCCATTACTCCATAGCCTGTTTCTAGTATTAAAAATAGTTTACCACTTAAAGCAGGTTGAAAGTTTAGCAGAAATGTGCCTTAACCCATTACCCCATAGCCTGTTTCTAGTATTAAAAATAGTTTACCACTTAAAGAAGGTTGAAAGTTTAGCAGAATGTGCCTTAACCCATTACCCTATAGCCTGTTTCTAGTTTTGAAAACAGGCAAGCACTTATTGCAGGTTGAAAATAAATTCTTATTTACTTTCAGCCTGCTTTAACCCATTACCACATATCCTGTTTCTAGATTTGAAAACATGTTACTACTTAAAGCAGGTTGAAAGTAATGCAGAATGTGCCTTATGGCACATTCTGCTTTACTTTCAGCCTGCTTTGAGCTATTGTCTGCTAGGATATAGAAAAAATTTCATATGATACATTTAAATGACTTGTTAAAAGGGAACTATTTTCTTCAGTGGATGAATAAATTATAGGCGTAAAAAGGTGTTTTTATGGGGAAATGGGTGAAGCTACTTTCTGCTAAGATATAGGAACAATTGTTCTTATGGTGCACATTCATAATTGTATAAAGTGGAACTATTTTATTCAGTGAATGAATATTTCAAAGGCTTAAAAACGCATATTAATGGGGTAATGGGTTAAGGTGCTTTTTGCTTTACTTCCAGCCTGCTTTAAGCTACTATCTGATAGGATGTAGAAAACATTTCTAATGGTGGGTATTCTTTACTGCAGAAAAAGGAATTCTTTTCTCCGGTGGAGGAATAATTTAAAGATGTAAAAAAAAACATATTTATGGGGTAATGGGTTTAATCTTATCTGTTTAAATTTCAGGTTGTTAGTCTTTCAGGAATGCAGAACATTGAACATTTGGAGGTGCTGAATGTTGCAAGAACTGGCATTGTTCCCGAGTCCTTAATGTGTATAGCTGGCTGTAGCAACTTGAAGTCATTAAACATAGCAAATACAGAAAACCTGAATGGGGATGATGCTCTTAATCACTTACAAGGTGACAATTAGTCTTTTTGATGGTAACATTTGATTTTTAGACCAGGGCTTCAGATAAGGGGGAGTAAACTGAATTAATCCTACATTTTCTCGCTCAGTTCAACACCAAATTTTATGGTGTTACTACTCATTAGAATCGTCTCTTCGAGACGATTCTAATGAGTGGTGACACCATAGGGTTTAAAGCAATATAAATTTTTAAAGATTTTGAAATTCTCCCCTTATCTGGAGCTCTGAAGACTTTTTGTATGGCCATGGTGAAAGTTAGAGGAAAGTGTTGCTTTGCTGTGGTAGTAGATATCTGTAGCAAGCGTTTGGGCTTAGCTCCAAAGTAAAGTTTTTCTTTTTTGCACTGTTCCTCAAAAGTATTAAGTGCTAGACCAACCATACTTCTAATACGGATTTATCAAGTCTAAATGGGCAAAGCATCTACAGGGGAGATATTTCATTCCAATGAATTCTTGTACTTCATAGTAATGCCTTTTCATGACATTCATATTCAGGGTTCCAGATAAGGTGGAGTAAACTGAACAAATCAAACAATTTCTCACTCATTCTAACACTGAACCTATGGTATTATAGGTCGTTTGCAGTTCAAAAAAACACGATAAATCTTAGATAATTTTAAAACTAATGGACGTATTTAAATTGAATTTTGCATACACTTATGATGTGTCTATACCAACTCTGACAAGGAAATTCAGAATTTTTAAAAGTCTAACTAAACACTTTTCTTCTTAGTTTTATATAAATTTTGTGTCGCTGAAAATGGTCAATTACGTGGGGTGTTATTGGCTATTACCTTGATCACGTTTGTTTATATTGGATAATATCCCCAGGTAAAATCCCGTGCAAGTTGCTTCTGTCTGAAAGGTGAATCCCGTGCTGATATTGGTTGTTTAGTTGTGCAAAATTAATTGTGAGGCCCCATAATCAATTACATTTTTACTATGCCTAAATCCACGAACTCTTCACCAGGAATAAAGAGAATTGCAATTACTTTTCAAACCGAAGCTCTAACATTTCTACATAATTACAGAGTTCCATTTAAGAGAGAGAAACTTGAACAAGTCCAACATTTTCTCACCCAGTGCAGCACCAAATCCTATGGTGTGACTACTCGAAGAAAGACGGTTCTAATGAATAGTCGCACCATAGGGCTTAATTCAGAAATAAAGATTTAGTTTTGGAAATACTCCCCTTATCTGGAGCTTAATATGTATCAATGTTCGAGTTGTATTGCACTTACGTTTACATTACGTTTTCTTTAAGCGATAAAATAATAAAGGTTTTCGAACTGATCTGGAAACATTCTGTTGAAAATTTGGTGTAGATCGTCTGGTATGAACATGTCTCTTCTGCTGTTTATCGCATTTAGTTATTTTGCATTTTGTTGATAAAACTTTCGTATGAGTGGCACATGGTTCGGATCCTATTCAGATACGAAATGGCTCCGGTGTCCGATTAGGATCTAACATGTGCGCAAATGACAGTATGGTCGGTTAATACGTTTAACGTACCCCAGTCAGGGCCTCGTTCGGTTACATGTAGTTGTAAACTGCTATGGTATGCGATGGCTTAACGGTGAGGCGTTGCCGGGTCGTGAAAGATAGGCTGTTGAATAACTTGAAATCACCCTTCGGAAAACTGTACCTTAGAAGTGTAAACTTTATATAGAAGTTATGAATAAAACTTTTTTATTACGAAGAGAAAAAAATATTTCTTTTTTGTCAGAGTTGGTATAGGTATGTCATAAATCTATGCAAAATTCCATTTGTCTCCGTTTTCTTGTCATGGAGATATTTGAAAATTATCGTGTTTTTTTGAACTGCAAACGACCTATACTACTCATTAGAATCATCTCTTTGAGACGATTCTAATGAGTAGTGACACCATAGGGTTTAAAGCAGAAATAAAGATTTGAACCCTGCATATTCCTCTTAACCCTTTACTCCATAGCATGTTTCTAGTTTTGAATACAAGGCACATTCTGCTTTACTTTCAACTTGCTTTAGGTGGTTACCTTTCCTCAATATTAGAAGCAGGCATTGGAATAAAGGGATTAAATACTGTATAAGTGGTTATGTTCGCTGGTCAAAAAGTTTGCGAATCTTCAAAAATGACGTTTCGCTGGCAGAAATGTTCGCGAAAACCCATTTCTATCTCATTTCGTTATAACTGCACGTCGTAATAATGACTCCGTTAAAGTTCCGCAGACGGTGCTTTTGTGGAGCGTTGCTATAAGGGGTTCGGCAATTATATCAGTTCTAGTAGTACATAGCGACGTTTCATGTACACATTGATTCAGTGTAATCATGTCACAATTAAATTTGTCCGTACACAAGCTTTCTATAGTTTATTTTGACTATCTAACCAGATCTCCAAACAATTGCGTAACCCTGACGGTAAATAGTGACAAGTTATCAACAAAAAAATAAAGTGACCCTACTGAATCATTGTTGTTCGATTTCTTGCCGGAAACTTGACTCCTAATTTATTTGATATAGATACAAATGTTAGCACAAATATGAAGATAGCGGGATTAAGTTTAAGCCCGTAATTATCCCCATTAGATGTGTGACTAAACAGCTCAGTGTTGCGCATGCGCACTATTTTGTTTACTCTCGAATTAGATTAACCCTTGACCGGGTGTCAAATAGTCTTGATCAAGATAGAATGCCGATTTACTCGGCGTCTCATCCTGATCAAAGGCTTTTTTGCATATTTTATCACATATTGGTAAAAAGGAATATTTTAGACGAGGTTACCCACTGTCAGTGTTTTATACTACAGGTATAAACAAAACCGCCGTTATCCGTCAATGTTTTAGCTGAGCCATACAATTGTCGGGCAGTCAAGTATTTCCTCGATTGAAAATTAATGAGACTTTTTAGCTCACCTGGCACGAAGTGCCAAGGTGAGCTATTGTGATCGCCTGTGTCCGTCGTCAGTCGTCCGTCGTCAAACTTTTTGTTCAAAGATCTTCTTCTTGGAAACCACTGGGCCAATTTCATCAAAACTTCATAGGATTGTTCCTTGTAGGGTACTCTCTCAGATTTCTTCAAATATAGGTAATCCAATTGAAATTGTGGTTGCCATGGCAACCAATTGAAAAAACTTTAAAAATCTTCTTGTCAAAAACTACTGGTCCGAATTGAAAATAATTTTACCCAAATGTGCCATTGGTGACCCTCTATCAGATTTCTAAAAATAATTTTCCTATCTTGAAAAACATGGCCGCCAGTGGGTTGGGCAGATTTTCCTTATATGGCTATATAGTGAAAACTTAAAAAATCTTATTGTCAAAAACTAGTGGTCCGATTTGAAAGAAATTTTATGCAAATGATCCATGGGTGACCCTCTACCATAGTTCATAAAATTATTTTGATATCTAAAAAAACATGGCCGCCAGTGGGTGGGGCAAAATTTCCTTATGTTACTGTATAGTAAAAACTTTAAAAATCTTCTTCTCTGAAACTACTAGTTCAAATTAAAAATAATTTAATACAAATGGTCAATTGATGATCTTTTACCAGATTTCTTAAAATCATTTTGTTATCTAAAAAAAACATGGCCGCCAGTGGGTGGGGCAAGTTTTCCTTATGTTACTGTATAGTAAAAACTTTCAAAATCTTCTTCTCTGAAACTACTGGTCCAAATTAAAAATAATTTTGCAGAAATGGTCAATTGATGATCCTCTACCAGATTTCTTAAAATCATTTTGTTATCTTAAAAAACATGGCCGCCAGTGGGTGGGGCATGTTACTGTATAGTAAAAACTTTAAAAATCTTCTTCTCTGAAACTACTTATTCAAATTCAAAATAATTTTACACAAATGGTTAATTGATGACCCTCTACCAGATATCTTAAAATAATTTTGTTATCTAAAAAACATGGCCGCCAGTGGGTGGGACAAGTTTTCCTTATATTTCTGTATAGAAAAACTTTCAAAAAAAATTCTCTGAAACTATTGGTCTGATTTAAGAATTATTTTACACAAATAATGATTCATGGGTTACCCTTTGCCAGTTTTCTTCAAATAATCTTCCTAGCTCAAACAACATGGCCACCAGTGGGTGGAGGTGAATAAGTGAAAACTTAATCATAACTGGTCGATTTACATGACCGTAATCATGGATACCAAGTGAGCGATTTAGGGCCGCATGCGGCTCTTGTTTAGTAATTAGAATTTTGCTTTTTTTAGGTTGAAACTGCATATCTATGTCATGTTAATTTATAATTTGTAGACAATAAAGTCTCTGTGAAATATTTAAAAAACAGGTAATTTCATAAATATAGATCTGATACGGTTAAAGGGTAAATAATTGATACGGTGCTGAGGTAACATATTGCATTACGGTCGCTGATAATATCGCTGGTGGGATTGTTTGCGAATTTTGTTAATTCGCGAAATTCGCAAAACTTTCCACTTCGCTAAAATTACCACTTATACAGTAAAATCACTCTTAATAAGTTATTGTCTTGCAAAATACATTTATGACCTTACCTTTCCTATAGCTGTGCAAGTACACTGTATATTATGTGAGGATTTAGGAATTTCTCTATGACACAGCTCATATACAATCTTACTTTTTTCAATATTTTCAGGGTTACATCTACAGAATCTTATTCTTCCATCAAGACATAGTACAACAAACATAGGCATTCAGTTTCTGTCAGGTAGGTGTTTGTATATATCACAGCTCTCGATAAGGGGAGTATTTAAAAAACTAAAATCTTTATTTTGAATATTTCTGTTTTGAACCCTATGGTGTCACTACTCATTAGAATCGTCTGGAAGAGACGATTCTAATGAGTAGTAACACCATAGGATTTGGTGCTGAAATTAGTGAGAAAATTTTGGGCTTATTCAATTTACTCTTTCTTATCTGGAGCCCTAAAGGTTTACACAGAACAGTTACAGTCAAACTTATACATTCCTATACAGATCATTGAATTAAACCATTACCTCATAAATATCCCCTTTTAATGCCTTTAATATATGTCTCCACTGAAAAAATTATTGTGACAAATATGTAAATGTACAAGATACATATCTGTTTATTTTATTTGCAGGTTTTCCCTTAGTAGCATTAGATTTAACAAACTACATATTTGTTGGGGACGAGGCTATGGAACACATTGGCAAAATACACAGGTAAACCAACTTTGTGATACTGTGGAGGGACAGTAGTTGTCCAGCAAGTATTGTGATGATAAATACACATTACCAGTTGACAGTGCGATACAGAGTGATGTATTTAGCTCGAGACGTTTTTGGCGGAAATAGCCGATCTGACGAGCGCCTTGGCGACAGTCTGATCGGTTGTTTCCGCCAAAAACGTTGAGAGTTAAATGCAACACTCTGTTGCACACTGCCAACTGGTGATGTGTTTATTATATGCCTTGAATACAAACAAGAAACAACATAATAGTCGTTTAAATCATTTTACATCCAAAAATTATTAGTTATTTGAAGCAGAACAAGATTTTTTGTATGCCACAAAGAATAACGCGGCACTCGTACATGTACGTAAATGACGTCACCTTAAACCGAAGGCGACGTCAGAGTAAAATACAAAGTGGCTGATACAAGGTGGCTGATACAAACTCTTGTATTTTACTCGGCAGATACACGCGAAAATGCTCGATATCATACGAAGGCATATAATAAAAAGAAGTATAAAGACAAAGCAATTTTAATTTCATATCCAGTAACACCTCTCTATTACAACCACTAAGTATGTTATCTATTAGATGTTTAATGCAGGTGACTGCTTAACCCTTAGCCCGCCAAATAAATTGTTGTCTGCTATATTTCTCGTCTGCTTCAAGTTTCAAAGTGCTTCAAAGTTGCTCAAAATTGCTGAAAATGTTGTCCGAGTGTCAAACAGCTTGGATCCGGATGAGACGCCGAGTTACTCGGCGTCTCATCCGGATCCAAGCTGTTTGCATATGGAGCTATAGTTGTGAGTGGCAGGCTAAGGGTTAAAGCAAGATGAATGTAAAACAGAAAGCTATGGTTGTAATATAGAGGTTTTATTGTGGTTTAATAAATAAATAACTGCTTTTCCTTCAGGAAGAGTGATTTAATTTCCATTGTTTGTTTTCTTGTAATAAGATGATTTCACAAGCGTTACCTGAACCTCTTCTAAAATACCTTAGAATACATAACACTCTTTTTATTACAGGCAGAAGCAAAACGTTCCTGGTAGCTTTCTTCTTAACTTTTATCAGGCTTAACCCACTACCCCTTAAATATGCCTTTAATTTAATCCTACACCCAAAGAAATATTTCCAATCTATACAGACATGAATATGTATCATAAGAAGCTTTTTAGCTCACCTGGCACGAAGTGCCAAGGTGAGCTTTTAGGATTGCTGGATGTCCATCGTCCGTCCGTCCGTCCACAATTGGTTGTGAACACTCTAGCGGCTACAAATTTCATCCGATCTTCATGAAACTTGATGACAATGTTTGTCTTGATGAAATATAGGTCAAGTTCGAATGTGGGTTATGTCGGGTCAAAAACTAGGTCACTAGGTCAAATTATATAAAAACCTTGTGAACACTCTAGAGGCTACACATCTCATTGGATCTTAATGAAACTTGATCAAAATGTTTGCCTAATTATTAGATCTGAATGAAATATTTTCAGAATGTTTGCATACATCGAATCTAGGTCAAAATCAAACATTGAGTCATGTCCAGTCGTAATCTAGGTCACTATAGGTCAAGTTTTATATGGTGAACCAGGTGAGCGATTTAGGGCCATGGTGGCCCTTGTTCTGTTTTCTAGCAGAAGGTAGCTTAAAGAAGGCTGAAAGTAAAGCAGCATGCACCTAAAGGTGCATACGGCTTTACTTTCAACCTGCTTTAAGTTATCACATGTCTTCAAAACTATAAATAGGGTATGGGGTAATGGGTTAAAATGTTCACCTTTGGTGATTAGTGAGAAAAATATTAAGATTATATGGAGCTAGGTAAGAACCTTGTTTTACCTTTTTAATTGCAGTTTGAAGAAACTTTTACTGAGTAACACAAAGCTCACCGATGCTGGGATAGTTTTTCTGGAGGGTTTAAAGCAAGTAGAGGAACTGAACATTGACCGGACTCTAGTCACAGATATAGGAGCTGGCAGTATAAGTGGTAAGATAATCTTCATTATGATGTATGATAGTGTGTTTGTATCCTTTGAGGAACCAGTTTGATAGTTCAGTAGTTCCATCACCAGACTGAGATTGTAGGTCAAGGGCTCAATCCAAAGCTGTGCTATATCAAAACCTTTAACCCTTTAACTCTTTCAACATCATGGGCCTGGTCAAATTATACTCATTACATTTGCCATCTCCGTGTCCATGGATGGCTACACTAATTGAAGGATGACAAAGTGGTCTTCGTCATATATGACGGATGATCTTTATATACATACATTTGCAAACAGTGTAGACCCAGATCAGAAGGCTTCTGTAGGAGCCCTCTGTTTGCAAGTTTAAGCTAAATAAACGGCAGAAAATGATTGGCAAATTTGTCAATCATTTTGTCATTTATTTTGTATAAATGTTGAAAAATTCAATTCATTTCTTAAATGACACTTTTATATGCTAACAGGTGGCTGCTTTACTTTGAGCCTGTTTTAAGCAACTGGTGTCTAAAATACTGTAAACAAGCTGTGGGGGAGGATAAAAGAACCAAAAGATTGACAGGTTTTAACTGTGTCAGAATTCCCCCAGCCTCTTCTCGTTTAGGGCATCAGATAACGGAGAAAACTCCTTTGGGAAATTTCTGTGTCGAATTGTTAATAGTCAGTAATTCACAACTGTCCAGGAATCTGCAGTGAATTTGTCTGCAAAGGAAGATGAAATGAAAGTGGTTTAACCCTTTGAACCCTAGTCCCGCATATTTGTGTCCTTTGCAAACAGTGTACATGTTAATAGTACACTTGTCCTATGCAAACTGTGAATACCCAGATCAGAGGGCTCCTTAAGGAGCCCTCTGATCAGGGTCTTCACTGTTTGTGATAATGCCAAACATTGACAAAAACAACCCTTAAAAGTCAGAAATGGACTAGACTTAAATGAAAACTGGAATTGTCCATTTAAAGTTTCAGGAAGGAAAGAGTTAAGCTGTCAGTTGTATTCAATAGCACCAATGACTATTCATGTGCTGTGCTTATTCAGTGGAAGGGATAATGATGTTCTACAGTTACTAGTATGCAGTTGAAATGGTTATGTTACCATTTGTGCTTGACTTATACTTCATCTTCTTTTGGGTGTCCACTTTACACAGATTTATAGTTTTCTATGGCATAGTGAGAATAAATGTATAACTAATGCAGATGTGTATTCAAATTTTTTTGTCATTTTGTTTTCAGCCTTAACCAACCTAGTGGAACTAAGTATGGCCTCCACAGGGTAAGTTCTAATCCGGCATATTTGTATTTCCAAATCACAGCTCAGGTATAAAATTTGGCCCAACCCTTTGGGTCTGTTGTTCTCTATAGACTTGTGTAAGAGAACCCTTAAAGACTCTTTTAAACTTACAGTGCTGGAATAAGATATAAACATCTTTTGCAAACAGTGTAGACCCGGACCAGATGGTTCCAGTTGCACTGTTTGTCATACTTTTAAGTAAGCTTTTTCTCGAACTCATAGAGAGTCGATTTGTTTACTCTAGATTTATACTGTTTGAATTAGTAAAGAAACTTTAAAGAAGACGAATGCCAAACAGTTTTGATCCAGATCAGACGCTGCGTTATGTGGCATCTGATCTAGACCCAAACTGTTTGCAAATACCAGTAAAGTATCAGCAGGCAAAGGTTTAAGACTGTACGAATAAGTTTCTCTTTCATTGATATTTTCTATTCCAGTGTTACCACAAAGTTTTTGCTGTCGGGAGCCTTAAATGCCTGTACAAGTTTGACCAAACTGAACCTGAGCAAAACTCTGGTTACAAGCAAAGGTAAAGTTTAGGTGTTTATGAAACTGTCAGGACACTTTATTAACTCTTTGGTGCGAGTCTGATTGGCTGCCAAGAATGATGAAAGCTGAATGAAATGCCCTGTAGTGCAACCCAACTGGTGATCTGTTTATATGCCTTTAATATACTCCATCAACAACTAGATAGTAGTTGTTTAAATAATTTTATATCCAAAAAAAAGTGCTATTTGAAGCAGAACAGGAATTCTTTTATGCCACAAGGAATAACGCGGAACTTGAACATATATGTGTACATGATGTTGCGCTTATCGAAAATGATGTCAGAGTTAAATACAAATAGTAAAATACAAGGAATAAGAAACACTACTATACAGATGGAAAAAAATCCTTGAAGATATTTCTTTGAGGAGCTAAGTTCTGCTTTACTTTCATTCTTCGTTAAACATTTGCCTGCCTTGAACAAGTAAACTAAGGCGAGCGCAGCTTTCATGTGTGGTAAAAAGTATATAAGATAACAGTCATTTAACTCTTTCACTGTCAAAGTTGCCAAAAGGGGACTTTTCAAACAATTTAAATCCTGATCAGACGCGGCTTAATGCATCAACATTTCTTTAGTCAAAACAGCCGTTAAGTTGACTTTAAAATTATTGCAGACAACACTACCAATGCAGACGGTATTTTGGCGGTAAGAGGTTTAACAGCAGACGATAAAACTTGGCAGCGAAATATAAGAAAGTGTCTGAAACAGGTGTTCAGGTTTTCACTGTTGTTACACTGATTTTAAATGCATACCAATTATTCTCTGACTTTTTTTCAGGGGTTAAAAGTTTAACACTCCCTTTCCTACAACTCCTGAGTCTGGATGGCACAAAAGTATCACCAAACTTGACTGTTTCCATGGTAACAGGTTGTCCAAAACTATCTCAGATGCCAGCGAGAAATTTGCAAGAGTTTACAAGAGACGATGAAGTAGAGGAAGCAGACATGGACATTTGATTTTCAATTTGACATTGCTCTGAATAAATCACAGGGTTCTAGAATAGGGGAGTATTTCAAAAACTAAAATCTTTATTTCTGCTTTAAACCTCAAAGAGACGATTCTAATGAGTAGCAACACCATAGGATTTTGTGCTGAAATAAGAGAGGTAATGTTGGATTTGTGCAGTTTTACTCTCTCTTATGTGAATCCCTGATTCAGTTTCATGTGAACATCAGTCACCATCAGTATAGTCAGATATTGACTGTTTATAGTTACAACGTATAGATTGATGTCTGAGATGCTGCCTTACACGACGTCTGAATTGGATTAAAACTGTTTGTGATGTGACTTTGACGATGATATAGTTAACTCTTTGAGCACTAAATAGGTTTTCATCTGCAAAAATTGTCTTGCTACTTGTTAGCTCACCTGGCACGAAGTGCCAAGGTGAACTTTTAGGATTGCTGGATGTCCGTCGTCTGTCTGTCTGTCCGTCCACAATTGGTTGTGAGCACTCTAGCGGCTACAAATTTCATCCGATCTTCATGAAACTTCATGACAATGTTTGTCTTGATGAAATCTAGGTCAAGTTCGAATGTGGGTCATGTCCGGTCAAAAACTAGGTCACTAGGTCAAATTATAGAAAAACCTTGTGAACACTCTAGCGGCTACAAATTTCATCCGATCTTCATGAAATTTCATGGAAATGTTTGTCTTGATAAAATCTAGGTCAAGTTCGAATGTGGGTCATGTCCGGTCAAAAACAAGGTCACTAGGTCAAATTATAGAAAAACCTTGTGAACACTCTAGCGGCTACAAATTTCATCCGATCTTCATGAAACTTTCATGACAATATTTGTCATGATGAAATCTAGGTCAAGTTCGAATGTGGGTCATGTCCGGTCAAAAACTAGGTCACTAGGTCAAATCATAGAAAAACCTTGTGAACACTCGAGAGGCTACAAATCTCATTGGATTTTAATGCAACTTGGTTAGAATGTTTGCCTAATTGATATCTAGGTCAAGTTCGAATATGAGTCATGTCAGGTCAAAAACTAGGTCACTAGGTCAAATCATAGAAAAATCCTGTTACCACTCTAGAGGCAACAAATCTCATCCGATCTGAATGAAATATTGTCAGAATGTTTGCCTACATCAAATCTAGGTCAAAATTAAATGTGTATTGTGTCGGGTCAAAAGCTAGGTCTCTAGGTCTAATCATAGAAAAATCTTGTTAACACTCTAGATGATGATTGTGGGTCATGTCCAGTCTTAATCTAGGTCACTATAGGTCAAGTTTTACATGGTGTACCAGGTGAGCGATTTAGGGCCATGGTGGCCCTTATCTATAATAAGGATCAACACGGTTCCAGATAAGGGGGAGTATTTTGAACAAATCCAACATTTTCTCACTGTCCTATAGCGTTACAACTCAATTGAACTCATTAGACGATTCTAATGAGTAGTGACACCATAGGGTTTAATTCAGAAATAACGACTTTTATTTTTGAAAAACTCCCCTTATCTGGATCCCTGGATCAAAATGTTAAACAGTTATGGTGAGATAAGAGTGCAAAGTGACTGAAAGAACACAGAGATGGGTTTCAGACTTTCTCCTCTCCACTCATCCTAGGGTTTAGTCTGTTGAAAATTTCTAAATTGAAACATTCTGTAAAAAAGTATTAAAATATACTCTATTTATACAATATGTCTGGGACACGTTTCAAAAAACTTTGTACGACAAATGTTGTCGTAAGTCAGATTATAAAAGTTTCAATTATTATTCATTTCTCCATCTAATCCTGTCTTGTAACATCTCTTTTGGAAATGTCTAGAAAAGACGATTCCAAAGAGATGGCACAAGACAGGATTAGATAGAGAAATCAGTAATTAAAAGTATTTCAAAGTTTTGACTTACGACCGTTTTTGTCGTACGAAGTTTTATGAAAATGGCCCCTGGTATCTTTAAACATACTAATAAGCCTACTAACCGAATGAAATAAATACAGAATGCCTCTGTCCGAGATTTCTGGTGTTATTTCATTCCGCATTTACTTTTGCACCTTTCTTTTGGACTTCCCAAATATGCTTTGAATATAGGCTTGTGTCCTTGCATAATCTCTCTGTTGAAAATGACTCTTTCATTTGTTCCATTCTCTGATAATTTACCAGCGTACATTGAATCTCCAAGGGGTTGTCCCTAAAAGAATTAAATGTATGTTGACCAGTATAGACCCTGATCATAGAGCCCCTTTGTGAGAACTTTAATCTGTGTGTACACGGCAAAGGATGTATGTACTTAACACATTTGTGCCGTGTGTCCTACAAAAGTGACAAAGGCAAAGAATGTAGACTCTGATCAGACGCCGCATCATGCGGCGTCTGATCTGAGTCTACACGCTTTGCTGTTAGGAGTTTCAATACAAAACACGACAAAAATGAAACTTATTTTTAAAAAAGGACTAATCCAATATATAAAGCAAGGAAGATTCCACTGGGCACAAATGGGTTAACATAGCACTGTAAGGGTTACTATGTTGACTCCTATTTAAATTCATGTAAATGTTTTCAGTTGTATATCTAATTCTCTACAATAAAAGAATACATATCCTTTTATTGAGATAACATGTTATTAATAAATATTTTGTGATTTGAATTTTCGTTCTTATCTCTCCATAGAATTCATCTCTCTCTCTATTGTTTTATGTTTTTCTCCCTCTGTCTGTCTCCCTCTTCCCTGAAGACTCTCCCTAGAGACATTTCTACCTCGCATCTGTTCTCCTGATAGAAGCGCCCTATAGCGCACCCCATTTAATCCGCCTTAGGGCGGATTTTGCTTACTTTTAACCTGCTTTAAGTAGTCACCTATTTTCAAAACTAGAAACAGGCTATGGGGTAAAGTGTTAAGTTTTGATTATCATCTCTGCTAATAAAAGGAAGGCAGATTGGTGGTTTTGATCCCGTGTGCTGCTTCAATGTCACAGTCCCGTCAAACCAATCTCTCTCTCTCTCTCTCTCCTTTCCTCTCTCTCTCTCTCTCTCTCATGATATCATCTTTGTGACGTCACGTCACATCATCTTTTGTGACGTTGCACTTAAACAATTCATTTTGTGTGTTTTCTGTGTCATGTCATTAAAATCTTAATAGAATACAATAAACAATTCCTTTTGATGGATATGAAAATTATCACAACAATGGGTTGTTATCTGCTTAAAAAACTTGTCCTATAAACTCTTTTTTTAAACCAGATACCAACCCATTCTCGAGATAAACCTAGATTTTTCATATCAATCCTAAGAAATTATTTATCCTCTATTAAATATGACTGAAGCCATAATAGTTTTATTTATTTTGACTGAAGAAACAATAGTAAAGCGTCAAACAATCTTGCTTCTGATCAGAGGTCCAATTACCCAGTGTGTGATCAAGTTGACAGGGCTCCAGATAAGAGGTAGTTATTTCAACAAGTCAAACATTTCATCACTCATTTCAGCACCAAATCCTATGGTGTTACTACTTATTAGAATCGTCTCGAAGAGACGATTCTAATGAGTAGTGACACCATAGGGTTTAGTTCAGGAATAAAGATTTTAAGTTTTCAAAAACTACCCTTATCTGTTGCTCTGAAACTGTTGAGGATCAAGAATGTTTGCGAATTCAAGTACGCTTTAGTCAAGGCAGTGTAGGGTAAAATCACGGAATAACAAAAGACATTTCAATTACGATATTTATTTACATATATAGATGAATGCATATCCAATCATTGAGAGAATGTTATTAACCATTTCACAGTGCTTGAAACAACTAACTGTCATCTGTTTACATCTCTAGAATTTAATTTTTAGGTAAATTGCCTAATGTATCATAATGAGTGTCGTATACAGTTTGGATACTGACCAGATGTCGTCTTATTAGGAATCTGATCAGGTTCTAAATTGTTTGCAAATAATCATTGTACTCTGAGTAAAGCAGTGAAGGGTTAGTCAATAATACATGACATGATTCGATTGGATTGTCTCATCTTATATCGATATTGTCTCTCAATGGTTTTACTATAAGTAGTTCTTCCCATTTAATGGTTATCTCTCAATGGTTTTGCTATAATAGTTTGAAGAACTGGGGGGTTTGCCCTACTTTGTAGTTTAATATCCGTGTATACAGGAGATAGCAAGTACAAAACAGTTTACTTACTGAACTCCGAATAAAGATGTTGAAAAGAGTTGTTAAAACATTTCCTAGCGACGAGTATACTCGTCATTTACAAATAGTGTACCTCAGGGCTGTCATTTCTCCGGATTTTTCCTAAATCTTCGGATTTTTTCTCTAGTTCATGGTAGCTTAAAGCAGGCTGAAAGTAAAGCATAATGCGCCTTAAGGCGTATTCTGCTTTACTTTCAGTCTGCTTTAAGCAGCCACGTGTCAACAAAACTAGAAACAGGCTATGGGGAAAGGTACGATTCGTAAAATCGCACTTGAAAAATGCGATTTGGAAATAACTTGTCAAAAAGAGGTTATCAAATATAGGTACTCAGTATCAGAATCTATGAAAACAGAATTTGAGCATCCACCTAACCATTTTCCTTATTACTGAATTTTGGCTTGGATTTACAATCCGTTTAGATCCATGACAGAGGTCGAGTCATCGATCCAAACCTGTGGACATTCGTTATTATGTTTTATAAACTGAAAGGATACTAAAACTAATGTAAAATGCATTGGTTAAGTAGGAATCCTCGTCAAAACACCGGTAACATCTACAAGCAGCCATCTTCTCTTTTACGACCACTGAACATGACGTCTTATATAAAGCAAGATGAAAGTAAAGCAGGTAGAACTAATAATGAATAAATTGGCTAAGTAGGAATCCTCGCCAATACAATGGTCATAAAAACAGGCAGCCATTCCCTCTATCACGACCAATTAAAAAACGAAGCCTTATTTCAAGCAATATGAAAGCAAAGCAGAAAGATCCTATAGGAGCTTCTGCTTTACTTTCATCTTGCTTTAAGTAATGACAACTAAAACTAAATAAGTGGTCTGATTAGAGGACCGTACTGTATTCCCTGAACTGATGCTTAAGGTATGTTATATTGATGAGCAGTTTGCTTGCTGTGATTTCCTTATAGAGCACCACGAACACACTTGTACACTTTTACCACATTACTGTCCCTCATGCCTACATAAAGTTTGTTCTCTGTCACATTGAAGCTGATAGAATAAGGCTGTTTCAAACCGTCTGTCTCACTCAGCAGTATCTTAATCTTCCTGCAGTCAGTTAGCTGGTGGATGTTGTGTGAGATTTGGCCACATACGTAAACATTGCCTCTTTTGTCGGTGATAATACTCCTGGGATGCTGAAGCATGCTATCTTCATATGTGGCTACCACTGTGCCGTCTACATCCACACATACAACATTATGCTTGGAATAGTTGGAAACATACAAGGTTGAGTTGTCTTGTCCAAATGTCACATAATAAGGATTAGAAAACAGAGTTTGACCTTGAGTGTCTTCAATGGTGTGAAGCAATGTTCCTTGCAAGTTTAGGATCTGAACTTTATCAGACGAGGGGATTGTCACGGCCAGTTTGTCTTCTCTGTAGTCTATGCCCCAGCATTCTTCCTTGACATCAACAGTTCTTTGTACAGCCATGGTGGTGGCTTTCGTTTCTACAAACACTATTTGTTTCACACAAGGTAGAGTGACTGCTGCTTGACTTCTGCTAATCACTGTAATATCCCATGGACGAGAGGTCAGTTTCAAGTTTTTGATCACCTTGTTTCTGTTTGTGTCAACATATTTTATACACTCATTGTTATAATCGACCAAAAGTAGGTTGTTATCAGGCAGCACCGCTGATCCTGATATAATACAAAACTTCCTGTCATTTCCAGTCTTAACTTGTATATCATCCATATGCTCGGCTCTAACAATACTGATGGTTTCCATCTCTGTCTCATAAAAATTTCCTTTTTCTGTCTCAACCAGCCTTCCTAGTATTTCTGGATCCTTCAGCCTGTCGAATATCTCTTGGTTTGATACAAACTTAACTCGCATATTTTGTCCTGTTTGATCAGTCTTGATTTGTTTTAGGTCATTATCTAATGCCTGAAGTTTATCCTTTGATTTCATAAGAAATGAAAACAAGTCACAGTTTTGTCCTCTATGTTGCAACGAGTTTGTTAATGTTTTTATTTGGTGAAGATCTTTCTGTACAGTACTGATCCTACCTGTAACATTTGAAACCCTAGCAGACATCTCCGATTTCTTTGTTCCAATTTGCCTAACAAGATCAGCCTCAATCTTATCCAGTGCGTCATTCATATCTTTCCTGATTATCTGAACATTTTTCTCTGCTAGAGAACAGTCCTTATAGTAAACATCCGCTGTTGTCGTCACATTTCCTAACATATGCTCGGCCTTGTCCACAGTCGATTTCAATTGACTCTCAGCTTGTTTGAAGTCTTCATTGTTGTCCAGGTCATTGACCACATGTGGTATGTATGTAACTCCATCACATGATCTATGGTGTAAGTTAATGCAGACACTGCATATGAGTTGGCAGTGATTCTTGCAGTAATATTTGATAGTTTTCTCCCCATGTTGATGACATCTCTCCGTGCACTTGTCCTTTCTTGCTATAGGTACTTGACTCGTCAACATCTGCTCATTGTTTATGAGTTCATGATTCCTCGTTGGTTTGGGTGTTTTATGGACGTCATAACAAGCCTGGCACAGATACTCCTGACAATCCACGCACATTCCTACAGCCTCGTGAATCTTCCCATCCTCATGACAAGGCTGACACATAAGTTCGTACAAGTCTTCAGAACCCACCTCCCTAGCTACGTGCCCTTCTACTTCCCCACCGGTCGCCATTGTATCTCCTCCTTTCTTTCACCTTTATCTTCAAAGCCACGGAACATAAAACACAATCATAATAACGAGGTTTTTTACTTCCTCTTTTGATACCTTCATTATGCTATATTTGGCGCAAGTAGCAAGCATTTCTTATATGCATCCAATGCGCATCCTACTAATATGAACCTGGTCATTAAAATGACATGTTGACATGATCATGGTTCAATTGACTTTATCCGTAAACTAAACCCAGGTCACCATTATTATATAATTATATTAATATTCCGACGTAATCAAAAAAAAAGGGAAAATAAAGGCTGACCTTTCAAGGAAACTTAACTTCAATAGTGCAACAGTTCAATAATGCTCCAGTTATTTCCCTTCCTAGATAAAAACCAAGATTGTCAACACACGGACTTATTCGCAACGCTAAACTGTCGATGTATTGTCTGTTGGAATCGTGTCGTCTGCAAGTTTATGCCGAAATTAGTATTTTTGAAAAATGTTGATATTAGTGTCACATAATTTGAATCCTGACCAGACACTGTTGTCGACGGTGTCTGATCTGTATCCAAGTTGATTGCAAAGTTAATTCCTTTATAATACAATTGATCCACATGTGCACAACTGGGTTAATAAAATTATATCATTTTTTGTATATTTTACTTACATTTTTTTTTAAACTTTACAATTGTTATGACAAATGTTATAAACGAAAACTAGCCCTATGTAGGCATTGCAACGCATATTAACAGTCTTAGTAAATGTTCTAAAATGACGATTGAATGCAAATGGGATAAAGGATAAAAATGGATTTGTAGAGAGGGAATGGAAGGTTAAGAGAGGTTGGTGACGGTTAAGAGAGGTTGGGGACGGTTAAGAGAGGTTGTGGACGGTTAAGAGAGGTTGTGGATGGTTAAAGGAGGTTCGGGATGGTTAAGAGAGGTTGTGGACGGTTAAGAGAGGTTGGGGATGGTTAAGATATGTTGGTGACGGTTAAGAGAGGTTTGGGAAGGTTAAGAGAGTTTGTGGACGGTTAAGAAAGGTTGGGGACGGTTAAGAGAGGTTTGGGGAGGTTAAGAGAGGCTATGGGCGGTTAAGAGAGGTTGGGGAAGGTTAAAGTGGTCAACTGTCTTACAAACTAGAATATAAGGTAAAGGGTTAACTCATATTACTCCGAAATTTGAAATAGACAATTCTTGTCTACCTTTATAAGTCTTGTCAATGAATGAGTATTTGGGGTTGTGTTTAGGTCGCCGGACAAATCTCCATGAGAGCTTATATGGTCAACCGTACGTTTTGTTGCCGTACGCGTTAGCAGTTTCAAGAAAGAGTTCACAGCTTTCGAACTTGCATAACACATGCATTTAGACAATACTTTTCCGACCATGTGACATGTTGGATCCTTGTCATTGACCTTGAACTCAGACTCTGCTTTTAACTTTCGAAATGTGTGTTTACGTTTTGAAATGGTCTAACAACTGCTTAACCATTTGGCCTACAGCTAACATATTTGCAGCACAAATGCAATAAGACAAGATGTTCCCACCCATTTGAAAATATTGACCCCTGTTACCTTGACCTCAGATTCCTTTTAAATCTTGAATTGTGCTGCCGGCGAGATTTGTTGTCTACTTATAACTTCTGGGTCCAAGGTTATAAAGCGTTTGAGCTGAGTCTGATGTGTTCTCAAGCATTTGATTGGTCAGATTGGAGCCTTCGCTCAAATCTGACCAATCAAATGCTTGAGAACGACTTTAGACTCAACTGAAAAGCTTTATAACCTTGGACCCTGGTATAATATATTGCAAAATGACAAACAGTGCAGATCCTGATCAGAGGATTCCTGTTGGAGCCATATAATCTCGGTTTACATTATTTGGATAGGACAAGAGTACAGTGAGTACTATTCACATGCAATTCTTCACTGTTTGTTTGAACCTTCTGATCTGGGTTTACATTATTTGCATAGGACAACGTTACTTTACACATGTTCATTCACTCTATTGCCTGTTTCTAGTATTGAATACATGTGACTCCTTGAAGCAGTTTACTTAATTTTAGCCTGCTTTAAGCTACCATCTTCTAGAATATAGAAAAATTGTGTTAGATCTATAAAGTTATGATACATAATCATGACTATAAGATCGAACTAAATTCATATGACAGTGGAGGAATAAATTATACATACTTAGCTATTGAGTAAACGGTTAAGTGGGTAAAGAGACTGTAAGAGTGCAGAGATTGGTTTCTGTTTTTCTCCACCCATCCATTTACCTTAGATTGAGTCTGTTGAACCTTTTTAAAATGAAACGTTCTATAAGAAAGTCTTAAAGTGTATTTTTTCTTTACAATGGCCGGGTATCTTTAATAAATATACTAATAAACCAACTGGCTTAATACTTGTTTTGCAGATTTCAGGTTGTTTTGTTTTTCACTCTGCATTTACATTTACTGAGCACCTGTCTCTTTCGCTTACCAGATGTGTTTTTGAATAGAGGTTTACAACCTTACATAACTTTTCGGTTATTCTTACGATGGTATTTTGTTCCATTGTCTGATTATTAACCAGTGTACATTGACTCTCCAAGGGGTTGTCCCTAAAATAATTAAATGTATGTTGACCAGTATAGACCCTGATTAGAGAGCTCCTTTGTGAGAACTCTGAGTATACACTGCAAAGGATCTATGTACTTACCCCATTTGTGCCGTGTGTCCTACAAAAGTGACATACATGTAGGCAAACAGTGTAGACTCAGATCAGACTCCACATCATGTGGCATCTGATCAGAGTATTAGACCGTTTGCTGTTAGGATTTCAGTATAAAACACAACCAAAATGAAAATGAAGACCAGGCACCCCTTATTTAAAACAAATGGACGGACTAATCCAAAATATAAAGCAATGAAGAATCCACTGGGCACAAATGGGTTAATATCTGCACTGTAAGGGTTAATATGTTGACTCCTATTTAAATTCATGTAATGTTTTCAGTTGTATATCTAATTCTCTACAGTAAAAGAATACATATCCTTTTATTGAGACATGTTATTAATAAATATTTTGTGATTTGAATTTTCGTTCTTATCTCTCCACAGAATTTGTTTCTCTCTCTCTTTTGTTTTATGTTTTTCTCCCTCTATCTGTCTCCCCCTTCCCTAAAGACTCTCCCTAGAGACATTTCTACCTCGCAGCTGTTCTCCTGATAGAAGCGCCCTTTAGCGCACCCGGTTTAATCCTCCACGGAAGAAAATAATTCCAATCTATACAGTCATGAATATGTATCAGACGGACTATTTTCTTAATTTTTGCAGGTGGTAACTCAAAGCAGGCTGAAAGTATTTTTTTTAACAGAATGCGCCTTAGGGCGCATTCTGCTTACTTTTAACCTGCTTTAAGTAGTCACCTATTTTCAAAACTAGAAACAGGCTATGGGGTAAAGTGTTAAGTGTCATAGGGGATGTTTTGATTATCATCTCTGCTAATAAAAGGAAGGCAGATTGGTGGTTTTGATCCCGTGTCATTGGAGTAGCTTCCTATTAGGCAGTTAGGCACGTGCCTACACTTTTTTTTCAGAAGTCCAAAAACTAAAAAAGGCTAAAAATGCAGAAAAAGCAATACAATTGACATCTAAGGGGGGTTAGGGGTGAATCCCAATTATTTTTACATAGATTCATGTTAGTATTTTGCCATTATCAAACGCGGGAAAAGACCACAGAACGCATCTAGAGACTATCTAGGAATAAAAATTTCCCGGGGCGCATACCCTCGGAACCCCCTAGTAAGAAAGCGTACACTTATTAATTGGTCTATAGTCAACCCGTTGGCACGCATGCACGTACATTTGTACATGTAGCTGCCTTTATGCAAAACACACGATAACCGCGTGCACCCTGTCCTCATACTTGCCACAATTTAAAAAGTAAAAAAAAAATGCAATAAAATAGGAATAGGATGTTGTTAGAGTCTAACTTAAAGATTAATGGAAGACAACCTGTAAAAATTTACATTATATTAACCTGATCGAAACAGACAATTTAATGTTACTTTCAGCCGACTTTTTACATAGATTTATGGCAGAATTTTACCTGTCTTCCAAGGACGCACAAAACGTCCCCAGAACAAGCCAAATGCCATCTAGGAATCAACCCAACTCCTCCTAGTAAGAGTGTGTTCCATAAATTGGTATGGATACTCAATGGACTTCCTACGGGCCTTTAGTGTGCTCGATCAACTTGTCCCGAAAAGAAAGTTACGTCCAAATAATTTCAAGTAGCGAGTCTGTTAATGAAAAAATTACGGTAACAGACCCTATGATATACTAATTGACGTGGGGTTGTTGTTTTGTTTTGTTTTTCAAGAAAAATATGCAGACATATTCTTTTACAAAAAAATAAAATTGTCTGGTTTTTGAAGCTTTTCATTTCATTAATTCTTCATATAAATGTCTCCCACAGACCCTCCTTAAATGCATCTCCAGTGTTGTAGAACTCAATTTTTTTCGGGGGAGCATGCCCCCGGAACCCCCTAGAAAAGGTAGCGAGTAGCGAGTCTGTTAAAGAAAATATTACGGTATCAGACCCTATGATATACTGATTGACGTGGGATTGTTGTTGTGTTGTTGTTGCTTTGTTTTTTCTTCAAGAAAATATATGCAGACATACTCTTTGTCTGTTTTTGAAGCTTTTCATCTCATTAATTCTTTGTATAAATATCTTCCCAGACCCTCCTTAAATGCGTCTCCAGTGTTGTAGAACTCAAAATTTTCTCGGGGGAGCATGCCCCCGGACCCCCCTAGAAAAGGTATGCATACACTTTCATTTTGGCCAAGCTACGCCCCTGCGTGTGCTGCTTCAATGTCACAGTCCCGTCAAACCAGTCTCTCTCTCTCTCTCTCCCTCTCCCCTATCTCTCTCTCTCTCATGATATCATCTTTGTGACGTCACGTCACAGCATCTTTTGTGACGTTGCACTTAAACGATACATTTTGTGTGTTTTCTGTGTCATGTCATTAAAATCTTAATGTATAGAATACAATAAACAATTCCTTTTGATGGATATAAAAATTATCACAACAATGGGTTGTTATCTGCTTAAAAAACTTGTCCTATAAACTCTTTTTGTAAACCAGATACCAACCCATTCTCGAGATAAACCTAGATTTTTCATATCAATTCTAAGAAATTATTTATCCTCTATTAAATATGACTGAAGCCATAACAGTTTTATTTATTTTGACTGAAGAAACAATAGTAAAGCGTCAAGCAATCTGGCTTCTGATCAGAGGTCCAATTACCCAGTGTGTGATCAAGTTGACAGGGCTCCAGATAAGAGGTAGTTATTTCAACAAGTCAAACATTTTATCACTCATTTCAGCACCAATTCCTATGGTGTTACTACTCATTAGAATCGTCTCGATTCTAATGAGTAGTGACACCATAGGGTTTAGTTCAGAAATAAAGATTTTAAGTTTTGAAAAATTACCCTTATCTGTTGCTCTGAAACTGTTGAGGATCAAAAGTGTTTGCGAATTCAAGTACGCTTTAGTCAAGGCAGTGTAGGGTAAAATCAATGAATAACAAAAGACATCTCAATACGATATTTATTTACATATATATAGATGAATGCATATCCAATCATAATTGAGAGAATGTTATTAACCATTTCACAGTGCTTGAAACAACCAACTGTCATCTGGTTACATTTCTAGAATTTAAATTTTAGGTAAATTGCCTACTGTAGATCATAATGAGTGTCATATACAGTTTGGATACTGATCATATGTCGCCTTATTCGGCATCTGATCAGGTTCTAAATTGTTTGCAAATAACCATTGTACTCTCAGTAAAGCAGTGAAGGTGTTAATCAATAATACATTACATGATTGGATTGGATTGTCTCATCTTATATCGGTATTGTCTCTTAATGCTTTTACTATAAGCAGTTCTTCCCATTCAATGGTTATCTCTCAATGGTTTTGCTATAATAGTTTGAAGAACTGGGGTTTGCCCAACTTTGTAGTTTAATATCCGTGTATACAGGAGATAGCAAGTACAAAACAGTTTACTTACTGAACTCCGAATAATAATAATAATAATAATAAGACTTTATTTCAAGAGGGTAACACAATTAGAACACACAAGCAACTAATCTCCCTTGTGGCCCTCAAACAGTTGTACAGATATTTACAGATACAGAATAAAGATGTTGAAAAGAGTTGTTAACACATTTCCTAGCGACGAGTATACTCGTCATTTACAAACAGTGTACCTGCTAGGATTGCACTGGTCCCTTTTTATTTTATTTAATTTTGTCATTTTGAAATACATGTATATTGTTCAAATCAACCATAACTTGTCAAAAATGAGCTAGAGTTTATTTTAAAATCGGAATTGTCCATTACAAGTTTCAGCGATGAATGAGTCGAGGTTATCAAATATAGGTACTCAGTATCAGAATCTATGAAAACAGATGAGTTGAAGAAAACTACACAGAATTTGAGCATCCACTTAACCATTTTCCTTATAACTGAATTTTGGCTGGATTTACAATCCCTTTAGATCCATGACAGAGGTCAAGTCATCTTATTAACATCGATCCAAACCCTGTGGACATTCGTTGTTATGTTTTATAAGGATGCAAGGATACTAAAACTAATATACATTGGTTAAGTAGGAATCCTCGCCAATACTGTGGTAACAACTACAAGAAGTCATCCTCATTTTTACGACCACTGAACATGAAGTCTTATATAAAGCAATATGAAAGTAAAGCAGGTAAAACTATTAATGAATACATTGGTTTAGAAGGAAACTTCGCCAATACAATGGTAACACGACCAAGAAAAAGAAGTCTTAATTAAAGCGAGATTAAAGTAAAGCAGAAAGCTCCTATAGGAGCTTTCTGCTTAACTTTCATCTTGCTTTAAGTAAAGAAAACTAACAGTAACAAGTGGTCTTAATAGAGGAGTGTTGCTATATTCCCTGCTCTGATTCTTACGGTATGTTACTTTGATGAGCAGTTTGCTGTGATCTCCTTATGGAGCACCTCGAACACACTTGTACACTTTTACCACATCATTGTTCCACATGCCTACAAAGAGCTTATTCTGTGTCATATTGAAGCTGATAGAATGAGGATTCTTCAAACCGTCTGTTTCACTCAGCAGTATTTTAATCTTCCTGCAGTCAGGAGTTAGCTGGTGGATGTTGTGCGAGGATCCACTACATATATAAACATTGCCTCTTTTGTCGGTGATAATACCCCTGGGATGTTGAAGCATGCTATCTTCATATGTGGCTATCACTGTGCCGTCTACCTTCACATATACAACATTATGCTTGTAATAGTTGGAAACATACAAGGTTGAGTTGTCTTGTCCAAATGTCACATAAAAAGGACTATGAAACAGAGTTTGACCTTGATTGCCGCCAATGGTGTGAAGCAGTGTTCCTTGCATGTTTAGGAGCTGAACTTTATGAGACCAGGTGATTGTCACGGCCAGTTTGTCTTCTCTGTAGTCAATGCCATAGCATTCTTCCTTGACAACAACAGTTCTTTGTACAGTCATGGTGGTGGCTTTGGTTTCTATAAACACTATTTGTTTCACATAAGGTAGAGTGACTGCTACTTGACTGTTGGTAATCAGTGCAATATCCCATGGATGGGATGTCAGTCTCAGGTTTTTTATCACTTTGTTACTGTTTGTGTCCACATATTTGATACACATATTGTTATAATCGGCTAACAGTAGGTTGTTATCAGGAAGCACCGCTGCTCCTGGTATAAGACAGCACATCGTGTCCTTTCCAGTCTTAACATGTATATCATTCATATGTTCTACTCTAACAACAGTTCTGGTATCAATCGCTTCCTCATCATTCATTGTTTCTGTCTCAGCCAGTCTTCCTAATATTTCTGGATCCTTCGTGCTGTTGAATATCTCTCTGTTAGATCTATATAAACTTAACTCGCAGGTTGTGTCCTGTTTGATCAGTCTTGATTTGTTTGAGTTCATCATCCAATGCCTGAAGTTTATCCTTTGACTTCATAAGAAATGTAAACAAGTCACAGTATTTTCCTCTATGTTGCAACGAGTTTGTTATTGTTGAAATTAGGTGAAGCTCTTTCTGTGTAGTACTAACCTTGGCTCTAAGCTTTGTCACCCTGTCGGACATTTCTGATTTCTTTTTTCCAATTTGCCTAACAAGATCAGCCACAATCTTATCCAGTACGTCATTCATATCTTTCCGGAGTATTTGAACTGCTTTTTCTGCTAGAGAACAGTCATCATAGTAAACATCCGCTGTTGTCGTCACCTTTCCTAAGATATGCTCGGCCTTGTCCACAGTATATTTCAACTGACTCTCAGTTTGCTTGAAGTCTTCATTGTTGTCCAGGTCATTGGCCACATGTGGTATGTATGTAACTCCGTCACATGATCTATGGTGTAAGTTAATGCAGACACTGCATATGAGCTGGCAGTGATTCTTGCAGTAATATTTGATGATTTCATCCCCATGTTTATCACATCTCTCCGTGCACTTGTCCTTTCTTGCTATATATATATAGGTACTTGACTCTTCAACATCTGCTCCTTGTAAATGAGTTCATGATTCTTCGTTGGTTTAGGAGTTTTATGGACGTCATAACAAGCCTGACACAGATAATCCTGACAATCCAGGCACATTCCTACAGCTTCGTGAATATTCCCATCCTCATGACAGGGCTGACACAGGAGTTCACACAAGTCCTCAGAGTCAGGCGTACCCTGCAGCAACGTGTCCTTCCACTTTGCCACCGGTCGCCATTGTACCTGGACGTCCGAACACTGTCTTTGCCCTCTTTTTTTCACCTTGATCTACAACATCTCATGAACAATGAGAAATGTTTATTTCCTGTTTGGCGCCCTTTATATGCCAATGTCGTCATAAGTTCATGTAGCAAGACTGTCTTGTATAATCATGCAAATAAAAAATCCTTAGATGAACCTGATTGATAGCAGTATTCATGAATGCACGTGCTGTCCTTTTTAGCTCACCTGAGCCGAAGGCTCAAGGTGATCTGTTGTGATCGCCCGCCGTCCGTCTGTCCGTCTGTCCATCTGTCCGTCCGTTCAAATTTTCTTCAAGCGACATCTCCTCTGAAACCGAGAGTTTGAGGAAAAAACTAACATGCTCACGGTGTTCCTTGGATGCTTCTCTACAGAAATTGTTAAAATAAAATTCCAATGTGGACTACTTATTGAAATTTATTAAAAAAAGTGAAAAACTTTAAACAAGTTTTTTGTAAAAAACCACTGTTCCCACACCTTAGATATTGCATGAATAGTATCTTCTACTAAATCACTTTCAAAATTGTAAAAAATCAAAACCCTAGGGTCAAATTTGACTCAACCTTGGCCATATCAGTGCTTTTTGATGCAGGTCAGACAGTAAAAACTCTCTAATGATCCGTTTTTATACAGACCCACTGTATCTTCCAGGCTAAGAAGCTACCCTTATACTAAATGCAACATTTTTGCAAACAGTTTGGATCCAGGTCAGATGCCACATAATGCTGCATCTAATCTGGATCTAAACTATTTGCCACTCATTTACATATTTTCTTATATTTAGAAAATATAAGTTATTATTTTTTACATATTTCACATACAAACATTTGGAGCAGACAACAGTTCAGCATGATAATAGCAGTTTCTCCAAGGGGACCGTCTGTTATTGCATAACTGACCCATAGCTAGCTCTGAACTCAGGTCACTGAGATACAGAACAGAAAATGATGATGTCTGCTATTTTATGCTCAAGCACAACTTAGTTGGAGGCATATTGCTTTTGGTCTGTCTGTTTGTTTGTTTGTGTTTTGTTTGTTTGTTTATCTTTCTGTCTATGGGTCCACAATTAATTCTTGGCCATAAACAGTATGGATCCAGGTCAGATGCCACATAATGCTGCATCTAATCTGGATCCAAACTATTTGCCACTCATTTACATATAGTTTCTTATATTTAGAAAATGTAAATAATGATATTTATTAACCTATTAACCCATACATATTCCTTTTTATGTCTTTAATTTATTCTTCCACAGAAGAAAATAATTTCACTTTATACAGTCATTGTTGTTTTTAACAATTGCTTCAAATGACATCTCCTCATATACCGCTGAAAAGATTTCAACCAAACTGTACACGAATGTTCCTTCAAAATTGTTCAAAGAATTAAAAACAATGTAGAACTCTGGTTGCCATGACAACCAAGTGACAAATTAAAGAAACTACAAGGGCCAGATCTTAGACATTTGTCACATAGCATCATCTACAGGTCTTCTATCAAGTTTGTACAAACTATGCCCCTGGGATCAAAATTGGCCCCGCCCTAGGGGAGGGTGTCACAGTTTTACAAAGAGTTATATAGTGAAATTTTCAAACGTCTTCTCCTCTGAAACTAATATGGCCAGAGCTTTGATATCTGGCATGGTGACACTTTTAGATGTCCTATACCAATAAGGTTCAAATGGTTCTGGTCGATTGCATATCATCTACAGGTCCTCTATCAAGTTTGTACAAATTATGCCCCTGGGGTCAAAATTAGCCCCACCCCGGGGGTCACAGTTTTCAAACGTCTTCTTTTCTGAAGCTTATATAGCCAGAGCTTTGATATTCGGCATGGTGTTACGTCTAGATGTCCTTTATCTATTTTGTTCAAATGGTTCCAGTCTGTTGCATATGTAGGTCATAGGAGCTAAAATAGATATTTTCAATGGAAACTTAAAAAAAATCTTCTTGTCTAGAACCCTAGTACCCTGATCTTAGATATTTGGAACATAGCATCATCTACAGGTCCTCTATCAAGATTGTTCAAATTATGCCCCTCGGGTAAAAAATGACCCCGTCCTGGACATAAATCATTATCTCCATTTTGATGTACAGCTAATCTCAGGTGAGCGACATATGCCCCATGGGGCTCTTGTTTATTCTACGTTAGATTTGCAAAGTAAACTTTAGACGTCTCAAAATTTATATGACAGACTGACACTAATTTCAATAAGGTAAGTTTTAGTGCTTAGTTACAAGAATACTGAACTCAAACAGAACAACAGCGCAATCAAGTCCAAGTTAATTCCCTTCCCTTGGATAGAAAATTGGAGATAAAGCCCGATTATGGAATCCGATCATGCCGATACTATTAGTGCAATAAGTGATAGTCGGAGTTATGCAGTGAATGGGATGCACTAGATATATTTATTAGGGGTGTAATATTACAGCAGTATATTGTTATATCGCAATAGGCCTCTTAACAAATACGTATTGCAATACGAATTTTCCGTATTGCAATATTCTATCGTATAATTTGAGCACATATGAGAGGGGATTCCGTTAATTTGAGTGTAATGCCGTGAAAATTATAATATTCGCATCAAATGTCAATGTTAATTTCGACCCTTCCTTGTATTTCAAACACTCCTTATATCCTTTCAATGTTATTTATAACTTTACAAGGCTTATTTCTGTCCGACTTTTGTACTTACAAGTTGCCACAATATATTGCAGTATGGTTCCTCTGTATTGCAGTATATTGCAATTCGGTTTTAACCGTATTGTAACACCCCTAACATTTATTAAATCAAGATATCTGTAAAGGCATTCTCCTTTATCAGAATGAGGTTGATTTAGTACACATTTGATAGCTAAAGCCTTAACCCTTGTCATGTTAAACAATATTTGTTTAATACTTGAAAACAAATTGGACCCAGATCAGACGACGCGTGACGCGGCGTCTGGTCTGGATCCAAACTGTTTGTCACTCGTATTCAATTGCTATATATCTTTTAAAAGCATGCAACCTATTGTTTAATTTTTCAGCAGATGACATATTTTAAGCAGAAGATAATTCAGTATGATACGAGTTAAACAAACGTTTACAAACCAAACTGAACAATCATACTAATTACCCGTTAACTGACTCATTCTGGGTTTATTAATATTTACAAACGGTTTGGATCCTGATCAACATCGGTTTGTCATCCATATTGTATGTTTCCCAAGTCAAAAGAAAAGCTAAACTCTAACTTGACACACAAGAGAAGACGACACTCTGGCAATTAAAGGGGTGAATATTTCGTCCAGTGCAAATTGCAAACCTCAAAGAACATATACCTTTTTATCTTAATCAAGTTGTTATTTGAACAGAGGGGTCAATTTATTTTGAACCCGCACTGATATTCCGCCTCGGTTGAGATAGATTACAGGTTTATCTGTAGTGCATATATTTCAGAATCTTCTCCATGCTATATACTTGTCGTCTTCAAAACTTGTTATCTGCATGATTTCTCAGAGACGATATGATATGTCACCAAAGTAACACGCAGTTTGGATCTAGATAAGGCATCGAGCTTCTCGGTGTCTCATCTCTATTCAAACTGTTTGCAATAGACATCAGACAATTGTCCGTAGTGGGAAGAAGATAAGCCTTCATAATTTGCAAGTATTTTATAGTCTGCTTCAAAGATCGGCTTTTGTTTGAATCGATCTAACTCCCTCCTCTTTAAAACTTCACATGGACAGTACCATTTTCCAATTAAGTCTAGTCCATATTTTGCTTAAATCTAGTTAGGGGTTATCTTTTATCTTTTGTCAATATAAATAATTACTATATAAGGACAGACATTGCAGACCCTCGTCATAGGACTCCTTTAGACTTCACTGTTTGCATAGGATAAGTGTACTCTTAACATGTACGTGAGTATTGTTAAAATGGTTTAGATACTGTTGTTCTTCAAATTGCTAGATCTAGTTATTATTAATTATGTTATATTGTTGTTAATTTTTTTTTGTATGAAATGTCTTTTCGAAGTTTTATGTACTCGTATATGTTACAGGGATTAAGTGTAATCAGGGAATACGTGAAATCCCTGAAAAATCAGGGATTTCACGTATTCCCTAAATCTACCTGGGAAAAGGTGTAATTTCGAAACTTTCCGTTGAATTTTTGGTTCAAGTAATGAATCTTACCTAGTTTAGTTCATGGAGTTCAAAGGCAAGTACCACGCTATCAAATACTAGTATGTTGTTAACCTTATTAACAAGACAGATGTCTTGGGTTTTTTTAATTGTCCTAAGTTAAATGCACACTGTTCACTTCTTTAAGTTCACTTGTGCAAGAAACTTCGTATGAACGTTCATTAGACTATGACAATGTCAAGAAAGAATGCTGTTTAAAACCAATAGAAATGTCATGATAACTTACATACATGTATCTATTTATTTGATGAAAAAGGGACATTTCGTCAATTCCCTAATACGCCCAGTGATTGCGCGTAATCCCTAAAAAGTTCAGGGATTGCGCGTAATCCATGATTACACTTAATCCCTGTAACATATATATGTTAAGGGCCTCATGGAATATTGATTTTTATCAAATTAGTTTTATCGTTAAATTAATTCTTTATTATTATAATTATTACTATTATTATTATACACTATTTTAAATGCCAGTTTCATGTTCTATGCTGGCTCAGCATCATATTAACTGTTTGTCATTCTTAGGGTATTTCTTCTCGTAAAGCTTAATACACTAAAACAGGAGACCAGAGGGTCTTAACGCTCACATGATTATATTGATACTTGAGACCAGGTGAGCTAAAATCTACCATTCTGAATATACATGTATTAGCAGTTCAAGTAGTTTGGTGTGCACAACACACATTAAACTTTAACATCACGGCATTGACATTTAACTATGATAAACTTTGGCATCCCTAGCTCATACAGTGTATGATATTTTCACCAAACAATTCCTTGATGTAATTGAGATCAAGGTCATTGTCACAGTGACTTGGACCACTGTTGACTGGAATTCGATAAAAACTTCACATGCTGCTTCTCATAAAGGATGAGACGCGCATCTAATAGAAATTTTCCAGTTGATTGCGTTGTGCCTGTGGCCCGGGACCTGCTGCCTGGAACCTGATGAAACTTCACATGGTGATTCACTATAGAGAACAGATACGCATCTGTTTCCGTTGATTGATATAATGAGTAATATCCCTTTGTTTGAAAATGATTGTTTGCTCTCTCAACGCCCGTGGGAACAGGGGAGGGGGGGGCGTATCGCAGGATTCACCGCTGAATGAAGAGTGTGCACCCCAAGTGAAAAGTCCCCAATGTTACAATGAAAACAGTTCAACCCCCCCACCCAATGAAAAGCCCCCAGTATCGCAATGAAGAGTGTGCCTCCCACCCACACCCCATTTTCCTTCCCTGGGCATGCTCTCTGTTGGAATTTGTGTCTGAACACGTTCTCAACGTCTAACTGAAAACCTGATATATGATGCTTTATCATAAAAAAGGTGATACACTTCAAATGAAAGTTTTCCAGATGCTTATTGTTTTACAGACTGGTGCTTCTATGTTTGAATATTTTGTCTGGTCTCCCTGTTGACGTTGTTTGCACTCGGTTTTTCATCAACTGCTGTGCTGAATGAAGTCTGGCGAAACTGTATCATAAAATAGGAGATGCACATCAATAAATGTTTTCCAATTGAGTGGTTTTCTTACACAGCTATGCCCCTATATTTGAAAATCTTAGCTTGGTATAGTTTCCTTTATCAGAAAATATTGGTTTGTATACATATAGTTTGTTCATTCGATACACGTTTATGTGGGTATTAAGCACCATAATGTATAATTCTAGCTTTCTTCGGGTGGCATCTTTGTTTGTTTGGTTTGCACATTATAATCTCTTCTGCAAAAAACTAATACGAAGGAAGGTTGGTATTTTGGTCCCGCGTGCTGCTTCGCAACGAATGAGATTAGCCGAAATCATCTTTGTGAATCTCCCCTCATCATCTCATCTAATCATTCATCGACGCTATATGGCCTGTTCAATGTCACAGTGCCGTATCCCCTCTTTCTATCTCTCCCTCTCTCTCTATCTCTTTCTCTCTCTATATATCTCTCCCCCTATCTCTCTCTCTCCCTCTCTCTCTCTCTCTCTCTCTCTCTCTCTCTCTCTCTCTCTCTCTTTCGTTCATTGGCAACTCATCTCTCTCACACTCACTCATCGTTGACTCATGATGTGCCTTCATAGAGAGAATACGTCTTGTCCGCTTTTTCTTGTTTTAATGTGAATTATTTTGACGAAAGAAAAAATAATAAAGTGTCAAATAATATAGATCCTGATCACATGTCCAATTACCCAGTGTGTGATCAAGTTGAAGACCAAGACTGTTTGCAAATTCTAGTATACTTTTGTCAAGGCAGTGTATGATAAAACAACAGACATTTCAATAAAGCATTTAACAACGTGTATATAGATGACTGGGTATGTAAAAACGAAAATATGACGCCACATGCTGCGGTTTTACAGATATTTAATATTCAAATGTACAAACATGTTTCGCCTCGAGACTCGTCAGTGTAAATAATGATGACTGAGTATATGCAGTAAAACCTCTCTTTTACGGCCACTGTAATGTGTTAATTATTAGGTGTTTATGACAAGTGACTGCTTAAAGCAAGATAACAGTAAAACAGAAAGCTCCTAAAGGAGCTTTCTGTTTTACTGTTATCTTGCTTTAAGCTGTCACCTGTCTTTTATACATGTACAACCAATTAGCCTTTTTAGTGGCCGTAGTAGAGAGATTTTACTGTATACAATTGCTAAGAAAATGTTATTCACCCTTCACAGCAATGAGGACATTTGCTTGAAACAACTATCATTTGGTTTAATTTCTTAAATTTAATTTCTAGGTAAATTGCCTAATGTTGTATCATAATGAGTGTCAAACAGCTTGGATCCTGATCAGATATCGCCTTAATAGGCGTCCTATCAGGTTCTAAACTATTTGCAAACAAGCAGTGTACTCTGAGTAAGACAGTGAAGGTTTTTTTTAATAATATATTTATGACTTTGTTGTAATATATTTTCTCATCTTATATCGGTATTATCTCTCAGTGGTTTTAATGTATAGTATTTCTTCCCATTTAATAGTCAAGTCTTACAATGCATAATGTTTAGTATTAACCATGCAGTGAAATACAGTATCGATATTTAAGCTGAGGGATGCCGGTGGAGGTGTCCCTTTGTTCACTGATTGTGATTGGCAAACTGGTAGTATAAGACTTCTCCCAAAACAAAACTAAACTGACAATTTTTCACACAGTGGAATGATCCATTTAAAATTCAGCACCGTCATAGACCAATTGTATATATCTCCAAAACAAATATGGTACAGGTTCCACACCCATATTTAACCCATTGCTCTATAAATATGCACGATTATGCTTTAAATGTATTCCTCCACTAAAGATGACAGTTTCACTTCACATAAAAATGAATATGTATCCTTAAAAACAATTCATTGAGGACCATTCTGTTAGGTTTGACTGTACTCCATTGTGCATATTTGCTGATACAGACTATAGATAATGTTTACATCATTTAATAGTCTGTACCATTGCTCAATATTTACTGCATGTATGTGCACTTGTCAGTGGTCAGTGAGTTTAGAGGGTGACGTCATGCACGAGTGAGAAGTTCTCTGGTTGCCATTCGTTTAGATCAATGTCAGAGGTGGAGTAACGCAGCTCTGATCAAAATCCAAACTTGCGGGCACTCGTAATTGTGTTTAATAAGCTAAAGAACGGTTAAGTAGGTATACGTACTCGCCAAAACAATGGTAACAGCTACAGAAATACTCTTTTTACGACCAGTAAAAACAATTCTTAATTAAAGCAATGTAAAAGTAAAACAGAAAGCTCCTATTCTGTGTTTTACTTCCATCTTGTTTAAGTTAAGACAACTAAATCTAAATAAGTGGTCTTAATAGAGGAGTGTTACTGCATTCCCTGCGCTGATTCTTACAGTACATGTATGTTATCTTGATGAGCAATTTGCTGTGATGTCCTTATGGAGCACCACGAACACACTTGTACACTTTTACCACATCACTGTCCCACATGCCTACAAAGAGTTTGTTCTCTGTCATATTGAAGCTGATAGAATGAGGATGTTTCAAACCGTCTGTCTCACTCAGCAGTATTTTAATCTTCCTGCAGCTAGAAGTTAGCTGGTGGATGTTGTGTGAGGATCCACTGCATATATAAACATTACCGCTTTTGTCGGTGACAATACCCCTGGGATGTTTAAGCCTGCTACTTCCGTATTTGGCTATCAAGGTGCCGTCCATCTTCACACATACAACATTATAATTGTCATAGTTGGAAACATACAAGGTTGAGATGTCTTGTCCAAATGTCACATAGTATGGTTTATTTAAGAGAGTTTGGCATTGGCGCCATTGATAACATTCAATGGTGTGAATCAGTGCTCCTTGCAAGTTGAGAATCTGTACTTTATTACACCAGGTCATTGTCACGGCTAGTTTGTCTTCTCTGTAGTCAATGCCCCGGCACTCTTCCTTAAAATCAACAGTTCTCTGTACTTTCATTGTTGTTGGTTTCGTTTCTACAAACACTATTTGTTTCTGTTCTGGTAGAGTAACTGCTGCTTGACTTGTGCTGATCAGTGCAATATCCCAAGGATGAGAGGTCAAAATCAAGTTTTTTTATCACTTTGCTACTATGTGTGTCCACAAGTTTTACACAATTGTTGTTACTATCGGCTAACAGTAGGTTGTTATCATGAAGCACCGCTAATCCTGATATATAACAGCACATCTTGTCATTTCCAGTCTTAACAAGTATATCATTCATATGCTCGGCTCGTACAAGACTGTTGGGTTCAATCTCTGTCTTATAATTTCTGGTTTCTGTCTCAACCAGCCTTCCTAGTATTTCTCGATCCCTCAGGCTTTCGCATATCTCTCGCTTCGGCAAAAACTTAACTCGCATAGTATGTCTAGTTTGATCAGTCTCGATTTGCTTTAGTTCATCACTCAATGCCAGATATTTATCCTTTGCCTTCATTTGAAATGTAAACAAATCACACTTCTGTCCTCTATCTTGCAATGATTTTGTTATTGTTGTTATTTGGCGAAGTTCTTTCAGTGCAGCACTGAGCTTGACGGTAACATTTGTCACCTTATCGGACATTTCCGATTTCTTTGTTCCTATTTGCCTAACAATATCAGTCTCGATCGTATCCAGCGCATCATTCATTTCTTTCCTGAGTATCTGAACAGTTTTCTCTGCTAGAGAACAGTCCTTATAGTAAACATCAGCTGTTTGTGTAACGTTTCTTAACATATACTCGGCCTTGTCCACAGTCGATTTCAATTGACACTTAGCTTGTTTGAAGTCTTCATTGTTGTCCAGGTCATTGGCCACATGTGGTATGTATGTAACTCCATCACATGAGCTATGGTGTAAGTTAATGCAGACACTGCATATGAGTTGGCAGTGTTTCTTGCAGTAATATTTGATGATTTCATCCCCATGTTTATCACATCTCTCCGTGCACTTGTCCTTTCTTGCTATAGGTACTTGACTCTTCAACATCTGCTCCTTGTTAATCAGTTCATGATTCCTCGTTGGTTTGGTTGCGTTATGGACGTCATAACAAGCCTGGCACAGATAATCCTGACAATCCACGCACATTCCTACAGCCTCGTGAATCTTCCCATCCTCATGGCAAGGCTGACACACAAGTTCACACAAGTCTTCAGAGTCGAACGTACCCTCGGTAACGTGTCCTACTTCTCCACCGGTCGCCATTGTATCTGAAACATTGAGCAGATTTTCTCCTCCTTTCGTTAAACTACTTGACATAAAAACAGGTAAACTTAATCAACAGTCAACCACCAATCAAGCCCGCGTCACGGACACTTGTTATGCATTATTATTACCCTCCAATAAGCCTCCGGCACAACGAGGTTTTTTACTCCCAAGTTTGAAACCTTCATTATGTTATCCTTGGCGTAAGTAGTGCTCATGCATTTCTTGTATGCAACAAGACACAAACAACTTATATGAACCTGGTTGTTTTCAAACATAAAATGACATGGTGACATGATCTTGGTTCAATTGACTATATCCTTAAACTAAACTCATGTCACTATACAACTCATTCACCCTTGAAACTGTTAATGGATAATTCCAATTTCAAAATAAGTCTAGTCCATCTTTAGCTCACCTGAGCCAAAGGCTCAAGGTGAGCTATTGGGATGGCCCTGTGTCCGGCGTCCGTCTTCGTCCGTCGTGCGTCGTCGTTAACAATTGCTTCAAATGACATATCCTCCTATACCGCTTGACAGAATTCAACCAAACTTTACAGAAATGTTTCTTGGGTCAAGCTCTTTCAAATTTGTTCAAAGAATTAAAAACAATGCAGAACTCTGGTTGCCATGGCAACCAAAGTGAAAAAATAAGGAAATCTTTAAAAATTGTCTTGTCAAAAACTGCAAGGGCAGATATTTGGCACATAGCATCGCCCACAGGTTCTCTATCAAGTTTCTTCAAATTATGCCCCTGGGTTTAAAATTGGCCCCGCCCTGGGGGGTCACAGTTTACATAGAGTTATATAGTGAAATTTTCAAACGTCTTCTTCTCTGAAACTAATGTGGCCAGAGCTTTAATATTTGGCATGGTGACACTTCTAGATGTCCTTTACCAAATTGTTCAAATGGTTCTGGTCGGTTGCATAACTATGTCACTGGAGCTAAAAATAAGATTTTTTTCAATGAAAACTTTAAAAATCTTTTTGTCTTAAACTACAAGGGCCAGAGCTTCGATATTTGGCACATATCATCGGCTACAGGTCCTCTATCAAGTTGTTCAAATTATGCCCCTGGGGTCAAAATTGGCCCGCCCCGGGGGTCACAGTTTTACATATAGAGTTATATAGAGAAAATTTCAAACGTCTTATTCTCTGACACTAATATGGCCAGAGCTTTTATATTCTGTATGGTGACACTTTTAAATATTCTTTACATATTTTGTTCAAATTATTCCGGTCTGCTGCATATCTAGGTAAGTCATGGACATAAATCATTATCTCCATTTTTTCAGCTATTCTCAGGTGAGCGAAATATGCCCCATGGGGCTCTTGTTTTTATTTAGGGTCGATTTTAACACTATATTTCGAAATGACAAAGGAGCCCTCTGATCATGGTCTAAACTGTTTGCATGGGACATGTGATCTTCACAGATACACTGTTTGTAAATGACGAGTATACTCGTCGCTAGGGCTGAATGTGTCAATATGCATGTACCGACATACTTTGAATTAGGGAAAATAAAGGCTGACATTTCCAAGGAAACTGAACTTCAATAGTGCAAGAGCTCACTAATGCTCCAGTTATTTCCCTTCCTAGATAAAACCAAGATGACTCATTCGCAACGCTAAATTGTCAATGTATCGTCTATTGGAATATTGTCGTCTGAAAGTTTATGCCAATTTTTGATGTTTTTGTCTGAAGAAATATTGATACTAGTGTCACACAGTTTGGATCCTGATCAGACACTACGTTGCCGACGCGATGTCTTATCTTTATCAAAGCTTCATGCAAATAAACAGATTGCGCCTTTGGCAACTATATGGTTAAGTCAGCATTTCATAAAATCAATGATCAACATGTTCATAGATGCGATGTAAAATATCATTTATTGCATTTTATACTCACACTTTTATCAAAACCTTGACTTGTTCTGTAGACTCAATTCAGGTAGGTACAGTGGAGAATCTGTTATTCTTTCCCAATAAACGCGTTTACGCTAAAACTATTATTTGCAGTGCAAACAGTTTGGAGCCAGATCAGACGCCGGGTAACCCGGCGTCTGATCAGGCTCCAAACTGTTTGCCACGAAGATAAACAAGAATTATCAGAATTGTCCAAAAGTTGTTCTTTTCTACGTTTTAGTGCTTTGCGTTTGCGTACGTTTGCGTTTAAACGGGAAAGAATAACAGATTCTCCACTGCATTACCATGAGCATTCCCGGTCTTTGTAAATGTTCTAAAATAACGATTGAATACAAATGGGATATAGGTGGGTTAACTACAGGCGGATAGTAAGATGCAAGTACAGCCCACCCCTCACTACAACGGTCCCTCCTTACAACGACACTTGTCGTTGTGTCCCAAACAAAACAATTTTGTCCAACCTTTTCACGTCTGCTATATTGTCTGCTTAAAATTGTCGTCTGCTGTTTTTCTTAAAGTTACATAATAGACATTTTGACAGAAAAAAAACACTTAATTACGAGTGACAAACAGCTTGAATCCAGACCAGACGCCGCGTCACGCGGCGTCTGATCTGGATTCAAGCTGTTTGAAAATGTAAGCCAATCCCCCCTATAACGACTCCCTCCGAACAACGCACACATGTTTTGTCTCCCATTGGGTGTCGTTGTACAGAGAGAGCGCTGTAATACTAAATAGACTTCTAGTTGGATTTTACGTTGACGGGTCTTTTTTGTTTGGAATGCACAACCAACTTATTTGTAGAACATAACTATATAATATGAAAGATAGGAACACACATGTTTAATCCTTTTCTACATAGTGAAATGTGCAAACCATATATTCTACTATCTTTCAGGGAAAGATGATGCTTTAACCAAGATATAAGTAAAACAGACAACTCTATTTGGAACTTGCTGCTTTACTTTTATCTTGTTCTAAGCTGCCACATGTGTTCAACACCGAGATTGTATATACTTTTAGCACTTATGAAGAGGAGCTTGAATCAGTAGACAGGGAACCAACCAATTCACCTTCCTACATCTCCTGAGTCTCGGGGTTGAAAACGACTATGTCATCCTGTCGAAGGTATTTTGTTCCACTCTCTAATGATTTACCAGCTTACATTGACTATCCAAGGGTTTGTCCCTAAAATAATTAAATGTTAACAGTACAGACCCTGATTAGAGAGCTCCTTTGTGAGAACTTTAATCTGTGTATACTCTGTAAAGGATGTATTTACTTAACCCATTTGTGCCTTGTGTCCTACAAAAGTGAAATAGGCAAAGAGTGTAGACTCTGATCAGACGCCGCATCATGCGGCGTCTGATCAGAGTCTACACTCTTTGCTGTTAGGAGTGTCAATATAAAACACGAAAAAAAAGACCAGGCACCCCTAAATTAAAAGAAATGGGCTAATCCAATATATATTGCAAAGAAGAATCCACTGGGCACAAAAGGGTTAATATCTGCACTGTAAGGGTTAAAATGTTGACTCCTATTTAAAGTCATGTAAGGTTTTCAATTGTATATCTAATTCTCTACAATAAAAGAATACATATCCTTTTATTGAGATAACATGTTATTAATAAATATTTTGTGATTTGAATTTTCGTTCTTATCTCTCCACAGAATTTGTCTCTCTCTCACTTTTGGTTTATGTTTTTCTCCCTCTGTCTGTCTCCCCCTTCCCTGAAGACACTCCCTAGAGACATTTCGACCTTAAAGCTGTTCTGGGGTTTAACCCTTTACCTGATGGAAGCGCCCTTTAGCGCATCCCGTTTAATCCTCCAAGGAAGAAAATAATTCAAATATATACAGTCATGAATATGTATCAGACGGACTATTTTCTTAATTTTATCAGGTGGTAACTCAAAGCAGGCTGAAAGTAAAACAGAATGCGCCTTAGGGCACATTCTGCTTTACTTTTAACCTGCTTTCAGTAGTCACCTATTTTCAAAACTAGAATATCATCTCTGCTAATAAAATGAAGGCAGATTTGTGGTTTTGATCCCGTGTGATGCTTCAATGTCACAGTCCCATCAAACCAGTCTTTCTCTCTGTGTCTGTATGTCTCTTTCTCTCTCTCTCTCTCTCTCTCTCTCTCTCTCTGTCTCTCTCTCTCTCATGATATCATCTTTTTGTCATTAAAATCTTAATGTATAGAATACAATAATCAATTCCTTTGGATGGATATGGAAATTATCACAACAATGGGTTGTTATCTGCTTTAAAAAGTCGTCTTGGAAACTCTTTTTAAACCAGATACCAACCCATTCTCGAGATAAACATAGATTTTTTTATATCAATCCCAAGAAATTTATTATCCTCTATTTATTATCCCCTGCCGAAAGGCAGAGGGATACTGTTTTAGGTCTGTCCGTCCGGCTGTCCGTGCGTGCGTGCGTGCGTTTTCCGTCCGCAACTGTATCTCCGAAACCTATAAACAGATTTGGATTAAACTTGGTATACTTATTTGTCATCATAGGAGCACCGTGGGAAATCAAAAAAATTTCAGAAAATTTTAGGAATTTATGAGTTATCTGCCCTTTTTGTGTTAAAAATGCCGTCCGTGCGTCCGTCACGTTTTCCGTCCGCAACTGTATCTCCGAAACCTATAAACAGATTTGGATTAAACTTGGTATACTTATTTGTCATCATAGGAGCACCGTGGGAAATCAATTTTTTTTCAGAAAATTTTAGGAATTTATGAGTTATCTGCCCTTTTTGTGTTAAAAATGCCATATTTAACAGTTTTTACCCTCTAGCAACTACAGTATTCAACATATTTTGTTTATATTTGCACACATTGTCTATAAGTACAAGTTCTTGCAGGTGTGCAATTATTGTAAAAAAAAGGATACTTGTGACAAGAGTTATCTGCCCTTGATGTACTTAGAAAATGCTTTATTTTGGTATTGTTTACATACTAGAGCCTATAAATATGCATGGATTTTTGAAAAAACTTTCTTGAATTATGTATGGCTATTGGTTTTCAAATGAATTTGATTATTGTTGAAAACTGAGAAATTAGTCATGAGTTATCTGCCCTTGATAAGTAAAAAAAGCCATATTTAACTGTTTTTACTCTCTGGCAACTACAATTATGAATGGATTTAAATGATACTTGCACACGATGTCTATAAGTAAAAGTTCTTGAAGGTGTGCAATTATTGTCAAAAAAGGATACTTGTGGCAATAGTTATCTGCCCTTGATGTACTTTGAAATGATAGAAAATGCTTTATTTTAAAATTGTTTACATCCTAGTATCTATAAATATGCATGAATTTTGATAAAACAAATTCTTAAACTATGTATGGCTATTAGTTTTCAAATAATTGTTATCATTTTTGAAAACGGAGAAACTAGTCAACAGTTATCTGCCCTTGATGAGTAAAAAAACCCCATATTTAACAGTTTTTACCATCTAGAAACTACAGTCTTTAATGGATTTTGATTTAACTTACACATGATGTATATAAATATAAGGGTAGCAATTATTGTCAAAATAGGATACTTTGTGGCAAGAGTTATCTGCCCTTTATGTACTTAGTAATGCTCAACATGGCTTTATTGTTTACATGCTATTGTGTACAAATGTGAATGGATTTTGAAAAAAAAATTAAATCATATATGGCTATTATTTATAGAATGAGTTCAATTATTATCGAAAATGTGCAAATTAGTCAAGAATACTCTGCCCTTGATGAGTTGAAAATGTGTTTACACAATTATAAGTTCTTGAAAGTGTTTAATTACTGTTGAATTTGAATCAAGAGTTACCTGCCCCTGTCATACTTAGATTTATAATGCTACAAACGGCTTTATTTTTTGTATTGTTCAGGCTTTAAAATGTACAAAATTGAATGGATTTTATAAAACTTTGTAAAAAGCTTTTGAATGTTGATCTTTAAAGACAGGTGATCACCATTTGCCCCTTCCTCCCACAATAAAGTTTGCCACTTTCTTCTGGACAATCGCTGCGGCAGGGGATATCAGCTCTAAGGTGCTTGTTCTGACTGAAGCCATGATCGTTTTATTTATTTTGACTGAAGAAAACATAATAAAGTGTTAAATAATATAGATCCTGATCAGAGGTCCAATTACCTAGTGCGTGATCAAGTTGAGGATCAAGACTGTTTGCGAATTCAAGTACACTTTAGTCAAGGCAGTGTATGGTAAAATCAACGAATAACAAAGGACGTTTCAATACGATATTTATTTATGTACATATATAGATGAATGCATATCCAATCATTGAGAGAATGTTATTAACCATTTCACAGTGCTTGAAACAACCAATTGTCATCCGTTTACATTTCTAGAATTTAATTTTTAGGTTAATTGCCTAATGTATCATAATGAGTGTTTCTTCTGACCTGTCCAAGTTATTTTTAGATTGGAACATTCACAAACTTTAAAAGGGGTGAGTTTTCTCTACAGCAAGTTAGAGATACGGATAGCTGTAATTTTTGTGAGTAATGTACAGTAGAAGATACATTATTCTTTCCCGTTTAAACGCAATGCACTAAACTGTGGAAATTTACTTTAAGAAATTTTAACTATACATGTATTTATAATCTGAGTAGCAAACAGGTCTGATCTGGCTCCAGCCTGTTTGCAACAAAAATAATAGTTTTAGTATATAAATGCGTTTATTGAGAAAGAATAAAATATCAGTAAAGTTAGCGCAGCGGTCTCGTGCTGCACGATGATCATACATATCTCGAGTAGGAAAGTGTATGATAACATATTCGATGTTACCTTGCTTAATTACCTATTTACCATTATTAACTATTCTGTTCTAAAAATAACTCGGACAGGTAAAAAAAATCGGACGATACTCGCCAATACAATTATAACAACTACAGCTTTTACGACCACTGAAAAAAGCTCTTAATTAAAGCAATATGAAAGTAAAACAGATACTTTCATCTTGCTTTAAGTTAAGACAACTAAAACTAAATAAGTGGTCTTAATAGAGGAGCGTTACTGCATTCCCTGCGCTAATTCTTACGACCACTGAAAAAATTCTTAATTAAAGCAATATGAAAGTAAAACAGAAAGCTCCTATAAGAGCTTTCTGCTTTACTTTCATCTTGCTTTAAGTAAAGACAGCTAAAACTAAATAAGTGGGCTGAATAGAGGAATGTTACTGTATTCCCTGCGCTGATTCTTACGGTTTGTTATCTTGAACAATTTGCTGTGATCTCCTTATGGAGCACCATGAAAACACTTGTACACTTTTACCACATCATTGTTCCACATGCTTACAAACAGCATGTTCTCTGTTTCATTGAAGCTGATAGAATGAGGCTGATTCAAACCGTCTGTCTCACTCAGCAGTATCTTAATCTTCCTGCAGTCAGTTAGCTGGTGGATGTTGTGTGAGATTTGGTCACATACGTAAACATTGCCTCTTTTGTCGGTGATAATACCCTTGGGATGCTGAAGCATGCTATCTTCATATGTGGCTACCACTGTGCCGTCTACCTTCACACATACAACATTATGCTTGGTAAAGTTGGAAACATACAAGGTTGAGCTGTCGTGTCCAAATGTCACATAATAAGGTTTGTTCAACAGATTTTGGCCTTGAGTGTTTTCAATTATGTGAAGCAGCGCTCCTTGCAAGTTTAGGATCTGAACTTTATTAGAAAAGGTGATTGTCACGGCCAGTTTGTCTTCTCTGTAGTCTATGCCCAAGCAGCTTTCCATGACATAAACAGTTCTCTGTACTGTCATTGTTGTTGGCTTCGTTTCAACAAACACTATTTGTTTCTCGCTAGGTATAGTGACTGCTGCTTGACTGTTGGTTATCAGTGCAATATCCCATGGCTCGTAGGTCAGTCTCAAGTCTTTTATCACCTTGTTACTGTTTGTGTCAACATATTTTATACACCTATTGTTATAATCGGCTAACAGTAGCTTGTTATCAGGAAGCACCGCTGATCCTGATATATAACAGCACATCTTGTCCTTTCCAGTCTTAACATGTATATTATTCATATGCTCGGCTTTAACAACAGTTCTGGTATCAATCGCTGCCTCATCATTCCTTGTTTCTGTCTCAACCAGTCTTCCTAATATTTCCGGATCCTTCAGGCTGTCAATTATCTCTCGGTTAGATATAAACTTAACTCGCAGATTGTGTCCTGTTTGATCAGTCTTGGTTTGTTTAAGGTCATCATCCAATGCCTGAAGCTTATCTTTTGATTTCATAAGAAATGTAAATAATTCACAGTTTTGTCCTCTATGTTGCAACGAGTTTGTTATTGTTGTTAATCGGTGAAGCTCTTTCTGTGTAGTACTAACCTTGGCTGTAAGCTTTGTCATCCTGTCGGACATTTCAGATTTCTTTGTTCCAATTTGCCTGACAAGATCAGCCTCAATCTTATCCAGTGCGTCATTCATGTCTTTCCGGAGTATTTGAACTGTTTTCTCTGCCAGAGAACATTCTTCATAGTAACCATCAGCTGTTTGTGTTACCTTTCCTAACATATGCTCGGCATTGTCTACTGTCGATTTCAACCGACTCTCAGCTTGTTTGAAGTATTCATTGTTGCCCAGGTCTTTGGCCACATGTGGTATGTATGTAACTCCATCACATGATCTATGGTGTAAGTTAATGCAGACACTGCATATGAGTTGGCAGTGATTTTTGCAGTAATATTTGATAGTTTTCTCCCCGTGTTTATCACATTTCTCCGTGCATTTGTCCTTTCTTGCTATAGGTACTTGACTCTTCAACATCTGCTCCTTGTTAATGAGTTCATGATTCCTCGTTGGTTTGGGTGTTTTATGGACGTCATAACAAGCCTGACACAGATAATCCTGACAATCCAGGCACATTCCTACAGCCTCGCGAATCTCCCCATCCTCATGACAGGGCTGACACAGGAGTTCAAACAAGTCCTCAGAGTCTACCTTCCCAGCTACGCGCCCTTCTACTTCGCCATCGGTCGCCATTGTCTCCGGATAATTTAGCAGATTTTCTCCCTCTTACCTCTTTTCGTTCACCTTTATCAACCAAGTCTCGTGACATCAAACACTCTGATAACGAAGCTTTTGACACATTAAATATGCTATCGTCAACGCTGGTACAGTGGATAATACGTTATTATGTCATGTTTAAACACAAACGAAACGCAAACGCATATTGCAATAAAACATAGAAAAAGGATACCTTTTCGACAATTCTGATTATTCATGTTAATCATATTGGCAATCAGTTTCGAGCCTAATCAGACGCCGGGTTACCCGGCGTCTGATCTTGCTCCAAACTGTTTGCAAGGGAAATACTCGCTTTAACTTAAATGCGTTTATTGGGAAAGAATAACGTCTTCTCCACTGTAGTAGAACTAGTATTACTTCATTTACTGTATCAATTAAGGTACAAACTACTACAGGGCTGCCATTTCTCCGGATTTTTCCGAAATGTCCGGATTTTTTCCGAGTTCATGGTAGCTTAAAGCAGGCTGATAGTAAAGCAGAATGCGCCCTAAGGCGCATTCTGCTGTACTTACAACCTACTTTAAGTAGTCGCATGTCAACAAAACAAGAAAAATGCTATGGGGTAAAGGTACGATTCGTAAAATCGCACTTGAAAAATGCAAATTTGGATATCTTAGGATTTTTCATGTAAACTTATGGCAGCCCTGCTACTAATAACTCCTATCAATTTGTATTATCATGATTGTAGGCCGACGAAGTTTTGGTTAGGGTAAATGAAGGCTTCAAGGAGCTCAACAATGTCACAGTTATTTCCCCTCCTAGATTAATAGTTCTTTTGAAAGCATTGACGGATACGCAACATTAAATTAACTCTGTCGACTGTTAAATTTGTCGTCGGCAAGTTTATGCCAGATTTAGATTTTTGAAACGTTGTCTGAAGTGTATGATCTGGATCCGAGCTGCGTGCACATTGATTGAGACTCGCAACGGGCCTTTTTCTTTTGGAGTGCATAACCAACTAATTTGTAGGCCATAAATATTAAGAGTACCGTATATTATTAAGCAACGAACTGATTTTTTCGGCGTTTAAGCGAACTAAACGACAGAAAATGATTGGTAAATTCCATAAGCTAGCGATTCATTGTTAATTTCTGATCATTTTTTGTCGTTTATTTCGCTTAAACGCCGAAAAATTCAGTTAATTTCTTACATTTATATTACATGTATATTTGCTTTAAATTCTAATATCAAATGAACATTTTACTAGTATGAATGTTCGAGTGTTTAATCCATATTAGAGATTGTTAACTCGAAAAATGTGTACCCTGAAAGGAACAGCTATGACTGCATTACTGAATCAACACAACAAAATGATTCGCGGAGAGCAGATCCATAAGTCCTGCTCCTCGTCGAAAGGTATCCAAAAGTCCGCCCAAGAGAAATTGCGTCTTTACGAATTAAACGTCATTTTTTCAATGGAATTGAATTGGGCGAATGTAAAAATTGAAAGATAAGGGACAAAGAACCATAGAGTACATATCAGTGTTATTTCACCAGCATTTTGAACTCTTTCCTCCATAGTCAAAACAACGCTTATTCAACTAAACATAAGGGAAATATGCTGCATGAAGCCAGATGAAAGACTTAAAAATAGATGTGAGTGTCAAACAGTTGTTATCCTGACCAGACACCGCGTGAGTCAACATCTAATTAGGATTCGGAATGTTAGTAACGCCTTAACGTCTTTTATCAACATACATTAAAATTTCTGTTTTACGACCACTAATTACATACAGTGTTTGTTAAGTAACAGAACAGAACACAACACAACTTTTATTTCTCGAATTCTACATAACATAGAATATATGAGGTACAACAAAAAGAATATAAGTAATTACTGTCACGTGATTTTTATAGTTTAACTAATATATTATGGTAATGGTTTGGGGGGGGGGGGGGCGTGCCCGGTAGTAAACTCTTCCAGACCTCGGTATTCGTAAGCTGCGAACCAAAGAAGGCTCCCACCTCCCGACGACCGATATCTGTTCAGCGTAATGCGTGTTAATGTATAGTATTATGCTTTCATACAGCGACATTGTCGCCTTTTTTAAAATTTTATAGTTAAATATAAATATGGCTTTGCCTTTAAAAATCATCTTTGAGATAGGCCTATGTTATAGAGATACACTGTTGAGAAACTGTAATTCCTACTTCTATACCTGTCTGGAACCAGGGTCGCCTCGCTTGTAAAAAAAACAAGGAGCCAGAGCCTGTTCCAGACTGTTTTTTTGTTAATGTTATTAAAAATCTAGATACAATGTATATCGTATTTGAAGAGTAATTTTAGAAATTCGAAACAAGTCAAATATTATTTTTCCAATACAGGAAACGTTTGGATCATAGAACTGCATGGATCTAAGATCGAGCCTCACATGTATATACATGTTTCTCGTTACGTGATACAAGGGGCTGCTTATACATGTACCTGTAAAATAAGCATGACAATGTCATTGCATAGACCATGGTGCCCAACTTACTTAAACATAGCTGGGTACTTGAAATACTTATACATTGTACCTCGGAATTTTTTGTATTAACCTGAAGCTGGGCGTTTCAAAACCAAATGACTCCTACCACTATATACAATCAAATGTTAAACAGTAAAGAGGAGAAAAAACGTTATTCTTTCCCGTTTAAACGCAAACGAAACGCATCCCATTGCTGTAAAATATAGAAAATTACATTTTTTAAAAAAAATTTACTACTGGTTTTAATCTTCTTCTTCTTCTTCCGTTGCAAGGTCAGGAGTCAAAAAGACTGTAGTGTTGACCTGTGTTGAGTGATGGGACAGCCATCGCCCAGAGATTAAAAGACCCGTATATACAGTCTAAAACTGAGTGGCAAACAGTTTGGAGCCTGATCAGACGCCGGGTTACCCGGCGTCTGATCTAGCTCCAAACTATTTTCAACGGAAATGTAAGTTTTAGCGTAAACGCGTTTGTTGGTAAAGAAAATAATGTTTTCTCCATTGTATTACCCCTTAACAGCGATACATGTATATCGGTCAATAAATAAAGCTACAATTAAACCTCTCTATCTCGTCCACTAAACCGAAGACTAATTGATTGTATAAAATACAATTGACAACTTAAAGCAGTCTCCTGTCGTAATCACCCTATAATTTACACAATTTAGTGGTCATAATATAGGGCTTATACTGTGTATATATATAGTGAATCTAACACCACCGTGAGTGTCAGATAAGAATATCCCACCCGAGTTTTGAAGATATTTATGGAACACGAGGCTTTGCCGAGTGTTCCAAAAATATCTTCAAACGAGGGTGGGATATTCATCTGATACTCAACTGTGGTGTTAGATTTATTTTCTCACCTCGTTAACCCTAAAAACGCGTTTAACTTGCTATACAGTGGCGAGTTGTATTTTAAGGCGCTAATACATGCATGACGACGTCATGACGACGTCAAAACAACGGCAAAAACAACCAATCATAAAATAGTCCCATTAGTTCGGCTTGTCTGTCCGGACAGATATAGTGATTCTCGCTTTTCAGGGGTGCTATACCACATTTTGTTACTATAAATAGCAGTGCGGCAAACCTTGTCTGGTACGGTATCCTTCCGCCCGATTGGCTAAAAGCAAGGGAAAGGGACGTTACTCTTACAGAAATTCCCTAAAACTTAAATGGACCACAAACTACGTTTATAGAGAGAAATGAAACCGATAATTTTACAGTAGACTTTACAGTTGTCTGTGGCTTTCGACAATTCAATGATCCGATGTTTAAACCATTATTTATGTTACTATGTTGTTGTTGATTGTTTCACATGATCGAGTATGTATACGCGTAAGGTCACGTTCTTATATGACGTCGTTGACGTCGGTTGTTGTTATGGCTTGAAGGTAGAACGCATATAAAGGAAGAAATGGACGTTTTGATAACTTTTACTATTCAAAATCGCTTGGATTCAATAAAAACATTTGTATTTCTGATCTAAAATGGGACATGTTTTCTTCTTAAAACGTGTGTACAAATAAATGTTAAAGCCAAGCTGAAATAGCGCGACTTTTAAACAGCTGTTTGTTGCTATTGGATATGGAATGTGTGATTCGGATAAAAGTAGGTCTTTACAATTCCTTTAATTAACTCGTTTTAACGGTAATTTTAAGCGAGAAAAATAATCAAGCACGGCTTTTGGTAAAGACGGGGGATTCTATACCCTCGGTTTGTCTGTTCTTGTCGGAAACTCGCTAAAGCTCGTTTCCGACTGGGAACAGACAAACCTCGGGTATAGAATTCCCCGTCTTAACCAAAAGCCGTGCTTGATTCTATTAATCTAACACCACCGTGAGTGTCAGATAAGAACATCCCACCCGAGTTTTGAAGATATTTTAGGAACACGAGGCTCTGCCGAGTGTTCCAAAAATATCTTCAAACGAGGGTGGGATATTCATCTGACATTCAACTGTGGTGTTAGATTTATTTTCTCACCTCGTCAACGCTAAAACGCATTTAACTTGCTATACAGTGGCGAGTTGTATTTTAAGGCGCTAATGCTTGCATGACGACGTCATAACAACGGCAATAACAACCAATCATAAGATAGTTCGACTTGTCTGTCCGGACAGATTAATAGAATCAAGCACGGCTTTTGGTAAAGACGGGGGATTCTATACCCGAGGTTGGTCTGTTCCCAGTCGGAAACGAGCTTTAGCGAGTTTCCGACAGGAACAGACCAACCGGGGGTATAGAATCCCCCGTCTTTACCAAAAGCCGTGCTTGGTTATTTTTCTCGCTTAAAATTCCCCTTAAAACGAGTAAATTAAAAGAATTATAAAGACCTACTTTTTTCACGTATCACACATTCCATATCCAATAGCAACAATCAGCTGTTTAAAGGTCGCGCTATTTCATCTTGGCTTTGACATTTATTTGTACACACGTTTTAAGAAAGAACATGCCCCACTTTAGATCCCAACTCAGAAATACAAACGGTTTGCATTGAATTCAAGCGACTTTACATAGTAAAGGTAATCAAAACGACCATTTCTTTATTTATACGTTCTACTTTCAAGCCATAACAACAACCGCCGTCAATGACGTCACGTAAGAACGTGACCTTACGCGTAAACTCGATCATGTGAAACAATCAACAACAACCACATTAATCACTGTTTAAACATCGTATCATTGAATTGTCGAAAGCCACAGGCAAGTGTGGAGTCTACTGTAAAAGTCTCAATGTAATTTTCTTTGTGAACGTAGCTTGTGGTCCATTTTAAGTTTTAGTGTATTTCTGTAAGAGTTACCGCCCTTTTCCTTGCTTTAACGCAAATTGGGCGGAAGGATACAGTGCCAGACAAGGTTTACTGTACGGCTATTTATAGTAACAAAATGTGGTCTAGCACCCCTGAAAAGCGAGAAAAGGTTTTCTCGCTTTTCAGGGGTGCTAGACCATATTTTGTTACTATAAATAGCAGTGCGGCAAACCTTGTCTGGTACGGTATCCTTCCGCCCGATTGGCTAAAAGCAAGGGAAAGGGACGTTACTCTTACAGAAATTCCCTAAAACTTAAATGGACCCTAAACTACGTTTATAGAGAGAAATGAAACCGATAATTTTACAGTAGACTCTACAGTTGTGTGTGGCTTTCGACAATTCAATGATCCGATGTTTAAACCATGATTTATGTTGTTGTTGATTGTTTCACATGATCGAGTATACGCGTAAGGTCACGTTCTTATATGACGTCGTTGACGTCGGTAGTTGTCATGGCTTGAAAGTAGAACGCATATAAAGGAAAAAATGGACGTTTTGATAACTTTTACTATTCAAAATCGTTTGGATTCAATAAAAACGTTTGTATTTCTGAGTTGTGATCTAAAATGGGACATGTTTTCTTCTTAAAACGTGTGTACAAATAAATGTTAAAGCCAAGCTGAAATAGCGCGACTTTTAAACAGCTGTTTGTTGCTATTGGATATGGAATGTGTGATTCGGATAAAAAGTAGGTCTTTACAATTTTTGCTAAAAATCATTTTTTTGTCCTCAAATCAAAATGCAGGTGGCTATTAATCTAATTTAAAACTTTTCAAAATACTCCAGTAGAGGTTGTTTTATCGTTGATTTCCAAGTTTCCGTTTGGGCTTTACATTAGAGTTTCGACATCGCCGGTGTACTGTGAGGAGGATATGGTTAAATAAAAAAAATTGCTCCATATTACCTCATTGTATACATATAGACTAGTATTTCAAATGTTATTTAAGAGCATTGCGTTTCGTATATTATATTATCCTATCGTATTACAATATTACAGTGAGTATTATCCCTGTTGCGCGACACCGAATCCATGCCTCATTTGAGAATGGTGACAGTGTGCCGTTGGACGAAAGTAATAGAGACAGCTCCTGAAGGAACTTTCTGTGTTGCGTTTGACTTGCAGTCGCCAACCAGGTGTTTTTAAATGGCCTAATTTATCCTGAATGATAGGTCGCTGATGGGTGATAATATTGTGCAACATTTGTATGTCAGTTGTTGTTTCAAAGCAAATTTATGTTTCATGCATTAAAATATATTATTACAGTACTAGCCTCATTTGAGACAGGTGACAGTGTACTTTAGAACGAAGGCAATGCAGAAAGCTCCTTATGAACTTTCTTGTTTGCGTTTGTCTTCCAGTATGCAACCATATATATTTCTCACCTCTCGGACAGAGGTATCCCTAAATCTAGGGTGTGTGAGATTATAAGAATCCACCATGAGTGTTGATGTAGGATAGGAATTTTCTCCCCCGAGGGTCAGAAGGCGCATTCTGCTTTACTTTCAGCCTGCTTTAAGCTACCATGTACTAGAAAAAGAATCCGAAGATTTAGGAAAAATCCGGAGAAATGGCAGCCCTGCAACAGCCTACCTCCAACGAGACATGATTTCATTGTCGCTCAAGGGGAATATATACATATACCATAGGACTTAATGACAGGGCTACAAATATGGTTACTATGTCTATGGTATTTACTCCTTGGTATTGTACAGAATTGCGTATTTGCAATTTGTATTGGGTATTTGGGAATTTTCGTAAATGCGGTAATATTCATATTCTAATTAGGGATTCAAAAATACCTTTGCTTTTTATTACATTTCTTTTCTTTTCCTCAGTCCTTATGGTGAAAAACAATTGTCTTTTCCGCAATTTTAAAATATACCAATATGCAATGAGTTACAGTCAAATAGTTAACGTTAACCGCCAGAATTGCCTAAAGTCGAATTTGCAAACAGTTTTGATCCTGATCAGACGCCGCGTTACGCGGCGTCTGATAAGGATCAAAACTGTTTGACACCCGTTTCGATATTTCTTATGTCATATTCTCTTAGTTCTAACTTTGAAATGATATTGCAGACAATAATATTGAAGCAGACGACACAATAACGGTGTAGGGGTAAAACACTCAAAAACTAATTTGGCGAGAAAGGGTTAAGAGCACTATGGCCAGCGTAATGCCGAACACAGAGACATACATGTTTGTATGTCTCTGGCCGAACAGGAATGTCCATTTTCTTTCTTTAAAACTATACACTTCTAATATGGGACGAAATGGGTTTACAGTCAAATAAAAACAAGTAAAGTCAAACTTTTCGCCACTGTATCATGGCATGTTAACAAGCCATCAATAATACAGTAAAAACCTCTCTATTACGACCACTTAACCCTTTCCCTTATAGAAGCGACTTTTAGCACATTCATTTTATTCATCCGCTGAAGAAAGTAGTTCCAAATTATACCGTAATGAATATGTGTCATATTTAATACTTTACTTATTCTAACAGTTAATAGCTTAAAGCAGACTGAACGTAAAGCAGAATGCGCCTTAGGGCGCATTCTGCTTTACTTTCAACCTGCTTTAAGTAGTCATATATCTTCAATACTAGAAACAATGCTATCAGGTAAAGGGTTAAACGGAGGCTTATTATTTGTATGAAAGACAGGAGACAGCTTAACGCAAGGTGACAGTAAAACCTGAAGGAGCTTTCTGTTTCACTGTCACCTTGCTTTAAGCAGTCACATGTCGTATACATCTACTACATGTATACTTAACACAATTTTTTGGTCGTAATAGAGAGGTATACTGTATTACTAAAACCGTTACAGTATGGATCCATACGAGCCGATGAGTCATTCGTTGACTCGTCCCGATCTAACCAGTTTGTCATTCCTATGTTATTTTTTTATGAGAAACTATATTGATATATAAACGTTGAGAAATGTCGCCAATGGAGATAGAATAGCGTGCTGATTGTTTGTCACTTTATAGGCGTTTGAGACCAATGCAGTATAGCCGCGGAATAATTCGAAGACTCATTTCAATCCAAACTGCGTGACACCCTGGCAAGTAAAGGAAATTGTTGAATAGCCATCGACTTGTTGAAAGCGATGGATTTGAAAGAGAAAAACAAGCCAACAAAAGATAAAGTGAAGTAGAACACCATTTATAGATTTATGTTTGTCTGACATGTTTACAGGGCTGCCATAAATTGATCATGAAAATCCTAAGATTTCCAAATTTTCTATTTTTCAAACGCGATTATTTAAAGCAGGGTGAAAGTAAAGGGGTATGCGCCTTAATGCACATTCTGCTTTACTTTCAGTCTGCTTTAAGATACCATCTGCTAGAATAAAAATCCGAATATGTCGGAAAACTCCTGAGAAATGGCAGCCCTGCATGCAGTAAGTAGTTGATCAACATTACACAGTCCCGACAAATGATCTGTACACTTTAACTATATTAGATTCCCACATTCCAACATATAACCTATTGTCTGTTTCACTGTAAGAAATAGAAAGCGGCTGTTTTAGCCTGTCAGTCTCACTCAGTAGAATTCTCATCTTCGTGCAGTCATGGGTGATCTGGTGGATGTTATTCGAGTTTTGTCCACATACATAAACATTGCTTCTTCCGTCTGTAAATAAACCCCTTGCACCTTTAAGCGAGTCGTCGGAATACGTGGCCACAAGAGTTCCGTCCACTTTGACACAAACAACATTATGGCTGCTATTGTTAGAAACATACAACGTTGAAGTGTCTTGTCCAAATGCCACATAATAAGGCCTTGAAAACAATGACCTGCCTTGAGTGTTCGTTGACATTGTGTGAAGAACTACACCCTGTAAGTTGAGGACCTGAACCTTATTGAACAAGAATGAAACAGCAAGTTTGTCTTCTTTATAGTCTACACCATAACATGACTCTACCACATCTATAGTTCTTTCTATAACCATTGTGTCTGGTCTTGTACTAACTATTGCAATCTTCTTTTCATTCCGCATAGTGACAGCTACTTGACTGTTATTTATCAATGCAGCATCCCAAGGACCTGATTGAAATTTTAGTTTGGTCATCACATTATTAATGGCTGTGTCCACTAGTTTTATAGAACGATTCTCGAAGTCCACTAGCAGTATAGTGTTATCGGGAAATACCACTGTCCCTGTTATTGAACAATTATTTATGTCACATCCAACTTTAACATCTAAATCCATCAAACCTGCAGCTCTGACAATAGACCTAGGTCCGGCTTCTATGGATTTGGTTCCCTTTTCTATTTCGTCAATCTTTCCAAAAGTGTCTGGGTCCTTTAATATTTCCAAGATGTCTGGGTTTGGAATAAACTTCACCCTCAAGGTCTGAACTAAATGACAAGTCTCGTTTGTTTTCAACATATCCTCCAGCGAATGGATTTGATCCTTTGATTTCATGCAAAATGAAAACAAGTCACAGTAATGTTTTTTCATCTGAAGCTCGTGTATGTTTCTGAACATGTCTTGAACTTCCTGCTGAACGTAATAAATGCGGTAAGAATAATTTGTTTCAATGTCTGCAATATCTAATTTCTTACTTTCAGCTTTCTTGACTAGCTCTGCCTCGATCTCATTCAACACATCATTTATTTCTTTTCTATATTCTCTAACCTTTGTCACTACCCCTGAACAATCTTGATACGATGCCTCGACTGCTTGCTTCACTTTTTCTAACATGTCATTCGTGTTACTAGGAAACGCTTTTAAATGTTCGTCAGCTTGTTTGAAATCTTCATTGTTTCTAAGGTCTTTTGCCGCGTCTGGGATGTATGTAACCCGGGCACATGTTTGATGGTACATGCTTTTGCAGGCACTACATACCAATTCACAGTGACTCTGACAGTAATATTCTACCACTTCTTTGTCATGTTTATCACATTTCTCCGTGCACTTGTCCTTTCTTGCTATAGGTACTTGACTCTTCAACATCTGCTCCTTGTTAATGAGTTCATGATTCCTCGTTGGTTTGGGAGTTTTATGGACGTCATAACAAGCCTGGCACAGATAATCCTGACAATCCACGCACATTCCTACAGCCTCGTGAATCTCCCCATCCTCATGACAGGGCTGACACATAAGTTCACACAAGTCCTCAGAGCCTACACTGTCAGAAAGACGACGTTCTTTATCCTTGACAGTTGTCATTGTAGATCTATTTAGAACTCAATTCAGTGGTTCTTTTAAAAACAAATTTCGAGTTTTACTTTCACCCATAGCCTTTTAGCTCCTGTGATTAGACACATATCAACGTTCAAATGCTGAACTGTCATTGCACGTTATGTAGAGGCTTCCTGGTATGTGTATTGAATGTGTGTAAACTATCTTTAAATACCCCTAACCATTGCCACCATAGGCAACACAGAGCAAGTCACCCGTAACGTCGGATAAGGCATATATGGTGCAGATATATGAAACCACAGATTAAGCCTATGTATACCAATTATTTTATATATAGATACGCATTCGACGCATTTTATTTATTCCTACACTGAAGAGATTTGATCTATCTAAGTTAACTTAATTTAATGGCCATCCATTAAGAATTTTCCTGATGGTATCTGAAGGCAGGCTGAAAGAAAAGCGGAATGCACTGTCAAGCGCATTCTGCTTTACTTTCAATCTGATTTAAGGAACCATCTGTTTTCGATACTGAAAATAAGCTATGGAAGAAAGGGTTATCACTGAAATGTATCGTCTGCTATACATAACACAATAGTACATGCATTTTAAGTTTATACTTCAAGCAGTTTGATTGAGATGTAAATACTATACGTGTACGAGCAGTGTCAGAGTATGGATTCTGATAAACACTATCACTGTCTGATCTTGAACTATTAGTCCTGCAGCTTAACTGAAAGTTCTATAACAATTGTGCATTTTGTGATAAAAGCACCAAATTTGGAAGTCTAATAGTTCAACATATTCTAAACAAAATTAGATATTGAGCCATCATGATTTTTGAATATGGTGACCATGGCAACCATTTTCCAAAATGACCGCCAACGACAACTGTTTTATGGTCAATTCTCAAGCATAGTTACTTATAATGATAAACCACGCATATATGATCAGAATAGGGATGCTAATAATGCTTTATTTTGTTTGTTTGTGTCCTTTCTGTCATCTATGGGCTAATTGGACGCCCAGAGAGAGGGGGCGGATACAGAGAACCCGGGCGTAATGCCCTACTTTTATTATCGACAGAGTTCTTTGATGCTTTTAGATGCCCAGTGTAAGCACTGATATATCAAACCTCGATTTATAAAGTCTCATCTGAAGGACTTGGTCATGGGTGGATCAAACTCACGACCCCTGACATCGTAATCGTGTGATTTACCCCTTGACATCGTCCGCCGGTATGTGTTAATAAAAATTCAAGATGTCCGCCATATTTTCATGATTCCAGCCATAGCAGGCATTTACTGCTAGCTGCAATAAAATTGCGCTGGTCAGTTGTTCTATATAAAATTAACCTCCCAGTGAGGACGACTTTTTCGTGGTGGGGAGATAAAGTACCTTCTTGATCACCGGGTCCGACGGGAGATTTACCCCTTTTGGGGCTACCAAAGCCGAACAGGTTCTGTGCTAGAGGCCAGACTTACGGTTCTCACATCCGCCAGATGGGACTGTATGTGCGGATTCCGTCTGTATACGGCTTTACTCGGGCATGTAAAGCAATCTAGACATTTTTAGGCCGGTTCAAAGAGATTAGGTTGTATGCCCTCCACAGTTGCGTTGCCAAGTGTTTACCACTGCTGCTGTTGACAATATTGACAATCCAAGTTCAACATCAGCTAGAGATTAGTTCCATGGTATTGCCATCTCTCTTCTTCAACATCCCTCTTTTGATGGTGAAGGGACTGACAGTAGTATTTTAGTACAAGGTGGACCAGAGATGCTGCAATTCCATAGATCGATTACCACAATCCTACACAGAGGCCCCCATCCCCCTTTCGCTAGTAATGTTAAGGTGTCACTGGTATCAGAAACCAGGGTAGAATCACTGACTAGAGACGACTTCAGTCAGCATACCAAGGACAAGTACCAGTGGCTTGGTAATGCAAGAGAGGATGTGAGAATTCAAGTCACGGGAAGTGATGTGTTGGATACTGCATCGGCTGCCTTCCATGAAAAGCATCAGCCACAAGGAACTCGAGCATTGTTTACCATACCTCTTTTCCCGTTTTTTCTTGAGAGTGTCCGTACTATGGCTATGATCAAGCATTCATTGGATCTTATTATTGCGGCCTTGGAAAATCTGAATTCTGGCCAAAGTGCTGTAGCCACATTTGACTAGCCATTGTATGCCCTGGCTGGACAAATCCAGTGGAAGTGGCCAGACAAAAATGGCGAAGACAAGCTTGTGATTAAGTTTGGCGGTTTGCATATCGAGATGGCAGCACTGAAGATGATTGGCAAATGATTGCAGGGAAGTGGCTGGGTCAATACCCTGGTACAGGTTGACATATCCTCTCCAGGTACAGCCAAATCGTTTCTCAGGGCGGCCCATGTATCCCGTATCAGAAGAGCGCATCAAATTACGGCAGCAGCTCAGCACATTCTGCAGAATCAAGCTTTTGATAACTATTGTCAGACACAAACAGACGAAGATCCTCTGGAGTTTAAAGCATGGTGCAGCCAGAGGGCAGAAAGCATCTCATAGTTTCAATACTGGACTATTGTACTGGAACTAGAGCTTCTGTCTGTGTACGATCACTGCGAGAGGTATCCTTCTCAACGAACATTGATGCCCTTACGGAACTAGGCAAATGATTTCATGCAATGGATCTAACGCAATATGCCAGATGGATCCCAATTCATCTGAGAGACATGGCTGAACTCCCCAGGACACACCCTGGCATAGATAAAAAATTCAGAAGACTAACAAGCTGTTTCCTCTTTTGCCATTGACCAGGCCCTAGGGCAAATTAATGCTTGCATCAAAGGAGATGGCGGTACAGTTGGTCTTACTGATAACCCTTCTGCGCTGATGCAGTGGATGTTAGCAGGACCAGAAGAAGCCACATCCATACAGGACTTTGAGACCATCTCAAACAAATCGGAAAAATCAAATGATACACGCCATCACGATCAAACGCCAAGTGTTCAGGTCGCGTTCACCAAAGATGTCCGCTCTATGGTCAGCCTGTCATGGAACATTTTGGAAACCCCTTTGCTCGACACAAAAGAAATGACTGGGCCTGCAGCCATTGAGGGGGTGAAGAAGATAAGAGAGCAGCAGTCTTGTAGAAAGAACAAAACCAGTACCATATCGCGAAATATATTGAACGTGTGTGTTACTCCAACCTTGATGCCAGTGTAAAAGGACAAGTAACAACCAATTTCTCTGAAACAATTAGACATAAAGCTCTTTTCAACGCTGTATATAGCTTGCCGTACCAGAGATGGCAAGCTAGACGAGTTCTTCCAGCATAAGAACCAGGCATGTCCGCCAGTTTTGTCTAATGGGGGAGGTCTCCATCTAGGGCTGACGAGTAATCTGCATTCATGCCTTGAATATGTCCACACTGCACATTCAGACAACCCAAAGGTAAAATGCATTATTCTAGATGGAACAGCCATTTATATGCTACATGTATGTTGAAACCAACTTCGGCAAAGACCTTTAAATAGTACGCCCACGATATCTTTGTCCCATATGGAGGCCCCTGGGGTGCACGGCCGAACAGGGGGTGGTATGAATACCACCTTATGGTCGGTCGGGCGCCCTGTGGCTGATGGGAACGGACCGAGCGCTACACAGGTCACCAGGATCCAGAACCATGGTACGTACAAGATAAAAGGGGGATTGCATTTGGACGCCTGGATTGTCGAATCTGAGCAAGGCTCGGGGATAGCCTGACAGGTTTTCGGTGGGAGCCCGAATCGGATAAGGTGCATCATGGATATGTTAACAGACAACCACTGGGAACCAGAAACAACAACACCTCCAGGACAAGACAGCATTTCCTCCTTCTCGACGACCAGCGGCAACAGAAGGCCCTTATCAGGGCCACCACAGCAAAGTCCACTCAATAATAGGCATGATGCTGACCATTGTCCCAATCCTGAGACAATGGGATGACGCATCTGATAAAGCTTATGCGGGACTATAAACCTTAGCAGAAACAACAACAACTTTGTCCCATACCTTGCCAAAATGCATGAAAATGTGTCGCGTCTTGATGTTGTGTGGGACCGCGACATACCTGAGTCTTTGAAAGCTGCTACAAGAGCAAAACGCAGACAAACGAGACGTAGGCGTCTGATAGCTAAATGCTGCTGCAATACCCAAGAATCGGTAGAACTTTTTCAGAGTCAATAGTAATAAGACAGATTTGTTTCACTTTCTTTCTGATGTTCTGCTCAATTGGGTTGTGCAGGAAGACAAGCAGATTGTTGTCACAGTTGATGCAGAAGTCTGAAGCAAACCAACACTGCCAGATCTGGATTCATTTGTTCATGCAAGCACAAGAAATCCGATAGTTGCATGTTATTTCATGAGGCACATTCAGCAAGATATTGTCACCGGAATATCATGATAACTGTTGATTCTGATGTTGTGGTACTGGCCGTGGCAGTGGCACACAGTATTCAGCAGGAAGATGGGCTTTGGTTGGAGTTCGGGACTGGAAATAGTTTTCGTTACTTAGCAGCCCATGAAAACACAGCTGGACCAGGGCACGAAAAGGCACATGCACTTCCGGTGTTCCATGCTTTGACGGGCTGTGACACCGTTTCAATCCTTGTTGGCCACGGAAAAAAGACAGCATGGGCAGTATTCTCTGTCTTTCCAGCACTTCCACATGACATATTACAACTGTCGTTCGCTCCATCAGACATGCTCCCAGAGGTAATGACCACCACTGAGAGGTTTGTCATCCTGCTCTGTGATCGAAGCAGCACATATGCATATATAAACAAGGCAAGGATGAAGTTATTTGTCAAGAGACACAGTGTGGAATCGATCCCCCGCAACGAAGACTGCCCTAGAGGTGCACGTTAAGAGAGCCAAGGGGGGTCATGTGTGGGGTCAAATGCTAGTGTCAGCCCTAGAACAACCATCACCGTGTAAACGGGACAGGTCAGCTGAACTTAGACAGCTGAGGGGAAATATCAACCCTTCTCGACACGTATACCAGATGCATGGCAGTCTAGCAAATCGTTCCCTGCAAATGTCAGAAAGGTTGTGTCAGGCAGTGCAAGTGCAAAAAGGCCACCGCAAGCGGCAACATAATACACCCGTGACATCAGACCAGTACGAAAATCAATATATGTCTTTCCTGTATAATATGAAAGTTCCGTTTGAAATTTGGTTTCAATAAGGCAATCAGAAGTAGAGTTATCATTCAGAAACCAGTTTGAGCTGAAAAATCATCAGACCATAACCAAAAGCAGGAAGTGTCTAATTACCTGTATGATGAGAAAGCTTACTATGAAATTTGATAATTATACCTTTTATATTAAGTTGTTGTCCTGAAACCAATTTTGTTTTAAAATTTTATGTATATAAAGGGGCATAACTCGATCCAATAAAAATCATTCAACCACAATCAAAACCAATAGGTGTCTTTCCTGCATGATAAGAAATCTTAGTATGAAATTTTGTTTCAAAACGGCAAACGGAAGTAAAGCTATCATCTGAAAAACAGTTAGAGCCATCAAATACTAAGTATGTAAAGGGGCATAACTCAAGTGAAATTAATTGAACCGTAACCAAAATCACTAGGCATCTTTTCTGCATCATAGGTAAGCTACATATGAAATTTGGCTGCAATCGATTTAATGTTACCCCTCATAAATAAGAAATTTAACTCATATAAAATTTCGATGGTGGCCATTTTGGAAAATGGCTGCCGTGGGCGCCATTTTGAAAATTCACGATGGCTCAATATCTAATTTTGATTGGAATATGTTGAACTATTATATTTCAAAATTTGGTGCTTTATCACAAAATGCACAATTGTTATGGTTATCTGCCTCACTATATTTACAATTCACTTTTGTATAGTCGTATATGGCCAAGCAGTAAAAGGGTTCTGGGAGAGGAGTGCTTTTAAAACTTCTTCACTGCCGTTTACTCCGAGTAAAAGGGTTATCTGAAAACCGTTTGGATCTAGATCGTTAGCCGACGTCTGATCAAGTTCAGGAAACTGTTGTGTACTCATTACGATATTTCTTTTGATTAGTCGATTTACCTTAATTTAAAACATTTTCAATAAAGCAGGCGATAGTGTGTTAACTCTTTGAACCCTAGTCCCGCATATAGGCGTGCCTTTCAAACAGTGTACATGTGAATAGTACACTTGTCTTATGCAAACAGTGAAGACCCTGATCAGAGGGCTCCGAAAGGAGCCCTCTGATCAGGGTCTTCACTGTTTGTCATAATGCCAAACATTGACAAAAACAACCCTTAAAAGTAAGAAATGGACTAGACTTAAATGGAAACTGGAATTGTTCATTAAAAGTTTCAGGGAGGAAAGAGTTAATACAAGTGCTGTCAAGACAGTGAAGAATACACTCATGGCAGTGAAGGGGTTAAAGAATATGAAAGTAGATCTCTGTCAGAAATATCCTGTACTTACAGTCAAAGGGCACAATAATTTTAAAAAAAAAGCTAGAAACCAACGCAACATGGGTTATACATCCGACTAACCCTTAATGTGCTGGAAAGCAGTGTACATTTGTATGTACATTATGCAGTGTAGATCCTGATTAGAGCACTTCTGAAGACGCCCTCTGATTATATGTCGGCGCCGGACAGCTTGGAATCAGTTGTGGCGCTAATTAATTGTGCGTCTCATCTGGAGATAAACTGTCCCTACAGATATATAAATATATTCATAACAACACTAACAGCCATTGCCGCGAACGGCGGCTAATCTGCCGAAAATTTGATTGCAGCTCTCCCACCTGAGCCTGTAGTTATTTTACATGTAATGTCTTTAAAATACTTTTATTGTTAAAAATATCTATTATTACCTGTTTAGTTTGTATTATACCTACGATTAACCTCATGCATTCATGTGAAAACATCGATGTACTGAGTGAAATAAAGAATTTGAATTTGATAAGGGTATGCACTGTCTGTTTGTTTTTTCTTTGTTTCTATATTGTACCGGGCCAGGGCTGCCATATCTCCGGAATTTTCCTAAATCTTTGGATTTTTTTCTAGTACATGGTAGCTTAAAGCTGGCTGAAAGTAAAGCAGAATGCGCCTTAATGCGCATTCTGCTTTACTTTCAACCTGTTTTAAGCAGTCATGTGTCTTCAAAACAAGAAACAGTATATTGGGTAAAAGGACGATTAGTAAAATTAGGTTTGAAATCTTAGGATTTTTATGACCCTGGTAGTCCATTTGAAAGATTCGGTGCAAATATCATTCATAAGCACGATTCTTTCTTACCTGTTTCAATGTTTATGAGTTAACGTGTGTATTTAAACCAGCAGATTATATATCTATATTTATATATAGCGAGAAATTTGTCTGCTCCCATTTCCTCTGCTTTAATATCGTCTGAATCGAAAGTGTCGTCTGAAATATCATATCAAATTCGTATTTAACCTTTATCATGCTGAATTGTCGTCTGATTAAAATATCGTCTGCAAAAATAATAGCAACTTGTTTATATCTTTTTTACCCTTGTTAATTGGTTCATGATTCCTGGTTGGTTTGGGTGTTTTATGGACGCTTAAAAGACAGCAGATTAAATTAATTGGTTCAAGATTCCTGGTTGGTTTGGGTGTTTTACAGATTAAATATCTCGAGTTTAGTATTTAGGATCATGTTGGACTTTAAACATACACGTTAACCCAGTGTGAGCTCTTTGCATGATGGGTAATTTTATCGTTTGCAACAAGTGTCGTCTGGTATTTAGTGGTCTCTAATAGAATTTTCTACATTACAGGATCACAATGTCAAAACAGTTTGGATCGTGATGAGACGCCGAGTTATGCAGGATCTCATCTGAATCCAAACTGTATGCAAAGGTTATCACTGTGGCATGTACATGTACGCAACCTGTGAAACCCTTTTATTCATAGCAGGGTACCAAATCACCTACATCTCATTACCCCACAGCCTGTTTCGAGTTTTGAAACAGGTGACCACTTAAAGCGGATTGAAAGAAAATCAGAATGCACCTAAGGCACATTCTGTTTAATGTCCAGCCTGCTAGGATATGAAAACTATTTGTTATGGTGCATATTCATGACTAAAAAGTGGAATTATTTTCTTCAGTGGAGAGGTAAAAATCAAATGCATGAATAATTAGGGGACAATGTGTTAATATATAAATTAAGATTTATCTTGGTCTTTTCCTCAGTTTCTCTATATGTCAGCTATAAAATTAATAAAAAACCTTGACCTAGATTACATTCCAGCCAGAAACATAAGATCTTAAAAATGTAAATTATATAACAACTACTGGGTAATATTTTGATAGCATACAGTAAAACATCTCTATTACAACCATTGAAACAAGGTTAATTGACTGTATAAAGCGCTTGTGGACGAGCAGGTTTGGCCAGGAGCCCAAACAAGGGCCACTATGGCCCTAAATCGCTCACCTGGTACACCATGCCAAACTTGACCTACAGTGACCTAGATTATGACTTGCCATGACTCGCAATCAAACACGATTTTCCAATGATTTGACCTAGTTTTTGAACGGACACAATCCATATTTGATTTTTGACCTAGATTTGATGTAGGCAAACATTCTGAAAATATTTCATGCAGATCTAGTGAGATTTGTAGCTTCGATTAGGTTAACACTGTTTTTCTTTGATTTGACCTAGTGAGCTAGTTTTCAACCAGACATCATTCAAAATTAACTGAGCTAGATATCAATGAGGCAAACAAGTTGAGCAAAATTCATTTAATCCAATGAGAGTTTTAGCATCTACAGTGTTAACAAGTTTTCCCTATGATTTGACCTAGTGACCTAGTGTTTGACCCTAAATGACCAATATTTGAACTTGACCTAGGTATCAATTAGGCAAACATTCTGACCAAGTTGCATAAGGATCAGATGGAATTTAAAGCTTCAAGAGTGTTAACAGGGTTTTTCTATGATTTGACCTAGTGACCTAGTTTTTAACCGGACATGACCCATATTCAAACTTGACCTAGATATCAATAAAACAAACATGCTGACCAAGGGTCATCAAGATCCAATGAGATGTGTAGCCTCTAGAGTGTTAACAAGGTTTTTCTATGATTTGACCTAGTGACCTAGTTTTTGACCGAACATAACCCATATTCAAACTTGACCGATAACTCAATGAGACAAACAATCTGATCAAGTTTCATCAAGATCCAATGAGATTTGTAGCCTCAAGACTGTTAACAAGGTTTTTCTATGATTTGACCTAGTGACCTAGTTTTTGACCGGACAAGACCAATATTCGAACTTGACCTAGATATTAATGAGACAAACATTCTGATTAAGTTTCATTAAGATCCAATGAGATTTGTAGCCTCTAGAGTGTTAACAAGGTTTTTCTATGATTTGACCTAGTGACCTAGTTTTTGACCTGACATAACCCATATTCAAACTTGGCCTAGATATCAATGAGACAAACATTCTGACCAAGTTTCATCAAGATCCAATGAGATTTGTAGCCTCTAGAGTGTTAACAAGGTTTTTCTATGATTTGACCTAGTGACCTAGTTTTTGACCGGACATGACCCACATTCGAACTTGGCCTAGAATTCTACTAGACAAACATTGTGACCAAGTTTCATGAAGATTGGATGATATTTGTAGCTGCTAGAGTGTTAACGAACCAATTGTGGACGGACGGACGGCGGACGACGGACATCCAGCGATCCTAAAAGCTCACCTTGGCACTGCCAGGTGAGCTAAAAACCCAATATTCCACTAGAGGATTACGACATTTATTAGATGGCTTCCGCAGATTATGTGATAAAAATAGTTTGTTCATTCAAGGCATTGGAATAAATAATAAGAAGTCAATGTCTCTTAAAAATAATTTATTTCTTTGTAGGCTTCAAGCCTACATAAATATAACACACACATAGATATGTAGTAAATATCCCCCTTTTCCCATAAATAACAATGCAGTGTGTATGTGCATTTACCAGGCACTAGCAATGTGGAAAAACAAACTAGCAATCTAAAGGCATATACATGTACAGTAAAACCTCCTCGAACCCATTACCCCATAGCCTGTTTCTATTTTTGAAGGTAGATGATCACTTAAAGCAGGTTGAACATAAAGCAGAATGTACATTCTGCTTTATTTTCAGCCTGCTTTAAGCTATCATCTGCTAAAATATACAAAATATTTATTATGGTACATATTATTGACTGCATAAATTGTGTCTATTTTCTAAAATGGGGGAATAAATCAAAGGTGTAAAAAGGTGTGTTTATGGGAAAATGGGTCAACCCTTTACTCCAAAGGTACACTTTTTAAACCTTTCTTTTATTTCTCTACTGAAGAAAACAATTTCAATCTATACAGTCATGAAATGCAGTATGAGAAATGTTTTTTATACCCCAGCGAAAGGTAGCTTAAAGCAGGCTGAAAGTAAAGCAGAATGTGCCTTCAGGCACATTCTGCTTTACTTTCAACCTGCTTTAAGTGGTAATCTGTCTTCAAACCTAAAACAGGCTATAGGGTAATGGGTTAATCAACATTCAAATAAGCCTAATAGTTGTAGTTTTTTCCCAACTGTTTTATTTTTTAATGCAGGACAAAAGTAATACAGTCTCAGACTATTCCTTTCAGCATTACTTCTGTTGGGCAATAAGAGTTCTCCTGCATGAAAAAGCCACTTAATTTTCAATACCTCAATTCTATCTTTCTACATTAAAACCTCTCTATAACGACCACTAAAAGAATGGCTAATTGTTTGTATAAACGACTGGTGACAGCTTAAAGCATGGTGCTAGTAAAACAGAAAGCTAAAGGGGATCTCTGTTTTACTGTCACCTTGCTTTAAGCAGTCACTTGTCATAAATACATAATACACAATTTAGTGATCGTAATAGAGAGATTTTACTGTAGTTTGTTTCTCGAGAGAGGTTGTTATGTACAGGGAATGTTATAGCACAACATTCATGTATAGTTAACCATTCCTCCATAGTCTGTATCTAGTTTTGAAGCCAGGTGGTCACTTAAAGCAGGCTGAAAAAAAAGCAAAATGCACCATAAGGTGCAATTTGCTTTTTTGTTAAGCCTGTTTTAAGCTAACTTCTGATAGAATATAGGAAATCTTCCTCATGGTACATATTCATGAGTTTATAAAGTCACTTAGTAAAAATATCAACTTCAATGGAGGAATCAATTAAAGGCATAAAAATGTTCATTTATGGGATAATAACTTGTTCAATGTCTTTTATATATACTAAAAAAGCCCAGAAAACTATGGAGGTATCTAAAGAGAAATGACATTTTTATTTGGAGAAAAAGTAATTCATGAAAAGCAACTTTCTGAATACTTTAATTCTGCATCAAGCTGCCTGTTGTTTTAAACAACTACTTAAGTGACCATTCAAAAATACTTTTATGTATTGTTTTTTTAGGCCCTTCCATGCCTTTCTCCCACAAACATCATGTGCCACTTATTCTTGCTATTGGAGTTTAACCCATTACCCAATAAATACGCCTTTTTACGCCTGTAATTTATTTCTCCACTCAAGAAAATAGTTCCAATTTATATAGTTATGAGTATATATCTTTAGAACTACATGTATTTCCTTTATTCTAGCAGATGGTAGTTTAAAGCAGGCTGAAAGTAAGGCATATTCTGCTTTACTTTCAACCTGCTTTAAGTAGACCTCTATCTTCAAAACTGAAAACAGGCTATGGGGTAATGGGTTAAAGACAATTGACAACTGAAAGAAGAGCAGAAAGTTCCAACAGGAGTTTTCAATTTTACTTTCATCCTCCTTTAAGCATTAAGCAATTATTTAACCCATTACCCCATAGCCTGATTCTAGTTTTAAAAACAGGCGACCACTTAAAGAAGGTTGAAAGTAAAGCAGAATGTGCCTAAGGCACATTCTGCTTTACTTTCAGCCTGCTTTAAGCTACCATCCGTTAGAATATAGAAAACATTTCTTGTAAAATATATATTCATGACTGCATAAATTGGGAGTACATTCTTGAGTAAAGGAATTAATTAAAGGTGTAAAAAGGTGTATTCATGGGGTAATAGGTTAATTAAATGTTTGCAATGATAGCTGTACAGGATAGGGCTAACAACTAACAGTATCTGTTCTAAATACAACATTTATATATCCTAGTCTAAAATTACACAGCAAGATGACTAGTATGCGAGTTGTGATAGGAAAGGAATGTCTATAAGCAATATTTGGCAACAAAAGCGTCTCGTTCTAATTGTCAAGGTTATTATATAATGTATATACAGTGGTAAATACGCTATTCCTACCCATTTAAGCGTTAATCTATGCGCAAGAAACGCATAGTGAACGGTTATCGAAAGGCTAACGCCTAACAATTTTAACGCGTTTAAACGCGTTAATAAACGATTATACCACTGCAGTCTCAACTAAGGGGTCCGTCAGCTAAGTGATGACCCTTTCATCCTGGCTCTTTTAAACGCGTAAAGAAATGCATAAAGAATTGGCTAAGAAACTCCTTTAAAAAAACCGGATAATAAACGTGTAAGAAACGCTTAAGAAACGCATAAGAAACGCTAAAGTGGGTAGGAATATCTTATTTACCACTGTACATGTGCAGTTAACCCTTCACTTCATGGATACACATTTCACACATGTAATTTATTGCTCCACTGACGGAAATAATTCCATTCTATACAGTAGTGAATGTGCACAATAATAAATATTTGCTATATCCTAGAAGATATACCTTAAAACAGACTGAAAGTAAAGCAGAATGTGCTGTAAAGCAAATCTTGCTTTACTTTCTACCTGCTTCAAGAGGTCACCTATCTTCAATATATGTTTCTGAAAAGACTATGGAGTAAAGGGTTAATTCTGTGTCATTGACATCTATTACAATGTAATCAGGTACAGCGGGCAAGATGTTATTCTTTCTCATTTAATTGACAGGTTCATGAAATTTTAAATGATTGATTAAATCTGATCTGGCACTAAACTGTTTGCAATGGACACAATTTTATTCAGCAGAAATGCATTTATTAGGAAGGAATAACATCTTTCTCTCTGTATAGATAAACAACTAGTTAAATCTGTATACAGTAAAGTCTCTCTATTACGACCACTAAAACGAAAGGTAATTGACTGTATAAAAGACAGGTGACAAGTTTAAAGCAAGGTGAAAGTAAAACAGAAAGCTCCTAAAAGAGCTTTCTGTTTAACTGACACCTTGCTTTAAGCAGCCACCTGTCGTAAACACCTTAATTTCAAAGCAATTTAGTGGTCGTAATAGAGAGGTTTTACTGTATATGATGGAGCAGCAAAACCATGCATTTCGATGCCAAATGAAATTACATGTACATGTATAGCATATTTGATAAAGTGTACTCGCACATGTTTTGCTGCTCCTTTTGCAAAAATTGATTTAATGAATTACTGACCAAACATATTTACCTTATTATGCAATAATTATTCAGCAAAAAATCAGTGATTTATGCAGTCTGGATTTCACAAGTTTATCTTGATATTCTATAAACCATTTCCTTTATAGAAACAACTGTTCATGCTTTGAGCTTATCCATACCCTATACAAGTAGTTTACCTGTAAGTATTACACTTGCCCTATGCAAACAGTATAGACCCAAATCAGAGAGGTTCTTCTGGATCTCTATGACGACGGTTTGCACTGTTTGTATTTTTGTGGTAGCAAGCCTAAATAGTAAGAAATGGACTAAACTCAATCGGGAAATACACATTACCAGTTGACAGTGCGATACAGAGTGATGTATTTAGCTCGAGACGTTTTTGGCGGAAATAGCCGATCTGACGAGCGCCTTGGCGCGAGTCTGATCGGTTGTTTCCGCCAAAAACGTCGAGTCTCGGAGAGCTAAATGCAACACTCTGTAGCACTGTCAACTGGTGATGTGTTTATTATATGCCTTGAATACAGTCCAGAAACAACTAAATAGTTGTTTAAATCATTTTATATCCAAAATGTTTTAGTTATTTGAAGCAGAAAATGATTTTTAACATGCCACAAAGACTAACGCGGCACTTTTACATGGACGTAAATGATGTCACGTTAAATCGAAAGCGACGTCAGAGTAAAATACAAAGTGGCTGATACAGACTCTTGTATTTTACACGGCAGATACACGCGGAAGTGTTCGATATCATACGAAGGCATATAATAATTGGCATTATCTGTCAAGGTATTTCTGTTTTACTCTGAATATGTATGAGTTCCTAATATAGAACATCTTTACAAATAGTTTGTATCTAGATCTACATCTCACAAATAGCAAGTTTAATCAGGATCTAAGTAGTCCTTTTGACAATAATGCTGCAAATTGAGGAATGATAGGATCAATTTCAGCAGACAACATTTGAGCACTACTCTGTACCAAGAACACTAATCAAATGAAAGAGTAACCTTCAATAGGGTTACATATTTCAACACCATGGACCTATCTAAAATATACTCCAACATAATATTTGCAAACAGTGCAGACACAGATCAGCGGGCTCCTATAGGAGCATCTAATTTGGCGTCTACACTGTTTGCTAATTTAAACCAGTATTTATTAAACTATCCAAAATTCCATGTCCATGTTTTGGTAACTAAATTGAGCCACAAGGGAACCTAATAGCCCACAAGAGTTACTTAGTGTCGAAAGAGGTAAAAAAAAAGAAAACATTTTTAAGGAAAGTGCTGCCAGACGTGAATCATAACTTGACATACTATACTCTACCATGACAACTTTGAATGTGTTTCCCTCATGTCTGTAAAATCTGTGTTGAGCAACCATTTAACCCAATAAACCAGGGCTGCCATAAGTTGATCATAAAAATCCTAAGATTTCAAATTTTCAATTTTTCAGACGCAATTTTACTTATCGTACCTTTACCCCATAGTCTGTTTCTTGTTTTGGAGACACATGACTTCTTAAAACTGGTTGAAAGTAAAGCTTTACTTTCAGCCTGTTTTAAGTTACCATCTGCTAGGATAAAAATCCGAAGACTTAAGAAAAATTCGGAGAAATGGCAGCCCTGATAACCTGCTTCTAGTTTTGAAGACAGGTGGCCACTTAACCCTTTATCCCATAGCCTGCTTCTAGTTTGAAGACAGGTGATCACTTAAAATAGGTTGAAAATAACTCAAAATGCAGCTTAAGGTGCATTCTGCTTTACTTTCAGCCTGCTTTAAGCTAACATCTGCTAGGATATAGAAACAATTTGTTATGCTACATATTCATCACTGTATAAACTGCTTAAAACAATTTTCTTCTGTGGAGGAATCGATTAAAGATGTAAACATTTGTATTTGTGGAGGAATGTGTTTAAGTAGATTGACTGTAGGGCAGAATGTGCCTTAAAGAGCATTCTGTTTTACTTTCAACCTTCTTTAAGCAACCGTCTGTCTTTAATACTGAAAACAAGTTATATAAGTATATGGGAGAAAGGGTTAACGAAGAACAAAAAATAAAATTAAACACTCCTTTATGAGCTTTCTGCATTACTTTTGTTCTGCATTAAGCTGCAACCTATCTCATTAATAATTTGGCACTATACACAAATTAAACTGTTTGTCATATATGTATATCAATGAACATTAATCTGGGTTGTCCCAGTGGAATAAATCCCTTGACTCAGAGCAATTAGTTGGTAATGCTCCAGTCAATCAGTAGAGTTACATGTAATCTACTACATGTATTATTTATGTCATATGTCTAGCTTTCTACAAAAGCTATTGAAGTTCTGTGAGCTCCAGATAAGGAGAGGATTTCAAAAAATAAAATCTTTATTTTTACATTAAAACCTATGATGTCATTACTCATTAGACTCTACCCTTTGAGGCAATTCTAATGAGTACAAACATCATATAGTGGAGAAGACGTTATTCTTCCCCAATTAGTGTTTTAGGCTAAAACTATTATTCCCATTGCAAACAATTTGGAGCCAGATCAGACGCCGGCTAACCCGGCATCAGATCAGGCTCCAAACTGTTTGCCACTCAAATTGAAATGAAAAGTAAGAATTTTCAACAAGTTTTCATTTTCTATGTTTATTTGCAAAACATTTGCATTTTGTTTGCATTTTAATGGGAAAGAATAACCTCTTCTCCACTGCAGGATTTGGTGCTGAAATAAGTGATTTCTTTAGGCTGAATGTAGTTGTATACCAGAGGTCAGGAAATCCCTCTATTTTCTGTGTGTCTGATGGGTATATGTACAAAATAAAGCCTTGCTATGACATCAACTCTAACAAGGCCTTTCTGCTTTTCTTCTATCTAGCTTTAAGCAAGCACATGAATTAATTATAACCACTATTGACTATTGATAAAAGGGCAGGATGGAAGTAAAGCAGACAGATCCCTCCTGAGTTTCCTACTTCACTTTCATTCTGCTTGAAGCAGTTTCATGCCTTAAAACCCTAAAAACAAAATTGTTTTGATTTTTTCTCCTCCATTTCAGTAGATTCTGTTATAACAATGGTTCTGTTCCATTCCAGTCCACTTCTGCACCTTCCCACCTGTTAGAGAAAATAACATTCAAATGATAAAAACAAGGCACAAATGAGTTTTTGTCAAACTGATAATGTTAAAAACAAGGATTTCAGAAAAGGGGAATATTTCAAAAACATTTTTTTCTGCAATAAGACCTATGGTGTTACTACTCATTAGAATGGTCTCTTCAAGACCATTCTAATGAGTTGTGATATCATAAGATTTGATTCTCAAATGAGTGGGAAAATGTTGGATGTGTTAGTTTACTCCAATATCTGGAGCCCTGCAAGGCACAAATGATTTTATGTCACACTGATAATTTTGGTCGTCAACTTTGTTTGAGCAACATATTTTGTGTCAAGGAACTTTTCTATGAAGTTAGAAGTATATCCATTAACTTGGTACACGTATATGTAGCAAACATTGTTTTTGCCTGCAAACAAAGGTTGGTAACTCTGTAAATTACAGATCAATAGGTGCTGTTATCAATATTATCTTAGATCTGTATGTCATGATTCTGCAATTTTTCCTGCGGAAAAATATCGTTAATTTGTCAGCAAATTGGGTAGAGTTTTACAGAAATACTCAATGGGAGAATGGTTAAAGGTAGTAATTTATATATGAGCCAACTGCTATTAAAATGACCCTTTAGACAATTCTCTCTGTTCCTAATAGCAAAAACAACTCACAAACCTTTACATAATCCACTTACAAATACAGCCAAACTTCGATATCTCGAACTCGGATATGTCGAACCACAGGTACTTGACACATACTTTATTATCTATGAACCCCCTCCCCCCTTAAAAAAAAAATAATTTTTTTTTTACTATACTTCTATTATAGATACAAGGTAAACAGCGCAATTCGACACCTAGTCTTTACTATCCACTTAAACTGATGCTAAAATAGACTCGATCGCCGATATTCTCTTGTGGTACCCTCGGGAAAAGATTAATTTATCAATATCTACTTTTTATTTCATCAAATTCCGTCAAATAACGCCACAGTACGTGAATTATAACGAAAATAAGCTTCAAAAAGTTTTATGTCGTTCTCTTGGTACAAAATTTATTGCCCAAAATAAGGGGTAATCTAGTCGGTTTGCACATTTAACGGCCTTTACGGCTGTAACTTTCACCTAATTTCATTAGAGCAAATGAGTTTGTGTCGGAACATGACCCTCTTCACTATCAGCTATATGAAATATACATGTAATTTGGCACGAAATTGACAAGTGAAAGACTCATTTCATTTTCAATGCCATTTTGAATACCGGAATGAATCGAATGAACGGAGCGATCTCATTGGTCAAAATTAAACAGGTAAAGTTTCTTTTAATTTTGCATTCTATGTAAATTATATAAAACTGATAATATTTCATTTAAAGATGATTTATAATATTTGGTGAAAGTTCCAGTGGCATAGGCCGTTTATTGTGGACAAATAACAGATCACCCCTACATGTACATTCGTTGCTATGTACCAAGAAAACGACATAAAACTTTTTGAAGCTTATTTTCGTTATAATTCACGTACTGTGGCGTTATTTGACGGAATTTGATGAAATAAAAAGTAGATATTGATAAATTAATCTTTTCCCGAGGGTACCACAAGAGAATATCGGCGATCGAGTCTATTTTAGCATCAGTTTAAGTGGATAGTAAAGACTAGGTGTCGAATTGCGCTGTTTACCTTGTATCTATAATAGAAGTATAGTAAAAAAAAAAAATTTTTTTTTTTTTTTTAAGGGGGGAGGGGGTTCATAGATAATAAAGTATGTGTCAAGTACCTGTGTGTCGAACATACCCATATTTCAAAGTTAAAACATGGCTAACGTGTACTTAAGTAATGTAATTCATATATCGAACAGTTCGAGGTCAGAGAGTTCGAGATATCGAAGTTCGACTATAAATAATCAAACTTCTACTTTGTCCTGATAAATGAGTTTTTTCAATAGTTTCCAAAATCATGAAAAGTGGTGATTTAAGACAGGGTGAAAGCAAAGTTTGTCATTTTCCTTATTCTCTTTGTATTGCATTTGTGTTTAGTTTTATCTAAACATGTAATAATTACGCCTTCCAACGGCACAAGATGTGGTCTCAGGGCTGCCATTTCTCCGGATTTTTCCGAAATATTCAGATATTTATTCCAACAGATGGAAACTTAAAACAGCCTGAGAGTAAAGCAGAATGCACCTTAAGGCGCATTCTGCTTTACTTTCAACCTGATTTAAGCATCAAGTGTCTTAAAAACTAGAAACAGACTATGGATTAAAGGTATAATCAGGAAAACCAGGCTTGAAATATTAAAAATTTTGAAATCTTAGGATTTTTTTTTATCAACTTATGGCAGGCCTGTGGTCTTACTTTGTTCTGATGCACAGCTCAAGCGGTGGAATAAGTTCATCCTCTGATGGTGGCTCAAACGGGATACGACTGCTGGTGGCTAAAATAGTAATAACAAAAATTAACCTCTGGGAAGGTCATCGAACATCAAACATTCTACATATACCTAAAAAACATTAAGTAATAATTCTGTAAAATCAATAAATAAACATAGTGATTACACTTCTAATGGAGCTTTCTGCTTTACTTTTATCTTGTTTTAACCCTTTATCCCATAGCCTGTTTCTAGTTTTAAATTTTTAATTAAAGCACAAAGAATATTCCTTAAGAAGCATTCTGCTTTACTTTCAGCCTGCTTTAAGCCTAACTGGAAAAGTACTTGAGATGCCTTTTATACATCATTTTGAGGTTTTCTAGTTAGGAACTACTTTTCTTGGTGAATAAACAAATTAGAAGAGTAAACATTTGTATTGATTGGGTAAAGGGTTAAAGTTATGACCTTTTTTTATCAGCACAATTATCCTCATTTCATATAAACATTTATATCAAATAAGAAAGTGTAGGGTTGTCCTTCAGTACATATGAGGAGGAAGGGGTTAACCCTTTAACCCTTTCCCCCATAGAAGCGCCTTTTAGAGCATTCAGTTTATTCCTCCGCTGAAGAAAATAGCTCCATTTATACGACATGAATTGAAGATGTATCATATGTAAAAGAATTTTTTTTCAATAGCAATGGTAGCTTCAAGCAGGCTGAAAGTAAAGCAGAAAGCGCCTTAACTTGGCCCTTAAGGCGCATTCTGCTTTACTTTCAAGCTGCTTTAAACATTTATTTTCAAAACTAAAAACAGGCTATTGGGTAAATGGTTAAGATAATCATTTTGCGCATTAAATTTATTCTTCCACTAAAGAAAACGGTTCCACTTTATACAGTCATGTATATGTATCATGATAAATATTATCTATATTCTAGCAAATTGTAGCTTAAAGCAGGTTGAAAGTAAAGCAGAATGTGCCTTAAGGCACATTCTGCTTTACTTTCAGCCTGCTTAAAGTGGTCACCTATTTTCAATTCTAGAAACAGACTATGGACTAAAACGTTAAGGCATCCTATGGCCCTAATGTGAAGGAAAGGGTTCCTCCATCATGTATGAGTTCTTTATCTGAAAGGGAAGTACAAGAATTCTGAAGAATCGGATGTGTTGCCATGGGAACGTAGAATTGACAGTGAAACTATGGTATTGATTACTGAATCATATCAAAAATGCATTGTAGAAGCACGGAATTATACAAGACGGAATCGCAACTCAGCGAAGTTGAATAGGTGAGCATCTGAGCTCTCGCGGCGGTTGAATTTTGTGAGATTATGTGTCACGTGACACCTTTTGCCTCGTTGTCTGCCATTTCTGGGGCGAAAATTTACCGACTCGAGTGTATTTATTGACATTTTAGAGGATATTAACGACTTGGTGGACATTCCTATCAATTGAGCTCAGCAAAAGCTCAAATCTGAGCAATCAAATGCTAGAGAACAATCTCAGATACAACTCAAAAGCTTTATAACCTTAGGGTCAGTATGAGATCAAGTGGACTTACATATGGTTAGTTTGATTTCTTCCTGTTGCCGGGCAAGGCCATCATAGTAGTAGAGATCAAATCTCTTCTCTGCCTTCCAGTCACTGGTCAGCTCTTTGCGTGTACAGAACAGAACACTGAAGTGGCTCTCACTGCATACCACCCACACTGGGTGCCGCGGAGTCTTTAGGTAGGTACCAACCTGCAAGCAATTATACAGAAAGCTGGTTCCCATTTCAAAGACAAATCTTAGTCAAGCTTTCCAGCTAAGAGTATTTCAGTATCTAACTTCAATAAGTGTCAACTAATTCTATGTTGTGACCACTCATATGAATCGTCTCTATGGTGGGAGAAATAAGGAAGAATATGCTGAAAATGGTAATTTATTTCACTCTTTATTTCTCTATTCAACAAAAGATTTTTTTCTGTATGACTGCTTAAAGTAAAATGAAAATATTAAACAGTCATGAATATGAACTACATGTATAAGAAAGATTTCCTATATCCTAGTAGATGGTAGCTTAAAGCAGGTTGAAAGTAATGCAGAATTTACAGTAATGGTACATTCTGCTTTACTTTCAATCTGCTATAAGTGGTCACCTATTTTCAATGCAATGTACTAGAAACAGGCTAAGGGGTAATGGGTTAAGACTTATACATGCATTGTTTATTCAATGATAGATTAACACAAGATTAACTGTAAATACAAGCGATGAAATGTGTTCACCTACCTGGCAAGATTTGTAATGCTCAAACAGAGACAGTAGTCCCACATCACAGCGTGAGACAATGCCCTTCAATATAGTGACATTGCCATCACCAGAGTCAAGCTCTATCACATCATTGAACACATTGGAGATGGCTCGTCCTGACAGGTACAAGTTCACCATGTCCTGAAGTAATATAAAGCTTCAAGCATTAATATAGTTGTTGTTGCAGCATGAGAGATGGCTCGTCTGGACAGGTACAAGCTTACCATGTCCTGTAGTAATATAAAGCTTCAAGCATTAATATGTAGTTGTTGTAGCACTAGAGATGGCTCGCCCTGACAGGTACAAGTTCACCATGTCCTGTAGTAATATAAAGCTTCAAGCATTAATATGTAGTTGTTGTTGTAGCACTAGAGATGGCTCGCCCTGACAGGTACAAGTTCACCATGTCCTGTAGTAATATAAAACTTCATGCATTAATATGTAGTTGTTGTTGTAGCACTAGAGATGGCTCGCCCTGACAGGTACAAGTTCACCATGTCCTGTAGTAATATAAAGCTTCAAGCATTAATATGTAGTTGTTGTTGTAGCACTAGAGATGGCTCGCCCTGACAGGTACAAGTTCACCATGTCCTGTAGTAATATAAAGCTTCAAGCATTAATATGTAGTTGTTGTTGTAGCACTAGAGATGGCTCGCCCTGACAGGTACAAGTTCACCATGTCCTGTAGTAATATAAAACTTCAAGCATTAATATGTAGTTGTTGTTGTAGCACTAGAGATGGCTCGCCCTGACAGGTACAAGTTCACCATGTCCTGTGGTAATATAAAGCTTCAAGCATTAATATGTAGTTGTTGTTGTAGCACTAGAGATGACTCGTCCTGACAGGTACAAGTTCACCATGTCCTGTAGTAATATAAAGCTTCAAGCATTAATATGTAGTTGTTGTTGAAGCACTAGAGATGACTCGTCCTGACAGGTACAAGTTCACCATGTCCTGTAGTAATATAAAGCTTCAAGCATTAATATGTAGTTGTTGTTGTAGCACTAGAGATGGCTCGCCCTGACAGGTACAAGTTCACCATGTCCTGTAGTAATATAAAGCTTCAAGCATTAATATGTAGTTGTTGTAGCACTAGAGATGGCTCGCTCTGACAGGTACAAGTTCACCATGTCCTGTAGTAATATAAAGCTTCAAGCATTAATATATAGTTGTTGTTGTAGCACTAGAGATGGCTCGTCCTGACAGGTACAAGTTCACCATGTCCTGTGGTAATAATAAAACTTCAAGCATTATTCAATATATATAGTTGTTGTTGAAGAACTAGAGATGGCTCGCCCTGACAGGTACAAGTTCACCATATCCTGTGGTATTAATAAAACTTCAAGCATTATTCAATACATAGTTGTTGTTGAAGAACTAGAGATGGCTAGTCGTGACAGGTAAAAGTTCACAAGTAATGGACCATTTTGTAAGAACACAATTTCTCACATAACTACCTTTGTTTTCTATAGCGAACAACAATGAAGAATATCCTTATCTCCAACATGTGTGAGATCAATTTGATGACGTCACTATAACGTCACTATTCATAAAGGCGTTTTGACCTCACTGGGGTTCCAAAATATGCCGATTGCTTTGAAAAATAACATAAATCTTTGGTTGTGTGAGAAAAAGAATCTGTCACTCGTCGATGTTTAAGACAAGTTGATCTCAAACTCGTCTAGAATAGAAAAGTTATTAAGCTCGCCAAGGCTCGCTTAATAACATTTGGATTGTAGACTCGTTTGAGATCAGCCTGTCTTAAACATCGACGAGTGACAGATCCTATATATCATGGCAGTGGAAAGCTTAAAGAGTTTATCATTTCAGAGGTCTATTCAACCATGTCTGCACGATAAACATTCACCCAAAAGACTGTTTATACTTTGGTATGCCTTATAGAGCATTCTGCTTTACTTTCAGCCTACTTTAAGTTACTATCTGCTAGGATCGAAATATTACTTTTGGTACATGTTTATGACTGTATAAATAGGAACTGTTGCAGCAGAAAATAGTTCCAATTTATACAGCCATGGCTTTGTATCATAAGAAACGGTTTCTATATTCTAGCAAATGGTAGGTTGAAAGTAAATCAGAATGCTCCATAAGGCACATTCTCTTTATTTTCAACCTGCTTTAAGTATACAGTCTTTCAACCTTAGAGTAAAGGGTTAAAGTAAATGTTGTCTTAGTTTCATCTTGCATTCCTTTCACTGGTCTTGTTAGTACATTGCGAATGGGAAATTATACATGGCAATAGTACTTACCTGAGTACAGTAACCATGAGCTCCCATTAGTTTGCCTGTAGGTTCATCCATATCTTCCTTTGCACTGAAATATAATATACAGTGCCAGCATTGTTATACAGTGGAGAATGTGTTATTCTTTCCCAATAAACGTGTTTACGTTAAAGTTTATTTCCACTGCAAACAGTATGGAGCCAGATCAGACGCTGGGTAACCCAGTGTCTGATCAGGCTCCAAACAGTTTGCCACTGAGATAAAAAATAATTCTAAGAAGTATCTAAAAAATTGACATTTTTTTTCGTTTCAGTGTTGTGCATTTCGTTTGAGCTTAAACAGAAAAGAATAAAGTTTTCTCCACTGTATATGGTTAAGCTTGTGGTTATCATTTCCTTCATAGAATCACCTCAGGATACATCTTACTATTCCTATATACTTTGACCCCACAAATGAATATAGACAGACAGTTTGGATTTCGGTGGAATTTTAAAGCAGAATAAAAGTAAGCAGAAGATTTCTTCTGCTTTACTTTCAGCCTGTTTTAACCAGTCGTCAGTCTGAAGCACAGTTGAGGAATAAAAGAAAATTCTCTTTTGGCTTTTTAAAGGAGCTTTCTGTTTTACTGTCACCTTAGTTTAAGCAGTCATCCATCATAAACACCTAACAATTGACACAATATAGTGGTCGTTTTAGAAAGTTTTACTGTTCATGAAAACTTACCTATCGACTTTACGAGACAATATCACAGAATATAACGACAACACAACTCCTCCTTGTCCATCAAGCTCAAACTGAAGATACAAAACATAAAGTTTCAGTCTTTTATCCACCAAACTGAAACTGTTTAGAAACACAATTTAACCCATTTGTGCCCAGTGGATTCTTCCATGTTTTATATTGGATTAGTCCATTTTTTATCAAAGGGATGCCTGGTCAAAATTGTCATTTTCATTTTGTCTTATATTGAAATTCCTATTAGCAAACAGTGTAGACTCTGATCAGACGCCGCATTATGCGGCGTCTGATCAGAGACTACACTGTTTGCCCATGTCCCATATATGGAAAATAAAAAAACAATTTTTTTCCCTTATCTCATGAAAATTGGTGCATGCATTATTTGTACTGCATTAAATGGTACAGCGGTTCCAAAACAGTACAAGCCCCAAGCCCTTCATGCAAGAGACAGACATAGAACAAATATCATCCATATAAAAAAACAAGAGTTGTCAGAGAGACAACAAAGCTCGCCGGCTGAGGGTAGGGTCACAGTGGTAAAACATTGTTCATGCAGAAAAAGGTATTGTTCATAGATTGTGCATACCAATTATAACAACTTCTGTACTGAAGCCTGAACGCTTTACCTTTCTGTTTCACCCATTTAAATCTAAATCCATTCAAATTGATAGTATAGCATGTAAACAATTTTGGAATACAACCTCATAATTCTAGTATAGTAGAGTACATCAAAGGTAGATAACTAGAGCCTAAACAATACTGAATTGAAGCCTTTTCTAGCATTTCAAAGTATATCAAGGGCAGATAACTATTGCCACAATGATTAGATTTCAACAATAATTGCACTCCTATGATAACTTATAGCTATATACTTTGTGTGTAAGTATAATCAAAATCCATTGAAAACCGTAGTTGCAAAAGTGTAAACGCTGTTAGATATTGCATTGTCAGCAATTTAAGGGCAGATAACTCTTGACCTATTGGTCCGATTTCAACCATAATCAAACGCATCTGAACTCTTATGGTCATATACAAACTGAGCAAGTTTGAAAAAGACTGGATAAAAATTGTGACCTCTAGAGTGTAAACACCCTTAAATTTGGCCTTTTCAGCAATTCAAAGGTAGATATCTCTTGACCTATTTGTCCGATTTCAACCACAGGTTTTCGGCGCGTAAGCTATGACCCCCCTCCACCCCCCCCCCCACCCCCTAAATCTTTCAAAATGAGTCAAAATACATCCATATGTTCAACAAACATCCTTAACAAATGTTTCAAGAAGTTTCAAGAAGTTTCAAAAAAAAAAAAATTTTTTCGTATCATGTATGTATACAATGACAGGTTTTCGGCGCGTAAGCTATGACCCCCCTCCACCCCCCCACCCCCTTAATCTTTCAAAATGAGTCAAAATACATCCATATGTTCAACAAACATCCTTAACAAATGTTTCAAGAAGTTTCAAAAAAAAAAATTTTTTTTCGTATCATGTATGTATACAATGAAAAGGTAGATGTGTATTCAGGGCCATCAACTTCCCAACCTTGTCATTTTGTCATTTTTGGGCCGATTTTGACAAATGATGGCTTATTATTTACATTTAACAGTTCTGTTCAAAGAAAGTTAGCTCACAGCCCATGCAAGACACGAGCACAAGTGAAGAAATAAAAAATTCGATAGGCACCTTATATCGGAATCCTTCTGTCACCTTAATTTTTGGACTTGTTCGTCAGTCATTCACTGATTCAGCGATTAACAAGTGCATTTGCGACCATGCATTACACCATGGTACGGGTAATTAATAGAAAATGAAATATATAATAAATACCTTTTGAATTATCGGTAAATGAGCATTTCTGTTACGAAATAAATTTCTAGATAACTTTCGTTTAGTTTCGGTTGACAAACGGATATGATATCATTGGTCGTATTCGAATCATTCAATTTGTTGTCAACGAAAACTAGGCGGAGCAAATGCTCGAAGATTTACTGATGACAACGTTTTTGACCCGACTCGAATCGAAATTGTGGTCAACGATTTGATGGTTTGACAACATTTTGTCAATGGAAAACATCAAGTGGTGATTCGAATAGAACCTGTTGACAACACGTCCAACTAACGCTATGGTTGTCCTGATTCGAATACGACCAATTGAGGCGCTTGACTTTTGCGTCATTTCCTGCTTTGAAGCTGGTTCTCGGGTTCGCTAGAATGATAATAGTTTGACTGGGCAACCAGTCGTTTGTTTGGGAAAATTTTGCGTGACAGATGGTTTCCGAATAAGGGGTCTACCCACCCTTCGAGTCCCCATGCGCGTGTTCGCCGATTGCTTTGAATGTTTTACCAATTATCGTCAAAGAAAACTGTTTGCTGTAAACAATGAGCCATCATCTGTCCAGATCGTCCAAGATTTGACAAAATGACAGGGTTGAGAACTTGAGGGTTGCTTCTGCAAGGCGCTTTTTCATGGTAGCCTTTACTATTTTACTTATAAATTAGCAAAAAAAAAATTCTTTTTTTAAATTTCACGAAACTTCAGGAAATGTTCTTTTATGATGATTATTGAATGTATGGATAGATTTTAGGGTAGTTTATCCACGTTTGGTGGTGGTGGAGGGGGTTATATAGCAGCTAGGGGTAGTGTCATAGCCAACGGGCCGAATGCCTATGATTTCAACCATAATCAACCTTATCTGACTTCTTATGGTCATACACAATCTGAGCAAGTTTGAGATAGATTGGATAAAAATTGTGGCCTCTAGAGTGTAAACACTGTTGAATATGGCATTTTCAGCAATTCAAGGTAGATAACTTTTGATTTATTTGTCCAATTTCAACCATAATCAAACTCATCTGAACTCTTATCGTCATAATCTGAGCAAGTTCAGGGGTGTGATTAGCCTGACAGCTGAGGGGCTGAAAATAATTTGGCGAGGGGTTTCGGAAAAGAATGGGTTCCAAGGGCAACGCCCTGGTGGGGGTAACAGGGGGCAAAGCCCCCTTAAAAAAATGGCATTTTCAGCATTTCTGAAGGTATTTTGTTGGCTCTCCTGTGATTAATTCAAGAGCTCTAAAGGATGCAAAAGTGAAGATTAAAAAGCAAAATTAGAACTTTTATAAGAACAATTTCATAATTTAACTAGGGTGAGGAATGACTGACTAAATTTTAATCATGAAACAGTAAAGATGTCTGTAGTAACACATTACTGACTACAGGCATGCATCTTCTTTTCTGTTTCATGATTAAATTTCAATCTGATCTTTTTAGTGTCAATGCCATGAAGTCAATAGCTGTTGGCCATCCTGACTATTATAAGTTTGTCTTGTGTCTCAACTCTTAACAACTCTACGCATTTTGAAGGTCTGAAACTGTGCTCATATGAATAACTGTTTGGAAGTGACAAGCAACATTTTCTTGGTTACAATGTTGTCCAATAATTGAAGAAAAACAGCATAGCCATTATTTCAATTTGATGTTATTGAACAGATGAATCATGATGCAACAGGCTTTGAGCAAACTCTTTTCAAACTAAAAGATAAAGCATTTTGCTTTTACCATTAAGACTGCAAGGCCTCCAAAAATGTGTGTTCTTGTTAGATCCATGGATGGGTTAGATCCAAGCCTTGAAGGGTGAAAAATATGGGATGGGATGTAGATTATTATTATTATTGTCTTATACAGCTGTATATATAAGATCGAGTTTGTATCATTGAAGTTGACACTTAAAGATTATTATTATTATTACTGTTATCATTATTATTATTATTGTCTCATAAAGCCATATACATGTTTGTATCATTGAATTTGACACTTAAAAATTATAACAAATATTTCTCATAAAAAATGTTTATAATATACTCTACTTGCAATGAAGCATTACCATAGAGATTAATACCTAGGAGTAGGAGTAGTTTTATTCTTTTACAAGGATACTGTATTGATAATGTGACATACATGGTCCCTGGTTATAGTAAAGTATTGACAGTATATAGGCCTACTATGATCATACAGATACTTAAAGCCATTTTCACTGAATACAACCAAAGCAGTCCTGTCCAATTCTGTTTCGACACCTGTTTCAAAATTATTATAGACCTTTACGAGTATGTGGGTCTATGAATACAATCCGATGCTTCCCTTCCTTGTGACAATATCATATTGTAAAGGGGAAGGTGGACTGATCCCCTAACTTTTCTAACCCACTGAACAAAAAATTGGCATAGGTTACTCTATATATAAGAAAAATTATTAAAATTATTATAATTATAATGCCAAATGTGAACTGGCCATTTTCAAAAATTTTGACAATTAAAGGCATGAAGTGTGAAAGGGTGGGGATAGGCATTTCATTTATCCTAATGAAAATAGCTCCCCCTCTCAGCTCGATAGATTTACTCATATTAAGTAAAGCACTCACCTGTCCATGTCCTATAAATGATTTCTAACTAGATTTATAGTTCTTTTATTACAAATGCATTGTTAGTTTGTTACATTGATATAGCCACTACTCAACACATGGGTCTATGATTATAATTCAAAGTTCCCCTTCCTTATGGCATTATTGTGAAGGGGAAGGGGGACAGACACCATTGCCCCTCTTCCCAAAATATGTTGACATGGGTTACCCTATATACTATATGCAAAAGGATTTCTTTATTATTATGTGTACAGGCCATTCTAAAGTTTGGGATACTTAATAATGGCATGAAATTTGAGAGGGGTGGGGATAGGTATTTCATTTATCCTAATGAAAATACCTCCCCTCTCTGCTCAAAAGGTTTGTTAAATAAAGCACTCATCTCTGTGTCATTAATTATACATGAGTTCTGGGTAAATTAGTTCTAACTAGATCTATATATTTTTATGAAACCCATGAAAAGTTCTTCCTATTGCTGGCCAAAATCAACAGACTGATTATTTTGCCTGGGGGTTGGTGTCTTCTTCTCCAAAATGTTGCATTGTTTAGACCATGCAGATTGATCTCGTCGCTACCATGGTTATTCAATGTTGAATACATTTCAGACATTCATGTATTTTTACTTTCAATTAGTCTATTTGTATAAAAAGTATAGGTGGGCCGTTTTGATCCGGGGTCGTTTTGACCCGAGGGCGTTACGATCTGGTACCGAATTCTCGACTCGCTTGCCGTTGGTCTTGGGGGGGGGGGGGGGGAAATCAATATCATAATCAAACCCCTTTTAAATTTGCTAACCTTGTTATTTTAGGAAGCTGTCATATTACTGACAATCTATTAACATCGTTCAAACATCAAAACACGAAAAATATTTTGGTCTCGAAAAGCGGTGTTGTCGCGTAGACTGGATTCCGAGTTTTCAATAGTGTAAGTGCACGCGCAGCCACTAATGCGGTAACCAGTTAAATTGATGTGGGACACTCGGACTTTTCCGTTACCGTTGTTGTACGACGATTTCCGGGTCAGACTAAAACACGTCCGCGGACGCGACCGACTTTCAGACCTCACCCCCCTTATAGTCGTCAGATTTTCTCAACGAATCTGGACGAATCTCAGAAATGGTCTCGGCGGCAATCCAATCCGCGGAAAAATCACAGGCCTGAAGTTTGAGATAGATTGGATAACAAGAGCCGCATGCGGCCCTATATCGCTCACCTGGTACCCATTGTTACGGTCATGGCAATGAACCAGTAATGGTAAAGTTTTCACTATAAGCCATCATTGGTAAATTCATCCCCACCCTCTGGCGGCCATGTTTGAGCTAGGAAGATTATTTGAAGAAAAACTGGCAAAGGGTCACCCATGAGTCATTATTTGTGTAAAAATATTCTTAAATCAGACCAATAGTTTCAGAGAAAAAGATTTTTAAAGATTTTCTATACAGAAATATTAGGAAAACTTGCCCCACCCACTGGCGGCCATGATTTTAAAGATAACAAAATGATTTTGAAAAATCTGGTAGAGAGTCATGAATGGATCATTTGTGTAAAATTATTTTCAATTTGGACCAGTAGTTTCACAGAAGATTTTTTAAGTTTTTACTATACAGTTACATAAGGAAAATGTGCCCCACCCACCTGCGGCCATGTTTTTTTAGATATCAAAATTATTTTAAGAAATCTGGTAGAGGGTCACCCATGGATCATTTTTGTGAAATTACTTTCAAATCGGATCAGCGGTTTCAGATAAGAAGATTTTTAAAGTTTTAACTATAATAGCCATATAAGGAAAATCTGCCCCACCCACTAGCGGCCATGTTTTTTAAAATAGGAAAATTATTTTAAGAAATCTGATAGAGGGTCACCAATGGCACATTTGTGTAAAATTATTTTCAATTTGGACCAATAGTTTCACAGAAGAAGATTTTTAAAGTTTTTACTATACAGTAACATAAGGAAAATGTGCCCCACCCACCGGCGGCCATGTTTTTTTAGATATCAAAATGTGAAATTACTTTCAAATCGGACCAGCGGTTTCAGACAAGAAGATTTTTAAAGTTTTCACTATATAGCCATATAAGGAAAATCTGCCCCACCCACTAGCGGCCATGTTTTTAAAGATAGTAAAAATTATTTTGAGAAATCTGATAGAAGGTCACCATTTGCACATTTGTGTAAAATTATTTTCAATTCGGACTATTATTTTTTGACAAGAAGATTTTTAAAGTTTTTTCAATTGGTTGCCATGGCAACCACAATTTCAATTGGATGACCTATATTTGAAGAAATCCGAGAGAGTACCCTACAAGGAACAATCCTATGAAGTTTTGAAGAAATTGGCCCAGTGGTTTCCAAGAAGAAGATCTTTAAAGAAAAAGTTTGACGACGGACTGACTGACGGACTTTCTTAGGAGAGGGTGTTGTGGGGTTAGATGCTATATAAACCCTAACCCTAAAACTAACCCCACAAACGCCTTTTTTAACCCCACAATACTCTCTTTCAACCCCACAATCACTAACTGGCCAGGTTAATGACCCAAACTGCCAGGTTAATGACCCCATAATGTGCCTCCTGGATGTGCGGACGGACGACGACGGACACAGGGCGATCACAATAGCTCACCTTGGCACTTCGTGCCAGGTGAGCTAAAAATGGTGGCCTCTAGAGTGTAAACACTGTTAAATATGGCATTTTCAGCAATTCAAAGGTAGATAACTCTTGATCTATACATCTGATTTCAACCATAATTGAACTCATTTGAACTCTTATAGTGATATACAATCGGGGCAAGTTTGAATAAGATTGAATAAATATCGTGGCCTCAAGAGTGTAAACACTGTTAAATGACATTTTCAGCAATTCAAAGGTAGATAACTCCAGACCTATTGGTCCGATTTCAACTCATCCGAACTCTTATGGTAATATACAATCTGAGCAAGTTTGAGAAAGATTGAATAAAAATTGTGGCCTCTAGAGTGTAAACACTAAAATTGTTGACGCCGGACATTCAACTTGACAAGTATTGCAAAAGCTCACCCTGAGCTAGCTCAGGTGAGCTAAAAACAATATCTCAAGGGACAAAGGAGGTATAAGCATTATTCGAAACATAAGTGTGGGCTTTAAGTCCAAGGCCAAGGTCACAGAGGTCAATTTTTTAGTGAGTGTGAAAAAGGTCTTGTCCATATTCACATGCATACCATATATCAAAACAATACCTCATGGGACATATGAGTTATATATAAGCAGTTCCTAAAAGCAGATTTTAAAACAAACTGTGGCCCTAAGGTCAAGGTCACTGGGTTCAAACTGCAGAAATCTAGTATACTAGTTAGATTATACTGCAGAACTCACCTGGTTCACAATCTGCTTCATGAAAGACGTCAACTCATCAAAATCAAGAAAAGTGTACAGGGATAACTGGAAAAAAGAAATCAGCAAAATGACAGAAAATAAGACTCTTTGAGCGGTAAAAATAAAGCGGTAAAAATAAAGTTGTTCCTTCACGGAATTCTTCATTCGTTAACTCTTTACTTTATTGACTGTTTCTAGTTTTGAAGACAAGTGGCCATTTTAAGCAGGTTGAAAGTAAAGCAGAATGTGCCCTAAGGAACATTCTGTTTTACTTTCAGCCTGCTTTAAGCTACCATCTGCTAGAATATACAAATTATTTTCTTATTATACATACTCATGACTGTATAAATTGTAACTACTTTCATCAGCGGAAGAATAAATTAAATGCATTTATAGGTGTATCTATGGAATAAAGGGTTAAAAAAATGTTCCGACAATTGCAAATGTACTTAATGTAGGAGCCCTCTGATCAGGGTCTACACTGTTTCTCATTTTACAAAGTATTATTGAATTTCAACCCTTAGTAGTCAAAATGGACCATGATTAAATTGAAATTGGAATGGTTTCATGTTTCAGGGGAGAATGAGTTAATTTAATTAGTTCAGGTGGAAGCTTTTTTAAACCATTTGAAGAAATGGTCATTAGACTTTAACTCTTTGAACCCTGGTCCTGAATATAGGTGTCCTTTTTAAACAGTGTACATGTGAATAGTACATGTGTCCTATGCAAACAGTGAAGACCTAGATCAGAGGGCTCCGATAGGAGCCCTCTGATCAGTGTCTTCACTGCTTGTCACAATGCCAAACATTGAAAAAAACAACCCTTAAAAGTCAGAAATGGACTACACTAAAATGGAAACTGGAATTGCCTATTTAAAGTTTCAGGGAGGAAATTATAAGTTAATTTGTACCGTAGTCAATGCAGAAAAACTTGAATGAAACTTACAGTTTCTATAAATTCATCAGCTCTAAATTTTCCACCACTGCCTATCACTGGGCGACTTGATGGTCTGAAATATAATGTCAATGTTTGTTTAACCCATTACCCCATAGTCTATTTCTAGTATTGAAGATATGTGACCAATTAAAGCAGGTTGAAAGTAAAGCAGAATGCACCTTAAGGTGCATTCTGCTTTACTTTCAGCCTGCTTTTAAGCTACAATCTGATAGAAAATAGAAAATATTTCTTACGATATACATTCATGAGTGTATAAGGTGGAACTATTTTCATCATTGGATGAATAAATGAAAGGCGTACAAAGCGTATTTATGGGGTAATGGGATAATGCACAGTGTATCTTCATAGATAAGTTGAAACTTTGAAGATAGCTCCTAGCTACATAAAAGCTGCTTCAAATCACAAGCCTATTCAAAGAACCTACTATTAACCCTTTCCCCAATTGTTGAGCATTTTGATACCTTTGACTATTCCTCTGAATTTCTCTTGTTTATGCGATGTGCTAATATAGCAATTTAGTTTAAACATATTCTATTGCCATATAATTGTACAACCATTTAGCACAAGTGCATACTCAAGTTTAAAAAAATACAACTATAAGAGCAAAATGGTTGGTCAACAAGTTCTGATAACATTACAGGGCTCCAGATAAGGGGAGTATTTCAAAAACTAAAATCTTCATTTCTACATTAAACCCTATAGTGTCACTACTCATTAGAACCGTCTCGAAGAGACGATTCTAATGAGTAGAACACCATAGGTTTGGGTGCTAAAATAAGTGTGAAAATAGAGGATTTGTTCAGTTTACTCCCTCTTATCTGGAGCCCTGACAGACCTCCCCTCCTTTCTGCTTTACCCTATCAGCGGTTTATGACCTTTTTTGTGTCACAGTGCCGTAAAACCCAAAATCATCCATCTATTCTGCTTAACTGTTATCTAGCTGTTAGCTGTATCTACACAGAATTTCTATATATGGTACAACTACAGTCGAAACTCAATAGTTCGAAATCGCATCAGTTCAAACGTAACTATATTTTAAAGTTAAAACGTGGCTAAGCCACGTTTTAACTTTGAAATACGGGTATGTTCGACTTGAACAAGACTGACTTATCGAAATTCAACATATGAAATATTGGTAAGGTCCATTTAACCGAGTTCAAAGTATCAAGTTTCGCCTGTATCAGTTTGATATGGGTGATTGGTATCATTGACTATAAGAACAAATTTAACCCTCTGTATACTTACAAGCAAACAATGGCTTTTCTTTTCTCACCAGCTCTCCAGAATATTTTTGACAGAGCTAATGACAATGCCTCTGACCTCTCTTCATAGGTAGGCTCGTTGCTGAAATACAACAGAATCAGTGTGATTACTGTAGGAAGACAGTATTCATTCGCATTTAACCCTTTATCGGTTGGTACTCCATAGCCTGTTTCTAGTATTGAAGATAGATGACCACGTTACCCATTACCCCACAGCCTTTTTCTAGTATTGAAGATAGGTGACCAATTTACCCCTTAACCCAAAGCCTGATTCTAGTGTTGAAGATAGGTGACCTCTTTACCCCTTAACCCAAAGCCTGTTTCTAGTGTTCAAGATAGGTGACCTCTTTACCCCTTAACCCATAGCCTGTTTCTAGTATTGAAGATAGGTGACTTCTTTACCCCTTAACCCATAGCCTGTTTCTAGTGTTGAAGATAGGTGACCTCTTTACCCCTTAACCCAAAGCCTGTTTCTAGTGTTGAAGATAGGTGACCACTAAACCAATTACCCCACAGCCTGTTTTTTAGAATAGATGATAGTTGATCATTTAAAGCAGGTTGAAATTAAAGCAGAATGTGCCTTAAGGCTCATTCTGCTTTATTTTCAGCCTGCTTTAAGGTGGTTCGACAGCGGGCGGGCCGCATTTCGAGTTCCGGAAATGCTGATGACTTTCACCTGATCTTTGCGGCACATGCTTATAGTAGAAAATGTAGATAAAGAAAAGTTTGAACTGCTTCAGTGGATTCTCTGTTAGCGCAGTTGATACGGTGATTGACTTGCAATCCAAATGTTCTAGGTTCGATTCCCACTCGCTTCAAAACTTTTTTTTAACAAATTGTCCGATTTTAGTGACTAGTCAATCCATAACGCAGTGATCAAAGGACAGGCTATGTTTAGTCACGTAATAATGAATAATATCACATGCAAGTATAGTCATGTGACAGCTAAATTTGTGAGGATTATAGCCTATATGACAGATGGCAGCTTAACAAAGGACAAAGGTAATGCTAAAAGATAGATCCTAAAGGAGCTTTTATGCATTACTTTTGTTATGCATTAAACAGCCGCTTGCCTTAAAAGATCTACAGGCTACCGTATTCAATGGTCCCTTATTACAGGTTTGACTTAAGGTATTATTTAGAGCTGACGGCATTTTAAAGTTGAACTCAAGGGAGGTTACTCGTTTTATGTTAACATTTTGTCAGAATTTCAGGAAATCATGTATAAAATGCAAATTCCACTGTAGATTTTCATTACATTTTTGTGACTAGTAGAATTAAGTTATATCTATCTAATAAGAGTAAAATTAGTGTATGTTAAACAGCTAGATTTTTTGTAATTTGAGATTTTCAGAATTTGACTTTTTTAAAATATTGATATTTCCAGAAAATATGTTATGAAATACCTTTGTTTGCCCACTATCTTATAGTCTATGAACAGTTTACTTGAATGTACAGAAATTATTGAGTTATATCATTTTATAAAGAAATTATTCCTGTTTATTAAAAAAGGAGCTTTTCTCGACAAAAGGTCCTCTCAGAAAAAACGGCACTGTAACTTTTTTTTATATTAACGATTTTTCACTCTCCATATGGTATATTTCAATTTAATCAAGGTTTCAAAGAATTCTGACACAGAATAAGCTGACCCGCGAACCACCTTAAACTACCATCTGCTAAAATAAAGAAAATATTTCTTATGATACATATTCATGACTGTATCAACTGACAACAAAGGCAGTGCTATTACTGTAGGAAGGACAGTGCTCACTCACATTTAACCCTTTACCCCATAGCCTGTGTCTAGTATTGAAGATAGGTGACCACTTTACCCCTTAACCCATAACCTGTTTCTAGTGTTGAAGATAGGTGACCGCTTAACCTATTACCCTACAGCCTTTTTCTAGTATTGAATGTAGGTGACCGCTTAACCTATTACCCTACAGCCTTTTTCTAGTATTGAATGTAGGTGACCGCTTAACCTATTACCCTACAGCCTTTTTCTAGTATTGAATGTAGGTGACCGCTTAACCTATTACCCTACAGCCTTTTTCTAGTATTGAATGTAGGTGACCGCTTAACCTTTTACCCTACAGCCTTTTTGTAGTATTGAATGTAGGTGACCGCTTAACCTATTACCCTACAGCCTTTTTCTAGTATTGAATGTAGGTGACCGCTTAACCTATTACCCTACAGCCTTTTTCTAGTATTGAATGTAGGTGACCGCTTAACCTATTACCATACAGCCTTTTTCTAGTATTGAATGTAGGTGACCGCTTAACCTATTACCCTACAGCCTTTTTCTAGTATTGAATGTAGGTGACCGCTTAACCTATTACCCTACAGCCTTTTTCTAGTATTGAATGTAGGTGACCGCTTAACCTATTACCCTACAGCCTTTTTCTAGTATTGAATGTAGGTGACCACTTAACCCATTACCCCACAGCCTTTTTCTAGTATTGAATGTAGGTGACCGCTTAACCAATTACCCCACTGCCTGTGTCTAGTATTGAAGATAGGTGACCACTTTACCCCTTAACCCATAACCTGTTTCTAGTGTTGAAGATAGGTGACCGCTTAACCTATTACCCTACAGCCTTTTTCTAGTATTGAATGTAGGTGACCGCTTAACCTATTACCCTACAGCCTTTTTCTAGTATTGAATGTAGGTGACCGCTTAACCTATTACCCTACAGCCTTTTTCTAGTATTGAATGTAGGTGACCGCTTAACCCATTACCCCACAGCCTTTTTCTAGTATTGAATGTAGGTGACCGCTTAACCAATTACCCCACTGCCTGTGTCTAGTATTGAAGATAGGTGACCACTTTACCCCTTAACCCATAACCTGTTTCTAGTGTTGAAGATAGGTGACTGCTTAACCTATTACCCTACAGCCTTTTTCTAGTATTGAATGTAGGTGACCGCTTAACCTATTACCCTACAGCCTTTTTCTAGTATTGAATGTAGGTGACCGCTTAACCTATTACCCTACAGCCTTTTTCTAGTATTGAATATAGGTGACCGCTTAACCTATTACCCTACAGCCTTTTTCTAGTATTGAATGTAGGTGACCACTTAACCCATTACCCCACAGCCTTTTTCTAGTATTGAATGTAGGTGACCGCTTAACCAATTACCCCACTGCCTGTGTCTAGTATTGAAGATAGGTGACCACTTTACCCCTTAACCCATAACCTGTTTCTAGTGTTGAAGATAGGTGACCGCTTAACCTATTACCCTACAGCCTTTTTCTAGTATTGAATGTAGATGACCGCTTAACCTATTACCCTACAGCCTTTTTCTAGTATTGAATGTAGGTGACCGCTTAACCTATTACCCTACAGCCTTTTTCTAGTATTGAATGTAGGTGACCGCTTAACCTATTACCCCACAGCCTTTTTCTAGTATTGAATGTAGGTGACCGCTTAACCTATTACCCCACTGCCTGTGTCTAGTATTGAATGTAGGTGACCGCTTAACCTATTACCCCACAGCCTTTTTCTAGTATTGAATGTAGGTGACCGCTAAACCTATTACCCTACAGCCTTTTTCTAGTATTGAATGTAGGTGACCGCTTAACCTATTACCCCACTACCTGTGTCTAGTATTGAATGTAGGTGACCGCTTAACCTATTACCCCACAGCCTTTTTCTAGTATTGAATGTAGGTGACCACTTAACCTATTACCCTACAGCCTTTTTCTAGTATTGAATGTAGGTGACCGCTTAACCTATTACCCTACAGCCTTTTTCTAGTATTGAATGTAGGTGACTGCTGAACCTATTACCCTACAGCCTTTTTCTAGTATTGAATGTAGGTGACCGCTTAACCTATTACCCCACTGCCTGTGTCTAGTATTGAATGTAGGTGACCGCTTAACCTATTACCCCACAGCCTTTTTCTAGTATTGAATGTAGGTGACCACTTAACCTATTACCCTACAGCCTTTTTCTAGTATTGAATGTAGGTGACCGCTTAACCTATTACCCTACAGCCTTTTTCTAGTATTGAATGTAGGTGACCGCTTAACCTATTACCCCACAGCCTTTTTCTAGTATTGAATGTAGGTGACCGCTTAACCTATTACCCTACAGCCTTTTTCTAGTATTGAATGTAGGTGACCGCTTAACCTATTACCCCACTGCCTGTGTCTAGTATTGAAGATAGGTGACCACTTTACCCCTTAACCCATAACCTGTTTCTAGTGTTGAAGATAGGTGACCGCTTAACCAATTACCCCACTGCCTGTGTCTAGTATTGAAGATAGGTGACCACTTTACCCCTTAACCCATAACCTGTTTCTAGTGTTGAAGATAGGTGACCGCTTAACCTATTACCCTACAGCCTTTTTCTAGTATTGAATGTAGGTGACCGCTTAACCTATTACCCTACAGCCTTTTTCTAGTATTGAATGTAGGTGACCGCTTAACCTATTACCCTACAGCCTTTTTCTAGTATTGAATGTAGGCGACCGCTTAACCTATTACCCTACAGCCTTTTTCTAGTATTGAATGTAGGTGACCACTTAACTAATTACCCCACTGCCTTTTTCTAGTATTGAATGTAGGTGACCGCTTAACCTATTACCCTACAGCCTTTTTCTAGTATTGAATGTAGGTGACCGCTTAACCTATTACCCCACAGCCTTTTTCTAGTATTGAATGTAGGTGACCGCTTAACCTATTACCCCACTGCCTGTGTCTAGTATTGAATGTAGGTGACCGCTTAACCTATTACCCCACAGCCTTTTTCTAGTATTGAATGTAGGTGACCACTTAACCTATTACCCTACAGCCTTTTTCTAGTATTGAATGTAGGTGACCGCTTAACCTATTACCCTACAGCCTTTTTCTAGTATTGAATGTAGGTGACTGCTTAACCTATTACCCTACAGCCTTTTTCTAGTATTGAATGTAGGTGACCGCTTAACCTATTACCCCACTGCCTGTGTCTAGTATTGAATGTAGGTGACCGCTTAACCTATTACCCCACAGCCTTTTTCTAGTATTGAATGTAGGTGACCGCTAAACCTATTACCCTACAGCCTTTTTCTAGTATTGAATGTAGGTGACCGCTTAACTTATTACCCCACTGCCTGTGTCTAGTATTGAATGTAGGTGACCGCTTAACCTATTACCCCACAGCCTTTTTCTAGTATTGAATGTAGGTGACCACTTAACCTATTACCCTACAGCCTTTTTCTAGTATTGAATGTAGGTGACCGCTTAACCTATTACCCTACAGCCTTTTTCTAGTATTGAATGTAGGTGACTGCTTAACCTATTACCCTACAGCCTTTTTCTAGTATTGAATGTAGGTGACCGCTTAACCTATTACCCCACTGCCTGTGTCTAGTATTGAATGTAGGTGACCGCTTAACCTATTACCCCACAGCCTTTTTCTAGTATTGAATGTAGGTGACCACTTAACCTATTACCCTACAGCCTTTTTCTAGTATTGAATGTAGGTGACCGCTTAACCTATTACCCTACAGCCTTTTTCTAGTATTGAATGTAGGTGACCGCTTAACCTATTACCCCACAGCCTTTTTCTAGTATTGAATGTAGGTGACCGCTTAACCTATTACCCTACAGCCTTTTTCTAGTATTGAATGTAGGTGACCGCTTAACCTATTACCCCACTGCCTGTGTCTAGTATTGAAGATAGGTGACCACTTTACCCCTTAACCCATAACCTGTTTCTAGTGTTGAAGATAGGTGACCGCTTAACCAATTACCCCACTGCCTGTGTCTAGTATTGAAGATAGGTGATCACTAAACCAATTACCCCACTGCCTGTGTCTAGTATTGAAGATAGGTGATCATGTAAAGCAGGTTGAAATTAAAGCAGAGTGTGCCTTAAGGCACATACTGCTTTCCTTTCAGCCAGCTTTAAACTACCATCTGCTAAAATAAGAAAAATATTTCTTATGATACAGATTCATGACTGTATCAACTAGAATTGTTTTCTTCACTAGAGGAATAAGCTAATAATGCTCAGTCAAAGCAGATAGTAACACTATATGTACTTACAATCTCTGTACTGGGATTTTCTTCTCCCCAAACAGCAACTCCTGCACGACAGCAGCCTGAACACTTGCCAACACCCCACATGGGCCGCCCTACCAAAAACAACATCATTATCATTGATAAACAGACAACATATGTTAACACTTCTCTGAATTCATAATTAGCTAGTTTTCAGGGTTTTTTAAGAAAGATTGTTGCATAAACCAGGATGCAATAAGTTTCCTGTTTTACCTTCAACATGCTTTAAGCACCCAGAACTTGGCCAGAAGGGGCTTCTATGTGGTAAAAGTTAGCTTTGATTCCAGATAATCAGACAAAATGGGTTTAGTTTATTGACAGGCCATTAAAGATGGAGTGGAAGTATGAAATGATATCCAATAAACAAGAGGGCCATGGCCCTTAATTCGCTCACCTGAGGTCATTGTGCCTTAGCTTAATAGGCAAGACAACATTTTAATATAGCTGTAAATGGAATTATCTTCCAGACAAAAAAACATGACAAATTGGAATAACTTAAAAAAATATTGTTGGCAGAGTTATGGCCCTTATCCATGACACTTCTTCTTATCAAGCTACATGTATTTCCATATGATTATTTATTGCGCACTCTGCTTTACTTTCAACCTGCTTTAAGTTATCATCTACTAAGATATAGATACTATTTCTTATATCTTACATGTTTATGACTATATAAAGTGGAATTATTTTCTTTAGAGGAGGAATAAATTAAAGGCGTAAAAAGGCATATGTATGGGGTAATGGGTTAACATCAGTAGAACTGGAGTTATCTCCAAAGACAAGAAAATATGACACTGGGAAATATCTCAAAATTGACATTGACCTTTGTACGACATGACCCAAGTTATAAAGTTTCTAACTTTAACAAAGTTATGGCTAAGATTAAAGTTGTGGACTGACAGACAAACAAATGGACAAACAGACAAAAAAGCAGACAGACAAAAACAATATGCCCCCAACTGCAGGGGCATAAAAAATGTAGCAGACAACTCCATATGCTACTGTTATAGTGAACCTCAGCTGACCTGAGTTCAGTTATGTAACTCTGCCAGTAGGAAATTTGGCTAGGGTCTAACTCTTATTATGCTGAATTGCTGTCTGCTATACATATTTTGAATATTAAACATATGTATAAATATGGCAAAAGACATAATTACATAACTGTCAGTGGATCACTTCCAGACCCTGTTTCTCTAAGTATGAAACAGACTAAACCATTTATAAACTTTAGCAGACAACATGTTCAGCTAAGACCATCAGTTCAGTGGCTGAGGTCAAATACTGGGTAGAATTAGCAACTGCTCTGAAGGCTTACCCTTACCAGACTGAAATGATATCTGCTTAAAACCTACTGTATGCGAAAAGTGACAAAAAAAAGAATTTAGAACATGTTCAGTTGGTAAATGAGTACCAATAGTTTGGATCCAAATTAGATGCAGCATTATGTTGCATCTGATCTGGATCCAAAATGTTTGCAAATATTGGCTATTTGCCCTTAGTATATTAAGAGTAACTCAGGTAAAATACAGTTCTGCTTTTGCTTCATCAAAAATACTGTAAAACCTGCCTAGAGCAGCACTTAAACTGCGCAGGGTGGCGTCAAGTGTGACCCTAGGGATTTCATTTTAACAAACTATAGAGGGATCGACCAGGAGATTCTACTGTAAAAATATCAAAGCTTAGGGCCTAGTAGTTTTTAGCAAGAAGATTTTTTAAAATTTTTTGCTTTTTTGCTTTTTCAAGCAGAGTTTTTGCTTTATCTCTTTCATTTAGACAACTTCTGTAGAGAAGCATCCAAGGAACATCATGAGCAGTTTGAATCCGCCCTACAATCCCCGGGTTCAGAGGAGATGTCGTTTGAAGTAAAAGTGAACGGACAGACGGACAGACGGACAGACGGACAGACGTACTACGGACAATGAGCGGTCACAATAGCTCACCTTGAGCCTTCGGCTCAGGTGAGCTAAAAAGGTGCTTTTAAAGACATGTTTTTATTATTTTGATATAAGAGGTATGAAAATAACATATTATGTACAGAGGAGAAAACATGATTCTTTCCCAATAAATGTGTTTACATTAAAATTATCATTTCCAATGCAAACCGTTTGGAGCCATATCAGATGCAAGGTAACCTGATGTCTGATAAGGCTCCATACTGTTTGCCACGCAGATCAAAATAAATCAATAGAATTTTCATAAAAATGTTATTTCCTTCGTTTAATTGCAGTGTGTTTGCGCTTTTTTGCTTTTAAATGGGAAAGAATAACCTTTTATCCACTGTAATACACTTTACGTCAGATTTTGAGTATGAACTACAGCCAGCACTAAGGTGTGGCTAAAATAAGTAGCAAACTTACCTTCTTCTGGACAATGCCATACTTCAGCTTGGGCATATCACAGAAACTAAAACTCTGAAACTTCCACTCATCATTGAATGACTGCATTGGGGTTCCAAAAATAAGGGACTTAAGGGCCTGAAATAAAACCAATTGTATAATAACTTAAGCAACAAATACTCATTGTCACAGTAGAACCACGAGCTTACCTATACAGTCAAACTTCGATATCTCGAACTCGCTGAACTCCAACTATCTGATATGTCGACACATGAACTTCATTATTTCATGCTCCGTTATGTCAAACACACCCGTATTTCAAATTTAAAACGTGGCTTAGCCACGTTTTAACTTTGAAATAAGGGTATGTTCGACTTAACCGAGTTCGAGATATGGAAGTTCGACTGTATTTCTATAGTTCAATTTCCATAACCTGTACATACCTGAATATCAAAGTTAAAATAGTATTGAAGACAGGTGACCGTTTAAAACAGACTGAAAGTAAAGCAGAATGGCCCTGAAGGCACACTCTGCTTTACTTTCAATCTGCTTCATTTTCAACCTGTTTTATCTGCTAGAATAAAGAAATATTTCTAATGATACATATTCATAACTGTATAAATTGGAACTATTTTCTTCAGTGGGGGAATAAATCAAATGTGCAATTATAGAGGAATGGGTTAAAATGCATTTGTGATCACTGTTACGAACTGTTGGAATGCAGATTAAATGCTGTCGGCTAAAACAAGGTATTTGGCACAGTAGAGTAAAAATGATGTTATATGATGACTGAAAGTAACTGAATAGAGAGCCAATGCTTTTCTTGCATTCAATATTTGAAGCTATGACCAATCTTGATAGCCTCAAAATTTTAAGTCAATATCCAACTCCGTTGTTGAGATATTGTAACAGATATGCCCCCAAAATGGCCATTTTTAAGCGTTATGCTGTCCCACTTCAATAAATTTTAATTTTGAGCTCAGAATACAATATTTTAACCACCTTAAAATCAGCTGTAATTAAGACAGTCTCATAGATGTATTTGTTTACTAAGTTTTTATAGGTGGATGATGAAAATAGACAGTATATTAAGAAAGTTATGACCGTATAACTGAAATAGGTGATTTGGCCTAATCATCAGATTCACAGAGGGTATGCTTTGTTATATGTCTGTAAAGAACTGCTATATTGTAAATAAACTGGAGGTTAGTGTTTAAATGAATCATTTTTAATCAAAGTTTGAAATACCGAAATATCTTTGAATTTGCACTTTGCATTTATAAAATTTTAGCATTCGAATGCGGAAAAGCGGAAAATGAATTTTCTGTAGTGTCCGTAATAGTGGGTTTAGAAAGTCAATTTGTATTTACATTAGACATTTTAAATTTCCAAATATTATTTCTATGAAGGTTTGTATGCAAAAGCTAAAATATTAAAGATTTCCTTGATTTGAAAGATAGTTGTTTTCGTGATTTTAGTGTTACGGACACTACAAAAATTGTACACTTAAACTGATAATTCATCATATCAAACTTCAAGAGCTTTTTTCTTAGTTTTGCTGCTTTGCAGAGCAATAAGTTTTGTTATGGATTATTCCATCACTTAAATACTCTTGGAAAATACAAGAAAATCTTGTTTGATGCAACAATAGTAAGATGTTATATTGCAATCAAAAGAGGGGTGTGCTTCCAAGAAATTTTCCAGTTCACCAGACCAGTGCCCAGTTTAACAAGAAAGTGCTGAAATAGTCTTCTATCATGTCAAACTGAAAGAAAGAAGTCCTGAGTAATGGACAAAACCAACAATTTGAGTCCAAATGATGGCAAAGGTATGTAATAAAGACTTAAAGCATTGCTTGTTGATAAAATGTAGTGTCCGTAACATATTACAGGCTTTTCTGTGTAACCATGCTCAAGTAGCCCAACGCTCAATTGTTACATCTGACTTTTTGAATTATTGTCCCCAAACAAAACAAATGTTGCAATTAACCCAATATAAGTAATCATTATCTTTCTCTCTTATATTTCAAAGACCATTTAAGTCAAATTTAGTGATGCAAATAATCTGAAAGAATTTTTTGACTCATGTATTACATCAAATAAAATTGTGTTCCTTGTATCAAGTCATATAGGCCTTTTAAACAACATATTTAAAACCTTAGTGTCTGTTTGATTCACAGCAATCATGTCTTTCCTAAACTTATTTCTTCTTGTCAAAAATGTTACGGACACTACATGATCTATTTAATTTATTGAAGGCAATCTATTTAAGTATTTACACATTTGTTTCTTTCATTATCTATGCCATTTGACCAGGCTATACACTTACAGACAATTTTGACTTGGTTTCTACAGAAACAAATGGTCTAAAGCACACATAACCCAACTCATGATGATCTGTGTTTGACAACATTTATGAATTCTTCTAAAATATAATTCTGTTCAGTCAGATCTGTAGTGCAAATGTTATAATGCTTAACATGTATGAGAAATTTGAAAATAACTAAATGTAAAGGTTCAGAGAGCTCTTGTTTAGATCCTTCTAATCAAAACTTATACTGCTTGCAAGTAAAAGAAGTGCAAATGTGTGGTCAAAGGTTACGAGATAGTTCAATGGTATAGAATATAGACTCTCATTATTGAGATCTTGAAAGGGCCCCAGAATCTAAGCCTAAACAATTTATGAAAAATGATTATAGATCAAACATCAAAGAACTCTTTTAACCCATTACTCCAAAGATACACATTTCAACAATTTTTAATTTGTTCCTTCACTGAAAAAAATTGTTCCATTTTCTACAGTCATAAATATATATTATAAAAAAAACAACATTTTTTTTATTCTAGTAAATGGTAGCTTAAAGCAGGCTGAAAGTACAGCAGCATGCACCTCAAGGAACATTCTGCTTTACTTTCAAACTGCTTTAAGTAGTCACCTGTCATCAATACTAGAAACAGGCTATGGAGTAAAGGATTAAGAGCCCTTTGATCTGTATCTGCACAGTTTATTACTTTAAGTTGATAGCATATAGTGCTGCATATTTCAATTGGGTCTAATCATGAAATTATTATTATGAAATAATCGATTAACGATTGAAATGGCAATATATCTTAAATATATTTTGCAGATCAGAGCAAGAGTTCATCACTGGGACAAACTAGATCTGCTGTTAAGAAATTGTACTTGAAGTGGAAGCTGAGAAGAACAAGACTGCGCGTTCAATAAACGCTTATGCCCCCGGTGGCATCCTTGACAATATATTCTGAATCTTTTCTAAGTCCAAATTAGGTCAAGGTCAAGGTCAAATTGTGCTTGGGTATTACTGGTGGGTTGGTAATGGTCCAAGGCAATAACTGTATAAGTATAGAAGCATTGTAGTAAGTAGTGTTGATGCTAGACGAAACGGTAAAATCTAGTTAACCAAGAAATAGCCCATTGAAAAGATTCTAAGTCCAAATTAGGTCAAGGTCAAGGTCAAAATCAAGGTTGGGTGATATTGGTGGATAGGGAATGGTCCAAGGCAACAACTGTATAAGTAAGTATCCAAGCATTGGAGTAAGCGGTGTTGATGCTAGACGAAACGGTAAAATCTACTTAACCTGGTTACGGACGGACGGACGGACGGACGGACGGAAGGACGGACGGACAGGACGATTACTATATGCTCCCGCATCTGTCGATGCCGGGGGCATAAAAATGCGAATACTACACTGAGAGTTAAGATGAGAAGAAATTGTCAGAAAACAGAAAACTCTAAAAAATATTCAGGGCTGAAGAAGACTGACTAAGACAGAAGAAAATACTACAGTTTAACCTGATGGCATCTTCAGATCCTGAAGTACAAAATTTAATGTACAAGCTGCTCTTAGAAAGAATAGAGTTGTCAGAGATACAATAAAGCTCGCCGAAGGCACATTTGGAATCTTAAAGACAGAGTCTGAGGTCAAGGTCATAAGGGTCAGAACTTTTTGTGTTCATGAAAAGGCCTTGTCCATATACTCAAAACTATAAAAACAAGACATCAAGAGTCATAGCATTTATAAACATTTTTTAAAACCTAAACACAGATTTAGAAATCGAAAAGCGGGCCCTAAGTTTGAGGTCAAGGTCACTGGGAAAAAGAGAAAACTTGCCATTACAGGTACATGCAAGCCAAAGGACAATCAGAGGGTGAATGAAGACCATCAAAACTAGGCCTTCAGCATAAACACCTGCTTCAGAATAGGAATAGGATGATATAACCACAGGAAACAGAAACCGCTAAGAAACAGTAAACAGCAAAAAATACCACACAGCAACTTCAACAGTCCAAAAGTTACAACTCTGGGGATTTTTTTGCTTTTGATTTGAAACCAAAGAAGAACCCATATGTGTTTATGTGGCAGAAGTTACAAATATATATGAAGAGGAGTGTTGGCTTAAATACATGAAAAAATCAGGGGGTTTGTGCACATGGCCTAAACAAACAAGTGACTTTGTCGTAAGAGCTGATTGACAATACCATACGGACACTTTAAACCCTGAAATTGTAAACAAAAGGGGCCTTTTAAGTTTCAAACAAGTGAATTAGACAATGTAAGGGTTACCCTTATATGAAAACACAAACAAGTCTGCTTTAAATAGTTTGGCATTGTAGCTTAACGGTACAGTTTGGAATTGTAGTGTCCGTAACAAAAGTGGTTTGAGATCATTGTATGTCCAAAGAAAATAATTGAACACATTTTGAACATTGAAAAGTGACTGGAATATAAAACTAAGTCCTTGTACTAGCAAATAGATGTGATTTTAACATTGGGTTTGGAGGATGACAAATGTTAGGTGAAACGTTGCAAGTTTATTTTTTTGAAGTTTTGCGCCTGTACGTATTAAAATGAAAAAAAAATCAGTTTTGAATTTGAATTCAACTATATTTCATTTCAGTTATCTTATTTACATTCCATGTTTGAAGTTATGTGTTTAAATCAATAAATATGTTATGTTTTGAAGAAAATTAGTGTTGTTATATGCCTGATGTAGTGTCCGTAACATTTAGGTGACGTATACTTTAAAACCTCTACAAAAATACATTTATAGAAGCTGCAAACTTAAAACAAGATTTGATATGCGTGGTCAAAGCTTTAACTTTTTGATGCTCTAAATTTCAAAATGCTACATTAAAGTTCATTTTTTGATACAAGTGGGACACTGGTGTGCCAAATACCGGTACCTTGTTTTAGCCGTTAAGCAATTAAGTGACCAGCTGGATGCAAACTACTGACAGTCTGATAGTATTCTCCAGGAAAAATATGACACACGCATGACAGTAACAGGGCTGCCATTTCTCCAGATTTTTCCTAAATCTTCGGATTTTTTATTTTTTAGTATATGGAAGCTTAAAGCAGACTGAAAGTAAAGCAGAATGCGCCGTAAGGCGCATTCTGCTTTACTTCCAGCCTGCTTTTAGTAGTCAAGTGTCAACAAAACTAGAAACAGATGATGGGGTAAAAATAAGATTTGTAAAATCAAACTTGAAAAATGCAAATTTGGAAATCTTAGGATTTTTCATGTCAACTTATGGCAACTTATGTTAAAGCTTATCCTTTTACTCCATAGTTACACATTTTTAAGCAAATAATTGTTTCCTCTTCTACAGAAAATAGTACTTATTTATACATAATTATGCATTCTAAGAAATACTTCTATAGTATATATTCTAGCAGATGGTAGCTTAAAGCAGACTGAAAGTAAAGCAGAATGCATTGTAAGGCACATTCTGCTTTACTTTTTAACATGCATTACGTAGTCATCTATCTTCAGTACTAGAAACAGGCTTTGGAGTAAAGGTTTAATATAACTTTAATCCTAGGAAGATTATATAAGCAATACCATGAGAAAAACTGACTTATTGTATTGAAAAGTAATTAAATAGTCTGTTCTTATCAGGGCTCCAGAAAAGAGGGAGTAAAATGAACTAATCCTCAATTTTTCCACACATTTCAGTACCAAATCCTATGGTGTCACTACTTATTAGAATCGTCTCAAACAGACAATTCTAATGAGTAGTAACATCAAAGGGTTTCATTTAGAAATAAATATTTCAAATTAAAAACATTAAAATGCAATTATGTAACGCTCGTATCGCATCCAAACTGGATGCATATTTACTAATTTTACCAAAACTTCAACTTCAACTTGAAACGAATCTTAAAAATGTACATCAGGCAAAAATACATTTGCCGTAACTCGATTTTCAGAAAATAACAACACAGCGGTATGGACGGAAGTCGCTTTTTATCTGCGCATAGGTTCTTTTACCCATTCCAGCATATACATTCTCTCGAAACGCTGGAACCAAATTCAGGGAAACTCTTTTCTCAAAATAGTAACAATATCTCCTTAGAGGGATAAGGATAATTGCATAACTATTGGTACTACACATTTCGGGATGGGTTCCGCATGAGTTGTTCTTTGTCTTTTACACACACATTTCTCTTCTGGCATAAAAAAAACCCATCGACCGAACTACGAATATGCTTTAACATTCGGTTTATATTTGACTTTATACGAAACTGAATAAGGGCCCCATAATTTAATCCGTGACGAATAAAATATTATTATTATTATACCAGATTTATGTAGCGCTCTTTTCACACAGGGGTTGTGCGTTCAAAAGCGCTTCACATGAAATTACACAAAATGTGGAATTAGATATATGGAAAAGAGTAGATGAATCAAGGAATACACAGTGCTGTTGACACAATGAGAAGGTGTTGGCCTGTTTGTCCTGGATAATTGGGCAGTCAGGTAATTATGATTCACGACAATCAATCGAGTGAAGATGGTCACGGAGGTGTGAAAAACACGACACACCAAATTCCGGTCCTTCGTACAGTCGAACATCGAGACATGTGTAGTTAATTTTGAGTGAAACAGTACGTACGGAATGAGAAAAAAAAGTCGATATAGCAAAAAACTCGACTTATAAAAGCTCGAGTCATTTTAAAAGCAGATTTTAAATAAGGTTATATAGGGAGAAAAGTTGGGACTTTAAAAAAAGATTGACACACCGAGAAATTTGACTTCGAAGTTCTACTGTACTCCCCTTATCTGGAGCCCGGTGGGGGGTCCATTTTTTACAGGGGGGGTCCAAATTTGATAGCGAAATATGGACCCGCGGGTCCATATTTCGCTATCAAATTTGGACCCGGGTCCATTTTTTATGGGGGTCCAATTTTGATATGACACCGGCTTATAGAACTGATAAAACATAAAATAACTTACAACAGCAGTTTTAACATCTATTGGTTTGCATTTGTGCATGTGTTTGTTGATTTTTGCTGATGTTATGCGAGGTCCCACGGTCAGCTTGGACAGGTCTTGGTCAAGGTCATCTATGTCACCCATCTCAAGGTCACCAACCTTTGTGGTCTGTCCACTGCTGAAGTAAATAATGATCAGTCAAAATTGTGTTAAGCAGCCACTCTTTAACCCTTTACACCAAAGAAACACCTTTTAACACATCTATTTATTCCTACACCCACCCAAAATAGTTCTCTTGCAATCATTTATGAGCAAGTACCATACAGTCTGTTTCTTTATTCTTGCAGGTGGTAGTCTAAAGCAGACTGGAAGTAAACAGAATGTTTGCAATGAATGATTGTGCTGAGCTTTCAGCCTACTTGAAGCCACTATCTGTTTAGCTTACTAATACCAGCTATGGAGTAAATGGTAAAAGATGCACAGGACTCTCTAAAGACGAGTTCCTAATAGGAGCTTTAGATTCATTTCTGTCCTTCATTTTTAAACCTTAACTCCATAGCTTGGTGCTAGTATTGAAGACAGGTGACCACTTAAAGCAGGTTGAAAGTAAAACAAAATGCACCTTAAGGCATATTCTGCTTTACTTTCGGTCTGCATTAAGCTACCATCTGCTAGATTAAAAATATTTTGTATGCTACATATTCATGCTAAATATATTTTTTGAAAGGCATCCTCAAATGTGGAGTATCTGACTTGTGTCAAATATAGGGGGAATCTTAAAGCTAGATACACTATAAAGGTAAAGCAGAAAGCTCCAAAACAAACTTCCTGTTTTACTTTCATCTTGCTTTCAGCAGCCATCTACATTAAAGACATTACTTGACCTAGCCTGGGTGGCAATACCTAGTCTGAAAAAAGTTAGAATTAAAACATGGATAGCATGCTTTTACTGTAAATAATTATATGTCTATGCAAAGAATCAGTCAGACGTTTCATGTGAGGCCTGTACCTTATATTTTATAGTTTGATTAGTGAAACCCATTGACAAACCTCTTGAGTGTGAGTATGTCTGGCTCTGGGGTTATAAAGCTTTTGACTTGAGTCTAAACTCATTCCCAAGCATTTGATTGGTCAGATTTGAGCCTAGGCTCAAATCTGACCAATCAAATGCTAGGGAACTCACTCAGACTCAACTAAAACGCTTTATAACCCCGGAGCCAGGGCTTCTCTAGAAAATTTATTTGCATTTGCTGACATTGGCTGAGCACACTTTTCTCATGCTTTACAGTTACTTTCACACCAAGTGAGAACAAAGAGGGGGGTGAGGAATGAATGGACTGGGGTAATATATAAGTAAGAAAAAGGTGGTTTAAGCAGATAGCTATAATGAGGAAAAGAGCTATGGTGCTGAAAGGGACTACAGTAATACCTCTCTATCATGACCACTAAATTGAAGGCTAAATGAGGGTATAAAAGACAGGTGACAGCTTAAAGCAAAATGACAGTAAAACACTCCTAAAGGAGCTTTCTGTTTACTGCCGCCTTGCTTTAAGCAGTCACCGGTCGTAAAACACTCAATAGTTAACACAATCGAGTGGTCGTAATAGAGAGATTTTACTGTAAGTGGTGAGGTAAAGACAGGGCCAAAAATTATGTAATTATTTCCAGTATTTTCTTCTTTATGCCTCCACTAAATACCCATTGGCATTGTTGCAAATCAACAATTCTAATGAGTAGTCACATCATAGGATTTAATTGAGATTTTGGGATATTTTTTAGAGTTTGAAAGAATCTCCTTCTAAATCTGAAGCTATGGAAATACTTGATTAGAATTTATCAGGAGCCCTCCAATCAAGGATTACACTGCATGTAATTTTTCAAAATATTGTAAACCCGAAATAGGTAAAATGGACATAGACTTAATTGGTTATTGGAATTCATCATTTAAAGTTTCAGGGATCAATGAATTAACCCATTACCCAATAGCATATTTCTAGTTTTGAATACAGGTGACCACTTAAAGCAGGTTGAAAATAAAGCAGAATGTGCCCTAAGGCACATTCTGCTTTATTTTCAGCCTGCTTTAAGCTACCATCTGCTAGGATTTAGAAAATATTTCGTTTGTTACATGTTTATGTCTGTATACATTGGAACTATTTGCTTCAGCGGAGGAATAAATCAAATGCGCTAAAAGGTGCTTCTATTGGGGAAAGGGTTAAGGTAGTAATTCTGAAGTAAGTGATAATAGACATTCGTTAATCCTTTCACATAGAAGCCCTATTTTAACATATTCAATTTATTCCTCAACTAACAGGCCTGCCATAAGTTGGCATGAAAAATCCTAAGATTTCCAAATTTGCATTTCTCAAGTGCAATTTTACGAATCGTACCTTTACCCCATAGCCTGTTTCTTGTTTTGTTGACACATGGCTGCTTAAAGCAGGCTGAAAGTAAAGCAGAATGCGCCTTAAGGTGCATTCTGCTTTACTTTCAGCCTGCTTTAAGCTACCATGTACTTGGTAAAAATCCGGATATTTAAGAAAAATCCAGAGAAATGGCAGCCCTGCACTAAAGAAATAAGTTCAAATTTATTCTGTCATGAAGGTTATTGAACCATAAGAAATATTTTTTATATCTTACCAGTTAGTAGCTTAAAACAGGCTGAACATAAAGCAGAATGAGCAAGGCTCATTCTGCTTTACTTTCAACCTGTTTTAAGTGGTCATCTGTCTTCAAAACTAGAAACATGATATGTAGTAGAAGGGTTAACACCTACCTTCCTTGAAACTGAGGTTTTTTCTTATCTTTGGCTATACTTGATGTGTCCACACTGTAATGTTTCCTGTCCTTCTCCGCCGACGTCTGTCTCCGTAACGCTGCCACTGCCGGTTTCTCCTTCTCTATTTCAAGAACATCCTGTATAGATTTCTTCCTATCTTTGTTCACAAGTGTCTCGATTTCTTTAACGTCTGTATCGTTTTTATCACAATTACCGGAACCTAGAGGCTTTGAGGTGATGAGGATAGGTTTGGTGTTTGGCTTAATGTCATTCACATTATTATCTGCACTCGAGATCTTCGGAGTGTTTGTGTTATCAAAGAGATTCAGTCTTTGATTCTTATTGCTAGAAAGTGGTCGAGGCTTGTGAAATTTCCGTCTCGAGTTGTCCTGAAGCAAAAACAATCAGCTTGTATACTCCCAGTTCCCAATTAACCCGTTCCTCCCTGAAACCTTAAATAGACGATTCCAGTTTCCATTTCAGTCTAGTCCATTTCTGACTTTTAAGGGTTGTTTTTGTCAATGTTTGGCATTAAGACAGACAGTGAAGACCCTGATCAGAGGGCTCCTTTTGGAGCCCTCTGATATGGGTCTTCACTGTTTGCATAGGACAAGTGTACTATTCACATGTACACTGTTTGAAAAGGACGCCTATATGCGGGACTAGGTTTCAAAGGGCTAAGCCAAGTCCATTTAGAGTTTGTTTTATAAACAGTGCCCTGAATCAGATGGCTCCTTTAGAATCCCTCTAATCGGGGACTACACGTTTTGCATCCCACAAATGTACTCTTCACAAATACAGTAAAACTTCTCTAATTATGACCATTTTATTTTGTTAATTGTTAGGTTTTTACCACAGGTGACTGCTTAAAGCAAGGTGACAGTTAAACAGAAAGCTCCTTAAGGAACTTTCTGTTTTACTGTATCTTTGCCTACAGCTGTTACCTGTTTTTTATACAATAAACTAGCTCTCTTTTAGTGGTCGTAATAGATAAGTTTTAATGTGTACTATTTGTATTTGATTTTGAGTTTGTCATGATTTTATATAGCTTTAACAGTATTTCAGTCAAATCATGAAGACAAGCTAATAACAGGAGGAGGAATACGCCAAAAGTCATTTATGCCCTGTTTCTGGCACAAATTAGCAACTTAGTACTGGAAGAACCATCTACACTATTTGTATTTATTGAGTTTATTTGCTACTAGCCTAGAAGGGTTCAGTAGGATTGACATTGAAAAAGTAAGGCAAACCACCAGAGCACCAGATAAGGGTAGTTTTTCAAAAACTAAAATCTTTATTTCTGAATTAAACCCTATGGTGTCACTACTCATTAGAATCGTCTCTTCGAGACGATTCTAATGAGTAGTAACACCATAGGATTTGGTGCTAAAATAGTGAGAAAATGTGGGATTTGTTGAAAAAACTACCTCTTATCTGGAGCCCTAACCATTTGTTCCATTGCCATAACAGGTTACCATGAACTTATTAATCCATAGCCTGTATCTAGTTTTGAAGACAGGTGACTACTTAAAGCAGGTTGAAAGTAAAGCAGAATGTGCCTTAAGGCACATTCTGCTTTACTTCAAGACTGCTTTAAGCCACAATCTACTTGAATATAGAAAATATTTCTTATGGAACATATTCATGACTGTATAAATTGGAATTATTTTTTTAGTGGAGGAATAAAGTTACAGGCGTAAAAGAGCGCATTTATGGAGTAATGGATAAGCTGCTTATAATAATTTTTTGCAAAATCTGCATCAATAATATTGTTATTGTCTAAATACACTCAGACGTATGCAGCGAAATGACAAAGCGATGATACGATGGATCTGCCTGGTCAAGCCAGATGAAGATGTCCCGTTTGACTCTTTGTTAATGCAACTGCACATAAGAGGCGTTGCGGAGACCCTGCAATCAAATAGGTTGAAATGGCTTGGCCATGTAGAGAGAAGCTCTAGCTGGATCTCTCAAATCAGATGCCTGAACATCCCAACACAGCGGGGTCCAGGTAGACCAAAGCTATCTTGGGAGGACCTTGTAAAATGAGACCGTGAAGCTCTAGGGTTGGAAAACATCAACCCACAAAACCGCCAAGCTTGGAGAGGGAGACTTCGTTCCAGACTGGACAGCCAGGCCTCACCCTTATAAGAAGGATTAATCAATGGCCTGGTTAAACTAAACTGGATGATGATGATGATGATGATGATGATAAGGAAAGGTAAAAATTTGATTTATTTCAGGCTATGAACCTTAAGCAGAACAGCACCTATATACCTATTCACAGTTAAAACCTCTCTATTAAGACCTTTAAATGCTTTTATTATTAGGTGTTTAACTCTTTCCTCCCTGAAAATTTAAATGGAAACTTCCAGTTTCCATCTTAGTCTAGTCCATTTCTGACTTTAAAGGGTTGTTTTTGTCAATATTTGGCATTGTGACAAACAGTAGAGACCCTGATCAGAGGGCTGTCATCTGGGTCTTTACTGTTTGCATAGGACATGTGTACTTTTCATATGTACACTGTTTGAAAAGCACGCCTATATGCGGGACTAGGGTTCAAAGAGTTAATGCAGGTGACTGCTTAAAGCAAGATGACAGTAAAACAGAAAGTTCCTTTAGGAGCTTTCTGTTTTACTGTCATCTGTCTTTTATACAATCAATTAGCTTTCTTTTTAGTTGTTGAACTAGAGGGTGTTTTTTCATTTGCTTTAACTCTTTCCTCCCTGAAACTTCAAATGGAAAATCCCAGTTTCCATTTAAGTCTAGTCCATTTCTGACATTTTAGGGTTGATTTTGTCAATGTTTTGCATTATGACAAACAGTGAAAACACAGATCAGAGGGCTCCTTTTGGAGCCCTCTGATCTGGGTCTTCACTGTTTGCACAGGACAATTTTACTATTCACATGTACATTGTTTGAAAATGACGCCTATATGCGGGACTAGGGTTCAAAGGGTTAAGCTGTAATCTTTCTTTTATACAATCAATAAGCCTTCTTTTTAGTTGTTGAAATAGAGAGGGTTTGTTTTCACTTTGCTTTAAGCTGTCATCTGTCTTTTACACAATTAATTAGCTTTCTTTTTAGTTGTCCTAATAGAAAGATTTTACTTTCTCACATAACTACTCCTGTTTTCTATAGCTAACAACGATTATGAATATCCTTGTCTAAAACATGTGGGAGATCAATTTGATGACGTCACTATATAACGTCCCTATTTATAAAGGGGTTTTGATGTCACTGGGATTCCAAAAACATGACTATCGCTTTAATAAATAGCTTAAAATTGTTAGATATGTGAGAAAAAGAATCTGTCACTCGTCTATGTTTTAAGACAATTTGATCTCAAACTCGTCTGGAATAGAAAAGTTATTAAGCTTGCCAAGGCTCGCTTAACAACATTTCAACTCTAGACTCGTTTGAGATCAGCTTGTCTTAACCAATTACCCCATAAATACACCTTTTTAGGCCTTTAAAAAATTCCTTCACTCAAGAAATACTCCAAATTTATGTAGTCATGAATATATATTATAAGAAATACTTTCTATATTCTAGCAGATTATAGCTTAAAGCAGACTAAAAGTAAAGAAGAATGTGCCTTATGGCACATTCTGCTTTACTTTCAACCTGCTTTAATTAGTCACCTGTCTTCAAAACAAAAAACAGGCTATGGGGTAATGGGTTAAACATCGACTTATGACAGATCCTATATGTACATTACCTCTGTACTGACAATAGGACCTGACATGGCTAGACTACGAGGCTTGGCAGCACTCCTAGGTCGTGAGCCTGTGTAACGTGTTGGCATCTGATCTTCTTCCTCTATCTCTCCGTCCATCTGTAACACGCCTGACTTCCCCTGTCCCAGCACTGTCTCTCCTTCCTGACTGTCCTCTATCACCAGGTCATTCTTGTTGGACGCACCAACTGTATAGAAAAGGTATACAGTAAAACCTCTAATACAGTGGAGAATCTGTTATTCTTTCCCGTTTAAACGCAAACGTACGCAAACGCAAAACACTACATCGTAGAAAAGTACAACTTTTTGACAATTCTGATAATTCATCTTTATCTTGGTGGCAAACAGTTTGGAGCCTGATCAGACGCCGGGTTACCCGGCGTCTGATCTGGCTCCAAACTGTTTGCAGTGAAAATAATAGTTTTAGCGTAAACACGTTTATTGGGAAAGAATAACACACTCTCCACTGTACTAAGTTAGTAGAAAAGCAATAGTTTTCAAAATGGCAGTCAAACTTCTGTATCTCAAATTCACTGAAATTGAACTGACCTGTCTTCTTACAGTTTAATTTTAATATAGTACACTGATTTAAGTTCAACATACTTGTATTTCAAAGTTAATACCTGGCTTAGCCATGCTTTAACTTTGAAATAAGGATATGCTTGATTTAACTCTTTCCTCCCTGAAACTTTAAATGGACAATTCAAGTTTCATTTTTTGTCTAGTCCATTTCTGACTTTTAAAGGCACAATCCCGCTCAAATTGGTGTTTAAAACGCGCAATTTCTTATATGTGTGCATTTTCTATGTATTAAAACTAAGTGAAATCGAGTGTAAGAAGCCTGACATATGCACCCACTTCATAAAGAATCCTACCTAAATGTGTCGAATTCTTATCGTGGTGGTTTACATTATAAGCGGGTTTGTTTACAAATAAGATTACGGGCTGGTTCCGAGAACTCTCGATCGATCGCATAAAGGTCACGTGATTGATTCGGCCGCGACAATGTGCATACATTGCATCAGTTTAACGGCCAAACTTAAAGGAGTTGTCTCTCTTTGGTTGTAAAGCACTCGACTTGTTGTATAGAATTATGCAAATGAGCTTTACCGAGTATGTCCGTAAATTTTCGTCGCTATTCAAAAATAAACAAACTTGATTACTTGTTTCCACAAATTTCACTGTTCGTTAGCAATATTGCTTCAAATATCACCACGTATTTCTTCTTTTTATATGGAACGCTTACGATAGTGACATGAATTTCATGTAAGAAAAATGTTTGATTCTGTTTATGTGGACGTAATATAGTGGCTTTAAGAGATGTTTTGTCAATTTTGGAATTACTGACAAACAGTAATTGACCCTGTTCAGAGGGCTCCTTTTGGAGCCCTCTGATCAGGGTCTTCACTGTTTGCACAGGACAAGTGTATTATTCACATGTACACTGTTTGAAAAGACGCCTATATGCGGGACTAGGGTTCAAAGGGTTAAGCGAGTTCAAGATATCAAAAAATGACTTACACTTAATTCCATTTGAGCCATTTTGAGGAAGGTAAAACCAGATCAAAAATATTTCTTTACTGAAAACATGGTCATATATTTTGTAAACATATGGCTGGAACTAGATTTGAAATTAAACATTTATCCAAAATTGTGCAATGCTTTGTCAAACAGGGTTATGTAAGGCAATTTCATTTACACTACAAATGTTATCACTTTACTCTGGACATAGATACACATTTTCACACATTTAATTTATTCTCCCATTGAAAATATAGTTCCAATTTATACATAAGAAAATTGTTCTGTATTCTAGCAGATGGTTGCTTAAAGCAGGCTGAAAATAAGCCAGAATGTGCCTTAAGGTGCTTTAAGTGGTCACCCTATCTTCAATACTAGAAACAGGCTATGAATTATTGGTTATTCTAACACAACTCGAAACCTACGGCATATAGACAAAGAATACTGAGAAACGTATATTACGTCGCGATAATGAACTGCACGCGCAGCGTTTCCATCCACTGTTCCATTTGCCCCATACGCCTAATACATAAAAAGTAATTTTACAATTAAAGTCGCGTTAGAATAAATATTTGTTAAGTCTTAATTCTAACACGTCTTGAAACCTAAGTAATAGAGACAAAGAATAGCAAGAAACATATATAACGCCGCGATAATGAAATACACGCACTGCGTTTCCATCCGCTGTTCCATTTGCCCCATACGCGTAATACATAAATAGTATTTTTATAATTAAAGTCACGTTAGAATTAAAATAACAAATTCGTAGGTGTTCATTACCGTGCATTAGATCACAGTTAGTCGTTAAGATGTGGGTAATTAGATCACTCGGCCTAAAGGCCTCGTGATCTAATGACTCCACATCTCAACTCCTAACTGTGATCTAATGCACGGTAATGAACACCTATGAATTTGTTATTTCTTAAGTATTAACTCACTGATCCCTGAAACTTCATATTGACAATTCCAGTTTCCAACTTAGTTTAGTCCAAGTTTGTCTATTTAGTTTTATTTTACAATACCTGTACAGTAAAACCTCGCTATTACGACCACTAAAACGAAGGCTAATTGATTGTATAATAGACAGGTGACAGCTTAAAGCAAGGTGACAGTTAAACAGAAAGCTCCTAAAGGAGCTTTCTGTTTTACTGTCACCTTGCTTTAAGCGGTCACCTATCGTAAACACCCTAATAATAAACATAATTTAGTGGTCGTTATAGAGAGGTTTTACTGTATATGAAAATATGAAAAAGAATTGTACAGAACTGTGGAAAAAATACACAGTTTGTAAAGGTTGCATATTTGCAACACTATGGTCAATTTGGTTATATCATACCTTTCTTTTCTACTTTCTTTGTAACTGTTACTGGACCTTTTGGCGCTCTTTTCTGGACAGGATAGGAAAAGTTTGGGTCAGGTTTTAACAAATCATCATCGTCATCTTGTTGTGAAGCTGGAAAACCATCAAAAGTGATTTGTGTGTCCTCCTGCAATAAAGAAAAGAATTAGAGCTTTTTGCAAACATTTCTAAGATAAGTGTTAATCAAAAGACAAAAAACCTATCCCAGTATCATAGAAAATATTTCTAACCTTATCCAGTTACCTATAGCCTGTTTCTAGACTTGAAGACAGGTGAAGCATTCATTTTGATTTTCAACCTGTTAAAAGCTTCTACCGGTATACTGTATATGTGGGATGGACAAACAAACTGACAAATGAATTTATAAAAGAAAGGATGGACAGACAGGGGTAAAACTTAACAGTATTGCCCCAACTGATTGTCGCAGGGGCATTAAAGGCACATTTATGGTCAATTATGGAGTAATGGATAAAGGAAATCATTCTTTACAATAGTGAGACCTACCTGTATGAAAATTAATATACAAATTAACAATTATTAGTTTGTGCTATTAACCCATTACCACATAAATACGACTTTTTACGTCTTTTCATTTATTCCTCCACTGAAGAAAATAGTTCCAATTCATACAATTATGAATATGTATAATAATAAATATTTTCTACATTCTAGCTGATGGTAGCTTAAAGCAGGCTGAAAGTAAAGCAGAATGTGCCTTAGGGCACATTCTGCTTTACTTTCAAACTGCTTTAAGTGGCAACCTATATGTAATACTTGAAATAGGCTATGGGGTAATGGGTTAACCCCCCCCCCACACACACACACACACCCATAGAAGTGCCTTGTACCAAAGAAAATGTTTCTATATTCTAGCAGATGGTATCCTAAAGCAGGCTGAAAGTAAAGCAGAATGTGCCTTATAGCACAGTCTGCTTTACGTTCAACCTGCTTGAAGTGGTCACCTGTCTTCAAAATTACGAATAGGCTATAGGGGGAAAGGGTTCACACAATTTTCTAACCAACTGCAATGCTTCTTGCCAAACCAGTTTACAGGAAAGACTGTATTTCAAGTCCAAACATTCTCTAAGCTCAACAGAAGAAAGTAAACTAACATTTCCAACATTTTTGTCCTCTATTTCTTCACCAAACCCTACGTTTGAGTACTCAATAGAATTGCTTCTTTGAGACACAATGACTCTAATGAGTAGTCACATCCGTGGTTTTTAGCGGAGATGCCAAGGAAGTTAGTACTTGCAAATCACCTTAGTGCATGGCTAAAGATAAGGGGAGTACAAATACATGTATTTATAAATAAAAATCTTAATTTCTGCATAAAACCCTATGGTGTCACTAATCATTAGACTTGTCTCAGAGTGATTCAAATGAGTAGCAACACCATAGGATTTGGTGGTGAAATGAGTGAGAAAATGTTGGATTGGTTCAGTTTACTCCCTCTTTTATGCAGTTAAGTAATTCCTACACTAAAGAAAATACCAGTATACATGTTGTGTACAGTCATGAATATGAGTCATAAGAAATATTTCCTGAATTACAGCAGATAGTAGCTTAACCCTTTGAGCCCTAGTCCCGCATATAGGCGTCCTTTTCAAATGGTGTACATGTGAATAGTACACTTGTCCTATGCAAACAGTGAAGACCCAGATCAGGGTCTTCACTGTTTGTCAAAATGCCAAACATTGACAAAAACAGCCCTTAAAAGTCAGAAATGGACTAGACTAAAATGGAAACTGGAATAGTCCATTTAAAGTTTCAGGGAGGAAAGAGTTAAAGCAGGCTGAAAATAAGGCACATTTTGTTTTACTTTCAACCTTCTTTAAGAGACCATCTGTCTTCAAAACTAGAAACAGACAATGGGGTAATGGGTCAAGAAAATAGGTCCCAATATATACAGTTACGAACATGTACTATCAGAAATATTTCCTAATACTCTGGCAGATGACAGCTTAAAGCAGGCTGAAAGTAAATCAGAATGCTCCTGAAGGAGCATTCTGCTTTACTTTCAACCTGCTTTGACCAATTAACTCATAAACCTTTACACCTTTTTACACCCTAAATCATTTCCTCAAACAGAAGAAAATAGATCAATTTTATTCAGTCATGAATGTGTGCCGTAAGTAATAATTCCTACGTTATATCCTAGTACATGATAGCTTAAAATAGGCAGAAAGTAAAGCAGAATAGGCCTTAAAGACATTACTTGACCAAGCTTGGGTGGTAACACCTAGCACTGTAGACAGTTTGAGTCAAAGCATGGAGCCCATGCACTTACTCGGCTAGCGTCCAGGCAAAGAATCATTCAGGCGTCTCATGTGAGGCGCGCACCTAATATTTAATAGCTTGGTTAGTAAAACCAATTGAAAAACCTATTGAGATCTATTAAGTAAGGGCCTTTAATCAAAGCTTCAGATGTGTGAGCTGTTGCTTGAACAATTTTCTCATGCTCTACCTGTATTTTCACACCAAGTGAGAACAATTGGGGGGGGGGATTAATGAATGGACTGGAGTTATGTCTTTAATGTGCGTTCTGCTTTACTTTCAACCTGCTCTAAGTGGTCGCCTTTCTTCAAAACTAGAAAGTTTAAACACACTAAGGGGTAATGGGCTAAGTGGTAACCTGTCATGAACAATAAGCTAATTCTATGGGGTAATAGGTTAAAGAAATTCTCACCTTGGTAGGGTACTGTGATCTTGTAGAGCTGGCTGACAGGAGGGATGATCTTGAGCTTCCTGGTCGCTGGTTGTACCCATCCAGATCTGTGTTCCTAATTCCGTTGTCTTTAACTTTGTTCATCATGAAATGCTGGGCTATAACTTCAAGCATAGCCTTCAAAGGTTTACTAGTTTCCTGCAAGTAGCCAATTAGAACGTACATATGAGTTATTTCACAACGAGATGGGCTGATAGCATTACAAACAGTGTTGACCAAGGTCAGTCACTACAATGCTGAAGCAGCATCAGATCAGAACAATCACGATTTTTCCCCCCCAATTTATACAGTTACGAACATGTACCATCAGAAATATTTCCTAATACTCTGGCAGATGACAGCTTAAAGCAGGCTGAAAGTAAAGCAGAATACTCCTGAAGGCAGTACATTTTTCTTCAATTAAGTGACCAATCATTCAGGTATTATGGAGATCTCTCAAGACAGAATAATACTTAATGCAGGATGAAAATAATGCATAAAGCTCCAATAGGAGCTTTCTGCATTATTTTTATCCTGCAACAAGAAATCACTTGTAATTCAAACTGCCCTATGGTCACTTGATCATTGAATGGTCGCATAACTCTTTCAAAACCATTGACCTGTGTAAAACATACTAATTACATTTGCAAACAGTGTAGACCCAGATCAGAGGCTCCTTTAGGAGCCCTATGATCAGGGTCTACACTATTTGTCAATTTAGAACAGTATTTATCCAACTACCCAGAATTCCAAGTAAACTACTTCATGTTTTGGTAACTTAAAAGATCCACAAAGGAACCTAATAACCCCAAGAGTCATGTAGTATTGATAGTTAATACAAGCTCAACTGTGACTGATTCATATCTACACTGTAAAAAAATATCCTACCTGTTGACTATTACAAGTCTCTACTTCCATACAAAATAGAAAGATTGTTTAGAGTTGTTCTCCGAGTCTATTATTCTTATATTGATTACCTACCCACGATTGCATATGTAATGAGTGTTATTCCATGAATAATTAAACCCTGACTGCAGATGATATAGGACCCCAGTAATACAGAGACAATATCTAGTAGCAGGGGTTTAACACATAAACTATCAGCTAACTACAGGGATATATAAATTACTGGGATACAGATACAGTGTTCCCTCTCTACAATGGCCCTCCCAACAACAACTCCCTCCTTACAACGACCAGTGCCGCTGTTCCCCAAACAATATAATTATCACCAACCTTTTCCGGGCTGCAATATCGTGTGTTTAAAATTGTCGTCTGCTGTTTTTTTCTAAAAGTTACATAATAGACATTTTGCACTAAAACATTAATGACGAGTGACAAACAGCGAGAATCCAGATCAGACGCCGCGTTACGCGGCGTCTGATCTGGATTCAAGCTGTTTGCAAATGTAAGCCAATTTCCCTCCCTACAATGAATCCCTCCAAACAACGCACACAATCTGTGTCTCCCATTGGGTGTCGTTGTAGAGAGGGAGCACTGTACATGAAGTTAAACTTGTAAATACAACCACTAATGGAAGTAGCATGGATATTTCTTAAAAAGATTTACTGCTATATACAGGACAAATATCAAGCAGAAAGCTCATGAAGGAGCGCTCTTTGTCATTTTTATCTTGTATTCCCCCCATAAGTATGCCTTTTTATGCCATTAATTTATTCTTCTACTGAAGAAAATAATTCCAATTTATAAAGTCATGAATAATTACCATACGAAAAATGTCTATATCCTATCAGATAGTAGCTTAAAGCAGGCTGAAAGTAAGGCAGAATGTGCCTTAAGGCACATTCTGCTTTACTTTCAACCTGCTTTAAGTGGTCAACTATTTTCAATTCTAGAAACAGGCTATTGGGTAATGGGTTAAGGGATCACATGCATTTTAATTCGCCAAGAGTTTTCTATTCAGAAGTCACTGAACACAAGATTGACTGTATTATATATAATTAACCCTTACTCCATAAAGCTTTATTCTAGTTTTGAAGACAGGTGATCACATGAAGCAGGTTGAAAGTAAAGCAGATTGCACCTTGCGGTACATTCTGCTTTACTTTCAGCCTGCTTTAAATTATCATCTGCTAGAATGAGAAGATCGAGAGCTTTATAGTCAGTCTGTAACGGTAAAGGTGATGCGTTAAACAGAGGGAACTACCGTGGACTCAAGCTTATTGATCAAGTCATGAAGGTCTTGGAAAATGTTGTAGAGCAGCTGATCAGAAAACAAGTACAGGTGGATGACATGCAATTTGGCTTTATGCGCGGTAGGAGCACCAGATGCAATTTTCATCGTCGCCAAGTCATGGAGAAACATCTAGCTGCAAATAAACCACTGTACATGGCATTTGTAGACCTAGAAAAAGCTTTCGACCATGTCCCAAGAAAGGTCATCTGGTGGGCTCTGCGAGAGTTGGGAGTATCGGAGTGGTTGGTTCAAGCTGTGATATCTATGTACACCAATGTACGTAGTCGGGTACGAGTCGGTAACAGCTACAGCGATGAATTTGATGTAAAAGTTGGTGTCCATCAAGGATCTGTCTTAAGTCCCCTTCTATTCATCATTGTCCTTGAGGCTCTATCACTAGAATTTTGTACCAGCTGCCCGTGGGAGCTCCTATATGCTGACGACCTGACGATCATTGATACTTCACTTGAACACTCAAGCAACGGCTGGATAGATGAAAGAGTAGCATGGAAGAGAAAGGTCCCAGAGTCAACATGGGTAAGACCAAGGTCATGATCGCTGGTCCCAACCTCAACTTACTGAGGAAAACAGGGAAACACCCATGCGCAGTATGTCTGAGTGGAACAGGCAATAACTCAATCCTCTGCACCCACTGTTCAGGATGGGTCCACAAAAAGTGCAGTGGCATAAAGGGCCCGCTCAAAGCAGACCCGCACTTTAAGTGCTTGCGTTGTGATGGCGCTGCAAGACCAATAGATGGTAGACCATTGACGGAGGTTGGTACTGGTGATGACAAGCTTGAAGTAGTGACAGACTTCTGTTACCTTGGAGACATGCTGTCATCAGGTGGAGGCTGTGAACTCGCTGCAGCTACCCATTGCATATCTGCCTGGAAACAGTTTAGAGAGCTAATACCAATCCTGACTAACAAGTACCTGCCAACTGTTACTAGGGGTCGTGTCTACTCCTCATGTGTCAGAAGTGTGCTTATGTATGGCTCCGAAACTTGGGCCGTTTCTGCTTACACACTTAAGAAACTGCAACGCAATGACAAAGCAATGATCAGATGGATCTGTTTGGTGAAGCCTGAGCAAAGCATTCCGTTTGAATCCCTCCTCGCCAAAGTCAAATTGGAAAGCCCCTTGCGGTCCTCATGCAGAAGAGCAGCACAGAGGAATACTGGCAGACCCAAATTGTCTTGGGAGGATGTTGTCAAATGTGACAGAAAACCCCTGGGTATGGATCCCATCAACCCTCATCACAGACTGGACAGTCAGGCCCCACCCTCAGCAGAGAATTAATTGTGGCCTGATCAACAAATAAACTGGATAGTGAGCGAGTGAGAATATAGAAAATATTTCTTATGATACACATTCTTGACTGTTTAATAATTTTCTTCAATGGAGGAATAATCAAATGCGCAAAAATGAATACCTAAAAAAACTACCTATGGAGTAAAGGGTTAATATGCATATTGGGTTCATGCAGACATATTAGGGAAAAGCATCATACTATGTTTATGGAAGATATGCAAAAGACAGGGTAAAATACTGCTTTGCATGCTATCTATTTAGTCATTCCCTCCATATAAGTGCCTTTAAGAGCATTTATTTATTCCAATTCATTTAGAGGTCATTTTCATGTTTCTACCAGGAGATGTTAAAAAGCCATACAAAATTCTTCCTGCATCCAGGTAGATCCTAAAGCAAACTAGGAGCACTTTTACAATTGGTCCGCCACCAACTATTTTCTTTTATATGGCCAGGTTAATGTCACAAGAAATGGCCAGATTAATGTCAAAATAAATGGCCAGGTTTGGCCAGTAAATTTCTACGAAAATGCCAAAAAAGATCTACAGACAGATTCTTAAGTTCACCCTAACCCTAGTTTTTGGTGGCGGACCAATTGTAAACCCTAGCTGCAGACTGAAAGTAAAGCAGAAAGTTTTAAGCCTACTTTAGGCAACTATAGAGCTATCTTTTAAACATTTAACACCAGCTATGAGGCAAATGTTTAAGTTGCTGCTAGAGTTTGACTTTATGATCTGACCGACTTCACTTGCCTTGTTTTTCTTCATCAGTTTGTCTATGTGTAATTCTTTAACCAGTAGCTGTCTGTTACTAATGCTGTCTGCCTCTCTAGGACACTCCTCGTCCATCACTTGTAAAGTCATCTTCAGGCCCTATACAATGAAGAAACAAGAAGTCAACATAATTAGATGTATAATTGTTCTAAAAAGTGAAACTAAGGTCTACCAAACCACAGTGCCAAAACACTTAAACATGATTATTATAACACTTTACTCCATAGCCTGTTTCTAGATTTTTAGAACAGGTGACTAATTAAAACAGAATGTGCCTTAACTCTTTGAACCCTAATCATGCATATATGCGTCATTTGCAAACGGTGTACCTGTGAGAAGTACACTTGTCCTATGCAAACAGTGTACACCCTAATCAGAGGGCTCCTTAAGGAGCCCTCTGGTTAGGGTGTGTACTGTTTGTCATTTTGACATTCATTGTAAAGATCAACCTTAAAAAGTCAAAAATTGACTTGACTAAATTGAAAACTAGAATTGTCCATTTGAGGTTTCAGGGAGGAAAGGGTTAAAGCGCATTCTGCTTTACTTTCAGCCTGCTTTAATCTTCAATCTGTTAGATTATAGAAAATAGTTTTTCGTTATTGGATGAATAAACTGAATAAATGAGTATATATGGAGTAATAAGATAAACAACTTCACTTCCAAGTAAGTTTCCTAAAATTCTGTTCAGCGGTTGCACAATAATATAATTTTCTGTCTTTTTTGTGGCTGTGTAACAATAACATACTACAAGGGTTAACCCTTAGCCTGCCACTCACGACTATATCTCCATATGCAAACAGCTTGAATCCGGATGAGACGCCGAGTAACTCGGCGTCTCATCCGGATCCAAGCTGTTTGACACTCGGACAACATTTTCAGTAATTTTGAGCAACTTTGAAGCACTTTGAAACTTGAAGCAGACGAGAAATATAGCAGACGACAATTTATTTGGCGGGCTAAGGGTTAAAGCTCATGGCTCAAAGTAAGAGTGCTCTCTGTAGGACTAGTCTTGATCACAGGTTTTCGGCGCGTAAGTTATGACCCCCCCCACCTAAATCTATCAAAATGAGTCAAAATACATCCATATGTTCAACAAAATTCCTTAACAAATGTTTCAAGAAGTTTCAAGAAGTTTAAAAAAAAAAAATCGTATCATGTATGTATACAATGAAAAGGTGGATGTGTTTTCAGAGCCATCAACTTCCCAACCTTGTCATTTTGTCATTTTTGGGCCGATTTTGACAAATGATGGCTTATTATTTACATTTAACAGTTCTGTTCAAAGAAAGTTAGCTCACAGTCCAAGCAAGACACGAGCACAAGTGGAGAAATAAAAAGTTCGATAGACACCTTATATCGGAATCCTTCGTTCACCTTTAATTTTGGACTTTTTCGTCATTCAGCGATTAACAAGTGCATTTGCGACCATGCATTACACCATGGTACGGGTAATTAATAGAAAATGAAATATATAACAAATACCTTTTGAATTATCGGTAAATGAGCATTTCTGTTACGAAATAATTTTCTAGATAACTTTCGTTTTCAAGTTTCTGTTGACAAATGTATATGATCATTGGTCGTATTCGAATCATCGAGTTTCTTGTCAACGAAAACTGGGCGGAGCAAATGCGCGAAGATTTACTGATGACAACAATTTTGACCCGACTCGAATCGAAATTGTGGTCAAAGATTTGATGGTTTGACAACATTTTGTCAACGGAAAACATCAAGTGATGATTCGAATAGAACTTGTTGACAACTATTCCAACTAACGCGATAGTTGTCCTGATTCGAATACGACCAATCCATTTTGCGTCATTTCCTGCTTTGAAGTTGGTTCTCGGTTTCGCTAGAATGATAATAGTTTGACTGGGCAACCAGTCGTTTGTTTGGGAAAATTTTGCGTGACAGATGGTTTCCGAGTAAGGGGTCTCCCCACCCTTCGAGTCCCCATGCGTGTGTTCGCCGATTGCTTTGAATTTTTTACCAATTATCGTCAAAGAAAACTGTTTGCTGTAAACAATGAGCCATCATCTGTCCAGATCGTCCAAGATTTGACAAAATAACAGGGTTGGGAACTTGAGGGTTGCTTCTGCAAGGCGCTTTTTCATGGCAGCCTTTACTATTTTACTTATAAAATTAGCAAAAAAAATTTTTTTTTTAAATTTCACGAAACTTCAGGAAATGTTCTTTTATGATGATTATTGAATGTATGGATAGATTTTAGGGTATTTTATCCACGTTTGGTGGTGGTGGAGGGGGGGGGGGGGGGTTTATAGCAGCTAGGGGTAGTGTCATAGCCAACGGGCCGAATGCCTATGGTCTTGATGACACACAATAGTGTCCCGTGCAGACACAGGGCTGCCAAATATATCTCCGGATTTTTCGAAATCTTCGGATTTTTATCCTAGCAGATGGTAGCTGAAAGCAGACTGAAAGTAAAGCAGAATGGGCCTTAGGCTTTACTTTCAACCTTCGTTAAGTAATCATGTTTGTAATATAGAAAATTTAGAAATCTTAGGATTTTTCATGATCAAGTTATGGCAGCTCTGCAGACATTGGGACTCATTGTAAATACTCCCTAGATATCTGTATTTTTCGGCGGAGCTGACTGTTTTCTATTTAGACACACTTTAATATTTGGCCACACATTTCAACCAATGATATTTGATCAGAAATTTAGAATTAAGAGCACCTGTTGAAACTGAATAGTCTGATTGGATAGTAGCCAGGGCTCCAGATAAGGGAATTGTTTCAAAACTTAAAATCTTTATTTGTGCATTAAACCCTGTGGTGTCACTATACATATGAATTGTCTCTTCAAGGCAATCAAAATGAGTGGTAATACCATAGGGTTTGGTGCTAAAAGAGGTGAAAAAATGTGATTTGTTTAGTTTACTCACTCTTATCTGGAGCCCTGTAGGCTGGTTTATGTCCCATTACAGTTTTACATGCTGTGGACTGTGGGTGTAAAATTTAGAGATACAGTCTATCTGTTTACTACACTAGGCCACAGAATTGACAAAATTATGCTATGATCTGAAATCTATTTATAGATATACAGAGGAAGCTAGGTGTTTCATAATTGTTTACAACCAATTTGTTTTAATTGTTAACTATTTGTACACATTTGCCATACATTAAAAGCAATATTTTATATATGAATAGCCTCAAGTGAGTTAAACACAATTGTGTTGTTTCATCATTATTTACAAGAGTGAAGTACAGTAGATTGTTGTATCTGTACATTTGTGTATGCTATAGTTTGTTTCAAGAAACTCTATGAATGGAACAATAGATTAATGTGAGGATCTCCTACCAGTAGCTAGGGTATGAGTTAAATTATTGTTTTGTTTTGCATTTCTGTACATGATAGTTTTGCATTTTAAATAAAAGTTACTGTTTCAATTGAATACTTGTATTTTTTGCTTTTCAATCCAAGATATATATTCTTTGAAAACCTCAATTTAATTCAATTTTGCACACCCATCTATATAGCCTTAGTTCAACCACTCATTCCGCCGAATATCTTTTTTAAAGATATTTCTTGTTCAGATAAGCATTGAATGTATCTTTAAGGACATTAAAGTGTGCCACCTGTGTTGGGTATAAGAATTGATTGACCTTTTTTTGCCAAGGTGAGCTTTTAGGATCGCTGGATGTCCGTCGTCTGTCCGTCCGAGCGCACGGACGTGCCACCGAATTGGGTTAGAGGGCCTTTTCTTTTGTTATTTTCTTTTGTTCGAATAACGGGCCACGGCCCCTTAGTGTATTGTTACGGAATGAACTCTATTGTCTTCTTTTGTTATGTTTACCGTTATCTGGCCCTCTAACCCACTTTAGTGGCGCGAAAGGTCCTTTGTTGGGTAGGGAGAACAATAGATTCCATTCATTCCGTGATTGCCCTATTGTTATTGTTGGGTATTTTAGTGTACTGTTGGGTACTTTTAAACATAAAATATACCCAACAAATGTCCAACTGTGAGAACGTTCGTCCGTCCGTCCACAATTGTTCGTTAACACTCTACCAGGTTCAAATCTCATTGGATCTTGATGAAACTTGGTCACAATGTTTGCCTCAATGAAATCTAGGTCAAGTTCGAATGTGGGTCATGTCCGGTCAAAAACTAGGTCGCCAGGTCAAATTATCGAAAAACCTTGTTAACACTCTAGAGGCTACAAATTTCATTGGATCTTCATGAAACTTCATCAATATGATTGCCCCAATAAAATCTAGGCCAAGTTCGAATGTGGGTCATGTCCGGTCAAAAACTAGGTCACTAGGTCAAATCTTCGAAAAACCTTGTTAACACTCTAGAGACTAAAAATGTCATTGGATCTTCATGAAACTTCATCAAAATGTTTGCCTCAATGAAATCTAGGTCAAGTTCGAATGTGGGTCATGTCCGTTCAAAAACTAGGTCACTAGGTCAAATTATCGAAAAACCTTGTTAACACTCTAGAGGCTACAAATTTCATTTGATCTTCATGAAACTTCATCAATATGATTACCTCAATGAAATTTAGGCCAAGTTCGAATGTGGGTCATGTCCGGTCAAAAACTAGGTCACTAGGTCAAATCTTTGAAAAACCTTGTTAACACTCTAGAGACTACAAATTTCATTGGATCTTCATGAAACTTCATCAAAATGTTTGCTCAATGAAATCTAGGTCAAGTTCAAATGTGGGTCATGTCCGGTCAAAAACTAGGTCACTAGGTCAAATTATCGAAAAACCTTGTTAACACTCTAGAGGCTACAAATTTCATTTGATCTTCATGAAACTTCATCAATATGATTGCCTCAATGAAATCTAGGCCAAGTTCGAATGTGGGTCATGTCCGGTCAAAAACTAGGTCACTAGGTCAAATCATCGAAAAACCTCGTTAACACTCTATAGAGACTACAAAATTCATTGAATCTTCATGAAACTTGAACAAAATGTGTGTCTCATTGAAATCGAGGTCAAGTTAGAATGAGGGTCATGCCCGGTCAAAAACTAGGTCACACGGTGTATATGGTTACATGGTTACCAGGTGAGCGATTTAGGGCCATAGTGGCCCTTGTTTCATCTTGGATCATGGTGCAATTTATAATGTACATGGCTCCAGATAAGGGGAGTATTTAAACAAGAGGGTCTGAAGGCCCTGATATCGCTCACCATTTGTAATGAAGCCTGATAGCTTAACCTTTGAATTTCACCCGTTTTATTCTAAATCCATTCAAGTTTGTAGACCTACTGCAGTATAGTAGAGTACATCAAAGGCAAATAAAAATGGGCCTAAACAATACTGAAATGAAGCCTTTTTCTAGCATTTCAAAGTATATCAAGGGAAGGTAAATATTGCCACAATGATAACATTTCAAGAATAATTGCACTCCTTCGAGAATGTATAGCTACATCCTTTGTGTACAAGTATAATCAAAATTGAAAACTGTAGTTGCAAGAATGTAAACGCTGTAAAATATGGCATTTTCAGCAATTCAAAGGTAGATATATCTTGATCTATTTGTCAGATTCCAACCATAATCACCTTTTTTCGAACTCTTAAGGTCATATACAATCTGGGTAAGTCTGAGAGAGCTTGGATAAATATTGTGGCCTCTAGAGCGTAAACACTGTTAAATTTATCATTTTCAGCAATTCAAAGGTAGATAACTCTTGACCTATTGATCAGATTACAACCATAATTGAACTCATTTGAAGTCTTATGGTAATATACAATCTGAGTAAGTTTGAGAAAGATTGGATAAAATTTGTGGCCTCTAGAGTGTAAACATTGTTAAATATGGCATTTTCAGCAATTCAAAGGTAGATAACTCTCGACTTATGAGTCTGATTTCAATCTTAATTGAACTCATCTGAACTCTTATAGTCAAATACAATCTGAGCAAGTTTGAAATAGATTGGATAAAAATTGTGAACTCTAGAATGTAAACACAGTTAAATATGGCATTATCTGCAATTCAAAGGTAGATAACTCTTGATCTATTTGTCTGATTTCAATCAAAATCGAACTCATTCAAACTCTTATGATCATATACAATCTGGGCAAGTTTTATAAATATTGGATACATACTGTGGCCTCTAGAGTGTAAACACCGTTAAAAATGGCATTTTCAGCAATTCAAAGGTAGACAACTCTTGATCTATTTATCTGATTTCAACCACAATCGAACTTTTCCGAATTCTTATGGTAATATACAATCTGGACAAGTTTTAGAAAGATTGGATAAATACTGTGGCCTCTAGAGTGTAAACACTGCTAAATATAACATTTTCAGCAGTTCAAAGGTAGATAACTCATGACCTATTTGTCAGATTTCAACCATAATCAAACTCATCCGAGCTCTTATAGCAAGATACCATCTGAGCAAGTTTGAGAAAGATTGGATAAATATTGTGGCCTCTAGAGTGTAAACACTAAAATTGGTGACGCCGGACGACGGACAATCAAGGATTGCAAAAGCTCACCCTGAGCTAGCTCAGATGAGCTAAAAATTAAAATCTTTATTTCTGCATAAAACCCTATGGTGTCACTACTCATTAGAATCGTCTCGAAGAGATTTGGTGCTGAAATGGGTGAGAAAATGTTGGATTTGTTAAGTTTACTCCCTCTTATCTGTAACCCTGATGTATATATATGGGAGAGCCTAGTCAGTGTCCAATTCACTTGAAAGCACCTTGCAAGATTAGAAGGAGAAAATCTAGACCAACATGGCAACAAAATTTAACTGAACCTAAAATTGGGAAGATTTATGCCCCTTTATAAAACTTATTCTGTTACATCATTCCATAGCCCCAAAAAATTGATGGCTTGTCATTTTAAGTTTAAAGAGAGTGAAAACCAGCTTCAGTATAGTCAAGCATGGGCAGGATCCAAGGTTTCTTCAGAGGAAGGCGAAGGTGCTGTTGGCTTTTTGGGCTGTCATGTTTACATGGGTGTTCCATGTCATGTTCAGTGTGAGAAGTACTCCCGGCCTGCCATAAGTTGATACAAAAAAGTCCTAAGTTTTAAAAATTTTCAAGCCCGATTTTCCTGATTGTACCTTTAACCCATAGTCTGTTTCTAGTTTTTTAAGACACCTAATGCTTAAAGCAGGTTGAAAGTAAAGAAGAATGCGCCTTAAGGCGCATTCTGCTTTACTTTCAGCCTGTTTTAAGCTTCCATCTGTTGGAATAAAAATCCGAATATTTCGAAAAAATCCGGAGAAATGGCAGCCCTGGTACTCCAAAGTCCTCGACCTTCTTCGGTCATCAGCAGAGTACATGTATGTCACTGGATGGTGTATGAAGCCTTTATGTTCCTTCCATTGTTGTACAGATCTGAAGAACCTCACACTTGTGCATAATCCAGTCCCTCTCCCATTCCTTGGGCTTGTGGAGGTCTTTCTGTAAACGATCGGCTTCCAAACATGGTTTCTTTCACTGTATGTCGATCTAAAATCCATAGATATAGAAATTCAGGATGAATTCCAAACTTGTTGGGGGAGTATGTTACAGTGTGTATCTTTATCATCACTTGTAGGGCCTTGCAGTACAAGCCTGCTTTATGGCGATATGTATGGTGCATGACTGCAAATCTGGCAACCCTGGGTATGTTTCAAGAACACCCTGGTCCCGAGGTTATAAAGCGTTTTAGTTGAGTCTGAGTGTGTTCCAAATCATTTGATTGGTCAGATTTGAGCCTAGGCTCAAATCTGACCAATCAAATACTTGGGAACGAGTTTAGACTCATGTCAAAAGCTTTATAACCTCGGAGCCTGATATCTGTTTCAGGGTGGTAGGACTTGCCCCAATACCTTTCACAAACAGCCAGCTGATCTAGGTCTTTCTTGGGTGCCACACAATTTTGTTCATCCTCGATTTCACAATACACGGTTATTACGACATATTCATCAGCTTATAGTCTTTGATGTGTTGTGACTACTCTTTAGAAGACGATTGTAATGAGAGATCATACAATGAGTTTTGTGCAGAAATAATGAAAAACTGTTGAAATGGTCAGTTGTTCTCTTCTTTCTTATTATTACTTCTCTCCATCAAGATTGATGATTATGAGAAGGGGCACTTATGAGGTGCACCAGGGACTGTACACCGGCGGTCACTATACCATGACGTCGACAAACCAGTTGTCATGCTAACCCGGAATCCTGAGCGCCAAGGAGGGAAACCATAATTACCAATTTCTAAGTCTTTGATTTGACTTGGCCGGGGGTTCGAACCCGCAACCTCACTAACTTGAGTGAACAGTGAACACTCTTTCACTGAAATTCTAAGTAGGCGTCCTCCAGCTCAAGTACCTCCTAATGATTCCTGGAGCTGTGTCGGTCGCGGCCACCATAACCGAAGTTCATGTTAAAGGGGTGAAAACGCAGCTGGATAATCTTTACTTTACTTCTTACTTTTGTCTATCCCACTTTTTTACCTTTCTATCCTTCCACTTTTCTTTATTCTTACCAAACCACCTGTCATGCAGAGTCAAGTATGACTCCAGCCGATGTAAAATGTAGATGTATACAGGCAGTTGAAAACTCATATCTGGGACCCGGACCCTGGAAACACATTAGATGAGTGTGCCTCTTAACTTTAGCATTGTTGCTTATCATTCAATAGTGACTGCACCAACGTAGGATATGGATGTAGATGAATCTGTTTTTTTCATGGGCATCTTTTTGTGACATTATGACATATTTCTCTCTACGAGATCATCACCAATAAAATGGCTTCTCTTCACGTCTGCCGTGTAAAAGCCTTTAGGCTTTACAAGATTCTACGACATACTATATTCAGATGATGAGATCTATTCTGAGAATTTCTGACATTAACCATGCCTAGCCATTTCTTGTGACATTAAACCGGCCATTATTGGATATGGGACTTAAATTAGTTTCTAGATCATTCTGTTTCAAAGTAAGAGCAACGAAAAATGTAATGGTTCTTGTGCAGACTGATTCTAAAGTAGCAATGCCAAACACTGAAAGGGGGCGTGGCGTTCGGCGATCTCATTAATATGCATGTATCAATGGCTTCCAAACCAACAATAAACACATTTTTTTTCGGGCTTAAACACCCTTTATTTATAGTGAGATCGAGATCAAACCATAAGAAATAGCATTCTGAATGATTAAATTTGAACTGGAAATAATTAAGTTTACCATGAGGCCACTTGAAGTTTTCAATACTTAAAAACTGACGGGAAAAAAAGGAAAATGCTACATTTATATATAATACAGAGTATTGTAAAAACCGATTTCGGAGCACAAATTGGCACAATTTTTTTTTATCCTTTTATGTTAAAGTGTTGTACTTTAAAGGGACTCGCAACCGGATGGTGTACTTGTCAAAATAAAATAAAATACTCAAATAAAAGCAAATTTGTGGCATTATTTGGCTTCTGACATTAAAAAAATATGATCAGTCCAAAAAAAGTCTCAAGAATCGTCACCGAATCTTAGATTTTTAGATATTTTCCATCGTTTTTCTATAGCGTTAGCTAACGGTATAGTTGTTGTTGTTGCTTCTCTACACGGGCTCAGACATAAACACGAGCCGAATTACGAAGTTGTATGCACTTTCGATCGCTACACATTGAAATACGTTAAATCGATCCGAGATAAACGGATAGTTCGTGGTCCATTGGTCTAAGCGGTTTCCCCTATTTTGCCTTCTGTCCGCCAATGCCGGGCCCCGGGTTCGAATCCCACCAGAGACCAATATTTTTTTTTATTGAAATACATCTTTTTAAACAGAATTTCTTATCCTAAACTAATTCTTTACCATTTATATAAGCGTTTGACACATATTTACAAATTACTATTTTTAATGCACCATCTGGTTGCGAGTCGTTGTTTGTTTCTTTTATACATGTTTAGGTCAAGATCTACCAATTAACCACAAGATATCACAGAAATTGTTTTTGTAAAAAAATCCTTTGGCATTGCTATCTAAAGCTGTCCGTCCCGACCGTGCTACAGGTGCTGGTTCAAGTGGTTGTCAACCAGAGAGAGACAACCAGAGGAAAAAAATAAAGTTTTGTCATAGTTTCAGGCATAATTAAACTTATTAAGGTGTCAAACCTTGCGACTCAAGTATTCTCTCACAAGCGAGGCAGTCAAACTCTCAACTGAAACGGCGGACATCTTAGATTTTCGCTGGAATTACTTTTGTTTACAAGGCAAACCAGCTACACGACGCCATTTTGAAACATTCTGTTCGGTCAGAGACAACCAATAAATATTTTATAAAACTTCGACGAATGAAGCGATTGATGCGGTTCCATACACGGGTTTATTTGCGGGACTTAGATGGGACATAGGTAGTTATATATGTCCCTGAAAAACCCCAAAGAAATAGATTTTAAATAAAAAAAAACTATAACTGAAAAAGACAACCCGAATTTCAAACAAAGTATGACAAGACGCTAAGATCTAACCAGATTTTGTTAAAATCTTCTTACGAAATTGATATTTATATTAGCGTTTATATTGGCACCTGACACTGTCACAGCCATTTACAAAAAAATAGTTCGTACGCAAGGGGAGATTTCAGTCTTTACAGGACGATAATTGAATTTACACATTTTGTTTGTGTCTTTTGCTCCCTGCCCTAATCATCTCACTGTCAAAGTAAATCTGTGTAGATCTACTTTTTCTTGAGTTCATCGTCTGTTTTCCTTCTTTTATCTGAAATCTGTTTGTACCATAAAATCGCCTCCGTTTAGTCTGTTAGTGTGATAAAGCCACTTAATAAATGATAGTAAAATATCAAATTTTGGGCTCCGGCTTAACCTGTTCGTCTACACTGAGGCTCTGCATGACGCGGGACGCCAAAGCTTACGTGATAAATAGAATCTAACATTCGTACACTCGCCAAGGCTCGCTTCATATTGTTTTATGATAAATAATGAGCACTCGTGTAATATCCTCTATATGTACAGCGGAGAAAACGTTATTATTTCTCAATAAACACGTTTTACGCTTAAAACTCATATCATTGCAAACAGTTTGGAGCCAGATCAGATGCCGGGTAACCCGGCGTCTGAGCAGGCTCCAACTGTCTGCAACTAAGATTGAAAATGAGGCCCTCAAAACTGTCAAAAAAACTGTCAGTTTCTGCATTTAAGTGCAATGCGTTTGCGTTTCGTTTGCGTTTAAACGGGAATCCACTGTAGCATTGGAGAGGACTTGTTGTAAAGAAAAAAGTTGTTGTTTAAGGCATAAAGCTATTACCCCGTAGCATGTTTCAAGTTTTTGAGACAGATTATCTGTTTAAGCAGAATGACGGTAAGAAGAACGCCCTTGAAGGAGTACGCTACATTAAATTCAACATACGTTAAGATTCTATCTTGAATATACTTGAAATGTTAACCATGATTCATTTTCAAAAACACCTACAGTGGAGAATCTGTTATTCTTTCCCAATAAACGCGTTTACGCTAAAACTATTATTTGCAGTGCAAACAGTTTGGAGCCAGATCAGACGCCGGGTAACCCGGCGTCTGATCAGGCTCCAAACTGTTTGCCATCATGATAAACATAAAATATCAGAATTGTCCAAAAGTTGTTCTTTTCTACGTTTTAGTGCTTTGCGTTTGCGTACGTTTGCGTTTAAACGGGAAAGAATAACAGATTCTCCACTGTAGCTATTGACTACTTTTGTTAATGTATGAATAATAAGAGGAGTAAAACCACATAGTCTTTCCATCGAGATCTATGCTATAGTTAGAACGTATTAAGTGAAATCTTAATATATTTTAATTTGCCGAGGACTACAACATTCCCATGTATCTTAAAGAAACCTGGCTTATTCTGGTTGTGAGATAGTTGCTACGTGGCGGAGTTATCTATACCGCGTGCAGACACCACACGACGTTGAAACACAATACAATTCTTAATGATTAAGTGCCATACTAAAGGTAGTTTGATTGGTTAAAAATGTAGTTTATATTCTAATGAGAATTGAGACAACTTTGAGTGAACGGTGTTATTTGTTTAAGGAGGATAACTCTTGCGTTGCTGTACTGTACATGCATTTGCATGTTATTGAACTTTGCCCAACCCTATGTGAGGCACGCCATACGGTTTGGCGAGAATAAAACGAGTTTAGCATCTGATGTGTTGTCTAGATTCGGGGAAGTGTGGGAAGGGTCGGTAATATTGCTCTACGTGCAGAAAGTCCACAATCAATTGACATCACCTACAGAAAGATGCTTCCAGCCGAAGAACCTGCTTACGATAACAATTGATGATTACAGCGGTGGAATGGTTACAGCAACCTACAAGATCACAGGTTTTCGGCGCGTAAGTTATGACCCCCCCCCCCCCCCCTAAATCTATCAAAATGAGTCAAAATACATCCATATGTTGAACAAAATTCCTTAACAAATGTTTCAAGAAGTTTCAAGAAGTTTAAAAAAAAAAAATCGTATCATGTATGTGTACAATGAAAAGGTGGATGTGTTTTCAGAGCCATCAACTTCCCAACCTTGTCATTTTGTCATTTTTGGGCCGATTTTGACAAATGATGGCTTATTATTTACATTTAACAGTTCTGTTCAAAGAAAGTTAGCTCACAGTCCAAGCAAGACACGAGCACAAGTGGAGAAATAAAAAGTTCGATAGACACCTTATATCGGAATCCTTCGTTCACCTTTAATTTTGGACTTTTTCGTCATTCAGCGATTAACAAGTGCATTTGCGACCATGCATTACACCATGGTACGGGTAATTAATAGAAAATGAAATATATAACAAATACCTTTTGAATTATCGGTAAATGAGCATTTCTGTTACGAAATAATTTTCTAGATAACTTTCGTTTTCAAGTTTCTGTTGACAAATGTATATGATCATTGGTCGTATTCGAATCATCGAGTTTCTTGTCAACGAAAACTGGGCGGAGCAAATGCGCGAAGATTTACTGATGACAACAATTTTGACCCGACTCGAATCGAAATTGTGGTCAAAGATTTGATGGTTTGACAACATTTTGTCAACGGAAAACATCAAGTGATGATTCGAATAGAACTTGTTGACAACTATTCCAACTAACGCGATAGTTGTCCTGATTCGAATACGACCAATCCATTTTGCGTCATTTCCTGCTTTGAAGTTGGTTCTCGGTTTCGCTAGAATGATAATAGTTTGACTGGGCAACCAGTCGTTTGTTTGGGAAAATTTTGCGTGACAGATGGTTTCCGAGTAAGGGGTCTCCCCACCCTTCGAGTCCCCATGCGTGTGTTCGCCGATTGCTTTGAATTTTTTACCAATTATCGTCAAAGAAAACTGTTTGCTGTAAACAATGAGCCATCATCTGTCCAGATCGTCCAAGATTTGACAAAATAACAGGGTTGGGAACTTGAGGGTTGCTTCTGCAAGGCGCTTTTTCATGGCAGCCTTTACTATTTTACTTATAAAATTAGCAAAAAAATTTTTTTTTTTAAATTTCACGAAACTTCAGGAAATGTTCTTTTATGATGATTATTGAATGTATGGATAGATTTTAGGGTATTTTATCCACGTTTGGTGGTGGTGGAGGGGGGGGGGGGGTTTATAGCAGCTAGGGGTAGTGTCATAGCCAACGGGCCGAATGCCTATGTACAAGATGGCACAAATGGTTTTAAAATGCAACATTCCCTAGGTACATGTATGTAAGTTCGTGTGTGCTGCAGTAGAGAAGACGTTATTCTTTCTCGTTTAAAGGCAAACGAAACGCAAACGCATGGCAATAAAAGGTTGAAAACAACACTCTTTTGACAACCCTGACTATTCATTTAAATCTGAGTAGCCAACAATTTAGAGCCTGGTCAGACGCCGGGTTACCCGGCGTCTAATTTTGCTTCAAACTGTTTGCACTGAAAAAATTAAAAAAACCATGTAATAGTTTAAGCGTTAACGCGTTTATTGAGAATGAATACCGTCTTCTCTACTGTGAAACAATTCTTTACATTGCAAGCAGTTAACTTTAGTGTACCCTGGCCTGTGAAACAATCTGTTTCATATTCAGGTAAAATGCATCACAAGAATTTTCAAAGCCGTCCTTTGGGATATTAATTAAGGACGATCGCGTCATTTATTTTTCTATTGGTCAAAGGGATGCCATACATGCAAACATTTTGCTTGAGTGACCTCCCTTTGACCAATACTGTCGTGAGTATTTGACAGCCGGAAGTAAACCGGTTTGTTGATGCGCAGCTTTACCGGACGCGCAGACTTACCGGACTCGACTGTAATAACCAAAACAACCCATGTATATTTCCATGTTCGGTGATTGCAAAATAAATATATTGCTGTTCAAGTACTAAATAAAATGTGAGTTATTGATTGTCTTTATCGTCCGTGTTTTGTGCACAAAAAATACAGTAAACGTGTAACATCGAAATCGGCATATAACGTGTTAAAACGTTACGGCATTTCACAAACACGCGAGAGTGCATACGTACAGCGGTTTTATTGTTCACAGGCTTACTTTCTGTAAGTTTTGAATTTTTTACCAGTTTGGCTATCTCGAGCCCATGCTTATCTCGATGCTATTTCGATCGTCCCGAGACCGTCGAGATACTGAAGTTCGACTGTAGTTTATATTTGAAAAATTGTATTTTTTCTATCTCAATAAGCTCAATTATGCGGTCATACTTGCATTTGGCGACCACAATTTGTGATATATACTAATAGTTCTTGAATAGTGATATCTTGCTGACGATTGAACAGTATGGATTTGGACACATTATAGCATTTAAAATGGTTATCATATAGCAATTGTTGGTAGCCTTCTATGAAATTGGATTGACATGTGCTGCTCTCTATGTAGACCTTTGTATTTTTTCAGAAAAACTGAGCCGGGTACCTATAAGTTTCATGTTTGATTTCAGTAAATTAATGCTTCATCAATAGTTGTTAAAAATATTGTCAAAATCTGAATGTTTGAACTGTTGGAGAAAAATAAATAGTTGACGTTTTCCCTTTATTGACGGATAATGTGTTGTTTTCATGTTTTGGGTGATACTTGCTCCTATTTTCTTTATATTTTATGAAAACATAGGTATAACCCAACACATTAGGTAAATTACAAAACTGAAAAAGGTTATTCTGAGATTTTATGATCAAAAGCACGGGTCTCCGGATAATTAGGGGTATGCCTAAAAACAAACTATTAAGAAACGATCCAGGTCGGGAACCCCCTCTTTTTATTTCATATTTCTGCATAACAGGGTATATACTAGCAACATTCAAAATTAAAAACAAAATCTGAATGTTTCTAAAATTCAAAGAAACTGCCGCGATAGTCTTTAAGAGTGTATACAATATAACATATCCGAAAATAGGAAAATTCGAATTCCATAGGGAATTTCTTGGGAGAAGTAGATCTGACGTAAAAAATCGCCTCTGTATACAGTTTCGTTCTGCATTTCTGGTGTAATGCATTTAGAATCAGCGCGTCATTATAGGTTTTTTTTAGTTTACGTTGAACTGTTGGTAAAAAAGTAAAACAAAAGTTATTGGGCCGAAAGTCATGTCTAGAAACATGTGTTTTTGGGGTTTTTTCGGAAGGTATATATACTAGATATAAAGAAATATCAAAAAATGAGCTTTAGGTCAGAATATGGTGTTTGGTCATAGAAAAGGGTGTTTTAAAGTTTTTATTCTCTTTATTTGTATTTGGAGGTGTTTATAGGGACAAAGCATGCGTCTTGCACCTGTGATTGAAAATAGGTGACAACTTAAAGCAGGTTGAAAGAAAAGCAGAAGGCACATTCTGCTTTACTTTCAGCCTGCTTTAAGCCAAAATCATCTAGAATATAGAAAATATTTCTGATGGTGCATACTTATGAATGTATAAATTAAAACTATTTTCTTCGGAGGAGGAATAAATTAAAGGCCTTAAAAGGCGTATTTATGGGGCATAGCAATGAGATAATACTATTCTACTAGTATGTGTTACATGTAGCATATGCAACTCTTGGTATGATAGCAATGAAACCATGGTAGCCTTTGCAAACAGTTTGGATACTGATGAGACGCCGTGTACGTGACAATCTGATGCTATTTTGAAAAAAAGTTTTTAGAACATTAAGTAGCAGACGAAAATCGGTGCAGACGAAAAAATACCCAATATGCAAAAAGTTAAACCTATAGATGGAAAGCCGCTTTTCAGTGTCCCTCCTAGATTTTTGAAGAAAAAAACAACTTTTTGAGGACCAAATGTATTAACCCATTTGTGCCAAGAGTTCCATCAAAAGGACGTAGGCAAACATTGTAAACGCAGATCAGACGCCGAATCTTTGTATGCACTGTTTGCTATCAGGAATTTCTATAAAACAAATTTGAAATGAAAATCATTAGACCAGGTACCCCAAATAAAAATGAAATTCATCCCCTATACATGTATAAGCATGAAATAATCCACTTGACATACATGTATATCGGCTATCAATTAATTTCTTATTGGCCCCCTTTTCTTTGGATTGGGATAAACAGGGCATTTCATTTTTCTTGGTTGTTTAACCCACTGAACCATAGTGACGTATGTACCCGTCCTTTACAAACAGTGCTTCTTTGGAGAGTACACTTGTCCTTCCTATGCGAACATTGTATACTGAGCTCAGAGGGTTCCTACACAAAATTGGGCTGTACGCTTTTTGTCCTTAAAAATCAAATTATTCAAAGAACGGACTAGACTTCATTGGAAACAGGAATTTTCCATTTGAAGATTCAGGTCAATGTTAAGAATGAACGCGGTTTGTTTTGAGAAAGAATAACGCCTTTTCAAGTTGACACTGGTAGCAGCAACTGTCACGCATCACCCACCTAACCGCATCATGATCACGTTTTTAACACCTCACGTTTTTTTGCCTGTGTTAACCCAGGTCAGGTGAGTTGTCCCCCCGAAATTAGGTGAACTATACAGTCGAGCATTGGATACTAGTAGATATGACTTAAGTCGACATTATCCGCGTTTTTTTTCTTCATATAGCGACGTTTTAACTTTGATATAAGGGTACTTTGGACTTAACACATTTGCGCCCCGTGGAAATTCCTTGCTAATAAATTGGATTAGTCCATTTTTTATATAAATGGTCTAAATTTTCATTTTTGTTTGTTTCATATTGAAATTTTCTATCAGCAAACAGTGTAGACTCTGATCAGACGCCGCATAATGCGGCGTCTGATCAGAGTCTACACTGTTTGTCTATGTCCCTTTTATTGGACGTAAGACACAAATGGGTTAAGCGAAATACTGGTAAATTCGTATTAAGTGAGCTAGAACTATCGAGCTTTGACTGTATTTATAAAAAGAATAATAATTTCGCATTTCCTTGAAAGGGTTTAGAAGTTCATTCAGAAAGAGGTCAGTAAGGCTTTAATTAATCATGACAATTAAAGCAATGACAAAGGTGACTACATACATGTATTAAGCTGTTGTCCAGTCATTTCTGCTCTAATAAACACCGACCATAGAAGGAGGGTGGTTGGACGTTCTTTTTTGGGAAAAAAACCCCAAACCATTGTGCTGATCGATTTCACTCTCACTGACGCTTAATTTTAAGTGCGTTTGCAAACTGTTTGGATCCTGATCAGACGCCGCGTTACGCGGCGTCTGATCAGGATCCAAGCTGTTTGACACTCGTATCGATATGTTTCAAGTCATACTGCATTGAATTTTACTTTGAAACGATTTTGCAAACATAATTGAAGCAGGCGACAATGAAACGATGAAGAGGTAAAAACCTCACGGAAAAGTAGGGAGTGAAAAGATTAACAAATGACGTGAATTTCAAATAGTTTTGAACCACACCAGACTCCACGTCACTCGGTGTCTGGTCAGGTACAAAACCGTTTGCCACTCAGATTTAAAACGTCATCAGAAGTTCGTCGGCGTTTCCCAGGAAACAGTAATTTCTGCTCTAATTGCCATAATACTTTTTTTGTCCCAGTTATCGGACCAGAGACGTCACTTTACTATATCTACGACTATATATCAAAGAAGACTCGACGACCGCGTTAACCCCGTTCACTGCCATGACGTCATCAATTTTAAACAATTGTCGTCTGCTTTTATTTCTAAAATTAAATATATAGTTATTTTGACTTATGAAATATTGAAATGAGTGTAAAACAGTTTGTATCTTGATCCAAACTGTTTTCAAATAACTCATATGTATGCAGTAAACCACTCTTATACAGTCCATTCCCTGATCAATCGGATACGGCAGCAGCGCCTAGCTAAGACACACATTGCACAAATACAGACTGGTAGCTAAACAACTCAATCTAATTGCTTCACCACCAGCTATATTATATACACTGGATGTCCTAACACTTCGAACTGACCAGGGGAATTGATTTATATGATTTACCTCCCTTTAATTCACAATATGTTTTCAAATAACTGGTGTACTCGGGGTAAGGCAGTGAAGGGGTTAACAAGTTTACCCTCATACACTCCAAAGGGCTTTTTGCAAATAGATTGGATACTGATCAAACTCCGCATAATACACGAGTATTTTATTTGCCGTGGAGAAAGTGCATGTACATGTATTTGGTGTTTACGACAGATGACAGCTTTAAGCAGGGACTTTCTCCTTCACCTTTTCTGTCTTCAAATATGTGTGTAACACTATCAATGGGTCTTCTGTAGATTACAGTGGTAAATACGCTATTCCTACCCATTTACACGTTAATCTATGCGTAAGAAACGCATAGTAAACGGTTAACGAACGGTTAAAGGCCTAATGATTATAACATGTTTAAACGCGTTAATAAACGATTATGTATACCAGAGATGTTGCAATTGGTGCGTCAATTTTCCGTTTCACGTGGAATGTGCCTTAACTTAAAGCGCATTTTGATTTACTTTTCAACCCGCTTTAAGTGGTCACCTGTCTTCAAAACTAGAAACAGGATTAATTAACCCATGCTTCATGGTGACAGTAACTGTCAATGATCTATGTTTTTCTTTAAAAGAAATTAACCAGACTTATATTTCCATGGTAACCAAGTTACTGAGGGTCTGAGTAGGGAACTAACTTGTGTGTGGCCCCTGTCAAAACACTGTTCAGAATCACCAAAACGCTTGCTAGGTTGTATATCGGCTGTGCCACCAAGCGTTTAGCTGACATGGTTAAGCCAGTGTTATGTACACTCAGCAGGCATCTGTGGATTGACAAGGGGTTCGTCGGCTAAGTGATGACCCTTTCATCCGGGTTCTTTTAAACGCATGATGAAACGGCTAGGAAACGCGTTTAACGAAACGGATATTAAACGCGTAAGAAACGCTTAAGAAACGCGTAAAATGGGGAGGAATAGCGTATTTACCACTGTATAGTGCTCCAGCCCTATAACGGCCCTCCAAACAACGACTCACTCATTACAACGTCATTTGCCGAAGTTCCCTAAACAGGGCAATTATGTCTTACGCTTTGAATGCTGTAATATCGTCTGCTTAAAGTTGTCGTCCGCTGTTGTTGTTTTTTTTTTCAAAGTAACATATTGAACATTTTGACAGAAAAAAAACTTAATGACGAGTAACAAACAGCTTGAATACAGATCAGACGCCGCTTTATGCGGCGTCTGATCTTGATTCAATCTGTTTGCAAATGTAGCCAATTTCCCTCTCTCGACTCCCTCCGAACAACGCACACACTTTTTGGCTGTCGTTGTAGAGGGGAAGCGCTGTAATTTCTAAAGAAACTGAAAACCAGACACGGTATAAAAATGTAAATGTATGTCAAACGTGCACCGAATCCTGATGGGGCAAACAATATTTAATCCATTACTACTTGTGCCCACGATGCCATATACATGGGACATAGGCATACAGTGTAGACTCTGATCAGACGCCGCATTATGCGGCGTCTGATCAGAGTCTACACTGTTTGCTGATATGAATTTCAATATAAAACAATACGAAAATGAATATTTAGACCGGGCACCACTTAGATAAAAAAAAAAGAAGACTAATCCAATATATAAGCATGGAAGAATCCACTGGGGCACAAATGGGTTAAGTAAAACGCCGAAAAATGGTGCGAGATATGCGATCTTGCATATTTTGTTGACATTTTTACAATAGTATACTACTATACAGTATATGATGGCAAAAGTACCGAATAAAGATGCGAGATTTAATGACGGTGACTGCATTAACCAATTTGACACTAAAACAGAAAACTGTCACCTGTCTTTTATACACTCAATTAGCCTTCTTTTAGTGGTCGTAACAGAGAGGTTTTGTATAATGTTGACACTGGCATTACAAACTGTATGCTATATGTACATTCATGTTTTATTACGCCTTTGAAACTGATTTAGCTCAAAATTCTTTGCAATGGACATATACATTTGTGCATAGACGCATAAAATGAAAAAACAACGCTTAGAACTCCATGTAACTTCAGACATTTTTTGTTGTTGGAGCAGTAATGAAATAAGCCTTTTCATGCACAGTGGAGAAGACGTTATTCTTTCCCGTTTAACTCATTGAGCCCTAGTGACGCATATATGCGTCATTTGCCAAAAGTGTACCTGTTAGGAGTACACTGGCCCTTTGCAAACAATTAAGTCCCAGGGACTACACTGTTTGTCATATTGAAATATATTATAAACAAGAAATATCTTTAAAAAAGATATTCCGTCGCAGGTTAAAGTTTTGTGTGGGATACAGTGGAGAATCTGTTATTCTTTCCTGTTTAAACGCAAACGTTCGCAAACGCAAAACACTAAAACGTAGAAAAGAACAACTTTTGGACAATTCTGATATTTCATGTTTATCTTGGTGGCAAAGAGTTTGGAGCCTGATCAGACGCCGGGTTACCCGGCGTCTGATCTGGCTCCAAATTGTTTGCACTGCAAATAATAGTTTTAGCGTAAACAGGATAACACATTCTCCACTGTACAGTATTCACTTAACCAGAGACAAGTGTATACACCGATTCTGACTTAACATCTTTCGTAAACAGACTTTCCCACATGCTAAATTTAGAGCTTATCCACGCTAAATTTAGAAATGATGACATAGACTGCATCTCAATGTTTTGCCAGGTTTACACTCGCAAGATTGATGTGAAAAAATAACAGAACGCCAGTCTAGGCCATTGGCCGATAAGAGTACTGCATTTCAAGCACGTGATCATTGACCAGGATTTCTGATAATTCCTGATTGGTTAAATTGTTTCATAGAGTTGCGGTCAAAATACAAAACAGACCCGTCTGCGACGGGAAAAACAACCAACCCGATATAGTCTAAAATGGACATGGCTTTATTGTGAACTGGAATTTTCCAATGGAAGTTTCAGGGGATAATAAGTTAACTGAAGCAATCGCAATGCAATTTAATGTAGAAATGGAACATTCTTTACCTGGGTAGCTTGTTGTTTTGATCATATTTGCTACAAGTTTGGTACCTGATTACAACGGGTTACTCTGCTTCTGATCTGATTTCAAACTTTCATCGGAAATAGAATACATGTATGTGTTTCAGCTCGAAAGTGTTTATTGGGAAATAATAACATCGTCTCCACTGTATATTGCCCTGCCCACGGTTAAAGGGTTATCATATGGGATTATGAATGGATGTGCGCGACCCTTGGCCTGCCACTATTTGACAACGTGTCGTTAATAACCTACATATCACCTTGTCACCATCCCCTGACCAACACAACCCCCAGTCTCCTTGCTGTAACAAACAAGCGTCTATGTCATATTGACTGTATAACCATAGCTACGTAAATCGTACGGGTTGATCCATGACTAGCCCGTCGGACAACTTAGACTTTGGTCTGGAATAAAACTGTTCGCGAATGTCAAATCATATAATAACGTTACAGCTGGAATAAGGGACTAACCCTTTCGCTACTGTAATATCGTCTGCTCAAGATTTGTCGTCTGCTTATATTTCTCAAAATTATATTCAAAGCATTTTGACTGAAGAAGCATACTGTTACAAACGAGCGACAAGCTGTTGCGGTTCAGATCAGACGCGGCGTAACGCGGCGTCTGATCTGAATCCAACATGTTTGAACATGTTAGCCTAGTCGCGTTCATCACTATCAGGGTTAAGTTTCAGTAGCAAACAGTAAGTCATCTGTAGCGACCTCTGGTGGGCGGAATATGACGCTCATAATTGACTTGAGCAGGTTGCATATATCACATAAACATGTAAAATAAAAGCCTTCGATGAAACTAGTGGGGAAATATAAATGTCAGGGGTACCATATTAAGTTGCTCATAAAAATTCTAAGATTTTCATATTTTTAAGTGCGATTTTAGATATCATACCTTTAATCCTTTGGCTGCCAGGCTCTGTATAATACTAGTTGAGGAAATTATGCAAACAGTTTAGATCCAGATCAGACGCCGCGTAACGCGGCGTCTGATCTGGATCGAAACTATTTGGCACCCAAAACAATGGTTCCTAAGTAAAAACCGCATACAATTCTAAATTTTAACAGTAATATTCAATAGAACTTGTATTGAAATCAATGAAATATATATCAGCAAACAAAATAATTTTTAAAAAATACACTTTGTCTTTTGAATGTACATTTGAATGTACATTTGAGAACATATGTATACATGAAAGAATAACGTCTTCTTCTCTACATGTACACCACCATAGTCAGTGGTGACTTTGATGCACTGTTCATTAGGAGACATTTTGGTAATCGATCTAATGACAAACGATATTATTAATAGTAAGGTACATGTATAGTAAAACCTCATTACGAGACGCGCTTTCGGTGTAAAGCAGCCAACAGCTTAAAGCAGGATATGAATAAAGCAGACAAATCATAAAGGAGATACGAGACATCTTGACTTGATCAGTCACTCTCCTTTATCACTGATTTCGGAGTTTGTCTATCGGGCCGGTATTGACGGGGGTTACTGTAAAATGCCTACGATACCTTTTCTGCCGATCGTCGCTTAGTATTTGCTAACAGTTTGGATGCAGATCAGACGCCGCGTTATGCGGCGTCTGATCTGGATCCAAAGTGTTTGAAACTTGCCTTTCTTCATGTAGTTTTCTTTCTTCAATTTAAAAATATATGAATCTGGATTTGACAAAAAATGCTGACAACAATATCAGACTATGCAACAGTAAGATAAAGGTTAAAGAGGTCAATGAATAGATTTAGTTAACATACTCCCACGCCGATCATGCATTGACCCTTATCGTGCTAAGCGGGACTTGGTTAATATTTGCATAGTAATTTGACTATATATTATTTGCAAACAATTTGGATATAGATCAGACGCCGCGTAACGCGGTGTCTGATCAGGATCCAAGCTGCTTGCCACTTACATTGATATTTCCTCAGGTCAAGTTAAGAAAGATCAAAATTATTATTATCATTATAATAAGTAGTAGAAGTAGTTGTAGTGGTAGTATTTTGCTGACAATATATCTGCAGCAGACGACAATTCAGCATGATTGTTCCTATAAGTGATTGCTCAACACAAGGTTACATTTATCACGGCCTCTCTATTACGACCATAAATTGTGTTAATTTCTGGGTGCTTATGACTGGTGACTGCTTAAAGCAAGGTGACAGTAAACAGAAAGCTCCTTTTGCAGCTTTCTGTTTATCTATCACATTGCTTTAGGCTGTCATAAACCTTTTATATACAATCAATTACCCTTCGTTTAACCCATTTGTGCCCACGATCCCATATATGGGACATAGGCAAACAGTGTAGACTCTGATCAGACGCCGTATTATGCGGCGTCTGATCAGAGTCTACACTGTTTGCTGATAGGAATTTCAATATAAAATAAAATGAAAATTTTGACCAGACATCCCTTTGATAAAAAATAAACTAATCCAATATATAAAACATGGAAGAATCCACTGGGCGTAAAGGGGTTATGTGGGCGAAACAGAGAGGTTTTACTACATACATACCACGCATGTCACGAACCAACAATGAAGACATGCTGGATTTCACATCACAATTATAATTAGTCAAACGAAATTATACATACATGTGGGTATAATTCAGTCGTGATTTGTCAAATAACAAGACTATCTAGGATTTCTTTTTATGATAAACGTTGATCTTAGAGAGAAATGCTAGAATTGAGTTTATTATCATTTTTATTTTCATTAAAAGTTCCGCTAAATACCAGTTTAACAGTAGATCTACCACTATTAATTCTTACGCTGCCCGTTGTCTGAACTAATTAGAGTTTGCAAACAGTTTGGATCCTGATCAGACGCCGACTGATCATGATCCAAACTGTCTGATGTGCATACCGATGTCTTAGGTCAAAATGCCTAATGATATATTTTAGAAAAAAATAACAGACGACAATTTTGAGCAGACGATATTCTGGCTGAGAAGGGCTGAACCAATAATCATCATAATCACATAATTAATATTGTCAAGCACTTCTCATAATATTACCTCAGTCACTGATAGTTCAGAATAAACCGTGGTGGATTAGCAATCGTTATGGATCCAGATCAGACGTCGAGTAACCCGGCACCTGATCCGGATCCAGACTGCTTGACACTTATTTAGATATTTTATTCAATACGGTCAATACTATATATAAAATTAAGAAATAGATTGCAGACGAAAAGTTTTGGGCAGACGATATTTTGGTAGTGATGAAATAAACGCCCATTACCATGTACAGTTGAGAAGACGTTATTTTTTCCAAATACACGCGCTTACGCTAAAACTATATTTTTCGTTGCAAACAGTTTGGAGCCAGATCAGACGCCGGGTTACCCGGCGTCTGATCAGGCTCTAAACTGTTTGCCACTCAGATTGAAATGAATTATCAGGGATGTCAAAACGTTGTTGTTTTCTTCATTTTATTGGGATACGTTTGCGTAACGTTTGCGTTTAAACGGGAAAGAATAATGTTTTCTTCACTGTACGGCAAATCGTGTGTCGGGGACACATCATACACAGGTCAGATATACATGTAATGTTAGTATGACAGATGTCAGCTTAACTCGTTCATTGCCAATTGCGACATGACCGACAGGTTACAAATAGTTTACACTCAGATCAGACGCCGAGTTACTCCAATCTGTTTGGCCTTTCGAAATGTGTATCAACATTTTCGATAGAATGGCTGAATATGGGCGTTTCCTAATTTCATTTACGAAGTACTTAGACATTACATTTGCTAATATTTGAGTATTTGTTTTTATTTTTGCCAAATGCACCATTTGGTTTTCAGCCTCTTTAAAACTGCTGGGCTTCCCTGGTATTTAAAACAAATGAAGAAGCCAATTTGTATTGTTTTATTATCATCGCAACGTGACTGGCCATGTTCTTCAACGTATATGTGTTACAGTCAATCTGTGTAATCAGTCATTACGCGTAATGACTAGTCAACCTGACCTTTTTCACATAGTCCTTTAATGATACTATTTATGATGATAGACAAAGATATTTTTTTAAAAGTTCAAAGATTTTCTGCACAAAACACCACATTTATTTCACACCTTTTTTCAGTCAACTTGTGAAATAATGTTTAAGACCTTGAAAGCTGTAAATAGGAAAGAATTGAGTAATTTTCATGTAAAGCTACAGGCTATATTTTGTTTTATTTTTACTTTTAAAAAAATAATTTTGACAAATTGAGTGGTTTTGTAGTGAGATTGAGGTGTTTTGTGCATGAACTTAATTGCCCTTTGAAAAAATGTCATTGTATAATTATCATAAATTGCAACATTAAAGGACTATGTGAGAAAGTCATTTCACAGATTGACTAGTCATTAAGTGTAATGACTGATTACACATATTGACTGTAACATATGTACCGCACAACTACTGTCTACACTGCCAGCAATATCGCACGGCGACCAGAAAACAGGTGCTTAAAACCACAGTACATTTGTATATCATATTAGCATTTCTTTTCTTGACTACATGTACTTACACCTTTCCAATCATATAGACCGTTTTTAGTGTTAAGACCAGTGGCTGCTTTAAGCGGTCTTGGATTTCTTATCCAATTTTAACCAGTTTTAAGCAGCCAACGGCCAGGATGCGGGCTCTTTTTATCAGGAAAGGATACTCGTGTAGTAGCAACCCAGGAAAGGGTGTTTCCGTGAAGTTAAGGTTTCCGTCAGTTTAACTGTTATTTAACCCTAACCCTGCCTTACCCGGAGTACGGTGGTTATTTGCAAACAGTTTGGATCCTGATCAGATGCCGCGTAACGCGGCATCTGATCAGGATCCAAACTGTTTGATACGCGTTACGATATTACTGAAAGTCAATTAACATAAACTTTAAATTTGAGAAATAGAAGAAACAAGCAATTGTTTTCTAAGTTGATGACGTCACGGCAGTGAAAAGATTAATAGTAAAAAGACAATGCAACAAACCCCTCTATTTTGACAACGTAATAAGGTCAGTTTTCCGTGTTTATGGACGACTGTTGCCGAAAGCAAAATGAAAGTAAAGCAGAAACATCAATAAGATGTTTCTATTTAAGTTTCATCCTGTTGTAAGCGGTCACTTCTTCCCTTTTAATCGGTCGTTAATCGTTATACAGAGGGTTGACTTATGTTATTGCAACTAGTGTGAAATGTGCCGCGTAAAGTGACATATGGACAACGTTTACGACATATTCTGACATATTTAGCAACTTTGAATGTCGTAAACTTCAAAAACGTGCATTAAACGTGCATTTGTACATGTGAAACTAGGTGAGCACTTTACCATTTACTTTAAATCTTCACCGTCTTCTCTTATCCATGGCTGCCATTTCCTGGAATCTTCGGATTTTCTTAATTTCTCTCGACCTACGGGTTTCCCCCCAAATCTTCGGATTTCTGTTTTACTTTTAAAATCTGGAAGTCTATGCGCTGTTTATTATTATTATTATTATTATACCCGATTTATATAGCGCCCTTTTCACACAGGAGTTGTGCGTTCAAAAGCGCTTCACATGAAATTATATAAATGTACCTACAAGCGAGAAATACAAATAACTACATTCACAATAAAATAAATTTATTGTGAAAAAAAATTTTTTTTTTACAATAAAAATGATACAATATTGAGATGCATGGAAACATGGAAATTCTTCCAATATTATTACCAAGATTATAAAATTGTTATAGTTAGTTTGTAAAATCATTTTTAAAATGAGTCAAATAATTAAAAGATCAATGGCATGATTAAAAACAGAGTGTTTTTTTTGTTTGTTTGTTTGTTTGTTTCAGTGTAGAGCCGGAGAGTAGTTCACAAATCGTAAAACGAATGTTTAAAACAATACTCTCCATGTTGTTTGGTTGAATTTGTTTGTTTGTTTGTTTGTTTCAGTGTAGAGCTGGAGAGCAGTTCACAAGTCGTAAAACGAATGTTTAAAACAATACTCTCCGTGTTGTTTGGTTGAGTATTGTATAATCCATGGCCGTGGTACACCCTTAGTTCATAAATATAAAGCCGCCAAGAATTACACCATATACCCCTAGCCGAATGGTTTCAAAGCGATTGGGCAATCCCTACCAGCAAGATCTACCAGACAGGCACAAGGTCAATGGTACAACTCCAGAACTGCCATTTAGACCCACAGCATCCACAGCAAGAACACAGCCCAGAGGTAGCAGTCATTGATTACCTACTTTCTTCTAATAACAGATATTAAAGAAGTGAGTTTTCAAACGTTTTTTGAAGGCTGCAATTGAGCAAGCATCCCTGATGTCTGATGGTAGAGTGTTCCAGAGCTTTGGGGCTGCATGCATGAAACTTCTATCTCCAAACTTCACCAAACGACTTCTCGGCACAACCAGCGATACTGATTTACTCGCAGACTGCAACTCTCTTCGAGGTCTATACACGTCCAGCATACTAACAATGTACCTTGGAGAATCATTGCACATGGCTTTGTATGTGAATGTCAGACTTTTGAATTCAACTCTGTGTTGAACTGGAAGCCAGTGAAGCTCCTTCAAGTGATGTGATTGTACCGAGGAGTCCTGGTAATGATGCGGGCTGCTGTATTTTGCACACGCTATAGTTTTCGTAGTGAGTTTTGGGGAATCCCATATAGCAGTGAGTTGCAGTAGTCAATTTTTGATGTGACCAGAGAATTGAACAGAGTCTTTGTAGCTGCTGGAGAAAGGTACTGTCTAATATGAGCTATTTGCCGAAGCTGTGCGTAGCTAGACCTGCACACAGTGTTGATGTGCTGTGTCATATCCATTTGGGAATCAAATCTAGCACCAAGGTTGTTCACCCATAATGACGGTTGATTTTAGAGTTTCCCACTTGAACATGAAAATCTCCGGGAACGTTAACCTTTTTTGAGTGAAACAGTATGACTTCAGTTTATTGTTTACTGAAGAAACATTGATGGTTGTATCAAATAGTTTGGATGCAGATCAGACGCCGCGTGGCTGATCCAAACTGTTTGCCTAATTATGTTAGTGTTACATGTATACAGCCAGGCAGCCAAAGGGTTTAACCCTTTACCCAATAGCCTGTTTCTTGTTTTGAAAATAGGTGACTATATAAAGCAGGTTTACTTTCAACCTGCTTTAATCTACCACCTGCAAGAATAAAAAAGTATTCCTTATGATACAAATTCATAACTGTTTAAATTGGAACTTTTTTCTTCAGCGGAAGAATAAACCGAATGCTCTAAAAGGCGCTACTATTGGGGAAAGGGTTAAGGTGCGATTCCTGAAATCGGAAAAATTGGAAATCTAAGGATTTTTATGAGCAATTTATGGTAGCCCTGGGTCAAAGATAATAAAGCGTTTGAGCTTAGTCTGACCGCGTTCTCAAGCATTTGATCGGTCAGATTTGAGCCTAGGCTCAAATCTGACCAATCAAATGCTTGAGAACGACTTTAGACTCAACTGAAAAGCTTTTAAAATAACCTTGGACCCTGTATAGGTTTCTTACCACTGTGTTTATATGATGATTCATTTTCTTCTGTGTTACAGCAAACCATTTATATGCAATGTACGTGTTCTTTAAATATATATGGACCACAGGTACCAGACGCATGCTTTGCCCCAATATGACACCTCAACACACAAATAAAGGGCATAAAACCATGAAAATGTCCTTTTCTATGACCAAACACCATATTCTGACCAGAAGCTCACTTTTTTAAAAAAAAAGAAAGATTTGTTTTATAGTATACTATAATTTTTTATTTTTTTTATTTTAAAAATGAGCTTTGGGTCAGAATATGGTGTTTTGTCATAGAAAAGGACGTTTTCATGGTTTTATGCCCTTTATTTGTGTTTTAAGGTGTCATATTGGGTCAAAGCATGCGTCTGGCACCTGTGATATGGACGGGTCTTTTCTAATGCTGGTATAATGTATGGCCCAACCCGTTTGCAATATCTTGTATAATAGTTTAAAATATTGAGCGTATATATTATGTTGTAGAAACAAACAGTTTACATGTATATCAAAACTTACAAAGACCAATCTAAAAATATGATAATACATGTATAATATATTGTTTGAGTCCATTAACCCATATAACCCATTTGTCATTTAATGGGTACCTGGTCTAATTTACATTTTATGTCATTTTTGTTTTATATAGAAATTCATGTAAGTAAAGTTAGAAAAACAGAGCATATCCAGATTAAATGCCGCATTATGCGGCGTCTGATACATGTACGAGTCTGCACTGTTTGCCTATGTCCAATTTATTGGAAATTAACCTTAAATGAGCTGACCCTTTCACTGCCAAAGACAACTGCGGGACTGCCATTTCTCCGGATTTTTCCCAATCTTCGGACTTTTTTCTAGTACATGGTAGCTGAAAGCAGGCTGAAAGCAAAGCAGAATGCGCCTTAAGGCGCATTTTGCTTTAATTCCAGCCTGCTTTAAGTAGTCATGTGTCAACAAAACTAAAACAGGCTATGGGGTAAAGGTACAATTCATAAAATCGCATTTGAAAATGAAACCTATGAAATATTAGAATTTTTTCATGTCAACTTATGGTAGCCCTGCAACCGAAGTCAACCTTGCATACTACAGTGGAGAATCTGTTATTCTTTCCCGTTTAAACGCAAACGTACGCAAACGCAAAGCGCTAAAACGTAGAAAAGAACAACTTTTGGACAATTCTGATATTTCATATTTATCTTGGTGGCAAACAGTTTGGAGCCTGATCAGACGCCGGGTTACCCGGCGTCTGATCTGGCTCCAAACTGTTTGCACTGCAAATAATAGTTTTAGCGTAAACGCGTTTATTGGGAAAGAATAACACATTCTCCACGGTATTTAGCTCTATACCAGGCGCACTCGTATTAATGGCACACTTCTTCAGTCAAAACTTCAAGAAATTGAATTGAAGCATATCATTTTAAACGACACAATTTGGCAGACAATATTTGGTTTTTAAGAGCCTGTAAAATGTTAAAAGGTTAAGGCATAGTTTGAAATGATACCAAGAAGGTAGACAGAAAATTTGAATATCTGCTAAAAGTGACGGTTTTATCAGGGGATAATGGTGAAATCTGTCTGGTAAGTTGTAAATCTGACTTTCAGTTGTACATGAGATCTAGGAGCACTAGGTCAAATCGTGTGATACAGAGCAAAACCAAGTGCTTACTTCCTTACTCATCGTATGCCGGACAAGGTCAGATCATGAGATAAATGATGAAAGAATACTTTTTTCCGGAAAATTGCTACATCCAGTTAGTACATTGTATTGTTAATTATTTGTTTTGTATGGAATGACTTTTGTTTTTTTGTACTTGTATATAAGGTTGAGGGCCTCATGGAGGATTGGTCTTTACCAAATGAGTTCTCTCGTTAAATAGTCTTTATTGTTGTTATTATTATTATAAAACGTCTTCAAAAACCAGCGTCTTTTCTAGTTCTAAATTGTTTACAATGAACAGGGCTCAATATAAGAGGGAGTAAACTATACCAATGCTTCATTTTCTCACTTATTTTAGCACCAATCACCATAGGGTTTCATGCAGAAATAAAGATGTAAGTTTTTGAAATACTCCACTTATCTTGAGCTCTGTGGAAAATAATTGTTTTAGCACAAATACGTTGTAAGAATAACGTCTTCCAGGCTGTACATATACTAGCCCAATTAATTGGTCATAGGGTACACCATTTTCCAAGTGACTACAGGTATAACGTCACGTGAGTGGATCAATAAGGTCTTTTTTAATAGTTACGGTTTTTTTTGTACCATTACAAACAGTGCACGTCCAAAAGGAGTACTTTAAGCTGCTCTATACACTGTTTATGTAATATAAATTCGTAAACTCTTCCAATGTACAGTGGAGAATCTGTTGTTCTTTCCCGTTTAAACGCAAACGTATGCAAACGCAAAGCGCTAAAACGTAGAAAAGAACAACTTTTGGACAATTCTGATATTTCATGTTTATCTTGGTGGCAAACAGTTTGGAGCCTGATCAGACGCCGGGTTACCCGGCGTCTGATCTGGCTCCAAACTGTTTGCACTGCAAATAATAGTTTTAGCGTAAACGCGTTTATTGGGAAAGAATAACAGATTCTCCACTGTACACTGTTTCGAAAGTACGGATTTGGGAAATAGAGAAAATAAAGTTGCTACTGTTTTCAAATATCAAATCTGTATGTAATTTTATCCTCCATTGTATGTGTAAAGTGTTAATCTGTTTATTTAGAATCTGATTCTATAGATAATACATGATCTCGTAAAAACACATTTTGTTCGATGCGGTTGCATTATATACAAAAGTCAGAGTTTTAAAGATAACTTTCTTTTTAAATAGCTTTTATATAATTGGAAAATCTTCACAAATTTTCCAATTATACTACATTCGTTTTAAGTGTTATGTAAATGTATGTGATAATAGTTCCTCGTAGGTCGACTTACGACCGAGTATAAAAGATTACCAAGAAATATTTATAGTAATTGAATACTGAATTTTTTGTATGTGACACTTTTATAAATAATAAAAGTTGAGAAAGTTGTATTGCATTGTATTTACTCACACGGTTCGTTTTGTTTGCAAGGTAAATAGTTTCGTCTTGCCCATTGTATTTGCAGGTCAACTAGCAAATTTCCATAAACCGCAAATACATGTACAATGTATATGTATACGCAGTGCAGATTTGGTGCAGCTAAGTTAAACATTTATTTAAATGTCATGTCTTCATTTTCTGATATATAGGCTCATAAACGGGAGAGGGGGACACATCCAGTTCACATGCATGTTGTGTGTTTTTATATAACTGCTCAACCCATTATCCCCTGACACTTCCAATGGACAATTCCTGTTTGCAATAAAGTTTGGTCTATTTGGACTATTTAGGGTTGTTCTTTATAATATATTGAAACATGACAAACAGTGAAATCCCTGATCAGAGAGAGATGGCTCCTATAGGAACTCTCTGACCATGGTCTTCACTGTTTGCATAGGAAAAGTGTACTCGTCGCAGGTACAATTTTGGTAAAGGATGCATATATGCGTCACTAGGGCTCAAAGAGTTAAATAATATATATTCATCTTATTCTTTGATGCCTATTGTCCTAAGACTTGGGACATTAGAAGTCAGTGTAGACCAAGATGAAACTCCGTATTACGCGAGTAAAACCATTTATCCAGTCAACTGTTTCTATATTGTTACCAATTAAATCAGGTTGAACGTAGGGCAGAATCCGCATTACGGCCCATTCTGCTTCATTTTCAGCTTACTTAAAGCTACCATCTCCTAGGATAAAAGTATTATTGATGGTGCATATTCTGACAGTGTACAATGGAACATTTTCTTTAGTGGATGAATAAATTAAAGGCGTTAAAATGCATATTTATGGTGTAATTAGTTTTAATGATGGTTTGTTCTGTTCGCATTGGTAAGCACATATTTCGGCTCTAAAGCGGAGAAGACGTTATTCTTCATCGCTTAATCGCAAACGAACCGAAAATGCAATGCACTCAAACGGAAAAAGACAACGTTTGCAGTGGAAATAATAGTTTTCGCGTAAACGCATGTGTCTGGAAAGACTTCTCTACAATATAATGATAAATTAAATAAGCCAACAAACGCAAGTGAATTGATCTATTTCACTGAGATATACAGTGATATACCTCTAAACCGGAACCTCTAAAGACCGGAATTCTCTTTAAACCGAAAAAAACCAACGTTGGTCCCGTTTCTAACCCTACTTTATTTTAACCCATTACACCATAGTTATGCATTTTCACTCCTCTTCACTCCTATTTTCTATATTCTATAACAGATGACAGTTTAAAGCAGGTTGGAAGTAAATCAGAATGCGCATTAGGGCGCATTCTGCTTTACTTTCAACCTGCTATAAGTGATCAGCTATTTTCCATACTAGAAACAAGATATGGGTTAGAACCCCTCTAAACCGGAAACCCCTCTAAACCGGACATATATGTTGTCCCCAAACATGTCCGGTTTAGAGGGGTTTCACTGTACATACCCCCATGCAGTAACTGAAACGTTGTGAGTCATCTATCCATGGTCTCAATTGTTTGCTATGGTACATGTACCATACTTCGCAGGAACGTGAACGGCAACGACAGTGATTTTATTTCTTCTTACGACATGCTATTGAAGAACACTTTGTAAACAATTACTTTTTTCGTGAAAGGTGTTGGAACAGGTTGAATATTGATTTTTGTCCGAATTTCTTTTCTGATCTTGCTCCAAACTGCTTGGAATTTGCATCAGTTTTTACAACACAAATGCATTTGTTAAGAAAGAATAATGTTCAGAGCAACCAGTTCAAGTTTAATGATTGAATATTGCCATGTGTGCTTGCTGGAAGAGTTCATTACATAGAGAAACATGGATGATCTAAGCCACTACAGTGTTTGTCCATACAGAATACCATTTTATTTGATATTGCAAACATTGATGTTTGCTAATGTATATTTGTACAGTAGAACCTCTCTATTACGACCACTAAATTGTATTAAATATTGGGTGTCCAGGACAGGTGACCGCTTAAAACAAGGTGACAGTAATACAGAACGCTCCTTTAGGAGCGTTCTGTTTCACTGTCACCTTGCTTAAAGCTGTCACCTGTCTTTTATACAATCAATTAGCCTTCATTTTAGGGGTCGTTATAGCGAGGTTTTACTACATTGACTTTTTGCGGACGATAGGCAAAGCTTTTCCCCAACAAATATAATTTGCTTGACCCTTTCATTGCCGCTATATCGCCTGCTGTAAAATGTCGCCTTTACCAATTTTCAAAGTAAGAATCACACCACATGTGCTTTTTTTTTACAGATAGACATTTGTAAATATTTGTAGGCCAAGATAAATCGCAGCAAAACTATTAACACATGTAAGTCTCAGCTTTAAGACCAGCCAATGCAGTGCTTCATAAATCCCCCGTATGCTTAAAATGCAAACAGGATAGAGTGCACTGATAACTATCGGCATGCAATGCAAGACGTTTAAACTACATGTATTTACATGTTCTTCTGAAACTTCAAATAGACAGTTTCAGTTTCTTATTAAGTTTGGTCTATTGTTGGTTTGTAATTAAGAAATAATCTATGTTCTACCGTTGTGAAACGGTATTTTACAACGGTTGGGAGTTGTGATGCGCAGGAATTGTCCACGAAGGCCGAAGGCCTGGGTGGTCAATTCCTGCGCATCACAACGACCAGCCGTTGTAAAAAACCGTTTCACAAAGGTAGAACATAGATTATTTCGATTCTAACATGACCAGATTTAAAGAAACTAATTAGAAAGGAAATCAAATGTTTCAAACTTATTTCCTCAGCGGATGCAGTTTTTCGACCGAATAACTGCTCCCGCGGCTTTTACAAGAATCTAACACCCAACTGTAAAGTAACGTACAGCAGAGCATTCGCACACACAATACACATTTACCGACCCACTATCCGGCAGAGAACGAACATAACATGCAAAAAGACAGAAAAATGGGGAAATTACAGTAACATGACTGGTTAAAAGTATATGGTCTTTACGTAACACGTCACGTCATTTAACCGCGGGAGACGCGGGGTAGGGAAGAGCGTTGTAAAACGTCCCAGGTACACCACGATGAGCTTGTTCTATTTTTATAGTGACCAAAACGCGTGTCATGTTAGAATTGTTCTTTGACAATGATACATTGTGCAGACTCTGGTATGAGCCTTCTGATCTAGATCTAGGTTTAAACTATATGCATAGGAAACGGGTACTCTTCACAGGTACATCGTTTAAAAGGACGCATGTACGAGAGTTAAATTGTGTCCAATATACGCAAAATATAGTCCAATTTGTGATATCTGTATAAGAGGCTGTGTCCAAATAAGACACCGAAACTGCCAAATCATTTGACACTCCGGTGTCATTTTCTGACAGAAAACTCTACATAAAACTTTTTTGAAAATAATTGCAGACGATTAGTGCTACAGACGACAATCTCATTCGTTTTGTTAAAGGTCAAATGGTGCTCCTAAATGAAGAGCCCTCGTGTCTGTTAACAGTGGCGAATACGTTATTCTTTCCCGTTTAAACGCAAACTAAACGCAACCGCATTTTAATGAAATGTAGAAAAAGACAAAATTTTGACTTTTCTGACTAATTATTTTAATACGAATGGCAAACGGTTTGAAGCCTGATCAGACGCCGGGTTACCCGGCGTCTGATCAGGCTTCAAACTGTTTGCAATGGAAATATTTATTTTTAGCTTAAACGCCTTTATTGGGATAGAATAACGTTGAATAGCCCACAGTGTGTGTTTTATCTTCCATAAAGTACTTCTATAACGATCGCTCAAAAGAATGTTTAATTTCGGTATTTAAGGCAGGTGGCTACTTAGCATTTTATCCCATAGCATGTGTTTTTTCTTTTTCAAGACAAGTGACCGCTTACAGCAGGTGACCGCTTCAAGCAAGTGGCCGCTTAAAGCAGGCTGGAAGTAAATCAGAATGCGCATTACGGTGCATTCTGATTTACTTCTAGCCGGTCTTAAGCCACCATCTGCAAGGATAATTATATAATCATAGGAAATATTTCTCTCTTTCTTTGCTCGTTCATTAACTGTATAAGATGGACCGTAAAACTCAACTCAATCAATCAGCGGAAGAGTTAAATTAATGCATAAAAAGGCGCATCAATGGAGTAAAGGCTCGTAACATAGTTGATTCAAAGCTATGCTCTGCCTTTCTTTCACCCTGTTTTAAAACACCACTTGTATTTAACGTTGATAATGAGTCTCCGTTTATGCAGCCGTTAAAGCGAGGCTTCGTTGTACGAAAAATAAGTATTTAGATTTTTTGAAATTGTAAATCAACAGATGACATTTTCTGACAGTCTTTTTGGTTTTCTTGGTATTTCAAAGCAATTAACTAATGACTAATTTAAATTAGCCACCTAGGTAGTGCAATTTATCAACCTACGATTTTCCGTGCGTTTTTAACTCATTACCTCATAAAACGCTTCAAGTTTTAGGCCTTTAATGTATTCCTCTACTGAAGAAAATAGTTCTACACTATACAGTCATGAATATTCACGGTAAGAAATATTTTCTGCATTCTAGCAGATTGTAGTTTAAAACAGGTCGAACGTTAAGCAGAATGCTCCTAAAGGAGCATTCTGCTTTACGTTCAACTTGTTTTAAATGGCCACATCAATCGTCAATATCAGAATGAAGGCTATGGGGTAATGGTTTAAAACATCATATAACTGTTGCGTACGCTCAAAGCCATGTAATAATGCATCAACCTATTCATTACTGCCCTGGGGCCCGTTTCATACCCTGGTTCCAGGTAGGTTACATTTTCTCAACAGTGGAAAAAAAACTTGTATCTATATGTACATGTATCTCTATAAAATATCTCAAAGATGATTTTTAAAGGCAAAGCCATATTTAAATTCAATTATAAAATTCTAAAAAAGACGACAATGTCGCTGTATGAAAGCATAATACTATACATAAACACGCATTACGCTGAACAGATATCGGTCGACGGGAGGTTGGAGCCTTCTATGGTTCGCACCTGACGGATACCGATGTCTGGAAGAGTTTATTACCGGGCACAGCCACCTTCCCCCACCATGTTAGATATTAGTTATAACAACCACGTGACAGTAATTACTTATACTCTTTTGTTGTACCTCATATATTCTATGTTATGTAGAATTTGAGAAATAAAAGTTCTATTCTGTTCTGTTCAAAAAACTTCGTACGATAAATATTGTCGTAAGTCAGATTATAAAAAGTCTCAATAATTATTTATTTCTACATCTAATCCTGTCTTGTGACATCTCTTTGGAATCGTCTTTTCAAGATATATTGAGAAATCAGAAATTAAATGTATTTTAAAGTTTTGACTTACTCCAACATTTGTCGTAAGAAGTTTTATGAAACGGGCCCCTGGTCAACATCAGCTCATACAGTGGAGAATCTGTTATTCTTTCCCAATAAACGCGTTTACGCTAAAACTATTATTTGCAGTGCAAACAGTTTGGAGCCAGATCAGACGCCGGGTCACCCGGCGTCTGATCAGGCTCCAAACTGTTTGCCACCAAGATAAACAAGAATTATCAGAATTGTCCAAAAGTTGTTCTTTTCTACGTTTTAGTGCTTTGCGTTTGCGTACGTTTGCGTTTAAACGGGAAAGAATAACAGATTCTCCACTGTATGACGTCACCAATGACGTAAGAATAACAGATTCTCCACTGTATCTGTGCATGGGAGATGTCTACACACTATTTGCCACCAATAAATCGACAGACTTTGTCAAAGTTTCATTTTCTACATAGTATTGCATTGCATTTGAATTTAATTTCATTTAACTGGGGAACTCTGCACTATATAAAAGTAATGAAACGCAATACGTCAACATGCAGACGGCATTAATCCTTTAACTGCCATGCCGTCATCAAACTTAAACAATTGTCGTCTGTTTTTATTTCTCAAATTTAAATTCTAGGTAGACACGGACATAAAAATATTGAAATGAGAGTCGCGTATCAGGTTCCAAACTGTTTGAAATCAAACAGTTTGGAGTCAGATCAGACGCCGGGTAACTCATTAAAATAAAAAGTCAGAATAGTAAAAAAGCGGTTTATTTTCTACGCGCTTTGTTAATGCATTCAAACGGGAAGGAATAACGTCTTCTCAACTGTAATCTTGGTTAGAGCAAAGTTTATTGCCCGTTGATCTATATCAATACTGTTTGCAACTGCCTTTGAGATCGAGCTTACCATAATATTTCTTAGCATCTCAAAATACAAATTACACATTCTGCATGCACACAACCAATGAATCAGTGATAACTATTGCAAAAAGTATGGATCCAGATGAGACGCCGAGAAACTCGGCGTCTCATCTGGATTCAAACTTTTTCAGACCCTGGTTATAGTTTCTACAAGAAAATATAGACTATGAAATGTCATAGCGGACAAATATTACACAAAAACAATAATACAGAATGCCAAAAAGGTTAAGACTTCTCAGCAAATAAGTGTAATTCTAACGCAGTTGTAGTTTTTACAATTGACTAATGTTTTACCTTATTTGAATAAATTAATATGCAACAGATAAATCTAAGTCAAGCTGAGATAATATTACTTGACATGTAATCCGTTTAGTTTTGACAAATCTAGAAATTATTTTCCATTTACAAGGAGAGAAAGCATTTTTCTTTCCCAATAAATGCGTTAAAGTATTTTTAAACGTTTTGTCTACTTCAAACAGTTTGGGGTCAGATCAGACGCAGAGTAACTCGGCGTCTGACCTGACTCCAACACTGTTTGTATCTCAGATTTAACCCATTTGTGCCTAGCGTCATATAAAAGGGAAATAGGCAAAGAGTGTAAGCAATGTAGACTCTGATCAGGCGCCGCATTACACTGTTTGCTGATAAGACTTTCAATATATAACAAAACGAAAATTTAGACTAGACGCCCTTTACATAAAAGTGGACTTTTTAATAGATAAGCATGGACTTATCCACTAGGCTTAAATTGGTTAAAGAAATTGTCAATGCGTTCAAGAACCCGGCATTTTCTTTATAACACATTTGGTACAATGTATAAAAATGTGCAAAAATGTATTGGCTACACGATAACTTATTTTTAAAGTAAAAGTACATACTTTTGATGTATGGTAACTGTCGTTTGGCCATTCGACCAATCTTCTTGTGCTAAACAGTGAGACCTAAAGCTTTGATATTTGATATATAGCATTGCATAGTAGACCTCTGCCAAACTTGTTCAAATTATTTCCCTAGGGTCAAAAATGCCACCCCCGGTGGTCACTGTTTTACATAGAGCTTTAAATCCAGTACAGGTCTGCAACTTTTACTTTCACATCATCATTGTATTATGATCTGCAAATTATTAGATCACAATCAAAATACAACATTGTGTTACCAATGCAGTTTTGCGCATTTTGATACTAAATTTGCCTATGGTTTGTACTTTTAAGTATAACAAAAGTCCCTCAAACCAATGATACAGTTTATTAATCGTGTAAATATATATCCCACTGACTCCTATTTTTGATATTTTTGAGAAAAACCATCAACAATGATTTTGATCGGGAGCGTGTTCGTTGTACACACAACTGGAACGTGGTTCGTTGTAATAAAAAACAATCAAAATCTTTATTTGTTTAATAGCTAAACGGATTATTTTTTATATGCAGTTGACGATTGTATCCAGACTACTCGACGGACATATTTGGTGTCGATAAGAGCTGAATTTGTTGCCTATTCAGAACAATTTATGGTCAATGAGCATTAGTTTCTTCAGAAATCGCCGTAACGGTAGAAACTTTTTCAAGTTAAACATCAACCCCAAGCATTTATCCTATAAATAAATTGTACGTATGCATGCACCAGTGTGTGAGACACTCCGTAAGAGTAGTCTTGATCTACATTTCCGGCAATAACCAAGGACAAACATCATATCTGTATACTCACATGTGTCGATTTGACAACTGACGCCATTATTTTAACGGGAACCGATACGTTAGATTAACGGGAACTGAAGCGGGAGCCCGTTCGTTTTGCCATACATGTACCAGTGTGATATTGGCAGTCACCTGTTCGCAGAAGAAGACAGCCGGAGGGACGTTAATACTTAGCAGTAGCAACAACAACAACAGTACACTGCAAACAGGGTAAACCCAAAACAAAATGCTTCTGTAGGAGTCCTCTGATCAGGCTCAAAACTGTTTGCCACTAATATTTATACAAAAAGATGTGATTTTCCTAGCGTTTGCGTTTCGATTGAGTTTAAACGGCAAATAAAAGCGTTTTCTCAAATGTAGCAGTTACCTGTAAATAGAGGCTTCTTCATAAAGTGACTGCTTAACCCATGTGTGACTGTACATGTACATGTATTTTGAAATAAACATGGCTTGACGTTTTGGTTAACAGATGGCTTAACACATATGCGGATTCAAATATGTTTTTCATGGGGTCAAAACATTACCTTAACTCATTGACTCGGAATGACTCCCGAAACTTCAAACGGGCATGTTAATTATCAAAAATACATTCACAGTCACACATGGGTTACCCGGCGTCTGATCTGGCTCCAAACTATTTGCAAATACTTTGCTTTTGTAATAATAGTTTTAAGCGTTCATGCGTTTATTTGTAAAGAATAACGTCTTCTCCACTGTAGGCACAAGGACATATTAATTGAAAAAATCTCCTATTGGAGCATTCTGTTTTAATTCTGCAATAGATTAAGCTACCATATGATAAAAAACAATAAATTCAAGCATTTTGAGTAGCCAATTAACACGAGTTTTACTGTACAGTAATTCGTCATGCAATCCCTTTCATTAAATATTTATCAACAAGATATAGGTAGTTGCCTTATGCACGAACGGAGTAATGCAGAAATCTCATCAGCTTTCTGCATAACTTTCGTCGTGCATTAAGCTGTCGCCTTTCAAACAAGACTCCGTGATTCCTGTTTGCTATTATCGTTACAAACACCGCCACCTGTGGTCGTACGGTTGTGATATTTCGCGCATGTAGAATGCATGTTACCTAGTGACAAATGCTTCGCCAGAGGCGAATACGAGCGTATACGTATATATATGAAGCAGTTCACTTTTTACGTATCTGATGACCCCTTCACTGCTTTAACACTTTACCTCATAACCTGTTTCTAGTTTTGAAGACAGGTGACCACTAAAAGCAGATTGAAAGTAAAGCAGAATGTGCCTTAAGGCACATTCTGCTTTACTTTCAGCCTGCTTTAAGCTAAACTCGGCTAGGCTATATAACATATGTGTTATGGTAATTTTCAAATTGGCGTCTGATTTAGATCAAAACTGATTTCAAGTTTTAATCAAGTGGTGCTCAGAACCCAAAGAGTTAGTGTTTTTTAGTTACCTTTCCGGAACATACACTGAAGACCATGCTTTACCTACAGATATTACACACTGGGAAATAAAGCATTATAACCCCCACCCCGTCTAAACGAAATGAAACGCAAACGAAATGTGATGAAACGTAAAACACGATGGGCTTCCTCTCTTAACCACACCCAATGGGAGACAAATGTTGTGTGTGTTGTTCGGGGGGAGTTGTTACAGGGATGTTACAGCGAGCGAAAATTAATACACATTACTTACATCTGCAAACAGTTTAAACCCAGATCAGGCGTCTAAAGCTGCGTCGGATCTGGGTTCAAATGTGTGCCATTCATTTGTATGATTATTTTGTCAAAATGTCCAGTACGTGAGGAAAAACAGAAGACGACACTTTTGAGCAGAAGATATTGCAGCAATGAAAACATTAGACATAAATTTCTTGTTTGGAGAACAGCGGCAAGATATGTAAGGAGGGAGTCATTTTTCGGAGGGCCTTTGTAGGTATAGGGCCACCAAATAGACCGGAAGTGCTTCATGGTGTAGTGCGGCGAGAAATAGTGCCAAACATTTTGCCTCATAATAGGTTTTTGTCAAGAAATATTTACTGTTTTGAGCCTTGTATGTAATACATGGATGCAAGAAAACAGATACAAAGACATTCTGATAGATGGGAGTTTGGACAAATTATGTAAGCTGAAGTGATATGTCCCTGTTTTAGCCGGTGCCTATTTCAAAATGAAGCAGAACACCAGTCATGTCACTAAAGCCAAGACGTTTTTCTTATACTTGTATGCAACATGACCCCCTGTTTTCTTTGCATTTTTCAGTTGTGCAAGGGAATATCTTTGGGGCAAATACAGGGTAGCACTTGTAGTTAGAATACTTTTTTTTAATCGTGGAAATGAGGCATTTTCAATAAGTTATATAGGAGAGTGGTTTTGGTGACCTATGCCCTTGTAGGGAGGGAGCACTGTTTACCGTCCACCTTGGTTTTATTGTTTTCAAACAGCGGCATTTAAACGAGGTAACCTCAAAAAAGTTCTGTTACTTGGGCCTTTTGTTGGAATCTACTACATGTAGTACGATTTTAATGTATGATACATTATTTAAAAGGTCTATTTCTTGGTGATTTGAAGATGTATATATAACACAAGTCAATATTTGTTTTTTATTTATGCTTTTCGGTGGATTACCACGAAATAGCAGTGGATGATCACTTGGTAATCCACTGCAGTGGATTATCACCAATCGCTTTTTATTATGAATTTTCCCCGTAGGGCTCCCCAAGAATCGTAGTCAATCGTGTCTTATCGTTAAATTCCGGCAGTCCGATTTGTCGCGAACTACTCACCGGAAGAGCACGAATCCAAACTCGGGAGCAACGAGTGACGTCATTATACCGCCAACTGTCACGCGCGTGTGTTCGACATAAAACGTGGGGCTCAACACGGGATAAATAATGTACGTTCGCTTTCAATTTTTAAACAATTTCGTTTAAAAAGTGGCTTAAAAGCATAAATAAATAGAATAACTGTGTTTTTTCAGTGTAAGATCGAATTTAATCCATTTCGTGAACATCAGACTGTTATATTTTCACTCGTGGCTTCGCCACTCGTGAAAATATAACGTCTGATGTTCACTCAATGGATTAAATTTCGATCTTACACTGAAAAAAACAGTTATCCTCTATTTAAACGGTTTAACCCCTTCACTGCCTTACCCCGAGAACAATTTGAAAACAGTTTTGATCCTGATCAGACGCCACATAACGTGGCATCTGATGAGGATACAAACTGGTGTACGCTCATTTCAATAGTTCATAAGTCAAAATAGCTACATATATAATCTTAGAAATAAAAGCAGACGACTATTGTTTAAAATTGATGACGTCATGGCCGTGAATGGGGTTAATTGGTTGGTATTTATAACATCACACATAAATGACACTGAAACATATTTAATTATTAATAGAGTTTGAAATTACTGCAGTGGTGCAATGAAGGGACAAATATAGTTTTATGCTTTAAAGTGTCAACATTAATGTTGGTCTTATGTTCTGTGAAAGTTTCAAAACAAAGTAATTAAATTCATTGTAGTCTGTCGATGAATAAGATATTCCAATTAACAACTTAATTATTGCGAAATGTAAAACATTTATTTCTCACATAACTACCCTTGTTTTCTATAGCGGACTACGGTTACGAATATCCTTGTCTCCAACATGTGTGAGATAAGTTTGATGACGTCACTATAACGTCATTATTTAAAAAGGCGTGTTGACGTCACCGGTGTTCCAAAAATTGGCATTTAAAAATAGCTTAAAATCGTTAGTTATGTGAGAAAAAGAATCTGTCACTCGTCGTTATTTAAGACAAGTTGATCTCAAAATTGAAAAGTTAAGCTCGCCAATTCTCGCTTAATAGCATTTCAATTCAAGACTCGTTTGAGATCTGCTTGTCTTAAACATCGTCTCATGACAGATCCTATATGTTCATTGCAAACCTATACCCTATTTTATATGAAATTGAAAAATCACTTACTCATAAAGTTGATAAAATCAATATACACATATAGAATATTTTTTATATTTTTTCATTAATAAATCAAATCATACTAGATCTATTATAACTACATTGTATTATACCTTTTATTGTATGCCGTTTGATTTTACAAAAAAGTAGGTCAAACACATTTCGATTATATTATTAAAACTATTCAATATTAAGTGTTGTTGACATAAAAGTTTTGTAAAAATCAAATAAACTAGGAAAAGTATGGTACTTTTTCTAACCAATATGATATGAATTCAGTTGCATACAATCAAGAAAACGTTATTGTTTCCCATTTAAACGCGAACGAAACGCACACACATTGCAATAAAATGTCGACTTTTTGACAGTTCTGACTATTTATTTTAATATGATAAGCTTTTTGACAATTCTAACTTTTTATCTTAATATGAGTGACAAACAGTTTGGAGCCTGATCAGACGCCGGGTTAACCGGCGTCTGATCTGGCTCGAAACTGTTTGCAATGGAACTACATGTAATAGTTGAAACGTACACACATTTTGGGGGAGAGAATAACTTTTTTCCATGTACATGTAAAGGTATAGATATAGTTTCCACTTCTATCACGATCTTCCGAAATACAGTCAATCTTCTATTAGACAACCTATAAACAGATGAGCAATCGGAAAAACTGCAACACATGGGGTTCGTTAAAGCGCAATACAAACTAATACAGAAAGCTCGTATAGCACTTTTTGTTTTTGCATTTAGTTGTCACCAGTCGCCGTATTTAGAAATAGGCTAGCCCATTGAAACAGTGGTTGCCTAGTGCAATATTTTCTGTATTATTAGGAAGGTCATTAAATACTAATGCATGAATTACAGTCAATCATCTGTCACAAGGCGATGTACAGTGGAGAAGACGTTATTCTTTCCCAATAATCGCGCTTAACGCTTAAACTATTGTTCCTGGCGAAAACAGCTTAGAGTCAGATCAGACACCGGGTAAACCGGCATCTGATCAGGCTCCAAACTGTTTGCCATTCAGATTAAAAAAAGATTCAAAAGTGTCGAAAAGTTGTCCTTTTATACGTTTTATTTAAATGCGTTTGCGTTTGGTGTGCGTTTAAATGGGAAAGAATAACGTATTCGCCATTGTATCCAGCCAGCAATATGAACACTGTCATCCAGTTACAGTGGAGAATCTGTTATTCTTTCCCGTTTAAACGCAAACGTACGCAAACGCAAAGCGCTAAAACGTAGAAAAGAACAACTTTTGGACAATTCTGATATTTCATATTTATCTTGGTGGCAAACAGTTTGGAGCCTGACCAGACGCCGGGTTACCCGGCGTCTGATCTGGCTCCAAACTGTTTGCACTGCAAATAATAGTTTTAGCGTAAACGCGTTTATTGGGAAAGAATAACACATTCTCCACGGTACACCACCGTGTTTACCAATACTCATCCATGCTATTAAAACAAAGCGTTTGCTAAATGCAGTATGAAAGTAAAACAGAAAGCATATGCAGGCGCTTTCTGTTTCGTTTTCGCATTTCTTTCGCAAACGCGTTTTTTAAACAGAAAAAGAGCTATTCGTCTTGGTCGCGAAAACGGGGCTTTCCTGTACAGCAATTAAATTAATGTCATTCCCGAACACTGAAAATGGATGTTGTCTTTTAATGGGAAAACTCTAACGTGAATTATGGCTTAATTATTTAATGTTTATTTTGATTCAAGTCGTGCAAAGTGGTTATAACAACATGTAACATGTTTAAACAGTAAGCAACGTAGTGACCTTCTGAGCGCTACTGGTGAATTTGTAATACGCGTGGAAAACAGTTTGGGTTCAGATGAGACGCCGAGTAACTCGGCGTCTCATCTGAATCCAAACTGTTTGAAACTCTGGTGACGTTTTCTTGAAAACATTGCAGAAAAAAACTAGGAAAACAAATTTTGCGAACGACAATTGAATTTCTCAGCGTGCTAAGGGTTAATTGGTTATGAACGTGATGTACCGTCATACCGATGTACCGAGACAACATCATTCGGAAGACTGCTTGTCTCGTCGACTTACGATTCAATGTAATGTTGCGTTTTAATTACACTTGCTAATAGTTTTGGTAAACTTCTTGATCTACAACAAAACTCGAGTATATCTATAACTTACAGTGATGATAATGGTGTTCTCTCTCCTTATTAATTAAAGAGACTGATAAGCAAATGGAGTATTTGCAAAGATAAAGTAAATTTTTGGAGTTATCCTTTATATGACATTGAAGAAATGTGAGCGTTATAAAAACATCCTCAAGCAAAACACTGGACCTAAATGTTTAAGATTTTTCTCATGGCGTTTCCCGTTGATTTTCGCTTCATACAGTGGAGAATCTGTTATTCTTTCCCAATAAACGCGTTTACGCTAAAACTATTATTTGCAGTGCAAACAGTTTGGAGCCAGATCAGACGCCGGGTAACCCGGCGTCTGATCAGGCTCCAAACTGTTTGCCACCAAGATAAACAAGAATTATCAGAATTGTCCAAAAGTTGTTCTTTTCTACGTTTAAGTGTTTTGCGTTTGCGTACGTTTGCGTTTAAACGGGAAAGAATAACAGATTCTCCACTGTACAAGTCATATAGGAAACAGTCAATCACTAGATTAAGAAAAGCACCATGGCCGAGTGTGCTAAGGCGATAGCGTTTTCAAGAGTGAAGTTTTTGTTTCGCCTTCTCTACACAGGTTCAATCCCAAACACGTTTACTGTTTTGTTTTCTTTGGGTTGTACCATTTTTACTTATTTATTTTTCAAAAACTAATATATTCGCGTTTATATAGGTGCCTGGCATGTTTTAAAATAAATTTGGCTTTTTATCCATCTTTGACCGAACTTAACGCAAACGAAATGCAGTAAAATGTAGAGGTGACAGCTGTTCAAAAGTGCTACATGTGGCGATTTGTTTTTATCAAATTGTTCATTTTGAGTCTACTCAGATACCTAAGAACTCGGCGTCTTATATGGTTTAGTAACGATGGCGAAGACCTTATTCATTTTCAAAACCGTGTTTAACATGACGTCGAATCAGACTACACATTATTTACCATACAGAATAAAATGAGTGCTCAATTTTTTAAAAATTGTTTTTTAATACATTTTATGTATTACATCTGTGTTTAGTTCATTTGGCACACTGTCCGATAGCCTGTTTCAAGTTTTGAAGAGCGCATAAAGCAGGTTGAAAGTAAAGCAGAATGCGCCATTGTGAGCATTCTGTTTTACTTTCAGTCTGCTTTAAGTCATCATCTGATAAGGAAATATTTTTTTATGTTGCATATTCATTACCGCATAGAATTGAACTATTTTCTTGTATGGAGAAATTGATTAAATGTATAACAAGGCGTATCTGAGGAATATAGGGTTAACCCATTTGTGCCAACGATCCCATATATGGGACATAGGCAAACAGTGTAGACTCTGATCAGACGCCGCATTATGCGGCGTCTGATCAGAGTCTACACTGTTTGCTGATAGGAATTCAATATAAAACAAAATGAAAATGAAAATTTTGACCAGGCATCCCTTTGATAAAGAAAATGGACTAAGCGCTTTTGAACGCACAATCCCTGTGTGAAAAGAGCGCTATATAAATCTGGTATAATAATAATAATAATAATAATCCAATATATAAAAAAGATCCAATGGGCACAAATGGGTTTACGGGGAAAGAAAACCGTGTTATCCACGTTACGAGGGTGGACATGCATTCATCTCACGTCATCGTCAATATCTGTCACTCACAGCCAGGCTTTTACACGTTAACATGTTTCCCGCCCTAATATCGTCTGCTTTGAAATTGTCGACTGCAAAACTGTGCTATTTTAAGACTTAGTCATACTTTTTAATTTGAAAAGTTTTATGCCTTTGCAGACAGTTTGGATCCAGACCAGACGCCGAATAACTCGGCGTCTGATCTGGAAGCAGATTGTTTGCAAAATACATGTATCAGTCAATTGACGATTACTGTCAACGTGTTAAACGTTTTGCATACAGCGCGACTTTCGTGTGATTCAGTTGTCATCCACAGATCAGCAGCGTACATGTATATGAAGAACATATTTATTATGATGATGATGGTTATTATCTACATGTACCATGTCCGAAAGAAAATTGTCACTAGAATGTAAGACCTATACAGCCGAGAACTATGACGCCACTTTTTATCTTATTTGTTTGCAACATTTAATATAGAGTCGCATATATATAGCGATTTGACAGTTCAAGGTCTATAAGTGGCGGATGTATGTGTCACAGTGAATACCTTTGCAAACAGTTAAGATCCAGATGAGACACAGCGTAACGCGGCGTCTCATCAGGATCAAAACTGTTTGACATTCTGACACTGTTTTATTTTTAGAACAATAGCAGACAAATATTGTTGCAGACGAAAACAATACCCAGCATGCAAAGCGTTAATTCGCAATGCATAGAGGCTGTGATTGGCATTCATTACATGTAGATGATGGGAGATATCTGAAGGCGGTATATTATAATAGGTCTTAAAAGTCCTACGACCAATGCGCTACAAGTGCTTATCATCACATGTAGGCCTACTTGATACAAACATTCCTGACCATATGAAAGAGAAATGGTATATAACGGGAATCGAACAGGTTGTCTAAACTGTCAACTTGAACTGTAGTTAAAATCGAATAGATCACTGAAATTCTCTTTTGGTGCCATCAGTGAAATGTTTAGGTTTTCAAGATTTGCTTTTAATTTGATGAAATTCCGTCTAATAACGCCACAATACGTGCAACAACATGTTCAAATTTAAATGGACCAATGCCAAGAAAGCAAAACAATTTAATACAACATCTCGTCAGCACACAGTTCATCCACTGCCTTACCTCGAGTACAAAGCTTATTTGCAAACAGTTTCCAGAACTACCATTTCTCCGGATTTTTCCAAAATATTCGGATATTTTTTAGTTTCGTCCGTACCCGGTTTTTCAGACATATACGGGTTCTTACTTTGGAATTTAATGCGAATTTTACTTAGTGAACATTGATATGGGTGTCAAACAGTTTACATCGAAATCAGACGCTTCGTTACATTGCGTTTGGTCTGGATCCAAACTGTTTGCATAAATATGTTCGAGTTATAGAGCCTGGCAGCGAAAGGATTTAAGGTACTATCCTAAAGTCACGCTTGCAAATTTTGAAATCTTAGGATTTTTATTAACAACCGATGGTAGTCCTGTGTTTGCATGGCGGCGTCTGGCCAGGATAAAAACTGTTTGGCATCCATTTCATCAATACCTTCGATTTCAAGTTGAAAAATTTAAGTAAAAGACAATTGTTTAAAACAGATGCCATCATGGCACTGAAGGCTGAAACCCATTTGTGCCCACGATCCCATATATGGGACATAGGCAAAGAGTGTAGACTCTGTTCAGACGCCGCACTATGCGGCGTCTGATCAGAATCTACACTGTTTGCTGATGAGAATTTCAATATAAAACAAAATGAAAATGATGACAAGGCACCCTTTTCATAAAAAATGGACTAATCCAATATATAAAACATGGAATAATCCACTGGGCATTGGATTAAACTACGTGTAAACAACCCTTACATAAATAGAGGATATTGTATGAGTGCTCATTATTTATCATTTTTAATAAACGAGTTTACTAAAATAATATGACACGAGCCTTGGCGAGCGTCATTTTCATTTTAGTCAACGAGTTTATTAAGAATTATAAATAATGAGCACGAATGTGATATTCTATATATCACATAACAAGTTTAAGCACCTATAAAATTAATTGAAGTCGTAGTTTTTAGACCCTCCGCTATATAGACTTTCCGCCAAACGTAACGTTGTTTACGTTAACGTCATAGTAAACGACGTCATATGGCGTCCCGCTACATGCAGCGCTTGTGGACGAACAAGTTGGACCGGAGCCCAAAAAACGATATTCCACTAGTGGATTACGATATTTATACAATCGCTTTATGCAACTCCCAGACCGCAAAGTATGTGATAATAACACATACAGCCGCACATCACAACAGCACAAGGACACATAATCATAACACCAAGACTGTATCTGAATTAAGTTTTTAATTTATTTTATTGCATTGTTTAACAATAAAGAGAAAATAATAACTGTTCATTTTTCTCAAAATCATCATTGATCTAGTATATGAGAACTAAGGCATTTATCCCAGTAAACGCTTTAGAGCTAAACAAATGACGTCCATTGAGAAAGCAGTTTGGAGCCAGACCAGACCCTGGTGTCTCAAATAGACTCAACGTCTATTAGCCCCAAACTGTTTGCCATGGACTATAATATATTGTCAAAACTTTCAAGAACATGTCGTTTTCAAAACATTATTGCATTACGTATACGTTTAGTTTAGTTCCGTTTCGTCTATACGGGAAATAATAACGTATTCTCCACTGTATTTCATCCGTCTCAGTTGCAGTGAAGAAGGCGTCATTCTTTCTCAATAAAAGCGTTTCCATTGCAAACAGTTGGGAGCCTCGTGAGACGCCGGGTAACCCGGGTAACCCGGCGTCTGATCAGACTCAACTTTTTTGACTCTCATATTGAAATAAATAGTCAGAATTGTCAATAAAATGTCATTCAGCTATACCCTTTCTGGGAAGCAAGACAACTCTCGTGTCTGAAATTAGTTCAGCTATACCCTTTCTGGGCAGCACTGACTACATACTTTAAAGGTAATTTATATAATTCATAGTTCAATTCTGTTTAGATCTGTTTAGTTATTTTCAACATTTATTTCATTAATTAGGGTTTATTAAGTTTAAGACACAACATCTGAAATAGTTTGTAATTTATGTAAATAAAATATTGTATACTAAGTAACCGATTTGTACTATTTACGAGCCTGGAAGACGTGAAGGGTTAATTAAGATCTCGGCCAGATTATTAAGTAACCCTTAACGTATAGTAAGCCCAAGCCCCGGGCTACTACATAATTTGGGGAAAAAATAACGTTTTCTACATATGGCTAGTTTTGGCTTCAAACGACTCTAAGACCAGGCTCCAAGGTTATAAAGCGTTTTAGTTGAGTCTGAGTGTGTTCCCAAGCATTTGATTGGTCAGATTTGAGCCTTGGCTCAAATCTGACAAATCAAATGCTTGGGAACGAGTTTAGACTCAAGTCAAAAGCTTTATAACCTCAGAACCTGAAGTTGCTTGTTATGCAATCTATCTTTTATAAAAAAAATCATTGAGCTCATCGTGAAATGAAATCAACGTAAATATCTGTACATCAAAAGTTACATATAAAGTTACATATAAATAACAATACCATTTCTTACTGAGAGTCCCATTGTAATCCCCGGCTACTATACCGTTCGAAAAGAAACTACTGCTGTAAGTAAAGGTCTGCACTAACCCTTTCCTCGATAAAATCGTTTTGCAAACAGTTTGAATCCTGATCAGACGCCGCGAGACGCGGCGTCTGATCAGAATCCACACTTTTTGGAGCTGATATGTAAATTTTGCCTTAAATCTAATTTTGAAACGACATTGCAGACAGCAATATTGAAGCACACAATAATATTGCGTTGAAGGGGGGTAAAACACTCACGATTATTTTTGTTGGCGGTTAAAGGGTTAAAGGCACAATCCCGCTCAAATTGGTGTTTAAAACGCGCAATTTCTTATATGTGTGCATTTTCTATGTATTAAAACTAAGTGAAATCGAGTGTAAAAAGCCTGACATATGCACCCACTTCGTAAAGAATCCTACCTAAATGTGTCGAATTCTTATCGTGGTGGTTTACATTATAAGCGGGTTTGTTTACAAATAAGATTACGGGCTGGTTCCGAGAACTCTCGATCGATCGCATAAAGGTCACGTGATTGATTCGGCCGCGACAATGTGCATACATTGCATCAGTTTAACGGCCAAACTTAAAGGAGTTGTCTCTCTTTGGTTGTAAAGCACTCGACTTGTTGTATAGAATTATGCAAATGAGCTTTACCGAGTATGTCCGTAAATTTTCGTCGCTATTCAAAAATAAACAAACTTGATTACTTGTTTCCACAAATTTCACTGTTCGTTAGCAATATTGCTTCAAATATCACCACGTATTACTTCTTTTTATATGGAACGCTTACGATAGTGACATGAATTTCATGTAAGAAAAATGTTTGATTCTGTTTATGTGGGAGTAATATAGTGGCTTTAAGTAACCAAGGCGTGTCTTAAGTATTGTTGCAGTGGGGAATACCCTATTCTTCCCCATTTCCCGAAATTATATTCAAGCCATTATATGTAGAATATGGTTGTTTCTTGAAAACGCTTGCCATTTATTTTTAGCCGACCTACAAACCGTTTCGTGCCCTCAGACGCCGAGTTACTCGACGTCTGATCTGATTCCAAACTGTTGGCAAAGGATTGTTACAGTGGAGAATCTGTTATTCTTTCCCAATAAACGAGTGTACGCTAAAACTATTATTTGCAGTGCAAACAGTTTGGAGCCAGATCAGACGCCGGGTAACCCGGCGTCTGATCAGGCTCCAAACTGTTTGCCACCAAGATAAACAAGAATTAACAGAATTGTCCAAAAGTTGTTCTTGTCTACGTTTTAGTGCTTTGCGTTTGCGTACGTTTGCGTTTAAACGGGAAAGAATAACAGATTCTCCACTGTACTATTGAAGACAATTTAGCACAAATAAAAGTACAACTATTATTATAATCAGTATTATTATGAGCAGGCGTGCTTGTTGAGAAAGAAAAGCATCTCTCTCTTTTAAGCACTGTACGTTGTATACTTAATGTGTTTCGGTGAACGGTAGTTAGAATATATGATCGGACGAATCTAATGACCCCAAGACCCGAACTCTGTTTTACGAAGGCAGGTAAAAATGTCAGATTTTAATCTAGGAATAATGAAAACCTCTTGTATATGTACAGCGAACTCTCTTAAAAACAATTGATTGCGCCAACTCATTAACCCCTGACATTTCAAAGAATCAAGTAAGCAATTAAGTCTAGTCCCTCTGGACTATTAAGGTTTTTCCTTGTTGATTTAAATGATTTAACATCAAAGACTCAGATCAAAGGTTTTATGTATGAGTGTCACTATGGCTCAGTGGGTTAACTCTTCATTGCCAACGGCGCCATTGCAAACAGTTTGGACCCGGTTGAAGCAGACGACAAAACTTGGCAGGGAAAGAGTTAAACGACTAAGAACTTCAAGCAGGGTAAAATAATAGAAATCACCATAACATGCCAACCCATAGCATGCTTCTAATTTTGAAAACAGGTTATCACTTAAAGTAGGTTGAAAGTAAGCGTGGTTGAAACTCCTCTCTGGAAAGATAATGGGAATACAGTGTTCTCTCTCTACAACTGCCCTCCCAGCAACGACTCTCTCCTTACAACGACCCCTACCGATGTTCCCCAATCAAGACAGTTATGTCAAACCTTTTCGTGGCTGCAATACCGTCTGATTAAATTTGTCGCCTAATATTTTTCTCAAAGTTACATATAAGTGGACATTTTGATGGAATGAATATACATGTAATTACAAGTGACAAACAGCTTGAATCAAGATCAGACACCGCGTTACGCGGTGTTTTGATCTTGATTCAAGCTGTTTGCCAATGTAAGCCAAGTCTTAATTTTCCCTTCCTATAATAACTCTTTCCGAACAACACACACAATCTGTGTCTCCCATTGGGTGTCGTTGTAGAGAGGCAGCACTGTACCTTTATTACTTCAGGCTGTGGGCTTAGTTTATGAATAATTAAAGGCGTAAAAAGAAGTATTTGTGGGATAATGGGTTAAACGTTTGCTTTACTTTCATCTTGCACTCAGCTATAACATTTCTTAATAACCAAAGAGAAACATACGAGGGTTCTTCAAAAAGTTGAGTTCCTTTGGCATTTTCTGGAATTCCTGCATGTACGATTTTAATGTATGATACATCATAACAACATTCCATTTCTTGCAGATCTAAAGATGTACAACGCAGGTTCCTCATAATTTGACATGAAAAATCCTAAGATTTCCAAATTTGCATTTTTCAAGTGCGTTTTTACGATTCGTACCTTTACCCAATAGCCTGTTTCTAGTTTTGTTGAGACGTGGCTGCTAAAAGGAGGCTGGGGGTAAAGCAGAATATGCCTTAACCCTTTCCCCATAGAAGCGCCTTTTAGCGCATTTCGTTTATTCCTCAACTGAAGAAAATAGTTCCAATTTATACATTCAAGGAAATTTATTATAAGGAAATAATTATTTATTCTAGCAGGTGATAGCTTAAAGCAGGCTGAAAGTAAAGCAGAATGCGCCTTATGGCGCATTCGGCTTTACTTTCAACCTGCTTTAAGTAGTCACCTAATTTCAAAAATAGCAACAGGTTATTGGGTAAAGAGTTAAGGCGCATTCAGCTTAACTTTCAGCCTGCTTTAAGCTACCATGTACTAGAAACAAATCCGAAGATTTAGGAAAAGTCCGGAGAAATGACAGCCCTGCCACTGTACAAAGGCCTGCGCGGTAATAGGAGTTTTCCGTACAGTAATGGGAGTTCTCATACTTTCTTTCCAAATACAGGTACAGTGGAGAATCTGTTATTCTTTCCCGTTTAAACGCAAGCGTACGCAAACGCAAAGAACTAAAACGTAAAAAACTTTTGGACAATTCTGATAATTCTTGTTTATCTTGGTTGCAAACAGTTTGGAGCCTGATCAGACACCGGGTTACCCGGCGTCTGATCTGGCTCCAAACTGTTTGCACTGCAAATAATAGTTTTAGCGTAAACGCGTTTATTGGGAAAGAACAACACATTCTCCACTGTAACATTAATTGTAGCACATAACTATGTATACAGTAAAACCTCTCTATTACTCTTTAACATTTACTAGATTGTGTTAATCATCAAATGAGTGTGACAGTTGACTGCTTAAAGCAAGATGAGAGTAAAATGGAAATTTCCTTTTGGAGTTTTCTGTTGTAATGTCACTTTGATTTCAGCTACCACCTGTCTTTTATACAATCGGCCCACTTTTTAGTGGTTGTAATAGAGAGATTTAAATATTAACAATTCATAAACTCAAAGGTACATTTCATAAACATGTTAATCACGGTTATAAACAGACATGAACATAATTTAAAACTATTTATCAACAATTTAGGCAATATTTCAGAGTAAAGACTGTACATCGACTTGAGTTTGTAAACAGTTTGAATCTAGACCAAAGTCTAAGATTATCAAGAGTTTTGGTTGAGTCTGAGGTCGTTCTCAATCATCTGATTGGTCAGATATGTGCTTTCGCTCAAATCTGACCAATCAAATGCTTGTGAACGACCCCAGATTTAACTCAACCTCTTAACAACATTGAAGACAGGTTTACAGGGCGTCTGGTCTATTTCCAAATTGTTTGACACTCTAATCGATTTAAATTTAAATAATACTTAAACAAATCATAACAAAAATACCATTGTAAAGCAATGAACGCGTGTGTTCTATGACAGCTATGCACAAAGCAACCTGTTTAGAGCCAGATCACACGCTGAATAAACATTTGTTCCACTTTTACTGTACAATACTCCCTCCCTATAAAATGTCCCGCCCAACAACGATTCCCTCTTTACAACAATTCGTGCTGCTGTTCCCCAAGCAGACAGTTATGTCTAACGTTTTAACAGCTGGAATGTCGTCTGCTTAAAATGGTCGTCTGCTGTTTTCTCAAAGTTACATATTAGTGAACACTTTGACAGAAGAAATATAATGACGAGGGACAAACTGTTTGAATTCTAATCAGACGCTGCGTTACGCGGCGTCTGATCTAGATTTAAACTGTTTACAAATCTAAGCCAAGCGTATTAAGGTCCCCTCGAACAACACCCACACACACTCTTTGTTTTCCATGTGTCTTGTTGTAGAGAAGGATCACTGTACGAGTAAAAACACACTTGGCCTTTCACGAGTAGATTTATTTTTTCATTGGCCAAAAAGAGATGTTTTAAATATGTGAAATTCTTTGGTTTATTCTTTGCTGGGAAGGAATCTTACAAGCACCTAACCTACACTCAGTGCAAAAAGAAACGCACATCGAGGTCATGTGGATATTAAGATTCTTTGCAGGTTGTCTTTTCAATATTGATACTCCCCAGACAGAACTACTGACCTTAATGAAAAGATTAATTCACAAAAACGTTCATTCTAAATACAAATAGTGTAATGAAAAATGTGCGTTTCTTTTTGCACTGAGTGTATACGCCAACAATCCCGATTTTAATGACCTTTGCAAACAGTTTTGATCCGGGTCATACATCAAGTAGTTTGCGTCTGATAGGTATAAATAATTCCGGCACTCGATGTTTCCCTAGTCCAAATACCTAACCCGTATATTTGAGATACAAAACCGCATATTCTAAGGTTGCAAACCTTATAGTATAGTATTGTTAACCCATTACCTGATAGCCTTTTTCTAGTATTGAAGATAGGTGACCACTTAAAGCAGGTTGAAAGTAAAGCAGAATGCGCCCTTAGGCGCATTCTGCTTTACTTTCAGACTGCTTTAAGCTTCCATGTGCTAGAACATAGAAAGTATTCCCTTTACTATATATTCATGACTGATTAAATTGGAACTATTTTCTTTAGCGGAGGAGTAAATTATATGTGCTAAAAGGCGCTTCTATGGGGGAAAGGGTTAAAGATGTAAACCTAGCCGTAAGATCATTTTTCTTTCACCACGACATTCGGCTATGGCGTGATACTATGTTTCGTTTCTGCATTTCACAGATACGGGAAAGAATAATTTCTAGATGCACTGACAGATGGTATTTTGATCAATGTCTACACGGTTTGTATAAGTTCTGTTTTTCTGTTGAGATTCAATAGATACAATGAGTCCTAATGGAAACCGATATTCACATCTAACTATCACGTGATCATATCACATACATTAAAAACTCGATATTTCGAACTCGCTTTAATCGATCTTACCGGTATTTCTTAAGATTAATTTTGATAAGTCGATCTCGTTTAAGTCAAACATACCCGTATTTCAAAGTTAAAACGTGGCTTAACCACGTTTTAACATTGAAATAAGGGTATGTTCGAACTTACGCGAGTTCGTAGAATCGAGTTTTTTTTACTGTAACTGAGAATACGGTACATGTATTAGTTCCCACTGATTCCCACTGATTTGACTACACTATTTTCACAGGCCAATATACTCTTCATAGATACACAATTTGCAATTGATGAATACTTATCACTGTTTTAATTCATCAAAAATAAATCTACATATATTGCATTTTGTTTATTGCGTTTAGACGGGAACGAATACTACAAAAACAATACATGGATCGTTTCTTCATATGTTAAATATTATTCTTTTCCGTTTATAAGTATAACTATCCATCAACGCAGTGCAAAAATATGTATACAATGTTTAAGAAAGTTATTTCCATTGGACGTGTCAAACATTTTGGAGTGGGACTAGTCACCGAGTTACTCCGCGTCTAATATCGCCCCAGCCTCTTTGAAATGGACAATATATCAAATTAGTTCGATGGGAAAGACGTTCTGTTTACCACCTTTGTAATTTAAACCTTAACTAAAGCAAACCAGAAAGGCAAGAATCATTAATGTCAAAGATCCCTTCAAACACGTGGCCACACTTTTTGGAGATTCGAAATAAGCGTAGCTTGGCTCATGAACAAACGCCCGCCATATTCGGAAATTTACACTATCGTTACGTAATTTACCGTTAAAGTATAACTGTAAGCGACTGGTAGTAAACCAAAGGTATCCGTATGAGTCAAGCGCGAGAGAGTCCACCCACTCCATGGACGGATCATTGGCTTCGTAGGTTAGCGTGTCCATCATTACCTTGCCCTCGGAGCCGTACTTTTTAATATCACGATGTACCTCCCACATGGCAATGGCATTCTTGGATAACACAGAAAAGTACAGACTGTTTTTAGTACTCATGATCATCCCGTCCCCCTGAGACGGCTTATCCCCTACCTTACGCACGTGCTTTGAGAAGTCAGCGCTGGAATTTCTAAGAATCCTTGTTGGTATCTGATACAGCGCGGTGCCTGCAATAGGACTGTAGTACACATATTCAAAATTAGCTGAAATAGCAATTCCGTTCACGCCATTTGTGACTTTAATGACGTCATTTAACACTTTAACGTCAGTTTTATCCACCTCAGGCTGCATGGATTGGTCGTGGAAGGAGTAGGAATTGTCTTTCTTAATGTCGTAAACGACAATTGTATAATCTCGAGTATTAGTGATGTACAAATACTCTACATTGTCTGAAACGTAATCCATCACCAAGTCATTGAGATAATTGGTGCCGCGACGAACAACATGCTCCGGGAAAATATGGCGGTGTATTTCAGTGTCTGTTTTTACATCGTAAATGACAAGTTTGGCTGGACAGTCACGAGTCCTGCCACCAGTGTCAATCACATACATTATGCCGCGCTTTGGGTCTATTTCTATGTTCTGAACCTTTTGTAACGCAGAACAGTTCCCTTCTTTTTGCATGGCCCAATTTGGGTAGGGTTTTAGCACAGTTCTGCTCGACAAATAGTTTTTGGATGGATTCGCTTTTATGAGTACATTCAATGTTGACGGTACGCCCTCTCCAAACCGAGGAACAGTCACAAATATTCTTTTATCATAAACACGAATTCCATTTATGGCATTATGTAAGGGGATGTAGCGATGTTCCTTTAACGCCTTTATCTTAGCCATCCTTGATGGCCAGTTATAGTCAATGGTTGTCCATTGGAACATAGACTCCGCATCACCGTGGTCACCATGTCCAAACACACCACTTAAAACACCCAACATCACCAAACTAAACGCAAACAATAACTTAGACATGTTCAACTTTCTGTGTTAAAGCTCCGAGATCAAACAAAAAAACTTCAAGGTTTACCTGAATATTTGATGGTCAATTTTCAATCACCGAAAAAGTGAGGTCTTGCTTTTGGAGAATTCAACCACATATTTCTTTGCAAACTTAGGTCCAAATTTGTAGTTTTTTGCCAGTTGCTCGTCAAACATTCTATTAAATGTATCGCTATTTACACTGCTTCACAAATATATAATCCGTTTTATCAAAAACACTTTTCAGTCACAGTGATCATAAACATTCACGGCATATTCCGTCGACAACTTATTACAGTCTGTTTTAAATGATACAGTTCGTTTTAATTGTTACAGTCTGTTTTAATTGTTACAGTCTGTTTTAATTGTTAAGACGAGAACAAATTTCCGATTTATTTCAGTATCACTAAACAGACGTCCGCCTTGGCTGCTTGCTTTTTACTTCTGTACATCCTCCTCTAAATGTCCTAGTCTATAAGATATACGACGCAAAATTACAGCAAATCTTCCATTAACCGGTCATTCAAATTAGCACCAATGCAACACCTTTAATACGGACGTCTTCTTAATGCAAGACAAGGGTAATGCAGGAAGCTCCTTTAGGAGCTTTCTGTATTACCGTTGTCCTACATTAAACACAAATATTATGTCTCTGAATATTACATTTCTGTTTCAACTAGTAGCCGGTTAACCCAAGATTAGTGGTACGTACAAAACGCTTCATATCACGTTACGGCGGTGCCCACGAACGTCGAATGCAAATAGCCCGTTTACCTGGCTGTGTTCTTTACGCTTGGCTGATAGTCTCCTCGTATGTCAGATTCATAATACATGTAAATGACTCAACAGTTTCTCTCCCACTTCTCTCATATAAGATAATGTCTTTCTTATGTTTCGCCACAAGCGGTGTCTTTGTAATATTTTCAACAATGTGATTTGATACTTTGATAATCACTGAAAACGTTAAAAAGACCCGTACATGAATTTTCTAGCTTTTATTACTACTTAAATGCGTAGTCACACCGGCTGAAACACCGGCTGCGTGGCTTAGTGGTAGAGCTTCCGCTTGCAGTGCGGGCGGTTGCGGGTTCAATCCCCGGCCGGGTCAAACCAAAGACTTGAAAATTGGTAGCAATGGCTTCCCTCCTTGGCGCTCAGGATTTCGGGTTAGCATTACGACTGGTTCGTCGGTGTCAGGATAAAGTGACCGGCCGGGTACAGTCCCATTGGTGCACCTAAAAAGTGCCCCTTCTCATAATCATCAGAATTGATGTCGTAGAAGTAATAAATAGAAATAGAAATAGAAAAAATGAATACGCGTTACTAATTTAAAATGGCTAGTGGTGGCTTAAAGCAATATGAAGGTAAAACAGAAAGCTCGTACAGTGGAGAATGTGTTATTCTTTCCCAATAAACGCGTTTACGCTAAAACTATTATTTGCAGTGCAAACAGTTTGGAGCCAGATCAGACGACGGGTAACCCGGCGTCTGATCAGGCTCCAAACTGTTTGCCACCAAGATAAACAAGAATTATCAGAATTGTCCAAAAGTTGTTCTTTTCTACGTTTTAGTGCTTTGCGTTTGCGTACGTTTGCGTCTAAACAGGAAAGAATAACAGATTCTCCACTGTAAAAAGGTTACTGTTTTACTTATATATTTGCACTATTTGATATATAGGACATATATAAAATAACTGTATAATACAACAGCTTTACTGATTTTTTTTAAAATAAAAAATATACTATTTCAGTCTTTCTTCTCAGATGTTAGTGGACTTCTGACTTATAAGGGTTGCTACAATGGTTATTTAAGATACCTTTTTGTCTTGCAAATTGCTAGTTAATATTGATTATGCTATATCGTAAATTATATGTTTAGTATGAAATGCCTTTTATTAGTTAAGGGCCTCTTGGGAGATTGATTTTTATCAAATGAACTCCTTTTTATCATCATTATTATTATTATTATTATTATTGTAGTTGTTGTTTGTACAAACTACATTGCACGGTCAACTTAAAAATTATATAGACCCTGATCAGATTCGTCCTAAAGGAACTCTCTGATCCGGGTCTACTCTGTTTGCGTATGTGTTAAGTGCGTACATACAGGACTCATTACGGTAAAGGCATATTATAATCTAGTGGCCTTATTTGACACGGTTAAACTTGACTAAAAACCAAATTATCGCTTTTTGACTCGTTAGTTGCTCCTACAATGTGTATTATTTTACGTTTCTGAAGTATGGGGTGTGTATAATTTTACCGATATTGATAAATTACATCTCCAATTTTGTCAATATGTACATGTACTTGGCGTTAAACAATCTACTCAAAATAATGCTGTCTACGGTGAGCTGGGTTGATTTCCATTGTATAGTATTGCAAAAGAAAAAGCGAATGCATTTTTGTTCAAAATACTGAAGAATACTGACTCACCTATGTACTACATGTATATTGATCAGTGTAATAATGTAAATGGTAAATGTTGGACTAAAAGAATCAACTCAGTTGTTGATCATCTTGGAATCACTGAATAAAGACACCATTTTGATATTAATGTGTTGTATTTACCTTCAATTAAAACACGCATAAAATACCAATTTATTCAAGAATTGAATGTCTCAATAACAAATAATTATGTCAAAACTGTCATTTTATTGTAAACTTCAAAAAGAGTTCTGTTACGAGACATATCTTGATAAAATAAGATAGGACTCTAACAGAATTCAATTAACTCGGTTAAAAGTATCGTCACATTCACTAGAAATAGAATCAGGAAGATATACAGGTATTGTAAGAGAGAATCGTCTTCCAGGATGTGTAATTTGAATTGCGTTGAATCAGAATATCATTTTGTATTGTGTTGTCCAAAGTATGCAAATTTACGTCCACAGTACTAAGGGAATGTTTCTTGGGCATTTATAGGAAAATTCAAATAATTACTTAGTTCTAGTAATACATGTAGAAGTTAAATTAATAAGCTAAATTTTTATGCCAAGAAGGCAAATGTTTTCGCCAAAAAATCCTAGAATCTTTAATTGTTTCGTAATTCTGAAAGTGTTTGTATTTAGTATAAATGTTTTTGTGTTTGTTATGCCATGTTTTTTGTCTGTATGTATTAAGCCAAAGGTAATTTAGTTGCCGATATGCTAAAAAATCTGAACTGAACTGGTATTATTTTATATTAATATATAAACTGGTATTATTTGATATTAAAATATAAATTGCTCTTTCTATTAGAAAAGAGCAGTTTATATATTAATATATATGAACATTAATTTAATTGCTTATCTGGAATATTGACAAAAAATATTGTGGTATTATTTTAGTCAATTTACATGTACCTAAAAATAATCAAAGTGATTGAGAGAACTGATGATAGTTTCAAACTTAAATACATATGTATGTTATGAGAAGAAAACCAACATATTAATAGTGAATATTCTGAAAACAGTATGTCTTTTTAAATCTATTTGATTGTAGAGTTTGAAACTGTTTAAAATTGATAAAAAATACTGTAGTGAGCCTACAAACGGATTTGGCCTAAACCATATTTTTTAATGATTCCATGAAACACGTGAATATTATTTCAGGCGTATTTGGAGAATACAAACCGTACATATTTATGGCCTTTAACTTTCATTAAAAAATTTAAGGAAGCTTTTTCAACAACTACGGAATCTAAAACCCTTGGTGACGCCACATTTCAAAGCAGTATGTCAGTTTCCTGGTCAAAAACAATATTTGGACACAAAACAATTGATCGATAGATTTCTACTAATTGTATGACCACCATATTTACTTCAGAATGTAATGTTTATTTACTAAAAATTCATTATTTTAAATCGTTTCACTGTGTCATCTCATACAGTTCTCATTTTCAAGGAACTGACACTACTCAACGGTATAATTGAATGTTGGTAGCTTGAGCGGATGAGGACTGAGTACAGTGAAACCCCTCTAAACCGGAACCTCTAAATACCGGAATTCTCTCTAAACCGGACAAAAACGTTGGTCCCGTTTCCAACAATTCCTTATTTGAACATATTACACCATAAATATGCCTTTTTTACGCCTTTGATTTATTCCTACACTGAATATGTATCATCAGAAATATTTTCTATATTCTAGGAGATGATAGCTTAAAAGCAGATTGAAAGTAAAGCAGAATGCGCCTTGTGGCGCATTCTGCTTTACTTTCAACCTGCTTTAAGTGATCAGCTATCTTCCATACTAGAAACCCCTCTAAACCGGCCAATTATGTTGTCCCCACACTTGTCCGGTTTAGGGGGGTTTCACTGTAATCGTTTTGAACTCGATGCTAACAAAATATGGTATCAAAGATCGTATTAGTCGGCGGCCATTCTCAAACCCTTTCTATGTAAATTGACAATACATTTTTGGTTAAAACCGTTAAACATTTTGGATTCTGATCAGTGATTTCATTTTGGAAAATTAACCACTGAGTAACCTAGTCCCGTACTGCAGGATAAGGTGGAAAATTAAATATAAAAAAAAGAAAATTAGAAATTGACTTACGGCAATATTTGTCGTACGACGTTTCATAAGACGGACCCCTTGATCAAGATCAGATACCGGATAACTTGACGTCTGATCAGGATCAAAACTGTTTTCAACAAAAATTAAACTGTTTTAACATAAACGTGCATACATGTACAGTGGAGAATCTGTTATTCTTTCCCAATAAACGCGTTTACGCTAAAACTATTATTCGCAGTGCAAACAGTTTGGAGCCAGGTCAGACGCCGGCTAACCCGGCGTCTGATCAGGCTCCAACCTGTTTGCCACCAAGATAAACATGAAATATCATAATTGTCCAAAAGTTGTTCTTTTCTACGTTTAAGTGTTTTGCGTTTGCGTACGTTTGCGTTTAAACGGGAAAGAATAACAGATTATCCACTGTATTAAGAAGGAAAAACGTGTTCTACACTGTATTAGGACGATATTCTGTGGATCAACACTGTTTGTAACTCATGGCGATTCAAATTGTTTGTTACGGTATACAAAAATACACCCATAATGAGATCGGTCCAAAGTCGGTCAATATCGGCATTCAACGTAGACCGATCGGCCATTCTCGTCAACGGAACTACGCTCGAGAATGGCCGATTGCTCTACGAAGATTACCGATATTGTCCGACATTGGTCCGATCTCATTACAATATTACTACAGTGGAGAAAACGTTATTCTTTGAAACGCAAAAGCATGGCAGTAAAATGGAGAAAATTACAACTTTTCGACAATTCTGACTATCTATTTTAATCTGAGTGGCAAACAGTTTGAAGCCCGATCAGACGCCGGGTTACCCGGCGTCTGGTCGGGTTCCAAACTGTTTGCAATGGAAAAAATAGTTTAGCGTAAACGCGTTTATTGGGAAAGAATAACATTTTCTCCACTGTACCTAGACGTTTGACAATGAACGTGGTAAACAACCTTCATTTGTTTTGTCAATTGTAACCCCGCCCACTCTAAATTGTGATGTCGGTTACAAGGCTCCAAAGAAGAGACGCATTTCCAATGCTAAATCCTTTATTTCTTTGTCAAATCCTATGGTGTGACTACTCATTTGAATCTAACAGAGATAGATGATGAGAATGTTTGAAATGTTATTGTTTTTGGGTTTTGTTTATACCTGGTATAAATTTCGCTGTAACTGGTGGTGTCTATCTGTCTTTTTTTCTGATCATGCAGTCAAGCGAAGGAATAACCACAAAACGTACAGAGGGGAAGACGTTGTTCTTTCCCGTATAATCGCAAACAATGAAACGCAAACGCGTGGCAATAAAACGTAGAAATGGCAACGTGTGGGCAATTTTGACTCTTCATTTTAATAAGAGTGTTAAACAGTTTGGAGTCTGATCTGGCTCCAAACTGTTTGACACTGGAAATTATAGTTTTATCGTAAAACGCATTTAAAGGGAAATAATAACGTACCTAGAAAACCGTTTTAAAATTCGCAGTAACTGGTGGTGTCTGTTTGTCACTATTTTTTTCTGGTCATATGCAGTTAAGATGGAATAACCGCAAAACATAAGATTTAATCTTGTTTTGATGTGAAATGCGTCATAGATAACGTTATTAAAATTTTGACATTTCTGTTTACCAACTCAAGTCAAGCCGAGCTTGACATATACAAAATATAATAACGAATGTTCTGAGTTATCAATCAAGCGAATATACATTGTACCATGTCAGGAATGCTAGTCGAACAGGGAAGCCTCTCTATTACGGCCACTAAATTGTGTTAAATACCATTTGTTTAAAGTCATGTTAATGCTTAAAGCAAGGTGACAGTAAAACAAAAAGCTCCCTCAGGGAGCTTTCTGTTTAACTGTCACATTGCTGTAAGATGATACAGGGGGTTTATAAAACCAATTAGCCTTCTCTTTAGTGGTCGTAATAGAGATGTTTTACTGTATTTCAATGAGTTAAAGAAAAATGTTAGTTCAGTGCATTCTGGTTGTTGACATTAAACCCTTCGGTGCCACTTTGACGTCACAACCCGTCTGACACTTCCTCTGCAGCAATATAGTCTGCTGAAAACTGTAATCTTTTCTATTTTCATAAACTATGCTAGGCATTTTGATTTAAGAAATATTGATGTGCGTTTCACACTGTTCGAATCCAGGTTAGGCGCCGCGTTACGCTCATTTCAACATTACGTAAAATTTTAGTTTGAGATATGGTAAAGGTAAAAGGTAAATGTTAGTTTTATTTAACGTCGCATATGATAAACAACCAAAATAAGCTCTCTGTATAGCTGTTATAGCCACAAACAAGGTTACCATTAACAGACATGTATATATACTTGTATGGGCATAACAGTTACCTTCATAGCACTACCCTTATAATGCCGAGCGCCAGACAAGAGAGCTACAAGTACCGATGTTATAACCAGGTCGGGGATCGAACCCACGACCTCTCGTTTCGAAAGCGGACGCTCTACCAACTGAGCTATCGAGGCGACAAATGTTCGAAGCAGATGACGTCACGACAGAGATGGTGTTTAATCCATTTAAATTGGCCTTTGTTATCACATACCAATTCTGTATGCACAGGTATTTTTATTTTTTGGTTGGGGAGGGGGGAGGGGGCACAGGGGGCACACTGCCATGCCCCCCATACTACGGGCCTGTGTCAAGTTCAAACACAGACCAGGCTTACTGAGGATGTGATGGCCCGAGATAAGAGACACTTGTAAGCCGTTGAAGCAGCTCAAGATAAGTTCAAGCAGGCCAGCTGAGGGACATGTGCCCCTGTGCCCCCAGTGGATCTGTGCCTGTAATGTCATATGCTAATGCGACCTTCATACCCAGCTAAATGATGAATAATTATATGAATCAAGCAAAAAAAAAAATTTTATTTTTTTTTTATAAAAAAAAATAAAAAATTCAGGCCAACTGGGGGGGCACGTGCCCCCTGTGCCCCCCCGGTAAATCCGTGCCTGATCAATTAATTAATTAATCCTTAATTCGATGATTGATAAGTGAATATATACATTCTGAATTTAATATAAATGCAAATACATGTAAATTTGGTAGGTTGCTCAATCAAGAATGTTTTGTTATGACATGGTTGTGACACGGTCGGCATTCCAATTAGGAGGACTAACGGAACTAGCAGAATAGTTACAACTGATCCCGATTAGACAGCATTGTAATGTTGACAGTTACTGTTATGTTCTCCCATTTAAACGAAACTGAGCGTTAACAAAAAGCAATAACATGTAGAAACTGTCAAGTTCTTGAAATAGTACACTTAACGGGTAAACTGTTTGCAGAGGACGCATATATATGCATGACTAAATGTCGGAATTAAAACGCTATAAGTTTTAGCTTTATGAGCTATCCATAGCCCCCCCCCCCCCCCCCCCCCCCCCCCCCCTCCTTGCATGTAATTTACTTAATCAATACACGTGATACTACTGAGTAATCAGTTTTATCAAAAGTATGCAAGTTCTTAATTGTTTTAGCTTTCTTTTAGACAATATTCTATGATCTAACTAAAGTTCTTATTTATTGCTGTGATATATTTAACTTTGTTGCATGTGTTGTATATATGCAGTGGACCTTAAATGTCAATGAATAAATAAATAAATAAATAAATAAGTGAATATGGTTCAGTTGGTTATTATACTCTTTTGTTCTTGAAAAATGCAAGTTAATTTTGATTGCGTTGTACAATTGGTTTGTAAGTACATGTATAGGTTTGTATGAAATGCGTTGTCGTATATAAGTCCAGGGCCTCATGGAAGATTGATTTTTATCAAATGAGCTCTCTCGTTGAATAAAGTCTTTATAACTATCATTCTTGTCGTCGTTGATGTTGTTGTTGTTGTTGTATAAAGCGACCATTTGACAAAGGACCACTAAAGTTTTGTCCTTGATATCGTGTCGACTGGTAATCGTTTCATTCATTCCCGCCTTAAACTGAATTAGCAATTCCAGTTTCGAACTAAGTCTAGTTATTTTTACTAGGTCTATATCTATTAGAGTTGCTTCTACAATGTACAGTAGAACACAAGCATTACGACCACTATATTGTGCTAAATATTACATGTACATGTACGTGTTTACGGCATGCCGCTGTTTAAAGCAAATCAAGGTGACAGAAAAAAAAGAAATTTCCTTTAAGAGCTTCCTGTTTTACTGTCATCTTGCTTTAAGCTGCTGCATGTCTTTAATACAAATTAACTAGCCTTCGTTTTAGTAGTCGTAATATAGAGGTTTTACTGTATTGCTTATATTACAAAAACGGGGCGGTCCCTGATGAAAGGGTACACCAAAGAGTCCATATGATCTAGATCTACACTATTTGCTTAGTATAAGTTTAATATGTACAGATACCTTGTTTGTAAATAATGCGTTTACACGTCACAGGGTTTTAATGAGTTAATTCAAAATAGACAATCAGGACCACATTATAAAGTGGAAAAGACGTTATTCTTTCCCGTTTAAATCAAACGAAACACAAACGAATTGCGATAAATATAGAAAATGACAACTGTTTGGAAATTCTGATTTTATATCTTACATGTAATATGAATGGCAAACAGTTTGGAGTATGATCAGACGCCGGGGTACCCGGCGTCTGATCTGGCTCCAAACTGTTCGCAAATTAAACGTAAACGCGTTTAATGGGGAAAGAAAAATTTATTCTCCACTAGATAAAGCAGATGCCACAATCCGTACTGGACGGGATAAGTAGCTGACTGAGGTGAAGTTGTGTAGCGATAGATGGTTTTTATTCCGACATTAAGTCATGGGTGTGCCTTGACCAGCTGTCATATAGCTGCACGTCAACATTTATCCCCTGGACTACTTTTGGCGTCGTTTGCATAATGGTGTAGTCTGCTTAATGATTTTTGTATGCTAAACATGTGGTGCGCTTAACTTTGTCGTCTGTTGAACAGTGTCGTACACTTAACGTTTTACATGTAGTACAGTGTATGCTTAACATTGTCGAATGCTTAACGCTGTCGTATACCGTTGTCGTCTATTTAATGTTGTCGTTTGCTAAACGTTGTCGCATTTTTAACATTGGCGTATGCTTAACGCTGTCGTATGTCTAACTTTGTCGTATGTTTAACAATTTTGTCTTCTTAGAATTGCTGTATGATGAACGTTGCTTTGTATGCTTAACATTTTCGTGCGCTTAACATTGGCGTATGCAAAACATTGTCATATGTTGAACGTTGATTTCGTATGCTTAACATTGTCGTATGCTTAACGTTTTTTTCGTATGCTTAACATTGTCGCGTGATTTACATTGTCGTATGCTCAATATTTGCGTATGATTATCGTTGGTTTTTTTGTATGCTTAACATTATCGTATGCTTAACGTTGTAATATGCTGTACGAATGTACGTTGTTTTCGTACGCTTAACATCATCGTATTCATAACATTGTCGTTTGCTTAATATTGTCGCATGCTTATCGTTTTAATCGTATGCTTTACGTTACAGTGGAGAATCTGTTATTCTTTCCCGTTTAAACGCAAACGTACGCAAACGCAAAGCGCTAAAACGTAGAAAAGAACAACTTTTGGACAAATCTGATAATTCTTGTTTATCTTGGTGGCAAACAGTTTGGAGCCTGATCAGACGCCGGGTTACTTGGCGTCTGATCTGGCTCCAAACTGTTTGCACTGCAAATAATAGTTTTAGCGTAAACGCGTTTATTGGGAAAGAATAACAGATTCTCCACTGTATCGTATGCTTAATATTGCTGTATGTTTAACCCTTTCATGGTCAACTTATTCGAGAGAGTTTTACTCCCTCACCGCTTTATTGACGTCTGCTTCGGTATTGTTCTCTGCAAGCCACTTTTCAAAGTTAGATGTATAGTTGTATGGCTTAAAAATATCGATAAGCGTCAAAAAATAACGCGACGTCTGATCAGGACCCAAACTGTTTGCAAACGCGCTTTTAAGCGTCGTTGAGAATGAAAGGGTTACGTTAATGTTGTTTTCGTACGTTGTGCTTAACCCTTATCCTGCGGTGATGTCGTCTGCTTCGAAATTATCGTCTGCAAAATTTGTTAAATCTAGATACATACATTTTTTAAAGTTAAGAATCCTAAAGACGAGTGTCAAACAATTTGGATCCAGATCAGACGCCGCGTTACGCGGCGTCTGATCTGGATCCAAACTGTTTGCAAAAATCAGTAAAGTCGCGACCAGCAGGCAAAGGGTTAACATTGTCGAAGGCTTCTGCTGCTGCTGCTGCTGCTGCTGCTGTGTTGCTTATTCTACAAAACTGCTTGCAATAAAAATAATTGAGTTAGAAGAAGTAGTGGGAAATAATGCTCAATGATAATCGAGAACCTAATTAATTACACTATCTTGACAGGGCTGTCAAATGTTTGCATTTCACTCTTTGCATGCTGGGTATTTTTTGTCTGCAATAATTGTCGTCTGCTAAAGTTCTTAAAATAGAATTTTCTAAATTTTTTCTTCAAATCCGGGTCAGATTGCCAAATAGTTTAGATCCTGATGAGACGCCGCGTCACGCGGCTTCTCATCAGGACCAAAACTGTTTGCTAAGGTTATCGTAGGTTCACCTCTACAGTGGAGAATCTGTTATTCTTTCCCAATAAACGCGTTTACGCTAAAACTATTATTTGCAGTGCAAACAGTTTGGAGCCAGATCAGACGCCGGGTAACCCGGCGTCTGATCAGGCTCCAAACTGTTTGCCACCAAGATAAACATGAATTATCAGAATTGTCCAAAAGTTGTACTATTCTACGTTTTAGTGTTTTGCGTTTGCGTACGTTTGCGTTTAAACGGGAAAGAATAACAGATTCTCCACTGTAGCACGTTATAAGTTAAAAACAAAACGGTCTCAGTTTTTACCTACTCAACCCTTTTATAGCCATAATATCGTCAGCTTACTCGTCTGCGTTATTTTCCATTTTAGATTTTAGAATTAAGACACTTTGGAATTCAGAACCGGATACAAACTGCTTGCAATCGCTAATAAATAGATAAGAAAATGTTTATTAGATCTATATCGTCTGCAAAGAAAGATAAAATTCAATTCTAATAATTTTTGATCTGAAGAAATGTTGGATATGAAAGACAAACAGTTGAGATCCAGATCAGACGCAGCGTTACGCAAATGTAGGCCAGATCGCACTTAGCATACTAAGGGTTAAGATATGCTTTTGTCATTTTTTAAAAAAAAACTAAATTGATTAAACCTTTCCCTTATAGAAGCGACTTTTAGCACATGCATTTTATTCATCCGCTGCAGAAAATATTTCGAATATATACAGTAATGAATATGTGTCATATTTAATAATTTCCTTATTCTAGCAGGTAATAGCTTAAAGCAGGTTGAAAGTAAAGCAGAATGCGCCATATGGCGCATTCTGCTTTACTTTCAACCTGCTTTAAGTAGTGACCTTTTTTCAAAACTAGAAACAGGCTATCGGGTAATTGGTACAGATAATACTACTACTACCAGCCAAACTGTTTAACTTCAAGTGTTTAGTAATAACGAGGTTTGTTCATCGTATAACACGTTGGTCAAATCACATTTAAGAGTCAAACTTTTTGCGCACGACTTACATGTAACTCTTTACTCCATAACTTTGTCTAGTTGTGAAGACAGGCGACTAATTACAACAGATTGAAAGTAAAGCTCATTTTAGCCTGCTTTAAGATATTTCTGTTATGATATAGAAAGTACTTCTTATGGTTCATCGCTGCATTAAAAAACTATTTTCTGAGGAGGAAGACTAAACTTAATGTGTAAAAACTACGTTTCTGTGGAGTCATGAGCTAAAAGCAGTCATTAGTTTGGACCAGTAGGGGTTTCGTTTATGAACATTAGGGCGTATCGTGTCTTACAAATATTTGTTCTACAAAAAACTACGTACTTGTATTCATAATTCGTAATAGTTTAGTAGGCCTACGCCTATTTGGTTAAAGGCACAATCCCGCTCAAATTGGTGTTTAAAACGCGCAATTTCTTATATGTGTGCATTTTCTATGTATTAAAACTAAGTGAAATCGAGTGTAAGAAGCCTGACATATGCACCCACTTCGTAAAGAATCCTACCTAAATGTGTCGAATTCTTATCGTGGTGGTTTACATTATAAGCGGGTTTGTTTACAAATAAGATTACGGGCTGGTTCCGAGAACTCTCGATCGATCGCATAAAGGTCACGTGATTGATTCGGCCGCGACAATGTGCATACATTGCATCAGTTTAACGGCCAAACTTAAAGGAGTTGTCTCTCTTTGGTTGTAAAGCACTCGACTTGTTGTATAGAATTATGCAAATGAGCTTTACCGAGTATGTCCGTAAATTTTCGTCGCTATTCAAAAATAAACAAAATTGATTACTTGTTTCCACAAATTTCACTGTTCGTTAGCAATATTGCTTCAAATATCACCACGTATTACTTCTTTTTATATGGAACGCTTACGATAGTGACATGAATTTCATGTAAGAAAAATGTTTGATTCTGTTTATGTGGGAGTAATATAGTGGCTTTAACTTAAAACATTTGTGTGTACATAGGAGAATACGAGAGTATCTCCCCAAAAAACAACGTTTGTACTAAAACAGAAGTACACGTACCAATTACAAACAGTTTTGAGCCAACTCAGACACCGAGTAACTCGGTACCTGATCAGGCTTTTCATTATGTGCCACAGGGATAACAATATATTGTCTGCATTTCACATTGCACTGCATCTACATTTAGTTAAGGACATACGCGACAAAATGAAATATCTCCGATGGATCTCTATGACATTTTCAGCATAGGTTCTTCAAACATATCTTAGTACCATGGCAAAAACAAACATAGGTTATAATGATCTTTTTTGTCAATGGGTATTTGAAATTTATGGTGTAGCCATTCTCGACAAAGAGTATGCATGCGTTATTTTGCCTTTCTAAAATGATGTAAAGTAATAATTGGCACAAACAAACATTAAAACAGTTAAAAAGTGATGCTCACTAAAAATATGATGCAAAGAGTACAGTTTGTTGCCTTATACGATGCATTTTTCTTAATTGTTTTCGGCTCCAATTTAATGAAAACACTCACTCAATCAAAATCTGCCCGAAATAAATTGATTAAACTTCTCACAATAAAAGCTATAGGTGTAAATAATAAGACAATGGTAAAAAAGCATTAGTTATAATGCTCCTTTGAAACTATAGGCACTTTCATACATATACTAACGGCCTAAATAGGCAGACGACTTTTTCTATGTGATATCGGGTTCACGCTTATACTCAATTTCTGGATTACTTACTTAGTTCTGTGTTATTTAGTTAGCCTTATTAGATAGAGTATTTTTCAAGTTTCACGTACTTTCATTTATCGAGTACAAGTTCATGCATTTAACGTCTATATAGACCTTTCTTAATATTGCCTCATGAATATTCAGTTATTTCCCAGAACGAGGCTCATAGTGCAGGCAGTACCTCTCTACTCAATAGATATGGCTGCTATTCAGTGCAAGATATTTAGATCTAGTTCTGTAACTTTTTTGATTTTGGTGTTTTTTTTAAAGTACATCACAAAGTTATCAGGGAATAAGCCCATCGACAAAGGGTATTAGTATTTTAGTGAAAATTACACCCATAAATTATCAGAAAAGATGTTTATCGGCATTGATTCCGTGGTACTTTCGGTTTCATGATGAGCAAACAAAGACTCTCCATCTTAAAGAATATGTACATTGCTGTACTTTCCAGGTGTAAATAAAGGCTTTCTACTGCCTAATCACTCAAGCTATAAATTGCTTTTCATCTATTACATAACTGTTCCAGATTCCTTCTAGACTTTCATTAGACATCCCTTATCCTGTAAATTAATCTCAAACTATCGCTATGCTTCCAAAGCAGTTTATTGAGGAACTGACCTACAGATGAACTGCTTGTACACTAATTAGCTAAGAATGCTTATTTAACTTTCTCCTCCAACATAACTACCATATTTATTCTAATACATGCTCTCCAAATCGCAAAATTCATAACAAATCAGTGGTGACCAGGGAATGCTTCTCTCACAGAAAAAGAATGAAACACCATATCGGACCTCTAGCTGTAAGTTTTATTAGAAACATAATATTATATTGTAACAAAGTGTAATTTATTTATTTTATAATTTTATATGACCAGTTTGCTTTAGTTGCTTAATGTAAATGGACAAAACAGCATATTCTGAGTAGTTGGCTTAATAAAAAAATTTAACAAAGCAATAAAAATTAAATACCAATTGAATCCAGTATGAAAAATTGTCAAGGTATTATCTTTGAAAATCTGTTGATTTCAAAACGCTCTATTGCAATCTGTGAATTTAAATTTTCACATTCCTGTGTTATTTTGTCCAAAAGGTTCTTTAAAATTCACATGGATTTGAAGTCTAGGTTGATGTCTCTATATCGTATTGAGCAGATTCTGGGGCTTCATTAAAATGAAACATGAACAACATTCTTATTTTGTTTAATTTTTTAAATAAATTAATATCATACAAATAGCTATTGTCAATTTACATTGATCTTAGTTTTTTTGTAGTATATATGTTAAAATAGACACTCTCTTCTGCAAGTTTACCTTAATGTTGATGTCTGCTTGATAACAGGATCTAATGATACCATTTTATTGTTTAATAAACGTCTAGCTTGTTTGTCCTTAGACCAGTCAAATGCTGTTGATACAGATCATTTCTTTTATGTTTTCAACACTGGAGTCCATTTCAAATATCCTGTCTTTAAGTATTTGGGGCAAACCAATGATGAACCAGTAATCTGAAAGTTGTTAATTAGAATAAATATGGTATTAATGTTCTACTATTGAAATGCATATGTTTAAAAATTAACGTAAAAAGAAATACGATTTTACCTGGAGAAAACTTATGCTTATATTCAGGTATGTTCAAATTCATTATAATTATGTATCTTATGATGTCTGAAATTCCAAATAATATACATGTTAACTTGTTATGGTGTCTCATGACATTCAATCGTTTCTTTAAGCATGGTACATGTACTAATAAAACTGTATAACCTTTGAAAATGAACCATCATCTCTTCTTTATTTTACAACCCAGTTTTTACAGCTGCTGACTTTTGAGAATCTATGAAAACTTAAGCTAGCATCATATCTAGAAAACGATATGCACTTTGATACACACAGTGGCCATACTGACTGGTCAATTGCTTGCACTACTAGCCTCGTTCTGGTAATGGAATCTCAGGCATGCATACAATTTGAGAAAGGTCTAATAGATTAATGGAGATTGTTTGCAACCGAAAGTATATACGGAAATTAACCGATATACACGATTTCGTTTAGTAACGATGCTTGATTTATCGTACCTCGTTAAAAGCCACTAGGTGTCTCACGATTTAACGGGACAATAAAACTTTCTCCGTTTGCATAGGGCAAGTGTACTCTTTATAAATAGACTGTAAAGGGCGCATTTTTGTGTCACTAGGGCGCAGTTGGTTAACACTGTTTAGTAACCCAATTAGCTTGTGTTAAAAATGGAATGCCGTGTAACTAATATTATTTAGATTATTTACGCGAATCGATCGAGGGTGAAACATCTATTAAGTCACGTGATCCGTACTACCCGGCAAAATCAATGAATACGGTCTCGTACACAGTGGTCACATGTGCAGTTTTAGCCTATCAGAGTCCAAGAATTTATGATGACTGGAAATAAACAGTGTTACGTTTCTTATTAAAAGTTGTCGTAATTTAGAATATAAAAGTATCAATTATTGTTTATTTTTCCATCTTATCCTGTCTTGTGACATCTCTTTGGAATCGTCTTAAAAAGACGATTCCAAAGAGACGTCACAAGGCAGGATGAGATAGAGAAATCAGAAAGTTACTGCTTTATTTATTTTTTTACTGACGACCGTTTCTGTCGTACGAAGTTTTATTAAACGGGCCCGATCATGAAATACAGAAGACATTTCCAGTATCTTTCCAGGTGGGAACTTAAAAACATGTTTAAAGAAAAGCAAAATACTCCTTTAGGAGCTTTCTGCTTTACGTTGGAGAGGTAACCTATTTTCAAAATACAGGTTATTTGCTTCATTAATTCCAAAAGATATATCACAATCTAAATGAAGTAGAAAAAACACATTTTGCAGATCATAAATAACAGGGAGCTCTCAATGGAAAATAAGTATAGGTTCATCTTTCATATAGACATAGCAGTAAACATTATTAGCAAACTTTATGATTGAGTAAAGAGATATGCTCCAGAAGGTGTTCAATAATCAAAGTTAGAGGTCAAGGTCAACGTGACCTGAAAGCGTCACGTGACACTAGTTCTGTAATCGTAGATGGCAAAGCTTAGCAGTTATGCTCCTGACAAAGCTTTTCAATAATCAATGTCAAATGTCAAGGTCAAAGTGACATCAGTGCGCATTCTGCTTTTACTTTCATCGTACTTTAAGTGATAAACTGTGTTCAAAACTAGAATTAGGCTTTGGGTTAAAGGGTTAAACAACGTCAATAATATTTCATTTGAGTGGCCGTATAAGTACGCGACCTTATTTTGTACCTTAGTTATATAAACCAGTTACAGTGGAGAATCTGTTATTCTTTCCCGTTTAAACGCAAACGTACGCAAACGCAAAGCACTAAAACGTAGAAAATAACAACTTTTGGACAATTCTGATAATTCTTGTTTATCTTGGTGGCAAACAGTTTGGAGCCTGATCAGACGCCGGGTTACCCGGCGTCTGATCTGGCTCCAAACTGTTTGCACTGCAATTAATAGTTTTAGCGTAAACGCGTTTATTGGGAAAGAATAACAGATTCTCCACTGTATACAAAGTGGGCGGACTGTAATATTAACCCCATTCACTGCCATGGTGTCATCTGCTTTAAACAATTGTCGTCTGTTTTAATTTTGCAAATTCAAATTATATGTAATTTGACTAAACAAATAGTGACAGGGTGTCAAACAGTTTGGATCCTGATCAGCAGCAGCGATACGCGGCGTCTGATCAGGGTCCAAACTGTTTGATAATAACTATTCTGTTCGGACTAACGCAGTTATAGGATTCACCTATTAACATTTGACTTTTCAAACTATACCGTTTCGCTGCTACAAATTCATTCGATTAAATCTTGCAACCTGCAGTTAGATTTTTATTTAAAGCAGGTATATAGTATAGAAAACAATCTGAAAATGACCCATACTTTTTGACACTTATGTATGCTTAATTTTCTTCAATTCAATAACGCATCGAACTCATTTTTAACAAAAATGTGAAGGCGACAAATTCAAAGGGCGATACATGTATCAGATTCATTTGGATACCTTTCGTTTTTATGACGTCGTAAACAAAATGCACACATCAAAACATGTGGTATATGCTGAAGTTTTAGGTAATTTTACCACGTTTTGCCTTTGTAGATTATGATATAACAGACCTACGTGTCCACCAACGTTACGTAACATGACATCCTTCCGCAATAAAGCCCTTTGAAGCTGCTTTAAGTTGACCCTTTCATTGCCTTACTGCAAATATAATGTTTTTTGCAAACAGTTTGGATCCTGATCAGATGCCGCGTAAAGCGGCGTCTGATCAGGGTCCAAACTATTTGCCACTCAGTATTATACTACTTTAGTAGATTGACCTACAATTTCAGGTTTTAGCAATAAAAGTAGACGACAATTGTTAAAAGTAGATGACGGTATAATGTAATTTTATCTCAATGGCAGTGAATGGGTTAATCACAAATCCAAAGACGTTTACTGCATTTTTATTACATGTGCGTATGTAAGCGGAGAAGGCGTTAGACTTTTCCAAGAAAAGCAATTACGCTCGAACCATCGTTTCCATTGCAAACAGTTTGTAACCAGATCAGACGACGGGTAACCCGGCGTCTGATCATGCGTCAAACTGCTTGTCATATTCAAAGTAAAGTGAAATGTCTTCGATTATACAAAAAACCTGTCATTTTCTACATAGTATTAGATACTGTATGTGACAAAGGTCATGTAAAGTGTGTCTTGTTGTATTTTTAAAATGTGATATTTAGGTCATTTAAGTAGGAATATTGCATAATATCATATCAAAATGTTTTCATTGAAATGAAGGAACTCGTGAAAAATTATAAAATGTTGCCCATACAGTGGAGAATCTGTTATTCTTTCCCGTTTAAACGCAAACGCACGCAAACGCAAAGCACTAAAACGTAGAAAATAACAACTTTTGGACAATTCTGATAATTCTTGTTTATCTTGGTGGCAAACAGTTTGGAGCCTGATCAGACGCCGGGTTACCCGGCGTCTGATCTGGCTCCAAACTGTTTGCACTGCAAATAATAGTTTTAGCGTAAACGCGTTTATTGGGAAAGAATAACAGATTCTCCACTGTATGTTGCGCCATCCTAAGTTTCGACACACCTTATTGGCATATTTCAATATTCTTCACAGTTTGTAACTTTGTATCATTATCAGACGAATTGGTACTGATATGGGCGTTTCTTCATTATTTAAAAAAGCAGATGTTATTCACCAATGCAACTTACAGTTGCCAATTAAGTCAAACCCCAGAATGTAGGAACAACTCTAATGTGATAACGTTTACCCTTTCACAGCCAATTTAACGTGCTACAGCGCTCCCTCTCTACACTGATATCCAATGGGAGACAAACATTGTGTGCGTTTTTCGGAGGGAGTCGTTATAGGGAGGGAACTTGATTACATTTGCAAACAACTTGAATCCAAATCAAACGCGGCGTCTGATCTGGATGCAAGCTATTTGTCACTCGTCATTAAGTTTTTTCTGTCAAAATGTCCATCATGTAACTGTAGGAAAATAACAACAGATGACAATTTTCACCTGACGATATTGCAGCAGTAAAGGCGTTAGACATACTTGTTTTGTTTAAGAAACAGAGACAAACGTCGTTGTAAGGAGGGAATCGTTGTCGAGAGGGTCGTTATCGGGAGGGAACTCTGTTTACTGTATACTAGTAGTTTCACGAGACACTCTCGTAACATAGCATAGCATAAATATACTTATTGGATATTATGAGAACCCCGGGCGGAAATCGAACATGAGACGCCTACATGACAGTCCAATACAATAATATCTGAGCTAAAGAGTAGTAACTCAGTAGTTGGGTATTGGATATATTATTCGTCGCTGTGCTATTTTTAAAACAGCCGTGAGTGTGTGGGATGCAAAACATCCCATCTGAACAAAGTCATCATTTATGATGAAGAACAAAACAGTTTTTGTATAATTCTATAGAAGCTTTTTTGGCATCACAAAATTCATCCCGGACGAGCTCCCATACGAGAGACTCTCGTAAGAAACATAGAAACATCCACATTTGGTATGATGTGAACCCCTGGCAGGGATCAAACCCGGGACGCCTGCGTGATAATCAAATACCATAAACCTCTGAACTAAAAGCATAACTCAGGAGTTCGGTATTGAAACATTCATAGCTAAGCTATTTTAGAACAAAAGTGAGCTTGTGGGTGTACCATAGTTATCAAACTGAGTTTAACTGATACGACCGAAAGTGTACCTAATTCGCTCATCTAGAGTGTCAACTACTACCGGAAGTATGCCAAATATCAGTAATTGGCACAATGAGCCTTTTTTACGTGTGTCGGCCGGTGACGTCAAGCACATGCACGTGAATCCCGAAATGCTTGTATTTCCGCCGTTATTAGCATCATGGTGATGCTTTTGATGTTGTTGATGATGATGATGATTATGATACTGATGATAACTTTAACAATCAGATGCAATAACACGGTTATTAACTGGGGCGCGTGTGCCTTTTCACCGTAAAGGCAAACTAGGAAAGATATTTGCCCGAGGGCGTTAACCCGAGGGTCTCTGCCGGTGGCCTAGTATGCCGATACTGCAAAAAGGCACACCAGCCCCAGCTAATAGCATCTAATTAATCTTCTGCTTCAGTATTGTTATCTGCAATACAGTTTGTTTCAATGTTAGATTTAAGCCAATATAATACAAGAAATACCTATACAAGTGTCAAACAGTTGGGGTCCTGACCAGACGCCGCGAAACGCTGTGTCTGATCAGGATCTAAACTGTATGCAAAATCGACTGTAGTCGACTTGGTCGATGAAAGAGTTAGAAGTGATCGTATTAGTGGATAAAGAATGTGCACACAAGGTAAAAATGGGGCTGCCGTATCTGGTCGTATTTGTGGATTAACAAATTCAAATTTCTTTATTACTCTCAGGCCATGATTTTACATGAAAGCATGAGGATTAATGGGATGATGGTAATATTTGAGGCAACACCCATTGAATTAAATAAGAAACTCAATCGGGACTGAAAAAATCGTAAAAGCGGGGTTCCCATTAAACAGGGTGGTCGGTAGGTGGGCCTTTACTGTACACCATTGGCAAAACAACTTTAAGAGAAGGTTCACAGGGCTTTTTTTACCTTCTATAACAGGTGCCTATAACAGATGTCTTCCCTATTGCAACAAAAGCCTATTTTCCCCAACTTTGGAGAAAGAATTTCCCAAAAATACAATGCATAATATGATTCTCACGAAATGTTGTTTTTCAAGTGTCTCGAAAGTCAATTTACTTTCCCAATTTGGCTGAAAATCGCGCTTGAATTTCCCAAAATGAAAGACTAAGGCCCCTTGCCATTTTTTGGAAAAAGGCCCTGGTTTCTGTAGGGAGTATGACTCATTTCGTCGGTAATAGTTCATGCTAAATAGTATATGTTAACAAGGTACTATAAGATACTAAATTCTTTACGACTAGGTCACTAGTCTTTAACCCTTTCCCTTATAGGAGCGACTTTTAGCGCATTCATTTTATTCATCCGCCAAAGAAAATAGTTCCATTTTATACTGTCATGAATATGTACTATAAGAAATATTTTCTATCTACTAGCAGATATTAACTTAAAGCAGGCTGAAAGTAAAGCAGAATGTGCCCTAGGGCACATTCTGCTTTACTTTCAGCCTGCTTTAATAGGTCACATATCTTAAATACTAGAAACAGGCTATGGGTTAAAGGGTTAATGCAGGCGATATTACTTCGTTCAAACGAAGGTTACACTGCACCGCACATCGTAAAGCCAGCGGGCGTCTAACGTGACTGTACTTTACGCGGCGTGGCTGTCTGAGAGACGTCGTGTTAAACCCTTTCATTGTCAATTGTTTCGTGAGATTTTTACCCCTTCACCGCTTTTTTGTCTTCTGCGTCAGTATTGTTGTCTGTAAATACGTTTCAAAGTTAGATTTGAGGTTGAATGACTTTAGAAATATCGATAAGAGTTTCAAACAGTTTGGATCCAGATCAGACGCCGCGTAACGCGGCGTCTGATCAGGATCAAAACCTGTTTGCAAACGCGTTTTTTGGCGTCATTGAGAATAAAAGGGTTAAGAACTGTGAAGCGATGATTTATATGGAAGGCACTGGGCCATATGTACAGAGACTCACACCTCGTAGGTCATATAGAGAAAAATGTAGGTGAATCGTTCCGCACATCAGTAAAACCTGTCAGCAGAGATAAACTGCTGTCCGACCGCAAAACCTCGACTTTTCATGTGGAGAAGATTTTCAGCTGGCTTGCGGAAGGTTGGTGGTTCTACCCAGTTGCCGATTTGTGCAGGATACAGTGCATAAAGTGCTTCTGGGGGTCTTCCCATATCTACTTTTAGCTGGACGTCGCGGTAATTATGACGTGATTACTGTTAAGGGTGTATCAAACTCATGATTTTGGGAAAGTTTCAAAGTATATTAAAAAAAAACTCATTGATGGTTTTGTATTGAAGAGCTATTTTAGATGAATGAAAAATGAAAAAGTGTACATTTTGGTGTACAACTTTTGGCTCTATGGCCATTTTAAAAAGTGTAAAATTTACCCCACCCACTTTTTTTTATTTTGTCCTTTTCAAACAGCCCGCTTTAATAAAATCCATTCCAAATGAAAACAAACATGATAATTTGGTTTTGTGTTATTTATTTCATGTATATAGTAGTATTTCTTCATACAAGAACTAATTTCAGACAAAAAAGGCACCAAATGTGAAATTTATAAAGCTCTTGATATCATCGATATGGTACTTTTTTGTAAATTTGGCAAAGGGAACTCCTTTTTCTTCAATAACTCAAAATTTTCAACACTAACCTATCAATTTCTGTTTATATTTTGAATCGTCTTTGTATGGATTTTCAACTGGTATAATATAAGAAAAAGTTAAATACTAGAACTGTTTTTTTATTATAATTTCTCGTAATTTTTTGTTTTAAAAAAAGTCATAACCCATGAAACCCATGTTGTTGATTCAGGGATTCATATTTTCGAAATCTGGTGCCTATTTGGTCTTGATTTAGTTTCTTTATGTCAAAATACTTCCACAGACAAGAAATACATAATGAAAAACAAAATTACCGTCTCTGTTTTTATCTAAAATAGATTTTATTGCAGATTATACTTTAAATTTTACAAAATTTGAGAAAAAGTCCAAGTTCGACACATCTTTTCCAAATTGCCGTAGTGCAAAATAATGCATACCAACATAGTTTTCTTTTCTTTTTTCATTTATCATAAACAGCTCTTTCAAAATAAACATGAAAGACTTTGAAAAATTCGCTTATGGGTTTGAAGCACCCTTAAAGCGACGTAAAATCATAACAAATCCAAATCCAAAATTTACTTTGTCTTAAGTTGATTAATTATTAATATTTTATTATTATACCAGATTTATAAAGCGCTCTTTTCACACAGGGGTTGTGCGTTCAAAAGCGCTTCACATGAAATTACACCAATGTATATACAAAGCGAGAAAAGACATATAACTACATTTAGATCTAAAAATAAACATGATACCTTATGGATTTACATGGAGCTCGCTAGCAAATCTCGAACAAGGGAAATTCTTTCAATGTTATTACCAAGATTATATAAAATAATTTATCATTAGTCAAATATTTAACAGATCAACGGCATGATTTAAAATGGTGAAATATGTCCAAGAATTATACCACAGACCCCCGTCCGCTGGTTTTAAAAGAGCTCATTGTAAATCAAACCTTTCTCTGATAAATTATAATGGTTCAAAAGTCACTAAATGACAACAGTTTGGACCCTGAAGTGGCGTCTGATCAGAATCAAAATTGTTTAACACCTGTTTCGAAATTTCGTCAAGTCATACTGCCCTTAATGTTATTTTGAAACGATATTACACAAACTATCGATGCATATAACATGCAGTATATAGCGGTAAATTGGTAAAACCCACACAATAAATTTGTCGATAAAAGGGTTTATTCAGATCTATTAAAAGCTTTAGAACGATCTCAAATTTAACCCAACTGGCACATAATTTACTCTAGGTCAACATTGAAAGAAACAGTAAATATAATCAAGTAATGTTTCATTATTATTTCCCAATGCCATTTTTGTCTGTTCGCGGCAAAACTAACACATGCTGTAGTAAATGTTTGCTGGCCCAGGGAACTTTGTTTTCAGGACCTCTAGAAGTTATACCATACCAAATATCAAAACTCTGGTAATATTTGTTTCTGAGAAGATGTATGAAGATTCTCTATATAACTCTATGTAAAACTGTGCACCCCTCCCTCATGATTCGGGTCAACTTTTCACAGGGACATCATTTTAACAATCTTGATAGATTTTGTCTTTGAAAACAAAATATATTTAAGCTCCCTTGACCTAGATATGCAACGTTTCAACAATAATGATGAAGGACCTCTAGAAATTACAACATGCCAAATATGAAAGCTCCGACCATATTAGTTTCAGAGAAGACGATGTTTGAATATTTCGTTATATAACTCTGTATACTCTGTGACATTATTTGAACAATCTTGATAGAGAATCTGTAGATGACGCTATGTGCTAAATATCTAAGCGCTGTGTACTATGGTGTGTCAATAAGATTTTTGAAGTTTTCATTGAAAATATCTATACTTAGCTCCTATGGCATAGATATGCAGCAGACCGGTAGAATTTCAACAATATATAGTGGTTATAGGCCCCAAGAAGTTACACGATTTCAAATATCAAAGCTTGAGCAATATCAGTTTCAAAGAAGATGTTTTCGTAACTATATTACTCTATGTAAACTTATGACCACCGGGGCAGGGCCTTTATTTATCTCAGGAGTATAATTAAAAAGAAAAAGCTAAATGTCTACTATGTTATGCTATATACCAAAGCTCAACGCCCTACGGTTTGGCACGAGAAGATTTTTTAATGTTATTCCAATGTTTTCCTTTTTGTTGCCATATCAATCAGAGTTCTACACGGAATTGAATTATTTGAACACACTTTTCAAAGCTTCATCAAAGGAACATTCCTGCGAAGTTTGGTTGAAATATGTCAAGCGGTATAGGAGATGTCATTTGAAGGAATTGTAAACGACGATGGACGACGCACAACGCACGACGAACGACGACCGACAAACACAAGGCGATCACATTTATGTACCTAGACCCTTTATTTCATGTGAGCTAAAATTGACTAAATTTATAAATTCGAAACTGAAATTGTCCATTAATAGTTATAGGAGTGAACGGATTAAGGCATTTAAGGTCTACAGTGCTCTGTAGGAGCACATTTGTCTCGGAACACATTTCTCTTGTACGTAAGACCGATGCGGTCGCATTTGTCTCACGTGAGACAAATGGGACCGCAAATGTCGTACCGAAAAAATGCATTTGTGTGACAAATGTGGTCCATTTAAAATTTCTAAGGGACAACAAAACACATTTGTCTCACGTCTTTTTTTAAGAAATACAAGCACATTTGTCTCATATTTTCCCAAGATATCAGAATTGAGATCCGTCGTTTTACCCCATGTCACTTGTTAACAATGAGTTTGTTAATGCTTTTATCAAAATCTGTGATGTGCAGAACAGGAATATTGTTTCCGTTAATTTATGATTGTTATGCAGAGGCAGAGATATTTTGACGTTTCTCATTGACCGGAAGTGACGTAAAAACGCTATTTATAAATACAGAAGAAACAGAACAATTATAACTGGTGATATACGGACGGGCATAATTATTACCTTTGATAAATCCTGTAAATTACTTTTGGTACTTTTAAAACAATACTTAGCAATGTTTCGTTTTTTAAAGTTTGGGAAAATTTTTGATTTGATACAAAAATGAGAGCAAAAGTTTTAGGGTCCAAAAAGGTAAAAAACACTACGCGTTGTTTATGAATAAAAACTACACTGTAAAACTGTTTCTACATGTCAAAACTATCATTCAAAGTGCGATATTTTCCAGTTAACACATTTTGAAAACTGACCCTTTTCTTTTTTAGACTCTAACACACTTTCATTATTGAGTTCATGAGTTGTGTTCCTAAAAGTTTGGGGTCATGCTGTGGCAAACGGACGGAGAAATGAATAGACAAAGCAGTCAGAGTATTATGTTATCATGTTGAGAAACATGAAAACATGAATATCAGAGAACTAAAATTTAATTTATCTAAGGCAGAAAGTGCGGACCCTAGAGAACTCTTAATTTGTTCCTACAATTTGACCTATCACTAACCCACTCTTTGACTCCATCTAATCCATATTATTACAATGCCCAGATTTCATCAACGTAGTTATTCTGAGATAGGCTTACGGTTTTGCGGCTAAATATGTAGGAGTTTGTTTCTAAGTTTTTAACTACTGACCTACTCTTGAATCGCATGTAACCCATATTGATACTTTGCTTAGCCTTTGTGTACCGGTTGGTGATTTTTATAAGTAAACAAGACAATTGGGCTGAAAATGTTGCCCATGTAGTGGTCAAAGGCTTATTCTGAAATTTGACTTACTGGCCTACTTTATAATCCTACCTAACCTACATTCATGTATGCCATAAATGTTATCATAGATATAATACTGAACAAATCTCATAATAGAGACCACCAAAAATACAACTTCTAGAGTGTCCTAAACATTTTATTCAGTAGTACCGAACACGGAAATGAACACGCCCTCTGGTGGCCATGTTTTTAAACGGATCAACATTTTTAACAGCTTTTAAAGCATACTGATTGAAAACAATTTGGTCCAAACCAAATTGGTTTTAGACCAGTAAATTCAGATAAGACAATATTTCTAGATATCGTGCACGGTTGCCATGTAAACAGGCACATGATCTTTTCCATTTTCATTTTACAAATTTTCAATTCCAACGCTACTGATGCTTCTGATGTGGTTTGGCTACCCTGAGAATTTGTTTGCACTTGTTAAAGGACAAACAGACAGACGGATGGCAGACGATGTACAGAGTATGTATTACAAAAGCTCGACTTGAGCACTTTGTGCTCTGGTGAGCTAAAATGGCAGTGCAATGGGCAAACTATTATATATTATGTTAATACGACAGTTGCAGACAAACAAGAACTAAAACTGTCCTTTTGTTTGTTCCAAAATTTAGCAGTACTGGATATGTGTGATTTCATAACAACCAATACAACACACTCTAAGAAAAAGCTAAGCATTAAACCATTTCCTGTTTCTTGTGAATTTTCTTATTTCTAACAGCAATCCTCTTTTTCGTCTAACAGTTCTCGAAAGACGTCAAACACTTATGGGTATTGGAATGTGACTCATAACAAGGGAGCTAATGTAAATTTGTGCTCGCTGAACGCTCATAATCCTAAACAATAGCAAACGCTTATTTGGTGCCGTTATCTTGATTTCTTTGAGCCGATGCCTCTCTCTAATATCATTGTCTGTTTCTGCATTACCAGTGCTGTCTGGCTATTTAAGGTCTGCTAAATGTTCGGTAAGAATTTATGCTAGAATGTGAGACAAATGTGCTTTGAGTGTCCTTTCCTTTGTGTGTCGAACACATTTGTCTCATTTCCAATTTGTCGCAAGTATGAATGTTTACGAGCACATCGGTCTCACGTCATGAGACAAATGTGTTCCGAGACAAATGTGCTCCTACAGTGCTCCCTCCCTACAACAATATCCATAAGGAGACAAAGAGTATGTGTTGTTCGGAAGGAGTTGTTATAGGGTGGGAAATTGGCTTACATTTGCAAGCATCTGATCTGGATTCAAGCTGTTTGTCACTTGTCATTATGTTGTTGGTTTTTCAGTCAAATTGTCCAATATGTGCCTTTGAGAAAAAATAATAGACAACAATTCTAAGCAGACGATATTGCAGCTAAAAATAAAAAAGGTTGGACATTAGTGTCTTGTTAAGGGAACAGCCGAAAGCGGTTGTGTGAGGAGGGAATCGTTGTTCGGAGCGCCGTTGTAGAGAGGGGGCCGTTCTTATTACGCAATAATCTCTCCTTGACACACAGTGGAGAAAACGTTATGCTTTCCCAATAAACGTGTTTACGCTAAAACTATTATTTCAACTGCAAACAGTTCGGAGCCAGATCAGACGCCGGGTAACCCGGCCTCTGATCAGGCTCCAAACTGTTTGTCACTCAGATTAAAATGAACAGTCAGAATTATCAAAAGTTTGTCATTTTCTATATTTCATTATAGAGCGGGTAGCCAACTCGCAATCGATAGCCATCGACGGCCATCGCTTTCTTTACTGAAATCACCACATGTCGTTCTCATTACGCAATAATCTGTCCTTGACATAGCACGACCTAATTGCAATGAGGATCACATTTGGTGTTTTATTGGACTGCAAATGTTCTAACGCTGTATGTTTTCACAGGTGTTTCAGATCTTGCTCCGTGGGTTTCGGTTCAGAGAAGATGAAGGACTTTCATATTCAGACAAAACCTGAAGGAAACATAAAATTAAACTGACATGAATGATGGATTATCGTGATTACTGGCGTCTGGAGCTTAAAGGTCACCATAGCAACACCTCTGGGACCCGTTTCATAAACATTCTTACGACAAATGTTAGCGTTAGTCAAACTTAAAAATGCATTTAATTTCTGATTTCTCTATCGAATCCTGTCTTGTGACATCTTTTTGGAATCGTCTGTTCAAGACGATTCCAAAAATATGTCACAAGGCAGAATAAGAAGGAGAAATAATTAATGATTGAGACTTTTATAATACCAACATTTATCCCATAGCCTGTTTCTCGTATTATTGAAGACAAGTGATTACTTAAAACAGGTTGAAAGAAAAGCAGAATTCTCTTTAGAAATAAACGCACACTATCTGCCAGAATATAGACATTTTTCGTATGATACAGTGGAGAAAACGTTATTCTTTCCCAATAAACGCGTTTATGCCAAAATTATTATTTCTATTGCAAACAGTTAGGAGCCAGATCAGACGCCGGGTAACCCGGTGTCTGATCAGGCTCCAAACTGTTTGCCACTCAGATTAACAGAAATAGTAAGAATTGACGAAAAGTTGTCTTTTTCTAGGTTTCATTGCAATGCGTTTGCGGTTTTTTTTTGCGTTTAAACGGGAAAGAATAACGTTTTCTCCACTGTACATATTCAAGCATTGCTGTATAAACTATTTTTTATGCAGCGGAGAAATAAATTAGAAAAGTTAAAAGGCGTATCTTTGGAGTAGTGGGTTAACATTTGCATTCAGTTTGGCTCCAGATCAGACACTGAATAGATGTCTCGGCTTAATTCGCTTACAGTGGAGAATCTGTTATTCTTTCCCAATAAACGCGTTTCGCTAAAACTATTATTTGCTGTGCAAACAGTTTGAAGCCAGATCAGACTTCAAACTGTTTGCCACCAAGATAAACATGAAATATCAGAATTGTCCAAAAGTTGTTCTTTTCTACGTTTTAGTGATTTGCGTTTGCGTACGTTTGCGTTTAAACGGGAAAGAATAACAGATTCTCCACTGTAAATTGCTGAAATTAATTCGGTGTTTACCCTTTCACTGCCATGCCGCCATATACGTCAAACATTTATCGTCTGCTTTAAGTTTTCAAATTTAGGTCCTTTGGCTTAAAGAGGCTCGCAACCGGATTTAGCATTAAAAATAGTAATTTGTAAATATATGTCAAATGCTGATATAAATGGGTAAGATTTAGTTTAGGATAATAAATTCTCTGTTAAAAAATGCATTTCAAAACAAAAAAAGAAGAAGCTCTGGTGGGATTCGAACTCGTGACCCTCCATGCGGAGACAAACATGAAAAATGAGGCAACGCCTTTACCACCTCGGCTACCAGCGCTCTCTGTATATATGGTAGCGAATTAACGTACTTCACTGGTAGCGATCGATAATACTTTATTCGGCTCGGGTTTATGTCTGAGCCCGTGTAGAGAATCAACAACAACAACTATACCGTCAGCTGACGCTATAGAAAAACGATGGAAAATATCTAAAAAAAACCACTAAGATTCGGTGACGATTCTTGAGACTTTTTTTTGGACTGATCATATTTTTTTAATGTCAGAAGCCAAATAATGCCACAAATTTGCTTTTATTTGAGTATTTTATTTTATTTTGACAAGTACACCATCCGGTTGCGAGTCCCTTTAAAATTAACCCTCTTACCGCCAAAATATCTTCTGCATTGGTAGTGTTGTCTGCACTATTTTTAAAGTCAGCTCTAGGGCTGTTTTTTGCTGGAGAAATGTCGATATGAGTGTCAAACAGTTGGGATCATGGTCAGCCGCTGCGTTACGCGGCGTCTGATCATGATCCAAACTGGTTGCAAAGTCGCCTTTTTGCGTTGGTAATGAAGAGTAAAGAAACATTGAAATTTCAGAAACAAGCACTGAGTAACAAATATCTTGGATCCTAACCATGCCCGACGTATCGTAAAGCCTTAACCCATTTATACCCAGTGAAGTCTTCCATGTTTATATATTGGATAAGTCCATTATTTATTAAAAGGATGCCTGGTCAAAATTTTCATTTTCATTTTGATTTATATTGAAATTCGTATCAGCATAATGCGGCGTCTGATCAGAGTCTACACTGTTTGCCTATGTCCCATGTATGAGATCGGTGGCACAAATGGGTTAACAAGATCCAAGCTGTTTGCAAAAGTATATTGTTTACACAATCCAGGGTTTTAATGGTTAACTTAAGTGTTTTAAATAAACATTCTCTCGTATATTAATTATGCTAAAACGTCACGAATTTACTGAAAATAGTAACAGAAATTGTTGTCTGTGTTGTTTACGAATTATATTCATACCCATAAATTAACCCTTAGCATTTTATGTATAGTGTAGAAGACGTTATTCGTTCTTACTAAACGCGTTTCGGCTTCAACAAGTAGTCCGTTGCAAACAGTTTGGAGCCAAATCAGACGCCGGGTAACCCGGCGTCTGATCAGGCTCCAACCTGTTTGCCACTCATATTAAAATGAATAGTCAAAATTGTCATGTAGTTGTCATTTTCTGCATTTTATTGCAATGCGTTTGTGTTTCGTTTGCTTTCAAACGGGAAAGAATAACGTTCTCTCAACTATATGCAAGTGTCGTCTGCAAAAGATATCATCTGCTATTATTTCTTGATTTATTTATTGTTTATATCAGAAAAAAATAACATGAGTGTCAATCAGATTTGACCCTGGCAAGACAGAGGGTAATTCAGCGTTTCATCTTGATCCAAACTGTTATCCGAAAATCATCATTATTATTATTATTATTATACCAGATTTATATAGCGCTCTTTTCACACAGGGGTTGTGCGTTCAAAAGCGCTTCACATGAAATTACATAAATGTACCTACAAAGCGAGAAAAGACAAAAAACTACAATTAGATCTGAAATAAACATAAATAAACATACAAAAAGACAGTCCCCAAAACGGCGATCACATGTGTCACCAGTGTAGCGTGCACAGTTTACAGTTGTTTTAGTATTTTGTCTTAGCCAATATTCCATAGATACGCATTTAGCATATTTAATTAATTCTGACATTGAAGAAAACAGTTTTATTTATACAATAATGAATATGCAACATAAAAGATATTACTTATATCCTTTAGCAGATGGTAGCTTTCAAAAGGCTGAAAGTAAAGCAGAATGCGCCTTTTATTTCAACCTACCTTAAGTAGTCACCTATTTATCTTCAAAACAAGATACAAGCTATTGGTAAAGTGGTAATCTAATTCAATTTTTTCCGCTGAAAACGGGTTGAACAATTACTATTTAGAATTTGAGCAATACACCAATCTTGTTTGATATATTAAAGTTGAGAATATGCTATTCTTTCCCCCTTTAACCCATTATCCCATAAATACGCATTTTAACGCCTTTAATTTATTCCTTTACCCAAGGAAAATACTCCCAACTTATACAGTCATGAATATATATTATAAGAAATAGTTTCCATATTCTAACAAATGATAGCTTAAAGCAGGCTGAAAGTAAAGCAGAATGTGCCTTAGGCACATTCTGCTTTACTTTCAACCTGCTTTAAGTGTTCACCTGTTTTCAAAAATAGAATTAGGCTATGGGGTAATGGGTTAAACGCAAATTAAACCCATACGCATTACAATAACAATCAGAAATAGATAACTTTTTGCCAATCCTGACTTTTTATTTTAATATGAGTCACAGGGGAGGAACTCTGTCACACAATAACTGGAAACGGGACGACGCTCGGTCACACCTGCACGACGATTAACATTGATGGTTTTGTAAACACGCGCGGTGATTGCAAATGCAGAAGCTCAGGTCTGTCTGAGAGGCATTAGAAATGTTTGCAATATTGTTTTAGAATAAACATATGATACAAAAGACAAGTTTAAAGGGATTTGGTGGTATGTTTAATAAACAATGGCCTGTTAAAATCATCGTTCACCTTAGAAATGTCTGTTTGGAAATCTAAACAAAAAAAGTTTTAGTAAGTGTATTCATGCAAATTATTCATAAATCAGCGAATTAACTGGTATTTGCTTTAACTCATTGAGCCCTAGTGACGCATATATGCGTCCTTACAAAATGTGTACCTGTGAAGATTACACTTGTCCTATGCAAACAGTGAAGTCCCTGATCAGAGGGCTCCTACAGGAGCCCTCTGATCAGGGACTTCACTGTTTGTCATTTTGCAATTTATTACAGAAAACAACCCTAAATAGTCTAAAATGGACCTACCTTTATTGTAAACTGGAATTGTCCATTGGAAGTTTCAGGGGATAATGAGTTAACCAATAACGAGAAAATGAGCATCTTGTGGACAGTCAGTGAATGTTGTGTATGTAACGCACACCGTAGACGACGTTTTTCCTTGTGTAACGCCTGCATGTCGACTCTGTTTCAGAAACGGGACGATCATGAAAATCAGTTTTATTGAGGACGAAACACTGTTAACATACTACAGGATACAAATCTCATTAGATCTGCAAGAAACTTAGTCAAAATGTTTGTCTCATTATTTTCTAGGTCAAGTTTGAATGTGGGTTATGTCCGGCCAAAAAGTAGGTTATTTGGTCAAAACCTTGTGGACACTCTAGAGGCAACAAATCTCATTGAATTTTAATGCAACTTGGTCAAAATGTATGTCGTATTAATATCTAGGTCAAGGTTGAATAAGGGTGTTGTCGGAACAAACACTAGGCCACTAGATCTAATCATAGAAAATCCTTGTTAACACTATAGAGGCTACAAATCTCATTAGATCTTCATGAAACTTAGTCAAAATGTTTGTAGTATTGATTTCTAGATCAAATTTGAGTTTTGGTCATATCGGACAAAAACTAGGTCACTATGTTAAATCATAGAAAAGCCTTGTCAACACTCAAGAGGCTACAAATCTCATAACAATTTCATGAAACTTGGTCAAAATGTCTGATGTTTTAATATCAAGCTGAACTTTTAATGTGGGTTACCTCCTATTAAAAACTAGGTTACTAGATCAAATCAAAGAAACTTTTGTAACACTCTAGAGGATACAAATATCATTAGATTTTCATGAAACTTGCTAAAAATGTTTTCCTTGATCATTTCTAGATCAAGCTTAAATGTTAGTAATGTCAGATAAAAATCTAGGTCACTAGATCAAATCATAGTAAAACCTTGTTAACAACCTAGAGAATACAAATCTCATTAGATCTGAGTAAAAACTTGGTCAAAATGTTTGCCGTTTTAATTTCTAGGTCATGTTTAAATGTGGATTATGTCGGATTAAAAACTAGGTCACTAGGCCAAATCATGAAAATACATTGTTAACACTCTAGAAACTACATTTCTCGTTAGATCTTGATGAAACTTGCTCAAAATGTTTGTCTCATTGAAATCTAGGCCACGGTTAAATTTGGGTAATGTTCAATCAAATTCTAGGTCACTATAGGTCAAGTTTTACATGGTGTACGAGGTGAACGATATAGGGCAATAGTGGCCTTTGTTATTGTTATTATCTACAAACAATTTGAGCTTTCGATCGGATAAACCCTAACTTGACGTTTGATCACCTCGATGGCTCTTTCAAATTGCCCAAAGCAAAATGTGCATCAAAGAATTTGTCCTGAAACAGGCAAGAAGCGTCGTCGCGTTTCCATTACATTGAAAATGGTGTCGTCCCCGTGTTTGTTACAGCGTCGTCCTGAAAGCGTGACATTTCACTTTTGAAACTACTGCTTATTTCCGACATACGACTGATCGAAATTACATACAAACTCTAACTTAATAGTGTTTATACATAATTTGATTAATTACATATCATTTCGCTATTTCAACAGTTCACTGTTGAAGGTCAAAGTATAAAATGCACTATAATAAAGAATGTCGCAGTCAGTTTGGCATTTGTAGCTACAATGTGTCCTTTTTAACCCCGTTACCGTTTATGCTGACATTCATTAAAACTCAATGACTATGAATACACTTATTTCAAGTAATAATTTAGAATAAATAAGTGCTGCAAACTATCTTAACTGTTCCTTCCACGACCATAAATTGTTTTCCAACTAAACTGTATCGTGTCCATTACCTATATCCACATCGACATGCAGGTGTGACTGAGCGTCGTCCCGTTTTCGACTTCTGTGTGACAGAGTTCCTCCCCTGTGTTAGTGAAAAACAGTTTAGAGCCTAATCAGACGCCGGGTTACCCGGCGTCTGATCTGGCTCCAAACTGTTTGCAATGGAAATAGTAGTTTTAGTGTAACCGCGCAAATTGGGGAAAAAACGTCTTCTCCACTGTATGAGTTTAAACTCTGTTTAACCCTTTCCTCACAAAATTGAAACGTCTGCTTAAACATTTTGGTAGATGACATATCGTCTGCTAATAACTGTCATCTGAATTTTTTGCCAAATTTATATTTTATTCATGTTTTGAATGAAGATATATTTAAACGCTATAAAATACATCTCGCTACACTCTGTTTAATCTTCGTCAAACTTGTTTTGCAAAATCGACCTTTTTAAATTTGATAATATTTATTGCTTAATTAATAATACATATTCATACAAGCATCAACCGATTTGTGTTAATGATTCGATTTGACCTGTCTCCTATAAAACTGCCCATTATTGACACGATATTAGTAATGATCGAAACCTTGCTCCAAGGTTATAAAGGGTTTGAGTTGAGTCTGAGATCGTTCTCAAGTCTTTGATTGGTTCGATTTGAACATTAGCTCAGATCTGACCAATCCAATGCATGAGAACAATCAACTCAATCGCATTAAAACTTGAAACTGTTTGCAACCGATATTATGAGGTTATTTAACAGTGTTGAGTACAATACTGAATTATATTGGACGAGTACAAAACAGTCATGGTCCATAATCCATATTTGGACGAGCCGGTAGTCGTGTCCAAATATTGATTATGACTGCTGTGTACGAGTCCGATTGATTTCAGTATTGTACTCAACAATGTTAAATGACCTCTTTATTTCACACCATAAAATAAAAAAAGATGACGAGAAATTATTTTATTATTAGATCTAGATCTATTAGAATTTGGTGTTTTCCTTAATGACGGCTTTGCACTCATGGTGATGATGACATTGCAACATTTGAAACAACAAGCAATGTAAGTCTACTGTGACGTTGGATGGATAAACATTATATTATCCTCTTTGATTTATGGCTGAATGATTTAAATTAATTAAAACTGTGTTGAATTTCGTTTTTGAACAAGCAATAAACTCGACAATTTGCACACTTGCAAAGCGAGAAGCTGTTCTCAAGTGAAGTAACTCTTAGCAAAGTGTCGGAAGAGTTGTCCAGTACAATACGAAAATGATATGGAATTTCGGACTCGAGTCCCGGTATGAAAAAAGATATGACTTTTTGGGATCGCATTTTTGCAATGATGTACAGTATTCGTTTCTCTTGTATCGTCACGTGGTAGAAGAGGAGCTTCCGATTGGTTTAATATACGTAGGTTTTGCAATAAAAATGTCTAAATCTTTCACTCTCAATGACGTCATAAAGCTCATTTGAAAACAGTTTTGAACCTGATAAGACGCCGCATAACACCACTGTTTGCCTCTTGTTGAGAATTACGTCAGTTATACTACCCTAAATGTAACTTTAAACGATATTGCAGAAAACGATATCGAATAAGACGACAATATGGCGGTGAATGGGTAAAAACCTCACGATAAATTTAATCATGCAATGGTTAAGCCCCAAGGAATGGGTTTTTCTTTGTTTTTTGTTAAAGAAAGAATAACTCATTAAACAAAATGTATTTGCCAAAAGATCCATCATCTTTTAATTGTGATGAAGCTTGTACCAGCATGTTACATGGACGAGAACGTTTTGGGTGATTAAAAACACCGTTAAATACGTAAAATATTATATAGAAATACAGTGGAGCAGGCGTTCCGTCCAAATAAATGTGTTTATACTAAAATATTTGAAACTGTTTTGAGTCCTATTAGGGAGGGGTAGGTGGATGACATCGTCGCGACTGACCAGGTTCCAAACTGTTTGCCACCGACATTAATATAAATTAATTTATGTTTTTCTATATTTATTGTACAGTAAAACCTCGCTACTACGACCACTAAATGTTGTTAATTATTAGGGTGTTTACGATATGTGATCGCTTAAAGTAAGGTGACAGTGAAACAGAAAGCTCCTCCAGGAGCTTTCTGTTTCACTGTTACCTTCCTTTAAGCTGCCACCTCTCTATTATACAATCAATTAGCCTTCGTTTTAGTGGTCGTAATAGCGAGATTTTACTGTATTACGTTTCGATTGCATTTAACCCTTTCGCTGCCTTACCCCGAGTACAGTGGTTATTTGCAAACAATTTGGATTCTGATTAGACGCCGAGTAACGCCGCGTCTGATCAGAATTCAAAGTGTTTGACACTCGTTTCAATATTTCTGAAGTCGAAATACATAAGATTTGAATTTAAGTAACAGAAGCAGCCGACAAAAATTAACGTACGTTTTTTACTACCACTACAACGAAGTCCAATTAAGGTGGTTCGGCGGTCAGCTTATTCTGTGTCAGAATTCTTTGAAACCTTGATTAAATTGAAATATACCATATGGAGAGTGAAAAATCGTTAAAATAAAAAAATATTACAGTGCCGTTTTTTTCTGACAGGACCTTTTGTCGAGAAAAGCTCCTTTTTTAATAAACAGGAATATTTTCTTTATAGAATGATATAACTCAATAATTTCTGTACATTCAAGTAAACTGTATATAGACTATAAGATATTGGGCAAACAAAAGTATTTCATGACATATTTTCTGGAAATATGAATATTTTAAAAAAGTCAATTTCTGAAAATCTCAAATTACCAAAAAAATCTAGCTGTTTAACATACACTAATTTTACTTTATTAGATAGATATAACTTAATTCTACTAGTCACAAAAAATTAATGAAAATCTACAGTAGAATTTACATTTTAAACATGATATCCTGAAATTCTGACAAAATGTTAACACAAAACGAGTAACCTCCCTTGAGTTCAACTTTAAAATGCCGTCAGCTCTAAATAATACCATAAGTCAAACCTGTTATAAGGGACCATTGAATACGGTAGCCTGTAGATCTTTCAAGGCAAGTGACTGCTTAATGCATAACAAAAGTAATGCATAAAAGCTCCTTTAGGATCTATCTTTTAGCATAACTTTTGTCCTGTGTTAAGGTGCCATCTGTTATATAGGCTATAAATCCTCACAAATTTAGCTGTCACTTGACTATACTTGCATCTGATATTATTCATTATTACTAGACTAAACATAGCCTGTCCTTTGATCACTGCGTTATGAATTGACTAGTCACTAAAATCGGACAATTTGTTAAAAAAAAGTTTTAAACCGAGTTGGAATCGAACCTAGAACATTTGGATTGCAAGTCAATCAGGGTTTTTTTCACCGTACCAACTGCGCTAACAGAGAAGACACTGAAGCAGATCAAACATTTCTTTATTTAAATTTTCTACGATAATCACGTGCCGCAAAGATCAGGTGAAAGTCATCAGCATTTCCGGAACTCGAGATGCGGGCCGCCCGCTGTCGAACCACCTGAACTGTTTAAAAGAGAGGCGGCAGCTTAAATCAAGGCGAACGTAAAACAGAAAGATCCTAAAGGAGAATTCGGTTTTACGATCACCTTGCTTTAATCAAAAAGTGACGTCACAATAAATAACAAGTTTACAATTTAACCGCTCTTACCAAGTTTCGTATTTTTTGGCAAATTCAGCGCTTTTCCGGCTATGATGAGAGAAGAGAGTGGACCATAACACTTATATGTATGAACTAGACGAAATATTACAAGGATCAGTGTGTTTACAGACGTGAATTTTGAACACTTTTAATTTGTGTCATGTGTTTTCGGGGCAATGACCTTTACGCAGATGTCCGAATATTGGACGGTTTTTCCGATTAGATAGATCTATGTGATGTTGGATTTACAGCAAGGAATTGGAAACATGAACACTTAGAAGGTATCCGATAATTATTTTTACTTTAAAAGATGAATTTGAGTGATTTCTAAGACTTGTTTTAAAGTTCAATAATTATGACGTCATGAAATTATGAGGATATGATTATGACGTAATATCGTCAAGCATGGCCGAAGCCTAGATTCTACATTTTCAACAATCATGGAGAAGTTAAATGGAATTTTTTACCGTATTGAGGTCACCAAGGAGAAAACTGAAATAAAATTCGTGTCTGATCTACTATTTAAACTCTTCCTTAGTAAGTTACAAGCTGATTTCCAAATACCCAACGATGTACATGTTTACAGGATCAGTACACGTAAACAAAACAAAAGGTGCCATCTAGTATTAAACACATACACACAGACTATCGGGATCTCTGATGTCGGGCACAAACATTGGAAGGACGACTTTCTAAGTAATATTGTTCCTACCCTGCTATCTCAACTTGTTGAGCAAACGAATAGTGTCGAGTTGGAGAATGAAAGTGAAAGCAGGATTAATGCAGGCAATGATAGTAGAACTGTTTTAAATGCAGTCAATGACCTTAAAACCCAAATTGAATTTATGCGAAAAGAGACAGCAAATAAAATCCCTTCAAATGTTACCGCAACCGTCACTGAAGCTCCTCCAAAAACCTCAGTGACATCCACCAGAAGGGTAAGCTCCAGTTCAGACACAAGAAAAAAGAAACAGCCCAGCGCAAAAGGCAAGGTGAGGCAGAACATCATTAATGTACCTAATACCAGTGGGGAGGGTTTAGTGCATGAAGTAAGGACCATACCCACTATAAAGAAAGATGTGCTCCTTGTGGGAAGTTCAATAATAAACAAAGTAAACCCAAAAGGGTTAAAATTTAACATCCACAAGCACTGTAAACCCGGCGCAACCATTAAGTCATTGTTGGCTGAAGTCCAACTATTTAACATTTCCATGTTTGACACAATTATTGTCTATGTAGGTGGAAATGATATCGCCAACCAGACAGATTTGGAACTCATTGAAGAGCACTATGACCAGTTCGTGGCCGTACTGAAGGTAGCTAACCCTAGTGTGAGAGTTATCCTGTGTAAAATCGCCCCCAGATATGACACTGACGTTAATCCTATCAACGACATCATTGAACGTCTTTGCGCACATCATGGTATTGATTTTATTGACATTTTCAGTGCTTTCCACGACCAAAAAGGTCTGATCTGCACGAGATATTTGAACCAAAACGACATGATCCACCCATCTTCATCAGGTGTTAAGAGAATCCTCGGGACTATCAACAATACAATAGAGATTGTGAAGGACTTTAACACAGTTGTATTTGTTCCTACCAGTGCAAGACGCCAAGGTGGACACTACTTCAGGAGTGATCCCAGCAGACATTTAGTTAACATTTCTCAAAGTTCTCGAAAATGCATGAAATGTGGAGAAACCAACCATGAAACTTTCAGTTGTAGACACCGTTCACCAGTTACCTGTTGGTCATGTGGCAAAAATGGTCACAAACAAGGTCGCTGTTGGACAATAGCATAGGGACGCGGCAATGATGCCGTATTAGAGTTACCAAATAATTCTTACTCTTTAGAAATATGTAGCAAATGTAGATCTAAATATTGTCTTTGCAAGAAAGCTGAAAAATGTTCTCGAAATACCCATAGTACACTCACTCCCTCTATACAATGCTTAGGACTGGAAGGAAACGGTTTAATAATTGGTCATTTAAATATACAAGGTTTAAGTTCAAAATTTGATGATCTGCAAATCCTTTTGTCTTGTAATAAGATTGATATATTTGGAATCAGTGAAACCAAACTGAGTGATATTCACCCTACTCCCAGTTTTTCACTTAGAAATTTTCAGCTTCCTTTTCGCAAAGACCGACCAGATAATAGAGGTGGTGGTATTTTAATATATGTAAGAGATAACATACACTGTACTAGGCGTGAAGATTTAGAATGCCCAGATTTAGAAAGCATATGGATTGAAATTAAACAGCCGAAGTCAAAACCATTCTTACTTTGCATTTTGTATAGGCACCCTGAAGCTAGATCTTCATGGAAAGATTCTTTTGAAACTAATATAGAGAACGCACAGAGCGAGGATAAAGAACTTTTGCTATTGGGTGATTTTAATAAAGATTTGAATAACGGTCGTGTAAATTATGATTGGCTAAATTTTACATCATCCTTAGGTCTAACACAACTTATCAATAGTTCAACTCGTGAATGCTGTAATTCCGAAACTCTCATTGACCATGTATATTCTGATAATTTTCAAAACATTTCATCAACGTCAGTTCCGAAACTAGGCTTAAGTGACCACTATCCAATATTTTGTTCCAGAAAAATTAATTTTCAAGAATATAAAAATGAACCACTATTCAATAAAATACAGATCGTTCAAGAACTTTAAAGAACGTGAATTTCTTGAGGACATTAATAATGTAAATTGGACTGCTCTAATTCAAGATTCAGATGTAAACGAATCTTTGCATTCTTTTATGAACACTTTCTCATCTATAATCGATAAACATGTGCCCATTAGAATACACAGGGTTAAAAAGGCACACCAACCGGATTGGTTGAATGGGGATATTATGGATGCAATGAAAGATAGGGATAAATTTAAAGCTAGAAAGGATATGAACAACTTCAGAATATATAGAAATAAAGTTTCACACCTTATTAACGTAGCAAAAAAGTCTAATTATGAAAGAAAAATTGCCGAGGGGCAAAACGACCCATCTACTATCTGGAAGTTATTTAAAGAATTTAGGACGCCAAATCAAGATAGGAGTTCCATTCGCACACTTACAGTCAATGGAGAGGAAATCAATAATTCTGAAAAAATATCAGATTTTTTCAATACATTTTTTACAAATATTGCTTCGAATCTGAAAGAACCTATTCCTTTCTCAGACTTCAGTGAGGTCAAACATTTTGTAAATAATCGAGTCCCCGCGCCAATGTTCTTCAATATTCCGTTCATAAATAAACCAAAAGTACAAAAGATGCTATCAAATCTCGATGTATCAAAATCTACAGGCTTAGATGAAATCGGCCCAAGGCTTTTAAAACTTTCAGCCAATATTATATACCCAATAATTCATCAAATACTTAATCAAAGTATATCACAAAATACGTTTCCAGATATATGGAAATCTGCAAAAGTTAATCCATTATTCAAGTCTGGCTCCAAACATGACGTTAATAATTACAGACCTATTTCTGTCCTACCTACCCTATCTAAGATCTTAGAAAAACATGTTCATGATAGTTTTATCACATATTTAAATCATTACAACCTTATCGTGCAAACGCAAAGTGGATTCAGAAAACACCACAGCTGTGAGACCGCACTAGTACACCTAATTGATAAGTGGCTTAAAGCATTAAATGATGGATATGTTGTTGGGGTTATCATGGTTGATTTTAAGAAAGCGTTTGATCTTGTTGATCATAATATATTGCTGAAGAAACTTAAAATATATAAATGTTCTGCAAAAGCAATTCAGTGGTTCAAATCATATCTATATGGGAGAAGACAAAGGGTAAATATAAATGGTGTAATGTCATCTGAACAAGAAATTACATGTGGCGTACCACAAGGGTCAATTCTAGGTCCTTTGTTGTTTCTAATATTTATCAATGACCTGCCTCTAATAACGTCTAATACAACGTGCAGCACTGATATGTATGCAGACGATACAACTTTATGTGATATTCATCGTTCAAAACAAACTGTAGAAATTAATTTACAGAACTGCCTAAATCTACTAGAAACTTGGTGCACAGCTAATGGGATGGTTCTCAATACTCAAAAAACAAAAGTTCTGATGATTACAACTCCCCAGAGACGAGCTAGGCTTTCTGAAAAATCTCTTTCTCTAAGATTTAAAAATTTGGAACTCAATTCATCTAAAGGTGAAAAATTGTTAGGAGTTTACATTAATGAAAATCTGAAATGGGATGAGCATGTTCTTAAAGTTAAAAAGAAAATTTCAACAAACCTCTGGCTTTTATCTAGAATAAAATTTTATTTTCCCCTGCATGCTAGAATTCTATACTACAAATCCTATATTCAACCACATTTAGACTTTTGCAATGTCGTCTGGGGAGGTACTAACAATACAAATCTGTATAAATTATGCATTCTACAAAAGAGGGCTTGTAAAACTATATTTGGTATAGAATATACCAACGTATCAAGTGCAATGGAAAAAATGAACTGCCTTACACTGAATGAAAAAATTATATTACAAAAGGCAAAATTTATGTATAAAGTCTCGTCAGGATTAGTACCTGGTTATATTTCTAATATGTTTGATAGAGAACAAAAGTTATACGCATATCTACGGTCATCCAGTCGTTACAATTACAACATCCCTCGACCAAGAATTGAGCAGTTCAAAGAAAGTATATCATATGCAGGAACTTCTATGTGGAATAAAATACCAGATTCAATTCGCGATATGCACACTCTAGATAGTTTTACCACACACTTTATAAGATGGCTGAAATCTCAGAACTAAAATTTTAACCATACATAACTATGCTAAAAACGGAAGAGTGTGTTTATATATTAATCGCTTAAAATAAGTTCTTTCACCCATTAATCCACCACCTCTACCATGATTTATTGATGTACAGTGGTCAATAAGACTCAATATCGTTACCATGATTTTTCCATAGACTCGTAAAATTAGTTCGGACTCAAATACTTAAAATTATTTAAACTGCATGGAGCCTTATCAGACGCCGAGTTACTCAGTGTCCAATCTGCCTTCAAACTGTTATAATATTTACCCGGTCAGACCATTGTGGTGTATGACCCAATTCGTCTCAACCGGAATTTCGATTTAAGAGAGTTCGAGGCATCGAAATTAAACTTCATTGTATATAAATTGTTTTACCATTGTATTTTTGTAATGCTTTCAGGGATCTAGATAAAAGGAGTATTTTGAAGACTAAAATTTCAAAACTCAAGTGTGTTACTACTAATTAGAATCGTCTCTTTTGAGACGATTCTGATAAGTGGTCACACCATGGGATTTGTTTTCAAAAACATAAAAGAGAACTTGATGTTGAGTTGAGTTGAGATGAAAATATTGATTTTACTCCTTTTTGTCTGGAGCCCTGTTTTTCATGTTTATCTATTTATGTATATTGGCGGCAGATATGCTTCTTTGTCGATACTATTGACTTTTACACTTTTATCTGAAATATTTTGAAATTCAACTCCCGATAATTACTCAACTCAACTAAACAGAAGACCGTGGGAACACATTCCATTCTACGTCAAAACTGTCATTATGACGTCACAATAAGTATGTGACGCTTTTCTTAAAAGACGAGAACCAGATGTTACGTCACGACCCACAAAAGTGTATCGTGAGGTCATAATATATGTCATTGGCCACGTGGCTGCTATCATATGAACAGGGTCAATGCTTGTGTGGTTTGAGTTGGGTCTTGGTTCGTTCTCGAGTGTTTGGTTGGTCGGATTTGAGCCAAAGTCTCAACTCTGGCCAATCGGGTGCTTTGGAGCGGTCTGGGACTCAATTCAGGGGTTTTATAAGCATGGACCCTTACTGACTTTACATACTTTTTGCAAGTTCTAGCTTAAAAACCCATTCTGATTTAGATCTAACTTAATTATTAATAAAACAATATTGCAAAGTTTGGATCCATAACAGACATCGAATAAATTGAGGTCTGGTTTGGATACAAACTGTTTGACACAACACGATGCTGCGTGTCTTCGCTGGTTATTAACGGGAGTAAAATAGCAACTCGGACAGGCTAATATTTAAATACTTGCTCTCTCAACTATGTCTCCACTGTTTTTCAATTCAAAATATAATAGATTAAATGACTTTAACTTTCCCCCCTGTAACTTCAAATGGACAATTCCAGTTTCCAATTTGGCATAGTACACCATATAGATCTAGTTAGGGTTTGCTTTTGCCCATATATTCTAATATGAGACAGTGGAGACCCTAGCCAGAGGACTCCAGTTAGTCCTTTTGGAGCCCTCTGATTTGAGTCTTCTCTGTTTGCATAGGACAAGTGTACTCCACAGATACACTATTTGCAGAGAACACCTAAATGCCTGCCTATTGTTTATATAGAGAGTGTTATTTTCTTGTTAATTGTTTTTGATTGTTTATATTGATCGTGTTATTATTGTTAATTATATGATTTGTAAGAAATGCTTGTTTGAGGGCCTCACGGTAGATTAGTCTCCTGACTAAGTGAGTTACCCTCGTAAAATAAAGTCGTTCATTCATTCATTTCATTCATTCATTCATTCATTCAGCAGTTACCTGCCCTGGAAATATGCGAGGTGTTCCGATATGATCGATGTCACTGGTTACCAACGTCAAACCACGGCACCAGAACGGAACCCATTTACAATAATCAAAATGCACATGCCGCAAGTACCTGCCCGTGACAACCTTTCACACACAACAGAATACTTTGAACTTTACGCCACACTAGGATGCAGCGCATGCAGGTTACGACCGACACAGTTCCCGACATCGTTTTGGTATAGACAAATGGCACAGGTAATTATAAGTTATAAATGTTATATTTCATTTCTTGACATTCTCGTCAGGTGGACTAAGTCAGTAAGCCAATAAACGGTCTTGACATATAAAAAGGGTCGCAGCATGAGATTTCTCTCAGCTGAGCATACCGTAAACTTTTCAAATAAAGTAAAAACGTATTTATGCTAAAACCGTGTGAGCCGTGCCATGAGAAAATGTGTTTTAACCCATTTACGCCCAGTGGACTCTTCCATGTTTTATATATTGGATTAGTCCATTATTTATCAAAGGGATGCCTGGTCAAAATTTTCACTTTCATTTTGTTTTATATTGAAACTCCTCTATCAGGAAACAGTGTAGACTGATCAGACGCCGCAAAATGCGCTGTCTGATCAGAGTCTACACTGTTTGCCCATGTCCCATATATGGGATCGTGGGCACAAATGGGTTAAATGCATTGTTAACAGTTTAAAGCAAGGTCTTGATCGACACTGTTTGACACCCACGTGCATCTAAGGCATTTATGTAGCTGTATTAAACACGGTACAGTGGAGAATCTGTTATTCTTTCCCGTTTAAACGCAAACGTACGCAAAGCACTAAAACGTAGAAAAGAACAACGTTTGGACAATTCTGATAATTCTTGTTTATCTTGGTTGCAAACAGTTTGGAGCCTGATCAGACGCCGGGTTACCCGGCGTCTGATCTGGCTCCAAACTGTTTGCACTGGAAATAATAGTTTTAGCGTAAACGCGTTTATTGGGAAAGAATAACAGATTTTGCCGTCCGAGCGAAATGCTTGATACAATGGCCAATATTGCATATTTCTGACCGTCGACCAATGGGAGCTTAGCACTAGGTTCCCGATCTAGTCTATTTTACGATATCTATGGTCTAAACTGATAGACACTCATAGCAGATGTTTCTCCATTTAAAATGTCTATATTGTCTAAATTTTAAATTAAATACGAGAAATAAAAAATTTAAAAACAAATTGTCATTTTTTAATAGATTATATCCTGACAGTAAAGGGACTATCCTCTTCGCTGCCATGAGTCAAGACAGTAACGGGGTTAAACTAACGAATGAAATAGCATAACAACTCCTTTGTTGCAGGGCTGCCATAAATTAATTATTAAACTCCTAAGATTTTCAAATTTTTATGTGCGATTTTAGGAATCGTGCCCTTTACCATTTCGCTTACAGACTCTATATAACATTAACATTACTATGCAAACAGTTTGGATCCTGATCAAACGCCATTTAATGCGGCGTTTGATCTGGATTAAAAATTGTTTGTAACCCGATATCAATGTTTCCAAATTTTAAAAGTAAAACATAAATCCGAAGATTTTTGAAAAATGTCGTAGGTCCGAAGAAATTAATGAAAATCCAAAGTGTTCGGTATAATCCGAAGAGATGGCAGCCCTGTTGTTTGCGAGGACTTTAAGACATCTCAAAATGCTAAAGTTTAATGTCGTTAAATTTTATGCGTTACGTAAATAAAAACAAACTTTTTAAGACAATTCTATTAACGCCTCTCCGTCCCATGAAATGTCATCGAAACATAAAAATTTATTATAAAAGTCATAGAAAGTAACATTGTATTCCTTGTGGGCTTTGTGACATGTCCATGTTGTTTATGAAGCTTCAAAGTCATCTTAAATGTTTGTTAACCATTTGATTTACGTGTTTTCGAGAGTTTATTGTTTCATGTTCCGTGACACAAAATAAAGACGGCTTTTTGATATTGTTAAATGTAAAGGTGGCCTATATTAGCCATCAGTGTCATAAGAATATGAACTGTGTCATGAGAAATCCAGGGGTCCGTTTCATAAATCTTCTTACGACAAATGTTGTCGTAAGTCAGATTATAAAAGTCTCAATCATTATTTATTTCTCCATCTAATCCTGTCTTGTGACATCTCTTTGGAATCGTCTTGAAAAGACGATTCCAAAGAGGTGTCACAAGACAGGATAAGATAGAGAAATAAGAAAATAAATGTATTTTTGATATTAGACTTACGATCGTTTTTGTCGTAAGATTTTTTATGAAACGGGCACCAGACTTGTAGCATTGCAAAACATAACATACCATAACATAATCTTAATTCGGAATAAAGTTGCACAAAGCACATATATATCCGTACATGTACACTTAACGAATCTTCTAACTGTGCACTTATATAATGGTATCATATCTCCGGCGTTAATGAACAGATCGTGTTAAAACTTTGCAGAAATCAAGAAGACATATTTTTTATGGTAATATGTCTACTTAATTTAATACAAAACAAAATATATATAAATTTGAACGAAAAATATGAGAAAGTAAAAAAAGTTGGTTTCTCAAAAAGAGAGAGGGGCGTATACAGAAACCTCAGGTGCGATTCCCTACTCTTATTCGCTGGTTATTTTAGATACCCAGTATAAAAAACTGATCAATACATTGGGCTTCGGTTTTTATAAAGCCTTATCCGAAGGGATTGGTCAGGCGGGGGATCGATCTCACGACCCCTGATATCGAAGTCGAGCGCATTACTCTTCGACCACGTCCGACGGTGAGTGTAACAAAAAGTCATTAAAACAGTATTTTTGTCAATTTAGACAAACAAACGGTTTTAATTCAGTAACGCCTTTGTCCAGCATCGTTTATAACAACCTGACGTCGACGTCATATCGACATTACGCATAGGTAATTTCCTAATGTGCGGCTTGATAGCGAATGCAAGAGAAAATATCGAAACAATTTCTGAACAGTTCACGATTAAGTATCTTGTAGTTTCATGGTTCACTGGGTCTTCAACCATTTTTTTTAATTTGATAACGATATGACATTTCAATGTCTGTCATTAGCCAACACGCCAAAAATTGTGTAGAAATTCCTTTAAATAACGGATATATAGCGAAAAGAAAAGTGCACAGTTGGAAGATTCGTTAAGTGTATAAAGAGGTAGCAGTATTGTGAAAAAGGGTGTACAGTATTTGACAAATTTAAATATATGTAAACCACACACATTATGTGAAACAACCATAATTAATTCTTTCATATAGCATTTACAGAGAACGAAAATATGGAACATCGTTTACATCATTAACGAACCAAACTAAATTTATGAATATATTCAAACCTCAATATCTCGAACCCTCCTAAGTCGAACATGGCCGAATTTCAAAGTTAAAACGTGGCCAAGTCACGTTTTATTTTCGGAATAAGGACAAGCTCGACCCAAGTCGACTAAATAATGGACTTCATCCATAGGATTACTGAAAACATCGAATTAAGCGAGATATCGGTGTTCGTTTGTACAAACATAACTGTTTAAAGTCAGTCAGATTCTGACCTTAAAATTGAAGCAAAGTATTTAAATTTTGACAAATTGGATAAAGTCGTTACTGAATCTGTTGACATACGAGACATAAATTTATTCATCGTTGGCTAGTGACAATAATACGGTTTAAAGTATTTGACTCGAAGATTTCTGTATTTCGGACAAACTAGTAAGAAATGATATTCGTCTTCAATGACATTTAAATTACAGTGTTTACATTTTCTATCTTGTATGGCAATATTATTGTGTCTACCAGTTTCAATACACAGTTGATGTGACGAAAGTCTAAATTGTGTAAGTGAGATTCGATATTTATTGACACATATACAGTTAAGATATTTTTCTATGCTAAAATTATGTTTATACAAGCAATAAGATGCTAATCGCCTAGAGTTATTGGCATTGGTGTACCAACTTTGCATATAGATATCTAGAATGCGCTGTTTATCATATTATAAATAGCCGGATTAAACATAAAGTCATTTTGAAATCGCCAAATATCGTTCATTCCAATTTCCGAAAGTATAGTTTTGATTTGAAACGCCCAATTTGTATTTTTATATGATATATCATTATCTGCACCAGTTCTCAACATGTCATACAAAAACTTTATAAGTGAATTATTTGACGTTAACATTTTTAACCAATATTTTATCATAGTAAGTTTTCGTTGTATTTACAGTGGATACCTTCCTGATTCTCCATATAAACCAACTAGATTTGTAGACTTTTTTTTACACATGAGAGTTTTCTTAAAATTTTACAATGGATCAATTCTATATCTTTGCTTTCATGGTAACCCCACACTGCTGAGTTATAATTGAGTGTTGAACCAACAAGATAATCAAATAACTTGCATTTTTCAGTGACAGTTAATTTTAGTTGATTAAAAACTATAAATAATTTATGTTGTGCACGATTGCTATGTTTTGCTAGTCTATTTTGTGTTCTTAGCCAGCTTCCATTTTTAAATAAATGTATTCCTAGATACTTAAAAGAGTCTTCTGTGTCTAAAATTGAATTGTTGATTGTAAAATTAATTTTACTATGGCGCCCCTTTTCAAAAATCATTATTTGTGTCTTAGAAGTGTTAATATTTAGGTTCCATGTCAAACAACAACGTTCGAGATCATTTAGAAGCGACCGTAAGGCTTGTAGTGTTTCAGCAAACAGCACTGCATCATCACAGAATAGTAAGATATACATCTTAATTTCATTAGTACTAAATTAACCATCAATATTTGTATTAATGTTTTGCAATATATCGTTTACAAAAAAGAAAAATATAAGACCGGAGCTCGGATCCCCCTGCTTGACATCCTTATCTGATGTCAGGAACTCTGAGGTTTTAGCTTTATATCTAACAACAGATTTTACAGCATCATACATTGATTGCATAGCCTTAACAAACTGTGAGCTTACATTTCCTTGTTTTAGTTTTTGCCAAATATATGGCCTATCTAGAGAATCAAAACATTTTTCAAGTCAACAAACGCGCAGTACAATTTTTTCTTTGAATTTGAAGTTTTTGAGATTATGGCATTTAATGCAAAAATACAGTCCACCGTTGATTTGCCTTTTTGAAAACCAAATTGGTTTGGTATTATTTTATCGTAATTTAGTGACCATTTTGTTAATCTATTTAAAAGCACTTGAGAATATATTTTAGCAATGATATTTATCAACGTTATACCTCGGTAGTTTTTTACGTCTTCTTTATTACCTCCCTTTAATATTGGTACAATAATACCCTCGCCCCATGATTTTGGATATTCTCCTTTAGAAAATAGTCTGTTGAATAGTTTTAGCATGAAATTTGAAATTTCCTCGAATGAGTGTTTGAATACTTCGGCGATTAAGTTATCCATACCACTGCTTTTGTTGTTGTTTTGAGAAAACACTGCCTGTTTAATTTCATTTAGAGTAATGCAACCATCCAACTCAAAATCAGATATAATAGGATCGGTGTTGTTGTTCGCTGGGTATTGGTCATTCACATTATTAGAACTATAAAGTTGTTTAAATGATCAAACAGGGCGTTAACATCGAGATTTTCAGCCAAACTAGTCTTCTCTGAGTATTGTTGTTTTATTTTCTTCCAAAACTCCTTTGTGTTCGTTTTACTCAAATTTGTAAGATATTTATGTTCATATTGTTTGTATTTTGCCTTTTCTTTTCTTTTAAAATTGTTATAGATTTATATATTTGTTTTTAATACTTAAAAATTGTGTTCTATTTTCCAATGTGTTTTTTTTTTAAAAATGTATTTCTTGCTGTCTTAAATTCTTTTCTAGCATTATAGCAAGCATCATTAAACCATTTTTACTAAAAGAAGGTTTATGTTTGCTGTTATACGTTTTCGTCACTCCAAATATGTCAGTTGTATTTTTTTCCATGAACTGTGTGAAATCTAATGTAATATTGTCGATATTTTCTTCGGTTTCTAAAGCATCTGTCATTAAAATAATCTGTTCACTTTTGCTATGCAATAAAGCTTTAAAATCATCAACTTTTTATTCATCCCATTTTATACAGGTTGAACTGTACTGTGTATCTGCTGAATTTCACCTTGACTTGCACGTGCTAAGTCTATTTTTAGTGCAGAATGATCTGAGAATTCAGTAGGATCGACGACTATAAAATCGTTAACACATGTAACATCACACGGGTTTAAAATTAGATAATCTACCAATCTGGTACCGTTTATGGATTGGAATGTGCATTCCCCGATATCTAGATCATTACATAATCGCCCGTTACCTATGACTAAAGACGTAGATAAACATAACTCAACTACAGTAGAACAACGATCGGATGGCGTTGTTTACAAAACAGTGCGATTGTAAACAAAGAAAATTAGTTAAATTACCGATAAGTACAAGTTTGAACACCATACTAGTATATGCTGTATTGGCGTAGTGGTTATGCTGTTAGACTTTCACGCAGAAGTTTCAAGTTCGAATCCTACATTCGGTGATTTTTTTTTCTTATAAATTTCAAATTAACGACGTTCTGTTTCACTTCTCACAGATTTTCATTCTCACAGATTCGTTAGTTATATCATTGAGTCTGTTTTTCATTATCGTTGCATTTTTACATCGTGCAGTTATAGGTTCAAAACACATCTTTGTAATCAGTAAAAAGACAACATGATGAATCTCTTTATTGTCTGTGATATTACTTGACTTACTCATTATATCCATGTTTAATTTAAACTACGTTTATCAGCACATATCAGTGTAATATAAAAAAGAAAAAAAGAAAAGTGGTGCTCTCTAGGTTCGAACTCACGACCCTCAAAAGTAACTAGTTATAAGTACAACTAGGCAGCACGCTTAGCTACTGCACCATGCAGTCACACAGGCCACTTGCTTTGATTTACCAATACAACATGTCGCAGTTTTATTTATCGTTATTTTTCTTTGTTTACATACACAATGTTTTGTAAACAACGCCATCCGATCGTTGCACTACTTGTTTTTTGTAAGCGTCGCCCATGTGAATCGGTCACGTGATAAACAATAATGACACAACCAATAGTCTTAATCAGTTCAAGATCTACAAAAGCAAAGAAATTGGAAAGAAATATAGGATGATCTGTCATGAGTCGATGTTTAAGACAAGCTGATCTATAACGAGTCTAGAATTGAAATGTTATTAAGCGAGCCTTGGCGAGCTTAACAGCTTTTCTATTCTAGACGAGTTTGAGATCAACTTGTCTTAAACATCGACGAGTGACAGATTCTTTTTCTCCCACAAGCAACGATTTTAAGCTATTTTTCAAAGCAATAGGCATTTTTGGAACCCCGGTGACGTCAAAACACCTTTAAAATAGTGACGTTATAGTGGCGTCATCAAATTGCTCTCACACATGTTGGAGACAAGGATATTCGTGATCGTTGTTCGTTATAGAAAACAAGGGTTGTTATGTCAGAAAAGAATCTTCGTCACAGTAGACATTTGGCCTGTATCATTATATTACAAACTTTTCCGTTTTACAATCAACTCAATTTTATCTCCGTTCAAAATGCGGATTGTTGAAATTTTAAGGCAAGACATGCATACAACAATTGAAAAGCAAACAGTACAATTGTAGCGCAATTGTTTAATGCATCTGAAAGTGCTCGTCCAATATCGAGACCATGGTCATTCCGTTTACCGTTAGCCCTTTAGTTGCCCGTTTGAAAAAAAAAGTCGTTTATAACATATTCAGATGTAAACAACGTGCTCTATTCTTTCTCAATTAACGCGTTTACGCTAAAACAATTATTTCCAATGCAAACCGTTTGGAGCCAGATCAGACGCCGGGTTACCCGGCGTCTGACCAGGCTTCAAACTGCTTGCCATTCAGTTTGAAATAGATTGTGAGAAATGTCAAAATATTGTAATTTTCTTGAAATGAGTTTCGTTTGCGTCTAAACCGTTTTACGGGAAATAATGGCGTATTCACTGTAGTGACAAGCGCTGATAAAGATACAGTTGAACTTCGATATCTCGAAGTCGGTTTTGTCGAACCGGCATACCCGTATTTCAAAGTTAAAACGTGTCTAAGCCACGTTTTAACTTTGAAATATTGGTATGTTCGACTTAACCGAGCATGAAGTAATGTAATTCATATGTCGAACTATCGGATAGTTCAAGGTAAACGAGTTCGAGATATTGAAGTTCGAATGAAGTCAAACGAGCGACGGTCAAGAAAGCTGAGGTAAGGACACCGACACAGAGAAACTGAAAATGACATTGACAAATGTCGCCAAGGAGGAAATAGGTTATGAGGGTTACAAGTGCCAAAGGTAAAGAGAGCAATATCCGGGTACTCGTTCAGAGACCGGGTGACAACACTATACATGCATGCATTCTGGCTTCCTGTACCATTGTTCACATTTATTTTATACTTTTATTTCCTTATTTGTTCTGCATCTGGAATATCTTTCTCGTGTCCTTTTAACCCTTTGAACTATGGCGACGATTATTCGCGTCCTTTACAAACAGTGTACCTTTGAATGAACCCTTTGATCAGGGTCTACAATGTTGGTCATTTTGCATTATTTTGTAAAAACTAAACATAACACAAACTCTAATTTCTCATATAACTTCCCCTTTTTTCTATAGCGAACAACGATTACGAATATCCTTGTCTCAAACATGTGTGAGATCACTTTCATGACGTCACTATAACGTCACTATTTATACAGGCGTTTTGACGTCACCGGTGTTCCAAAAAAGGGCATACTACTTTAAAAATAGCTTAAAATCGTTAGTTATGTTAGAAAAAGAATCTGTCACTCGTCGATGTTTAAGAAAAATTGATCTCAAACTCGTCTAGAATAGAAAAGCTATTAAGCTCGCCAAGGCTCGCTTAATAACATTTCAATTCTAGACTCGTTTGAGATCAGCTTGTCTTAAACACCGACTCATGGCAGATCCTATATCAGCTATAAATGGGCTATACTTATTTGAAATCTAAGGTTGTCCATTTGAGGTTTCAAGGGTGAATTTGTTTGTTTCGGTTCGATCTAAAGACACATGATATCTTAAGGTGGTTCGCGGATCAGCTTATTCTGTGTCAGAATTCTTTGAAACCTTGATTAAATTGAAATATACCATATGGAGAGTGAAAAATCGTTAAAATAAAAAAAAGTTACAGTGCCGTTTTTTTCTGACAGGACCTTTTGTCGAGAAAAGCTCCTTTTTTAATAAACAGGAATATTTTCTTTATAGAATGATATAACTCAATAATTTCTGTACATTCAAGTAAACTGTACATAGACTATAAGATATTGGGCAAACAAAAGTATTTCATGACATATTTTCTGGAAATATCAATATTTTAAAAAAGTCAAATTCTGAAAATCTCAAATTACCAAAAATCTAGCTGTTTAACATACACTAATTTTACTCTTATTAGATAGATATAACTTAATTCTACTAGTCACAAAAATTTAATGAAAATCTACAGTAGAATTTACATTTTATACATGATTTCCTGAAATTCTGACAAAATGTTAACACAAAATGAGTAACCTCCCTTTGAGTTCAACTTTAAAATGCCGTCAGCTCTAAATAATACCATAAGTCAAACCTGTAATAAGGGACCATTGAATACGGTATCCTGTAGATCTTTAAAGGCAAGAGACTGCTTAATGCATAACAAAAGTAATGCATAAAAGCTCCTTTATGATCTATCTTTTAGCATTACTTTTGTCCCGTGTTAAGCTGCCGTCTTTTATATAGGCTATAAATACTCACAAATTTAGCTGTCACTTGACTATACTTGCATCTGATAGTATTCATTATTACTAGACTAAACATAGCCTGTCCTTTGATCACTGCGTTATGAATTGACTAGTCAATAAAATCGGACAATTTGTTAAAAAAAAAAGTTTTGAAGCGAGTGGGAATCGAACCTAGAACCTTTGGATTGCAAGTCAATCACCGTACCAACTGAGCTAACAGAGAAGACACTGAAGTAGATCAAACTTTTCTTTATCTAAATTTACTACTATAAGCACATGCCGCAAAGATCAGGTGAAAGTCATCAGCATTTCCGGAACTCGAGATGCGGGCCGCCCGCTGTCGAACCACCTTAAGTTACAATTAAACTATTTCTGTAACACTATTATGCCTGGATCATGTAATGGACTCTCACTGCGTGCTTGCTGGAAGAGTTCGCTATAGATAAATGCTGGCGGTATAAAGACACTTCCGTGGTTATCCATGTAACATAACATTGCAGATGATTATTAAAAACAATGTCTTACAATATTAACCCATGTGTGCCCGTGATCCCATATATGGGACATAGGCAAACAGTGTAGACTCTGACCAGACGCCGCATATACTGTTTGCTGATAGGAATTTCAATATAAAACAAAAGAAAAAAAGAAACTTTTGACCAGGCATCCGTTTGATAAAAAAATGACTAATCCAATATAAAACATTAAAGAATCCACTGGGCGCAAATGGGTTAATTGCAGTGGGTCTCAAGATAACCTAGTATTGACGAATTAGTTCAACCTCTAGAAACGAAATCGTTCATGTATCCACACAGTCCTTCATTCATTCATTCATGTACAGTTGGGGAAACAGCAAACGAAACGCAAACGAATCGCAGTAAAATGGAGAAAATGACAACTTTTCGACGATTCTGAATATTTATCTTAATCTGAGTGGCATACAGTTTGAAGCCCGATCAGACGCCTGGTGACCCGGCGTCTGATCGGGTTCCAAACGGTTTGCAATGGAAATAATAGCTTTAGCGTAAACGCGTTTATTGGGAAAGACCAACGTTTTCTCCACTGTATTAATGCATCTTTTGAATAGCAGAAAACATGATTTAAACACGTGAGCTCACTTATTTTCCAAGAAAATGAACCACATTACTTTACGTAGAAACGCCATAATTTTAGCTTTAAGATGATTAATTTTGGTAATTAATAGTCCGACACCTTCATATACCATATAATATGACCCATATTTGTCTGTTCGCATACTGACAGCAGCTAAGTTCACTTTATTCATGAATAATGCATTTTTTTTTCAGAATTAACCCTCTCACCGCGGATTTTGCAATAAGTTTTAACCCAGATCAGACGCGTTACGCGGCGTCTGATAAGGATCCAAAATGTGTTACACTCGTTTCGATATGTTGTCGCTCAATGTGCTTTAAACTCTGTTATTCTTTCCCGTTTAAACGCAAACGTACGCAAACGCAAATCACTAAAACGTAGAAAAGTACAATTTTTGGACAATTCTGATAATTCATGTTTATCTTGGTGGCAAACAGTTTGGAGCCTGATCAGACGCCGGGTTACCCGGTGTCTGATCTGGCTCCAAACTGTTTGCACTGAAAATAATAGTTTTAGCGTAATCGCGTTTATTGGGAAAGAATAACACATTCTCCACTGTACTTTGAAAGAATAATTTAGATTACAGTTTTAGACGGTATAAGTGTGGAGAAAGATTTAAAGCAGATGATTAAAATGATTGTCGAAAGGGTTTATAAGATACATTCATACGTTACGAAGTTGACCCATTTGTGCCCAGTGGATTCTTCCATGCTTATATATTGGATTGGTCCATTTTTTCTCTAAGGGTTAACTGGTCTAAATTTTCATTTTCGTTTTGTTTTATATTGAAATTCATTTTAGCAAACATTGTATACTCTGATCAGACGCCGCATGATGCGGCGTCTGATCAGAGTCTACATTGTTTGCCTATGTCCCATATATGGGATCGTGGGCACAAATGGGTTAATACGAACCCTTATCATGTAAAAGGATAAGAACACTTACTATAGTATCGGCAAAATGTTTGGGTCCTAAATTCCTAATTCAAGATATTCGAGCCTACAGCGGTGAAAAGCTTACTTATAGTAAGTCACCATGACTATAACCACAAGGTTACGAAGGCCCGTTTGTGTCCAGCTCAGCGCCAAAGGTTATAAAGCATTTGAGAACGATCTCAGACTCAACTCGAAAGCTTTATAAACTTGGATCCTGGACTTAGTTCGCATATCGTCTTCCAGCTATGATCTTGCCCAGTGTTCATGTAAAAAAGCGTTTGAGTTGAGTTTGAGTGTGTTCTCAAGCATTTGATTGGTCAAATTTGAGCCTAGGCTCAAATTTGACCAATCGAATGCTTGAGAACGACTTAAGACTCAATTCAAAAGCTTTACAACCTTGGACCCAGGCTCTTTTCTCTGCTTGGTCATGTGTTTCGTACGGTTGTCCGTTTCTTCTACAGCGCTCCCTCCCTACAACGGCCCTCCCAAGATCGACTTCCTCCTTGCAACGACCCTTGTCGCTGGTCCTCAAACATGACATCATGTTCAACTTATTCACGGCTGCATTGTCGTCTGCTTAAAAGTGTTGTCTGCTTTTTTTCTGGAAGCTCGTAATTGACATTTTGACAGTGAAAAACTAAATGACGAACAGTTTGAATCCAGATCAGACGCCGCGTAACGCGGCGTCTGATCTGTATTCAAGCTGTTTGCAATTGTAAGCCAATTTACCTCCCTTTAACGACTCTCCCCGAACAACGCACACACTTTTAGTCTCCCGTTGGATGTCGTTGTAGAGAGGGAGCGATGTGTTCCAAAGAATAGCACATTGTCTCTCATGCTTCTGCATTGGAGGTATAGTATCGATAGGGTCAACACTCTCTGGCTGCTTTTTTAAGTTTCTATTTTCCTAAATGTATGGTTTTTATGGATTTACCTTCTTTTTCTAATGGTTGTTGCTCATTTGTGAAACAGAAAACATGTTATACTCACTGTCTCTACAATTCCATCACATTCTTGTAAACATGTCTACTTAAGTACATTGTACAAGGGCTGTCCAAGAGCATCGTAGACTTTCGTAATAAAATTGTTCTGCGAAAGAGCATAGACACCAACACTCAATATGTGTAAACAGGTTTATGTATCCCTGTGTGAAGTTTTAACCCACTTGTGCCCACGATCCCATATATGGGACATAGGCAAACAGTGTAGACTCTGATCAGACGCCGCCTTATGATAAAAAACGGACTAATCCAATATAATTATAAACATGGGAAACCTGGTTTAAATGCCACTTAGGTTGCGATCCTACAGCCCGTCTCACAAAACGTCGTACGACAAAACGGTCGTAAGGCAAAACTTTAAAATACTTCTTATTTCTCCATCTAATACTGTCTTGTAATATCTTTTTGGAATCGTCTTTTCAAGACGATTCCAAAGAAATGTTACAAGACAGAATTAGATGGAAGAAATAAATAATAATTAAGAACTTTAGAATCAGACTTACGACAGTATTTGTCGTGTCGAAGGATCTCTAGTCTTGTTGCTAGTCATTGTAAGATTTGCAGGAGGTTGAAGTACAGTGGAGAATCTGTTATTCTTTCCCGTTTAAACGCAAACGTACGCAAACGCAAAGCACTAAAACGTAGAAAAAAACAACTTTTGGACAATTCTGATAATTCTTGTTTATCTTGGTGGCAAACAGTTTGGAGCCTGATCAGACACCGGGTTACCCGGCGTCTGTTCTGGCTCCAAACTGTTTGCACTGCAAATAAAAGTTTTAGCGTAAACGCGTTTATTGGGAAAGAATAACAGATTCTCCACTGTACGACGTCTGATAAGATACTTTCACTCGGCATTTACTCATTTTTTGGTTGAACCGTTTCGGTTATTGGTTTCTTTGTAGCAAACAAGAAATTCACATGTTTTCATCGACAGTTAGGTGTCACGTATGGAGGTAATATACGATGGACAGTCACGTTACATAGATGGCCGGCTCAATGATATTTTTGTTTACTGACGATGAAAACCTGTGAATATTTTATTGGTAACAATGATTCTAGAGGGAAGCAGATTTTATCAGTGCCAATGTATATCTATTGCACTATATAACTGTTATGCTCGATTTTGTCAACTAAACGAGCGTACAGAAGTATCCAATGCTACAGTGGGGAATCTGTTATTCTTTCCCAATAAACGCGTTTACGCTAAAACTATTATTTGCAGTGCAAACAGTTTGGAGCCAGATCAGACGCCGGGTAACCCGGCGTCTGATCAGTCTCCAAACTGTTTGCCACCAAGATAAACATGAATATTCAGAATTGTCAAAAAGTTGTACTTTTCTACGTTTTAGTGTTTTGCGTTTGCGTACGTTTGCGTTTAAACGGGAAAGAATAACAGATTCTCCACTGTAACAATGATTCTAGAGGGAAGCAGATTTTATCAGTGCCAAACGTGTATATCTATTGAACTATAAAACTGTTATGCTCGATTTTGTCAACTAAACGAGCGTACAGAAGTATCCAATGCTATATCGGCACAGGACGCATCCATGTCCTTACGCAAGAAACTTCGCCGTTCAAATGGGTACACGCATGCAGTAACTGTTGAAATTATATGATTACAAGTTGGTTTTATGTTATTGTTTTATGGAAGGGTATTATGTTAGCTAAACAGAAATGCAAGCAAAGTGTTGTTTCATCAACTATTATTCACGATGTGACACTTTTTGTTTAGGTAGGCTGAGAATAAGTTGAAAATCCATTGTTCCCCTTTTTCTCTATATATAGATCTACCCTTTGTTAAAATTTGTTTGAAATGATTCGTGTCAGGGCCCTGTGGACTGTACATTCGCGGCTGCACCTCGCTCAATCGGACTTCAACTTGAATGGGGTTTGGGGTAATTTTAAGACAACTGGTTGTTTAATGCACAATGAGCGTAGTACAGAAAGCTCCTTGGATATTTATTCTTGCGTTAATCCCATTAATAAAGTCATGCTTTGTATCCGTATAATGATTTTGTAAGACGCTTCAGATATAAAGCGGATACGTCTTTCTTTTAAAGGGAAAAATTATATCTCTTTATATATTCTAAAACACTGTTTGATATGCATGCAACACGGTATGCATGGTTGGAGGACACTCGAAAACTAATTTATGTAATATGATGCAATATTCCATCTCTGGCGACCTTGGCGTGTTAAAACAGTGGAGAATCTGTTATTCTTTTCCGTTTAAACGCAAACGAAAAGCAAAGCACTAAAACGTAGAAAAGTATAACTTTTGGATAATTCTGATAATTCATGTTTATCTTGGTGGCAAACAGTTTGGATCCAGATCAGACGCCGGGTTATCCGTAGTCTGATCTGGTTCCAAACTGTTTGTAAATGAAAATAATAGTTTTAGCGTATACGCGTTTATTGGGAAAGAATAACGGGTTTCCCCTGTACCGTCGGCCTCAAAATTGCCCTAGGCTTTTATTTGTCAAATTATGATGGTGTATGTTTTGAATAAACAAACATTTAAGTGAAGCTTGACCAGATGCCGTGTTACTCGGAGTCTTATGTGGACCCAAATTCACCCAATCATTTTGCAGATATTTGTCAATTCGAATTCAGTACTGTGACCCCTTCACTGTCATGACATCATCAGTTTAAACAATAATCGTCTGCTTTATTTTTTTAAAATTTGAATTTTAAGCATTTTGAAATTGAAATGAGTGTCAAACAATTTGGATTCTGACCAGAAGCCGCGTTTCGCGGCGCCTGATAAGGATCAAAACTGGTTGCATATAACGACTGTATTCAGGATAAAGCAGTGAAGGTGTTGATTTGACTTTGCAGACGACAATTTCAATGCAAATGACGTAACGACAGGGGAAAAGCAATTAACATAACATCTGCTACGAAATTGTCTTCTAACAAATTACGTCAATCTATTAAAGCCTATTAGTTCTTAGCTTATCAATATTCGGTTCAAAAAGTTTGGGCATTGATCAGACGCCGAGTTATTCGGCGTCTGATCAGGATCCAAACTGTTTGTAAATAGCTGTCAGCCGATGTGAACCTTGTTAAAGGTTTTAACTAACCTAGCAGGGTAATTAAAATGCATGACAGATAACAAATGGCGGTCGACAGAAAGTGCTTATTCAGTGTACTCCTTAAAAGATGAAAGAGGTGTCCCCGCTATTGTTTATGAGCTGTGTCACTTGGAAAACTGCATACAGTAGAGAAGACGTTATTCTTTCCTAATAAACGCGTTCACGCTTAAAATAATATTTCAATTGCAAACAGTTTGGAGTCAGACCAGACGCCGGGTAACCCGGCGTCTGATCAGGCTCCAAACTGTTTGCCACGCATATAAAAATAAAAAGTCAGAATTGTCAAAGGGCTGTCTATTTCTACATTTTATTGTAATGCGTATACGCATACATGCGTTTCGTTTGCGTTTTTGTTTTTACATGTAAGTAGTCAGCGGTTTTTTAGCTTTTACAAACAATGAAGATATCGAATAGACACAGTGAATTAAAGAGACTAATGACTTTTGTAAACACTGTCATCCTTTTCCCGCCGTAATAGAAACTGCTTTGAAATTGTCGTCTGCAAAATTTGTGAAATTCTAAAATAGAAGAAACTTAAACACGGTTGTCAAACAGTTTGGATCCAGATCAGACGCTGCTTGGATTTGGATGCAAACTGTTTGGCCGCCTTTAACTTTCTTCTGTTTTAGAATTTCACAAATTGTTTCAAATACCAACCATATCGTGATCGGCAAGATAAAAGTTGGTTGGTAATAATATGCATTTATGTTTATTAATGATAATAAATGTGCATGTTGTCATTCAATGTTTTGTCATGTATTGTCTTGAATTGATATATCATTGTATATATGTAATGCGAAATATGTCATGTTAAAGTAACAATAAAATATTTCAAACTTGAATCTACATGACTACATGAAACAGGCTGACGACCTTAATTAACCCATTTGCACCCAGCGGATTTTCCATGCTTATATATGTCAAAAATTATATCAGCAAATAGTGTAGACTCTCATCAGACGGCGCATTATGCAGCGTCTGATCAGAGTCTACACTGTTTGCTTTTGACACAAATGGGTTGAAACAGGCGATAGTTTAACACATAGGACACGAATAGAAATACACAATGTTTTTTAATTCATTGACCCTTCAAATTGAAAATTCCAAATTCTAATTAAGTTTGTTACTATTTTGCAATATATTGCACAAATGAAACACATCCTGTAAGAGCCCTCTGATATGGGTCTACACTATTTGCATAGGACAAGATACTCTTTTGTAAATGACGCGTATATACAGTGGAGAATGTGTTATTCTTTCCCAATAAACGCGTTTACGCTAAAACTATTATTTCCAGTGCAAACAGTTTGGAGCCAGATCAGACGCCGGGTAACCCGGCGTCTGATCAGGCTCCAAACTGTTTGCAACCAAGATAAACAAGAATTATCAGAATTACGTACGTTTGCGTTTAAACGGGAAAGAATAACAGATTCTCCACTGTAGGACAAGATACTCTTTTGTAAATGACGCGTATATACATAGTCTAGTATAGTGCATTTACTAAATTCTGCATTACGTAACCGTGCTTTGGGGTATGGGTTAATACTAATATGAATTCACATGCACAATTATTGACCGTGAGGCGACAATTATTGTTGTTTAAATTACAGTGGAGAATCTGTTATTCTTTCCCGTATAAACGCAAACGTTCGCAAACGCAAAACACTAAAACGTAGAAAAATACAACTTTTGGACAATTCTGATAATTCTTGTTTATCTTGGTTACCCGGCGTCTGATCTGGCTCCAAACTGTTTGCACTGCAAATAATAGTTTTAGCGTAAACGCGTTTATTGGGAAAGAATAACAGATTCTCTGTATTTTTCATTTTTTTTTCAGGAACGTGTCCAACAGATTGAATTCAATTAAGACGGTGAGTTATTTCGCTTCTGATCAGGATCGAAATTCTATGGACAATTAGCATAAATTTGCCCGTACAGCATGTAAATGGCAGAAAATTAACTCTTCGAATCCGGGACGAGAGTTTTATAGATAATTTTAACAGTTTTAACACTTTGCCTGATGTGCGCAACCTTACTTTTTCTTGCAATCATTTTGGATTAAGGTTATTTTGCATAAAAATGTATAAATATAAATTTTGCAGACGATATCACAGCATGATAAGAGTTAATTCAGATCAGGCGCTCAGTTAAACGACGTTTGATCAAGATTCAAAAGGTTTTGTATTTGAGATCGAACATTAGAAAGTATATATACAGTAAAGCCCTCTATATTAGTAGAGGGCATTTAAAAATTTTGGGGGAAAAAAATGCACAGAAATGATTTTTGTGTTTTCATATGCTCCAATATGTACCGAATGACAGAAAAAAAGTCTACGAAAATCAAACGATGCGAAATATGATTTTTTGGGGTAAAATGGTTGAATTGATAAACGAAAATGATAATTTTTGGAATTTCCATACTGTGACCCTAGGTATTAACATAAAGGCTTCAAATCTACATATTAGACTGGCAGTTATATCCACTGTGGCATAGTACTAATTAGGATATATAAAACTTTCAAATAATGGTTCTTTTTGGGTGAAAATCATGAAAATATTAAACAAAACCCCAATTTTTGGAGATTTTAGTAGAGCTTCCCTGGTGTCAAACATCAAAATAAAGGAAAAGATGCACAGAAATAGTTTTTGTGTTTTCATATGGTAGAGCATGTACCAAATAACCGAAGAAAAATCTAGGAAAATCAAACTATGCGAAATATGTTTTTTGAGGCAAAATTGTTGAAATAATAAATGAAAACGCCAATTTTAGGGATTTCAGTACTGTGTCGTTGGTTATCATTATAAAAGCTCCAAATTTACAGGCTAGATACTTATACATATCTATTGTGAAATAGTACTATTAAGGATAGCTTAAACTTTGAAAAATGAATTTTGGGGTAAAATTGTTGAAATAATAAATGAAAACACGAATTTTTGGGATTTCCCTACTGTGAACGTGGATATCAATATAAATACACCAAATATGCAGGTTAGACAAAAAATCATTTTTACTGTGTAATGGTACTAGTAAGGATAAATAAAACTTTAAAAAAACTGGCTTTTTGGGTTAAATTGTCAAAATGTTAAACCAAAATCACCAATTTTGGGGATTTTCGTAGACAATCCCTGCCATCAAAATCAAAAGTGATTTATGTGTTATCATATGCTTTATTATGTACAAACTAATAGAAAAATCATCTAGGAAAATCATACAATACCAAATATGGTGTTTTGGGGTAAAATCGTTGAAAAATAAAATGTAAACGAGCTTTTTGGGGATTTTACTACTGTGATGGTGGCTATTAAAATAAAAGCTCCAAATCTACAGGTTAAACAAATATTCAATTGCGCTGTAGAATGGTACTGATAAAGATGAATAAACTGTCAAAAAACTGATTTATGCAGTAAAGTTGTTATAATAATTAAACAAAAAAACACCAATTTTCGAGATTTTAGCAGAGATCTCCTGACCTGAAAATTCCAAATAAAGCCTTATAAGCAAATAAAGGGAAAAGTATTGAGAATTGATTTATATGTTTTAGTATGTTTCAATATGTATTAAATAACAGCAAAATAAAGGAAACTCCAACAAAGCCAAATATGACTTTTCGGGGTAAACTGGTTAAAAAAGTTTAAGATATAAATGTAAAAGCTTCAAATTTACAGGTAAGACACATTATACTTTGTACTGTAGGCTATACTCACTCTGATTTGGGTCCTCAAATGATATATATTCCTGTTCCGCATACAACTAGAGAATATATAACTTATTTGTGCATTTGAAGCTTTACTGGTCATATCCACAGTCATATAGTCAAACAACTGGGCTTGACGTGTCAACGGTCAGCAGAGTCCATTTTTAAGGAGAGCAGCATTCCGCATGTTCTCCGACCATTTTCATACAATCAAAATTAGTATAAATATTAGATACAAATGAAGGCGATATTATTGTTAGCACTTAGAGCAGTAGGTAAATATAGGTACACAGAGTGTATTGCGATAGAATTATTTTAATAAGCGTAGGTTCGAATCCCGCGTCGACCTCAAACTTTTTTTAATCTAAAATGAATTATCTAATTTCATACTGTGTGATTATACTAACCATTTATACACATGTTCGTCAAATTTATGGCAGGGGTGCATGGATTTCTAGCCCTATATCAGCCATACTTTCAAAAAACAAATTAATGAAAAAATATGAATATCAATATAAGTTTTAGTCACTTTCTTCATGAGGCTTTCTGCATTCCTTAATGCAATGTAATTATATAATCTTTAATATTGTTTTGGCAAAACAATATCATAGGTTGCTGCGAGATTCGAACCAGTGCTTGATAAAATGTTATCCGATCATATACTTCTACCTACGTCTTATCCATTACGTTATGTTTCCAATAACTAATTCGTTTATTTGTACCGATAACCAAACCTTTTCCTTTAAAACTTGACACGGGGACATCTGAAATGCTGATCTCCCTTATAAATGGACTCGGCCACCCTTTGACACGTCATACCTAGTTGTTTGACTATAGTAATGAAATTCAAAATGGTAGTTATCCTTACTTATAAAAAGTTTCCATTTATATATTTGTCTTAACTATATTTTTAAGTTTTACATTCATGTTATATTGCTGTAACAATATACTGAAGATATTGTCTTTTTGTTTAACTATTATAAGTTATACATGTATATTACTTCATTGAAACTTATATAACTATGCTAACAAATACACTGTAGTGCCTTGATGGTCACATCCAATGCCACTGTAAAAATCCTCAGTGAAAACTGTTTTCGTTTAACTTATATCTTATCACCAAAATTTATTAATTTTAGAAATCATAATTTATTTGTACTAGTGCTATAGGCTTTATTTCATGGTGCCTGTTGCCTTTTAAATGGGTTTGGAGCTTTTTTAATCATATTTAAAGTCACAACACATTAAAAACATGTGTCTGTTTAAATGTTTTACCGGTTGATTTGTCTTTACTTTAACTAAGCTACATTAAAATGGTGTATGTGTGTAAGTTATAGACTTTGAATGTTTGGTTTCATATCTAAGGTCACCGTAGTGAAGTGAAAAGATAAGGGTTTTCATTTTAAAGCTTAATTCATCCTTAATAGTACAAGGCTACAGTGCACAGTAATATGTATATTACCTGTACATTTGTAGTTGCTATATTCCTGTCTAAGGCCATAGTGTGGAATTTCCAAAAACATGCATTTACATTAATTGTTTTAATCAGTATACCCCAAAATTTATATTTGGCTTTGTTGGATTTTCCTAGATTGTTTTACAAACAAGTATTGGTGATTTTGGTTTAATATTTTGATAATTTTACCCCAAAAAACAGTTTTTTGAAACCTTTATTTATCCTAACACGGACCATTCTAAAGTAGAAATGAATATGTGTCTAGCCTGGATATTTGGAACTTTTATAGTGATATCCATGGTCACAGAAAGGAAATCCCAAAAATTAGCTTTTCAGTTAATATTTCAACCATTTTACCCAAAAATCATATTTCGGATTCTTTGATTTTCCTACATTATTTGTCTGTTATTTGGTACATATTGAAACATATCATTACTGATAAATCAATTATGTGCATCTTTTCCATTAGTTTGATTTCAATCTCAAAATCTGTCAAAAATCCCCAAAATATGAAATTTTGGTTAAATAATTTTACGATTTTACCCCCAATTTTTTTTTAACCCTTTACCTGATAGCCTATATCTATTATTGAATATAGGTGACTTCTTAAAGCAGGCTGAAAGTAAAGCAGAATGTGCCCTAGGGCACATTCTGCTTTACTTTCAGCCTGCTTTAAGTTAATATCTGCTAGTATATAGAACATATTTCTTATAGTACATATTCATGACAGTATAAAATGGAACTATTTTCTTTGGCGGATGAATAAAATGAATGCGCTAAAAGTCGCTCCTATAAGGGAAAGGGTTAAAGTTGTATTTATCTTAACTAGGGCCATTCAACTGTAGACATGAATATTTGTGCAGCCTGTAGATTTCGAGATTTTATATTGGTATCCTTGATCACAGAAGGGAAATCCCAAAAATTAGTGATTTTAGTTATTATTTAAACCATTTTACCCAAAATCATATTTTGCATCGTTTAATTTTCCTAGACTTTTTGTCTGTTATTTGGTACATATTTAAGCAAATAATAACATATAAATCAACTCTGTGCACCTTTTCCTTTATTTGCTTTTAGATGTCAGGGTCTGTTTGAAATCCTCAAAATTTGTGTTTTTTGTTTGATATTTTGACAATTTCACCCTAAAAATCAGCTTTTTGAAAATTTTATTTATCTTAACAAGTACCAATCCACAGTTTACACGAGTATTTGTATAGCCTGTAGATTTCGAGCTTTTATATCGATATTCTCCATCACAGAAGGGAAATCCCAAAAATTAGCGATTTCAGTTATTATTTCAACCATTTTACCCAAAAAACATAGTTTGCATTGTTTGATTTTCCTAGACTTTTTGTCTGTTATTTGGTACATATTTAAGCAGATAATAACGTATAAATCAACTCTGTGCACTATTTTCTTTACTTGCTTTTAGATGTCGGGGTCTGTTTAAAATCCTCAAAATTTGTGATTTTGGTTTAATATTTTGACAATTTAACCCCAAAACATTTTTTTGAAAATTTTATTTATCTTAACAAGTACCATTCCACAGCTGACATGAATATTTGTCTAGCCTGTAGATTTCGAGATTTTATATCGATAGCCTCGAGCACAGAAGGGAAATCCCAAAAATTAGCGATTTCAGTTATTATTTCAACCATTTTACCCCAAAACCATATTTCGCATCGTTTGATTTTCCTAGACTTTTTGTCTGTTATTTGGTACATATTTAGGTAAATAATAACATATAAATCAACTCTGTGCACCATTTCCTTTATTTGCTATGAGATGTCAGGGTCTGTTTGAAATCCTCAAATTTGTGATTTTGGTTTAATATTTTGACAATTTCATCCCAAAAATCAGTTTTTTGACAATTTTATTTATCTTAACAAGTACCATTCCACAGCTGACATTAATAGTTGTCTAGCCTGTAGATTTCAAGCTTTTATATTGAATTCTACGATCGCAGTTTGGAAATCCCAAAAATTCGTGCTTTCACCTATTATTTTAGCCATTTTACCCCAAAAATCATATTTCGCATCGTTTGATTTTCCTAGACTTTTTTTTTGTCATTCAGTACATGTTGGAGCATATGAAAACACAAAAATCAATTCTGTGCATTTTTTTTCCTTTATTTCGATTTTTGACGTTAGATGCCCTCTACTATATTGACGACTAAATTGTGTCAACTATAAGTTGTTTAATACAGGTGACTGCTTAAAGCAATGTTAAAGCGAAACAGAAAGCTCCTACAGGAGCTTTCTGTTTCACTTTCACATTGCTTTAAGTGCAGAGTCTGTTGATCAAAAGTCCCTAGTTCTGGAGAACAAAACATAAACAACCTAAATAATTTGTATTCTTAGATTGCAACTTTATTTGTAAAGTTGTAAACCCTTTCTTTTCAGTCCTTCTTTTTTACAGCATTTTTACTCTTGTTTACATTATACTTGTGTGTGTCGGAAAATAGCTGATACAGGCAATGTTTATTGTTATATTGTATCCGAAGTTAAATAAATCTTCTTGTATCTTGTCACCTTTCCTTTTTAGTGGTCGTAATAGAGTGGTTCTACTGTATTAATAAAGACAGGAGTGGGTACATGTACAGTGGAGAATGTGTTATTCTTTCCCAATAAACGCGTTTACGCTAAAACTATTATTTGCCGTGCAAACAGTTTGGAGCCAGATCAGACGCCGGGTAACCCGGCGTCTGATCAGGCTCCAAACTGTTTGCCACCAAGATAAAGATGAATTATCAGAATTGTCCAAAAGTTGTTCTTTTCTACGTTTTAGTGCTTTGCGTTTGTGTACGTTTGCGTTTAAACGGGAAAGAATAACAGATTCTCCACTGTAACTGTTCACCATACAGTAGACATTACTTTGAGCAGACGATAGTTTTCATCGATTGAAAAATTAAAATAAGCCTTTTGGTAAGCCATTTGAAATGCATCAAATCGCTTGAGTTGAATATTATTTAACCGGTTACCCCATAGCCTGTTTCTAGTCAGTAAGTGCAGATGGCCACTTAAAGCAGGTTAAAAGTGTGGCAGAATGCGCCTTGAGGTGCATTCTGCTTAAATTGCAAACTGCTTTATGCAATCATCTGGTACATGTAGAATGTAGAAAACATTTCATTTGATACATATTCATGACTGTATAAAAAGGAACTATCTTCTTCATTAAAGTAATACAGTGGAGAATCTGTTATTCTTTCCCGTTTAAACGCAAACGTACGCAAACGCAAAGCACTAACACGTAGAAAAGAACAACTTTTGGACAAGTCTGATAATTCTTGTTTATCTTGGTGGCAAACAGTTTGGAGCCTGATCAGACGCCGGGTTACCCGGCGTCTGATCTGGCTCCAAACTGTTTGCACTGCAAATAATAGTTTTAGCGTAAACGCGTTTATTGGGAAAGAATAACAGATTCTCCACTGTACGTAAAATGCGTAAACAGGTGCATTTATGAAGTAATGACTTAAAATAGTGTAGCATAGGTCCACTAGATGTCTCTATCAAATGTTTACATAGGCATTCCATTTACGTTAACCTTCTACACCCAAAGCAGGATTCATGCAAACTAAGACTGTCTTGGGGAAAAAACTTATTATAGATTTAATAATCAATACCCTAAGATATTAGTGTCAGAATGTCAAACAGTTTTGATCCTGATGAGAGGCCGAGTTACTTCGCCCCTCATCTGGATCCAAACTGTTTGTAAATGCTATAACTAACTCAGCAATCGATTGCTAAAAGTTATACGCGTTGTCACGTGATGTGGAAGTATATACGTCATAGGGGAGTCGTTCACTTTGATCATTCGGGAAATAAATCAAGGAAAAAAACAAACTCGCCTGACATCAAGTGCATTTATTTACATCTATCATTCAATCAACGTTCAACAGATGGGAATCAATGAAATAAATAATTGATGAATGTTGCTGATCAATAAACATTGCATTGTTTACAACTACAGTGACTATGGTAGCACAACAATAAACAACCTTTCTTTCATCTCAATACACACTTTGCACGAACGAATTACGCGTGCACCTTGATAGAATTAAACCTTAAAGAAAAATATGCATGCTCATGTACATTGTAGCATTTAGGACAAGCGGTAGCTCAATGCAGCAAAAAGTCTTACTTTTGCCCTGTATTAAGCGTTCACATGTATATAACTCTTTGCATACTAGCTGCGGATATGTCATACAGAGCTTACCTTTGCGAACAAATTTGAAGAGAAATGTAGAAAATTCTATTTTTAGAACTATAGCAGACAACATTTGTTGCAGACGAAAATGTGTCCTTCACACGAAGAGTTAACGCCTCATAAGTATTTTGTATCCATTGGTTGCTTAAAACCTTCACTACTATGACGTCATTTGCTATAAGTTTGTTTTTTAAAGAAAAAATTACAAGAGTATTATCGTATACAGTGTCAACATTATAGATCCTAAAAGACGCAATACGCGGCGCCTGGTCACGATTCAAACTGTTTGCAAATAGCTTTTGTACTCAGAGTAAGGCATTGAGGGAATTAACACATTACCCCTAAGCCTGTTTCTAGTGTCGAAAGTAGGTGACCACTTAACCCTTTCCCTTATAGAAGCGCCTTTTAGCGCATTCAGTTTATTCCTACGCTGAAGAAAATAGTTCCAATTTAATCAGTCATGAATATATATTATAGGGATTATTTTTTATATATTCAAGCACATAATAGCTTAACGCAGGCTGAAAGTAAAGCAGAATGCGCATTAATGCGCATTCTGCTTTACTTTCAACCTGCTTTAAGTAGTCACCTATCTTCAATATTAGAAATAGGCTATCAGGTAAAGGGTTAAAGCAGGCTAAAAGTAAAGCAAAATGCGCCCTAATGCGCATTCTGCTTTACTTTCAGCCTGCTTTAAGCTATCATCTGCTAGGATATAGAAAATATTTCTTATAATACATATTCATGACTGTATATATTCGAACTATTTTCCTCAGTGGAGGAATATATCAAAGGCGTAAAAAGGAGTTTTTATGGGGTAATGGGTTAAAACATGTTTTACTGTAAAAAAGGGTTTACAAGATCTCGTTCAACGCGGAGCAATATTGTCTGCTACATGTGTCATCATTTACTTTGCGTAGTTTCAAGTATGTAGCCAGATCTGTGGCCCGTTTCTTTAAGCTTTGAACGACAAAGATAAATCAGAAATTAATGTATTTTAAAGTTTTGACTTACGACCGTTTTTGTCGTACGAAGTTTAATGAAACGGGCCTCTGCAGCCGATCTGGTCGATTTCTTAGCCAAGGGTTCAAAAGATTTTGCTATTCATAAAAACTATATTCTGTGAACTAAGGCGAACATAAAACTGAAAAGAACCACACCAGATTAAACTTACGTATTGACTTTAAAGAATATTCTCATGAATAGTAATGAACAAAGCTGTATATGAGTAAACTACATATATTGCATTGCCAGCATCGTATACATGTACCAAGTCTTCGCCGCTTTTGCAAACTTCAGTACATTATACAGTGGAGAATCTGTTATTCTTTCCCGTTTAAACGCAAACGTACGCAAACGCAAAGCACTAAAACGTAGAAAATAACAACTTTTGGACAATTCTGATAATTCTTGTTTATCTTAGTGGCAAACAGTTTGTAGCCTGATCAGACGCCGGGTTACCCGGCGTCTGATCTGGCTCCAAACTGTTTGCACTGCAAAATTAATAATAGTTTTAGCGTAAACGCGTTTATTGGGAAAGAATAACAGATTCTCCACTGTATCCGATATATCGTTACAATGGAAAAGACGTTGGTTTCCCCAATAAACGCGTTAATAACGATAAAACTACCATTTTCATTGTAAACAGTTTGGGATCTGTTTGCCATTTAGAATAATATGGATAGTCAGAGTTGTCGAAAAGATGTTACATGTATTTACTCCGTTGTAGTGTCAAGCGGGTGAGTTTCGTTTGCGTTTAAACGGAAATAATAATGTATTCTCCTGAACCTTTCATGTTTGAATGTATTAACCTTTATGATTAAGCACAGAGAATGAGATGACTGCCAAGTTTGATCTTCACTGTGTTGTACAGTGGATAATCTGTTATTCTTTCCCGTTTAAACGCAAACGTACGCAAACGCAAAGCACTAAAACGTAGAAAAGAACAACTTTTGGACAATTCTGATATTTCATGTTTATCTTGGTGGCAAACAGTTTGGAGCCTGATCAGACGCCGGGTTACCCGGCGTCTGATCTGGCTCCAAACTGTTTGCACTGCAAATAATAGTTTTAGTGTAAACGCGTTTATTGGGAAAGAATAACAGATTCTCCACTGTACTCCTATACATCTGTTGTTGTTGTTTTTGTCCTGGTACGACTCAAACAATATAATGGTAATCGCCAACACAGCCATTCTCACACTTGGTGTACGTACATGCATCAATCCAAACTGACGTTCAATCTGAGTTCGATTCATTTGTTCACATATTTGCACGCATGACTAGTCTTAGCATCCGGTCATACAGTAGAGAAAACGTTATTCTTATCCGTTTAAACACAAACGAAACGCAAACGCAGTGCATTGAAACAAGTAAAATGACAACTTTTTGACAATTTTGACTACTCATATAAAACTTAGTGGCAAACAGTTTGGAGCCTGATCAGACGCCGGGTTACCCGGCGTCTGATCTGGTTCCAAACTGTTTGCAATAGAAATAATAGATTTAAGCGTAAACGCGTTTATTGGGAAAGAATAACGTTTTCTCCACTGTACCATCTATATACATGTCTTATGGAAAGCAATAATTTAGGATAACTATTATTGTCACCTCATCGTCTTTGTAAAATATTGCCGACTGCATTGGTTCTGAATTACGATTTTATACGCTTAACTGAAGAACCATCGCACTTATTATCAAACAGTTTGGATCTTGATCAGACACCGTGTCACTCGGCGTCATATCTAGATCTAAACTGTTTGCAACAGGTCTGTACATGCGCGGTTGGCAGTGAATGTATTTTAGGCAATATGCGTGGCTTTTGTGATGCACTGTTTTATGAAGTTGCAACACGTGGTGATTTTGTAAACATGTAGTTGGCCGGGGCAACCTCGATGACCAGATCGAAGTATTGAATTCTCATTCGAAGTGTCTCGGAAGATTATCCTGTGTCGTCCTTCTTCGGAACATGTCGGATGATAACCGAGAAGTTGCGATTTACGGCAGCTTGGCATGGAATGTGTGTTCCAAAGAGAAACCCTGAAAAGAGAATCGGCAATGGATAAGGTTAAGAAAAAGGAAACGTCAATATACTTAAGGTAGAGTACCCCTAATGCGATCGGAACAATGTCGGTCAATATCGGTCAGTTTACGAAAATGGCCGATCGCTGTGCGTACAGCTCCGATTTTGGGACCGATCTAACTAGGAATACTCATCCGTCACTGAATCTTAACAAAATTGTCCTTATGTATTACCTTCTAAAACAAGGGTTTTATTAAAAGTGGCTAAAATAATAAGTTTCAGATTTTAGCTTCATTAACAATTATACGCTGGAAACAGTGTACATATATCTTTAGAAAGCCATTTGATTTGTTTCTGCGCTGTAGTCTTATTTTTCTTAATTTCTAAGAATTTTTCTAAAGACATCCCAAAACTCTACGATCACATACAGGTGCCTGTTTTATAAAACTTCGTACGACAAATGTTGTTATAAGTCAGATTATAAAAGTCTCAATTATTATTTATTTCTCAGTCTAATCCGGTATTGTGACATCTCTTTGGAATCGTCTTGTAAAGACGATTCCAAAGAGATGTCACATGACATGATTTGATAAAGAAATCAGAAATTAAATGTATTTTAAAGTTTGAACGTTTTTGTCGTACGAAGTTTTATGAAACGGGGCCCCTGGTCCTTTTCAAAAGTAACTAAAGTCGGAATAGTCTATATGTACGTACATCTCAGTATAAAATGGGTTATAATTAAGTCAGTTATTATTCAAATTGCAATTCAATCTTTCGGTTCAGGCTTCTCTTGGGTCAAACAATTTATAGCAGGTTTTTTTTTTACATTCTAATTTTATATGGAATTTTCAACATCAAGTCGAACTTCAATGACGGGAACTTAGCGCATAATAAGAGATTTCTCCATTTTGATACTAAATACTTTTCATTTACTTTCAATCCACTTTAAGTATCTTTAATACTAGAAACATGCTTTGAGGCAATGGGTTAAACCAGGTTAGAGGTAGGCCTAAAGAATAAAGTTCCTCTTTTGCCAAAGTTTTGCCAAACTTCCAACTCTCTTGTAGCAACCAAATGTTTGAATCACCAGTAACAAGCTTACGTTTTAAATATTAAACCGGTATATATAAATTTACTCACATTTAATAGCACCATCTTAATCGAAGTAGTATTGGCATCAAGAATCAGACATGTATTCCTCCGCCATATCATGCACAACCTCTAGTCGATCATCCTCGCTACTTCCGGTTTCGTCACTGGACCGTGATGCAGCACTTCCGGCTGATCGTCGTGCCCATTTTAGTTCGTCTCCTTCCGGTACGATGTGTATTTCTCTGACGTCATTTTGATTGTGTTTTCTATGCAGAAAGTGGCGTTTTACAAATTTGTAGAACCTACCATTCTTTTTCTCCTGAAAATGAGGAAAGCAGAAATTTAAAGGTCAATATTCCATTAGGCTAACATGCAACAGAATATGAAAGTGGTATACATGTATGTAGTTGCTTCATGTATAGGTTCTGCAGTACCTTATCTTCAGAGATTCCACTACTACAGTGGAGAATCTGTTATTCTTTCCCGTTTAAACGCAAACGTACGCAAACGTAAAACACTAAAACGTAGAAAAATACAACTTTTGGACAATTCTGATAATTCTTGTTTATCTTGGTGGCAAACAGTTTGGAGCCTGATAAGACGCCGGGTTACCCGGCGTCTGATCTGGCTCCAAACTGTTTGCACTGCAAATAATAGTTTTAGCGTAAACGCGTTTATTGGGAAAGAATAACAGATTTTCCACTGTACTTCAAATACATGTAGCAGTTGTTTAATCATTAAACCCTAGTGAAGCTTATATACGTCATTTACAAACAGTGCACATGTACTGAGTACGTGTGCCCTATGCAAAAAAGAGTAGATCTAGATCAGAAGGCTCCTTTAGGAGCACTCTTATCATTGGGTCAATGAATTAATACGGCAAGATTGGCTGTAATGTTCACAATAGAATCAAATAAAACATCTCTACACGGGTTTAGTATAAGATTGAAGGAGGAAATAAAGTCGAATTCATGTACAGTTGGTGTGTTTTACAGGGCTGCCATTTCTCCGGATTTTTCCTAAATCTCCGGATTTTTTCCCAGTACATGGTAGCTTAAAGCAGGCTGAAAGTAAAGCAGAATGCGCCCTAAGGCGCATTCTGCTTTACTTACAGCCTGTTTTAAAAAGTCGCATGTCAACAAAACAAGAAAAAGGCTATGGGGTAAAGGTACGATTCGTAAAATCGCACTTTGGAAATCTTAGGATTTTTCAGGTCAACTTATGGCAGCCCTGGTTTTACTTATATAGGAGCTTACTAAACTTGTCTTTATTAAACAATTTCCTTCATACATGTATAAGACAACTCAGGGTATTCTATTGTGTAGTGTCTTAACACAAGATTGTCTATATTTTATTTTAAAACATGATGAGAGCAAAACGTTTTGCAATATTCAGTACATACACTGTATTCCTTTCAGCATATGATACATGTATACTATCGTTACAGTCTCTTTGTTCCCACAAGCAAATTGAAGAGTCAGTAACATTATGATACAGTGGAGAATCTGTTATTCTTTCCCGTTTAAACGCAAACGTACGCAAACGCAAAGCACTAAAACGTAGAAAAGAACAACTTTTGGCCAATTCTGATATTTTATGTTTTTCTTGGTGGCAAACAGTTTGGAGCCTGATCAGACGCCGGGTTATCCGGCGTCTGATCTCGCTCCACACTGTTTGTACTGGCAATACTAGTTTTAGCGTAAACGCGTTTATTGGGAAAGAATAACACATTCTCCGCTGTATGCGGGTGACTGCTTTACTCATTTACCCCTGATACATCATATGAACCATTCTAGTTTCAATTTATGTCTAGCGTCAATTTTGGACTACAGCCTTCCCTCTCTACAACGAAATCCAATGGGAGACACAACTTGTGTGCGTAGTTCGGATGGAGTCGTTATAGGGAGAGAAATAGGTTTACATTTGCAAACAGCTTGAATCCAGATCAGACGCCGCGTAACGCGGCGTCTGATCTGGATTCAAGCTGTTTGTCACTCGTCATTATATATATTCAATCAAAATGTTCACTTATATGTAACTTTGAGAAAAACAGCAGACAACAAATTTAAGCAGACGGCATTGCAGCCATGAAATGGTTGGACATAATTGTATTGTTTGGGGGAACAGCGGAAAGGGTCGTTATAAGGAGGGAGTCGTTGTTGGGAAGGCCGTTGTAGAGAGGGAACACTGTAGTTTCAATTTATGTCTAGCGTCAATTTTGGACTATTAAGGGTTGTTTATACATTATATTGCAATGGTTTGAAACAGTGCAGCCCCTGACCAGAGGGCTTAAATAGGACCCTCCGGTCTGGGTAAACACTAGTTGCTCGCCACATATACAGTGTGTATATGACGCGTAAACTCATCACTTTAGTATTCAATGGGTAAAAACAGGATGGTCTGTTGGTATAAGGTTTCCTCTTTCTGTGAACACTCACCCCTTTGAGTTTCTTTCCCGACTTGCTCGCCATGGCCTCTGGATGACATGGAATATCCACTGGTTCCTGAAACAGATTAAATACAGATTAACATACATCGTCAGATTTTCAAAACCTTGTGATTTTCAAAATTTTATTACTCTGCATTTGCCTTTCGTTTCTACCCTTTCCCCTATAGAAGCGACTTTTAGCGCATTCATTTTATTCATCCGCTGAAGAAAGTAGTTCCAAATTATACCGTAATGAATATGTGTCATATTTAATACTTTCATTATTCTAGCAGTTAATAGCTTAAAGCAGACTGAAAGTAAAGCAGAATGCGCCTTATGGCGCATTCTGCTTTACTTTCAACCTGCTTTAAGTAATCACATATCTTCATTACTAGAAACAATGCTATCAGGTAACGGGTTAAACGGAATAAAGTTACATTTTCCTATGTATTGGATCGGCATTGTCGCCTATCGCCCCGAGGTCCAGATCCAGCGCCCTGTGGATGTTCAGTAAAACCTATCTGTAGGCTAATTGATTGTTTCAAAGGTATATGACTGCTTAAAGCAAGGTTATGGTGAAACAGAAAGCTCGTAAAGGAGATTTCTGTTTTACTACATGTATTGCCTTACTTTAAGCAGTCATATGCCTTCAACACCTAATAATTCACACGATTTAGTGGTCATGATAGAGAGGTTTTACTGTAGCTATTTAGGCCAAATAGAAACATTATTCATGTAGAAAAAAATACATTAAATAAAACATGTTTCTTAATTGCCTTTGATAACGGTTCACTTGGTAAAGGCATTCATCTTATTTTATTGGTGTCGATACCTGTAATTGGGGACATGGAAGAATTGATTTAGTTGTTCATCAATAGAGAAGTTAGCATACATGTACTACATGTAGTTATTATTATGCACCAGGCAAACAACATTTTACAAACACTGTAGACCTCTTTAACTGCTGTTATACATGTACATTTATTGTCTTTTTAAAATGCCGTCTTGATGCATCTGTAAAGTTTAGACTATTGACATTTTGACTGAAGAAATACCTATACGGTGGGGGGATACTTTATTCTTTCCGAATAAACACGCTTATGCTTAAATCCTGATGTCATTTGCCAACAGTTTTGGAGCCAGATAAGACACATAATAACCCATTCTGATAAATATCGTAACGCGGTGTCTGATCAGTATCCAAAATATTTTACACGCGTTTCACACATTTCTTTAAGTCAAAATGCCTAAACTTTCATTTTGATAAATAAAAGCAGGAGAACAATGATTCCAGCAGGTGACGTTATGACAGTGAAGAGTTTACGTCTAAAACAACTGTTGTCTGGTACAGTGGAGAATCTGTTATTCTTTCCCAATAAACGCGTTTACGCTAAAACTATTATTTGCAGTGCAAACAGTTTGGAGCTAGATCAGACGCCGGGTAACCCGGCGTCTGATCAGGCTCTAAACTGTTTGTCACCAAGATAAACATGAATTATCAGAATTGTTAAAAGGTTGTTCTTTTCAACGTTTTAGTGCTTTGCGTTTGCGTACGTTTGCGTTTAAACGGGAAAGAATAACGTTTTCTCCAAGTTGTAAATGGTAAAAATTCTAGACCCAGACATATATGTATGGACTCTAGATCCATACTTTCGGCAAATGCTAGTCAAGTCAATCAATATCAGTTTAAAGGGCTCAAAACAATCATAGTGTACATGAAAGCTAAGCTTAAAATCGTGCCTTACATATTTTTCGCGTGATGTATTTTCGCGTAGATTTATTGTTTTGGCTATATGGCGCGTGCTCCCCTTCAATGAGTAGTCAAGCATATCAGTACAACAAATCAAATCATGTCTATCTATCTGAGTGATCGCCAAAACAATCATTCCAAAACATTTACAGATGAGAACACATTTAACCCTGTCGTCACCGAAGCCGCATAATTGCGACTTTGCAAACAGTTTGAATCCTGATCAGACGCCGCGTAACGCGGCGTCTGATCAGGATTCAAACTATTTGACACTCGTGTTGATATTTCTTAGGTCATTCTATCTTAAATCTGACTTTAGAACGTTCTTACAGACCACAATATTAAAAGCAGACGACAAAAAACGGTGCATGGGTAAAATTCATCCGATTAAGGGTTAAACGAAACCAAACGCAAAAGAATAAATTGTAGAAAATGAATGGTTCTTAAAAGGGTGGATGGTTTTATGTTCATCTGAATGGCAGCCAGTTTTGAGCCTTGTCAGAAGCCGGGTTTTCGTGTGTCTAATCTGACTCCAAACTGTTTGCAATGGAAATAATTGTTATAGCATAAACGCGTTTATTTGGAAAAAAACAACGTCTTCTCCACTGCAGCAAGTATGTTTACCCTTTAGTGAGCTGAGAGAGACTTGACTTATAAATATTTTAAAACAGTTTGGTTCGTGATCAGAGTAATGGTGAGCTGCAAATCTTATCGTTAGTTTTGTCAAAATACAATGTATCGCTAGCTTTAAACCTTTCTTCCACAGATTTCAACTTATTCTTTCACAAAACAACGTTGACTTACTGTTTTTCCATTCATTGTGTTGATTGTAATTGGCAGCTTAAAGCAAAGTGTAAGTAAAACAAAATGCCCGTTTAGGAGATGTCTGATTGCTGTAAGCAGTCATCTGTCTTAACACATTACTCCATAATTACGCCTTTTACGCCTTTAATTAATTCCTCCATGGAAGAAAATAGTTCATGTTTATACATTCATGAATGTGTACTGAAACATTTTTATATCCTAGTAGATTCTAGCTTAAAGCAGGCTGAAAGTAAAGCAGAATGTGCCTTAAGGCACATTCTGTTTTACTTTCAACATGCTTTAAGTAGTCACATATCTTCAATACTAGAATCAGGCCATAGGGTAATGTAGGTATCACTTTGGTCTTTGGAGAAAAGGGTTAGACCTGCGACAGCAACATTTATGGCGTTATATCTGGATGCAAGCTATATGCAAATGCCAGTCCATCTATATTGAAGGATATTAAAGTATTGTTTTGTTTCTTTATTTATTAACATTTAAGGACAACAGCATATTTAAAAACACATGAAAATCAAAATTCATATAAAATATATAAATAGTCTTGAATAAATCAGATTATAAAATACTTGTTTATATTTAGATTTTTTACCAATTTTAAGAGATAAATGGGCAGCATATGCATGCATACCCTTAACAGTGTTAACATTGTGCATGAGCTTAAATGATAAATTCTTAAGGCCAATTGATAACCCATTAAGCTAAGAGCTTACATTAGTATATCCAATGGGGTCGATGTTATCACCCGTTTACCTGACCCAGTGCTTGAATTCATTTAATACAAATAAATATTTCATCTATCAGATACCTGGGTGTTAAATTCAACATGAATGGAACTGCAGGTATAAATATGCTACCCCCTGTAGATTGGCGCTTTAAATCAATTTAACCCTTTAACTGCTGTAATATCGACTGTTTCACAATTGATGTGTGCTTGAATTGCTCAAGTTTGATTTTTGATATTTTGACCAAAGAGAGACTGACACTAGTATCAAAAGATTGGGATCTAGATCAGACGACGCGTGACGCGGCGTCTGATCTGGATCCAAAGTTTAAATTTTGCATTTATCAGCCAAGACGTGGTCGGCATTTTAAGGGTTAAAGGTTAATACATGTACATCATTTTTTGCAAGGGGTATAAAACTAATATCACACTACTACAAATGTTTCCCAATAAACACATTTATGCTAAAACTATCATTTCCATTGCAAATAGTTTGGAGTCAGATCAGACGCCGGGTAACTCGGCGTCTGATCAGGCTAAAAACTGTTTGCCACTTAGATTTAAATAAATCGTGAAAAAAAGAGAAAAAAAGATTTGTTTCGTTTGCGTCTTCTTCACTGTATCGCATTAGACCGCTTTATATCAAATACAGTTGAAATCCGATACTACGAACTCGTTTAAACCGACTTTACCGGTATATCGTAAGTTGAATTATGATAAGTCGATCTCGTTTAAGTCGAACGGTATAAGCCACGTTTTAACTTTAAAATTTGGGTATGTTCGAACTTACGCGAGTTCGTAGAATCGAGTTTTTACAGTATGTAATTCATAATAAAATGGTCACAAAGAATGGTACTCGATACGATTTTGTTGTATTTTCATTTAGTCCTAAAAGGGCGCAAAGTTCCGAACCATATAACAGTAAATGACATCATTTCTTAAGTTGTGATTCTTTAGCATTCCTCAAAGTTAAACTTACAACCCACAATTTATAAATCACGAAAAGAATTTTTGCTCTTGATAAAAAACGAGCAAAAACACCTTTTCCTTTCGAGGACTGAAGCAGGCATCTGCAAATAATCTAAGAACGTAAAGAAACGAAAATCAGTGACATCATAATTAATCGATGACGTCACCAATCGATAATCATACATTGCTCTGTCAGAAAGTTTGTCATCCTATGCTTCTGAAAGAGTTCTAAACGCTTTAGCAGCACCAAACTCTCATTTAACTGTGAACAGGTAACGTCATTTATTAATGGTCCTTTTTTCCCGTTAAAATATTTATCATAAATGCATTTGACGAGACATTCAGAACAAAAACTGCTTTGTGCATTATTACCATATACTCCCACAACAGGTTACAAAAAATGAAACAAAAACATCACGAATACGCCCTTTACGTTTAGCCGCAACCAGCTGATTGAACAGTGCTCATATAGAGAGTATCCCTGATAGCTTTTTAGTAGGCAATTATGACAGCAGCTTAATATAATCATTCTTGATTCATTTTAATGTCATCGTCACGATACATGTAGGCTATGCACTACTTCTGATGAACTGTTTCATCTACTGCAACGTATCGTGCGCAATGATCAGCTTTATTGCCCTGGTGCCCGTCTTACGAAACGTCGTGCGACACATAGTATTGTAAGTAATATTATAAAAGTCTCAACTATTTTTTTTCTCCATCTTAACCTGTCTTGTGACATCTCTTTGGAATCGTCTTGAAAAGACGATTCCATAGAGATGTCACAAAACAGGATTAGACGTTATTTTATAATTATTCGTATTTTAAAGTTTTGACTTACGACTGTTTTGTCGCACGACTTTTCGTTTTAAGACGGGTCACAGGTGACATTTTACTGCATAGCAACAAAACTAGGAATTAAGAGCAAATAATTTTATATAGCTTGTATCCGAACTAGACGCCGGATTATTTGGTGTGGAATGGAGAATATGTTATTCTTTCCCGTCGAACGAAACGCAAGCGCAAATCACCTTTTGGCAAATAGTTTGGATCCATTTAGACTAAAATGAACATTCAGAATTGTCAACAAAATTTTCATTTTCATCATTTTATAGCAATGCGTTTGCGTTTCGGTTGCCTTTAAGCGGAATAGAATAACGTCTTACATGTATCAACTGTAATGCAAACGAAACTAAACGAAAATGCATCGCAAAAAATGTAAAAAATGACATGTTCTTGAAAATGTTGGCAATGTATTAATTTCTGAGTAACAAACAGTTTGGAGCTTGGCCTGACGCCGGGCAACCCTGCGTATAATCGGGCTCCAAACTAAACTGGTTGCAATGGGCATATTCGTTTAAGCTCAAATGGCTTTATGGGGGGAAGTTCTTCCTCATGAGTGTACCCCTGCTGCATATTCATTTGAATACAGTAAAACGATTCGGTTACGACCACTTTAATTGTGTTAACTAGCCGGTATAGGGGAAGGGCCGTAACTAATGTTTTTGGAACTTGTGGCCCAACCCCATTTCCATTTTGAAATTTTGGAAATAAAATATGTTTAAACTGAAACTAGCCGGTATTAAAGATAGGCTACTGCTTAAAACAAGGTGAACGTAAAACAGAAAGCTCATTTAGGAGCTTTCTGTTTTACATTCGCCTTGTTTCAAGCTGCCACCTGTATTTCATGAAAATTATTTTTCTCTGTTTTAGTGGTCGTAATAGAGAGATTTCACAGTGTTCACTAAAACATAGGCTGACTGTGTATATAGTATGAATACGGAAGTGCTTTAGCTGACAACTTAACGACCGTTGGTGAGTGTAATGAAAAGCAAGGAGATACTAAAAATGTCCAATCTTATTATAATTGACTACAGAGGGCAGCTTCTACAGTGGAGAAAACGTTATTCTTTCCCAATAAACGCGTTTACGCTAAAACTATTATTTGCCCTGCAAACAGTTTGGAGCCAGATCAGACGCCGGGTAACCCGGCGTCTGATCAGGCTCCAAACTGTTTGCCACCAAGATAAACATGAATTATCAGAATTGTCAAAAAGTTGTACTTTTCTACGTTTTAGTGTTTTGCGTTTGCGTACGTTTGCGTTTAAACGGGAAAGAATAACAGATTCTCCACTGTAACATGATTTCACCACCACGCTGCAGTGACGGGTCGAAACAGACGAACTTCTCACCATTATAGCGCGAAATTATCGTCTACTTTTTAATTGTCGTCTGCAAAAAATATCAATTTCAGTTTTTATGGTTTTTACTCACCAAAAATCGATACGAGTGTCAAATAGTTTGGATTCTTGTCAGACGTCGATTTTCTCGGCATCTGATCTGGATCTAAACTGTTTACAAATGCAAGTGAAGTCTGCGTTTAGGATGATAAAGACTAAGTCATGAATTTGGTTATATTGAAATATATAATGAAAAGAACCATTATAAAGGGTTTCGGTTTTATGTTGATCACAAGGAAAAGTTATTTTTAAAATGCAATAAAGCCCCTCCATAACGACCACTAAATAAAGTTCATTATTTTTTAAGCAAGTGGCTACTTAACGCAAAAAGAAAGAAAAACAGAAAGCTCTTAAGGTTTTAACGTGATCTTGCTTTAAGCTTCCAGATTGGTTTCATGCAATCAGCCGGACTTTAATTGGGACCGTAATAGAGAGGTTTTACCTTGTATTAACCATTCATTAGATGTCTGCTTGTTTTTAATAGAATAAGATTGACAAGAGTCGAGAGAAATCAATTATTATATGCAGATAAGACTGTCTTGTCTGAGCAATCAACCTGAGCCTTTAATGTCAGGACATCCAGAATTGTTCGAAGATTTTAAAAATATAATTTCTAGTTTCCGCTCAAATTTAAGAAAAGTGCCTGTAACGCACGCTTCATAGGGAAAAAGAATCTCATGTAACAGCAATGCGTATTAACCTTTTACCAAACAGTATGTTGCTATGTTTGAAGACAGGAGACTACTTAAAGTACAGTGGAGAATCTGTTATTCTTTCCCGTTTAAACGCAAACGAAACGCAAACGCAAAACATTAAAAATGTAGAAAAGGACAACCTTTTGACAATTTTTAATTGTCAATTTTATCTGAGTGGCAAACTGTTTGGAGCCTGATCAGACGCCGGGTAACCCGGCGTCTGATCTGGCTCCAAACTGTTTGCACTGGAAATAATAGGTTTAGCGTAAACGCGTTTATTGGGAAAGAATAACAGATTCTCCACTGTAGGGTGAGGTAATTCAGTAAAACTTTCTGTTTCACTGTCTTCTTCATTAAATCTGTCACCTGTCTTTTATAAAATCAATTAGCCAATGTTTTAGTGGTCGTAATAGAGACGTATTACAGTGTTTGGGAAAGAACAACTAAACTTCCCTCTCCATCTGCCTCTCTCTTTCTCTCTGTGTGTTCTCTCTGTCTGATGTTTTTGTATGTCTCTATCTGTATCTGCCTTTCTGTTTCTGTATCTGTCTCTGTCTCTGTCATTCTGTCTGTATGTCTGTCAGTTTGTCAGCCTCTCTGTCTGTATGTCTCTCTGTGTGTTTATCTCCCCTTTCTCTCTCTCCATTGTGACGATACGTTTGTCTTACCAAGGGCAGTATGAAGTTATTGCTTAGAATCATTCTTTCACCGTCTTCCTTCTCGTCATCATTACATGTAGCCTCTGCAGCCACTTTATCAACATTTTCATCCACTATTATCTCTTCCTCTGTCTGGTCGTTGTTTTCTTCCATATCAGTTACTATATCAGTGACTTTCCAGAAAGAATTCCTTTAACCTTGCCAACCAAATGTGAATGTTCTATACACGTGAGTTTGGTCAATGAAGGGTTTGGTCAACTACATGTATACTTCGTAAGTCTTTGCGGTCTATAACACTTCCAACAACTAGATTATATTCCCTCAAGATTTTTCACAAACCATTCGTAATAGTGTTACTTTATATCGTTTGAAAGATGTTACATGTATTCCAATGAATGCTAAACCTGTTGCGATGAAGAATATGTTATTATTTTTCGTTTAATCAAAACTAAAATCAAAAACAATGAAATACGATGAAGAAATTATTTTTTCTATAAAATCTGGCGATCTATTTCTCTCTGAGTGGAAAACAGTTTGGAGCTTGACAAATGTTGTAGCAGAAACGCGTTTAATAGGAAAGAATGGCTTTATCTTAGGTGTAGTAATACGGGAGAGGGGTACAGTGGAGAATGTGTTATTCTTTCCCAATAAACGCGTTTACGCTAAAACTATTACATGTATTTGCTGTGTAAACAGTTTGGAGCCAGATCAGACGCCGGGTAACCCGGTGTCTGATCAAGCTCCAAACTGTTTGCCACCAAGATAAACATGAAATATCAGAATTGTCCAAAAGTTGTTCTTTTCTACGTTTTAGCGCTTTGCGTTTGCGTACGTTTGCGTTTAAACGGGAAAGAATAACAGATTCTCCACTGTACAGTGTTCTTATTGTTCAACAGACGCATTTGTACAAGGACACGTGGTCATTGCAAATAGTTCTGAACCGTTAAGACGCCCGGTCCAAAGTGATAAAGCTTTTGAACTGAGTCTAAGATCGTTCTCAAGCATTTTATTGGTCATATTTGAGTTTTTGCTTAGCAAAAGCTCAAATCTGAACAATAAAAAGATTGAGAACGATATCAAACTCAACTAAGACTCTATATAACCTTAGAGCCGGATATTATATAATAATTATAATTTTAACAATAAAAACTTTATTCACCGACAGAACTCATTTGACAACATCAATCTGCCATGAGTCCCTCAACATAACATAAATACCAGACAGTAAACATTTCCAAGGTTACAGAGAGTACAGTGGAGAATCTGTTATTCTTTCCCGTTTAAACGCAAACGTACGCAAACGTAAAGCACTAAAACGTAGAAAAGAACAACTTTTAGATAATTCTGATAATTCTTGTTTATCTTGGTGGCAAACAGTTTGGAGCCTGATCAGACGCCGGGTAACCCGGCGTCTGATCTGGCTTCAAACTGTTTGCACTGCGAATAATAGTTTTAGCGTAAACGCGTTTATTGGGAAAGAATAACAGATTCTCCACTGTACATGAATTAGTATAATATATGATCGGCCGTTCATAGTAACACTGTTTCGACTACAATTAATATAATAGGAATATCTGATCAGATTCCAAGATGATTGACACTCAGTTTAAAATAAATTGTCAAAAACGTAGAATTTTGGCAGTTTCTGCAATTCATCGCAATTGCGTTTACTGTAATATCAAACGGGAAAGAAATAGTTTGTGCCACTGTATTTCATATGAATCAAAATCCGTCTGAGAAATTTACAATCTACAGGATTTAATGTTCAGTAGATTTCTTTTAGACGAAGAAAAGTCAGATTTAGTAGAAATCTTGACGGACCTGTCTCTTTAATATGGTTATCAGAGAGGTTTAATTCCAAAATTACCATTTGAACATAATTAAAAGGATTAATTTAAACTATTCATTGCCATGATAACGAATGCTTACATAGTGTCGTCTGCTTTCATTTTTCCAATCAAAAACAGATATTTGTTGGATTACAGACATGTCGATACGAGGGGCAAACAGTTTGGAACAAGAGCAGACGCCGAGATATAGTACTATATGCGTCATATATGCCATGGTTCCAATTATTTGCAAATGCCAAAGCCTTTCCCCGCTACAATAGTTATTCGCATATAGTTTGGATCCTAATCAGACGCCGCGTTACGCGGCGTCTGATTAGGATGCATACTGTTTGGCAATCCTTTCAACTTTTCTTAAGTCAGATTACGGAATATTTAGATCTACTTTTAAGAAATAAAAGCAGACGACAGTTGTTTTAAAATTGATGACGTCATGGCAGTTGAAATGTCCTAGGTGAATGAACTGGCTTTAAAATCACGTGACACTTTTACATGTGGAACACTTCAACCGTATCGCATCAGTTGAAACGCACATGAATGACAAGCATGGCACAAACAAAACAATCGCAGTAACAAAATTCCCAACTGCACCGGGTACCTTGTCCTCGGAACTGTCCGTTTCCCGTACCGGTAATTAGCCATACCGGCTCCATAGACAATCAATGATTCGGAGGAAATAAGTGATTAGCCCCTTCACTGCCATATACCCGGAATAAACTGACATTTGCAAACAGCTGAAGTATCCAGACCAGGGTAATGTTGAGACATATCAAGCTTTAAAAAGTTAGAATTTATTATCAATATTTCTTTAGAGATTTTTATTAACGGTATAAAATCTGAATTTAAGACAAGAAACAGACACTTTTTAATAAAACGGTATTGTAGCAGTAAATGGATCATAGTGTTGCCCGATAAGAAAATGAAGCAAGCAGATCACTCGATGAAGAAATGTCGAGTGTCCACTATCGATAATACATGTACTAATGGTTTTCATTTGAATTTTCCTCAACATTAATCAGTATCAAAAACAATCAGTGCAAATCTAGTCACTATAATGGTTTAGGGTGTTGTTCTAATGTTGGGTTAAAGGTTTCGAGGATCTGCCGGTATAACGTTGGCATTGAATTATTGATGCAATTGCGCACGATTTATCCCTTTTCCCGCCATTATACCGTCTGCTTCAATCTCGTCTGCAATAATTTCCAAATATAGCTTCAACCCATTCACTGCCTTACCCAGAGTATACTCGTTATTTCTGAACAGTTTGGATCCTAATCAGACGCCGCGTGACGCGGCGTCTGATAAGGATTCAAACTGTTTGACGCTCATTTCAATATTTCATAAGTAACAATACCGAAATTTTAAATTGAAGAAATAAAAGCAGACGACATATATTTAAAATTGATGACGTCATGACAGTGAATGGGTTAACTCATTCACCCAGAAGCATCGTATGGACAATCCCAGTCAAGTTCCAATTAAATTAGTGTCTATTTTTGACTATTTATGTTTTTATTTCAAAATTACAAACAATTAAGACCCTGATCTGACGGCTCCTTTAGGAACCCTGTGATCTAGGTCAATGCTGTTTATATATATGGCAAAGGCAGATGGACTATTTTCAGGTATACACTGTTTAATACTCGTCGGTACATGTAGGATTGAATGTTCTAATATATTATTTGTACACTTTTTAAAATGCAAGAAGCCATAAATTTTGATCATCAAGGTCTGTACTGTTTGCTATTTCATTTGCAATGTTCTGTTACAGTGGAGAATCTGTTATTCTTTCCCGTTTAAACGCAAACGTACGCAAACGCAAAACACTAAAACGTAGAAAAATACAACTTTTTGACAATTCTGATAATTCATGTTTATCGTGGTGGCAAACAGTTTGGAGCCTAATCAGACGCCGGGTTACCCGGCGTCTGATCCGGCTCCAAACTGTTTGCACTGCAAATAATAGTTTTAGCGTAAACGCGTTTATTGGGAAAGAATACGTTTTCTCCACTGTATGTTGGCAAACACCGCAGTGTCTTTGGATCTCCGTTGTTGATATGTTATAAAATTGTTCAACAAGCACACAATGAGATTCCGAAATGCAATATTAAGGAACAAAAGGGTCTCTGCAATATTCAAAGCCTTGTGTCATATCCGAGAAACGTTATTCTTTCCCAATAACGCGTTTACGCTAAAATTATTATTTCCATTGCCAACAGATTGGAGTCAGATACACGAATAATCATAATTGTCGAAAAGTTGTACTTTATTACGGTTACTGCAATGCATTCGCGTTTTTTCACGTTTGAACGGGAACGAATACATGTAACATCTTCTCCACTGTACAACATCTTGACTTTAGACTCTGACCAGTATTTGGAATCAATTGGATACAGTGGAGAATATGTTATTCTTTCCCGTTTAAACGCAAACGTACAGTGGAGAATCTGTTATTCTTTCCCGTTTAAACGCAAACGTACGCAAACGCAAAACACTAAAACGTAGAAAAGAACAACTTTTTGACAATTCTGATAATTCTTGTTTACCTTGGTGACAAACACTTTGGAGCCTGATCAGATGCCGGGTTACCCGGCGTCTGATCTGGCTCCAAACTGTTTGTACTGCAAATAATAGTTTTAGCGTAAACGCGTTTATTGGGAAAGAATAACAGATTCTCCACTGTACGCAAACGCAAAGCACTAAAACGTAGAAAAGAACAACTTTTGAACAATTCTGATAATTCTTGTTTATCTTGGTGGCAAACAGTTTGGAGCCTGATCAGACGCCGGGTTACCCGGCGTCTGATCTGGCTCCAAACTGTTTGCACGGCACATAATAGTTTTAGCGTAAACGCGTTTATTGGGAAAGAATAACAGATTCTCCACTGTATCAGAAACAGGTAACTGCATAGTACAGTGGAGGAATACTGCAGGAATATCCTATTTGGCCTTTCTACATTACTTTTGTCCGACATTTAACTAATATCTATCAAAAAGGTCATAAGTTGATGAGAATTATTTTCAATTCTTAGCCCTGGCATACCACGTTTTTGGTATTGAAGAGGGATGAACACTTAAAATAAACTGAAATTAACAGCAGAAAATATTTTTAAAATAGCCCTAAAAGCATTGTTAACTGGTTAATTTTCATAATTGGAAATTGATCATAATTATGAAAAATTAATTGAAATAATGGTTAAACACGCCAACTGCCGGATATTGGGAGATTCCTTCTCATATAACAACATTGAAGACGTTACTGTGACCGATTTTCGTTGTAATACAAACACACTCCAAATATATCCCGCAGAGAAAGATGTTCCAAAAAGATAACAAGAAATGATTGGAATAAAATACAGGTCACGAGACAGTTTACAGCGTAATACAGTGGAGAAGACGTTATTCCTTCGCAATAAACGCGCCTGCGTTAAAACTACAGCGCTCCCTCTCTACAACGACATTCAACAGGAGACAAAAATTGTGTACGTTGTTCGGAGGGAGTCGTTATAGAAAGGTACATTTGCAAACAGCTTGAATCAAGATCAGACGCCGCGTAAACGCGGCGTCTGATCTTGATTCAAGCTGTTTCGTACATGTACTCGCCATTAAGTTTGTTTCTGACAAAATGTCAAATATGTAACTTTGAAAAAACAGCTGACGACAATTTTAAGCAGACGATTTTGCAGCAGTAAAAGGCGTTAGATAAAATGGTCCTGTTTAGGGAACCGTGGCAATGGTCGTTGTAAGGAGGGGTCGTTGTTGGGAGGGCCGTTGTAGAGAGGAAACACTGTAGTACAGTGGAGAATCTGTTATTCTTTCCCGTTTAAACGCAAACGTAAGCAAACGCAAAGCACTAAAACGTAGAAAAGAACAACTTTTGGACAATTCTGATAATTCTTGTTTATCTTGGTGGCAAACAGTTTGGAGCCTGATCAGACGCCGGGTTACCCGGCGTCTGATCTTGCTCCAAACTGTTTGCACTGCAAATAATAGTTTTAGCGTAAACGCGTTTATTGGGAAAGAATAACAGATTCTCCACTGTACATGTATTTCCATTGCAAGCGCATTCGGGGGGGGGGGGGGGGGGGTACATTTACTACATTGGTACTCATATTTTCCCATCTAATTTACCCCACTACTGAAGAAAATAGTTCTAATTCACACAGTCATGAATATGTATCATAATAAACATCATTTTCTATATTCTTAGTCTAGCAGATGGTGGCTTAAAGCAATTTGAAAGTAAAACATAGTACGCCATAAGGTGCATCCTGCTTACTTTCAACCTGCTTTAAATGTTATCATGTATTCAAAACTAGAACACATACAAGACTTATCAGAATTGTCCAAAAGTTGTTCTTTTCTACGTTTCAGCGCTTTGCGTTTGCGTACGTTTGCGTTTAAACGGGAAAGAATAACAGATTCTCCACTGTATAGGCTAATCAGGGGTTAAGACTTAGAGTGTCGTTGAAGGCAGGTTTAAAGTACAGTGGAGAAAACGTTATTCTTTCTAAATAAACGCGTTTATGCTAAAGCTATTTTTTTCTTACAAACAGTTTGGTGTCTGATCAGGCTCTCAACTTTTCTACGTTTTAGTAATTTGCGTTTGCGTTTCATTTGCGTTTAAACGGGAAAGAATAACAGATTCTCCACTGTACTACAGTGCGTAAAACTAGGTACATGTTTTCTGTAGGGAGACTAGTTTGTCTTGTCTCTGGCATATAGTCAACCCTGTGTGAGCAAATATATCCTTGAATACTTCTATTAAACATTTTAGATTTCATCATAAAAACCGGTGGTTATAATATATAACGTAGATGTATACATGATACATGTATTCTGTAGGGAGACAAGCTTGTCTTGTCTCTGGCATATAGTCAACCCTGTGTGCGCAAATATATCCTTGAATACTTCAATTAAACATTTCAGATTTCATCATAAAAACCTACGGTTATAATATAGAACGTACGTCGCCTAGATGTACATGTATACAGTGGAGAAAATGTTATTCTTTCCAAATCAAAGCGTTTACGCTAAATCTATTATTTCCAATGCAAACAGTTGGAGCCAGATCAGACGCCGGGTAACCCGGCGTCTGACCAGGCTCCAAACTGTTTGCCACTCAGACTATAATGTGTAGTCAGAATTGTCAACAAATTGTCATTTCTTACGTTTAAGTGGTTTGTGTTTGAGTTTCGTTTGCGTTTAAACGGGAAAGAATAACCTATTCTCCACTGTACCGCTGACAGTGTATTTCGTCGATGCAAATAGGATAGATCCTTATGAGACGACAAAGTATTCGACTTCTCGTCTTTGTCTAAACTGTTTAGCAAGTCTCCTCATTTGAAAGCTTTGTAAAATGGTTTAAAGATCACATTTCATGTGTGCGTTGGCTGGCATTTGCAAGCTGCATTTCTTATCAGAACCTCAGCACACACAAAAAAATCCATTGAAAATCACTTATTGTTTCAGAGGACACTTTTGAAGCAATGGTTGATCCAAGCCATAAGAAAACCAGGCTTATTGCATGTCAAACAGTGTAGAGTCAGGCCACAGTTATATATATATATATTCAGTGTAGTGTTGTTTAACCTTCCACCACTTAGCATATTTCTAAAACTGGCTACCATCTGCTAGGATATACAAGTACATTTTTTAAATCAGATTTTACACTGTTTACACATGTCCCGTTTATGGGTCGCTAGCCAACAAATGGGTTAATTGGAAATTGGAGTTATTCATTAACAGTTTCAGAGGTGAATAAGTTAAGCAAGGTGCGAATAGTGAACAGGCGTCATAGTTGACATGATAAATTCATGAACCTCGGAGGTCGTTTTATGAATGTATAGGTATAAATCATAAGGTAAGAAAAGTATCCGTCTGTTGGCCTATTGGCCCAGTGCCCCATGGACATTCGCTCATATATCCCACAAAATACAGTGGAGAAAACGTTATTCTTTCCCAATAAACGCGTTTACGCTAAAACTATTATTTGCCCTGCAAACAGTTTGGAGCCAGATCAGACGCCGGGTAACCCGGCGTCTGATCAGGCTCCAAACTGTTTGCCACCAAGATAAACATGAATTATCAGAATTGTCAAAAAGTTGTACTTTTCTACGTTTTAGTGTTTTGCGTTTGCGTACGTTTGCGTACGTTTGCGTTTAAACGGGAAAGAATAACAGATTCTCCACTGTAACTGGCAACACCATAATGCCAAGATTATTGTCAGCTTTAACTCTGTCAAGGCCATAGTGTCGTTCTACTGTTTCAGATCTAGATTTAAAGGCAAATTGACTGTAAAACTATAGGTATCAGATTTTAAAAAATTGGATCGTGATCAGATGAAGGGTTACAAATGTACCCTGGGTCTGGCTGGAATCCAAATTGTTTGCATTGCGACTGTGGTCGACTACGTCGGTGCCGTTTAACTTGAAAAATGTATTCTGCCATTTGCAATAGATCACAAAAATACAGTAAATAGTATACAAAATATTTGATATATTCTGGCAAAATAATAGAAAGTGTTTATATCTTATGAGAGATATACGTGCAGAGTAAAACCTCTCCATTACAACCACTAAAAAGAAGGCTGAATTATTGTATAAAAGAAAGATGACAGCTTAAAGCATGGTGACAGTAAAACAGAAAGCTTGCTTTAAGGCAGTCACCTGCCTAAAACACGCAATACAGTGGAGAATCTGTTATTCTTTCCAGTTTAAACGCAAACGTAAGCAAACGCAAATCACTAAAACGTAGAAAAGAACAACTTTTGGACAATTCCGATAATTCTTGTTTATCTTGGTGGCAAACAGTTTGGAGCCTGATCAGACGCCGGGTAACCCGGCGTCTGATCTGGCTCCAAACTGTTTGCACTGGAAATAATAGTTTTAGCGTAAACGCGTTTATTGGGAAAGAATAACAGATTCTCCACTGTAATTAACAAAAGTGTGTGGTCGTAATCGAGAGATATATTGTAGTAGCTTATTGTTAAACACAATCAATGCAGAAAACTGCCAGAGGGACCTTCCTGCAGTACTTTTGTTCCTAAGCCAAGCTGCAATATAGCGTAACCTTTGAAAACATCTTTTTTTCAATGGTGGATTAAATGGGTTGGATGGTATAAAAATATACAGTGGAGAAAACGTTATTCTTTCCCAATAAACGCGTTTACGCTAAAACTATTTTTTGCAGTGCAAACAGTTTGGAGCCAGATCAGACGCCGGGTAACCCGGCGTCTGATCAGGCTCCAAACTGTTTGCCACCAAGATAAACATGAAATATCAGAATTGTCCAAAGGTTGTACTTTTCTACGTTTTAGCGCTTTGCGTTTGCGTACGTTTGCGTTTAAACGGGAAAGAATAACAGATTCTCCACTGTAGCTTAGCCTTTGCTATGCTGAAATAATGGACGATTCCGCCTTAAATTGACTATTTTATGCTTACTTTCAGAACTGTTTTAGAAATAAAAAAAAAAGTAGAACATACAGTGCAGATCCTGATCATGCAGGGACTTAAAGACCCCTCTGAGCAAGGTCTACAGTGATACAGTGGAAAATCTGTTATTCTTTCCCGTTTAAACGCAAACGTACGCAAACGCAAAGCGCTAAAACGTAGAAAAGAACAACTTTTGGACAATTCTGATAATTCATGTTTATCTTGGTGGCAAACAGTTTGGAGCCTGATCAGACGCCGGGTTACCCGGCGTCTGATCTGGCTCCAAACTGTTTGTATTGTAAATAATAGTTTTAGCGTAAACGCGTTTATTGGGAAAGAATAACACATTCTCCACTGTAGTAAATTAAACATATTATACAGTGGAGAATACGCTATTCTTTCCCCTTTAAACGCAAACGATACACAAAACACAAAACACTAAAACGTAGAAAAGTACAACTTTTGGACAATTCTGATAATTCATTAACCCGGCGTCTGATCTGGCTCCAAACTGTTTTACTGGGGAAAAAATAGTTCAAACGTAAACGCGTTTATTATGAAAGAATCACGTTTTCTCAACTGTAACAGTATCCGGATATTAAGTGTTAATTAGCGTTTGATTAATGAAACTGTTCGCTGCCCTTTGTTTTGATTCAGTTATTATACGGACTTTTATTTGACAACTTGTTTAACTAAAGGCTAGCAACATTCTTTATGTGAGTTACATTCTTTTTTCTTAGGTCACTGGGTCATTTTTATATGTAAAAGTGTGATCAGTAAAAAGGTGAGGACAACAGGGGTTTTATCCTGTTAGACGCAATGTCACTTGTATAGCACTCTCTCTGTACAACGACACCCAATGGGAGACAAAAATGTGAGCGTTGTTCGGAAGGAGTCGTTATAGGGAGGGAAATTTGCTTACATTTGCAAACAGGTTGAATCCAGGTCAAACGCCGCGTGACTCGGCGTCTGGTCTGGATTCAAGCTGTCTGTCACTCGTCATTACGTTTTTCTTGTCAAAATGTCAAATATGATAATTTGTGGAAAACAGCAGACGACAATTTTAAGCCGACGCCATTGCAGCCTAGACTAGGTTGGACATAATTGTCTTGTTTGGGGGAAGAGTGGCAAGATTCGTTGTAAGGAGGGAATCGTTGTTGGTAGGGCAATTATAGGGAGGAATCACTGTGCCTTTCAACTGACTTGATCCAATAGGTCCTTTGGTCAGGGTCTAAATTGTCATACCCTTGTTCTTTATTCTTTTGTAAAAGTAACTACATTTGATTTAGTCTTCGGACTACAAATGTACCATACTTACATTTACAGTGGAGAATCTCACGGTTATTCTTTCCCGTTTAAACGCAAACGTACGCAAACGCAAAGCACTAAAACGTAGAAAAGAACAACTTTTGGACAATTCTGATAATTCTTGTTCATCTTGGTGGCAAACAGTTTGGAGCCTGATCAGACGCCGGGTTACCCGGCGTCTGATCTGGCTCCAAACTGTTTGCACTGCAAATAATAGTTTTAGCGTAAACGCGTTTATTGGGAAAGAATAACAGATTATCCACTGTAACCTGCCTTATCCGACATCCTTCAATACCAACTAATGGTGTCGGGTAAAGCAGTGGGCGAGTTAAAACAGGTTTTAGATTTACAGTCAAACTTTGATTATGACCACCTAAAGCAGGTTGAAAGTAAAGCAAAATGCGCCTTAAGGCGCATTCTGCTTCACCTTTAGCCTGAATTAAGCTACCATCTGCTAGAATATAGAAACTATCTCTAATAATACATATTCATAACTGTATAAATAGGAATTGCTTTCTTAAGTGGAGGAATAAATTAAAGGCGTAAAAAACGTATTTATATTTTAATGGGTTAAAGCAGGTTTCATGATTAACCAGGTGACGGATAAACCAGGTTTTACTGTACTACTTGTTGTTGTAGGCGTACCTGTGCTTAACACTCACAGGACAACTTGGTACAGACATTATTGTCTGTCAAGCTGGAGGATTACGTGCATAGCTGTTTTCAATTACCTCGCCATATAGGCAGCCATGCTCCGTCTTCAGAGGATTTTAAATACCCAATAAAGGGTATAGAGCTGCTATTGAATGAGATGAACCATATTGGCGCACTCCACTAAACCAGGCTAGTAACAGAGCTGAACATAGCTTCCCATGAGCAACTCCATTCTGACAAAGTAAAACTTTAAGGGTGCTTGATCTCGCATAATCCCTAAAGATGATTTGAGATCGGTTCTCTCTGCTCAAAAGGATAACAACTTTTTTCTGTTGGCCCATTGGTTTCATTTCTTACCTATTGTGTTAGTGTGAAGCAACTGAACACTGTACAATGCCTAGTGAAACACACAACTAAGGTAAAAACTTCAGCCAAGGGCCGACTGTACTACTTCAAAGAATACCCAGTTTCGATATGAATTTTATGAACACAATTTGTCGCATTTGCTAACAGTATGAATACACATCCAAAGAGGTTCGTCTGCTCTGGATCTTTAACTATATGAACTTTTGGAGATGCCATATCCTAAAGGAACTTTCTGTTTTAAGTTCATATTGCTTATAGCAGTCCCCTGCCATACAGTGGAGAATCTGTTATTCTTACGTCATTGGTGACGTCATACAGTGGAGAATCTGTTATTCTTTCCCGTTTAAACGCAAACGTACGCATCCGCAAATCACTAAATCGTAGAAAAGAACAACTTTTGGACAATTCTGATATTTCATGTTTATCTTGGTGGCATACAGTTTGGAGCCGGATCAGACGCCGGGTTACCCGGCGTCTGATCTGGCTCCAAACTGTTTGCACTGGAAATAATAGGTTTAGCGTAAACGCGTTTATTGGGAAAGAATAACAGATTCTCCACTGTAAACAGCTGGGACCTGTTTCATATAACTTCGTACGACAAATGTTGTCCTAAGTCAGATTAAAAAAGTATCCATTTTTACTTATTTCTACATATAACCCTGCATTGTGACATCTCTTTGGAATTGTCTCGAAAAGACGATTCCAAAGAGATGTCACAATACAGGATTGGAAAGAAAAAGAAGAAATTAAATGTATTTTAAACATTTGACTTACGACCGTTTTTGTCGTACGAAGCTTTATGAAACGGACCCCTGATGATTAATGCAATATAATGGTCCTAACAGAGAGGTTTTCCTGTATACGATTTTAGTACGAGAGGGTTTACTTAGACACACTTGGTTGATTGGTCCTCAAAACTATTTCTAGATTAAAAACGCCGTTTGTAAATATTTACGTACGATATATACTCCAAGATAAATACAAAATCTAATCAAACCTTTAACAAATAGCCTGCCAATTTTTAAACAGTTGAGATCTAAATCGGACGCAGAATAACTCGGCGTCTAATCTGAATCAAAACTCTTTTTTTTAATTCGTACATGTATTTAGGTGTCCTCAAATAGTTAATCTAACGTTTTCAAAACAAAATTGCAGAAGACAATTTTGAAACAGACGAGAGTTCAATGTAAGTATTCATGTTAACTCTGTTATCCACAATTATGACAACCACAAAAACTGTACTTGTTCTTTTTAGTTTTATATCAAAATCAGGTTATACGACATTTTAAATCAAGAGTAACAGCTACCCATGATATTGTGGGTGTTTGATCTGGATATAAACTAAAGTCGAAACTTGATAATTCGAACTTGCTTAAATCGACCGTACCAGTATTTAAAAAATGCATCCATTGAATTTCGATATGTCGATCTCGCTTTAAAGGGACTCGCAACCGGATGGTGTACTTGTCAAAATAAAATAAAATACTCAAATAAAAGCAAATTTGTGGCATTATTTGGCTTCTGACATTAAAAAAATATGATCAGTCCAAAAAAAGTCTCAAGAATCGTCACCGAATCTTAGATTTTTAGATATTTTCCATCGTTTTTCTATACCGACTAGTAGACGGTATAGTTGTTGTTGTTGCTTCTCTACACGGGCTCAGACATAAACTCGAGCCGAATTGTGAAGTTGTATGCACTTTCGATCCCTACACATTAAAATACGTTAAATCGATCCGATAAAAACGGATAGTTCCGTGGTCCATTGGTCTAAGCGGTTTCCCCTATTTTGCCTTCTGTCCGCCAATGCCGGGCCCCGGGTTCGAATCCCACCAGAGACCAATATTTTTTTTTTATTGAAATACATTTTTTTAAACAGAATTTCTTATCTTAAACTAATTCTTTACCATTTATATAAGCGTTTGACACATATTTACAAATCACTATTTTTAATGCACCATCTGGTTGCGAGTCGCTTTAAAAGTCGAATATACCCATATTGCAAAGTTAAAACGTGGCCAAGCCACGTTTTAACTTTGAAATATTGGTATGTTCGAACTATCGCGAGTTCGAATTATCGAATTTCGACTGTATTGATATATACGTGTCTGGCAGCAGAATCAAGGCCAATACGTGGCGGATTAAATTTGATTTACGGATTAACATAATGTTTTAATTGCAAAAAGCCGAACAAATACAGTAATACCTCGCTTACAATCTCTCAAATGATGATTAATTTTCAATTCTAAGTACATTTAGATGTTTAAAATAAGATGAAAGACAAACAGAAAGCTCCTTAAGAAGCTATCTGCTTTATTTTCATTTAGCTTTAAACAACCACATGTCTTTAACACTGAGATTGGGTCTTCCGACGAGTTTCTAAATGTCGGGGGGGGGGGGGGGGTACTGTACTACGCATCACAATTAAGAGTCACTCCACTACATGACTCTTTAATCCTCTTTAATCCCATTCCTTTACTGTTACAAATCCAGGGCTGCCACAAGTTGACAAGATTTTACGAATCGTACCTTTACCCTATAGCCTTTTTTTTGTTTTGTTGACATGCAACTACTTAAAGCAGGCTGTAAGTAAAGCAGAATGCGCCTTTTAGGGCGCATTCTTCTTTACTTTCAGCCTGCTTTAAGATACCATATACTGGGGGAAAAATCCGGAGATTTAGGAAAAATCCGGAGAAATGGCAGCCCTGCAAATCATAATCTCTTTAAAAATAATGTCCCACACACTTACGTCAAAAAATAAATCACCTGTTTGACTGGGGATTATTATCAGAACATTGACGTCGTCAACGAAAACGTATGGACAATTTAGAAAATCATGACAAATAGAAACGTGCAAATAATATAAAAATACGCAAACTAATCTGGATGATACTCTAGTTTCATCGGGATTTTGAACCGACTTAAATTACAGAAAACCCTCTCCGTATTACGGACACTAAATTGTTTTAATTGTTAGGTGTTTACGACAGGTAATTGCTTAAAGCAACGTGACAGTTAAACAGAAAACTCCTAAAGGAGCTTTCTGTTTTACTGTGACCTTGCTTTAAGCTGTCATCTGTTTTTATACAATCAATTAGCTTTCTTTTCAGTGGTCGTACTAGAGAGGTTTTAATGTATTTATTACTGTTATTAAGTTTTTACTTCTCTTAATTTTATCTTTTTTAAAATATACAATAAGAACAATAATCAAGCAGTTTAAACACACCCACACAATGAAAATCAGAAGACTCTTATACATGTATTTATTCGTTTCTTTTAAAGTTCGTGAATAAAAATTACGATCAAATAAGTTGACACATTTCAGACATCACGTATGTCAATAAAACTGATCGTATTACTTAAAAACAAATATGTTTCTCAATAAAACGAATTAAGGCAACCAGGAGACATCAAATACTTATCAATGACCGATATTCGAAAATATTGTAAACGATTCGCAGCCATTTACAAACCATCCCTATTCTAAATGACCAAATACAGTGGAGAATGTGTTATTCTTTCCCAATAAACGCGTTTACGCTAAAACTATTATTTGCAGTGCAAACAGTTTGGAGCCAGATCAGACGCCGGGTAACCCGGCGTCTGATCAGGCTCCAAACTGTTTGCCACCAAGATAAACAAGAATTATCAGAATTGTCCAAAAGTTGTTCTTTTCTACGTTTTAGTGCTTTGCGTTTGCGTACGTTTGCGTTTAAACGGGAAAGAATAACAGATTCTCCACTGTAAGATTAGAATAGGCCAAACTACAAAGTGGTCTTTAAGAAGGCAGTCTATTTAACTATTTCGTTCTGAAAAGGAACAAAACGTATTATTAACTCTCGGGGTAGTAAATGGTTTAGAAATAATAAACATAGGCACAGTAGAGAATACTTTATCATTTCCCGTTTAAACGAAAATTAATTCAAACACAATACAAAAACTTACAGAAAAATGACAACATTTTGAAATAATGACGATTATCTTTAATCTGAGTGGCAAACAATTTGGTGTTTGATCAGACGCCGTGTTATCCGGCGTCTGATCATACTCCAAATTATTTGCAATTGAAGAAAAAAATCAGCTCTAGCGCGTTTACTGGGAAAGAATAATGCCATCCACATATTATCTTGATCGATGTCCAAAGGGATAAGAAACGATTTACAACCGTTCAAAAGACATCACTATTTGAATAAGATCGACTCTTTGCATGCTAGTGGCGGATATGTCTCACAGTGATTACCTTTGCAAACAGTTTTGATTCAGATGAGACGCCGCGTAACGCGGCGTCTCATCAGGATCCAAAATGTTTGACACACTGACCTTGTTTTGAAAGGAAATTTATAACATTTTATTTTTAGAACAATAGACGATGACAAATATTGCAGACAATAAAAATAACCAGCATGCAAAGAGTTAACAAGGTGAAACAGATGAAAATAGACCAGATCTACAAGGTTGCTTTTCAAAAGTCAGTCTATTTAAACATACGATACTTGAAAGGAACAAAACGTATTATTATGTTCAAGGTAGTAAACAGTTTAGAATAAAATTAAAGTATATACGTATTACAACAAAGGGATGCAATACAAAAAGAATGGCTGTCAAAATATTCTTCCATTCACACAACCCCTTCTTTGCACTTTGATGTTTTTCCATGCATTCTTTCACAGTATAAATGGGACTACATTATTGTGTGCGTGTTATTTATAGTGTTTACAGGGAAGCTCATTTAAAACGAAGTCCTAGTTCCTTAGTTTGAGATCTATTTTACTATACGTTAAATAGAGATGTAGAATATATATTTTGTTTTGTTTAATATCCAATATTTCGTTATACCGGTAGATCTATCCAACCTTGAACATTTCTGTAGAGGACAATTTATACGTATTGTTATCGATTATTGGATTAAAAGTTGTTTACATGTTAATCTTTTAACTTATCAACAACATGCTAATCTTAAGCAGAAGTACAAAAGAGTATAAATGTAATTATTTAACCGCTTAAGTATCGTCTGCTTAAAATTAATCAACTGCATTTTTTTCTCCAAAATGAATTGTTAGGAAACTTGGCAGGAGAAAAATTGATATGAGTACTAAAACGTTTGGATCCGGTTCAGACGATAAGTAGTCCGGTGTCTGATCAGGATCAGAACTGTTTGCAATCTTGGACGATGAACTTGCACGTGGCAGTCAATAGTTTAACAATTGAAAGACTATTGCAATAAACAACACTGCGTTTGAACTCTACTTTAAGCGCTTATTCTGATCACAAATACTTGATAGTCCTTAGCAAACAGGATTTGTCGGCGTTCGATCGTGATTGTTAGAAACTCCTTTTTTTAATTTTAGCTAGATGAACCATCTTTTAGCTTTTATATCTTATCGCAGACGATAATTTTAAGACGTCGATATTTAAGTTTGGGTTTTCAGAGGAGAAAACGTTATTCTTTCCCAATAAACGTGTTTGTGCTAAATCTAGTATATCCATTGCAAACAGTTTGCAAACTACAGTGGAGAATCTGTTATTCTTTCCAGTTTAAACGCAAACGTACGCAAACGCAAAGCGCTAAAACGTAGAAAAGAACAACTTTTGGACAATTCTGATATTTCATGTTTATCTTGGTGGCAAACAGTTTGAAGCCTGATCAGACGCCGGGTTACCCGGCGTCTGATCTGGCTCCAAACTGTTTGCGCTGCAAATAATAGTTTTAGCGTAAACGCGTTTATTGGGAAAGAATAACATATTCTCCACTGTATCTGCCATTCAGATTTAAAATGAACATTCAAAAGGTTTAAAAAGTTGTCATTTTCTACATTTTATTGCAATCCGTTTTGTTGGCGTTTATGCGGGGAAACATAACGTTAAAAGGCCAAGCCATGTATCACGTGCAATCAACAGTACGAGAAGGTTAATAATTCGTTACAAACACTGTGAAAAGTCTGAAGCTTATTAATATGGTCAATGGATAAAATGAACAAATAAAATCCTGTTGTCCAAAATCTCGTTTACATGAACTTGCATAGTGCTGACCTTAATACTGGACAAACTGAACACGCACACAGGGGAGAATACGTTATGCTTTCCCAAGGGCCGTATTACACCAAAAAACACAACTAAATATCTGTGGCAAACACATTGGAAACAGACCAGACGCCGAGAAGCCCTGCGTCTAATCAAGCTCCAAACAGTTTTCGCATTCTTCTTTCAGTTTAGCCTGCTTTAAGTTACTATCAACTAGAACATAAAAACAATATTTCTTATGGTATATGTTCTGACTATATAAAGTGGATCTATTCTCTTCAGAAGCTGAATAATTAAGAAGCGTAAAAGGCGTATAAAACTATATATAGCGAAATGAGTTAACTCATTGAGCCCTAGTAGCGCATATATGCGTCCTTTACCAAATATGTACCAGTGAAGAGTACACTTGTCCTATGCAAGCAGTGAATTCCCTGATCAGAGGGCTCCTGCAGGAGCCCTCTGTTCAGTGACTTCACTGTTTGGCAAATTGCAATTTATTACCAAAAACACCCATTAATAGTCTAAAATGGACCAGCCTTTATTGTAAACTGGAACTGTCCACTGAAAGTTAAGGGTATAATGAGTTAAAGAAAGGCGTCTTCCCCACTGTGTACGTGCATTCAACAGTACGTGAAGGTTAATAATTCGTCACACAGTAAAAAGCCTTAAGGTTATTATTAGGCCCTATGATCAATGAACAAATAAAATCCTATTAGACAAAAATCTGTTTACTTGAACGAAGAACTAAATACTGAACACGCATAATACAACATAAGCCTCGGTCACAACAGGGCTGCCATTTCTCCGGATTTTTCCTAAATCTTCAGATGTTTTTCTAGAACATGGTAGCTTAAAGCAGGCTGAAAGTAAAGCAGAATGCGCCATAAGGCGCATTCTGCTTTACTTCCAGCCTGCTTTAAGTAGCCACGTGTCAACAAAGCGAGACACAGGCTATATGGGTTAGGTACGATTCGTAAATTCGCACTTGAAAAATGCAAATTTGGAAATCTTAGGATTTTTCATGTCAATTTATGGCAGCCACAACAGTTCGTACGAGTACTATTTGGAAACTTTATTAAATAAAAATGGAAGTAAATCCTGAATTAGGGAAATTCTTTCTGAACGTCTATAAGTCAGATTCTAAAATTCTTATTTAACATTTATTTCTCAATCTACATGTAGTCGTGTCTTGTGAATCCTTTTGGAAACGTCTTAAAAAGACGATTCCAAAAAGATATCACACGTTATGATTAGATGAAGAAATCAGAGATGGCTTGTATTTTAAACAGGGCTGCCATTTCTCCGGATTTTTCCTAAATCTTCGGATTTTTTTTCTTGTACATGGTAGCTAAAGCAGGCTGAAAGTAAAGCAGAATGCGCCTTAACCCTTTACCTGATAGCCTATTTCTAGTACTTAAGATAGGTGACTACTTAAAGCAGGTTGAAAGTAAAGCAGAATGCGCCCTAAGGCGCATTCTGCTTTACTTTCAGCCTGCTTTAAGCTATCATGTGCTATAACATGGAAAATATTCCCTATAATACATATTCATTACTGATTAAATTGGAACTATATTCTTCAGCGGAAGAATAAATCATATCCGCTAAAAGGCGCTTCTATTGGGGAAAGGGTTAAGGCGCATTCTGCTTTAATTCAAGCTTGCTTTAAGCAGCCACGTGTCAAAAAACTAATACATTTGTAACAGACGATGGAGTAAAGTGACGATTCGTAAAATCGCACTTGAAACATGCAAATTTGGAAATCTTAGGATTTTTCATGTCAACTTATGGCAGCCCTGCTTAAAGTTTGACTTACGACCGTTTTTGTCGCATGACGTTTCGTAAGACAGGCACAGAGTCGACCCCTATCATCAAGATCCACTAGACAGGTACCGGGCGAACTCATTATAGAAAATACTATTCTTTCCCGCCATATATACTTTTTTATCAAAGCCACATAACAAAAGTAGTACAAAATGTAATTAAGCTGTAAAGGTTATGAAATGAAAATAACTGATAGCGGTATTTCAAATTAATGAGTGTAAACCTTTGCCATTTAACCATTGTACTCACTATAACCATCTGCTACAAACTTGTCGTCTGCAGCTGTTTTGAATATATATTTTCAAAACTTCATTTTTAAATTATCAAAAGTTTAAATTAAATAATTCCTATACACCAAATACGAGTGCCAAACGAGTACGGTTACTCGGCGTCTGATTTAGGATCCAATCTGTTTGCACATGTAATTCAAACCGAGCGTACTACAGTGGAGAATCTGTTATTCTTTCCCGTTTAAACGCAAACGTACGCAAACGCAAAGCACTAAAACGTAGAAAAGTGCAACTTTTTGGACAATTTTGATAAGTCTTGTTGATCTTGGTGGCAAACAGTTTGGAGCCTGATCAGACGCCGGGTTATCCGGCGTCTGATCTGGCTCCAAACTGTTTGGACTGCAAATAATAGTTTTAGCGTAAACGCGTTTATTGGGAAAGAATAACAGATTCTCCACTGTAAGTGAAAGGGTTAAAAAACTTTATGATTTACAGAATGATAAATAGTTTGATGAGTGTCGTGTTTATGATAGATAAACCACTTAGGGTAGACCAACAGTGATCATTCAACAGAATGGAGAAAAACATATCTATAATAATCATATTTATCATATAGAGTAAAACCTTTCTATACTACCACTATTTGAGGTTAAACGTTGGGTGTTTCAGGCAGGTGACTTCTTAAAGCAAGATAAAAGTAAAGCAGAAAACTAATTTCGGAACTGTTTGCTTTACTTTTATCTTGATTTAAGCTGCCACGTGTCTGAACAATTATCAAAAAATATTCGTTTCATGGTCGTATCAGAGAGGTTTTACTGTTTACCACAAATAATATTATGACATGCATTTTCAAACAGTCTTGGTCCAGATGAGACGCCGGGTTACTCGGCGTCTCATCAGGATCCATACTATTTGAAATGTGTATATTTAAATTTCATTCAAAAGAAAGGGCATTCATAACTGACAACTATATATACATGTATATGAAACTGAAAACAACAATTTGAAGCCGACGATATTTAGACAGAATAAGGATTGAAATTATTATGTGAACACGTTCAAAACTCATCAATTGTAAAGACCGCTTATCAATTACTTATATTATGGTCGACATTTCAAGCCAAGTCTCTTTAAATTATTGACAGTTTTTATAAGACATGGGATTATATAAAGTAGATCTAGGCTGCAAAAGAAGCTGAATGTTTTTATATGAACTTTCGGCTATTCTTTAAGCATAACACTATCAGGGTGTAGAAAATGCTATGGCTCAATATAAAGTTGAAATGTGTCTTTTTGATAACCGAAAACAAATACACGAAAAGATAAAATATATATATGAAAAGAGTTACACTTCAAACAAATATGCACATGTACTTGTATTGCAGACGACACATTTCAACCAAACGATAATTTAGCACTTAAAGAGTTAGTTTAGTTTAAACATATTTTATTTCAATTATATATACATGAAATGGGATTGGGCCACACGTTCTACCAACTTAGAGACGGCCCTTCACCTACAGTTTTACAAATACAAATTCTTTTAGAGAGCGGGCATTAGTAAGCCAGAGAGAGAGAGAAAGAGCGAGAAAGAAAGAGAGAGATACATGTATAGCGAGAGAGAGAGAGATAGAGAACAGGCGAGAGAGAGAGAGAGTATGAGTACAGGTGCCTCCAAAACCATAATGTGGATAATTATATGCGAGTAAAATATTACACAGTTTGATCGGCCACCAATTATTTGACTGTGAAAACTTAAAGAGTTGAGTCAAGACATTAACAAGTCAACGTTGTCTAAGAATACAGTGGAGAATCTGTTATTCTTTCCCGTTTAAACGCAAACGTACGCAAACGCAAAGCACTAAAACGTAGAAAAGAACAACTTTTGGACAATTCTGATAATTCTTGTTTATCTTGGTGGCAAACAGTTTGGAGCCTGATCAGACGCCGGGTTACCCGGCGTCTGATCTGGCTCCAAACTGTTTGCACTGCAAATAATAGTTTTAGCGTAAACGCGTTTATTGGGAAAGAATAACAGATTCTCCACTGTACGCATACAATAGAGAAGACGTTAGTGTATCCTAATAAGCAATATGCCACCAGACTCCAAACTGTTTGCCTCTAGACATGTTTTAGACATTTTTAGTCTGAGTGGCACATAGTTCGCTATGGAAATAATAGTTTTAGTGTAAACGCGTTTACCGGGAGAGAATAACGTCTCCTCTATACTGTTTATATTCTCCACTGTAGTCTATAGGGCTTAATGATATCTAGGTATTCACCAAGCCTTATTGTTTTATGCCTGTTTGCCGATCGTCTTCCTGCAATCAAAAAGACTAATCACCCGTGAGGGTTATCTTACAAATCTGTGTTGCGTTGACATAAAAATGCCATTACCACATACGGCTTATATCGGTCGTAGTCATAGAGACAATGGTAAATAAATAAACAATAATGTTTCTAATATCTAACCCTTTGACAAGCGCTTATCTTCAATATGCTGTTTAATTAATTATACAGTGGATAATCTGTTATTCTTTCCCGTTTAAACGCAAACGTACGCAAACGTACGCAAACGCAAAGCGCTAAAACGTAGAAAAGAACAACTGTTGGACAATTCTGATAATTCTTGTTTATCTTGGTGGCAAACAGTTTGGAGCCTGATCAGACGCCGGGTTACCCGGCGTCTGATCTGGCTCCAAACTGTTTGCACTGCAAATAATAGTTTTAGCGTAAACGCGTTTATTGGGAAAGAATAACATATTCTCCACTGTACCTCTCTAAAAACCTCTTTATTCAACCACTAAAACGAAGGCAAATTGGTTGTATAAAAGTTAAGTGACAGCTTAAAGCAATGTGACAGTGAAGGAGTTTAAAGGGGCCTTCTATTTCAGTGTCACCTTGCTTTAAGCCGTAACCGGTCTTAAACATTCAATAATTAGCATAATTCAGTGATCATAAAAGAGATGTTTTACTGTTGTTCTGTTTAGCAACTTTTTTTTAATTTACAGTATCACTTTTAACCCGTCGCTCTATAGCCTGTTTCTAGTTTTGTAATCAGGTTACCACTACAGTGGAGAATCTGTTATTCTTTCCCAATAAACGCGTTCACGCTAAAACTATTATTTGCAGTGCAAACAGTTTGGAGCCAGATCAGACGCCGGGTTACCCGGCGTCTGATCAGGCTCTAAACTGTTTGCCACCAAGATAAACAAGAATTATCTGAATTGTCCAAAAGTTGTTCTTTTCTACGTTTTAGTGCTTTGCGTTCGCGTACGTTTGCGTTTAAACGGGAAAGAATAACAGATTATCCACTGTACCACTATATACGCAAGTGAAACTAAAACAGGGTGTTCCTAGCATACTGTATTACTTTTTACCTGCTTTAACGCTGAAAAAATACTTGAAGTATCTCACATGATTCATTTTTAGAACTTTCTTAGCTAAGCTAAAGACAGCTTTTATAATAAGAATAATCAGAATGGTAAAAACGCGTAATTGTGGAGTGATGGGTTAAACATTCTTAATGGCGATACAGTATCAAGTACATGTAATAATTAATGTCCTGCCATTACATCAACTCAAAAGTTGTGTTTCGGCATTTAAAGCATAATGTTACATAACGCAAGATGATTGTAAAGCAGATGGATCCTTATTTAATCCTACATTACCTCTTTCCTCCCTGAAACTTCAAATGGACAATCCCGGTTTCCTTTTTAGTTTAGTCCATTTCTGAATTTTAAGGGTTGTTTTGTCAATGTTTGGCATTATGACAAACAGTGAATACCCTGATCAGATGGCTCCTTTCGGAGCCCTCTGATCTGGGTCTTCACTGTTTGCATAGGACAAGTGAACTAATCACAAGTACACTGTTTGAAAAGGACGCCTATATGCAGGACTAGGGTTCAAAGGGTTAAGCAACCTCTTGTATTCACGACAACCTACAGTGGAGAATCTGTTATTCTTTCCCAATAAACGCGTTTACGCTAAAACTATTATTTGCAGTGCAAACAGTTTGGAGCCAGATCAAACGCCGGGTGACCCGGCGTCTGATCAGGCTCCAATTTGTTTGCCACCAAGATAAACATGAATTATCAGAATTGTCCAAAAGTTGTTCTTTTCTACGTTTTAGTGCTTTGCATTTGCGTACGTTTGCGTTTAAACGGGAAAGAATAACACATTCCCCACTGTATGCATGTACGATTGAGCCTGGTCGCCTTACTCCTTCTCTACCTTGTCTTGAGTACATTAACTACAGCGCTCCCTCTCTACAACGACAGCTAATGGGAGACAAAAATATGTGCGTTGTTCGGAGGGAACCGTTATAGAGAGGGAAAATTAAGACTTGGTTTACATTTGCAAACAGCTTGAATCCAGATCACACGCCGCGTAACGCGGAGTCTGATCTGGATTCAAACTGTTTGTCACTCGTCATTATATATATTCTATCAAAATGTTCACTTATATGTAACTTTGAGAAAAACAGCAGACAACAAATTTAAGCAGACGCTATTGCGGCCATGAAATGGTTGGACATAATTGTATTGTTTCGGGGAACAGCGGAAAGGGTCGTTATAAGGAGGGAGTCGTTGTTGGGAGGGCCGTTGTAGAGAGGGAACACTGAATTTACAAACAGTTTGGCACTCATATTAATATTTCTTAAGTCTAAACACATACAATTTAAATTTGACGTATAAAAACAGACGATAATAATTTAAAATTGATGACGTCATGGCAGTAAAGGGGTTAATTAAAATAAATTGTTTTCGCTATATTGTTTGTAAGCATTCTGACGGTACAGTTCCATTCAACAGATCGATCGGCAGGTATCTTCATATTGATTCAGGACGAACAGCAGGTGCTCTTTTCACCATTAATATGCTTTGTTTTCAGTATTTTGCCATTTTAACCAATCAGGGCTTTCTAAAACATTCACATCCTAAATTGATAAACCCGGATCTAGATTCGGTTAACTCAGATCCTTGTTGAAGTATCAGTGAAAAAGAAGGGTTTTTTTCCTAGCAGAACATTTTCGCAAACGGATGTTCTAAAACAGATAATGTAGTATACTCGTAGGTTTCAGTTTAAAGATATTTCTATCGTGTTCTTGGCAGTTAAACAAGTGATGTGTGTCCATACGAGTATCTCAGTGGGGTATTAATTATTTTTATTATCCAATATTAAATGACCGACTTCTTTCACCCTTATGTTTCTCTGGTTACAATTTACCTGTTTCAAACATTGTGTATCCAGATCAGACGCCAAGTAACTCGGCGTCTTATCTGGTTCCAAACTGACTGAAACTCTAATTGTTTTGTCCTTAAAAATGGTATTGAAACCTATGCTCTGGGAATTGGTTGATATGTCACATTTTACAAAATATATATCCCAACTCAATTTGTGAAACAGTTTCTGCTCGATTTTTTAATTCAAGCATTACCTTTAGACATTGATAAATAAATGAAAACGAGACTAATTTGTCGCATATTGCCACAAACAGTATAGCCTCAGAACATGTAAAACATTTACAATTCCTTGCCTTTTGGAAACAGTTTGAATCAATGGTCAGACACCTAGTACATGTATCCTGCTTTAACTATTTCAACATCATGTACCTGTTCAAAATATAACCATAACATTTACAAACAGTGAAAACCAACATCAGAGGGCTCCTATATTAGCCATCTTATCAGGGTCTACACTGTTTGTTAGTTTAGACCGGTATTTATTAAACTACCCAGAATTCCAAATAGATTGGTTCATGTTTTGATAACAAAAACCCTACCTAATAACGAGTAATAAAGAGTAAGAGTAATGCTGATTCCTGACTTAAAAACTTATATATGATATTTCTTTTGAGTTATTATATCAGAACTCTTCTGCATTTTACTTAATTGCGCTTGAAAAGTTTTGAAATACATGTATAAAGACGTATTTATTTTTCTTCCTGCCTTAAGCTACTTCGTGACGACTTTTACCACACCCAGTGAGTATTCATTCAGGAGTTCGTCATAGCATTACTTTACTTCATTAGATGTGATTCTGCTTGAGAAGTTTTGCGTTCACTGAGTCCACTTTATATATATACAGTAGAAGCTCTCTATTACGACCACTAAAAAGAAGGCTCATTGTCTGTATAAAAGACATGTGACAGCTTAAAGCAATGTGAAAGTGAGACAGAAAGCTCCTGTAGGAGCTTTCTGTTTCACTTTCACATTTCTTTAAGCAGTCGCCTGTCTTAAACGACTAATAGTTGAAACAATTTGGAGGCCGTAATAGAGAGGTTCTACTGTAGCTTTCTCCATCGTCTCAATTATATACAAGCAGATCGATTGATTGATTTTCAGTTTCTTCGCTGTAGCGTAAATATGAAAGGTCCTATTTGGACTGCAGGCATATAAACATCATGAAATAACGTCATATGTTTTGAACTTTTTATACATTCACACTTACGTCATTAACACTTTCATGATCAAATTTATAATGAGGTGTTTACCCGTTCACCGTCATATTACCATCTTCTTCAATATTGCTGTCTGCAATATCGTTTCAAAGTTAGATTTAAGGCAGTGTAACTGACATGAATTCAATACAGGTGACAAACAGTTTTGATCGTGATCAGACGCCGAGTTACGCGGCGTCTGATCAGGATCAAAACTGTTTGCACTTGAAATGCCCTTTATGAAGTCATTGAGAATTGAAGGGTTTAAAAGGTCCTCTGCTGTTATACATAATTCCTCAAATCATACTAAAAAAAGAATCGCCTGCGAGTTTTCCCATTTCGTCATAATTATACAGTATGATTTGGCAATATTTATAACCTGAACTGATAGGCTTATGGTTTTTTAGCTTTACTTTCATTATTGATTTGTTGGTTGATTGAGTGAGTGAGTCACTGATTCGATCTTCCATTCATTCAATCAGTCAGTCAGTCAATCAGTCATTGAAAATTTATTGAATAGTAAAAGGGAGACTATAATGTACTCAAATCGCCAAAGACTATACAATTTCATTCTAAGTTAAACAATGCGCGGGTTTTTTTGTTTTACAGTACTGTTTCGGGTATCGGGTTTAGGTTAATCAAGATATACTTTTACAAATGACAGGAATGTGGCCATGGGGTCACAACAAATCATTGCTTTCAATGATACAATGATCATGAAACCTATCCCGGTAGGAAATAGCTAATTTTGGTTTAAAGTTTCTATTTATACATTATGGGGAATGGTTTCGTTTGGTTTTTTCTGTGGTTTAACGTTCCTTTTAAGGTTGAAATCATACAGAAAGTGGGAAGGGGTTAAACGTTGTCCATTTCCACTTAAGTAAATATGTTCTCAAAGAACTAGTTCGTTTTCAAAAATCGGCTCTAAATGACCTTTTTGTGTCGATGGGCCGTAAAACACCGTTCATTCATTCATTCGTTTTAAAAAGGAGAAAATCACACTGTCGTCTTTGAATATAGATGTCACAGACAGTCAATTCATGTAAGAAACTAATAACAAACGCCAAGATTAATTTTTAAAAAAAAACTGCAGACACAATTAGAGTGGAAAAGACGTTAAATCATATTCCAATAAGAAAGGTTTGTGTTAACTCATTATCCCCTGAAACTTTCAATGGAAAATTCCAGTTTGTAATAAAGGCTGGTCCATTTTTGCCTATTTAGGTGTTTTTTGTGTGAACAAATGTAAAAATGACAAACAGTGAAGTCCCTGATCAGGGACTTCACTGTTTGCATAAGACAAGTGTACTTTTCACAGGTACACATTTGGTAATGGACGCATATATGCGTCACCAGGGCTCAATGAGTTAAAACAATAATTTCCATTGTAAGCTGTTTGGAGCCAGATCAGGCCCCGGGTAACCCGGCGTCAAAACAGGCTCCAAAGAGTTTGTCACTCATTTAAAAATACAGTGGAGAATCTGTTATTCTTACGTCATTGGTGACGTCATACAGTGGAGAATCTGTTATTCTTTCCCGTTTAAACGCAAAAGTACGCAAACGCAAAACACTAAAACGTTGAAAAGAACAACTTTTGGACAATTCTGATAATTATTGTTTATCTTGGTGGCAAACAGTTTGGAGCCTGATCAGACGCCGGGTTACCCGGCGTCTGATCTGTCTCCAAACTGTTTGCACTGCAAATAATAGTTTTAGCGTAAACGCGTTTATTGGGAAAGAATAACGTTTTCTCCACTGTATAAAATGCCAGAATTTACCACATGTTTCGATTTCTAAAATGCTCCCTCTCCACAACGGCCTTACGAACAACGATTCCTTCCTTACAAGGATGCGTGTCGCACTTTCCCCTCAGACAAGACAATAACGCTTTCACTGCTGCAATATCGCCCACTAAAAATTGTCGTTTGCTCCTTTTTCTCAAAGTTAGGTATTGGACATTTTGACAGAGAAACATAAAGACGAGTGACAACAAGTTGAATCCGGATCAGACATAGCGTTATGCGTTATGCGGCGTTTGATCTGGGTTCAAACTGTACGCGTATGTTCTATAAGGGTATTAATTTTCCTTCCCTATGACAACTCCCTCCGAGCAACACACGCACTCTTTTTTCCACTTGGGTGTTGTTGTACAGTGGAGAATCTGTTATTCTTTCCCGTTTAAACGCAAACGTACGCAAACGCAAAGCACTAAAATGTAGAAAAGAACAACTTTTGGACAATTCTGATAATTCTTGTTTATCTTGATGGCAAACAGTTTGGAGCCTGATCAGACGCCGGGTTACCCGGCGTCTGATCCGGCTCCAAACTGTTTGCACTGCAAATAATAGTTTTAGCGTAAACGCGTTTATTGGGAAAGAATAACAGATTCTCCACTGTAGAGAGGGAGCACTGTATTTATGTTACGTCTCCCCCTAGCAACTCACACCTTCTATGAGAGAAAAGTAATAATAAGGGAAGTGTGGAATATCGGTTTTGGTGGCCAATGAAAGTGACAATAATAGTACTGTATAATGTTACAATCCTTATCTCATGCCATTGTGTGTCATATTTCATGTGTGATTGACAGTCGATTAAAATGCTTGTATCTAATATAGTACCTTCAACACGCTATATCTATTGACGTGTAAAACATCTTTCAGAATATAGAGCAATTAATCTGAAGTTTCATTTTGATAAAATAGTCACCAGTATGTCAAACAGTTTTGATCCAGATGAGACGCCGAGTAACTCGGCGTCTAATCTGAATCAAAACTGTCTGTAACGGTATTCATGGAATCTCACGTAGACTGCATAAGGTTAAACCAGGATTACGCAAAATCTTATCATACTTACTAAGTTTACAAACGGATACTACAGTGGAGAATCTGTTATTTAAACGCAAACGAAACGCAAACGCAAAACATTAAAATGTAGAAAAGGACAACCTTTTGACAATTTTTAATTTTCTTTTTTATCTGAGTGGCAAATTGTTTGGAGCCTGATCAGACGCCGGGTAACCCGGCGTCTGATCTGGCTCCAAACTGTTTGCACTGGCAATACTAGTTTTAGCGTAAACGCGTTTATTGGGAAAGAATAACAGATTCTCCACTGTAATAGTACCGAATACTCGTTTGGTAGTCTCTAACAACACAATTTACGTTTCTACAGTAGAGGAGTCGTTATTCTTTCCCGTTTAAACAAAATTGAACGCAAACGTATTTACGTAAAATGAAAAAAGACAAGTTCTAAATTTTTTGACGATTTATTAATCAAGTGACAAATAGGTTGTAACCTGGTCAGACGACGGGTTATCCTGCTTCTGATCTGGCTCGAAACTGTTGCAAAGGAAATATGTTTGAAGAGCAATGTGTTTATTGTGAAAGGCTAACAACATCTTCTACACAGTATACTATTTTATTGTGACAATCTCTAACAACAGACACTCAGCAGTTCGACATTGTCAATATACTGTACTTTTAAATTACTCCTAATATTTGAAAAGCGATCGTTTTAAAGTACACATACAGGCGCGGTTACAGTGAAGAAGATGTAATGTTATTCTCCACTGTTTGAACGTAAAAGAAACCAAAATGCACTGCAATAAAATGCTGAATTTTTCATTTATATAAATGTCTAACCGATTCATTTTAATCTTGGTGGTAAACAATTGTTGGCCTGATCAGACGGTAGGTCTTGCTCCAAACGGTTTGCAATGGAAATAATAGTTTTAGCTTAAACGAATTTGTATGGAAAGAATAACGTCTGCTTCACTGAGTCTTGTTTAACCCTGTCCCCTATAGAAGCGCCTTTTAGCGAATATGATTTATTCATCCGCTGAAGGAAATAGTTCCAATTTTATCAGTCATGAATATATATTACAGGGAACATTTTCTATATTCTAGAACATGATAGCTTAAAGCAGGCTGAAAGTAAAGCAGAATGCGCCTTAGGGCGCATTCTGCTTTACTTTCAACCTGCTTTAAGTAGTCACCTATCTTCAATATTATAACTAGGCTATCAGGTAAAGGGTTAAACAAGTGGTTCCAACACGCGGTGAGAACGAAGTTGCAGAAAGCTCTTTTTTTACCTTTTGTATTACTTCGTACAGCGTTAAGAAACTACTGGATTAAGAACATGCAATGGTCAAAGCTATGACTGAAATGGTACGTACGAGAATGTATCTAGATAATCACCAAGACTAGATTAAACCTTATCTAAGATCACCCTACTTCACTGAACGATCATTTGGCTACTGGACTTCAAGTGAAATAAATATTGACTTTATGATAACTGGGTCCAAGGTTAAAGAGTTTTAGTTGAATCTGAGATCGTTCTCAATTATATGATTGATCAGACTTGATCTTTCAACGATTTGGGTCGAGATAACTTGTCTAAAACTTCACTTTTCATCTGGACCCAACGGGTTTGACCGTTGTTTTGTATTTTCTAGAGGACATGGTATATAAACCTTCCTACAGTCATAGTTATACTGAACATATTCTTTTATCCATTTGAACCCTAATACCCCATATAGGCGTCTTTTTCAGACAGTGTACACAGGGAATAGGACACTTGCCCTGTGCAAACAGTGAATACCCAGATCAGAGGGTTTCTAAAGGAGCCCTCTGATCAGGGTATTCACTATTTGTCATGCAAAATATTAACAAAAACAACCATTGACAGTCAGAAATGGACTAGACCAATACGGAGATTTGAGTTGTCATTTTAAATTTTCAGGGAGGAAAGGTAGATACACCAATAAGGATGTGTTATAAATTTGTTTTTATTTTGTTGGAGATGTACGTAGTTGTCTTTCACTTAGTTATTCTATAATGCCATGCATAGTTTGTTGTTTTCATGTGAAGCCCTTTTGAACACACAACTTCTTTGTGAGAAGAACGCTATATAAACCTATAGTATAATAATTATACACAGGATGATTATAAAAATCTAAGGTATAAAAATAAAGGTTGTAGCCTTAGAACATACAATGTATTTATGAATTTATAGAGTAGAACTACATTTGTATTTTCTTTAGTGGATGAATAAATTAGAGACGTATCTACGTAGAAAATGTTAACATAAGGTTGAATAGGTTTAGGCAAGTTAGGGACATTCAGTGCAACAGAATTTGGTGCAGCTGTGCTCATGATGTAAACAAGGCTAATTAATGCCCTTCATTAAAGACTACAGTGGTGAATACGTTATTATTTCCTGTTTCGACGCACACGATACGCAAACGCATTATAATAAAATAAAGAACGTGACAATATTCGACATTTCTGAGTGTTGATTTTAACATTGGTTGCAAGCAGTTTGGAGCCTGATCAGACGCCGGGTTACCCGGCGTCTGATCTGGCTCCAAACTGTTTGCAATGGAACTTATAGTTTTAACGTAAACGCGTTTATTGGGAAAGAATAACGTTTTCTCCAGTGTAGCTATGATTCAAATGGATATCTCGAAAGAGAATAATGTACTATTTCACAGCATAATGCTGGACATTTTTCACGTTGAACATCTGGACCTCTATAACTTAAACTCACTTAAGTCAAACGTACCCGTATTTTAAAGTTAAAACGCAGCTAAATCACGTTTAAACTTTAAACTATTAAACATATTAGACTAAAAAATCCATTTATCGAAGTTCAACTGTTGTCTACAGATTAGTTGGACTTAAACTAGATCGAGTATGCGAGGTTCAACTGTAGAATAATTGCTAAGGTTTTTAGGTGTACTTTCATCACATGACAAGCCATTTTACAGTGGAGAATCTGTTATACTTTCCCAATAAACGCGTTTACGCTAAAACTATTATTTGCAGTGCAAACAGTTTGGAGCCAGATCAGACGCCGGGTAAACCGGCGTCTAATCAGGCTCAAAACTGTTTGCAACCAAGATAAACAAGAATTATCAGAAGTGTCCAAAAGTTGTTCTTTTCTACGTTTTAGTGATTTGCGTTTGCGTACGTTTGCGTTTAAACGGGAAAGAATAACAGATTCTCCACTGTAACATTCTTCTTGTTTCATGAAAATAGTACTTGTTAGTCTCGAGAAAGAAACATCTATCTGTCACTTAAGAAACGTGTTTCAAATATGGATCATCTTTTATAGCCAGTATACACTCAGTGCAAATATATAGAAACGCACATCGTACTCCGGCGCAGATTAAGAGACTTTTATTGAAGAAAAATTAGAATACTAAGACCATATCACAAGATTCATTTAATTCTGCAAAAAGTTCAGAAAAAATACTCAAAACGCTGAGCTAACTTTTAACCCTTTAACTTTAAATGACGTCAAACAGTTTGGATCCTGATAAGACGCTGCTTTATGCGGCGTCTGCTCAATATCCAAATTGTTTGACACTCGTATCCATATGGTTAAACTCATACTACATTGAATCTTACTTTGAAACGATATTGCAAACAACAAAACTGAAGCAAACAACAATGAAACGGTAAATGGGGTAAAAATCTCACGATTACTTTGGCAGCGAAATAGTTAATTACAACCTGTTTAAAACACCGCACTGATTTGTGCAGATGGTGGTGCTATCAATTCATTAATAGACCTCCTATTTTCACCATTGATAACCCCGGACAGAGCTACCGACTTTAATGAAAAGCTTAATTAACAAATACGTTTCTTCTACATACAAATAATATTTTGATAAAAATTGTGCGTTTCTTTTTGCACTGAGTGTACATGTATCTATAATGACCCTCGGTATCTCCTGTCTTCAGAATTAGAAACAAGCTATGGGGTAAAAGATTGAAACAGTATAATAATATTATAATAATAATAACGGCTGTGTTTTTGTGGGTTACATATATATTTGGCGGTTCTATGAAGTAAAAAGGTTAACTCACCATAGACTGCTCCTCTTCAGTTGTAAAGTATTCCATACCAAGTTTCACCACATTAGTTCTCGTCTCTGTCGTCTTTCTTCTCATCCTTACTTTACTAAACTGTGTCTCCAATAAAACAAATGTTCTATCAGTTCTCTAGAGCGCAATGCACTTGATTTCCCCTACCACAGAGCACACGAGTACTTCGATCTTTCACCGTCTAGTTCAGTCACTGTGACCGTTCAAATGGCTATTATTTAGTATTGAACTTCATAAAATATTCACACATCAGTTGAAAAATCTGAACACCTCAGCAATTTGTCCGACTAGCCGATAGAAATTCTACTCCCAATACCCTTGTGATTGATTGAACTCTCTTTTAACCTGGTCACACAACTCGAATCCACCCGGGTTAGTTTAGATTAAAAACTGTTGAAATTATTTTTTTCCTGTATCACTTGATAACTGCTTGGCACTGAAAAAGGTTTGTTTAATGCACGTTCGCTGCACGTGTCCTGATTAGAGCCGCTATATCAGTCTGTTTCGGTCTTGTCCCGCCGAGTTAATCCGACTCTCTGTCAATCAGTAAATTCTACGAGTGTTTAATAATCTTTAGTACCCAATTTATGTGTCGTCTGCAAAATAAATGTCGTGTGTTATAATTATAACAGTTGACGAATCTACATTCTATTCCAAAAAATATTATCAGTGTCAAACAGTTTGGATCCAGATGAGACGCCGAGTTACTCGGCGTCTCATCTGGATCCAAACTGATTGCAATGGTAGTTGTTATAATTCGAACGTTGCTTACATGCGGTTAAAGAAACGTACTACTCTACTGTTTGTTCAGGTTTGAGTAATGTATTTAGAATAGCCATCATGACTGAGATTAGCGCTATTTAAACCAACCCCCGCAAAGACACTCGGTATGTAACCTTTGACCTGTCGCACCCGGTAACCATTGAGACCCTCTATCCGACTGTGTACCTCCTGATCTCGCCGAACCCTTCTTTGATATAGATTACGAATCGTCGTGTTGAAAGCATATAGACACAGGAACTATAATTTTGTCCTAAAACTGATAAATTTTAGTAAAGAAGCTTTTTAAAACGAATTAAGATTTTGGATAAACGATTCGCTCAGTATTATCCAATCGAATAGTCTCTAGTATTACCCGTAACTTGTTGTGAAGTGCCCTGACTTTAAAGTGGCGTCTGCTTCATTTCTGTATTCGATAATGAAGTGCTTGTATATGTTTTCATATAAGCTGAAATAGTGTAAGATTGTTTGATACGTTCGTGCACAATTTCTGAATTAGCTTGGTAGGATCAGAACCGTTGATAGATATTACTTATATTAATTTTAGAAACCATCAGAGTTGGGGATTGTTTACCATTATACTATAAAAGGATCGTCTGCTTCGAAATTTGCGTCTGCAAAAGTTTTTCTATTTTTTGTGTGTGTGTGTTATTCTGACTTAATTACACGTGACCATTTAGTAAATAATTTCGTATTTTATAACATATTATGAACATATATGTTATCATGCATAGTTCATTACCGATGGACTTTCTTACATGACTTACTTTTTTTCTCTAAAATTAGCGCACTTACGCAATATTGACTTTTAATGTTATTACTTTCATGGGAAGGGCTTGTTCTATATTTTTCGGCGGAGCTGACTGTTTTCTATTTAGACACACTTAATTTATATTTGGCCACACATTTCAACCAATAATATTTGATCAGAAATTTAGATTTAAGAGCACCTGTTGAAACTGAATAGTCTGATTGGATAGTAGCTAGGGCTCCAGATAAGGGAATTGTTTCAAAACTTAAAATCTTTATTTGTGCATTAAACCCTGTGGTGTCACTATACATATGAATTGTCTCTTCGAGACAATCAAAATGAGTGGTAATACCATAGGGTTTGGTGCTAAAAGAGGTGGAAAAATGTGATTTGTTTAGTTTACTCACTCTTATCTGGAGCCCTGTAGGCTGGTTTATGTCCCATTACAGTTTTACATGATGTGGACTCTGGGTGTAAAATTTAGAGATACAGGCTGGCTTTTACTACACACTGGGCTGATGAAATAGGCCACAGAAGTTAATTATGCCTCTATTTTAAGATATGATGATTGTTGTATCTGTACATTTGTGTATGCTATAGTTTGTTTCAAGAAACTCTATGAATGGAACAATAGATTAATGTGAGGATCTCCTACCAGTAGCTAGGATATGAGTTAAATTATTGTTTTGTTTTGCATTTCTGTACATGATAGTTTTGCATTTTAAATAAAAGTTACTGTTTCAATTGAATACTTGTATTTTTTGCTTTTCAATCCAAGATATTACAATTCTTTGAAAACCTCAATTTAATTCAATTTTGCACACCCATCTATATAGCCTTAGTTCAACCACTCATTCCGCCGAATATCTTTTTTAAAGATATTTCTTGTTCCATATACTTCTTGGTTATACGTGTACAGTAAAAATTATATATGTGTAAATGTGTCAGTAAAAACGGTAAGATACCCGGATACTTATACAGTGGAGAAATGTGTTATTCTTTCCCAATAAACGCATTTACGCTAAAACTATTATTTGCAGTGCAAACAGTTTGGAGCCAAATCAGACGCCGGATAACCCGGCGTCTGATCAGGCTCCAAACTGTTTGCCACCAAGATAAACATGAATTTTCAGAAATGTCCAAAAGTTGCACTTTTCTACGTTTTAGTGCTTTGCGTTTGCGTACGTTTGCGTTTAAACGGGAAAGAATAACAGATTCTCCACTGTAATTAACCTTTTCATGATCAAATTTATCGTGAGATTTTAACCCTTCACCGTCATATTTTCGTCTGCGTCAATATTGTTGTCTGCAGTAGCGTTAGTTTAAATTCAGTATAACTGACGTTATTTCAAAATAAGTGGCAACTAGTTTTGATCCTGAGCAGACGACGCGTTACGCGGCGTCTGATCAGGATCGAAACTGTTTGTAAATGCGCTTTTGACGCCATTGAGAGTGGAAGGGTTAAAAGATGCTAGATCTACATGTATTTAAACTTTTGGGCGAAATGGCCACGAGCGTTGTCCTTTTTCTCGTCAAATTTATCATTAGTTTTTTACCACTTCACCGCCATACTGTCGTCTGCTTCAGTATTGTTGTCTGCAATATCGTTTAAAAGCAAGCTATAGAACTGTCGGGATTTCAAAACGAGCGTCAGACTGTTTGCGAAGCGCCTTTTGGCACAATTGACAGCGAAATAGTTCAACTATTTTTTTTACCGCGACTAAAAAGGTTTCAAACCAGATCACTAGGAGTCTGGACCTGTTTCATAAAACTTCGTACGACAAAAACGGTCGTCAGTCAAAACTTTGAAATACATTTAATTTCTGATTTTTCTATCTAATTCTGTCTTGTGAGATCTCTTTGGAATCGTCTTTTCAAGACCATTCCAAAGAGATATCACAAGACAGGATTAGATGGAGAAATAAATAAGATTGGAGACTTTTATAATTTGACTGACGACGACATTTGTCGTACGAAGTTTTATGAAACGGGGCCCATATCTGAAATGCGATGTTTGTTCATATGGCTGATTGTTTCATATGAAAAAGCCAGGATCTACAGTGGAGAATGTGTTATTCTTTCCCAACAAACGCGTTTACGCTAAAACTATTATTTGCAGTGCAAACAGTTTGGAGCCAGATCAGACGCCGGGTAACCCGGCGTCTGATCAGGCTCCAAACTGTTTGCCACCAAGATAAACATGAATTATCAGAATTGTCCAAAAGTTGTACTTTTCTACGTTTTAGTGTTTTGCGTTTGCGTACGTTTGCGTTTAAACGGGAAAGAATAACAGATTCTCCACTGTATGCATTGGTGAGATAAACAACGAACGGTTAAATGGGTAAATGACGCGTAAGTTCTCATCATGTAGGTGGCGGTGGTCCAGTGGGTAGGACGCTCGACTAGGAAGCGAGAGGTTCCTGGTTCGAGCCCTGTCAGGAACCCTACATTGCTCCACTTCACCCAGGTGATTTAAATGGGTACCTGAGAGGGAAATAAGTCAATGTGTCATGGCTGCTAGAAGCGCCGAATGTAAATGGCCGACTTGTGACTCGATGAACAGGGAGGTAATTGTAAAAGTCGGCAGAATATGACATATAAATTTCAGACTTGATAAACCTATCACCTTTACCTTTACCTTTTTACCTTTCATTTCATAGTAATTAGGAAAAACCAGTTTTCCTTTGTACAGTGGAGGATGTGATACTAGTATTTTTTCCTAATAAACGCGTTAATGCTAAATAAATTAATTGTTTCTCTTGTATATAATTTGGCGCCAAATATGATGCTCCTAACTATTTGCCCGTAAGATCAAAATTAAGTCATGAGATTAATATATACAAAATGTCAGTTCTACAAACATCAGTTTAACCTTTACCCTGTTTCTATTAATATTAAAAACAGGAGGTCACTTAAAGCAGGCCTGGAATTAAAGCAGAATGCGACTTTAGGCGCATTCTGCTTTACTTGCAGCATGCTTTAAGCTACTTGTACCATCTGCTACATGTACATGTAGGATATGGAAAATATTTCTTATGGTCTATGTTGATGACTGTATAAATTGGAACTTCTTTCTTCAATGAGCGAAAAAACTAAATGCACTAAAAGGCGATTCTATGGGGGACAGGGTTAAATTGCGTCGGCTTTTATTTTCGTACAACGGGAATTATTAAAGCCCTCTTTAATGTACATATAGTTAACTCAGTGAACTTTGTTCCAATCACGCTCTATTGGGTCCACTCTATATTGATCAACACTTACAGTGGAGAATCTGTTATTCTTTCCCGTTTAAACGCAAACATACGCAAACGCAAAGCACTAAAACGTGGAAAATAACAACTTTTGGACAATTCTGATAATTCTTGTTTATCTTGGTGACAAACAGTTTGGAGCCTGATCAGACGCCGGGTTACCCGGCGTCTGATCTGGCTCCAAACTGTTTGCACTGCAAATAATAGTTTTAGCGTAAACGCGTTTATTGGGAAAGAATAACAGATTCTCCACTGTACTTAATTAACCATTTACCCAATAGCCTGGTTCTAGTTGTAATGATAGGCGACTTCTAAAAGCTAAAATCTGCTAGGATACAGAAAATATTTCTTATCTAAAAGAACCAGTGAACTCTTTCGATAATAAGAGTAGGGCATCGGGCCCGGGTTCTCTGTATCCTTTCCCCTCTCTCTGTGGGGCGTCCAATTAGTCCATATATGATACGACTGTATAAAAGGCAACTATTTCCTTCAGTGGTGGTTTGAGTTATAGGCGTAAAAAGGAGTGTTTATGGGAGTATGGGTTACCCGTGCTCATGTAACATTCTATTCCACTGGAATGTAGCAAACAATTGGGTTAACCCATTTGTGCCCACGATCCCATATATGGGACATAGGCAAACAGTGTAGACTCTGATCAGACGCCGCATGATGCGGCGTCTGATCAGAGTCTACACTGTTTGCTGATATGAATTTTGATAAAAACCCAAATGAAAATGAAAATTTTGACAAGGCATCCCTTTGATAACAAGAGCACCGCAAGCCGGGCACATTATACGCCGGTCAAATCGATCTTAGAATGTAGTCGTACTAAAACCCTATCAAGGTGAAGTGAAACAAGAATGCACGTTCAATAAACACTTATGCCCCCGGTGGCATCCTTGACAATATATTCTGAATTTTTTCTTAGTCCTAATTAGGTCTAGGTCAAGGTCAAAATCAAGGTTGGGTAATATAGGTGGATTGGTAGTGATCCAAGGCAACAACTGTATAAGTATCAAAGCATTGTAGTCAGTTATGCTGATGCTAGACGAAACGGTAAAATCTAGTTAACCAAGAAATAGCCCATTGAAAATATTCTAAGTCCAAATTAGGTCAAGGTCAAGGTCACAATGAAGGTTGTGTGATATTGGTGGATAGGGAATGGTCCAAGGCAACAACTGTATAAGCATCCAAGCATTTGAGTAAGCAGTGTTGATGCTAGACGAAACAGTAAAATCTACTAAACCTGTTACGGACGGACGGGCGGACGGACAGGACGATTACTATATGCCTCCGCATCTATAGATGCCGGGGGCACAAAAAGGGGAAGAACCATGAAAGTTAGGGGTCATATGCTGACCAAGTTTCAAAAGGATTGGAATAAATTTGTTTGAGAAAGAGAGCGGACAAACAAAAAAATGCCCGTTTTTGACGATAAAAGGGGCATAACTCTTGAATGTCTGGGGCAATCTTGCTGGTTATCAAACTTGACCGAGACATTATGGTCATGCACATGCTGACAAAGTTTCAAAATGATTGGAATAAATTCATTCGAGTTAGAGAGCGGACAAACTAAAAATGCCCGTTTTTGACAAAATAAGGGGCATAACTCTTGAATGTCTAAGGCAATCTTGCTGGTTATGCAACATAACCAAGACATTATGGTAATACACATGCTGACCAAGTTTCAAAAGGATTGAAATAAATTTGTTTGAGTTAGAGAGCGGACAAACTAAAAAATGCCCGTTTTAGATATAAAAAAAGGGGCATAACTCTGGACTGTCTGTGGCAATCTTGATGGTTATGGAACATAACCGTGACATTATGGTCATACACATGCTTATAAAGTTTCAAAAGGATTGGAATAAATTTATTTGAGTAAAGGCGCTGACAAACTAAAATATGCCCGGTTTTTACGAAAAAAGGGGCATAACTCTTGAATGTCTGGGGCAATATTGCTGGTTATTGAACTTGACCCAGACATTATGGTCATACACATGCCGAAAAGTTTCAAAAGGATTGAAATAAATTTGTTTGAGTTAGAGAGTGGACAAACTAAAATATGCCCATTTTTTACGAAAAAAGGGGCATAACTCTTGAATGTCTGGGGCAATATTGCTGGTTATTGAACTTGACCCAGACATTATGGTCATACACATGCCGAAAAGTTTCAAAAGGATTGAAATAAATTTGTTTGAGTTAGAGAGTGGACAAACTAAAATATGCCCATTTTTTACGAAAAATGGGCATAACTATTGAATGTCTGGGGCAATCCTGCTGGCTATCGAACTTGACCAATATATTATTGTCATACACATGCTGACAAAGTTTCAAAAGGATTAAAATAAATTTGTTTAAGTTAATGAGCGGACAAACTAAAATATGCCCGTTTTTGACGAAAAAGGGGCATAAATCTTGAATGTCTGGGGCAATCCTGCTGGTTATCGAACTTGACCGAATATTATGGTCATACACATGCTGACAATGTTTCAAAAGGATTAGAATAAATTTGTTTGAGTTAGAGAGCGGACAAACTAAAATGCCCGTTTTTGACGAAAAAGGGGCATAACTCTTGAAAGTCTGGGTCAATCTTGCTGGTTATCAAACTTGACCGAGATATTATAGTCATACACGTTCTGACCAAGTTTCAAAAGGATTGGACCAAATTTGTTTGAGTTAGAGAGCGGACATGAAAAAGTTAACGGACGGACGGACAGACGGACGGACGGACAGCGCCACGACATAATACGTCCCGTCTGAAGACGAGCGTATAAAAATGGACTAATCCAATATATAAACATGGAAGAATCCACTGGGTATAAAAGGGTTAAGATAGGATGGGTCGGTAATTCGGTGTCTGTTCATGATCGTAACTGTTTGACATTAGTGTTTGTTAGTATACTATGTTAAGGCAGAAAAATAACTGTAAGTTCTACCTTTGATTTTGTTTCGGAGACTACAATTATGAATCGAAGATACAGAATCAGTTTAATGGATAGTGCTTAATGGTTCGTATAATCTTGTTATGATTCTTTCGCATGGAAGAAATATCGCTTTCATTATTCATATTGATTAAAAAACAAGATGTCATTATGATGTTGTATGCCTCTGGCGATTGTTAACATTACAATGTGGAATACATTATTATTTCCCGTTTAACCCTTTCCCCCATAGAAGCGACTTTTAGCGTATTTAATTTATTCCTCCGCTGAAGAAAATAGTTCCTATTTAAACAGTTATAAACATGTGCCATAAGATATAATTTCTACATATTAGCAGATGGTAGCTTAAAGCAGGCTGAAATTAAAGCAGAATGCGCCTTAATGCGCATTCTGCTTTACTTTCAACCTGCTTTAAGTAGTCACCTATCTTCAATACCTGAAATGGGCTACCAGGTAAAGGGTTAAACGCAAACGAAACACAATCGCAATGAAACTTTGAAAAGATTTTTTTCGACAATTCTGACTAACCATGTTAATCTGAGTGACAAACAGTTTGGAGTCTGATCAGACGCCGGGTTACCCGGCGTCTGATCTGGCTCCAAACTGTTTTGCAATGAAAATGATAGTTTTAACGTAAAGACGTTTATAGGGAAAGAATAATGTCTTCTCGACTGTACCTATTTGTATGACCTTGACCTTGGCCTAGCTCGAACCCTGCAAAACTAAAAATGTATATTACATATTTGCATAAAAATACAAATGAAGAACACATAATTACCATACACTAATTTGGGAAGAATCGTGAAGCAGTGTGTCACTTTTAAATGTTTGATGGGTAACAGCTTATTGCAGATTAAAAAAGTAATAAGCACAGAAAGCTCCACTTGGAGCTTACTATTTTATTTTTTCAGAGTTAAAGCAGTCCCCTGTCTTAAATAGATAATATGTAGCTTGGTTGAACATTCGATCACCTTATCACTACATGTATATGATTTATATTCAAAACAGTTCAACACTGTTTCTTCAGCGGTTAACCACAAAGAAAAAAATCAAACCCATTCATGACAACAATTGATGCTTCTTCTAAACTTTTCAGAAGCTGTTATTATTTCCCGTTTACACGCAAACGAATTGCAAATAAAATGTAGGAAATGTTAAGGTGTAGACATTTCTGACGATTCATTGTAATCTGAGTGGCAAACAGTTTTGATACAGATCAGACGCCGGGTAACCCGGCGTCTGATCTGGCTTCAAACTGTTTGCAATCGATATGATAGTTTTAGTATAAACATGTTTATAGGGAAATAATAACTTTCTTCTCCACTGTAACAATTGTGTAATGTTTCATTGCCCAAGGTTAGAAACACAATATGTTTTCTTGTTTTCGTTTCAATCCTAAATTGTTTTCGTTTCAATCCTAAATTGTATCGTATATTAGTCTTTGTGAAAAGCAAGTACATCTAAAAGTAAGATATGTTTAAAAACAAATATTTGATGGAAAATGACTACCAAATAATCGACCACAAAAGTAGACACAAGCAAACAGTGTAGATCCTGACAAGACGCCGCAATTTGCTATTTCATATAAAATGGTATATATGTGTATGAACAAAAATGTAGTGTCTTTAGAACCCTTTTAACATATGTTTTAAAACATCTATCTAAAATGAAGCCTTCAAGCAAATTCATAGGGAGAACTCACTGCAATATCCAGACATGACAGGGCTGCCATAAGTTAATCATAAAAATAATAAGATTTCAAATTTTTTTCAGACGCAAGTTTACTAATACATGTAGTACCTTTACCCCATAGTCTGTTTCTTGTTTGGAAGACACATGACTACTTAAAACAGGTTGAAAGTAAAACAGAATGCGCTTTATGGCGCATTCTGCTTTACTTTCAGCCTGTTTAAAGCTACTATCTGCTAGGATAAAAATCCGAATACTTAGGAAAAATCCGGAGAAATGGCAGCCCTGGCATAAATGGGTTGAGAACCATGTCAGGACAAGACCAGACTAATTGAATTGTAAACCGTGTCGACCAGGGTCCAATGTTATAAAACGTTTGAGTTGAGCCAGAGCTTGTTCTCAAGCATTTGATTGGTCAGAATTGAGCTTGTGCTCAAATATGACAAATAAAATGCTAGATAAAATGCTAAGACTCAACTCAAACGGTTTATTATCTTGGTACGTGGACCAAACATCTGGTGAAGATCTACAGAATCATGGAATCTAACCTGCTCGCCAAAGAATAGACTTTGAGCAAAAGAAAAACCTAATATAACATCTGGCAGGGTCTGTGTCTATATAGTTTTGCATTTTAATTAGTTTGTTTTTCTCTCATGGTGCGGCTAATGTTTATTTGATACTCAGTATGCACATCAAAATACATGTATACTCGTATACATTGTACATACATTCTTTTTTGCTCATACAGTTGGGGAAAACATCTTTCACAATCAACGTTTTGTGCTAAAACAGTTATGCAAACAGTTTGCAGCCAAGTCAGACATCAACTTGCATAAACGCAAACGAAACGCAAACGCATTGCACTAAAATGTCGAAAATGACAACTTTTGGACATTTCAACAGTTTCATTTTATAATCCGAGTGGCAAACATTTTGGAGCCTGATCAGACGCCGGGTTACCCGGCGTCTGATCTCGCTCCAATCTGTTTGCGATTGAAATAATTATGTAAGCAACAAACTGTAATGCGTCTACTGGAAAGAAAACTGGTTCTCAACTATAAATGCAGCTGGCAAATTAAAACATGATGAAAGTAAAGCGAAACGCTCAGGCATTAACTTTCTGTTATGCGTGCTTATTTTAACCCTTTCGGCGCCAAATTATTTTTGAGTATTTTACCCCTACACCATTATTTGTCGTCCTCTTCAATATTGTTGTCCGCAATATCATTTCAAAGTTAGATTTAAGAGGGTATGCCATAATAAATATCGAAACGAGTGCCAAACAGTTTTGATTATGATCAGACGCCGCGCCGCGTTAATGCGGCGTCTGATTAGGACCAAAACTGTTTGTAAATTCGACTTTAGGCGACTCCGGTGGGGAAAGGGTTTATTAAGCAACATTAAACTAAAAATATACCTTTTCATGATGTTTTTCTGGTGAATGTTACATAAGTACATACAAACCAACTCTAAAACAAGGACGGGAATTGTTAACGACATTCCGCACATGTGGGACACTCTTGTTAACATCGCACACATCAGTCTGAATACAAGTCCACACTGAATGGATGATAACTACTTGATGCTTTCAACAGGGCTTCCATTTTTCCAGATTTTTACGAAATCGTCCTATTTTTTCCCAGCAGATAATAGCTTAAAGCAGGTTGAAAGTAAAGCAGAATGCGACATAAGGTGCATACTGCTTTACTTTCAACCTGCTTTAAGTAATCGTGATTGAAAAAATGAAATTTGGAAATCTTAGGATTTTTCATGCTCAACTTATGGCAGTCCTGTTTCAACACCGTTTGTGTGTGATTTAAGGAACAAAAATCTTTGAAATAGAATTAGTTGTGGTGTGATATTTGCATGTTTGACAAAGGTCCCTGGTTCATTTTCTAAGAATCCTTTAATTTTAAGTCGCCACCCTTTGCTTTTCCTTTGATACGCATTAATATATATTGTTCTTTCTCGGATCTAAACGCAAAGGTAAAATAATAAAAAGTAGACAAAGACAGGTTCTTGACAAACTTGATTATTTATTTTATTCTGAATAGCAAACAGTTTGGCGCCTGGTCAGATGCCGGGTACCCGACCTCAGATCTCACTCCGAACTGTTTGCCATGGAAATATAATTGTTTAGCATAAATGTGTTCACATTATCGTATTAGGAAAGAATAGCTTGTTGCCCACTGTACAATAAGTCCCATCTTTGACATCGTTTGCCCTTTGCTATCAGTTTTGTTATATTGAGGATAGAAAACAATGTTTGGTTTGTTACAAACGCCATATACATGTTAGTAAACAATGTCTTTGAAGTTCCTTTTATTAAACGGACATTTCAATTTGAATCGCATATGTAAATATTCAACTTGAAAGGATGCGGAGTATCGTAATTAATTGACAGTATAAGTTCTAGCCTATTAACCCATTTGCGCCCAGTGGATTCTTCCATGTTTATATATTCGATTAGTCCATTTTCTATCAAAGGGATGCCTTGTCAAAATTTTCATTTTCATTTTGTTTTATATTGAAATTGCTATCAGCAAACAGTGTAGACTCTGATCAGACGCCGCATAATGCGGCGTCTGATCAGAGTCTGCACGGTTGGTCTATGTTCCGTATATGGGATCGTGGGCACAAATGGGTTAAAGTAGGTATAGGCAAACAGTGTGCACCCTAATGAAGAAAATGCTACGCCTTAGGGTTTGCACTGTTTTTTGTTTTAATTTTTTGTTGCAGTTTTGGGTTTTTTTGGGAGGTGGGGCGGGTTATCATATAATACATGATGTTTTAGTTGGTAATGTACCCTACCAAAGAGACCAATCGCGGATTTTCATTTAAAATAGCAATGTATAAATGGATTTAAAACGGGGTTTCTGGGACCATCCTCCACCTATACGTAATTAGCTGAACTTTGTGGTATGATTGAAATACTGTTTAAAAGACATAAATTCATAACAAATCCCAATCCAATTTGGAAAATTGTTATCTCTATTGTGAAATAGAAGCAGTTTTCGAAAAACACTGTATCAAAATATGCATATCTAAGTTTTGAATCTAAGATTGGAAAAGTTCAATAGAAATTAGCTGACACGTTTATACGTGACCATTGTAATGGACTCTCTATGAATGCTTTCCGATTCATTATATCAATTGTGGTGATCTAAAGACATGGCAATGTTCGTCCATACAGCAGAACATTTGATATGAAATAGTAAAAAGTGCAGGCCCAGATCAGACGTCGCCAAACACGGCGTCTCACCAGGGTTTACACAGTTTTCAACGTCTATTATACAGTAAAACCTAACTATTGCGACCACCAATAAGAAGGCTAATTGACCACATAAAAGACAGGTGACAGCTTAAAGCAAGGTGAACGTAAAACAGAAAGCTCCTAACGGAGCTTTCTGTTTAACGTTTACCTTTCTTTAAGCAGTAACCTGCCTTAAACACATCATAATTAAAACAATTAAGTGGTCGTAATAGAGAGGTTTTTACTGTAAATAGTCACTAGGCTCAACTCTTTCAATACTAAGTAACTCTTGGATCGATTTAGTAACCAAAACATGAAACAGTCTACAGTAAAACCTCTCTATTCTGACCACTAAACCACTAAAATATTTTAACCCATTTGCGCCCAGTGGATTCTTTCATGTTTTACATTGGATTAGTCCATTTTTAATCAAAGGTACATGTATGCCTGGTCAAAATTTTCATTTTCATTTTGTTTTATATTGAAATTCCTATCAGCAAACAGTGTAGACTCTGATCAGACGCCGCATAATGCGGCGTCTGATCAGAGTCTACACGGTTTGCCTATGTCCCATATATGGGATCGTGGGCACAAATGGGTTAATTATTTTGCATGAAAACCAGGTGACTGTTTAAAGCAAAGGGGCTGTTAAACAGAACGCTCGTATAATAAGGTTTTAACTGTACTTGAAATTCCGGGTTATTTGCTTAATACTGCTCTAAATTAGCAATCAATGTAGACCTCGATCACAGGGCTCCTAGGAGCCCTCTGATCTGTGTATACACTATTTGCAAATGTAATGAGTATATCTTAAACAGGTCCATCGATGTATATGTATTTGAAAATACAAGTTGTAGTCTAAAACAGTGGGCAACATATCATTCGTTGTATGCATAAGCATTTTCGTCTTTGTGATCTCTGACACAGTTTTATTGTACATAATAAAATCAGGCATTGTCTATATAACACACCCATTAACTGATAATAAATCCTTCAAACACACACAATGTAAGCATTTATGCAGGATAGCAAGGCGTAAATTGATTGAATAAAAGTATCGCTTCAAGTGTTCACAAAACGTGGTTTCAATATTGAAAATGACAAGACATTCAGTGGAGAAGATGTTATTTTTGTCCGTTGAGACGCAAACGAAACGCAAACGCATTTCAACAGAATGGAGAAAACGTCATGATTTCGAAAAATAATTGTCGACTCAGTTAAATCTAAGTAGCCTGATCACCACAATTTATCTATAATGTAACGGAACGCACACATGGAGAGTTTACTGGTGATTGTATTATCCATGCATAATCGTGCCGAGCCGTTTGCTATGAAATATGCCCAAACTTAGATTCAAAACTTGCAAATAATTCTTTTTATACTTAATAAAATGAGTACGATGAGAATTAAGCACTGGTACATGTACATGTACAGTGGAAAATACCTTATTTTTTCCCAATAAACGCGTTTAAGCTCAAACTTATTTTTCATTGCAAACGGTTCGGAGCCAGATTAGAAGCCGGGTAATCCGGCATCTAATCAAGTTCCAAACTGTCTGTCATTCATATTAAAATAAAAAGTCAGAATTGTCAAAAAGTTGTTTATTTCTACATTAAATTTTTATTGTAATGCGTATATATGTGTATTTCGTTTGCGTTTAAACGGGGAAAATAAAGTTTTCTGCACTGTTCGACAATAACAACAACGGTTATTGCAAACGCGTTCATTCGTAATCAATAACCGTTTCCCGAAAAACTGTAGTCGAAGTATCAACCTGTAGATGATCATGATTCATTTAAGGCGCCGTAGATGTCAAGGGAGGCAACTCGTACGAACTGAAAGAAAAGCTGATGTGCAGCAAAAGAGGACATAGAAAGGCTAAAAGCCAATATTAGAGTAAACAGGTATGAATATGACCGTTTAGAGCAATATACACGGAGGGAAAACATAAGGATCCATAATTGGTCACCATCTGCTTCAAGCCCATTGACACCACAGGTTGTGGACCTCCTTAATCACATGGTGGAATTAGATGAGACAGCAGTCACAGTGTTCGGAGTCGATGATATCAGCGCCTGTCATGCAGCTGGAAAGAATAAACAACAGACAATAGTACGTTTCATTTCTAGAGAGAAAGTAAGTACTGTTTCCAAAACGAAGAAGAATTTAAAGAAATCAGCTAAGCACAATGACGTTTTTATAACTGAAGACATGACAGCACTAAGATTGAAATTGAGAAGCATTGTAAAAAATGCTAATGGCACATCAAACACTTACACCTTTAATGGAAACATTTACACAACTTACAATGGAAAGAAAGTGTCAATCTCATCACCAGATGACCTTTTCAATATTAACGTGACACCAGACCTGGAATTGCTTGGCCTTAAAGATCTAGCCTAGGATGAAGCGGAGGATGAGCCATTGGACCTTGATTTAGTCATTTCAAATGTATATAATACAAACTGTGACAATTCTGGTGAAAATAATTCTCCACCGAACCCTGATTTAGTCATTTCCAATGTATATAGTTCAAACTGTAACAATTCTGGTGAAAAACATTCTACAAGCAATCATAACCTTGTCAAGGAATCAGTGACTTCCGAGGTTTTCAACGACAATTCTATGTTTGCAACTTTTCATACCATTTCCTTATCTTTTATAAATGTTTGCGGCCTAATGTCCAAACTGTTTATGCCAGACTTTGAGGATTTCTTGAAAAAATATGATATATGCTGCATTGCTGAAACTAAGTTGGACAAATTTGATACTGTCAAAATAGAGGGCTATACTTTTAAACATATTAGCAGAGAAATTTGTTTACGTAACTCAGGGGGTGTTGGTGTTTTTGTGAAGGATACTCTTATTGACAGGCTTATTTTCCTAGATAACTCTACAGAGAACTGTTTGTGGTTTAAATTTAATGATGATAGAGCTTCTTGCATTTTTGGAGTTGTTTACATACCTCCTGAAAGTTCACAATACAGCTCTATGGAGTTATTTGATACTATTGAACATAGTATGTTAGACTTTAGTGTTGAATATAGCAACTGTAATTTTTGCATATTTGGGGATTTCAATGCCAGATCTGGTACCTTGCCTGATTTCTGCAATATCAATGAGTATGTTGTTGGGGTGTCTTTGACGATAACACAAGTAGGGTTAATGGTGTTGATAACCTAGAGATATTTGGCTATCCAACGAGACACATTTCAAGTGACACACACTGTAATAATTATGGTTATAGGTTAGCTGAGTTATGTAAATTAACAAATATTCGTATTGTTAATGGTCGTTGTGGAAGTGATGCATATATTGGCAAAACTACATGTACTAGTGGTAGTGTAATTGATTATGTCTTGTTATCTGACGTATATTTCTCAAATGTTAGCCATTTTGATGTATTAGATTTTGACCCTCTTTTATCTGATGTTCACAGTGCTTTAGAACTATGTATCAACTTTGAGTACTTTGACTGTGAAGAAGTTGTTGACTGTAATGAGATTGATGAAACAAATTTATCTACTAAACCTGTCTGGGATAAGAACATATTAGATGACTTTGGTAACCATTTTGACAAAACTGACATTGATAATGTTCTGATAGTCATGGAAGAGCTTATGGTTAATAAGAGCTATAGTAATGAAGCTATAAATAACATCACTCAAGAAATTTCAAATATCATTGTCAATGCTGCAGATAACTGCTCACTTATAAAGCAAAGGAAGCTACATCATGGCATCAATAATGATAAACCTAGTAAACCCTGGTTTGACAAAGACTGTAAAAAGTTACGACAAAACTATCACAGAAGTAAAAATACTTATAGGCGCAATAAGAGTGACATAAACCGAGAAACAATGATTAATTACAGTAAAAGGTATAAAAAGGAAATCAAAGCAAAATTTAATAGTTATAATGACCAATTTGTAAAAAGAGTTAGAGGACTTAGGCAGTCAGATCCCAAGTCTTACTGGAGTTTATTGAATAAACACTCTGGAGAAAGAAAGACTATTATGCATAAGATCTCTTGTGATGTTTTCTTTGAACATTTTAGTAACTTAAATTCAAATTTTGCAAATGTGGATGGAGATTTTGACAATATTGATCTTAAACTGGTTCCAGATCATAATGATATTCTCAATATGCCTTTTACTGAAAGAGAAGTTGAAAAAGCAATTAGTTTATTGAAAAATAACAAATCTTCTTCAATGTTTGATAATATCTTAAATGAATATTTAAAGCATGCTCATCAAACTATGCTAACAGTATTTTGCCGGTTATTTAACATTATTTTAGATTCTGGAATCTTTCCTGATGAATGGAGTAAAGGAGTCATTCTACCATTATACAAGAATAAAGGAGATACAAAGGACCCTGATAATTACAGAGGGATTACAATTTTAAGCTGTTTTGGAAAATTATTTACCTCATTGTTGAATATAAGATTAAACAACTTTCTGGAAAATAACAATGTTCTGTGCGAGGAACAAGCGGGGATCAGGAAATGTTATGGCACTGTTGATCATATTTTCTCCTTAAAAATGCTTGTAGATTTGTATTTAGCGAAAAATAAGCGACTGTTTTGTACATTTGTCGATTATCGTAAAGCATTTGATTCTGTAAATCGAATTGCCTTATGGCACAAGATTCTTAATTATAACATTGATGGAAAGTGTTTTTAAGATAATTTATAACATGTATGAGAAGGCTAAGTCTTGTGTTAAAGTTCAGAACTCTATATCAGATTTTTTCATAAGCCAAACTGGAGTAAGGCAGGGCGAAAATTTGTCACCTGTCCTTTTTTCTTTGTTTCTTAACGATCTGTGCAACTTTATGTCAAGTAAATATGATGGTCTTAATCTGCTGTCCGATACAGTGAACCTTTGCTTAAGTGATGATGATATTGAAGTATATTTTAAGCTGTATCTGTTGTTGTATGCGGATGACACTGTGATCCTAGCAGAAACTGAAAATGACCTTCAATTAGCCTTAAATGCAATGTCAGACTATTGTAATCTTTGGGGGCTACAGGTAAATACTGCTAAAACTAAAATAGTAATATTCTGGAAATCAAGACGAGGCTTGAACAATGCTCAAAAATTTCATTTTGAAGGTAGTATACTAGAGATGGTTGATCATTTTTCATATTTGGGTATCCAATTTTCATACAATGGTAAGTTCACACTCACCAAGTCCTTTTTAGTTGACCAGGCAAGAAGGGCTATGTTCTCTGTAATAAACAAATCCAGAAAATTACATTTGCCAATTGACTTACAAATACATTTATTTGACACCATGATCGCTCCCATTCTATTGTATGCTTCTGAAGTTTGGGGGGTAGAAAATGTTGATGTCATTGATAGATTTCAATTAAAGTATCTTAAGTTGATTCTAAAATTAAAACAAAGTACACCTAATTGTATGTTATATGGTGATTTAGGTGTTATGCCAGTATCAGCTCATATCAAAAGTAGAGTCTTGAATTACTGGTGCAAGATAGTAAACTCCAAAGAGGACAAAATCAGTAGCATTCTTTACAGAACATGTCTTGTATTATATAGGAATCAGAATTTAAATTTTGGTTGGTTAAAATACGTCAACGACAGTTTAGATAAATTAGGTTTGTCTAATTATTGGCATGATAAAAAAATTCAATCTCCTGACTCTTTCAAAAATATGATTAAAAATAGAACCAAAGACCAATTTTTACAAAATTGGAACAGTACTATAGGAGTTTCTAGTAAATGCCTGAACTACAGATTGTACAAACATGAATTTGCTCTTGAAAGATACTTTCATTTGTTACCAAATGACCTTGCTATATTGTTATGTAAATTCAGATGTATGGATCATAAACTGCCAATTGAAAAGGGTAGATTTAATAATACTCCAAGAGAATTAAGAACTTGTCATTTATGTAATAGTAATGTATTAGGTGATGAATTCCATTACCTGTTTAACTGCAATCATTTCCATGCTGACAGAAATAGGTACTTGGACGAATATTTCTACACTTATCCAACCGAAAGGAAATTTTACAGTCTTATGAATGCCGAAAGCAAAGATACTTTGTTAAAATTAGCAATATTTTGCAAGAAAATTATGGCTTGTTTCAATTGATAGTGATTTATCACCCATAGCTCTTTAGTATGTGTTGGTCCAGGGTGAGTTTTGACAGAATGGTGCGTGTTTAACAAGTTGTAATGTTTAAATGACAGTTGATTATATATATTTTTTTTTTCACTTGAGCCCTATTGTCTTATTGGATGAATCTTGGCATGCTATACTTAGTCTACTAGTTTGGACAGATAATTATGTAACAGGGTCTATCTCCCTTTCAAAATCTACATAGTAGGGGAGAGAACAGTTGTTATTGTAGTACTTGATGATGATTGAGTTACCTCCCTTGATACATACTGTATGCTATGTTGGGCAATTTAATCTTTTGGAAGATATTGGGGTTTGGGGTCTGCGTTGCTTGCCACTTCGATGCATATGTGCATCATTTACAAGCAGCGCAATGGAGTGTTACTCATTTGTTTATTCATGCAATGTAGGCCCTGGTTTCGAGGCTCCCAAGGGAGCCCTCAGTTCGGGGTATGCATTGTTTGTTCCTTTGAAATAATTTGTGAATTGCGTTCCTAAACCCGCTTGCCTCTGAGAGCAACGGTGTCACAGTGTATATGTTACTTACAAACAATGCAGTGGTGAAGAGATCATTTTTTCTTTTGCAAAAGATCAATAATGATATGGGTTGGATAATGGATTGGTGATTGAAAGTGGACACCGGGATTCTCGGGGTGAGCGGGTGGACATGTAAATGTATATTTTTATGCTGTTGTAGTTATTGGTCGACTGTAGTTGTCACCTTTTATGGTTGGTTGTTTTTTTAATGTTTTTGTTTACATCATAGTATATGTCTGATAGGAATAAAATCATGTGGATCTGTCACGGGTTGTCCCTTGAGACCTGCAATTGGTGGTCTGGGGGGGAGGACAGGTGTCGGATTCCTTTTCTCACTCTTTAACTGTTTACCTCATAGTGACACCTTATATGGGCTGATTGGGAACGGATCGGTCAACTCTGATCTGGGTCTACTCAGTTCGCATACAGAAAGTGTATACATTTAAAAATCTATTGATTGCTATAGAAGAATTCTCATCCTCCATACACATTGTGATTGTTCGTTTTCTGATAAAAAATTACAAATTGATAATTCACTAATTTGTACTAAAACAGATCTATCTCAACTGTAATGCCATGCTTTGTTTCATTATGTTATGTTACTATGTTACATGCCCATATGGGCCATAACAAGAAAAATAAACTTGTAAACTTGTAAACTTGATACGAGTTACACTTCATGTAATAATTCTATAATAGGTGAATCTTTATCTTGTTTAATACACATACCTCATAAATATGCCTTTTTACGCCTTTTGCGTTACGCGGCGTCTGATCAGGACCCAAACTGTTTGACACTCTTATCAAAAGAGCATGATTGTTGAAATTATGCTCCTGTGGTAAAATGGATCCTATCCAAATGGCGTGACCCAGGTCCAGGTTTTAAACGCGGCCGCATGACCTTCTTCTTTATTACGTCGTATTAAGAACTGATATTTGGTATTTTGCAAAACAAATAGACGTTGCAGACTCCGATGGGAGGACATGGGCCCTCTGATCTGGGTCTACACTGTACCCATAGAACAAGTGTACACCACACAGGTTCAGTGGAGAAAACGTTATTCTTTTCCAATAAACGCGTTTTACGCTAAAACCGATATATCCAACTTACAAACAATTTGGAGCCATATCAGACGCGGGTAATCCTGTATCTTATCAGGCTCCAAATTGTTTGCCATTTAGATTAATATCAATACATGTAGTCAGAATTGTCAAAAAAATGTTATTTAGCATTTAAATGTATTGCATTTGCGTTTCGTTTGCTTTTAAACGGGAAAGAATAACGTTTTTTCCACTGTGCATGTATACGTGATGTAAATTTATTATGAATGACTCATAAACGCGTTATAGGAGATCGTGGGTGCAAAAAATAATAACACTGTTGGGCAAAATCTGATTTTCAGGAATTTTAACAGCTGTTGCAGCATATCATGTTATGGTGCTTTTTTGTTTCCAGAACACCTTTATGTGTAAATATAAGGTAAAACATTATACCAAAACCATGCAACATCTGGTAGAGCAATAAAGCAATAAATTGTACTTAAACCTGTTATGAACGGCCAATCATAATAAGACAAATTATCAGGTTATATACAGGTGACAGCTAATACATGGCCATAGAACAGGGGAGGAAAGTTATTCTTTCTCAATAAACGCGTTTACGCTAATCTATTACATGTATCTCTTTTGCAAACAGTTTGTAGCCAGACCAGACGCCGGGTAACCCGGCGTCTGATCTGGCTTCAAACTTTTTGCCATTAAAAATAAACAAATCGTCATAATTTTCAAAACGTTGTCATTTTCTCCGTTTTACTGCAATGCGTTTGCGTTTCGTTTGCGTTCAAACAGTAAATATATCGTATTCTCTACTGTTGGACATACCTTGTTAAGGAGCTGTTGTATTTTATTGGAACGTTCCATAAGTCTGTATAGTGTGGCTGGTAACCAGAAAGTTGTAGTACCGGAAGACGTAGTCGAGGGGTAAAGCGTCCGATTACGACATCAGGGGTCTTGAGTTCGATCCCCGCCGGATCAAGTCCTTCGGATGAAACTTTGTAAAACCGAGGTCAGATGTATCACCACTTTAAACTGGGCATCTTAAACAACTAGAGAACTATTTCGATGATAAGAGTAGGGTTCTCTGTATCCGCCCCCTCTCTCTCCCCTTCTCTCTCTCTCTCCTTCTCTCTCTCATTCTCTCTCTCTCGGGTGTCCAATTAGCTCATAGATGGCAGAAACGGACGTTAACTAACAAAGCAAAACAAACATAAAAGGACTTCATATAATGTTCGTTTCTAACTAATGGTATCTTATTCACACCTGAAACGTCAAATAGGCAATTCCAGTTTTTTAAATTAAGTCAAATCCATTTTTACCTATTTTAAGTTGATTATAATAGTATAATAGTGGCCCCTCCCTTCAACGGTCCTCCAAACAACGATTCCCTCCTCACAATAAAGCTTGCCGCCCTTCCTCCAAACAAGTCAGTTATATCCAAACTATTCACGGCTGCAATGCCGTCAGCTTAAACTTGTCGTCTGCTGTTTTTCTCAAAGTTACATAGTGGACATTTTGACCAAAAAATAACCCTAAATGACGAGTGAGAAACAGCTTGAATCCTGATCAGACGCCGCGTTACGCGGCGTCTGATCTGAATTCAAGCTGTTTGCACATGTAAGCCAATGTCCCTCCCTTTAACGACTCCCTCCGAACAACGCACACAAATGTTGTCTCCTATTGATCGGCGTTGTAGGGAGAGAGCGCTGTATCAAAATGACAAACAGATCAGTCCCTGATCAGAAGGCTCTATCAGGGTCCCTCAGATCTTTGTTTACACGGTTTGCATAGACAAGTGTATTCTTCACAGGTACAATGTTTGCAAGGGGTGAGTAAACTCGTCGCTAGGGTTTAATGTGTTAAACTTCCATGTCTGTGCTGATGATGCGGGGTACTTCCTCATAAGCAGGATATCTCCGTCAGTTGCGAGTTATGTGTGAGGTGAGTATGTTTGAATAAAGAATGTCCTTTTTCATGAATTGACACACATTTCAAAAAAGATATTTTATATTCCTGGTACAATGATACCATCATGTTTCTTTAAGGTAGAACGTCCTACTGCAGGCCCGTATAAAGCAAATTGCGATCGGGCTTGGAAAAATGACTTTCAATGACACAGAATATTATCAATGATTATACCTGTTCCGCCACGTTGACTTCCTGCATGTTATTAATCTCAAACCACTATTTTACCAATTCCTTTTACATGTAGTGTACGTACTCTTAGTACGGGAACCGGGGCATGCTTCTCCATGATTCTTTTTATTTCTAGATGGCCTCTGGTGCGTTCTGGGGGCGTTAACAGGTAAAATACTAACATGAATCTAATCAAATTTTTCAATTTAAAGTAACATAGTTTGTCAATAATGTAGGATATTATTTTTGACATTGTCCTCCGGCTTTTAGCCTAAACATTTACCTCTACATCCCCCAAATAGTGTATCTTAACCATGTGAACCCTAGTCACATTTATGCGTCCTTTGCAAATAGTGTACCTGTGAAGAGTATACTTGTCATATTCAGTTTTGATCGACGAAAGAAGTATTGATATGAGTGTCAAACAGTTGATATCCTGATCAGACTCCGAGTTGCGCGGCGTCTGATCTGGATCCAAACTTTTTTCGAAATTGACTTGATATAACCGTGAAAGGGGTTACACGCGAAAGGTTGAAGTTTTATATCCATTGTGTCATTTTCAGAGATAGGTTGTGCTACAAATAGCAATAGAAAACAACGTTTTGTACGTCAGAGATGGCGAGACATTTTTTCTTCTAATGTTTATTATTCAATGACAATGCTAAATTGTTAAAGCTACTTTGAAGTTAACCCTAATCACGCTACGAACATCTTGGTTAATATTTCAAACGGTTTGGATCCAAAACAGACATCGCGAAAATAAACAGCGTCTGTTCTAGATTGTAAACTAGTTGACACTCACATGCAACTGTTCTTTTCTTCGATTGCCGGACATGAGCCCCCCCCCCCCCCCCCCCCCCCCCGGACACGAGCCCCCGGCCGATTTTGCGCGGGCGGACACGAGCCCCCCGCCTGTTTTGCGCGGGCGGACATCGAATACAGATGGATCCACTTTGAGAATTGGTGTAGACGACAATGCTGCAGGCGACAATAACATGACGTGCTTAACAGATTTAATTGATCTCAATGTGTATTAAGGGGGGTGTTGGCAAACAGTGTAGACCCTAATGAGACGCCGCGTCACGCGGCGTCTCATTAGGGCATGTACTGTTTGCTATTGCATAAGAAATGTTCTGCTACAGTGGAGAATCTGTTATTCTTTAAACGCAAACGTACGCAAACGCAAAGCACTAAAACGTAGAAAAGAACAACTTTTGGACAATTCTGATAATTCTTGTTTATCTTGGTGACAAACAGTTTGGAGCCAGTTTTAGCGTAAACGCGTTTATTGGGAAAGAATAACAGATTCTCCACTGTATATGAACTTCCAACTTCCGATTGGAGAGAGTTCAATACAATTTCCAGACATAAATGGATCAATGTTAAATGATCTGCTTGACTCAATTGTGTATGTATACAGTGGAGCATTTCTATTACGGCCATTGGAAGGAAGACAACAATGCTTCGGAAGTTCCTCTCTACAACGACATCCAACGGGGGACACAGATTGTGTGTGTCGTTCGGAGGAAGTCGTTACAGGGAGGGAACATTAAGACTTGGCTAATATTAACAAACGGCATTGAATCCAGATCAGACGACGCGAAACGCGGTGTTTGGTCTTGGTTCAAGCTGTTTGTCGCTCATAATTATATTTATTCTATTAAAATGTCTACTAATATGTCACTTTGAGACACACGGCAGGCAACAATGTTTGGCAGAAGATATTGCAGCAGTAAAATAGTTAGACATAATTGTCCTGTTTCGAGAACTGTGACAAGGGTGGTTGTAAGGAGGGAGTCGTTGTTGGGATGTCCGTTGTTTGGAGGGAGCAATGTAGTTTAAATTGATGGTTATTGAATCGGATGACAGCTTGGAGCAAGGTGAAAGTAAAGCTTTACTTTCATTCTCATTTACTTTAGGCAGTCACATGCCTTACACAACCAATATAAAGCTCATTTAGTTGTCGTATTAGAGGGGTTTTACTGTACTGGCATCTTTCAGAAGGGCATTCTGGGGCAGTAAAGTGTAAGTGGGTTAAGTAGATATTTTCCGGTAGAAGTGGGATATACCAGGATACCGACCCGTAAAACCTTATTCCAAAATACGACCATCTATATACATGTACAATAAACCTCTCAATCACTATAAATAGTGTTATTATTAGTTATGTATGGCATGTGACTGCTTAAAGCAAGGTGACAGTTAAACAGAAAGTTCCTTTATGAGCTTTCTGTTTTACTGTCACCTTGCTTTTAGCTTCCATCTTCCAATGAAGGGAAACGAACTGTTATGCAAGTACCCACCTGCGACGAGTATATTCGCCCTTAAAAACAATATACCCGTGAAGAGTGCACTTGTCTAATGCAAACAGGGTAGGCCCTGATCAAACGCTAAGGGGCCCGGCGACACTAGTGAACAGGGTCTGCACTGTCTGTAATTTTGTAATGTATTGTCACAAACACCCCAGATATTTAAATAACGTAGAATCTACCAGACAGTATTATACCCCACCGTCCGTCCGTCCGTCGTTTTTCGGCGGAGCTGACTGTTTTCTATTTAGACACACTTTATATTTGGCCACACATTTCAACCAATAATATTTGATCAGAAATTTAGAATTAAGAGCACCTGTTGAAACAGAATAGTCTGATTGGATAGTAGCCAGTGCTCCAGATAAGGGAATTGTTTCAAAACTTAAACTTAAAATCTTTATTTGTGCATTAAACCCTGTGGTGTCACTATACATATGAATTGTCTCTTCAAGACCATCAAAATGAGTGGTAATACCATAGGGTTTGGTGCTAAAAGAGGTGAAAAAATGTGATTTGTTTAGTTTACTCACTCTTATCTGGAGCCCTGTAGGCTGGTTTATGTCCCATTACAGTTTTACATGATGTGGACTGTGGGTGTAAAATTTAGAGATACAGGCTGACTGTTTACTACACTGGTCTGATGAAAGTTTCCACTGTTGACAAAATATTATGCTTCTATTTTAAGATATGATCTGAAATCTATTTATAGATATACAGAGGAAGCTAGGTGTTTCGTAATTGTTAACAACCAATTTGTTTTAATTGTTAACTATTTGTACACATTTGCCATACATTAAAAGCAATATTTTATATATGAATATCCTCAAGTGAGTTAAACACAATTGTGTTGTTTCATCATTATTTACAAGAGTGAAGTACAGTAGATTGTTGTATCTGTACATTTGTGTATGCTATAGTTTGTTTCAAGAAACTCTATGAATGGAGCAATAGATTAATGTGAGGATCTCCTACCAGTAGCTAGGATATGAGTCAAATTATTGTTTTGTTTTGCATTTCTGTACATAATAGTTTTGCATTTTAAATAAAAGTTACTGTTTCAATTGGATACATTTGTACTTGTATTTTTTGCTTTTCAATCCAAGATATATATTCTTTGAAAACCTCAATTTAATTCAATTTTGCACACCCATCTATATAGCCTTAGTTCAACCACTCATTCCGCCGAATATCTTTTTTAAAGATATTTCTTGTTTTCGGGTATCTATATTTATGATACCATCTTCAAACTTAGTAAACATTATCACTGTTAAGTGGAGACACTCATTAACAAGTTTCATAAAGCTTATACAAAATTCAACAGAATTGTGCCCCTTTTTAATGTGTATTCTGTCGCTTTATTGGGACATTTGTTTTTAGCTTACCATTTTCTTGAAAACTATTTACGACATTTTTTCAAACTTGGTATACATTATATTCGTGGTGTTTAAGTTTCAAAACTCTTGAAGAAAATGACAGAATTATGCCCTTTTTAACTTGAAAGTTTGTTCCGTTAATGGGATATATTGCCCTTTCTTAAGAACTGTTTTATGATATTGTCTACATGGTCACATTATAATTGTTATGTTTAGACATTCTTCCCCAAGTTCCATAACTCTTGCATAATACTTAGCAATGTTATGCCCTTTTTAAACTTGTTTTTTGGGGGACATGTCAAATTCTTTAAAACTAGTTATGATAATGTCTACTCCAAGTTTCATAGCTATTACACAGTTAATATAAGTATGTCCCTTTTCGTTTTAAAATTGTCCATAATTGGGACATGCAACTTTTTTTAATGGTAGAACATGTCCGTAACAGCTAAATTTCGTTGAAAGCTCCTTTCTGCATAACTTCAAACTTAAATTAATTGGAAGGCACCTAATTAACGAAATATTTTTGACATATTAACCCATAACCCAATAGCCTGTTTCTAATTGGCAGCTGGTAAAAAATATCCATTATACGGTTTTGAATATAGGTGACCACTTAAATCATGTTGAAAGTAAAGCAGACTGCGCCTTAAAGCGCATTCACCTTTACGTTCAGCCTATTTTAAGCTACCATCTGATACAATAAGGAAAATATTCCTTAGGATACATATTCATTACTGTATTAATTGTAACTATTTTCTCCAGTGGAATTAATTTAAGGCGTAAAAGGCGTATAAATGGGATAAGGGGTTAAGTGGCTGTTGTACGTAGGCTTTACTTTATTTGTATTATGTGCACATTTACTAAGGATGATGAAGGTCAAGCTTTAACTTGGTACAGTGGAGAATACGTTATTCTTATGATTTATTCATCCACTGAAGAAAATAGTTCCAATTTAATCAGTAATGAATATGTATTAAAGGGAATATTTTCTATGTTATAGCACATGATAGCTTAAAGCAGGCTGAACGTAAAGCAGAATGCGCCCTAAGGCGCATTCTGCTTTACTTTCAACCTGCTTTAATTAGTCATCTATCTTAAGTACTATATAGGCTATCAGGTAAAGGGTTAAACGCAAACGAAACGCAAACGCAAAACACTAAAATGTAGGAAAGGAAACCTTTTTGACAATTCTGACTTTTCATTTTTATCTGAGTGGCAAACAGTTTGAAGCCTGGTATGACGGCGTCTGATCATGCTCCAAACTGTTTGCACTGGAAATAAAAGTTTTAGCGTAAACGCGTTTATTGGGAAAGAATAACGTTTTCTCCACTGTATTTGTGGCATTATGTGGCAGTTTGGGGTGTTGAATATCAATCGCATTTAGTGATAGTTCTAGTTTGAAACTGGAATAATTGTCAACTTGAAGTTTCGGATGTGAATAAGTTTGAAACTTGTATATAAATGTCGAGGAAAGGTTTGGGAATCACAAATCGCCTCAACAAACTATATACTCGTTTATAAATGAAAGGCTGAGATATAGAGCTAAACGGGCGGCATGCTAAAGACCGATAACATCTTCAGCTTACAATTTGTTTTACCGTTTTTTAAACCAGAACTACAAACGACACATTTTTATATATAAATTTAGTTAAAAGCGGCATAACTCTTGGAAAACTTGACTAATTTTTACGACACGTGCACTCAATGTGAGGTTCATCAAACAATGCACTATGCTAAATTTCAGCTGGCTGCATATGAATATGTCAAAGCATGTTTTGAGAAAAGTGTGGAAAACCCGGAGGGATGTCCAAGAGGTACGGACAGAGGGACATCGCCATACCAAAATACGACCGTCTGACCAAGACGGACGTATAAAAGAATCATTTATAAGACTATTCAATCACTTCGTCTTGGGTATTAATGAATAACGGTACCGCTTAGAACTCTCTATTTCTTGTTGATTGTAATTTGAACCCAATTAGGATTGAAGCTACTTTATGCGTTGTTCAAAGATATTGTTATTCTATCCCTAATTAAAAATCTTCCGTAGAAGTGGCATTATTGGAAAATACCTACATGTATTTTACTACGTCATTATTGCACGTGAGGGTTAAAAATAGCACAGCGGTGAACTAGTATATGACCTGCTGTAGAGATCTATAGTATGTAGTAATATAAGCCACCCTGGCGAGTGTGTAGTTTATTTTGATAGCCACTGAAGAAGGTGAACGAACTCTAGCTGGATTTAATAGATTTAACTTCGCTGGCTGCATGTGAAGCGTAAAGATGCCAAACTTCAGGTATTATAAAGCTATATAAAGAGTTGTTAACTAGCTCATTTTAATAAGTTAATTAATAACCATGTTATTGAATCTAGATCTAGACTATCCGACAGGAGCTTTTTTGCTGGATAAGTTGTCTGTCTAGCTACACTTAGAATGTTTATCTAGAGTTAACTTTATTTAGAGATCTAAATCTGGTAGATCTAAACAGATAAACAGGGCTCCAGATAAGGGCAGTTTTTCAAAAACTAAAATCTTTATTTCTGCTTTAAACCCTATGGTGTCACGACTCATTAGATTCGTCTCGATGAGACGATTCTAATGAGTAGTAACACCATAGGATTTGGTGCTGTATGAGTGAGAAAATGTTGGATTTGGTCAGATTAGATCTACTCCCTCTTATCTGGAGCCCTGGATATAGATCTAGAGATCTTGTTTTCTTTCTAAAAAGGCTGTCTAGATAGTGAATATTAGAATCTAAGTACTTTCCTTTCGCTTTAAATTCAAATTCAAATTTCTTTAGAAGTAGATCTAAATCTAGATATGTAAATCTAGCTTCTAGATCTAGTTCTACTATTTGAGGGTCAATTTGTCCATGAGACGCCTGTGTAACATTGATACTAAACTAAACTTTACAAGTCATCAATAGATCTAGATCAGAGAAAATTAACCAGTGCATTGAACATTTGCTTGTAGATCTAGCCCAGAGAAATATTTCAAAAGTTCAACACCAAGTAGATCTATAGATTAATGAGCACTGCACTCTGATCAGGGTCTATGTAGATCTACACTGTTTGAAACGATTAGAAATAAATGCCTGCATATGCTTGTGTTTGTGTTAAATGGCATTTATTATCTATGAAATTCTACCCGTACATGTAGGCTATGTAGCCATTATATAACTTACAGGTGTTTGCTTTAACTTATTTAAAATACGGTGCTTTCTCCCTACAACGGTCTTCCCCGAACAACGATTCACTAAATACAACGATGCTTTTTCCCATAGTTGTGGCGTCTTATCTGGGTGCAAAATGTTTGCAGTATACTCTAGAAAGGGAAATAATCCTGTTTCCAACCCCAACCCCACCCTAGATTCTGTAACAACTCCCTCCGAACAACAAACAATATTTGCCTCCTATTGAGTGTTGCTGAAGAGGGTTAAAGACCTAAGTCATGTAACCCTTGTAAAAATGACATTAGAATTTCATTCTCTATTATTGATCATGCTCGGATAGAACACGTCATGTGGGTTTTTTTATTCAGGAAAACGGTCAATTGCAAAAATAAAATGATATAGATTCTAATTACCTATTTACAATCAAGATCTACAGTGAACATTCTGGTTTCAAATCAAGAGGCCAATGTGTAGGCCTAATTACATCTTGTTTAGCCTGTTCACTCTCAATGAAGTCAGAAAACGCGTTTGCAATCAGTTTTGATCCTGCAGACGCAGCGTCACGCGGCGTCTGATCAGGATCAAAACTCTTTTTTCACCTGTTTGGAAAACGTCAGTTATACTGCCTTTTATATATCTAACATTGACCCGATGTGGCAGATAGTAATATTGATGCAGACGACAGTGTGGCGGTGAAGGGGTAAAAACCTCACGATAAATTTGATCATGAAAAGGCTATAACTCTTTCACCGTCTGCTTGTACTCTTTCACTGACATAGATCTATTATCGTCTGCATTGATACTATCTTGCAGTATTTTATCAAAGTTATATTTAAGGCACTTAAAATTTAACTGTCAAAGAATTATCTAGATCTTCAGGTTTGAGTGCCAAATAACTTAGATGGCCGACTAATACGGCGTATGGTCAGGACCCAAACTAGATCTACAGTAAAACCTCTCTATGACGATTGATTGTATAAAAGACAGGTGACAACTTAAAGCAAGGTGAACGTAAAACAGAGGGCTCCTTGAGCTCTCTGTTTTACGTTCACCTTGTTTTAAGCAGTCACATTTTAAGCAGTCATTTTTTCTAAACTCAAACTAATAAACTTAATCCAGTGGTTGTTTTAGAGAAGATGTACTGTATTTTCAAAGTCTCAGAACATATATTAAAACTGCGCATTGTATCAAATAAGCCAATTGAGCGCAGGCCAAGATCTGGATCTCGATCTATGTATGAAAGCCACAAGTCGATCAAACAAAATATTTTTAAATGTTGATTAGATCTACATTTAAGTAGGTAGCACGGACGTAATACTTGCGTATTGATGCCCTTGTTGGTTATTTATAGGCTATATCTGTACGTTAAACTTGAAACTTGATCAGTTGGTTGAACAAATATATGCATTCAATGCATGGAGGTGTACATAAATTCAAGCTAAATACAGTACTACAGTGTTCCCTCTCTACAACGGCCCTCCAAACAACGACTCCCTTCCTACGACGACTCTTGTCGCAGTTCCCAAAACAAGACACGTTAGTCCGACTTTTGTACTGCTGCAATAGCGTCTGCTTAAAATTGTCGTCTGCTTTTTTTCTCAAAGTTGCATATTTGACATGTTGACAGACATATTTTAATGACGAGTGCATGACAAACAGCTTGAATCCAGGTCAGACGCCGCGTTACGTGGCGTCTGATCTGGATTTAAGCTGTTTGCAAATGTTAGCCAATGTCTCTCCCTATAACGACTCCCTCCGAACAACGCACATATTTTGTGTCTCCCAATGGATGTCGTTATAGAGAGGGAGCGCTGTAATATAATACAATGTACGTTATCACTCTAAAATCATAAATAACACACACATCTAACAAGTGTCCGACTACCTCAGTGGTTTGACAATCGAGTAAATTTTCCCCTCTATACAATGGCTCAAATACCGACCGAACTCATTAAAGATCATTGAATGGTACTCTCCTAATCTAATGTTTACGAGATTGTACCTATACTCTAAAGATATCAGGCACCCGTTCTTGTTTGTAAACAGCGCTCACTTAGTCTCTCTACAAAGACACCAAAAGGGAGACAACAAATATGTACGTTGTTCTGAAGGAGTCGTTATATGGAGGGAATTAGGCTTACATTTGCAAACAGGGGCGTCTGATCTGGATTCAAACTAATTGTCACTCCTGAGTCTCCTCATTAAGTATTTTCTGTCATATTGTCCATTATGTAACTTTGAGAAAATTAGCAGACGGAAATTTTAAACGGACGATATTGCAGCATTAAATGAAGGGACCCGCGATAAGGGGCGTTGTAAGGAGGGGTCGTTGTAGAGAGGGAACACTGTAAACTGATTTACAGTCTAAGTATGTTAATGTCGGTCAAAAGCTATAATATATATAATAATAACTTATGTTTTGAATGTCAAACATGATGACGTGTCAATTTGTCAACTTGGTATAGCGACTATATAATATACTCAACAAAATAATTAAAGGGGCAAATGTATAAGTTCATATATCTTTTTCAAAAATGCAAACATTTTCAAGTTAAAAGAGTGAATGCGTGTTTAGATGCTTTAGAATAAACAAATTAAGAAACAAACGTCACTATGTGCAAAAATGGCCATGGTTGAATGAATTGAAGCGGACAAGTATCAAAAACACGGTTTTTAACGTCCACAGGAATTTTGCACGATGTGTCTGCCTATTCTTCAACGATTAGTTTTATAGCTGTTTTCGTTATATCGAGTGCATATTTGTATCTTAAGCAAAAATAGATTGCATATTGGTACAAAATTTGAAAACTATGACCCTAAAGACGTCATTTGTCGTTTTCCAACGTCATGTTGCGACGGAGTTTGACGTTAGTAAGGGTGTCGTCGACAGATTGTGTTAGTTGTACCTGGACACTGGGATGGTTAATTGGAGATCAGGTCAAGGTCGTTTGCAGGTCATATTTGAAGTAAAGGACCGATGTTGTCACTTATGGCATGACGTCAACGGCTCAATTTCCTCGTTTCGCTTAATAGTGTTTATAAACAGACGTGTGGTTACAGGATTTCTGTTCAGATCGTCGGGAATAGACTTCATGCTGCAAACCTATGGGCTAGAAGACCTGTCGTGTGACCGGCCTTGACCCCACACCACCGAAAACGTCATCTAGCGTTTTGCCAGAAATCATGCCATTTGAACGTTTACGTTTTCGCAACGTATTGTGGACTAGTGCGTCAAATTTCATTTTGGATTTAAATGACGACTGCAGACGAATGTAAAGACAGCGAAACGAATGTTTCTTCGACTGTTATGTGGCAGAGCATGACGGACTCAGAAAGGGGCCAGGGCTCCTATGGGTGGGCATATCCTACAACGGTTGCACGGACCTTTACGTCATTAGGAACTGGACTCTGGCTAGTGTGGGGTACAGGGACGAGACTCTAGATGCTATTTCACGCGCTGAAGCTGGAGCTTTGAGTTCAGGCTTCATCCCGACAGACGACAAAGCTCGTCCGAACCGTGCACGCATGGTATACCAGTACTTGGAACACGAGGGCATAGGGCAGATGGACTGGCCAGCAAGGTCAACACACTTCTGTCACATTGAAGATGCTTAGGACATACGGCAACGCCGGATATCCGGTCGAGATCGTTACCTAAGAGGCTAACAGACATGCTTATTGAAGAATGGCACAGAATGTCCATTGCATACCTCCTTAAGCTAATTCTCCGATTTCCATGTAGATGCAAGGAAGTGATTAATGCACGTGGTGAACACATATGATACTAGCTGTAATTTAAAAGAAGAACCTAAAAGGTGGGGCTCTTGATCAAGTTGTTTGTTACCCCACCCACCTAGTCTGGCACACGGTAATTTTAGGGTGGTTGTGTTTGAAGGGGAACTGCGATATATATTTCTACTGTTCGAAATACAGTTATACTCTACAACAAAGTTAACATGTACTTTTACATGAAACAGTTAAAAAAATATTGTATGAACTTATTTTTATATATTGGGCCTACCCAATATATTTGCCCCTTTAATTAATTTGTTGAGTATATATACAGCGGAGAAGACATTAGTGTTTACGCTAAAACTATTGTTCCCAGGGCAAACAGTTTGGAGCCAGATCAGACGCCGGATAACCCGGCGTCTGATCAAGCTCCGAACTGTTTAACACTCATTTTAAAATTAAAATGGTCAGAATTGCCAAAAAGTTGTAATTTTCTACGTTCTGCTTCATTGTAACGCTTTTACGTTTCGTTGCCTTTAAACAAGAAAGAATAACGTCTTCACAACCGTATACAGTGGAGAAGACATTATTCTTTCCCGTTTAAACCAAAATATTTACAATCGCTCCATTCAAAAACTGACGTTTAATTCGTATAGATGCAATTGTTCGAGGGGGCGGGACTTGTAGATATCATTCGCAGAGGAGGCGGGGCTTATGGATCTTTTCTCCGCGAATTAATCTCGGACAGGAGACATTTTGCGGAGTTTTCTAATTAGAGTATTCCATTTCATGTGGCTTATTATAAGAATGACTGTACCGTAAACCCCTCTATTACGACCACGATTAAAACAAAAGGTCATTGATTGTAAAACAGACTGGTGACAGCTTAACCCTTTCCCCCATAGAAGCGCCTTTTAGCGCATTCAGTTTATTCTTGCTCTGAAGAAAATAGTTCCAATTTATACATTCATAAATATGTATAATACAAAATATTTTCTATATTCTAGCAGATGATAGCTTAAAGCAGGCTGAAAGTAAAGCAGAATGCGCTTAAAGCGCATTCTGCTTTACTTTCAACCTGTTTTAAGTGGACACCTACATTCAATACTAGAGATATGCTATGGGGGAAAGGGTTAAAGCAAGATGGCAGTAAGTAAAACAGAAAGCTCTTAAGGAGCTTTCTCTTTTACAGCCACTTTGCTTTATGATATCACCTGTTGTGAAGACCTAAGAATGAACACAATTTAGTGGTCGTTATAGAGAGGTTTTACTATAGTTGTCAATTCATCTTCAATGAGTTGCCAATAAGTACAGTTAAACCTATCTACAATCTTTTTAAACAATTTAGACCACAAACGCAAGGTGACTTCTTAATGCAGAATGAAACTCAAATGAGCCAGAAAGCTCCAAAGGCCAATGGAGCTTTCTGCCTTACTTTTATCCTGTATATAACCTTTTACCAAACTTGTAAGGGGCCGAGATCGTCGTTCTATACAGTGGAGAATCTGTTATTCTTTCCCGTTTAAACGCAAACGTACGCAAACGCAAAACACTAAAACGTAGAAAATGACAACTTTTTGAGAATTCTGATAATTCATGTTTATCTTGGTGGCAAACAGTTTGGAGCCTGATCAGACGCCGGGTTACCCGGCGTCTGATCTGGCTCCAAACTGTTTGCACTGCAAATAATAGTTTTAGCGTACGCGTTTATTGGGAAAGAATAACGTTTTCTCCACTGTAAGTGTCTGTTTTATAGATGCTTTCTTTGTTCACGTGCTCCTGTTGTTCATACATGTATATATTAATATTATCCATAACCTAGTAAAGACCTGCCATCATTCATGCCTTATAAGGTAATAAAGAGGTTACTAGGCAACTAGAATTTCCAGGTGAATTAGTTTGTGCTTGCTGCTGTTGTTTGCTTATTTGCGTTATCATCATTTTATCAACATACAGTAAAACCATTCTATTACGACCCCTGTATAAAATGAAGGCTCATGTATGGTATAAAAGACAGGTGACGGCTTAAAGGAGCTTTCTATTTAAGTATCACCTTGCTTTAAGCAGTCACCTGTCGTACATCGTAATCGCCTAATAATTTACACAAATAAGTGACGGAATAGGGATATTTTACTGTACATAGTGTGTCAGAAAGGGAGGGCGTTAAATTCCTGTAAGTTTATACGAAATTAAACGCAAATCAATCGAACGTAGGAAACTGACAGGTTCTTGAACGTATTTACATTTTGTTAACTCTTTCGCTGCCAAATGAATCGTGAAATGTTTACCCCTTCACCGTTTCATTGTCGTCTGCTTCAGTTTTGGGTTTTTTCAAGATCGTTTCCAAAGTAAAATTTATTTTAGTATGACTTAAACAATATCGATACGAGTGTCAAACAGTTTGGATCCTGATCAGACGCCGCGTTACGCGGCGTCTGATCAGGATTCAAACTGTTTGCAAAGTAGCATGTTGGCGCCGTTGGCAGTGAAAGAGGTTAAATCTAAGTGCAAAAACAGTTTGAAACCTGATCTAGCTCCAAATTGACATTTATTTAGCATGACCACACTATAGCGAAGAAAAACGTCTTCGCCGTTGAATAACGCATTTAATTTCCGTGATGGCATACTGTCGTATATATGTATACTCAACAAAATTTCTAATCGGTCACCTTATATTTCATTCAGAAAAAGCAATATGAAGATATAATTAACCATGTTATTGTGTTACAATGCCAATGTAATCAATTTGGAAACAGATTATCACAATTTGTCGGCTATCACCTTTCCGTCTAAGCTAAACAACAACTTCTGTGGAGGGACCACATATTTTGAAAGTCACAAGAGTTATTAGGCCAAATGTTAATAATGAGTATTGCCCTTGTCAGCTACAATAACAGTCTCATATTGACTTCTCATAGACGAGAAGAATTCAGCAAAAGTATTGATGACCTAACTTTCTCAATCATCGACGACGTCACGCTCCAGTGCGTCAATGTTTGGAAGCTGAGGTAAGGGACAAGCACGTTTCTTGAGAATGTGGCAAACGTGTCCTGTAGGGTTAAACTCATCTGTATCATCGGGCCCAAGCTGTCTGATGATGACTTCATCTTCAAGGATCCGTCAGCAGTGACTGCCAACATCTAGCAGCCGATAACGTACCGTCTTGGGTGTGACGTTACGGCCGAGTTGACCCTTAAATTGTCTTGCCGTCCATGTAACAGAAAGAAATCTGTCTCTTGGGTGTGCCAATACAATGTATCGGTCTTAGGGATGTCGTTATCTGCCATTTTGGTTTCCTGGGGCGGACTGCTCTACTTCCGGTGACGTCAAATTTCCGCGTTATACAGCCTAAATCGAAAGTTTCCGGTTAAAAGTTCTAGTCACATGTAAATGGACAGAAACATTTCCTAATATGGAATACATGGAAATTAGTCCTGTTTTGTTTCCACTTCCGGAATTCCTCGGTGGTTGAATCTTATTTGCCGTAAGGATACACCGATGTGCGACATTCCGACGGCTCTGTCCTTCTCTCCGTGTATCTTTCTCGCTATGTTAGGTGTTTTTCGGGCTAGGTAGTCATTTGAGATTTTACTCGTGTAATCTTGGGGGCAGATTTTTTCTTCCATACTTTGCACGTGCAAATTAGGCTAAACAAGCAACGTCGTTGTTCTGACGTTCACGAAGTAGGAAAACGTGTATTAATCCAAAAATAAGTAGCGCTAAGACCCTATTATATTGTGTGTAAAATATCATAAATGTGAACTTAGTATTTAAAGACATATATAGCTTTAAAAAGTGACCGATTAGAAATTTTGTTAAGTATATAATCTGCTTCAAAAATTGCGCCGTTGTAAAAGCCAGATTTAAATGACATTGAGAAATAACACTGACTGGACACATTATCAGATCCCATGGTCAGGCGTCAAGTTAGTCTGTTGAAAGTAAAAACACTGTGACCCCCCACCCCACCCCACCCCACTCCCTCCTTTTTATTTGGTTAACTCCCTCGGTGCAAATCAATCGTGAGATGTTTACCCCTTTGTTGTTTGCAATATCGTTTCAAAGTAAGATAAAATGTAGTATGGCTTAAAAGATCAATACGAGTGTCAAACAGTTTGGATTCAAAAGTCGCCTTTTGGGGGCCAATGGCAGAGAAAGAGTTAATTCCCGTTCTGCCATCTTTACGGGCTTACTGGAAGCCCCAGAGATTCGGGAATGGATAAAAACACAGAGTGCGGTGCCCTACTCTTATTATCAATAGTTCTCTGGGTTTTTTAGATGTCTAGTGTAGAGCACTGATACATCGGACCTCAGGTTTTAACCCATTTGTGTCCACGATCCCATATATGGAACATAGGCACACAGTGTAGACTCTGATCAGACGCCGCATTGTGCTGCGTCTGATCAGAGTCTACACTGTTTGCTATAGGAATTTCAATATAAAACAAAATGAAAATGAAAATTTTGAACAGGCATCCCTTAAATAAATTCCCTTTGATAAAAAAAAATGGACAAATCCACTATAAATCATGGAAGAATCCATCTGATCAGACGCGGCACTATGCGGCGTCTGATCAGAGTCTACACTGTTTGTTGATAGGAATTTCAATATAAAACAAAATGAAAATGAAAATTTTGACCAGGCATCCCTTTTATAAAAAAAAAACAACAACTAATCCATTATAAAACATGGCAGAATCCACTGGGCGCAAATGGGTTAAAGTCTCGTCCAAAGGACTTGGCCCGACAGGGGATCAAACTGAATACCCATGGTACCACTGGCATTCATGTTAAGGCAGTGATATAGGTTACAGTTTATTGCACCATTTTAAAAAGTTGATCCTATTGGTTATAGCTATAAACAAGAAAGTATACACCGACAAACCGTGTAGGCCATGCAGTAAGCCTCTTGTTATCTCCTAAGCCTGTATACATGTATTGTTTGCTTGATGAGAAATTAAAGTGGCTGAAAGGCAATACAGTGTACATGTATGTGTACATGCAAAACTGTCACTAGTTGAAAACCTAAAGCTAACTCAGGGCTGCCATTTCTCCGGATTTTTTCCAAAATTTTACCCAAGCAGATGGTAGCTTAAAGGAGACTGATAGAAAAGCAGAGCGCGCATTAAAGCGCATTCTGGTTTACGTTGAACCTGCTATATGTAATCACGTTCAAAAATAGAAAATTTGGAAATCGTAGGTTTGTTCAATATCAACTTACGGAAGCCCTGAAAACTTGATATTTTTAGCGATAGTTGTGACTGTAAGTGTTTTACTGTATACATGTATCATCTTCATTGCATCTGTTCAAGAAGTATGATTTATTCTTATAGGTATCTGACGTCACAGTTTCTTGTGTTAGTTTCTGTTACCATAGCAACGGGTGATGTCGCTCATTACACGGTGGAGGATATTATCAACCGTCGCTGTGCTCCTAGTCCTACTAGCACATGCTACCCGTCGGCAGCCGACGTAGATGAGCTCGAAAACAACATGACCGGATCAATTATCCGGAAAACCGACAGCACTTACTCGGAGGAAAATTTAATGTACAATACAAACCAGCAGAGGTTAGTAGAGTAAAACCTATCCAAGCGTTTGAGTTGAGTCGGAGTACGTTCTCAAGCATTTGATTGGTCAGATTTGAGCCCAGGCTCAAATCTGACCAATCAAAAGCTTGAAAACGGTTTTAGACTCAACTCAAGCACTTTATAAGCATGGACCCTGTCTATTACGATCACTAAATGGTGTTAATTACTGGGTGTTTCAAGCAGATGAATGCTTACAGCAAGGTGACAGTAAAACAGAAAACTGCTTATAACTCATATAGCCCTACAGGTATTCTTTCATATTTGATATGCATATGTATATGAGCAATACCTTAGCATGCACACAAAACAGCGTTTTTTGTTGAAAACAAGGGGTTTTTTTTTCCAAAAAAGAGCAATTCTCGGCACATTTTCCCCAAAATGAGCTTTATACGACTAAATTTGTTCCCCAAATCAAGTAGTTTGCGCCGATTTTAGGGCATATGTATATACCAACTCATTCCCAAATTAGTTCCCAAAAAAAACACTGCAATAAATTTGATCCCTGTGAACTTGACCTTAAACTTAAGGCATGTGTTTAAGTTTCAATATCTGCGTTAAGGATTCGAAATAAATGCTTATAACTCCTATGTCCCTTAATATATTGATTTTATATTTAGTCTGCATGTGAATATGAACAATACCTTTTCTTGCATGCAAAAAATTTGACCCCAGTGCCCATGACCTTGAACTTAGGAACCGCGTTAAGGTTTCGATATGTGCCTTTAGGTTTCTCAAAACGCCTATATATATATATAACTTTTGAAATTTGTGCGTTTTTGTAGGTGCCAAACAGATTAGATCCAGATCAGACGGCGCGTTATGTGGGGTCTCATCTGGATCCAAACTGTTTGCATACTTATGTTAGTGTTATAGAGTCTGGCAGCGAAACGGTGAAATTTTGGCAATATGTCTTATAACTTCTAAGGCTTATTAGGTTTAAATCACAAAAGATGCTGGTGAAAGTGGCATATTATGAGAGATGCCATTTTAATGCAGAACCGAGGACAAACTGTGTGTTATTATGCCCGTGTCACACTGTCCCGATTTTGACACCAGAAGGCCACACGAACATGGAATTTTGAATTTCCCGCGAAGGTGGCCCCGAACCTGGCTCAATAGGCAAACCAACACGAAGGCAAGTACGGTGCCTACAGAGGGCCACACGATGGCAACCGAACCACACACGAAGTCAACACGAATATGCGGATTTTCACAGGAAGTTTACCCGAAGGCCACACGAAGGTCACACGCACTGGCACCAGAGTCGTGGACTTATAATATATATCGGTAGAGGTATAGATAAAGTAAACACATACACATACACATAAAAAGTCCATGACTCTGGTGCCAGTGATCTATATCTAAAAGATTTTTCCCCACCGATTAGCAATGTCTATGTTATTGCATTGAAATTTAAAAAAAAAAAATAACAAAAAAATCAAAATAACAAAAAAATCTATATGGGTTGACAATTGGCATCTACCTGTCTACTATCTATTATTATAAGACCATGGTATGTAACCAATTCTACACCGTGTCACTTCAACCACAAGAATAACTATCTAAAACGCATTCAATCCAAACCAAATCTTTTGCAATCCATAGATAAGATATTTTTCTATCCAAAATACACTTCTTCGACGGTTGATTTGAATACGTTACTACAAGAATCCAGATTGAAGCCGGTATTTTACCAAACAGGGTTTTCCTCCACCCCCTAGCTTCCGGTTGACCTCGGGTCAAGTTAAAGCGTTTGTAAGCGCAAATTTCATTGGCTGAATAATTCACGTGAGAGTATTCCCGTACAGTAGACAATACGTTATTCTTTCCCGCTTAAACGCAAACAAAACGCAAACGCATGTCACTAAAATGTATTGAATGACAGATTTTTACTATTTTTTAGTATTAATTTTAATCTCAATGGCAAACAATTTGGAGCCTAGTCAGACGCCTGGTTACCTGGTGTCTGATCAGCCTCCAAATGGTTTGCAAATGAAATAATAGTATTAGTATAAACGCGTTTATTTGGAAAGAATAACGTTTTCTGTACTTGACGTCATTCGCGCGAGCGTCTTCCCGCGCTTCTGTCAAACTGAATAAACTACTGATTACAGCGTCACATTGTGCACAATTGTGCTGAACTTATATTAATGCAAGACTTTAATAACTGCATGATTAACAATTTCAACCAAAAATCATGAGAACGATATATATTTACACATCTTTCCGGTATATACATTCTTTTTTCAATCAGCCAATCAAATCGCTCGTCGCAAACTTTACTTTCATTTCGTCTAAACCGGAAGCTAGGGGGTGGCGGAAATCCCTGTTTGGTAAAATACCGGCTTCAATCTTGATTCTTGTAGTTACGTATTCAAATCAACCGTCGAAGAAGTGTATTTTGGATAGAAAAATATCTTATCTATGGATTGCAAAAGATTTGGTTTGGATTGAATGCGTTTTAGATAGCTATTCTTGTGGTTGAAGTGACACGGTGTAGAATTGGTTACATACCATGGTCTTATAATAGTAGATAAGCAGACCGGTAGAAGCTCATCGTGATAGATCTAGATCTATTAAAAAAAAAATGTTTTTTTGTTTGTTATTCCAATCCCATACGATAGACATTGCTAACGTTAGGGGGAACATCTTATAGATCAAGAATCTATATCTAATAGATCTTATAGTAACAAATAGCAGACGGGTAGGTAGAGGCATATCTAGAGTCATTTTTATTTTTATTTTTATTTCCATTCCCATACAAAAGACGTTGCTAACAGAACGGAAAAAAAGGTTCTACATCCAGAATCTAGTAGATAGAGACTATAGAGCGTACACATCAAGATTTCCGCCTTCATATATTGTATACATTACTTACCGGTACATACAGTTCTAACCACTGACACCACATTCATAGACTTATTATGTCTCTGTGTGTATATATATATTCTTCTCTGTATGTATAAGAAATAAAAATGCATCTAAATGTAAATACACACATATTATAAGTCCATGACTCTGGTGCCAGTGGTCACACGATAGCTACACGACGTCGTGTTGAGAGTATGATGCAGTCACGAAGGCATCACATGACCCTCCGATGGTATTAAACATTCGGTAGACGGCGGGAAAGTTCAGTCGCTGATCTAAGATTAAAAGCCGCCATATATTTACCGATTTTAGATCTAATGTAACTTAAAATCTACGTAGGTTTTAAATTCATCATGTCACGAAAAGGAGGCCATGGAAGGGGAAAGATGAAGACTGAAACCACAAATAGATGAGTTCGAAGATTCAAAAAAGAAGTTAACAGTCCTTAATCCCCAGAGGGAGTTGTTGTTCAGAGGTAGTTGATATAGGGAGGGAAATATTAAAACCCTGAGAGTGTAAACAGTTTCAATCCAGATCAGACACATCGTAACGCGCTGTCTGATATGGGTTCAAAATGATTGTCACTCGTCATTATCTTGGTTTGATATTAGGAGGCTTATTTTCAAAATGGCTAATGCCAACTTTGTGAGGAAATAGCAGACGACAGCAGTGATATCGTTGGTATTAATGTTTTACTTAGAGAACAGTAGCAAGTATTTTTTGAGAAGGGGTTCGCTGTAGGGAGGGAGCACTGTATGTGAAAATAATGTTAGTGTATATAATGGGAATGATACATGACAATCTTGTCCTACCAGGGCATCAAGCCAGCCTTTAAAGTAAAGTACATGTAGTGACCTTAGTATCGTCTATAGTTTAACACTTTGCATGCTGTGTAATGTTTTTGTCTGTAACAATCTCAAAATTTCTTTTAAATTCAGGGTCAGGGGCCCGTTTCATAAAATCTTGTACGACGAATGTTGTCGTAAGTCAGATTATAAAAGTCTAAATTATTATTTATTTCTCCATCTAATCCTGTATTGCGGCATCTCTTTGGAACCGTCTTGAAGACAACGATTTCAAAGAGAAGTCACAAGACAATTTTAGATAGAGAAATCAGAAATTAAATGTATTTTAAAGTTTTGACTTACGATTGGTTTTTTTCTTACGACATTTATGAAACGAGTCCCTGAAGAGCAAACAGCTTAGATCCTGGTGAGACGCTGTGTTACGTGTTGTATCATCTTGATCCAAACTGTTTGCGAACATAATCAGTGTGGCCGAATTATCAGTCGCTAGCATGGTGAGAGGTTAATCTCAAGTTTCCAAAATGTAAAGTTCAATACTAGATTAACATAGAATTAAAAGTTCGATCGACTCTACATCTTGGAAACTAGAAATTTTCAACTTAAGTAAAGCCTGTCTATTGGAAAAGGCTTATTGATTATAAGAAGATCGATGGCAGCTTAAAACATGGTGGAGGCAAAAAGAGTGTTTCGAAAAAGATGTTTGAACATTTCACTATATAACTCTATGTAAAACAGCGACCCCCAGGACGGGCCAATTTTGACCGCAGGGGCATACTTTCAACCTGCTTTAGCAGCCACCTGCCTTAAACACAATATAAATCAGTGGTATTAATAGAGGGATTTTATTGTTTCTCAATATTAGTTGAAAAAATAACGAGTTGTCTCGGACTTGACATTTTTAAACTTGAGATTTTAAACTTGTTCATTGCGTCCATTAAAGAAAATTCTTATTGGTTAAAAGAAAGAAAGGTGATAGCTTGAAATATAGTGAAAGTAAAATAAAATGCGCATTCTGCTTTTTTAACCTACTTTATGTGGTCACGTGTCTAGAAATTGACTTTTGGTAGAGGGTTAAAGGTACAATTCATAAAAAAAAATCCGTTTCAAAAAGAGGACATTTGGAAATATTAGGGATTTTTCATGATCAACATTCATAATCATCAATATAAATCTGGTACATTGTAATAAAACTAATCATAATGATAATAATTATAATAATAACATTAACAATAATAATAGCAATCAACTAGTGGCCGCCATGATGTACAATAAAACAAAAAGTTCTAATTTTAATAGATGGTAGCTTAAAGCAGGCTGAAAGTACATACCTTTAGGCACATTTTGTCTTACTTCCAATCTGCTGGAAATGAGTACCTGTCCTCAAAACTAGAAAATATAAATAGTGCTGTTGTTTCTTATTATTTCAATGCTGAACCTTTATTTCATAAGTGCAAACAATAACAAGTACTAGGTGTTTGGAATATAAATTTCAAAAATTATATTTATTATTTCACGTTATGCTTAAGGCAATATGCAATACAGGGCTCCCTCTCTACAACACCATGCAACAAGAGGCAGATTATGTAGTTTGTTCGGAAGGAATTGTTGCAGGGAGGTAAATATTAAGACCCTGAGAGTAAAAACAGTAAGAATCGTCTGATCTTGGTCCAAACTGTTTGTAACTCATTATTTTGGGGGGTTTTCGGTCACATCGTAGTCTCATTTCGATGCCATCGTACTATAATACGATAGATTCACGATAGCTTCACGACATCATTGCGATGGCTTCACGGAGTCATGTTGCCTTCCTAAGACTTCGGGCGGCTTCGTGTTTCCTTGGTATTGTCTTCGTGAGGAGAAAAATGCCCGATGGTACCGATGATCACACGAGAGAAACACGAAGGCGACACGATTTGACAAGATGGCCACACGATGACATTACGAAGGGTAAAATGAAAACACGAAGTCAACACGAAAACGAACCTTCGCAAGGTCCTTCGGCAACTTTTTTGACAGCCAAAGATTTTGTCATCGCTCACGAAGTTGCTCCCGATGCCCGTAAAGTTCAGCCGGAGCCCACACGGTGGCTGAAGAAGCCCTCACGAATGACCCGATGATGACACGATCAGGCCCGAATGTGAACATTTCGTCTATCGTGTATCCATCTGTTGTCAACTTCGGGACAGTGTGACGCGGGCAGGGTTTATTCTTACTATGTTAGTATAAATTAGGATGTTTTTGGTACAAATAGTTTGTTTAAATTAAGATTGAAAACCCGTAAGAGTTTTTATGAAGCTTCAAATTTAGGGGGGTGGCCTTAAAAATCTCAAATTATGAACAAAAAAGGTCCGGTGCCCCCACTTTTTTCACCAGTTTTGTCATAGAAACTAATTTTACTGTCTGTATGCAAAGTTTGAAGAATTTGGTAATTACTTTCCAAAGGTGCACCTACCCCCTTAATATCGGCAACGGTCGACGGGCTCACAGTTGTAGTGATGTCATTTGCCAATGCTGTATATAATTATATACATGGGTGAACATGATGTTTTTGAACGAAACAATATATTCCATGATGTGGCACAATATATCCCATGATGTGACCTTGACTTTTAAATGGCCTTGACCTTTTTCTTACATGACCTTAATTTTTCTTAGCTCAAGATCTTCTTAAGTTGAGTACACATACAAAATATGAAGTTTCTATCACATATATAGTTACAAAGCTATATTAAATATATAGACATTGTTCAATTCGCCATATTGACAGGTAAGTTTTTGACATACGAGGACCATTCAATTAATAATGAGCCTACACTGATCATTCTGTCATAATGCACCATTTTCACGTGCGAATTGGTGCTAGCATTTGTTCAAGTTTTCTTCTATCATATAAAATAAGCTTCACTAAAATCGGTTTGGTAGTTTTTAAACAATAGCCGTGTAAATTGAACCTACTCATAGACACTTTGTGAAAAATGTTGAATGAAAGTAGAACTCAAATATGTGGTTGTATCAAAAACTCGTTTCTTACTTGGGATTTCGAAGAAAACATACACAATGAAGTTTGTAAAGCATTTGTGTATCATAGTGTTTCTTATGCTACCGTTAATCGCCGGGTGAAGAGGTTCAAAAGTGGAGATCTGACCTTCAAAAACAAACCAATTCCAGGAAAACCGAATTCTGCTGCTAATTCCAAAACCGTTTAGCAAGTCAGCCACTAATTAGTGAATGATGACCAAATCACTATAAAGCAGATAGCTAATGTACCTGGGGTGCCTGTTGGATCATTATTCACTATTTAAAAGATTCTACTTGACGTCAGGCGTATTTGCTAGATGTGAGCAAAATATGTTAACTGATGAGCGAATCAAGACAGTGTTGAGAATGCCCGTAAACTACTGAATAAATACCCACATTTCACTTCATGGGCATTTTCAGATATCTATACAATTGACAAAACATGGGTACATTGCGTTGACCCTACTTGAAAAATGATTATAACAAGATATGGGCAAGTAAAGATATGAGGAGACCCATTTGCTAAAAGAACACAAAGTGTACAGACAATAATGTAGCAATTCGCGTTAATGCAAGAGCAGAGACAGTTCAAGTTCTGATACCACGGAGTAGAACTGTTAACGGTAAAGTTTAAAGGGACATAGTATTGAAAAAATTGAAAAATTGATGTTGCGAAAGCCGAAAAACGTTCGGAAAGCATGGTGCCTTTATGTTACATGACAATGTTCCTGCACTCAAGTCAACAATAATGACCACATTTCCGTAAAGAAAATGAACCGAGGTGATTCCCCATCACCCCTACAGTCAAGACCTGGTCCCGTATGACTTCTGGTTGTTCCCAAATATGAAACAGTTCTCCCAGGGACGCCGATTTCGGACTAGAACCGCCATTTGGTCTGTCATATATCACTATATGAACAGTTTACCCAAATCAACCTTCAATTAAAGCATTACACGGATAGATTTCACGGCTGAAATTTGGCATAAGCGTTAAAGAAGAATACTCTAAGGGAATAAAGAAAACATTTTGCTGCTTGGTTTGTTTGTTTCTTTTTTATAGGGCCAGGCTCACTATTAATTGAATGGTCCTCGTAGCCTTTGAGAGATAGGGACTTTACTGGTTTTGTTTTGTTTACAGGTATCCATATTTAATAGCAATGGTTAAATCTAAGGAAGACATACAGAAAGCCGTTCTGTTTGCACTTAAATATAACCTGCACGTGACAATAAAGAGCACGGGTCATGATTATTGTGGAAGATCAACGTGGACGGACAGTTTCGTAATACATCTGGGATATATGAAAGAAATAGAAGTCACTGCCAGTGAAACAGCGAGGAGTCCGAATGGAGAACTGAAAGCAGAGACAGGCACTAACTGGGAAACTATCTATAAACTGGTAATGATGTTACAGTCAATCTGTGTACTCAGTCATTTCATGAAATGACTAAAAATTTCAGTCATTACGTGAAATGACTGTTTCACTTAGTCATTTCACGAAATTATTTAAAAAAAAACAGTCATTATATGAAATGACTTAAAACACCTTCAGTCATTTCACGAAATGACTAAATTGACTTTTCGTATGACGGGCCTAAGTATGATTGGTCACTGAAATTTTTCACTGCCAATGGACCAATCGTAATTTTTGCAAATTGTTTAGATCCAGATCAGACGCCGCATAAATCGACATCTGATTCGAATGATAAGTTTGCAGTGAACGATTTAATAGAGGTTTATCAATGACAATCATGTTTTATTTCAGCTTGACAACTACAACCGTACCATAGTTGGCGGAAGTGCTCATACAGTGGGCCCTGGTGGCTATACCCTGGGTGGCGGACATAGTCCGATTTCCCGTTCCCATGGTTACGCTGTGGACAATGTACTTGAAATGCAGGTAGGGAATCAGTAGGAATAGTAGTAGTATAGTTTTATGTGTGTTTTCTTTAAGTCTTCTTATGTAGGCGTAAACCACTTCCTTCATAACATCAATACAGGGCTGCCATAATTTGATCTTGAAAAATCAAAATATATCCCCTTTTTTTCAAGCGTGATAACTTAAAGCAGGTTGAAAGTAAAGCAGAATGTACCTTAAGGCACATTCTGCTTTACTTTAAGCCTGCTTTCAGCTACATGTACTATCTGCTTGGATGAAAATCCGAAGGTATTGGAAAAATCTTGAGAAATGGCAGCCCTGTAAATATTATCTACAAAAGAGGACATTGGCAAACATTGTAGACCCTGATAAGACGCAGCGTAACGCGGCGACTCACAAGGGTATGCACTGTTTGCTATTTAATACGGAATTTGAAACAAATCTATAATCATGCATGCTCATAAACATAATTTATTTTGTTGAATCTTGTATGCTCTATGGCGAACACCAAACTTGTCTTAAAATCACCCTTGCGTATCTAAAATGGAATTGAGTTTATTGCAATATTCTGGCTGAAATGGGTGAATTCATTTCACTGCCACTCATAGAATACAATTTCCGTGCTTCTATCCTGCTCTTATATCCCCTTCAGTCCTTTACCAGGTCTGTCATAAGTTGATCTTGAAAATCCTAAGATTTACCAATTTTCTATTTTTCAAACGCGATTACAAATGTACTTAAAGCAGGTTGAAAGTAAAGCAGAATGCACCTAAGGGCGCATTCTGCTTCATTTTCAACATCCTTTAAGCTGTATACTATCTGCCAGGATTGAAATCAGAATATTTCGAAAAGTCCGGAGAAATGGCAGCCCTGCTTAATTACTTTACCCTAGTCGAAATGTTTGGATCCTGATTAGACGCCGTGATATACGTAACTGTTTACAGGTATACTCGATATGTAATTACTTTCGTAATTTATTTTAAAGTCATACTTAAATTTAAATTTGTGAGATAAAAGTAGACGACAATTGTTTAAAGCAGGTTCAATTTGGATCCAAAATGTTTTTCAACATTTTTTCACAAACTCGCATGTGAGTCGTTGAGATTCTTGTACTTAAATCACTCAGCTATCGTGATGTAATTACAACGCATCTCAACTCCTATCTGGGTTTTATTGCCACGAGAATACGCTGGTATCATTTTATTATTTCTTAATTATTTTTCCCTAAGGTTGTTCTTGCCGATGGCTCCATCGCCACGTGCACAGAAAGTGAGACAGTTATCGTGCACCCCAACGGGACCAGTGAAACACGTGCTGACGGTGATCTACTCTGGGCTCTTCGTGGTGGGGGTGGGGGGACGTTTGGGGTGACAGTCTATATTATATACAAGCTTCACCCAGAACCCCGTCAAATGGTCACATTTTCGGGAACATTTCCTTTGATATACGAAGCCGGAGTACCTTGGGGAGATATCCTAGACGAAGTTATGGCGGCAATGAAGAACTTTATTTTGAAGTCTCCAAGTCACTGGGGTGGATACTGGATTCTCCAAAATCAGCCGTTTAGCTACTTCGATGTTCGCATGAGAGGGTCTTTGGGTCTGTTTCTCAACAAGTTCGCTCATTGGGATAACACTGAAAAGAAGGACCTCGCGGAGTTCTTTCACCTCAAGGAAAAGTATCACCTCCAGGACCTCGCATTGACGAACAGGAGCAGCTTCTGGGATTATGAGAGGAACGCCCATGATCCGCCCTCCTCTAACGTCTACCTCGTGTCGTCGTTACTTGGCAAGGAGCAGGCCGAGAATTCACTCGCTGGCTTTGTCAGGAAGGAAATGCTTGGAAACTTTAGGGACAAAGGTCTAGGTTGCACGGGTATTCTAGTAGGGGGTAAGTCTTTTAACCTTAACCCATTTGCACCCAGTGGATTCTTCCATGATTATATATTGGATTAGTCCATTTTTTTATCAAAGGGATGCCTGGTCAACATTTTCATTTTTATTTTGTTTTATAGTGAAATTCCTATCAGGAAACAGTGTAGACTCTGATCAGACGCCGCATGATCAGAGTCTGCACTGTTTGCCTATGTCCCATATATGGGATCGAGGGCACAGATAGGTTAACCCATTTGCACCCAATGGGTAATTCCATGATTATACCAAAATGAATATTGGATTAGCACATCTTTATCTAAGGGGTACCTGGTCTAGATTTGCATTTTCGTTTAACGTGAGATCATGGGCGATGCAAATTGTAGTTTAATTGAAGTGTTAATAAAATCAAAATAATAAATTCATACCAGTGTATTATCTTGAATTAATCAGATGAAATATTTACAAATCATCTTTTTAGTAGCTGCTGAAACAAAGGTTTCACGTTTCAAATAAAGCGCACACACATTTGTCGCAGGATTTAAACTACATGTATTTTGATTTTATAAAATAGGTTAACACTAAGCAATTAATATGTCTATAGAGTGTAAAAGGAGTTTCTGTGCAAGAGAGGCAAAACGGACAATGTCCTCGTGTAAATTTCGTATATAAGGATGCTGGGTCCGTTTTATGAAACGTCTTACGTCAAAAATGGTCGTAAGTCAGATTGTAAAATTATCAATTATCATTTATTTTTCCATATTATCCTGTCTTGTGACATCTCTTTGGAATCGTCTTGAAAATCAGTAATAAGATACATTTTAAAGTTTTGACTTACGACCGTTTTTGTCGAACGACTTTTCGTAAAGCCGGCATTTTGGACGGAAGACTCGATCATTGTTAACCCTTTACCCTATATCATGTTTCTGGTTTTAACCCTTTCCCCAATAGAAGCGCCTTTTAGCGGATATGATTTATTCTTCCGCTGAAGAATATAGTTCCAATTTAATCAGTAATGAATATGTATTATAGGGAATATTTTCTATGTTATAGCACATGATAGCTTAAAGCAGGCTGAAAGTAAAGCAGAATGCGCCTTAGGGCGCATTCTGCTTTACTTTCAACCTGCTTTAAGTAGTCACCTATCTTAAGTACTAGAAATAGGCTATCAGGTAAAGGGTTAAAGACTAGTGACCGCATAAAGAAGGTTGAAAATAAAGCAGAAATTACTTAAATGCATATTCTGCTTTACTTTCAGCCTGCTTTAAACTACCATTTGCTAGGATATAGACAATATTCCCTTTGGTACCTTCATGACTGTATACATTTGAACTATTTTTTTCAGTGGATGAATAAACTAAATGCGCTAAGGCTAAAAGGTGCTTATATGGGGCAAAGAGTAAATTAATAGTGGAAGTAGACTGAAAGTTAACATTAATCCTCAGAAACAAAATGTTCCTATTCTTCTTTCAGGCAAAACCACGGAGCAATCTGCTACTTATGTTCCCCTGAATCCTGGCTACAGATCGGCTGTTTCCGTCATGTCATGTGGTGTTCCGTATACTACGGAAAATGTCGAAGATGCGAAGGCGTTGGCGTATAGAATACGTCTGATGGGCGAAGGGATGTACTTAAACGAACCGGCAATCGACAGCCGCTACTGGCGTGAGGACTTCTGGGGGAAAACGAATTATGAGAGACTATTGCAAATCAAGCAGCGTTATGATTCGGATAACTTTTTCACTTGCTACCAATGTGTAAACTCGAACAACGCGCCATATCCACCTCCACAAAATGACACTGCACAGGATTATTACGAAACGGCTGGAAATGCGCAAATACATGCGCATTGGTATGGCATCTTGTTTCCTGTATTGGTGGCGTTTTTATTTAAGATTTGATTTGTATTTGACCAAGGCGATCATTTGCTTTATATAGTTTCAAGTTGAATTTATTTTTTAAATCAGCCATGACACGCCCCTTTCTCTAACCTAGTATAATTTGCGACAGAAAGGGCTATCAAAGTTTGAAGCTAGTTCAGACAATTGCCAGAATCAGCATTTTTCAACAATTTTTACATATACAGTAAAACCTCTCTATTACGACCACTAAATTATGTTAATTATTAGGGTGTTTACGATAGGTGACCGCTTAAAGCAAGGTGACAGTAAAACAGAAAGCTCCTATAGGAGCTTTCTGTTTCACTGTCACCTTGCTTTAAGCTGTCACCTGTCTATTATACACTCAATTAGCCTTCGTTTTAGTGGTCGTAATAGCGAGGTTTTACTGTACTATGTGTTCGCGACGTACTACATGAATTACGAATTGCAGATAACTCAAGCTCTTAAAATGTCATATGTTTGTATTATGTCCGTTGTCACGCTTAACCTTTTCACCATCATGACGTCATACGTTTTAAACAATTGTCTTCTGCTTCTTTTTATCTCTCAACTTTAAATCTTAGGTATTTTCACTTATGAAAGATATAAATGGGTATCAAACAGTTTGGATCCTTGATCAGACGCCGCGTAAAGCGGCGTCTGATCAGGATTCAAACTGTTTACAAATAAACATTGTATTCGGGGTAAGGCAGATAGGGGGTAATATTTGAACTCATTCACTGCAAGTTCCACTGTACTAATTCTAGCAAACAGTTTGGATCATGATCAGACATCAAACAACCGGCAATTTGATTGCTATCCGCAATTTTACATTCATATCGACTTTCCTACATCAAAAGTGCCTAAATATACATATTTAAAAAGTGCAGACAGCACTTTTTCAGCAAACGGTATTAATATGGCAATGAATGTATAAAAATGTTTATTACGTAATTTATACATGAGTCAACATTATCTCATTGCCCCCCCCCCCCCCCCTAATGACCTTTATATTACAAACAGTGTACCTGTGATGAATGCACTTGTCCTATGCACACATCGATGCTGAGATCCAGATCAGAGGACTCTTAAATGAGCCATGTAATCAGGACATGCACTAGACCAAGATCCGAGGGCTCCTACATGAGCATTCTGATCTGAGTCTACATTGTTCGTTATTTTGCAATATTTCATCTAAACAACCGTCAACTCTTTCAACACCATGGAACTGTTTAAGATATGCTTATTACATTTGAAAACAGTGTTAGACCCAGATAAGGGGGCTCCTATAGGGGCCCTCTGATTAGGATGTACGTTGTTTACTAATTTAGATCATCATTTATTAAACTATCCAGGATTCCAAGTAGACTGGTTCATGTTTTGGTCACTAAAAAGATACACAAGGAAAACAAATAACCCACAATAGTTACTATGTGTTGAAAGAGTTAAGATACTGAAAACCAGATGGTGCGTTAGACAAAATAAAGTAAATGTTAACCCTTAGCCCGCCAAATAAATTGTCGTCTGCTATATTTCTCGCCTGCTTCAAGTTTAAAAGTGCTTCAAAGTTGCTCAAAATTGCTGAAAATGTTGTCCGAGTGTCAAACAGCTTGGATCCGGATGCTATGGAGCTATAGTCGTGAGTGGCAGGCTAAGGGTTAATTTGTGGCATTTTCGTGCATATAACATTAAAAATAAGTATGATCGGTATAAAATCTACAAGAATATCACCGAATCTTAGTTCTTTTAGATTTTTTCTGGCTTACACTGATATACCCTTTGACCTACATTTTTAATAACTGCAGCACACGTGCCTTTTGACGCAAAAAGTTTGACCCCTGTGACCGTGACCTTGAACTCAACGTTTAAGTTTCGAAATGTGCCTTCAAGTTTTAAAAATCGATCACACCTACTATAAACCATTTGACATACAACTTTCCTTGCAGCACATAGGCCTGTAGACAATACCTTCCAATCTATTTAAATGTGTTGACCCCTTGACCTTGACCTCAGCATCTACTTTTAAGTTTAGAAAATGACGTAAACTGTTTAACAATATCAGACAAATCGTTTCGTCTGTGTGGCAAACTGAAACAGTTAAGAGCCAAATCAGACTCCGGGTTACCTGGCGTCTGATCAGGTTCTTTTCATCACAAAGGTGTAATAGGGGGAATAAACGTATTCCGTTCTACATGTGTATGTTACATATTGGTGCTTTGTTCATACTATACCACTATGCATTACTACAGGCTCCGAGGTTATAAAGCTTTTGACTTGAGTCTCAACTCGTTCCCAAGCATTTGATTTGTCAGATTTGAGCCTAGGCTCAAATCTGACGAAACAAATGCTTGGGAACACACTCAGACTCAACTAAAATGCTTTATAACCTCGGAGCCAGTTCGTTATTGTTGTTAATTTTCGTTGTTGCTTTGTGTTCAGTATGAATTACAATTCAAAATGCATGTGTTGCCGTTGTTTATCTGACAAATATAGGTAAATTGGTAATATCAACTTTGTATAGCCGTTACCCTAAATGGAAATGCCCTTTGACACATTAATCCACTCTCTTTCCTTTCCGGTACAATGACGAAAAGTGTCCTCCCTTAGAATTATGACACTGGTATGCCAAATCAATTCCAAATCTGCTCTCTTTCAGTTCCGGTGTATTTGACGATAAGTGTCCGCCCTCAGAATTATGACCCCGGAACATTTTTCGACGTAGAAAATTTACTTCCCGAATCATAATAGTAATAATAGCCAAATCAAGTCCAATGGACAGTTTTTTCTACGTCGAAAAATGTTCCCGTATAACTCTTTAGAAGGGGACACTTTCTGCCATTACACCGGCTCACAAATTTACCCCTGTCGTAAGCTAGGTACTACTTTTAAGAAGTATGTTGTGTTAACTGTCTTTTGAACAGCGTCTTCTACACGTGGATGTACAAAAACACATTTAAGAAGCCGATGTAATGGCTTACACTAACTAAGTGAATGTCCGTCTTTACTTTTAAAAGTGAACGATAAATCTACGAATGTCATTTCCCCATAGCCTGTTTCTAGTATCAATTGAATATAGGTGATCACTTAAAGCAGGTTAAAAATGAAGCAGAATGCGCCTTTACTTACAACTTGATTTAAGCTACTATTTGCCAGAATATAGAAAATATTTTATGATGCTTGTTTATAATAGTATAAATTTGAACGTTTTTCTTCAATGGAAGAATAAATCAGAGGCGTGAAAAGGCGTATTTATGGGGCTAAGTGAACGATTAATCTATGAATATCATCAAATGGTGAAACGTTACATGAAATAGTTGTATTATTTGTCTGTAATAATTAGACTGTACATAGCGTTGGTTGCCTTGTTTCGGTGAGGTACCTATTTCAGCGCACTTTACCTTGACAATGCAATCATCTTTTGCAGAGCTCAATGACGTCATCACTTTTTGCAGTCAACAAAGTAAGATTACCTGTGATCACTGTCCAGAAACATCCAAAATACAATGCAAACAGGCAAACTATTTACTATATTGAATCATTGATATAGCATAACATTTTGAACTAATTTCCAGAAAGTCTTAGAACTTGTAGTACAGGTAGGTAGTATCATCTTTGAACTATCATAATCTTGAGAGATGCCCCCAGCAGGCGTTATTTATTTTCGTATTTGAGAGAGATGCAAGGATACAGACGGAAAATAAGGTTTCAAACTGTTTGAACTTCTCATTAAGTTTTCTTAACCTTTAGCTCCCAATGACACATAAAGCGCGTTTGCAAAGCATGCAGAGCAAAGCATGCACCGTCAAAGCATGCACCGTCAAAGCATGCAGAGCATGCTATACCAATCTCAATATACCTGGGTAGGTACAGATTATACTCATGCTCTAGTAATTTTCAATGGTTATTTCTAACCAAACTATCAAATATAAAGGTCGGGTCTCACATGAGAAGCTTAAATGGTTCCTTGCTACCGACATGTCCATAAGACCCATGCTTTTTGCAAGGAAATTTTCTGGCAAGGCGTTATGATCGAAAGGTCGTCAGGAGATGTCTTTAACCCATTTGTGCCCACGATCCCAATCTATGGGGCATAGTCAAACAGTGTAGACTCTGACCAGATGCCGCTTTATGCGGCGTCTGACCAGAGTCTGCACTGTTTATTGATAGGAATTTCAATATAAAACAAAATGAAAATGAATATTTTGACCAGGCATCCCTTTCATAAAAAATTGGACTAATCAAATATAAAACATAGAAGAATCCACTGGGCGCAAATCGGTTAAAACTTGTAAATATTTCGATAATTTAACAATATACACAATTAAAAAAATAACAAATCAGTATAGTTGATAATAAAATTCATCTTACTTTTTATTTGGTAATGAGATCCGTTTAAATATATCTCATTATATGACACATACAGAAAATCATTAAGTTGCACTGGGTATATATCTATGGTACGATGTGTTTGTTCTTAACACTTTCACTCTCAATGACGACAAACAAGCGCCGTTTCAAACAGTTTTGATCCTGATCAGACGCCGCATAACGCGGCGTCTGATCAGGACCCAAAATGTTTGTAATTGTCATTTTTTCGACATCGGCAGTAAAAGGGGTAAGATCAGTCGCCTAGGTGATGTACGTCTGAAACGTGGCAAAGCTGATAGCTCTTGATAAACCGTTTACGCATGTGATTTGTCTCATTTTATTGACTTGCGTTTGCAAAATACGTTTTGCTTTTACGTGACACTATAGTGTATGATCTACATCTATACTAGAGAAGACGTTATTCTTACCCAATTAATGCGTTTATGTTATAACTAAAGTTTCCCATGCAAACAGTCTGATCAGACTCCAAACTGTTTGTCACTCATATCAAAATGAAATAGTCACAGTTGTCAAAAGGTTGACTTCTTCCACATTCAATTGCATGGCGTTTCGTTTCGTTTGCGTTTGAACGGGAAAGAATAACGTCTTTTCCACCGTAAACCTGTGTGAAACGGTCACTTAAGAAATGAACTGATTTTTTTCGGCGTTCAAGCGAAATGAATGACAGAAAATTTCGGCAAATATCATGAATCGCGCTAGCGATTCATGGTAAATTTGCCGATAATTTTCTGTCGTTCATTTCGCTTGAACGCCGAAAAAAATCAGTTCATTTCTTATATTTACAATATATTTGCTGTAATTTCTAACATTAAATAAACATTTTGTCAGTACGCATGTATGTTTAATCCATATTAGAGGTCGATAACACGAATAATGTGTACCCTATAAGGAACAGCCATGACCGATTTACTGAGTCTGTGTACATTCGAAAGCAGAAAAAATAAGTTCCATTGTCAACAACTTGACAGTTTGGCGCGAAAAATGCTGATTTATGACGTCGTTAGAAGTGACGTAATTTTAAAGTAGGATAAATATATCGTGGTGTTATTGTCATAAAGAAACGCAGATATAGGCCGCTGTTTATAAGGTAGATTCTTATGTCAATTTTCTTGCAATTTATCTCATTTATGAAGAAAAATATTAGTCGGGAATCATGGTTTCCACTAGTAGGAAGGCATAGATCGGTTAAGAACAAATTTTGAAAAAATCCGCCAAATGTTTGCTGCACCAAGTTCCATAGATTAATTCGCGAATGAAAACTGCATATGCCCCGCCTCCCCTTCGAAACTTTTCCACAAGCCCCGCCCTCTCGAAAATCGGTGTTTATTTGGAATGAACACACTTTTTGTCAATGGAATTGAATGGGGCGATTGTAAATATTAAGAAAACAAACATAATAATAATGATAATAATAATAATAGTAAAGACTTTATTTAACGAGAGAACTCATTTGGTAAAGACCAATCTTCCACGGGGCCCACAACTTATATACAAGTACATAAAACAAAATGCAGTTCATACAAAACAAATAATGAACAGTATAACTATACAATGTACTAACTGGATGTAGCTTTTTGTAAGAAAAACGCTTCTTAGCAAAACATGGATGCAGGTTCTTAGACATTTCGCTGTTTAATGCAGGGCATCTTTGGAGTGTTCTGTAAATTGCGTGTGTCCTGCATTCAGTAGTCACCTGTTTATAAAGCTATATAATTAAACTTCTTTGGAGAAAAACTGTTGTAGATCTACATGGTTAACATGGGGCGCTGTATGACATGTTCACTGTCCAGTGCCGCAGTGCCGTAAAACCCAATTCCACCTATCTGTATAATGTCATACCCGAAAAACACTTAGATATATACATGTATATAGTTTCTTAATACCGGTAGTATATCTGTTTGTAGTATAATTGTATTTACCCTTGCAGTCTACAGCAAAAGGAAAAACAGTGCAGATTATGATAAGAGTTTTCATGTAGAAGTCCTCTGGTCTGAGCATACACCCTTTACATATGACATTCAATATTGATACGAAAAGATTGCGACCAACACCCGTTCAGTCCAAAATACTATTTCAGTTGCTTAAATACAGCTATTCGAGGGTGACTTAATCCTTAATAATCGACTTCTCAAGAGATGGAATATAACGGGAAGATTAGAAAACTAAAAAAATTTTTATTTCGATTAAGAATCCCTTTATGAATGTAAATTAAGTATATCTAACAATGGTAGGGCCTAATCACTGTCATGTCGGAAAAAATCACCACGAATTACTTCTTTTTATTTGTAACTATAACGACAGTGCCATTAATTTCATGATACAAAAATGCTCGAATGCTCGATACGTTCAGCCAAATTTAGGCTATGTTTGCTTGTACATGTATATAGAAAATATTTCTTACGTTGCATATTCATAACTGTATGAAATACAACTTCATTATGTAGTAGATGAAAAGACTAAAGGCGTAAAAGGCGTATACCTGTCGTTTATGGATTAACCCATACTACCATATCATTTATAAACAAGGTTTTATGATTGTGTAATATGCACTAGTGTCTAAACTATTCAGATCTTGATCAAACGCTCTGTTACTCGGGACCTGGGACCCGTTTCATAAAACGGCTAGGGTTTACAATTAGTCCGCCACCAAAATCTAGGGTTAGGGTTAGGGTAAACTTTCGAATTGCCGCATGTCTTTTTGGTATTTTCGTAGAAATTAGCTGGCCATCTCTTGTGACATTAACCTGGCCATTTATTATGACATTTATCTGGCCATTTCTGGCATTTTTGTGACATTAACCTGGCCATAAAGATGACATTTTGGTGACGGACTAATTGTAACAGTGCTCCCATTAAACTTCTCACGACAAATTTTGTCGCAAATCAGATTATAAAAGTATCAAATTCTTTTTATTTCTCTATCTAATCCTGTCTTGTGACATCTTTTTGGAATCGTCTTGAAAAGACGATTCCAAAAAGATGTCACAAGACAGAATTATATAAGGAAATCAGAGATAAAATGTATTTTAAAGTTTTGACTTACGACAACATTTGTCGTAAGATGTTTTATGAAACGGTCCCCAGGTATGGATCCACGCTATTTGCAATTAACAGCGTAGTAGAATTTAACATAGAACATTTTAAAGCCATCTACAATTCATGTGATTTACATGACATACGTATACAATATGGCGACGGTAGGCCAAAACCACTGCGCATGTGTCTGCGCACTCCCGCTAGTTTCGGTTTGATTTGCAGAATATGATATGGTTGTAGAATATGATACACTTTGATCTGTAGAATATGATGTTTGTTCCGAATTGACGCAATGGTAGCAAGTGAAAAGGTTTTCCGGGTCATAACGCTGCTTGGTTGTCAATAGTCTCTCATAATTCGTGTTCCCCCAGTAGTCCTCGCGCCAGTAGCGGCTGTCGATTGATGGTTCATTGAAGTACATCCCCTCGCCCATCAGGCGTAATCTATATGCGAGTTTTTTGGCCTCTTCGACATTTTCCTTAGTATACGGCACACCACATGACATGATGGAAACAGCCGATCTGTATCCAGGATTCAGGGGAACATAAGTAGCAGATTGCTCCGTGGTTTTGCCTGAAAAAGAGGACATTTATTGTTTCCATGAAACTTATTCGCTCGCCATTCCCAGCTACATTTAGCATGCAATACAATGCTCCCTCTCTACAACAGCACTAAATTAGGGACAAAAAGTATGTGTGTTTTCCAGTGGGAATTGTTATAGGGTGGGAAAATTAAAACCCTTAGATAACTGAACATGACTCAGCTTGCTTTTGCAAACAGTTTGAACCCTGATCAGACGCCGCGTAACGCGGTGTCAGTTCTGGGTTCAAACTGTTTATCACTCCTCTTTATGTTTCTTCTGTCAAAATGTCCAATAATTAAATTTGAGAAAGGCAGAAAACGACAATTTTGAGCAGACGATATTAGAGCAGTGAAAGCTAACTTGACATACTTGTTTTGTTTTGGGAACAGTGGCAAACATTGTTGTAAGGCAGAAATTGTTGTTCGGAGGGCCGTTGAAGGGAGGGAGCACTGTAGAATTGTCGTCGGTAGCAATGCTCAAGAGTTTATTTACTTGAACTTTCTTTTATAAAATAATATAAAATATCGTGAGTGGCGAACAGTTGTGATCTAGATAAGACGCTTACTCGGCGGCTCATATGAATCTAACTGTTTGCAACAATCAGTATCTAAATACGCCAATTAGCGTACACAATGATGATCAATATTAGGTGTCTCACTCGTCTCCGGACTGTTGATCTAGATCTAGATTACTGACTTAAACATTAAGGTAGCTTGATAGTTTTGATACTGCAAGCGGCTGTTTCTTATTTAGCATCATGATTTATAATCTATTCCCCAATTTTATATTTGAATGGTTTAAGTGGTACACATGTCACCACAAAATGTATTTTTAAAAAAATATTTTATTTTTTTACGATTTTATAAGACAAATTAAAAAAATAATTCAAACAGAGATTTCAAAGCCGTCTTAATTTGTAACGCCTTTAAAATTGCCCATAATACACTTCATTAACATATCTAGGGATCCGTGTCTCAGATTTTTTAAATTCCCCTTCCAACTATTATAATGTAACTTCAAAGTTATTTTACAGTTTAAAGTCGATTTCTATTACGTAATGCTTTGCTGTGAACAGCTGGAGAACCTCATCAACATTCTGAGACACGGTTCCCTCGATTATCTGCTTTAAACCGCATGAAAATCGGACCCCAACCGCGAACACAATCGTTGTTCAAACATGCCGCGTGTCTGAAAATAAGGAGGTGCCGAAAACGTCAATTAACTGATAAGCGTGTCATTTTGACTGGCTGACACAGTGCGAATACCCCCGGGGTTCAACTATGTCCTTTTTGTTTCAACCAATAAGAAGACACATATTTCGTAAGCGATTTTCCTTAGCTCCACCCTTAATAAAATATACCAATCATAATTCAATAATGATTGTAATATGCGAAACCCATAAATCACGCAACAGCAGCCGGAGAACGCCTCTAGCTGGTCACGTGGCTGGACTACGGAGTCCTTAATGAGGTGTGATTTATTGATCAGATAGCCGTGTAATGCGTTTTGTTTGGTGTGGGAGATTTTGGTAAAATGTAGAACATAATGTCGGCTATCAAAATCGGAAAAAAGGTTAAAAACACATTTTTTGCAGTTTTAAAGCTATCAAGACACCTTAACTTCAAAGTTTGAACCCATAACAGACATCGAATCAATTGAAGTCAGGCTTGATTACACATTGCCTGGTACACTATGATTCTTTCAAATAATGTTATACATGTATTTAGATATATTAAAGAACTTTCGGTTTTGTTATTGTCAAATGCTAGTTCATATTAATTGGGTGGTTTTGTTGTTTAAAATTACATAATTTGTATGAAATACCTTTTTGAGAGCCTCAAGGAAGGTAAGTTGCTTGACTAACTGAGTTACCCTCATTGAATAAGTTGTATATATTCATTTAACTCTGATTCTGATAATTTGTTCAAGAGGCTGTCATGTTTGTTAATGGTGAAAAACAGCTTACACTGAAATTCGAAACTCGCTACTTCGACCTCGCTTAAATCGATCGTACTGGTCTGTATATCATAAGTTGAATTTCGATCAGTCATTCTCGCTTAAGTCGTTTAACTCTTTCACCGCCAAATTAGTTTTGAGTTGTTTTACCCCTGCACCGTTATTGTGTCGTCTGCTTCAATAGTATACATGTAGTATGCAATATCATTTCATGGTTAAAATTAAGAGAGTATGCTATAAGAAATATCGAAACGGGTGTCAAACAGTTTTGATCCTGATCAGACGCCGCGTAACGCGGCGTCTGATCAGGATAAAAACTGTTTGCAAATTCGACTTTAGCCGATTCTGTCGGTGAAACGGTTAAGTCGACATACCCGTATTTCATAGTTAAAGCGTGACTAAGAGCCACGTTTTAACTTTGAAATATGGATATGTTCGAACTAACGCGAGTTCGAAATATCGAGTTTCAACTGTGTTCCTGAATGTGTATAAAATATTCCTACAGTCGGCTTTGGTTAAGGTTTTGTTGCAAGTGTTCAAATTCACTAATACTGCAGTACATGAACTATTTGCACTAAGAAGCTGATATTTTGTATGGAGCCTCATTTTGGAATGAACATTGGTGTAATGGATTCAACCCAAAGTGAGGCTGCATTTAAAATACCAGCTTCCTATTGCAAATAGTTCATGTAGAATACCAAACAAACAAGTATAAAACAGGTCAAATTTTGAGGTCAAATTTTGAGAAAATATCAAAATATGTTTTCTGTTTTAACTTCACTACTCAACAATCTTTTTTTTTTGGCTGAATTTTGTAGGTTTAGGTTTTGATGCAAGTGTTGAGATGCATTTATACTGCATGAATCATTTGCACATGAAAGATGGTTTGGAACGAAGGTTCGCTATGGATTGAAAATTGTAATACAGCTTAAAACACAATATTTTGATTTTTCGAGGCATAAAATAATCGTCCTGTCCGTCCGTCCGATCGTAATCATGTTTAGTAGATTTAACTGTTTCGTCCAGCAGCAACACCACTTACTCAAATGCTTGGATACTTATACGGTGTTGCCTTGGACCATTCCCTATCGACAAATAACACCCAAATTTGATTTTGACCTTCAACTTGACCTAATTTGGACTTAGAGTGTTGTAAATGGGTCATTTCTTGGTTAACTAGATGTTACCGTTTCGTCTAGCATCCACAACGCTTACTTAAATACATGTACTTATATACTTATATGAACAGCTGTTGCCTTGGACCATTAACAATCCACCAATACCACCAAACCTTGATTTTGAGCATGACCTTGGCCTAATTTGGACTTGAATGTTGTAAATGGGATATTTGTAGGTTAACTAGACTTTACCGTTTCGTCTAGCATTAACACCGCTTACTTATATGCTTAGATACGTAAACAGTAGTTTGCCTTGAACAATTCCCAATATGCCAATATCACCCAACCTTGATTTTGACCTTGACCTAATTTGGACTTAGAATGTTTTAAATGGGTTATTTCTTGGTTCACTAGATTTTGCCGTTTCATCCTGCATCAACACTACTGACTACATATACATATACAGTTGTTGCCTTGGACCAATACCAATTCACCCATATTACCCTTCCTCAATTTAGCCTTGACCTTGACCTAATTTGGACTTCAGAATATATTGTCAAGGCTGCCATCGGGGGCATCATCTTGTTTATCATATGTATGCACCCACAGCTAGAATACCTAAACCTTTCTTTCAGTGTCACCGTAAAATATAGAATCTGTGTACAGTCGAACTTCGATACCTCGAACTCTATTAAGTCGAACATATCTGTATTTCAAAGTTAAAACGTGGCTAAGCCACGTTTTAACTTTGAATACGGGTATGTTTGACTTAACCAAGCATGAAATAATGCAATTCATTTTGTCGATAAATCGAAAAGTCGAATTTAGCGAGTTCGAGATATCGATGTTCGACTGTATTGTTCTTTGTCTTACCTCCTACCAGGATACCGGTACATCCAAGATATATATTCCTAAAGGTATCAAAAAATTCCTTCTTGGTGAAATCGACAAGAGACGATTGTGCTTGGGCTCTGCCCAGTAACGATGCCACCAGGTACACGTTAGCGGTGGGCGGGTCATTGGCATTCTTCTCGTATTCCCAGAAACTACTTTTGTTCGTTAAGACGACATCCCCAAGCTGATACTTCTCCTTCAGCGCCAGGAAGCCAGCCAGCTCATTGCGTTCGTTATTGTCCCAAGGCGCCAGTTTGTTGAGAAAAAGGAAAAGCGATCCTCTCATGTTAACAGTGGAATATTTGAATGGCTGATTTTGGAGAATCCAGTACCCACCCCAGTGAGGTGGTGAGTTCAAAATAAAGTTCTTTAATGCCGTCATAACAGCGCCGTGAACATCGTCATTTACCCAAGGCACTCCAGATTCGAAATTCAGGGGAAAGGTACCAGAAAACTGGACCATTTGACTGGGTTCAGGGTGAAGCTTGTATATGATATAGACTGTCACACCAAACGTTCCCCCACCCCCACCACGAAGAGCCCAGAGTAGATCACCGTCAGCACGTGTTTCACTGGTCCCGTTGGGGTGCACGATAACTGTCTCACTCTCTGTGCACGTGGCGATGGAGCCATCGGCAAGAACAACCTTAGGGAAAATTAAAAAATAAAATCATACCAGTGTTTTATCGTGGCAATTAAACACAGGTAGGAGTTTAGATGCGTTGTATAACTGTCTCATTCTCTGTGCACGTGGCGATGGAGCCATCGGCAAGAACGACCTAAATGCAAGAAAAGTTGGGAATTTTTTGCCAACATTCAGTTCAAATTATTTTACCATAAATATGGTATGTCAGGGCTGCCATTTCTCCGGATTTTTCCATAATATACCGACTTTTATCCTAGCAGGCAGACGCTTAAAGCAGGCTGAAAGTAAAGCAGAATGCGCCTTAAAATCTTGTTTTTGAAATACTCCTCTTATTTGGAGCTCTGCGTGTATGAATTTTTCATAGGACTTCTAATTACACGGTCGCAGCCTTAAAATTCCATTCTATGAGGAACAATTTAAATACATGTACATTAAAAGGCGATGTTATGAAGAAATTTTTCATACAGGCAAGAAGGTTTTAAAGAATGAGAGGGTCAGAGGCCCTTATTGCGCTCACCTGAGGATATTGTATCATAGAAGCTGACTGGGCAAGGAAGCATTTTGATATACACTCAGTGCAAAAAGAAACGCACACCGTACTCAGGCGCAGATTAAGATACTTTTATTGGAGAAAATAGGAATACTAAGACTATATCTCAAGATTAATTTAATTCGGCAACAAGTTCAGAAAATAAAATACTCAAAAACACTGTGCTGCCTTTTAACCCTTTCACTATTTATGACGCCAAAAAGCGCGTGTGCAAACAGTTTGGATTCAGATCAGACGCCGCGTTACGCGGCGTCTGATCAGGATCCAAACTATTTGACACTCGTATCGATATGCTTTAAGTCTTACTACATTGAATTTTTACTTTGAAACGATCTTGCAACAAAATATAAGCAGACAACAATGAAACGGTGAAGGAGTAAAATCTCACGATTAATTTGTCAGCGACAGAGCCTGTTTTAAACACCGCAACGATGTGTGCAGGTTGTGATGCTACTAGTTCAATAATAAACCTTCCTGTTTCAACATTGATTAACCCCAGGCAGAACTACTGACAAAAATAGTGTGATGAAAAAAAATGTGCGTTTCTTTTTGCACTGAGTGTAGCTATTACCAAGGAGTCGTACATTGAACAATCACGGTAGGGGACCACAATGCAAAGCTGTATGTCAAATATTAATGATATGGGCTTTACGGTTACGGTAAAGAGAAGAAGATGTTTAACTCATTATCCCCTGGAACTTCTAATGGAAAATTCCAGTTTGCAATAAAGGCTGGTCCATTTTAGGCTATTTAGGGTTGTTTTTGGTAATAATTTGCAAAATGCCAAACAGTGAAGTCCCAGATCAGAGGGCTCCTGCAGGAGCCCTCTGATCAGGGACTTCACTGTTTGCATAGGACAAGCGTACTCTTCACATGTACACATTTGGTAAAAGACGCATATATGCGTCACTAGGGCCCAATGAGTTAAAGGTTTCCCTATATATATGAAAACCTGATAAGCCACGGAGCGGGACATTTTTTCGCCCGAATCTCATAATTTGAACAATCTTTGTAGAGGGCCACAATGCAAAGCTTTTTGTCAAATATGCTAGGCCTGGGGCTTACAGTTTCAGAGAAGAATTTGTTTTAAATGTGTGCCTACGTAATCTTTAAAAAAAACTTAAAAGCCCCGGGGCGGGGACATTCTTTAACAATCTTGGGAGAGAATCATAAGGCAAAGCTACGTGTGAAATATTAAGGATCTGGGCTTTACGGTTTCACAGAAGATTTTCCTATAAAACTGATAACCCAATGGCGGGGTCATTTCTTGCCCGGGGTCATAATTTGAATATTCTTGGTAGAGGACCACAAGGCAAAGCTATATGTCAAATGTTACAGAGCTGGGGCCCGTTTCATAAAACTCCGTACGACAAATGTTGTCGTATGTCAGCCTTTTATTATTTATTTCTCCATCTAATCCTGTCTTGTGACATCTTTTTGGAATCGTCTTTTCAAGACGATTCCAAAAAGATGTTACAAGACAGGATTAGATAGAGAAATCAGAATTTACATGTATTTTAAAGTTTAGACTTACGATTGTTTTTGTCGTACGAAGTTTTATGAAACGGGCCCCAGTGCCTTATAGCTTCAGAGTAGAAGCTTTTTGAATGTTTTCCTATGTAAATCTATGTAAAACTGATAAGCCCCGGAACAGGGACATTTTTTACCAGGGGGGTCATAATTTGAACAATCCTGGGAGAGAAGCATAAGGCAAAGTTAAATGTAAAACATTAATGATCTGGGCTTTGCTGTTGCAGAGAAGAAGAGTTTTGGAGGTTTTTTAGTTATTTGTCATAATCTTGGAGCAATCTTGGTAGAGGACCACACTGCAAAGCTATGTGGGCCTTCAAGTTTAAGAGAATAACATTTTTAAAGGTTGTCCTATGTAAGTCTATGTAAAACTGATAAGCTCCGGAGCCGGGCCATTTTTGACCCAGGGGTCATTATTTGAATAATCATGGTAGAGAACCATAAGGCAAATCTACATGTCAAGAACATATATTAATGATCCGGGCCTTACGGTTTACAGAAAAGATTTTAAAAGGTTTTCCATAAGTTTAACACTCTTAGTAGAATACCATTAAGTAATGGTACATACCAAATATCGAAGGTCTGTGCCTTTCAGTTTCTGAGAAGAAGATTTTAAAAGACTTTCTTATGCATTAAAAGTTGGTTAAAATCGGGTCAGTAGATTCAAAGGAGATGATGTTTGAAAATGTGAACGTACGACGGACATCGGGCTCCGAGGTTATAAAGCGTTTTAGTTGAGTCTTGAGTTTATTCCCAAGCATTTGATTGGTCAGATTTGAGTCTAGGCTCAAATCTGACCAATCATATGCTTGGGAACGAGTTTAGACTCAACTCCAACGCTATATGTAACCTCGGAGCCAGGCGAAGAGCGGTCAAAAATAGCTCATCCTGATAGCCCATCATAGGTAAACTGAAACCCCACAAATCACTATTACACTCAGCTTACTTTATTATAACTACTGATATGTTGTCCTACCTGCATTTCAAGAACATTGTCAACGGCGTAACCATGGGAACGGGAAATGGGACTGTGTCCCCCACCAAGGGTATAGCCACCAGGGCCCACGGTATGAGCACTTCCGCCTACGATGGTACGGTTGTGAGAGCGGAGATGGAATTAAAAATGATATGTAGTATAGTAAAACTTCTCTATTACGGCCACTAAAACGAAGGCTTATTGGTTGAATAAAAGACAGGTGACAGCTTAAAGATAGGCAAACGTAAAACAGAAAGCTCCTATAGGAGCTTTCTGTTTTACGTTCACCTTGCTTTAAGCAATCACCTGCCTGAAACACCTGATAATAAACACAATTAAGTGGTCGATATAGAGGGGATTTACTGTAACGACATTTCTTACACACATATTTATAATGTCACACTATGTTATGGACATCCTTACAAAACAAATACATGTAGTAGATGTCACACACTGTTATGATAATCAAGGAATGACATCCTTAAATTTCAGATACGTGTATCCACTGGCCCATAATGTTGTCAACAAACGCCATCCAAACATACTAAAAATCATATTTATTAGGTTTTATGTTTGTCAACTAATGACATCAAAATTGACAAGATGTTAGATTTCAAAGACCTTAAACATACAGGATACTAGTAATACTCGTAGATGTAAACTACGCCATTATAGTTGTCAACGAATGACAGCATACACGATACAAGATGCCAAAAGTCATTATGACTGTCAACTAACGACCTCTAAATAAGACGATGATAGATGTCATATGTCTTTATGATTGTCAACTAACGAGTTCTAAATATAGACGGTGATAGATGTCAAGTGTCTTTATGGTTGTCAACTAACGACCTTTAAACATAGACGATGATAGATGTCATATGTCTTTATGGTTGTCAACTAACGATCTTTAAACATAGACGATGATAGATGTCATATGTCTTTATGGTTGTCAACTAACGACCTCTAAACATAGACGATGATAGATGGCATATGTCGTTATGGTTGTCAACTAACGATCTTTAAACATAGACGATGATAGATGTCATATGTCTTTATGGTTGTCAACTAACGACCTCTAAACATAGACGATGATAGATGGCATATGTCTTTATGGTTGTCAACTAACGATCTTTAAACATAGACGATGATAGATGTCATATGTCTTTATGGTTGTCAACTAACGATCTTTAAACATAGACGATGATAGATGTCATATGTCTTTATGGTTGTCAACTAACGACCTCTAAACATAGACGATGATAGATGGCATATGTCTTTATGGTTGTCAACTAACGAGTTCTAAATATAGACGGTGATAGATGTCATATGTCTTGATGGTTGTCAACTAACGACCTCTAAACATAGACGATGATAGATGTCATATGTCTTTATGGTTGTCAACTAACGATCTTTAAACATAGACGATGATAGATGTCATATGTCTTTATGATTGTCAACTAACGACCTCTAAACATAGACGATGATAGATGTCATATGCCTTTATGGTTGTCAACTAACGACCTCTAAACATAGACGATGATAGATGTCAAATGTCTTTATGATTGTCAACTAACGACCTCTAAACATAGAATATGATAGATGTCATATGTCTGTATGGTTGTTAACTAACGACCTCTAAACATAGACGATGATAGATGTCATATGTCTTTATGGTTGTCAACTAACGACCTCTAAACATAGACGATGATAGATGGCATATGTCTTTATGGTTGTCAACTAACGACCTCTAAATATAGACGATGATAGATGTCATATGTCTTTATGGTTGTCAACTAACGACCTCTAAACATAGACGATGATAGATGTCATATGTCTTTATGGTTGTCAACTAACGACCTCTAAACATAGCCGATAATAAATGCCATGTGGCCTTATGGTTGTCCACTAAAGACACTTACGAAGCTTTCTTTCTTTCCTCTTGCCTTACCCTTTGAACCCTAGCCCGCATATAGGCGTCCTTTTCAAACAGTATACATGTGAAATGTGCACTTGTCCTGTTCTAACAGTGAAGACCCAGATTAGTGGGCTCCGTAAGGAGCCCTCTTATCTGTGACTTCAATGTTTGTCATACTGCAAAACATGACAAAAAACCCTCAAAAGTCAGAATTGGACAAGACTAAAAATAGAAACCGGGATTGTCCATTTGAAGTTTCAGGGAGGAAAGAGGTAAGGCAGTCACTTGTCTTTAATACCACCAATTAGTTTTCTTTTAAGCGATCGCAATAGTAATATCAGGTGTTACTGCAGATTCTATTGTCTTTATTAGAAAAAATGGCATTATCCTACATGCCTTTAAGATACTGAAAACCAGATGACAAATCGACATTTTAAAGGAAAATATCGTGAAAAAAAGAAAAAAACAGGTTCGTTGAATTTTGATAGTTAACATAAAATTTTCGGGCCGATGAACATCAATTGGGTGCATTTATTTTGACTCGGTTTCAATTGCATAATTGTACTCTGTTTACATGCATTTGATCGTACATGGCCATGTGCTCTTCATACTACTTTATTTACCTCCGTATGAACCAGAAGAGTTATTACATAAAAAAAACAATGATAATTATAAAACACACAGACGTTTAACAATTGCCTTCTACGCACGGGTTCGAATCCAGGCCAATCTCATTAATTGGTTTTCTTTGAAATGTATTTTTTTAACAAATATCATTCTCCTTAATTGATATAATTTGTGTTCTTATCTAGATGTCTGATATATATCCCCTTAAAGCGACTCGCAACCAGATGGTGCATTAAAAATAGTAATTTGTAAATATGTGTCAAACGCTTATATAAATGGTAAAGAATTAGTTTAGGATAAGAAATTCTGTTTAAAAAAATGTATTTCAATAAAAAAAAATATTGGTCTCTGGTGGGAATCGAACCCGGGGCCCGGCATTGGCGGACAGAAGGCAAAATAGGGGAAACCGCTTAGACCAATGGACCACGGAACTATCCGTTTATCTCGGATCGATTTAACGTATTTCAATGTGTAGCAATCGAAAGTGCATACAACTTCGTAATTCGGCTCGTGTTTATGTCTGAGCCCGTGTAGAGAAGCAACAACAACAACTATACCGTCTACTAGTCGGTATAGAAAAACGATGGAAAATATCTAAAAATCTAAGATTCGGTGACGATTATTGAGACTTTTTTTGGACTGATCATATTTTTTTAATGTCAGAAGCCAAATAATGCCACAAATTTGCTTTTATTTGAGTATTTTATTTTATTTTGACAAGTACACCATCCGGTTGCGAGTCCCTTTAAAATAATATATTTAGGCCAAATCTGTTTTTCAGTCTCTTTAACCTTTCATGATCAAATGTATCGTAAGTTTTTTACCCCTTCTCGCCACATTTTCAAATATGTTTGCAAATGCGCTTTACTAGGTCATTGAGAGTGAAAGGATTAACCCTTTTCCCTATAGCCTGTGTCAAGTTTTGAAGACACGTGACCATACCATCTGCTAGGAAATAGAAACTAATTCTTATAGACCTGACTATGACTGTATACAGAACAACTATTTTCTTAGGTGGATGAATAAATTATTGGCGGGAAAATGCGTATCCAGTAATGGATTAATCACAGGGGCCAGTCACACACAAAAATCTCTATAGAGATTTTTATATATTTGTTGGCCCCTGTGGGATTAATAGTAAGTTACCAAGTAAGGGAAACCTTACATACCACAGGTACTTGACACACACATCTAGATCTATAACCCCCCCCCCCCCCCCCCAATATTTTTTTTTACTAGACTTCTATATTATAGAAGTCTAGGAAAAAAAAACAAGGGCCACCATGGCCCTAAATCGCTCACCTGGAACACCATGTAAAACTTGACCTATAGTGACCTAGATTATGACCTGACATGACCCACAATCAACCTCTAGAGTGTAAACAAGATTTTTCTATGAATTGACCTAGTGACCTAATTTTTGACCAGACACAATACACATTTGATTTTGACCTAGAATTGATGTAGGCAAACATTCTGACAATATTTCATTCAGATCAAATGAGATTTGTAGCCTCTAGAGTGGTAACAGGATTTTCCAATGATTTGACCTAGTGACCTAGTTTTTAATCTGACATGACTCATATTCGAAATTGACCTAGATATTAATTAGGCAAACATTCTGACCAAATTGCATTACAATCAAATGAGATTTGTTGCCTCTAGAGTGTTCACAAGGTTTTTCTATGATTTGACCTAGTGACCTAGTTTTTAACCAAACATAACCCACATTCGAACTTGACCTAGATTTGATCATGACACACATTGTCAACAAGTTTCATGAAGATCAGATCCAATTTGTAGCCGCTAGAGTGTTCACAAGGTTTTTCTTTAATTTGACCTAGCGACCTTGTTTTTGACCGGACATGGCCCACATTCAAACTTAACCTAGATTTCATCAAGACAAACATTGTCATGAAGTTTCATGAAGATCAGATGAAATTTGTAGCCACTAGAGTGTTCACAATGTTTTTCTATAATTTGACCTAGTGACCTAGTTTTGACCGGACATGACCCACATTCTAACTTGACCTAGATTTTACCAAGACAAACATTGTTATGAAGTTTCATAAAGATCAGATGAAATTTGTAGCCGCTAGAGTGTTCACAAGGTTTTTCTTTAATTTGACCTAGTGACCTAGTTTTTAACCGGACATAACCCACATTCAAACTTGACCTAGATTTTATCAAGACAAACATTGTTATGAAGTTTCATGAAGATCAGATGAAATGTGTAGCCGCAAAAGTGTTCACAACCAATTGTGAACGGACAGACAGACAGACAGACGACGGACATCCAGCGATCCTAAAAGCTCACCTTGGCACTTCGTGCCAGGTGAGCTAAGAATAGATCTAGATGTATGTGTCAAGTACCTTGTGTTACATACCAGTTGATAGATGGTCGCCCAGTTCGTACCAGTTTCTGTTTTCAGTTCTCCGTACTCACTTCTCGCTGTTTTGCTAGAATTGACGTCAATAGTTTTCATATTTCCCAGGTGTATAGTTGTGCTGTTGACCCACGTCGACCTCCCACAGTAGTCATGACCCGTGCTCTTTATTGTCAAGTGCAGATTGTATTGTCGTGCAAACAGAACGACTTTCTGTATGTCTTCCTTGGATTTTACCATTGCTATGAGATGTGGAGTTCTAAAAATAATAATTTTGAGACAAATAAAAAGTCGATTCATCGGCAATACTAACGTGTGCGAACATTTTGGTATCAGATCAGACGATAGGCTTCAACAGAGGTTTTGTCATCCAGAGCTCAAAATATTGACTCTCATATAAATGCACTTTAAAGACATCTCCTGACGACCTTTTGGTCATAACGCCTTGCCAGATTATTTACTGTCAATTTCCTTGCAAAAAACATGGGTCTTGTGCATATTGAACCATTGAATCGTCTTATGTGAGACCGGACCTTTATATTTGATAGTTTGGTTAGAAATAACCATTGAAAATCACTAGAGCATGAGTATAATCTGGACCTCACCAGGTAAACTGAGATTGTGTTTTACATGCTTTACAGTTACATTGACACCTTCAGAACAATATGCTAGTGTTCCCTCAATGGACTGAGGAAAAGTCTTTAAAGACTTTTCCTCAGTCCATTGAGTGACCACCAGCATATTGTTCTGGAGGAGTCAATGTAACTGTCAAACCACATGCAGTTTACCTGGCTAGGTCCAGATTATACTCATGCTCTATTGATTTTCAATGGTTATTTCTAACCAAACTATCAAATATAAAGGTAGAGTCTCACACAAGAGGCTTCAATGGTTCAATATGCACAAGACCCATGCTTTTTGCAAGGAAATTGTCTGGCAATGCGTTATGACCAAAAGGTCGTCAGGAGATGTCTTTAAGTCAAACTGCCTAAACTTCTATACCTGAGATCAAAAGAGTACGACATGATTGCAAGCAGACGATAGTATGGCAATGAGTATACAGTGATGCTCACTTATAACGAAATTCAGGGGATCTTGCAAATTTGTTCGTCATATCCAAACAACGAAATTTCTTTGTGAATAGTTTGCAGATAAAGAAATGTTTATTCATCATACTTTTAGTACAAAATTGATTAGAAAAAAAAGAAAAATGGAAAGGCAAAAAAAAAATACATGTAGTACCAAATAGAATAAATGATAACAAAATAAGATTGGCTATAACATAAGAAATGTCATTTTTCTTTTTGAAAATTTAATCTGTTCCCCGTTTTGTATTAATAGAAAACTCAACCTATTATGAATATTTAATAAGTAAACTTTATTAAAATAAAAGTTGTAGATCTACTACTGTAGTCCTTTATATTTGATAGTTTGGTTAGAAATAACCATTGAAAAGCCTCTAGAGCACGAGTTTAACTGGGCCTCACCAGGTAAACTGAGATTTGTATACCCGCTGGCAGCTTATGCTGCATGCCTTTTCTCGCCTATCGAGAACAATGGGGGACTCCATCAATGGACTGAGGAAATATCTTTAAACGCAAACGAAATGCTATCGCATTGCAATTAAGTGTTTCTTCTGTCAAAATGTCCACTAATATGTAACTTTGAGAAAAAACAGCAAACGACAGTTTTAAGCAGACGTTATTGCAGCAGTGAAGGGTTAGAAATAATTGTCTTATTTGTGGACCAGCGGAAAACATTGTTGATAGGAGGGAATCCTTGTTGCGAGGGTCGTTGTAGGGAGGGAGCACTGTGGTGTGTATTTTTATCCAAACTGTTTGCAAACTCTGTACATTTTAGTGGTGTCGGGCTTAGCAGTGAAGGATAGTATTGTCCGATTTTTCTGACTTGTCCGAGTTATGTTTAGAACAGGATAGTTAATAATGGTAAAAAGGTAAGCAAGGTATAAGTAAACAACGAGCAGTGAACCATAAAATTTAACGCTGTCCACTTTCTAGGGGAGTCAGCATGCTGTCAGCATATCGACAACTCAGTTAGATAGACTGCAACAATAAAACACCCCTAAATCGTGGAAAGTGCCAAGTTGTAAAGTACATTCACGGTTCACTGCTCGTTGTTTATCTATAACATCGAATATATTATCGTACACTTTCCTACTTGAGATAAGTATGATCCTCCTGCAGCACGAGACCACTGTGCTAAGTTTATATTTTATTCTTTCCAAATAAACGCATTTATATACTAAATATATTATTTCTATTGCAAACAGGTTGGAGCCAGATCAGACACCGGGTTGCCCGGTGTCTGATCAGGCTCCAACCTGTTTGATACTCCGTTTAAAATAAAGTTAAAATTTCCACAGTTTCCAAGTAAATTTCCACAGTTTGGTACATTGCGTTTGCGTTTAAACGGGAAAGAATAATGTATCTTCTACTGTACATTATGCACAAACATTACAGCCAGACATGAGACCGATTACTTTGAAATGTAATCGGTTACTTTCGTTTACGATTACAGCAAATGCGATTACGATTACGGTTACTTTTTGAAAATTACAGAGTCTGTAATCGATTAAATTACGATTACTTGAAAAATATAATCGCAATTACATTTCGGTTACATCGATTACATTGGAGAATTTTATGGCATACACTGACTATATTATTATTAAACTACAAGTAATTTAGTTTGGTGTGTTTTTGTAGATCCCGATATAAATTTCCTACACAGTTTGTACTTTGCTTTCACATATCCTGAAGTGTCAACGAGTATCTCAAAGAACTCTATTGCCATAAGTTATATAACAGCAGCAACACGTACATACAGTCAATGACATTAACTATATGAATATGTGGTGTATATAAAGTCCTCTTGAACATAAATTTGAGAACCACTTAGTGTTGTCATCAGTATGGCTTATCTTTCATCGTAAAAAGAAACGAAGAATAGAAAAGGTGAATTAAAATTTGTGAAGCCTAACTATTATAACCCCTTAAAAAGCAGCTAACTATTTATATGAAATGCAAGTGGCAGCTTAAAGAAAGGTAAGAGTAAAACAAGAAAAACTCTTTTAGGAGCTTTCTGTCTTACTTTCACCTTGCTTAAATTAGTCGACTGCCTTGAACACAAAATAATTAACGTAATTTAGTGGTCGTAAAAGAGGGATATTACTGTAACATGCTTCACACATGATGTAGGACATATTAAAACACTCATCATCTTTGTTAAGGGTTCAGGTAGTGGTAAAACTCTCATTGTTACTGATTATCCACCCAGGATAAATATAGGCATTGTATTGTTTTAAATTGTTAATAAAGATCTTCAAGCAATTTTAAGTGTGGTACCCATAAAGTGTCTTTTCATACAGATTTATAATGCATGGATGTGTTAAAAATGTAAACCAAGATCAGAAGACTGGATATGCTAATAATGTAGACCCAGCTCATAAGATTGGATATGTTACTAATGTAGACTCAGATCATTTAGACTGGATGTGATAATAATGCAGACCCAGGTCATAAGATTGGATATGCTTAGAATGTAGACCTCATTCAACCAGACTTGATATGCTAATAATGTAGGCAAAGATCAGACCAACTGTATAAGAGACCTATGATAACATTCCAAAGTAATCGAAATGTAATCTCTGATTACACCACTTTTTGGTCCTGTAATGGTTACGATTACGATTACATGTAATCAATTTTGAAAAAGTAACCGAATACCTTCGATTACTTTGAAAAAATGTAATTGATTGCAATCGATTACGATTACACGATTACGATTACCTCATGTCTGATTACAGCTATCCGTATCTCTAACTGGATGTAGAGAAAACTCATCCCTTTTAAAATTTTAGAATGTTCCAATCTAAAAATAACTTGGACATGTCAGAAGAAAACACTAATAGCAATACGATATAATTATGGTCTGAAAGCAAAGCAAAATGCGCCTGAATGCGCATTTTGTTTTACTTTTATCGTACTTTAAGTGGTCACTTATTTTCACAACTAGAAACTGGCTATTGGGTAATAGGTTATTTAACCCTTTCCCCATAGAAGCGACTTTTAGCGTATTTAATTTACTCCTCCGCTGAAGAAAATAGTTCCAGTGTATACCCTTATAAACAATTACCATAACAAATATTTCTATTTAAAGCAGTATGAATGTAAAACAGAAAGCGCATTATACTAACGTCTGCTGATTTGTGTTGTACATCAAATTATCCGCTTGGTAAGTGCTGTCGGTTTTCCGAACAATGGACCCGGTCATGCTGTTTTCCAGTTCATCTATCTGGGCTGTAGTCGGGTAGCATTCTTGACCGGGGGAACAGCGGCTGTTGATAATATCCTCCACCGTGTAATTAGCGCCATAGCCCACAGCTATGGCAACACACACTGACGCAAGGAACACTGACGTCAGATACCTATTAAAGATACAAAAAAAGACTTGCGAAAGTGTAAAATAATTCACCCCAATGACACTTTTGATAAACTATATAGTGATACGATTACTTATAGAATCTCAAGAGGTCAAACGATATCAGTTTCTATTCCTCTTTACTTGGCGAGGCTGCTTATATAATATAGTGTGCCACAGGTACTTGACACGTTTTATAAAAAAAATGATTTTTTAAATCTATCTACCATAATCTAACTATAGATAAAATCTATATACGGCCGAAACCTGTTTCTACAAAGTATAGGAAATAAGGTTATTTACTTTTTCGAGGGTAATAAATGAGCAAAAAATAGGGTGCGAAAAGGCGATGGTACGAAATGGCCCGTTGCCGCGAAAACAACACTGGCGGCCATTTTGGAATCGCCAGCCGGACTACTCGATTCACTTATCCGGTGAGGCGTACCAATCACATGATAGGGAAATGTCTATCGGTAAAAGCCTGTGTACTCAATCGTGTCCACCCAGTGCGCACAGGTAAATTATGTACGACTTTACTGAAATATTTCCATAGAGGAGAGCTTAATGAGCCGCCGCTACGGAATTTCCGAACGCTCGGCTGGTTGGTGAATTAGTCATTCCCTTTTCGGAAGTGAAATCGTGACAGACAAAATGGCGGCGCCATAAACTTTGCGATAAATTTCTGGCGCCACCAAGTCTGTTCATGAGAATTATCTTTTATTTCTTGTTTATGGAAGGCCGGTGCGCCATGCTAAATGCTAAATGCTAAATGCGAATTGCTATATGCAAAATGCTAAATGCGAATTGCGAAATGCTAATTAAATACAAAACTCTTTTAGGGCCGGGGTATTAAATGCTAAATGTATGGAACGCCGGTGCGCCATGCTAAATGCGAAATGCTTATTGCGAAATGCTAAATGCGAATTGCGAATTGCTATTTAAGTACAAAACTATATTAGGGGTGTTTAATGCTAAATGCTATTTGTAAAATGCCAAATGTTAAATGCTGATTGCTAATGCGTTTTGCGAAATGTCATTTGCGGATTGCAAAAATGCTAAATGCGAATTGCAAAAATGCTATTCGCAAATTCCTTAATGCCAATTGCGAATTGCTGTACTAAGACCAAACAAAAGTTCCTCGGTTTCCGGTACCCAAACCGACCCTAGTTTTTTTTAACACAATCACATAATGATGATATATTTAACTTTTCTGATGGAGTATTTTATATAATTATATTCAAATTGTTATTAATTTAATTGATAGGCCCCAAAACCAAATTTACCTTAAACATTGAAATCTGGTATGATTGTTAACCAATATTGGGATACCAAACCGGCAAAGTAGTGGCTTATATATGATAGGTGGAATTAATAATATTTTGTAATGTGTTGTATGTTTGTCAAATATGTCAATAAAATGTGTTGTCTGCCTGTTGAATATGTCAATGGTTAATTTCGAAAAATGAAAAAAAGAGTTTAGGATCGGAGGGAATAACTAGGGTCGGTCGGGTTACCGAAAACATGTGGTTTTTAGCTCACCTGAGCCGAAGGCTCAAGGTGAGCTGTTGTGATCGCCCGCCGTCCGTCTGTTCGTCTGTCCGTCCGTTCAAATTTACTTCAAGCGACATCTCCTCTGAAACCGCGAGTTTGAGGGAAAAACTAAATTGCTGACGGTGTTCCTTGGATGCTTCTCTACAGAAATTGTTAAAATAAAATTCATTGGTGGACTACTTATTGAAATTTATTTAAAAAAGTGAAAAACTTTAAACAAGTTTTTTGTAAAAAACCACTGTTCCCACACCTTAGATATTGCATGAATAGTATCTTCTACTAAATCACTTTCAAAAAAATTTGACTCAACCCTGGCAATATCAGTGCTTTTTGATGCAGGTCTGACAGTAAAATCTCTCTAATGATCCGTTTTTATACAGACCCATTGTATCTTCCAGGCTAAGAAGCTACCCTTATACTAAATGCAACATTTTTGCAAACAGTTTGGATCCAGGTCAGATGCCACATAATGCTGCATCTAATCTGGATCTAAACTATTTGCCACTCATTTACATATTTTCTTATATTTAGAAAATATAAGTTATCATTTTTTACATATTTCACATACAAACATTTGGAGCAGACAACAGTTCAGCATGATAATAGTCATTTCTCTCTGAGACCGTCTCCTATTGCATAACTGACCCATAGCTAGCTCTGAACTCAGGTCACTGAGATACATAACAGAAATGATAGTGATGTCTGCTATTTTATGCTCAATCACAACTTAGTTCGAGGCATATTACTTTTGGTCTGTCTGTTTGTTTGTTTGTGTTTTGTTTGTTTGTTTATCTTTCTGTCTATCAGTCCACAATTAATTCTTGGCCATAAACAGTATGGATCCAGGTCAGATGCCACATAATGCTGCATCTAATCTGGATCCAAACTATTTGCCACTCATTTACATATAGTTTCTTATATTTAGAAAATGTAAATAATGATATTTATTAACCTATTAACCCATACATATTCCTTTTTATGTCTTTAATTTATTCTTCCACAGAAGAAAATAATTTCACTTTATACAGTCATTGTTGTCTTTAACAATTGCTTCAAATGACATCTCCTCATATACCGCTGAAAAGATTTCAACCAAACTTTACACGAATGTTCCTTGGGTCAAGTTCTTTCAAAATTGTTCAAAGAATTAAAAACAATGTAGAACTCTGGTTGCCATGGCAACCAAGTGAAAAAATAAGGAAATCTTAAAAAATCTTCTTGTCTGAAACTACAAGGGCCAGATCTTAGACATTTGTCACATAGCATTATCTACAGGTCCTCTATCAAACTACAAACTATGCCCCTGGGGTCAAAATTGGCCCCGCCCGGGGGTCACAGTTTAACATAGAGTTATATAGTGAAATTTTCAAACGTCTTCTCCTCTGAAACTAATATGGCCAGAGCTTTGATATCTGGCATGGTGACACTTTTAGATGTCCTATACCAATAAGGTTCAAATAGTTCTGGTCTATTGCATATCATCTACAGGTCCTCTATCAAGTTTGTACAAATTATGCCCCTGGGGTCAAAATTAGCCCCACTCCGGGGTCACAGTTTTCAAACGTCTTCTTTTCTGAAGCTAATATAGCCAGAGCTTTGATATTCGGCATGGTGTTACTTCTAGATGTCCTTTATCTATTTTGTTCAAATGGTTCCAGTCTGTTGCATATGTAGGTCACAGGAGCTAAAAATAGATTTTTTCAATGGAAACTTAAAAAAAATCTTCTTGTCTAGAACCCTAGTACCCTGATCTTAGATATTTGGAACATAGCATCATCTACAGGTCCTCTATCAAGATTGTTCAAATTATGCCCCTCGGGTAAAAAATGACCCCGTCCTGGACATAAATCATTATCTCCATTTTGATGTACAGCTATTCTCAGGTGAGCGACATATGCCCCATGGGGCTCTTGTTTTGTTTGTTTGGCCTTAGTACAGCACTTCGCATTTGGCATTTAGGAATTTGCGAATAGCATTTTTTGCAATTCGCATTTAGCATTTTTGCAATTAGCAAATGGCATTTCGCAAAACGCATTTCGCAATCAGCATTTAGCATTTTAAGAGTTTTGTATTAAACTAGCATTTCGCAATTCGCATTTAGCATTTCGCATATAGCAATTCGCATTTAGCATTTAGCATGGCGCACCGGCCTTTATGTCATTTGCGGATTGCAAAAATGCTAAATGCAAATTGCAAAAAATGCTATTCGCAAATTCCTAAATGCCAAATGCGAAGTGCTGTACTAAGGCCAAACAAACAAAAAAAACATATGTTTTCGGTAACCCGACCGACCCTAGTTATTCCCTCCGATCCTAAACTCTTTTTTTCATTTTTCGAAATTAACCATTGACATATTCAACAGGCAGACAACACATTTTATTGACATATTTGACAAACATACAACACATTACAAAATATTATTAATTCCACCTATCATATATAAGCCACTACTTTGCCGGTTTGGTATCCCAATATTGGTTAACAATCATACCAGATTTCAATGTTTAAGGTAAATTTGGTTATGGGGCCTATCAATTAAATTAATAACAATTTGAATATAATTATATAAAATACTCCATCAGAAAAGTTAAATATATCATCATTATGTGATTGTGTTAAAAAAAACTAGGGTCTGTTTGGGTACCGGAAACCGAGGTATTTTTGTTTGGTCTTAGTACAGCAATTCGCAATTGGCATTAAGGAATTTGCGAATAGCATTTTTGCAATTCGCATTTAGCATTTTTGCAATCCGCAAATGACATTTCGCAAAACGCATTCGCAATCAGCATTTAACATTTGGCATTTTACAAATAGCATTTAGCATTAAACACCCCTAATAGAGTTTTGTACTTAAATAGCAATTCGCAATTCGCATTTAGCATTTCGCATTAAGCAATTCGCATTTCGCATTTAGCATGGCGCACCGGCCTTCCATAGGCCTTCCATAAAAATGCTATTTGTAAAATGCCAAATGCTAAATGCTGTTGTAAAATGCCATTTGCGAATTGCAAAAAAGCTAAATGCGAATTGCGAATACTTGTTTTATTCACGCAACGCATACATATTATCTAAAGGCGACCTGCGCAAAAAGCTGGTCTGCGGTCAGCTTTTTGTTTCGGTCGTATAATTATATAGCGTCTCTATATATGGTAGATATAGTTAAAAAATAAATGTGTCAAGTACCTGTTTAGTGTGGTATAGATTATGATTTCAAAAACAGTCGAAACTCGATAATTCGAACTCGTTTTAGGTCGAACAAACCCATATTTCAAAGTTAAAAAGTGGCTGAGCCACGTTTAAACTTTGAAATACGGGTATGTTTGACTTACGCGAAATTAAACATGAAATACAGGTAATGTCGATTCAAGTGAGACCGAAGTATCGAGCTTTGGTTGCAGTTAATGGCATACAAGGATTTTAACTCTTTCCTTCACAGTGTGCAAATCATATTTATCAAACTGTTTTAAGGCAAGTACCTGCTTAACCCATTACTTCATAAATCTGTAGATACGCTTTTTACTGAAGAAAATTGATCCTATTTATAATGTGGTAAAAATGCACTTTAAGATTTGTTTATCCTATCAGATGGTAGCTTTAAATTATACTCTGTTTAAAGTAAAGCCAGAGTACGCCTTAGTCCGCATTCTGCTTGACTTTCATCTTGATTTAAGTGGTCACCAGACTTCAAAACTGGACACAGGTTATTGGGATAAATGGTTAAACAAGATGAAATTAAAACAAATACAACTGTTAAATGATTTATTTGAACTTGCTTGAAGCAGCTACCTTATTCAACATCGGCAATGAATACCATTCACTTGTCATTGTGGAGGAAAGGTTAAGTGGTTCGGTTAGATGGATACTTGAAACGGACTGAGAATAAACTATAAAATCCTCATGGTTGAGTTTTCTGTTGAAGTTAAGTCTGGTCTAAGCTCTTCCCTGTCTTCAACGCTGTTCGAAAATGAGTCGTTCCTAGAGAATATGTATTCCATTGCAAAACAGTGTAGATCAAGTCTTGCTTCACGTAAAGCACGGCATCTGGTCTGGGTCTATACTGACTAACAAGTGAGGTAGCATTTTTATGGCAATGTCAAACAGTGTCGGCCCAGATCAGCATCAAATATTTGGTCTGGGTTTGCACTGATTGTGATACATCTTGGGGTTTTTTCTGATTGCACGACTTCTATGTATACGTAGTACGTGCAATTTTCCTCGCTTTTACTTCTACATAACTAAAAGCTTAAGCTAAACCACGTTTTAACCCTGTACGACCTATAGCCTGATTCTACTGTTGAAGACAGATCTCCACTTAAAGCATGTTGAAAATGAAGCAGAATGTACCTTAAGGCGCATTTTTCTTTACTTTCAACATGCTTTAAGCTACCATCTGTTAGGATATAAAGTATTTATTATGGTTCATGGTCATGACTGTACGCCTATAAAGTGGAAGTGTTTTCTTCTATGGGGGATTTAATCAATCATATTTAAAGTAACAAAAATATGAAAATATGGCCTGTGGTTGATAAGATGAATTAATGTGTTTAAAGGCATAAAATACTTTTTATTGAGTAATGGATTGATTTTGCAATACGATTAAGTTCGACATAAGCTAGTGTTTGTTATTGAGGCTCGACAGTATATATAATAGGGGTATCTGATCTATACCAGGTCACTGTTCGTTGCGACCCCATTCATCAGGTAACCTGACACCCGTAACCAGTATTCGTTTTTGCCAAAATATAAACTTACCTGACGTAAACAATATATGTGTCCTCTATCTTGATTATACAATGTACAAGCTAACTACATGTAGTACAGTTGAGAAGACGTTAGTCTTTCCCGTTTAAAGACATCTCCTGACGACCTTTCGGTCATAGTGCCTTGTCAGACAATTTCCTTGCAAAAAGCATGTGTCTTGTGGACATGCCGGTAGCCAGGAACCATTGAAGCGTCTCATGTGAGAACCGACCTTTTATATTTGATAGTTTGGTTAGAAATAACCATTGAAAAGCCTCTAGAGCATGAGTTTGACTGGGCCTCACCAGGTAAACTGAGATTGGTATACCAGCTGGCAGCTTATGCTGCATGCTTTTTTCTCGCCTATCGAGAACAATGGGGGGACTCCATCAATGGACTGAGGAAATATCTTTAAACGCAAACGAAATGCTATCGCATTGCAATTAAGCGTAGAAAATGATATTGTTGACAACTCTGACGATTTATTTTAATCTGAGCGGCAAAATGTGTGATGCCTGATCAGACGCCGGGTTACCCGGCGTCTGATCTGGTTCCAAACGGTTTGCAATGAAAACAGTTATTTTAACGTAAACGCATTTATTGGGAAAGAATAACGTTTTCTCCACTGTAACGGAAACGTTCATTTATTGACCACTGAAACCTTAAATAGACCATTCCAGTTTCCGATTAAGTCATGTCCATATCTGACTATCTAGGGTTGTTTGGTGTTTTCTTCAATATATTGCAAAATGGCAAACAGTGAACACACTGATCAATGAACCTCTGTATAGTAGCTCTACATAATTATGATATGTGTCTACTGTTAATTCGTTTACCCCTGAGACTATCAAACGAAAAAAAATCCAGTTTTCAATTATGTCGAGCCCATTTTTGACTATTTATGGTTGTTTTGTATTATCTATATTGTAAATAAAAATGAAAATCAGTGCAGACCCTGATCAGAGGGCTCCTTAAGGAGCTCTCTGATCTTGGTCTACATTGTTTGCATTTGACAAGTTATCTCTTCACATGTACACTGTATGTTATTGACGAGTATACTCGTCACTAGTGTTGAATGTGTTAATTTTACCGCATCTAACCTGTTTCAACCATATACAGTCCAACCTCCAATTCGCGTCATTCAAACTTATCCTTATTTCAAAGTTATAACGTGACTCACGGTTTAGTTCTTCTTCATTGAACTCAAGACACTGGAATTCAAGCGACGATCAGGGCTGCCATTTCTCCGGATTTTTCCGAAATCTTCGGATTTTTATCCTAGCAGATGGTAGCTTCAAGCAGGCTGAAAGTAAAGCAGAATGCGCCTTAAGGCGCATTCTGCTTTACTTTCAACCTGCGTTAAGTAATCACGCTTGAAAAAAGGAAAATTTGGAATTCTTAGGATTTTCCAAGATCAACGTATGGCAGCCCTGGACGATACACGAATAAGTTCGTCTTTAGTAGGTTCGATATATCAGGATTGGACTGTACACGTATTGGGTTAAAATAGGTCATACTCCTTCATCCATGAGTTATTACGCCTACTGTAACACAGGTTTAGTAAACATTTCCAACGTTATTATATCAGGGCTAGATCTACCATATATCTCCGGATTTTTTCCGAAAACTTCTGATTCTGCTCTTACTTTTAAAATCAGGATATTTGTGCTTTTTTACTAAAGAAAACATAGATATGACTGTCAAACAGTTAAGATCCAGATCAGACGACGCGTTACGCGGTGTCTGATCTGGATCTTAACTGTTTGCATAATAATGTAAGAAAACTTCTGATTCTGCTCTTACTTTTAAAATCAGGATATTTGTGCTTTTTTACTAAAGAAAACATAGATATGAGTGTCAAACAGTTAAGATCCAGATCAGACGACGCGTTACGCGGTGTCTGATCTGGATCTTAACTGTTTGCATAATAATGTAAGTGTCATATAGAGCCTGGCAACGAAAGGGGTAAAGGTACGATTCCTACACCCCAGCTTGAACATTTGGAAATCTTAGGTGATTTTAGCAACTTCTGGTAGCCCTGTTATATTTTGTACATTTGATGTCTCAACCAAACCTATTTATTGCCACTGCTAATCAGAATCCTTTCGAATAGGCGATTCTAATGAGTAGTGACAACATAGAGTTGTGGTTTAAAACTTAAGTTTTTGAAATACTCACCTTATTTTTTAGCTCAGAAACAGAATTATTAAGTTTAAATACAGTTAACCCCCTCTATTGTAACCATAAAAAGACTAGTTTATACAAGACGTGTTGCTGCTTTACCGGGCCGGCCATTTCACTATCAACGACGCCTAAAAGCGCGTTTGCGAACAGTTTGGATACTGATCAGACGCCTTCCGGAGCATTCTGTTTAACTGTCACCTTGCTGAAAGCAGTCACCTGTCTTCTATAAATCAATGCCTTTGTTTTAGTGGTCGTAATAGAAATATTTTACTGTATATGTTGTATGTGTCGGTGTATAGTCAATGTATTGGGTCCCAATTCTTTTTATATACAGCGTGTATGTGATATTTTTGTTTACTTTAACTATTGCATTGAATTTAACCATCTGGATCAGTTTAAACACACATGTGTATATATTTGAAACGTGTACCTTTAAACATGGACTTATACACACATGTAAGTATAATTCCGTGCTTTAAATCGATCTTGTTCCGCCAACCACAATTAATGAATTTGATTTTAAGGCATATGACTGCTTACTTGCAGGACAAAAGTTATGCGGGAAGCTCCTTCATGGACTTTCTGCATTACTTCCTCCCAGTAGTAAGTGCCACCAGTCCTGCCTAAAGCCTGAGAGTAATTTTGAGTGTCACGTAAGAAATGTTCTACTGTACACGGCCCTTTACTCCAGAGCCTGTTTCTAGTTTTTAGAGACATCATCAGACACGTGACTACTTTCAGCCTGCTCTAAGCTACAACCTGCTAGAATATATATAAAAAAAATAATCTTACCATACATTATCATTACATATTCATGACTGTATTTATAAATTGGCACTATTTCCTTTAGTGGGGGGGGGGGGGGATACATTAACTGGCCTTTCGCTCCCAATGACGTTTGCAAACAGTTTAGATCCTGATCAGACGCCGCGTAATGCGGCGTCTGATCAGGATCTAAACTGTTTGACACTCTGTTTGAAAATTCTTTAAGTCATACTGCCTTATCTTTTAACTTTGAAACAAATTTGCAGACAACAAAATTGAAGCAGACGGCAATAAAGCGGTGAAGGTGTAAACATCTTCCGAATAATTGGATCACGTAAAAAGGAGTATCTAAAGAGTAAAGAGATAAACAAAAAAATACCTAGAGTCGAACATCAGTGTAGATATGTCGTCTGAATTTAAATCATAGGCTACCCAGTCACCAAGTTTTTATATACCCTCTCCAATCACTTACAAAAAGTAAACCACACTTATTACAAGGGTGGGCTTTATAAAAAATAGAACTTCACACCCGGGTAAGCAGGTCAGAGACTAGCTCAAAATTGTTAGGATGCTTTAACCAAATACCTCATATACTGTTTCTAGTACTGAAGGTAGGTGACCTCCTAAAACAGATTGAAAGAAAAGCAGAATTGCATTCTGCTTTACTCCCAGCCTACTTTAAGCTACAATCTGCTAGGATATACAAACTATTTTAAGACATATAGATCTATTCATGACTTTATAAAGTTGAACTACAAGTTACTTTTTTCAGTGGTTGAATATTTTGAAGGCGTAAAGGTGCGTCAGTATTTATGGGGTAATTGGTTAAAATCAGGACAAATGTCGTAAATATTATAAATACAGTTACAACATATGTGTTAACGTGTGTCCATTGCCGTGACAATTAACCCGTAGCCCGCCAAATAAATTGTCGTCCGCTATATTTCTCGTCTGCTTCAAGTTTCAAAGTGCTTCAAAGTTGCTCAAAATTGCTGAAAATGTTGTCCGAGTGTCAAACAGCTTGGATTCGGATGAGACGCCGAGTTACTCGGCGTCTCATCCGGATCCAAGCTGTTTGCATATGGAGCTATAGTCGTGAGTGGCAGGCTAAGGGTTAATTGTTAGAAAGGGTAGAACCGGATCACATGCAGGCCCTGTGATGACGGAATGATTGTTTCTCAAGTATTTTGCAATGCACGAAACAACTCAAATAGCTCTTGGTCCCACGCAGGACTCGTGATGACGGAATGACTGAGTCTAAAATATTTTGCAATGCACGACACGGGTCAATTATCACTTGTCAACGCGGTGGTTTTGTTGGTGCTACAGTGGTCCAAGTCTTTATCGGACCCAGATAGTCAAACTCACATGACAGCGGTGCAGACAAAATGGCGGACAGGGCAATTAGTCTACTTTCGGTTGCAGTATTTTTTATCTGTATGAGTTCCTTGTCTAATGGTTTCAAGTTGGGACCTCTTCATGCAAGCTGTAAAATCACATGGTTTGTTTCTGTTATTGTTTTTAGTAAATTAACTATTACATTCGCAGTACTACTTAGGTGTTATATTTGTGTACTTACATAAGGGGTGCTTTTTCGCCTAATGACCAATTCGCCTATAATTAATTTAGATATACCAATATTATGAATATGGTACCACGAATGGTCAGCTCGACCAGACAGCAGGTGTATAGCAATTGTGTTTCGCACTTAAGTTAATATTACAGGTACATGTAGCTCAATGATAAAGCGCTGCTTGCAGTGCGGGAGGTCCCGGGTTCAATCCTAAGAACTGGGTCATTAAACCAAAGACTTAAAAATTGGTAGTAACGGCTTCCCTTCTTGACGCTTAGAGCTTCGGGTTAGCATTATGACTGGTTTGTTGGTAGGATAAAGTGACCGACCTGGTGCACCTCAGAAGTGCCCCTGCTAGTAATACTTGAAAGGGAACTGTAAAGCAGTATCTATTGATTATCAGGGCTCCAGATAAGGGGGAGTTTTCTGAACAAATTCAACATTTTTCACTCATTTTAGCACCAACCCATATGGTGTTATTACTCATTAGAATCGTCTCGATTCTGACAGGAACGTATATTAGATAAATATATATATGTTCCTGATTCTGATGAGTAGTGACACCATAGGGTTTAATGCAGAAATAAAGATTTTAGATTTTGAAATATTCCCCATAATTGTCTGAGTAGTACTCATACTCCAATATGTAATATTTAGAAATCATTTATTTTTTCTAGTGTACTGGTTTATCTTTAAGCTTTTTACTAGAATCTTCAAAACTTGAAATAGGTTATGGGGAAAAGGGTTCAACCAACTATGATAGAGAAATATTGAAGTCAAGAAAAACAACAGTTTTTAAACATTCAACCAAACTTAACCAGGACTGCGGTTTCCCCAGATTTTTCCAAAATCTTCCCATTTTTATCCTATCAGATGTAGAAAGCATATTTTTCTCTTAATACAGGAAGTTCCCTGGCAAATGGTCAGATGTAAAATCCCGACTTCTCGGTCAAATCCAAGCATGGAATGGTCCTGACAACTGCAAAAATGGGGGAGAAAAATGTTTATATTCTGTAAGTATGAAACCCATTTAGCGGCACCTAGCGACATCCTTTACAAAAAATTACCTGTAAAAAGAACCCATTGCTTAATTCACTCACTCACTCACTATCCGGTTTATTTGTTGATCAGGCCACAATTAATCCTCTGCTGAGGGTGGGGCCTGACTGTCCAGTCTCGATCGAAGTCTTCCTCTCCATTCCTGTCTGTGATGAGGGTTGATGGGGTCCATACCCAGGGCTTTTCTGTCACATTTCACAATGTCCTCCCAAGACAATTTGGGTCTGCCAGTGGTCCTCTCTGCTGGAACAATCAGCTGACGAACTTTCGCAATCCAGTCTGTGCTGCGCTCAACGTGCCCTAGCCAACGAAGTCTGCTCTTCTGCATGATGGCTGCAAGGCTTTCCAAGTTGACTTGGGTGAGGAGGGATTCAAAAGGAATGCTTTGTTCAGGCTTGAAGCCTTCACCAAACACATCCATCTGATCATTGCTTTGTCGTTTCTTTAGTGTGTTAGAAAAGACAGCCCAAGTTTCTGAGCCATACATTAGCACACTTCTAACACATGATGAGTAGACACGACCCCTTGTAGCTGTTGGTAGGTGCTTGTTTGTTAAGATTGGTAGCAGCTCTCTGAACTGTTTCCAGGCAGACTTGCAACGTGTAGCTGCAGCGAGTTCACATCCTCCACCTGATGACAGCATGTCTCCAAGATAATAGAAGTCTGTCACCACTTCGAGCTTGTCATCGCCAGTACCAACCTCCGTCAGTGGTCTACCATCTATTGGTCTTGCAGCGCCATCACAACGCAAGCACTTAAAGTGCGGGTCTGCTTTGAGCAAGCCCTTTATGCCAATGCACTTTTTGTGGACCCATCGTGAACAGTGGGTGCAGAGGATTGAGTTATTGCCTGTTCCACTCAGACATACAGCACACGGGTATTTTCCTGTTTTCCTCAGTAGGTTGAGGTTGGGACCAGCGATCATGACCTTGGTCTTACCCATGTTGACTCTGAGACCTTTCTCCTCCATGCTACTCTTCCATCTATCCAGACGTTCCTCCAGTGCTTCAAGTGAAGTTTCAATGATCGCCAGGTCGTCGGCATACAGGAGCTCCCATGGGCAGCTGGTACGAAATTCTTGAGATAGAGCCTCAAGGACAATGATGAATAGAAGGGGACTTAAGACAGATCCTGGATGGACGCCCACTTTAACATCAAATTCATTGATGTAGCTGGTTTCCGACTTGTACCCGACTTCGTGCATTGGTGTACATAGACATCACAACTTGGACCAACCACTCAGTAACTCCCAACTTCCGCAGAGCCCACCAGATGACCTTTCTTGGGACGCGGTCAAAAGCTTTTACCAAGTCTTCAAATGCAATATACAGTGAGTGGTTTGTTTGCTGCAAGGTGTTTCTCCATGACTTGGCGTACAATGAAGATTGCATCTGTGGTGCTCCTACCGGGCATGAAGCCAAATTGCATGTCATCAATCTGTACTTGTTGTCTGATCAGCTGCTCAACAACTCTTTCCAAGACCTTCATGACCTGATCAATAAGCTTGAGTCCCCGGTAGTTCCAGGTCTGTTTAATGCGTCATCTTTACCTTTGTACAGGCTGACTATAAAGTCCGTTCGTCCGTCAACATTTTGTTTGTCCGGAGTTTTTCCGGAAAACTATATTAAAAGGATATTATTGAAACTTCACACAAATGTTATATGCTTAACGATCTGGAGTTGAGTTTGAGGTTCATTCAATTTTTCGATACAGAGTTATCCAACAAAGAGTCCCTCCTTACAACAACCCTTGTCGCTTGTCCCCAAACAAGACAATTATCTCTAACCATTTCACTGCTGCAGTAACGTCTGCTTTTAATTGTCGTCTGCTGTTTTTCTAAAAGTTGCATAAGTGACATTTAAAAAAAAAAAAGAGCGACAAACTGCTTGAATTCAGATAAGACGCCGCATTAAGCGGCGTCTGATCTGGATTGAAGCTGTTTGCAAATATCAACCAATTTCCCTCACTATAACGACTCCCTCGGAACAACGTGTATAATTTTTGTCTCCCATTGGGTGTCATTGTAGAGAGGGAACGCTGTACATGTATGTTATTCACACATATAGTGGGCTTCATAGTTTAAATGTTTTACAGTAACAGTCACATCTCTAGTTCTAGCTGGCATTGATGATGTATTTGCTATCTTCGTTTTGATAGCTGAAGTCACAAAGTGAGAGAGAAATCCAGGCCGTTCATGAGACTCCAAAGAAGCATTACAAAGATGACCTGACCTTCACACTGTTCTCTGAAGGTGAAAACAGCTGCACAGTTAAGGTGAGCACCTATATACAAGCAGTCCTGGGACCCGTCTTACGAAAAGTTATATGACAAAAACGGTCGTAAGTCAAAACTTTAAAATCTAATTTCTTATGTCATCATCTAATCCTGTCTTGTGACATCTCTTTAGAAGCGTCTTGTCAAGACAATTCCAATTAGATGTAATAAGACAGGATTAGATGGAGAAATAAATATAAATTGAGAATTTTTAATTTGACTTTCGACCGGGTTTTTTTACAATGTTTCGTAAGACGGGCCAGAGGACTTAACTCTTTACCCCATAGCCTCTTTCTAATTTTGAAGACAAGTTTTGCTGGTTGGAAAAAAAGCAGAATGCACCTTAACTCTTTGAACCCTAGTCCGGCATATAGGCGTCATTTCAAACAGTTTACATGTGAATAGTACACTTGTCCTGTGCAAACAGTGAAGACCCAGATCAGAGGGCTCCGATAGGAGCCCTCTGATCAGGGTCTTCACTGTTTGTCAGTACTGCCAAATTTGACAAAAACAACTCTTAAAAGCCAGAAATGGACTAGACAAAAATCGAAACTAGAATTGTCCATTTAAAGTGTCAGGGAGGAAAGAGTTAAGGTGCATTCTGCTTTACTTTCAACCTTCTTTAAGCTACCATCTGCTAGTATAAAGATATTATTTCTTATGGTGCATGTTCATGAATATGTATAAATTGCAACTATTTTCTTCAGTGGAGGAATAAATTTAAAAGCGTGAAAAGGTGAATATATGGGGTAATAGGTTTAACAGTATCTGAATATAATGCAATATTCAACATCTGACATGGGTAATCTCCTATTATTGTTTTTTTTTAACAAGTTAAACTTGCATTGAATGCATACCTAAAGTATTTTAGCCCTAGTCACTCACATACTTATCCTTTGCAAACAGTGTATTTGTGAAGAATCAGGGCTCCAGATAAGAGGTAGTTATTTCAACAAATCAAACTTTTTCTCACTCATTTTAGCACCAACTCCTATGGTGTTCCTACTCATTAGTAGTGACACCATAGGGTTTAATTCAGAAATAAAGATTTTAGTTTTTGAAAAGCTACCCTTATCTGTTGCTCTGACTGAATACAATTATCCTATGCAAACAGTGAAAACTTAGATAAATGGGTCAAGAATGGATGTTCAGAACGCTGAATAGATGAGAAATGGGAGCCTTGTAGACAAAACACAGAGAGAGAAAGAACCCACAGAAAAGAGAGATGCAAATGATACAAGATAAAATCATTATTATTATTTATGAAAATACAATTATCAATTTATGATTTTATTCTCCTTTGTAGGGTTATTCCACATCAGAGACATGGTATGCTATTCTGGACCAGGGTACAAATTATTGCAATCTTGAGAATCTCATTGTTGGTAAGAAATCTGTCAATTAAAACCCATTCTGTCGTCTGGTTAACCATTTACCCCATTGCCTGTTTCTAGTTTTGAAGACAGGTGACCCTTTAAAGCAGGTTGAAAGTAAAGCAGAAAGCGCCTTAACCCATTACCCCATAGCATGTTTCTAGTTTTGAAGACAGGTGATCACTTAAAGCAGGTTGAAAGTAAAGCAGAATTCTGCTTTACTTTCAGCCTGCTTTAAGCTACAGCCTGCTAGAATATAGACAATATTTCATCTATTAAATATTCATGACTGTAAAAAGGGGAACTATTTTCTTCAGTGGAGTAATAGATAAAAGGCTTAAAAAGGCATATTTATGGGGTAATGGGTTAAGACACATTCAGATTTACGTTTAGCCTGACTGAAGCTACAATCTGTTAGGATACAGCAAATTTTTTTCACCGTTCATATCAAAGACTTTAAAAATTAGAATAATTTTGTTGGAGAAATAAATTAAAGGTGCTAAAATGTGTATCTATGGAGTAATAGGTAAAGGGCATATACTTTAGGATAAGTATGCTCAAACTAAGATTCTTCCAACAGTATTCATACATGAAACCCATTGAAAATGCGGTCTATAGATTGGCAAATGCCGTCCGTCTGTCTGTCCGTCCGTCCTCACTTTGGTTGACCTTTTTGTTAGTGTCAGTTTTAGTCAAAGTTTAAGTCCTATAGCAACCAAATTTAGCATGTACAGTTGTAATGAGGTCATCATCACATGCCATGGGTAACTAGGTCACTGTGACCTAGATTTCAAGGTCCAATGACATAGAGAATTCTTGGTTAACCTGTTTGTTTGCGTCTTGGTTTACCTTTTTGTTAGTGTCAGTTTTAGTCAAATTTAAGTCCTACAGCAACCAGATTTGGCATGTACAGTTGTGAGGTTATCATCACATGCCATGGGTAACTATATTATATATATATATTATATATACATGGCAAAAGTGCAGACAATCCGGCCATACCGACATTGGCGGTTTCTCGTTGATAGCAAGCAGTGGCTAAAAATAGCCAAAGTACAAGTAACTGATGCTACAATATCACATTTATATGCCAATACTTTGGTATAGGTTGATACAATTACATGAAACTTCCTAGGTTGTTTCGGTATTTATTGAAATTGTTCTTATTGTATGTTTTCGATTGATTTTGATTAGTTTTTGTGAGCAAAGTCACTTTGTTTTAATATTTATTTTAACCATTTACTACATAGCTTGTTTATATTATTGAGGACAGGTGATTTCTTAAAACAGGTTGAAAGTAAAGCAGAATGTGCCTTTAGGCGCATTCTGCTTTACTTTCAGCCTGCTTAAAGCTACCATCTGCTAGAATAAAATGTTTCTAATGATACACATTCATAACTGTATAAAATAGAACTATTTTCTTCAGTGGAGGATTCGGCTCTAAATGACCTTTTTGTGTCGATGGGCCGTAAAACACCATTCATTCATTCTTCAGTGGAGGAATAAATTAAAGGTGTTGAAATGCATATGCATCTATGGAGTAAAGGGTAAATGTATTGTACTTTCAGGTGCTGGATTGAATCAAGGGTCGGAGTACACCGAGACGACGTCCGACTCCGTCTGTACACAGTATACCTCCCACAACTGTGATGTCTACTAGGCTCTCTACTGTGATACTCTACTGTGTTACATGATTTACTTACTTTAACTTACATCAGAGCTCCAGATAAGGGGGGTATTTCAAAAACTAAAATCTTTATGTCTGATTTAAACCCTATGGTGTCACTACTCATTAGAATTGTCTCGAAGAGACGATTCTAATGAGTCGTAACACCATATAATTTTTTGCTGAAACAAGTGAGAAAATGTTTGATTTGTTCAGTTTACTCCCTCTTATCTGGAGCCCTGGTTACATTAGAGAAGACATTATCCTTTCCCAATATAAGTCAAACGAAAAGAAAACTCAGTGCACTAAAATGTAGAAAATTACAACTTTTCCAGATAGGGAATTAAGTTAATATTAATATATAAACTGCTCTTTTTCTAATATTTCGACCTCTAAGGGCCTTTTCACATTTTTAAAAGGCCCTAAAATAGAGGTCAAACATGAGAAAAGAGCAGTTTATATATTAACAAAAGGTAATAATTTTAGCATAAATGCCTTTATTGGGTAAGAATAACGTCTTCACCTCAGTATACTGGTTCTATGCTCAATTATAGAGGCATATGCTAGATGGAATCCTTTCTGTTGAAAAACAATATCAACCTTTATACCTCAAACTCACTTAATTCAACTGACCCAAATATGCTCCATTGACTATCCGATTGCTCGAGTAGTAAAAGAGGATTTACACTACATGCGAACTTTGATATCTTGAACTCGGTTAAATCGAACATACCCTTATTTAACGCCTTAAATTTATTCCTTCACTGTAAAAAATAATTCCAATTTATACAGTCTAGAATATGTACCATAAAAAGTATTTTCTATATTCTAGCAGATAATAGCTTAAAGCAGGCTGAAAGTAAAGCAGAATGTGCCTTAAGGCACATTCTGCTTTCCTTTCAACCTGCTTTAAGTGGTACTCTATCTTTAATATTAGAAACAGGCTATGGGGTAATTCCATTATGGATTAAGATTGATTTCCATAGACTTAAGAAAATATTTAACTTGTGTTAAGCAGCCACCTTTAGAAGAAAGTTAACGCTCTCTAAACAGATTACTGTTTGATGTAGGGCAATTCTACGGCAGAAAACTCCTATAGTAGCTTTCTATTTTACCTCTGCCCTGCTTTAAGCTGCCACCTTTATAAAAGACTAGTGGTTTGTCTTCTTTTCATTGGTGGCTTGCACATGTTTGTCTGGATGTTTTTCTGTAAATATTCATGAAGTTTTGAAACATATGCCTAAAGATCTTCCCAACAGATAAGAATCTCATTGTTTTAACAAGGAAACTCAGTTTATGGAAGGGTCTGTGTAACTATCTAACCATGATTGATAGAATTGGTGACCATAGCAAATAGTTTGCATCCAGATCAAACAGTCATGTGTTTTGTTAATGAAAATTGAAATCAGTTGAGACAGATTCAGATTAGGTTGTATGGGAAACCTCGTTGTTGTTATTCTTTCTAGTTGGTACTGACCAGATAAAATCTAGTGATTTTATGGGTAAAAGGCCTGATGATATTATAAATGAACAAGCTAAAGCTTTTAGAATGAATTTTGTTGATGCTATTTGGTGCATAGAAGAAGGGAGTTTTTTAATCTCAGTCACATTCCAGCTGCATGTTCCTAGTCGTATTTAGTTTGTATGGCAATTTGTTGAAGTTGAGCCGAAATCTCTTAAATATGTTTTATGAAGGACAACATTAATGCATTAATACCAGTATTAAAAGCTGCCAATTAATCATGTTTTGAATGGTTGCTTAACTCTTTCCTCCCTGAAACTTTAAATGGACAATTCCAGTTTCCATTTTAGTCTAGTCCATTTCTGACTTTTAATGGTTGTTTTTGTCAATGTTTGGCATTATGACAAACAGTGAAGACCCTGATCAGAGGGCTCCTTTCGGAGCCCTCTGATCTGGGTCTTCACTGTTTTCATAGGACAAGTGTACTATTCACATGTACACTGTTTGAAAAGGACGCCTATATGCGGGACTAGGGTTCAAAGGGAAAAAACAGTAACACATTACCCTAAAACCCATTCATGTTACTTGTATGTCTCCAGCAGGCCTGCTCTCCATGTTGTTGTTTCTGCTAAGGTTTATAGTCCCGCATAAGCTTTATCAGATGCGTCATCCCATTGTCTCAGGATTGGAACAATGTCAAATGCCTACTCTCCACTGAAGGAAATTTCCAATTTATAGTCTTGAATATGTACTATGAGAAATAGTTTCTATATCCTAACAGGTAAAAGCTTATTAAAGCAGTCTGAAAGTATAGCAGAATGTGTCTTAATGGGCATTCTTCTTTACTGTCAACCTGCTTTAACCATTTGAACCCTAGTCCCGCATATAGGCGTTCTTTTCAAACAGTGCACATGTGGATAGTACACTTGTCCTATGCAAACAGTGAAGACCCGGATCAGAGGGCTCCGAAAGGAGCCCTCTGATCAGGGTCTTCACTGTTTGTCATAATACCAAACATTGACAAAAACAACCCTTAAAAGTCAGAAATGGACTAGACTAAAATGGAAACTGGGATTGTCCATTTAGGTTTCAGGGAGGAAAGAGTTAAGTGACCACCTCTCTTCAAAACTAGAAACAGGCTATAGGGGAAAGGGTTACATATTGTACAATAAGATGGATAAAGATATATTATAAGTCATGCTTTCCAATACCTTGATAGCAGGGCTGCCATAAGTTGACATAAAATATCCTAAGATTTCCAAATATGCATTTTTCAAGTGCGATTTTACGAATCGTACCTTTACCCCAACGCCTGTGTCTAGTTTTATTGACACGTGGCTGCTTAAAGTAGGCTGGAAGTAAAGCAGAATGCGCCTTAGGGCGCATTCTGCTTTACTTACAGCCTACTTTAAGCTACCATGTACTAGAAAAAAAATCCAGAGATTTAGGAAAAATCCGGAGAAATGGCAGCCCTGTGACAGGTTTAGTGTAACATTTAAATCTGTGGAGGTAGCGCAACTATACCATGAAACACACATTTTATGCATTGTTCATGCCTAGAATAATTGCCAAGTATGACACAGAACAAAAATAATGCAGAAAGCTTTTTTAGTCACATTAGTTTTATTGCATTTACCTGTAACCTAAGATTAAAAGTACAGTATTAATGGAAAGAATGTTAATTTGAAAAGAGACAGTTTGGAAACTCACAATATTAGATCTATCAAATTTATTATGCATCCAACCGTTCAATTTTTTGTAGTTTATTATTTTTTCCCTCTGAAGTTGTTTATAACGTGTTGTTCTTGTAAGATGAATATTGTGTATAGAGGAACTATTTTTTTGTAAAATTTAATGAACAAATTTTGTATTAAAATAGTCTCATCAGCTATTCTTGATCTCCTTTTGTTTTCACATTACTGAATGAGTAATGGAGTTGTGTTAATCGTCCCAGGAACAGCATTTCAGTTATACGGAGACAGTGTCTCCCGAGGAAGATATGCTTCCACACTATGATACAGCGCTCCCTCTCTACAACAGCCCTCCCAACAACGACTCCCTCCTTAAACACTGGCTGTAATTCCCTTAAAGGGATATTTAAGTCTTAACTCTTTTACTGCTGCAATAGCATCTGCTTAAGATTGTCATTGGCTGTTTTCTTTCACAGTTACATACATGTATAAGTAAAGATTTTGATAGAATACATACATTGACCAGTGACAAACAGCTTGAATCCTGATCAGACCTCACGTTGCGCGGCGTCTGATCTGGTTTCAAGCTGTTTGCAAATGTAAACCAATTCTTAATTGTCCCTCTCTATAACGACTCCCTCCGAACAACACAAACAACATGTGTCTCCCAACGGATGTCCTTGTAGAGAGGGAATGCTGTAGTACAGTGGAGAATCTGTTATTCTTTCCCAATAAACACGTTTACGCTAAAACTATTATTTGCAGTGCTAACAGTTTGGAGCCAGATCAGACGCCGGGTAACCCGGCGTCTGATCAGGCTCCAAACTGCTTGCCACCAAGATAAACAAGAATTATCAGAATTGTTCAAAAGTTGTTCTTTTCTACGTTTTAGTGCTTTGCATTTAAACGGGAAAGAATAACAGATTCTCCACTGTATGCTGTAGACACATGTCATGTCACCATACCCATTAACCCTTAGCCCGCCAAATAAATTGTCGTCTGCTATATTTCTCGTCTGCTTTAAGTTTCAAAGTGCTTCAAAGTTGCTCGAAATATATTGCTGAAAATGTTGTCCGAGTGTCAAACAGCTTGGATCCGGATGAGATGCCGAGTTACTCGGCGTCTCATCCGGATCCAAGCTGTTTGCATATGGAGCTATAGTCGTGAGTGGCAGGCTAAGGGTTAACATTGGAAACTGACATCGGGCTGACCAGACAGGAGAAAAGTTAATGTAACAGAGTTTAACCCTTTCACTCTCAATGACGTCATAAAGCACATTTGCAAACAGTTTTGATCCTGATCAGACGCCGCATAATGCGGCGTCTGATCAGGATCAAAACTGTTTGCCACTTTTGAAATTCCGTCAGTTATACTGCCTTAAATCTAACTTAGAAACAATATTGCAGACAACAATATTGAAGCAGACAACAATATGGTAGTGTATGGGTAAAAACCTCACAATAAGTTTTATCATGAAAGGGTAAAGGGTGAATGAGATAAAAGTAAAGTAAAGCAGAAAACTCCTACCCATCTCAAACAGTTGCAAGTGAACTACCCCCGGTATGCAGTAAATGGCAGAGTTGTAGATAAGCAGAGTATCCGAGTACTTACCCAATTGAAATGGTGAAATACCCAATTATTTCAAAACTAATGGGTGACAGTACCCAACAAAAACAAAAGGAAACCTAATTATTTGAAAGTGATTGCATAAAAACCAAACAAATACTCAATTGCTTTTTAATTTCATCGAGTTTTCAACTGAACTTTACTTTAGTCGAACGTGTGTAAACAAAAGTTGCATAGAACTATGTAAGGTAAACACTGAAAGTTAACAACAACCTTAATGCACTGTTGGAAGGACAGGGATAGGAAATCCAAGTTTATTTTCCTACTGATACCCAATTATATTGCAAATCATGGTGTTCTGGACTGTGGATACCCAATCGAATTAGAAACCATGGGGTTGTGGTGAATGCAATACCCAATGTTTATTTCAACAAGGGCCACCATGGCCCTAAATCGCTCACCTGGAACACCATGTAAAACTTGACCTATAGTGACCTAGATTATGACCTGACATGACCCACAATCAACCTCTAGAGTGTAAACAAGATTTTTCTATGAATTGACCTAGTGACCTAATTTTTGACCAGACACAATACACATTTGATTTTGACCTAGATTTGATGTAGGCAAACATTCTGACAATATTTCATTCAGATCTAATGAGATGTGTAGCCTCTAGAGTGGTAACAAGATTTTCCAATGATTTGACCTAGTGACCTAGTTTTTGACCTGACATGACTCATATTCGAATTTGACCTAGATATTAATTAGGCAAACATTCTGACCAAATTGCATTACAATCAAAGGAGATATGTTGCCTCTAGAGTGTTCACAAGGTTTTTCTATGATTTGACCTAGTGACCTAGTTTTTGACCGGACATGACCCACATTCGAACTTGACCTAGATTTCATCATGACAAACATTGTCAACAAGTTTCATGAAGATCAGATGCAATTTGTAGCCGCTGGAGTGTTAACAAGGTTTTTCTTTAATTTGACCTAGTGACCTAGTTTTTGACCGGACATGACCCACATTCAAACTTGACCTAGATTTCATCATGACAAACATTGTCATGAAGTTTCATGAAGATCAGATGCAATTTGTAGCCGCTAGAGTGTTCACAAGGTTTTTCTTTAATTTGACCTAGTGACCTAGTTTTTGACCGGACATGACCCACATTCAAACTTGACCTAGATTTCATCCAGACAAACATTATCATGAAGTTTCATGAAGATCATTTGAAATTTGTAGCCACTAGAGTGTTCACAAGGTTTTTCTATAATTTGACCTAGTGACCTAGTTTTTGACCGAACATGACCCACATTCGAACTTGACCTAGATTTTACCAAGACAAACATTGTAATGAAGTTTCATAAAGATCGGATGAAATTTGTAGCCGCTAGAGTGTTCACAAGGTTTTTCTTTAATTTGACCTAGTTTTTGACCGGACATGACCCACATTCGAACTTGACCTAGATTTTATCAAGATAAACATTGTTATGAAGTTTCATGAAGATCAGATGAAATTTGTAGCCGCAAGAGTGTTCACAACCAATTGTGAACGGACGGACAGACGACGGACATCCAGCGATCCTAAAAGCTCACCTTGGCACTTCGTGCCAGGTGAGCTTAAAAAAAACAATTCATTTAAAATCCATGGAGTGATACCCAATTCCAAGACAAAGCTTATCTAAAACTCTGAAATGGTATTCGATTTACTTCTCTGCTCAAATTAAGTCCGGCTGCATAGCTCAGTGGCGGAGCTTCCGCTTTAAGATGGGGGAGGTCCTAGATTCAATCCCCGGCCGAGTCCAACCAAAGACTTGAAAAAGTGATAGTAATAGCTTCCCTCCTTGGCACTTAGGATTTCGGGTTAGCATTACAAATGGTTTGTCGGTGTCGAGATAAAGTTACCGGCCGGTTTCAGTCACTGGTGCAGCTTATAAGTACAGTGTTCCCTCTCTACAACGACCCTCCCAACGACTCCCTCCTTACAACGACCCTTATCTCAGTTCCCTAAACTGGACAGTTATGTCCAACGCTTTTACTGCTGCAATGTCGTCAGCTTAAACTTGTCGTCTGCTGTTTTTCTTAAAATTACATATAACTGGACATTTTAATAGAATAAAAATAATTATGAGTGACTAACAGCTTGAATCCAGATCAGACGCCTCGTTACATCTGGATTAAAGCTGTTTGCAAATGTAAGCCCAAGTTTTTGTTTTCCCTCTCTATAATGACTCCCTCCGAACAACACACACAATCTGCATCTCCCACTGGATGTCGTTGTTGAGAGGGAGCACTGTACTAGTCATCTCATAACCATCATTCTTGATGGAGAGAAGAACCAGGTAATAATAATAAGATAATGTCCATTTTGCTTCTAAATACAACTTTGTTAAGGTTTTGAAATGAAGACTATAACACAAATACAAGGGTGAAATTTATTTAAATTTTAACTATGTTACCCATTACCACATAGCCTGATTCTAGTTTTGAAAATAGGTGACCACTTAAAGCAAGTTGAAAGTAAAACAGAATGCGCCTGAAGGCGCATTCTGCTTTACTTTCAACCTGTTTTAAGCTACCATCTGTTAGAATATTGAAAACAAAAGTTCTTGACATACATTTTCATAACTGTATTTATACATTCATGAATGTTTCATAAGAAATATTTTCTATATATACTTGCAGATGGTAGCTTAAAGCAGATTGTGCCTGAAGGCGCATTCTGCTTTACTTTCAACCAGCTTTAGGAGTTCACCTGTCTTCAAAATTGAAAACAACCTATGGGGTAACGGGTTAATGTGTATAAACGATCATTGCTGAAATATTCAAAACTTAAGATAACATCATATATAAACACAAAGAGCTCTAAACAAGACTCTGTTCAATAAACACATATGCCCCGATGGCATCCTTGACAACATATTCTGAACCTTTTCTAAGTCCAAATTAGGTGAAAGGTCAAATTGAGGTTGGGTAACATGGGTGATCTGGTAATGGTCAAAGGCAGCAACTGTATAAGTATCAAAGCTTTGTAATCAATAGTGTTCATGCTAGACGAAATGGTAAAATCTAGTTAACCATGAAATAGCCAGTTAAAAATATTTTAAGTCCAATAAGGTCATGGTCAAGGTCAAAATCAAGGTAAGGTAATGTGGGTTGATTGGTAGTGGTCCAAGGCAACAACTGTATAAGCATTAAAGCATTGAAGTCAGTTGTGTTGACGCTATAAGAAACGGTAAAATCCAGTTAACCCGGAAATAGCCAATTTACACTGTTCCAAGTCCAAATCAGTAAAGGCCAAATCACCTTTGGGTGGTATTGGTGGACTGGGAATGGTCCAAGGCAACAGCTGTATAAGTATTTAAGCATTTGAGTAATCGGTGTGGAACCTAGACAAAACGGTAAAATCTAGTTAACCTGTTACGGAGGGATGGGCAGGAAAATTACTATATGCCTCCGCATCTTCACTCAGATGCATAAAATTTGCAACCATGATGACCAAGATGGTGCCATCATGTACTTATTGATGCTGAAAACTTATGACCTATGAAATAGCTTCTATCATTTTGTAAATGAATAACAGGTTTCTTATTTTGAAGACATGTGACTACCTAAAAACCCTTTCCCCAATAGAAACTCCTTTGAGCACATTTAATTTATTCCTCCCCTGAAGAAAATAGTTCCAATTTATACAGTCATAAACATGTACCAAAAGAAATATTTATTATTCCCTAGCAGATGGTAGCTTAAATCAGGCTGAAAGTTAAGCAGAATGTGCCTTAAGACACATTCTGCTTTACTTTCAACCTGCTTTAAATGGTCACCTGTCTTCAAAAGTAAAATCAGCCTATGGGATAAAGCAGTTTGAAAGTAAAATGATGTACTCAACGGTTCACGCTTCTTTACCCCTGACTCTACTGTAAGCTAAAATCTACTTGGGTAATGGAAATGTGACTTATACTGCATATTCATGACTGTATAAACTGGAACTATTTTGTTTCAGTGGAGGAACAAATCTGAAGGCATAGGCTTGTTCATGGAGTAATGGGTTATACTGTAGGACTTAATTGATCACATTGTTACAGTAAAATGCTACCACCGGTTATTTAACCCATTACCCCATAAATACACCTTTTTACGCCTTTAATTTATTCTCTTAACCAAGAAAATACTTCCAATTTATGCAGCCATGAATATATATTATATGAAATATTTTCTATATTCTAACAGATAGTAGCTTAAAGCAGGTTGAAAGTAAAGCAGAATGTGCCTTAGGCACATTCTGCTTTACTTTCAACCTGCTTTAATTGGTCACCTGTTTTCAAAAATTAGAATCAGGCTATGGGGTAATGGGTAAATGAAGACTCATTGATGTGTTTATCCCAGAGCCTGTTTCTAGTTTTAGAGACAGGTGAACACTGCTTTATTTTCAGCCTGCTTTAAACTGCCATTTGCTAGGATATAGAATACATTTCTTATGTTGCACATTCTTTACTGCATAAAAAGGAACTACACACACACATGTATTGTCTCCAGTGGGCGAATTTACTAAATGCGTAAAAAGGTGTATCTATGGAGTGAGCGGTTATACTGAAGTGAATATTACATCAATACCAACACAAAGTACACAAGTTTATTAACTGCAATAAGCAGTTTACAAGGCAGGTTACAGCATAATGCAGAATAAAGGTTATCATGTAGAAAAAAAAATTTGGATATCAAGGCTGCTGTTCTCCCTGATTTTTCCAAAATCTTCGGATTTTTATCCTAGCAGATGGTAGCTTAAAGCAGGCTGAATCCACTGAAAGTAAAGCAGAATGCGCCTTAAGGCACATTCTGCTTAACTTTCAACCTGCTTTAAAATAAGTAATCAGGCTTGCTTGCAAAACAGAAAATTTAGAAATCTTAGGATTTCTCAAGATCAACTTATGACAGCCCTGTGAAGTTTCTTCAATACTGGTGTCCTTTTAGAATGTTAATTTTGTAGAGGGATTGTTAGCATAATTCTATTTTTATTTGTTTGGGTTTAAATCTTACTTCATAGATATGCATTTTTCCACATTTATTGAATGTTCAACAGAAGAAATACTTTCTATATCCTAGCAGATGGTAATTTAAAGCAGGTTGAAAGTATGGCAGAATGTGGCCATTCTGCTTTTCACCAAGCCTGCTTTAAGTGGTCAATCTGTCTTATAAACTTGGAAAAGCAGGGCTGGACAAACCCACTTGCCCGTCCCATGGGCAAGCTCAAATTCAGTTTGGGCAAGTCCAAATCAGATAGCCAATTGCCCTGGGTAAGGTCGATTTTCCAATCTGGGCAAGCTCAAATTCTTGGAAAAATTGTATTTTACAACCTATTGACTAGTTGCACTTGGTTAACAATCAAACACAGCAATAATCAGTGCCCCTGCCCCCAGCCGTGACCAATATTCTGCGGTGTAAATATGGGGCAAGTCAAAAATTTGGAGCAGCTTGCCCTGAAAAATATTTGTCCAGCCCTGAAAAGGTTTTTGTGTTAAGCAGATGATTATTATACACTGTTCAAGCAAATCATTTAAACCATGAAATACATACAGAAAATGATGGATCTATAAACAAGAGTATTTACAAAGCAACAAATCTCATTCTGAAATGCAATTTATACAATGCATGAATTATGTCACCATTATCATCTTTATCGATTCCAAATAGACATGTCTTTCCGTGCTTATACACTGTCGTGAAAAAGGCACAGGAAAGATTGCCCACCTCCAGACAAATGACTGCTTGCTGATAGCAGACATTTCTGCTTTACTTTCTGCTGAGTTAACATTAACCCTTTGAACCCTAGTCCCGCATATATGAGTCCTTTTTAAACAGTGTACATGTGAATAGTACACTTGTCCTATGCAAACAGTGAAGACCCAGATCAGAGGGCTCCAAAAGGAGCCCTCTTATCAGGGTCTTCACTGTTTGTCATAATGCCAAAAATTGACAAAACAACCCTTAAAAGTCAGAAATGGACTAGACTAAAATGGAAACTGAAATTGTTTATTTAAAGTTTCAGGGAGGAAAGGGTTAAACCACTGAGGGTGTTCGGATAGCGCACTCGCTTCTCACTAATGCGGTCTCTAGTTCGATCCCAGTATGTGAGAGGGTACATTGGTCGCCCGTCCGAACACATCAGTTTTCTCCTGGCACTCTGGTTTCCTCCCACGAAATGACCAGATACGTCACCATAGGAGTCATCGAGAGTGATTTGTATAAGTTATTGTAGCTTGTTTCATAATCCATGTAAAATAAATAAAGTTTAAACTTTTTAAACCACTGACTCTTAGTAGAGAGTTATACACATCCTTCACATGGTGCCTGTTGGGAGTATACTTGTCCTAGCATAAAACCCTGAAATATATTGTAAAAGTAATCAATAACCTTAAATAGTTAAAAATGGACTAGACTTAACTGGAAACTGGCATTTTCCATTTGAAGATTTAGGAGTCAATAAGTTTTCTCCCTGAAACTTTAAATGGACAATTCCTGTTTCCAATTTAGTTCAGTCCACTCTTGACTATTTAAGGTTAATTTTGTGAATGTCTTATGAAAATACAGTGCAGACCTAAAGGAGCTCTCTGATCTGGGTCTTAATTGTTTGTAAAGAACAAATGTACTCTTTCTTCACTGGTGCATCATTTGCAAAAGACACACATATGAATGACTAGGGCCCAAAGCGATAATTTACATGCAATTCTATATAGGATCTGTCATGAGTCGATATTTAAGACAGGCTGATCTCAAACTAGTCAAGAATCGAAATGTTATTAAGCCAGCCTTGGCGAGCTTCATAACTTTTCTATTCTAGACAAGCTTGAGATCAACTTGTCTTAAACATCGACGAGTGACAGATTCTTTTTTCTCACATGACCAACGATTTAATTATTTTTCAAAGCAATAGGCATTTTTTGGGAACCCCGGTGACATAAAAACCCCGTTATAAATAGTGACGTTATAGTCGACGTCATCAAATTGATCTCACACATGTTGGAGATAAGGATATTCGTCATCGTTGTTCGCTATAGAAAACAAGGGTAGGTATGTGAGAAAATGCACTGTTACTCAGTGCCTCTGAATCAAAGCTATTTATAGCACATTAGCTGCATGTTCCTATCCCAAGTCTGTGATCTAACATGCAGTTTTGGCATCAGTGCATGGTGTTCATGAGCATTTGCAATTCACAAATAAGCTGTCAGAAATTCCAATTTTTCACTGGAAACGGGAAATATCTCTATTTAACTGCAGTCACCGGATCAAAATTCAGCCAACTGATTCACCCTTCCAAGTTTTCAACACTGAGTACAGTAGAGAAGACGTTATTCCTTCCGAATAAATGTGTTTACGCTTAACCCTTTACCTTATAGTCTGTTTCTCGTTTTGAAGACAGGTGACCGCTTAAAGCAGGTTGAAAGTAAAGCAGAATGTGCCTTAAGGCACATTCTGCTTTACTTTCAGCATGCTTTAAGCTAAAATCTGCTAGACTATATAAAATATTTGTAATGGTAATTGTTCATGAGGTTATAAACTGGAACTATTTTCTTCAGCGGATGAATAAAATAAATACGCTAAAAGTCGCTTCTATGGGGGAAAGGGTTAAACTATTTTTGCCTGTGCAAACAGTTTGGTATTTTTTATATTTGCAGGAAAATGATCCAAATGAAAAACCATTTGGATTCTTCTTGGGCCCCATTTAATTTTTGGCAGATGTGGACACTGTTAGTTTGGTCTTCAGTACTAGTTTTCAGTGTTGAAAGACTTCATTTTTTCAGCAAAAGCCTGAAGTCCAACAGAACGTCTTTCTCAAAACTTGAACAAACAACACACACAATTATTGTCCAATGACAGCACAAGGAATTGATTGAACAGTTATACCGGTATCTCACTGTGAGCAAAATCTACCACACAATTCTAACCGGTAATTACATTGGCATTTCAACAGTCTCAGTTTCAATGAATTGACTGAAAAGTTAAACCGGTATCTCAAAGTTAGCATCATCTCCCAAACATTTCTTATTACATTGGCATTTCAACAGTCTCAGTTTCAACACTTATTTGAGTTGGTATGTGCGCTGTATTGATGTGGTTCTCTGCCTCTTTAAGTGTTGCAAAGGACATGTCACATTCACTGCAGGCGTAGTAGTGTACCACTTCACTGGACACCGTTTCCATCACTTCTTCTGTAGACTCCACAGGAATTTCCAGAGTGTTTGAAATACCCTGAACTCCATCAGTAACTACAATCTCTTCTGTAACATTGCTACCTGCCAATGCCTTTAGCATGGCAACATCTACAGGCTTGTTGCCGGTGTTGATTGTGGTGTACTGGACATTCTGTGAGGTTGATGGGGAGACATTATCTACAGCCACTTTGTTATCTAGCATGCTAACCATAGAGCCATGGTCCTGTAAGACACTGGAGGAGATCTTCATGCCTTGACTGGGAGGGTTTGTGTACAGTATTAGAGTGTTGGGCATCTGGTTGGGCACAAACTGGCTCTTGTTCCATGTGTTTCCTTTACATTTCTGCTGGTGAAACCTCAGTGTGGTTGCTGTTGTAAAGCACTTATTGCAAGATGGACAAACATGCTTGCTCTTGTTGGTGTGGGTGATCATGTGATTCTGTAGCAGGTTCATGAACTTGAAGCCTTTCATACAGTGGCCACACTTGTAGGGTCTTTCAGTGGAGTGAACAAACGTCTTGTGCTTCACCAACATGCTTCTGAAGCTAAAGGCTCTTTGACAGATGTCACACTTGTAGGGCCTTGCACCTGTGTGCTTGTTCAGATGGTCTTCATAATTGGCCTTCAGAGCAAACGGCTTGCCACAGAACGAGCAGATGAACTTGTAACTCCTCTCTGACTGTGGCTTGTGGGTCTCCATATGTGCTTTGAGAGTAGCACTGCTGTGAACCTTTCTCTGACATATGTAGCAGCTAAATTTAGATGGGAAGTGAATCTCCCTGTGTTTCTGCAGGTATCTAGGGTGGCTGATCTGTTTGTTACATATGTCACAGTTTACAGGACCAGCATCTGAGTGCTTTATCGACATGTGATTCTTCAAGCTCTGATAGTTCATGAAGACCTTGCTGCAAACCTGACACTTAATGGCTTCATCATGCTCCACCCTCTTGTGTTCAAAGATGTCCTCCATTGAGTTACATTGGTATGGACATTTATTACAGGTGTATCTCTTCACTCGTGGAACACTGGCCATTCCAAGATGTACTCTATTAACGTGACCAGTCAAACCATTCTGTGATGAGAATTGCTTCTCACAGGTTTCCTCAGAGCATTTCCAGACCTTAGGCTCTGGCTTTGGCCCGTGCCTTCTCTCAATGTGCTGCTTCAGTGTCTGACCATTGTCAAAATCTCTCTGGCAGACATCACAGCGTGGGGGATCATACACGTGATGGAAAGAGACCAGGTGACTTGTCAGATCTGCAAATGTTTCAGCTTTGAAGTCTTCACACAAGGAGCAGTTTAATTTGACTGTATCAGCAGAACCATCTAAGTCTTTGCCGACATCTTCATCACTGTTATCGTCCATACCATCAGCTTTATTCTTAGGTTTCTTTCTTGGCATCCTGACCTTCCTCATCCCTAACTTGTTCACCATTGGTACTGATGTTGATACATTGGTTGTCTTGAGACTGTTGACAGTACTGTCTGTAATTTTCTGGTCACTACTAGATTGAATACTTACATTATTAACATCCTCGTCCTCATCCAAATCTTCTAGTTCCTGCTCACTATCATCCAGGTATTGCCCATCATCATCACCATCTTCATCATCATCTAATATCTCTTCAAGATCATCATCGTCGATCACCTCTTCCTCTACTACTTCTGTCTGGACTACTTCCTCTTCTATTACATCGTTCTCTATTATAACTTGTTCTGCCGCATTCTCCATTGTAAGTTGGTCTTCCAATGCTTTACGCTTCTTTGCAGCTTTTGTAGGTGAATCTGATCTTTTCCTCTTCGGTGTAGCAATATTACTTCTTGTCAGTCTAGGCATCTCAACTTCCTCTTCAGATTGAGGTTCACTCTCAGATTCATTTTCCGGCTCTTCTTCATTGTCACTCACAGGTTCTTTCTTAATAGAGACTCCACTATTCATTTCAAGATAGTTCTTTCTGATACCTCTGGTGCTGTATCTACCTCGTGGTGACGTGATTGTATCTGTAGCTGGTGTTTCTGTGGCCGCCTTGCTAGTTTTACTGCTACTTGAAGGAGTTTCCTTAGCAGAGCCTGGAGATTTCTTTGGAGGTCGGCCACGCCCTCTCTTTGGAGTTGGACTATCCTTTGATGCCTCTATAATTTGTTTTATTTCAGAATACGGGAATCTGTCATCTGTTCCGTCTGATTTTTTTGAGGATTTTTTCGCTGGTACTTTGAGCTTTGATGAGTTTCTAGGCGTGGATTCTCGCTTAGGTTCTGGGCAGGTTTTCGGGGCACCCCTGCCTTTGAGCATTTTAGCCCGAGCTGTCTGAACAGCTGTTCCTTGAACTGTTTTCCCTTTCTTTTTGGGCTCTTTGTGGAAAGCCTAGAATAAAAGATAAGTATAAATCATTATGATTTGCAAGCTAGGCAATATTGAAGTATCATTAACCCATTACCCATAGCCCTTTTCTAAATTCGAAAACAGTGGACTTCTTAAAGCAGGTTAAAAGTAAAGCAGAATGCGCCTTAACCCTTTGAACCCTAGTCTCGCATTAAGGCGTCCTTTTCAAACAGTGCACATGTGGATATTACACTTTCCTATGCAAACAGTAAAGACCCAGATCAGAGGGCTCCGAATGGAGCCCTCTGATCAGGGTCTTCACTGTTTGTCATAATACCAAACATTGACAAAAACAACCCTTAAAAGTCAGAAATGGACTATACTTAAATGGAATATGGAATTGTCCATTTAAAGTTTCAGGGAGGAAAGAGTTAAGGCGCATTCTGCCTTACTTTCAGCCTGCTTTAAGCTACCATCTGCTAGAATATAGAAAATATTTCTTATGATACATACTTATGACTGTATAAAGTAGAACTATTTTCTTTATTGGAGGAATGAATTAAAGGCGTAAAAAGGTTTATTTATGGGTTATTAGTTAAACCTCTCTAAACTGGACACTTACAATAATATTTTTGTCTCTAAACCTTGTTGGTACCAGGTGGCAGCTTAATGCACTTTAAAAGTAGGGCAGAAAGCTCCAAAAGCGAATCTTCTGCCAAACATTTACCCTGCATTAAGTTAGTAGTCACCTGTTTTTTTCTTTTCTAAGGAGTGTTCGGTTTGGAAAGGTTTTACTGTGTCTGCTTTAACCCATTACCCGTAAATACACCCTTTTACGCCATTAATTAATTCATCCACTGCAGAAAATAGTTTCAATTTATATTAATCATAGGAAATATTTTCTATATTATAGCAGATAATAACTTAAAGCAGGCTGAAAGTAAAACAGAGTGTGCCTTAAGGCGCATTCTGCTTTACTTTCAACCTGCTTTAAGTGGTCACATATCTTCAAAACTAGAAACAGGCTATGGGGTAATGGATTAAATGTTAAGTTTTCAACCTCCGTTTTGTGAAAAGTATCCAACATATTGAAAAGCATCCCACATAACACTCCAAGTGGGGGTTTATAAATTTTGAATGAATTCCTAAATTCCAACTTATATGTCCAATAACTTTGACAATACAAAATTGTCCTACCATATTGATATTGTGTATGAAAGACAAAATGACCAATTTTGCCCCTATAACCTTAACGTCCGTATAAGTACCATAAAAAACCTTTACAATTTCCTCCACATATACACCATTAGCCCAATGGATTCTTCCATGTTTCATATATTGGATTAGTCCATTTTTCATCAAAGGGATGCCTGGTCAAAATTTTCATTTTCATTTTGTTTTATATTGAAATTCCTATAAGCAAACAGTGTAGACTCTGATCAGACGCCGCATAATGCGGCGTCTGATCAGAGTCTACACTGTTTGCTTATGTCCCACATATGGGGTCGTGGGCACAAATGGGATAACTCAAAATTACCACAAAAGCTATATTAGTGGGATATAGGTAATTTGCACATTTACTCATCCAGTCCTAAAACTTAAATGGACAATTCCAATTTCCAAATTAAATCTAGCCCATTTTCTAATCTTTATGGGACCAGGGTGTTGTTATCAATATATCGCAAAATGACAAACAGTGCCGAGTCTTTTCAGAGGGCTCCTGCAGGAGCCCTCTGATCAGGGTCTGCACTGTTTGCTTTGGATATGTGTACTCTTCATCGGTACATTGTTTGTTAATGACGAGTATACTTGTTGCTTTTACTGATTGTGTTAAATTAGGTTATAGGGAAAAATGTAACAGTTTTCAACACACAATTCATAACAAGGTAAAAACAAAAAAAGCATGTTTCCCTGACCTGACAAAACACGAATATTACTTATTTCACAAACAGCATACAATTTCTTAGAACACATTTCATATTTGTGGCTCACATACAGTGAAACCCCTCTGAACCAGAACCTCTAAATACAGGATTTCTCTCTAAACCAGACAAAAACTTTGGTCCCGTTTCCAACCCTTCTTAATTTCAACCTATTACACCATAAATATGTCCTTTTACGTCTTTGGATTATTCTAACACTGAAGAAAAAAGTTTGTACATTCTAGCAGATGATAGCTTAAAGCAGGTTGAAAGTAAAGCAGAATGCGCCTTAAGGCGCATTCTGTTTTACTTTCAACCTGCTTTACCGGTAAATGAAAAGCTATCTTTCATACAAGAATCAAGTCAAAACCCCTCTAAAACTGGAAATCTCTTTAAACCGGACATTTTTGTTGTCCCAACACATGTCCGGTTTAGAGGGGTTTCACTGTATTCATAACCAGCAGCAAGTATTACATTTACTGTCATAATCACAATCATAATTTCAAATAAACCTGCTAATGAAGTGAGGGTTTGGGCATCCTCTCAAGAAAATTTTGAAATTCAATATTGAAAATAGTGAACTTTGACACTTCCAAGTATAAAATTCCTTGTCTTTTACTGACACACCAATTCCCTAACTAATTTCAAAAATCCCTGACTTTTCCCTTACCTTGAAAAATTATTCATTTACCTCCCCCACCCCCTTGCCATGACACACGCACAACACATGCATGCAAATAACGCCATTCTAAAAATGCCTCTGTACAATAAATACACCAATCTCACCTTGACTAGAAGTTTCTTTGCCTCCGACAGTTCCTCTAGGTTTCCTGTCATCAGGTATTGGGTGTCATTCTTCACCAGGGTGACCTTAGTGTTAGTCAGGCCACTGATCTTACCCAGGACAGACTTCACAGCAGTAGGTGACTTCAGAGCTTTCACCAGTTTGTCTGAGACAATGGCTGAACACAAGTCAAATATCTGTAATACAGCAAACAGTACAGTATTATCTGGCAATTTAACCCATTTCCCCATAAATATGCCTGTTGACATCTCTAATTTAATTTAATTTATGATTTTACGTTGCTTTTTAACAGTATTTCAGTCATCGCGACGTCCAGCTAATTACAGGTAGATGAAGATCCCAGAAGCTTTTAATGCACTGTTTCAGACACCCATCGGCAACTGGGTAGAACCACTGACCTTCTGCAAGTATTACAGTATTTAGAATATCAGATTTCTAACTCCCAATTAGGTCAAGGTCAGTTCAAGGTTGGGTGTAATGGGAATGATAAAAAACAACAACTGTAAAAGTATCAGACAATTCTAATGAGTAGTGACACCATAGGGTTTAATGCAGAAATAAAGATTTTAGTTTAAGAAATCCCCCCCCCCCTTTATCTGGTCATGTGGCGCTAATTAGTATATCGATGGTATTAGATCTAGATGTCTTATCTTGAGCAATTTCAATTTTATTTGATGACGTATGTATGTTTGTAAACAGTACAAGATGTGTTTATGTTCTGTTCTGTTGTTAGGAGAACAAATATTACACCACGAACAGTTTGTGACGTAAAAGTTATGTTACACTACTGATCATGTGACTACTATCACGAGTACTGATGTACTAATCAATAAAAGTATGTTCTGTTCTGTAAAACTGTATATTTACCTCTGATTCTGATAGGCTTCTTGTAGGAACAACCTCCTCCTCATCATCGCTAGCTTCCTTCTGTTTCCCAGCTTTCGATCCTGCTTTCTTCTTTCGAGATTTCTCTGGTGATGATTCCACTGATGATCCAAAATCATCTTCATCATCATCGTCATCATCATATTCTCCATCTCCTATCCTGTCTGATATCTCTCTCTTAATCTCTGCAATAGTGTTATTCATTATATCATTCACTACCCTTGACCTGGCTCGTGACCCTCGGAACAACGAGGTCTCAGCCTTGGCCTTCTGTCTCTCCAGCTGTCTTTTGGCATCGTAGGCAATGGCCTGGGCTGTAAGGCGGTCTTCCATGAACTCTACATTCTCAGACAGAGGGCCTGTTTCCTGAGATGTGCTGATTTCCTCAGCGATTGCAGACTCTCCATCAATACCTTCCCTGAAGAGATAATATAAACATATTATGTAAATTATGTATAATATGTAAACATATTTTACATAAACAAGCGTTACAGTGTTCCCTCCCTATACAGTGAAGAATCTGTTATTCTTTCCCAATAAACGCGTTTACGCTAAAACTATTATTTGCAGTGCAAACAGTTTGGAGCCAGATCAGACGCCGGGTAACCCGGCCTCTGATCAGGCTCCAAACTGTTTGCCACCAAGATAAACAAGAATTATCAGAATTGTCCAAAAGTTGTTCTTTTAGACATTTTAGTGCTTTGCGTTTGCGTACGTTTGCGTTTAAACGGGAAAGAATAACAGATTCTCCACTGTAACAGTCCTTCCAACAATGATGCTCTCCTTACAACATGCTTGCCACTGTTCTCCAAACAGTGGCAATTGTGTCTAACACTTTCACTACTGCAATATAGTCAGCTGAAAATTGCTGTCTGCTGTTTTTTCTCAATGTTTTATATTAGTGGACATTTTTATAGAAGAAAATACTAATCAGTGACAAACAGCTTGAATTCTAATCAGACACTGCATTTCGCATTGTTTGTCTGTTTGATCTTGATTCAATCTGTGTGCAAATGTAAGCCAAGTCTTAATTTTCCCTCCCTAAAACTATTCACTATCAACAACAAGTTTAATCTTTGTCATCCATTGGATGTCATTGTAAAGAGAAAGAGAGCACTGTATGTTGGATATACAATAGCCCTTTACTTTATTATTACAGTTTGTTTCTATTTTTGAAGACAGGTGATCACTTAAACCAGGTTGAAAGTCAAGCAGAATGTGCCTTACTACACATTCTGCTTTACTGCCTACTTTAACCCATAGCCTATTTTTAGTTTTGAAGACAGGTGACCTCTTAAAGCCTTAAGGTGCATTCTACTTTACTTTCAGCCTGCTTTAAGTTACCATCTGCTAGACTATAGGAAATATTTCTTATGATACATATCCATGACTGTATAAAAGGTAACTATTTTCTTCAGTGGAGGAATAAATTATAAGTGTTAAAAGGCGTATTTATTGGGTAATGGGTTAAGCAACCGTCTGCTAGGATATATAACATATTTATAGTTCATATTCATGCTTGTATAAACTGGAACTATTTCCTTCAGTGGCTTCAAAAGGTGTATCTATGGGGCAAATTCAATCCTATAGTCAAAGATGCAAATCACCTAAATTGAAAAGAGATTAACCCTTAGCCCGCCAAGCACGACTATAGCTCCATATGCAAACAGCTTGGATCCGGATGAGACGCCGAGTAACTCGGCGTCTCATCCGGATCCAAGCTGTTTGACACTCGGACAACATTTTCAGCAATTTTGAGCAACTTTGACGCACTTTGAAACTTGAAGCAGACGAGAAATATAGCAGACGACAATTTATTTGGCGGGCTAAGGGTTAAGACAGATGGTTGCCCAAAAATTCAAGATGGAAGTAAAGCTGAAATATTCTTTAGGAGCTTTCTGTGCTACTTTCATCCCCATCTATTAGTTGTCATCTGGATTTATCAACATCAAGCCCTGCTGACAAACAGCAGGGCTCCAGATAATAGGGAGTAAAAGGGGACAAATCCAACATTTTCTCACTTATTTCAGCACAAAATCCTATGGTGTTACCACTCATTAGAATCGTCTCTTCGAGACGATTCTAACGAGTGGTGACACCATAGGGTTTAAAGCAGAAACAAAAATTTTAGTTTTTGAAATACTCCCCTTATCTGGAGCTCTGAAACAGTAACCATTTGTAATCTCGTTTCTATTTAAAAATGCCTTTTTACACTTGTTTTATTCTTCCAATATTAAATATTCAATGTTGTGTCGAGCAGCCAAACACAGAGATCCATTAAAGGGTGGATGCTAAGTGCCGAGTCATATACATGCAGAAAGCTGCCATCCATCCTAAACACTGCCCATAGACCTTACTTTGTAGGTTCACTGAAGTAAAGTTCATTTTATTCAATACTGACAACTCATGACACTTACGTTGGCAGCAGATGCTCTCCAAATCTGAACATGTGACAGTTTTTCAAGTGGTCTTCAAACGAGGCCTTGGTGAGGATGATCTTGGCACAGATTGGACAATGGAAATGGTAGCGGGTCTTACACATTGTTCTGTCTATACCGTCACAGAAGTGGAAACATTTTAGTAGACCATACCCTGTAATACAATACCACTGTAATACACTAAACTATTTTCCATGCTGGGTAAATTTTTAGTTTGCAACAATTGTCGTCAGCTTGAATCGACTTGCATTAAAATACATAAATTTGTGCTGTTAACAGAAACCATCAGCATGAAGTAAGTATTATGATCATAACATCTTATTGTCAGTAACAATGACATTGGGTTGTGACCTTTTCCCACACTAAATATTCTCATAAGTCAAAACTGTAACAAGTTTCAATCAAATTATCACTGTGACAAAGTGTCACTTATGAAAAAGCCTTTCTAAGCCTCATTTTTTACTCTTTCGTGGCAAGATTTGATTTGTTTGATTTTTTATGATCTTACGTCGCTTTAAACAGTATTTCAGTCATATCAGGATGTCGTGGCAAGAGAAGAGAAGATAAATCCATCATGTACAGTGAAACCTCTCTGTCACGACCACTAAACTGTGTCAGTTATTAGGTCTTTACAACAAGTGATGGCTTAAGGTAAGGTGACAGCAAAACAGGAAGCTCCTTTAGGAGCTTTCTGTTTTACTGAAGGCTTGCTTTCACAGTCACCTGTCTTTTATGCAATCAATTAACATCAGTTTTAGTGGTCATTATAAAGATTATTTACTGTATTGAGTTAGCTCATGTGAGGAGATGTACCTTTGTAAGTGACCCTCTGTTTCCAGTGGGTGACATAGTGGGCTATCAAATGCTGCCTGTATGTGGGCGTGAAGATGACCTTGGGGCACAGGGGGCAGTGGTATTTGCCGTTACAGCAGCCCTCTGATGTACACTTGACCACTGGAATCTCCTGGAATGACTTCACATGAGAGTAGTGGAGCTGAAAAATCAAAACACAATCACAATGAATTAACAGTAAATAGTGAAAGCTACAAAACAAAAACTTAGAAGACACTGCAAAACAAATGCACACAAATCCAATCCAAAGACTACATGATAAGATTCACAATCCCAAATCTTTATAGCCAGTGTCCAAGATTATAAAGCGTTTGAGCTGAGTCTGAGTGTGTTCTCAAGCATTTGATTGGTCAGATTTGAGCCTAGGCACAAATCTGACTGGTCAATCAAATGCTTGAGAACACACTCAGACTCAACTGAAAAGTTTTATAACCTTGGAGTCAGGGGTTAAAAATCCCACTCGTCCTCTCGTCCTGCATGTTTTTCTCCTTCTTTGTCTATTGTGCAGGGCAAGTGAATTGTTTTTGGTTTACCTTCATTGTCTTTTATTAAAAGGTGCATTTTGCTTTATTTTCAGCCTGCTTTAAATTAAGCTACTATCTTCCGTATACAGAAAATGTTTGTTATAGAACATACTCATGACTGTAATATATTGAACTATTTTCTTCAGAGGAGGAATAAATCAGAGGCGTACAAAGGAGTATTTCTGGGACATAACAAAATGCTTAATAAAGGGAAAATCAGGGCTCCAGATTAGTAAAAAAAAAAAAAAAGTAATATACCAAGTTAAAGTCTACTTTCAGTCCGAATGACCACTAAGCCGACTGTACATATACTCTAGGGAGTTATTTCAACAAATCACACTTATTCACCCATTTCAGCACCAAATTGTTACTACTCATTAGAATCGTCTCTTCGAGATGATTCTAATGAGTAGTGACACCATAGGGTTTAAGTCAGAAATAAAGATTTTCATTTTTGAAAAACTACCTTTATCTTGTGCTCTGGAAAATATCAATAAATGAAACCATTTGGGTGTCACCTGTAAGAGACTGTCATCAATAACGGATGTCATTTCCTCGTCTGGGTCATCTGACAGTGGGTCTGACGGGTCGTCCCTTGCCCTCTGGAGACAGCGCCACAAGTGATTCACTGTCAGACTTCTCTCTTTACACATGGTCTGGCACTGGGGACAGTGGTAGTGTTTGTCTCGGTTCACCTGGTCACAGGTTGACTTCTTACAGATAGGAATCTCAAACCCTGATCACAAACAACAACAACATTTGTTACAATGGATGTCTTAACCCTTTACACCATAGGCTTTTTCTAGATTTGAAGATATGCGACACCATGAAGCAGGTTGAAAATAAAGCAGAATGCACCTCAAGGTGCATTCTGCTTTACTTTTAACCTGATTTAAAGTGCTATCTCTTTGTATAAAAGGTAATACTTCTAATTGTACATGTTCCTGACTGTATATATTTGAACTTTATTCTTTGGCAGAGGTATAAATTAAATGCGCCAAAAGGGTCTTCTATTAGGTAAATGGTTAAAAAGTTATTCAACTCTTTTAACCCTTTCCCCAATAGAAGCGACTTTTAGCGTATTTAATTTATTCCTCCGCTGAAGAAAATAGTTCCAGTTTATACCCTCATGAACATTTACCATAACAAATATTTTATATAGCCTAGCAGATGTTAGTTTAAATCAGGCTGAAAGTAAAGCAGAATGTGCCTTAAGGCACATTCTGCTTTACTTTCAACCTGATTTAAATGATCACCTATCTTTAATGTTAAAAACAGCTTATTGGGTAAAGGGTTAAAACTAAGTAACTAAAGTCGTTCATTATGTTCTCTTGTGGATCTTCATAGTTACCAAAACAATCAGTCTACTTTGAATTCTCAGTAGTTTCATAAATACTGCTCTAAATTAGCAAATACAATAGACCCTGATCAGAGGGTTCCTCATTTTGTATGACCCATAAGCATGTCAATATCTCACCATAGGCATTGATTACATCAGGGAACTTGGAATCTGGTAGAACTAGAAGTCTATCTGGGATTCCCTGTAAAAGAAAACATATTCATAAGCAGTCTTTATATACTCTAGCTGCTTACATGTACAGTAGAACTTCGATGTGTCGAGTTTGAAGGGACCATCAGAAAAAACTCGACACATCGAAGCCTCGACTCATGTTTTACCTTATGCTCCCTCGATTTTTTTCTCAAAAATACTCGATCTCCATATAGCCGACATGTCCGTATGTTACTTGTTGATATCGATGATTTCAAATTAAAAACATTAAAATGCAATTATGTAACGCTCGTATCGCATCCAAACTGGTTGCATATTTACTCATTTTACAAAAACTTCAACTTGAAACGAATCGTCAGGTGAAAATAAGTTTGCCGTAACTCGATTTTCAGAAAATAACAACACAGCGGTATGAACGGAAGTCGCTTTTTATCTGCGCATCGGTTCTTTTACCCAGTCCAGCATATACATTTTCTCGAAACGCTGGAACCAAATTCAGGGGAAACCCTTTTCTTAAAATAGTAACAATATCTCCTTAGAGGGATAATTGCATAACTATTGATGCTACACATTTCGGGATGGGTTCCGCGTGAGTTGTTCTTTGTCTTTACACACACATTTCTCTTCCGGCATAAAAAACATCGACCGATCTACGAATATGCGGTTTATATTTGACTTTACACGAAACTGAATAAGGGCGCTACGATAACGTCCGTGAGGAATAAAATATGGAAAAGAGTAGATGAATTAAGAAATACACAGGGCCGATGACACCATGAGAAGGTGTTGGCCTGTTTGTCCTGGATAATTGGGCAGTCAGGTAATTTTCATTCACGACAATCAATCGAGTAAAGATGGTCAAGGAGGTGTGAAAAACTCGACACGCAAAATTCCAGTCCATCGTACAGTCGAACATCCACACATTAGTAGTGAATTTTGAGTGAAACAGTACGTACGGACCGAGAAAAAAAGTCGATATAGCGAAAAACTCGACTTATAAAAACTCGAGTCAAACGCAGATTTTAAATAAGGTTATATAGGGAGAAAAGTTGGGACTTTAAAAAAAGATCGACACATCGAGAAACTCGACTCTTCGAAGTTCGACACATCGAAGTTCTACTGTATATGAATTTAGCCCTTAGAGTGTCATAATGACAGAAATACCCGCCTAACAGTCGATACCATATTATTGTCTGCTTATATTTTTCATCTGCTTTTGCTTTTAAAATTTGGAATTTTTAGCGTCTTTAGGTACATCGATATGAGTATTTAACAGTTCGGATCCTGATCAGATGCCATGTTACAGTGTCTGAACTGGGTCCAAACTGTTTGTATTTAGTATGTTAGGGATATAGAGCCTAGCAGCTATATGGTTAATGTATCATTTACTTGAGCTTAAATTAGACTTGAAAACTGGTTCATTCAGAAAGGGCCATGCAGATGACCTTTTATTAAATCAGGGCCAATAACTCTTCACAGTCTGATCCTTTTTGGTTAATTTTCTTACATTATTTCAAAATATGGTAAGGATTGGTGGACAAATTGCATTGCAAGAGTGTTAACATGTTGTAGGTGAAGTTTTTTATAAATCAAGGACATAATGAGCCATGTCAACCAAAGTCCAACTGGAACAGCATTTATATTGCTTCTTTGTACAGAGTTCCCTCTCTACAACCGCCCTCCCAACAATGACTCCCTACTAACAATGACCCTAGTCGCTGCTCCCTGAACACTACAATTATGTCCAACCTATTCACAACTGCAATACTGTGTGCTTCAAATTTTCATCTGCTGTTTTTCTTAAGTTACATATGGACATTTTGACATAAAAATACATGTAACTTAAAAACAAGTAACAAACATCTTGAATCCAGATCAGACGCCGCATAATGCGGTGCCTGATCTGGATTCAAGCTGTTTGCAAATGTAAGCCAATTTCCCTCCCTATAATGACTCCCTCAGACAATGCATTCAATCTGTGTCTTCCACTGGGTGACGTTGTAGAGAGGGAGTGCTGTATTAGGCCTGTGGCTGCTAACAACTAGATGAAAGTAAAGCAGACATGAATATCAGTTATTGGAGTGAATTCACATTTGATATACTATACAACATTCTATATTCTATTCCCTGAGAGGCTACAGTAGAGGGACAGTCTTACCATTCGTCTCATATGTCTGAGGAGATGTCTGGCGTAGGCATTGCGCTTGATGATCTGTTGGAAACAGAAGACACAGTGATAGTGGCCAAAGTCTCGCTCCAAACTACAGTCCTGGAAACACTTCACAATCATAAGGTCTGAAAAAACATTACAATTCCTGCATAGTGATTACCCTGTACTGTGACTTATTTTCATGCAAATTAAATGTGACTTCTTACAACTATATCTTATTGTGTGTCCATGAGCAACAGATAAGCTATAGCTAAAAGTAGGCTGAAAGTAAAGTTATAGTTAAGTTTGAATTTTATCCATGAAACTACAGCTTGACTGGGGAGTTGGGAATTCTTGAGCTTCCAGCTCACGTAGTTGAGAAACGAATTAATTGGGCTAAAAGGCACTTCTAAGAGAGGAAAGGGTTAAAGCCAGCAATTTAACAACAATCAGTCTAATTCGCAGAGCTCAGTATTATTATATAACGGGAGTATTTCAAAATCTAAAATCCTTATTTCTGCATTAAACCCTATGGCGTCACTACTTCTTAGAATCGTCTCTTCAAGACGATTACAATGAGCAATAACACATCTATTTGGACGATATGAGTGAGAAAATGTTGATTTGTTCAGTTTACTCCCTCTTATCTACATTTGACAATATTGACTGCTTAGACCTTCTTACCATCATACTGGACTCCATGGGCAAAGTGGGTCATTTCCAGATGGTCCTGTACACGGCCAGCCTTTGCTGGCTTGAAATGGTGAACATCACAGAATGGACAATGCACAAGGCGACAGTTACATTCAATGTCATCACACTTGGTTAGGTTGATGGTACAGCTAGGACCCAGGAAAGTTTGATGTTCTTTCTGTTCAAAAACAATCATGTCAAAGACATAAATAAAGAAACAGGCAATAGGGATGTGTTTAAAGTCAAATAATACCAACCAAATGGAAGATAGTTGACCACTTAAAACAGGTTGAAAGTACAGCAGAATGTACAGAATGCTTTACTTTCAGCCTGCTTTAAGCTATACTCTTCTAGGATCTTAGGGTGCACATTCATGTCTGTATAAAGTGAACTTTTTCCTCGATGGAAAGATTATTTTAAAGGTGCATTTATGGGTTATTGGGTTAAGAGACACATAATTTCTTTTGATATGTGTTTCTATAAGAAATCTACAAAGATTTGTTGACAAACTGTTCAGTCCAATGTTAAACATACAAATGTGACAGATATGCTTAGAATACCCAATTTTTATCATAAAATCGGGTTGTCATTCAAATTTCCTCTTTCAATCTACAAAGTGGCATAAATGATTGATATTGTTTACAAGAACATTCACTATTGGAAAGTTTTACAGAAGCAGTCCAGCGATATTTCGGAAAAATTACATTTGTCTTTCAAATCACATTTTCCATTAACCCTTCTAACCCTAAATATCTCTTATGTGTATTTATAATCCTTTTCGACTCGTCTAGTACAGGATTTTTGAGCCAGTCTACTGTTGCATTTTTGGTACGACAACAAAAACCAATGAAAATATCAAACAGTGCGGACCCTGATCAGAGGGCTCCTATAGGAGCCCTCTGATCAGGGTCTACACTGTTTGCATATGCAATCAGTAATCTTTTCAAAGGGCTGTAGGGTCGAAAGGGTTAACTTAACTTAAAAGGGTTAATTGTCACATTGTATATGTGTTAACCCATTAGCTCATAGCCCGTTTTTAAATTTGAAGATAGGTGACCACTTTTAGCCTGCTTTAAGCTATGATCCGCTAGGAAATTGAAAATATTTTGTATGTTATATATTCATGTTTGTATAAAGTTTAAACTATTTTCCTGAGTGGAGGAATGAAATAGAGGCGTAAAAAGGTGTATCTATGGGGTAATGGGTTAAATGCATAGCTTCATACCCTTTTCCTCTCTCTGACCACCCTGTGTTTCTGTTTAGCTGAGGCATAGCTGTAGGAAAGGTTGCCACCAGAGCCACTGAAGCCATGACTCTCTCCATCTTCTCCATATAGGGTTACTGCCCCTGATTTCATCGTCTTTGATGTCGGCACAGTTTCATTTGCATTTCTGCAATGGCGAAATTAAGGATTCATATTCTACAAGGCTGTTTTCTACAGAAGTGTTACTACATGTATGTTCATCTTAAAAAACCATTAACCAACTACCCCATAAATACGCATTTTTATGCCTTTTGTTTATTCCTCCACTGAAGAAAATTGTTCCAATTTATCCAGTGATGAGTATGTATTACAATAAATATTTTCTTTATTCTGGCAGTTGGTAGCTTGAAGCAGGCTGAAAGTAAAGCAGAATAAGCCTTAAGGCACATGCATGATCTCTAGCACATGTAGTTCCCAAGTTATGGCAAAGGTTAAGTTTAGCATCTTAACCTCTAAATGACCTTGACCTTTTTCATATGTGATCCAAGTTGTAATAAAAAATCCCAAAGTAAAGAGTGTAGACTCGTGTCAAACAGATTCTATAAGAAAACAGAGCAGACCCTGATCCAGCAGCTCTAATTCAGAAGCTGTATGAGCTTGGTCTACAGTGTTTTCAAAAACATTTATATATGTGAATAGCCAAAAAAGTGTCAGATCTATGTAGTAACAATATTTATGAACACTTACAATGGTCTGTTGTAGCCTGGCATATGGCTGTGTTCTGTTGGACCTTGGGTAAAATTCTTGCTCAACTGTATCACTGTGGCAAAACAGCGTAGATGCTTGTTTCTGACTGAACATCGCCAGTGCTTCTTGAACCCATCCACTGAAGCCTACAATTGTAAACAATTCAAAATAATCAGCTGGTCTTAAAATTGAATCAGTGAGTGAGCCATACGGCTGTTTCAACACCTCCTCCCCGAACCTTGTTTTCATTATTCAAAACAGACAGGGGGTTGTTTTACCTTTTACTCTATCGATATGCAATTTTATGCCTTTAATTTATTCCTCAACTGCTAAAAAAATAATTCCCATTTATACAGTCATAAATATGTACCATTAATTTAATATTATATTAATATGTACCATTAATATATAGTTTATAATATTCTAGCAGGTATTAGCTTAAAGCAGGCTGAAAGAAAAGCAGAATGCGCCTCAAGGCGCATTCTGCTTTACGTTCAACCTGCTTTAAGTGGCCACCTGTCAACAAAACTGGTTTGTTTCTATCTATAGCCTAAAGGGTTAAGCTGCCACCTGTTCTAATACTGACTACTAATCCTATTACATCCTGATCACGGCACCAAAATGTCAGATGAATGATAACTCAGTCTGGTAAACTTCTCCAATTACTACTTTAATCACTGTCTTCTTCGTTCATTCTATCTTCTACTCTGACTCTCAAAACATGTTTATAGTGTCTTAAACATCACGTACAAGACATAACGACGTGTGACGTCTTGGCGGTCGCGCCACGACGTCGCTCGGCGTTATGCAATCCCGACAAAATCAATGGTATTTCAATACAAATTTGACTCTTATATTTAAACAAAGACGCTCTCAAGATTCTGATCTGTTCTTACCTTCTTCAGTGTGTAAGTGTAGCCAAGACCATCCTTCAACAGGTCCATACCTGCCTTAGAGCCCCCAATAATCAACTGGTACTCCATACCATCTGAAGCCTTCATTTTATTCACCTTGTTGGTGAAGCCGCCAGTACCTCTGTACATTATAGGGCTGAAAAAATAAGAACAATATAATTATGTTTGTTAAAGAATGTGTTTGTAACCATGGTCTCTAAATGACCTTCACAATTGTCTGATATGACCAAAGTACTGAGCTAATGAGTACACATGCCAAATATGAAGTCTTTATCACATGTATTTCCTAAGTTGAGGCCAAGGTTAATTCAGCTTATTTGACTTCTAAATGACATTGACCTTTGCCGGATATGACCAAAGTTGCTATAAGCTCAAGACTTTCTTGAGTTGAGTTTTAGTATATGTACATGTACTTGCCAAATAAGAAGTCTTTATCATAATTATGCAGTTCCAAATTTATGGCCAAGATTAAAATTGTGAACAGACAGAGCAAAAACATTTTGCCCACAACTAAGTCTGTAGGGGCATAAAAACCCTGGTATTAACTCTTTACAAATATTTTTCCTCAATAGCTTTTCTGAGTGTTTATGACAGATGAGTGCTTAAAGCAATTAGAAGCTTTCTGCTTTACTTTCAATCTGCTTTAAGTGGTCACTTGCCTTGAAAGCTAGAAACAGGCTATGGGCCAAAGGTTTAAGATATAAAGAAATAGGATCTAATAAACATCACATACCTTGCTTCTGTTTTTGAGGTCCTAGCTGGCTTTCTGGTTGTCTGCGACTCATTCTTTGGCGTGGACTGACCAAACATGTGTTCGTGCTTCCTCTTGCCTCGCATAAACACTCCATTTCTCTGGATGACAGCGGCCGGACACCTCAGCCGGTTGTTTCTCACTGAACACCACCAATAGGTGACATTCTTGCTTCCTTTACCTTGCTGTAATAAAGTAACAACATATACAATTGAGTAAAACAGACACTTTCATACATTTTTTCCTTTATGTTTCCACAAAAGCCTATAATGCGACTCAAAGAGATGATTTGTATTTGTAAAGCTTCCGAAACTAACAGACTAGAGGATATATGATTGCAACTAATCAAGGCTAGTCCTGATTACCTCAGGACATGGGGGTTTTTTGGTGCTTTTTTTAAATAATTGTCCAACTGAACAGTCCAAGTTAAAAAAATATTTTTAATTTCAAACAGTGCTTCAGTGTGATAACCCTTTACTCCATGGCATGTTCCTAGCATTGAGGATAGGTGATCACCTATAGCAGGTTGAAAGTAAAGTAGAATGTGCCTTAAGGCACATTCTACTTTACTTTCAGCCTGCTTTTAAGTTACCATCTGCTAGGATATAGAATAGTATTTTCTAAAGATACACATTCATGACTGTATAAACTTGATCAAAGTTCTTCAGTCGAGGATTGAGTAAGATGCGTAAACTGTGTCTCTATGGAGTAAAGGGTTTGAGATACAGGGCTGCCATAAATTGATCATGAAAAATCCTTAAGATTTCACTTTTTTTTATTTTTCGAGCGCGATTACTTAAACCAGGTTGAAAGTAAGGCAGAATGCATCTTAAGGCACATTCTGCTTTACTTTCAGCATGCTTTAAGCTACCATCTGCTAGAATAAAAATGTGAACATTTCGGAAATATCCGGAGGAATTGGCAGGCCTGGAGATATTTACTTTGAGATTGTAGGTAAAGCCCAGACTGTCTATCAGCTTGTCACCACCTCTCCTTGTCCCTCCTCTCACTATCTCATACGTCACTCCACTCTCACTGTAAAGTACAGAACAATGGCACTTAAAAAACAGTTTAGATCCAAATAATGAGTCTCAGATCAAGATACAGTCTCGGGGTTCCAGATAAAGGGGAGTAACCGATCAAATCCAACATTTTTTCACTCATACTGCACCAAATCCTATGGTGTTACTTCTCATTAGAATCGATGATCGAGACGATTCTAATGAGTAGTGACATCATAGGGTTTTAAATAGAAATAAAGATTTTAATTTTTGAAATACTCCCCTTATCTGGATTCCTGCAGTCTGTTTGACATTGGTGTAAAAATAATAAATGTATCTCCGGTCAATATCTATATTCTGAGATCGTGTCTTGGAGATTTTGGTTGATTACTTGTTTTAAAAACAAGGTTAAAAGTTGGAGAAAAATTAGATAGTCCCACATCAAGAGTGACAATTTCTCTGATTAATGAGACCAAGTTTATAAAAATTGGTGGTCAAACAAGATCGCGACATAGGACACAAGTATTAGGTTTATCATACATGGTTAGAAAAAAATTATAACTGTTTTAAATATGAGGTAAAATCCAACTTTCCAAACAGATATCATGAAAAGTTAATTGTTTGATATCTGCACTCATTAGTTCTCTGGATATATCTACCTGTCAGCATAAGTCTCCCGTGTCCCATGGCCCTTTGACGTCTTAGAGGTTGGTTTCTCTGCCATTAGATGACTAGCTAATACTGTCTCTGACACCTCTTCAACTTGAGTCTCTGTCTCAGATGAGGTTGACATGATCCCACGGATGAGTGGTTTAAGTTCTGCCATACTGACAGCTGTGGAGATGACATCCGCCTCAGCAGATGATAGCGTGTATGAGGTCTCTGACCCTTCTCCAGACAGCAACAGCAGGGTGGGCACTTCCTCAGCTGTTGCCATCTTGACAGTTTTTCAAATCTGAAAAAACATATTCATTACAGTGGCTATTCGTTAAAAAGATATTGCAGGGCTGCCATTTCTCCAGATTTTTCCTAAATCTTCAGATTTTTCTCTAGTACATGGTAGCTTAAAGCAGGCTGAAAGTAAAGCAGAATGCGCCTTAAGGCGCGTTCTGCTTTACTTCCAGTCTGCTTTAAGAAGTGTGTCAACAAAACTAGAAACAGGCTATGGGGTAAAGGTACGTAAAATCGCACTTGAAAAATGCAAATTTGGAAATCTTAGGATTTTTTATGTCAACTTATGGCAGCCCTGATATTGTGGTCAATGCAGGGATGCAGATAACTAATAAGACCCTTTCAAGAGCGTGTAAATGGAACGTTTCTAACATTTTCTCCTTTATGTCTCTGCCACACCCTATATTAAGCCACTCCCACTGAGACACACTCAAATAGGACAAAGATATTGACATTCCAGCATTGGATTCCTGTCCTTTATACAGAAGAAGAAGAAGAAGAAGAAGAAGTTCTAATGACATAGGGTTTGGTGGAGATATAAGCGAGTTAGTATTCAAATACCCACTTGTGTCTTGCATTCAATTTGTTTTGAAGCAGCTTCTTAATAAGATAAGTTGACTGATCAGGTCTGAATACAATAAGTAATTTTTTCATCAATGAAAGAGTTAATCCTTATCATTCTTTATATATGTAGATGTCCTTTATTGGACATGTTGTCTGCACAGCTTCTGAAGGTGACCGTTTACTGTTTTCAGTTATTATTCACATAGAGTGATCTAAATGACAATTAGTTTTGATCTGGATGAAATGTAGAAGCACACCATAATCATCTGATTTAGATCCAAACTAAGTACAATACTTCAGAATCTGTCCGCAGGTCTTTTTTCTATTTTCTTAGAAAGTAACTGGCCATTTCTTGTGACATTGACCTGGTCATTTATTTTGACATTAACAAGGTTATGGTTGGTGGCAGACCAATTGCAAAAGTGCTCAAAGAATGGGGGGAAAATTAGGTTTTATTGAAGATTTTATAATGGAATTACAGAGTTGTAGATAAGCTTTGTCTTGGAATTGGGTATCAATACACAGATTTTTAAGGAATAGGGTTTTTATGAAAATTAATTGGGTATTGCATCGGCCACAACCCCATGGTTTCTAATTCATTTGGGTATCCACAGTCCAGAACCCCGTGATTTGTAATATAATTGGTGTATTAGTATCTGTATCTGAAGGAAAATAAACTTGGATTTCCTATCCTTGATTCCTTGTCCTTTCAACAGTGCATTCAGGGTATTATTGTTAACTGTCAAAAAGATTTTCAGTGTTTACCTTACATAGTTCTATATGCAACTTTTGTTTACACACGTTCGACTCAAGTAAAAGTTCAGATGAAAACCCGATGAAATTAAAAAGCAATTGAGTATTTATTTGGTTTTTACGCAATCACTTTAAAAAAATTGGGTTTCCTTTGGCTTTTGTTGGGCACTGTCACCCATTAGTTTTGAAAGAATTGGGTATTTAACCAATTTCAATTGGGTAAGTACTTGGATACCTGTTAATGATCTGCTTATCTAGAACTCTGGAATTATGGACGGTACGGTCCAGGTTTCCTGGTAGCATACTACGTCATTTCTGTCCATGTAGATCGTATGTTTGCGTGAGAGAGAGTTGTAAGACAGGTTCTGAAAGAGGGTGTTGTCACTTTGCACATGCACTTAATCTCCCATCATCCCATCTCCCAGCTTTAACAGCCACGTAAATAATTTACCGCATTAACCCGGCACTCGTATTTTAGATGTATTGGTGTCAACACCTACTTACTAACTATATAGAGTCAACATTTATTAGCATTGCTGCTCACAGGTACTATTTACTATTACATGTAAATCTATTTAATGTGCCATAGCCTGGTAAGTTACCATTTATGTTTAGAGAACTGTTTATTATGGCTGTTACTATTTAGCTTGTTTAACAAGCGACGGAAATCGTGGAATTACTGTATTGACTTAAATATTCATCGTTACCTTTAGGGCGTGTTCGATTATCAGGTCGGAATTTATGGGATTGATGGAATCGAAATCGAATGGTCCGGAATTCAATTCCAGAACTGTTCTATCAGTTCTGTTCAAGGAGGTGGTGTGAGCAGAATTGTGACGTATCATCATGGTTACCGGCTTAAATTTGCCAACGCTTCGACAGCAAACTTATACTAAGCAGTGAACCAGACTACCATATTTGCAAGGGTTCAATTCCGTTTTTATTTGATTTACTACTTCCATGGAATCGTTCCAAAGAGTTCTGGAACTGATAATCGAACACGCCCTATATTATTCCTATTGTTTCAGGCTGTTTTGGATAGAATTAATCACAAATTCATTGAACATGCAGAACGCGTTTACCGTTTATAAAACCCAGGTTACATAATTACTGCAGTAGTCTACGTTTGCAAGAGCGCTTGCTCTCATTTGTCCATCACGACGGGTGCACTGAACAGTTGATTAGACAACAGTTTAAATCCGGTCCATCCTAATATCTCAAACCACCGCAAACCACCTCTAAATACCGCAAACCAAGTCCATTCTAATACCGCAAACCGCTAGTAGTGACGAGACAAACACTGTTGTTCCATGAATATGACGTCATCGTATACAGATGACGTCATTACTTCGTTTTCTTCCATTCTTATACCGCAAACTACTGCAAACCACCCATCCTAAAACCGCAAACCACCCCAACTCCCATCCAAATACCACAATCCACTACAAAACTTCCGTAATCCGTAAATCACTTTCACAAATTGTTTTTTGGATAAACTAAGTAATTTTATTGTTATTCAGTCATATATTTATAAATTCATTAACAATCACCCATAAAAAATAATACAAAATATCCTGTAGCATACAGTGTGGTTTAATAAGGTGTGTGCTTTGTTTATTTAGCACATGGCTTGGAGCTCTCGGCCAATCAGATGCCTAAACAAGGGCCACTATGGCCCTAAATCGCTCACCTGGTACACCATGGCAAACTTGACCTATAGTGACCTAGATTATGACTGGACATGACCCACAATCAACCTTTAGAGTGTAAACAAGATTTTCCTATGATTTGACCTAGTGACCTAGTTTTTGACTTGACATGACCCAGGGTTTTCCCTTGCATTTTGTAAATGAGAGTCCTAAGGACCCTCAAACCTTTCACTTTGAGAGTCCCTCGGAATATTTGGGGGTCCCAAATTAATTTAATTTGTAAATGCATTACAATGTTGACAAATAAATTGCAAAACCTTTGTAAACTGTTTAACAGTGCAAATTTATGATTAATCTCTGATGGTATATGAAGCATACCCCAAAACAGTATCTACATATCTGAGAATTTGCGGGTTTGGAGTAAAATGTGGTCAAAGATTTGAGGGTCCTGGGGACCCTTGGGGTTGGACAAATAGGAGTCCCAGGTGACAGAATTGCGTCCAAGATGCAGGAAACCTGCGTCCGGGAAAACCCTGATGACCCATATTCAAACTTGACCTATATATCAATCAGACAAACATTCTGACCAAGTTTCATCAAGATCCAATGAGATTTGTAGCCTCTAGAGTGTTAACAATATTTTTCTATGATTTAACCTAGTGACCTAGTTTTTGACCGGACATGACCCATATTCGAACTTGACCTAGATATCAATGAGACAAACATTCTGACCAAGTTTAATCAAGATCCAATGAGATTTGTAGCCTCTAGAGTGTTAACAAGGTTTTTCTATGATTTGACCTAGTGACCTAGTTTTTGACCGGACATGCCCCATATTCGAACTTGACCTAGATATCAATGAGACAAGCATTCTGACCAAGTTTCATTAAGATCCAATGAGATTTGTAGCCTCTAGAGTGTTAACAAGGTTTTTCTATGGTTTGACCTAGTGACCTAGTTTTTGACCCAACATGACCCACATTCGAACTTGACCTAGATTTCTACTAGACAAACATTGTGATCAAGTTTCATGAAGATCCAATGAGATTTGTAGCCGGTAGAGTGTTAACGAACAATTGTGAACAGACAGACGGACGGACGGACAGACGACGGACATCCAGCGATCCTAAAAGCTCACCTTGGCACTTCGTGCCAGGTGAGCTAAAAACCTGTGAATATATCGTTTATTTCAACAAACCATGGAATAACTAACAAACTGTTCACTTATTCCTCGCTTCCGTCATCTCAAGGCAATTTGACGTCAAAATTCTAAAAACAGATGAGGTCAGAGGTGAACTGCACACACTTCATGACGTTATATTATGTACAGTGAGACCTAGACTTTAAAGACAATTATTATTACTAATGAATTGTGCTTACATATAGAGCTTCAATAAGCGTTATTTATGTTGGTGTTAAAGCGTGCTTAATGTCTCAAACTTATCATTTGCAATAACCTTTCAATTTTAGTAAAATATTACAAACAAAATGACTTTTTCGTCTAAAACAGAAATCAGAAACGAATGGTTTTCTTGTTTTCCTCGAGCCCAAGCCAGTGCTAAATAGGTTAGACCATGGTTGCGCGCGAATAAACGACAAAGTTCTCGGGGGCTACGCCCCCTCGAACTATATCGTTTATTCGCTTGCAACCATGGTCTAACCTATACATACATGTATTAATGACGTCATTTATTACATAATTTACAAGAAATTCAAAGTTTGCAGTGGTTTGCGGTATTTAGAAGTGGTTTGTGGTATTAAGAGGTTGTTTGCAGTATAAATTACATGTGTTTTGCGGTACTTAGAAGTGGTTTGCGGTAGTTTGTAGTGGTTTGCGGTATTATGAATAGGATGAACTTGGTTTGCGGTATTTAGAGGTAGTTTGCGGTATTAGGATGGACCCGTTTAAATCCCAGGCTTTTTTTTCTATTTGTGTTTTTCCACCAAAGTAGCTACCAGTCATGAGACAACAACAAAATATTTCTCTAAAGCGATAAGTGTTTCTCTTTCTGCCTTATTTCAATAACAATACTTGTGAATAGAAAATGAGGAAGTAAAAACATTCAATAAAGGAAAAGATCATCGTCTAGAAAAACATGCTTTGGACCGATAGCGACCAAAGGCCGAAATACTGCAAATGGCCGAGTTTACGGACCCAAATTGTTTCTTGTCAACATGGCAAGCTTTGGAAAATATATCTTATCTTTTCATAAATTCATTCATTTATTTGCCATGATGATATAGTTTATGTTATTACACTATATTATTCATATAATATTCGTTAAAACTTTGTTTTATTAGCAAACTGTTTGTATTCGTACGAAAACCGTGGGTGGGGAATGGCGTCCGCCAGACGTCTCAACAAATTATTTTAAAAGCGAAAATGAACGAGTATACACTGTTGTCTTACAGATATCGAAGTCTAGATTACAAATCAAAAATCATTTTACCGATCTGCTTCTGCAATTACTGTATCAATGTTGCATCACTCTGTATTTTTCACTTTTTATTTGAATTTTTGGTCGGGTCGATCAGTCCAAGGTAGGATGTGGCGCTTGGTCCGAATGCGCAGCGCCACACGCGGGACGAGTTGCGGAGGGCGAAACAAGGGAAGTAACCATTCACTTCGCGTGACTTTGTGGATACGCTCCCTTACAAATGTACTCTTCAATCTCCAAGAATATGTCAACAAAATGACAATTTTCAGTGTCTACATAATCAACAAAGCCGGGGGCTTGATATACCAACATGATCACAACATTGCGCGCCCTGAAGTAGAGAAGACATTTAGCTACCCACTTGAGTTAACATTGAAGCCATTTGATGATAAAGTAGTGGTTGCTTTTGGAGAAAGGGATGGCATCAAGGGTGAGAATGCCCCTCCCCTTCATTGGCTTCAAGGCCCTTGCATAAAATTTGTAATTCTAACACACCTCGCCCACACCCCTATAACAGCGAAGAAGGACAGTCTCGTTGTTTGAATTCTCAATAAAACACTCATGTGCTGTAACGTTCTATTATACTTCTAACGTGACGTCATATTGCTTTGAAAATGCGTACGCAAAGAAATGTAACCAAAAAAAAGTGTGCAGTTGCTTCGGTGCAAATTAGGGTTAAATAATGTGTTAGAATCGAAATAATAAATTCATACCAGTGTTTTATCTTGCAATCGAACACAGTGGTTGTTGAGATGCTTGTAATTAAACCACTCGGCCTAAAGGCCTTGTGATTAAATTACTACGCATCTCGACTCCTAGTCCTACCAGTGTTCGATTGCACGATAAAACACTGGTATGAATTTATTATATCTTGATTAAATTATGGAATTTTACACTCACAGAATTGCAACCGCGGGCTATATCTCAAATTTCGTGCGGCGCAAACGAGGCTCCGCAAGACTTGATAAGACAGTGGTTTTTTTCTCACCCAATTTGGAACAGGTCCGGTACCCCTCAAATTGAAAATTTTTCTTGCAGGGTTCCCACAGGCTTTAAATTTTGAGGGTGCATGTACCCTCTAGGGCTAATTTTTTGGGGTGCAGACAAATTTCAGAGGGTGCATATGAAACCTTTTTCTGTTTCTTCTATTACAAAGTTAGTTGCGATACCGTAACTGTATTGCGGATTAAGACCGTGGTCTAGAGCTGCAGTACTGCAGCTATTACAAAGTAACAATCCGTTATTCAAACAATGGATACGCACCAGGAATGATCTTTGGAAATTTGTGGTTCCGCCCAGGGTTCGACATTAACTTTTTTTTTCACTAGACATTCGGTCTTGTAGCCTGCAAACATTACTAGACCAGACCAAAAAGTTGGTAGACCAAACAGAAACAACTGAATCTTTGGTTAACTTCAATAATTTCGCAAAACTTTCTCTGTTATTTTTTGCTTTTCATAGCGTGTCTTTGACTCCGCCGTAGCTGTACTCGCCCTTTTCTCTTCCTTTTTCTTACCATTAAAACCGAAGCTGAATAAATCTGACATGATTTGACGTTTAGATGTACACAAACAAAAAAGCGTTCGCTGAATGTCGTACTTATACTTGGCAGAAAAATGGATATTTTCGTTAACAAAACAAAATAATATATCAGAATTGGGATTGATTTAGGTTTCGCACGTAAAAATTGATACAAAATTGTGTTTTAGGTGAAATAATTGCATTGAAGATCTGACATGATTTGACGTTTAGATGTACACAAACAAAAAAGCGTTCGCTGAATGTCGTACTTATACTTGGCAGAAAAATGGATATTTTCGTTAACAAAACAAAATAATATATCAGAATTGGGATTGATTTAGGTTTCGCACGTAAAAATTGATACAAAATTGTGTTTTAGGTGAAATAATTGCATTGAAGATACTTACGACAATCATGGTAGTGAAAAGCGGGGGAAAGTGTAATATCCGGTAACTACCGAGAAATATCGGTTCGCAGAATAAATTGTCATTTTCAATCCCAAAAACTGAGACTGCAGCTACCTTTTCGGATATTGTACCTTTCTAATAAAAAATGATCAATTCTAAAAACATTCAAAACGTAACTGTTATCAACACAATCAGGTGTTTTAAGTAAAGGGCGAGATGATCAATTAATCACACCGATATTTTTCGTAACTGAACCGGATTTTACTCTTCGCCCTAATTACTGCGGGATAGTCACTACTGCTAATTTTAGAACAAGGATTTCCCGACTGCGTGCTTTATTTAGATGCGGAATCTGAGCAAACCTACTTGTCTGAAACCACAGTGGCGAACTGGGTAGGATTTTTAGCTTGAACATAATGATGTCATTTTCTAAATGCGTGAATTTAAAAAAATCATCCTCAGATTTTAACTAGACCATTCGGGTTAGTAACTGCGAGGGATCACTAGACCGAACATCGCCGTTACTAGTGAATGTCTATCGGACGTAGGCCAATGTCGAACCCTGCCGCCGCTAAATTTTTATTTCATTTGTTTCAATGTGTACTGTACATATCTCTCACAATATTTCTTAACCAGGCCGTCAATTGAGACTAAGCCAACATATTTTCAGACTACATGAATGCGTAGGCCTATATGCTAAGACTGTGTCTCATTAAATCAGGCATTGTCCCCAACATTGTTAATAGACGGGATAAAATACATCTGATAACATGTCCAGTTTTTCAACTGTGTTGTCGGATTTCGCATAAAAAAATGATGTCGCTCTTTTGAAGTCGAACGTGACCAGAAATAGACCCATGACCGGACATTTTTTTAATCATTTGTCAGCATTTTTCAAATACATCTTCCTCTAAATAAGTATTGAATTCTTATAAAAACAAAAATTGATAGAAAAAAATAGCGACTTTATTAGGCTCAGAGACGGGAAATCCCACAATCTATTTTAAACCACTAAATCATCGGATTCGCGATGCAGGTGAACCAGGCGCTTTACGTATTAAGAATGATAAGAATTCTTTATTGTCAAGCGCCTGACAGACACTATAAGGAAAATGAAAACAAATCAAAATTGACTCGTCGGACTTTGACTTTTAACTTGTATTTTGTAGTTTGTTAATAAAAATGGTCTTCTTACATCCGATTTCGGCATTATCTGCAACATAAGTCTGTGCGTGCATGCACGTTCAGGGCATTGATTTTATGCGTGATTTTTTAAAATTATGCGTGAATCACGTACATCTGTGCATGAATGGGAACTTTGTCTTGTCGCGTAAACTTCAAATTGGGAAAAAACAAGTAGTGAAATGATGACAAAAAAGAAATTGGGAAGTTTTGTTTTATAATATATGTAGGCCTATATTGATGTAACTTATCAATTAGCAATGATGCAGTTCATATCAACCGGCAATGCTAACACTAGTAACAGAAATTATCTTTTAGGGTCCCTTCTTTGAATTAGGAATGGGTCCAGGTCAAATTGGGAACGGGTCCTTTCCGGGTACCATCCAAATTTTTGATTTGATCCTGAGTTTATTTGTCATCTGCTGCGGGATTAGTCCCAGTAGCTGGGGTAGGCAGCAGGCGGCTAGAGCGTCTAACCCCTGATTTCCATGCTCCTCTGTTCTGTGGGTCTGTGTCACCCATGCCACAGGTGTGCAAGTCATCCTTAATACAGTCTGACCACGATTTTCTTGGTCTTCCTCTACCTCTGGCACCAGGAATGGCCATCTTCGTGATTGAGTTGGTGCAAGTAGTGGAACGCTCGACATGCCCATACCACCTCAGACATCTGGCTCTCAGTGATGCAGTGACTTCTGGTATCCCTAGTTTACCATACAGCGTGTCAGTGTCGACTCCGTCGTCAGGTTTGACGCTGCAGATCCAGCGGGCCATTGCTCTGTCATTTCTACGTAGTTGTTGTAGATCTGAAGTAGATGGTGCCCACGCTTCACTACCATGTAGCATGGCAGAACGGACGCACGCATTGAACACTTTGCCACAGGTTTTTAGGGAAACATGCTTCGACGTCAGTATTGGCAGGAGCTTCTTAAACTTTCCCCAGGCAGTGCAGCATCTGGTGATGATGGCAAGTTCTCAGCCTCCCCCTGCACATAGCGTATCACCCAGGTAGCAGAAGCTGGCCTCAACATCAAGCTGGGAGCCATCAACGACGACCTGGGTAACGGGTCTTCCATCAATTGGATGTGCTTGGTCTAGGCATCTAGGACATACATAGTCCGGAATGCTGGTGATTCTTCCCTTGATGCCACTGCACTTCTTGTGCACCCACAGTTTGCACTGGGTGCACTCTATCGAGTGGAATAATACGCTGTAAGATAATGTTTATCGGTAGTCAGTATGATTAAAGTCTGTTTCGAAGCATTGTTCACGGGTTAATATTCCCGTGAATTGATAGGATTAGGAATGTCTTGATTTTATAACCAAGTCGTTTAAATCCACTAAAATGTCAATAAATACACTTGAGTCGGTAAATTTTCACCCCAGAAATGGCTGACGAGGCAAAAGGTGAAGATGTTGTCACATGACACATACTCTTGCAAAATTCAACCGTCGCAATAGCTCAGATGCACGCCTTTTCAACTTCGCTGAGTTGCAATTCTGTCTTGTATAATTCCGTGATTAAACACTAAAATAACTTCAGATAAGCTGGGTCTCTCACACAAACACTCAAATCGGTATTAAGCAACCATTCGGCACAATTCCCATAACCAGTCTCTTTAATACAGGTGGTTACTATTATTAATAAATGCAACTCTCTGCATGATTTTATCCCCTAATTAGCAATCAGTCTTGTAATTCCCAGATAACCTTGCGTACAGAACATTGCTTAATGCAGGTTTGACTTTTCTCTTCTTTTATTTTCACAAACTTTTTGTGTTGAAAAAGACTGGTAACCAGTGGACGTGGTCCAGTGGTAGCACACTCAACTGCGGAACCAGGGGTCATGAGTTAGATCACCCGCCAGACCAAGTCCTTTGGATGAGACTTTATAAACCGAAGTTGGATGTATCAGTGCTTTACACAGGGCATCCAAAAGAAAGAACTCTGTCGATATTAAATTTTAAAAGTAGGACTTCGCATCCGGGTTTTCCATTGATTCATAAGTTATTAAGTGCATGCTTCATGATTGCACCGTTTTTTTACTGTTTCAAAGTGAGGCTGCTTTGTCAGTGACTGTTATGACTGTGACCTCTAAACGGTAAGGGAATAGAAGGTGAAAATTGAATGGCAAACAGTGTATACCCTGATCAGACTGCTCATGAAGGAGCCATATGATCAGGAACCAAGTCTACACTGTTTGCTCAGGCCATTCTGTTCGATTACTTAGGGTCATTACAGTAAATAATTGTTTGTTTATATCAGTGGGCCACACTCTCCTGGCAATAAATGGTATCTCAGCGGAGGGGAAATTTCTACAAGATGGAAGAGACATCATGGAAGTCATCAATACCGAAGACAATTATCCAATCAGCATCAAATTTGGCAAACCAAAACTGACAACTAATGAAAGAATTATGCTGGCCAGCATGTTTCACTCGTAAGTTCCAAATTTTAAATTCTCTGAATACCATGTAATTACTTTATCGGTTTCTATTGTACAAAAATTATAGTCTTCTAAAAAATATTTAAAAAAAGGTTCAGAGCCTTAATTCTTTCCCCCATAGAAGCCCCTTTAAGAACATTTGATTTATTCATCCACTGAAGAAAATAGTTCTAATTTAGACAATCATAGATATGTACCAAAAGAAATACTTTCTATATCCTATTGGCTTAAGGCAGGCTGAAAGAAAAGCAGAATGCACCTTGAAATAAGGGGCATTATGCTTTACTTTGAACTCGTTTTAAGTGCTCACCTGTATTGCAAAATAGAAACTAGCTATTGGGTAAAGGGTTAATCCTTTACCCCATAGCCTGCATCTAGTTTGAAAGATAGATGACCACTTAAAGCATGTTGAAAGTAAAGCACAGTGCTCCTGTAGGAATATTCTGCTTTACTTTCAACTTTCTCTAAGCTTTCATCTGCTAGGACATTGAAAATATTTCTTATGGTCCATATTCATGGCGGTACATATCAAGTGGAGCTATTTTCTTCATTGGAGGAATATATTAAAGACATAAAAAGGTGCATTTACAGAGTAATGAGTTAATAAGTTTGGATCTTTTGATGAGAATACAAATTGTTTGCCATTTAAGCATGCAACGAAGAGCTATTTCCTGAAAAAACCAAACAGTTTTGCTGTATCCTTGGGTGTTAAAAGAAGTGTTCTACCTATTGTTAACCCATAACCCCATAGCCTGTTTCTAGTTTTAAGAATAGGTGATTACTTAAAACAGGTTGAAAGTAAAGCAGAATGCACCTTAAGGTGCAGTCTGCTTTACTTTCAGCCTGCTTTTAGCTATCATCGGCTCTGATTAAGATAATATGGGTCATTTTCATGACTAAAAAATGGGACTATTTTCTTCAGTGGATGAATAAATTGAATGTGGTAAAATGTGTTTCAATTGGGGGAAAGGGTTAACCAATATTTCAATAAAGAGGGCTAGAATCACTCCATGGCTGTAATGTGAAGGAATGTCAACATGCACTTCTGTGGAGGAAAGGTTTGATGGAAAATTGTATATGCTGTTTTAGATTGTTTGCCATTGGTTCCCAGCTGTCACCAGAGCCCAGGTCATCAGGTATTGAGATGCTGGAAACCGATACATTCAAGCTACACTGTCAACAAACCATGACAGGTACAAAACAGGTTTTACAATTAAAAAATCCTTGAGTGAACATGATGATGAAGGGAAAAGTACTTAGAAAATACATTCATATTCAAAATTAAAATGCATTAACTCTATGAACCCTAGTCATGCATACCGGTATATGCATCATTTGCAAACAGTGTACCTGTGAGGAGTACACTTGTCCTATTCAAACAGTGTAGATCCTGATCAGAGGGCTCCTTATGGAGCACTCTGATCAGGGTCTACACTATTTATCATTTTGACATATATTGTGAAAAACAACCCTAAAATGTCAAAAAAGGACTAGACTAAATTAAAAACTAGAATTGTCCATTTGAGTTTTCAGGGGGAAAAGGATTAACTACATTATGTTTTAATCAGTTCCAGTTTTTTAGCTCACCTGGCACGTAGTACCAAGGTGAGCTTTTAGGATCGCTGGATGTCCGTCGTCTGTCTGTCTGTCTGAGCGCACGAAAGGTCCTTTGTTGGGTAGGGAGAACAATAGATTCCATTCATTCCGTGATTGCCCTATTGTTATTGTTGGGTATTTTAGTGTACTGTTGGGTACTTTTAAACAAAAAATATACCCAACAAATGTCCAACTGTGAGAACGTCCGTCCGTCCGTCCGTCCGTCCGTCCGTCCACAATTGTTCGTTAACACTCTAGCAGGTTCAAATCTCATTGGATCTTGATGAAACTTGGTCACAATGTTTGCCTCAATGAAATCTAGGTCACGTTTGAATGTGGGTCATGTCCGGTCAAAAACTAGGTCACTAGGTCAAATTATCGAAAAACCTTGTTAACACTCTAGAGGCTACAAATTTCATTGGATCTTCATGAAACTTCATCAATATGATTGCCTCAATGAAATATAGGCCAAGTTCGAATGTGGATCATGTCCGGTCAAAAACTAGGTCACTAGGTCAAATCTTCGAAAAACCTTGTTAACACTCTAGAGGCTACAAATTTCATTGGATCTTCATGAAACTTCATCAATATGATTGCCTCAATGAAATCTAGGCCAAGTTCGAATGTGGGTCATGTCAGGTCAAAAACTAGGTCACTAGGTCAAATCTTCGAAAAACCTCGTTAACACTCTAGAGACTACAAATTTCATTGGATCTTCATGAAACTTCATCAATATGATTGCCTCAATGAAATCTAGGCCAAGTTCGAATGTGGGTCATGTCAGGTCAAAAACTAGGTCACTAGGTCAAATCTTCGAAAAACCTCGTTAACACTCTAGAGACTACAAATTTCATTGGATCTTCATGAAACTTCATCAAAATGTTTGCCTCAATGAAATATAGGTCAAGTTTGAATGTGGGTCATATCCGGTCAAAAACTAGGTCACTAGGTCAAATTATCGAAAAACCTTGTTAACACTCTAGAGGCTACAAATTTCATTGGATCTTCATGAAACTTCATCAATATGATTGCCTCAATAAAATCTAGGCCAAGTTCGAATGTGGGTCATGTCAGGTCAAAAACTAGGTCAAATCTTCGAAAAACCTCGTTAACACTCTAGAGACTACAAATTTCATTGGATCTTCATGAAACTTCATCAAAATGTTTGCCTCAATGAAATCTAAGTCAAGTCGAAATGTGGCTTATGTCTTGTCAAAAACTAGGTCAGTAGGTCAAATCATCGAAAAACCTCGTTAACACTCTAGAGACTACAAAATTCATTGAATCTTCATGAAACTTGAACAAAATGTTTGTCTCATTGAAATCAAGGTCAAGTTAAAATGAGGTTCATGCCCGGTCAAAAACTAGGTCACACGGTGTAAATGGTTACATGGTTACCAGGTGAGCGATTTAGGGCCATAGTGGCCCTTGTCTCAATATTTAAGACTGGAAGGAATATAGCTGATAACAGTCATTGTGTCAGGTATCAATATCTTTGTGCACATAACTCCTACTCATGATTTTAGAGTAGATTGATGCTCTTTGAAAACAGTAAAGGAGCTGTATGATCAGGGTCTGTATTCATCTCTATTATAATTTGTCTGACAAAAGTACTGCACTCTTTCCTGGGGAATTTATACTTTTATTTGTCAAAAAGTAAAGATTGGATTCTTGCAGGGCTCCAGATAAGAGGGAGTGAACTAAACAAATCCAAAGTTTTCTTACCCATTTCAGCACTAAATCCTATGGTGTTACTACTCATTAATAGAATCATCTCGAAATAATGAGTAGTAACACAATAGGGTTTAAAGCAGAAATAAAGATTTTAGTTTTTAAAATACTCCCCTTACCTGGAGCCCTTGGGCCCATTTCATAAAACTTCGTACAACAAATGTTGTCGTAAGTCAGATTATAAAAGTCTCAATAATTATTTATTTCGCCACCTAATCCTGTCTTGTGACATCTCTTTGGAATCGTCTTGAAAAGACGATTCCAAAGAGATGTCACAAGACAGGATAAGAAATCAGAAATCAAATGCATTTTAAAGGTTTGACTTACGACAGTTTTTGTCGTACAAAGTTTTATGAAACGGGCCCCTAGACTGTAATGATCTCATTAACCCCTTCATTACCGAGTGGTTTCTGAGCAGACACCTTGTAACGAAGCAGTGACGGTCAGCAATGACCTATTACTGTTGAAACATTTCCAGAGAAGGTGCAAGTATTTGGGTAGGGAAGGGAACCAGCGACCCCTGTGTTACTAATCCATGCGTCTGCTTCTTAACCTATTTCCCCATAGAAGTGACTTTTAGCGTATTTAATTTGTTCCTCTGCTGAAGAAAATAGTTCCAGTTTATACCCTCATGAACAATTACAAAAAAAACAAATATTTTATATAGTCTAGCAGATAGTAGTTTAAAGCAGGCTGATAGTAAAGAAGACTGTGCCTTAAGGCAAATTCTGCATTACTTTCAACTTCCTTTAAGTGATCACTTGTATTTAATGTTATAAACAGGTTATTGGGTAAAGGGTTAAACATGGGAAGTATTGATTTGTTAACCATATAAATGCGTAAACAGTCAAATCTTTGTTAAGCAACCACTAAATGAAGATTCATGGTGATCTTTAAAGAGAGGTGATCGTTTAATGCTCCTATATGAGCCTTTTGTACTATTTTTGTCCTACATTAAGCTGCCACCTGTCATAAAACATTCAACCCAAGTGACGAGTATACATACTCATCATTTACAAACAGTGTTCCTGTAAAGATTACACTTGTCCCATGCAAACGGAGTAGACCGTGATTAGAGGGCTCCTATAGGACTAAGGAGCCCTCTGATCAGGGTCTACACTGTTTGTCATTTTGAAATATATTGTTGAAATCAACCCTAAATAGCCAAAAATGGACTAGACTTATCTTGAAACTGGAATTTTCCATTAAAATTTTCAGGGGTGAATGAGTTAAAACAGCAAAATATATCATCTTTTGAACTGTATGTTTATGTTATTTCATTAAAAGAAAGACTTTAACAGGAGAGTATGTATATTTTACAGGTTTAAAGTTTATTGTGATTGCTGACCCACGACAAGCAGCGGTAGATATACTGTTAAAGAAGCTGTATGAAGTATACTCTGACTTTGCCCTGAAGAATCCCTTTTATTCCTTGGACATGCCAATAAGGTATATTACACTTCAGTTAGAGGGTTGTGTTGATGAGGTTAAAGTAATTCATAATTCAATAAAGCATATACGGAAGTATTGATATTTCTGTATTGAAAAGGTTGCTTACCAGTAATCCTTTACTCCATAGTCTGTTTCTAGTTTTGAAGACAAGTGACTACCCAAAGCAGGTTGAAGTTAAAACAGAATATGCCTTACTGTACATTCTACTTTACTTTCATACTGCTTTAAGGAGTCACCTGTCTTCAAAACTAGAAACAGGCTATGGAGTAACGGATTAACCTGTGTGAGACACCACCTCTGTTATGTAACCAGGGTTCGACATTGGCCTACGTCCGATAGACATTCACTAGTAACGGCGATGTTCGGTCTAGTGATCCCTCGCAGTTACTAACCCGAATGGTCTAGTTAAAATCTGAGGATGATTTTTTTAAATTCACGCATTTAGAAAATGACATCATTATGTTCAAGCTAAAAATCCTACCCAGTTCGCCACTGTGGTTTCAGACACGTAGGTTGCTCAGACCTCAAAACTGTTTCCGCATCTAAATAAAGCACGCAGTCGGGAAATCCTTGTTCTAAAATTAGCAGTAGTAACTATCCCGCAGTAATTAGGGCAATGAGTAAAATCCGGTTCAGTTACGAAAAATATCGGTGTGATTATAATTGATCATCTCGCGCTATACTTAAAACACCTGATTGTGTTGATAACAGTTACGTTTTGAATGTTTTTAGAATTGATCATTTTTAATTAGAAAGGTACAATATCCGAAAAGGTAACTGCAGTCTCAGTTTTTGGGATTGAAAATGACAATTTATTCTGCGAACCGATATTTCTCGGTAGTTACCGGATATTACACTTTCCCACGCTTTTCACTACCATGATTGTCGTAAGTATCTTCAATGCAATTATTTTACCTAAAACACAATTTTGTATCAATTTTTACGTGCGAAACCGAAATCAATCCCAATTCTGATATATTATTTGTTTTGTTAACGAAAATATCCATTTTTCTGCCAAGTATAAGTACGACATTCAGCGAACGCTTTTTTGTTTGTGTACATGGTAACGTCAAATCATGTCAGATTTATTCAGCTTCGGTTTTAATGGTAAGAAAAAGGAAGAGAAAGGGGCGAGTACAGCTACGGCGGAGTCAAAGACACGCTATGAAAAGCAAAAAAGACAGAGAAAGTTTTGCGAAATTATTGAAGTTTACCAAAGATTCAGTTGTTTCTGTTTGGTCTACCAACTTTTTGGTCTGGTCTAGTAATGTTTGCAGGCTACAAGACCGAATGTCTAGTGAAAAAAAAAGTTAATGTCGAACCCTGGTAACTAAAGTGTGTTAACCATTTACCCCATAGCTTTTTTCTACTATTGAAGACATTCTGCTTTACTTTCAGCCTGCTTTAAGCTACCATCTGCTAGGATATAGAAAATATTTCATATGATATGTTATAAATATGTTTAATTTTTTTATGTACCAGCTTCACTGGGCTACCATAAGTTGCTTATAAAAACCACATTTTCAAGCACAATTTTAGGAATCGTACCTTTAGCCCTTTCACTCCCAGGCTCTACAATACTAACAATAATGCAAACAGTTTGAATTTGGATCTAAACTGTTTTACACCAATATCAATGTTTCCTAAGTAAAAGACACATAAAATTCCAAATTTAAAAGTAAGAGCACAGAGTTTTGGGAAAAGCCCACAGGTCTGGAGAAATTAAGAAAAAATTGAAGATTCGGTAAAATCCTGAAAAATGGCAGCCCAGGCCTCATCGTACTCATGTCAATGTATTTCTATTATAGATGTGATCTTTTTGACCAGAATTTGCAAGTTGCCCTAGAACAAGCTGAGAAGCTGGGAATCAGCAATGTGTGAGAGAAACGTTGGTACCCAGCAGAACTACTCAATTTATACCATAAGAAAGATTGGAAAATCTAGTTACCAGAAGGAAAATCCTGTGACAAGGACAGAAAGTTATGTCATGGGTTGCTTTGAAGACAGTAGTTACTGTAGTAACTTCTGTTAAGCATGTTTTAATTCATAAATACGCCTTTTTGCACCTGTAATTTATTCCTCCACTGAAGAAAATTATTCAAATTTATACAGCCGTAAATAGGAACCATAAGAAATATCATTTTTATCCTAGCTGATGGTAGCTTAAAGCAGGGTGAAAGTAAAGCAGAATGTGCTTTAAGGCACAATCTGCTTTACTTTCAACTGCTTTAAGTAGTCTGCTGTCTTCAAAGATAGAAACAGGCTATGGATTAAAAGATTAAGTGGACAATCAATTGAATACCAATTTGCAGTCTTAGAACACAAGTGGTTGCTTAACCTTTTACTCTGTGGCATGTTTATAGCATTGACCATAGTTGATCACTTTATAGCAGGTTGAAAGTAAAGCAGAATGTGCCATAAATACATTCTGCTTTACTTTCAGCCTCCTTTAAGCTATAATCATTTGCTAGAGTATAGACATTTTTCATATGATACATATCCATGACTGTATGAATTGGAACTGTTAACTTCAGTGGAGAAATAAATTAAATGTGTACAAATGTGTATCTATGGAGTAAATTGTTAACCCTTTACCTGATGTCCTGTGTCTAGTATTGAAGATAGTTGACTACTTAAAGCAGGTTGAAAGTAAAGCAGAATGCGCCTTAAGGCGCATTCTGCTTTACTTTCAGCCTTCTTTAAGCTATCCTGTGCTAGAATATAGAAAATATTCCCTATAATATATATGCGTGGCTGATTGAATTGGAACTATTTTCTTCAGCGGAGGAATAAATCATATTCGCTAAAAGGCGCTTCTATGTGGGAAAGGGTTAAAGAGACTGAAAACTAAATGGTGTATTTGTATGATAAAAAGACAATACTACAGATAACAGCAAATGTGTGGCATTTTTGTGCATATCGCATTAACACATTAAACACTAGCAAATAGTATTCTCGTCATTTAAAAAACAGTGTAGAAGCAGTATACCTGTGTAAAGTACATTTTTCAATTTTGACTAAGATGGAGTAGTAGATCTTTCTTTTAAACTTTGCCATACACAATTATAAACAGTTTGTCAGATAATATAGATTATCTTGTAGGCAAGTGGACTAAAACAATGGCTTAATTTTAAGGCTTTTTTTTTTTTACTTCTTCCCAAAGGTATGATCCAGACAGAGCTCTTTTTTTTCTTCTTTGAAGTGTAGTTTTTAACATAAATCCTTTGCTTAACTACAATTTAATACTTAATTGTTTATATACCGGTAGGCATCTGGCATCCGTTGACAAAATAAAAAAAAGTTTTAGTCCAAGTTTGGTTTTCTGTCTCTTTAGTCAGAGCTCCAGATAAGGGGGTATTTCAAAAACTTAAATCTTTATTTCTGCTTAAAACCCTATGCTGTCACTACTCATTAGAATCGTCTCGAAGAGACGATTCTAATGAGTAGTAACATCATAGGATTTGATGCCAAAATAAGTGAGAAATGTTGGATTTGTGCATTTTACTCCCTCTTATCTGGAGCCCTGCTTTACTACAGGATCTTGCTGTATTATTGGTGTCAAATACCAGTCTTGGAGAGAGGTCAACTAAGATTTCTTTACTTTATCTATTTATGAAGTATGTATAATGCCCTGCTGAACCAGTTTTATGACATTGTTCATTTAACCTATTACCCCATAAATATGCCTTTAATTTATTCCTCCTCTGAATAAAATAATTCCAATGTATAAAGTCAGGATTATGCACCACAAGAAAGATTTTTAGCTTGACTATTTCGAAGAATATGGAGAGCTATTACAGTCACCGCTGTGTTGGCGTCGTCGTTCGCGTTGCATGTGAAGGTTTTGGATCAACCTAGAAAATGCCATCCTCTTAAAGCATATATCATTTACGATGCATTTTAATTTTACCATACACATGTTACCTGCCCTCAATCATCCAGGAGGACAATTCTAGATGGTATTTTGGGTGAATTATCTCCCCTTTTGGACTTAGAAATCCACGTTAAGATTTTTAATCAACCTAGAAAATGCCATCCTCTTAAAGCATACATCACTGCAACTAATGTTTTTTATTCAATATCCCCTTTACCTCAAACATCTTACTTGCCCCAGACTAGAGGAGGATAATTCTAGATGGTATTTTGGGTGAATTATCTCTGCTTTTGGACTTAGACATTCACATTAAAAAACGGTTTAGATTTTTGATCAACCTAGAAAATGCCCTTCACTTATACATGTATACATGTACACTTATACAGCATACATGTTTATCACTACAACTAATATTATTATTCAATAAACGCTTCACCTCAAACATATTGTCCTCAACTTTCTGCTTTAAGTCTGTTTTAACCATTTACTCCATAGCCTGTTTCTAGTACTTAAGATAAGTGACCACTTAAGCAGGTTGCAAGTAAAGCAGAATATGTCTTAAGGCACATTCTGCTTTACTTTCAGACTGCTTTAAGTTACCATCTGCCTGAATATAGATAATGTTTCTGATGGTACATATTAAAAGTTGTATAAATTGGATCTATTGTCTTCTGAGGTGGAATGAATTAGATATGTACATAAAAATGTGTATCTATTGAGTGATAGGTTAAAGCAAGATGTCACTCAGGATGTATGAAAAGGAAAGTCTGTGGTAGAAACAGGTTTATATGTGTGTGTGTGAATGGGTTAATTATAAAAGATAGAGGGCTGTAGAGATAGAGAAAAGCGTTGAGAGGAAGGATGGAGAGAGAGAGAAAGAAAGAGAGGGTGTGTTATTAGAAACCTTGGGACCATGTATGAGTTGTTTAAGTATGATGATGATTGATCAGAGGTAAAATAGATAGAAAAAGGCCTCAATAGGACTTATGGAAGGTTTTTGTTGGTCAAAAACCTTTCTGCTTGGCATAAATGAATACTATGGGACAAGTGCAAGATGTTTTGTGGTATGACTTTTTTTATAGCAGTAAAACCTGTCTATTACGACCACAGCATTGTGTTAATTACAAGGTGATTATGACAAGTGACTGCTTAAAGTAAAGTGACAGTAAAACAGAAAGCTCATTTAATAGCTTTCTGTTTTACTGTCAGCTTGCTTCATGCTGTCACCTGTCTTTTAAAGAATCAATTAGCCTTCATTTTAGTGGTTGTAATAGAGAGGTTTTACTGTTTTAGTAATGACAATATTGTGTTTGTGTATGCTTTGTTTAACTCTAAATAAAAAATGAAAAATATAAATGTACATGAAAATTTCATTATTGTTGTATTTAACCCTTAGCCTGCCACTCACGACTATAGCTCCATATGCAAACAGCTTGGATCCGGATGAGACGCCGAGTAACTGGGCGTCTCATCCGGATCCAAGCTGTTTGACACTCTGACAACATTTTCAGCAATTTTGAGCAACTTTGAAGCACTTTGAAACTGGAAGCAGACGAGAAATATAGCAGACGACAATTTATTTGGCGGGCTAAGGGTTAATCCTAAGCCTGTTTTTAAAAAAAATTACTGTTTGAACACTGAGTAATTTCTTAAGTCTGCAACGCGTGTCTACTACTATTTAATTATTAGCATTAAAGAAAATGTCTTTTAATATTAGGGTCTGGGTGTCAAACAGTTTGGATCCTGATGAGATGCTGAGTTATAGTGTAAATGTTTAAGCAAGTTGTCCTCTAGTATAATGTACATGTGTATCGCCATCTTTTCTATTGCTATGCATGTACAATATAAGTGTCATACAGGCCAAAAGGTAAAACAGATTTTTAGTTGAGTCTGAGATAGTTCTCAAGCATTTGATTGGTCAGATTTGAGCTTTTGCTGACCAATCAAATGTTTGAGAAGAATCTCAAACTCAACTCAAAAGCTGATAACATTAGTTATAGTATTTATCCAGGTGAGATGCGAAGTTATTTGGCAACTTGTCTAGATACAAAAAGACAAATTGTTGGCGAAGTTCATCAACATAATTCAATGTATGCTTTTATATAAATTATAGAGAAATTGCAGGGCTCCATGTTATAGGAAGTACATGTAAACATTGTTAAAGTATTTTCTAAATTGTTTTGCCTTATATCTACGCCACACCCTATTGTGTGACTACTCGTCAGGCCCAAAGGTTATAAAGCTTTTGGAGTTGAGTCTGAAATTATTCTCAAGCATTTGATCGGTCAGATTTGAGCTTTTGCAAGCAAAAGCTCAAATCTGACCAATTAAATACTAGAGAACGATCTCAGACTCAAGTCAACAAACTCTTTATAACCTTGGACCCAGAACTGACTAGTAGAGATGATTCTTATAATGCATAGTCTAAGGTTTGGTGCTGACATAAAGATTTTAGATTTCAAACCTTCCCGATATCTGGAGCGCTTAGAAGTGTTAACTCATGTCCTCAGTAGCTATATATGGAAATCCTCTCTAATCCTAGTATGTATAAAGCAGATTACTTCTTAAAGCAGGCTGAAAGTTAAAAAATAAATTTTCGAAATGAGCTTTCTGCTTTATTTTTATCTTGCTTTAAAGCCACTATATTACTCCCACATAAACAGAATCAAACATTTTTCTTACATGAAATTCATGTCACTATCGTAAGCGTTCCATATAAAAAGAAGTAATACGTGGTGATATTTGAAGCAATATTGCTAACGAACAGTGAAATGTGTGGAAACAAGTAATCAAGTTTGTTTATTTTTGAATAGCGACGAAAATTTACGGACATACTCGGTAAAGCTCATTTGCATAATTCTATACAACAAGTCGAGTGCTTTACAACCAAAGAGAGACAACTCCTTTAAGTTTGGCCGTTAAACTGATGCAATGTATGCACATTGTCGCGGCCGAATCAATCACGTGACCTTTATGCGATCGATCGAGAGTTCTCGGAACCAGCCCGTAATCTTATTTGTAAACAAACCCGCTTATAATGTAAACCACCACGATAAGAATTCGACACATTTAGGTAGGATTCTTTACGAAGTGGGTGCATATGTCAGGCTTCTTACACTCGATTTCACTTAGTTTTAATACATAGAAAATGCACACATATAAGAAATTGCGCGTTTTAAACACCAATTTGAGCGGGATTGTGCCTTTAAGTTACCATCTGTTTTGAACAGCATAAATGGATACAGATTTGGCGAATTCTGGGAGGAAGCAGTAAAGGCATTTTATGGCACTGATGTGGGAGAGTGTTAACCCCTTACCCCATAAATACGGTTTTTTATGCCTTTGATTTATTCCTCCACTGAAGAAAATAGTTCCAATTTATACAGTAGTAAATATATATCATAAGAAATATTTTCAATATTCTAGCAGATGGAAGCTTAAAGCAGGTTGAAAGTAAAGGAGAATGTGCCTTAAGGCACATTCTGCTTTACTTTTAACCTGCTTTAAGTGGTCACCCATTTTCAAAACTAGAAACAGGCTATGGGGTAATGGGTTATTTGATACATTTGAAATATTTTCTGTTAAAATAAGACATTATATATGTTGACCTACACTATAAACGGCTCAGATGGTGTGATAAAAATAATTGCTGAATAGACTGAACAGTCAAACCTGTGTTCAGCAGCTACTGCTTGAAGTGGCAAAGTGATTAGAGAGAAGCCAGTTGACTGTTTCTGCATAACAAAAGTTTTTCAGTAGAGACGACTTGTATCACTTACCAATGAACATGTTTTTGCTGATATAATTATGTCTTTTGCAAATAGTTCTGAGAAATCTAAGTACTATAATCACCGGTTACCTTTACAGTGTTCCCTTTCTAGAACAACACCCAATGGGATACAAGGAGTTTGCTCATTGTTGGGAGGGAGTCTTTATAGGGAGGGAAATTGACTTACATTTGCAAATAGTTTGAAATAATCCAGATCAGACGCTGGGTAACACGACATCTGATCTGGATTCAAGCTGTTTGTCCCATATCATTATGTCTCTTTCTGTCAAAATGTCCAATATATGACCTTGAGAAAAACAGCAGAAGAAAATTTTAAGCAGATGATACTTTAGCAGTGGAAAGGTTGGACGTAATTGTTTGGGGGAACTGTGGCAAGCGTTGTCATTAGGAGGGAATCGTTCAGCGGCACGTCGTAGGGAGGGAGCAGTATATTAGATTGGTAACAGATAATTAATTTGCTTAGAAACCTCCGAGGACAAGGAAAGAGTTGTGTCCTTTTTACGCCAAGCAAGCCTTGCCTCAAAGTTAATTTGTTCAGGATTTTTCACTGAAAGTGTTAACCCTTTATCCCCATAAACACATCTTTTTACACCTTTGATTATATTCCTAAAGGAAAATAGTTCTCATCAAGGAAGTTCTGAACAGATATATATAAATAATGGCAACTTAAAGCAGATGCATTCTGCCTTACTTCCAACCCGCTTTAAACCTTTGAACCCTAGTCCCGCATATAGGCGTCCTTTTCAAACAGTATATATGTGAAACGTACACTTGTCCTATGCAAACAGTGAATACCAAGATCAGAGGGCTCCTTACGGAGCCCTCTGATCTGGGTTTTCACTGTTTGTCATAATGCAAAACATTGACAAAAACAACCCTTAAAAGTAAGAAACAAAATAGACTAAAATGGAAACTGGTATTGTCCATTTGAAGTTTCAGGGAGGAAAGAGTTAAGTGGTAACTTGTTTTAGACACTAGAAATAGGCTATAGGGTAATGGGTGACACAAGTATCTCTGTATTATCTTCCAAGGTTACAAGAAGAGATGCACTGTCACCTTTTTATCACGTTTTTACCATTGTGAGTTAACCCTTGTTGTGCTGAATTTGTTGTGTGGATGTTTCCACTTTTGAAAAATGACAGTTTATATTGAGCTGTAGAAATATTTGACACCAAAAAACACGAAGGTAAAACATCGCTGACTTTATTAAAGGGGTGGTTAAGGATTCTCATTTCAGGGTCTACAGTGTTTGTAATATTTACTGGCTTTAATCTAAGAAGGGTTAAAACCATGAGACTTGCAGACTTGACCCTTCAAAAAGTGGAGTGGGGTCAAACTTCAGAACTCTCTTATCATAGTGGTATGATATGGTAAAGGTGTTGACAGAGTTCTATCTTAAAGCACCTGCATAGGGTCAAGATAAGTGAGAACAGTTTATAATCGCGAGATTCCTTGGATCATCAATTCTAAACCCTAGCTTCCCATCATTGTTTTCAGTATTGAAGACAGGTGATTGCTTAAAGTAGTCTGAAGTAAAGTAGAAGGCTTCTTAAGCATTCTTTACGCTACTATTATCTACTAGGATATAAGAATTATTTCTTATGGTGCTTGTTCATGACTATTTAACCCTTTCCCCCATAGAAGTGCCTTTTAGCGAATATGATTTATTCCTCCGCTGAAGAAAATAGTTCCAATTTAATCAGTCATGAATATATAGTATAGGGAATATTTTCTATATTCTAGCACATGATAGCTTAAAGCAGGTTGAAAGTAAAGCAGAATGCGCCTTAATAAGGCGCATTCTGCTTTACTTTCAACCTGCTTTAAGTAGTCGCCTATCTTCAATACTAGAAACAATGCTATCAGGAAAAGGGTTAAATTGGACAAAAATGTTTAGTGGAGGAATATCTGTAACTGTTGCAAACTGTTTAGAATTAAACAATAAGCCACGTGAAAACCTGTATCTTAATTAGATCCAAATTGTTTGATTTTGGTAATATTTCCAAGAAAAAAATGCTGAAAAATAAGAACTCTGAAAATTGTTTCAGACATCAATCTTTTCAGAAAACAATAACATAACAGACTGAAGGTGTCATTAACCCTCTCCTTGGTAGACATCAACCCAAATCACCTATACTGTTACAGCAACTTTCTTTTGTCTTTGTTTCACCCTTTACCCCAAAATACACCTTTTTAGCTCACCTGTACAAAATACAAAGTTATGATGTACACTGGGGATGTTGTCGTTGTCGCTTGCAGCATGAATAGCTTAAATTAAATTAGATCCAAACTGTTTAAAGAAAAAAACGCTGATGAATAAGAATTCTGAAAATTGTTTCAGACATCAAACTTTTCAGAAAACAATAACATAACAGACTGAAGGTGTCATTAACCCTCTCCTTGGTAGACATCAACCCAAATCACCTATACTGTTACAGCAACTTATATACAGGGCTCCAGATAAGGGGAGTATTTCAAAAATTAAAATCTTTATTTCTGCATTAAACCCTATGGTATCACTACTCATTAGAATCGTCTCAAAGAGACGATTGTAATGAATAGTAAGACCAAAGGATTTGGTGCCTAAATGAGAGAAAATGTTGGATTTGTTCAGGTTACCCCCTCTTATCTGGAGCTCTGTTATAAAGGTCTTTGTTTCACCCGCTTTACCCCAAAACACACCTTTTTAGCTCGCTGTACAAATTACAAAGTGATGCTCAGTACACTTGCGATGTCGTCGCTGTCGGTTGCAGCATGGACAGCTTAAACAAATTAAGAAAATGCTCATAAATTCCATGTCCCTTGAGATATTGCATGCTTTCATAATTGGTATGTATGTGTATATGGACAATACCTTTCCATGTACTGTATGCAAATTTTTTGACCACAGTGACCTTGACCTTGACTTTAGGGCCATCATTAAGGTTTTGAGATGTGTGTTTAGGTTTCGAAAAATGCTTATAACTCCTATATGTCCCTTGAGGTATTGCTTTCATATTTGGTATGCATGTGTATATGGACAATACTTTTCCATGCATGCAAAAAGTTTGACCCTTGTGACCTTGACCTCAAACTTAGGGCCTACATCTAGTTTTCAAAATCTTTTTTATAGGCTTAAAAAGATATATTTATTGGGTAATGGGTTAAGCAGTCACCTGCCTGAATGACGATAAACTCATAAAGCAGCAAAAACAAGTACAGTCGAAACTCGATACTTAGAACAGACTAAAATCGACCTTAACAGTATTTCATAAGTTTAATTTCGATAAATCGATATTGCTTAAGTCGAACATACCTGTATTTCAAAGTTAAAACGTGGCTATGCCACGTTTTAACTTTGAAATATGGGTATTTTCGAACTAATTCGAGTTCAAAGTAGTGAGTTTCGACAGTATTCTATTGAATTGGAATAAGAGCAGGTTTACTGTACTATCCCAGCTAATGTATGTCTATGAAATTAACCTGAATTTCTGTCTATATCAGTGCAAAGCGAATCTAGAACATTGTGAGACTTTTGTTAACTCTAGCTACAATGATCTTCCATTTTCTGAAAAACGACCAGTTAACATTCACTTTTAAACGCCAAATTTTTGTCAACAAAATATTTAAAATTATGAAAACATTGCAAAACATTCAGTGACCCTCTGATCTTGGACTATACTGTTTGCAAGGGATGCATTGTAGCGGGCTCGGTATAGAAGCTTAATACACCCAATAGCATAGCACTGCTTAAAGACATTAAGCCAGTCCTTTCATTGATTCCCCCCTCATTGTTTAGTAGGTGTCAAAATACAGGTATATACCGGTATACAGCATGAGAAAAGTTTTCAGGCAATGGCTCAGCTTTGAATAGAGGCCCTTATATAATAGATCTCAATAGATTTTTCAATGGGTTTTACTAACCAAGCTATCAATTATTAGGTGCAGGCCTCACATGAGACGCCTGAATGATTCTGTGCCTAGAAGCTACCACCGTTAGTGCATGCTTTGACTCAAACTATATACCCGGGTAGGTGTTTAAAGTAACCACCCAAGCTTGGTCATGTGATGTCTTTAACCCATTACCTCATAGCTAAAATGTTTCTAGTTTTGAAGACATTTGAACACTTAAAGCATGTTGAAAGTAAAGCAGAATGCGCCTTAATTAACCCATCACCCCATAGCTGGTTTCTACTTTTGAACACATGTGAACACTAAAAGCATGTTGGAAGTAAAGCAGAATGTGCCTTGAGCCTTATCTCCCTGAAACCTGAAATGGACAATTCCAGTTTTCAATTAAGTTTTTTTTACTTTTTAGGGTTGATATTTACAAAATGTTTCAAAATGACAAACAGTGTAGACCCTAATCAGTCTAATTTGTATGCATAGGACACAGGATTTTTATGACTGTATATATTGGAACCTTTTTTTCAGTGGATGAAAAACTTAAATGCACTAAAAGGCCCTTCTATGAGGAAAAGTGTTAAGCTACTCTCTGCTACATGTGCTAAGATATAGTTTCTATATTTCTTATGTTACACTTTTGTGACTGTATAAATTGGAACTACATTTTCTTAAGAGTTGGAATAAATTAAATGTGTATGGAGTAAAGGTTTAATACAGATGTGACTGTATTCGTCTGCCTTATCTCTATCTTATATAAGGCCAGCTGATAGCCTGTTAGACCAGTAGTTAATTCACTGTTGAAGTCTACCAGTTATCATCTAGTCTAACAATGGAGTTGGTACACTGTCTCGCTGTTCTGTGTTGCCTAGCTGGACTTTCCTACGCTGGACCTCTGCATGCATCATGCAAATTGGACTGGTAAGTACTTGTTCTCTCACTGATTAGTGAATGTATTCATATTTAACCCTTTACCCATTTTCTAGTATTGAGGATAGGCGACCACTTAAAGCAGTTTTATAAGTAAAGCAGAATGTGCCTTAAAGCACATTCTGCTTTATTTTCATCCTGCTTTAAGCTACCAGCTGCTAGAATTTAGAAATCATTTCTTGTAATACATATTCAGGACTGTATAAATTGGAACTATTTTCGTCAGTGAAGGAATAAATGAAATGTGCTAAAAGGTGCTTCTATGTGGGAAAGGGTTAACCAATTACCCCATAAATATCCCTTTTTGCGTGACTCACTCGTTTCAGCAACAAATCCTATGGTGTTACTACTCATTAGAATCGTCTCTTTGAGACGATTCTAATGAGTAGTGACACCATAGGGTTTAAAGAAGAAATATAGATTTTAGTTGTCGAAATTCTACCCTTATCTGCAGCCGTTACAAGCTCAACATTGTTCTAGATCCCTGCATACATTGCAGTATGGACATCCATTCGTAGGAGAAGAAGCATTAGAATAAAATTGTGTCTACGTACAAATGTATCAGTGCTTTACACTGGGCATCTAAAAGAACGAGAGAACTCTGTTGATAATAAGAGAAGGGCTTCCGCCCGGGTTCTCTGTATCCGCTCCCCTCTCTCTGGGGCATCCAATTAGCCCATAGATGGCAGAAACAGACATTAACAAACAAAACAAACAAACAAAACAAACAATTTTGTCCAGGGCTTCTTCTCCTACAGTTATTGTCAATTTTGCTGAAACTTTATAGCCATTCTAACTTATTAGAATGCGTGACAAGGCATCTGATCTGGATCCAAACTGTTTGTAAATGTGAACAAAGTCACGCTTAGCATGATAAGGATTAACAATTAAGACTATTTTCTACAATTAACCTATTACCCTATAGCCTGTTTCAAGTATTGAAGATACGTGACCACTTAAAGCAGGTTGAAAGTAAAGCAGAATGAGCCTTAAGGCACATTCTGCTTTACTTTCAGCCTGCTTTAAGTTACCATCTTCTAAAAAATAGAAAAAAAATATAATGAAAATTTTTGTTTTAAAGTATTTTATGAGGTAATGGGTTAATCATCATCATCATCGAATTTTTTATTAACGTGCAGGGGTGGGAGCATTGTCCACAACAGTGGGCTCCCTTCCAGGTAACTGGCTAGCTGCACACATGGCGGTTTTTACACAGGATCTCCAGGCTTTTCTATCATGTGGGTCAACTGCTGCGAGTCCCCATTCTTGGCAGTCTCTTACATTCAGCTCCCTCCATGACATCTTGGGCCTCCCAGGCCCACGCTTTCCTGCAACTTTCATATCTCTGGCCACTTAATAGCTCCAGTGGAGCGTTCAACGTGCCCATACCATCGAAGCCGTCTTTCCCTCAAGATGAGCTCCAAGTCCTCTATGCAAAGTTGCGTTAGCAGTTTCTTGGAACGGACAGTGGTCACATCTTCTGGCTTGACATTGCAAATCTGTCTGATCATGGCCCTGTCGTTAGGCTGCAGGCGCTGGAAGTTTGGCTTGGTCAGAGGCCAGGTTTCACTGGCGTGGAGCATAACACTTCGCACGCACATGCTGTAGATGCGGCCGCGTGTCTTGTATGAGAGGTGGCGTGACGAGAGGACAGGCAGTAGCTCCTTGATTAGTGAAATGTTAAATACATTGCAAAAATGACAAACAGTGCCAACCCTGAGCAAATAGAATAGAAGCTCTCTCATCTGGGTCTACACTATTTGCATAGAACAAAATTAATGTACTCTTTACTGGTACAAATGTCTGTTCATATTAATACATGTATTATTATTATTATTATCATGAATTTACGTCGCTTTTAACAGTTTTTCAGTCATATCGCAACGTACATCAAGCTAAGTACAGGTGGAGGAAGACCCCAGAAGCCCTTTATGCATCGTTTCAGGCACAAATCGTCAACTGGGTAGAGCCACCAGCCTTCCGCAAGCCAGCTGGTTCGAAGGCTTCCCCACATGAAAAATCTAAATACCCAAAGTCTGTTCATAAACTTCTCACTAGGGTTCAGTTGCTTACTATTATGACACTTGTTATTTTATTTAACCCATTACCCTCAAATTAGTCTGTTTCTAGTTTTGAAAACAAGGTACTACTTAAAGCAGGTTGAAAGTAAAGCAGAATGCGCCTTAAGGTGCATTCTGCTTTACTTTCAGCCTGCTTTGAGCTACCATCTGCTAGGATATGGAAATAATTTCTTATGCAGCATATTTATGATGTATAAATTGGAACCATTTTATTCAATGTAGAAAAAATTAAGAGGTGGTAAAAGGCGTATTTATGGGGTAATTGGATAAAGTGTGTGTACAAACCTACACTAAAACCATTCCTATTCTTATTCAGGTCATTTTCCATGGCATGTGATATGGTACAACAGAAGCTAGTTGCTCAGATCAATGCTTGGAACAACGCTGACAACTGCCCTAATGGTGCCGGGGAGAAATGCCTCTACACTGTGAGTATTGTTCAGAATCAGGCAAGGCTCCAGATAAAGGTGGTATATCAGAAACTATTAGTTAGTTACTAAAATCTTTATTTCTGCATTAAACCCTATTGTGTCACTACTCATTAGAATTGTCTCTGGGAGACAATTCTAATGAGTAGTAACACTATAGGATTTGGTGTTAAAATGAGTGAGAAAATGTTGGATTTGTTCAGTTTACTCGCTCTTATCTGGAGCTCTGTCAGGGGGGACCATATTAGCAAGGATAGGTACAATTTAGTGCTAGGATTCCGGGGCCAGTTTCATGATATGCAGTGCCAAGGCTGGGGGCCAGTTTAATGCTATAAAGTGCCAGGAACCAGGGGCCCGTCTTAAGAAATTTTACTTAACAAATATTGATGTGTGACATAGCTTTGGAATCGTATTAAAAAGATAATTCCAAAGAAATGTCACAAGCCAGTATTATCTAGAGAAACAAAAAAACGGTGATTTTTCAAGTTTTGACTTTTGACTGTATTTCATAATTATACATTGTGCAGTAAAACGTAAAAGCTTCATTGAATTGTTTAGAAGACAAGATGAGAGTAAAATAGTGGTCTACATTGTTTAAATAGGACAAGTGTACTGTTCACGAGAACACTGTTGCTTATGACAAGTATACTCTTTCCTAAGGTTGAATGTGTTAACACTTCTGCTATTATGGTTTGGTTTTCAGAGGTTTCGCTGTTCAGTAAAACCTCTCTATTACAACCACTAAATTGTATGAGATATTGAGTGTTAAAGACAGGTAACTGCTTAAAGCAAGGTGAAAGTTAAACAGAAAGCTCCTTTAGGAGCTTTCTGTTTTAATGTCACCATGCTTTGAGCTGTCACCTGTCTTTTATTAAACCAATAAGCCTTAATTTTAGTGACCGTAATAGAGAGGTTATTCTGTATACCTTTGATAGTTATTGTTTTCTTTTCTTGCTGCAGCTTAAAGCGACTCGCAACCAGATGGTGCATTAAAAATAGTAATTTGTAAATATGTGTCAAACGCTTATATAAATGGTAAAGAATTAGTTTAGGATGAGAAATTCTGTTTAAAAAAATGTATTTCAATAAAAAAAAATATTGGTCTCTGGTGGGATTCGAACCCGGGGCCCGGCATTGGCGGACAGAAGGCAAAATAGGGGAAACCGCTTAGACCAATGGACCACGGAACTATCCGTTTATCTCGGATCGATTTAACGTATTTCAATGTGTAGCCATCGAAAGTGCATACAACTTCGTAATTCGGCTCGTGTTTATGTCTGAGCCCGTGTAGAGAAGCAACAACAACAACTATACCGTCTACTAGTCGGTATAGAAAAACGATGGAAAATATCTAAAAATCTAAGATTCGGTGACGATTCTTGAGACTTTTTTTGGACTGATCATATTTTTTTAATGTCAGAAGCCAAATAATGCCACAAAGTTGCTTTTATTTGAGTATTTTATTTTATTTTGACAAGTACACCATCCGGTTGCGAGTCCCTTTAAATCTCAGCATTCAGGTGTAGTAACATTTGAGCTGTCACCTGTTTTCTATAAAATCAATTAGCCTTAATTTTATTGAGCTTAATAGAGAGGTTATACTGTTGATCTTTGAGAGTTATTGTTTCCTGTCCTTGTTGCAGCTTAAATCTCAGCATACCGGTGTAGTGTCATTTGTCCATGAGACCCCAAAGAAGCACTACAAGGACGATGTCAAGTTCACATTTACCCAGGGTGCAACTGCCGACAGCTGTAAAGTCCATGTACGTATCCCAAAACCCTGTACATACACAAAATAGTCAGTAGCATGCGAGAACTCATAATGCTTTCCTACTTTAACCAATTACAAACAGCCTATTTCTAGTTTTGAAAACAGATGATCCCTTTAAAGCAAGTTGAAAGTAAAGCAGAATGCACCTTAAGGTGCATTCTGCTTTACTTTCAGCCAGCTTTAAGCTTCCGTCTGCTAGGCTGTAAGAAATATTTCTTATGGCACAAATTTATTACTACCATTCCTTAGAATATACAGTCGACCTTTGATGTCTCGAACTGGCTTAACTCGAACTATCCGATAGTTTGACACATTAACTGCATTATTTCATGCCTGGTTAAGTCGAACATACCCATATTTCAAAGTTAAATCATGGCTAAGCCACATTTTAACATTGAAAACGGGTATGTTCGAGTTAACCGAGTTCAAGAAATCGAAGTTTGACTGTAAATAAGATTTCTTTTGATCATATTCAATTTCTGCAGAAGAGAAATACATGTAGAGGCGTACAAAGGCATATGTGATGGGTTAAACAAAATGATGGCAATATAAAACCCAAGAGATTTTCATGAACAAAAATGAATTTCTTCTTTTAGGTGTAACTTCACCAATACCAATCGGTAATTAGATTGTTAAATTGGTCTCAATTTTGAATAAACTCTTTGAGTCCTAGTGATGAGTAGAACCTGTGTAAACTTGTCTTATGCCAACGGTGTAGACCCAGCTCAGAGGGCTCTTAAAAAAGACCTCTGATCAGTCTCCACAGTGTTTGTCATTTTGCAATATACAGTGAAACCCCTCTAAACCGGACATGTGTGGGGACAACATAAATGTCCGGTTTAAAGGGGTTTCCGGTTTGGAGGGGTTTTAACCCAATTGAGCCCATAGTATGTTTCTAGTATGGAAGATAGCTGACCGCTTAAAGCAGGTTAAAAGTAAAGCAGAATGCGCCTTAGGCGCATTCTGCTTTACTTTCAACCTGCTTTAATCTATCATCTGCCAGAATGTATAAAGTGGAACTCTTTTCTTCAGCATATAAATAAACCAAAGACGTGAAAATAAGAGTTTGAAACGGGACCAACGTTTTTTTCCGGTTTAGAGAGAATTCCGGTATTTAGAGGTTCCGGTTTAGAGGGGTTTCACTGTATTGCAATAAACACGTCTAGTCCACCATTCCAATAATGCATGATAAGACTTAGTGGTGTCTGGTATTATTGATAGATAGATAGAGATAATAAAAAATCGAAAAGATTCATTTAGACACTGGACTTGTACATTAAAGTTTCAGGGTTGAACAAGTTAAAAAAACAACTTGTTTTTTAATAATAATTGGACAGGAAAAAAATATTGATTTTTTTGTGATTCATCAATTAACCCATTACCCTGTAGCTAGTTTGTGAAGACAGGTTACCACTTAAAGCAGATTGACACAATAAAGCAGAATGCACCTTAAGAAGCTACCATCTAGGATAAAGATAATATTTCTAATGGTGCATACATGGCTGTATAAAATGGATCTATTTGCTTCAGTGGAGGAATAATTTAAAGGTATAAAAGGGTGTATTTGTAGGGTAATGGGTTAATCATGACAACACTACTTTTAGGGTTATTCTACATCTGAGACCTGGTACGCTGTCCTAGACTATGGCACCAACTACTGCAACATGAGGAACCTCGTTACAGGTGAGAACATGCACAGTGTTAAATACGTTTTCCTTAAATGGAATTTCATTTAAAAAGCTTCAGTAGAACAGGTGTTATAGTAAAATATTAACTCATTCGTCCCTGGAACTTTTAATGGACAATTCCATAGTCCAATTAAGTCTAGTCCATTTTTGACTAACTAGGGTTGATTTTAACAATATCTTACAAAATGACAAACAGTTAAGACCCTGATCAGAGGGCTCCTGCAGGAGCCCTCTGATCAGGGTCTTCACTGTTTGCATAGGACAAGTTTACTCCTTAGAAGTACACTGCTTGAGCATGACGAGTATACTCGTCGCTGAGTTGAATGTGTTAAAGTGTGTGACGAAAAAAATGTGATGGTCGGACAGACAGACATTCAACAGTAAACAATTCCTAAGTGTCATCTCTGCCTACACTAAAACTGAGTAAACTTTTTTTTAAAGTTATCTACCATCAATTACATGTACCAGTATGTTTAAGAATTTGTTAAAATATTTTTTGGAGGCTCAAACTTATACAAAAAAATGTTTCTTATGCGGAAAATATTTTAATCCTTTCACTCTCTATGACACTTTAAAGTGTGTTTGCAAACAGTTTGGGTCCTGATCAGACGCCTCGTAAACTGTTTGACACTCTTATCAATATCTATTAAGTCACACAACCGTAAATCTATATTTGAAACATGTCTTGCAGACAACAATAATGAAGCAGACAACAATAAATTGGTGAAGGGGTAAAAGTCTCCCGAATAATTTGAGCATGAAAGGGCTAAAGGCATCCAATGGTGCTTAACCCATTACCCCATAAATACGCCTAAAAACTTTAATTTCTTCCTCCATTCAAGAAAAACCTGCAATTTATACAGTCATGAATATGTATCACAATAAATATTTTCTTTATTCTAGCAGATGGTAGCTTGAAGCAGGCTGAAAGTTAAGCAAAATGCGCCTTAAGGCGCATTCTGCTTTACTTTCAACCTGCTTTAAGTAGTCACCTATTTTCAAAATTAGAAACGGGCTATGGGGTAATGGGTTAAGCAAAGAGAGGGTTAATTTTGAGTTCAATGATTGGCCACAGCCAGACAAAAGTGTCATGTGATACATCTCTCTATTACAGGTTCTGGTCTCCACCAATCAACTGGATTCAGCGAGTCTGTCAGCGACAGTCACTGTACCCAGTACAGCTCAGCCAACTGTGACAAATACTAGACATTATAAAACTTCACAGTTCATACCCTAGTTGCTTTCTTATATAGTCAATCTTGTATTCAGCGACCACTCAGTAAAAGAATATGTGGTAATATTAAATACAGGTGGTTGCTTAACCCATTACCCCATAAATACACAGGCCCTTTTATGTCTTTAATTAATGCCTCCACTGAAGAAAATATTTTCAATTTATACAGTCACAAATAAAATTCATAAGAAATATTCTCTTTTTTCTAGTAGATAATAGCTTGAAGCAGGCTTTCAGTGGTCACATATCTTCAAAATTAGAAACAGGCTATAGGGTTATAGGTTAATGAAAGATAAAAAATATGACAGAAAGCTCCAATAGGAGCTTTCAGAATCATTTTTATCCTGCATTATACAGTCATCTGTAGTCAAAGATCTCTGTGCTGCATCAATGAACCCTTTATGCCTGTTTCTAGTTTTAAAGACAGATGACCACTTTATTTTCAACCCTGCTTTAACCCTTTAACCCATAGAAAATGAGCTTTTAGCGCATTTTATTTCTTCCTCCACAGGAGAAAATAGTTCCATTTTATACAGTCATAAATATGTATTTTCTTTATCTCAATAGATTGTAGCTTAAAGCAGGTTGAAAGTAAAGCAGAATGTGCCTTAAGGCGCATTCTGCTTTACTTTCAGTTTGCTCTAATTTGCTCTAATTAAGCTATCATTTTGCTAGAAATAGAAATTATTTCTTATGATATACAATGTATATTAAGGCACATTCTGCTTTACTTTCAACCTGCTTTAAGTTGTCCCCTATTTTCAATACCAGAAACAGACTATGGGGTAAAGGGTTAAGCTCAAAACTGGTCAGATACTGGAAATGCAATCTGTGTTTAACGTTCAAACGAGAGTGCTGAATTGCCACATTTTGGAAAAATACCCATTTTGGAAAAATAACAAAGGACAATAACTCTAAAAATTACCAATCAATAATTGCAGTAACTGTTTGAGCTACTGTGGTAATGAGTATACCTAATAAGTACGGTACCGTGCAAAAAGTATTCGTTAAAATGGCGTCGTGACGTCGCGATAATTAAGCTTGCGCGATTTTCCTCCCCTTTCATATTGAGTTAAAAATAACAAAACATGTAAAATTTTAGATTTATAAATAGTTTGATTCCTTGAAAATGGTATGACGTAAGAGTGGTTGTAATATACACGTCATTTATGTTTGTTTTGTTGTTGAATCAAAATAGGATGGAAAGGATCAGAATTGAGAAGTGACATGGAAAAACGTAGCCGTAAATATGTTTTTAAATGGATTTCGAATCGCAGAAACCTAACGATGATTATAGAGACCTTAAAGTACAGTATTCTCTTTTTTGAATGAATTCAAGACAACTGAATCGATTGAAAATCTTCCTATATCACGGAGACCTCGCGTGGGGGGTGAAAATGAGTGTCTGACAGTTGAGCGGACCGTGGAGACCAACCACAGAGATTCGATGACAGCTATAACCTGTAAGTTTAAACGGTATTAGAATAGCAGTAAAATATAGAAAAATCTTCGAAGATTATCTTTGGCCTATTGTAGCAAGACATTTCCCGACCCTTTTAAATTTATTTCAGGATTATAACGTCCCGGTGCATTGTGCGGGTATGATCTCGGTTTACAAGGTTCAAAATAATACAAAAACAATTTCTTGGCCAGCACAATCACCTGATCTGAACATTATTGAAATTATCTAGCTGTATATTAAGAGAAATCTGTCGTGCAGAGTGAATTTCATAAATAGCAATCAGGATTTGTACGATGAAAATTTTCGTATCGGGACTGAAATCCCACCATCCTATGTTCAAAACCTCTCCATGTCTACTTCCCGTAGGATAATGCAGGTTATAACATTCAAAGGACATGTGACTTAGTATTTAGGTAAGAGAAATCAAGTTTATGTGTTCGTTTCTGTTAGAGTTTCTGTTATAAAAGCTTTGAAACACCCACTAATTATCCCGACCAAATCCAATATGGCCGCCATTTAACGAATACTTTTTGCACGGTACTGTATATCTCATTCACTCCAGAATTTTTTTAATGGAAAAGTCCAGTTTTCCAATAGGTATAGCCCATTTTTGACTATTTAATAATTTTATTGCCGTTTTCTGCCATACTTTGCAATGTGACAAGTTCAAACCCTAATCAAAGGGGAGACCTCTGATCTGGGACTACCCTGTTTGTATTGAACATGTGCACTCTTTACAGGTTTACTGTTTGTGAAACACAGGGTTGAATGAGTTAAAAAAGAAATCTGTAAAAACAAGAATGCGCGTTCAATAAACACTTATGCCCTCGGTGGCATCCTTGACAATATATTCTGAATTTTTTCTAAGTCTAAATTAGGTCAAAATCAAGGTTTGGTAATATGGGTGGATTGGTAGTGATCCAAGGCAACAACTGTATAAGTATCAAAGCATTGTAGTCAGTTATGCTGATGCTAGACGAAACGGTAAAATCTAGTTAACCAAGATATAGCCCATTTAAAATATTCTAAGTCCAAATTAGGTCACGGTCAAGGTCAAAATCAAGGTTGTGTGATATTGGTGGATAGGGAATGGTCCAAGGCAACAACTGTATATATATCCAAGCATTTGAGTAAACGGTGTTGATGCTAGACGAAACAGTAAAATCTACTTAACCTGTTAAGGACGGATGCACGGACGGACAGGACGATTACTATATGCCTCCGCATCTATAGATGCAGGGGGCATAATAACTACTTAACCCTTTCCCCAATAGAAGCGCCTTTTAGCGTGTTTTATTTATTCATCCGCTGAAGAAAATAGTTCCAATTTAATCAGTTATGAAGATATATGATAGGGAATATTTTCTATATTCTAGCATATGATAGCTTAAAGCAGGCTGAAAGTAAAGCAGAATGTGCCTTAAGGCACATTCTGCTTTACTTTCAACCTGCTTTAAGAAGTCACCTATCTTCAATACTAGAAATAGACTATCAGGTAAAGGTATTGAGCTGACACCTTTTGTGCTTACCTGTGGACTCATGTGATACCTGTAACATATCTTGTCCTTTGACAGACTAAGTAAGGGGTAATCGAAATATCAACTAAGGAATTTAGTTTCTCATTTATTGCACATTTCTACACATCCATTCAGAGCAACTGTCTATAAAATATATGAAAACTGTTCTTCAGGGCTGCCATTTCTCCGGATTTTTCCTAAATCTTGGGATTTTTTTTCAGTACATGGTAGCTTAAAGCAGGCTGAAAGTAAAGCAGAATGCGCCTTAATGCGCATTCTGCTTTACTCACAGCCTGCTTTAGGTAGTCGCATGTCAACAACACAAGAAACAGGCTAAGGGGTAAAGGTACGATTCTTTAAATCACACTTGAAAAATGCAAAATTGGAAATCTTAGGAATTTTCATGTCAACTTATGGCAGCCCTGGTTCTTTGGTGCTAACCATGTACTACATGTAATTAGCATAAATTTACAAATAAATTACAATGAATCATGATCTATATACCAATAGCGTTGTACGCTTTGAAAGAACAATCGGCTGTCAAATGTGTGACAATCTATAATTAAAAGAATAAGCTTCAATAAAGAGCTTTTGTCTACAAAATATTTAAAAGAATACGGATTACCAATATGTAAAATGGTGCAAGCCACAATTAGAGGACTCCTACAGGTTCTGGGTCTTTTCTGGCCATCACTATATGGGTTAACTCTTTCCCCTATAGAAGCCCCTTTTTAATTTCCAAAATGACAAACAGTGTAGACCCAGATCAGAGGGCTCCTTTAGGAGTCCTCTGATCAGGGTCTACATTGTTTGAATGGGATAATAATCCTCACAGGTACACTGTTTGTGAATGATGTGTATACCCTTTGACAGGATTGATTGAGTTAATTGAGTAACCACTTAACCCTTTGAAGTCTAGTCCCGCATATAGGCGTCCTTTTCAAACAGTGTACATGTGAGTCGTACACTTGTCCTGTGCAAACAGTGAAGACCCAGATCAGAGGGCTCCGAAAGGAGCCCTCTGATCAGGGTCTTCACTGTTTGTCATAATGCCAATCATTAACAAAAACAACCCTTAAAAGTCAGAAATGGACTACACTAAAATGGAAACTGGAATTGTCCATTTAAAGTTTCAGGGAGGAAAGAGTTAACAGAAGATTGGCTGTATCAGATTGGAAAGTAATGTAGTACTATTTCAAGGTTGATAGTTTCATCTGAATGTGTGCTGTAATTGGAATGTTCTCTGTTGAAGACAAATGGAAAAGAAAGTGTTTAACTCATTACCCTATAAGTACACCTTTTAAAGCCCCTTTTTATTGTTACATTGAAGAAAATAGTTCAATTCTATGGTCATAAATATGTATCACGATAATTTTTTCTCCTACCATATGGTAGCTTAAAGCAGGCTGTAAATAAAGCAGAATGTGCCTTAAGGTGCATTTTGTTTTACTTTCAACCTGCTTTAAATGATCACCTATCTTCAATACTAGACACAGGCTAAGGGATAATGGGTTAAGCCAGATTAAATAAAGGCATTACCCAAAAGGTATGGTCAAACCAAACAATTACTAAATTGAGTACGGTATAACTATATACTAAGATATTCAGTTGCAAAAAGGACAGCTACCTGGTTTAAATCTTTCGACAACATGGACCTGTTTAAAATATACTCATTACATTTGCAAACAGTGAAGACCCAGATCAGAAGCTCCTATAGGAGCTTTCTGATTTGAGTCCACACTGTTTGCTAATTAAGACCAGTATTTATTAAGATACCCAGATTTCCAAGTAGACTGGTTCATGCATTGGTAACTACATCGGCAAAAAATTTCAGTCATATGACGGATTCCATATTTTGTGGAGCTCCATGGGTAATGTCTGAGATTTTACCAAAAGATCCACAAGGGCACCGAATAACCCAAAACAGGTACTATGTGTTGAAAGAGTAAAGAGTTATTTCTAAGTCTAATAAACAAATTACTGACAATAGAAAAACCTGTACCCGGAGGCCACTCAATAATTAAGCAAATATATCTTACAGACATGTATTGCTTTACCCCATAGTCCGTTTCTTGTTTTGAAAAAAGGTGACCGCTTAAAGCAGGTTGAAAGTAAAGCAGAATGTGCCTTAAGGCACATTCTGCTTTACTTTCAGCCTGCTTTAAGCTACATCTACAAGAAAATAGAAAAGATTTCTTCTGATAAATATTCAAAATTGTATAATTTGGAACTATTTTTGTCATTGAAAAATTAAAGGCGTATTTATGGGGTAATGGGTTAAAGAGGACAATGGCAATGCAGAAATCTTTCACTGCTGTCATGCATTGAGCACCCTCCTCTGAGTGGCCGCTGAACACAGATTCTGTAATATATGCAAAGTGCATTCAAATTATTCCTCCGCTGAAGAAAATAGTTCCAATTCATACAGTCATTAATATGAATCATAAGGAATATTTTCTTTATTCTAGCAAGTGGCAACTTAAAGCAGGTTGAAAGTAAAGTAGAATGCACCTTAAGGCGCATTCTGCTTTACTTTCAATCTGCTTTAAGTGGTTACCTGTCTTCAAAACTAAAACTGGCTATTGGGTAAAGGGTTAAGACCACTAAATTGGGTTAATAACCAGGTGTTTACGACAGGCTACTGCTTAAAGCAGGGTGAACATAAAACATGAAGCTGTTTTACACTCACCTTGAACTGTCATCGGTCTTTTATGCAGTGAATAAGATTTCTTTTTAGTGCTTGTAATATATGCCGTAAAACCTCTCTATTAAGACCACTAAATTGTGTTAATAACCAGGTGTTTACAACAAGCTAGTACTGCTTAAAGAAGGGTGAACATAAAACAAAAAGCTGTTTTACACTCACCTTAGACTGTCATCGGTCTTTTATGCAGTGAATAAGCTTTCTTTTTAGTGCTTGTAATAGATAGGTTTTACTGTAAAGAAAGTTCACCTTTTTGAAAAAAGTGTTCATCTTAAACAGCCTTTTGCAAAAGTCAAAAAACAAAGATGAATTGATTTTATTTTATCAAGACATGAGGTCACTATCAGTGTCATAGTATGTTCTCTGTATTCTCAAGCTGCTGTTTTATCAGGCCAAGCCAAGGCAGATAATCATCACTGAATCCACTGACAGGGGAGATAACCATCACTGACAACATCTACACAACACAGCTAGGATAGGTACGGCTGTCAGAAAGGGTCTGATGGAAACTTTACTGTTGGGCTCAGGTCACTGAAGTAGCTATGCTGCAAGCCCTCATCTGCCGACAGTCGCCCATTTGGATTGCACACTAACAGTCTCTGAAAAATGTTATAATGAACATACTTTAACCCATTACCCCATAGCATGTTTCTAATTTTGAAGACATGTGACCGCTTAAAGCTGGTTGAAAGTAAAGTTGATCAACGAGGTACGCTTATGTACAAGTTGAAATAAAGATTCTGTTCTGTTCTGATATAATATCCTATTTGGGGAATGTTCAATGGCAAGCATTGTTGTACGGAGGGAATCATTGTTTGCAGGGTTGTTGTTGGGAGGAAGCACTGAACACTGTCTTTTGCAGACACTCAAAAAAAGGTGAATGCAGGGATCCAAAAGTACTTTTCTATTTTAACTACACTTAGTCATCAATACACATTACCAGTTGACAGTGCGATACAGAGTGATGTATTTAGCTCGAGACGTTTTTGGCGGAAATAGCCGATCTGACGAGCGCCTTGGCGAGACTTTGATCAGTTGTTTCCGCTGAAAACGTCGAGAGCTAAATGCAACACTCTGTAGCACTGTCAACTGGTGATGTGTTTAATATATGCCTTGAATACACTCCAGAAACAACTAAATAGTTGTTTAAATCATTTTATATCCAAAATTTATTAGTTATTTGAAGCAGAAAAATATTTTTTTCATGCCACAAAGAATAACGCGGCACTTATACATGTACGTAAATGACGTCACGCTAAATCGAAAGCGACGTCAGAGTAAAATACAAAGTGGCTGATACAGACTCTTGTATTTTACTCTGCAGATACACACGGAAACGCTTGATATCATACGAAGGCATATAATAATTCCAAATATCAGCTTCCTAGGGCAAATATTTCATAAAGTATTATTGCATCTCAACACTTTCCCCCAAAATGTTTTGGAAAATCCAATACAAATGCAAACACCGGGGAGATTACATATTCTTTGAAGAAGGGAGCTTATAGTGCTAAATAGTTCACTCTATGAAGTGTTATAGAAAGTCCTACCTGTAATAGATCAACACGGAGGTGATTACATATTCTATGAATAAGGGACCTAATAATGCTAAATAGTTCACTCTATGAAGTGTTATAGAAAGTCCTACCTGTAATAGATCAACACGGAGGTGATTATATATTCTATGAATAAGGGACCTAATAATGCTAAATAGTTCACTCTATGAAGTGTTATAGAAAGTCCTACATGTAATAGATCAACACCGAGGTGATTATATATTCTATGAATAAGGGACCTAATAATGCTAAATAGTTCACTCTATGAAGTGTTATAGAAAGTCCTACCTGTAATAGATCAACACGGAGGTGATTACATATTCTATGAATAAGGGACCTAATAATGCTAAATAGTTCACTCTATGAAGTGTTATAGAAAGTCCTACCTGTAATAGATCAACACGGAGGTGATTACATATTCTATGAATAAGGGACCTAATAATGCTAAATAGTTCACTCTATGAAGTGTTATAGAAAGTCCTACCTGTAATAGATCAACACCAAGGTGATTACATATTCTATGAATAAGGGACCTAATAATGCTAAATAGTTCACTCTATGAAGTGTTATAGAAAGTCCTACCTGTAATAGATCAACATGTAGGTGATTACATATTCTATGAATAAAGGACCTAATAATGCTAAATAGTTCACTCTATGAAGTGTTATAGAAAGTCCTACCTGTAATAGATCAACACGGAGGTGATTACATATTCTATGAATAAGGGACCTAATAATGCTAAATAGTTCACTCTATGAAGTGTTATAGAAAGTCCTACCTGTAATAGATCAACACGGAGGTGATTACATATTCTATGAATAAGGGACCTAATAATGCTAAATAGTTCACTCTATGAAGTGTTATAGAAAGCCCTACCTGTAATAGATCAACACCAAGGTGATTACATATTCTATGAATAAGGGACCTAATAATGCTAAATAGTTCACTCTATGAAGTGTTATAGAAAGTCCTACCTGAAATAGATCAACACCGATGTGATTATATATTCTATGAATAAGGGACCTAATAATGCTAAATAGTTCACTCTATGAAGTGTTATAGAAAGTCCTACCTGTAATAGATCAACACGTAGGTGATTACATATTCTATGAATAAAGGACCTAATAATGCTAAATAGTTCACTCTTTGAAGTGTTTTAGAAAGTCCTACCTGTAATAGATCAACACCGAGGTGATTATATATTCTATGAATAAGGGACCTAATAATGCTAAATAGTTCACTCTATGAAGTGTTATAGAAAGTCCTACCTGTAATAGATCAACATGGAGGTGATTATATATTCTATGAATAAAGGACCTAATAATGCTAAATAGTTCACTCTATGAAGTGTTATAGAAAGTCCTACCTGTAATAGATCAACACCGAGGTGATTATATATTCTATGAATAAAGGACCTAATAATGCTAAATAGTTCACTCTATGAAGTGTTATAGAAAGTCCTACCTGTAATAGATCAACACCGAGGTGATTATATATTCTATGAATAAAGGACCTAATAATGCTAAATAGTTCACTCTATGAAGTGTTATAGAAAGTCCTACCTGTAATAGATCTACACCGAGGTGATTATATATTCTATGAATAAAGGAACTAACAATGCTAAATAGTTCACTCTATGAAGTGTTCTTATAGATAGTCCTACCTGTAATAGATCCCTGCCTTTGGTATTCAGTCTTGGCACCACTTGTTGCCAGGTCGTGTTCACATGATTCACCTGATATTGCTACAATATAAACAGTAATACACTGTAGCCCAATGAGCCCTAGCAAGTAAGGGATATCGTTTAGTTACTTTTATATCGGAGCCCAAGAGGCTCCGATATATAAGTAACTAAAAGATATCCCTGTTGTCACCATCTGACCCCTTAGAATCATAATCTAGTAACAAATTACATGCTCTAGCGAAAATCCGCTACAGCTATAGATAAGTCAACTGGAGCCTTAATGAGCATTGTCAGTTCTTAGATAAGATGAAACAATGTGTTTACACAATGAGTTAATAATCATGTAGTGGGGGTGTATCCAGATCTATAGCTCATACATGTAGCATTTGTTCTGGTGTCAACCAGAACCTATATTGGTTCATAATTGATTGTGTTTGGTTTTAATTGTTTCTGTTAGCTTGTAATATAAGGTAGCAGACTGCAAGTTCAAGCAAAATAGTTACAACATGTAACCCGATATACTGTCTTTCTGTAGCTATCCAATGAATTAATAGCAACCAACCGAAACAATAATTGTTTCTTTCCTGGCCGTCTGCTGTCAGTCTTATCTTATTATAATTAGAAATTTATTAAGAGGTCAGATACATGTAAGCATGTGCTTGAGCAGTATTGAAATTTAGCAGTTCACCACATTATCGCTCATATACGTGAATATTGCATATATGGTGACAATAAATATTATTGCATGCTAAAGCATGCAATTATATTTTATGAATTAACCAGCTTGTCACCACCTGACCCCTTAGAAATATTATCTATACACCAATTAAATGCTCCGGTGAAAATCCGCTACACATATAGATACGCCAGGCAGAGCCTTAATGAGCATTGTCAGTTCTTTGGATAAGATGAAAAAATGTGTTAACACAAATGAAACTATTTCTCTCTTCTTAAAAATTCTATATTGTAGTTACCAATAAGCTGTATCTGGATCTACAGCTCTTTTATTTGAATTTAATCTGGTTGCAACCTGTTGCAACCTGTTTTTGAAGACCATTATTAATTCTGTGAGAAATTAAAAACACATGCATTCAGTAAAAAATTTAGCAGACTGCAAGTGCCAGCAAAAATGTCCAAGTACAATTTGGGAAGAGAAAGTAACCCGATACCAGGCTTTCTGTAGGAATCAGATATATATGTCTCTTATCAAAATGGATTTCAACCATCCGAAAAATAACTTAGTCCTCTTCTGACCATAAGTTGTCAGTCTAATCTGAATTTAATTACTATTTTATTAAAGGTCAGATAAACATAATTTGTGCAATATAGAAATATATCAGTCCACCAGCTTATCACTCACTGTTTGTAATTATTGCATATATGGTGACAATAGGTATTCCTGTCATTCACAGTGTACCTGTGAAGTATACACTATGCAAACAGTGTTAACTCATTCACCCCTGAAACTTGTAATGTATAGTTACAGTTTCCAATTAATCCTTGTAGTACTGGAACTAGATACAAAGAGCCTGTACAAACAGTGTTGACCTCCAGGTCCCTCTTGTCAGGGTCTGTAAAGTTTGTTATATAATACTTGAAAATAGTTAAGGGAGACAAAGTCCTTGAGAATCTATGCAAACTGGTAATTTATTTGGAAATAGGCAAGTCTATTTGAAAAGTGGGTATCTATGAAAGTGTCAAGTCTAGCCATGTATTTTGTATTGACTGACTCACCTTGTAATCAGGTAGATGTGTAATGTTTGGCCATGTTTCCTCTGTCGGTGTGCCCAGTAATCTGAGAGTTGGTTAAGGCAAATAACTATGCAAAGTCTACATAAACACCACCACAGGCAAGAGCCAATAAATGAACAGTTTGACCCATTACTTTAAACATACACATTTAATTTATGCCTCAACTGAAGAAAATATATGTAGCTCTATATTTATACAGCCATGAATATATACCAGTATCATATGGAATAGTTTTCTATATTCTAGCAGATTGAAGCTTAAAGTAGGCTGAAAGTAAACCAGAATTCGCCTTAAGGCACCTTCTGCTTTACTTTCAACCTGCCTCGTCAACTTTCTTCAAAACTGAAAACGGGCTAATGGGTAATGGGTTTACCTTCTCTTCTAATTTTGTCACTTTTATGTTGTGACCACTCATTTAAATCAACATAGGGTATTTTGCTTCTCACCTCATATAGAGCTCTGACCTCTGCATATCCAACAACATAAACAAATGAAAATCTCTAAAGACATATTACTGCTATCAGGACAAAGGCAATGCAAAAAGCTCTCATAGAAGCGTTCTGTAACACTAAAAATCTGAATTAAGCTGCAACTTGTCCTGAACACTACAAATTGTATCCTCAGTTTACTGGTTGCTTAAGCCATCACACCAATGTGACCATAGATAAGCCTTTTTATGCCTTTCATTTATTTTTCCACTGAAGAAAGTACATGCACATGTAGTTCCATATTATGCAGTCATGAATATGCATAGTAAGAAATAGTTTCTATTTATAGATAGCTTAGCAGATTGAATCTGAATGTCACAGAGTCAGATTTACCTGTTTATCTATTCATATATATGCTTAGTTATCCATCTTTGTCCGTCATTTCATCTCATTATTTCATCACCTCATTGAGTTACTTTCGTTTTGATGCTAACCCTAACCTCTAACCCTAGTTGACCTTTGGTGGCGGGAAGCTACGTCATATCCCACAATTCCTAGCAGTCACCTGTGCACTTGGTAATAAACTACTGTTGACGAAGGTCGCATGTTTCTTGTTGCACAGGCCATTTTCCCATTCTAGCGTGCCCGCCTTACATTTCAGGTATTTATTGTATATGAAAGTAGCTTAGGCATTTTTCCACCTTTTGCCATTCATCATTTTCCATGTCATTTATTCATAACTTTTCCTTGCGTGGCAAGGGCACTTGGTAATAAACTACTGTTGACGAAGGTCGCATGTTTCTTGTTGCACAGGCCATTTTCCCATTCTAGCGTGCCCGCCTTACATTTCAGGCAACCCACCCAACTAAGAAAGAACTCACATCAACCCAGAAGTATTGCGCATTTGAGGTTGGTAACATGAAAATAAAGCAGAGTGTGCCTTAATTAACCCTTTCCCCCATAGAAGCGACTTTTAGCATATTTAGTTTATTCCCCACTGAAGAAAAATGTTCCAGTTCATACCCTTATGAACAGTTACCATTACAAATAGTTTATATAGCCTAGCAGAATTAAGCTTAAAGCAGGTTGAAAGTAAAGCAGAATTTTTTTTTTTGTGCCTTAAGGCACATTCTGCTTTACTTTCAACCTGCTTTAAGTGGTTACCTGTCTTTAAAACTAGAAAGAGGCTATGAGGTAAAGGGTTAAGGCACATTCTGCTTTACTCTGATCTTGCTTTTAAGTTGTCACAGGTCTTTAAAATGGAAACAGGCTATGGGGCAAATGGTCAATACAGCTTTGAAAGTATTTCTGTAATTATAGTTGTGCTGGGTTAGGGGTGCGATAATAGAGGGAGGGGTTTCTTGAAAGGATTCTTGAAGATTCTCTTCAGTTGGTCCTCTACATCATTGCCAGGGAAGAGTGGTCTGCCAGCGTTTGCCATCTCTGTAAGTAAACAGGCGAACACTAAAGATTACAGATTCAATATGGAAGTACAACTACTACATAAAACATATATCATCACAACCAATTAACTGTTCAACACTAAGTGTCTCTTGTAGACGATTAGGTTCCATTTTAGGTCTTTTTAGTTACCTAAACATGAATCGGTCTACATGGAATTCTGGGTAGTTTAATAAAATATTGGTCTTAATTAGCAAATAGTGCAGACCCTGATCAGAGGGCTACTATGCAAATGTAATGACTAATGAGTGTATTCTAAACAGGTCCATGGTGTTGAAAGTGTTAACTCTTTACTCCATAGCTTCTTTTGGGAAGATAAAGATGGTGCCTTAAAGTAAGCTGGAAGTAAAGTAGAGTGCTCCTGCTTTACTTTCAACCTGCTTTAAGCAGTCACCTGTCTTCAAAACTAGACACAGACTATGGGATAAAGGGTTAAAAAGGAGCTTTCTGCTTTACTTCTAGTCTACTTTAAGATACAGTTGGGAAAGATGCTAGAAATGCCTTCTGTGTTTTAAATTCATAACTTCCTCAGTGGGAACTGCTTTCCTCAGTCTATATATAATTAATTGATTTGATTTTTACTGCACTGGGACACAATACTGGTAACAAGAGCTGTCGGAGAACAGCAAAGCTCGCCTAATTAAACCTTTCTTAAATAGGTAACTATCAATAGAAAAGTGTATCAGTACATTGATATTCAAGCCACAGGAAACCTCCATTCCAAATATCAGCTTACTAATGCAAATTTGACATGTAGTATTAGTGCATTCCAACACTTACTCCATAACTAACTTTGAAATTTCAGTCAACACTTACTCCATAACTAACTTTGAAATTTCAGTCCAAAAACTCGTAAAATTTTGACTAAATTTAAACATTTTTTAAAATTTGAACTATGCAACATCAATGTTCAACCCACAGGGCACCTCCATTCCAAATATCAGCTTCCTAATACAAATGTTTCATGTAGTGTTAGTGCATTACAACACTTACCCCAAAACTTTAACCATGAGAAATCAGCCGAAAAACCTAAGTCGACAACAGGTAAAATTTTGACTAAATTTTCACTTTTTTTAAAATTTTAACTACACAACATCAATGTTCAACCCACAGGGCACCTCCATTCCAAATATCAGCTTCCTAATGCAAATATTTCATGAAGTACTAGTGCCTTACAACACTTACCCCAAAACTTTAACCATGAGAAATCAGCCAAAACTTTAACCATGAGAAATCAGCCAAAAAACTTAAGTCCACAAAAGGTGACATTTTGATAAAATTTAAACTTTTTTAAAAAATTTAACTACAAAACATCAATGTTCAACCCTCAGGGCACCTCCATTCCAAATATCAGCTTCCTAATACAAATATTTCATGTAGTATTAGTGCATTACAACACTTACCCCAAACCTTTAACCATGAGAAATCAGCCGAAAAACCTAAGTCCACAAAAGGTAAAATTTTAACTTTTTTTAAAATTTTAACTACACAACATCAATGTTCAACCCACAGGGCACCTCCATTCCAAATATCAGCTTTCATGAAGTATTAGTACATTACAACACTTACCCCAAAACTTTAACCATGAAAAACCAACGCAGACGCAGACGTGATTCCATAAGCTCCCCCATTCTCCGAATAGGCGAGCTAAAAAGGGTATTTATTGGAGTAAGAGGCTAAAACACAACAGGTAGAATTTACACAAAGAACTTGCCTGCAAATATACAGCCAGCTGACCACATGTCTATGGAGGTGGAGTACATCTTGGCCCCAAACAGAACATCCGGGGGTCGGTACCACAGAGTGACAACCTGAAATTATAGAGTCAAGGTTTACCTTTACCTGCAACCCTTATTTCACTGTTTAACTATTTCAATACTAAGAAACTCTTGTGGGTTATTTTGTTTCCTTGTGGGTCTTTTAAGTTACCAAAACATGAACCAGGCTACTTGGAATTCTGGGTGACTTGATAAATAGTGGTTTAAATTAGCAAACAGTGCAGACCCTGATCAGAGGGTAATTTACAGCAGTATTTTTTATAAAACTACCCAGAATTCCAAGTAGACTGGTTCATGTTTTGGTAACTAAAGGGATACACAATGGAACCTTTTAACCCAAAAGAATTACTTAGTGTTGAAAGAGTGACCTATTGCCAAGACAACTATAGTCCCACCTCTGTTGAAGGGTTTACCCTTATGGTAAAACATGTTAAGCAGCCATTAAATAAAGAAACATGAAAATACCTATAGACAGCTGGCAACATAATGCAGGACAAAAGTAATGCAGAATGCTCTCAAAGCATTCTGCATTTACTTTTTGTCCTGCATAAATCAGACACCTGTCTTACATACATTTGAGTGGATACTTACCAGGGTTTAATTTTTCAAATAAAACATGAATATTTATTTGTCAAAGGTTTTAAACCATTTTTTTATTTGATAACAAAAGACTGATTGGCAACTGAATATATGCCAATTAAGTCAAATAGGTTTGTTCAGAAAGAACAAAGTTTTACCCCCATCCCTTTACAAAATATACAATGGAGTGTGCTTACCTCTGCAGAGTAAAATCTTACAGGAATGCCAAATGCTCTAGCAAGTCCAAAATCAGCTAGTTTTAACTCCCCGTTCTGAAAAAAACAAAAACATAAAATAATAATCAATATACCATTGAAGAATTACATGTCACCTGCAACAGCAATTATCAGGGCCCCAGATAAGCGGGGTATTTCAAAAATTAAAATCTTTATTTTTGCATCATCAATTCAAACCCTATGGTGTCACTAATCATTAGAATCTTCTCTTCTAGATGAGTGTTTTCTCCTATAAGGAAATGGTTGCACAGATTGTTTTAACCATTTAGCCAATAAATACACCTTTTTACACCTCTAAATTGGTCCAATTATTCATACACTATGAAAAGTAGATACCAGCTAACAAGTCTTAAACATACAGTCAAACCTCTGTATCTCAAACTCACTAAATTAGAATTTACTTGAATCTCATTCTTTTGAACTGGTCTATGTCAAACAAACCATATTCAACCAAAGCAACTATATGTAGAAACCTGCAATTCTTTCTCTTTATTGTATTGTGTGACAACCTACCTTGTTTATGAGAAGATTCTGTGGCTTGAGATCTCTGTGTAGAACATTGTTACTGTGACAGAAGGCAAGACCCCTCAACAGCTGGTACATAAACGACTGAAAAATACACAAAACTACACATTTTACAGGCACTCAGAAAAGGGGGGTATTATAACAAGAGGGCCTGAAGGCCCTGATATCGCTCACCATTTGTAATGAAGCCTGATAGCTTTACCTTTGAATTTCACCCTTTTTATTCTAAATCCATTCAAGTTTTGTCGACCTGCTCTAGCATAGTAGAGTACATCAAAGGTAGATAACTAGAGCCTAAACTACTGAAATGAAGCCTTTTTCTAGCATTTCAAAGTACATCAAGGGCAGGTAACTATTGCCACAATGATTACATTTCAACAATAATTGCACTCCTTCTAGAACGTATAGCTACATCCTTTGTGTACAAGTATAATCAAAATCCATTGAAAACTGTAGTTGTAAGAGTGTAAACGCTGTAAAATATGGCATTTTCAGCAATTCAAAGGTAGATATCTCTTGATCTATTTGTCTGATTCCGACCATAATCATTCAGTTTCGAACTCTTATGGTCATATACAATCTGGGCAAGTTTGAGAGAGCTTGGATAAATATTGTGGTCTCAAGAGCGTAAACACTGTTAAATATATCATTTTCAGCAATTCAAAGGTAGATAACTCTTGACCTATTGATCTGATTACAACCATAATTGATCTCATCTGAATTCTTATGGTAATATACAATCTGAGTAAGTTTGAGAAAGATTGGATAAAAGTTGTGGCCTCTAGAGTGTAAACATCGTTAAATATGGCATTTTCAGCAATTCAAAGGTAGATAACTCTCAACCTATAAATCTGATTTCAACCATAATCAAACTCATCTGAATCCCTATAATCATATACAATCTGAGCAAGTTTGAGATAGATTGGATAAAAATTGTGAACTCTATAATGTAAACACTATTAAATATGGCATTTTCAGCAATTCAAAGGTAGATAACTCTTGATCTATTTGTCTGATTTCAACCATAATTGATCTTATCTGAATTCTTATGGTAATATACAATCTGAGTAAGTTTGAGAAAGATTGGATAAAAGTTGTGGCCTCTAGAGTGTAAACATCGTTAAATATGGCATTTTCAGCAATTCAAAGGTAGATAACTCTCAACCTATAAATCTGATTTCAACCATAATCAAACTCATCTGAATCCCTATAATCATATACAATCTGAGCAAGTTTGAGATAGATTGGATAAAAATTGTGAACTCTATAATGTAAACACTATTAAATATGGCATTTTCAGCAATTCAAAGGTAGATAACTCTTGATCTATTTGTCTGATTTCAACCATAATCGAACTCATCCGAACTCTTATGGTCATATACAATTTGGGCAAGTTTTAGAAAGATTGGATAAATACTGTGGCCTCTAGAGTGTAAACACCGTTAAATATGGCATTTTCAGCAATTCAAAGGTAGATAACTCTTGATCTATTTATCCGATTTCAACCAAAATCAAACTCTTTCGAACTCTTATGGTCATATACAATCTGGACAAGTTTGAGAAAGATTGGATAAATGCTGTGGCCTCTAGAGTGTAAACACTGTTAAATATGCATTTTCAGCAGTTCAAAGGTAGATAACTCATGACCTATTTGTCCGATTTCAACCATAATCAAACTCATCCGAGATCTTATGGCAATATACCATCTGAGCAAATTTAAGAAAGATTGGATAAAATTTGTGGCCTCTAGAGTGTAAACACTAAAAGTGCTGACGCCGGACGACGCACGACGCACGACGGACAATCAAGGATTGCAAAAGCTCACCCTGAGCTAGCTCAGGTGAGCTAAAAATCTTTATATTTCTGCATAAAACCCTCTGGTGTCACTACTCATTAGAAACATCCCTTAGATTCCCTTGTGGATCTTTTTAGTAACCAAAACATGAAACTGTCAACTTGGAGCTCGTAGTAGTTTAATAAATACTGCTCTAAACTAGCGTTTACAGTAAGCCCTCTGATTTTAGTCTACACTGTTTGCAAAGTTATAAGTACATATTAAACAGGTCCATGGAGTTCAAAAGAAAGATTTAAAACATAATAGGATATAAGTAGTTTTCACATTTTTATATGGAAGAAGCGTTTCAGGAGCTTTCTGCTTTACTTATTGCCAATTTTCCTCAGCCATCGGTCATTAACCTTACCCCATAGCCTGTTTCTAGTTTTTAAAATAGGCTTCTTCTTAAAGCAGGTTGAAAGTAAAGCAGAATCTGCCTTATGGCACATTCTGCTTTACTTTCAGCCTGCTTTAAGCTACTACCTGCTAGTTAATATTTCTTATGAAACATATTCATGTATGTATAAATTTGAACTATTTGCATCAGTGGAAGAATATATTAGAGGCGTTAAAAGGCGTTTTTATGGGGTAATGGGTTAAGGAAGAGGTGGACCTACTTTGACTGTGTCTGGATCAATCTCTCCATTGCAGCTATCAAAGTATTTCTTCAAGTCCTGGTCACAATACTCGAAGACCAGCGTCAGTTTCTTATCACTGTGTAACACGTCATGCAGTCTGAAACACACAGAATATGACATAACGTACTTGTAAAGCAGTTGAAACATTACTTTCACATCCCATAAATACGACTTTAATACATTCGACCACATATGAAACAAGAGGGCCTGAAGGCCCTGATATCGCTCATCTGTTGTACTGAAGCTTGATAGCTTTACCTTTCTGTTTCACCCGTTTTAATTTAAATCCATTCAAATTTGTAGTATAGCATGTAAACAATAGTGGATTACAACCTCATAATTCTAGCGTAGTAGAGTACATCAAGGGCAGATAAGAGCCTAAACAATACTGAAATGAAGCCTTTTCCAGCATTTCAAAGTATATCAAGGGCAGATAACTATTGCCACAATGCACATCTATGGAGTAAAGGTGTTAGCTGCCATCAACCTGCTTGAAGCTCGTAAACACATTTGATTTAACTGAAAATTGTTTAACAAGAATCAAGTAATGAAAACAGTTAATATTTTGCTTAATTTACCTGACAATGTTTCTGTGCTTAAGTTCCTTTAGCAAGCATATCTCTCTCAAAGCTGAGCTGGGTACACCCTGTAAGAGGAAAAAAACAGGAAAGTGTGGCATGACTACATGTTTCATGGGCAGGGTCCAAGGTTTCAAAGAGTTTGAGTTGAGTCTGAGAACTTCCTCAAGCATTTGACTAGTCAGATTTTAGCAAAAGCTCAAATGAAACCAATCAAATACTTAAGAATCAGCTCAAACTCTGAATAACCTTGGGGCCAGGCTCCAGATAACAGAAAGTAAACTGAACAAACATAACATTTTCTCGCACATTCTGAGCACCAAATCCAATGGTGTTACTCCTCATTAGAATCGTCTTAAAGAGACATTTCTAGTGAGTAGTGACACCAGAGGGTTTAATGCAGAAATAAAGGTTTAACTCTTTGAACCCTAGTCACGCAGTATATGCGTCATTTGCAAACAGTGTATTGTGAGGAGTATACTTGTCCTATGCAAGCAGAGTAGACCCAGATCAGAGGGCTCTGAAAGGAGCCCTCTGATCAGGGTCTTCACTGTTTGTCACAATGCCAAACATCGACAAAAACAACCCTTAAAAGTCAGAAATGGACTAGACTAAATGGAAACTGGAATTGTCCATTTAAAGTTTCAGGGAGGAAAGAGTTAATGCAGAAATAAAGATTTTATTTTTTGAAACACTTCCCTTATCTAGAGCCCTAGGCCCGGGTGCTTTGACACATAGTTAGTGCCTAGCTGTATGGCATACTGCTAAAACCTTCCCTGAGAGTTAAATATTGATTTTTTACAACAGGATTAACTAACAGCTAGTGCTTTAGCATACAGGTAGGCTCTAACTACCTGTCATGCACACGGGCCCTGGTCATGGCTCTAAGTAACAGTGAGTAAACTTAACCTTTCCAGTATTTTCGGCTTCATTTTTCCACCAAACCCTTTGTTTTATCAACACGGACGTTTATACTATATACAGTCGAACTTCGATATCTCAAACTTGCTTAATTCGAACTATCCTATTTGTCGACACATGAATTGCATTATCCTATGCTCTGTTTAGTCGAACGTACCCGTATTTCAAAGTTAAAACGTGGAATATTGGGTATGGTCGACCTGAGTTCGAGATATCAAAGTTCAACTGTATTACTAATACATGGGTGAAAGTTGGCAAAACTGTAAATACTGAAAACTATGCTGGGGGCTTGGGGGCCGCCAGGGCCCCCAGTGGGTCCAGGGCAAAGCCCTGGCTGGGGGACCAGGGGGCCGGAGGCCCCCGGAAGCTCCTGGGTTTTAAGCAATTTTAAGAGTCTGAAACTGTTGGAAAATTGTTTGAAAATGACAAGCAATGGAAAAATATAAAAATAATTTTCTTGGTCATAAGCGTTAATGTTTTCCAAGGATTGAAAAATAAATCTTAATTTTGATTTTATTTAAAATTGCTTTCAGCAAACTGTTATACTCCAAAGTAAATTATAAGCACTTTGCTTTTACAATTATCATTGTAAGGCCACAAAAATATGTTTCTAGTTAGGTCCATGTATGAGTTAGCTCCAAGGGAGAAAAATATGAGATGGTATTTAGGTTTTCTATCATTATACTGTTTTATAAAGCTGAATGTATAAGATTTTGTATCACTGACACTTAAAAATTATGACGTCATGTATTACTAGATCCAATACAAAACATATATTTAGAACATACTCTATTTCCAGTCAAGCATTACCATAAAAACTGACTCTGGTTGTATAAGCTTTTGCAAGGATACTGTACATATCCCGTTCAGAAGGTTCTGATGGAATCATTCTGATCTTAGTCTACACTGTTTGTACAGGATGGATGTACATATAATTCATAACTGGCCCTTGCTTTCAGTTAACAATTTAGATTTTTCAAATAAATCATTGTTGTCAGTACTTTTCAGTTGAATATAGTTAAACTATCGTACAGATACTAAAAACCATTGTCACAGAAAACACCCAGTCCTGTCTGATCCTGTTTTGACACCTATATTTCATTTATACAGACCAGTGCATAGGTGTATGATTATATATATGAAGGGGCAGGTGCTGACCACATACTTCCGCCTCATAAAATCTGACCACATACTTCCGCCTCATAAAATGATTTTTTTAAAAATGGCATAAGACTTGGGTCACCCTATAAATATATTTAAGAAATATTTTTTCATTATTATGTGTACAGACCATTCTAAAGTTTTGTACATTTAAAGGCATGACATTTGAGAGGGGTGGGGATAGGCATTTCACTTATCCTAATGAAAATACCTCCCTCTCTCTGCTCAAAGGTTTTACTCATAAAGTAAATAACTTACCTCTGTGCCATGTCTACTTTATTTGATTGATAAATGGTTCCTTGATAAACGATTTCTAACCGTGATCTGTGTGTGAGTTTATTTTAGCTCTCATTTTCATGTTCAATTTGCTTTCAGAAAGTTAAAACTAAGTGGCACAAAATTTAAAGCAGTAGGCTATGATGGGAGAGAGAAGCCTTCCCATAGTTGATGGAACAAGAGGCCTCCCTAAAAATGATTTTAGTGGTTCAATTTTATACATTTTGATTTTTCTAAACTGTTTCAAAGCTGAAATGCTAGACTAAATTTTAATCTTGGGTTACCCAAATCAGATAAATATTTCTTTACTTAATGAATGGAATGGTTACTATCAATAACTTTAATGATAAGAATGCTAAATTAAAATACCTTTTCAATACTTTATAGCCATAGAAAACGGATTGTTTAACAGTCCAATAATATGTAATGTGAAAAATTAAAAAAGATGACATTAATACTTCAGTAACTGAGTAAGCTACTTGTTTTATAATAAAATCGGAATTTCAGCCGAATTTCCTATTCAATCTCCTAATTTTGTTTAGTTCGCGTTTCATTAAAGTTAACCATTCAGCTGCATTTGACAGATACGCCGGTATTTTAAATTCGCGAAAACTGGTGACAAAATGAGCTAATTGCATTTTGATGCACCAACGATAAAACACGAAGCGTTCCGCGTGATATAGTTTAGCGTCTGGTAATCGGATGATTCATAAAACAATGAGCGCCTAGTAAGACTCCGAAGAAAGAGATTTTAGATTTTTCCAAAAGAAGTTTTTCGAACCGCTACGGAAAATTATCGGCAACAAGATCAAAATCACATACAGCCCCCTCATAAATTTGCTTACCTCGTTATTTTAAGCAAGCCTGTCATAACCAACTACGGAAATGTTTGGTCAGAGACTGGTTTCCGTGTTTTCAACGCTGTCCGCGTGCGTGTAGCAACCTAATTCGGCAACCAGTCCAATTTGTTTTGGTTCACTCGGATTTTGCCGTCACCGTTATAGTACGACGAACGATAGGGCCGAACGATAACATTGGCGAACATTGACACCGTAATTTCAACTAATTTGACAGCTCTCGAAATCACCTTCGATTTTGTTTTTTCAATCTTACTCGACAAAGACATCCTCTACCCCCCCCCCCCCCCCCCCCCCCCCCGAATTTCTCAACGGATTTACACGTTCTGGAAAAATGACCCTCGGCAATTTCGGAAATACGGAATTCCGTCACAATACGGAAAACTTTCACCCATGCAGTAATAGAATACAGTAAAACCTCTGAGCTGAATGTAGGCTTATTAACCCTTAGCCCGCCGAATAAATTGTCGTCTGCTATAATTCTCGTCTGCTTCAAGTTTCAAAGTTGCTCAAAATTGCTGAAAATGTTGTCCGAGTGTCAAACAGCTTGGATCCGGATGAGACGCCGAGTTACTCGGCGTCTCATCCGGATCCAAGCTGTTTGCATATGGAGCTATAGTCGTGAGTGGCAGGCTAAGGGTTAATAGCATTTAAGACAGGTGGTAGTTTAAGGTGGTTTGACAGCGGGCAGCCCGCATCTCGAGTTCCAGAAATGCTGATGACTTTCACGTGATCTTTTCGGCACATGCTTATAGAAGAAAATTTAACATAAAGAAAAGTTTGATAGCTTCAGTGTTGTCTTTGTTAGCGCAGTTGGTAGAGTGATTGACTAGCAATCCAAAGGTTCTAGGTTCATGTCCCACTCACTTCAAAACTTTTTTTAAAAAAATAAATTGTCCGATTTTATTGACTAGTCAAACCATAATGCAGTGATCAAAGGATAGGCTATATTTGTCACAAATGTAATATTAAATAATGAATAATATCAGATGCAAGTATAGTCAGTGACAGCTTAACTTTGTGAGGAGTTATAGCCTATATGACAGATGGCAGCTTAAAACATTACAAAAGTAATGCTAAAAGATACATCATAAAGGAGCTTTTATGCATTACTTTTGTCATGCATTAAGTAGTCACCTGTCTTAAAAGATCTACCGGCTACCGTATTCAATGATCCAATATTTCATATTAGACTTAGAGCTAACGGCATTTTAAAGTTGAACTCAAGGGAGGTAACTTGGTTTGTGTTAACATTTTGTCAGAATTTCTAGAAATCATGTATAAAATTTAAAGTCTACTGTAGATTTTCATTAAATTTTTGTGACTAGTAGAATTTAAGTACTATCTATCTAATAAGCCTAAAATTAGTGTATGTTCAACTTAAACAGTTAAGAATTTTTAGTAATTTGAAATTTAGTGACTTTTTCAGAATTTGACTTTTTTAAAATATTGATATTTCCAGAAAATATGTCATGACACATTTTTGTTTGCACAATATCTTATAGTCTCTGTACAGTTAACGCCAATGTACAGACATTATTGAGTTATATTATTTTATAAAGAAAACATTCCTGTTTGTTAAAAAAGGAACTTTTCTCAACAAAAGGTCCTGTCAGAGAAACAAGGCACTGTAATTTTTTCTACTTTTAATGATTTTTCACTCTCCATATGGTATATTTCAAATTCAATTTAATCAAGGTTTCAAAGAAGTCTGACAGGGATTAAGCAGACCCGCGAACCACCTTAAAGCAACAGGAGCTTAAAGCCAACCATCTTAAGTTAAAGCTACAGGAGCTTTCTGTTTTACTGTCAAGTGTCATCTTGCTTTAAGCTACCACCTGCCTAAAACTTGGAAAAAATATCTAATGTAGTGGTCGTAACAGAGAGGTTTTACTGTCTGTAAAATTTGAGTGTTGCCTGCAAGATTTTACCTCATCGTCATCATCTAAGCGCACTCTTTTCAGAGCTACAATCTCCTGAGTTTCTCTGTTTTTGGCTTTGAAAACTGTCCCATATGTACCTGTAAAGATTATATAACATGATTTCAAAATCAAATGGATTGTAACAAAAGGATGCTGGTGTATTTGTGTGTTTGTGTGTGTGTGTGTGTGTTTCAAAGAGGTATACACATGATCCAGGGCTCAAGATAAGAAGAAGTAAAATTATTATTTTCAACAATTTCTCTATTATGTTAAACCAAACCCTGCCCCTATGGTGACCGTGTTAATAGTCATTAGAACCGCCCTGGATGCTGCGGTGATTCCCCAGCGTAAAAATAGATAGCCTTTGTTAAATTTCCCATCCTGCAGTATTAATTTCCTTGACAACAATAAGAACTGAACAAAATGTTCCACCGATTTTTGACTTTTAATCTCTTTGTAAATGCGTTGTTTGACAACATTTTTAAAGTTTATATGAGCTTCAAAAAATCCGTAGTCATATATGTGGGTTCTGCCTACATGACACAGAAAAACAAAACAAAAAGTAAGTGTAATGAAACAACAAAATGATCTTACAAACTTACTATAACAATTTTATAATCTTGGTAATAATATTGGAAGAAATTCCATGTTTCCATGCATCTCAATATTGTATCATTTTTATTGTGAATGTAGTTATTTGTCTTTCTCGCTTTGTAGGTACATTTATATAATTTCATGTGAAGCGCTTTTGAACGCACAACTCCTGTGTGAAAAGAGCGCTATATAAATCGGGTATAATAATAACAATATGTACTCCATTTCCTGAAAATGACCATTATATTTCCAGCACTTGTTGATATGGAGATCAGAAACTGAGTAATTGATGCTCGAGTCAATGTTTCCTTAATCAAAGCATGTACTGTTCATTCATACAGTACTGTAGTCTGTATGAGTTTGAGGAATTTTGATATGTTGTGGACTTCTTAAATAGGAATGGTTGGTGAAAAATAACTGTGACCATTTTCAAACTAGCCATTTTTCTTGCCCCTTGATTAAGTGGTCACCTGTTTTAAAGCGACTCACAACCGGATGGTGTATTTGCAAAAACAAAAAAAAAATTGTAGCATTATCGTGCGTATGGCATTAGAAAAATATTATCAGTCTAAAAATATCCTTAAGAAAAGTCTCCAAATCTTCATTTTTTAGATATTTTCCATCGTTTTATTGGCAACAGAAATTGAACAAGGGCTCAGACATAAACCCGAGCCGATTGTGTACTCTTCATCGCTACACACTGAAGTACGTTAAATCGAATCCAAAGATATGAATAGCCCGTGGTCGAGTAGGCTATAATGGGGTTTCTTTATTTTGCCTGCCTGTCCCCGCATGGAGGGTTACGGGTTCGAATCCCACCAGAGCTTCTTTTTTTTTTTTTATGAAATGCATTTTTTAAACAGAATTTCTTATGATCTAAACTAATTCTTACCCATTTATATAAGCATTTGACATATATTTACAAATTACTATTTTTAATGCTTAATCTGGTTGCGAGCTTCTTTAAAAAGTTAAAGCAGACAATTTGGCTGCTTCCCTTCACTGGCCGCTTAAGTCAAGACAGGTTTTACTGTAATTAGTATAATACTATAAAGGATAGAATTTACTTTGCCGGTCCCTATGATCTTCCTTACCAACAGGTTGCCATGTAAGAGTAAACACGCCACCATTTTGTCTTTATTTCGAAGTCACCATGGGGGTTTGGGGGGGCTAGCCCCTGATTATTCTGTTGAAAAAGGTACACAGAGTCCGATTTTTGGGTCAAAATCCCGTTATTTTCTAAGATAGCCTATTTCTCACAGGCGTTCTACATAAACAGTAACATGGGGACCGGCAAAGTAAATGTGCTCCACTTTAAAGTCACAGCAACTTTATCTTGGATTCAAGTGACATTTTAGTCGGTACGGATTCCGTACATTACAATCAAAGTTTTGTACTATGGCATTATATGCAAACAGTGCAGACCAAGATCAGTTAATTTAAAGAACACACATTCATAAATCATAACCCTAAAACTAGTAAAAGGTAACTATGTGCAAAACAACATAGTATTTGAAAGTATCAATACACATAGGATCTGAGTAAGAAAATAAACTGAGGTTATACAGTCCTGATCTATATATATATATGGCACAAAATGTGCACCACTGCACAAATACGTCCATTTTGTTACGCTTCTTCTCTTTGGTAACATTGGTAACGTTGTGCAGCGTCTTTTGTAACATTTTCCCCAACCCAGTCTGAATATGAAAACAGTTTCCCAGTAATCTTGTAAATGATTTTACTGGATCCATGTGATCTGCAGGTTACTTTGTGCCAATCTGAATATGAAAACAGTTTGCCAGTAGATTTAATCTAACTTGAAAATGAGTTAACTGTGTCCACTGTCCAGGCGATCAGGAACCAAACTATACATGATCTAGGAACTCCGGATCTGATGGTGCCCTATTCTGCACTTTAAAAGCTCTCTATTTCATTATACCGGCTGTGTGGCTTAGTGGTAGAGCATCCGCTTGCAGTGCGAGAGGTTGTGGGTTCAATCCCTGGCCGGGTCAAACCAAACTTTACCAAAGACTTAAAAACTGGTAGGTAATCGGCTTCCCTCCTTGGCGTTCAGGATTTTGGGTCAGCATTACAACAGGTTTGTCAGTGTCAGGATAAAGTAACCTACCAGGTACAGTCCCAATGGTGCACCTAAAAAGTGCCCTTGCTCGTAATACCCGAAAGGGGTGTGAAGCAGAATAATATAGAAAAGGTAGTGACTAGGGGTACGTGACCGTACCTCTAATATTTGAAATTAGCGGTACGGTCACGTACCCCTAGCGAGCCCTGTGAGGGTTGACTAGGGGTACGTGAGTCATTTAAACTATGTAGCAACATATAAGTTTGCCTGCAGATACGTTTTATTGGTGCTAATATTGATAATCTCTCATTTCTTCATTATCTTGTGGATATTTAATGGAGAAAAACAAAGAAACTTCGACATATGTTCATCACCCAACTTGTTCTCACGGCAGCGATGAGAATAGATGTATTCCGCATATATGTATAGGGTTAATTATCGTTAGATACGCCCGATAACTGAAAATCCGTGACCACTGTTAAGTGTTTTTCTTATAAATGATTAATTTGATTCAAAGCTAACTTAGTTATATAATATTCTTGTTCGAAATTACTGCTGATGTATCTTCCTAACTTAGCGTTGAATATAAAGTGGTAGATCTGAGAAAATAAAAACAATCGAAGCTCCGCGGCTCCCATTAAGTATCGAACATGTAAGTTTGCTGGTTAATAACATGTTACAAACACGTTTGACAATTGATCGCAATTAGACAGTGCAATTATTCTAAATAAAGCTGTTATTGGAGTATTATACATGCTTGTAAAAAATGTGTGAACGTTCTTTAATCAAAGGTATAGTTTTCGCTGCCGTGAAAAAAATGCCGATATGGAATTTTTTTATATGAAGTTTCTTTGCTTTTCTGCGTTAAACAGTCGGAATAGAAGGTTGAAATGAGATATTAGTAACATTAGCATTGATATTAACGTATCTGCAGACAATACAAAGTGTTTCTTAATAGTGTTTTGGACTCACGTACCCCTAGTCAACCCTCATAGGGCTCGCTAGGGGTACGTGACCGTACCGCTAATTTCAAATATTAGAGGTACGGTCACGTACCCCTAGTCACTACCTATAGAAAAAGAAAAGAAGATAAGAAATGAAAAATAGGAAAGTTCCTTCACATTATGCAAAGAAAGTAAAGAAAACAAGTTATTTTCCTATAATGCAAAAAAATGCATAAGGATGGAAAGTCTCTGAAAAAGAATCGTAGAAAGAAACTGTATAGTAATTCCAGTTCATGCAAATCTAGTTACGAACGAATAATGGTGCGAATTGTACTGCAATGTACGTCATAGCTCTTAATTTTTCAAAATGAATTAAAGCTGTCAATCTGATCAATTCAGGTTTATCAAGTTATGTGACTTGTGTTCTGAGCTTCTTTTTTTTTTTAAATCGATTACCTTCTCCGATTTTCTCTAGCTTCTCATATTTTTGCATTTTAGATTGATTGTTTTGTTCGCCCCAAAGAGCAAACAGAGCTGGGCTAAAACTCGAGCTGCATTTTTTTGCATGGGTTCAGGTAAAAAGCTGACGTGAGGAAGCTGATGCACAACAACTATCAAGTGGCTGTTGTGATGTGCCTAGTGTGTCTGCGAGGTGTGTTGTATGCTTGTCGCCTTCCGCTTTCAGCTTTCACCGCTGGCTAGCAGAAATGTGAAAGGGGTAGCAGAGTATGTAAGCCGAATTACGGGCGATTCGTCAAAGTGTAAACTCGTCAAAAAGGCAATATATAGTAATGGCAAAAGACGATTCGTCAAAAAAGGATTTTGTGTTGGGGGTATATACTAACCTATTAAATATATATAAAATAATACTTTTTGTTAAATTTATAGGTTTATATTGGTAAAATTTTGTTAAATAATACTTTTTTGTTAAATATATAGGTTTATATTGGTAAAACTTATCAAGAAGTTGAGGTGATTTTCTAACATCTAAAGTTGTAACATATAAATTACTAGATCTAAATATATGTAAGATGAATATTGATGCCGATTTGTCCAAATAGAATTAAACATTACCATAATAGGGAGACTTTTCAATGTATTATATTGAGTGTACCTTTTATTTAGTGTTTAAGCATAATTGATTTTAAGTGACATTTGCAAGAGAAAGGTTTAGCTTAAATCAGTACAAAAGTAATGCAGAAATCAGCTATGCCCTCGCCCATGGATACATATAAAAAAAAAAAAGATGAAATAAGTTGAAATTACGTGTTGTTTGTTGACTATTTTTACATATCTCGCCCATACATGAAGCAATAGTAACTTCTATTAGAATATCCCGTGACGTATCCTTGATAGAATGTGTTATTCAAAATATTTTTAAAAAATGAGTCTGGGTATATTATATATGATTTAGACACTGATCTAATGTTAAAATTAACACAGACGCAATGCTTAATAAGAATCTAGCGCCACGTGCAAATCACTTTAATTGGCTGGGCATTGTTGTTTATCTGGTGCGAAAAGTTGATTGGCAATTACTCGACCTGTTATACTGCACTGGTATTAAACTGTTAAAACAACAAATCAATTAATGTAATCATCACAGGCAAAAGTACACTGGAATGTGTTGCTCAGTGATCCAACATGTGTCGAGCAGTTTGGGTACTGATAAGAACTCTATATGTGATAGCGCGACGATTTTACTGTGTACCATATATATATATTTACATTCACCCTGTAAAGTATCTATGTAATCGTATTAAAAATATGCAGGTCAATTCTCGATGAACCTACACATCGAAACTGGTTCCAGCCAGTTAGAAAGAGGGCGGAATCCCCGCCGCGGAGAGATACCGACCTAGCGACCAGCTAATGGTTGCTATGGAGTGTAATTAGGCTGAAATAAACATGCACGACCGATTTTTTAAAATATGCTTTAATAATAGATATTTAAGTTGCATTGTTTATTTTTAATGTCTTATAAGTGTTCGTTAAGCACACAGCGACAGTTTACTGGGTAAAATCTTGACTTTGTAATCAACTCCGAAAAATGTATTTTGGACTACTTTTCATACCGCATATTATAAAGATCGAATGGCTGTTACATCCAGGATTACATCTGTCAAACCTATTTGGCCGGTATATGATATATTTATAAACATGAAAACAAATCTGGTCAAATTACACATTAAATGGACAAGACAGAAAATAAGAATTTAAATATAAGGAATAAACAACACATTTTTGCCGTTCACGCGGTATGAATACATCAGCTTCGCAGGGTAAGTTTATCATAAACGCCCTTCGGACGTTTACGAAACTTACCCCCTGCGAAGCCAATGTATTCATACCGTCGTGAACCGCAAAAAGATGTTGTTTATTCCTATAATGATTGAAGAACGACGTTCTTCATTCGTGTGTGTACCTTATAAAAAAAAAGTGATAGCTAGAAGCCTTATGATCAGGGTCTACACTGTTTAGAATGACAGTTTGTCCGTAGAGATAGAATTTTTTTATTTTAATTCCCTATCTGGAACATCGTTATATTTATTGTATAATTAAATCAGTAAACAAAAACCTTTTTGACGAGTTGACTACCCTTTTGTACTATAATTCCTTTTTGACGAGTTGACTACCCCTTTTGTAGTATAATTCCTTTTTGACGAGTTTGCACTTTGACGAATTGTCCATCACCCTGTAAGCCTGCCCTTGCCAGTACATAGCCTCTCCAGCAGCAAGCCCTAGGTAGAGCCTCCCGTGGCGACACATGGATACTGAGCACCTTACGGCCTCAGGCTAATCTACCAGGGACTCGGAGGTAGTCTGCCCCAGAGGTGTGGCATGCAGGCCCACCGGCGTGTGGACATGCCCTGGTGCCCATTAACATACTCCCAGTCATGGGTTAAATGGCCTCACTGCCTTGTGAGTACTAGGGATAGTATAAGTCTAGGGGAAGCAACCCCGACAGAAATATTGGAGTGAAGCCCCACAGGCGTATTCCCCAACTGATACAGTTGAGCTTACGGCAGCTTCTGAATCCAAATTCATCTCCAGTCGTCTAGACTTTGTCTTGCCATTGGACCAAGATGGGCGCGGACGAGAGAGTGTGCAAGTCTTCCCCACTTTAAACTAACTCACACACAAGTCGTGACTGTTGCAGTAGTTGAATTTCAACTAAATCCTGTGGCGATAGGCGAGCGGCGAAGCAGTAGGTGTGGATACACTGGGAGCTGTAGTTGCAAACCTACACACAGGCGACCCAGGGCATAGGGTCGCTTTTCACTGACCGAAGCAGCAGTGGAATTCGGCAGCACCCTGAGCGACTGAGCAGCCCTTTTCAAGAATGCACTGCTCACCTCCGTAGCCTGAGGAAGGGGCTAGAAAAGGTGCTCTAAACATTGCCTGCTTCACCTGACCCGGGCCAGCTTACCACGGCTGGCAGGGATCCCTTTCATGCGGTCGAAATAACAATAAAAGAAACAAGGTGACTCCTCTCACCATAGGAACGTGGAACGTTAGAACCCTCCAAGACAACCCCAAGGCAAACCGACCTGGCAGACGAACTGCACTCCTTGCACTTGAACTAAGTAGGTACAAAATTGACATCGCTGCGCTCTCAGAGACACGTCTAGCAGAGGAAGGACAGCTTACGGAAACCAATGGGGGTTACACATTCTTTTGGAGTGGTAGAATCGCTGCAGAGAAACGTGAATCTGGGTGTTGGGTTTGCTGTCAAGACGAAGTTGTTAAACACCATGTCTAGCCTACCAAAGACAGACTCATGACAATGCAGCTTCCCATCAGTAAGGATCAGCAGGCATTCATAAGTGCATATGCTCCTACCATGACCAACCCAGAGGACATCAAGGACACATTCTACCAGGACCTGGACTCGACACTATCAAGCGTCCCAAGAGCAGACAAACTTCTTGTCTTATGAGACTTCAATGCCAGAGTTGGACAGGACCATCAACCATGGGATGGTGTCATCGGTAGACATGGAACAGGAAAGTGTAACAGCAATGGTCTGCTGCTGCTCAGAACTTGTATGTCACATGGACTTTTGATCACCAACACTCTCTTCAGACAGGGCACACGTCACAAGACTACCTGGATTCACCCAAGATCAAAACACTGGCATCTAATTGACTATGTCATCACCAGGCAGTCGGATCAAAAGGACGTTCGTATTACTAAGGCCATGTGTGGAGCCGAGTGCTGGACTGACCACAGGCTTGTCATTTCAAAGATGAAACTGCACCTCCATGTTAAACGTCGACCCCAAGGGAAGAATGCACCAAAGAAAATTGATGTCTCTAAACTGAAGCTAGATGATAAAGCTTCTCAGCTTGCTGATGACCTCAAGAAAGAACTCACTGTTCAAAACTACAGTGACACTGACGTTGAGGATGCCTGTGCACTCTTCAGAGACACCGTCTACTCATCTTCCCTCAGTATCCTAGGTCGAAACACCAAGAAGAACCAGGATTGGTTTGATGATAATAATCAGGAGATACAGGACCTAATATCTGCCAAAAACAGGCTCTTTTTAGCACACCAACAAGACCCCAGTTCCATCAGCAAGAAAACTGCTTTCACAGAAATACGCCAGCGAGTTCAGACAGAACTTCGTGTCATGCAAGACACCTGGCTCAGCAATAAAGCCGAGGAGATCCAGAAGTTTGCTGATATGCATGACTCCAAACGCTTTTACGACTCTTTAAAAGCTCTCTACGGAACTCAACCTTCTAGTTCACCTCCTCTTCTCAGCTCTGATGGTGATGAACTAATCACGGAACGTGGGAAAATTTTGGAGCGTTGGGCTGAGCACTTCAACGTAGTTCTCAATCGTCCATCATCCATCAATGATGAAGCCATAAAGCGACTCCCGCATGTCAGGATCAATACTGAGCTTGACTGTCCACCATCCATTGCTGAGGTTGAAAAGGCTATTATGCAATTGTCAAGTGGTCAAGCACCTGGAGCTGATGCCATCCCCGCAGAAGTCTACAAATCTGGTGGCCCTACTCTATTTCAAAAGCTTCATGAACTCTTCACCACCTTTTGGACAAAAAGCAAGCTTCCACAGGAATTCAAGGATGCTTCCAGTGTGCACCTGTATAAACGCAAAGGCAATCAACAATGTTGCGATAACCACCGTGGGATTTCACTGCTTTGTATAGCTTGTAAAATGCTAGCTAGACTGCTGCTCAATAGGCTTATTCTGCACCTAGAGAAGGATCTTCTTCTTCCTGAAAGTCAGTGTGGCTTCCGTTCTGGTCGAGGTACAATTGATATGGTGTTTGCTGCCCGTCAACTTCAAGAAAAATGCCAAGAACAGCACCAGGATCTGTATGTCACGTTCGTGGACCTAACTAAAGCATTTGACACTGTTAGTCGTGGGGGCTTGTGGAAGATAATGGCCAAATTTGGATGCCCAGAAACATTTGTTAGCATTATTCGCCAATTCCATGATGGTATGATGGCTCGTGTGCTTGATGATAATGAAACATCTCCTGACTTCCCAGTGAGCAACGGAGTCAAACAAGGCTGTGTTCTGGCCCCAACCCTATTCAGTATGATGTTCTCTGCTATGCTGACAGATGCCTTCACCAGAGAGGACCCAGGAGTGAACATAAGATACAGGACAGATGGCAACGTCTTCAACCTAAGACGTCTGAACGCAGTTACAAAAGTAAAAAATGCTGTCATCAGAGACCTTCTCTTTGCTGACGACTGTGCCTTGAATGCTAGCTCTCATTCAAACAAGCAATTCATCATAGACAATTTTTCAAAGGCCTGTGACAACTTTGGTCTAACAATAAGCATCAAGAAGACTGAAGTTCTTTACCAGCCCAAACCAGGATCTGTCTATGAAGAACCTACAATTCATGTGAAAGGTCAGTTACTGAAAGCAGTTGACAAGTTCACCTACCTGGGAAGTACACTATCAAGGGACGTGCACATAGATGAGGAAGTCAACAATAGACTTGCGAAGGCCATTGCTGCTTTCGGCAGACTCCGCTCAAATGTCTGGGAGCGTAGAGGAATAAAACTCAGCACCAAAATCAAGGTCTACCGTGCAGCTGTTGTTACAACTCTCCTGTATGCATGTGAAACATGGACTGTCTACTCAAGGCATGCCAAGAAACTCAACCACTTCCACATGACATGCCCGAGGAAGCTTCTCCGTATAAGATGGCAGGACAAGGTACCAGACACAGAAGTTCTAACTAGGGCTAACCTCCCATCTGTACACACCATGCTTCAGCGCTCCCAATGTCGCTGGGCTGGCCATCTTTGCCGCATGCCAGACTCCCGCATACCAAAGCAACTGTTCTATGGAGAATTGTCAGAAGGGAAGAGACGAGTTGGAGGACAGAAGAAACACTTCAAAGACAACCTTAAGTGCTCACTGAAGCTTCTCAGCATCCCAACAGACACATGGGAGTCACTTGCAGAAAACAGGTCGTCCTGGAGGAGTTCAATAGCTGCTGGGGCAAAGGCAGCTGAGAAAGCCCGTATAGAAGAATCTCGGAGGAAACGTGCCATCCGTAAACAGAGGGCTGACAGTACCCCTACAATTGAGCCATCCCACTTGTGTTCCATCTGTGGCAGAGCGTTTCATGCACGCATAGGTCTGACGAGCCACATTCGGTCACATGGCACCCTGCCAATCCAGTAGTCACGGTCATCTTCGCCTAGCGATGGACGAACATCATCATCATCAGAAAAGAGAGCAGATAATGCTGAAACAGTCATATTTCAATAATTCAAGGACAATAACTCAGACATACATTGTGAGATTTTGGAAGTTATCGAACATGGCCTAGATTTCATACCAATAAACATTTTCAGCAAGTTAAAAAAAGTGTGACTGACTGACTGACCAATTAAGTGATTTACTTTGCAGTTACTATACCTGGTGCCTAGTGTGTTGAGAGTTGCTCCAGACTCATTTCTCTGGATTGGTGTGTGATTTTGTGATAATATCTATGCGATTTTTGGTCCAAATGCATTGACATTATTTCTGAGAAAAAAACCTTTATTTATGATTTGTTTAAAAAACCTAGATAGATCAGATAAAATGACATATGTCTAACATAATCATCAGGGCTGCCATAAGTTGATCTTGAAAAATCCTAAGATTTCCAAATTTTCCTATTTTCAAGCGTGATTAAGGCGCATTCTGCTTTACTTTCAACCTACTTTAAGCAAGGATAAAAATCCAAAGATTTCAGAAAAATCTGAAGAAATGGAAGCCCTGAATCATACAAATAACTTGTGATGGGATTTTTTATTGCTTGTATCATAAATGGTTTTTAAGGCTTGATGATATGCCAAACTTGTAATGTCACCTTTTCCGCGATGTTAATCCCAATTGTTTTTAAGTCAAATAGGATGAAATTCTCAGAGAATTTCACATATTCTCTGTTGAAAATTATTCTGCTTGAAAACCAGTATTTATAATTCAATGCTGACACACATATGTTTTTGTAACAGAAACTGATTTATATAGTAGATGAAAGAAGATTGAATGTATATGGTAGATTAAAGCAGATTGAAAGTAAAGTAGAATGTGCCTTAAGGCACTGGCACATTCTGCTTTACTTTCACCATGCTTTGATTTAGGGCGTGTTCGATTATCAGTTCCAGAACTGTTTGGAACGATTCCATGGAATTAGTAAATCAAATAAAAACGGAATTGAACCCTTGCTTATATGGTAGTCTGGTTCCCTGCTTAGTATAACTTTGCTGTCGAAGCGTTGGGAAATTGTGCCGGGAACCATGATGATACGTCACAATTTAAGGGCGTGTTCGATTATCGGTTCCAGAACTGTTTGGAACGATTCCATGGAATGAGTAAATCGAATAAAAACGGAATTGAACCCTTGCAAATATGGTAGTCTGGTTACCTGCTTAGTATAAACTTGCTGTCGAAGCGTTGGCAAATTGTGCCGGGAACCATGATAATACGTCACAATTCTGCTCACACCATCTCCTTGAACAGAACTGATAGAACAGTTCTGGAATTGATTTCCGGACCATTCGATTTCGATTCCGTCAATCCCGTCAATTCCGGACTGATAATCGAACACGCCCCTGCTCACACCACCTCCTTGAACAGAACTGATAGAACAGTTCTGGAATTGAATTCCGTACCATTCGATTTCGATTCCGTCAATCCCGTCAATTCCGGACTGATAATCGAACACGCCCCAAGTAAAAACGGAATTGAACCCTTGCAAATATGGTAGTCTGGTTCCCTGCGAAGCGTTGGCAAATTGTGCCGGGAACCATGTTGATACGTCACAATTCTGCTCACGCCACCTCCTTGAACAGAACTGATAGAACAGTTCTGGAATTGAATTCCGGACCATTCGATTTCGATTCCGTCAATCCCGTCAGTTCCGGCTAATGATTGAACCCGCCCTTACTAATTCCATGGAATCGTTCCAAACAGTTCTGGAACTGATAATCGAACACGCCCATAGTCAACCCTCACAGGACTCGCTAGGGGTACGTGACCGTACCGCTAATTTCAAGTATTAGAGGTACGATCACGTACCCCTAGTCACTACCATCAGGAAATAAAGAAAAGAAGCTAACACGCAATTATTTCAATACTTTTTTAAATAATGTTTGCAAAAACTTTCTCAAAATTGATTAACCTAAATCCAGAACTAAATATGAATATAAATACAGAAGATCAAAATGGGACAACATCCTCAAGACCAGGGACATATAAAACTAGTTATGTATGTCCCTGTCAAGACGTACAGGCACTCAGCCATCAAATAAAAATCTCAACCTCAAGTAATGTAAACTATCTTTGGGAACAACTAAAATATGCAATAAACAACACTTTGAATGCTAACATACCATCAAAACCTACATCAAATCGAACAAACAAACCGTGGATAAACAGTATATAAAAAGAAAACTAAAGAAAATGTCAAGTTATTCTCAAGAACAAAACACTCTGACTCTACCATGTTTTTCGTTTGTGTAATGTGTACTTTTCTCAGTCCTCTGATTTTCGTCAGTGAGGAAAATCAGAGGACTGAGAAAAGTACACATTACACAAACGAAAAACATGGTAAAAAAGTCACTCCGTTCTTGAAACACCACTTAAAACAAGAAATAGAAAGACATTTTGGAAATATGTAAAAGCTCGACGAACTGACAACATTTACTCTAGGGGCCAATTGGGTCTACCGTGCCCCTCTAAGACTTTGTTTCATGGGTATCAAAATGTTCAGTAAGGTCTACTGTATCAGAATCGCGAATGTACTAAAAAATAAACTCTTTTAGGCTATGTGTTTTTTTAACCGTTTCCATGGCAACCCTCCTCCCCCAGTTTTGTTATGATGACTAATGTCTAAAGAATCAACCATATCATAGTCAGTTTTTGTCCTAAACATATAAAACTGGTAACAAATTAAAGATAAGAAATTGGGCTTTATATCCAATTATTTTTATTTCAATATCTCATTTGCATATTCTTGAATATCTATGTAAACATTAAAAAAGTGGGGAAAATGAAGAAATAACGTAAACTTTTAACTTTTAAATCCTATAAGTATCAGAAAACAACTTCAAATGATGTTTAAAAGGATGACAAAATCCTTGGAAAACAAAAAAATTAACTTAAGGACCAAAAAATTAGCTTTAAGTAATTAATTTTAATTTTTTCCATGGCACCCCCAAATGTTGTGTTATAATGGGCAGTACCTACAAAATCGCCCGTATCACAGTAAGTTTTGGTCCTAAACATATAAATATTGTACCAAAATGGAAGATATTACAAATTGTGGTATTATTTTTTGCTTCTACATTGACATTACCTAAATAATTTGCATATTCATGCATATTAATGAGCACATTAAAAGTAGTAGAAAATACATAGAAATAACTTAAACAATAGCAACTGCATTTTAAAATGATGACAAAGTCCTCAGAAAATAAAGTTTTAAACTTGAGGACATAAATAATCTTTGAGTAACATTTTAACAGTATTTTATTTGTTTCCATCGGAACGCCCAAAATTGAGTCATTATGATCCATGTCTGCGAAAATTGCCCATATCACAGTCAGTTTTCGCCCTAAACATATAAATCTTTTACCAAATTGAAGATAATACAAATTGTGGTTTTATTTCTAGCTTCTACTTTGAAATTACCTAATTTGCGTACTCATAAATATTAATAAGAACATGAAAAATAGTAGAGAAATATAGAAATAACTGAATTTTTTCACTTTTAAGCATACAAATATCAGCAGAGACTTATATACTAACATGTTCTCTATGTCTCTGATATCAGTTACAGCTTCAAATGCAGTTTAAAATGGTGACAACATTTTCAGAAAACAAACTGTTTAACTTGAGGACACAAATTAATGTTAAAGTAATGTTTTAACAGTATTTTATTGTTTCCATGGGAACTTCCCAGTGTAGGGCAATGATGACACGTACCTGCAAAATCATTCATATCTCAGCCATTTTTTGTCCGAAACAAATAAATCTTGTACCAAATTGAGGATAATACAAATTCCAGTTTAATTGTTAGACTCTACCTTGAAATTTCCTAATTTGCATACTCGTGAATATTAATGAGAACATTTAACATTGTAAAAAAAGTATAGAAATAACTTTAATTTTTCACTTTTTCGGCCTATAGATATCAGAAAACAACTACAAATGCAGTTCAAAATTATGGCAAAATCCTAAAATAAAAAATTATCAAACTTAAGGGCGAAAATAAACTTTCAGTATTGTTTTAATTGTATTTTAATTGTTTCCATGTCAACCCCCACTTTTGAGGTTTCATGACTCGTATCTACAAAATCATCCAAATCACAGCCAGATTTTTGTCTTAAACATATATAAAAAAAAAATGGTACCAAATTGAAGATAAGACAAGCATATGCTCAAATATGACCGATCAAATGCTTGAGAACAAACTCAGACTCAACGCAAACACTTTTTAAGCGCTGGGCCAGAGTGCTTTACTCTTTTTCATCTGTTTTAAAATATATATTTAACCATACAAATGTGTAAGAGAAAAAAAGACTTCTTGGGTGCTCTGCAATCTGCCAGTGGAGAAGAAGCTTAACATTAACTGGCCGTTCTTCAAAATTGATAGATTTCATACGAACAGTTCAACATGAAAGGGACTGGTTTAAAATTTCAGATTACTAATACGATAAAGAAGCTATATATTTGGTGTGAAGGGCTTTTGATGTACTTATTTAAGTACAGACCATGGCTAGTTTTGGTATCAAAATGCACACAAATGTATTGGCTACATGATGGTGTATTTTTAATTGTGACTCAATGATATGCAGATCTTAATACAATATTTGAATCTTGAAACTTGAAACTTTATAATTTAGTTAAGGCAGTGGCTAGACGTCCGGAACCGGACGGCTAGCCAACCCTCACAGGGCGAGCTATACGTCCGGTTCCGGACGGCTAGCCTACCCTGTGAGGGTAGGCTAGACGTCCGGAATAAATTTCTTTCAGGAAATAAACTGCTTTATACGTGGGATAGTGTCTGGGTATATTTAAAACAAGTTGAGACAAACTTAAATGCATTTAATTTTCCAAAAATCAATAGAGAGTATAAACAAATCACATGCATATAAAGGAATTTAATTACCTTCACTCATGGAAACATAAAACTTTTTGATGCTTATTTTCGTTATAATTCACATACTGTGGCGTTATTTGACGGAATTTGATGAAATAAAAAGTAGATATTGATAAATTAATCATTTCCCGAGGGTACCACAAGAGAATATCGGCGATCGAGTCTATTTTAGCATCAGCTTAAGTCGATAGTAAAGACTACGTGTTGAATTGCGCTGTTTACCTTGTATCTATAATAGAAGTAGATCTATAGTAAAAAAAAAAAAAAAAAAAATTATTTTTTTAAAGGGGGGAGGGGGTTCATAGATAATAAAGTATGTGTCAAGTACCTGTGATTGCAGCAGCTCCAGTTATATTCAAGCAGGCCAGCCGAGGGACATGCCCCCCCCCCCCCCCCCCCCCCCCCCCCCCCCCCCTGTAATGTCATATGCCAATGTGACCTTCATACCCAGCTAAATGATGAATTATGAATCAAGCAAAAAAAAAAAAATATTATTTTTATTTTTTTTGCAAAAAAAAGAAAAGAAATTCAGGCCAGCTGGGGGGGGGGGGGCACGTGCCCCCTGTGCCCCCCCCCCCCCGGTAAATCCGTGCCTGACAATTTCAAGTCATAAACCCCGATGCAGTAAACCCCGACTAATTCAATTCTGCGTGTTAGGTTGTATCTTACATACCTTTTGTACCGGTCCCGCAGAAAATACCGCGTTTTCTTGTTGAGTCTGTCCACGTTTTATGAACGAGAGTTTGCACGAGAATTTGCAAGCGTCGAAGAGAACGACAAAGAAGTTTGCGAGAAAATGCAGCAACCACAAAGATATTCGTCTCCAGGACCACATATGAGGTCTTATCCATCACAAGGATATCCTTCTGTAAGTGTATTTTCCATTCTCTACCTACATTAATCACTGTTTCACTCGGAAATGCGAAAATGTACCGGTAGTCGTATGCAATATGGGGTGGGTGGGGTAGCGTTGCTTTCCTTGATCCGCGGATGTATCCACTCATTATTTACTGTCAAACAGTAGTAGTCTCTTTGGTTGGTGTACTTATTGCAGTGAAGCAGGTAATGGCTAACTGTCTCGATAGCTCAGTTTACCGCCTCGATAGCTCATGTTCGAAATTGCCCCAGAGTGGGATCGGCACATTTATGGAAGAAGAAGAAGAGGCGGGAGGTTGTGGGTTCAATCCCCAGGCGGGTAATACCAAAGACCATTATAAAAACAGTACTTGTAGCTCCCTTGCCTGACGCTCGGCATTATAAGGGTAGTGCTAGGAAGGTGACTGTAATGCCAAGGTAAGTATGCATGTTAATGGATACCTTGTTTGTCGCAATAAAAGCTCTTCTTCTTTAATATTGCGAACATTCAAACTTGAATATGATGGCCATGCTCTTCAGAGCTTATGTTGATTGTTTACCTTATGCGACGTTAAATAAAGCTTACCTTTGTCTCTGGCACTCCGCCCGCACTCCTGGCACTTGTGATCCTTCACACCTATCTTATTGAGGTACCCATTTAGGCATGCGGGTGTGGCAAACACAGTACATGGGCAATATCCTACTATAGGCATGTGCTGGTAAAGATGCCTGCAGGTGTCTGACAAGGGATACTGGTGAATTCGCCTAGAAACGAACTCGCCTACAATTAGATATATAGTAACCTAAATGGTGAATTCGCCTAGAAAGCAATTATATAATTGTTTTTCACACCTTATAGCAGGGCTTTAGATAAGCCTGCATACTCAGTGAAATACGCGAACATTTCGACCGTGTACGCGTTAATTGCAAAATATTGAAGTATACTGTGTACGCGAGAAATTCTCGGGGATGCATGTATCAATTCAAAAACCGAGATTTGCAAATAGTCAACCGCGACATGTCAAATTTTATTGATTTGCGGTCTCGTAATGAAGCTTCGTTTTATCGTATGGTAATTTTTTACTTGCGCACCGTTAGCAAAGGGAGGTTACTACGCACTCGCATATATATACATCTATATCTTCATTGATATATGGACGATAAAATCCAAGTTCTCCGAAACGTGTTTTGGTTGAAAACCTCGCATCAAAATGTCAATCTTAGCATGGAAGAGAAAAACGATAGAAAATTGAAAACCGTCGGTTGCCAGCTATCTTATTTAAAATTAAATGGAACTTACACCTAATGAAACTTGTGGTAGTTTATTGAACGATATAAATTCGAACGTTGTTTCATCGGTGGAGAAAAAAATCGCATAAGCGGCTAAAATGTAAATTACGATTTTCAAGAATAACATTTTATCTTCTACTTCTACTTTATTACTCCCTACTGTCAATTTCTGACAATGACAGGGAGGTCGGGGACAGTGTTAAAAAAAAGTAAATCATAATGATAAACAATGCAGAGGTTTTAAAAGATCAATTATAAACAGAGGTTAAAAAAGTTTAAAAACAACTTATGCAGTTAGGGGTTGTGAGATCTGAGGCAGGCAGTGACGCTTGTGAGACTAGCTGTCACTGGCCTTAGTGCTGTGTGGTAGTTTATTCCAAAGTCTGATGGTACGTGGAAAGAATGAGTTTGAGTGATACTGTGTCCTAGAAGAGAAAGGTATGACAAAGTTGAGATTTCTGGATGGATGGGGATGTTTATGGTCTACAACTATTAGGTTATTTGAAATTTTGTATAGCATAATTACTGAAGCATTATTTCTCCTTTCTTCTAAAGTTGGCCATTTAACCTGCAATCTGCCGATTAATTGAAAATCCATGTGTACTGATTAAAAATCTGGGGACTGATTGTTTTCAAAATTGATCAGTACTGTACTGATTAGAAGCAAAATTAAATGGAGCCCTGCTTACAGTACAGGTATATCTACCAATCACAAGTCAATAAAATGAAAGTTCAACTTGCCTTATTGTTTTCTTATAATAATTAAACACAAAATTCACACATGCATATGATGATCAGGGGCTACACTCATTATCCAATCTAAGTCAATATTACCTGAAAGCATGTTGCATTATGTTAACAATAACTATCAATAGGTGCACAATACAATCACTATATAATTTCTTTCTAGGCGGATTCACCATTTGGGTTACTAAATATCTGATAATCTGATTGTAGACGAGGTCGTCTCTAGGGGAATTCACCATAAACCCTGACAAGTCCCAACAATCCTGCCATCTTTTTCCACATGACTTCTTGCTGCCTTCTTGACTTCCCCGAGGGTGGTGGTCATTCTTGCTCTCCTTTCTGTCTTGCTTCTTTGGCTTCTTCTTTGCAATCCTGTCCACCAGCTTGTTCCCCATGATATCTGCATGACCTGGCGTCCAGGACAGCACCAGCTCTACACCTCTGTCGTTCAGTAGCTGGATGTCTACCTTTATATCGCCAACAGTTTTTGTGTGCTCCTTCACCTTCCATCCTAGGGTTAAGTTGCAGATGGCATGCTGGCTGTCTGAGAACAACAACAACTTTTTGATTTGCTCATTGTTTCTATGTGTGAGGACAAACTTGATGGCCACCTTTATTGCCATAAACTCTCCTAGTAGAATTGAGCCATGCATACTTACTGGTTGCTCGAGCAGAATAGGTTGGTTCGCATTTGGTGTGAAAACACAAGCTCCTGCACCGCATGATTCAGGGTTCCCCATGCACCAGCCATCTGTAAATGCTACAATCCTTCTTCATCTCTTTCCTCTAATTTCTTTTCCATGACCTGTCTGGTTCTTATAGATTGTTCTGAGTGACCAGGTGGGAAACAAAGGCATGCAATGTTGAAGGCACAATAACCTGTGGGCACCCTGAGGAGAGATCGTGCTAATTAACCCAGGGTAGTTGTTGCTGTGTCGTGTGATAAAGCTTGTAAAATCTTTCGATGCAAACCAATTATTTATTTCTGTACCAATTGAGGTCAAATGTTGTATATATATGAATTAAGAATGAAGTCTCTATTTTCATGAACAATTTTCTTTCATGTTTTTCAAAGAATTACTGTACAGAGTTATGGCCTCTGAATGAACTGAGAAAAATCTTGTGGAAAAAATGAATTCTTCCTATAATATCTGTACCAATTTCAGGTAGATGAATTAGTTTTTTTTACAAGATATGCAAGGCAGGGGTATTCATCACCTTCAGTGAAAAACTGACAATTCTAGCTTAATTTGCTAGGGACTCTAGTCATTTGTTTAAAAAATATCAGTCCCATGGACTGTAAGTTTTGGCTTTTTAGCTCACCTGAGCTAGCTCAGGATGAGCTATTGCAATCCTTGATTGTCCGTCGTGCGTCGTCCGGGCGTCAACAATTTTAGTGTTTACACTCTAGAGGCCACAATATTTATCCAAACTTGCTCAGATGGTATATTGCCATAAGAGTTCGGATGAGTTCGATTATGGTTGGAATCAGACAAATAGATCAAGAGTTATTTACCTTTGAATTGCTGAAAATGCCATATTTAACAGTGTTTACACTCTAGAGGCCACAATTTTTATCCAATCTATCTCAAACCTGCTCAGATTGTAAATGACTATAAGAGTTCAAATGAGGTTGATTATGGTTGAAATCAGACTTATAGGTCGAGCGTTATCTACCTTTGAATTGCTGAAAATGCCATATTTAACGATGTTTACACTCTAGAGGTCAACAAATTTATCCAATCTTCCTCAAACTTACTCAGATTGTATATTGCCATAAGACTTTGGATGAGTTCAATTATGGTTGAAATCTGATCAATAGATCAAAAGTGATCTACCTTTGAATTGCTGAAAATGATAATATTTAACAGTGTTTACACTCTAGAGGCCACAATATTTATCCAAAGTCTTTCTCAAACTTGCCCAGATTGTATATGACCATAAGAGTACGAAAAAGGGTGATTATGGTTGGAATTGGACAAATAGATCAAGAGATATCTACCTTTGAATTGCTGAAAATGCCATATTTGACAGCGTTTACACTCTTGCAACTACAGTTTTCAATGGATTTTGATTATACTTGTACACAAAGGATGTAGCTATACATTCTGGAAGGAGTGCAATTATTGTTGAAATGTAATCATTGTGGCAACAGTTACCTGCCCTTGATATACTTTGAAATGCTAGAAAAAGGCTTCATTTCAGTATTGTTTAGGCACTAGTTATCTGCCTTTGATGTACTCTACTATACTACAATAGGTCGACAAACTTGAATGGATTTAGAATAAAACGGGTGAAATTCAAAGGTAAAGCTTATATCGGGCTTCATTACAAATGGTGAGCGATATCAGGGCCTTCAGGCCCTCTTGTATTTATTTGTAACATGAAGGACTCTTTGTTTTGTCAAACTTGGTTTGTAGATACATCTTGGCAAAATAAGTCAAGTTCGAATTTCGGTCTTGCAGAATAAGCTTTGACAGAGTTAAACCCCTTGATTTTAGAAAATTTCAGACAATTTGTAGTTTCTGCTCCTTATCTCATTCGTGTATTGACATTTTAAATTCAAATTTTGTATATTTCATGGCAATATGTAGACCAAGTTCAAAAATAAGTTGTCACAGAGTTATGCCCCCTTGACTTGAAAAAAATCTTGAGTTTTTGGTTTCCGCTCACTATCTCAGTAATACTGACAGTAATGCAGTGACATTTTGTATATAGAAATACATGTAGAATACTAGATATACCATGGCAAAAGGCAGGTAAAATTTCGAATTTGGCTTTGGCCAAATACATTTTGACAGAATTAAACCTGTTGGACTTAGAAAATTTCTGACAATTTGTGGTGTCCAGAGTTGTAGATAAGCGTTGTCTAACTTTTCTTGGAATTGGGTATCAATACACAGATTTTATCATTTTAAAGGAATAGAGTTTTTTGGAAAATTCATTGGGTATTACATTGACCACAACCCCATGGTTTCTAATTCATTTGGGTATCCACAGTCCAGAACCCTATGATTTGTAAAACATTGGGTATCAGTAGGAAAATAAGCTTGTATTTCCTATCCTTAATTGTCCTTTCAACAGTGCTTTCAGGGTATTGTTGTTAACTTTCAGTGTTTACCTTACATAGTTCTATATGCAACTTTTGTTTACACACGTTTGACTAAAGTAAAAGTTCAGTTGATAACCCGATGAAATTAAAAAGCAGTTGAGTATTCGTTTGGTTTTTACGCTATCACTTTCAAATAATTGGGTTTCCTTTTGCTTTTGTTTGGTACTGTCACCCATTAGTTTTGAAATAATTGGGTATTTCACCAATTTCAATGGTGTAAGTACTCGGATACTCTGCTTATCTACAACTCTGGTGTCCATTCATTAACTAAGTCATGCATTGACATTATGAATTGAAAATTGAAATGTAGTTACTTAAGAAATGAACTGATTTTATTCGGCTTTCAAGTGAAATGAACGACAGAAAATTATCTGCAAATACCATGAATCGCGCTAGCTTGAACGCCGAAAAAATCAGTTCATTTCTTATATTTACAATATATTTGCTGTAATTTCTAACATTAAATAAACATTTTGTTAGTACGCATGTATGTTTAATCCATATTAGAGGTTGATAACACGAATAATGTGTACCCTATAAGGAACAGCCATGACCGATTAACTGAATCTGTGTACATTCGAAAGCAGAAAAAAAAGTTCCACTGTCAACAACTGGACAGTTTGGCGTGAAAAATGTCGATTTTTTACGTCATTGGAAGTGACGTCATTTTAAAGTAGGTTAAATTTATCGGGTTTTTTGGTCATAAAGAAACGCAGATAACCTAGCTGTTTATATGAGGTAGATTCTTATTTCCATTTTTATGCAATTTATCTCATTAATAAAGAAGAATATTAGTCGGGAATCATGGTTTCCACTAGTAGGAAGGCATAGATCGGTTATGAACAAATTTTGAAAAACTTCGCCAAATGTTTGCTGTGCCATGTTCCAAAGATTAATTTGCGAATGTAAACTGCATATGCCCAGCCTCCCCTTCGAAATTTTCCACAAGTCCCGCCCTCTCGAAAAGTGGTGTTTACATGAAATGAACACACTTTTTGTCAATGGAATTGAATGGGGGGATTATAAATATATAAAGATAATATGCAAGTCATATTTAAATTTTCTTCTGCTTCAATAACTTTAGACAGAGTAATGCCCCTTACTCTATACATATTTTTGAACGGTTTTTAGCTTCAGTTCAATATCTCAGTCATACATTGACATTTTTACCTGATCTTTGAGCCAAAGGTCCATCATGAGAATACACAGGTCAGGTTTGAATTTGGTTTTGAATAAATAAATCTTGGCAGAGTTATGTCCCTTGCACTTAAAAAGTAATAACTCAAGAGTTATGCCACCATGAGTTCAGAGCTACATTATACTTTGGTGCCAGCGGGGACATCTGTGTTGCAGCGACATGTCTAAAGTTTCTTGTCGAGTTTGACTTACCTGGTTTGCTTGTGACTGTGACATGCTTTGATATTGCCGACATGCCTTAACCCTTTGCCCCATAGAAGCATATTTAATTTATTCCTCCACTACGAAGAAAATTGATATAATTTATGCAGTCATGAACATGTACCTTGTGAAATATTTTCTGCATTCTGACAGATAATAGCTTAAAGCAGATTGTAAGTTAAGCTGAATGTGCATTCTGCTTTACTTTTAATCTGCTTTAAGTGGTCACCTGTCTTCAAAACTAGAAACTGGCTATTGGGTAAAGGGTTAATCTGTAAATCAATGACCCTTCGTGGCAGGGCTCTGTATTGCAGTGTTCTGCCAAGAAATCCAAAACTATGGGCCCCAGGGCCCACTGGTCATGAAAAAAGGGGGCCATTTTTTAAAAGTGTGGGCCCCACATTTTTTTCTCATAAAAATGATAGAAAACACAATAAAAATAACTCGTTTTCCAATTACGACATTAACCAGTGGTGTGCTCTTTTTCTTAAAGTACTTTAGTCTAGACACAGATTGCAAGTCATAGAAACTGACCCACCAGTGTAAGCAAGCCACGTGTTTTCTTTTAACCACCTATGCTGAAAAGTTCAACCCTTCTTTTTCTCGGCGGATATACCATTTGTGCGTTTCGAAGAGCGGTCAACTTTATCAAACTCGGTCGTCGGCTGTAGAGGGGTTTCTGTTTTTGAGAATCAATTGAACGTTTTTACGGGTGCTGGTGAATTCGCCTAGAGACGAACTCGCCTACAATTAGATATATAGTAACCTAAATGGTGAATTCGCCTATAAAACAATTATATATTATAGTGATTGTATTTCACACCTTGTAGTACAGGTATATCTACCTTTTATAAGTAGATAAAATGAAAATATTTGTAGAGGATCAACTTATCTTGTTGTTTTCTTATCCAGATTTTTTTTAACAAAACGAAAGATCAGTGTAGCCCCTAATCACTACACCCATATTTGACAACCTGTTTGAAAGGGGATGATGCCAACGTAGAATACATCATTTATCATATTGAAAGTAAAAATGCCGCTTGTACTACATAAAAATTATTCTAACACCTGCATATGATGATCAGGGGCTACACTCATCATCCGATCTTAGTAAATACACAGTCTACTCCGTGGTAAATACTACCTGAAAACAAGTTTTATTATGTTATTGATACCTTACAATAGGTGCGAAATACAATCACTATATAATTGCCTTCTAGGCGAATTCACCATTTAGGTTACTATATATCTAATTGTAGGCGAGTTCGTTTCTAGGCGAATTCACCATAATCCGTTTTTACTAGTTACGGCCGTATTCTGATCCGCGACAGCGTCATGCATGTTTTCTCTGTGGAATACTTAATATTAGTTTCGTCTATTTCCTTAATTTTACTCCGCGTATTTCGAAAACTTTGAAAAAAGTCTATCAGTGTAGCTGCCTTACATTTTTGGTCAGCCATCTTTCAACAAAACAAACGATAAGGCATGAGAGATTATCAGCGATTGGACTATAGCGGATACTTCCGGTCGACGTATCCAATGAAATTAGTCGTTTCAAATGCTCTAATAGTACGGAACGACTAAAACATTGACCATCGTAGCGGGAATTTTTTTTTCGCGATTTTTTCAGCGCGCCCTCGGGCCCATTTACGGGAAGTTTTATGCGCCGTTTGTGATTTTTATGCGCCAAGGGCGCGGCCTTGGCAGAACACTGGTATTGTATATTCAAGTGAATGTAATAAACACAGGCACAGTGATTTTGCATTACCGGGTATTCCACTGTGTGCCAATTTTCAGGCGTGTGCTTACAGTTAATGCATGACCTCCTATTATTTAACCCATTACCCCGTAAAATGTGCCTTAAAATTAATTACTCGAGTAAAGAATAAAGTACAAATTTATACATTTATGAATAAGAACATGACTTTTTTTTTGTATTATAAGAATTATTTTTGTATCCTTGCAGATGATAGCTTAATGCAGGCTGAAAGTAAAGCAGAATGCACATTAAGGCACATTCTGCTTTACTTTCATTAACTGGTCACCTATCTTCAATTCTAGAAACAGGCTATGGTGTAATGGGTAAATGTATCTATTGCCGTGTATTGGTATAGACTAAAGTCTAAATAGAGCAACAATTTGCTAGCATCTCTGCAATAGCACAAATTCTGTTTGCAGTCCATCTGGGGATATTGTGTTTTCTGTCTGTCTGTCCGTCCACAATTTAAACCTTAGCCATAACTTAAGAAATTCATGTGATAGAGAGATTTAATATTTGGCCTTTGACCACTTGCGTCAAATGTCAAGGTCATTTAGAGGTAAATAGGCTGAATTTAAGTTTGACAATAACTCTTTGCACTACATGTGATAGAGACTTCATGTATATGGCATATAGAAGCCCTTGAGTACAAGTTTGGTCATGTCAAAGGTCATTGTCTTTCAGAGGCCATGGTCACAAGTTGTAAGACATTCAAGGGCATATGTGTTTCACAAACACTTGTTCTAGAATGTTGGTGTTATAGGTATCTGAATAACTTTTATACTGACTTGTACATACATAATTGTAATACTACATCATCACACAAAAATAATATACATTTTAGAGAAAGGATTAAGTTTGGAGAAAAAAACACCACACAATGGTCAACTATTTATTTCTTTGTACATGTACAACGAAATAGAGAATATATGTATACATACGTATATAAAATTCATGAAAATGGAAATATTTTCCTTTTGTATTTTTTTTTTTACAAAACAACTGACTCTATAATTATATACAACTTTGAATCTTTTAAATAGTATCTACTGACTGTCGTTTGGAAATGTCTTTGAATCAAAATCTTTAACCTGGCAGCTTTGATCAGAAACTATCCTAAGTCAATGTTCCTCATAGATGCTTTCAGTTTTGAAAACCAGTGTTTTTTTGGACTTGTACTTACTACAGATCATGAAAAAAACAAAGTTTTCATGGAGTTAGCATATGAACTGAATTCTATAAGAAATAATAATGTTTTTGTTGTTTTGGGAGTTCTTAGTGTTTGGTGTGGGGGGGGGGGGGGGGGGGGGAAAGTAAGGGATAAACAAAATTGTAAAGAAAGCTGAGCAAATGTTCTCAATGGATAATGCTGACCTGCAAAAAAGGTAAAACCTCATGATTTGACTCTCAACAAACATGTGGCTGTTAAAGATTGAGACCCAAATTATAACCAATTAGCCCTTTACCACGTAGTCTACTTCTTGGTTTTGAGGAAAGGTTGCCACTTAAAGCAAGTTGAAAGTAAAGCAGAGTGTGACTTAAGGCACATTCTGAATTACTTACAGCTTGCTTTGAGTGTTCACCTATATTCAATGCTAGGAACAAAGGGGTAATGATTTAACCCTTTGAACCCTAGTCCGGCATATAGGCGTCATTTTCAAACAGTGTACATGTGAATAGTACACTTGTCCTATGCAAACAGTGAAGACCCAGATCAGAGGGCTCCGAATGGAGCCCTCTGATCAGGGTCTTCACTGTTTGTCATAATGCCAAACATTGTCAAAAACAACCCTTAAAAGTCAGAAATGGACTAGACTAAAATGGAAACAGGAATTGTCCATTTAAAGTTTCAGGGAGGAAAGAGTTAAATGGTCAACAGATGGAGATGATACATGTAGTAATGAGTAAAACATTTTATCCTTTATGTCTTTTCCAAAGCCTATGCTGTAACTACCGTGGAGAATCTGTTATTCTTTCTCAATAAACGCGTTTACGCTAAATCTATTATTTGCAGTGCAAACAGTTTGGAGCCAGATCAGACGCCGGGTAACCCGGCGTCTGATCAGGCTCCAAACTGTTTGCCACCAAGAAAAACAAGAATTATCAGAATTGTCCAAAAGTTGTTCTTTTCTACGTTTTAGTGTTTTACGTTTGCGTTTAAACCGGAAAGAATAACAGATTCTCCACTGTACTTATTAGAATATGCTTAACCCTTTCACCCATAGAAGCACCCTTTAGCCAATATTCAGTTTTATTCCTCCGCTGAAGAAAATAGTTCAAATTTATAGTCATGATTGATGTATCATAAGGGATAATTTCTTTATACTAGCAGGTGGTAGCTAAAAGCAGGCTTAAAGTAAAGCAGAATTCGCCTTAAGGCACATTCTGCTTTATTTTCAACCTGCTTTAAGTAGTCACCTATTTTCAAATCTAGAAACAGGCTAGAGGGTAAAGGGTTAAGTTAAAAAGCTCAAATCTGACCAATCATTTTAGCTTGAAAATGATCTCGGACTCAACTCACAAACTGAACACTAGCTTGACTGCTTTGTCAATTTGTCCTGCCATTTACTTTGAGTTAGACACCGGTAAGGTTGAGACTGTGATATGAAAAATTTGAATTGAGAATTTTTCTCAGATCACAGAATCTGATGTTCACCTTTTGGTAAAAACGATTGGGTTCTTTCCTGGCTCAAGATTAAAGTGGATATGTCCGTCTAGATCAGGCACCTGGCCTTCTGGTTGACTGAGGTTAAAGTTTTTCATGATTCCCACCAAAAACACTAAGAACAAGTCGATGGCAAGACTCTTGCCTAAACATGGCCGTTTTCCATAAGAGAAAGTTAGGAATGGCATTTTGTTAAAAATGTGGTACAAAGAGAACAGTTTTCCTTCATCATCTAAGAACCTCTCTGGTTTGATGGTGAACGGATCTGGCCAGTGTTCTTCTGAATGATGTATGGTCCACTGGTTTGCCATGATCTGGGTGCCTGGAAAGAGACAACTACAGTTAACCCATTACCTGATAAATATGCCTTTTTACGCTTTTAATTTATTCCTCCATACAAGAACTAAGTTCTGCTTTATACAATTATTATTTAACAATAATACCATCAGAAATATTTTCTGTAATGTATTATTATTGAAATTGTAACAGATGATAGATTCAAGCAGGCTGAAAGTAAAGCAGAATGCGCCTTAATGCGCATTCTGCTTTACTTTCAATCTGCTTCTAGTGGTCACTTATATTTAAAACTAGAAACAGGCTATGGGGTGATGGGTTAAATTTGTAAAGAACAAACACCTGCTAAATGCAGGGTCAGATCCAGATGAGACTTTGTGTTACGAGACGTCCCTTCAAGATCCAAACTGTTTGACATTCTGACCATGTTTATAAAAGAAATTTAGAACTTCTATTTTTAGAACAATAGCAGTCGACACAATGTTTCAGATGAAAAAAATTAAAGAGTAAAAGAAAATAAAGAAGTTAATGTTGCTGACTGCTCGGTGCTCACATATAGATAAGAAATGGAATGCTACGGATTTAAGTTTGAAGTGTACATGGGAGGTAACTTAGGAAGAAATGATGTGTACCTTTGGGTATAATGAACTCCCCTAGTTGTATATCTTTGGTGTTAACCTTGGGTAAACCCATAGCTACTGGACTGCTTTTTCGCATCAGCTCGAACATGGTCGCCCCTTAAACAAACAACAGAATATCTGCATTATTTTGTCCCAATGGTCACAAAAATGTTAATGCTAATTGCTTACTCATTTCCTTCCTATACAGTAAAAAATTAGGCATATTCGTGTCTTTAATGCCAACAGAAAATCAGGCAAAGACTGAAAGTCATTGTATTTCATAGATCTATCTATGTAAAGACCAGGGTTCAAATTAATAAAGCGTTTGAGCTGAGTCTGAGTGTGTTCTCAAGTATTTTATTGGTCAGATTTGAGCCTAGGCTCCAATCAGACCAATCAAATGCTTGAGAACGACTTTAGACTCAACTGAAAAGCTTCATAACCTTGGACCCTGACTTAATTGTCATCTCACTGATCTCAGGCTCAGCATTTGGTATACAATACTGCCAAACAAAATAGTGTTTATGATTGTGAGTGTCAAGCAGTGTAGATCCAAACCAGTAACCACATCTGTGACATGGTGACTGATCTGGATCTACACTAAGTCTTGCAATGCAATTCATGTACATGTAAGTCTGGCTTTATCATGGCAAGCCTTGATTGAAGGCTCATATTTCTCATAGTATTGTTGTTTCATAAGTATTTAGTAAAGTAATCATAAAGTATTCTGCTTTACTTTAAGCCTGCTTTAAGCTACCATCTGCTGAGACATGATTAACTTTTCTTACTGTTTTTTTCAGTGGAGGAATAAATTAGATGCATTACCACATTACCCCATAGCCTGTTTTAAGACTAAAGAAAGATGATCACCTAAAGCAGGTTGAAAGTAAAGCAGAATGTGCCATAGGCACATTCTGCTTTACTGTCAGTCTGCTTTAAGCTACTATCTACTAAAATATATAGAAAATATTATTATGACTGTTTAATTAAATTAGAGTAATTTTCTTCTGTTTAGAAATAAATTAAAGGCGTAAAAGGGCATGTTTATGGGGTTATGGGTTAAAGTGTGTATCTATGGAGTAATGATTTATCAGGTGTGCATACTTGTGTAATGAAGGCTGGCTTTCTTCTTTATGATTTTAGTAGCACAGTCCCCATCAGGGAAGACCATCTCTATCTCCTCTTGTATTTTCTCCTGTATATGGGGGTTGACACTCAGGTACAGCATACTCCAAACAAGTATATCAGTTATGGTCTGACAGCCTGCCACAAGAATAAAGCAAAGCTCCACATTTAATACATGGCAATGTATTAAACATGATAGAAATATGTGCCACAGTGATTGCCTTTGCTAACAGATTTGATCCTGATGGAATGCCAAGTAACATGTAGCGTTTCATAAGGATCCAAACTGTTTGACATTCTGACATTGTGCTGAAAGGAAATTAAGAAAATTGTGCTCAAAAGAAATTTACAAAAATTTCTATTTTAACTCTTTCCTCCCTGAAACTTTGAATGAACAATTCCAGTTTCCATTTTAGTCAAGTCCATTTCTGACTTTTAAGGGTTGTTTTTGTCAATGTTTGGCATTATGACAAACAGTGAAGACCCTGATCAGAGGGCTCCTTTTGGAACCCTCTGATCTGGGCCTTCACTGTTTGCACAGGACAAGTGTACTTTTCATATGTACACTGTTTGAAAAGGACGCCTATATGCGGGACTAGGGTTCAAAGGGTTAAAACAATAGCAAACGACAATTACCCAACATGGAAAGAGTTAATGATTGGCTGGGACCAGTAAACATTGGGATCATGACAAGTTATTTACTTGAAATTCACTTCTTAGATAATAATAATTAAAGATAGAAAATATTGCACAAAGATCTTTTACGATGAAAGTATAGGCTTATAGTTGTTAGTACATTATTGTTTAGGGTTAACCAAGCACCTCTCCATTGAGCGGTCACTTGATAATTGTTTGACTGTAGATTTCTGTACAATAGTGAGATAAATATGCAGCCGGACTGGGACTCGAAGCTGGGACCCCTTGCTTACTGGGTAAGTGCTCTTCCGACTGAACCATCCTCACCTATCTTCAAAACTAGAAACAGGCTATGGGTAGGACTGCAACGGTTCACCGAATTTCGGTTCGTTTGTCTCGGTTCGAGTTTCGGGTCGGCACCGCAAATTTTCGGTTCGGTGCGCCGATGTATGGTAAATTACACTAGACCGCTAATTTACCAATCAGCGTGCAGTCTGCGTGTATATTTTTGATGGTCAGACGTTCCAAAATGTAAGGATAAATCACAGTTCTAACCTTTTCTTCTTGCAGTAATTTAAATAGCTCGCTTCTCGTCCGTCTCATTCTTTTCATATCGGCTATTTATAATTCCGGGAAATCCAGCACTTAACGCATGCGCACGATTGATAGCCCGGCTTCAAAGGTACCAAAGTCGAATCAGCATCAGAAAAAGGGTAACCAGTCTATTACTTAGCGACCGCAAATTGCGAATGGCGATGTAAATAATTAAACTGAAATATTAATGACTTTTTCAGTAAAATAATAATATAATTGGAGCTAGGTAGTTCTTTTAACGCTTATAAATAGAAGGCTGATGAGGGCAGGCATTTAAGGAAGACCAGCCAGAATGACAAAGCTTAGTTATGAAACTTTAATGAAAAACAGGTCGGGACGAACCACGCCTTAAATTCGCTACAATCTGTCCTAAAATGGTAGAAAGAAATGCACATCTTTCTCGTACATAATATGATAAAATTATAGATGACAGTGATAGCGTTTTCGAAAAAGTGTTTAGATCTATTGTCTGCGTAGACATGTGTCAGTAAATGAGGTTTTTTTTCTGGTTGATTTTATCAAGTTCTTATCCTAATACCCGAACCGAAATAACCGAAAACCGAAGGGGTCTACTCGAACCCGAACCGAACCGTGAAGTACCTGAACCGTTGCAGCCCTAGCTATGGGTAAAAAAAAACTATTTCCTTACCAGCAAGATAGAGCACCCATGCACACAACATCATATCCTGCAGTTTTTGTTTACCCTCATCATCACTATTTGCTTCTCCACTCATATGATGACTGACAATGATGTCAATGAAGTCATTGATTTCACCATTGTATTCAGAATAATGTTGAAAGAAACTCTCCTGCATATCTTGATCTCTTTTCTGGAATTTAAAACAAAATATATACAGTCCAAACTCTTTACTACGAACTCGCTTAAATCAATCTTACCAGTATTTCGTAAGTTGAATTTTGATAATTCGATCTCATTTAAGTCGAACATACCCGTATTTCAAAGTTAAAATGTGGCTAAGCCACGTTTTAACTTTGAAATATGGGTATGTTCGAACAAACGCGAGTTCGAAATATGGGTATGTTCGAACAAACGCGAGTTCATAGAATCATTTTTTTACTGTACATGTATATTAGCCTTGCCATGGCAAATTCTGCCTTACTGCATTGCAATATTGTACAGACCAAGCATTGTTGTCATCCCAGGCTCTGTGTCTGATTTTGTCTACGCCACAAATACCTTATAATACTGCTAAATACAATGCTCTAGATGATTGCAGGTGTCAAACAGAGTAGATCGAGGCAAGCCATCTATGAAGAGGCTGCTGGCCTTGATCTACACCGTTTCTAGCGTTTCCCCTAGGCATTTTTAGCACGGCTCAGCGCCGTGCCCCTTTTTTACCCCGCCATCCTGCCCTTTACAACCGCCGAGCTGCCCTATTTTCATGTTGGTGGCTTTTTTGCCCCTTTGGTCAGGCGGCTGACTTGACACGCGCCGATTAGACCTTGACAGGATACTCGGTAAATTGGTTGATAGATCGCTAATTGACCCCTTACTGGGGCGATATGCATTGAACCATATCGTAAGCGATGCATCGTCACACGAATTGCGATAACGAACCAATGGAATGCTGAGAACTAAGGAAGTAATCCAATCAAAAAGAAGGATTTGTAAAGTAAAAGTCCGCTAATATGACGTGTTATTCAGTTTCCCAAAATGTCTCGGGCGGTTTCACCTTCATAGCACCTGCTATTTATAACCAAAACTAAAGTAATTAACTGTATCTTTCAACTTTACACGATGGCAACGACAATCCGGATGTTATTTCCGATGCAATAAGGCAGGTTTTGTCATTACACAGCTCATACCAAGAAGTGGTACGGTATACAGTGTATAATACTTCTTGTTGGTCAAGTTTTGCAAAGTCTGCTTTATAAGTTGGAAGGGAAGCTTAAAACCCATTACCCAATTAATACACCTTTTTACGCCTTTAATTTATTCATCCACTGAAAGAAATAGTTCCGATTAATATTGTTACAAAAAAGAATCATAAGAAATATTTTCTTTATTCTAGCAGGTTATACCTTAAAGCAGACTGAAAGTAAAGCAGAATGTGCCATAAGGCACATTCTACTTTACTTTCAACCTGCTTTAAGTGGTCACCTATCTTCAATACTAGAAATAGGCTATGGGGTGCTGGGTTAAACCCATTACCCCATAGACTGTTTCTATATTTGAAGACAGTTGACCATTTAATTTTTAAAGCAGGTTGAAAGTTAAGCAGAATGCACCTTAAGTTGCCTTCTGCTTTACTTTCAGCCTGCTCTAAGCTACTATCTGCTATAATAATTTCATGACTCCATAAATTGAAACTATTTTCTTCAGTGGAGGAATAAATCAAAGGGGTATGTATTGGGTAATGGTATGAAGGGAAAATAAATGTTTTAGACAAGACTGCCATGGCAGCTGATTAGCATTGTATTAAACGCTTACTTGATAATTTTTCCTAAGTTTAAATGAGATAACATACTTGAGCTCGTTTTGATCAAACTTACGGTACATGTACTTGTATTTCAAAGCTAAAAGACATAGCAAAGTCTAAAGAAAAGTTTAACCCTTTGAGCCCTAGTCCCGCATATAGGCGTGCTTTTCAAACAGTATACATGTGAACAGTACACTTGTCCTATGCAAACAGTGAAGACCCTGATCAGAGGGCTCCGAAAGGAGCCCTCTGATCAGGGTCTTCACTGTTTGTCACAATGCCAAACATTGACAAAAACAACCCTTAAAAGTCAGAAATGGACTAGACTAAAATGGAAACTGGAATTGTCCATTTAAAGTTTCAGGGAGGAAAGAGTTAAAGGGTCTGTTAGAGAGTCAGATCTTCAGATAAGCTCATCATAAAGGGAGAAATTAAAAATAAAAATCCACTGAATCTTTGGTTCTGGGTTGAACCCTATGGTGTTACAACTTATAAGAACCGTCTCTGCGGGAGACTAATGAGTAGTAACACCATAGGATTTGGTGCTGATATGCCAGAAAATGTTGGATCTGTTTTATCTGGAGCTCTGTGGTGTACAGCAACTTACATCAACAATGGCCATGATTTTCTTGATTCCTTTAAGTGGCAGTTTGGCCAGAGAGGGAATTATATTAACTGGATGCATGGGGTTAAGATGACCCATGATTAATCTGAAGTCATCAATGCGAGAGTTGAGCTCCTTGCTTTCCAGCATCTCGGGCTTTATGCCATACACAAGAGATCCAAATATAGCAGAGCATGTATGGAACATGGGTTCATTTGGAATGCACTCGTTTCCATCCACAGTTTCCATCCTGCAATAGCAAAAATACCGTAAAGAAGCGCTGCAGATATCATAAGACTTAAAGATTGAGTGTAATTAATGCATATAATTATTCTTATGTAAGTAACAACTAGTTTGTGATAAGAAATCTACATATGTCTTTCAAGTGTAATTCATAATTTAACTAATGTGATATTATCATAAACTATGTGATATTGAAAACTTGCTAAATATTTTCATACATTCAATTATTATTTTGTTTATGTAATCAATGCATGACTTTCATGGATCTGCCACTAGTATCCGGGACCACAATGGAAATAAGGAAAATACATTTTTCCTTTTTTGTGCAATCCTTGGTATTGGTGAGCATATCATGTGCATTTTCATGTGTATGCAGTATTTGTTATAGTTTTCGTTATATGTGTATGCATTATGCATTAATTTTGTATTGCCATGTTATGCCACTATTGCCAAAATAAAATCAATCAATCAAAGAGCCTGTCAGGCTTCTGATAAATTATTAGTTTACAATCATTGACTTACAAGATTTGCTTTGAAGTTCCAAAAATATGTAAATGTGTAAAAAACAATGTTGTTTCATTTTAGACAGCTCTTTCTGGGTTCTTGACTATAAAAATCATGCACATGACTCTAAGAGTTTACTGGTGTATATCTAAGATACAGTCAAACTTGGATATCTCGAACTAGGTTAAATCGAACATAACTGTATTTCAAAGTTAAAACGTGGCTTAGCCACGTTTTACATTAACTTTGAAATATGGGTATGTTTGACCTAATGGAGTATGGAATAATGCAGTTCATGTGTCGAACTAATGGATAGTTGGAGTTAAGCGAGTTTGAGATATCGAAGTTAGATTGTATGTAAAATTATTTACAAGAAGGTCATGAGTATTTAATTGGAACCCCCAAACAAGTTTTTAGTGGTCTTAATAGTTGGACTTTATTTACATATTGTACACCAACCTGTCAAAGAACTGTTGAAAAGAGTGGTTTGCCCTTTCCTCTAGATTGGCATGGGACAACTTAGCAATACCTCTGTGGAAGATATGAGTAAGGTCTTTCCAGGCTTTGCCATAGGGACATGATCCAATACCTTGTGCTCCATTATTTAGGATATCAAACAATAGCAGGCTTGGACGGTCATTGCAGTCGGGATCTTCAAATACCTTAAAGGAAAATCAGGGCTCTATAGATAAGGGGAGTATTTCAAAAGTTAAATTTTTTATTTCTGCTTTAAACCCTATTGTGTCACTACTCATTAGAAGAGACAATTCTAATGAGTAGTAACACCAAATAATTGGTGCTGAAATAAGTGAGAAAATGTTGGTATCTTGAGCCCTGGAAAATGTTGATAAGTCCTTTGTCATATTGTTTGGACAATTTTTTTTCTAAAAAAAATGTACCTTTTAGAAAGGCCCTAAACTTACTTTACTGCTTTAACTCTTTGAACCCTAGTCACGCATATATGTATTATTTGCAAACAGCATCCCTGTGAGGAGTACACTTGTCCTATGCAAACAGTGAGGACCCTGATCAGAAGGCTCCTTAAGGAGCCCTCTGATCAGGGTCTACACTGTTTGTCATTTTAACATGTATTGTAAAAATCAATCCTAAAAAGGCAAACATGGACTAGACTTAACCCTTAGCCCGCCAAATAAATTGTCGTCTGCTATATTTCTCGTCTGCTTCAAGTTTCAAAGTGCTTCAAAGTTGCTCAAAATTGCTGAAATGTTGTCCGAGTGTCAAACAGCTTGGATCCGGATGAGACGCCGAGTTACTCGGCGTCTCATCCGGATCCAAGCTGTTTGCATATGGAGCTATAGTCGTGACTGGCAGGCTAAGGGTTAATTGAAAACTAGAACTGTCCATTTGAGGTTTCAGGGGGGAATTAAAGAGTTAAACCATTTCCTTCATAGAAATGGTTTGTCCAGGTTAAGAGCTAAAAGAAATGTTATCTGCATACTGACACCATAGATGGAAGATGGCTGTTGAAAGAAGGCTGAAAGTAATGCATAGAAACTCTTTAACCCATAGCCTGTTTCTAGTTTTGAAAATATGTGATTACTTAAAGGGACTCGCAACCGGATGGTGTACTTGTCAAAATAAAATAAAATACTCAAATAAAAGCAAATTTGTGGCATTATTTGGCTTCTGACATTAAAAAAATATGATCAGTCCAAAAAAAGTCTCAAGAATCGTCACCGAATCTTAGATTTTTAGATATTTTCCATCGTTTTTCTATACCGACTAGTAGACGGTATAGTTGTTGTTGTTGCTTCTCTACACGGGCTCAGACATAAACACGAGCCGAATTACGAAGTTGTATGCACTTTCGATCGCTACACATTGAAATACGTTAAATTGATCCGAGATAAACGGATAGTTCCATGGTCCATTGGTCTAAGCGGTTTCCCCTATTTTGCCTTCTGTCCGCCAATGCTGGGCCCCGGGTTCGAATCCCACCAGAGACCAATATTTTTTTTTATTGAAATACATTTTTTTTAAACAGAATTTCTTATCCTAAACTAATTCTTTACCATTTATATAAGCGTTTGACACATATTTACAAATTACTATTTTTAATGCACCATCTGGTTGCGAGTCACTTTAAAGCTGGTTGAAAGTAAAGCAGAATGCGCCTAAGGGCACATTCTGCTTTACTTTCAGCCTGCTTTAAGCTATTGTCTGCTAGAATATAGAAAATATTTAGTGTGATTATTATTACACTAAAAATTTGTTTTATTTTCTTCAGTAGAGGAATAAATTGGAGGCATAAAAAAGTGTATTTATGGGGTAATGGGTTAAGGAGCTTTATCCTTTACTTTCTGTCTGTTATGACCCTGATCGATACATTGTTGATATTTGTCTCCCGATATAATGATATATCGATATCGTCGATAATTATGCTTTTTGCTGAAGTAATGACAGTTCTAGCTTTATGCTGCCAAACTCTAGCTCTTATCTTCCTCTTATCTCAAGCCCCAATACGTGACTTTAAAGAACCAAGACCTGTGGTGTCTGTACTGGTTGGAATCATCTCAAGAGACGATTCCAATGAGTAGTCCCACCGCAGGGTTGAACTCTTTGAACCCTAGTCACCCATATAAGCATCCTGTGCAAACAGTGTACCTGTGAGGAGTAAATTTGTCCTATGCAAACATTGTAGACCCTGATCAGAGGGCTCCTTACTTAAGGAGCCCTCTGATCAGGGTATACACTGTTTGTCATTTTGCCATATATTGTAAACATCCACCATAAAAAGTTAGAAAAAAAGATTTTAATTTTTGAAATAATCCCCTTATCTGGAGCATGGGTTGAACAATGACCCTTTACCTGATTTATGTGCTGTAAGTCCTGGAGAAATACCATTCTTCCAGCAGGCCCAAGTCGAAGACTGAATATTTTGCCATACTGTTTTCCCAGCTTCACAAGGGACAGATGAGGGCACTTTATCTGGAGTCTGTACATACCCCCTATTAGAGGCAGGGTGAGGGGACCAGGGGGCAACCTGTCAAAGTAGATTTCATAGAGGTCCCGGAAAGTGTGGTAGAAAATAAGCAGAAGCAAACAGCACCCAATTAGCTGAAAAAGAAAGATTATGATGATCTCAGACCAGGACCAATGATAAGATAGCATTTGAGTTGAGTCTTAAATTATTTTCAAGCATTTGACTGGTCAGATTTGAGCTGAGGCTCAAATCTGACCAATCAGATGCTTGAAAACGAACTCAGACTCAACTGAAACTCTTTATACATGTAAGCCCTGGGCCTGTTATTGTTAATGACTGGTCCTTATCTATTTATTCTGCCAAACATTCATAGTGGTATGTTCATTTTTTGCTGACAAGCTATGGTGAGTGATTGGCATAGCATTTTGTGTGTGTCAAGCATCCTCCTCATTTTTAGCTCACCTGAGCTAGCTCAGGGTGAGCTTTTGCAATCCTTGAATGTCCGGCGTCCGTCGTCAACAATTTTAGTGTTTACACTCTAGAGGCCACAATATTTATCCAATCTTTCTCAAACTTGCTCAGATGGTATATTGCCATAAGAGTTCAGATGAGTTCGATAATGGTTGAAATCAGACAAATAGGTCATGAGTTATCTACCTTTGAACTGCTGAAAATGCCATATTTAACAGTGTTTACACTCGAGAGACCACAGTATTTATCCAATCTTTCTAAAACTTGCCCAGATTGTATATGACCATAAGAGTTCGAGAGAGTTCGATTTTGGTTGAAATCCGACAAATAGATCAAGAGTTATCTACCTTTGAATTGCTGAAAATGCCTTATTTAACAGTGTTTACACTCTAGAGGCCACAGTATTTATCCAATCTTTCTAAAACTTGCCCAGATTGTATATGACCATAAGAGTTCAGATGAGTTCGATTTTGGTTGAAATCGGACAAAAAGATCAAGTTATATACCTTTGAATTGCTGAAATGCCATATTTAACAGTGTTTACACTCTAGAGAGCACAATTTTTATCCAATCTATCTCAAACCTGCTCAGATTGTCAATGACTATAAGAGTTCAGATTAGTTTGATTATGGTTGAAATCAGACTCATAGGTCGACAGTTATCTACCTTTGAATTGCTGAAAATTTCCATATTAAACGATGTTTACACTCTAGAGGTCACACATTTTATCCAATCTTTTTCAAACTTACTCAGATTGTATATTACCATAAGACGTTGGATGAGTTCAATTATGGTTGTAATCCGATCAATAGGTCAAAAGTTATCTACCTTTGAATTGCTGAAAATGATATATTTAACAGTGTTTACGCTGTGGAGGCCACAATCTTTATCCAAGCTCTCTCAAAATTGTCCAGATTGTATATGACCATAAGAGTTTGAAAAAAGGTGATTATGGTTGGAATCAGACACATACGGTAGATCAAGAGATATCTACCTTTGAATTGCTGAAAATGCCATATTTTACAGAGTTTACACTCTTGCAACTACAGATTTCAATGGATTTTGATTATACTTGTACACAAAGGATGTAGCTATATGTTCTGGAAGGAGTGCAATTATTGTTGAAATGTAATCATTATGGCAATAGTTACCTGCCCTTGATATACTTTGAAATGCTAGAAGAAGGCTTCATTTCAGTATTGTTTAGGCTCTAGTTATCTGCCTTTGATATACTCTACTATACTACAGTAGGTCGAAAAACTTGAATGGATTTAGAATAAAACATGTGAAATTCAAAGGTAAAGCTATCAGGCTTCATTACAAATGGTGAGCGATATCAGGGCCTTCAGGCCCTCTTGTTTTTCTTTTAACCCATTACCCCATAAATACACCTTTTAACACCTTGAATGTATTCCTTTACTAAAGATATTGGTTTCATTCTACAGTCATGAATATGTATCATAAGAAATATTGTCCGATAGCTTATTACTTTATAATTTTCAACTATTTTCTAAAATTTTCTTCTGTGGAGGAATAAATTAGAGGCGTAAAAAGGTGTATTTATGGGCCCATGTGGTAATGTGTTAAGACACATTCTTCTTTACTTTCAACCTGCTTTAAGCATCATCCTTTTAAAAGTTTTTTTAAACTAAAAACAGGCTAGGCTATGAGGATATGGGTTAAAAGTCAATGTTCTAAAATTTCAAGGACAGGCTTGTTTATCTACAAATCATGAAATATTTAGGTCAGGTCCACAGCACCTGAATGAGTCTCCTGACCCATATACTGACATAGAGAGTACAGAGAGGTATACCTAGTTTTAAGTTGATTCATAATTATGTCAAGGACAGCTTGGCCTATATATAGCAGTACACTTTGATGTGTGTTGTCTGGCAAACGTTTATATTTTTAGCTCACCTGAGCACAAAGTGCTCAAGGTGAGATTTTGTGGTCGGTCTTTGTCCGGCGTCGTGCGTTGTGCGTCGTGTGTCAACAATTTCTTCAAACATCTTCTTCTCCAAAACCACTTGCTTGATTGCAACCAAACTTCACAGGAATGTTTCTTGGGTCAAGCTCTTTCAAAGTTGTTCAAAGAATTTGAAACCATGCAGAACTCTGGTTGCTATGGCAACCAAAGTGAAAAAATAAGGAAATCTTAAAAAATCTTCTTGTCACAAACCTCAAGAGCCAGAGCTTAGATATTTTGCACATAGCATTACCTATAGGTCCTCTATCAAAGTTGTTCAAATTTTGCCCCTGGGGTCAATATTGGCCCCGCCCCGGGGGTCAACGTTTTACATAGAGTTATATAGTGAAATGTTCAAACATCTTTTTCTCTGAAACCAATATGTCCAGAGCTTTGATATTTAGCATGGTATTACTTCTAGAGGTATTTGACTTATGTTGTTGAATCGATTCCGGTCCGTTGCATATCTGGGTCACCGACGCTAAAAATAGATTTTTTTCCATGAGAACTTAAAAAATCTTCTTGTCTGAAACCATAGTACACTTAGCTTAGATATTTTGCACATAGCATCGTCAACAGATCCTCTATCAAAATTGTTCAAATTAAGTCCCTGGGGTAAAAAATGACCCCGCCCCAGGGGTCACAAATTTACATAGAGTTATATTGTGAAATCTTCACACCTCTTCTACTCTGAAACTAATATGGCCAGAGCTTTGATATTTAGTGTGGTGACACTTGTAGAAGACCTTTACCAATGTTGTTCAAAGTGTTCCGGTCCGTTGCATATCTAGGTCACAGGAGCTAAAAATAGATTTTTTTTTCAATAAAAACTTAAAAAATATTCTTGTCTGAAACCACAGTACCCTGAACTTAGATATTTGGCACAAAGCATCATCTACAGGTCCTTTATCAAATTTGTTCAAATTATGTCCCTGATGTCAAAAATGACCCCGCCCCAGGGATCACAAATTTACACAGAGTTATATAGTGAAATCTTCAAACATCTTCTTCTCTGAAACTAATATGGCCAGAGATTTGGTGTGGTGACACTTCTAGAGGACCTTTACCAATATTGTTCAAATTGTTACAGTCCGTTGCATTATCTGGGTCACAGGAGCTAAAAATAGAATTTTTTTCTCAATTAAAACTTAAAAAAATCTTCTTGTCTGAAACCACAGTTCCCTGAGCTTAGATATTTGGCACGAAGCATCATCTACAGGTCCTCTATCAAAGTTGTACAAATTATGTCCCTGTGGTCAAAAATGACTTCGCCCAAGAAGTCACAAATTTACATAGAGTTATATAGTGAAATCTTCAAACATCTTTTTCTCTGAAACTTAAATATGGCCAGAGCTTTGATATTTGGCATGGTGTCACTTTAAGAGAACCTTTACCAATATTTTTAAAAATGTTCTGGTCCATTGCATATCTAGGTCACAGGAGCTAAAAATAGATTCTTTCAATGATTCAATCCTTCAAAAATAATTCTTGTCATACACTACAGTACCCTGAGCTTAATATTTTGGCACACAGCATCATATGCTCAGCTTTCCAAGATATTTTACATTTACATCAACTGTTCCAGGTGAGCGATTAAGGGCCGTATACGGCTCTTGTTTGACCCGTGATTGCCTTAGGACAGCTTTGATCTTTCCTTTACATAAGCCCAACAAATTAATTTTCATGGATAGTGTTAAATTCATACAGATGACAGCTTAAAGCAAGATGAAAGTAAAGCAGAAAGCTTCTTGAGGATGTTTTCTGCTCTATACTTCATCTTGCTTTTAGCAGTATCCTACCTTTAAAACAACATAGCACTGGTGATTATTGAAGGAGCTGGCTTAATAAGTTCCAAAAAATTATCTTCCACCTATGTTGAAGAACGCCCATGGCATGTACCGATGTTTAAATTGCACTATATAGGTTAACCCTTTACTCCGCCTACATGTAGCCTGTTTCTAGTTTTGATGACACATGACCACTTAAAGCAGGTAAAAGTAAAGCAGAATGCGCCTTTAGGCGCATTCTGCTTTCCTTTCAGCCTGCTTTTAAGCTACCACCTGCTAGAATATAGAAAATATTTCGTATGATACATATTCATGACTACATATAAATCGGAACTATTTTCTTCAGTGGAGGAATAAACTAAATGTGCTAAAAAAGATTCTATGGAGTGAAGGATTAATATAGGTGTTACTGTTTGTGTGTTGTAGTGAGGCACTGACTTAACCTAACTGCTACCGAAATGATTAGCATAGATTTAACTTTTTCGGTCAAGGTAAATTTTACTACTTGCGCTGTGAAAATATGTTAGAAAGTAGGCCAATAGTTTAGGCTGTGGAATGCAAAGTAAATTCTTTGTTTGCAACAAATTTGTTGTCTGCTAGATTTATATTTAAAAGTTTCTAAAATATTCTATATCAAGATAAGATCAGTGTGTCAAACAGTTAACCCTTAGCCTGCCACTCACGACTATAGCTCCATATGCAAACAGCTTTGATCCGGATGAGACGCCGAGTAACTCGGCGTCTCATCCGGATCCAAGCTGTTTGACACTCGGACAACATTTTCAGCAATTTTGAGTAACTTGGAAGCACTTTGAAACTTGAAGCAGACAAGAATAATAGCAGACGACAATTTATTTGGCGGGCTAAGGGTTAAGGTTCTGATGAGATGCAATCATCATTCAGAGTTTACTGCTCATTTTATCCAGTAGATAAAAACCTTACTGCCTGTTATGCTCCCTATAGCATCTTCTGCTTTACTTTCATCTTGATTTAACCCATTACCCCTTAAATATGCCTTTTTACACCTTTACTATATCCACTAGTCCTCCATTCAGCTTTACTTTCTATCTGCTTTAAGTAGTTATCTGTCCTCAAAACCAGAAACAATATATATACCCATAATCTCAAAAATATGCCTTTTTACGCCTTAAAATTACTCCTTCACTGAAGAAAACAGTATGATTTTATACATATGGAAATCTGTACCATATATGAAAAATATTCTGTATTCTAGTAGATCTTAAAGTAGACTGAAAGTAAAGCAGAATGCGCCTTAGTTCAATCTGCTTAAAGAGGTTACCTGTCTTTCAAAACTAGAAACAATGTACTAAGCTATGAAGTAATGGTTTAATCAGACACCTGCCGGAAACACAGCAGCATTATATTAATTATAAGGCTATATATCTGTTTGATAAAGGCGATTAGCTAATAGCTATGGAGGAAAGGATGACAGTGACATGAAACCTCCTGCTGGATATGTACAATATGTAAAAACTCCATCCACTACAAGTATCTATCATCAGAAATTTCCTTGTTGTTAATTTAATTTATGACTTACACTGTAGGAACAGTGTATATGAATATTCTTTGCAAACAGAGCAGACCCAGATCAGAAGGTGCCCAAGTGAAGCCTGGTCAGGGTTTGCACTGTTAGTCATATTCTTAAGTATTTGGGTTATAATAAATCCATGAAGGGACAATATGAACATTGAACAGTTCCTTTATTAGAAAATTCTGTATAGCAGGTGTTTAATATTTTATTTATATTAACACTTGTAATCAATTCACTAAATTAATGTTTGTATGTTTTTCGTTCAGCCTGCTCTAAGATATCATGTGCTAGAATATAGAAAACATTCCCTATAATATATATTCATTACTGATTAAATTGGAACTACTTTCTTCAGCATAGGAATAAATCATATCCGCTAAAAGGCGCTTCTATGGGGTAATGGGTTAAAGCATTAAAGATATAAAAAAGAAGAATCATACCAGTGTCAACATATTGATTATTCCCAGAAACTGTATAACAGCCTATCTTATTACAGTCATGTACGGAATTCCCAAGGCATCAAAGAATCGGAACTTGGCTATTCCAATCACACTCCGTTTTTCAACGCGTATAATCCAGTTCAGTTCTTACACTGTGGTCTCTAGACTTTTAACCGAGATTCAACAGTGCAAACTTTTATATACCTTGGATACTGTTTAAGTCAGGATTTTGTCCTCCAGAGTTCATTGTTGTGTCCATTAAACATTTTGAACTTAAATTTGGACACAACCATGTATGGCCATTTACTGGAACAGTTATTAATAATATCCAGTTGTTAGAAATATATATATAGTCATTAGCGACAATTTTGTCCTATCACCTCTATGTATTTTCCTTTCAAACCATTTACCTAAAAAATGCATGTCTACACTTATAACGATTCATACACCGAGAAAAGTAGTTCCCGGTTAGGCAGTCGTGAACATGAAATATTAAAGGTATTTCCTAATACCGTTCCGAAGGGTAGCTCAAAGTCGGCTGAAGGTAGGGTACGTAGAATTTCTAAGGAACATTTTGCTTTACTTTCAACCTCCAACCTGTATTAAGTAAAAATAAGAAACAGGCTATGGGTTTACAGGTTAAACCTAGGTTCATAAAGGTAAATCATTGACTAATTTAAAAAACAGTACAATCATGATTATATTGATTCTCAGAGCATTATGCTTCCATCCAATCAGCTATTATGTCTGTCTGTGAGTTACGGTAAATAATATTAAATTACAAGTATAAACCCTTTACGCCATAGCCTGTTTATAGTTTTGAAGACAGCTGGTGACAACTGAATACAGATTGAAAGTAAAGCAGACTGCACCTTAAGCCTGCTTTAAGCTACCACCAGCTAGGGTATAGACCATAGTGTTTATACATGTAGTACATTTTTATGACTGAATAAATTGGAATTATTTTCTTCAGTGGATGCGCTAAAATGTGCTTCTTTTTACTTGGGGGGGGGGGGGGGGGGGGAACCCATTACCCAATAAATATGCCTTCTATGCCTCTAATTTATCCCTCCACTAAAGAAAATAGCTCCGTTCTGCTTTTAACCTGCTTTAAGTGGTCATCTGTCTTTAGAACTAGAAACTGGCTATGGGGGAAAGAGTTAATTTTGACAGTTGGAAATTGAGAACAGTATCCTACTTGTTAATTTATTTTTGAAGCTACGTACAGTAAAACTCTATATTCCTTTTGAAGCTGGGTTGAGTTTATAATTGAATGGTGAGAGATTTGTGTAAGCGGCCCTGTGGTTCAGTTGGTAGAACACTTGCCGTGTAAGCAAGGGTCCCGGGTTCTAGCCCAAGTCTGGTTGCATATTTTTCTCACCATGTTACTCTCAAAGTGTACATATATAATAATAAGAAACTGTTGCAGTGTTCTTAAAGTAAGAATTCGGGACGAATTCTTGTGTAGAGGGGGTATGTGTAGCCGGGTTGAGTTTATAATTGAATGGTGAGAGATTTGTGTAGGCTGCCCGGTGGATCAGATGGTAGAACACTTGCCCTGTAAGCAAGGGGTCCCGGGTATGAGCCCCAGTCTGGCTGCATATTTTTCTCACCATGTTACACTTTTAAAAAATATGTTGACATTCAGCTACCCTTTCCTGATAGAGCTGTAGTTTAATATTAGGACCTGACAAGCCACCTATCTTAATTACCCATTTTCCACTGGCTAGTTTCTTTATTTTGAAGACAGGTAACTACTTATTAAAGCAGGTTGATCAATGAAAGTAAAGTACAGTAAAACCTCCCTATTACGACCACTAAAATGAAGGTTAATTGATTGTATGATAGACAGGTGACAGCTTAAAGCAAGCTTTAAAGGAGCTTTATGTTTCACTGTCACCTTGTTTTAAGCGGTCACCTATTGTAAACACCATAATATTAATTAACATAATTTAGTGGTCATTATAGAGAGGTTTTACTGTAGTTTGATACAGTGGAGAATCTGTTATTCTTTTCCGATTAACGCGTTTATGCTAAAACTATTTTTTCTTTTACAAACAGTTTGGAGCCAGATCAGACGCCGGGTAACCCGGCGTCTGATCTGGCTCCAAACTGTTTGCCACCAAGATAAAAATGAATTATCAGAATTGTCCAAAAGTTGTACTTTTCTACGTTTTAGTGTTTTGCGTTTGCGTACGTTTGCGTTTAAACGGGAAAGAATAACAGATTCTCCACTGTTTGACCTGACAAGATGGATTTATTCATAAAGAGAATTGTTAACTCATCTGCATGCTAAATATTCATAAACAAATAAAACTTCACCCACTTTGAACATCTATTATCTGAAGTATAACAGTGACATATGATTATAAAATAAGCCTTCAAGGAATTGTTTTCTCTTGACCAAAGCTCAGACTCATGTCTGAGACAGATCTTATAAGAAAACAGTGCAGACCTTTATCAGACAGCTTTAGGATCAAGCTGTCTGATGTCGGTCTACACTGTTGTAAAAAATCAACAATATAACAAGGCTCCAGATAGGTGAGTATTTCAGAAACTAAAACGTTTATTTCTGCATTAAACCCAATGATGTCACTACTCATTAGAATTGTCTTATGATCAGGGTTTGCACTGTTAGTCATATTCTTAAGTATTTGGGTTATTATAAATCCATGAAGGGACACTATGAACATTGTGCAGTTCCTTTATTAGAAAATTTTGTATAGCAGGTGTTTTAATATTTTTTTATCAATATTAACACTTGTTATCAATTCACCAAATTAATGTCTGTATATTACTGGGGAAACATAGTGATTACCTTGGCAAACAGTTTTGATCCAGATGAGATGCCTGGATCACAAGTGACAAACAGTTTAAACCCAGATTAGACGAGAGCCGTATCTAATCTGGGTTCAGACTGTTTGCAAATGTACTCTATGGGTATTTATGTTCTCTCACTATAACAACTCCCTCTGAATACCACACAAAATATGTGTTTCCCATTGGCTGTTGTAGAGATGGAGCACTGTATTAGGTAAAACAGTGTGGAAAGCTCACTAGGTAAACGGCCTAGATGTACCTTCATTACCTTGGTGACCGATATACATGTACTTCAAAGATCTATATATAAATATAATTATTATTGTGTGCATTTATGCGTGTTTGCAAAAGTCACTGAACGCTGAATCCATTCATTAATGAGGTCTGTTTTCAGATAAGGTCACGGTTTTATATATATGTCATAGATGACATAGTTTTTAGAATGAATGAGAAATAGATAGTTTACTAATTTACATACATGTAATGATTATGTATACTGGTTTTATGTTATATATTTATCATGCTCATCTGAAATATTGGATCAATGGGCTAATAAAATAGAAAACATTTACAGGACACAGTACAGATCAATTTCTAACAGATTCTGTAAGGAAAAAAGTTAACTCTTATCATACAGCTCCTTCAGATTGATACATGCTTCATAGTGGGCGGAGTCTTATACAGATACTTGCTCATAATGGGCGTCCGGAGTCTTATACAGGTACTTGTTCATAGAAGTTGGAGTTTTATACAGATATTTGCTCATAGTGGGCAGTCTTATACAGATACTTGTTGTTGCTGCTAAGGTTTATAGTCCCGCATAAGCTTTAACAGCAGGTGGGTCATTCCATTGTCTCAGGATTAGGACAATGGTCAGCACTATGCCTATTGTTCACTGGACTTTAAGATACTTGCTCATAGAGGGCGGCGTCTTATACAGAAACATGTCATACTCATAGTGGGCAGAGTCTTATACATGAATATTCAGCAAGAGAATGTTTGATGTATTCACAGCAACCCATTACCCCATAACTTTTTTTCTAGAATTTGATGTAAGTGACCACTTTAACCCTGCGTTAAGTAGTTACCAATCTTCAGAACTAGAAACAGGCTATTGAGTAATGGCCCTAATGGGTTATGAGGAAAGGCAAGGGTTTACATTGTCAGGCTTGACTGTATTATATTGGATCATTATAGCCATCACTGTCCTTGTAAAACATATATATATTTTATGTTGCTCCTACAGGTTGGTTATCTTGGTTATAGTTTTGTACTGTATTATTTGTTTCACTTGGATGCCCACAGTCATGTTTACCCTACTTTTTTAGTTGGGTACACTTTTGTATGGCAGTGGTGTCTATCTTGCTCATAAATCTGGTCCAATCATGATGCAGTCTCAAATGTCTAAAGACATTACCCCCAGTCAATTCATTGACCACCATCCCCCCATTGTTCACACTAGGTGTGAAAATACAGGTAGAGTATGAGAAAATTGCTTAGGCAACGGCTCAGCCATCTGAAGCTTTGAATACATAATATATCTCAATAGGTTTTTCTATGGGTTTTACTAACTATAAGCTATCAGATATTAGGTGTGGGCCTCACATGAGACTCCTGAATACTTTTTTGCCTAGATGCTAGCCGAGTAAGTGCATGGGCTCCATGCTTTTGACTCAAACTTTTTACGGTGCTAGGTGATACCACCCAAGCTTGGTTAAGAAATGTCTTTAAGACAGATGATGGCTTAAAGACTTTTCCTCAGTCCATTTATGGAGTCCCCCCCCCCCCCCATTGTTCTGGAGGTGTCAATGTAACTGTCAAAGCATGTGCAGCACAAGCAGCCGGCGGGTATACCAATCTCAGTTTACCTGGTGTGGCCCAGATTATACTCATGCTCTAGTGATTTTCAATGGTTATTTCTAACCAAACTATCAAATATAAAGGTAGAGTCTCACACGAGAAGCTTCAATGGTTCTTTGCTAGCGACATGTCCATAAAATCCATGATTTTTGCAAGGAAATTGGCTGGCAAGGCGTTATCATCAAAAGGTCGTCAGGAGATGTCTTTAAAGCAAGCTGAAAGTAAAGCATTTATCAGAAATCATCCTTTTGAGTTAAGCAGTCTAGAGCTCCAGATAAGGGGAGTATTTCAAAAACTAATATCTTTTTTTCTGCATTAAACTCTATGGTGTCACTACTCATTAGAATCGTCTCTTTGAGACAATTCTAATGAGGAGTGACACCATAGCATTTGGTGCTGAAATAAGAGAGAAAATATAGGATTTGTTCAGTCTGGAGCCCTAATACTGCCACATGTCGGAGTGTAGGAAAAGTTTCAAGAAATGGTAGATAAGCTTAAAAAACTTAGCATGCATTTCTATGATCATGCAATGTGAAATACATGAAAAGGTGTTACTAAAAAGAGTTTTTCGAAAACCAAAATCTTTATTTCTGCATTAAACCCTATGGTGTCTCTACTCATTAGAATCGTCTCTTAGAGATGTTTCTAATGAGTAGTAACACCATAGGATTTGGTTCTGAAATGAGTTAGAAAATGTTGGGTTTATTCTAGTGAGTTTACTCCCTTTTATCTGGAGCCCTGGTTAAAGCAATTTTGTTTGTTTATTTCAGGGCCCACCAAGACCAGGCTTCAGCCCTGGACCAGGGCACCCTGGGGGTGGACCACCAATGCAAGGAGTGCCACCCAGGATGGGGATGCCACACTCAGGCATGCCACCTCATCCCTATGGAGGTAATTTACACATATGCAGCAAGAAAAGTTTACCAATTTGTATTATGTATACAATTCATGTGTTTATGAAATAACTGTTTGGCATGTACCATTTTTGCCCAATGTACATACATGCACATATGTTTATCTCTTACAATTTTTGACCATTGTACATAGAGGCACATGTTTATGAAACCCTTCTTTGGCTTTTGCAGTTTTTGACCAATGTACATTACATCTATGTAACTTTGTTTTTTATACGCCCGTCTTCAGACGGGACGTATTATGTCGTGGCGCTGTCCGTCCGTCTGTCCGTCCGTCCGTCCGTCTGTCCGTCCGTCCGTCCGTTAACTTTTTCATGTCCGCTCTCTTACTCAAACAAATTTAGTCTAATCCTTTTGAAACTTGGTCAGAACGTGTATGACCATAATATCTCGGTCAAGTTCGATAACCAGCAAGATTGCCCCAGACATTCAAGAGTTATGCCCTTTTTTGTCAAAAACGGGCATATTAGTTTGTCCGCTCTCTAACTCAAACAAATTTATTTTAATCCTTTTGAAACTTTGTCAGCATGTGTATGACCATGATATCTCGGTCAGGTTCGATAACCAGCAGGATTGCCCCAGACATTCAAGAGTTATGCCCCTTTTTTTGTAAAAAACGGGCATATTTTAGTTTGTCCGCTCTATAACTCAAACACATTTATTTTAATCCTTTTGAAACTTGGTCAGCATGTGTATGACCATAATGTCTCTGTCAAGTTTGATAACAAGCAGGATTGCACCAGGCATTCAAGAGTTATGCCCCTTTTTTCGTAAAAAACGGGCATATTTTAGTTTGTCCGCTCTATAACTCAAACAAATTTATTTCAGGCCTTTTGAAACTTGGTCAGCATGTGTATGACCATAATGTCTCGGTTATATTTCATAACCAGCAAGATCGCCACAGACAGTCAAGAGTTATGTCCCTTTTTTCATCTAAAACGGGCATTTTTTAGTTTGTCCGCTCTCTAACTCAAACAAATTTATTCCAATCCTTTTGAAACTTGGTCAGCATGTGTATTACCATAATGTCTCAGTTATGTTCTATAACCAGCAGGATTGCCCCAGACATTCAAGAGTTATGCCCCTTATTTTGTCAAAAATGGGCATTTTTTAATTTGTCCGCTCTCTAACTCAAATAAATTTATTCCAATCCTTTTGAAACTTTGTCAGCATGTGTATGACCATAATGTCTCGGTCAAGCTTCATAACCAGCAAGATTGCCCCAGACATTCAAGAGTTATGCCCCTTTTATCGTCAAAAACGGGCATTTTTTTGTTTGTAGCTCTCTTTCTCAAACAAATTTATTCCCATCCTTTTGAAACTTGGTCAGCATATGACCCCTAACTTTCAGGGTTCTTCCCCTTTTGTTTTTACCTTGATAGGGTTTTGGTATGACTACATTCTAAGATCGTTTTGACGGGCGTATAATGTGCCCGGCTTGCGGTGCTCTTGTTTGAAATTCCTCATTAACTTTTTAGCTCACAAGCCACAAGCTGTTTGGATGTCCGTCATCTGTTGTCCGCCCATTCCTCTGGTTGGTTCCTTAACACTCTAGCAGCTAAAAATTTCATCTGAATCTATTCTGATCTTCATAAAACTTGATGACCTTGTTTGTCTTGAAGAATTCTAGGTCATGTTTGAATGTGGGCCATGTCCAATCAAAAACTAGGCCACTAGGTCAAATCATAGAAAAATCTTGTTAACACTCTAGAGGCTACATTAAGTCTCTTTAAATCTTCATGAAACTTTGTCACAATGTTTACCTCATTGATATCTAGGTCAAAGATTGAAAGTGGGTCACGTCCGGTAAAAAAAACTAGGTCACAACATCAAATAATACATTGTCAGCACTAGAGGCTTCAAAATCTCATTAGATTTTAATGAAATTTGGTCAGAATGTTTGCCTACATAAAATCTAGGTCAAGCTTGAATGTTGGTTTTGACTGGTCAAACACCAGGTCACTAGGTTAAATCATAGAAAAATCCTTGATAACACTCTAGAGGATACAAATCATTATATCTTAATGAAACTTGGTCAAAATGTTTGCCTTATTAAAATCTAGGTCAAGTTCAAATGGGGGTTAAACTGTTTTGTCAGAAAATGGAGTAGTTCATTTGAAAATTTGGCACTCAAAATGTTATTAAATACATGTACATAATTATGAACCTGATGAAATAGTTACAATATGAAATGTAGATCATGTTAAGGTACTTCGCATATGCGCGTAGTTTCCATACGATTGTTATGAAAATTGCCATGAAGAATGATAATAGCCTAAGAAACAATGTTTGTAAATATAGGCAAAATTTATCTTGTGGTTTGTCTTTAAGGTCTTTTTTCTGACAAAAACCTAGAATTTTTATGATTTTATTTTTCTTAAAAATGAATAAAGCTAATGACTATAATTCTCGCCCAATAAGTAGTCCACAACATTCATTACAAGAAAAGCTAAAAACATTTTGAATAAAGGTGTTCAGAAAGATGTTATCAGCTATTTAAATTTTGCAAAATGCTAAAAAATTGAATTACAAAAAACTGACTCATTCAATGTTTATTTGTTTTCATTTGATTCAAATATATGGTTGATGAACTAGTCTGTCTGAAAAAATTAGAAAATATTACAGTCAGGATGTGTTGTAATAACATAGTTTCTTATTAAAATGTGGGATATTTGTTGTTTAGATACAGTTACCTGCCTTAGAATTAAAACTTTGTCATTAAAATGCATTATTATTTATTCATGGACTTGCATACAAGGTTTAATATATTGTTTGAACATACTTATAATGGGCAATATCGATCTTGAAAAGGTTAGCGTATTGATAAGCTTCAAGGTGTGGCTTTATAGTTCGATTAAATCGTTTACACGTATACCGATTTAATTGACTTGTAAGTCATTAAACTAAAACGTACAGGTAAGTGGACATATACTTGGACCGTAAACATCACTAGTACTAATCAACACAGACTAAACATAACATGTCTCTTGATTACTGCGTTATGGATTGACAAGTCAATAAATCGGACACTAAAAAAAATATTTGGATAGGATGGGTCTCGATCCTATGACCTTTGGATTGCTAGTCAACCACTATAGTCAACCACTATACTAACTGCGCTATGAAGGATTATACTAATTTATATCAACATTTCCTTTATATAAATTTTCTAGTATAAACACGTACGAAAAAGGTCTGTGTCGTCCAGACGCATATCCGCTCGCCCGCAAGACCAACTTCCGGTAGCGAAAGGCCTTAAGCTTAAAAAATACTTGTCTGATTAAAACATGTTAGATGAACGCTGTAAAATCTTGTCTAATGGAGTTCATAATTACAAAGCATACAAAATACTTACCTGATAATAATACCACTTACCGGTATCATTTAAATTAAATATATCTATCCAAAGAACCACACACACACACACACACACAGATGATTAAATATTTGTCTGATTGAGTACATAGTTATAAGTAGACATACAGAAGTATATAAAATATATTTCTGATGGAATACAATGTCATACAAAGCTTATATAGTACCTGTCTAATGGATTATTTCCAGCTGACCTGCGGAAATCAGAGGTTCTACCCAGTTGCCGATTTGTGCCTGAAACAGTGCTTAAAGGGCTTATTGCGGTCTTCCTCCACCTGTAATTAGCTTGAAGCTGCGATATGACTGAAATACTGTTTTAAAGCAATGTAAAATCACAAATTCAAAATCGTTAATTCCCAAATGGAAATACTTTTTACAGAACCCTACCCTTTCCTGATAAGTGGGTAGCTTATTGAAATAGGTTGAAAGTAAATTAAGAGTACTTCTTTAGATAAATAGATCAAGAGTTATTTACCTTTGAATTGCTGAAAATGCCATATTGAACAGTGTTTACACTCTAGAGGCCACAATTTTTATCCAATCTATCTCAAACCTGCTCAGATTGTAAATGACTATAAGAGTTCAGATGAGTCTGATTATGGTTAAAATCAGACTTATAGGTCGAAAGTTATCTACCTTTGAATTGCTGAAAATGCCATATTTAACGATGTTTACACTCTAGAGGTCACAAATTTTATCCAATCTTTCTCAAACTTACTCAGATTGTATATTGCCATAAGACTTTGGATGAGTTCAATTATGGTTGTAATCTGATCAATAGGTCAAAAGTGATCTACCTTTGAATTGCTGAAAATGATAATATTTAACAGTGTTTACGCTCTAGAGGCCACAATATTTATCCAAGCTCTCTCAAACTTGCCCAGATTGTATATGACCATAAGAGTTCGAAAAAGGGTGATTATGGTTGGAATTGGACAAATAGATCAAGAGATATCTACCTTTGAATTGCTGAAAATGCCATATTTTACAGCGTTTACACTCTTGCAACTAAAGTTTTCAATGGATTTTGATTATACTTGTACACAAAGGATGTAGCTATACATTCTGGAAGGAGTGCAATTATTGTTGAAATGTAATCATTGTGGCAATAGTTACCTGCCCTTGATATACTTTGAAATGCTAGAAGAAGGCTTCATTTCAGTATTGTTTAGGCACTAGTTATCTGCCTTTGATGTACTCTACTATACTACAGCAGGTCGACAAACTTGAATGGATTTAGAATAAAACAGGTGAAATTCAAAGGTAAAGCTATCAGGCTTCATTACAAATGGTGAGCGATATCAGGGCCTTCAGGCCCTCTTGTTAAGTCAGTTTGACTTTGACTTACATCTTTGACCTTACTGTAAAACCTTATTGAAAACGTTTGCAGAATGTGACAGAGTGCTGTTTAGTGGGGGTATTTATCACCTTCAGTGATAGCCGTTCTAGTTTCTATTGAGATGAAGGTTCAAGGTAATTCAGTAATGTAATTTGATAGTTCTTACCCGAAATGGTTTCTGATCAGTAATCCCTCATTCACTCATGCCCATGTGGTTCTAGGGCATGCCACACTGGCAAGAGAATCCTGGGACCACAGGGCTGCCATTAGTTGATCATGAAAAATCTTAAGATTTACAAATTTTATCTTGGCTGTCTTACCCGAAATGGTTTCTGATCAGTAATCCCTCATTCACTCATGCCCATGTGGTTCTACGGCATGCCACACTGGCAAGAGAATCCTGGGACCACAGGGCTGCCATTAGTTGATCATGAAAAATCTTAAGATTTACAAATTTTATCTTGGCTGTCTTACCCGAAATGGTTTCTGATCAGTAATCCCTCATTCACTCATGCCCATGTGGCTGTTTCGAAGAAAACAAGCTATATGTCATTTAGAGTTAAATAGGGTGAATTTAACTTTGACCTGGTCACAGAAGAGCGATGGTACCCACATGCGGTGCTCTTGTTCTATGTTGCAAGCATGTTTACTTAAAGCAAGTTGAAAGTAAAGCAGAATGCGCCTTAAGGCACATTCTGCATTACTTTCAGCCTGCTTTAAGCTACCATAAGCTAGGATAAAAATTTGGAAGTTTCGAAAAAATCTGGAGAAATGGCATCCCTGGGACTGAATTTGGTTCAATTTAAGTAAACTGGAATTTCTGTACCTCTGATTTTCCAGAAGGAGTTAAGTTTCTGAACATGTTTATAAACATTTCCTGTTGATCCTCAGGTATTTGAAGGCATCCATCCATTTGATCAGATATTTGATTACTGGGTTGTCCTCTGAACTGGATCCAAATTGTTTACAAAATTAAATTAAGAGAACTAAGTGTCACACATTATTAGGATTGATGGTGTTTTTTGTTTATTGTCCTGAAAACTGGACAAGTCACCAAGAGGTTGCAGTAAACAGTTGGTTGGAATTCGGTCAGTTACGGTACAAAAATTAATATGCATCAATTTGTTAACCTTTTAAAAAAAGAGGACTAAACTTTTGTCAACATAATTGTACAAGAGCTTTTTAAAGTTATGCCTGCTAGTTTTGTGCTGGTAGTGTAAAGATTATATTTACTCTTTCCTCCATAGAAGCACCTTTTAGTGCATTTAATTTATTCCTCCACTGAAGAAATTAGCTCCAATTTATGTAGTCATGAACTGTGAACATGATTGATGATGTACCATATAAAATATTTTCTATATTCTAGCATATGATAGCTTAAAGCAGGCTGAAAGTAAAGCAGAAGGCACCTTAACTCTTTGAACCCTAGTCCCGCATATATGCGTCATTTGCAAACAGTGTACCTGTGGGGAGTACACTTGTCCTATGCAAACAGTGTAGACCCTGATCAGAGGGCTCCTTAAGGAGCCCTCTGATCAGGGTCTACACTGTTTGTCAATTTGACATTTATTGTAAAAATCAACCCTAAAACGTCAAAAATGGACTAGATTAAATTAAAAATTAGAACTGTCCATTTTAGGTTTCAGGGAGGAAAGGGTTAAGGCGCATTCTGCTTTTTTTTTCAATCTGCTTTAAGTAGTCATCTATCCTAAAAACTTGAAACAGGCTATGGAGTAAAGGGTTAACAAACTGTATCAATGGACATTAAAAACCCAGTGCAGACCCTGATCAGAGGCCTCCTTCAGGATCTACTCTCTGATCAGGGTACAGTGGAGAATCTGTTATTCTTTCCCCTTTAAACGCAAACGTACGCAAACGCAAAGTACTAAAACGTAGAAAAGAACAGCTTTTGGACAATTCTGATAATTCTTGTTTATCTTGGTGGCAAACAGTTTGGAGCCTGATCAGACGCCGGGTTACCCGGCGTCTGATCTGGCTCCAAACTGTTTGCACTGCAAATAATAGTTTTAGCGTAAACGCGTTTATTGGGAAAGAATAACAGATTCTCCACTGTATCTACAGTACTGTCTCCAAATGTTAGGCAGTTATAGCAGTTTTCTGCCCAGGAAGACTGAATCAAATGAGTGTCCTTAATTTAGGTCTAGTATTGTCCTGGAGTAAATTGTGCTTATCTCTTTCCTTGGTAAGTTTCAATACCAGTCAGTGGGTCAAATTCTGCGTGAACTGTTTCACGTACAATGAAAAATGAATAAGAAATCTCCCACTTTAATTTAGCCTAATTTCAGCCCAAATCTGGATTATCCTAGGTTAACCTTTTAAACTCTGCATATGTTTGTATACATGACTGTTTACATAAGCTGTAAAATTGTCCGCTTTAATTATTTCACCTGAAGAACCTTAAACAGTGCCTGAAGGCAGTCAGTCCCCTTTACTCTCTAATAGTTTGTTGGCTTAAGCTACTTTAAAACCGGTTTTATTCGGGACAATATAATCTTCGGGTTAATTCACAAATGCCTTGCCTTGCGAATTCAATATTCTCGCTAATAAACCGCTAAAAAGTATAAAATAGAGTAATGTCCGAAATAGGTTTATCCGGAATATTGTCATTTCTATCTCAGTATCTTATTTCGCTGTGTGTTACTCTGCTTGTTTCTGCATTGATAAAACTTGTATTTTCAATACAAATGTTGAATTAATTGTACTGATTCCGTACAATGTTTGTTCTTTAAAAAAATTGTGTAAATTCAACATTATTACCAGAATTTGAAAAAGGAATAAATGTTCTCTGCTTTATTGATCTCGGAGATAAGGGAAGTAACTCTAACATACATATATCACAATTGTGTTTACCAACATGTGACAGACATATACAATACAACAAATATTTAATTTTCAATTTGTGGCTTAAAATAGGTTTGACAGCTTATACAGCGTGTGTGAAAACAATTCACTCATTCTGACTAAAGTATTGAATACCAGCATGTTCCAAGTGGCATTAAAACTATATCTGGGTCATTCTCAAACTTGCCAAATCGCAATCACTTTAGATGAACAGATGTGCACAGACCAATCAACAAGTTTTCACACCTTTAACATCCAAACTGAGACTTGTACACTGTTCACAATTAGTAATCCCAATAATTGCTAACGGCAGCTTCTTAAGTGGACATAAACTCGACAGCCTTCTAAATGCTTCTATATCAGGTAGGATAAATTAGCGAGATGCACGCTATCGCGAAACCATGATGTCGCACATTATTACAAAATCACATTTACGAATAATAATCATGACACGATAAATCCTGTTTTACAGTATCTTTTTAACCTTGACATCATTCACTCATTGAACTATTCAAACAACACGCTTTGCTAAACAGGTTCATCCGAGCAATATGTGTAATCATCACCTTTGCGTGCGTAGTCGCAGTCATTTGAAACAATTTTTTTTGCACCTCACGTCGCTTTCACACTGTAACAAAATACATTGACACAAACACCGAGATTTGTGTTTGAATACAGACTTGGGGAGCACTAAAAAATGCTCCGACTTAATAAAAAATTCGTCAAAACGAAATTTAAATTAAAAATTAAGTTTTATATAGACAAAGAAGGGGACAATGTTGGGACTTTCAAAATAGTTTCTGACAACGAGAAATTTGACACAAGTGAATTCCGACATAACGGGAGTGGACTGTATCTAGTTTGGACTAGTTGTCAGGACAAGGTTAGTGGAAATAGTTGAACATTTATTACAAATGAATTGCTCTAGTTGAAAGACAGGTTTACATAATAGAAATAACCTGGTGTGAAATTTGTCCTCTTTTGTCCCACATTTTGACTATTGTTTTGTTTTATTAACCTGTCAAAATTTGAATAATTATACGCTGATTGAACACGCTCTATATATAGCTTCGGTTGATATCGATAGTTTCCGCTATATTTTACGGTTAAATCAGGGTTAAATAATATGAAGTTCATATTTAGAATAAGATATGTCATCGTGGTTGAGACAGTTTAGTATCGTTTTACTGAGTATGGTCATGAGTTCAATACCCAGTGGTAACCTTTTTTGTGTGTGTATAAGAGTCTGCAAAAAGGAGAAGCAAAATTGATTGAAACTCCCTTTGGATCTAATCTGAGTTGCATAGAACTTATATAGAAAACCTTAAAAGACATTTCCTGACAGGTAGGTGTTGTCAAGATGGGACCAACTCCTCTCAAAGAAGAGCCACAAGCTACATATCTTGGAGTGACATATGACAGAAGGCAAACATGGAAGCCTCCAATAGCCCAAGCAGAAGGGAAGGCAAGGTAAAAGCTGTCAATAATGCGCAAGCTTGCTGGTACAACATGGGGTGCAGACGAGCACATACTGAAATCCACATACCAGGGTACAGTAAGACCTCATCTGGAGTATGGATCAACTGCATCATCCATGGTCTACAACATCCAAGACAAACCTCCAGAGTCTAGACAAGGTTCAAAACCAAGCCTTGCGTATTGTTACAGGTGCAATGAAGTCAACCCCTATCAAGCTGATGGAGCAAGTCACAGGAATACAACCGCTTGAAGAAAGGAGGCAAACCAAAATACTGCTTCAAGCCCAGAAATATGAGTGCCTTCCTGAACATCCAATGAATGAAAGGTTACAAGGACTCACCAAAATCAGGCTAAAGCGAAGTAGCTTTGTTCATGAGGTAAAGAAACTCAAGAGACAACATGCACACTCCCTTGATATCCCAACAGCTCCTCTCGATAACACGGACATCACAAACCCTCTCGACACTGACCTATCTACAGTTGGTATCCGCATGGATGTGCCACAACTACATGGAAAACAAGATGATGACAACACCAAGCGAGTCCACACTCTAGCAATGATCCAAGACCAATATCCACCTGAGGCCTGGACACATATCCTTAGCAAGCCCGGCCGATTTTGTACACATAACACAGACACTACTGGACTAGTTTGGAGCTCATTTTCTGAATAAACACTACACTCCGACATCTCAAAACTACTCTGACGTGTCAAAACGAAACTGAAAGTGACATTCTATTTTTAGAGGCGCTATATTTAAGTCGCGTTCACGCAATGCGCGAATTAGTTAAAAAAAAAAAAAAAAAAAAAAAGTGGATCCTGAGCTCAGTTTGAGCTTTGTGTTGACATGTCAGTGTTACTGAATTCCAGCATGAGTGCTATTATAACGGGTTTTGACAAAAAGGTCGAGTACATTTTAAACCGAAAGTAGAAAGATGGACCGTTTCGGCCCCTCTGGCATTCGCCTTTTTCCAATCTTGCAAATTTGTGTCTGGATCCATTTTGGATGCTGCCTGAAAGTGTCACATTTTGCAGGAGACCATTGATATTCTAGAAATAGGCAGTGCCGAACCTGGCCTTTCAGAAAAGTCTTCCAACGCGATGTGCGAATTATAACTTTTCATTCTACGGAAGCTAAAATGTGCCATAAACGTCAAAACGTTTTAATACGTTATGGGCGTGGAAAGGATATATACACAGATGGGTCTGCGAACAATGCAACCCAGAACGGAGGAGCTGGTGTTGTCATCAAGCACACAAGTGGTACTACGGAAACAACGAGCACTACTGCCGGAAAGCACTGTACCAACTATGGAGCAGAGATGGAAGCACTGATACAAGCTACTGAAATGATCAAAGCGTCTGTGGAAAGTTGCTCACAAATTGTCCTGTTCACAGAATGATGCACTGTCAATTTTGCAAGCCCTCTCCAATGGCAAGACATCACATCTTGCAAAGGCACTGCAACAACTTAACAACAGCTGTAGAGTTGTACTCCAGTGGATACCCGCCCACTGTGGAGTCCCAGGAAATGAAGCTGCTGATAAGCTTGCCAAACAGGGAGCCCAAGGAGACCAATCAAACAACAGTGTCACATATCAGGAGAAAGTCACCATGATTAAGTCAATGTTCAAGGCCAGACAGGAGAAGGATGCTTATCATGTTCTTAGCAGGCCTGAACAAGTCATCATGGTAAGGCTACGCTCAGGGCACAACAGACTGAACTCTCATATGTTCAGGAAGTTCAAGTTGGTCCCATCCCCAGTATGGCCATGTGGTGAGGAGGAACAGACAGTAGAGCACATTCTCCAGAATTGTGACAAACACAACCAGCAGAGGGATGCGATATGGCCTACAGATACCCCACTGAACAGGAAGCTGTATGGAGACGTGGAGGATCTGCGAAAGACCACACAATTCATCTCTGCAACTGGACTGATCGTGTAGAGGCGAACGACAAGAAGAAGAAGATTTCCTGACCTTCTTTCGGTGATACTCCCTATACAGACAGTTCCCTTGCAAAAAACATGATTTTCATGCATACCTTTTATTACTGTGAATTATTGAAGCGTCTCATGTGAGGCCTGCATCTAAGTATATAATTATGATTGTTTGAAAAAACCCTTGATTGTGAAAACTTAAGATTGGTAACATTGACTTTGCACACTTTGCTCCTACTTAAAAGTTACTTTCATGCCTATCAATAACATTTTTTTTTTGGAGTAAGGGGGATGGGGGGGAGTCCATCAAAGGCTGAGGAAATGTCTTTAATCATTGTGTAGAACGCAACACAGAGGTAATGTGGCGCATGGGATGTAAGTATTTAAGTGGCAAAGAAAGACACTCATGAGTAAAAACGAATATTTATGTCTTTTACAGAACTGCTTGTTGTAATTACTTTCTTGAACAGAACGCAGCAACCATTTAATGATTGCCAGCTAACCAATTTGATAACTCAGAGTGTCCTGATTTTTCAAACACCTCAACATATTCAAGTCAGAGCTTTCAGACATAACGAAAACTAGTTTTGGTATTTTTCTTCCATTTCAAAGAGTTGTTTTCAAGAATTTTATACAAAGTGGAAGAGTTATGTTGTTACAGTGAATAATTTGAGTCTATTGAAGCTAACGATTGCCAGAAAAGTGGTGTGTTGCAGATGCACTCTCTCCCCGTGTACCACTTGAATTGATCCCCATGCAACACATCACCTTGTGCTGAAGTGTTTGAAAAACCAGGACATTCTGAATGATCAAATTGGTAAACTTGCAATTGATAAATGATTGCTGCATTTTGTGTGATACAGTATTTACAACTAGCAGTCACCCTTTATTGGGAATAAAAAATCCTCTGAAGACGGAGCATGGCTGCCTATATGGCGAGGTAATTGAAAACAGCTATGCACGTAATCCTCCAGCTTGACAGACAATAATGTCTGTACCGAGCTGTCCTGTGAGTGTTAAGCACAGGTATGCCAACAACAACAACAACTAGCAGTTCTGTAAGAACTGCCACTTTACTGAAGAATGCCGCTTAAACACTGTTACACCCCGTGCACCACATCACCGCTCCCCTGGTTATGTGTTGCGTTCTACACGGTGTCAATGGTACCAATCAAAAGTTCCCCAGAAAAATCCAGAAATGCTCTGCACTAATCTTTAGCTTGCTTATTTGGATAATAGGGTCACTTTTAATTTTGTCACCCCAGTGTAGGCATTGACATTGGTTGAGATTCGAAGCAGGTGTTGAGATTCACTAACATTAACATGCAATGGAAAGTTGATATTTGAATTAAAGATTTACTGTGCATTGCACATTGAAGGACTGTAGTTAAACCTCAAAAACAGTTTAAAGCATTAGTATTTGAACTGGTTTGGACATAACGTTTTTGCTTTAACCATTACCCCATAGCCTATTTCTAGTGTTGAAGATAGTTGACCACTTAAAGCAGGTTGACAGTAAAGTAAACTGTGCCTTATATAAGACACAGTCTGCTTAACTTTCAGCCTGTTTTAGCAACCATCTGCATAAAGAAACTATTTCCTATGGTACTTTATTCTTAACTGTGGAGAAATTAATAAAAGGCGTAAAAAAGGGTATTTATGGGGTAATGGGTTAAATTTCATAGTTAATATTTAGCTGCAAGTGATGATATTCAATGATAATGCATGAAATATTGGTACTACAGCATTCCCTCTCTACAACAACACCCAGTGGGAGACACAAATTATGTGCGTTGTTCGGATGGAGTCGTTATAGGGAGGGGAATTGGTTTACATTAAATTTTGCAAACAGCTTGAATCTGTATTCAAGCTGTTTGTCACTCGTCATTAACTTTTGTTCTGTCAAAATGTCAAATATGTAACTTTGAGAAAAACAGCAGAGGACAACTTTAAGCAGAGGACAGTACAGCAGTTAAACTGTTAGAATAATTGGCCTGTTAAGGAAAATGCGGCAAGCGTCGTTGTAAAGAGGGAATCGTTGTTCTGAGGGCCTTTGTAGGGAGGGAAAACTGTAAATGTTTCATGGTTCTCACAATCCTAAAAAGGCCCTAAATTTCAGAGCTTGGCCCTAAAAAGGCCCTATTTTCCATTTCAAGCCATTTTAAGCCCTAAGAGGCCCTAATTTTAGCCTGTGTGGCCCTAAAATTCGCCTTGACAAGCCCTAAATCTCAGGAGTCGGTACTGAAAATCAATTTGTCTTAGTTGACCAAATGTACATGCGTCTACACCTTTCAAAACAGGCTAAATTAGACATGGAAACCCACAATAAAGCAGTAGATGAGTAGATTATTCTGTAAAAGCAGAGAAAGAATGGAATTTCTCCCATATAGAATATAGATCTAGCAAAGTCATATGCCCTAAAGGATAAAGCTAAGGAAAGGGAAATCTTTGTGACCACCTAGACACAAAATTGAAGGAGAAACAGCACCTTTTTACGCCTCTTCTCTATTCCTCCACTGCAGAAAATGGTTTCAAATTATACATTCATGAATGTGTTCCATATGGAAAATATTCTTTAACCTCACAGATGGTAGCTTTAAGCAGGCTGAAAGTAAAGCAGAATGCGCCTTACGGCACATTCTGCTTTACTTTCAACCTGCTTTAAGTGATCACGTGTCTTCAAAACTTGAAACAGGCTATTGGGTAATGGTTTAATCTTCTCAACGCAATTGGTTCGAATCCCTGTCTAAGCACTTAAGAAGCCCAAAATACAATTTTCCTATATCCAAGTGTTTAGGTAGGACATTGCTTGAAGGAAGATTAAAGCAGGAAGGTCCTGTACGAGTTTTCTGAGGGTAATAGCATTCTATAGGACTTATGTCTTTCAACACTAAGTACCGGTACAGTAACTATTGTGGGTTAACGTTATGAGATTCACTTGTGAATCTTAATAGTTACCAAAACATGAACAAGCCTACTTGGAATTCTGGTTAGTAAAATAGATACTGCTCTAAATTATCAAACAGAGTAGACCCTAGAGGGCTCCTATAGGAGCCCTCTGATCTGGGTATACACTGTTTGTAAATTTAACAAGTACATTTTAAACAGTCCATGGTAATGAAAGAAACTTAAAATTATGCATACTGTGCAATGTGTATGCATTAGGCAGAAGCTGTAGCGGAAAGGATCAACAGGCAACAAATGTGATATCCCAATCACGTGCAGAATATTTGTGTGAGAAATACAAACAGAGTGTAAATTTTAAGCAGATAGTATACAGTAGCTAATAGGTTATGTAAGGTATATGATATAAAATTTGGAAGTCTTCCCAGTGTGTCTGTCATAATTTTAAAGTCGGTTACTGTTATCAGATGGCCTAAAATGTAGACAACTGTTCTTCTCTAGAATTATCTGTCTGGGGTACATTGACCTTATATTACCGGTAGTCAATGTCAACAGTCTGCAGTAAAGCCCCCACCATCGAGTATTTTAACCCATTACCCAATAAATACACATTTTAAAGCTATAAGCAGGCTGAAAGTAAAGCAGAATGTGCCTTAAGGTTCATTCTGCATTACTTTTAACCAGCTTTAAGTGTTTAAAGCAGAATGTGCCTTAAAGGCACAATCCCGCTCAAATTGGTGTTTAAAACGCGCAATTTCTTATATATGTGCATTTTCTATGTATTAAAACTAAGTGAAATCGAGTGTAAGAAGCCTGACATATGCACCCACTTCGTAAAGAATCCTACCTAAATGTGTCGAATTCTTATCGTGGTGGTTTACATTATAAGCGGGTTTGTTTACAAATAAGATTACGGGCTGGTTCCGAGAATTTTCGATCGATCGCATAAAGGTCACGTGATTGATTCGGCCGCGACAATGTGTATACATTACATCAGTTTAACGGCCAAACTTAAAGGAGTTGTCTCTCTTTGGTTGTAAAGCACTCGACTTGTTGTATAGAATTATGCAAATGAGCTTTACCAAGTATGTGCGTAAATTTTCGTCGCTATTCAAAAATAAACAAACTTGATTACTTGTTTCCACAAATTTCACTGTTCGTTAGCAATATTGCTTCAAAAATCACCACGTATTACTTCTTTTTATATGGAACGCTTACGATAGTGACATAAATTTCATGTAAGAAAAATGTTTGATTCTGATTATGTGGGAGTAATATAGTGGCTTTAAGATACATCTCCTTTACTTTCAACCAGCTTTAAGTGTTTAAAGCAGAATCTGCCTTAAGATACATCTCCTTTACTTTCAACCTGCTTTAAGCTTCCATCTGCTAGAATATAGAAATATCTTACGAAACATATTCATGACTATAATTTTGAACTGTTTTCTTCAGGGAATGAATAAATTAAATGTAAATAATAAAAACAATTGTGTATTTATGGGGTAAAGGGTTTTAACTACCATTGAAACTCGTCAGTTCGAACTTGTGTTAGATCGAACATACCCATAATTCAAAGTAATGCATGACTTTTTACATTTTATAAGCCATATAATATTTTAACTTTGAAATACGGATATATTCGACTTTTAGCGAGATTGACTTATTGAAAATCAACTGCTGAAATACTGATACGATCGACTTAAGCGAGTTCGAAGTACTGAGTTTCGACTGTAAATACCAACCAATCTTACAAGCACCATGGAATCATCCTTACATCTCGAGGTTTAATGGATAGGAACAGTGTGAGAATGTAGTATATGCCACAATCAGCCATGTGTTCAGTAAAGAAATCGATGGCCATCGATTGCAAGTTGGCTACCGGTCTGAAATACAGTTGAGAAAATGTTATTCTTCTGTTTAAACACAAACGCATTGCAATGAAATATAGAAAATGACAACTTTCTACCAGTTCTGAGCTCTGAGTGGCAAACAGTTCTGGAGCCTGATCAGACGCCGGTTTACCCAGCATCTGATCTGGCTCCAAACTGTTTGCAATGAAAATAATGGTTTAAGAGTAAATGCGGTTATTTGGACATTTTCTCTACTGTACTCCGCACGCTGCACACGGGGCACAAACTGCTTACCTTAACAGCAAACAGTGGTAATTGAACAGGCTACAGGGCTATCCACAGTAAGTCACCTACACATTTTGATTGTGAATTAATCATTTCAGGCAGTCAGTCATCAAAGTCCAAGGACAGTGGTGGTAAGTAGGGAGAAGACCGCCTCTGCCCGCGCACCACCCGCCAGTTTTGGTTGTCCATGTTAACCCTTGTCACATCATTGGTCAAAATCACTTCAATTATGTACTATTGAAATACAGTCGAACTTCGATATCTCGAACTCAGTTAGATCGAACATACCGTTACCCATATTTCAAAGTTAAAACATGGCTTAGCCACGTTTTAACTTTGAAATATTGGTATGTTGGACCTAACCGAGCATGAAATAAGGCAGTTCATGTGTCAAATTATCGGATAGTTCGAGTTAAGGGAGTTCGAGATATCGAAGTTCGACTGTATGTTACATGCAAACCTGTGTTTAGTGATCATTTAAACCGAAAACTCCTGCTAAATGCAGGGTTCCTGATAAGAGAGGGTAAACTGAACAAATCCAACATTTTCTCACTTATTTCAACACCAAATCCTATGGTGTCACTACTCATCTTCGAGACGATTCTAATGAGTAGTAACACCCTAGGGTTTGATACAGAAATATAGATTTTAGTTTTTAGCTCACCTGGCATGTAGTGCCAAGGTGAGCTTTTAGGATCGCTGGATGTCCGTCGTCTGTCTGTCCGCGCCACTAAAGTGAGTTAAAGGGCCAGATAACGGTAAACATAACAAAAGAAGACAATAGAGTTCATTCCGTAACAATACACTAAGGGGCCGTGGCCCGTTATTTGAACAAAAGAAAATAACAAAAGAAAAGGCCCTTTAACCCAATTCGGTGGCACGTACGTCCGTCCGTCCGGGCTTACAGGAGCTAACTTATGGGGTCCGTTTCGGTCATTAACCTGGCCAGTTAGTGATTGTGGGGTTGAAAGAGAGTATTGTGGGGTTCAAAATCATGCATGTGGGGTTAGTTTTAGGGTTAGGGTTTATATAGCAAAAAACCCCACAACAACCGTCTCCTAAGAACGTCCGTCCGTCCACAATTGTTCGTTAACACTCTAGCAGGATAAAATATCATTGGATCTTGATGAAACTTGGTCACAATGTTTGCCTAAATGAATTCTAGGTCAAGTTCGAATGTGGGTCATGTCCGGTCAAAAACTAGGTCACTAGGTCAAATTATCAAAAAACCTTGTTAACATTCTAGAGGCTACACATTTCATTGGATCTTCATGAAACTTCATCAATATGATTGCCTCAATGAAATCTAGGCCAAGTTCGAATGTGGGTCATGTCCGGTCAAAAACTAGGTCACTATGTCAAATCTTCGAAAAACCTTGTTAACACTCTAGAGACTACAAATATCATTGGATCTTCATGAAACTTCATCAAAATGTTTGCCTTAATGAAATCTAGTTCAAGTTCGAATGTGGGTCATGCCCGGTCAAAAACTAGGTCACACGGTGTACATGGTTACCAGGTGAGCGATTTAGGGCCATAGTGGCCCTTGTTGAAATAACTCCTCTTATCTAGAGCCCTGAATATTCATATGAAGAACACACAGTTTAAAATCTACTGTCTGAACTATTACATAGGGAATTGAAATAAGGCAAAAAAAAAATCCCCAGAAAGAATGTTAGTAACAGACTTATGAAGACTTGTGTCGAACAGATCTGATAGGAAAAACCATGCAGACTCTTGATAAGATAGCTCCTTCACAAACTGTCTGATCTGGGTACTAGGTTTATAAAGATTTTGAGTTGAGTCTGAGATTGTTCTCAAGCATTTGAATCGAAAGATAAAAGTCAAATTCAGTCCAAATATTTTAACTGAAGAATCATTAATGTAAGTCTTACTGTTTGGATCCTAATTAGATAAGCAAGTTGCTCTGAATCTGATTTTGGATTCAACCTTTACATTCAGATATTTCAAATCAGTGTTATCTGGTTAACTCATTATCCCCTGAAATATTCAATGGACATTTCCAGTTTGCAATAAAGGCTGATCCATTTTTGACTATTTAGGGTTGTTCTTTATAATATATTAAAAAATGACTCACAGAGAAGACCCTGATCAGAGGGCTCCTGGAGGAGCCCTCTGATCAGGGACTTCACTGTTTGCATAGGACAAGTGTACTCTTCACATGTAAACCTTTAAGGAAGGACGCATATATGCGTCACTAGGGTTTATTGAGTTAATGCAATACTTTTATTCTGCACTATCCAAACTCTCCATCTTTTCTGCAGACGTTTTCAGTGAATAATCATTTTCCACAGGTTTGTTTTCAGGTTTGCCCTTCACTCACCGTGAAGGGGTTTAACTTGCTGTCGCTGAAATAAAATGCAATTGTCAAATCAGTTGAGACTTTGACCAGATTTAGCATAGTCTGATCTAAGTCTACACTGGAAGTGCCAAATTACATGTTTTTTTTCCAGAGTCAAAGGGTTGCGTGTTTTCTTTCTTGCTGTGATGCTTGATTTTGAATTGTGATGCAGAATGTGACAAAGAATAGGGCACGGCTCCAGATAAGGGGAGTACATGTATTTCAAAAACTAAAATCTTTATTTCTGCATTAAACACTATGGTGTTACTACTCATTAGAATCGTCTCTTTGAGACGATTCTAATGAGTAGTAACACCATAGGTTTTGGTGTTAAATAAGTGAGAAAATGTCTTAATTTGTTCAGCTTACCCCCTCTTATCTGGAGCCCTGACAGATTTGTGATTTTAAATGAGTAGTATAGCGATACAAAGAGGTTTGGATTACAGACAGTGAAGACTTAGATCAAATTGCATTGGTAGCATGGCAACTGATCAGGGTCTGTTCTGTTTGTAATGTTACAGTGGGAAACAAGATCTGATACAAGGTTTCTTGACGTCTGATTTTGTTTCGAATTGTTTTCAATGAATCTTCAGTTACCTAACCCTTTTCCCCCCATAGAAGCGCCTTTTAGCACATTGAATGTATTCCTCCACAGAAGAAAATAGTTCCACATTAGACAGTCACAAATATGCACCATAAGAAATTATATTCAATATCCAAACGTATTGTAGCTTTAAGTTGGCTGAAAGTAAAGCAGAATGTGCTTTAAGGCGCATTCTGCTTTACTTTCAACCTGCTTTAAGTACTCTCATGTTTTCAAAACTAGAAACAGGTTATGGGGTAAAGGGTTAATAGAAAGCCTTAACCCATTACCTGATAGCCTATTTCTAGTATTGAAGATAGTTGACCACTTAAAGCAGGTTGAAAGTAAAGCAGAATGCGCCTTAAGGTGCATTCTGCTTGACTTTCAACCAGCTTTAACCTTCAAAGGGCTAAAATATAGAAATTATTCCCTATACTATATATTCATGGCTGATTAAATTGGAACTATTTTCTTCAGGGATGGAATAAATCATATCTGCTAAAAGGCGATTCTATGGGGGAAAGGGTAAATATCAAAACCGCCTTCTTTTCTCTATACACAGCTCATATTTTCTTTGCAGGAAATATTTTCTTTGCCTAGCTATGCAACAAATGCTTGTTATTTAAGTTTGCAGGACACGCTGTATTTGGAGAATTTGATAGCTAGATACCAGATGCATCTATATTGCCGCTATGTTTTTATAAAGCTCCAGATAAGGAGGTTGTACAGTCGAACTTTGATATCTCGAACTTGGTTCATTAGAACCTCGAACATACCCGTATTTCAAAGTTAAAACGTGGCTAAGCCACGTTTTAACTTTGAAATACGGGTTTGTTTGACTTAACCTAGCATGAAATAATGCAATTCATGTGTCGACAAATCAAATAGTTCAAATTTAGCGAGTTCGAGATATCGAATTTCGACCGTATTATCCCATATAATGCTGAATTCTAAAATGAACTCTTCCGTTCTACTGCTTAATGACCAGTTTACATTGACCCTCAAGGGTTTTATTCTCAAATTACTTAAAGATGTGAGAGACAGTGCAGACCCTGATTAGAGGGTTCCTCTAGGATCCCTCTCTGATCAGGATCTATACTGTTTGCAATGAATGTATATTCTTGTATCCCCACACTGAATTCTGAAAAACAGGATTAGATGGAGAAATTAAAAAAAAAATATTTTAAAGTTTTGACTTACAACCATTTTTGTCGTACAATGTTTTATATGAGGGGTCCCCTGGGGTTTTATGAAAGCATTAAGGAGTAAAAGCAGAAACTGCTCAGCTTATTCCATCTTGTCTGGAGCACAGGTTATATATGTTTGTCAATGTTGCTCTTGATACAGTTTTTAGCATGCTATTCTATTACATGTACCTTGGCGCTAGAAGTCAATCTTAGAAATAGCTTAGAAAGTGCTAAACAACTCATGTTTGTCATAAGACACCCCCTCGGCCTGAAACACCATTGTGACAAACGACCTTGTTGAGGTACTGCAAAATGCTGTGTCTCGAAGAATCATGCACTATTTGCTTTTATGAACACAATTTTTATATAATTTTGTACATTATTTTCTAGCTAATTAAGTCGGTATGAGACATTGTATAGCATGTCTATGTCAATCTTTCAATAATTGAAAAATTGGTACATGTATTTATTATGAGTTCAGCCAAAGATCTATTGAAATAACCTCTTGAGTCTGCCATTACAGTGGAGAATCTGTTATTCTTTCCCGTTTAAACGCAAAGCACTAAAACGTAGAAAAGAACAACTTTTGGACAATTCTGATAATTCTTGTTTATCTTGGTGGCAAACAGTTTGGAGCCTGATCAGACGCCGGGTTACCTGGCGTCTGATCTGGCTCCAAACTGTTTGCACTGCAAATAATAGTTTTAGCGTAAACGCGTTTATTGGGAAAGAATAACACATTCTCCACTGTATATACCCAATGGGTACATCTTTTTACGCCTTTAGTTTGTTCTTCCACTGAAGAGAATAGTGCCACTTTATAGTTTACAGTAATAATTATGCACAACAAAGGTAAAAAGGTAAAGGTATAGGTTTATAAAGTCTGCAATTATATCATATTCTGCCGACCCTTACATTTACCTCCCCGATCATCGAGTCCCAAGTTGGCCATTTACATACAAAAAATGATTTTAAACAATTTCTGTCTGCTTTTATAACTCAAATTTAAATTTTAGGTATTTTAGGTATTTTGACCTTTAAAATTGTTGAAATGAATTTCAAACAGCTTCAAAATACCCATTTTATTTTGGGTAAGGCAGTGAACTTGAGTGAAGGGTTGAAAGCAGGCTGAAAGGAAAGCAGAATGTGTCATTAGGGCATTACCCCGTAGACTGTTTCTAGTTTTGGAAACAGATGACCACTTAAAGCATATTGAAAGTAAAGTAGAATGTGCTTTAAGGCACATTCTGCTTTACTTTCAGCCCGATTTAAACTACAATCGCCTAGTATATATTATACATTTTTTATTTGTTTATGACTGTACAAAGTGGAACTATTTTCTTCTGAGTTGGAATAAATCAAATGCGTAAAAAGGTGTATTTATAGTGTGAATGGTTTTAAAAAACAATATACCACTATACTAATAGGAGAAAAATGGCTCATCGTGTCATTGAAGTCTTTATCAAGGTAAATCTTTGGCAACTTGCCTTGTAAGTCAGACCTGAGCATTTCATTGACAAGTATTGAGACTAAAACCAGTCATTTAAGTGGCTGCTTAATGTATTACATTAGATCTGCATTAAGTCATCACCCCATAAATACGCCTCTTTATGCCTTTAATTTACTCCTCCACTGAAGAAAATAGTTACATATTAATGATATTATACAGTCATTATTATATTTCATAAGAAATACTTTCTATGTCCTAGCAGATGGTATTGTGCTTTACTTTCAACCTGCTTTAAGTGGTCAACTACCTTCAAAACTAGAAACAAGCTACTTGGTGATGGGTTAAACTGTCAAAGAATGCAAATGCATTTTGGAAGTCACTTCTATCCGACATTAGATGTCTCCAAAACTGGTGTGTTGAAATATATTTATAAATCAGTGACTTGCAAAATAACACAGTTATTTGACAAAGTGCCATTGTAAATTGCTCAGCATAAACTTGGCCTTGAATGTGTTTTGTCTTAATTATTCATGCTTGCCATTTGTTGACCTCTTCTCCTTTAACCCATTACCCCCATAAATATGCCTTTTTACACCTAAAATTTGTTCATCTACTGAAAAAAAATAGTTCCAATTTATACATTAAAGAATATGCATTATAAGAATTATCTATATCCTGACAGAGGGTAGTTTAAAGCAGACTGAAAGTCTTAACCCTTTGAACCCTAGTTCTGCATATTGGCGTCCTTTTCAAACAGTATACATGTGAAAAGTACACTTGTCTTGTCCTATGCAAATAGTGAATACCCAGATCAGAGGGCTCCATATGGAGCCCTCTGATCTGGGTCATCACTGTTTGTCATAATGCAAAACATTGACAGAAACAACCCTGTAAAGTCAGAAATGGACTAGACTCAAATGGAAACAGGGATTGTTCATTTTAAGTTTCAGGGAGGAAAGAGTTAAGGTGCATTCCTCTTTACTTTAAACCTGCTTTAAATGGTCATCCGTCTCCAAAACTAGAAAAAGGCTAATGGGTAAATTACAACACTAAGTAACACTGTGGTAACTAAGAGCAGTATTTATTAAACTACCCTGAATTTCAAGTAAGAAAGATCACATTAAACTTGGCCTTGAGTGTGTTTTTACCTTACTTATTCATGCTTGCCATTTGTTGACCTCTTCTCCTGAACTCTTTCAACTCTTGTGGGTTATTAGGTTCCCTTGTGGATCTTTTTTAGTTACCGAAACATGAACCAGTCTACTTGGAATTCTGGGTAGTAACATAAATAATGCTCTAAATTAGCAAAAAATGTAGACCCTGATCAGAGGGCTCCTATAGGAGCCATCTAATCTGGGTCTACACTGTTTGCATATACATGTATGTAAATAAGTTTATTTCAAACAGTTCCATGGTGTTGAGTTTACTCTTCTTTACTAATGTGTCGTGTGATCATGATCAAAACAGCTGCCACATGTTTTGAAATTATGTCAGTTATATATATACTGCCTGAAATCTAACTTTGAAACGATATTGTAGACAACAATATGACACTGGGGGTGAAGGGGTAAAATCCTCACAATAAACTTGATCATGAAAGGGTTAAAAATAAAATTGATAATAAAGAACAGAACAGAACAAAACTTTATTTCGTCTCAGGCATAAGGGTACCATATTACACATGTCATTCAAATTTTCATAGAAACATGAATGCTAGAATAGAATACAGCTACAGTTTGCTGGTAAATGCTTGTGGCTGAGTGTTTAACCCTTTCCTCACCAGAAATGATACTATCCAGGGCTCCAGATAAGGGTAGTTTTTCAAAAACTAAAATCTTAATTTCTGAATTAAACCCTATGGTGTCACTACTCATTAGAATCGTCTCTTCGAGACGATTCTAATGAGTAGTAACACCATAGGATTTGGTGCTAAAAAGAGTGAGAAAATGTTGGATTTGTTGAAAAAACCACCTCTTATCTGGAGCCCTGCTATCTATTCATCCATAATTATAAGCAAAGCACAGACAAATTATTATTCAATTAAGGTGTTGAATACAGGTGACAGCTAAAAGCAAGATAAAAGATTTAAGTTAATCACAAAGCTCTTATTAGAAGCTTTCTACATTACTTTTGTCTTGCATTAAGCAGCAACTGGTTAGATATACAGTAAATCTTGTATTAAACGACAACTTAATGACATTGGTTGTTTAATGCAGGACGAAACTAGGGGCAAAAATCGGCTTTTGCATTTGGCTATGGAGGAAAGGGTTATGAGTGCCTTTGTTTGGTTTATAGCATGCTTTGTTTGTGGTTTTGTCTTTTATCTAGGATATAATATATTATTTATTATATAGGTAACCTCCCAGCTAAGATACACATTTTAACACATATAATTCATTTCTCCACTGAAGAAATTAATGTCATTTTATACAGTTATGAATATCTACTATAAGAAAGACTTTAGCAGATGGTAGTTTAAAGGAGGCTGAAAGTAATGCACCTTAGAGCACATTCTGTTTTACTCTCAGCCTGCTTAGAGCTACCATCTGCTATGATATAGGAAATATTTCTTATGGTGCATTTTCAATGATAGTATGAAATGGAACTATTTTCTTTAGTGGAGGAATAAATTAAATGTTTAAATGGATCATCTATGGTAAAATGAGTTAAAGCAGGCTTAAAAGAAAACAAAGCTGCTTAGGAGCTTTCTGTTCTACTTTTAACCTGCTTTAACCCATTCAACACAGGCCTGTATCGAACATATTTGCGAACAATTAGGGTCTAGAGCAAAATCTCACAAGTACACAGATTCTGTTTCTGTAAATATAAAGAAGAGGAAAACAATTTCAAAATTTGTTGCAGATGATGTATTTAGAAGACGATAATTTTAACCCATTACTCCATAAATACACCTTTTTATGCCTTTAATTTATTGTTACACTGAAGAAAATAGTTCCTCATTATACAGTCATTAATTGCAGCATAACAAAAAAAATCTATATTCTAGCACATGGTAGCTTAAAGCAGGCTGAAAGTAAAGCAGAATGTGCCTCAAGGCACATTCTGCTTTACTTTCAACCTGCTTTAAGTGGTCACTTCTATTCAAAACTAGAAAAAGGCTATGGGGTAATGGGTTAAGCAATCACCTGTTTTACACACTATAAAAGTTGAAAATCTATGCATGAAAGGGTTATCCAATAGAATTGCTGTGAGGCTGTGACATGTGTTAATGAACTCCTCGTAACCTAGGCAAAACTGGGTCAGTGTTACAAGAATAAATGGGTTAATGTCGTTAGTAAACTGGTATTTATGAGATTCATCATTTTATTATTATGTTATAGTCCTCAAGAGAATAACATGAGTTAACTATTGAAACCGTTTTCCATGAACTAAGCATTCTCTCAAAAGTTAAGGGAAAGAACAAGATTCTGACCTCTATAGATATTCACGTTTTATTATTTTTCTTCGCTTAGGTATGCCACCTCGCCCAGGCATGTCCCCAGGAATGCCGCCACCCAGTATGGGCATGGGCACACCCATGGACAGAAAGCGACAGTCTGACTCCCGGGCACAGCAGATGAAGGCAGCGTAAGTCTTGCACACCGAAAAGATTCACAGACAGATACTGCTAAACTCTGAAATAAAACATGAATGCTGTCTTCTAACTGTTACATGTAGTGCTGAATTTTCACATGCTCTCTTCTTTATTCAAAAGAAAATATTTCACTCTTTTTAAAGTTGACCCTGCAATATTTAACCCATTACCCTATAAATATGCCTTTTTACGCCCTGATTTTACTACTTTCCTGATGAAAATAGTTCAAATTTAAACAGTCATAAATATGTTTGATAAGAATTATTTTCTATATTCTAGTAGATTGTAGCTTAAAGCAGGCTGAAAGTAAAGCAAGGCGCATTCTGATTTACTTTCAACCTTCTTTAACTGGTCACTTATTTACAAAACTAAAATCGGGCTATGGGGTATTGGGTTAAGAGATATTGCAAACAGATTAGACCCTGATCAGAGGGTAGTTTGTTGTTGTTTCCTACACTGTTAGGGTAATTTTAAAATCTTTAAAGCGACTCGCAACCAGATGGTGCATTAAAAATAGTAATTTGTAAATATGTGTCAAACGCTTATATAAATGGTAAAGAATTAGTTCAGGATAAGAAATTCTGTTTAAAAAAATGTATTTCAATATAAAAAAAATATTGGTCTCTGGTGGGATTCGAACCCGGGGCCCGGCATTGGCGGACACTCAATTTCTGAAGGCAAAATAGGGGAAACCGCTTAGACCAATGGACCACGGAACTATCCGTTTATCTCGGATCGATTTAACGTATTTCAATGTGTAGCCATCGAAAGTGCATACAGCTGCGTAATTCGGCTCGTGTTTATGTCTGAGCCCGTGCAACAACAACAACTATACCGTCTACTAGTCGGTATAGAAAAACGATGGAAAATATCTAAAAATCTAAGATTCGGTGACGATTCTTGAGACTTTTTTTGGACTGATCATATTTTTTTAATGTCAGAAGCCAAAAAATGCCACAAATTTGCTTTTATTTGAGTATTTTATTTTATTTTGACAAGTACACCATCCGGTTGCGAGTCCCTTTAACCCTTTACTCCATTTTAGCACTTTCAATTTATTCCTCCTCTGAAGAAAATGGTTCCAATTTAGACATTCATGAACATGTAACAAAAAAAATATTTTCTATATCCTAGCAGATAGTAGCTTAAAGCAGGCTGAAAGTAAAGCACATTCTGCTTTACTTTCAACCTGCTTTAAGTGGTCACCTATCTTCAAAACTAGAAAAGGGTTATGTATGGAGTAAAAGGTAGATAAAGGATACACCTAATGCTAACTGTTTAAAAAAAAAATAAAAAAATAATAACCCTTATCATGCTAGAGTATTAGCTTCACAATTATTGTGTACACAGAATTTTGACATAGAATTTAGCTTTAAAAATGGAATTTCTCATTGAATATCAAAGATGTTAACTTCAAACTTTGAATAATTGCTCACTATCATCATCATCATCATCATCGGCATTTATATTAACGTGCAGGAGTGTGAGTGTCGTCCACATTAAAAGAGTAATATTATACAAGCATCTATGATGAAGAAAGCATCAAACACCCATACACATACTTAAAATTTGGAAGATGTTACCTTTTCAAGTACAGTCAAACTTTGATATCTCGAACACGGTTAAGTGGAACATACCCGCATTTCAAAGTTAAAACGTAGCAATGCTACATTTTAACTTTAAAATACAGGTATGTTTGACTTAAACAAGCATGAAATAATGAAATTCATGTGTGGAAACATTGGATAGTTTGAGTTAACCCATTACCCCATAAATACGCCTTTTGACGCCTCTTAATTTATTCCTCCACTTGTGAAAATAGTTCCAATTTATACAGATATGAATATGTATCATACGAAATATGTTCTATATTCTAGCAGATGATAGCTTAAAGCAGGCTGAAAGTAAAGCAGAATGTGCCTTAAGGCACATTCTGCTTTACTTTCAACCTGCTTTAAGAGGACACCTATATTCAATATTAGAAACATGCTATGGGGTAATGGGTTAAGCATGTTTGAAATATCGAAATTTGACTTTGTAAGACAGTAATGTATCCAGCACCTATTTGTGGTACATGTACATGCTCTCGTTTCTACTATGAGTTGTTGTTTGCGATATATTGCAAAATGTTGGAGCCCTCTGATCTGAGTGTACACTGTTTGCATATAGCAGGTATATGCTTCTAAGTTACACTGTTTGTAAAGGATACATAAATGCGTTCCAAGGGTTGAATGAGTTGGGCTGAAAATGTAGTTGAATTACCTGAAGCAGGTGATTAACAATTTTAAACTTCTTGAATTAATTTTTTGCTAACAGGAAAAAGAAGAAGAAGGTGGCTGACAAGATTCTTCCCCAGAGGGTAAGTAGAGGAACATGTGAACTGCAACCTGATACTAGATTATATCAGCAGAAACTGGATATGGCAGAAATAAAATATAGTAAAAACTCTAATTTGACCACTGAATTTTAGACGGAATGATGGTATTAAACACTACAGACAGATTAAAGCAAGCTGAAAGCAAAGCAGAAAGCTTTCTGCTTAACTTTCAGCTTACCATCATGCAACCTTCTGAATTAATTTAAACAGTATAAACTTAACCTTAAATAGTGCTCCTAATAGAAGGTATTTTACTTTGTTGTGCTGTAAAACTTCAATGTATGAGCATGCTTAAGTTTAGCATAACTGTATTGGTACAGTTAGAATTAGATAACTCTGCCTTGCCTAAATTGAGTATACCAAAATTTGGATGTGAAACCTAGCTAAGCTACATTTAAATCTTAACTCTAAAATTTAGTTATATTTTACTTAGAGATCTCATCTTATCAAAAGTCAACTGCAGTTTAAAATTGTAAACAAAAAACCCTGTACCAAATTAGGAATTATACAGAAAAATTTACCTAATTTAAGACAAGTTGCAGCTTAATGCATACAAAAGTAAAACAGAAAGCTGTTAGAGCTTTCTTATTTTACAGCTATCTTGATTTTAAGCAGTCACTTGTACAGTGGAGAAAACGTTAGACTTTCCCAATAAACGCGTTTACCCTAAAACTATTATTTCCATTGCAAACAGTTTGGAGCCAGATCAGACGCCGGGTAACCCGGCGCCTGATCAGGCTCCAATCTGTTTGCCACTAGTAAAAAAATGGATAATCAGAGTTGTCAAAAAGCTGTTATTTTCTACAATTATTGCAATGCGTTTGCGCTTCGTTTGCGTTTAAACGGGAAAGAATAACGTTTTCTCCTCTGTATATAGGACAAGTTGCACATAATGATAAAGTAGAAGAGAGCGTTAGGGTTGATCAAACTTTGTCATGGTGTGTTTTGTACTGTAGGTGAGAGACTTGGTGCCAGAATCCCAGGCTTACATGGACCTGCTGGCCTTTGAGAGGAAGCTAGATGCCACCATCACACGCAAGCGCCTCGATATACAAGAGGCCTTGAAGAGACCAATGAAGGTATGGGTTTAGGGTTGCGGTACTATGATACACAGTGATTATGTTACCGTCAAACCTGTGTCATAACAGCAACTTAAAGCCTTTACACCAATAGATATGTCTGCTTATGCCTTTACTTTATTTCTGAGATAAAGAAAATTGTTCTGTCTTATACAGTCATGAATATACTGCATAAGAAATTATTTCTATATCCACAGATGGTAGCTTAAAGCAGGCTGAAAGTAAAGCAGAGTGTGCCTTCTTTGTTTTGAAGATCTTAAAGCAGGTTGAAAATAAAGCAGAATGCTTCTGAAAGAGTAATCTGCCTTATTGCATGCTTCAAGTTATTTCTTTAGTAGAGGAATACATAAACATGAAATAAAAAAGATTCAGTTGTCACTGTAGGTATTAGATATTGCAAAAAATCTTAACTATCTTATATGTTTGTTAAATTGAATTTAGGACTGTTTATGAAGAAAATTAATATTTGTATGTATGGCAAACAGTGCAGGTCCTGATCATAGACCTCCTTCTGATTTAGATCTTCACTGTTTGTTAACACATTTCTCCTTAAATACTTAAAGTACATTCTGCTTTACTTTCAGCCTTCTTTAAGCTATCATCTCCTAGGATTTATAAATCATTTCTCTTGGTACATGTTCATGAATGTATAAATTGGAACTATTTTCTTCAATGGAGGAATAAATTAAATGTGTTTTAATGTGTTTTTATGGGATAATGGGTTAAGGAGGTATAATTATACTCTTTGCCTGTACTGTAAGGGTTACATTCATGTATAAAACCCACCTAAAAACCCATGAAGATCAATCATATGGACTAATACTTCGGCTAATAAAATAGGAAAACATTTTCACATGAAAGAGTGCAAAATCGTGTCAGAGAGATCCTATAAGTAAACAGTGCTGACTGAGCAGACAGCTCCTTTAAAAACGGTCTGATGTAAATTTGCCGTTACATAAATCATTCATTCTGATCTAAATGTACACTGTTTTTAAAAGGCATCGATGTAATGATAATCACAATGGAAGGGTTAAGTCAGGTGGTTGCTTAAAAGCACAGATCTAAATTCATTTACAAAATTTGTTGAATTTTTGTATTGTTGGAAATTTTGTCTTGCTGTCTCCCCACTATATAAGGGTTAAGTTTAACAACAAAAACACTTTGCTATTTCTTTGTTTTAGCAAAAGAGGAAGCTGCGTATTTTCATTTCAAACACTTTCTTCCCGGCCAAACCAGCTGAAGGAGATGAGGGTGAGGAGTCTGTACCTTCCTGGGAACTCAGAGTTGAAGGGAGACTACTTGAGGATGTGAGTTACCTCCCTTAACTTATTACCCCCCATAGCTTTTTTCCTAAATTAAAGCAGGTTGAAAGAAAAGCAGAATACGCATTCTGCTTTACTTTCAGCCTGCTTTAAGCTGCCATCTACTAGGATGTAGGAAATATTTCTATATTTATGACTATAAATTGGAACCATTCTTTTCAGTAGATGATGTGAATTACCTCCCTTAAGCCCTTAAAATAATGAAAAGATTTTAAATTCCATCTCAAATTCTGTTCTTGGAAACTATGATTAAACCTTATCTTTGTATATTTAAGTTTCCAAAGCCATAATCGTCATAAAACATGGCAAACTTAACCCTTTACCCCATAGCCTGTTTCTAACTTTGAAGACTGTGATCACTTAAAGCAGGTTGAAAGTAAAGCAGAATTAACCGTAAGGTGCCTTCTGCTTTACTTTCAGCCTGCTTTAAGCTTCCATCTGCTAGGATGTAGAAAATACTTCTATATTTATGACTATAAATTAGAACCATTCTTTTCAGTAGATGAATAAATTAAAGTCATAAATAGATGGTATTTATGTGGTAGTGGTTTAAGAGCTCTTGAAACCATGAAAACACTTTTCATTCCATCTCAAGTTCTGTTCTTGGAAACTTGTTCATTAAACCTTATTTGTGTATATTTAGTTTCCAAAGGATCATTGTCATAAATGCGCCAAACTTAAACCAAAGATTTCTGTATATCAATCAGTCGCTGTCCCCAGCAAAATGGAATGTGGTGTTTACCGTTATGAAGTTGCCTTGATATGACTTGTAACGGTTTATTTTCAGGCTGCCAGTGCCAAGCTGAGTGATTCTGGAAAGCTGAAGAGGAAGTTTTCCTCCTTCTTCAAGAGTCTGGTGATAGAGCTAGATAAAGAGCTGTATGGACCCGACAACCACTTGGTAGAGGTGAGTCCCTAGTTCATAACTCCCGTGTGGGGAAATGTCTAATTGTAACTCTGTAAATGAGTCACTGAGAGCAAAGTCTCTCAATCATAGTAAATAGTGTAAGCTGAGATTAGGGTCCGTAATCTGTAATCTGCAGACTCGTCGTCACAATTGTCTCTGCTGTAGAGGCTCTCATGTGGACTATATCTCACTGGTAATTTTCTCATATGTATGTTGTTGATATGGTGTGGATGTCGGATCAGGATTGCGCTTTAAGAGAGTCGGTACACGTGAACCTTCCTGTTGCTGTTATGTACACGCCCAACTCCCTCTGTATGGCCTCCCTCCAGTTGTCTATTATCTGGTGTTGTTCAGTGCCTAATAAGGTTTTAAAGTGTTTGAGCTGAGTCTGACCAATCAAATGCTTGAGAACAACTTTTAGACTCAACTGAAAAGCTTTATAACCTAGGACCCAGCTAGCATCTGCACTATTTGCCTATCATTAGAGTCACTAGTTTGTATAATTTACTACCACTGCCAACAGTGCAGGTCCTGATCATTGCAAAGGAACATTTATAACATAACTTGTAAAACAGAACTTATCGCCTCCTTTCTTCCTTCATGATTACTTTATACCTTATAATAACAACAACAACAATGGACTTCAATGATGTCAAGCCTTGTTCACACCAGAAACAGTGAGACACATCAACTTGATAATCTATGCTCAGTGCCTGCTAGAAAAAAACTGGAAAATAATTTGGCTGCTTAAAGCATGACGAAACTAAAGAAAGCTTCTTTTAGTTTCTTTCTATTTAAGCTGCCACCTGTGTTTCAGAAAAAATTATGTTTGTTTTTCGTGTTGTTATAGTGGCATCGGACCCAGAACACCCAGGAGACAGACGGGTTCCAAGTGAAGAGACCCGGGGACCAGAATGTCAGGTGTACAGTACTTCTCATGTTAGACTACCAGGCAAGTGGGTCCAGTAGTACCTAGAAAACATCTAGTTTTAAATCAACCCATTGCGCCTTATTTCTATTAACCCTTTACCCAATAACCTGTTTATAACATTAAAGACTGGTGATCAATTAAAGCAGGTTGAAAGTAAAGCAGAATGTGCCTTAAGGCACTTTCTGCTTTACTTTCAGCCTGCTTTAAACTACCCTCTGCTACGCTATATTAAATATTTGGTATGGTAATTGTTCTTGAGGATATAAACTGAAACTATTTCTGCAGCGGAGGAATAAATCAAATACGCTTCTATGGGGGAAAGGGTTAAAGGGGACATTGCTAAACAGTGTAGACCATGATGAGACATAATGCAGTGTCTCATCAGGGTTTATTCTGTTTGCTATTGCATATGAAATGTTCTGCTGTATGGAAAAAGCATGGCTGTGTCCTTAGATCACCCTCGTTTATCTATAATGAAATCTCCAGCAAGCACATAGGGAGAGTTCATCTTATTGACATTGCAATCATTGGTAGGTATTGTGAAAAACTGACTTTGATGTTTTTGACTTATTTTCACCCTAGATATGACAAATTAACTTTTGCGAGAACACAATACTCAGGAATGAAACATCTGGTCTGAAAAGGTATGTCGTGCAAAACGATATAAAACAAGAATGCAAGATCAGGGCTCCAGATAAGAGGGAGTTTTTTCAACAAATCAAACATTTTCTCACTCATTTCAGCACCAAATCCTATGGTGTTACTACTCATTAGAATCGTCTCAAAGAGACGATTCTAATAAGTAGTGACACCATAGTTTTTAATTCAGAAATAAAGATTTTAGTTTTTGAAAATCTACCCTTATCTGGTGCTCTGCAAGATGCAAAATGAAAGAAATATCTTGAAGGGCTTTAATGTGCAACAAAATTAATGATACAGCCTTTAGATTTTCAGACTGTGACTTTTCAGAGCCATTGGCATTTGTGAAAATTAAAAAAGGAGACATTAATTTTGCAAATCACCAACAATTGAAACGGTTTTACATTGTTTGGAGAACAGTTAAACTATAATTAGACTTTGATTTAGTATTCAAGTACATTGTACCAAATTAATAAAGCTTTAAATGTTACACATGTTCATTGTTACAGCCAGCCCAGTTCAAGTTGGACCCTCGTCTTGCGAGGTTGTTGGGCGTACATACCCAGACCCGCCCAGTCATCATCAATGCCCTGTGGCAGTATATCAAGACCCACAAACTGCAGGACCAGCATGAGAGAGAATACATCAACTGTGACAAGTACCTAGATCAGGTGAGTCATTAACAAACTAACACAGGTGGTACTTGACAGTCATTTAGGATCTGTCATGAGTCGATGTTAAAGACAAGCTGATCTCAAAAAGTCTAGAATTGAAATTTTCTATTCTAGATGAGTTTGAGATCAACTTGTCTTAAACATCGACGAGTGACAGATTATTTTTTTCACATAAAGAACAATTTAAGCTTTTTTTAAAGCAATATGCATTTTTAATAACCCCGGTGTTGTCAAAACGCCTTTATAAATAGTGAAGTTATGGTGACGTCATCAAATTGATCTCAAACATGTTTGAGACAAGGAAATTTGTGATCGTTATAAAAAACAGGGGTTGTTATGTGAGAAATTGTTCTTCCTTTACCCCATAGCCTGTTTGTAGTATTGAAGATAGGTGACCACTTAAAGCAGGTTGAAAGTAAAGCAGAATGCACCTGAAGGCGCATTCTGCTTTACTTTCAGCCTGCTTTAAGCAACCGTCTACTAGAATATAGGAAATATTTTTTATTGCTATTTTATGATTATAAAAGGGAACTATTTTCTTCGGTGGAGGAATAAATCAAATACATTAAAATGTGTATCTATAGAGTAAGAGGTTGCACACCCATCAAAGTATGATAGGTATTATGTTATTTTGTGTGATGATGGGCAGGCAAGGGCACAAATGGTGTCCACTTTATATGTCGAGTTTTTAACCAATTTACTTCAAACTTTATAGGTTGGTTCATTACTACAACAGTATGGACATTGGGTAACCACAATTATGTTGTTGTTGTTGTTGGCGTACCTGTGCTTAACACTCACAGGACAGCTTAGTACAGACATTATTGTCTGTCAAGCTGGAGGATTACGTGCATAGCTGTTTTCAATTACCTCGCCATATAGGCAGCCATGCTCCGTCTTCAGAGGATTTTAAATACCCAATAAAGGGTATAGAGCTGCTATTGAATGAGATGAACCATATTGGCGCACTCCACTAAACCAGGCCAGTAACAGAGCTGAACATAGCTTCCCATGAGCAACTCCATTCTGACAAAGTAAAATTTTAAGGGTGCTTGATCTCGCATAATCCCTAAAGATGATTTGAGATCGGTTCTCTCTGCTCAAAAGGATAACAACTTTTTTCTATTGGCCCCTTTGGTTTCATTTCTTACCTATTGTGTAAGTGTGAAGCAACTGAACACTGTACAATGTCCAGTGAAACACACAACTAAGGTAAGAACTTCAGCCAAGGGCCGACCACAATTATCATTCTATAATTTACAGAGTTACAACCCTTTGTTCATTTGCCAAAATAGGCTTATATACGGTGACAACTTGGCATTCTTGAATATTCATTGATAGTATTAAATACAGATGATAATTTAACCCTTTCCCACATAGCATATCTCTAGTATTGAATATAGGTGTTCACTAAAGCAGGTTGAAAGTAAAGCGGAATGCGCCTTAAGCGCATTCTGCTTTACTTTCAGCCTGCTTTAAGCCATCATCTGTTAGAATATAGAAAATATTCCGTATGATACATATTTATGTATAAATTGGAACTATTTTCTTCAGTGAAGGAATAAACTTAATGCGCTAAAAGGCGCTTCTATGGGGGAAAGGGTTAAAGCAAGATGAAAGTAAAATTACGGGTTTAGATTAGCTTTTGTCTCTTGAGTAAGTAAAGGATAGCATACTAATTGAACTCTTATCAGAGAATAGCTCATGGCGACACATTTGATGCCCCTGGCATGGACAGATGTGGAGGCATATAGTGATTGTCCTGTCCATCCTTCTATCCATCTGTCCGTAACAGGTTAACTAGATTTTACTGTTTTGTCTCGCTTCAACTCTGATTACTCAAATGCTTGAGTACTTCAACAAATGTTGCCTTGGACCATTCCCAATCCACCAATATCACCCAACCTTGATTTTGACCTTGACCTAATTTAGAATATTTTAAATTTGCTATTTCCTTGTTAACTAGATTTTTCGGTTTCGTCTAGCATCAACAAGATTGACTACTAAGCTTTGATACGTATACATTTGCTGCCTTGGACCAAAACTGATTCACCCATATTAGCCAACCTCAATTTGACCTTGACCTAATTGGGACTTAAAAAAAATATTCAGAATATATTGTCAAGGATGCCAGCAGGGGCATATGTGTTTATTGAACACTGTCTTGTTCTTTGTCTTAACTCTTTGCCTGCTATAAGCATATATTGATGGGTTTTTAAAACAGTGCAGACCCAGATTAGACAGTTCCTGGATCTATGTGATATATGTCTACTGTCTTTCTTTAACCCATTACCCCATATAATGTTTATTATTTTGAAGACAGATGTCCATTAAAAACAGTTCGAAAGTACAGCAGAATGGGCCTTAAGGCGCATTCTGCTTTACTTTCAACCTGCTTTAAGCTACCATCTGCTAGAATACAGAAAATATTTCTTTTTAGAAAATATGGATAACTATAAAATGGAACTATTTTCTTCAGTGGAGGAATGAATATAAGGCGTATTTATTGGGTAATTGGTTAAGAAAAAAATAAGTAATTTCATTAGGCAATGCTAAAGTTCAGATGATAGATGTGATGTTCATAGTGGATGGAGTTTTCAATATGACTTTTCAGAGGAATAAAGATTAACTGTTTGAATAGAAACTACATACAGTCAAGTATTCGTTAACCCATTAGCCCATAAAAACGCCTTTTACACCTTTAATTTATTACTCCACCACAGAAAATAGTTCCAATTTATATAGTCATGAATATGTATCATAAGAAATATTTTCTATATTCTAGCAGATGGTAGCTTAAAGCAGACTGAAAGTAAAGCAGAATGCACATTAAGGTGCATTCTGCTTTACTTTCAACCTGCTTTAAGTGGTCATTTATCTTCAAAACTAGAAACAGGCTATGGGGTAATGGGCTAATCCATTACCCTTCAGCCTTTTTCTAGGTTTTAAAACAGATGACCACTTAAAGCTGGTCGAAAGTAAAGCAGAATAGGCATTCTGCTTTTATTTCAGCCTGTTTTATGCTTCAACCTGCTAGGATATAGAAAATATTTCTGATGATACATCATATTCTTGACTGTAGAAAATGGAACAATATACAGTGGAGAAAACGTTATTCTTTCCCAATAAACACGTTAAAGCTAAAACTATTATTTGCAGTGCAAACAGTTTGGAGCCAGATCAGACGCCGGGTAACCCGGCGTCTGATCAGGCTCCGAACTGTTTGCCACCAAGATAAACATGAAATATCAGAATTATCCAAAAGTTGTTCTTTTCTACGTTTTAGTGATTTGCGTTTGCGTACGTTTGCGTTTAAACGGGAAAGAATAACAGATTCTCCACTGTATTTCAGTAGAGGATTAAATTAAAGGCGTATTTATGGGGTAGTGGGTTCAACAACCACTTTTTGCAGAAGCATTCAGGGCTCCAGATAAGAGGGGGTAAATCGAACAAATCCAACATTTTCTCACTCATTTCAGTACCGAATCCTATGGTGTTACTACTCATTAGAATCGTCTCAAAGAGACGATTCTAATGAGTAGTGACACCATAGGGTTTAATTCAGAAATAAAGATTTTAGTTTTTGAAATACTCCCCTTATCTGGAGCTCTGAATGAAGCATATGCAAAATATGTAGAAAACATCTTGCTGGTCTATTTTAATCTGAATATGAAATAGTTTGGACTCTGATCAAGATTTCAAACTGCTTTTGGAGCAAAGACAAACCCCTGTTTCGTCTGAAAAGTCATGTGAGAGAAACCAGGTTGAATTTATTTCAAAACAAGGTCAAGTTTAGATCATACAAAAGCACACGACTCTACTAACCTGATGAACCTTACTGTAACTGGGGTAAAGTTTATACAATTAACCTATATTCTGTCAATCGTGTCTTACACAATTAATCTTTGAAAACTCGGTTAACTTGAAAATTTCCCATACTTTTCATCATGTTTTTATAGTTGAATTTAATCTTTTTGGCATCGCTTAAGTCGAACATATCCTTAAATTTGATGATGTGGCTTAGTCACGTTTAACTTTGAAATACAGATATGTCCGACATAAGCTTGTTCGAGATATCGGAGTGTGACTGTACAGTAGAACCTCTCTATTGCGACCACTAAATTATGTTAATTATAAGGTGTTTACGGCAGGTGACAGCTTAAAGCAAGGTGGCAGTAAACAGACCTTGCTTTAAGCTGTCACCTGTCTTTTATACAATCAATTATTTATACAATCAATTAGCCTTCTTTTAGTGATCGTAATAGAGAGGTTTTACTGTATATAGTTTATATATATATAGTTTAATATTTCCAAGATGTTTAGACCAAGATCAAAGGCTTAGTTAACTTAAAATATGATTATATTCCAAACTATTGGAAATATACAGTATATCTTTAGGATAATTTTAATTCAAAGATAATTTTGGAAAAAAATAATCTAAATGATTCTTTTAAAGCGGACCGTATTGCCAAAGAGGAATTGTTAATAGCGGACAGAATTCCCGTAGAGGAATTGTTCAAAGCGGACAATATTGCCGTAGAGGAATTACTTAATCTTTACTACACTTTCTAGTTGTTGTTCACAAAATTTGTCGTCTGCAACAATTTTCAGAGTTAATTAATCTGCATTTTCCTGCAGAAAATGTCATTAGAGTGTTTAGTTTTAGTTGAGATGCTAAGATAGTGGGCGTCTCCTCTGGATCCAAACAGTTTACAACAGTGTTCACAGATTCGCCTGTCACATGCAGACGGTTAACCCTTTACTCCATGGCCTCTTTCTAGTTAAGACAGGTGACTACTTAAAGCAGATCGACAGTAAGCAGAAGAAATTCTGCTTTAATTTCAGCCTGCTTTAAGCTACCGTCGGTTAGGAATAAGGAAATTTTTCTTATAGTCCACATTCATGACTATATTGATCGGAACTACTTTCTTCAGCGGAGGAATAAATTAACTGAGCAGAAAGGCACTTCTAAGGGGGAGAAAATGGTTCATGTGACACACCTTTTGACACTCAGAAAGTAGGTTAATGTTGTCACATGTACAGAAACAATCAGTGAAGCTGAAGTAACATGACGAGCAGTGCTGAGTGCTGTTCACCAGAGTGTGTCGTGTGATAACCCTTTCTCTGCCATGTCATCCACTTTGATTTCTCACATTTAATTCTTTGCATGCTAGCGGCGGAGTGATTCCCTTTGCAAACAGTTTGGATCCAGATGAGACGCCGCGTAACGTGGCGTCTCATCAGGATCTAAACTGTTAGCCATTCTGACACTGAATTTAAAAGAAATTTTGAAGAATTCTAACTTTAGAACAGTAGCAGACGACAAAGGTTGCAGACGAAAAAAATTAACCAGCATGCAAAGAGTTAAAATTGAGATAAATTGACTGAAGTAATGAGTGTCACACAGATTGGATCCTGATCAGATGCCGCGTAAATCGGCATCTGATCAGGAACCAAACTGTTTGCAAATAAATGTTGTACTGGAGGCAAGGCAGTGAAGAAGGTAAGTTCCAGGGATCCAGATAAGGGGAGTATTTCAAAAATTAAAATCTTTAATTCTGCTTTAAACCCTATGGTGTCACTACTCATTAGAATCGTCTCGAAGAGACAATTCTAATGAGTGGTAACACCATCAGATTTGGTGCTGAAATAAGTGAGAAAATGTTGGTTTTATTCAGTTCACTCTCCCTTATCTGGAGCCCTGAAGTTCTCACCTTATCAAAATGCTGAAAATTAGTTCAGGGTCCCTGATAAGGGTGATTAACCGATTACCCCATAAATACACCTTTGGAGGCCTTCAATTTATTCCTTCTCTGAAGAAAATAGAACTTTTCAATTTATACAGTCATGAATAAATATTGTAAGATATTTTTTCTAGAGTCTAGCAGATTATAGCTTAAAGCAGGCTGAAAGTAAAGCAGAATGTGCCTTAAGGCACATTCTGCTTTACTTTCAACCTGATATAAGTGATCACTTATTTTCAATACTAGAAACTGGCTATGGGGTAATAGGTTAACTAAAGGTCAAGGTCACACTTTGGTAAATTTTCTTTTGTATGTCTCCCCTGAACCCTTTGTAAGAACTGCTCTTTAGAATCATCTCTTCAAGACGATTCTAATGAGTAATAAATAGGGCTTTGAGAAACAATAAGGATGTCGGTATTAGATTGGAAGAGCAAAGTTGGTATTTGAAATAATCACTTTAACCCATTTCTCGATAGACATACATTTTCATGCCTTTAATATGTTCCTCCACTGAATAATATAGTTCCAGTTTATAGTCATTAATATGTAATGAAAGAATTGTTTAGACCAAACTATAAATAATAAGAGACAATACTCAAATGAGACACTTCACTGATTCTTTGCATAGACAATATTACAGTTTTCAGCATAACTTGCGCAGGTTTGCATGCTTTTTACCTGACTAGGTGTAATCACAGACACTAAATCAGGAAATGTCTTTAAGGCACATTTTTGCTTTATTTTCAACCTGCTTAAGGTGATCTACTTAATAGTTTGGATTCTGGTGAGACACTGTGTGACTTGGTGTTTCATCAGGATCCAAACTGTTTGACACTCTGACCCTATTTGGAAAGAACATTTGGAAAATTCTAATTTTAGACCAGTAGCAGACAACAATTGTTACTAAGGGGGAATAAACACAGCCTTTAATTCTTTGCACGCTAGCGGCGGATATATCTGCCACAGTCATAACCTTTGCAAACAGCTTGGATCCAGATGAGACGCCACGTAATGCGGCGTCTCATCAGGATCCAAACTGTTTGCCATTTTGACCCTGAATTTAATTTTGTTTATAAAAAATTCTAATTTTAGAACAAAAGCAGACGACAATTGTTGCAGACGAAAAAATTACCCAGCATGCAAAGAGTTAAAGAATTAAGAAATGTTATCTGATAGTTTTTGAAAAGAATTCGTTCAGAATTCGTTCAAGGCAAATTCTCTCAAATATCAAATTCCAACCCTGTAGTATGCTATTTTCATGTGGCCTTGGGCTATTTATAGTAACTTAAATAAGTTCTAAAAATTATGAACTCCATAAACTAGTTAACATGCCAAAGTACAAATTCCTTCAACAACAAAAATGTTTGATTAATACGCAATTGTAAAATAAACACCCCAAAAATGACAGTAAGATCCATATTACCATAGCAAGCACTAAAAGCAAATTGATTGGTCAAATTTTCATGAGAGATCACAGCTACATGGAGAACAAAGAAATGTAGAAAGTTCATGGGAGCCAAGCTTCCAGCTTTAACTGTACGTTGATAGATTAAACAGCTACTTGCTTTAAGAGGTTTCTATGTTGAATTGACCTTCGATATGAGTGTGACTGTGAAACCAGGGCTGCCATAAGTGACATGAAAAATCCTAAGATTTCCAAATTTGCATTTTTCAAGTGCGATTTAAAGAATCGTACCTTTACCCCATAGCATTTTTCTTGTTTTGTTGACATGCGACTACTTAAAGAAGGCTGTAAGTAAAGCAGAATAGGCGCATTCTGCTTTACTTACAGCCTTCTTTAAGCTACCATGTACCTGAAAAAAATACTAAGATTTAGGAAAAATCCGGAGAAATGGCAGCCCTGTGAAACACACAGCCTTCAAAGTGAAGTATAGACATGAATTTCATTGTTGATTAATCAAGTGAAACTACACTGAAACTACAGTAAAACCTTTAGTTTAACAATATTTTATTCAGAAGAAAAGGATTGGACTACAGGCAAAGCCTATGTGAGTCCTCTCCAAATACAATCAAGGTATGAACAGTGTTATACATATACATGAGTTTTTGCACAGTCACGGTCATTTTTTAAAAAAAAAATCATAATGTTGCTTCATTGGATGAGTGCTAGACTGAAGCTTGACTGTATCTCAGCATTACTGTGATGAGTTCAGTAAAGAAATCGATGGCAGTCGATGGCCATTGTTAGCGAGTAGGCTACCGGTCTGAAATACAGTGGAGAAAACGTAAATATTTTGTTCAAATGCAAACATATTGCAATGAAATATAGAAAATGACAACATTTGCCAATTCAGACTACCAGTTTTAATTTGAGGGGCAAACAGTTTGGAGCCTGATCAGACGCGGGGTTACTGATCTGTCTCCAAACTGTTTGCAATGAAAATAATAGTTTAAGCGTAAAAGCGGTTATTTGGAAAGAAAACGTTTTCTCTACTGTACTCTGCACGCTGCACAGTGCACACCGGGCACAAACTGCTAACCTAAACAGCAAACAGTGGTAATTGAACACGCTACTGTCTGCATTTACTGTATCATGTTGGCATAGATATGTCAATAACCTAATGACTGAAGTATTAGGGTTATGCATTTCAAACTGATATTACAGCTGTCTACCTGTAACAGTTTATGGATAGGCAAAAATATACAAAGTGTTGAATGTAGCCAGTACCCGGTAGAAGTAGGACACATTACTAGGTTGTCATGCACAAAGTGCCACGTGAGCTATTAGCAGTGCACATAGTTTATTATACCCCCACAAACAGAGTTTGAGGGGGGTATACTGGAATCAGCCTGTCGGTCGGTTGGTTGGCCGTCGGTCTGTCTGCAAAATCTTGTACTTTCAACTCCTCCTTCACTTTTAACCCAATTCATTTGATACTTGGCATAAATGTTACTCAGGTATAGTAGATGTGCAAGACACAAATTTTAGGTCTCTATGACCTTGACCTTGACCTTTGGCCTTGAAATAGTCGGTCTGTCTGCAAAATCTTGTACTTTCAACTCCTCCTTCACTTTTAACCCGATTCATTTGATACTTGGCATAAATGTTACTCAGGTATAGTAGATGTGCAAGACACAAATTTTAGGTCTCTATGACCTTGACCTTGACCTTTGGTCTTGAAATTTGCAGGTAAAATCTTGTACTTTCAACTCCTCCTTCAGTTTCAACCCGATTCATTTGATACTTGGCATAGATGTTACTCAGGAGTAGTAGATGTGCAAGACACACATTTCAGGTCTCTGTGACCTTGACCTTTGTCATTTAAATTGGTCTTGAAATTGGCAGGCAAAATCTTGTACTTTCAACTCCTCCTTCACTTTCAACCTGATTCACTTGATACTTTGCATAAATGTTACTCAGGAGTAGTAGATGTGCAAGACACACATTTCAAATCTCAGGCAAAATCTTGTACGGCGAACTCCTTCACTTTCAACCTGATTTACTTGATACTTGCCATAAATTTTCCAAGTTTTTATGATGGTGGCAGCACCCTGCCATTGTCAAACCTCATTGAAAACGTCTGCAGAGTGTGACAGAGTGCTGCATAGTGGGGGTATTTATCACCTTTAGTGATAGCCGTTCTAGTTGCCCCAAGATCGAATGTACTGTTTTTGGTACATCTGTATGTGTGTTGAGTGTGTGTCTGGTTCTGTGTGTGCGTTTGTCTGTCTGTTCACAACTTAAATGTTGGCTATAATTTTGGAATTACATTTGTTCATGTACATGTGGTAGAGACTTCATATTTAGCATGTGTACTCAACTCAAGAAGCCCTAGAGATCAGTACAGTTAAGTCGTGTAAGACAAAGCTCAAGGTTATGTAGAGGTCAAGTAGGCTTAATGTAACATTGACCACAACTGAGCTACATGTAATTGAGATTTCATATTTTGCATGTGTATTTCAGGACATTGTCCCCAGTACAATTTAAGTCGTGTCGGGCAAAGGTCGAGGTCAGTTAGAGGTCATGGTCACATCAAGGGGCGTAGTGTCTCACAAACAAATCTTGTTCTTTGAATTTCATTAAAACTTATTGGATTGTTCTATAGAGTTTACCCTGCTGGATGTATTTAAATATAGGTCACCATTTGAAATTGTGGTTGCAATGGAAATCAATTGCAAAAACATAATTAACCCTTAAGTTAACCCATTAACCCATAGATACGCATTTTTGCGCCTTAAGTTTATTCCTACGCTATAGAATATTGTTCAACTTTATAAAGTCATCGAAATGTATTATAAGATATATTTTCTAAATCTTAGCATATGATAGCTTAAAGCAGGCTGAAAGAAGAGCAGAATGTGCGTAGTTAAATTGAAAATAAATTTTAATTTTAGTCATAATTTCACCAAAGTGCCAAGGTGAGCTATTTTTATCGTGCTGTGTCCGTCGCCGTCCGTCCGTCTGTCGTCCGTCCGTCCGTCGTCAACAATTTCTTTAAACGACATCTCCTCCCATCCTACTTGATGGATTTTTACCAAACTTGGCAGGAATGATCCTTATATGGTCCTATTTCAAAGTTGTTCAAATAATTCCGGTCCGTTGTTAATCTAGGTCACAGGGTCTAAAAATAGATCGTTTCAATGAAAACTTAAAAAATCTTCTTATCTGAAACCACAGTACCCTGAACTTAGATATTGGGCACAAAGCATCATCTACAGGTCCTCTATCAAGATTGTTCAAACTATGTCCCTGGGGTTAAAAATGGCCCCGCCCCGGGGGTCACAAATTTACATTGAGTTATATAGTGAAATCTTCAAACCTCTTCTTCTCTGAAACTAATATAGCTATAGCGTTTCCCCCTAGGCATTTTTAGCACGGCGCAGCGCCGTGCCCCTTTTTTACCCCGCCATCCTGCCCTTTACAACCGCCGAGCTGCCCATTTGTCATGTTGGTGGCTTTTTTGCCCCTTTGGTCACCCGGCTGACTTGACATGCGCCGATAAGAACTTGACAGGATACTCGGTAAATTGCTTGATAGATCGCTAATTGACCCCTTACTGGGGCGATATGCATTGAACCAAATCGTAACGTTCGCATCGTCACACGGATAACGAACCAATGGAATGCTGAGAACTAAGGAAGTAAACCAATCAAAAAGAAGGATTTGTAATGTAAAAGTCCGCTAGTATGACGCGTTATTCAGTTTCCCAAAATGTCTCGGGGGGTTTCTCCTTCATAGCACCTGCTATATATAACCAAAACAAAAGTAATTAACTGTATCTTTCAGCTTTACACGATGAGAACGACAATCCGGATGTTATTGTTTCTACTGCGCATAATTTTAGCACATCCTACAATCTGAACGCCTCGCTTATCATCCTTATGATCAAGCGTAGCAATTACGTTTTCGCGACCACACCCATAAATAATCGTAACTCATTCTTAATAGATACTCGGATAGTGTCGGAAAAGACCGAAAATTTTCAAACAGTGCTTCCAATAGTCCATCATTAATTTCCGTAGTCGGTTTTCGAGTTTATTTTTAGCTCATTCCCTGTCATTTACAGCCACTGGAAGTAGCCCCGCCCACATTTCTAGACCAAATGAACCAGCGACAGAAAACCCTCGACGTTGAAACCGTTACGTTACTGTTTTATTGAAAATGGTCTTTTGAAATTTCCCTAAACATCGCGGGGCTGGTAACTTCACAGTTAGCGGAAATAATTTTGTTGGAAAGATAAAATGTGTATACATACATTTTGTCATCAGTTTTTGCGAATATACGCTAGCGACTTTTTTCAACAGAAATGATATTCCACTTAAAGTAATGTGACCCCATCCACCAAGAGAGAAAACATAGAAACAGAAAAACGAATGATGATTAGATTTCATGATAAAAAAGGTTTATTAAGAGTGTTTGCCGTGTGTCTATGTGATAGGACAATTGATTTTTTCCACCAGTTTTCATCGCCGTCGGCTTGCGTGAAGCGGAAGAATAAATGTTATATTGCCTGTTAAAACTAAAGTTATTAAGTCTGAAGATTGAAGGGGAAAACAAATGACATTCAGAATTATGGTACAAAAAAGGGCTACATATCTGGAAATGGGAAAACAGTACAGACCAAGATTAGAGGGCTCTTGAAAAAGCCATCTGATCTTATTCTGCACTGTCTGCAATTTTCATTTTTTAGCTCACCTGGCACGAAGTGCCAAGGTGAGCTTTTAGGATCGCTGGATGTCCGTCGTCCGTCGTCTGTCTGTCCGTCCGTCCACAATTGGTTGTGAACACTCTAGCGGCTACAAATTTCATCCGATCTTCATGAAACTTGATGACAATGTTTGTCTTGATGAAATCTAGGCCAAGTTCGAATGTGGGTCATGTCCGGTCAAAAACTAGGTCACTAGGTCAAATCATAGAAAAACCTTGTGAACACTCTAGAGGCTACAAATCTTATTGGATCTTAATGAAACTTTGTCAGAATGTTTGCCTCATTGATATCTAGGTCAAGTTCGAATGTGGGTCATGTCCGGTCAAAAACTAGGTCACTAGGTCAAATCATAGAAAAACCTTGTGAACACTGTAGAGGCTACAAATCTCATTGGATCGTGATGAAACTTGGTCAGAATGTTTGTTTAAATGATATCTAGGTCAAGTTTGAATATGGGTCATGTCTGGTCAAAAACTAGGTCACTAGGTAAAATCATAGAAAAACCTTGTGAACACTCTTGAGGCTACAAATCCCATTGGATCTTGATGAAACCTGGTCAGAATGTTTGTTTAATTGATATCTAGGTCAAGGTTGAATATGGGTCATGTCTGGTCAAAAACTAGGTCACTAGGTCAAATTATAGAAAAACCTTGTGAACACTCTTGAGGCTACAAATCTCATCGGATCTTGATGAAATTTGGTCAGAATGTTTGTCGCATTGATATCTAGGTCAAGTTTGAATATGGGTCATGTCCGGTCAAAAACTAGGTCACTAGGTCAAATCATTGGAAAATCTTGTTTACACTCTATAGGTTGATTGTGGGTATACATGTCCAGTCATAATCTAGGTCACTATAGGTCAAGTTTGCCATGGTGTACCAGGTGAGCGATTTAGGGCCATAGTGGCCCTTGTTTTCTCAAATTATTAATGCTCATTTCATGCTCAGAAACTTGGGAGCTACATGACATAGACTTTATGTTGAGTATTTGTACTCAAGTCAAGATGTGCTTTAGCTCAGAATGATGGTCACATAATAGGGTATAGTGTTTCACTAACATATCTTGTGTTCCACCTTACTTTGCACCTTTTTAACTAAGAGGTGATTGCCGCGCGTTATAATGTGCCTTTTTCAGGAAAAATTACCATGCCCCTTTCAAATCCTGGGGGAAACACTAAGCTAGAGCTTTGATATTTGGCATGGTGTAATTTCGAGAGGAACTTTACCGATATTGTTCAAATGGTTCCGGTCCGTTGCATATCTAGGTCACAGGAGCTAAAAATAGATTTTTTCAATCAAAACTTAAAAAATCTTCTTGTCTGAAACGACAGTACCATGAGCTTAGATATTTTGCACAAAGCATCATCTACAGGTCCTCTATCAAGATTGTTCAAATTATGTCCCTGGGGTCAAAAATGACCCCACCCCGGGGGTCACAAATTTACATAGAGTTATATAGAGAAATCTTCAAACCTCTTCTTCTCTGAAACTAATATTGCCAGAGCTTTGATATTTGGCATGATGTAACTTCTAGAGGTACTTTACCAACAGTGTTCAAATGGTTCCGGTCCATTGCATAACTAGGTCACAGGAGCTAAATATAGATTTTTTCAATAAAAACTTATAAAATCTTCTCTGAAACCACAGTAACCTGAGCTTAGCTATTTGACACACAGCATCATCTAATCAGCAAATGGCACAATCATATTGTCATAATTTCTCAGCTTTCCAAGATATGTTACATTTACATCAATGGCTCCAGGTGAGCGATTTAGGGCCGTATACCGCTCTTGTCTTGTTGAAGTGAAATCTTTAAAAATCTTCAGGTCTCAGACTACAGGTTGGATTTGACAATCACCCTTTGGTTACTGTATCAAAGTAGGTGCCTTCTAAGATGTTGTTCGGATGAAGGCTTAACAGCATCCTTTGGAGGAAACGGGTTTATAAACAGTCTGTAATATTTGTGTTTCTATGTTATTTCAGATCTTTGAAGTGAAGCGCATGAAGTTCGCAGAGATTCCAGGTAAACTGCATTCACTGCTTATGCCCCCTGACCCAATAGTCATCAACCATGTGATCACAGTTGAAGGACCTGACGCCCGTAAAACGGCCTGCTATGACATTGATGTAGAAATTGTAAGTATATTAGTGGTTAACTCTTTACCCAGTAAATACGCCTTTTTAGCCTTTAATTTATTCCTCCACTGAGGAAAATTGTCTATTTATAAAGTCATGAATGCCTAGCATTAAAAATACTTTGCATTTTCTAGCAGATTCTGAAATGGAAGCTTAAGGTGGTTCGACAGCGGGCGGCCCGCATCTCGAGTTCCGGAAATGCTGATGACTTTCACCTGATCTTTGCGGCACGTGCTTATAGTAAAAAATTTAGATAAAGAAAAGTTTGATCTTACTCAGTGTCTGCTCTGTTAGCGTAGTGGATACGGTGATAGACTTGCAATCCAAAGGTTCTATGTTCGATTCCCACTCTCGGTTCAAAACTTTTTTTTTAACAAATTGTCTGATTTTAGTGACTAGTCATTTCATAACGCAGTGATCAAAGGACAGGCTATGTTTAGTCAAGTAATAATGAATAATATCAGATGCAAGTATAGTCAAGTGACAGCTAAATTTGTGAGTATTTATAGCCTATATGACAGATGGCAGCTTAACACAGGACAAAAATAATGCTAAAAGATAGATCCTAAAGGAGCTTTTATGCATTACTTTTGTTATGCATTAAGCAGTCACTTGCCTTTAAAAATCTACAGGCTACCGTTTTCAATGGTCCCTTATTACAGGTTTGACTTATGGTATTATTTAGAGCTGACGGCATTTTAAAGTTGAACTCAAGGGAGGTTACTAGTTTTGTGTTTACATTTTGTCAGAATTTCAGGAAATCATGTATAAAATGTAAATTCCACTGTAGATGTTCATTAAATTTTTGGGACTGGTAGAATTAAGTTATATCTATCTAATAAGAGTAAAATAAGTGTACGTTAAACAGCTAGATTTTTTGTAATTTGAGATTTTCAGAATTTGACTTTTTTTAAATATTGATATTTCCAACAAATATGTCATAAAATACTTTTGTTTGCCCAATATCTTATAGTCTATGTACAGTTTACTTGAATGTACAGAAATTATTGAGTTATATCATTTTATAAAGAAAATATTCCTGTTTATCAAAAAAGGAGCTTTTTTCGACAAAAGGTCCTGTCAGAAAAAAACTGCACTGTAACTTTTTTTTATTTTAACGATTTTTCACTCTCCATATGGTATATTTCAATTTAATCAAGGTTTCAAAGAATTCTGACACAGAATAAGCTGACCCGCGAACCACCTTAAAGCAGGCTGTAAGTAAAGCAGAATGCAACTTAAGGTGCATTCTGCTTTACTTTCAACCTGCTTTAAGTGGTTACATGTCTCCAAAATTAGAAACATGCTATGGGGTAATGGGTTAACTTCGTCAACTCTAGCAAGGAGTATACTCCTCTTTGAGTAAAGTGTATATCATGTCCTTTGCAAACAGTGCAGACCCAGATCAGAGGGCTCCTGCAGGAGCCTTCTGATCTGGGTCTACAATGTTTGTCATTTGAAAGAATTTTGTAGTCAGAAATGGAATTGAATTTATTGGAAAGTTTTATGGATGAATAAGGTTAAAAAATGTTTACATTATCTTAATGGCCAGGGAGTTGAAAGCAGATAAAAATATGATTCACAGACAAAACCTGTTAGGTCTTAACACATCTATCGTAGAATATTCATCTGTAAATTCCTCCCCCTTTGAACATGATAATATTATCTAAACTGTTACCTTGGCTAATAAAATCAGGATTTTTTTCCCCGCGAAAAGAGTGAAGACTCATGTCAGACAGATTGTTTAAGAAAACTGTGCAAACCCTGATCAGACAGCTCCTTTAGGGTTAAGCTATTATGTAATGGACTGAGGTAATAAAAAAGTACTAACTTGTGGTACTAACTCCTTTGAGAGCACTCAACTTTAACCCATTACCCCATAAATACCGTACACCATTTCAAGCCTTTTATTAATTTCTCCAATAAGGAAAATAGCTGTTATGTATACAGTGATAAATATGGTTCAAAAGAAATATTTTGTTTATTCTAGCAGATGGTAGCTTAAAGGAGGCTGAATGTAAAGCAGAATGCGCCTTAAGGCGCATTCTGCTTTACTTTCAACCTGCTTTAATTTATCACCTGTCATCAAAACTAAATACAGACTATGGGGTAATGGGTTAAATAATGACCACCTAAAGATTCTGAGTGACAGCCTGTTTTTACGCCGCCATGATGATTAATCAGGTGAATAGACTGATGATAAGTAATCATGGACTAGGATAAGTAATCATAAACTAGGAGAAGAACCAAATAAGCTTTTGCTTTCGTTCCCATCCTAATGTATATACATGTATTATCCAAATGTTGTATATATTTATTATGAAATGAAGTTGTTTAAACTAAGTACTCATGGTTGTGTGTTTATTTTCAGGATGACACACTGAAACAACAGATGAACTCCTTCCTCCTCTCCACACAGAGTCAGCAGGAGATAGCCAATCTAGACAGCAAGGTACCTAGTCATGCATATATGCGTCATTTGCAAACAACCTACCTGTAAAGAGTACACTTGTCCTATGCAAACAGTGTAGAACGTCACATTGTTTATAATTATATTACAAGTAAACAAAGAAGAACGTTATGATAAGTAAATTGAAGAAACAGCGTCTTTACATTGTCTAGGTGGCAAATATCCTCTTCCAAAATTATGGCAAATCGTTAAGGGCCCTCTAATCAGGGACTTCACTGTTTGTCATTTTGCAATATATGAAAAAAAAACAAAAAAAAACTAAATTGTCTAAAATGGGCCAGCCTTTATTGTAAACTGGGATTGCCCATTTGAGGTTTTAGGGGACAAAGAGTTAATCTTTTCTTTACTCTTATCCCTATTATAAACACTACGCATTCCTCATAGAATTGCATTTTCAGGGCTCAACACAACTGTATGGCATAGTAACAGTGGTAGACCCAGATCAACGAAGCATCTGATCGAGGTTTTCACAAACTCATCAGTATTTTGTAAACTGGTTTAAAATGAACAGTTCTGGGTGTCTGATTTGAAATATAGAACAGAACAGAACAGAACATCTTTTATTCAGACTTGTACATAAGTACATCATCTTAAAACATAAGTAACAAAACCACATATTATGTCATATTCAATTAAATTCTAGTAATTACTAATGGTAATATCTGTTTTAGTTACAGTGGAGAACACGATATTCCTTCCCGTATACACACATACAAAACGCAAACACGGTGCACTAAAATGTAGAAAATGGCAACTTTACTATGTTTCCACATCTTCATTTTAATATGAGTGGCAAACAGTTAAGAGCCTGATCAGACGGAGGGTTACCCGGCGTCTGATCTGGCTCCAAACTGTTTGCAATGGAAATAATAGATATAGCGTAAACGCGTTTCTTTGGGAAAGAATAATAGTTGCTGATGCTTGTCTACACTGTTTGGTATGGCGTAGACTGTAGAGTTCAAGATATTGGGGGGTATAAAAAAACAAAAACAAAAAAACTATTTCTGCGTTAAATCCTATGGTGTTACTACTCATCAGAATTGTCTCTTTGAGACGATTCTAATGAGCAGTAGCCCTATAGGACTTTGTACCGACATATCTGGAGCCCTGTAAATAAGAAATCTTGAGCCCTGTAAATAAGACTGGTATTCTGTGTATTTGTACAGATCCATGAGACTGTGGAGACCATTAACCAGCTGAAGACCAACAGGGAGTTCTTCCTAAGTTTTGCCAAGGACCCACAGGAGTTCATAAACAACTGGCTTATCTCCCAGACACGAGACCTTAAGGTGAGTAAAGTGCAGGGAAATTACCAACATACCTTCAACATAAAGGAGGAGAGTTTAACCCATTACCCCTTAGCCTTTTCTAGTATTGAAGATAGGTGACCGTTTAAAGCAGGCGCATTCTGCTTTACTTTCAGCCTGCTTTAAACTATTATCTGCTAGAATAATTATAGAAAATATCTATGATACATATTCATGACTGTATAAAAGGGGACTATTTTCTTCAGTGGAGGAATAAATTATGGGCGTAAAAATGTGTATTTATGGGGTATTGGGTTAAAGCACTAGACCTTAGAGAGGTGAGCCTGACTTGACTTACCTTTACAAACAACCTTTACAAACAGTTTTTGATCGAGATCAGATGCCAAGTTACTCTGCATTTAATCTGGATCAAAACTGTTTGACACTAGAACTGATGTTATTCCTGTCAAAATGGCTAAAATCTAAATCCGATCAATTAACTCTAAATGCATGCTAGGTGTGAAATCATATCTTTGATATTCTGACCCTATTTTAAAAAGAAAAAAAGCAGCGAAAAGGTTCAGATGCTTTTGTCTCCACCAAACTCATGTTGTGACTACATGTACTCATTAGAGTTCTCTTTGAGGAGATTCTAATGAATAATAGCAACATAAGATTTATAGGAGGCATAAAGTTTTAATAAAAGTTTCAGTTTATATGTACTTCCTTTTAACTCATTCCCCCAATAGTATGCCTTTTTACGCCTATAACTAATTCTTCTACTGAAGAAAATTGTTCAAATTTATACTGTTACAAATAAGATTCATTAGAAATAGTTTCTATATTCTAGCAGAAAATAGCTTAACCCATTACCCCATAGCCTGATTTAAGTTTTGAAAATAGATGACCACTTAAAGCAGGTTGAAAGTAAAGCAGAATGTGCCTTAATGCACATTCTGTTTTACTTTCAGCCTGCTTTAAGCTTCCATCTGCTAGTATATAGCAATTGTTTCTTCTTATACGTATTTTCTACAGTGAAGGAATAAATTAAAGGCGTAAAAAGGCGTATTTATGGGGTAATGGGTTAAAGCAGGCTGAAAGTAAAGCAGAATGCGCCTCAAGGTGCATTCTGCTTTACATTCAACCTGCTTTAAGTGGTCACCTATCTTCAAAACTAGAAACATGCTATGGGGTAATGGGTTAAACTTTTCTTCCATAGTGATTTAGAGCACCTACCTACTCGTTCACATTCACTGAATTTTCATTTATGAAAATTACGGCTTTTTGATAAGTTAGACAACAGTATTCCAGGCATCTGATCTGGCTTCAAACTGTTTGCTATTGGAGATACCGTAAAAAATAAAAACAATTCCGACACCCAGTATATCTGCTGTAATTATCCTAAAATATGAACTACAGTAGAACTTCGATGTGTCGAGTTTGAAGGGACCATCAGAAAAAACTCGACACATCGAAGCCTCGACTCATGTTTTACCTTATGCTCCCTCGATTTTGTTTTTCAAAAATACTCGATCTCCATATAGCCGACATGTCCGTATGTTACTTGTTGATATTGATGATTTCAAATGAAAAACATTGAAATGCAATTATGTAACGCTCGTATCGCATCCAAACTGGATGCATATTTACTCATTTTACAAAACCGTCAACTTGAAACGAATCGTCAGGCGAAAATACGTTTGCCGTAACTCGATTTTCAGAAAATAACAACACAGTGGTATGAACGGAAGTCGCTTTTTATCTGCGCACCGGTTCTTTTACCCATTCCAGCATATACATTTTCTCGAAACGCTGGAACCAAATTCAGGGGAAACCCTTTTCTTAAAATAGTAACAATATCTCCTTAGAGGGATAAGGATAATTGCATAACTATTGCTGCTACACATTTCGGGATGGGTTCCGCGTGAGTTGTTCTTTGTCTTTTACACACACATTTCTCTTCCGGCATAAAAAAACATCGACCGATCTACGAATATGCTTTAACATTCGGTTTATAAAACTGAATAAGGGCGCTACGATAAAGTCTGTGACGAATAAAATATGGAAAAGAGTAGATGAATCAAGGAATACACAGGGCCGTTAACACAATGAGAAGGTGTTGGCCTGTTTGTCCTGGATAATTTGGCAGTCAGGTAATTTTCATTCACGACAATCAATCGAGTAACGATGGTCACGGAGGTGTGAAAAACTCGACACGCAAAATTCCGGTCCATCGTACAGTCGAACATCGACACATGTGTAGTGAATTTTGAGTGAAACAGTACGTACGGACCGAGAAAAAAAGTCGATATAGCGAAAAACTCGACTTATAAAAACTCGAGTCAAACGTAGATTTTAAATAAGGTTATATAGGGAGAAAAGTTGGGACTTTAAAAAAAGATCGACACATCGAGAAACTCGACTCTTCGAAGTTCGACACATCGAAGTTCTACTGTATATACACATTACCAGTTGACAGTGCGATACAGAGTGATGTATTTAGCTTGAGATGATTTTGGCGGAAATAGCCGATCTGACAAGCGCCTTGGCGCGAGTCTGATCGGTTGTTTCCGCCAAAAACGTCGAGAGCTAAATGCAACACTCTGTAGCACACTGCCAACTGGTGATGTGTTTATTATATGCCTTGAATACACACCAGAAACAAATTAAATAGTTGTTTAAATCATTTTATAGCCAAAATTTATTAGTTATTTCAAGCAGAACAAGATTTTTTGTTTGCCACAATGAATAACGCGGCACTTGTACACGTACGTAAATTACGTCACGTTAAATCGAAAGCGACGTCAGAGTAAAATACAAAGTGGCTGATACAAGGTGGCTGATACAGACTCTTGTATTTTACTGTGCGAAAACGCTCGATATCATACAAAGGCATATAATAACTGCTTTTATCGCACAGTAATTTGTCCAAAAGGTGCAACCTGAATGGCAAACAGTGCAGACCCTGATCAGACTGCTCCTTCAGGAGCAGTCTGATCAGGGTCTACTCTGTTTGCTCAGGCCTGTCTGTCCTAACACAGGGTGATTATATAACTGTTAAAACACAAACATGTTTATTTGCAAAGAATAAAGTTTTCTCACTTATGCAATCAGTTTGAATTGAAGTCCACATTCATTATGACTCAGTATAATGTACAACAGTACGGTATATTTATCTAACTTTGTTCTATTTCAGACAATGACAGATGTAACAGGTAACCCAGAGGATGAGAGACACTCAGAGTACTACCACAAGCCATGGTCACAGGAGGCTGTATGTAGATACTTCTATGGGAAAGTAAGTCAACAATTAGACACATACAGTAAAACCTCTCCATTACAACCCCAAAGTTGTGTTAAATATTAGATGCTTACAACAGGTGACTGTTTAAAGCAAGGTGACAGTAAAACAGAAAGCTCCTATAGGAGCTTTCTGTTTTACTGTCATCTTGCTTCAAGCTGTCAACTGTCTTTTATACATCTATAGATCAATGAGCCTTCGTTTAAGTGGTCGTTAAAGAGAGCTTTTATTGTAGTTGTAATAATGAATGATAAATTGGGGCTTAACCCTTTCTTGCAAAATTTAGCTCCTTTCTATTTTGGTTGAGCTGCTATTGTGCAGTATTTTGTTAAAAGCGCCATAAGTAAACTTTCCTGCATCCTGGTGTGTTGTTGTTTAACCCATTACCCCATAGATACACAATTTTATGCATTGTATTAATACTCCCTGACATCAAAAATTTATGACAGGTTAGCTTTTATTAAGATTTTCACTGGTTTGTGAATCTACTACCCAGGGGAGATAATATATATCATACAACTTCTCTATTTTTCTCATTATGTACATGCAACATATTTTACAATGTTTTGTTTCATTTTCCAGGTGCAGCAAAGACGCATGGAACTTGAACAAGCCTTGGGTGTACGTAATACATAAGAGAAATGCCAGCAATGTGTTCATTGGATAATCATAGCATTGGAGATTAGAGGAGTCCAACAGTGTATATGCAGTTATTTGCCATATGTTAGATGGATTGTTGAAGTATGAAAACACTGAGTGGTGGATTAGTGATAGGAATAAATGAACATCTCAGCAAAGGAATCTCTCGGATTAGTTAGCAATGCTTTGTTATCAGAGTTCCAGAATAAGGGGAGTATTTCAAAAACTAAAATCTTTATTTCTGCATGAACCCTATGGTGGCACCACTCATTAGAATAGTCTCTTCAAGACGATTCTAATTGGTAGTAACACCATAGAAGTCAGTGCTAGAATGAGTGAGAAAATGTTGAATTTGTTCAGTTTAGTCCCTCTTATCTGGAGATCTTGTTATATAGCAGTGCATTGGAGGGTTACGCTTGCAATATGCTTATAGGATTTCATTCCCTAAAACAAACAGCAGTTAAACATTTCATTAAGATTTGCTGAAAATTAAAATTTTGCAGAGATATTTCAAGTCTTGATATCTAATTCATTAACCCCAAACTAAAAGAATATTGTTCACAAAGAAACATTTCTTTAATTTCTCAAATTTAAAGTTTAGGCATTTTGTTTGAAGGAAATTTGGATTCTGATTACCGGTAGGAGTTATCCTGGTTCACCCAATTACCGGTGATCTAAGGATTCGTCCGACTATTTCTCATCAATTAATAAGGTTTTTAACTAAAAAATATATTAAACATATAAAGTAAACATTTCTTTATGATTTTCAGCTTTAATATATAAATACACCCATAATTTGACATAAATAATCATAGTCAACTGTAGCGAGTGCGCCGCCATGTTTGTTTTGGTTACTCGTCCTATTATCGGTGATCAGGTAAAATGACATCCGAAATAATTTTCAGGTATCGGCTTGAACTTCTATCAAACATTATTAAGAAAGGCTATCTGTTAACATAATTTTTAACTGAAAAGTTGTAATATTTTCCGTCACATTTTTTCACAGTGGGGGCAATGGAATATGTCACATTATACAAATAGGTTAAATGGTTTTATATGGGGAGAAAATGATTTATCTTGCGTAATTATTAAAAAAAAATGCACACTTTCCCTTTAGGAAAGTTTTTTTTGCTTTATACACATTAGTCTTGAGCAGCAGCCGAAAGATAAACGGAAGTTACGATTTTACACATGCGCGTAGCGGCGCTATGCGGAATACTCGGAAGTCACCGGTAATAGGATGTCCACGGTAAACGGGTCAATGGCGGTACTTGGCATCTGATGTGAATCAATAAAAATAATAATTCTGAATGACATATATACATTTACATGTATTATCATTCAAATATTGAGCTGGTTTCAATATGGATATGTTTCCCTTTAACCCATTACCCCATAAATATGCCTTTGATTTATTAATTCACAGAAGAAAATAATTCTTACTTATACAGTCATGAATATCCAACATAAATATTTTCCATATTGATTATTCTAACAGATGGTAGCTTATATTCTAACAGATGGTAGCTGAAAGAAAGCTGAAAGTAAAGCAGTATGTGCCTTTAGGCACATTCTACGTTGCTTTCAATCTGCTTTAAGTGGTCCTCTGTTTTCAAAACTAGAAAAGTCTATGGGGTAAAGGGTTAAAGAACAAACGATAAATTCTTACATTAATTATAAATTGTATATTATCATAAATTTACGAACAAGTATGGAATTGTTTATTGCATTGGCAATGTTAATCATGTCATTACTCTTCATGTGTCATTTGTCATTACTTTACATGTGTTCATGATGTCATTAAACGTGAAAGTTGTAAATAAACTGATGTTGTAATGTAATTGTTGTTGTTGTATTTTCATTTCCATTTGGGTGTCCAATTAGCCCCTTGATGGCAGAAACAAACCAGACCAAACCCAATCATTGTTGAATCTTACGGCTATACAGTCAAACTGTATGAACTCATCCCCCTTGACAAGGCACCAGATACAGTGGTAAATACGCTATTCCTACCCACTTTACGCGTTTAATATCCGCTTTGTTAAACGCCTTTCCTAGCCGTTTCTTTACGCGCTTAAAAGAGCCCGGATGAAAGGGTCACCACTTAGCAAACGGACCCCTTAGCCGAGAGTGCATTGGTATAATCCTTTATTAACGCGTTAAAATCATAAGGCGCTTACCGTTCGTTAACCGTTCACTATGCGTTTCTTACGCATAGATTAACCCGTAAATGGGTAGGAATAGCGTATTTACCACTGTAAGAGGGAGTCCATCATTTTCTCACAAATCCTATGGTGTTAATAATCATTAGAATAGTCTCAAAGAGACAATTTTATTTATGCTTTTCGGTGGATTACCACGATATAGCAGTGGATGATCACTTGGTAATCCACTGAAGTGGATTATCACCAATCGCTTTTATTATGAATTTTCCCCGTAGGGCTCCCCAAGAATCGTAGTCAATCGTGTCTTATCGTTAAATTCCGGCAGTCCGATTTGTCGCGAACTACTCACCGGAAGAGCACGAATCCAAACTCGGGAGCAACGAAGTCATTCGGATGACGTCAAATTATACCGCCAACTGTCACGCACATGTGTTCGACATAAAACGTGGGGCTCAACACGGGATAAATAATGTACGTTCGCTTTCAATTTTTAAACAATTTCGTTTAAAAAGTGGCTTAAAAGCATAAATAAATAGAATAACTGTGTTTGTTCAGTGTAAGATCGAATTTAATCCATTTCGTGAACATCAGACTGTTATATTTTCACTCGTGGCTTCGCCACTCGTGAAAATATAACGTCTGATGTTCACTCAATGGATTAAATTTCGATCTTACACTGAAAAAAACAGTTATCCTCTATCTAATGAGTAGTAACATCATAGGGATTAATGCAAATATGAAGCTTTTAGTTGTTGAAATACTCCCTTTATAGTGATTGCATAGGAAAGGTGAAGTTTTCTTTATTACACTGCTTGTAAAGGATGTGTATACAGTAAAGCCCCTCTATTACGACCATCAAAACAAGGCTAATTGATTGCGTTATAGACAGGTGACAGCTTAAGCAAGATGGCAGTAAAACAGAAAGCTCCTACAGGAGCTTTCTGTTTTACTGCCACCTTGCTTTAAGCTGTCGCCTGTCGTAAACATCTATAAACACAATTTAGTGGTTGTAATAGAGGGGTTTGACTGTACTTGTCAGGAGACTTCAATGTGTTTAATCTACCACTAAAAATGGGGTACGTGTGTGACCTATATTACAGATGGCAGCTTAATATAGGACACTGGTGATGCAGAAAGCTCTTACAGAAGCTTTATTGCATTGCTTCGGTCCTGCATTAAGCAGCCACATGTCAAAGTCTTAAAGATAATCAGGCTTCTTATGACCTGATGGCTTACTATAAGATTGTATCATGAAGGCCTGTTGTTGGAAAAGCAATACTTAGCAAACAACATTATATACAGTAAATCTTCTCTATTATGACCACTTAAAATGTTAACTATTAGGTGTTTAAGGCAGGTGACTGCTGGTATAATCATAGGGAAGGCTTCATGATATTTTAGTGTTTACGCTTTTTAGCTCACCTGCACGAAGTGAGCTATTGTGGTCGTCGTTAGTCCGTCCGTCCGTCCGTCCGTCCGTCGTCAAACTTTTTCTTTAAAGATCTTCTTCTTGGAAACCAATGGCCAATTTTCCTCAAAACTTCATAGAATTGTTCCTTGTAGGGTACTCTCTCAGATTTCTTCAAATATAGGTATCCAATTGAAATTGTGGTTGCCATGGCAACCAAATGAAAAAACTTTAAAAATCTTTTGTCAAAAATTGCTGGTCTGAATTGAAAATAATTTTAGCCAAATGTGCCATTGGTGATTCTTAAAAAAAAATTCCTATCTTAAAAAACATGGCCTCTAGTGGCTGGGGCAGATTTTTCTTATATGGCTATATAGTGAAAACTTTAAAAATCTTCTTGTCTGAAATCCCTGGTCTGATTTGAAAATAATTTCACACAAATAATCCATGGGTGACCCTCTACCAGATTTCATAAATGATTTTGATATCTAAAAAAACATGGCCACCAGTGGGTGGGGCACATTTTCCTTATGTTACTGTATAGTAAAAACTTTAAAAATCTTCTGTGAAACTACTGGTCCAAATTGAAAATAATTTTACACAAATGATCCATTTATGACTTTCTACCAGATTTTTGAAAATAATTTTGTTATCTTACAAAACATGGCTGCCAGTGGGTGGGGCAAGTTTTCCTTATATTACTGTATAGAAAAAGTTTAAAAACCTTTCCTCTGAAACTACTTGTCCGATTTAAGAATAATTTGACAGAAATGATTTATGGGTTTCCCAAATCACTTGTTCAATTTGACGTCACCATAACCGTAACCATGGGTACCAGGTGAGCGATTTACAGCCGCATGTGGCTCTTGTTTGAATTAATTTCACGAAACTGTCACAGAAATTGAATAACCACCTTGACAAAAGCTAGGTCATGTATGAATACGGTAAAGTATATGTCTAATAAGTAGGTAAATTGTTGCTAAAAGACTTCTAACACTTTAGGGGTTATATGTTTAGCCCCAAATTCATTAAACACGCTCAGAATAATTGCCTAGACAAAACCCAGGTAATGTAGAATATGAGTTATGTCCGGTCAAATGTAGATCAAATCAAAGGGAAAACTTTTGAGCACATTTTGGGCCATAATTTATGTTTTAGGTAAACGTTAGAAAAACCGGCAAGGATTTACAATTAGTCCGCCACCAAAATCTAGGGTTAGGGCTAGGGTAAACTTTAGAATATGTCCGCAGGTCTTTTTGGTATTTTCGTAGAAATTAACAGGCCATCTCTTGTGACATTAACCTGGCCATTCATTGTAACATTAACTCATTGAACCCTAGTGACGCATATATGCGTCCTTTATAAAATGTGTACCTATGAAGAGTATACTTGTCCTATGCAAACAGTGAAGTCCCTGATCGGAGGGCTCCTGCAGGAGCCCTCTGATCAGGGACTTCACTGTTTGTAATTTTGCAATATATTACAAAAAACAACCCTAAATAGTCTAATAATGACCAGCCTTTACTGCAAACTGGAATTGTCCATTGGAAGTTTCAGGGGATAATGAGTTAATCTGGCCATTTCAGGCATTTCTTGTGACATTAACCTGGCCATAAAAAATGACATTTTTGGTGGCGGACTAATTGTAAAATCGCTCCGAAAAAACCTCATGTGATCTGTGGAATCCCCCAAGGCTCCATTTTGAAACCCAATTCCATTCCAGATATTCACAAATGATCTGCCCGATGATGTATTTTATCAACCTCTAGTTATGTGCACATGACACGAAAATATCTCCTCAGTTGAAAAGGAAGAATTTTTATATACTTGCAATACGATCTAAATCACTTAGCCCAATGGTCGGGGAAATGTAAGATACGACATTAACCCACCAAGAGTAGCTGCATAATACAGAATGCAAAGAAAAATGAGAACCCGAAAGGATTTACACTTGAGATAACTAAGATTCGGTGACGATTCTTGAGACGTTTTTTGGACTGATCATATTTTTTTAATGTCAAAAGCCAAATAATGCCACAAATTTGCTTTTATTTGAGTATTTTATTTTATTTTGACAAGAACACCATCCGGTTGCGAGTCCCTTTAAAGCAACATGTAGGCTTTGATCAATATCCATATTTCTATCATAACTTATATACATAGAAGCCCTTACAAGCAGCTAAGGCCTTGATCAGTCATTAACCCTTAGCTCATCGCATATTCAAAAATTGCCCCTCATTTTATGGATACTATTCAAACCATTTATTTAAAAGTAGAATACAATGTATTTGAAAACTTAGAATGTTATCTATTTCAGAATCATTTCTTCTCCTAGCAAACAATGTATACTCTGATCAGAGAGCTTCATAAGGAAGTTTCTCATCTGGGTCTACACTTTCAGCAAAAACTACTATCGACATAATTAGCGGGCTAAAGGTTAATAGTGTAACAGCCGATCAGGGGCTCAGCAGCCAAAATAAAGCCTACATGAAACCATCGCAACAATAACCCCTTACCGCACATGGCATAGTTCTAGTTTTGAAGACAGGTGATCACTTAAAGCAGGTTGAAAGTAAAGCAGAATGCGTCTTAAGATGCATTAAGCTTTTCAGCCAGTCTTAAGTTGCTAAGATATAGATCTAGCAAATATTCTTATTTAACACGATATGTGGTAATGGGTCAAGGAATGCGATGGTTAGACTGGCACCTTAGGAATAGTGATATAAAGCCATATTAAACGTAAAGAACAGCTTACGTCAAGTCAAGTCAAGTCAAGTCAAATCATTTTATTCGGCATAACATGATACATGTCTGTTGCCTTACACTAGGCGGTTGATAAACATGAAAAAAAGCATTAAGAAGAGAGTGAACATCATTTTAAACATACAGGGAGATAATTGCTATTATTAAACAAGGTGTCTAAATAAACTTATGAATTTGTTTCCCGGACAGGCATCGACATTAATGTCTGGTTTGGCTCCAAATCTAGTTTAATACTTTTTTTGCAATTAATTCTTTTTTACTTGATATTCATGACCTAACTAGCAAAAAGAATATAACATATATACTGGCCTTTGATCAGTGATATTAACGTCATCTGATCAAGTTCCGGTATAAATGCATCTCGAAACAAATGCGATATACTGACATAATACTTTGAATAAATTAAGGTCTTTACAATATCACAAAATAACAAGATATAATTTTGCTACGCTTACCAATCTGCTGGTTCTAGTTTTAAGGTTGGTTCAATATTTTCAACTTACAGTTATATTTCGATCATAATTCTTTTCATTTTTGAGCGTTACAATAGGTTTAAGTCCTGATAAGACGACACAGTTGTTTTCGTCTTACCAGAATCAAAGCCAATTGAATTTGAAATTGTTCTGCATTTTCATACTGAAAATTGACATTACTATATTTATGATTGAACATAACAAAACGAACAATATGTACACATATATATAACATCACTATCTAGTCAATCAATCCTGTGACAATAGTTCGGGTGCACTCATCCATTTACTGATAGATGACAAGTTTATTACGATTTTTTGGGGGTTTGAACCTAGTTTTCCGCAAAGTATATTGCAAACGATGAAGACCCATATCAGGTGGCTAAGCCGAAAGCCCCCAGATATGGATAAGCAGCGTTTGCAAATAGATAATTTACTTATTTCGAACAAATTAGGTGTTGAACAGCATCCTTTTTTGGGGATGTGGATGGTTCATTCTTGTTGGTACATTTCATTGTTACAGCTAGGCGCGCTGCCGTATCTGACCGTGTATGTGAATGTCTGACTGTGTAGTCAGTTCACATTATCTATCTCTCTCTATATAATTTGTACAGTGAACTTGTATCTGCAAAGATCCTACAGAATGGAAAGCATGCTGTTTGAGTTAGTTAATTATCTCCCTTTATCACATATTATATCGTCTAACTCTGTATCCTATGGATCCAGCGGCTTTCATCCAAATGAATGTTCGTAGCATGTGCTATGGTTGAAACCCTAAAAGGGCACCATGCATATAAGCTATAATTGTATGTATGCTAATATACTGTACCGGTTCGGAGTGTTGTGATGAATGGTGTACTTTATAAGATGAACTTGAAGCATCCTTTTTTGGGGATGTGGATGGTTCATTCTTGTTGGTACATTTCATTGTTACAGCTAGGCGCGCTGCCGTATCTGACCGTGTATGTGTATGTCTGACTGTGTAGTCTGTTCACATTATCTATCTCTCTCTACCTGTATTATATAATATACAATGGATTATAGTGATTTCCATGTCGGACATGGAATGTTTGGGAAATATCGTGACTATGTGGTGAGTACTAATTATTAGAATAATTTATTTGTAATGCAATGGATGTAAGTACGGATAACATGTAAGATTGCTGTACTATTTTGACATATGAATGTTTTGCTAAATAATAGCTCATATATACATTATTATACATTTTCAATTTGCGATATATTTAAGATTCGATTTCAGACTCTCTAATTTCGTTAGCCAAGTAAATAAACTTTGCTAACTTATTAAAGAGCCCAGACTGTTGTGAAGTCATAATAGATTTGAACTTTTGTATAGTTGGCCATGAGTAATAATATGGAGGAAGTATAGACTTCGTCGCAATTCTTGGTATTTAGGACCGACAAGTAGGAAGTGATATTCATTTTCAATACAATTCATATTACAATGGGTGCACAATCTCTGATCTCTTTCAATATTCCGGTATCTACCTTCTTCAATTAACAATCTATGTGCCGAGCATCTTAATCGGCATAGTGATTTACGATAATTATCATTGAAGACACACTTAATATACTTTTCTATCGCAAAAGAGTTTTTAACAACCGCATATGTTTCAAGCTTTGGAGAATTCGCAACGTATGCAAACCATGATTGCAAAAACTGATCAATTATTCGTTCAATGACTTTCTCTAACTGTAAATTTGTAACTGAACCGTTATTCCATAAGTACCCAAACCCTAAGGAAAATAACATATTTCTAACTTTATCTGCCCACGAATTCTGATAAAGAGCATTTCCGTTTTCATCGATTAAAGAATTGAAAACTTTGTTGATCAGGGAATTATCTGAATTTATAATTTTATACCAATACTTTACAATTCTTATTTTTCTGATTACTGACAAAGGTAGCCTACCTAATTCTCCGTACACGGCATTATTTGTTGTTTTTTGTCTAACTCCTAATGTTTGCTTTATAAATTTAGTGTGTACTTTCTCAATGTCTGGTGCTACGTGAAATCCCCATATTTCTGAGCCATAATTCAATATAGGCGATACCATCGAATCAAAAATCTTTACTTTTTCTGTTACATTTAAGGGTATAATATCAAAGAGAGAGTTAATCGAAAATAATGCTTTCAACCTTGTTCAGACAATTGCTTTTGTGTTTGATAAAACGACCCATTAGCTGATAATGTAACTCATAAATAAGCAAATGTCTTTACATTTTTAAGCATTTTGCCATCGTATTTAATATCAACATTATATGGCCTGTTGCCGTTTTTAAAGGTCATTACAACAGTTTTATCAGTGTTTACCACTATACCCCATTGCTGACAGTACTCATTTAGCTGATCAAGTAGTTTTTGCAAACCATCCTTAGTATAAGAAAACAAAACAGTGTCGTCTGCAATCAACATCAGCTGCAAACTACAATATGCGGCGTATAGAAACCTTGGCGCCTTGTAATAAATTTCCTGAACAGTAATCTAACTTGTTTATATAAATTTAAACTATAGTGGGAAATGAAACTTCACCCCTGAGCAGCAAATTTTCATCACTATATTACATTTTGAAGCATTATGAAGCATTATAAGTGACTTCACTATCTGTCTAATTTAACCCATTTAAGGTATGAAGTTTTAAATGAATCAAGTGACTGAGCATTTCTTATGTTCAAAGTCAAGTTATTCCAAATCATAGCTTCAGAATAGGCAAAAGACCTCCTGAAAAATTCAGACTTTGGTCTGGGAGAATATAACTGAGAATTTGATGAAGAACTTAAATTTCTATCATGCACATTTGACTTTAGTGTGAACAAATCATATAAATATACAGGTGTCAAACCTTTGAATCCTTTGAACATTAGAGTAGCTTTGTGAAATGTAACTCTTTCCGGTAAAGTCATCCAATTAAGTTCTTTGAAGAGATCAGCTGAATGGGCAGTTTTATCTTTATTAAGGATAAGCCTTGCTGCACGTTTTTGAAAACGAATGATTTTTTGTTCTTCCGATATTGAACAGTTTCCCCAAATAACGCAACAATAGTCGAGATGAGGTAAGATGTAAGAGTTAAAAATCATTTTTCTCAATGGTATAGTTAGAAACACTTTGATTCTTGAGAGGAGGTGTAATAAGGAGTTACACTTTTTAAGAATGTTGTTGATATGGCTATCAAAAGATAAAAATACATCAAAGGTGACACCGAGTAACTTCTCCTCACGACTGCAATGGATTTCTTCATTTCCAAATGGGATTGGCAGAGCAATATTCTAAATGCCTGCGGATTTTGATCTTGGTGTAATGTACATGGATTTAGATTTGGCAACGTTAATTGACATTTTGTTCTTTTCACACCAATCATTAACGTTAAATAGATCTTTACTCAACGAGTTTGCTACAAAGTTGAGAGAAGCATTGTGCACTGACAGCGTTGTGTCGTCTGCAAAAATGTCTGCAACAGAATGTGTACATGCAGATGGTAGGTCATTTATGAATATCAAAAATAAAAGAGGACCTAAGACTGAGCCTTGGGGTACACCAGATAAAACAGAAGTTAGCTGCGATGTTATTCCAGATACATGCGTTTGTTGAGATCTATTATGCAGATATGAGGCAAACCATGAGCATGTCTTTTGGTCAATATTGAAATGTTTTAACTTTTCCAAGAGTATCATGTGATCAACCAGGTCAAAAGCCTTAGACAGATCTAAGAAGATTGAACCTACAATCTCATTACTATCGATGGCTGCAATCCAGTCATCTATTAATTTTACTAAGGCAGTCTGGCAGGAATGATTGGACCTATTCCCTGATTGTCTAGAGTAGAACAAGTTGTTTTTTTCTATAAATTGCTTTAAACAGGAACTAACATGTCTTTCAAAAATCAAGGAAATGATTGGTAAAACTGAAATTGGTCTGTAATTCGACTTTTCTTCTTTAGGACCTTTCTTGTAAATAGGAGTTACTTTAGCTTTCTTAAAAACGTGTAGATACACACTACATACTATACTTCGGTTAAATAATTGTGTGAGTGTTGGAGCTATTATGGATGCTGATATTTTTAAAAAATCTTGCGCTAATTCCATCTAATCCTGTTGCTTTTTTACAATCTAACGAGGTGAGTTGTTGCTCAACAAACTGAAGAGATACAGATGGAATTGAGAAACTAGGACACTTACATGATCGGCTGAAGCATTGACCACACAGTGACTATTACTAGAGGAGTTACCCTGGAAACTCTTAAACACAGAAGCAAAGTAGTCATTGAAGACATTTGCAGTAGTGTTCGGACATGTTGTCGGTTTACCAGCTGTATCGTTTATAAAACTAGTTTGAATTTTTGGCTTCATACCCGTTAGCGTGTTCAGATTATTCCAAAGACGTTTCGGGTTGTGGGTATCAGAATTAATATGGTATCATGATAAAATCGTGTTTTGGAATCAAGAATTAGGCGTTTAACAGTTTGTCTCCAAATTTTATAATTACCGATATCGGACTTTTATTGCCTGGAGTATTTCGTTGTTAAACCAGCCAGGTTGGTTATTCCTTTTCACGCGTTTATTCCGAAGAGGCGCATGTGAGTCTATAACCGACTTAAACATATCAATAAATTTTTTCGACCGCCTCATCAATGTCTTCAATTAAATTAATATTTGACCAGGGTTTATTACACATTTCTTCAAGGAACTGAGATACATTAAAGTGTTTCATAGACCTACAAGAGATCGTTTTGTGAACAGGACCTTGTTGGTAGTTTGAAGACACTTTTCGAGTTATGCATACCGGAAAGTGATCACTAATGGAGAATGACGGGACCGACACATGAACTATATGATCAGGAACATTAGAAAAGGCATGATCGATCAATGTTGAAGATACCTGAGTTACACGTGTTGGAAATTTAACTAGCTGAGTAAAATTAACCGCCTGCATCTGGTCAAGCCATGTTTTAGACTGAGGACATTCACTGAGCACATCAATGTTAAAATCTCCAACAATTCAGGTCTGCCATTTCTCCGGATTTTTCCTAAATTTCCGGATTTTTTTCTACTACATTGTAGCTTAAAGCAGGCTGAAAGTAAAGCAGAATGCGCCTTAAGGCGCATTCTGCTTTACTTCCAGCCTGATTTAAGGAGCCATATGTCAACAAAACTAGAAACAGGCGATGGGGTAAAGGTACGATTCGTAAGGTCGCACTTGAAAAATACAAATTTGGAAATCTTAGGATTTTTCATGTCAACTTATGGCAGCCCTGACAATTATGCACTCTGTTTTTTGCACCCAGATCAATAAATAACATTATCTGATCTGATGTGGACGCGTGGCGTTTGCGTGTAAAAACTGTATTTTTTTCTGTCCGTAGGTTGAATTCAAATTATTAACTAAAATCACTTATACGGAGCTTGCATTTGTTTGGCTCCAGATTAATAAATAAGAATCTCTGACGTCGACGCGTGGCGTCTGTGCAAATATTTCGTCAAAACTGAAATTATTTCTGTCTGTGAGTTTGGATCCAGATAATTTTTTAGAAAAAATCACTTATACATCAAACATGGTGATTCCATTGGTTTGGATCCAGATTAATAAATGAAAAAAGTATGATGTGCGTGACGTGTAACACGTGCAAATATTTGGTAATTCTGTTCGTTGGTGTGGATCAAGATTAGTAAATAAACCTTTTTCTATTTCTGTACGTCAGTTTTGATCCAGATCAAGTAGATTCTAGAAAAAAATCATAATGTGCGCGCACGGCTCCTGCATATTAGTAAATAAGAGGTGTGAAAAATAAATATGGGTAGCGAAAAAGTCTAGGTAGCGAAAAGACTAGCCGCGAAAGCCACAAGGTAGCGAAGTTCGGAACATGCTAAGGTAGCGAAAATCCAGGTAGCGAAACGTCCTGAAATCTTTAAAATATCATATGCAACTATAACGAATCGTGTAGTGGGCATTTTTCGTCTGGACCCAAATGTTAAAAAACGTTTGAATGAGTCTAAGATCGATATAAACTATTTGATTAGTCAGATTTGGGCAAGTCCGAGGTATAAAGCATTTGAGTTGAGTCTGAGATCGCTGTAATCTGATCAATCAAATGCTTCAGAAATATCCCAGAAAAGGCTCAAATATTACCAATCAAATGCTTAAGAAATATCTCAGACTCAACTCGAACGTTTTATAACCTTGGACAAACGCCTGCGATGTCCAGAAGTCCTGAAGGCGAAACGTAGGCGTCATATTTCCATCAGCTGTGATGACAATGAAGACTGCGTCAAGAACGTGTGTTTGGTCAGTAACGACATGAGGACTGTAGCTAGGGTCTCCGTTTGGTGAACTTGATCTTTGACCTTCACCTGTGTAACTGTTTCTGTTATATCTAAGGATTTAGGTCTGTCCAAAGCCATGTAATGGTGCTTATGTGACTTCGTATTTAGGTCCTTTATGGACTAATTATTAGACACAAAACTTCACCTGCTGATCAATGCGCTGTGAACGGTACAGAATGTTGCATTGCAATTTGGCGACCTAGACCTATGTGGTTTAGATTTAGCTCCAACGTTAATGCTTTGCTTAGCTCTGCTGCATAAAATTACAAGTTTTAGACAACACATCTTGGAATACAAATGCATCAAGTCGAAATGTGTGAAATGAGGAGAAAAGTAGAGGGGGGGGGGGGGGGGGCAATACTTTAATCCATGTATGCCTGGATATTGCAATTAACTCTCTCTGCGTGCTTGCTGAAAGATTTCATTATTGAAATACAAGGGTGACACATGTATAAAGACGCTGCAATGTTTTCCATACAGGTAACATTTCATATGCAATAGCAAACAGTCTCATCAGTCTTCGCTGTTTGCCAATGCCTCCTTTAATAGACACTAGGCTTAAATGGATTAATTGCGCCGAATTCTTGTTACAGTGGAGAATCTGTTATTCTTTCCCGTTTAAACGCAAACGTACACAAACGCAAAGCACTAAAACGTAGAAAAGAACAACTTTTGGACATGTTTATCTTGGTGGCAAACAGTTTGGAGCCTGATCAGACGCCGGGTTACCCGGCGTCTGATCTGGCTCCAAACTGTTTGCACTGCAAATGAACGCGTTTATTGGGAAAGAATAACAGATTATCCACTGTAACACACACACTATTCTAGGACAAGTCTCATGACAGCTTCAAAAGCCGCATATCTCTTCAACAGAAACGTGTTAAAATTGATAGACTTTGCTAATTTTCAACCCAGCTTTCCTGTGTACAAAGACAGTGACATTTTAAGCATGATCGAGATACAGATATTCTCGTATCATAACGTTCATAGACATTGTTCTTTTGTCAATTTAAGTTGGGTTTCCGAGAGCTTTAGCTCCATTCATCCTGAAACTTTAAACGTTCATTTCCAATAAAGTTATTTTCCCGTTTTACCATTTAGATCTAGGGTTCTTTTTTTTGGTGTGTGTGGGGGGGGGGGGGGGGGGGGGCGTGGGGGGGGGTTATGACAAAGGCCTGATAAGAGAGCTCATATAGGAGCCCCATGACCTGGGTCTAAACTGTTTGCATGGTAAAAATGTTTTCATCACATGTACATTGTTTGTAAAGGACGAGTATACATGTACTCTTAGCTAAGGCTAAATTGGTTAAACACTTGACTATGAGTTCTATTACACCCTATGTCAGGTATAGAGTCAGTGCGCTGGTGGACCTAGACATATACTGGAAAAAAAAGAGTTTTAGTCGGTTGTTTAAAGACATCTCCTGACGACCTTTCGACCATAACGCGTTGCCAGACAATTTCCTTGCACAAAGCATGGGTCTTCTACTTCTACTTCTACTGGATACGTTAACCCTTTACCTGATAGCCTGTTTCTAGTATTGAAGATATGTAACTACTTAAAGCAGGTTGAAAGTAAAGCAGAATGCGCCCTAAGGCGCATTCTGCTTTACTTTCAGCCTGCTTTAAGCTATTAACTGCTAGAATAAGGAAAGTATTAAATATGACACATATTCATTACGGTATAATTTGGAACTATTTTCTTCAGCGGATGAATGAAATGAATGTGCTAAAAGTCGCTTCTATAAGGGAAAGGGTTAAGCAGTCATCATTGACTATAATTTAACGGTGCGCATTTAAGAAAAGAAAAGATTTAAAGCGAAAAAGTAAAGTTTAGAAAAAGTACAGCCAATTAAGACTGCATATAGTTAAAAGTGAGAGAAAAAGAGAGTTTGACCAACTACAACACCCCATAAGAGAGACCACTCCGGCTTGCGTGGCGCTACCAGGATACAAGGTCCCGCCGGCACAGCTCCCTCTCTAAGCAGAGGTGTGTTAGTTGGCTTGAGTATCTCCTTAGAAGGGCATAGATGACAGCTCCCTCTTGAAAGATGCCAAAGAGGGAGCCTCAGCTATGGTAGCTGGCAGTCTGTTCCACAGAGGGATGGTCCTTGGGAAGAAACTGTATTTAAAGTAGTCGGTAGAAGTTGAGTAGTGATGGAAGCGGTGTTTGTGGGCTGCTCTTGTCTTGGAGTTGAGTGGCTTCAGATATGTAGAGGATGAGATGTCTACTAAGCTGTTGACGATCTTGTAGAGCATAGTAATTTGTACTTTGTCTCGTCTGGTCTGTAGTGACTCCCAGTTCAAGTGCTCTAAAATATCTGTCACACTGCTGGTGTTCCTGTACCTATTTGTGGAGAAACGTGCTGCTCTTCGTTGGACCATTTCAAGTTGGTGAATGGAGTCTTTCTGGTGGGGGTTCCATACTGAGCAGCAGTACTCTAGATGGGGACGGACAATGGCCTTATAGGCATTGGTCTTTGTAATTTATGTTGCCTTATGCAAGTTCCGCCTCAAGAAGCCCAGTATGTTGTTGGCCTTTTTAGAAGTCCGGTCAATATGACGACGCCAGGCAATGTCCGACTGAATGTCCACTCCAAGATATTTTGAGCTGTTCTCGTCTGATAGGCACACGTCTTTCAGGTAGTACTCGTGTTGTCTAGGGGACTTGGATCTCGTGACTCGGAGTACGCTACACTTCTGTGGGTGGAATTCCATACCCCAAGTCCGTTCCCATGATGCAAGTGAATCAAGGTCTTGTTGGAGTTGTAACTGGTCAGACTCTGATGCTATCTGTCGGTAGAGGATGCAATCATCAGCGAACAGTCTTGTGTTAGATTATACACACCCAGGGAGGTCTTACGGACATGTCGGTAGCAAAGAACCATTGAAGCTTCTCATGTGAGACCCGACCTTTATATTTGATAGTTTGGTTAGAAATAACCATTGAAATCACTAGAGCATGGGTATAATCTGGACCTCACCAGGTAAATTGAGATTGGTATAGCATGTGCTTTATGCTTTGACAGTTAAATTCACATCTATCGAGACAATTTGGGTGGGGTAGTCCATCAATGGACTGAGGAAAAGTCTTTATCATCGGATTTCCCTATGAAAACATTTCTCGCTTTGTGCAGGTTTGAAAATCAATATAAAAGACTTACGGAACAGTAGAAAATAACCCAAGGTACCCAAATTGAAAGACAACAATTGCAATAATTGGATTTCGGGTTTTATTTGTTCAAAGTTAACGACATACGCTACCAATTCGTGAGACACCTATTGGCTTTTAACGAAGTAAGATAAATCAAGCATCGTTACTCAACGAAATCGTGCATATCGGTTACCTCCCGTAGATACTTTCGGTTTTTAACAATCTCCATTAATCGCGTAATTTAGACGTTAAATGCATGAAATTGTACTTGATAAATGAAAGTACGTGAAACTTGGCAAATAATACCTAATAAGGCTAAGTTAATAACCCAGAACTTCAATTAAATAGAGTATAAGCGTGATTCCAAGATCACATAGAAAAGGCCGTCTGCTTATTTAGGCCGTTAGTATATGTATGAAAGTGTCTATAGTTTCAAAATAAGCATTATAACTAATGCCTTTTTTACCATTGTCTTATTATTCACACCTATAGCTTTTATTGTGAGAAGTTTCATCAATTTATTTCGGGCAGATTTTGTGAGTGTTTTCATTAAATTGGAGCCGAAAACAATTAAGAAAAATGCATATATACATGTATCAGGCAACAAACTATACTCTTTGCATCATATTTTTAGTGAGCATCACTTTTTAACTGTTTTAATGTTTCTTTGTTCAAATTATTTACTTTACATCATTTTTGAAAGGGAAAATAACGCATGCCGACTCTTTGTCGAGAATGGCTACATCATACATTTCAAATACCCATAGACAAAAAAATACCATTGTAACCTATGTTTTTCTTTTTGCCATGGTACTTAGATATGTTTGAAGAACCTATGCTGAAATATTTATGGAGATCCATCGGAGAATTCATTTGGTCGCGAGTGTCCTTAACTATTAAATGTACGATTGCATTTTGCTTTCCGATTGCTTTTTGGGGAAAGGCAATAGGAATGAAGCTTGTTTTAAGTCAGTGACCAGATGAAAGGATGTTATTGACAAATTAATTCAACCCTAACGACGAGTAAACTCGTCATTTACAAACAGTATCACTATAAAGAGTAGACCCACACTAATTCTTGTCCTGTACAACAGGGCTGCCATTTCTCCGGGTTATTTTCTCGAGATCTTCGGACTTTTCTGACTCTCTCCTGACGAGACTGTAGATTGTTTCTGAAATCTTCGGATTTCTGTTCTTACTTTTTAAATTTGGAATTTTATGCGATTTTTTATCTAGGGAAACATCAATATGTGATGTCTAACAATTTAGATCCAGATCAGACGTCGCGTTATGCGACGTCTGGGCCCGAGGTTATAAAACTAAAAACAAACTCTGTGCTCAAAACTCAGTTTTGATTACGTGCTCTACTTCTTACAAAACATGATTGAGCTGATTAAAGTAACCTGATTTGGATATATTTTTACAATTGAATTATGGTATGCAAATACTTGTTATTTACACAATGTTTGCTGAAGTGTTATGAGCTGAGAAAAATTCTGAGTTTTGAGCACAGAATTCATTTGAAGTTTTATAACCTCGGGGCCAGGTATTGATCCAAACTATTTGCATAATCATGTTAGTGTTTAAATAGAGCCTGGCAGCGAAAAGGGTTAAAGGTACTATTCCTAAAATCGCGCTTGAAAATTTGAAAATCTTTGTATTTTTCATGATCCACGTATGATTTTTGTACAATCAATTTATTTCCTGGTCAGCGGGTCCCTGCTTAAAGCAGACTGAAAATGAAATTAGAAAGCTCCTATATATACTCAAACGCAAAAGAAACTGTGCATACCTCAATCCTTTATATCGCATGAACAAGACTTCGGATCTGCTTAAATTTTTGCGCAGTGTATATCATCAATAAATGGAATGAAATGAAAAGGACGTTGACTTTTGTGAGAAAAATGAAATGAACAATAAAAATGTAGATCTAAAATGCATTTTAAATGCACGTAGAGCGCATGTAGTAGCCTACATGCGAATCGTCCAAAACATAGCGTGAGCCATAGATTACCGTTCCAATGGCGATAAAACACACAATAACACGTACATTGTTACAAGGAACTTCTCTAGCGTAGATCAAAACAATTAACGTTCTATAATGTGACGTTGACGTCACTGGCAAAAGTTGATTGCTCAGCCACTATACCCTAATTAAAATGCATGTGTACATGGCTAACAAATAAATATGAAAATGGCCTAGCACTCTAGCGTAATGGCTGCATTAGCTAGATCTACTATGATGTAGCATAACAAGTAAAAAATAAAATCAGCGCTCTTTAACGTCAATATCCGTTACATTCGTTATGTCGATGTTATTAGGCCTACTTTTAACTAATGATAAAAGCTATAGTGAAGATACTCACATATATTTAAAGAATAATTGTAATAAACGCAAAAGGCTTACTTTTTCATTCGTTGAAATGTAGGGTTCATTTTAGTAATATCCTGGTTTAGCAATTCTGCTACTTTTGATTTTGACCCCCTTCCTTGATTGCACTGAAACTAAAAGAATTTATCGCAAATGTAACCTTTCACCAAGGGGGTAGATTGATGGAACTTTTGATACCGTTTAATTAAGTCATATTTCATCAATCAATATCCCGTGAATGGCGTTAAATACGCATGCACAGTTTCTTTTGCGTTTGAGTATATAGGAACCGCCTGACTGTTGGTTAAAATATCAAGTTCGAAAGAACCCCCTATAAATTAAAAAAAAATCTGGATCTGCCCTTGCATAGTGTTGGTGCAGATACAGCTGACTGGTTTTTTTTTGTGCGAGACCGTGCGCATTCGGTGTACTTTACAGGGCTTCCATTTCTCCGGATTTTTCCTAAATCTTCGGATTTTTTTCTTGTATATGGTAGCTTATAGCAGACTGAAAGTAAAGCAGAATGCGCCTTGAGTCGCGTGTCAACAAAACCAGAAACAGACGATTGGGTAAAGGTACGATTCGTAAAATCAAACTTGAAAAATGCAAATTTGGAAATCTTAGGATTTTTCATGTCAACTTATGGCAGCCCTGACTTTACACACCATAGTTTTCACGTGCACGGCATGGCCAAATTCGCGGCACACCGGCTATACATTGAAGGCATGTGCATTTGAACGCTTGTTTAGTTGGGGTAAACGTCGCGCACATTTGTTATCGTCTACTCTGCAGGTAACATTTATGTTTCAATCATTATTGTAGATCTAGAATCTAGATATATTTTGGCAAGTAGATCTAGATCTAAATAACCTTTCCAAGAATTCTTCTTTTCTCTTTCTTATCAAATATGAATTTAGATCTAGAGAGGTCTACTAGTATCACTGTCCAGGTAGGGAATGTTATTATGTTGGTGTGGAAACAGATTCTGTGTCAGCTGTTTCGCAGTTCTTTATTAACATGGCTACATTCTAAATTTAAATGTATGGCCGCATTGTATGTTACCCACTTGTTACATCGGCCGTGTAAATAGCCAATAGGGCTGCTTAATGTTTCATTTCCGGTTCCGGTTCCATCAAAGCGGGAAGTCCGACTGTGAAAAATGTCAGCAATAAACGCAACGTTCTGTCACACTGAAAAGGCACTTTGTCAGCTAGAGGATCAGCTTAAATGTTGCATTTGGTAATATTTCACGTCTGATTTCTTACTGTGAAACATACATGTGATATTTTCTTGGACCCAAATAGGGAGATTTGGAAATTTTAATAGGGAGATTGGGGTGCCAAATAGGGAGCTTTTTTCGCGACACTTTTTTCGCGACAAAACTAGGCGCAGACGATGAAATTCCAATAATTTTATATATATTTTCATAAGTTAATTACTAGATCTAATTGCTTTTTTTTTTAAATAAGTGAATAAAGAAGTCTATAGACCACTAAGACGGAGACAATTTTCACCCAGAGATATAGTTCTTATAATACTGACATGGGCCTATTATTCTAGTATTTTAGTACTGCAGAAGGATGGTTGTGTAAAGCTGGCTGAAAGTAAAGCAGAATACTCTTCAGGAGCATTCTGCTTCAGTAAAAGTTTAAGCCTGCTTTAAGCTAGATCTACAATCTGCTAGGATATAAGAACTATTTCCTATTATGGTTCTTATATTATTCATGACTAGTAAAGATAAAGTGGAACTATATCTATTTTCTTGAGAGAATGAATGAATTAGTTCAAATGGTCTAGATTTATATCTATTGCTAGATCAAAAAAGAGTTAGCAACTTAACAATTTGTTATTAATTTTGCAAACAGTATGGATCCAGATGAGACACCGCATCATCTCGTCTAGATACAAACTGTTTGACACTGATATTTTCTGAAAGAAAATGCACAAAAATTAATTCAGAGTATTCACTATTGTTGCAGACGACAAAGTCTGCAGACGACATTTACTAGCGCCATAAAATGGGCGTGGTTCTAACAACGAAATAACGCGTCTAAAATTTCTACCGCGAAAACTGATTGCAAATCAATTTTACGAGCGTAATTCGTCAAAAAATCTAACTTGATAATTATACATTTGCACAAATCGTATCTAACAAACAGAAGAATTTAGATCCAATGTTTAATTTTAATTGATTGTTAGAAAATCGACGCTTGGAATACTTTTTAGACTAACAAAATATACGTAATTCTCAGCAAATATTAAGGCGCCCCGTCATTTTGTAACGGTAAAATTTTCGAAGTATTTTTCTGTTACGTGAATATTCAAAGTATTTTGTGGTGCAAATCAATTCCTAAATGTTAATTCTGATTAGCTTCATCTAAAATGTGTGTTTGTCCAGAACTTACGGAGAATTGTCTGATTTTAATCCGGTCCGTATCGGGGACATAGCCTTGCATCACTGCTTTTAGAAATTGTCGTTGTTAAAGTCTCCGATTCGGGGTGAACCTGTCAATCACATTTTTGATAACCAATTAGATCTACCGGTACTCGGCGCGTGTGGTCAAACTTTTACCCAACATTGTTATGATTCAGCCTGTCATAGTAGTGCTACACTAACAGCTTATCGACGATTACGTAATGTGTTTACACACATCAGTAGCGTTTGGTGATACGCGTGTGTAGGGATTAGCCAGAGAACTCTGAAGTCAATTTTAAGATTTTAGAGTCGGCGAACGAGGTAAATGATATAAAAGTTCATATTGAAAAAAATGAACCTGGTTAAATGAAATATCGGGAGATTTCGTCTCCCGACCGGGAGATCGTGAGTAGAGGTCTAATTTCGGGAGCTCCCGACCAAATCGGGAGATATCACATGTATGCTGTGAAATCTAAGAAATGAGTAAAATGACCAGATAAAGCGGTCACATGGCTTTGGCTAACTGCGTTTTTCTTTTGCATGACACTTTTCGCACCTGTTTTCTGAATTTCTCGCAAGTTTTACACCTCATCAATCAAATTTCTTTATTACTCATCAATTACCTGGTCAATTGTTTGCAAAACCGGCTGCTTGCCTCAGTGGTAGAGCGTCAGCAGACATGTTCCGTTTATTTTTAGAACAAAATTTCTGTCAAACCAACTCCCAAAGAATGTGTTTTTGCTTGTTTCAATCATTTATATTTACCTATAGTAAATACCCAATTAATGCAAAACCTTATCTATAACCCTGTTAAGTTGTCAAATTACGTGCTCGGCGGGGCGTGTTATTATCAACAAGTTTGTCTGGGAGATTAGCGATTACGTAATCAACATTTTCCATATCAAACCCACTGTAATGAACGGTTAGGCAACTTGAATACACGTGTTATGATTTCTGTCGAACGTGTCACTCTAAATAACCGCCTAAATAACACAGCATATGCTACTGGTATCAAACTCTTTAATTAATCGTCAATTACATGGCCCGCGTCGTTCTTATGTGTAATGTACATCACTAAAATTAGATTTAGTGACTTCGGAGAAAATCTCGCGTTATTATGCAAATGACTACTATCCACCAATCAAAACTTGCGTAATTCGAGGATGCTGGGGGTGTTCCCCCAGTGTAAAAATAGCAGGTGTTAAATTTCCCATCCTGCAATTAATTTCCTCGACAACAATCAGAACTGAACAAAATGGTCGACCGATTTTGACTTTTAATCTCTTTGTCAAAAAACCTAATGCTGACTTGAAAGTACGTTTGACAATATTTGTAAAGTTTAAATGAGCTCCGGAAAATCCGTAGACACGCACATGGATTCTGCCTCCGTGGCACAGAAAAGTACGTGTACAAACGTAAGTGTAATGAAACAACATATAGATTCTACTGTATTCCATTTTCTGAAATTGAACATTATGTTACCAGCACATGTTGATATGGAGATCAGACGCCGAGTAACTGATGCTCGTGTCAATGTTTCTATAATCAAAAAGTGTACTGGTCATACACTTCTGTATGACTTTGAGGACTGTTAATATGTTGACTTTTTAAATAGGAATGAATAGCGAAACAAAACCGTGACCGTTTTCAAAATAGTAGTCATTTTTCTTGCCCCTTAAGCGGTCACCTGTCTTAAGCAGCCAATTTGGCTGCTTCCCTTCACTGGCCGCTTAAGACAGGTTTTACTGTATATTTGTTCATGTCTTTAATATCCTAATGAGCATGTTGAAAATGGCACTTTTAATAACCCCTGAGACCAGCCATGGACCATTACTAAGGATACCTGATAGGGTTACCAAAAATGTTGAAAGTCCAAGTTGACCACCAATTAGGCTTTGTGCATGTATACTCTGATCACCTTTTCAGAGTTATATATTTACTTGTACTTAACTTTCTTTAAATGTTCAATCCCTCAGTTAAAGACTCAGTACGACATGATGCCCCCACACCCTCTTCCCCGATAAATTAGGTTAATACAGGAACGTATCTAATGTACGTCCCTGCTTAATACTTTTGGAATGGCCTATCAAGCCTAGCACCAGCCTAGATGCCTTTAAGGGTGGGCTAAGTGTGGTTGGCCATTATTCAATAATGGTTTATATTTTTAACAATCCAACTCAAACTTTGCTCTCTATCTCTCTCTCACCCGACTGAAAAAAGTTGATCTAACATAATTGCTCTCATAATATAATTTATTTTTTGCCTCTAATTTCGGACACCAAGATCAAAAGTTTTTCCATGTTTTTGAACACCATGAAGCCAAGAACGTTATTCCGGTAAGATAATCAGCGTATTTTCAGGATACAACTGTCTCTTACCTGTTAAAACAGTGTGGTCGACCGTGCGTGTTACTATTAGCAAGATTGTCAATTTACCAGTACTTGGAGATAAGCAATTACGTAATCTTAAATCAACATTAAATAAATATGGTTCCGGTCCGTTGCATATCTAGGTCACAGTAGCTAAAAATAGATGTTTTCAATGAAATCTTAAAAAAATTTCTTGTCTGAAACCACAGTACCTTGAGCTTAGATATTTGGCACAAAGCATCATCTACAGGTCCTCTATGAAGATTGTTCAAATTATGTCCCTGGAGTAAAAAATGACCCTGCCCCGGGGGTCGTAATTTTACATATTGTTATTTAGTAGAGGTGGGTACCGCGGAAAATAAAAAACCACGGTGTACCACGGTTTTTAGATAAATACCACGGTATGTACCATGGTTAACCGCCATTTAAACCTACTATCAAATAGACAGGGTGGGGTATGGCCGTAGCTCCTAGAGCTGGGTACTACTGAATGTTCACGTTCAAGCAATAAAAATATCAACGATTAACTGCCCACAAACAGTTGTAACTATCAAACTGTTTCTGAAATACAACTTTAAAAAATCACCAAACCCAACTATTTACTTTGAACACCCATCACCGTGAATGAATGGATTTGTCATTCTATCTATTTCTACCTATAGATAACGCCGGACTTCACTTTCATTTAATCGGCAGTGGGGTTTCTTTCTTCATCACATGCAAGAACACAAATGACAACGTAATAAGAACTCATGCAAAATAAACAAAAGAATGGTTGTCAATTTTATTTAACCTTGTTTTATGGCGAAAACCAACGTCAGTCTAGCAAAAGTCTGCTTTGGCTGTCATTCAATTGTTTGTTATTTTCCGAATAATGAATGTATCAACTGTACGACAAATACGATTGGTCAAATATGCGGCTATTTACTGTAGGCAGTGCAACATAACCAATCAGCAAGCGTTTCTCATAGGCAACGTCATTCGGTGTGAATCGGATGTTATCGTTGTAAAAGTAAGTAATCTCCTTTATTGTACAATCGAAGCTTCGAAGCTCGGTCAAAAACAACCACTTCAGATACGATTTAAAATGATCATTTCAGTTGACAGTCAGTTTATAATGATAAAAATAGCCTGTATTAAATAATTGCAACCTAATTAGGAATTAAACTTTACGAGAATAGGATTTTTTGTTGACAATATCACATTGAGAATGGGTCTATTGGCATAACCCGGGATAACGTCGGAATAAGATCTGAATCAGGACGAAAGTATTCCCCGAGTCTAACAAGGATAAACACTTCCAAAATTTAATGTATTTATCAAGCTAAGGCTTTAGTTTCATCTTAAATCATACTATTTTCATTACTTGTCTGTTTTTTATTCAATAAAAAACATCTATAAAATTACAAGTAAAAAACCGGTCTTCTCGGAAAAAACCATGGTTCGTACCACGGCCGTTTCGTACCGTGGTTTACCGGTTAAACCGCACACCTCTATTATTTAGTGAAATCTTCAAACATCTTTATCTCTGAAACTAATGTGGCCACAGCTTTGATATACTGAGCAAAAATAGAAACGTCCCACCCTATTACAGGGACATTTTCTTGAAAGTTATAAGGTTGATGGTAGTAAAACCTATACAGAAATTGAAGTTCATTCATTTTTGAATCCATATCAGTTGACCTCATATTGCTGAGAAAAAAACTTTTCGAGTGATGTAGTGAAGAAGTTGGTGGGGGGTCAAAATAAAAAATCTGAATAAATGTTTGTTTTTTTAAAAATGTTTAGTTGATTACTGAATTCTCATAAAAAGTCCCAAATTTTATTCAGTAAGATTAATATCGTGTACGGCCACCGTTTGCACCAATATACGCTTCATTTCTACAGCGTAACGTAACGTTTAATGAGAACGTCAGACATTCACTCTTGCTGTGAGGTCTGTGTCAAATATTGAATGCTGAATCTTAAATGTAATCAATTTGCGTAGTCTACCATCTGAATTGTTAAGAATGAATCAAGATAAAAAGAACTTGGTACCAGCCAGTTTGTTTCAATTTCAAATGACGTCGTGACGACAGATAATTTAGCCCACGGTGACATGTCGTCCAAATTTGACCGGATTATGGGCGTCATGCTCTGATTGGTTTAGCGTTGGATTGCAAGCGATTACAAAGGTTTGTGATGACTCACCGTGTTCACCAGCCGTTCCGGTGGCTGGAAAATGACGTAGACGTTAGTGCGTTAACGTGCCGTAGTGATCAGTTCTGACGGAGGAAAAACGGGATGACCAAGGCAAAAACGATTGTGAACAGTCCCAGTCTGATGGTACCGGGTCGCAAACCTCCGTTTGGTTTCTCTATAGCAGCCGAACCAGCGGGCGACGTCAATGGCCGTCATTGCCTGATTTCTTTCAACTTCAGACGAGCGTGGCATGATGCAATAATTGAATTCATATGGGTTTTTTTTTCAATTTTTTTATTACCATGTGTCGTGTGTATTTTACGACGGTGACATAATTACTTTATTGAAACGCGTGTACCGTGCACGTGCAAATCATCATTCCGTTACGTTAGCGGTTTTTATCTGTGTTATTTTGTGAAAACTTTACACATGTGTAACTCCAACTAACCAGTATCCCATAAGTACATTAACTTGATGTATAACTTAAATAACGTCAGAGATATGTCCGTTCAAAATGTGGGACGTTTCTATTTTTGTTGAGTATATTTGGCATGATGACACTTCTAGAAGCCCTTAACCAGTATTGTTTATATGGATCCGGTCCGTTGCATATCCAGGTCACAGGAGCTAAAAATAGATTTTTTCAATGAAAACTTAAAATGTCTTCTTGTCTGAAACCACAGTACCCTGAGCTTACATATTTGGCACAAAGCATCATCTTTAGGTCCTCTATCAAGTTTGTTCAAAATATGCCCCTTGGGTTAAAAACTGCCAAGGCCCTAGGGGTCGCAGTTTTACATACTGTTATGTAGTGAAATATTCTTCTCTGAAACTACTGTTGCAAGAGCTCTGATAATTTGCATAGTGACACTTTTAGATGCTCTTTACCAATATTGCTGAAATGGTTCGGGTCTGTTGCATATCTGGGTCATATTAGCTAAAAATAGATTTTTTTCAATGATAAGTCTTCCTGTCTGAAAATATTTGACAGCACTCTGACCCCTGTGTTGGTTTTTCCAGGTGAGCGATATTTAGGCCTGCATGGGCCTCTTGTTTAAATTAGGATTTTTTTTCTAAAATGACTGACAATGTCAATACTTGATACATATTTGTTAGAAACTTTATATTTTTCATTCAGATATGTAAACTTTTATCATCTTTGATAAAGATATTATATCTGGTATGCACATTGGTTAGGCAGCAATTCATTCATAATATACCATGCCCTGTGCTAAAAACAAGGGGGAAATCCCATTGCCCTTCAAGCTGTATATTTAGTTTGAACAAAACGAAATTGTGAATATTTTTAGTCATGAAACAAATGGAATATAATCAATTTATCATAGAGGAAAAACCGGTTTTTTGATCAACCGTACCGGTACGTATTGTTTTCAGAACGTATTGCAATATATTGGAAAACCGGTTTTATTGCACATCCCTACAATCTTCCATCGAAGCACCAGTGGGTGTTCTCATTAAAATTTAATTTATAGCAAATGCGCTGACAGATTGACATGAAACTTAAGCCACAACTAAATCTTAGTATGAGGTACATGGATAACCCATTCTTATTCATGTTTGAATGTTCAAACTGAAGTTTTAAGGGTTTACGGCAAGACGATATTAAATCAGTCTTCATATTTTTACAATCTAAGCTTAAGTGGATAGTCTCATTAAAATTCAATTTGTAGCAAAATGCATAGACATCTTGACATGAAAATTATGCCACAACTTCAACTAAATCTGATCTACATGGTAAATACATTTCTTATGAATATTTGAAAGTTCAAACTGAAGTTCTAGGCATTTACGGCATGCTCTGTTGGGCCAAACCACGGGAATGCTTCGAAATTACCAGCAACGTATCTTCAGTTTGTTTAGTGGTTTAATCCACAACTCATATATTTTGAGTTTCACTCGATTAGAATCACAAAATATCGTATAAAAACGCAATAAAGTCAATATTTATAAGTCAACAGGTCGATATGCGTATTTTAGCGGACAAGGGCACAAAGTGCTGTTAGTGCTCAAGGTGAGCTATTGTGATACCGCTCTGCCCATCGTCCGTCTGTTTGTCCGTCAACAATAATTGTAAACGACTTCTTCCCTGAAACCAATAGCCCCAGTGTAACCAAACTTCACCAGAAGCATCAGTAGGGTGGGGGAATGAAACATTGTTAAAAGTTTGTGGGTGGGGTAATTTGTCTCGATATCTAGAAAAATCTTCTTCTTCTCCAAAACTACTGGTCCGATTTCAATTTGGTTTTCACCAAAATATTTCTCAATGGATAGACTTTAAAAACTTTGATCCGTTGAAAAACATGGCTGCCAGAGGGCGTGGTCATTTTTTGTGTTCGAAAATATCGAATTAAAAGTTAACATTCTAGAAGTCATATTTGTGGCTATATCTTTATAAAACTTTATCAGTGATATGTCCTTGATAAAGTTAAGGTCATACTGGAATGTAGGTTATGTGTGGTCATTAAATAGGTCAGTAGGTCAAATTGCAGAAATAGCTTTTTGCCACTCCAAAGGCCATATTTAAAGCCCAATCTTCTTAAAACTTACTTAGAATGATAATCTTGACAAAAGCTACACTTCGTGTGAATATGTGTTACATAAGTTGTAAAAGTAGGTCAGTAGGTCAAAACATAGAAAAGCTTCTAAACGCTGTAGGAGCCATATTTTAAGCTATAATGTCATTAAACTTGCTCAGAATGATCACTAACAAAATCTAGGCAATGTAGTAAAATGGATTACTGGGGGTCAAAAAGTGGGTCAGTAGGTCAAATCATAGAAAAGGGCTTAAAAGTATTCTAGGGCTCACATCTTTGCCCTAGTTTCATGAAACTACTTCAGGTTGATCACCTTGACAAAATCTAGGTCAATAATGAATATGGGTTGTCTGAATAAAAAGTAGGTCAGTAGGTCAATTCTAAAGAAAAAGGCTTCTGGTCACTTAAGGGGCCATATTTTTACCCCCAAATTCAAGAAACTTGCTCAAAATGATCACCTTGACTCTGGTGAGCGCCTTAGAGCCCTTGGGCTCTTGTTTCCAATATGGTGACATTGTCATTACTTGTGCTCACATACATCGACCTACGTCACTGCCTCTCAATGGACACCTGTTATATAGGGATAGAAGGAAAATAATGGAGCTGTGTATCTTTGGTATACACGGTCTCTGCTTGTTTGTATAGAGGACAAAATTGTTATTATATTAGGTCAAAAAATGGAAATATAAATTATAGCATATTTGTTTTGCCCTTAAATCACATTTTAATTTTCTTGTTGCTTCCGAAAATACGAAGCACCATCCTTCGAAATAGAGCCATTTCATTGGCTGACAAACTGGGACGAGCGGTAATTTGGGTTGAGCGATAACTTAGTATAGGTGAACTAGGTTGAACGATAACTGACATACACTAGCCTACGTACCATATTTGAGGCCAACGGTAAATCAGTTATAGTTCATTTGTTTGAAAATTATACAACATAACCTGTTTGCTACAGATTATATTGCATAATTTTCAAAAAATAATTAACTACATATTTCATCAAAATTTCAGCCATAACTTTGCAAGAAGCCCAGTTACTCTTGGTGGATGTGAGCATTTGTTTTGCAGGTAAGTATTTTATTTCTTTATCCTCATAAGTCATTAAGTGCCATAAGTTGTCTGGAAAGGGTGGGGGGGGGGGGGATTTGAAAAACTTAAATATTTATTTCTGCTTTAAACCCTATGGTGTAACACCATAGGATTTGGTGCTGAAATGTGAGAAAAACATTGGATTTGTTCAGTTTACTGGTGCTTCCTCTTATCTAGAGCCCTAGATGATTCTACGCTGTATTGATTATAATGATAATTGTACTCAAATGAGGATTCTTAAAGCAAGATAGTGAAGCAGAAAGCTCCTATAGAATTCGGGTCAAGGTTTCAATGAAGTTTGACAGGGAATTAATCAGATCCGCGAACCACCTTAATTAAATCTTCCAACAAATACAAAGGCAGAATGCTCAGAATCTTTAGTTATAACTTGCAGTGATAATTTTACCTGTGCATCCCGAGTCCTATACTCATCAAATTTGCCAGGGACTCATTATTTATAAAGTCCCATGGACCCATAGTTTTCTGGCCTTTGTTTACCTATTACTTGTAGCAAATAGTAGCTTAAAGTAGATTGAAAGTATTGTAAAGCAGAATGTGCCTTAAGGCACATTCTGCTTTACTTTCAAACTGCTTTAAGTGGTCACCTGTCTTCAAAACTAGAAAAACGTAATGGAATATTGGGTTAATTGTTCACTTCAAGGACTCAATGTTTGTCTCAAGGACTCATTGTTTTACAGAATGTGCATCCTGAGGACTCATTCATATGATTTCTAAAATTATCACTGAACTTGTGTTTTACAGTGTGTGTTGTGAGGACTACCTAGGCAAGTCCTGTCCCATCTGTAACATCCCAGCTCATGTGAAAGATGCTGAGCAGGATAGACAGCTGTATAACCTGGCCAAACTGTGTCACAGACTGAGGCAGGTACTGGCCGGGGAGGAGCCACAAGGCCCAGCAGGTAGGCGCTCACAGCTTAGGCCCCCAGCATCGACAGAGGCATATAGTAATCGTCCTGTCCGTCCGTGTGTGAGTCTGTGCGTCCGTAACAAGGTTAAGTAGATTTTACCGTTTCGTCTAGCATCGACACGGCTTACTCAAATGCTTGAATACTTATACAGTTGTTGCCTTGGACCATTCCCTATCAACCTCTATCACCAAACTTTGGTTTTGACCTTGACCTAATTTGGACGTAGAATATTTTAAAATGACTATTTCATGTTTAACTAGATTTTACTGTTTCGTCAAGCATCAACACACTACAATGCTTTGATACTTATACAGTTATAGCCTTGGACCATTACCAACTCAACAATAGTACCCAAGCTCAGTTTGACATTGACCGTGACCTAATTTGGACTTAGAAAAGATTCAGAATATATTGTCAAGGATGCCATCAGGGGCATAAGCATTTATTGATTGCACAGTCTTGTTTGGGCTTCATGACTGTCATCCCCCCTTCCCCAAACACAGCTTGATATCCGGGTGATAAGATCATCCTTATCCAGATATGTTAATTGCAAACCAATTGACAGGGATTCCGTAGCCTGTTTCTGGTTTTGAAGACGGGTTACCACTTAAGCAGGTTGAAAAGTAAAGCAGAATGCGCCTTAAGGCGCATTCTGCTTCACTTTCAGCCTGCTTTAAGCTACCATATGATTAGAATATAGAAAATATTTCTTGTGATGCATATTCTTGACTGTATAAATTAGAACTTTTTTTATGCCCCACAAAGATTTGTTTTACCCTTGTTTTACTCGTTTGTTCGTCATCTTTTGGCGGCGGGTGCATTATATTTGTCTTACAAAGCCATCCCTCTAGTCTTCAGTGGAGGAAAAAGTTTAATGCGTAGAATTAGGGTGTATCATGTACAGTTCGCGGTACTCTTGTTGGTTTGAGAAATTAACTGATTCTTTCTTCTTCCCCAGAAACTATTGAAGAAGTTATTGGTGGCACCCCAAATCAGCCAATCCTCGGATCTGCTCCATACAAAACCAAGAACACATCCACTGGAACCAACATAACCAAAAAGAAAAACTTGAGTACACTACAGTCAGACCAGGCAGATGGCTCTTCAGGAAAGAAGGCTACAAAGTCACCAAGCTCTTCAAAAAGGAGGGAGAGACATACACCCTTGGGAAAAGCTACAGTGACTGAGCATGATGGTAATGACAGCAATAAGGATGGTCAGCAGGAAAAGAAAGAAAAAGGAACAATAAAGGTTGCTTTAAGGTCAAACCAGTCTAAGAAAAGGAGAAAGAGTGAAGCAGATAACCAGTCGACAATGACTCGGAGAAAGAGTGGAGCAGATAACCAGTCGACAATGACTCAGTTTTATGACTGTGATGAGAGTGATGAAGGTTGTGAAGAGCCTGTGAAGACGAGGAAAAGGTTAGCTAACAAGACTTGTAGTGAACCACAGGAACAGGCCACCATGACACAGTACTATGAGTATGATGAGGAGGATGGGGGTGAGCCGGAGAGTAAATCTGACTGTCAATCAAAAGGTAAAGCATGGCTGCCATTTCTCAGCATTTTTTCGAAATTTTCGTATTTTTATCCTGGCAGATGGTAGCTTAAAGCAGGCTGAAAGTAAAGCAGCATGTGCCTTAAGGCGCATTCTGCTTTACTTTCAATCTGCTTTAAGTAATCACACTTGTAAAATAGAAAAGTTGGAAATCTTTTCAGGATCAACTTATGGCAGCCCTGGTCAAGAAGAATCAAATAAAGGTTTGAGATCAAAGAAAGGTAAGCGAGGAGGAAAGACTGCTGCACAGAAGACGAGACTTAGACACAGTCTGGGAGGGCATGAGGTGTTGGCAGACTTGAAGGCGATGTCCGAGTCCAGTACAGAGCCAACAGAGCAAGTCACCAAGGCTAAGACAACAGCTGCAAGAGGGAAACGAAACAACAGGAAGAGCCTAGGTTCAGCATCAGATGCTAGGAGTCCAATGATAAAGAAAGACAAAGTCTCTGTGCAGGCTTCCAACTCTACTAAAGGTAAATAATCATTAACTTTCATCGCCACAGAACGTTAAAATATACTCAGTACACAGGAGCCCTCTGATCAGGGTCTACACTGTTTTCTAATTTAGATCAATATTTATAAAGCTACCCATAATTCCATGTATTGTGGGTAATTAAAAAGATACACAAGGGAACAAAATAATCCATAAGAGTTACTTAGTGCTAAAAAAGTTTACTCATTCAAGCATGAAACTTAAAATGAATAATCCAAGTTTGTAACACTCTAGCGGCTACAAATTTGAACTGATCTTCATGAAACTTGATGACAATGTTTGTCTTGATGAAAATCTAGGTCAAGTTCGAATGTAGGTCATGTTGGGTCAAAAACTAGGTCACTAGGTCAAATCATAAAAAAATCTTGTTAACACTCTAGCGGCTTCAAATTTCAACTGATCTTCATGAAACTTGGTCAAAATGTTTGCCTCATTGATATCTAGGTAAAGTCTGGATGTTGGTCATGTCCGGTCAAAAACTAGGTCAAATCATAGAAAAACCTTGTTAAAACTCTAGAGGCTACAAATCTCATTGGAGTTAAATGAACTGAATCAGAATGTTTGCCTAATTGATATCTAGGGCAAGTTTGGATATGGGTCATGTCGGGTAAAAAACTAGGTATTTAGGTTAAGTAGGAATATGAAACATGGCAGGTCAAAAACTAGGTCACTAGGTCAAATCAAAGAACAAGGGCCACTATGGCCCTAAATCACTCACCTGGTAACCATGTACACCGTGTGACCTAGTTTTTGACCGGGCATGACCCTCATTCTAACTTGACCTCGATTTCAATGAAACAAACATTTTGTTCAAGTTTCATGAAGATTCAATGAATTTTGTCGTCTCTAGAGTGTTAACAAGGTTTTTGGATGATTTGACCTAGTGACCTAGTTTTTGACAAGACATCAGCCACATTTGAACTTGACCTATATTTCATTGAGGCAAACCTTTTCATTAAGTTTTATGAAGATCAAATGAAATTTGTAGTATCTAGAGTGTTAATAAGGTTTTTCTATGATTCGACCTAGTGACCTAGTTTTTGACCGGACATGACCCACATTTTAACTTGACCTAGATTTCATTGAGGCAAACATTTTGATGAAGTTTCATGAAGATCCAATGAAAGTTGTAGTCTCTAGAGTGTTAACAAGGTTTTTCGAAGATTTGACCTAGTGACCTAGTTTTTGACCGGACATGACCCACATTCGAAGTTGGCCTAGATTTTATTGAGGCAATCATATTGATGAAGTTTTATGAAGATCCAATGAAATTTGTAGCCTCTAGAGTGTTAACAAGGTTTTTCGATAATTTGACCTAGTGACCTAGTTTTTGACCGGACATGACCAACATTCAAACTTGACCTAGATTTCATTAAGACAAACATTTTGATGAAGTTTCATGAAGATCCAATGAAATTTGTAGTCTCTAGAGTGTTAACAAGGTTTTTCGAAGATTTGACATAGTTTTTGACCGGCCATGACCCACATTCGAACTTATCCTAGATTTCATTGAGGCAATCATATTGATGAAGTTTCATGAAGATCCAATGAAATTTGTAGCCTCTAGAGTGTTAACAAGGTTTTTCGATAATTTGACCTAGTGACCTAGTTTTTGACCGGACCTGACCCACATTCGAACTTGACCTAGATTTCATGTAGGCAAACATTGTGACCAAGTTTCATCAAGATCCAATGAGATTTGAACCTGCTAGAGTGTTAACGAACAATTGTGAACGGACGGACAGACAGACGACGGACATCCAGCGATCCTAAAACAGGGTTCGACATTAACTTTTTTTTTCACTAGACATTCGGTCTTGTAGCCTGCAAACATTACTAGACCAGACCAAAAAGTTGGTAGACCAAACAGAAACAACTGAATCTTTGGTAAACTTTATAATTTCGCAAAACTTTCTCTGTCTTTTTTGGTTTTCATAGCGTGTCTCTGACTCCGCCGTAGCTGTACTCGCCCCTTTCTCTGCCTTTTTCTAACCACTAAAACCAAAGCTGAATAAATATGACATGATTTGACGTTTGGATGTACACAAACAAAAACGTGTTCGCTCAATGTCATACTTATGCTTCGCAGAAAAATGGATATTTTCGTTAACAAAAACAAATAAAATATATCAGATTGATTTCGGTTTCCCACGTAAACAATGATACAAACTTGTGTTTTAGGTGAAATAATTACATTGTAGATACTTACGACAATCATGGTAGTGAAAAGCGTTGGAAAGTGTAATATCCGGTGACTACCGAGACATATCGGTTCGCAGAATAAAATGTCATTTTCAATCCCAAAAACTGAGACTGCAGTCACATTTTCGGATATTGTACCTTTCTAATTAAAAATGATCAATTCTAAAAACATTACGTAACTGTTAACAACACAATCAGGTGTTTTAAGTAGAACGCGAGAGAGATGATCAATTAATCACACCGATATTTTTCGTAACTGAACCGGATTTTACTCTTCGCCCTAGTTACTGACTACCGGTACTGCTAATTTTAGAACAAGGATTTCCTGACTGCGAGTTTTATTTAGATGCGGAAACACTTGAAGAAACCACAGTGGCGAACTTGGCAGGATTTTTAGCTTGAACATAATGATGTCCTTTTTTAAATGCTTGAATTAAAAAAAATCATCCTCAGATTTTAACTAGACCATTCGGGTTAGTAACTGCGAGGGATCACTAGACCGAACATCGCCGTTACTAGTGAATGTATATCGGACGTAGGCCAATGTCGAACCCTGCCTAAAAGCTCACCTTGGCACTACGTGCCAGGTGAGCTAAAAACAGTTGTAACCCTCTAGAGGCTACACATCTCATTAGATCTGAATGAAATATTGTCAGAATGTTTGCCTACATCTATTCTAGGTCAAAATCAAATGTACACTACTAGCGTCACAGGTACCTACATGTATGCAGACCCTCTAGACCCAGATAAGAGGGCTTCTTTCGGATCAGGGTCTGCAGTTTGTCATTTTGCAATTAATTGTAACAAGGGCCACCATGGCCCTATATCGCTCACCTGGTACACCATGTAAAGCTTGACCTTTAGAGTGTTAAAAAGATTTTTCTATGATTTGACCTAATGACCTAGTTTTTGACCAGACACAATCCACATTTGATTTTGACCTAGAATAGATGTAGGCAAACATTCTGACAATATTTCATTCAGATCTAATACTGTACCTGTGACGCTAATACTTCACCTATGCAAACCCTCTAGACCCAGATAAGAGGGCTCCATTCGGATCAGGGTCTGCAGTGTACAGTATTTGTAAGGGGCGAGTGGGATGTGTTAACCCATTACCCCATAGCCTTATTCTAGTTTTGAAATTAGGTGACCACTTAAAGCAGGTTAAAAGTAAAGCAGAATGCGCCTTAAGGCGCGTTCTGCTTTACTTTTAGCCTGCTTTAAACCATAATATTCTAGTATCTAGAAACTATTTCTTACGGTACATATTCATGACTGTATAAAGTAGAACTGATTTCTTAAGTGGAGGCATAAATAAAGGCGTAAAAAGGCGTATTTATGGGGTAACTGGTTAAAAAAACTGGTTCATTTCCATTGCAAACTTGTTTGGAGCCAGATCAGATGCAGGAAATTCCAAGGTCTGAGCAGGCTCTAAGCTGTTATCCATTTTGTTGCATTTAAATCAATTTGTATTTAATTTTGTGTTCATCCTCTACTGAAGAAAATAAAAAATATGTCCTATATAAGATGCATTGTGCTCTTTTTGTCCTATATAAGACGCATTCAGCTCTATTTTCAACCTTGTCACTAATCTTTAAAGTGAATAAAACAGGCTATGGAGTAAAGGGATTATTAATTTAGCGGAAACTAATAACATTGTTTACACCGTATAACCGTTTTCAGGAACTGCTAAATCAGTAAACTCTCCAGCTGTGTCGAAAAACAATACCAGAAGGAAGTCCACATCTGCTGCTGGGGAGTCTACCAAACAAGAAACTGTTAAGCTTTCTAAAAATCAGCTTACCTCCCTTGCTGCTAATCCACTAGTTAAAAGCAGAGTGACTTCCCCTACAGTTGATAAGAGGAATGCTAAGGGAGAGACAGCTCTACAGGTAGCAGCAATAAAGGCAAGTTATATGTCAATGTAACATGAGTTATTCCCCTTTTCCTAACTGCCTAAGCATAGTCCAGGCTCCGAGGTTATAAAACGTTTTAGTTGAGTCTGAGTGTGTTCCCAATCATTTGATTGGTCAGATTTGAGCCTAGGCTCAAATCTGACCAATCAAATGATTGGGAAAGAGTTTAGACTCGAGTCGAAGCTTTATTACCAGTCAGGTATAGCTGTTTTCATGCTCTCTTATAGTTACTGGCTTACTGCTTTACCCTGGTCCGTCCATTCATTTGTCCATCTGTCCGTCCACAAGCTTATTCTACATATATATCACAGATATGTCAGAGTTTTGGTCCATTTCAATTTTCCACAGAATTACGACCAATTTAACTTTGTTCACTTTGTAGCATATATAATATACTCAATTCCAAAAGAAACTGTGCACTTTTTATTTTCAAATATTTTAATATATAGAAAACGTATCAATTTAAGATTTCGCACACAATATCTCATGTTTATTGGCCATCCATCGATTACAGAATTGCTACCTAGTGTGAAGAGACTTTTAGTTTATTGGGAAAAACGTCATTTTGCATGTTTTGCACGTGCAGCTCAAGGAAAATGCACATGCCACCGAAAACATGCATGAGTGTAATAAGTATGCTTTATACAAGCAAAAAAACACATTTTACTTCACATCGGTACACAACGAACTTGCTGAGTTTGAATGAAAATAGGCAAATTAGAGTTTTTACAATGCTTGTTCATAACTACAACGTCACTAATGTGAGTAGAACGTCAGTATACTAAAGAAACACAATCATTCGGTTGCTCAACGTTTTTACCATACAAGTGAAGTGGCATATCGCCGCAGACAGTGCACAGATACCTAGGACAGTAGTTCAACAAGCTAATTTGTTACGTTGACGTTACTTCGACGTCTTTTTCAAACGGCGTCTAGTTCTGCAAGAAAGTACGGTATTAGTTGACAGACCGTATTGTGTTGTCTACGGAAAGCTCGGGCACCCATCCAGGATAGGGGACCCTTTGTGGGATAGGTCTTTACAGCACGTCGTTGGGCTGCTCGTTTACAGCAAGCATGACGTCATTTCCGTTTTGGGCAATACTAGTGGACTCGTGCCGTTTCTCTGATAGGTCTAATAATATTCTTAGTCACCATAATGCTCGCACACGGCACTTTAGGAGAAAAGATCTCATGGACCTTGCAAATGCCCTAACTTAGGGATAGGACGATTCATTTCCCACGACGTTAATAGACGTCACGTAAGGTCTACGCAATGTCTCATTGTCGCTTGCATCATGAGCAAAGATGGACACATACGATAATGACAAAACATGTCGTAAAATCACAACTAAACCTACATACAATTACCAACTGAACAGTCTGACTCTCAGAGTTACTTTGCAACTTTGATTTTAACACTTCAATTTTTCTCGTTTAAAAACAACCATAGGCTTTTAGGAAAATAGTCAATGAATAATTATGGAAAACAGTTTCTTTTGGAATTGAGTATACAGTAAAACTCGGTTATAACGATTTCCAAGGGACTTGAGGATTTACTTCGCTCTAAACATTATTCGCTATATTGATAGTACGAAATTCGTTATAAGTTCTCACCCTGGTTTGCGACTGAACTTTATATATATATATATATATATATATATAGTGCCATATTGAAATGTGTCGCCATAATACATGTACGCAGTCACATTCTATATTTATACCATTTAATCTGGGAATACAATTTATGATCTATGTCACACCTTCAAGCGAAAAAAAAGGAAAAGAAAAATATGCAGCGATAACGCTATTTGTTAGCGCATATGCCGTGTTGTCTCTTAAATTTCCATGACACCAAACACGTAAATACACTAGTGTGTACAGTTTGATTAACACGCGAGCCGTCATATGCTCATTTCACTTGAGTTGTTATTAATATTAAGGATTTAATATTCCGTGTTAATATTACTGACCTCTAATTCTTAAATCATTGCGATTCCGTTTACTAATCTTCTGTTTCACCGGTTGAGAGCTATCAAGTTCTTATTTATTATTTTAAACATCCAATCAAACAAGTCGAAATAATCAGACCCGGTTATGTAAATGACACGACAATAGGATTACTTCATCTTTTTCGTCTACACGTAGGAAATGGACAAGATATGGGGCCAGTTACTTACGCATATCTATAATTCGACACGGATAAAAATAAACGTTTACACGAGGACTGAAAGAATATATGCATAGTTACAACACGTACAAGCGCACATTATGCTTCCAGGACTAATGGAGTTATACTGTATCGTAATTACCGATCAATTCACAAGTCATCCAAATCTTATTGTGTGTTTTAACACCTATGCGTCACGGTGTTTATCGCGAGAATTACATAGGTGACTGAAGACTGAAGCAAGATGAGACCTCGCTTTAACGAGGGAATTTTACACTGTTTGTGAATATAGGTACTTGAAAATCAGTTCGCCATAACGTGAATTCGCTATAACCGAATTCGTACTAAACATGATAGTCAACATAGAATTAATGCAGAGCTCGGCCGGGGAACGAAAATAAATTCGCTATAAGCCGAAATTCGCTGTATCAGAGTTCGTTATAAAAAAGTTTTACTGTACATGCAAATAGGTGCATAATTTGCAACTTGCAGACATACATGTAGCTACATCTCTTGTGTTAGATTTAAATCAGGTTTTCCTAAGCATTTCTGCTTTCTGCCTGCATTTAACAGACATGTTGAGATATATTTTAACCCTTTACCCAATAGAAGTGTCTTTTAGCACATTTAATTGATTCCTACACTGAAGAGAATAGTTCCCATGTATACAGTCATGAATATGTATTATCATAAATATTTATATATGTTTTAGCAGAAAGTAGCTTAAAGCAGGCTGAAAGTAAAGCAGAATGCACCTTAAGGCGCATTCTGCTTTACTTTCAACCTGCTTTAAGTGATCAGCTATATTCAATACTAGAAAGGGCTTATAAACTAAATGGTTAAGTTGCCTATGGCTTACATATACACTCAGTGCAAAAAGAAACGCACATCGTGCTCAGGCGCAGATTAAGAAACCTTTTTTTGAAGAAAATTAGAATAGAAAGACCATATCTCAAGATTTATTCAATTCTGCAACAAGTTCAGATAAAAATACTCAAAAAACATTGTGCTGCCTTTTAACCATTTTCCTCTTAATGACGCCAAAAAACGTTTGCAAACAGTTTCGATCCTGATCAGACGCCGTGTAACACGGCGTCTGATCAGGATCCAAACTGTTTGACACTCATGTCGATTTGCTTTAAGTCATTCTACATTAAGTTTTACTTTGAAACAATCTTGCAAACAACAAAATTGAAGCAGACGACAATGAAACGGTGAAGGGGTAAAAACCTCACGATTAATTTGGCAGCGAAAGAGTTAACTACAGCTTGTTTAAAACACCGCACCGATTAGTACAGGTTGTGATGCTACCAATTCAATAATGATTTAATAACTATTCACAAATATTGATAAAAAATGTGCGTTTCTCTTTGTGCTGAGTGTATATTATAAATGCCAATATGGAAACAGTAGAAACCTGAAAAGAAAAAAGTATGAGGAAAGAGTAAATGCCAATAATGTTAGCCAGAGGAAAACAGTTACTGCTTTAGCAGTAGTGTTCTACTTTAACCCATTACCCCATAAATACGTTTTTATGCCTTTAATTTACTCCTCAACTGAAGGAAATAGTTCCAATTCATACTGTTATGTAAATGTATTGTCAGAAATATTTTGTAAATTCTAGCAGATAATGGCTTTGAGCAGGCTGAAAGTAAAGCAGAATGTGCCTTAAGGCACATTTTGCTTAACTTTCACAGGGGTGTAAAATTCTACTCGCCCGCTCCCCATGGCGAGTAACATTTTATCAGGGCGAGCAGATTTTCTGATAATTTACAACAGAAACTAATGAGCAAAATGTCATTATCACCCAGCAGGGCGAGTAACAATTCTGAGAATTTTACACCCCTGCTTTCAAACTGCTTTAAGTGGTCACATATCTTCAAAACTAGAAACAGGCTATGAGGTAATGGGATAAGAGGGGAGAAATGAACGCATTTGTTTGTCAACTTCAGAATGATGTGAACAAAGTGCGGACACTTTTAGCTTCTGGTGCTAACCCCAATGTGAGAGACAATGCTGGCTGGACTCCTCTGGTTTGTATTCATAGTTTCTAGTAAACTACAGTAGGGCTGCCATTTCTCCGGATTTTTCCTAAGTATTTGGATTTTTATCCTAGCATATCGTATCTTAAAACAGGCTGAAAGTAAAGCAGAATGCGCCTTTAGGCGCATTCTGCTTTACTTTCAACCTGTTTTAAGCAGTTGTGTCTTCAAAACAAGAAACAGGCTATTGGGTAAAGGTACGATAAGTAAAATTGCGTCTGAAAAATTGAAAATTGAAATCTTAGGATTTTTATGATCAACTTATGGCAGCCCTGCTACAGTAAAATGGTAATAATCCGAGGTCAGGAGCGACTATCAGTGTGTACAGTCTAACCGAGGGTACTGACATGATCTGGTCATGAAATCTATTACTTAAATACTACAATGTATGGTGTAATGAAAGTCATCAAGCCAACAACTTGCTGAAAATGTTTATTGCTGTGAAGTATTGGTCAATTTTAATAACAACCCAAATCACTTGAAGATATTTCCTCTGTACTCTGATGGAACCCCCCCCTTCTCAATTGTTCTTGATAGGCGTAAAAAGTAACTGTAAAAGCATGCAGCAGCATAATCTTTACCAATCCCAGTTTACCTGGTGAGGCCCAGACAAACTCATACTCTAGAGGTTTTCCTTTCTAACCAAACTATCAAATATAAAAGTTGGGCCTCACATGAGAAGCTTCAGTGATTTTATGCTGTTGGCATTTGCACAAGACCCATGAGTATTGCATGGTAACTGCCTGGACAGGTGATATCACCGAAAGTAGGTCAGGAAATGTCTTTAAGGCATGTCAACAGTTATGACCGTTGAATTATAAAAAAATTGGCTGTTCACCAAATTTTCTGAAAATTTTAGTTAGTTTATAATCATGCCCCTTTTATTACTAAAAGTTGTTTTTAGCTCGCCTGTACGAAGTACATGACGAGCTATTGCAATACCCCCGGTGTAGTCGTCGTCGTCGTGAACGGCGTAAACAATTTAAGAAAATGTCTATAACTTCTATGTCCCTTGAGGTATTACTTTCATAGTTGGTATGTGTGTGTATATGGACAAGACCTTTCCATGCACAGAAAAATTTGGACCCCTGTGACCTTGACCTTGAACTTAGGGCCCGCGTTTAGGTTTCGAAATCTGTGTTTAGGTTTCGAAAAATGCCTATAACTTCTATGTCCCTTGAGGGTTGCTTTCATAGTTGGTATGTGTGTGTATGTGTATATGGACAAGACCTTTCCATGCACAGAAAAATTTGGACCCCTGTGACCTTGACCTTGAACTTAGATCCAGGGTTAAGGTTTCGAAATCTGTGTTTAGGTTTCAAAAAATGCTTATATTTCTAATGTCCCCTGAGGTGTAACTTCATACATGTATTTGATTTTCATGTGTATATGGACAAGACCTTTCCATGTAGGCAAAAAGGTTGAACTCGGTGACCTTGAGTATGCTTTTAAGTTTCTAAATGTGCCGATGGCGAGCTTTGTTGTCCCTCTGACAACTCTTGTTAGCTTTTCCTATCTCGTATTCAAAGGAATATTAATGGGGGAATTTTAAACTTTGTCTTTTAATCAAACATTTAGATTGGTATCAATACATTTTGACATGTTTCAGCATGAAGCCTGTAACCATGGTTACCTAGAGATTGCGACATTGCTGTTAGACAATGGAGCCATGATCAGTGTACCGGGTCTTGAGAATGACACGGCCTTGCATGATGCTATAAACAACAACAGACTAGACTGTGTCAGATTGCTGGTATCCCGAGGTGCCTCACTCACTCTAAGGTAACTAGTAGTGTCACACTTGTGTTAGGGGTTTGCATGAAAGGCTATGTATACAGAGCTCCAGATAAGGGGAGTACAGTCAAACCTGTCATAGCGACCGTCCCTATAAAGCGACTATTTGTCTTAGGCGACCCTTATAATTCCTCCCAACACATTTCCCTCTATGTTAAGACTGTGTATACCGACAAACCTGTGTTACGTGACTAACGACCGTAATATGCCGCCCCCAAAGCCCAATCTTGCTATTAAATGCACCTGTTTGCAGCGACTCGATAATTGCCGGTCATTATCGATTTTTCAGATTTCATTTCCGGGAGGCGAATATTCCTTTGTTTGTATGTTAGATCAACATTTCTACTTTTAAGTGTTTATTTAGTTATATAAAAAAGTGATATACAACATCTTTGTTTAATATTCATTTAAATTATACTTAATGATATTCCATTCTGAAAAAAGATTTCCGAAATTTTGCTTTATAAACATGTAATTCACGTTTCAAAACTACATGTTATTATTTGTGAGCAGACAATTGTGGTAAATGTTTCAACGGCGATCGGGATTCGGGAATGAATTTGGAGAATTGAGCTACCAAAAAGCAATTAAATATAAAAAGAATTATTAGAACTCGACTAATAATGTTTTTCTTACCCCGAAAATAATTATGCCGGTGATGATTTACGGTTAAAAGGGTTGAAAAGTCCTTCCCAATCCAACACTCAATTACGAAAGAACGGGTGGGGGAAATTATGTCGTATAAATGCTGGCGTATTATAATCACAAATTTCTGCGAAAATACCCGTGTAATGAACATTTTATATGAATGTAAACGACAGTTAACTTCTTGAATTGATTTTCCAACATTATGAAAAATCCCATTAGAAAACAAAGCGATATGCCGAAATTGCGCAACAGAATTTGTATGCACATTTCTATAAGCCGCGACGAACACTCTCTTTTTGGAATATGTGTATTACGTGTGTTACAAGTACAAAATATTGTTCTTAATTGACAAATAAAACGACGTTAAAAATAGCGCTGTCATATTTGAAATTGACTTGAACAAAATGGCGGCTCGATAACATTATAGACGTGACACTAAACGTGGACATTTGGGGAAAGATTTACGTGTGTGAGAGAGACAACAAAGACAAAAAAACAACTAATAGACGCCGGGATAGAATTCTTACTCCATAAGACGCGATTCTGAATATAAATTGTACAGTTAATAGACAGAAAGCGATCCTAAATTGGACACATGTTTATCAGATACAACGGAATTGAAGGACAAATTTGAACTTGTTCGTCGAACCTGTGTCAGAAATAATCTTTGTGTAGTTAGTAAGCCTCTTTAACATTATGTGTATATTGCCAGTTGATTTATGTAGAGCCAGTGCAAAGATAACGCACATCATACGTTTTTAGTCTTTGCCTAATGTAATTGTCTACGTTTTATGCTGACTGTATACCAATATTTTGTGTATTATCTCTCAAATAAGCTTTAAAGTCATTATTTTTCTGTACTGGACATTTTAAACATAACAAAAGTTTATAACTTGCTGGTGTAAAAGTAAAAGTTTGCATTTTCTTAATTATTAGGAATAATCAACTATTTAGACTAATTTATGCATATTGAAAGAACTGTTCAATGTTAGACGGTCGGTGAATATAACCTGTAGAGATATTGAACACAGGGAAAGAGACGTAAAAACGATTAAAAAAAAATAAAATAAAAAACACAGGGAGATTGCTAATTCGTTCACACGACAACTTTATCCACAAGCTATTAACGGGATAGCTTACTTTTGGCAATAGCTCGGAAGTAGGTTGCTTCAGATCATCATCATTGAGATTTGTATGGGACTGAAAACAGTTATTATTAAAGGTGAAGGTTTGCTACAGATCGACGATACGTCATAGAGGTTCCATGACAAGCTGGAACATTAGTGTTATAGAACTGTAGTGACATCAAGGTTAGGTAGTTCAGCAGGGACAACGCTGAGCAATTTGTTCGAGAAAAGATCTCCTCATAGGTTCAACAACGCCGAGCAGTCTACTTGAGACCAGTGCTGGTGCCACTGTGTATCATCAGCTACATCAACGCTGAGCAATAGCGCTCAGCATCAGTTCACCTTATTGTAGCTCAGCAGAAACAAACGCTGAGCACACATCAATTAACGGCTCAGCCTGTACTGTGCTCAAACAGTCAGTGAGTTCGGGAATATTATTTAGTTTTGGTTTTGTTGGCAAAGTAGCTCATCCAATTTTAATTAGTTTCATCCATTTTATATAGTTTTATACAGTTTCATGCTCAATCATCAGGCAAGATAGCCCAAGGAAAATTCATATATATATTTCATATAGTCTGTATATTTTGTTCATGCCTAATAAGTGTCCGGCTAAAGACGCTGTTGCCTCATAGAACGCCCGATAAAACACACATCAAGCTTTGGGCTCTAGCATTAGGGTTAGGGTAACCGAACGTCTTGACAACCTGTTACGGAATAAAATCTCTAAAAACACCAGACAGACAAATATTTCAGGTGATTGATTGGATCTTTTATAGTATTTGATCATTTGGGGATGAATAGTCAACAAGTTATTTAAGAATTTGTCATAATAGCAATGCAATTTTGTCTGAAAATATAGAAAATGATCTTAATTATTGCTTTTGGAATAAAGGGTTAATATATAAGTTTATTCAGAGAAACATCCATATGGTGTTCACTTTTATACTAATTTACCCCTGAAAACTGATAACCTGACTTATGTGACTACCTGTCTTATGTGACCTTATTGTGTCTCTCCCCTTGAAGGTCACATAAGACAGGTTCGACTGTATTTCAAAAAATAAAAATCTTTATTTCTTAATTAAATCCTATGGTGTCACTTCTCATTAGAATCGTCTCTTCTAGACGATTCTAATGAGTAGTAACACCATAGGATTTGGTGCTGAAATAAGTTTACTCCCTCTTATCAAGAGCCCGGTATAAACAGTATCTAAAACGGGTGCCTTAAGGCGGGTCAGAAAGGAGCTTTCTGCTTACTTTTGCTAAGGGCAGCGTCTCGGCTTATTTTGTGGCTTCCATATGTATTTGTCTACGTACACCTTTCACAAATATTTGTGGTACCTATAACTCTTAAAGTACTACAGAAACTTCATGCATATCTTATTCAGGGCATAAATCTGGGTATTTTCATCCAACCACAATTAACACTGATAAAGTTATTGACCTCTTCCAAAGTAATTGGTCTGGCGGAGGATCAAACTCATTGCCCCTGGTATCGTCTTAGCTCGTTTCCACCGGACCACTTCCTAATAATGCATAATAGTAACATGAGAGGTCGACATTATTATACCTGTGTCATCGCTAATCAAAGGAATCAAAATCCTGTATGTGAGCCAAAATCATCTTACAACCATTATTATTAAGCTGAGACATGTAGTTCTTTATTTCACTGATTTACAGGAATATGCATGGCCAGACACCCCTAGACCTGGCAGTGACAGACGTCGTGAAGGAAGCCCTTAAAACACCTGTGTTAGCTCCTGCTGTAACCCCAGATACTCGGGTATAACAAGTTCTACATTCAACACCAGAGCACCAGATAAGGGTAGTTTTTCAAAAACTAAAATCTTTATTTCAGAATTAAACCCTATGGTATCAATACTCATTAGAATCGTCTCGAAGAGACGATTCTAATGAGTAGTTACACCATAGGATTTCGTGCTGAATAAGTGAGAAAATGTTTTTGTTGAAATAACTACCTCTTATCTGCAGCGGTTTTTTTCACCCAATTGGGAACGGGTCCGGTACCCCTCAGATTGGGATTTTTTCCCCTCAGATTGGGAATTTTTCTTGTCGCGTAAACTTCAAATTGGGAAAAAACGAGTCGTGAAATGATGACAAAAAAGAAATTTGAAGTTATGTTTTATAATATATGTAGGCCTATATTGATCTAACTTATCAAGTAGCAATTATACAGTTCATATCAATAGGCAATGCTAACAATAGTAACAGAAATTCTCTTTTTTTCACTGAAAATACTATTTTTACTATATTGCCAGGTCCTTTCTTTGAATTGGGAACGGGTCCTGTTCAAATTGGGAAGGGTCCTGTTCCAATTGGGAACGGGTCCTTTCCCGGGTACCGTCCAAAGAAGGAAAAAAAACGCTGATCTGGAGCCCTGCAACACTGTTAATAATGTTACTGTTTAACATGGAATTTAAGCCATTAACCCTTTACTCCATAACCTGTTTCTATTTTGGAAAACAGGTGATCACTTACAGCAGGTTGAAAGTAAAGCACACATTCTGCTTTACTTTCAGCCTGCTTTACGCTACCATCTACTAGGATATAGAAAATATTCCTTATGGTACACGTTAATGCCTGTATAAGTTGTTGTGGAAAGTGGAAGTTTTCTTTAGCTTTCAGTTATCTGTCAATGAAAGATTTTTTCACAAACACACCATCTGCTAGTGTATGGTATCTTATCGTGCATAGTAATGGCTATTAATTGTAACTACAGTAAAACCTCGCTATTACGACCACTAAAATGAAGGCTAATTGATTGTATAATAGACAGGTGACAGCTTAAAGCAAGGTGACAGTGAAACTTATTGTTTCACTGTCACCTTGTTTTAAGCGTTCACCTATCGTAAACACCCTAATAATTAACATAATTTAGTGGTCGTAATAGAGAGGTTTTACTGTATTTATACTGTAATGGATAGGCGCTATATAACTATTTTATCTGTCCCTGTGCCGTAAAATCCATCTCAATGAAATCCTTCAATGGAGGAATAAATAAGAGGCTTAAAAAGGAGTATTTATTGGTTAATGGGTTAAGAATTGATAAAACATAATCATTTTGAAACTACAGTAAAATGTCGATTCTACGAACTCACGTTAGTTCGAACATACCCATATTTCCAAGTTAAAACGTGGCTTAGCCAAGTTTTAACTTTGAAATACGGGTATGTTCGACTTGAACGAGATCAACTTATCCAAATTTAACTTACCAAATACCGGTAAGGTCGATTTAAGTGAGTTCGTAGTATCGGTTTTCGACTGTACAATGTCCTTGAATGCACGATGTTGTAATTGTTTTATCATCATCAGCCTCTAGATGTGATGGAGTACCAGCAGCCATGCTTGCTGGGTACCGGGCTGTCAAGAGATGAGAAAATCACCTTGCAGAAAGCTGGGAGCCAGCTGAAGGTCAGACTGACAGAGGAGGTCACCCCTGAAGGTATTAGCTTGATTCCTTCAGACCCCAAGTAGGATATTTTTGTATACAGCGAAACGTCCCTATTACAACCACTAAATGGTGTTAATTATTCCTTTAACTCTTTCCTCCCTAAAACTTTAAATGGACAATTCCAGTTTCCATTTTAGTCTAGTCCATTTCTGACTTTTAAGGGTTGTTTTTGTCAATGTTTGGCATTATGACAAACAGTGAAGACCCTGATCAGAGGGCTCCTTTCGGAGCCCTCTGATCTGGGTCTTCACTGTTTGCATAGGACAAGGGTACTATTCACATGTACACTGTTTGAAAAGGACGCCTATATGCGGGACTAGGGCTCAAAGGGTTTAGAGCTTTCTGTTTTACTGTCACCTTGCTTTAAGCTGTCACCTGTCTTAAAACTCTTTGCTACAATCAATAAGCATCGATATTAGTGGTTGTTATATAGAGGTGTTACTGAACAGTCAAACTCTTTTAACCCTAGTCATGTATATATGCATCCTTTGCAAATAGTGTACCTGTGAGGAGTACACTTGTCCAATGCAAATAGAGAAGACCCTGATCAGATGGCTGATCAGGGTCTACACTGTTTGTCATTTTGACATATATTGTGAAAATCAATCCTATATTGTCACATTTCTTCAAAACTAGAAACATGCAATGGGGTAATGGGTTAAAAGAGGTATTTATTGGGTAATGGGTTAAATCAACTTTGAAAAGTGTTGCAGACATCTTTTGCATATTTCCATTATAGTAAATAGGTTTATGTGGAGAAACATCAATTCTGCAGCAATGGTGTCTGAATTTTTCGGTATTCTGTAACCTGTTCAGTTATATTTATATTTCAGTAACCCACATTGTGACACGGTGCAATGCACAGGGTATGTGTCCACGAACTATCAAACTGCTACAGGGACTACTGATGGGCAAATGGATCATGAACATGGAGTGTATGTCATTTTCTGTTTCAGATACCAAGCTTACAACTCTCTTTTCGAATTTTTTACATGAACAGTCAAACTTCCATATCTTGAACTCGCTTTAATCGAATGAATCCCTATTTCGAAAGTTAAAACGTGGCTGTGCCACGTTTTAACTTTGAAATAAGAATATATTCAACTTTAAGCGATGTAGGAATAATTAAATTTGACTGTAGAAATACAAGAAAATTCGAAATTCAAGATGATTATCGAAATTCAACTGTATCTAGTCTACAAACCTTTCACCGCCAAATTTGTCATTTTCTTAAACCCTTTCATTGATAAAATATTGACGGCTTTAATATTATTGTCTGCATTGTTGTTCAAGTCAGATTTCAGGAATTGTGACTGAAAACATAGATACAACTGCCAAACAGGTTGGATCCTAATCAAACGCCATGCAATTCTGCGTCCAGAGATGCTTATTTTGTCTATCATGTGTACAGGTTTAATTCTAGTTTTCAAATTGCTATACTGGCCCATTCCATTTGGAAAGTCATTATACACTCATTCGAAGCTGTGTTATTTAGTTCCGGTAAAATATATGAAAACGAGAACTTTTTTGACTAATTTCTGCTATAGACTATCGAAACACTTTGCAGATTTCTGTTAATGAAGTCTTCGAAATTGGCTAAGTTGTATCAATTATTCTGTAGACTTTGTATCGTTTCAAGGATAATTGCATGATTTTATGTTGTGTTTTCAGGGCTGGCAACTTGTATGGAGGTAGGGAGTTTGGTGTGTGAGGAAGCCTTTGAGGTGCAGGGTACCAGTCTCTCCCCTAACTCACAGGCCCCTAACAAGGGCCGCATGAACCGCAAACAGCAGGTACAGCAGATCTTGTCAACAGTTTAGTGAAAACTACATATTTCATACCCTTAAATTTGATGTTCATCTTGAAAAACCCTGAAAAATTAAGATTTTTGCTTGAAAGCCCTTTAAAAGGCAGAAAATCTCTTGAAAAACCCTAGAATAAGGAATTTTTCAAATTTTCAGTCAAGCTGTCAAAAATTTGAGGAAATGTTATTTATAACTCATCAATATTCAATAATTCGGGATATTGTTATTAACTATTAAAGTCAAATTTACCCTTATTTCAAAAGTAAAAAATTTGACCATGGAGTCATGTGAAATATGTATGAACTCTGCATTCTGTTTTTCTCCAGTTACCAAGCCTATTCAATGGTTGTCAGTTCTACTTCCATGGAAGTTTTGAGTATGCCACACCGTCTAAAGAAGAACTGGTAAGTCTTGTGAAAGCAGGCGATGGTCAGCTACTGACCAGAGAACCCAAGCTAGGACACCTTGATGATCTCCAACTGACAGTTCCGTACCACTCAGATATGGCCAATTGCTGCGTGTTCATTGTTCATGAAAATCAAGTGAAGTTTCAGCCAATCAGAACGAAGCAGATGTGTTCGGTTCCGGTGTCGTGGATTATGGACAGTGCCTGTAACTTCAAACTCCTGCCTCTACCAGCAGTGTGAGACAAGCATGATAGTATGGCTATTATTTATACACTAAAACTTCTCTATTACCACTTAATTGTGTGGATTAACCGGTGTTTCAGGCAGGTTACTGCTTAAAGCAAGGTCAATGTAAAACAGAAAGCTCCTTCAGGAGATTTCTGTTTTAAATTCCCAATTACTAGTCTCCACCCTAACCCAAAGCCCAGGGCAAGTGATTTCTGATTCAGGCAAGTGGTATTTGCATATTAACTCATCCCCTGAAACCTCCAATTGACAATTCCAGTTTGCAATAAAAGCTGGTCCTTTTTAGACTATTTAGGGTTAATTTTTGTAATGAATTGCAAAATGACAAACAGTGAAGCTCCTGATCAGCTGGCTCCTGCAGGAGCCCTCTGATCAGGGACTTCACTGTTTGCATAGGACAAGTGTACTCTTAGCAGGTACACATTTGGTAAAGGATGCATATATACATCACTAGGGCTCAATGAGTTAAAGAATAAGTGGTACTTGCATCAGAATTTGGCATATTTTAGTGAAAAGAGCAGTTTTTGTCTGTTTCTGGCAAGTCTTATATGATTTTGATTAGCCTTTTTGTGGTCGAAATGGAGATGTTTTACTGTTATGAAAGTTTGCATTTTACTGTCTGCCAACAGTGTGAGGGAAACATGATTGTATGGTTTTTGTAAAAGTTTGTAATGTAGTTTTCATACTCTAGATAAGGAGACTATTTTTAATATCCAAACTTTTATTATGTGACTATTATCAGGGCTCCAGATAAGCAGTAAACAGAACAGATCCAACATTATCATTCATTTCAGCATCAAATCCTGTAATTAGATGGACATCGCGCTATGAATGAAACTCTTTTAAAAGCGAAACAAAATCAAAACAAATGCCAATCCTATGGTGTTACTATTTATTAAAATTGTCTCAAAGAGATGATTCTAATGAGTAGTGACACCGCTTGCGTTTAAAGGAAATTTTTATTTTTTCATTTTTTTTTAAATACTCAACTTATCTGGAGCCCTCTATTTTAATATAATTTAGTATTAACCCTATCTTCCATAGTCAAAGTGTACATCATCTATATCCTATTTGTTGAAGGCAGGGTACTGCTTTACCCTTTTTAGCTCACCTGGCACGAAGTGCCAAGGTGAGCTTTTAGGATCGCTGAATGTCTGTCGTCCGTCGTCCGTCCGTCTGTTCACATTTGTTCGTTAACACTCTAGCACCTACAAATTTCATCTGATCTTCATGAAACTTCATGACAATGTTTGTCTTGATGAAATCTAGGTCAAGTTCGAATGTGGGTCATGTCCGGTCAAAAACTAGGTCACTAGGTCAAATCATAGAAAAACCTTGTTAACACTCTAGAGGCTACAAATCTCAATGGATCTTAATAAAACTTAATCAGAATGTTTGCCTCATTGATATCTAGGTCAAGTTCGAATGTGGGTCATGTCCGGTCAAAAACTAGGTCACTAGGTCAAATCATAGAAAAACCTTGTTAACACTCTAGAGGCTACACATCTCAATGGATCTTGATGAAACTTGGTCAGAATGTTTGCCTCATTGATATCTAGGTCAAGTTTGAATGTGGGTCATTTCCGGTCAAAAACTAGGTCACTAGGTCAAATCATAGAAAAACCTTGTTAACACTCTAGAGGCTACAAATCTCAATGGATCTTAATGAAACTTGGTCAGAATGTTTGCCTCATTGATATCTAGGTCAAGTTCGAATGTGGGTCATGTCCGGTCAAAAACTAGGTCACTAGGTCAAATCATAGAAAAACCTTGTTAACACTCTAGAGGCTACAAATCTCAATGGATCTTAATGAAACTTGGTCAGAATGTTTGCCTCATTGATATCTAGGTCAAGTTCGAATGTGGGTCATGTGCGGTTAAAAACTAGGTCACTAGATCAAATCATAGAAAAACCTTGTTAACACCATAGAGGCTACAAATCTCAATGGATATTTATGAAACTTGATCAAAATGTTTGTCTTGATGAAATCTAGGTCAAGTTCGAATATGGGTCATGTCAGGTCAAAAACTAGGTCACTAGGCCAAATCAAAGAAAAACAGTGTTAACCCTCTAGAGGCTACAACTCTCGTTAGATCTGAATGAAATATTTTCAGAATGTTTGCCTACATCAAATCTAGGTCAAAATCAAATGTGGATTATGTCTGGTCAAAAACTAGGTCACTAGGTCAAATTATAGAAAAATCTTGTTAACACTCTAAAGGTTGATTGTTGGTCATGTCCAGTCATAATCTAGGTCACTATAGGTTAATTTTACATGGTGAACCAGGTGAGCGATATAGGGCCATAGTGGCCCTTGTTAACTTGATACTTCAAATGAACAGTTCCAGTTTCAAATTTAGTCCAGTCCACAGGTACTTGACACATAGATCTAGATCTATTACCAAAATTTAAAAAAAATAAATCTATTATAGATACAAGGTGTACAACGGAATCCAACAGGTAGACTGAACTATTGACTTAAACTGATGCTAAAATAGACTAGATCGCCGATATTCTCTTGTGGAAAGGATTGATTTATCAATATCTACTTTTATTTCATCAAATTCCGCCAAATAACGCCACAGTTTGTGCGTTTATAACGAAAATGTGCATCAAAAAGTTTTATGTCTTTCTGGACGTCCTTGAAGTCATTTACAATTTGTTTAACCCATTACCCCATAGCCTGTTTCTAGTATTGAAGATAGGTGACCACTTAAAGCAGGTTGAAAGTGAAGCAGAATGTGCCTTAAGGCACATTCTGCTTTACTTTCAGCCTGCTTTAAGCTACCATCTACTAGGATATTAAAAGTACCTCTTATGGTACTATTTTCTTCAGTGGAGGAATACATTTAAAGGGTAAAAAGGCGTATATATGGGTTAATGGGTTAAAGTACCTCTCTTTGGGGTTTACACAACTAATTCTCATCACTGCATCCAAGTTTGTTGTCTTCATTGAACACCTAAGAAATGATTCAAGAGACTTGGTCAACTTATCTGTGTATAGACAGGATGTTGAATTTGAAGGTGTTTATGCAGCTGTAGGGGCAGGGCTTCAGATAAGGGGAGTATCTCAAAAAATAAAATCTTTATTTCTGGACAAAACCCTATGGTGTCACTACTCATTTGAATCATCTCTGAGACGATTCTAATGAGTTGTAACACCATAGGATTTGGTAGTTTGAGTGAGAAAATGTTGCATTTGTTCAAAGTACTAAGGATGACTATTTAGGTCAAAGAGACTATCCTGATAGTCTAGGGATAGTTCAAATACTATCCTGATAGTATTGCGATAGTCAACTATTCACGATACTATCACAATAGTTGTTTTAATAACTATTTTCTTATAAACAGAGGCTTGTTTAGCTTTCTTCAAAGCCGTGTTCTGAAGGAAGTTTTCAGACGTTTTGGTTGTGTTCGCTATTGCCACAGACGGGTGTTTGCGTATAATGTGATCGATTAAATTGGATGTGTTTCCACTAAGTTTTATATTACACTTTCTACATTTAACTTTTGTCTGATACAATGTGTCGTTTTGCTTGACAAAGTCAAAGTGCTGCCAAACTGCAGCTTTACCTTTCTTGTTGTCAACTAGTCCCACTTCGTCTGCCATTTTCATTTTTTCAGTTTCTACTAAGATAGAATGGAATGCCGGTTCTCGCTTTCGAGAACCAGGATTCAAGTTAATTCAATTTTTTTACAGTCCTATGACTAACATAAAATTATGTAAAGTAAGGGGAAAAGACGTATATAAGTTAAAAATTCCAAGTCATTGATTCTCATTTCCAAATTTTCCCCCTGGTCTCGAACTTTACCTTCCTAAAAATGTGTGATCATATCGTCCGGACGCTTTACGGTAAACGAATAAGAGAGAAATACAAGCGTTTGTCAATTGAATTTAATAAACAAATACTGATTCCGACAAGAGTTTTCCACTAAAAGTAAAGTGTCACTATCGTAACTATCGATAGTTGTAGTAACTATCAGCAATAGTATTGACTTTCAAAAATGTTATTGACTTATTGCTATCGGAGATGTAAACAATGTAAATGAATCGGCTGAAATGAACCACATTACTTTTTAAGAATTTCGAAAGCCTGTAAATAAGTATTCTGCTTTCCCATGTAATCACCCCTCAGGTGTAAAACCAAAGGTGTGGATGCACAGCACTCTGGCAAGATCCGATGTAACACATCTATTTGTTTATCCCAAGTAGGGTGTGGGTAAAATACTGACGAAATCTACTGACGAGTTAAAACAAGAACAAAACACTGACCACTTTGCTTTAAGAAGGCCTATCTTTAAGTATTGATCTTGGTGATGCACGAACAGATGAAATATCTGAAGCACAAGGAAAATCAGATCGAATATCGACCTGTTCCTTCAATGCTTCGGAATATAACTTCGGAACATGCATCAGTACAGTATCAGACTGCAAAGAACTCACGGGTCCAACAGAACGGAAAGGCACAACAGACTCGACGTTCTCGGTGACGGGAGTAAGAGAACGGACAGACACAACAGAGACGGTTGCACGAGCGCAGTTGCGAACTGATACCTCAACGTTTTCAACAAACGTTTCATTACCAGGCAAACTGAGGTGCAGACCGTCCCGGCTCAGAAGTCCTCGATTCACACCTACAAAACCAGAGAATAATGTTAGCAGTTGATTTATACAGAGGATCTTACATGAGTGCTCATTGTTTATCCCTTTACCCAATAACCCGTTTATAACATTAAATACAGGTGATCACTTAAAGCAGGTTCAATCTGCTTTAAGGCACATTCTGCTTTACTGTCAGCCTGCTTTAAACTACCATCTGCTAGGCAGATTCTACTTTACTTTCAGTCTGCTTTAAACTACCATCTGCTCGGTTATATAACATATTTGTTATGGAACTATTTTTTTTTGGAGGATGAATAAAATGAATGCGCTAAAAGTCGCTTCTATAAGGGAAAGGGTTATCATGTTAATTCTAGTCGATGAGTTTATTAACATATAGGTACCGCATATTTGTATAGTCTAAGTTTCTTTTTGCGTCTATTCACGGTGTATCTATTGGGCACTGGGTTAAATAGATAGTGCAAACAGTGAAGATCCTGATCAGCGGGCTCCTGTCGTATCATGGTCTGGACTATTTGTCATTTTGTAAAATATTTTTAAAATTAAAACGGACCACACTAAAAAGGACAGTGGAATTGTCTATTAAAAGTTTTAGGGTTGAATGAGTTAAATGTATCTCGTATGAATTCGTTACATGTAATTAAATAACTTGCCAAACGTAGTGTGAAACTGCGTATGTGGAATGACTTCCACTCCGTCCATGCCACTGGCATAGTGGCGCAGCATCTCGTTCACCTCTCTGGCCTCCCGATTCCAACGCTGCAGCCTCCCCTCATCTACAACACTTCCAGGGAATAAGTTCTGTGCGCATGGCAGAATCTCAGACACCAGAATTGTTGAGCTGTAACACAAGAAGCAGTAAACTGTAATTCGCAAGTTTATCCCTTTACCTTAATTATAGCCTTTTTCTACTTTTAAAAATTTGAAACTGCTTAAAGCAGATTGATAGTAAAGCACAATGCGCCTGAAGGCGCATTGTTTTATTTTCAGCCTGCTTTATGCTACATGGAGCTTATTTACGGAATTCCTTTATTCCTCCAATGAAGAAGCAGTTATCTGACCATTAGAAAGTTATTGTCTGGAAACAAAATCGAAGTAAAAAATAACAATAAACCAAATCACGTTACCTTTGACCTACCCACCTGAAATGCAATCCCAAATATGCCTTACTCATATGCACCCATTTCACCAAAAATGAGGATGATCGGCCCATAAAAACTAAGGTTATTGTTCGGAAATCAAAGTGTGACAGACAATACAGGGTGATGGCATCCATCACAATATATTATTAATCTTTTCAAAGTTCAAATTAGATCAAAGTGAAATAGAGGTTGGGTAATATGGTCTAATTGGTAATGGTCTAAAGCAGACACTGTACAGTTATCAGAGCTTAAAGATCAACCGTGTTGATGCTAGAAATTTAAAATATTTTAAGTCTAGATTTGGTCATGGTCAAAATCAAGGGTAGGTAATTTGTGTGGATAGTTTAATAGTGGTCCAATGCAAGAACTGTATAAATATTAAAGCATTGTAGTCAGTTGTGTTGACACTAGGAGAAACGGTAAAATCTAGTTGACAAAGAAATAGCCCATTTACAATATTCTAATTCAAAATTAGGTCAAGGTTATGGTTCAAATCACGGTTGGGTGATATTGGTGGAATGGGAATGGTCCTAGGCAACATTTGTATAAGTATCAAAGCATTTTAGTAAGTGTTGTTGAAGGCAGACGAAATGGTAAAATATAGTTAGCCTGTTACAGATGGACAGGAAAAACACTATATGCCTACGCATCTTCAGAGTTGTGTGTTAAGAACGTGTTAGGGTCAATGCATTGTTTACTATGAAGGTGTATACCGTTGGTACTTACCAAATATTCAGAAGTACATATAGAAAAAAAATTCTATGTAAATATAATGTACCTGATTTCCCTCTGCAGCAGCAGTCTCAGTACGCAAATTGTCTTCATCAGCTTCCCAAAAAGGCCTTGGTAAATCTGAATCCGACGACTGAACTGAGGCTAACTCTTGTGAGGCTGGTGTTGAACGAGGTGGAGATCCTTCTGGTGTTGATGTAGTCGGAGATGATTCGGGTGTTGATGTAGTCGGAGATGATTCGGGTGTTGATGTAGTCGGAGATGATTCTTGGGAATGCACTGAGGCTGGTTCTGTTGGCTCAGATGCTGTTAGTGTTGTTGAACCATGTGAGTCTGGTGGAGATGGAGATGGTTCTGGTGCAGGTTCAGTGGCACTGGAAATCACTAGGATAGTTTCAAAACTGACCCTAAGGTTTTGATTTTAATAATTTTAAAAGTGATCTAGTAGAAGATACTATACAGCCAATATCTTAGGTGTGGGAATAGTGGTTTTTGACAAGAAAACTTTTCCATTTCATTTGAACAATTTCTGTAGAGAAGCATGCAAGGAACATCATGAGCAAGTTAACATCTCCCTCAATTACTCGGTATCAGAGGAGATGTCGCTTGAAGTAAATTTGAACAGACGGACGGTCACAACAGCTCACCTTGAGCCTTTGGCTCAGGTGAGCTAAAAACATAAGGAATACTTAAGACGGACAAACTTATTTACATCTAATAACTTACTTGCCACCAATTACAGCATTGTACATATGATTTCTTATATCCTTGTTGGTAGGGTAAAATCTCTGATTGCTGGTTGGAACATCCGGTGCAATTTCTTTCACATAATCCTCAATCATCAGTTTCAGGCTAGAGACATTCCGGTGACCAGAAACTGACAGTTCTTGTATGCGAGATGCTATCCGCTTGTCAAGAGGCTGGGTAAATCCAGAGAGCTAGACATTGGAAAAATAGCTTTTACAGTAACAGGCTATAATGAGCATACAGTTATACAGTATAAACTGCATTATCCGACAACTGTATTATCCGGAATCGTGTCATATCCGACGCCGTTTTTCGGTCCCGAACATTTCCTTTCGTATTTCTATATGCATTAAGACTCTATTATCCTGAATCTTGCGTTTCCTGGTATCCGCTCAGTTTGCTGGTCCCTGCATTAGTATATAGCGTGTTTCGCACCCCATTATCCTACCGCCTTTGATCTCCGGCGGCGGCTTTCACCAATTAAGGCTTGTCAGTCCGGCATGGGGAAAACCCAAATTATAGATCATTATCGTCGATTTTAGTGACCATAGCATGTTTTAATAAGTAACTAGATTAACCGTTATGTAAGATCGCACTTTAATGTTTAAATCCATACCAAAGATTGCGGGATTGTAAGCCTTTCGTAGACGCGTTTTAACACTCTGATTTTGAAGTGCACTATCGTTACCCAGTGCAGCTGCATACACAAACAATTTTGATCAGAAAATGGCTCGCAGATTAACTCGGCAGCCAATTCGGATCAATACTGTTTGTCATTCGCTCATAGGCTGTACGAAAGATTGCGCGATTGGGTAAGTCTTTCGAAGACTTGTTAAATGTCACTCGGATTTCTAAGTTCACTGCCTTACCCAGTGTAATCCGAAATGGCACACAGAGTAACTAGGCAGCCATTTCGGATTCCATCTGTTTGCAAAACGGTGTTAAAAGAGTGGGGAATTATGTTAGACTGTAGTTTACGTGTTTTTTTGTCACCAGATCTAGATCTTTGGGTCGTTTCGGTGTACATTTAGATTTACACCTGCGTTTACGGCATTTGCCTGAATTGTGTAACAAGCCGTTTCACACCAAACTTGTGTAATGATGTCCATGATATACTGACTCTTTATATGAGATAGTATTCGTAAGGCCCTATATCATTTTTGCCATTGAATGCTTTTGTGTAAATAAAAAGTTATACATCTATGCAGGGACATATCCCTGATGTATGTGAATTTATGGTCGTTGTACTGTGTTCGGTCAGACATACGTTGCTGTTTTATTCAGTTTATACCAGTAGACTTCTGGTCCGATATTCGCCGCTGTTTTATCCGATTCATAAACGTATACTTCTTTTTGCACCAGTCACTTCCTGTTTATAGCTGTGGCTGTCATAAATTCCGACAATATGCTGAAAAAGTATCCGACATCTTGTGTTATTCGACATAATGCTTCGGTAAGGACCAATGTCGGATAATGCAGTTTATACTGTATTTATAAATTAACTTCTTCATTAGCAAAATAACACAAGAGGGCCTGAAGGCCCTGATATCGCTCACCATTTGTAATGAAGCCTGATAGCTTTACCTTTGAATTTCACCATTTTTATTCTAAATCCATTCAAGTTTGTCGACCTATTCTAATATAGAAGAGAACATCAAAGGCAGATAACTTGAGCCTAAACAATACTGAAATGAAGCCTTTTCTAGCATTTCAAAGTATATCTAGGGCAGGTAACTATTGCCACAATGATTAGATTTCAACAATAATTACACTCCTTCGAGAATGTATAGCTATATACTTTGTGTATAATGAAAATCCATTGAAAAATGTAGTTGCAAGAGTGTAAACACTGTAAAATATGACATTTTCAGCAGTTCAAAGGTAGATAACTCTTGATCTATTGGTCCGATTTCAACCATAATTACACTTTTTCAAACTCTTATGGTCATATACAATCTGGGCAAGTTTGAAAGAGCTTGGATAAATATTGTGGCCTCTAGAGCGTAAACACTGTTAAATATGTCATTTTCAGCAATTTAAAGGTAGATAACTCTTGACCAATTGGTCCGATTACAACGATAATTGAACTGATCTGAACTCGTATGGTCATATACAATCTGAGCAAGTTTGAGATCGATTGGATAAAAATTGTGAACTCTAGAATGTAAACACCGTTAAATATGGCATTTTCAGCAGTTCAAAGGTAGATAACTCTTGATCTATTTGTCCGATTTCAACCAAAATCGAACTCATCCGAACTCATATAGTGATATACAATCTTGGCAAGTTTTAGAAAGATTGGGTAAATATTGTGGCCTCTACAGTGTAAACACTGATAAATATGGCATTTTCAGCAATTCAAAGGTTGATAACTCATGACCTAATTGTCAGATTTCAGCCATAATCGAACTCTTATGGCAATATACCATCTGAGCTAAATTGTTGACGCCGCACGACGGACGCCGGACATTCAAGGATTGCAAAAGCTCACCCTGAGCTAGCTCAGGTGAGCTAAAAACAACCTAATTGAAAGACGTCTTTATCTTCCCCAATAAGCCAATCCCGCAAGAGACCTAGTCATTCCAACTTCCGCTCCAGGTACCTTTCAGAAAGTTCCTCGCCTAGCATAATTCTTTTCCCGAAATAACTTAAGCAAATGTCTTCTTAAAACATGAAACTTCAACAATTTTGTCCTACCAACAGTACAACCTCTAAACAAGCACCGAGAGCCCAAAGTTCTACGGTTCGACTTAAAAGGTGGTGGCTGCTCAAACAAGGTCTTCTTTAACCCTTAGCCTGCCAGTCACGACTATAGCTCCATATGCAAACAGCTTGGATCCAGATGAGACGCCGAGTAACTCGGCGTCTCATCCGGATCCAAGCTGTTTGACACTCGGACAACATTTTCAGCAATTTTGAGCAACTTTGAAGCACTTTGAAACTTGAAGCAGACAAGAAATATAGCAGACGACAATTTATTTGGCGGGCTAAGGGTTAACAAAGGTAGCTTCACACAGAACACAGGTTCTAGGGAATCTACCTGCTCTCTGGGATGCTCCAAAGTTAGCAAGTGTAGCTTACTGTGATTGATAACAACACAATCGTAGGGTTTGAGTTCGTCTTTTAATCGATCAATAGTAAATGAAGGTCTGAAAATAAGGAAATACAATATTAGTCTATTTCTAAATAAATGCTATAGATGTTTAAACTAAAATGGCATTGCGGTAAAATACAAGGTGCCGTGGATAAAGTTAACAGAAGTAGTTATGTTACTTACCAGCTGGTTGTTGTATAAAGAGATTAGATCTAATATTAAAGTAAAGTATAAAGTATTGAACGTCCTTCGGTCTTCAGTTGTTTAGCCAGAATGAATTTGGAGGGAAAGAAGGTTAACTTAATGGTTTTTTTTTCGGTATATGGTTGTAGTATAAAGAGAATATTAAATTAAAGTATAAATTAAATCTATTTGAAACGTCCTTCGGTCTTCAGTAGTTTAGCCAGAATGAATTTGGAGGGAAAGAAAGTTAACTTTATGGGTTTCGGTCAGGTGACTTTCACGCCTCACTCACCCATGAACACAAGCTCACATCTCACTCACGACTAGCTCACCAATATACCCGTGCACTCGTGATCATCACTCACACAAACATACTTCATTACGAGTACAATAATATATAGCTAAGGGGTATAATAAGGGGAAACCCTAATCAGTAACCTGGTTACACAAGTTATCAACATTACTTACATAATTCAGGTTATCATCTACCTCAGTTAGTGCATCATCAATACAAGGCATCTCAAGACTTATGAAATCTGGGTCATTGTTGTTACTATCAACCTCAACCACACCCTCTGCGGAAGAACACTGCACCAACTTATCCGCTTTATCTGCAATACCCAGGGCTCCAGATAAGAGGAAGTTAATTGAACAAATTCAATAGTTTCTCACTCATTTCAGCACCAGTCCTATGGTGTTACTACTCGTTAGAATCGTCTCGAAGAGACGATTCTAATGAGTAGTAACACTATAGGGTTTAATGCAGTTATCTGGAGCCCTGAATACCGTCCATGAATCCAGAATCCTCCATTATAGGAAGCACTGGAAAACCGGACGATGTAGGAATGTCCGCAATTTACCCTCCACAACTACCAAACAGGATTCTATAAGCTGAGATTCAGCTGCAATAGTAGGGCCAGACTGAGGAAGACAACTCCCCCCCCCCCCCCCCCATATCAGGCTGCACTGGGTGCTAGTTCCCCTGCAAGTCCTGGCTCAGAGGTTATAAAGCTTTTGACTCGAGTCTAAACTCATTCCCTAGGCTCAAATCTGACCAATCAAATGCTTGAGAACGACTTGAGACTCAACTGAAACGCTTTATAACCTCGGAGCCAGATAGACTGCATGAAAACTCATGTTGGGATTAACCAACAGCCACAATCATGTCAATACACACCTTATCTGGATTGTACTCTTGTACCTTAATAACTGGTAAGCGAACAACATTCTTTCGGGAATCATGATGTGGCATGTGATCCAAGATCCATCTATCTTCAAAAAATGTTTGAGCCTCCTTCTGGGCTTGCTTGACTCACTTCCAGTTTCTTTGTAGCTCACCTGGCACGAAGTGCCAAGGTGAGCTTTTAGGATCGCTGAATGTCTGTCGTCCGTCTGTCCGTTCACAATTATTCATTAACACTCTAGCGGCTACAAATTTCATTCATGAAACTTGATGACAATGTTTGTCTTGATGAAATCTAGGTCAACTTTGAATGTGGGTCATGTCGGGTCAAAAACTAGGTCACTAGGTCAAATCATAGAAAAATCTTGTTAATACTAGAGGCTACAAATTATTATTATTATTATTATACCAGATTTATATAGCGCTCTTTTCACACAGGGATTGTGCGTTCAAAAGCGCTTTACATGAAATAACACTTATGTACCTATAAATCGTGAAAAGACAAAATAACTACAATTAGATCTGAAATAAAACATGAATAAACATATAAAAGACAGTCCCCCAAAACGGCGATCACATTACCCCCATCAATCGGCAATGAACCGACCGGCTAAGTATTGCCGACTGATATAAATAATGGTAGAGCGCCCAATGCAGGCCATCGACAAAACACAAATAACTATAATTAGATCTAAAATAAATAAGAATAAACATACAAAAGACAGCCCCCAAAACGGCAATCACACTACCCCCATCAATCAGCAATGAACCAACCGGCTAAAGATTGCCGACCAATAGAAATAATAGCAGAGCGCCCAATGCAGGCCATCTAATGTAACATAACTAGGAATAATAGCATGCGACCATAACTAAAAACTCTATAGAAGATCAATAACATTATTAAAAATGGTGAAAGCTGTCCACGAATTGTACCACAGACCACGCCAGCTGGTTTCAAAAGAGATCAGAGTTGTATCCCTACCATCAAAGATCCACCAGACAGGCATTGGTCAACAGTACAACCCCAGAACTAAAAATTAGACCCTTAACATATACAGAATGAACACAGCCCTAGGGTAGCAGTCATCTACCCTCTCCACCCCACACCCGCGGGACCTACATGTTCCATGGCTGAAATTACACCCTTACTTTATAAAACATCAAGATAAGAAGCTGTCCTTGAATTATACCGCAAACCCCAAGCCAGTCGGTTTCAAAGAGATCAGGGGCAATCCCTACCATCAAGATCCACCGAACAGGCATGGGCAAACGGTACAATTCCAGAACTCCCATTTAGACCCACAATATATACAGCAAGAACATGGCCCGGAGGTAGCAGTCATCCATTTCCTAATGTGTTCTAATAATAAATATTAAAGAAGTGTGTTTTCAGACGTTTTTTGAAGACTGCAACTGAGCTCGCATCTTTGATGTCTGATGGTAGAGAGTTCCAGAGCTTTGGGGCTGCATGCATGAAACTTCTATCTCCAAACTTCACTAAACGACTTCTCGGCACAACCAGCGATACTGATTTACTCGCAGACCGCAACTCTCTTCGAGGTCTATACACGTCCAGCATACTAACAATGTACCTTGGAGAATCATTGCACATGGCTTTGTATGTGAGTGTCAGAATTTTGAATTCAACTCTGTGTTGAACTGGAAGCCAGTGAAGCTCATTGGATCTTTATGAAACTTGGTCAGAATGTTTGTCTCATTGATATCTAGGTCAAGTTAGAATGTGGGTTATGTCCGGTCAAATATTTAAAACTAGGTCACATCATAGAAAAACCTTGTTAATACTATAGAGGCTACAAATCTCATTGTATTTTAATGCAACATGGTCAGACTGTTGGCCTAATTGGCATCTAGGTCAAGTTTGAATATGGGTCATGTTGGGTCAAAAACTAGGTCACTAGGTCAAATCGAAGAAAAACAGTGTTAACCATCTAGAGGCTACAAATCTCAATAGATCTGAATGTATTTTGTCAGAATGTTAGCCTGCATCAAATCTAGGTCAAAATCAAATGTGGATTGTGTCTGGTCAAATTTCAAAAACTAGGTCAAATCATAAAAATCTTGTTAACACTATAAAGGTTGAATGTTGGTCATGTCCAGTCTTAAATTAGGTCACTATACGTCAAGTTTTACATGGTGTACCAGGTGAGCGGTTTAGGGCCATGGTGGCCCTTTTTTTTACAGCCACCTGATACATGGCTATGACCACTGGGAGCCAACGGAGTATCACGAGGATTGTTTCGCACAGAAGTCCTGTATATGTTCCGCACCGATAAAGTGCATATTTTGTGTACCCAAAACGAAAGTAAAACACGAATTGGTAAACAATGCTATAAACATGATATGAACATTACATTTTTAGATTGATTGTATCAATGCAATATTATTTGGGTTATAAAGAATATGTAGTAATGCAATAATGGAGTTTAACAAAGTTACTCTGTGCCCTATCCGCTTGATGAGCTCTTGACTCTAACCCCCTTGCACCACCCCAGGGGGTGTCCTGTCCGTTAACTTGATAAGGGCTGAGGTGTGATAATTTAGACTTTCATAGTGTCTAAAATTCCTTAAGGGCTATATAAACCCTGTACAGGGAACAGACTCATAACTCTTGTTCTGTTTCTGTATAAGATTAATTCTTAATACTTATTATAAGTATTGAGATAGGGCTTTGGGATGGGACGGGGTGTAAACTACAACATAGTCATAAGTATAGTAAAGTCATCTTTTATTTAACTCCTTCAAAATCCGACATACTATTCCTTAACTGAATACTTTGAACGGAACATGACTGAGTCCCAAATGTTCTGCTCCCTTTTCCGAACCATGTGTTTAGGCATGGACAAGGGAACGTAGTGAACAAAGCAGAAGTCGTGGTACGCATAAGTCACGTAAAACTTCGTCATGTTCGATTCATATAACATATCTACAAGTGTGATAACTGCATTGTTATTCAAATAGAACTTGTCAAGAACCTCATTGTGATAGTACATGTCAATCAGTGCATAATTGTCTATATTCCTTGAAAAAGGAGTCATGTCCTTTGGAATTTTTCCAAATGCGTATTCCGCAAACACAATCTGAAATAATAATTAGTCTGAATCAATCTCAACAGCTTGATACAAGCACCCGCCGAATTCCATGTGGGCTTGCTGACCGGGAGCATCGGTCCGGCAGCCAACACAGGTTTCGGCAGATTCTACTGAATAAGGAAACCCTTTAGCTTTCTTTGGAGCTTGTGGAATTACCAATTGAAGTTTTTTCCTTTTTCTAACTCCTTCTGGGGTCAAGCAAGGCATACTGCGCTCCATCAAACCCCTAAAGTAGTTCTTAAGCTGCATTAAGATATTCTTCAGTACAACCTTAACTCTGTCTATCCTAACCATGCCATCTACCTTAAGAGTTGGCCAATTCTCTATCCTGTTTTGTTCATGTATGAGATACAACAATATTTCATTTGCTTTTTTGTTGGAAGATACATTCTTACTGTCAAATGTAAGTTTGTTTTTGGCGTCAAGAAGTATGCCATAGTCACATGAGTCATCGCACCCACAAGTCAATTTCCAAAGTACCATTTTGATGTGCATTAACAAATTCTCCTTACTGTCAGTCACGTCGCTTGGTGTCATCTCGTCAATACCGGTCATTAAGTAAACTTCGGTCCGTATGTCATTGTCTGATTCAAAGTCAACTAAGAGGCTGTACTCTGTCTGGTCTTCACTGGCCATATCCTGCATTACGACTCGCAGTGAGTCGTCCAACAGTTGAGCGTCATCTGACCCTTCTTCGTATGGCCAGTGGTCGTCCGTCATAATATATTGCCTGGTAAAACGGAATACGGCTTGAAAAAAGTCAGGGCTAGGTCCAAGAATTCCCTTTAATAAAGGGGCCTCTTTGACATTATAAATGTACATCCTATTTGTCAGGGCTTCTCTTTCCTGTTGGAAAAGTTCCCATGGGGAGGTATTAGTCGTCAAAATAACAGGGGTTCTGTAAAGCGTCTGCGCCATTTTGTTTTTGACATTAACGACTGTTGTCATGCCTTCTGTGACCTTCTTGAATATTTCAAGTTGGTCCGGCTTGCTCAAAGTGCACTCAGGTATGTATATTATATCTTTGTCAGTACACTACTGCCACATAAAGTCGGCAGAAGATATCGTCTCGCCTACTAAGTCACGGAGAATGCAGATACAATTCATCCAAAAGCTTTTCCCTGCGTTTGACTGTCCTATGAGTGCGAAAGTATTCAGTTTGGGCATGGAACAATAAAGCACAGTAAATAATTCTCTTATAAACTGAGCAGCGTCTATTTTCTGATATTCACTCCATGCAAGGAACAGTTTGGCGGTTTCCGCTTTGTCCATAGTCATGTCAGAAGGCAGTTGGGTACTGAGGTAGCTGTCGAGATATGTTGAGCCTTTCTCGGCCTTCTCGGCAGCTATCTCAGCAACCACCTGATTCCAAATGGTTGTGAAATTAGGTGAAGTCCTAAGTATGCGAAAGTTCTTTATGTCGTCGACATTGTCTGATCGTATGATAGCGCGCAGTAGTTCCTGTTGGGTCATTTTGTTATACCTATCGATAAGTTCTCTGAGGACACCTATCTTTTTCACCGTTTTGGTTTCCGGCAAATACCCCTCACTGTGAGAGGTAGATGCGGCGGGTGCGGAACCGGGCTTACTTTTACAGATAGACTGGAAAGTAACATCGGTACTGTCTGTAGCGTCTGTGCTTGTCAAAGTCTTAATATATTCTGCAATTGACATAGTTTCTGGGGTTTGTCTGTCTTGTACACTTACCGCGCTTTTTTCCTTCCATCCTAGCATGTCTGCCATAAATGAACTTTGTCCTCCATCCTCAATAGTAGCTTCAGGTGCTGTCTCGTCATCGTTAAAGATGGACTTTAACTCTGACACAGACAGAGGCTGAGCATTCCTATATTTGATCAACTTACTACAAAATAGAGCAATGTTGCTTCCTACAACAACCCTGGGTTTGCTCGAGAGATAACCTACTATCCCCTGAAGATTTTTCACATTTTGTGTTCTAACCTGAGCACCCGAGGCATTTAATTTGCCTCGACATATACGCCATTGCGCATCATGCCATATCTTAGCGGCACTGTGCACGACTAAGTGGGTATGGAACCCATTGCAACGGCATTCGTCGTCCACAGTGCCGTTGTGCCAGGCCACTATGACGGGATGCTCATTGCAAAAGGTTTTTAGCGCATTAAGCGGGGATTTGTCTGCTATCTCTAGAGCCTTATATACATCTTGCGGAGTACTAAAACTAAGAGTCGGGTGACTCGCTATGCCATCTCCTGTTGAGTAATGTGCCTGTTGTGCATACAGGCCACACGGTTGCCCAGTTTTATACTGGCGTTTGATTGACCCATCCTGCCTGTAGTCGTATATTCTATTTTGGAAAGTTCTAGGGTTTATCACATGAGAAATGTATATGTTACTAAACGAAGTCCATTTTATACGTATATGTTACCAACTGAAGTCATCATTGAATTTATAGGATCACGAGGATACAAACCGCCACGTATCATGCACTTACTGTTGCGGCCTCCCGTTTATCTCGAAAATAAATGACCTCCACCAAATCTGTTGATAGTGACAGTCCAGTGAGAAATATTTTAAAGGTTAACACACAAAAAACCGGTCCATTTCATGTAATTTCAGAAGCAGTTAAAAGTGCAGGACTAGGAAATGAATTCGATCAATCAACTGTTGCGGAAGCAGATGAAGCTGACAGAGTGGTTGATTTGTCCGAGCAACTGGAAACAAATTCAAAGCGACATAACTTCTTTAAAAATGTTGCATCCCGAATTGAAAACCTCATGAACACCTTCGTCTATGTAATTAATTAATCTGTGAAAGTTTGCCGCATGTTCTTTATAGGAAAATATTCAAAGGGCTATAATTTTGTAAAACAGAAACAGCCAATATTCCAAACTACACGAACACCTTCATATATATAAGCAATTACTCTGGGAAAGTGTTAAGAAAAGTGTATGAGAAGCTGCACAAGTTGTTTCCTATATATATTCTATTTATGAAACAATAATCTAATAATTATCTATATACCAGCAGATGGTAGCTTAAAGCAAACGGAGTAAAAGTACCTTAATGCTAATTCTGCTTTACTTTCAATTTGCTTTAATAAGTGACTATCCGTCTTCAAAACTAGAAACAGGCTTACGGCTGCAGTGTGGAGGCCGCACGGCAAATCCCAAAGTTTTACAGGCCGTAGAGGTCGCCGCAGTATTATAACGTGGAAGTATAAAAATAAGTTCATTTCTACGATGGCCGTAGAAACCGACATGCCGTAGAGCGGTTCTGCGACTGCCGTACGGCCACCCTGCGGCCGCCGGGAATCAATGGTTAATTTTACAATTGGGCATTTGCACTTTTGTTCATATGTGTCTAATGATATAAAAGTGGGTTTGGGTGTTCTTATGAGACATAATGCTGTCCATATATGGCCTTTGAGTTCTCGGTGTAGTTGGACTGATATGAGTTATGTGCACATATAGCAAGCCAATGTGTGTAGCAGAAGTACATGTAGCATCTACGGCCATCGTGCGGTCGCCGTGGGTTTTATTAGAAATCGCGGTCGCTGCAGAGGCTCCGTACGGCTTCCGAACGGAGACGCACTGCCGCAAGTTTTTAACCCCAAAACATCAAATCTCGCCTTGCGGCGGCCGCAGCAAATATGAGCACAACATACGGCGGTCGTAGGAAATCTACGGCGGCCCGGGAAATTGCTACTCGCCGTAGAAATAATAATCCGTGCGACTGCCGTACGGCCGCCGCAGCAAATGAGAGCTAGGCATAAACGATACATTTTTCCAATCCATTTTTGTCACTGCAACAGAAATCAATTAATTGACTTCAGGAGGTAACACATACACCTTCTGTTGGTAACGTATACACGTAAATGCGACTTCAGGAGGGCACATACAGTCATAAACCCTTCAGGGTACTGTGATTGATTCAAAGTTGTATACATTATTGTGAAAAATAAGTTGAAAAATTATGGAAAAATGAAGCTATTAATAAACATACATCATGTCTGAGATGGGGTTCCCGAATATTTGTAAATATAGTGGATCATTCCAATGTTTTTGTTCGATAATCGCCCGGTAATATTCATTTAAGAGTGACAAATTGACGTCTTTGCTTGATAAACATACTTGTTTTCCATAAATAATACAAGAAATGGTATGTAAACAGTTTATTCACGAACCTATACTGTAATTTGCAATGAAATAATTCAATTGATAATGTGTGTCTATAGACACAAGTGGTTAATGCGAATGTCAGCGTATAAAAATCTTACACAAATGGGTGTGTTTACATGGATTGTAGGTGCGAAACATATACGGGACTTCTGTGCGAAACTGGTCTTCGTGATACCTCGTTGGCCCCCTGTGATGACCAAACCCTCAAAAATCTCCTGGGAAGGCTGAGGGACCATCCCCAGCGTCTCGAAAAAGCGCCGAAGGCTTCATCAATACCCCAGATTGAAGCTTCTGCTCAACTATAGCTACTGCCTTTTCAGCCTGCATGATTATTAATGAAAAAAAAACAAGAAAACCCAAATAAATCCAAACACGGCGAATCTACAAATACAAAAAACAAACCAGTTTAGAGTCTTATTCAGGTTATGCACAGTGGACAATGATACTCTGGCATTTTCAATGCATCTTGCGAACTGATATTCACGCATACACTGTGAAACCACTCGGCCAATCATTGTTTTGAATCATGAATTCATGATTATAAGGTTACAGGTACAGGTTATAAGGTACAGTAAAGTTCTTGGGAACTATCAACCCCAGTGTTACGGTCAGAGGGATTCAATGATTGAGCGTTGCTCTGAAACCTCTTCAAAAAGCTAGGGATGTTCCTGTCTTTACAAATTTCATCTTATGATGGCATGTGATTATTGTACGATGGAACTTGATTCTGTACAAATAACTTGAAAATTTAAGAAACTTCTATACCTGGGTCTTTCCACTTTGGCTGCATTTTTTTTAGCTCACCTGGCACGAAGTGCCAAGGTGAGCTATTGTGATCGCCCTTTGTCCGTCGTCGTCAATCTTCTTCTTGGAAACCACTGGGCCAATTTCTTCAAAACTTCATAGGATTGTTCCTTGTAGTGTACTCTCTCAGATTTCTTAAAATATAGGTGATCCAATTGAAATTGTGGTTGCCATGGCAACCAATTGAAAAAACTTTAAAAATCTTGTCAAAAACTACTGGTCCGACCGCTAGTGGGTGGGGCAGATTTTCCTTATATGGCTATATAGTGAAAACTTTAAAAATCTTCTTGTCTGAAACCACTTGTCCGATTTGAAAGTAATTTCGCACAAATGATCCATGGGTGACCCTCTACCAGATTTCTTAAATAATTTTGATATCTAAAAAAACATGGCCGCCAGTGGGTGAGGCATGTTTTCCTTATGATACTGTATAGTGAAAACTTTAAAAATCTTCTTCTGTGAAACTACTGGTCCAAATTGAAAATAATTTCACATGAATGATCCATTGGTGTGACTCTACCAGATTTCTTAAAATAATTTTGATATCTAAAAAAACATGGCCGCCAGTGGGTGGAGCACGTTTTCCTTATGATACTGTATAGTGAAAACTTTAAAAATCTTCTTCGGTGAAACTACTGGTCCAAATTGAAAATAATTTTACACAAATGATCCGTTGGTGACCCTCTACTAGATTTCTTAAAATTATTTTGATATCTTGAAAAAACATGGCCGCCAGTGGGTGGAGCACGTTTTTCTTATGATACTGTATAGTAAAAACTTAAAGCCACTATATTACTCCCACATAAACAGAATCAAACATTTTTCTTACATGAAATTTATGTCACTATCGTAAGCGTTCCATATAAAACGAAGTAATACTTGGTGATATTTGAAGCAATATTGCTAACAAACAGTGAAATTTGTGGAAACAAGTAATCAAGTTTGTTTATTTTTGAATAGCGACGAAAATTTACGGACATACTCGGTAAAGCTCATTTGCATAATTCTATACAACAAGTCGAGTGCTTTACAACCAAAGAGAGACAACTCCTTTAAGTTTGGCCGTTAAACTGATCTAATGTATACACATTGTCGCGGCCGAATCAATCACGTGACCTTTATGCGATCGATCGAGAGTTCTCGGAACCAGCCCGTAATCTTATTTGTAAACAAACCCGCTTATATTGTAAACCACCACGATAAGAATTCGACACATTTAGGTAGGATTCTTTACGAAGTGGGTGCATATGTCGGGCTTCTTACACTCGATTTCACTTAGTTTTAATACATAGAAAATGCACACATATAAGAAATTGCGCGTTTTAAACACCAATTTGAGCGGGATTGTGCCTTTAAAAAATCTTCTTCTGTGAAACAACTGGTCCAAATTGAAAATAATTTTACACAAATGATCCATTGATGACTCTCTACCAGATTTCTTAAAATAATTTTGTCATCTTTAAAACATGGCCCCCAGTGGATGGGACAAATTTTCCTTATATTTCTGTATAGAAAATCTTTAAAAATCTTTTTCTCTGAAACTCTTGGTCAGTTTTAAGAATATTTTTACACAAGTAATGATGGTTACCCTTTGCTCTTCCTAGTTCAAACAACATGGCTTTAAAAGAGGAAATTTAATCATTACTGGTCCATTACCATGGCCGTAGACATGGGTACCAGGTGAGCGATTTAGGGCCGCATGCGGCTCTTGTTACCTTTTCCTTTCGTCCCTGAACGCAATACGTACACCAAGTCACCGACCACATACATCTAATACAAGGTCCGAAAATCATAATCTCGCTTCATAATTTTCTGCGACGTCTCCAATTTTTGCCTTGCCGTGGTATGTGCCTGACTAATAGATCTTTCCAATCTGGTTATATAGTCAACAAGATCAACATTTGTTAAGTGGCAAACATTTCTTGTACGATTCACATTTATAAATAACGCTTCCTGTATATCCAAGTCCACAATGATAATTTTGTAGGTTTTGGGTTGTAGTGCGCTCATATATATCTTTTATTACTGGGCAAAAGTGATTTCCTTGCAGTTGATAGTGAGTGTTTGTTGGTGTGATGCCAAGGCCAAAAAATCGGAACATCAAGGAGATTTTTTCAAAGTTGTTCCCAAATCTGACTTTGGTGACTTTTGTACGAAACATTGAACTGCATCTAACAGTTCTGTTAAACCGTTCTACTTGTCCATTTTCAGAAGGCCTATACGGAGTGGCCCTTGCTAAATATGAATTTTTGTGATTCCACATAATTGCCTGAAATGGTTACTTTCAAAACTTCGACCTCTACATGGAAAACTTAATATCATGTCACTTTTGTTTGTGACGCTTGTTCAAGATTTGTCTCATTAAACTTCAGTCAAGAAACACTTGACTACTGGCAATTGTGGCTCAGCTAAAACATTGATGGATAAAGGTAGTTTTGTTTATACATGGATTGTAAAACACCGGCAGTGCGTAGCCCCGTCTGAAACATATTCCTTTGCACCAATATGTGATTAGTTAGGCGTATGACTAGCCCTAGTAAATGAAACAAAGTTTAACAGGTCCGCATGCTCTAGCTGTCGTCTAACTCAGCTCTTTGCAGTGTCCGAGAATAATACCGCCGTTCCCAAACTCGGGCTGGGTGCCTCACCCTTGTCCACTATGAAGGGATCGTAAGATAAGATTCTCAAAAAAATATTTGATCGGAATGAGACGCTAAGTAATCTGTGTTTTCTCTGGATCAAGGCTGTTTTACACTCGGCTAATGGTTAAACTTATTCATGAGTAGAAAAAGTAATGTAGATGTGCAAAACTGAGCTGGCCCTTGAGGCCTAGATCATTAATATTTGACATGTAGCTTTGCCTTATGGTCCTCTACCAAGATTGTTCAAATTACGACCCCGGGTCACAATTGGCCACGCCCTGGGGCTTATCAGCTTTACATAGACTTATATATGAAAACTCTTAAAAATCTTCTTCTCTGAAACCGTAAGTCCCAGACCATTTATATTTGACATGTAGCTTTGCCTTATGGTCCTCTACCAAGATTGTTCAAATTATGACCCCCAGGGTAGAAAACGGCCTTGCTACGGGGCTTATCAGTTTAACATAGAAATCCTTAAAAATCCTCAGAATTTGTGGTTCAATTAGTGCAACAATGTTGTTGTTACACATCTTTACACGACATTGAAGCAGAATGCTATCAAGCTGATTGTTGGAAAGTGAAGCAAAATGTAGAAAGAGAGTCATTTGAATGGCTTCTTGAATTAATAATAATAATAATAATAATAATAAAGACTTTATTTCAAGAGGGTAACACAATTAGTATAGACAGCAAACTAATCTCCCTTGTGGCCCTCAAATTACATGGTTCTTCCCGTCAATAGTGACTTCTGCCTTTAATGTTTGTTTCTGCGAGCTTGTAAGCATCTTTCTGCTACATACATGACATTCTGTTGTTACATGGTGGTCATTGTATGTCAGTGGCACATTGCAAACTAATATACACAATCAACTGTACGTGAAAAATCCAAAATAGCCTGCCCAAGCCAATCTCATTGATGCTTCTAAGTTCTATGCATTCTATATACATATATATAAGCTTTTATTTCACTTCAACTGGTTCAAGTGGTCCAAAAACACAATTTTCCTCTTACAACCGCTTGATTGTCAGTTGAATAAATGTTTTGTAAAAAACTTGAATATCAGTGCTTGTTTCCTTATTTTCTCCAATATCTAACTTACACTCTTATATCAAGATCTTGTCCTGCCCAGTCAGTTTCTACGGTACAATGTCCTCAGGTGAGTGAAATGTGTTTCTTAACTCAACGGATGAATGTTCAGAAGAGCTTATGTTGTTACCAAGTCGTTGGTGTTACCGTTGCCATTCACTACTTCTATGCCCTTTCACCTACATGTTTCCTACTTGCAGCTCTAAGCATTCGTGAAATGATACAGTACCGCTAGACAAAGTCGTTCCACAGTTAACATGCTGAAGAGCTGTCTGAACTTCATCAATATCTATACTTAACAAAAATAGAAACTTTACATACTTTAAAGCCGGTTTGAGCGATGTTTAATGACGTTTCATAACATATACGTACATTTCATAATGGAGTTATCGATAAAGACCATACAGAGCCACACTTTCGCTAATTTGTACCGCGCACAACGTAGCACGCTTTCCACTTCCGTTTTTTAACTCTGACGGCGAATTGACCTAGTCAGGTTTATTTCAAGTTTATTTAATGCAACAGACACACGCAGGCTTGAGCCAAACACCGAAAAAACAAAATTGTAAACACCTGCGTTTCAAAACTGAGATGTCACAGCTTTCTGAAAATAACAGAAATCAGGCCATTTGGCATGCTTACGGCGGGTGCGTCAGCAACTGATGCTGGGGGTCATTTTGGAGGCATACGATAGAAAATTCATATCCTAACTACTCGTTACAGAGTTACGGGTAGGTCAAGGATCGACTGAGATCGTTGACGTCACATAGAGACGACCGCACTCTTACGTTAACGTATCGACGTAACTGTTCAATCCCAGCAGCGGTTACTGCTCGGCGGTTTGGGATCGCTGCCGAGACAATCAGGAATAGTCTGAAGCAATGCCACGGTCCTATCCGTACCCGTAGACCGCATTCAGGGCAGATCTTAACTGCACTTACAAAGCCCAGAATAACGTCAACGTCATGCAATGGCCTGCGGTATCAACATATTTGAAACCAATAGAGTGTGTAAAGGGTAAAGTTGGCGACGGATGCGGAACAAATTCCAGATTTACACGACCAACAACCTCAGAAATGCTTGATTACGAAAATGGCATGGCATCCAAGATGACGTCATTAGACGATGTATCAGAGACGGAGTGTTGCTTGCCTGAGGCGCGACGGTGAACATCCGCACTACTGAACTGTCTTTATGCAAAAAGTCATTTAAAATAAAACCGTAAAATGAATAAAACACATTTTGCGTACATGTTCACATCTCTGATAATTTTGAAATCGACCCCTATGCATTTTGACGTTAAATCACGACGTGGCTTTTGGATTTTTTTCATCACCATTGTCGAAAACTTACAGACATTGATCCAAAGTTTCGAAAAACACTAAGCTTTCTGCAAAATTGTGTTTGTAGACAGAATTATACACATTTGAATCCAATGTAAAGTTTCTATTTTTGCTGAGTATATATCCGAAACAGAATTCTTCTGGGCTCATACATTGACTCCAAGAAGCGGCTGACCTGCTTGTTAGATCGATTACATCAATGTTTGGGGCATCACTTATTTTGCTGTCACTGACACGTTCAAAGAAATGGTCTTTGCTTTGGACGTCATTCTCTGAATCAATAGAATCTTTCTGAGAACATATCTTTATAACACTCATACAAGCAGAATGAGGAATGAAAAATTGTATGTATACATGAAGTATCACGTGAAGATTTCAATTACTACTTCTGTATGGGTCTTGACAGGTCTGTTCCGCTTGGCTGTGATTAACAAACGAAATAGAAATGCCTGAACAAGCCTATATATATTGGTCTACACTGTGCGCTGGGCTACGACAGGAGACAATATACAGGAATGGGTTAAAATGATGCCAATCTTCAGCCTGGCCTAATGTCGTGGATTCTGGTGAGGTCACTCTCGCCTCGGCCTTGAGAGGTGATTTGTTCGCTAACGAGAACTGTTCTGGAGAAAATATAAACCAGGTATGATGATAATGTAAACCAATTAACCTCTATAGTGATGCATATACATATACAGATCATATCCCATTACCCCATAAATATGCCTTATTACGCGTTTAATTTATTCCCCAACTGAAGAAAATAATTCCAATTTATACAGTAATAAATACAAATCATAATGATGGTAGCTTAAAGCAGGTTGAAAGTAATGATGCTGGCGACAAAGGCTGGCTCACATGATTCCTTGAGATCGACATGATCCCGCAGGCTGATTGCATATGGCGATGCCACCTCATTGTCATGTTTCCATATCTTCTCTGGGTGTATTTTCTGGAGTATCTTGTTCAGCCTCTTCTGGCTCTTGTTGTACCGCCGATCATGCATAGGGAAAATGCTTCCGAACAGGACACTCTGAACCCCTTGGCGCAGACATTCATCATACACCCTGACTATGGCATACATGAGTTGATGGTTGTTCAGGGTAGCTATGTCATTTTCCCCCATCTGTATGAAGATGGCATCAAATCTATCTAGGCGCTGTTGTTTCAGAAGGTGGAGTAGCCTATCAGCCGCCAAACCGCCGGTGCCAAAAGCCTCGCCAGACCATGGTAATCTAGCTGCCTCCCCTCTCTCTCTTCTCCATCTCACGCAGAGTCTTCTGACGTAGCTGTGGCCAAATATGCTGCGATGTGGTCCTTCTGTGTTCTGCCTTTGAAACGTCTCCTTGAATGCATGAGGAATGAAAGATTGCATGTATACATGAAGTATCACGTGAAGATATCAATTACTACTTCTGTATGGGTCTTGACAGGTCTGTTCCGCTTGACTGTGATTAACAAACTAACTAGAAATGCCACAATAAGCCTATATATATTGGTCTACACTGTGCTGGTCTATGACGGGAGACAATATACAGTAATGGGTTAAAATGACGCCAATCTTCAGCCTGTCTTAATGACATGGATTCTGGTGAGGTCACTCTCGCCCTCAGCCTCGAGTTAGATTTGTTCGCTAACGAGAATTGTTCTGGAGAATTGTCCTGCAAAGTCACTGTCTGCAAACAAACACATAACTTATATACTTACACAAATAAAATCAGAGTTATAAATCAGGTATGATGATAATGTAAACCAATTAACCTCTATAGTGATGCATATACATATACAGATCATATCCCATTACCCCATAAATATGCCTTATTACGCGTTTAATTTATTCCCCAACTGAAAAAATAGTTCCAATTTATACAGTAATAAATATAAATTATAAGAAATATTTTCAATATTCTAGCAGATGGTAGCTTAAAGCAGGTTGAAAGTAAAGCAGAATGTACCTTAAGGTGCATTCTGCTTGACTTTTAACCTGCTTTAAGTGGTAACATTTCTTCAGAACTAGAAACAGGCTATTGGGTAATTGGTTAAACAAATAGTGTGTATGTTTGACGAGTACACTTGTCCCCTTCTGTATCATTTTGTTTAAAACCTTTACCACCTAGCATTGTAGGACTTGTACGCTCTCTGTGCTAGGGCGTGTTCGATTATCAGTCTGGAATTGACGGAATCGAAATCGAATGGTCCGGAATTCAATTCCAGAACTGTTCTATCAATTCTGCCCGAGGAGGTGGTGTGAGCAGATGTGATGTATCACCATGGTTCCCGGCACAATTTACGAACGCTTCGACAGCAAAGTTGTAATAAGTAGGGAACCAGACTACCATATTTGCAAGGGTTCAATTCCGTTTTTATTTGATTTACTAATTCCATGGAATCGTTCCAAACAGTTCTGGAACTGATAATCGAACACGCCCCTAGATACTACTAAGATTGGGTATTCAACCCAAACTCATTTGCTGTGGGGTATCGGTTGTCCTACCGATACCTTGCTTAGAGGACTGAAGTAAGAACGATCCATAAACTTTTTTTTTTTTTTTTTTTTTTTTTTTATATTTTTTTTATATTTTATTCAAGAATATTACAATCACATATGTATATACACTCATCTTCAGAGATAAATTTCACATACACAATATTTATATATATACTGTAATGTAATTTAAGAAAGTCACAACCTCATGTGTACAGTATGTATGTACATTCATATCAATATTTATAGCAATATACATGTATATATATATATATTGTCGTTGAAACTTTGAATGCTGATCAATGTTTGTGTTTGATATATTCAAGAAAGTGGTATTTTCCAAAAAATTATAAACTTAATCCCGGCCCTTATTCTTATGTTGGTTGGAGGGATATTGTGCATAAATTACCAATCTTTCATCCGTCTCTTTGAAATTTGATCTTCATTGGCTGACGGCATTGAAAAAATCCTTGAAATAGTTTGATCGTCTTTTTGTCTTGGTAGTCTTTTAAACTCGGCGATTGACACAATGGTATCTCAGTACATGCAGTAGGTGTATGAATAAACTTGAACCCTTTGAACCCTAGTCCCGCATATTGGCGTCCTTTGCAAACAGTGTACATTTGAATAGTACACTTGTCCTATGCAAACAGTGAAGACCCAGATCAGAGGGCTCCTAGGAGCCCTCTGATCAGGGTCTTCACTGTTTGTAAGTAATGCCAAAATTTACAAAAACAGCTCTTAAAAGCCAGAAATGGACTAGACAAAAATCGAAACTGGAATTGTTCATTTAAAGTTTCAGGAAGGAAAGAGTTAACTGAAAGAACTATTATATTGTCATTTTACACACATGAAGGGTGACTCTTGACACATTGGAAATTACTCAATCAGCAGCATTTCCAGGGCTGGCTGTTTTTGCTTATTTCTTTAAATTATTTGTAAGTAATATTCATGCATGTTGCATGAAACCATTTGTTACCCATTCCACCCATCTCATGCCAATCCTTCCTTTTTCTTCCAACATTTTTGGCATAGATCGTCCTCTTTTTCCCTGACTGAAAATCTTTGATGTATAATATCATTTTTATCTCGGTACATGGAGTAGGTGTATGAATAAACTGTAACTATTATTTATTCACATCAAGGGCGAATCTTGACACATTGGTAAAGCCTCAAAATCAGCAGCATTTCCAGGGCTTGCTGTTCTGACAGATGTGTCTAAATAATGTGTTGGAAATGCGCATGCAAGTTGCATGATACCATTTATTGCACAACTCACACTCAACCCATCTCATCCCAATCCTGCCTTTTTTGTAACATTTCTGGCATAGATCAATCTCCTTTTCTCTGACTGTGCCAATATCTGAAAACAAAATAAGGGTTATTTGAGAACTGGTATAACTTCTATTTAATTAGTAGTTGAATCGATTATAGGTTTGAAATTTTTCACTTTTGATATATGATATCATTTTTATCTGAGTACATATAGGTGTATGAATAAACATTATCTGAATGAACTGTAACTATTATACTAGCATTTTATGCACATCAAGGGTGACCCAATCTTTATCAAACTTTTATTCCAATTAGGATATTTTGATCTTCTTTTTGTCTTGGTAGGCTTTTAATCCATTGGTAGGCCTTCTTTTTATCTTATTTAGATCATTCAGATAGCCCATCCACCTGTCAAATTTAGAGACATGGCTATAATAATAAGCAAATGCCTGATGTTTTTGTTTGTTTTCTTATATTTTCTACATCTATATTTTCGAAATTTGGCAGAAGTCTCTTTGGGCTACCTTTTGTATATGTAGTAAAACGTTTTTTCCATCCAATTCATGCCATGCTGAATGCTGCATAGATTTATAGCAGCAGACTACATGTCTTTCTTGATGGGCAAATTAAGATTGATGTTGGAAACTGTGATGGGTAATTCACTAATTATACCCCCACTAGATGGCGGGGGCTTTAATAAAGGAACCATCCAAAAACTCAAAAAAAAATTAAACTTAATCCCCTTATTCTTATGTTGGTTTGAGGAATATTGTGCATGACTTACCAATCTTTCATTTGTCTCTTGAAATTTGATCTTCATTGGCTGACGGCATTGAAAAAATCCTTGGTGTAGATTCTTGGTCTCTTTGTCTTGGAAGACTTCTGATCCATTTTATGGTGGGCCGTTTTTATCTTATTAAGATCATTAAGATAGCCCATCCACCAGTCAAGTTTTGAGCCATGGCTGAACAAATGCTTTATATTTTTAATTTGTTTTCTAATTTTTTCTACATCTATATTTTCGACATTTGGCAGACGTCTCTTTGGGCTACCTTTTGTGTAATTAGTAAAACGGTTTTTCCATCCAATTCATGCCATGCTGAATGCTGCATAGATTTATAGCAGCAGACTACATGGCTTTCTTGATGGACAAATTAAGATTGATGTTGGAAACTGTGATGAGTAATTTTTTTTAAATGAGGTGACATCCATGATTTGACATCCAGTAGCCCAAACAGTTCCTGCACCTTTGGTAAATGATTTTTAAGACCTGGAAGAGTTTCTGCATCAGATTTTCGAAATTTGGCAGAAGTCTCTTTGGGCTACCTTTTGTGTAATTAGTAAAAACGGGTTTTCCATCTAATTCTGGCCATGCTGAATGTTGCATAAATTTATAGCAGCAGACTACATGGTTTCCTTGATGGACAAATTTAGAATGATGTTGGAAACTGTGATGGGAAATTCACTAATTATACCCCACTAGATGGTGGGGGCTATATAAGAATTGTTGGTCCATCCGTCCCAAAATTGTCTGGAGCATAATTCAATACCATATTATCTACCATTTGCAAATAACATTATATCACTTGTATCTGATTCCAAATATTGGCAATAATACACACACGACTTTACGATTTTACCCATAGAAGGAGCTAAATAATAATAATAATAATAATAATAAAGACTTTATTTCAAGAGGGTAACACAATTAGTATAGACAGCAAACTAATCTCCCTTGTGGCCCTCAAAAGAATGTACAATACATTGTGTATTTACAAAAATGCACAAAGAACAAAATATTTACAAAGTATTTCAATAATAATAATTATGGCTAGTAATAATTCTTTCAATACCATGGACCTGTTTGAAATATAATCATAGCATTTGCAAACAGTGTAGACCCAGATCAGAGGGAGCCCACTGATCAGGGTCTACATTGCCTGCTTATTAAGACCAGTATTTTTAAACTACCCAGAATTTCAAATAGACTGGTTCATGTTCTGGTAATTAAAAATATCCATAATGGGTAACCCACAAGAGTTACTTGGTGTTGAAAGAGTTAAATTTACACAATTAAATATATACAAAATATAAGACAGTGATTACTGATTAACCCTTTGCCCCATTAGCACATTTAATTTGTTCCTCCACAAAACAAAAATGAACATGTACATTAAGAAATGTTTTCTAGATTCTAGGGTATGGTAGCTTAAAGATGAAAGTAAAGCAGAATGTGCCTTAAGGTGCATTCTGCTTTACTTTAACCATCTTTAAGTGGTAACTTGTCTGCAAAACTAGAAACAGTATATGGGGTATGTGGGTAAAAACCATAATGAAAAGTTAAGTAATGACATTCAGTCACCACCCTTCATCCACAGAATACAACTTTTATGGAAGGCTTCTATGGATGTGGCAGCCTTTATATTTTGCGGTAGACAGTTCCAAATTATTGGACCTGTGTATGCTAGGCTATTTCTGAAGAGTTCTGTTTTTGGTTGGGGTAATATGAAATTATTTGAAGTTGTAGACCGCAAAACTGGAACTGTTTCATTACCTAAGTCTCTTCTTTTAAATAAATCATTGATGTAAAAAGGACATGCATATTTAGAAACTTTGTACATAAATTTAGCTTTGCGCAGGAAGATTCGTTCATGAATTGGCAGTATATGAAAATCATCCATGGACTGTTTTATGTCATCATACTCATAGTCAAGAATAACTTTGCAGGCTCTTTTTTGTAGTCTTTCAATTTTATCAAGACAGTTTTTTGAACAGCTAGACCAAATTATATTACAATAATCAATATGTGGCTGGATGTAACTCTTATAAATGAACTTATGAACTAGGAGTAGTAGTAATGCATTACTGTTGTCCCTTGGTCCTCAGCAGGCTATCCCAGTTTAGCGTTCTGTGTTCCCTTCGTCAGGGGTGAGACGTTGTCTGGCGGTCTTTATACATTGTCTCACCCATGGTTACTGTGCAATGTATTTCTGACTACCATAATGTTTCAGGAGCAGGTTTTTATGGCTTGATGCCCTTCCTAACACCAACTCTGACACTTCAAGCAGTCCAAGATTTCTGTTTTTGGTGATGTGGCTGGTGGGTAGTGGATTACCTCTTACGCCCTTTGCCCCAGTACCGAGCAGTGCTACACGATAAAGCGCCATGCCGGACATCTGGCATCCCATGAAACCCATGAGAGGTACTATTTTAAGGGATAGCTCCCTGGGAAACTGTCTGGGTACCAGAGTGTGTCCACACGCCGATGGGTCATGCATACCCTAATAACATCTGAAAAGCTGAAAACAATATGTGCAGACACTTCAGATTTGGCCTTTTTTGGTCAAATTTCTCCATTGTTAGCTTGTCGGACTGTGTCCAAGAGCTTATGTTGTCACCCAGTTGTTGGCGTCGGCGTTCCCGTTCCTGTACCCATTCGCGTACAGTTTTAGATGTGAACAGTGGTACACATTAGAAAGTACTCTCCTGCTGGATGGATTCTGTAGTTTGACTCGGTCCTTGGTCAATGAATAGGGTCCTACGAGCCTTCTTGATATATGCCTATTCAGGGCTCCAGATAAGGGGAGTGTTTCAAAAATTAAAATCTTTTATTTTTGCATTAAACCCTATGGTGTTACCATTCATTAGAATCGTCTCTTTGAGACGAATATAATGAGTAGTAACAGCATAGGATTTGATGATGAAAATAAGTGAGAAAATGGATTTCTGCAGTTTACTCCCTCTTATCTGGAGCCCTCGTTAGAAAGTACTCTCCTGCTGGATGGATTCTGTAGTTTGACTCGGCCCTTGGTCAATGTTTGAATAACTGAATAGGGTCCTACGTGCCTTCTGGTTATGTGCCTATTGTCATAACTGTTTCTTTTTGGGCTATTGGGCCTTTGAAATGTTTCATCCACAATTTCATTGATCACTTTCCTCTGATCATCCATGTTTTAGCCCTATCCTAGTGAATCAAATATTCTAGAACATTTAACTAGAGTTACTTAATATCCCGCTGCCCTTTTATCCCAGGGATAAAATATTCTATTGACTTTTCATTCATGATTTGGCTTAAATTACTCCAGGACTAACAATTCCAACAAAAGAATTCATGGATGGATTTCTATGTGGTTGAAAATAACACAATCCTAGGGTTTGAGTTCATCTTTTAACCCTTAGCCTGCCACTCACGACTATAGCTCCATATGCAAACAGCTTGGATCCGGATGAGACGCCGAGTAACTCGGCGTCTCATCCGGATCCAAGCTGTTTGACACTCGTACAACATTTTCAGCAATTTTGAGCAACTTTGAAGCACTTTGAAACTTGAAGCAGACGAGAAATATAGCAGACGACAATTTATTTGGCGGGCTAAGGGTTAATCGATCAATAATAAATGAAGGTCTGAAAACAAGGAAATACAATATTATAGTCTATTTCTAAATAAATACTATAGATGTTTAAGCTAAATGGCATCGCAGTGAAATACAAGGTGCCGTGGATAAAGTTAAACAGAAGTAGTTATGTTACCTACCAGCTGGTTGTAGTATAAAGAGATTTTAAGTTAATTAAAGTATAAAGTAAATCTATTAGAATGTCCTGTCGTCTTCGATAGTTTAGCCAGAATGAATTTAGAGGGAAAGAAGGGTTATGTTTATGGGTTTATGTTGGTGGTGGTGATACTGGCGCAATTGTTTTTGTAATCCTCTTGGGATGAGTGGGGTCAAGCTCAACCTTGGAACGTTGGGTTTGGTCTCCAGAGCAGTACTCCATTCCTATCAGCGTCAGAAGTCATGGAACATAGGAGTACTGCTTTGGCTCTTTCACTGGCACAACTGACAAATTATTGGCCTTTGAGTGAACTCTTTTACACCTGAATATTGCAAAAAATAAGTTTTATGTACATGTTGTCCAATTACACCATAGAACGGTAGTACACTTTCACTTAGAATGCAAGTATTACAGTAGAGAATCTGTTATTCTTTCCCAATAAACGCGTTTACGCTAAAACTATTATTTGCAGTGCAAACAGTTTGAAGCCAGATCAGACGCCGGGTAACCCGGCGTCTGATCAGGCTCCAAACTGTTTGCCACCAAGATAAACAAGAATTATCAGAATTGTCCAAAAGTTGTTCTTTTGTAGGTTTTAGTGCTTTGCATTTGCGTTTAAACGGGAAAGAATAACAGATTCCCCACTGTACCATATAATTAGTTCTCAATGTTGTACTATATTGATAACTACAATCTATACTGAGCAAAAATAGAAACGTCCCACCCTATTACAGGGACATTTTCTTGAAAGTTATAAGGTTGATGGTAGTAAAACCTATACAGAAAATGAAGTTCATTCATTTTTGAATCCATATCAGTTGACCTCATATTGCTGAGAAAAAAACTTTTCGAGTGATGTAGTGAAGAAGTTGGTAGGGGTCAAAATAAAAAATCTGAATAAATGTTTGTTTTTAGCTCACCTGAGCTAGCTCAGGGTGAGCTATTGCAATCCTTGATTGTCCGTCGTCCGTCGTCCGGGCGTCAACAATTTTAGTGTTTACACTCTAGAGGCCACAATATTTATCCAATCTTTCTCAAACTTGCTCAGATGGTATATTGCCATAAGAGTTCGGATGAGTTCGATTATGGTTGAAATCGGACAAATAGGTCATGAGTTATCTACCTTTGAACTGCTGAAAATGCCATATTTAACAGTGTTTACACTCTAGAGGCCACAGTATTTATCCAATTTTTCTAAAACTTGCCCAGATTGTATATGACCATAAGAGTTTGGATGAGTTTGATTATGGTTGAAATCAGACAAATAGATCAAGAGTTATTTACCTTTGAATTGCTGAAAATGCCATATTTAACAGTGTTTACACTCTAGAGGCCACAATTTTTATCCAATCTATCTCAAACCTGCTCAGATTGTAAATGACTATAAGAGTTCAAATGAGTTTGATTATGGTTGAAATCAGACTTATAGGTTGAGCGTTATCTACCTTTGAATTGCTGAAAATGCCATATTTAACGATGTTTACACTCTAGAGGTAAAAAAAATTATCCAATCTTCCTCAAACTTACTCGATTGTATATTGCCATAAGACTTTGGATGAGTTCAATTATGGTTGTAATCTGATCAATAGATCAAAAGTGATCTACCTTTGAATTGCTGAAAATGATATTTAACAGTGTTTACACTCTAGAGGCCACAATATTTATCCAAGTTCTCTCAAACTTGCCCAGATTGTATATGACCATAAGAGTACGAAAAAGGGTGATTATGGTTGGAATTGGACAAATAGATCAAGAGATATCTACCTTTGAATTGCTGAAAATGCCATATTTTACAGCGTTTACACTCTTGCAACTACAGTTTTCAATGGATTTTGATTATACTTGTACACAAAGGATGTAGCTATACATTCTGGAAGGAGTGCAATTATTGTTGAAATGTAATCATTGTGGCAACAGTTACCTGCCCTTGATATACTTTGAAATGCTAGAAAAAGGCTTCATTTCAGTATTGTTTAGGCACTAGTTATCTGCCTTTGATGTACTCTACTATACTACAATAGGTCGACAAACTCAAATGGATTTAGAATAAAACGGGTGAAATTCAAAGGTAAAGCTATCAGGCTTCATTACAAATGGTGAGCGATATCAGGGCCTTCAGGCCCTCTTGTTTTAAAAATGTTTAGTTGATTACTGAATTCTCATAAAAAGTCCCAAATTTTATTCAGTAAGATTAATATCGTGTACGGCCACCGTTTGCACCAATATACACTTCATTTCTACAGCGTAACGTAACGTTTAATGAGAACGTCAGACATTCACTCTTGCTGTGAGGTCTGTGTCAAATATTGAATGCTGAATCTTAAATGTAATCAATTTGCGTAGTCTACCATCTGAATTGTTAAGTATGAATCAAGATAAAAAGAACTTGGTACCAGCCAGTTTGCTTCAATTTCAAATGACGTCGTGACGACAGATAATTTAGCCCACGGTGACGTGTCGTCCAAATTTGACCGGATTATGGGCGTCATGCTCTGATTGGTTTAGCCGTTCCATTGGCTGGAAAATGATGTAGCCGTAGTGATCAGTTCTGACGGCTACAAATTTCATCTGATCTTCCTGAAACTTGATGACAATGTTGGTCTTGAAGAAATCTAGGTCGTTGGTTTTGACCGGACATGACAAATATTAAAAAATTACAGTTTTCTGAGTCTTTCTGCTGACGTCCAACTAAAATGTGCTGAAAATTGTTATTGTTGTTCCTGTTAAAGTCTCTACCCGATCTTGTCATCTTGGTCCACTTGTTTATCCTAAGGGATCTTAATAAATTATTTACCTTATATTGTCCAGTCTTAGGTTAATGGCATCAATGAAGTGGTTGAACAGTCTGGTCACTGTTTGTTTACTGATCCCATGTTGATCTGCCACCTCTGAGAAAGTCTCCCTTGCCCAGGAAATGTTATCGAAACAGCACCTATAGAATGAATATAAGTTCAGTTGCATGATATTGAAAGGTACAATGATACATACAGTCAAACGTCGATATCTCGAAGTCGGTTATGTCGAACATACCCTTATTTCAAAGTTAAAACGTGGCTAAGCCACGTTTTAACTTTGAAATATGGCTATGTTCGACTTAACCAAGCATGAAATAATGCAGTTCATATGTCGAATTATCGGACAGTTCGAGTTAAACAAGTTCGAGATATCGAAGTTTGACTGTATGTGTTTACCAAACACAATAAAGAATAAAGGTGTAGCCGTGTTGAGTTAAATTTGTGTAAGCGGTCCGGATAGCTCATACGAGAGAGCACTTGCCCTGTAAGCTAGGTGTCCCAAGTTCAAGTGTTGATCTGGTTGCATATTTTTTCACCATGTTACATAGTGAAGTGCTTATTTCTCCTAAACAAGCTGCTTTTTAACTCGGGGCATAAAATCAATGAAATATGCACAGCAAGAATGTTCACTTCCTGAGATGATTTAGCACAGTGCACGAAAGAAACAGTTTCCATCACCAATGATCTTATTGACTTTCTTTGATTCATCCAGTTCACTTGTATGGAAGTTAATTGGGCCGCTTGATGATGGTTACTTCTGCCTTTTCAAATAATTTGATGTTGGTTTTTCTTGATGGGGGTACCATCTGTTTCTGTTTTGGTGGGTTTATGTCTGTTATAACCACCTCCTTTGATTCTTTAATCTTTGCGGTGTTTTTCCAAGGCTCAGTCTTTTTGCCAGTCCTTTAGACTTACGGCATTTCTTAAGCTGCTAGATGTTGTGGGTTTCAAACAAAATTAACTTTTGTCTGTTGCATTTACTTTATTTCCACTATAAATCACTGGCTCATACTTTTGCTCCTCAGTAGTTTGACATCTTCAATAGTGACGAGTCTTTGAGACTTTGGTTCCTCAAATCTGAACTGTAGTTGCCTAGCCGGCACACAGACTTTGGCTGCTGAGGTCACCTTTATGTCGTAACATCCTGGTTTTCTTGTGTTTACCATCTTAGTGATGTTTGATAAGTTCACTGCACTCCTGAAAAAAGAAAGAAAGTAGTTGTGATTTTGTTTCAATATGACCTTTTGGTTTTGTAGATAGCAAAAGAAGTCTTTATCTTGACAGCACTCTTCTTGGGTCATCATCCCCCAAGGCATTGAAGCTGGGCACTTTATCTCCAGCAGTGCAGTGTGAACAATACACTAAATTTGACTAAACCATCAGGACTTGTTGCCAAAAATGGTGCTTTCCTTGAAACTACATGACTGTACAAGCCCACTCTCTTTGACCTTCAAACCTGCAGTATGCTCTGGTTGCATATGTTTCACATACATGTACATTCATTCTTTACTTGTTCTAGCTTTTCATGCTTTTTTCCATATTCAGTGTACACACTTGAAAATTCTAAATACAGTGAAACCCCTCTAAACCAGACATGTGTGGGAACAACAAAACGTTCCGGTTTAGAGGAGTTTCCAGTTTAGAGGGGTTTTAACCCATTACCAAATAGCTTGTTTTCTAGTATTTAATAAAGCTGACCACTTAAATCAGGTTGAAAGTAAAGCAGAATGCGCCTTAAGGTGCATTCTGCTTTACTTTCAACCTGCTTTAAGCTATCACATGCTAAAATGTATCAGCTAGTTTATTCAGTGTATAAATAAACCAAAGACGTTAAAAGGGGTACTAATGGTGTTATGGGTAAAAATAAATAAGAATTGGAAACGGGACCAAAACTCTTGTCCGGTTTAGAGAGAATTCCCGTATTAAGAGGTTCCGGTTTGGAGGGGTTCCACTGTACATGTTTTTCAAAAGTCGATCATGTAGTGTGTCATCTTTTCTCTTACAAGTATGATGATGTAAGCCTCTCATATCTGGGGCCCGTTTCATAAAACTACAACAAAAACGTCCGTAAGTCAACATTTCATGTACATTTAATTTCTGATTTCTCTATCTAATTCTGTCTTGTGACATCTCTTTGGAATCGTCTTTTAAAGATGATTCCAAAGAAATGTTACAAGACAGGATTAGATGGAGAAATAAATAATAATTGAGACATTTATCTGACATACAACATTTGTCGTACAAATTTTTATGAAACTGGGCCCCTGACTTGTTTCCAATCCCTGGAATTTTGTCCAGGTGTTAAAGTCTCAGTTTGTTGAATTTGTTCTTCAGTTTAGTTCAAGGAGTCTCTAAACACTTGTCCACAATCATCACTCTGAAGATCAATAGAATCCATAAACATATGTTTTATATCATTATACCCCCACCAAATAATGGTGGGGGCTATATAGGAAACGGCTTGTCCATCCTTTGCATTTCTTCTTGAAAACCGTTTATGATACAATCTTCAAACTTGGTATACATTATCAGTGTTATGTGGGGACACTCATTGACAGGTTTCATAACTCTATGAACTTATTTTGACAGAATTATTCTTCTTTTTAACTTTATTTTTTTGTCTCCTGAGACATTTTTCTTGCAACATGCCATTTTTAGCTCACCTGAGCCAAGGTGAGCTATTGGGATGGCCCTGTGTCCGGCGTCGTGCGTTGTCGTTAACAATTGCTTCAAATGACATCTCCTCCTATACCGCTTGACAGAATTCAATCAAACTTTACAGAAATGTTCCTTGGGTCAAGCTCTTTCAAATTTGTTCAAAGAATTAAAAACAATGCAGAACTCTGGTTGCCATGGCAACCAAAGTGAAAAAATAAGGAAATCTTAAAAAATCTTCTTGTCAAAAACTGCAAGGGCCAGAGCTTAGATATTTGGCACATAGCATCGCCTACAGGTCCTCTATCAAGTTTGTTCAAATTATGCCCCTGTGGTCAAAATTGGCCCCGCCCGGGGGGTCACAGTTTTACATAAAGTTATATTGTGAAATTTTCAAACGTCTTCTTCTCTGAAACTAATGTGGCCAGAGCTTTGATATCTGGGTCACATTAGCTAAAAAAAATAATTTTTCAATGAAAAGTCTTCCTGTCTGAAACCATCCATTTACAAAATATTTGACAGCACAATTAAATTACAAGTTCATCAGCAAGATTTTTGAAATTATGTCTCTGGGGTAAAATATGATCCCATCCCAGGGGTCATGTTACCCATGTGCTTGTTTTTAGCTCACCTGAGCTAGCTCAGGGTGAGCTTTTGCAATACTTGAATGTCCGTCGTCCGTCGTTCGTCGTCAACAATTTTAGTGTTTACACTCTAGAGGCCACAATTTTTATCAAATCTATCTCAAACTTGCTCAGATTGAATATAACCATAAGAGTTCGGATGAGTTTGATTATGGTTGAAATCTGATCAATAGGTCAAGAGTTATCTACCTTTGAATTGCTGAAAATGTCATATATAACAGTGTTTACACTCTAGAGGCCACAATTTTTATCCAATCTATCTCAAACATGCTCAGATTGTATATAACCATAAGAGTTCAAATCAGTTTGATTTTGGTTGAAATCAGACTAATAGGTTGAGAGTTATCTACCTTTGAAATGCTGAAATTGTCATATTTAAGGGTGCTTACTCTCCAGGGGTCACACTTTTTATCCAATCTATCTCAAACTTGCTCAGATTGTATATGACCATAAGAGTACGATTGAGTTCGATTATGATTGAAATCGAACTACCGGTAATAGGTTGAGAGTTATCTACCTTTGAATTGCTGAAAATGTCATATTTAAGGGTGTTTACACTCTAGAGGCCACAATTTTTATCTCGTCTTTTTCAAACTTGCTCAGATTGTATATGACCATAAGAGTTCAAATAAGTGTGATTATGGTTGAAATCGGACCTATAGGTCAAGAGTTGTCTGCCCTTGAATTGCTGAAAATGCCATATCGAACAGCGTTTACACTTTTTACAGTTTTGAATGGATTTTGATTTTACTTGCACACAAAGTATATACCTATAAATTCTCAAAGGAGTGCAATTATTGTTGAAATCTAATCATTGTAGCAATAGTTATCTGCCCTTGATATACTTTGAAATGCTAGAAAAGGCTTTATTTCAGTATTGTTTAGGCTCTAGTTATCTGCCCTTGATCTACTCTACCATACTAGAATTATGAGGTTGTATTCCAAAATTGTTTACATGCTATACTACAAATTTGAATGGATTTTAATTAAAACTGATGAAACAGTAAGATATAAAGCTATCAAGCTTCAGTACAACAGGTGAGCGATATCAGGCCCTCTTGTTCCAGGGGTGAGCGTTATTTAGGCCCGCATGGGCCTCTTGTTATATTGTCAAGGATAAGCGTTTATTGAACGCGCATTCTTGTTATAAATGTCTTTTCTGCTACTTCTGAAGGCTCTCTAGTTCAGAGGGACTTGCTCATCACCAATACAGAATTGTTCAGTCTCCAACCTAACAGAGCACACCTACATACATACATAGCTAAGAAGGACGTCCGAAACGACATAAAACTTTTTGATACACATTTTCATTATAATTCAGGTACTGTGGCTTTATTTGAAGGAATTTGATGAAATAAAAGGTAGATATTGATAAATTATTTCCCGAGGTTACCACAAGAGAATATCAGCGATCTAGTCTAATTTAGCGTCAGTTTAAGTCGATAGTTAAGACTAGGTGTTGGATTGCGTTGTATACCTTGTATCTATAATAGATCTAGATGTATGTATCAAGTACCTGTGCATGATGCCTTTTCATGCTTTTACTGTGCCTTATTCAAGTGGCAAAGAAATAAATCTGGCTGATCATAGATCCATAAAGCAGGCTGAAAGTAAAGTAGAAAGCTCCTATAGGAGCTTTCTGCTTAACTTTCACCCTGCTTTAAGCGTCTTTCTGTTATTGAAACTGGAAACAGAATACAAACTAATGGAGGAAAGGGGTAGCTCAATTTTGAGTGTAATTATGTAGTTATATATAAATAAACATATTATGTTTATACAATGTACATGTATGTATAATGATAAATGTAAAGTTCCATAAATAAAATTATAAACAATCACATGATGAGTTTGTTTTTAAAAACTTTTCCTCAGTCCATTGATGGACTCCCCCCCCCCCCCCCCCCCTCCACCCCAATTGTCTCAATAGTGTGAGAATTTAACTGTCAAAGCATGCATCACAAGCTATACCGATCTCAGTTTACGTGGTGAGATCCAGATTATACTCGTGCTCTAGTGATTTTCAATGGTTATTTCTAACCAAACTATCAGATATAAAGGTCGGGTCTCACATGAGAAGCTCCAATGGTTCTTTGCTACCTAGATATCCACAAGACCCATGCTTTTTGCAAGGAAATTGTCTGGTAAGGCGTTATGATGGAAAGGTCGTCAGGAGATGTCTTTAACCCATTACCTCTTAGCCTATTTCTAGCTTTGAAAACAGGTGACCACTTAAGCAGGTTGAAAGTAAAGCAGAATGCGCCTTAAGGCTCATTCTGCTTTACTGTCAGCCTGCTTTAAGCTACCATCTGATAGGGTAAAGAAAAGTTTTCTTCTGACTCATATTCATGACTACAAATTGGAACTATTTTCTTCCAAGGAGGAAAATATTAAAGGCGTTAAAAGCGTATTTATGGGGTAATGGGTTAAGAGGTTTAGTTTACCTCCCCCAATCAATGTAAAACAACCGTTAATAATTTAATGGGAGTTTAACAAGTGGATAAAACCCCCAACTCTTTCATAACCATGGACCCGTTTAAAATATACTTATTACATTTGAAAACAGTGTAGACCCTATAGGATCCCTCTGTTCTGGGTCTACACTGTTTGCTAATACCAAGATTTATTAAACTACCGAGTATAACATGTAGACTGGTTTCAGTTTTGGTAACTAAAAAGATCCATGAGAGAACCTAATAACCCACAAAATAAACCAAGTGCTGAAAGAGTTAAGACTTGATTGATTGTTGTGGTTAACCCATTAGCCCATAGCCTATTTCTAAAATTCAAGATAGTTGACAGAATGCGCCTTAACCCTTTGAACCCTAGTCCCGCATATTGGCGTCCTTTTCAAACAGTGTACATATGAATAGTACACTTGTCCTGTGCAAGCAGTGAAGGCCCAGATCAGAGGGCTCCGAAAGCCCTCTGATCAGAGTCTTCACTGTTTGTCATAATGCCAAACATTGACAAAAACAACACTTAAAAAGTCAGAAATGGGCTAGACTTAAATGGAAACTGGCATTGTCTATTCAAAGTTTCAGGGAGGAAAGAGTTAAGGCGCATTGTGATTTACTTTCAGTCTGCTTTAAGCTACCATCTACTAGAAAATAAAAAATATTTCTTATGATAAATATTCATAATTGAATAATTTTGAACTATTTTCTTCAGTGAAGAAATACATTAGAGGAGCAAAAAGGTGTATTTATGGGGTAATGGGTTAACCCACTCTATGCATAATGCTTCAAATTGACTATTTCACTTTTGAAAAAGAGTTAGAAACAGTGCAGACCCTGATCAGAGGGACCCTTATAGGGCCCTCTGACCTGAAGGTCTGCACTGCTTGTCATTTTGCAATATTGCAATCCTAAATAGTAAACAAGACTGCGCGTTCAATAAACACTTATGCCCCCGGTGGCATCCTTGACAAAATATTATGAACCTTTTCTAAGTCCAAATTAGGTCAAGGTCAAGGTAAAACTGAGCTTGGGTATTATTGGCGAGTTGGTAATGGTCCAAGGCAATAACTGTATAAGTATTGAAGCATTATAGTAAACAGTGTTGATGCTAGACAAAACGGTAAAATCTAGTTAACCAAGAATAAGACTATTTAAAATATTCCAAGTACAAATTAGGACAAGGTCAAGGTCAAAATCAAAGTTTGGTGGTATTGGTGGATAGGGAATGGTCCAAGGCAACAACTGTATAAGTATCCAAGCATTTGGGTAAGCTGTGTTGATCTACTTAACCTTTTTACGGACAGACACACGCACAGACGGATGGACAGGACGATTACTATATGCCTCCGCATCTATCGATGCCGGGGGCATAAAAATTAACTCCTTTCAAGGAGCAAGTGAATGTTTTAACCCATTACCCCATAAATCTGCCTTTTAACGCCTTTAGGCACATTCTGCTTTACTTTCTACCTGCTTTAAGTGGTCACCTGTCTTCAAAAATAGAAACAGGCTATGGGGTAATGGGTTAAGTTACACGGATGACTGCTCTAAGTGCAGAACAGAGATAAAACACAAAGCTATTGTACTTTTGTCCTGCATTCAGCTGCTACTTGTTTATATGCCCCAAAAAGCAAGGCTTTGATGGTATATAGTAATCGACTGTAGGTGTGTGGGGGGATAGGGATACCAAATTTGGTGCATAATTACATCTTGGGATGGTGGAGAGTTGCATATATACCATTTTTAGGTAACTGTAACCTTGACCTCTATTTTACATAAAAACATGTCCAGAACATATCTCTAATTATACCGTAAAGCAGCTAGGGATACCAAATTTGAAATGACAGAGTATCAAATACTAATTTAAGGTCATGGGCCTTGACCTTTTACCTAATTTTGTAGAAAAAGCTTGGAATTTATCTTGCCATGATTCTTTAAAGTCGATGTATGCACATTTTTAACGCCCCATAACAAGGCATATAGTAATCGCATTGTCTGACTGCCTGTTCATCCGTCAGAATGTCTCGAGTTGAGGTTTCAAAAACTGTGTTTAGGTTTTGAAAAATGCTTATACCGGTAGCTCATAATTATGTCCCTTGACATTTTGTTTTCATATTTTGTTATGCCTGTTTGTATAGACAAGACCTTTCCATACATGCAAAAAGTTTTGTGACCTTAAACTTAAGGCCTCAAGTTTTGATTTCTAAATATAGGTTACACGGGATGTGGTCCAGTGGAAGCACACTCGACTGCGGTACCAGGGGTCATGAGTTCAATTACCCACCAGACCAAGTCCTAAGGATGAAACTTTACAAACCAAGATTCGATGCATCAGTGCATCCAAAGGAAGCAGGGAAATCTTGAGATAGTAAGAGCAGGACATGTGCCCATTGTCGTTTTCCGTCCGCTGTGAACAATTTCTTCACACAACTTCCCCTCCTACACTACTGGATGGATTTTAACCAAACTTGGCAGGAATGATCCTTGTATGGTCATCAAATAGTTCAGGTACGTTGCATACCTAGGTCACAGGAGCTAAAAGTTGATTGTTTCAATTAAAACTTAAAAAATCTTCTTATACCACAAAGCATCATCTACAGGTACTCTATTGTTCAAGTTATGTACCTGGGATAAAAAAAAAAAAGCAACACCCTGCTCCAGGGTCGTAACTTTACACATACTGTATAGAAAAATGTTCAAACATCTTTTTCTCTGAAACTAATATGGCCAGAGCTTTGATATTTTGCTAGGTGACACTTCTAGAAGCCCTTAACCAATATTGTTGAAATGGTTCAAGTCCTAACTATAGGAGCTAAAAATAGATTTTTTCAATGAAAAATCCGAAAATCCATCCATAAGTTTAGGATATGTTTAAAGAAATTGTTGACGATGGACAGACGACAGACACAGCAAGATCAAAATAGCTCACCTTGGCACTTTGTACAAGGTGAGCTAAAAACAGAATGTGCTTTAAGGCGCAATCTGCTTTACTTTCAACTTGCTTTAAGTGGTCACCTGTCTTCAAAACTAAAAACAGTCTAGTGGGTAAGATAAAGTTCAATTTCAGATTATGACATAAGCAATATTGAAACGAGTGTCGCAACAGTTTGGATCCTGATCAGACGCCGAATTAAGCAACTTCTGATAAGGATCCAAACTGTTTGCTAAGGTGACTTTGGTGTGGAAAAGTTTAACCTATTACCCAATAGCTTATTTATAGTTTTAAGAAAGATAATCACTTAAAGCAGGTTGAAAGTAAAGCAAAACGTGCCTTAAGGTGAATTTTGCTTTACTTTCAATCTGCGTTAAGTTATTATCTGCTAGAATATGGAAAATATTACTTATGATACATATGCATGACTTTATAAAAGGGAACTATTTTCTCCAGTGGGGGAATACGGTAAACTTATAGTTGTAAAAAAGCATATATATGGGGGAAATTCGGAATGGGTTAACCCTTCCCCCATAGAAGCGCCTTTTAGCGCATTCAGTTTATTCTTGCCCTGAAGAAAACAGTTCCAATTTATACATTCATAAATATGTATCATACAAAATATTTTCTATATTCTAGGAGATGATAGCTTAAAGCAGGCTGAAAGTAAAGCAGAATGCGCTTAAATCGCATTCTGCTTTACTTTCAACCTGCTTTAAGTGGACACCTATATTCAATACTAGAGATATGCTATGTGGGAAAGGGTTAAACAAGTGAAAGGCTTGCTGAAATCATAAAATACTGGATTGCCTGATTACACAAATAATTTATTTACAGAAAAATGTAAACTTATTATAAAGTGATAGTTACAAAAACTTAATTAGGATAAATATCTCACCACATGATGAAGATGGTCCACTTTGATTAGATGTTATAAAAAATAAAATGTCCCTGAAGATTTCAACAACTAATTCAACAACTTCATTCTGAGTACAATGTAATACTTATTGTTCTCACCAATAAAATGACTCTGCATGCATCCCTTCTAGATTCAAACCACTGGCAATGTTATCACAAACGGGTATTATTATATAAGTGTTTTCTTCTGACTTGGCCGAGTCATTTTTAGATTGGAAAATTCATACTTGATAATTTCCGTACAGCCAGTTAGGTATATGGAAAACTGTGTTTATTGTGCGTACAATGTAATGTACAGTCGAGAAGGCATTATTATTTCCCGTTTAAACGCAATACCCAAAACTTTATATTTTTTTTAAAAAAATTCTATCTTTTTAATCTGAGTGGCAAACAGGTTTGAGCCTGATCAGATGCCGGGTTATCCGGCGTCTGATCTTCACCAACCTGTTTGCAATGAAAATAATAGTTTTAGTGTAAATGCCTTTATTGGGAAAGAATAACATATCAGTAAAATTAGTGCAGCGGTCTCAGGCTGCACGAGAATCATACTTATCGTGAACAAATATGTATCCCATTTTACTCCGTTACCTATTTACCATTATAAACTATTCTGTTCTAAAAATAACTCGGACAGGTCATAAAAATCGGATAAAACTGAAAAGCCACTCTTGAACAACAACTCTGTATTGAAGAATAATCTTCAACTCATTGCATACTGGGTAATTTTTACGTTTGCTACAATTGTCATCTAGATCGATTACCGTTTTAAAAATAAATTTCTTTTCAAACCTGGGTCAGCGTTAAATAGTTTGGATCCTGATGCGATGTCACATTACGCTACATAAGGATCCAAACTGTTTTTAAAGGTTATCGTGGTTCACTGTTTGCAAAGGGTTATCGTGGTTCATCACCAAGATTAAAGGCTTGAGTGGTTGCTTAATCCTTTACTCCATAGCCTGTTTCTAGTATTAAAGACAAGTGACTACTTAAAGGAGGTTTAAAGTAAAGTAGAATGTGCCTTGCTTTAATTTCAGCTTGCTTTAAGTTCATAAAGAGTTTGAGTTGAGTGTAAGATTGTTCTCAAGCATTGGATTGGTCAGATTTGAGCAAAAACTCAAATCTGACCAACCAAATGCTTGAAAACATTCTCAGACTCAACTCAAATGCTATATTGTAACCTTGGGGTCTGTCTCAAATAAGAAACAGGCTATAGGGTAAAGAGTTAATATCATTAACTCTTTCAACACTAAGTAACTCTTGTTGGTTATTAGGTTACCTTGTGGATCTTTTTAATTTCCTATACATGGACCAGTTTACTTGGAATTCTGGGTGGAATTCTGGTTATTTTAATAAATTCTGCTTTAAATCAGCAAACAATGTAGACCCTGATCAGAGGGCTCCAATAGGAGCCCTCTGATCTGGGTCTACACTGTTTGCAAATATAATAAGTATATTTTCAACAAGTCCATGATGCTGAAAGGGTATGCTATAGTAATCTATCTTTTATCGTCTTGCTTTTCTGTCCCAGATTTGTTCACTACCAAATAAAGGGAATTAACTTTGCAGTGTTTTTGACATATTCCTTGAATGCAGGGTTATCTCCCCATCTCTTGAGCTGCTGTCTCTCCTGGAGGGGTATACCACTGACCCGGGTCAGGAGGAATATGGTGAATAAAGGGGAGATAACCGTCGCCCAATCTGTTGGCTTCGTAATCACTGATGACGACGACAGGAAAATACCAATCCACATACAGATTTCTCCGAAATAATTTGGATGCCTGGAAATGCTCCAAAGTCCAGAGTTTATAAACTGGCCCTGAAATTAAAGATTTAATTAACTCTTTGCATATTGGGTAATTGTTTCGTCTGCAACAATTGTTGTCTGCTACTGTTCTAACAAGAGAGATGGCTTTGTCTGTAAGACAAGTATGAAGCCCCCTGCGACAAAAATTTCAACTGACTAATTTTATAAAAAGAAATTTAAGCAGATCAAAATCCTGTTCACATGCAAATATGTAGTATGTGAAAACACTGTACCTAGTAATAAGGTTGTAGTTTGATAGCTGTAGGAGGAATTAGTTGGACAAAGTATGTACTGTATGTCGGTCGGACAGACGTACAGACAGGGTTATAACACATTACTGTATAACAGTAAAATAGAATATTCTACATCTTCATGCCAGGTGAGCTTTTAGGATGGCTGAATGTCTGTCGTCTGTCCCTCCGTCCATTCACAATTGTTTCCTTAACACTCTAGTGGCTACAAATTTCACCAAATCTTCATGAAACTTGATGACAATGTTTGTCTTGATTAAATCTAGGTCTAGTTCAAATGTGGTTTGTCGGATCAAAAACTAGGTCACTAGGTCAAATAATAGAAAAACCTTGTTAACACTCTAGAAGCTACATTTCTCATTAGATCTTAATGAAACTTTGTCAAAATGATTGCCCAAATAATATCTAGGTAAAGATTGAATGTTGGTCATGTCCAATCAAATACTAGGTCACTAGGTTAAATCATAGAAAAACCTTAACACTCTAGAGACTACAAATCTCATTGGATTTTAAGGCAAATTTGTAAGAATGTTTGCCTAATTGATATCGAGGTCAAATTAGAATATGAGTCATGTCGAATCAAAAACTAGGTCACTAGGTCAAATCATAGTAATACCTAGTAACACTCTAGAGGCTACAAATCTCATCCAATTTTCATGAAACTTATTCAAAATGGTTGGCTTATTGATATCTAGATCAAATTTGAATGTGGGTCATGTCTGGTTTAAAACAAGGTCACTATGTCAAATCTTAGAAAAACCTTGTTAACACTCTAGAGGCTGCAAATCTCATTGGATTTTAATGCATGTTTGTCAGAATGTTTATCCTACAATTCATATCTAGGTCAAGTTTGAATATGGGTCATGTCAGGTCTAAAACTAGGTCAAATCAAAGAAAAACAGTGTTAACCCTCTAAAGGCTACCAATCTCATTATATCTGATTGAAAAATTGTCAGAATGTTTGCCTACATCAAATCTAGGTCAAGATCAAATATGGAATGTGTCTGGTCAAAAACTAGGTCAAAGCATAGAAAAATCTTGTTAACTATCTCAATGTTGATAGTCAATCTGATCGTGCTAAAAACAAAAAACAAAAACATTTCACACTTACTGCATTGTCTGGATTACTCTTGAAGGCAGATTTCTGATGATCAGCAATGACCTCAAATAGGAAGCCAAGGCCCCAGAGTGCCCAGCCAGCGTAATCTCGGGTTGTCAGTGGTTTGTCCTCCTCTTTACTGTTCACCATAAGTAGCGGGGATATGGTTGCAAGTACCCAGAGACCTAAAATTGTAAATAATGGAATTATCTTAAAAAGATGTGTGTATGGGTAATGGGACCAGGGTTAAAACAGGCTGAAGGTAAAGCAGAAATTGAGAATGCACCTTAACCCTTTCCCACATAGCCTGTTTCTAGTATTGAATATAGGTGTCCACTTAAAGTAGGTTGAAAGTAAAGCAGAATACATCTTAAGGCACATTCAGCTTTACTATCAAAGTTCAAACTGCTTTAAGTGATCACCTGTCTTCAAAACTAGAACAGACTATGGGGTAATTGGTTTAACCCTTAGCCTGCCAGTCACGACTATAGCTCCATATGCAAACAGCTTGGATCCGAATGAGACGCCGAGTAACTCGGCGTCTCATCCGGATCCAAGCTGTTTGACACTCAGACAACATTTTCAGCAATTTTGAGCAACTTTGAAGCACTTTGAAACTTGAAGCAGACGAGAAATATAGCAGACAACAATTTATTTGGCGGGCTAAGGGTTAATCTACCATCTGCTAGTAAAAGGATTTTTTTCTAATGGTGCACATTCATGACTGTATAAATTTGATGTTTATTCTTCAGTGAAGGAATGATTTGAATGCATACAGTGAAGGAATAAACTTAATGTGCTAATGGGCCAGGGCTGCCATAAGTTGACATGAAAAATCCTAAGATTTCCAAATTTGCTTTTTTCAAGTGCGATTTTACGTATCGTACCTTTACCACATAGCCTTTCTAGCTTTGTTGACATGTGATTACTTAAAGCAGGCTGGAAGTAAAGCAGAATGCGCCTTAAGGCGCATTCTGCTTTACTTTCAGCCTGCTTTAAGCTACCATGTACCAGAAAAAAATTCCAAAGATTTAGGAAAAATCCGGAGAAATGGCAGCCCTGATGGGCGCTTCTATGGGGGAAAGGGTTAAAGTGTGAAAGTTCAATCAAAACCCATTCAAACTGTAACTGCTAGAGTGTTAACACAGTTAAATATGGCATGTTATGTGAGTTTTTTTATCACTAGGTGGGTTGGTAAATATGCGTTGTGTGTGTGATATTCTCTCCTGTTCATCTATCTTATTATCAAAGTCTAGTATAGCTGGGTAGAGCAAGAGCAGATAACTCTGTAACAATATGGTCTGATTTCTCATACAATCTTTTCTTACCTAAGAACTTGGAACATTTGAACTTGCAAGTATCATAAAAATCCATAACTCTTGACCCATTGATCCAATTTCACCCATAATCTATATCCTTAAGTATTGACTCACCTTGGATTGTCCAGTAGATCCAGAATAGCCCAGGTCGACCACGAACCTTGTCAAATCGGCTATCTTTTCCTTCTTTGAGAACTCTTGTGAATAGAAACAAGCCTAATCTGAAATAATAAATGTCACCATTTGAGACATTGTATCTAGACATGGGATATGCCCAAACCAAACTACCAAATAGTATAGTTGAAGTTCGATATTTCGAACTCGGTTAGGTCGAACGTACCCATATTTCAAAGTTAAAACGTGGCTAAGCCACGTTATAACTTTGAAAAACGGGTATGTTCGACTTAATCGAGCATGAAATAATGCAATTTATATGTCGACATATTGAACCAGTGACGGCCCTGATCAGTGGGATCCTGCAGGAGCCCTCTGATCAGGGACTTCTATGTTGGCATAGGACAAGTGTACTCTTCACATGTACACCTATAGTGAAGGACGCATATATGCGTCACTAGGACTCAATGAGTTAACCCATTATCCCATAGAGACACATTTTTGCACCTTTAAATATTCCTTCACTATAGAAAATAGTTAAATTTAATAAAGTCAAGAATATGTGCCATAAAAATATTTTCTATGTTCTAGAAGATTGAAGCCTAAAGCAGGTTGGAAGTAAAGCAGAATGTGCCTTAGCCACATATTAGACACATTCTGCATTACTTTAACCCTTTGAACCCTAGTCCCGCATATTGGCGTCCTTTGCAAACAGTGTACATGTAAATAACACACTTGTCCTATGCAAACGGTGAAGACCCAGATCAGAGGGCTCCTAGGAGCCCTCTGATCAGGGTCTTCACTGTTTGTCATAATGCCAAACATTGATAAAAACATCCCTTAAAAGTCAGAAATGGACTAGACTTAAATTGAAACAGGAATTGTCCATTTAAAACTTCAGGGAGGAAAGAGTTAAGCCTGCTTCAAGTGATCTCCTATCTTCAATGCTAGAAACATGCTATAGAGTAATGGGTTAATAAGAGTAGGAGTGAGAGAGATAGTTGAGATGCACATGAATTGCACTGACCTTCTATCTTCCTCCTACATGTCCTCACCAACTGAACCTAGTGGGCTCCAGATCATTGAGATGGTAACATCTTCGGTTTAAATTTACATGTAGTCATTTGTCATTTTTAGTTATTCTAAACTTTTATTAAGTCTTAAATTTATTTAACAGGCTTTATATTTCTGCTTTCAACAAATGTAAAGAACTTGAATGTGGAGATATTTGAATTTAAGCCACAGTTACACTAAGACTTTTTTTCTGAAAATGCAGAAAGCTCAGATTTTTATCAGGTGCAACAATTTTAGCTTATTATTCTCCATGTGCTTCTTCAATGAATGGTCATTTAACCCATTTCCCAATAGAAGCACCTTTTAGTGCATTTAATTTATTTCACAGCTTAAGAAAATAGTTCCAATTTATACAGCAATGAACATGAACCAAAAAATATATTTTCTATACCCTAACAGATGGTAGCTTAAAGCAGGATGAGTAAAGCAGAATCCTATTTGAGGTCAGTGCTGCTTTACTTTCAACCTGCTATAATTGCTCATTTGTCTTCAAAGCTAGAAACAGGCTATGGGGTAAGGGGTTAACCCATTACCCCATAAATTTGAATTAATTGCCTTTTAATTTACTCCTCTACTGAAGAAAATATAGTTTTGATACAGGTCATGAATATGCACTTAAATAAATATTTTATATATCCTAGCAGATGGTAGCTTAAAGCTGGCTAAAAGTAAACCAAAATGTGCCCAAAATGCGCATTCTGCTTTACTTTCCACCTGCTTTAACCCTTTGAACCCTAGTCCCACAAATAGGCGTTCTTTTCAAACAATGTACATGTGAATAGTACAATTGTCCTGTGCAAACAGTGAAGACCCAGATCAGAGGGCTTCGAAAGGGTCTTCACTGTTTGTCATAATGCCATACATAATTGACAAAAACAACCCTTAAAAGTAAGACATGGACTTGACTAAAATGGAAACTGGAATTGTCCATTTAAAGATTCAGGGAGGAAAGAGTTAAGTGGACAACTGTCTTCAAAACTAGAAACAAGATTATGGGATGAAGGGTTAGTACAACATTGTATGAATGTGCAGTTAAACCTTTCTATTACGACCACTAAATTGTGTAAATTATCAGGTGTTTAAAACAGGTGACTGCTTAAAGCAATGTGAGGGTAAAGGAGCTTATCTGTTTACTTTCACCTTGCTTGAAGTTGTCACCTGTCTGTTATGCAGTCAATTAGCCTTCTTTTGAGTGGTCGTAATAGAGAGGTTCTACTGTTCTTACATTCCTGAATTTCATAATTAGGACATCACCTTGCAGCCCATGTCATGACAAGCCCGGTCTGTACCTTCTGTCGTGTGTAGAATGTCTTTCCCCATTTCAAACTCTGATACGCCAGCAAAAAGAATGTCCCAGAACCTGAAAGTACCAATGGCCAATACATGTAGTGCATGAAGATTGTGCATGGAATTAGAAGCAGTGGGGATAACGTCCATTTTAAGGCAACACATAAACAAACTGAATCCTTGACTGCATCATAAGCCAATTCAGCATGTTGTTCTTAACTTCTGCAAACAAAGTGATGCATACACAATCATATTGTGACATAATCATGATAAGGCAAAGTGATCTACATGTACATTTTGCTTACCTGCCAAATCATAAAACTTCTCTGTTTTCAGCAAAGACGCCACTGCCCAGCATCCCCATTGTATCCCAAAGTCTAGAGTGGCTGCTTTTGTTACAGTGTTGCCCATGATGGCCGTAAAATCTATCATACTTTGTGAACCTTGAGCTGTTATCGCGGCCTGTATTTGCTGTGTCCTATATTTTGCCTTTGTACTTTCGGTTACGGATGAAAATAGAAGCGCTCCGATTTCCCCAAAAGTTTGGTCCGGTATAAGACGAGGACGCTTATGTCGGCTATTGGAGCGGACATCGGTAAATGAAATACATTGACTCGGATTCATTTTGCACAGATAGGGACATACGGTATCTAATACTATCTATACATGTCTAATATAAGGGCTGTCATTTCTACGAAATATTTTCCAAAATCTTCGGATTCTTCTTAATATGCCCGGACCGAAGGATATTTCCGAAATCTTCAGATTTCTGCTCTTTTCAAACAGGAATTTCATGCGTTTTTATCATGGAGGAAGTATACCCTCCATGGTTTTTATTGATATGGGTGTCAAGCATTTTAGTTCCAGGTCAGACGCCATGTTACTCGGATCTGATCTGGGTCTAAACTGTTTGCATACTTAAGTAAGTGGTATAGAGCCTCGCCGCGAAATGGTTAAAAGTACGATCCTAAAATCGCGCTTGAAATTTTTTTATATCTTTGGATGTTTATAAGCAAGTTATGGTAGCAAATTAAAAAACAAAACAAAAAAAACCCAACAAACAAACAAATAAAACTAAAGTATGGATCTTGTTTGGGCGCTTCGGTATTTTATTTATATTTTTAGAAATGTGCCTTGCTTTTAATAATGCGGATCAATAGTATCAATAATAATATTATTATACCAGATATATATTGCGCTCTTTTCACACAGGAGTTGTGCGTTCAAAGGCGCTTATGATATCAGATAGTAAGTTTGGTGCCATCAATTATGCGCGCACTTTCAAAGTGTGCCGCATACGTGTGACACGTGACTACTGTAATCATTTGATACTGAATTAAAGGTGTAAACCGTTGCTCTTTAACCTGTCGTTGTGACACTTTGTTACATTATTTTATTCAGGATAAACATAGCATGCATAATTGAATATTCACATATTTGACAGCATATTTAGGATTTGAATATACGAGCAGAAATATATGAATATTTTTTATGTTATCGATTGGAATTAAGTTGTTACATTAACACCTTCACTGCCTTACCCCTAGGTTTACTTGTTATTTGTCAACAGTTTTGATCCATTTTCACACCTGTGTCTAGTACGTCGTAGAATCCTATAATGCTTTTATTCGAGGGATGAGAAGATGCGCCGATACTATTAGCAATGATCTCGTTTGGCTATCTTGAACGCCTCTACGGAATCAGCATAGAAAACCAAGTATGCAACAACACAAGAGCACTTGTAGTTCCAAATAGCAAAACCCCTCAATATAAACCTCATTCTTTGTAGACACTATGATTCAGTGGAACAGACAGCATAGTGCATGCTGATTCCGTAGAGGCTTTTAAGACAGCCCTACGAGATCATCGTCAATAATATTGGCGTCACTTCTCACCGTCGTGTAAAAGCCTTAATAGGATTCTACGACGTATTAATTCAGATTCAGATGCACTATGTTGCCAGGCGCATATAGCTTCCTATTTACAAGCACACAGTTGAATCTACATGATTTTTAAACAACTTTAATTCGTTCTTTATGAGGCAGTACCCTCATGTAATTTTTTACCCTTCTCATAATACTAAATTACCTCTCCCAACTGAGACGGTTGAGACCGGCATGGTGACCATGATAGCGCAAGATAGTAGGTGACTCCAAGGCTCGCAGCTAGACAGCAGCGTGTTCAGTTACCACTGTTTGCTGTTTAGGTTAGCAGTTTGTGAAGCGTGCAAAGTATAGTAGAGCATTTTCCAAATAACCGCGTTTACGCTTAAACTATTATTTCCATTGCAAACAGTTTGGAGCCAGATCAGACGCCTGGTAACCCGGCGCCTGATCAGGCTCCAAACTGCTTGCACCCAGATTAAAACTGGTAGTCAGAATTGTCAAAAAACTGTCATTTTCTATATTGCACTGCAACGCGTTTGCGTTTTTAAAAACGGAAGAATAGCGTTTTCTCCACTGTATTTCAGACCGGTAGCCAACTCGCAATCGAGTTCAAACGACGGCCAACGATTTCCTTACTGAACTCAATACTGGTGTAGCATCCTTGTGTTCGATTTTTATCACGTCTCTTGCTGTTGTTAAGCTTTGGGCTCAGGGTTTAATGCCGCTGAATAAACTTCTAAAAACGCCAAATGGCGACTTGCTTAAGCAACTAAGCAAAACCAAGTTCTAATAAAAACTTTTTTGCTGGAGAAGGCACTATACTATCTGTTCCTGGACCCTTTGATTGTAGATCCAGAGTATTGCCTTGTCATCGCCAACGACAGGTCTGGACAACATACAGTTCTGGAAACGAAGCCAGGGCCTTTTTCGTAAATTTTATAGCCATTATTGGGCTATGTTCTCAATGGCAAAAACTATAAAAGTATCCTTTTTCTAGAAAAAAACCCCAACAAACAAACCCACAAACAAACACCAATTGAGTGAAGGATACTTTTTTTTTAGATATATTTGTAAAGTAGGGCACACTTCAGGGATCAGTCAAATCAGACACACTATACATCATGTGTCTATAGTGTTCCTGTTCAAATAAATTAGTACATGTACGTGTATTATATTGCGACGGAACCTCTTTTTAAAAAAAAAACCAACCCCTTGTTATGAATCCGAATGCCCAGTTTTTATTGTTTCCAATGTGTCTATGTCCCCTTTCCAAATGGTTGCTCCATACTCCATGAGAGATCTTTAAACAGATATGTATGTCGTTTTCTGCATTTTGTTCAGGAATGTTTCTAAAATTTCCAAGAGTGGCATTAGCCTTTTTGCATGGCCTACATTAATCTACAGCATTAACTGTACATACTTTTTGCGTACATTTATCTACAGCATTATGGATCTACGTACTTACAACGCACACTTTGAACATGTAATGTAAAATGTATAGTGTTATATGGTGATAATAGTCTCTTATAATTCTTTAAAGAATGGCATGGTTTACATGTTGTTATATGAAATGCGATACAATGTATATATGTGTATGAAATGTAGCCACGATGAGACTCCAATAAGGATTAAATCGCTTTAAAGGGAAATGGACAGCTTGGGTAAAGTCGGTCTTATTTTGTAGATTTTGTCTTACAAACAACATATGTCCAAACCCCGTTGCCGTTCGGATGCACATAAGCTTAAACAATAGATAATAATCCAGGTGAGCCCTCGTTAATGAGATATGAGGTCTCCATCTTTGCTTACTCGCTAGCGGAACTACTCGATCTGTATCCTATTTGTGACGTCATTTCTACCCTCGCATGTTGTCGGGTACTTTGGCTGCACAGGGTACATACAACTTAAGTCATTATTTCTCTGATAAAAGGCTTGGAAACTCTTAAGTGATTTTCGAAAATTACTAGCTCTAAACTAGTGATAAAAGTACAATTAGACTTAAAATGATAGATGTGAAATTTAGTAAACCCTTTCTTCCACGTTTTGTTTTAAGACGAAATAAATATTTCAACTAAACACACGATTCACGATTGGCATGCTGCATGACGCATTCTGATTGCAATTAGTCACTCTCTCGTGATAATTGCTGTCCTTACCAACGAACACAACCAACTAATCCAATAAGAGACACCAGAGTTATCAACAAGACCCATAAACCACCCGTCGAGGCAGACTTCCATTTGCGCTGTCTTGGTGCTCGCCGCACCCGGAAATGTGTGATAACAAGTGAATTCTTTACCTGTCCTGCCAAGGGGACGAACATTTGATGTCTTGCACACTTTGTTAATGACCCCTGTCAATATTTCAGTAGTATTCTTTAGAAAACTAAAGGCATTTAATCGCGAAGGGTGATGCAAAACTATTGCCAGTTTCAGACATTTCAAAGTATTTTTGTGAATTAAAATGTTATACCTTGATACCTTGATACCTCGTCTACAGGAAAAAGGCTGTTGCCTGTGGCTCCCGCTCTGGTCTTCTTGTTATAATACCTTGTGCATGCGTGGGGCGGGTGACATACTGACGGTTCTTCCAGAATAAGTCAAGTTTTGTCTTAAACTGGTTAAGATCTTTAGCACCAATCACCCAGTCTGGTAAGGCGTTCCAGTTGTTAACGACCCTCAGGCAGAAGGAATGCTTGCGGATATTTAGCCGTCCATGCTGTTTCCCTAGCTTCAGGTTGTGTCCTCTTGTCTTAGATGTATGAGACTGTGGCAGTAACTTTTCTTTGTCGATGTTGTCTTTCCCTGTTAATATCTTGTACACCTGTATCATGTCTCCTCTCTGTCTTCTGTAGTACAATGACGGTAGTTTGAGTTGTTCCAACCTTTCTTCATATGACAATTCACGTATATCTTTGCAAAGTTTTGTTGCCCGTCGTTGGACCTTCTCTACCTTGTCAATGTCTCCTGCAAACTGATGGATTCTAGGGGCATTTCCATATTCCAATAAGGGCCTAACCATGGTTGTAAAGAGTCTTTTGATAAGTATATTGTCCCTACTAACAAATGTACGTTTAATCAACCCCAAGGTTCGGTTTGCCTTATTTACTGCCTGATTCACATGCTGATGAAAAGTCAGTCTATTGTCGACATGTAGTCCAAGATCCTTTTCCACCTCCGTTTCTGCGAGCTGTCTGTAGTTACCGTCATCATCTCTCATTTGGTACACGTGGGCAGGGTTGTTATGACCTAAGTGCATAACACTGCACTTGCTGGTGTTGAATTTGAGCAGCCATTTGTCCGACCAGTCTGACAGTTTGTCGATGTTATCCTGCAGCTTAGCTCTGTCCTCAATAGTGGATGCCTTGCCGTAGACCTTGGTGTCATCGGCGAAGATGCGGGTTACGCTGGTAACCACGTCCGGGAGGTCGTTAATAAATATAACGAAAAGTATGGGTCCCAGCACACTACCTTGGGGGATGCCACTTGTAACTCTGGTCCAGTCAGATGTATGTCCATTGAGAGATACTCTCTGATATCTGTCACGTAGGAAGCTTGATATCCATGCTCCAACTTTCCCTTTTATGCCGTAACTGCGTATTTTGTTCGCGAGTCGTTCGTGTGGTACGGTATCAAACGCTTTCTTGAAATCCAAGTATATGGTGTCAAGAGGATCTCCCCGGTCCAGTGCCTCAGTCCACTCGTCAAGACATACCAGCAACTGGGTCATACAAGACCGTCCTGGTACAAACCCATGTTGTTCGTCACAGAATAAGTTGTTTACTGTCATGTGGGCCATTACTGCCTCCCTTATGATCGTCTCTAACACCTTGCAGAGGACGGACGTCAGACTAACAGGACGATAATTCCCTGGTGTGCTTCTGTCTCCCTTCTTAAAGATAGGTGTAACTTGTCCCTGCTTCCATTGTGATGGTAGTTCTTCCGACTCCACTGACTTTGTAAAGAGAATTTGTAGGGGTGCAGCAATGCAGGATGCTATTTCCTTTAGAACTCTTGGATGGAAACTGTCTGGGCCAGCCGACTTATTAACTTTCAATCTGTTAAGGTGTTTCATGATTGTTTCCTCTTCGATAACAATATCGTGTAGCTCATTCCCTTCAGATCTGTCGTCCAATTCTGGTACACTAGAGGGATCTTCATTTGTGAACACGCTACAAAAAAAGTCATTCAATAATCCTGCTTTAGCAGCGTTATCACTATGCACTGTACCACCACTGTCTTTCAGGTCACTTACACCACTCTTTACAGTTAATTTCGACTTGGTATATTTCCAGAAGGCTTTTGGGTTTGCCTTAATCTCACTCGAAAGTTCATTTTCAAAGTTTCGTCTGAGGTTCCTTGTGTGTGTGCGTAGCTTGTTCCTTGCTTTGCAGAATCTCTCATAGTCATAAGGGTCTGCAGACTCTGTATATGTGTGCCACGCTCTCTGCTTGGTTTTCCTAAGCCTCATGCCTTGCCTGTCCATGTACTCCTGGCGCTTCTTGCGTGGCCTTCCATCGACAGTGTGGGTAGGTATGTGGTCCTCCATCGCCTTCTCCAATATGCTGCTAAAGACATTCCATGCATCCTGAGTGCTCTTGCTGGCCATCTCGCTCTCCCAGTCGATTGTAGACAAAACCTCCTGCATTCCTATGTAGTCTCCTTTATCATATTTAAATTTCTTTGTTTTGCTTACAACTGTCTCTGCTTTGCAAGTGTACTCGAACATCAGGGTACAATGGTCACTGTTTCCAAGTGGGGCAAGGTAAGATAAGTTCTTGATAACATTTTCTTCACTTGTCAGTACTAAGTCTAAGAGAGATGGTCTCTGGTTGCCTCTGTATCTTGTAGGTCTGTCAACATGCTGAATGAGGAAGCAGTCCCTTAAACACTCTATGAACTGATCACTTTCAGAGTTCTCACTATCAGTCGCTGAAGGTATATCCCAATCGATGTTGGGATAATTAAAGTCTCCTAGTATTATCAAGTCATTTATGTTTCTGTCCGATACCAACCGAAGTAAGTTCTCTAAGTTCCTGTTATTTTCAATACTACTTGAGGGGCTACGATACACACATCCAACTACTATAGTCTTGTTGCTACAAATTTTCACTCTGGTCCACACAGATTCCTTGAATTCACATGAGCTATTACTGTCTTTGTCAATGTTAAAAGCCTCCACCCCAAACTGTTCACTAACGTATATACATATTCCACGCCCTTCACTGTCCAAATTATGGAATGGTGGGTGATATCCATCCAGCACTAACTCTGTCCCTTCCAATACTGCCTTACTGTTCTTCGGCTTCACTTCTGTTAGAGCTATAATGTCTGGCTTGTGCTCTTGTATACACTGTTCTATGTCCACCATCTTGGTGGTTATCACGTCCACATTACTGGTTAAAAACTTAAGTTCATTTTGTTTAAAACTATGTACACAAGAAGTTTTGTGCTTTTTACCTCGACTCCGCTGACCCTGAGGCACCGCCTCTGAATTGCACAGCCTTTTCCTTCCCTTGGACGACTCGACCCCTCCTGATAAAAACATCCTTTTCACCACTGGCTATTCTGTCTCTCAGCTCTTTCCTTAGGTTGTAATTCTCAGTTCTTTGCATCTTCGTGAGGTCTGGTGCAATAAACACATTCTTGAAACCCTCCTTATCCTTAAGGTCTTTAGCACTTCTCAGAATCTTTCTTTTCAATTCAACATTGCTCACTGTCACTTTCATCAGTCTCGACTTATTTGGGTCCTTCTTGCCAATTCGTACGCATCTTTCTATCATGTAATGAAAAAATCAAAATGCATGAGTGTTCATCTTGCATGAATATTCGCCTAGATAGCAACTGCACAAGAAAAAAGTATGTTCAACAATTTTCAATTGATTACCCGGTAAGTTCATTTTATTTTCACCCACTGTATTTCTTCTTTGTTGTACTGTACCACCGGCACGTAAGGGTTAAAATGATGTCACACAGGTAAACAAAATGGCGGCCTCCATGAAAGCTCGTTGTCCAAACATAAATTTGCTATAAAAGCATTATTTTGAATGTTTTTTAGGAAAACTTTTCAATTTTGGCATTTTGAATGCATAAAATACATGATTACAACTTGTTTTAAAGAAAGTTCATCTTCTATACCAAGCTAGAAGATGAACTTTCGTTTTAAAGCAAATTGTAATCATGCAGCTGTCCATTTTCCTTTAAAGATATTCTAGTTTATACATTTCTTGTTTAATCTGTGAACTTATTTTTGTTTTCGTTTTCGCTAGTGTGTTATCAAATGTCGCGTATGACCAATATTGTATCGCAGTGTCGTAAACCCCAAATAAACAACGAAATATGTAGTTTGAATAGCCATCCAAGTTGCCCGATCGTCGCAAGGATAGCCACAAATGACAAAAACTCAATTCGTAAAATTGTATTAACCACAACTGTAACCCGTTGTGTAGGGGAATACAAATTGTGACAGTGATATTGTGTATTGGATTTCGGTGTTTATTACACAGCAGATACCAGGTAAAAATTAGCATATGCCAATAATGAATAAAATATAACATAATGATTCCCCCATCTTTGATCACCTTCTATTTCATTTTAAATTTTTAAATTATACATTTGCTAAACGTTTTAAACTGGACATATATCGTTGAAGAATGTGAGGAATTTAAGAAAGTGGGTGGGGTAAATTAAAAGTTACGCTTGCTTGTTCTACGTCATTCGCTCATTTTATTATGAGAGATTATGAAAATAATTCATTTTTATTTCAAAAGTTCATTAGTTTTTTTGTTAATAAATTAAAATCAATGATTATGGCGCACCGGATTTGAGAACAATTCTTGTTAATTGACAAAGCCAAAGTTATCCTAAGGATTTTATTTTGAAATGCAACGAAAAGTATTCACAAAAATGTTTGATCCATCAGTTGAAATTATTATTATTATTATTGTTATTATTATCATCATCATCAACAGAAGATTAATGATTTAGTAAACTGATTTGGTAATCATGTCATGTGATTTTATTTATTTGTAGCTGTGGATTGGGTTTGAAGTTTAATGATGAGAGATTTGTGTAAGCCGCTATAAGTGGTCTGGTGGCTCAGTTGGTAGAGAATTCACCCTGTAAGTGAGGGGTCCTCGATTTGAGTCCCAGTCTGGCTACTGTGTGCAAATTTTCTGACGTTACATTATGATTATTTGGCGTTCAACTTAAATAACATGCTGTCACAGGATGTAACTTACAAAGTGTACAAGAAAGAAAACAATAAAAAGAAACTCGAGCATTTCATTTCAATTCCTCCACTGAAGAAAAGAGTTTCACTTTATACAAATTTCAATAAAAAATTATGCACCTTATAAATATTTTTTATATTCTAGCTGAGCAGATGGTAGCTATAAGCAGTCTCGACTGAGTCACTGTTTGACTGAAAGTAAAGCAGAATATGTGCCTTGAGGTGCATTCTGCTTTTATGTCAATCTGCTTTTAAGCGGTCATCTGTCCTCAAAACTAGAAACAGGGTATTAGGTAAAAGGTTAAGCTGAAAGCTTAATTCCAATATGATTACGAACAGTTCATGTATCATAATTTAATATATATGGTATAATCAGACATTGGACAAAAACAAGTTTTTTTTTTTTTACTTAGCGTTGTTACTTAGCGTTGTTTTCTGACACAAGTCCTGGTTGGTCCTCTTAGCTCACCAAGAGAGCTTAATATGACAATATCATCTAGTGGCCTACATTGGTGTTGCTGTTTGCGTTAGTAGTTTCAAGAAAGTGTTAGCAACTTCTATGCCCTTAACCCATTACCCCATAGTCTGTTTTTAGTTTTGAAGACTATTGACCACTTAAAGCAGGTTGAAAGTAAAGCAGAATGCGCCTAAAGGCGCATTCTGCTTTACTTTCAGTCTGCTTTAAGCTACCATCGGCTAGAATAAAGAAATTATTTCTAATGTTAAATATTCACAACTGTATAAATCTGAACTGTTTTCTTCAGGAGAGGGATATATTAGAGGCGTAAAAAGGCGTATTTATGGGGTAATGGGTTAAAGGCTTTGTCCTACAGCTTTAATATTTGCTTCACATATCATGGGACAAGACCTTTCCATCCATGTGAACATTTTAACTCCTGTGACCTTGACCTCAGCTTCTGGGATTAAGTTTGGAATCTTGTGTTTTAATTCAGAAAGGTGCTCACAACTTTTACACTCGTTGACCTACTTTGCAGCACACATACCTTCACAGGGGCCTTGAACAAAAAATGTATTCAAATCTATATATAGTATATACTAAGTAATGTCGGCGTGTTGCCGGAAACTACCGGGAAAAGCTGTATATATATATGATTTAAAAAAAATAGATGATGTATTAGGCTTTTTAAAAACAATTTTTTTTCCTTATACAATGCGCGACACGTTCACCATATCATCAGGCGCAATAATAATGTTCTGTGACGTCATGACATACTATATATAGATTTTAATACATTTTTCGTTCAAGGCCCCTTTGCATACCTTGGGATAAGATCTTTGCATCATGATCCATATATGAAAAGTTTTCAAGACTCAGGACTGTGACATTGACCTTGTCCTCAGTCTCTGCAATTAAAATTTTGAAATTGTGTGTGAAGATTTGAAAATTGATCACACTTGCTGTATCCTTTGACCTACATTGTTTATACTTGCAGCATACATACATGTACCTTTAAACAAAACATTTCCATCCATGTGAAAATTTTGACCTCTGACTGTGACCATTACCTTGACCTCAGTCTCTGGTTTTAAGCACAGGGACCCGGCACGATTGATTTTTGAGAGAAAAAATTGTCAAAAGGTATATATAGAGACAAGGGGTACAACTTATTGTTAGTATATTCTCACCCTATCTCGACAAAAGCGGTCATATCACGAATAATAATTGATGAAACGACACCCTTTTTGCATTTCTGTCTAGCTAATATAATACCCATCCATAAAAACATAACATGAAACCAACTGTAAGGATGCACTTTCAACAGTAATTGCATTTACTCACAGAAATCAACGACTTTTGGAAAACGGGACAGGTGTTCGTTCACTGCTAACACAGCATTGACCACTACTGTATGCTTGTTTAGGCGGTAATCGAGTGTTACAGTCATTGACAACTACTGTACGCTTGTTTAGGCGGTAATATCGAGCATGACAGTCATACAGTTGAAACAGTTCCATAAATATACAGCTTTGACACCGATCAAAGCTGATTTCTTCTCAAAGCATTGCCGTACAAAAAAGCCTACATGTACAAGAAGAGCTTTACTGCTGATGAAAACATGCAAATTTGTTGTTGGTATTGCAATGGTTTGAGTATAAATCAGCTTTGATCGGTGTAAAAATGGATATCCATGGAACTGTATGACTGTCATGTTCGATATTACCGCCTATACAAGCACACAGTAGTGGTCAATGCGGTTTCAGCTGTGAACGAACACCTGTCCCGTTTTCCAAAAGTCGTTGATTTCTGTGAGTAAATGCAATTACTTTTGAAAGTGCATGCTTCCAGTTGGTTTTATGTTATGTTTTTATGGAAGGGTATTATATAAGCTAGATAGAAGTGCAAAAAGGGTGTCGTTTCATAAATTACTATTTATGATATGCCCGGTTTTGTCGAGATAGGGTGAGAATGTACTAACAATCAGTTGTACCCCTTGTCTCTATATATACCTTTTGAAAAAAAATTCATTCAAAAATCAATCGTGCCGGGTCCCTGTGGTTTTAAGCTGGGAAATGTGCCACCAACGAGTTTTGTTTTATTCTGACTACTCTTGGTAATTAATCAACCAATCATTTTTCTTCTTAACGTTCCCATCAGATTGATTCAGAAAAGGAACCTGAAATATTTCATTGAAATTATTAAGTATAAAAATTTGAAAAGAATATTTATCCAGTTGATAAATGTGCAGTCTTTATGTACCATTACATTGTATTTTTAAGACCACTTGCTTGATAACTGACAAAAAATGCTTTTTCCACTGTTATGTGCCAAAATCTGATGCAAATATCACTTGCAATTGTTTGTTTGCCAGAGAATTCTTCTTATGACTCTGTAAATAATAAGCCAAATCTCACTTGAATTCTAGTGTTTAAGTAAAGAATTCAGAATGTGAATGGTTTTGTTTGTTGCAAGGATTTCCATGCAATAAACAGCTGCACAGGAAATACTTTACCTGATTCAGTTTTCTTGCTACTGATAACTTACTAACTGCATTCTACAGTAACAAATTTACTTGGCCCTTAACTGGGTTACCCCGTTGATCACCTCTGCCCTCTTGGCTAATATTTGGAGACAGTTTGGCTTTGGATCAAATACCAAGATACTCTGCGTTTGATCTGAATTCAAACTGTTTGACATAGGTCTTTAGGGTTCTTTAATCTAAATATGCATACAACTTCAAAAACGTGCATTGAATTTTAAGCAGACAATAGTTACGACAGGATAAGGGCTTAGAATCTAGCACAAATTTAGGCTCTTCAGATTGTGCAACTAAAAGCCAACAATCAAGTCTTACCGTTACATTCAATCACAAGTTAGAGATGATTTATTTTTGTCGTTTATTGCAGATGGTAAGTAAAACAGAAAGCTCCTACAGGAGCTTTCTGCTTTACTTTCATCTTGCTTTAGGCTGATACATGTACATGTCTCTAACATCATTATTAACCCGTTTGATCAGTGATGGTAGCTGCTAATAGTAAGAGCTTTACTCTGATTATATTGGCAATTTGGCAGGCATGTTTTGCCACATAAAAGTTTTTGTGGATTGGATGTTGTTATTTCTGCAAACATGTAAATGTTATTAACCTGCAACCTAAGTGTTAGCCACCTGTTTATGCATTATTTAACCTGCAGACCGAGATCCAGGGCTCCAGAATAAACTAAACATTTCACCAAACCCTATGTTGTGTGGGCAAAGGTTTAACTCTTTCAACACCATGGACCTCTTTAAAATACACACATTACATTTGCAAACAATGTAGACCCAACTCAGAGGGCTCCTTTAGATCTGGGTCTACAGTTACACTGTTTGCTAATTAAAAACAGTATTCATATAACAAACCAGAATTTCAAGTCACCAATCTTACACAAAACCCTTCAAAATTATCAATGGGAAGGGGGGGTTATCGTGCGCACAAAACTGGCAGAGTATTCGGCATGACGAATGTGGCCAGTATACGGAAGAAGAAGAAGAAGTAGACTGGTTCATGTTTTGGTTACCTAAACCATCCACAAGGGAACCTATTAATGCACAAGAGTTACTTAGTGTTGAAAGAGCTAAATGTGAAAGAATGAGGTCTTCTCCACTGTATGTACTACCGGTAGTCAATGTTATCAACTAAAGTAAGGTTTCTATGTTTTCTCTGTAGGGTTACTCCACTTATCTTAATGAATTTCTATACCTGGCCCAATTCTCAGTAATAGTTATGTATCTCCACAGGATGGCTCACTGATAAGAATTACTAGAGCTCAAAAACTGACATTTAGACAATTTAGATAGTACCTTCAATCATAGCCCCAGATAAATGGAGTTTTCCAAATGCTAGAATCCTTTTATATCTTCACCAAGCTGGTTTATGAAGTGAATACATGTACAGTACATGTACCATGGTATATACTAGAACTGTCTCTGTGTGACTTTAATTAATTCTTTTAACTTTAACTGTTTAAGTAACTCTTGTGGGTTACTAGATTCCTTTGTGGATCATTTAAGTTACCAAAACATGAACCAGTCTTACTTGGAATTATTGGTAGTTTAATAAATGCTTGTCTAAATTAGCAAACAGTGTAGACCCAGATCTGGGTCTACACTGTTTGCTGATCTATGTAATGAATATATTTCAAATAGGTCCATGGTGCTGAACTTTTACTAGGAAAGACTATATTTTAGGCACACTTGGTTATTGCTTTTCTGCTGAGTTAAGTTTTATACACTATCACTCTATAGCCTGTTTCTAGTTTTGAAGACAGATGACCACTTTATAAAGCAGATTAAAACTTAAAAATAAAGCAGACTGCACCTTAAGGTGCATTGAACTGCATTCTGCTTTACTTTCAGCCTGCTTTAAGCCAGTAACCATCTGCTAGGATACAGAAAATATACATGTACATGTTCATTTCTGTATAAATTGGAACTATTTTCTTCAGTGGAGGAATAAACTGAATGCACTAAAAGGTGCTTTTATAAGGAAAATGGGTTAAATTCATGCATTGACCAGTCACCTTATTGCAATACCTAGGCCTGGCTTTTGTCACAACGGTAAGACATCTAATTTCGTGGAATTCTTGTTAAATTTTCAAATGACATCTCCTCCTATACTGCCTGCCAGAATTCAACCAAACTTTACAGAAATGTTCCTTGGGTCAAGCTCTTTCAAATTTGTTCAAAAAATTAAAAACCATGCAGAACTCTGGTTGCCATGGCAACCAAAGTGAAAAAATAAGGAAATCTTAAAAAATCTTCTTGTCAAAAACTGTTAGGGCCAGAGCTTAGATATTTTGCACATAGCATCATCTACAGGTCCTCTATCAAGTTTGTTCAAATTATGCCCCTGGGGTCAAAATTGGCCCCGCCCGGGGGTAACAGTTTTACATAGAGTTATATAGAGAAAATTTCAAACGAGCTTTTATATTCTGTATGGTGACACTTTTAAATATACTTTACATATTTTGTTCAAATTGATCCGGTCCGTTGCATATCTAGGTCAGTCCTGGACAAAAATCAATATCTCCATTTTTTTAGCTATTCTCAGGTGAGCGAATTATGCCCCATGGGGCTCTTGTTGTCATTGCTATCTACTGTAGTCAACTTCAATATCCACCATACAAAGTTATACAGGGATCCAGATAAGGGGGAAACAAATTGAACAAGTCCAACGTTTTCTCTCTTATGTCAGCACCAAACCCTATGGTGGTACTATTCATTAGAATCGTCTCTTTGAGATGATTCTAATTAATAGTGACACCATAGGGTTAAATACATAAATAAAGATTTAAGTTTTTGAAATACTCCCCTTACTGGAGTCCTCTTATATATTCACGACTCAAATAAAGCTTTGTCAAGCCTGGCTACCATGAATTGTTTCTGTCCTAGTAACAGACAGTGAAACTTGCATCAATGTGCATTCAAACCTGCATTAACTCTTTGCATGCTGGGTAATCTTTTCGTCTGCAACATTTGTCGTCTGCTTCTGTTCTAAAATTGGAATTTTTCAAAATTTCTTTTAAATTCAGTGTCAGAATGGCAAACAGTTTGGATCCTGATGAGACGCCGCGTTATGCGGTCTTAGGTGGCTTCCTAGAAACATGATATAGATGTACAAGTGAAAGTTGTCAGACACCTCATAAATAAACAATTTGTTCTTGAAAAGATATACAGACATGATATGAATATTGCACATAATATTTGTCAGTCTACTCAGAAGATATGGAGAAGTATGTAAAAGTAGGTTTCTAGTATAAACATCTTTTCCAGTTCCTATAGCTCTGCTGACATTAGAATGGGAGTAGATCCAGGCCTGCCATAAGTTGATAAAAAAAATCCTAAGATTTCAAAATTTTCAATTTTCAAGCCTGGTTTTCCTGATTATACCTTTAACCCATAGTCTGTTTCTAGTTTTAAAGATACGTGATGCTTAAACCAGGTTGAAAGTAAAGCAGAATGCGCCTTAAGGCGCATTCTGCTTTACTTTCAGCCTGCTTTAAGCTAACATGTACTAGAAAAAAAATCCGAAGATTTAGGAAAAATCCGGAGAAATGGCAGCCCTGTAGATCTACCTGTGGTTTCAAATGCTAAGATCCTTTTGTCTCAAGATCTGCCAAAGTGTACAAGCTTCTGTCATATAAAAGGTGTCTTTTAGATTTTAAAATCACTCTATCTCTAGTATTCTCTACTGATTTCCATGTTGTGACTTCTAGTAAGAATGTGAGTGAGTCACACCTTAAGCGCTAAAGGGTTGGATGGAGACAATCTGAGACATTCTGACAAGTAGACTCAACATAGGTTTTTGTGAAGAAATAAAAAAATACAAAAACTGTTTGGAAAGTTTTATTTTTCTTGCTCTTGTCTGGAATCTGAGTACCATGCTGGGTAATGGCGGTCTGCAACAGATGGGCGACCATCAGTCACTGTCAGTGCCTATAGGTTTGCCAATACCAGAGCTCCAGATAAGAAGTAGTAAACTGAATAAATCAAATATTTTTCAATCATTTCTAATTTTCAGCACCAAATCTCACAGAGACAATTCTTATGAGTAGTGACACCATAGGATTTAATGCAGAAGTAAAGATTTAAGTTTTTGAAATACATGTACTCGTCTTATCTGGAGCTCTGCAATACATGCTTCATTCACCCCATGCAGGTACTCTGTGCTCTATGTTGAAATGTTTGAATACTGAAACTTAACTCTATGCATGCTAGCGGCAGTGATTATACCTATGCAAACAGTTTGGATCCAGATGAGACGCCGCATAATAAGGCGTCTCATCAGGATCCAAATTGTTTGACACTCTGACCCTGTTTTGAAAAGAAATTTACAAAATTCTACCTATAGAAGAATAGCAGACAACAATTTGTTGCAGATGAAAAAATTTCCCAGCATGCAAAGATTTGAATATCTCCAAGACTTAGAGTTTGAGAACCACAGAGTTATCTTCACCTTTGGGATAATGATTAGAACTCCATAGTCTAAGTGATTTTGTATCTAAATTCTAATCATTATCAGGATAGATCTACACTGTTTTGTCATTTAATATGTAAAACTGCAACATACACAAAGAAGAAAGAGCCACAATCAAAATTGTTAACAATGTAGACCTTAATCAGAAGGCCCCATAAGAGGAATTGGCTAATTGTTATTTGAATTTCTAAGTTTACTGTAAACTTGGAATGGATACACTTTATATTACAATGTTCCAGATAAGGGGAGTATTTCAAAGACTTAAAAATCTTTATTTCTGCATTAAACCCTATTGTGTTACCACTCATTAGAATTGTCTCTTTGAGAAAATTCTAATGAGTAGTAACACCATAGGATTTGGTGCTGACATGAAAGAGAAATTGTTGGATTCGTTCAATTTACAACCTCTAAGTCTTATCTGGAGTCATTAGTAGGGCTGCCATAAGGTGATCTTGAAAAATCCTAAGATTGCCAAATTTTCTTATTTTCAAGAGCAATAACTTAAAGCAAACAGTGTACATGTGAATAGTACACTTGTCCTATGCAAACAGTGAAGGCCCAGATCAGAGGGCTCCGAAAGGAGCCCTCTGATCAGGGTCTTCACTGTTTGTCAGTAATGCCAAAATTGACAAAAACAACTCTTAAAAGCCAGAAATGGACTAGACAAAAATCGAAACTGGAATTGTCCATTTAAAGTTTCAGGGAGGAAAGAGTTAAGGCACATTCTCCTTAACTTCCAGTCTGCTTTAAGCTACTGGTCACCTGCAAGGATAAAAATCCAAAGATTTAGGAAAAACCCAGAGAAATGGCAGCCATGCATAGTATATTGATATATACATGAAGTTTTAGACTTTTCTTGTTTGTAATGTTTGGATTGTTCTTCAATATTTCATACTGTATTTTCAGGTGGATTTATAGTATGTGAAATGTGTGTTTCGTCTTTGTTTCTCCCACCATGACAACCAATGGATTAAGCGGTCGTCATTACCACAATGTTATCAAGTCGACAGGGAATTCTGCTGTCTATACCCCAAGCACCAGTATCATCAACGAGCCCCTCTCGGACAAGTACACAGTGGGCGAGGGCATTGGCAGGTAAGCTGGAAATACTTGCATTTTTCTTAGGATCTGCCTTAAGTTCTTTTTTTTTCTTCAGACCATTGGTGAATTCCCTCTATGAAAAGTATATATTCTGTTCTTAACTTCTTAAGTAACCCTTTCCTCCCTATAAAGTCATATTATATATGTGCAAGTCATGTACATTATATAACCAAATGTTGAGCTCGAGATAAGGGGAGTATATCAAAAAGTAAAATCTTTATTTCTGCATTACTCATGAATTAGAATTCTTCGAGACTATTCTAATGAGTAGCAACACTATAGGATTTGGTGCTGAAATGAGTGAGAAAATGTTGGATTTGTTTAGTTTACTCACGTTTATCTGGAGCTTTCACAGTATGAGTTGTCTGGTTTATACTTTCGTCTTGCTTTAAACTACCACTGTTTTAAACCGGATCAATAAATGCTCATTTTTGGCACTTATATGGAGGATTAGGTTGAGGCGCTTCTGTGGAGAAAAAGGTTAAAGTAGGGCTAGATTATTGTAACACTGAAAGCTCCCTTTTTAGTTGGTATCACAAGTTCCTGGCTTTATAAACTTAAAATTTATTCCTTTCAATCATCTTTGAAACAGAGCAGTGTTACTGAAATATTTTTTTGGTTGTGTCATTGTCAAATTTATTAGCTGTTTCACTCGTTTTGCAGCAACATTTGGTTCTCAAGTAACTCTGTGTAATTATCAGGATAATAAAGCTTTCTTCCGCAATATTATATTTCACTCCTCATAAAAGTTTGCAACTTCGTTAACGGGTATTTTTCTGTAAATTCCCAGAGTAAAAACGGTACATTGCATGTGCATACAATGGAGGGGATGACATACTATATTTTAACCCTTTATTCCTTAGAGACACATATCTATGCATTTAATTTATTCATACCATGAACAAAATATAAGAAATATTTCCTATATTCTAGTAGATGTTAGCTCAATAAAGCAGACTGAAAGTAAAGCAGAATGCACCATAAGACACACTCTGCTTAACTTTCAGTCTGCTTTAAGTGACCAGTCACCTATTTTCAATACTTGAAACAGGCTATATAGGGTAAAAGGTCAACATGTAAATATAGATACGTGCATCTATAGAGAGCAATCATAAAAGAAATTGCATGCAGGTGACATCTGAATGCAGAACAAAAGTAATGCAGAAAGCCCCTGTAGGAGCTTTCTGCATTACTTTTATGCTGCGTTTAATATTTCAGCAATTATCTTTCTCAATAGCTCAACATGCATGTACATTTTGTAGTTTGACTGTATGATGAAAATATTCAATGACATGTTTGTGAACTTGTGTAAGTAGAACATTGACATGTCAAACTCTTTGAAGGTTGGCTGTTTATTCCATAGATACACATATTTACGCATTTAATTTATTCATAACCTGAAGAAAATACATGTAGATCAAATTTATACAGTCATGAATATTTATCATATGAAATATTTCTATATTTTAGTAGATGCTAGCTTAAGTAGGCTGAAAGTAAAGCAGAATGTGCCTTAAGGCTCATTCTGCTTTACTTTCATCCTGCTTTAAGTGATTACCTAACTTTAAAATTAGAAATAGGCTATGGGTAATGAGTTGGTAATGGCCTAATGGGTTAAAACAGAGTATGTCTTGGCTTATAAAAAATGCACTTCTCCAATATTGTCAGTCTGAAGCATTATAGGATAAAAGAGTTGTTTATAAAGGCATTAGTGTGTTTCTTTGATCAGCTCTTGGCATTCATCTATGAGAGATGTATTTCAAATTGTACTACTGATGAGTGGGTTTTATGGAGAGAAATGACTTCCTGTCTAACAGCCCTAATGTATTCTGGGATTGTTTCTGCTATAATGTTGCTGCAATGTATACAAATATACCTGTACTGGTCATGGCCATTATTTGAATTTACATGAATCCCTTACTGAACATTTGACTGCTTAATGCAGGACAAAAGTAATGTAGAAAGCTCCTGAAGGAGCTTTCTGTATTACTTTTGTCTTGCATAATATTTTAATGATGGCTAATTGGTGTTGTATTGAGTTGGCACATTTCATATGATTGACTGTACATAGTGTTACTTCAGGTGGGGTATCATTTCAATGTCATATTGATCAGAAAGATTGATATGCAATTTATCCTTTAAATGGCTGACCGACAGAATAATGATTCAATCTTTATCAGAGCTCAAGATAAGGGGAGTATTTCAAAACTTAAATCTTCATTTCTGCATTAAACCCTGTGGTGTTACTACTCATTAGAATCCTTTCGAAGAGATGATTCTAATGAGTAGTAACACTATATGATTTGGTGCTTAAATAAGTGATAAAATGATGAACAAATTATGTAGACAGGATCCGAATTTTCGTTTTATCAAAGTAACACCATAAAGTATGACACTTTATTTCAGAGTTGTGGCACAGGTTCATAAAGGAAGCTAACTGTAAAGCATAAATGCTCTTTGCTTTACTTTCTGCTTGCTTAGCCATTTTGCTACCATTAATTTATTCTGTTTCATTATAATGAGCTTTCTATTTACTTTCAACTTTGTTTAGCTGTTTTTAACACCAGTAGCAATTCTACCTTTGACTAAATCTACCCCACTTCTTAATTGGAGATTATAATTATACATGTACTTGTTTTTATAGGAAGTGAAAAACCTTAAATTTCAGTATAAAAAAGATTGGATCTTGATCAGATTCAAAGTTACCTGGCATCTAGATCTGAATCCAGACTTTTCACAAATTCCAATCGAAGGGCTCCAGAGGGAGTAAACTGAACAAATACAACATTTTCTCACTCATTTTAGCACCAAATCCTATGGTGTTACCACTCATTAGAATTGTCTCTTCGAGACGATTCTAATGAATAGTGACACTATAGGGTTTAATGCAGAATTAATCATTTTACTTTTTGAAATACCCTCCTTATCTGGAGCCCTGTGTAGCCAATCTAATGGTGATAAACTCTGTATGTGTAAGATATTGGTGTGAGTAATATGCTTTCATGTAGGAAATCAATATATCTTAACAATGTGCTTTGCAGTTGAATGTGCTAGTGTTTACAATCAGTTGTACAACTCTCTAAGTTGCCAACTTTTGCAACTTCAAAACTAGGGTGCAAGGTTATAAAGCTTTTCAGTTGAGTCTGGAGTAATTCTCAAGCATTTGATTGGTCAGATTTGAGCCTAGCCTAGGCTCAAATCTGACCAATCAAATGCTTGAGAACACACTCAGACTCAGCTCAAACGCTTTATAACCTTGGATCTTGAAACAGCTATGGGGTAAGGGATTAATCATTCCTACAACAAAATACTTTGAACTATCACTGATCAATCTGAAGTTTACGGACATTAAAACACTGTATTGTGCGGAAACAGGAAGCAGATAAAACCTGCACATGTACAACTTCCGCTGTAGCTTCAATGAGTCTTATTCCATTCAGCAGCTGGTTGACTCAGGTTGTCAATTAACCGTTACCATGCTGAATTTTCAATATTCTGCTGAATGACCTGAGTTCTCATTGACTAGAAGGGTTTTTCACAGAATTTCAAGAATATGGGAAACAGTGTAGACCCAGATCAGAGGGCTCTACACTGTTTGCAAAAGATGTATATGCACTCAGACCTGGCACTTTAAGGGCTACTGGTAAGTATAATTCAGTTTATTACACCTCGCTTTGAGTTACAATGTTAAATTCCCATAGACCTACAGTTAACATTTTGCATGTCTTTTACATCTATTCAAAATATACTGTCACTCTTTATGATATTCTTTTTGTGACGTCACTCTAAAGGACATTACTTTTTTACTCCGTCCGAAAACGTACTGTCAGCATTGACATTGAGTTCGCTATTGGATACATTGGAACGTTATAAAGAGTGGTAACATAATTATAAACAATGTGACGTCATAGACGGCGACGTCGTTTCCCGCGTTACGTACATGTCTGCGCTAAATTAGTATTCACAACACATTTTATAAAATACAAATGAGACGATTCTAAAGCTAGAATTGATAAGCTTGGTGTAATAAAATAAATATTAGATGTCAGTTTGCGTGACATTCAAATTGTCAACCCTCGAAAACAAGAATGTCACCCTCGGCTACGCCTCGGGGTGACATGCTGTTTCTCGGGTTGACAATTTGAATGTCACGCAAACTGCCATCTAATATTTATATAATATAGCCTAACTATTGCTGAACAAGTTGTCTTTTATGAAAAAAACAAAAACAAACCAAAATATGAAAGAAAATCAATTTGATGAATAATATATCTTGTCTCTATATTTATGAAATGAATTGTCCTTGCATCTTGCAGGGGTTTTTAACATTTTGGGTGTCAAATTGTTTTGATCCGGATGAGATGCCAAGTTTCCACCTGACTTTGGCATCCTGGCAAATGAATGCTTACAGCAGTCTGGAAGTAAAGCAGAACGTTTCTCATGGAGCTTTCTGTTCTACAATCAGTCTGTTTTAAGTCTTAAGTAAAGCAGAATGCTCCTAAGTTTTTTGCTTTATTTCCATACTACTTTATGCCACCACTTGCCTTAACTCTTTCCTCCCTGAAACTTTAAATGGAAAATTCAAGTTTCCATTTTAGTCTGGTCCATTTCTGACTCATAAGGGTTGTTTTTGTCAATGTTTGGAATTATGACAAACAGTGAAGACCCTGATCAGAGGGCTCCTTTCGAAGCCCTCTGATCTTGGTCCTCACTGTTTGCATAGGACAAGTGTACTTTTCACATGTACACTATTTGAAAACGACGCTAATATGCGGGACTAGGGTTCAAAGGGTTAAAGGGACTCGCAACCGGATGGTGTACTTGTCAAAATAAAATAAAATTCTCAAATAAAAGCAAATTTGTGGCATTAATTGGCTTCTGACATTAAAAAAATATGATCAGTCCAAAAAAAGTCTCAAGAATCGGCACCAAATCTTAGTTTTTTAAGATATTTTCCATCGTTTTTCTATAGCGTTAGCTAACGGTATAGTTGTTGTTGTTGCTTCTTTACACGGGCTCAGACATAAACCCGAGACGAATAAAGTAGTAAAAGTACTATCGATCGCTACTAGTGAAGTACGTTAATTCCCTACTATAGATATAGAGAGCGCTGGTAGCCGAGGTAGTATAGGAAGCTTCCTCATCTTTTCACGTTTCTCTCCGCATGGAGGGTCACGGGTTCGAATCCCACCAGGGCTTCTTCTTTTTCTTTTTTTGAAATGGATTTTTTAACAGAATTTATTATCCTAAACTAAATCTTACCCATTTATATAAGCATTTGACATATATTTACAAATTACTATTTTTAATGCTAAATCCGGTTGCGAGCCTCTTTAACTCTTTCCTCCCTGAAACTTTAAATGGACAATTCTAGTTTTCATTTTAGTCTAGTCCATTTCTGACTTTTAAGGGTTGTTTTTGTCAATGTTTGGCATTAGGACAAACATTGAAGACCCTGATCAGGTCTCCTTTTGGAGCCCTCTGATCTGGGTCTTCACCGTTTGCATCTAGGACAAGTGTACTATTCACATATACACTGTTTGAAAAGGACGCCTATATGTGGGAGTAGGGTTCAAAGGGTTAAACACTGAAAAGCTTAGCTATGATGGGGAAGCAGGTTCAAGTTTGGGGCATGATGCCATTTGATGCACTAGACCTCTTGGTTGAATTGGGGTTCACCGATGAAGTGCTACTTATAACGATATAAGCTGATCTGCTTGAAAAGTATCAATTTTCCTACAGCTGTTTTATCATGTTATGATTCTGAAATTTATAATGACTTGATAAATATTATGAAAACTGTTGAATAGATCTGCATCACTGAGCTCCCAGATCAAGATGAGTCATTCAAATACTACAGTGGGGAAGATGTTATTCTTTCCCAATAAACGTGTTTAAGCTTGAACTATTATCACAGTAGCAAACAGTTTGGAGCCAGATCAGACGCCGGGTAACCCGGCGTCTGATCAGGCTCCAAACTGTTTGCAACTCAGATCAAAATAAAAAGTCAAAACTCTCTAAAGTCTGTCCTTTTCTACATCTGACTGAGTGCAATGTGTTTGCATTTTGTATTCATTTAACTCTTTCCTCCCTGAAACGTTAATGGACAATTCCAGTTTCCAATTTAGTTAAGTCCATTTCTGACTTTTAAAGGTTGTTTTTGTCAATGTTTGGCATTACGGCAAACAGTGAAGACCCTGATCAGAGGGCTCCTTTCGGAGCCCTCTGATCTGGGTCTTCACTGTTTGCACAGGACAAGTGTACTCTTGACATGGTCGCTGTTTGAAAATGACGCCTATACGCGGGACTAGGGTTCAAAGGGTTAAAGGGGAAATAATTACATCTTCTCTACTGTAACAGCTGTATATGTCTTAACCAAATCATATGGTGCAGGGCTCCAGATAAGAGGGAGTATTCTGAACAAATCAACCCTTTTCTCACTTTTACAGCACCAAATCCTATGGTGTTACTACTCATTAGAATCGTCTCATCGTCTCATCGAGACGATTCTAATGAGTAGTGACACCATAGGGTTTAAAGCAGAAATAAAGGTTTTAGTTTTTGAAATACTCCCCTTATCTGGAGCCCTGATGGTGTGACTATTCATTAGATTTGTCTCTTTCTAATAAGTATAGCCATGGCTCAATGGTGATGTAAACCAATGTTTGGTTTACTCATTCTTCCCCGGAGCCTTGAAACTATGGGCTAAAGAGTTGGGGATACACGAGACATCGTTGAAAATATGTGGTGAAACTGAGAGCAGCATGTTTAAGGGATAAGTGTGGGCTTCCTGCTCTGTCAGACTGTGACACGCGACACTGGCCTACAATTAGCACAGTCTGAATAGCATTCATTCAGTGCAAAATTATACAAAATCATGTACATCAACTTGTAACGATTATAGTATTTATGAACATTGATAGATGGTCTATAACTGTTGTTAGTGTTGACTTTTCCAGGAATTTTGACTAATTTATAGGGTCACCAAGGGCAGGACTGTTTTTTGATTGTCCTGAGTAAGGAACTGGTGCATTTATTAGGAAAATATAATGTGTTTACCACTGTATCAGCTTAATGCAGGACAAAAGTAAAACTGGAGCTCCTTTTAAAGACATGATTGTGTATTATAAGTTTAAAAAGATGTATGCACACCTCTTTTGTAATCATTTCTTGAAGAGGCACACATATATCATGAATTAGCAGAGCTCAAGATAAGGGGAGTATTTCAAAATCTATTTTTGTTTATTTCTCCATTAAACCCTATTGTGTTACTACTCATTAGAATGGTTTCTTTGAGACGATTCAAATGAGTAGTAACACCATAGGATTTGGTGCTGAAATGAGTGAGAAAATGTTGGATTACTCCTTCTTATCGGGAGCCATGAATAGGTGACTTTTTGCAATTGCTTGTTTTGTCAAGCTTTACATGTCATGTTCATCATGACCAACAGCCTAATTGTTTGACCAGTTTAGGTCAAGGTCATATTAAACATGCTGTTTAATAATTTGGAATACTTGTAGCTGGTTTGTTGCTAAATTGTCTTGTTTGCATGTCAGTGGGCGCATGTTAGCCTGACATTTACTAGGACCACACATTTAACCAGCCTGTTTTGAGGAGGGGCTCCCGGTCTTACATGGTTTTCACCCACTCATACAGTAAAACCTCCCAATTACGTCTGTTGGACCACTAGAATCAAGGCTAATTTATTGCATTAAAGACAGGTGGTCGCTTATAAACCTTTATGAATATGGTTATCTTGTTAATTAAAAGCAAGGTGACAGTAAATCAGAAAGCTCCTAAAGGAGCTTTCTGCTTTACGTTCAGCTTACTCTAAGCTATTACATTGTATCTGCTTAAGGATATAGAAAATATTTTTTATGGTTCATATATCCATCATTAATAAATTTGAACCGTTTTCTTCGGTGGAAAAATAAATTAGAGGCGTTAAAAAGCTGTATTTATAGGGTTACGGTAACAGGACTGGTGAAAGGTGACCCCATAATATAATATGCAGTTGGGAAGTCCTTTGTTGAATCTTGAAGGCATCAAGTTATATGAATGATGTGTTGGTTCTTGAAACATTTTAGCGTTAGATTCTAGATAACCCACTACCCCATAAATACGCTTTTTACGTCTTTAATTAATTCCTCTACTGAAGAAAATAGTTTCAATTCATACTGTCACATATAAAAATCATAAGAAACATTTTCTATATTCTAGCAGATAATAGCTTAAAGCGACTCGCAACCAGATGGTGCATTAAAAATAGTAATTTGTAAATATGTGTCAAACGCTTATATAAATGGTAAAGAATTAGTTTAGGATAAGAAATTCTGTTTAAAAAAATGTATTTCAATAAAAAAAAATATTGGTCTCTGGTGGGATTCGAACCCGGGGCCCGGCATTGGCGGACAGAAGGCAAAATAGGGGAAACCGCTTAGACCAATGGACCACGGAACTATCCGTTTATCTCGGATCGATTTAACGTATTTCAATGTGTAGCGATCGAAAGTGCATACAACTTCACAATTCGGCTCGGGTTTATGTCTGAGCCCGTGTAGAGAAGCAACAACAACAACTATACCGTCTACTAGTCGGTATAGAAAAACGATGGAAAATATGTAAAAATCTAAGATTCGGTGACGATTCTTGAGACTTTTTTTGGACTTATCATATTTTTTTAATGTCAGAAGCCAAATAATGCCACAAATTTGCTTTTATTTGAGTATTTTATTTTATTTTATTTTGACAAGTACACCATCCGGTTGCGAGTCCCTTTAAACCAGGCTGAAAGTAAAGCAGAATGCGCCTGAAGGCACATTTTGCTTTACTTTCAACCAGCTTTAAGTGGTCATATATCTTCAAAACAAGAAACAGGCTATGGGGTAATGGGTTAATTGTCTATTCTGGAAGCAGTATGACACTGACAGCAGCTGTTTATGACATGTTGCATGCATGGTAAATTGTTTTCAAACTTGAATAGGCTGCAGATTGCTAATGTGCATGTTTGAATTGAATTTTATTGATTTCATTCATATTGCTGCAACATTGTTATATGATAACAAGCAATTAGCTAATTGCTTATAAAGTAGCTTAAACGTAAAGCAGAACATCTCTTTTAAGAGTTTTCTGCTTTGTTTTCAGCCTGTGTTAAAAAGCATTCACCTGTCAGGGAATAGGTAAAGGTCAAGTGTCAATAGTATTTCTATGGGGGAAAGGGTTAGGCTTCATCGCCCCATGGCCTGTTTCTAGTTTTGAAAGCAGGTGACCACATAAAGCAGGTTGAAAGTTAAGCAGAATGTGCCTTAAGCAGGCTGAAAGTTAAGCAGAATGTGCCTTAAGGCACATTCTGCTTTACTTTCAGCCTGCTTTAAGCTACCATCTGTTACGATATAGAATATATTTCTAATGGTACATCGATCTTCATGACTGTATAAAAGGGAACTTATTTTCTTCAGTGTAGGAAAATTTTAAAGGTACATTTATGGAGTAATGAATTGAGTAATCACCTCTATAAATAGAGATGATATTTTACAATTCCTCAAAAACTTCCAAATTCCTCTTTGGGTTACCATCATCCGATGCTCAAAAACAGCCACTTTAGACTATGCAATTAGGCCCTGCCGGCTGAAGGGAACGCTTCCCCGATCATGGGTAAGATCTGTAATAGAGTACACCGGGTAAGAGACTTAAAAACGAATAACACACACCCAATTCCTCAAAGACTGGTCAGGTTCTTGAAAGACTGGTCGCCCACACAAGAATGTCTGTAACTCTTGAGACGGCTAGAGACAGAGGCTTTCAAGTTGGTATGCTACAGTAATCTATTGGGTTATGTATTATTCAACACTGCATGCGACCTCAGAAATATTGACCTGAAATGGCAATGTGAGTGTATAAACATACATGTGCAAGCTGTCTTTGACTTTTAACCCGTTAACCCATAAACATGCCTTTTTTCGCCTCTAATTTATTCCACCACTGAAGAAAATAGTTCCAAATTATTCAATTATGAATAGCCAGGGCTCCAGATAAGGGAATTGTTTCAAAACTTAAAATCTTTATTTGTGCATTAAACCCTGTGGTGTCACTATACATATGAGTTGTCTCTTCAAGACAATGAAAATGAGTGGTAATACCATAGGGTTTGGTGCTAAAAGAGGTGAAAAAATGTGATTTGTTTAGTTTACTCACTCTTATCTGGAGCCCTGTAGGCTGGTTTATGTCCCATTACAGTTTTACATGATGTGGACTGTGGGTGTAAACTTTAGAGATACAGGCTGGCTGTTTACTAGGCCACAGAAGTTTCCACTGTTGACAAAATTATGCTTCTATTTTAAGATATGATCTGAAATCTATTTATAGATATACAGAGGAAGCTAGGTGTTTCGTAATTGTTTACAACCAATTTGTTTTAATTGTTAACTATTTGTACACATTTGCCATATATTAAAAGCAATATTTTATATATGAATAGCCTCAAGTGAGTTAAACACAATTGTGTTGTTTCATCATTATTTACAAGAGTGAAGTACAGTAGATTGTTGTATCTGTACATTTGTGTATGCTATAGTTTGTTTCAAGAAACTCTATGAATGGAACAATAGATTAATGTGAGGATCTCCTACCAGTAGCTAGGATATGAGTTAAATTATTGTTTTGTTTTGCATTTCTGTACATGATAGGTTTGCATTTTAAATCAAAGTTACTGTTTCAATTGAATACTTGTATTTTTTGCTTTTCAATCCAAGATATATATTCTTTGAAAACCTAAATTTAATTCAATTTTGCACACCCATCTATATAGCCTTAGTTCAACCACTCATTCCGCCGAATATCTTTTTTAAAGATATTTCTTGTTTTCTAGTAGATGGTATTTTAAAGCAGGCTGAAAGTAAAGCAGAATGTGCCTTAAGGCACATTCTGCTTTCCTTTCAACTTGCTTTAAGTGGTTACTCATCTTCAAAACTAGAAACAAGCTATGGGGTAATGGGTTAAGAACTTAAGAGACATAATCACTTTATTCACAAAAGTACACTTGGAGACCTACGTACACATATTATTGACGGAGCGGGCAAGAAGAATTAAGCTCTGTATACAGGGATCCAGATAAGGGGAGTATTTCAAAAACTAAAATCTTTATTTCTGCATTAAACCCTATCCCTATAGTGTCACTACTCATTAGAATCGTCTCGATGAGACGATTCTAATGAGTAGTAACACCTTAGGATTTGGCGCTGAAATAAGTGAGAAAATGTTGGATTTGTTCAGATCATTCCCTCTTATCTGGAGCCCTGGCTATATAAATGACACTTTCAAAAAGAAGCAGAAGATGCTGAATACAAGTGGCAGTTTAAAGCAAGATGGAAGTTCAATGCAGGGTGCTTCTGAAATATTTAAAAGTATAATTTAGGAGCTTTCTGATCAGGGTCTGCACTGCTTGCAAAATACATTCTGGTTTCTAGCACAGAAAGTGTAGAGTAAATGGACCTCATATGGTCAATGCATATCATTCAAGCTATGTAGGGATATAGAGTTAGCTGTGTATCCATTGAAAAAACATTCCCAAATTAACATCAAAGGCATTTTACCCTTTAACCCTTTACCTGATGGCCTATTTCTAGTATTGAAGATAGGTGACTACTTAAAGCAGGTTGAAAGTAAAGCAGAATGCGCCTTAAGGCGCATTCTGCTTTACTTTCAGCCTACTTTAAGCTATCATGTGCTAGAATATAGAAAATATTCCCTATAAAATATATTCCTGACTGATTAAATGGGAACTATTTACTTCAGCGGAGGAATAAGTAATATTCGCTAAAAGACGATTCAATGAGGGAAAGGGTTGAGAAGAACGGGAACCATCCAAGCAGCCTTGACCATAGCAAACAGTTTGGATCCTGATCAGATGCCGAGTAACTCGGCATCTGATCTGGATCCAATCTGTTTGATGACTAGGATTGTATATCTGCAAATATACAGAAGAAAGAGATAATTTTAGAATTTTAAGCAGATTACATTATGGTATCTCGTCCAGTGCTAAAGGGTGAAGGATTAAATATATGTATACTATATACCCCATACAACCATTATAAGTTTACTACTATTCACTTCGCTAAAACCTTAAGTTTTCCATATTTATGTTTGTCTCAACATTGCTGTCTGTCAGATCATTGCAAATTAAGGTTTTCATGGCATTTGAAACAGAAAACAAGGGTACTAAGTATCAAACTGTGCATACTCTGATCAGATGCAGTGTTACTCAGTGTCTTATAGGGACAAACTGATGTTTGAAAATGGCATTTAAGATATGTTTGGCAGGAAAAGGATTTTACATTTTTGATCCACAAAGTCCATAAACAGTTTAGTAACATTTGAAAGACTTGTTCCGTATAGGCAAATTTTTCTTTTTAAGAAATTTGAAGCATGTGGGATAAACAAACGAGTACTTATATACAGTCGAACCTCAGTTGTTACCATTGGGTGCATTGTGCTAGTAGGATCACCTTAAGGCAGGTATTTGCAAAATGCAGGACTAGGGTAATGCAGAAAGCGTAGACCTAAAGGAACTCATTACCTTTGTCCTGCATTAAGCTGTCACCTATCTTAAAGACTGTCTTTGGATATTCTTTTGAATCGATGCTGAAAACAAGTTTGACTGTAAGTATGAAACCCTTGTTCTGCCGTAATATCATCTGCTTTAAAATTGAATTGTAATTTGCAAATTTGTAAAAATAAGTTTTATGCATATTTGAATTGCAGAACTTTACTATAGTCAAGTGTCAAATGGCTTGAATCCAGATCAGACACAGCGTTACACTGAATCTGATCTGGATCTAAATTGTTTGTATAAATATGCAAATTGCATTTGGCAAAAATAGGGTTAAAATTTTAAAATGAAAGGACCTAACAAATTTCTGACTGTGTTTTCGTTATGCATTACGTTTGCTAATCCAGACTGACTAGCTAAAACTATCCTCAAAATAGTTAAAAGTAAAGATAATCTTTAGCTTGCTGTATGTAATCGATGGTTGAATTTTGCTTGAAGCTTGCAAGTAGCATGTCCATCTTGATCTCTTCAAAAGAAATTAATTGCTGTCATGACTTCGTGTATGTACCGGTATGTGCTAATAGTGCAGGGCTCCAGATAACGGGGATATTGAACAAATCCAACATGTTCTCACTCATTTCAGCACCAAATCCTATGGTGTCGTCTTGAAGAGACAATTCTAATGAGAAGTGACATTAGCAGAAATGCAGAAATAAAGATTTTAGTTTTTTGAAATACTCCCCTTATCTGGAGTACTGACGGAGAAGACACTTATGTTTATATTTTAACCCTTTCCCACATAGCATGTCTCTAGTATTGAATATAGGTGTCCACTTAAAGCAGGTTGAAAGTAAAGCAGAATGTGCCTTAAGCGCATTCTGCTTTACTTTCAGCCTGCTTTAAGCTATCATCTGCTTGAATATAGAAAATATTTTGTATGATACATATTTATGACTGTATAAATTGGAACTATTTTCTTCAGTGAAGGAATAATCTTAATGCGCTAAAAGGCGCTTCTATGGGGGAAAGGGTTAAATAAAAGTCCAGACACCAGTGAGGTGACAATATTTATGAAGGGGTTTATACATTTATATTATTTTCACTTGTCAGCTGATATCTACAGTAGTCTTCTAAAACATTTCTGTTATTTTAGGTAAGTGCCATCTTCAAGTCAATCAGGACTTCATATCAGAAGAGTAGATCTTGATTAAAGCTGCAAGAGTATATCATGACATTGTCAGGATTCAGAATATTTGGTGTTGCTTAAAAATGTCAGCATAATGGCAGCTTCTGGTCTAAGATTAGAACTTTCAAAGCTTTCTTTTTAACCCTTTACTCTATAGAACTTTCAACCTCCACTGAAAAAAATAGATCTAAATACTTTCCATATCCTTGCAGAATGATGGTAGCTTAAAGCAAGCCGAAAGTAAAGCAGAATGTGCCTTATAAGGCTCATTCTTCTTTCTACTTTCCAGGGGTGCGGAAATCCCATGTCCGACTTGTCCTTCCCGTACATTTGGAGGCCCAGACGAATTGATTATTGCATTTCAATTGTCCGCAGACAAGCACAGATTCAGGATAATGTTATATTGGAAGCCTAAATTTGTCTTCAAATCTGCCCAAAAATAGCTATAAATTCAAAAAAATTGAGAAATTCCGTGACTTCTGACGTTTATTTACTTTTGAGATGTTCGATCGGCAGGTGCCCTACTGGTTATCAGCATCAATAACCATTCGTCATTTCATCCACTGTAATAATCGGGTACCAGCGGATAAGGAGAATGTGAACACTAAATAAGCTGAGGAATAACGATTCGCATTTGTTTTTGCGACGTATAAGCAATGTAAAGTAATTGATTTTTAGCTCACCTGAGCTAGCTCAGGGTGAGCTTTTGCAATACTTGAATGTCCGTCGTCCGTCGTCAACAATTTTAGTGTTTACACTCTAGAGGCCACAATATTTATCCAATCTTTCTCAAACTTGCTCAAATTGTAAATTACCATAAGAGTTCGGATGAGTTCGATTATGGTTGAAATCGGATTAATAGGTCAAGAGTAATCTACCTTTGAATTGCTGAAAATGCCATATTTAAGGGTGTTTACACTCTAGAGGCCACAATTTTTATCAAATCTATCTCAAACTTTCTCAGATTGTAATGACTATAAGAGTTCAGATGAGTTCGATTGTGGTCGAAATCTGATCAATAGGTTGAGAGTTATCTACCTTTGAATTGGTGAAAATGCCATATTTAACAGTGTTTACACTCTAGAGGCCACACTTTTTATCCAATCCATCTCAAACATGCTCAGATTGTATATAACCATAAGAGTTCAGATGAGTTCGATTTTGGTTGAAATCAGACTAATAGGTTGAGAGTTATCTACCTTTGAAATGCTGAAATTGTCATATTTACGGGTGCTTACTCTCCAGGGGTCACACTTTTTATCCAATCTATCTCAAACTTGCTCAGATTGTATATGACCATAAGAGTTCGATTGAGTTTGATTATGATTGAAATCGGACCAAATGGTTGAGAGTTTTCTACCTTTAAGTTGCTGAAAATGTAATATTTAAGGGTGTTTACACTCTATATAGAGGCCTCAATTTTTATCCGATCTTTTTCAAACTTGCTCAGATTGTATATGACCATAAGAGTTCAAATAAGTGTGATAATGGTTGAAATCGGACCTATAGGTCAAGAGTTGTCTGCCCTTGAATGGCTGAAAATGCCATATCGAACAGCGTTTTCACTTTTGCAACTACAGTTTTGAATGGATTTTGATTTTACTTGCACACAAAGTACATACCTATAAGTTCTCAAAGGAGTGCAATTATTGTAGCAATAGTTATCTGCCCTTGATATACTTTGAAATGCTAGAAAAGGCTTCATTTCAGTATTGTTTAGGCTCTAGTTATCTGCCCCTGATGAAACAGTAAGATAAAGCTATCAAGCTTCAGTACAACAGGTGAGCGATATCAGGGCCTTCAGGCCCTCTTGTTTTTCTTTCTAAACCTGATAAGATCGCGAAAAATTCCCTGTAACAGTCAGAACCACTGTTTAATAATAATGAAGAAGAGGTTATTTTAATTATCTGATGCTTCAACACAAGTGAAATCGTCTGTAGTTAGGTCCGGTATTGTTTTGAAACCTAATTTCTGTCTTTGTCCGTTTTTTCGGCGGAGCTGTCTGGTTTCTATTTAGCCACACTTTCTGTTTGGCCACACATTTCAACCAATTATATTTGATCAGAAATTTAGACTTGAGAGCACCTGTTGAAACTGAATAGTCTGATTGGATAGTAGCCAGGGCTCCAGATAAGGGAATTATTTCAAAACTTAAAATCTTTATTTGTGCATTAAACCCTGTGGTGTCACTAAACATTTGATTTGTCTCTTCGAGACAATCAAAATGAGTGGTAACACCATAGGGTTTGGTGCTGAAATGAGTGAATAAATGTGATTTGTTTAGTTTACTCCCTCTTATCTGGAGCCCTGTAGGCTGGTCTATGTCCAATTACAGTTTTCCCAGATATGGCTGTGAGTGTAAAATTTAGAGACACAGACCAGACTGTTTACTACACTGGGGGCTGATGCAATTTAAGATGACATCTGAAATACAGAGGAAGCTAGGTGTTTTGTAATTGTTTACTACCAATTTGTTTTAATTGTACACAAACTATTTGTACACATTTACCATACATTAAAAGCAATATTAAATATAAATGGCCTCAAGTGAGTTAAACACAATTGTGTGGTTTCATCATTATTTACAAGAGTGAAGTAGAGCAGATTGTTGAATCTGTACATTTGTGTATGCTATAGTTTGTTTCAAGAAACTCTATGAATGCAAAGTTTGATATATAGAACAATAGATTAATGTGAGGATCTCCTACCAGTAGCTAGGATATGAGTTAAATTATTGTTTTGTTTTGCATTTCTGTACATGATAGTTTTGCATTTTAAATAAAAGTTACTGTTTCAATTGTATACTTTTATTTTTTGCTTTTCAATCCAAGATATTACAATTCTTTTGAAAACCTCAATTTCATTCAATTTTGCACGCATCTATATAGCCTTAGTTCAACCACTCATTCCGCCGAATATCTTTTTTAAAGATATTTTTTGTCCTAATCTTAAAATAACTTCACGTTCGTTTCCACATTTGTTTATTACACATGATTGACAGCTAAGCAGACGATGGAAAAGTTTCTTGTCAGAAAAGACAGTAAAACAAAACCGGTTGACGACAACGGCTAACAAAACTGAAAGTGATATGACTGTCACTACGATAAAAATAAACGCATATTTTAAGCGAACTTTTTAGCGATTTTAAATGGCTACACGATGTCATGGATAGTCCTCAAAGTTACTAAAAATAATCATAAATTGGGACAAGTTGAAATATGCTGCGGACAACCAAGTTTTCTCATTTCACTTGTCCATGGACAAGTAGGAAAAAACGAAATTTCCACACCCCTGCTTTCAACCTGCTTTAAGTGGTCACCTATCTTCGAAAGAAGAATCAGGCTATGGGGTAATGGTTATAAAGGCTTTCTTACTATTGTTTAACTGTAATCCAATACTGTGTGCCAGAATTAGGTGCATATGCTGACTACTGTGTTTAAGTTTTTGGACATCTAATTAATTTACGTTAATATTATCAGACAGTATAATAGGAGCTGTGTCATATCTTAATTAGGTAGTTGGCAGATATTGCATGATTGAAATGATAAAGTACAGTCACACTTGCCCGCAGAGTCCTTTGGATGAGACTTTATAATAAAAATTGTAAACAATGAAGACCTTGATCAGAAGGCCCCTGAAGAGGACTTGGCTAATTGCTATTAGAATTTCTAAGTATACTGTAAATTGGGAATGGATAAACCTTATATGACAATGCTCCAGGTAAAGGGGAGTATTTCAAAAACTTAAATCTTTATATTTGAATTAAACCCTATGGTGTCACTACTCTTTAGAATCGTCTCGAAGAGACGATTCTAATGAGTAGTAACACCATATGATTTGGTGCTTGTATGAAGGAGTAATGCTGGATTTGTTCAGTTTACTCTCTTCCATCTGGAGCCTTGTGCAGTGCTTTACACTGGGCAGCGAAAAGAACCAGAGATAACTGTCGATAATATAAGGAGGGAATTGCGCCCAGGTTTTCTGTATCCTCACCCCGCTTTCTGGGGCATCCAAGTAGCTCATTGATGGCAGAAATGGATGTTAACAAACCAACCAAACAGTTACACTTGAGTTCAGAAGAAATCTGTGTTGACATTATTTCGTTAACACATTCGTCTATAAATACACATTTTGTGCCTTTAACCCATTACCCCATAGCCTGTTTCTAGTTTTGAAAATATGTGACCACTTAAAACAGGCTAAAAGTAAAGCAGAACGCGCCTTAAGGCGCATTCTGCTTAACTTTCAGCCAGCTTTAAGCTACCATCTACTAAAATTTAGAAAATATTTCTTATAAAACATAATCATGACTGTATAAATTGGATCTATTTTCTTCAGTGGAGGAATATATTAAAGGCATAAAAAGGGGTATTTATGGGGTAATGGGTAGATTCCTGTTCTGAAGGAAATAGTTCCACTTTATACAGTCATGAGTATGCATAGGAAATATTTCCTGAAGTTAAACATTAATACCATAAGATAACTGAGCGAGACTATTGGCTTACATTTGCAAACATTTTGAAAGCGACGTCTGATCTGGATTCAAACCATTTGTTTCCAAATGTTCAATACATGGTTGTAGCTTTGAGAAAAAACAGCAGACAACAAATTTAAGCAGAGGAATCATGATAATGCAGCCGTGAAAGCATTAGACATTGTCTTGTTTTGGGAACAGCTACAAGAACAATTGTTGTTCGGAGGGCTGTTGTAGGGAGGGAGAAATTGTATTAATTATCCTGCATGAAACTACATGTATAATCAGAGCTCCAGATTAGGGGAGTATTTCAAAAACTAAAATCTTTATTTCTGCATTAAACCCTATGGTCTTCGGGACGATTCTAATGAGTAGTAGTACCATAGGGTTTGGTGCTGAAATAAGTGAGAAAATGTTAGATTTGTTCAGTTTACTCCTTCTTATCTGGAGTCCTGTATAATAAGATACAGTAAAACCTCTCTATTACGACCACAAAATTTTGTTAATTATTGGGTGTTTAAGACAGGTGAATGCTTAAAGCAAGGTGACAGTGAAACAGAAAGCTCCTTTGGGAGCTTTCTGTTTCACTGTCATCTCGCTTTAAGCTGTCGCCTGTTTTTATACAATCAATTAACCATCGTTTTAGTGGTCGTAATAGAGAGGTTTTACTGTATATGTCGTGATTCTTATATTGAGTGGTCACTATTTTGACTGTTGATGGTACTTCACCAGCTTTTGGTCAAAGTAAGTTTGTCAATAAACATTAGAGGAGATTGGACAATCTTATCTAAGGGCAGCCTTATCTGGCCACAGCCAAATTAAAATTGCCTCATCGCCAAGTGGTGGGCCATCAAAGCCCAGAGTGGGGTCAAATCATAAAGTAAATTTGTTCCAGTCTTTCAACACCTTGTGATTAGAGAGAAAGTTAGATAATAACATGAATGGAAGGGTTTGTTTTAACCCTAAGTTCCCCATGCATATAAGTGCTTAAGCTTAGTGTTTATAAGGTTACTAAGGCTGAAAGTAAAAGAGATTTCTGCTTTCCTTTCAGTCTCCTTTAAGCGGTTAGTTTGTCAGGAAAGAATCAAAGTGCTTTATGCGGTATAGGTAAACTGATAGGGGAAAGCATGTTCCTGTATGGGGGAAGGGTTAATCTTTTGAAAAAGTGTGGGATTAAACTTGGAATACAGTTTGAATCCTTAGTATTGTAAGGCACCTTAGTGACCTATAGTATTTTGGTACCTGATCAGGATCTAAACTGTTTTCTCTCTACGCGAAATATAGCTAGGAGACCTTCAAACTAAGGTTTATAGTGGATAACGTTTTTAGTTGACAACAGTTTTTCAGCATTTGAAGGGTTAATGTTGACCATGTGTCAGAGGATTTCTATTGAACTTTGGGCAATACAGGCTTTTGGTCAATCTGTTAGCTATTGGTCAGTTGACTGTAATGGGATTTAAATGATCTTGATCTATTGGTACCTTGATTGGCCTAGTGACTGTCCTTAGTCTAGCTAGATACCCAGGAATGTCCACACTGCACAGTGACCTTAATGTGGATCGCATGCGTTAACCCTCCTCCATATACTAAGAAGCAGGGCTCCAGATAAGATGGAGTAAACTGAACAAATCCAACATTTTCTCCTTAATACTTGCTCAAATCCTATGGTGTCACTACTCATTAGAATCGTCTCGAAGAGACGATTCTAATGAGTATTGACGCCTTAGGGTTTAATGCAGAAATAAATATTTTAGTTTATAAGGTTTATCCATTCCCAATTTACAGTATACTTAGAAATTCTAATAGCAATTAGCCAAGTCCTCTTCAGGGGCCTTCTGATCAAGGTCTACATCTTATCTAGAGCCCTGAAGAAGCATCTTTTGTTTTAGGGCATTTCATTTATTCCTCGACTGAAGAAAATAGTTCAAATTTGTTACAGGCATGAACATGTTTATTACCCCAGTCCCACTGAATATAAAAAGTGTTAACTACTATAAGTTATCACTCACAGGCATTTCAACTACTAGGCCACTCATTGAATCTTTAGGTTTTTTTCCAAAGATATTTAAAACTGATCTGGATCCAAACCATTTTCTATGCTTGTCACATGGTGGTGTTGTAATTAAAGGGTTACGTGGTTACAAGTGATGATCTATATATCTATAACCAGGTCATCATGTCAATTACTGTGGCAGTTAGATTGATGGATGATGGTGTGACAGTTTAGAAACTGCACATATCTGTGCAGCCATACTACAGTCAAAACTGGGTTTAGCAATAGTGTATTGAATAGGCATGGATACATATGTACCTTTTGATGTCTTAACCCTTTACTTGATAGCCCATTTATAGTATTGAAGATAGGTGACTACTTAAAGGCACAATCCTACTGAGATTGGTGTTTAAAACGCGCAATTTCTTATATATGTGCATTTTCTATGTATTAAAACTAAGTGAAATCGCGTGTAAGAAGCCTGACATATGCCCCCACTTCGTAAAGAATCCTATCTAAATGTGTCGAATTCTTATCGTGATGGTTTACATTTTAAGCGGGTTTGTTTACAAATAAAACTAACGGTGGGTTCGATAAAGGTCACGTGATTGATACGGAGCGCAGCGATAATTCATATACACTGTGCGCAAAGCCGAGCGAAGCCGGAGCATTTCCGTAATGATTCGTCTTCGATCGAATGTCAACAAAACATATTTAAAAGTCGACTTGCTTCCACCAATTTCACGGGGTTTTGTGCAATGTTGCCTCCATAATCATTGGGGAATACTTCTTTTTATAGGTTTAGATTACGAATGTGCCTACATTTTCAGGTTTTAAAAGTGCGCGATTTTGGCATTTGACAGTAATGTTGGGACTTTAAAGCAGGTTGACAGAAAAGCAGAATGTGCCTTATAAGGCCTGCATGCTTTCAGCTTTTATCTGCTAGCATAAAGAAAATATTTCTTACGATACATATTCAGCACTGTATAAATTGGAACTAATTTCTTCAGCGGAGGAATTAATTGAATGTGCTAAAAAGCCTGTCTATGGGGCAAAGGGTTAATTTATGCCTGTACTGGATATTGCAATGAACTAGCTTCCTTCAGTGTGCTTGCTTTAATATTTCATTATATATATTACAAGGGTGATCTTAACCCATTACCCCTTAAAAACGCCTTTTTACGCCTCTTACTTATTCCTCCACTGAAGAAAAAAGTTCCAGTTTATACAGCAAAGAATATGTACCAAAAGAAATATTTTCCATATCCTAGAAGATGGTAGCTTAAAGCAGGCTGAAAGTAAAGCAGAATGTGCCTGCTTTAAGTGGTCACCTGTTTTCGAAGCAAGAAATAGGCTAAGAGGTAATCGGTTAAGACACTGCAATGTTTTTCCATACAGCAGAACATTTCATAAAGTGGCATCTCATCATGGTCTACACTGTTTGCCAATGTCCCCTAGGCCTTTAATAGACACTTAGGCTCAAATGGGTTAACACAGTTACTTAGTGTGGCAGCGTCTGATCTGGGGCCAAGCTGTTATTAAGAATTACAAACTTGTATACTTTCTTCAAAGCAACTTGCTGTATTAAAATAGGTGAATGTTATATGTGACATAAAAGCTTTTTGTGATCACCATATGACTTATGTTTTGCATAGAGGTTATAAGTACTGCCTATTACTCAAACCCTGTTTGTTATAGTTTTGAAGACAGATGACTCCTTAGAAAAGGTTGAAAATAGGACATTCTGCTTTATTTTCAGCCAGCTTTAAGCTACCATCAGCTAGGATATAAGATATAAAGATTTAAGTTTTGGACATTCATAACTTTATCAGAATGGAACTATTTTCTTTAGTAGAGGAAATCCGAATTAATTAAATGTGTAGCGAGGCGTATATGATCTATGGAGTAAATGGTTAAAATGAGATATAGCAAATTAGTTCCATCCTGTTATGACATCATAATGTAAAGCAAATAACCATCCATCCGGTCAGAAAAAAGCTTTGTCAAAAGAAAAACAAATCAATAAAAGCTGTATTTTCTATTTTTGTAATGTGTTTATGTTGATTCACAGTCTATTAATTTTAATTGTAACTGTTACCATGGTTTTAGGGCTGTTTTCATATGTACAGTACAGAAGTACTTCTATAGGTGTCTCAGTTTACAACAGTACTTAAAATGTTGTTAAACCATCCAAAACTGCAAATCATCTTTAACCCAAGTGATAAAGCATTTATAGTAGTTTTGTGTTTGAGGCAGGTGACTGCTTGAAGCAAAATGAAAGTATAGCAGAAAGCCCATAAAGGAGCTAAAACAAGAAATTTGTTTAACATGGACTGCAGCTATATGCAAGACATAAATACAGCTCATTTAGTTGATTTCTGCTTTACTTTTTCCATGCATTATTTCAGATATATATCTTTTGTATGAGCACAATACAGTAAAATCTTTCTATTATGATCAATAAAAGGAAGGCTTATTGTCATTGAATGCATAAAAGACAAGTGACAGCTTTAGGAGCTTTCTGTTTTATGTTCACCTTGCTTTAAGCAGTCACCTACCTTGAACACCTGATAATAAACATAATTTAGTGGTCGTTTTAGAGAGGTTTTATTGTACTTCTTCAAAGACTGGCTGCTTAACACAACATAGACTTGTGCATGTATAAAACTATGATTGTACTGTACAGAAAATGGTGGTTTTTGAGGAGGAGAAGTTTATGGGTTGTGACAAAACCTGTCTGACAAATACATATAGGATTAGCCCCCTGTCCTCTCAGGTGGTCCATTGCCATGGAGAAGAAGAAAAAAACCTGTCACTGAAACTGGTATGCATTAAAAATAAATGCTTACAGTTGCACAAAAACCTGGGGATTTTATAAAACACAGAGCTCCAGATAAGGGGGGTATTTCAAAACCTTAAACTTTTATTTCTGCTTTAAACCCTATGGTGTCACTACTCATTAGAATCGTCTCGAAGAGACGATTCTAATGAGTAGTAACACTATAGAATATGGTGCTGTATGAGTGAGAAACCGATTACTCCCTCTTATCTGCATGGGGCCCTGATACAGACTTATCCCATTAATATGATCACTTGTATGATGAATCATTCGATGGTCTCAAATATATGGGTCAGCTTAAAGCATGATGAAAGTAAAGCAGAAAGCTCCTAAAGGAGCTTTCTGCTTTACTTTTATCATACTTGAAGGTTACTACCTGGTTTTAAAACACTGACAATTTAAGCTCAGTCTTTGAAGTGGCCGTGGAAGTAGGGAGTTTATAATGCAACATGATACTGTCTTCTTGGTTTGCTATAATCTAAATGGAAGTAAATTAAAGTGGTTAAAAGGGGAATTTGCTTGCAAAACTATAATATAGTTTCCAGATTTTTACTTGTCATTCATACGGAAGTAGATCTACATGCAAACATGTAGTTTACTTAAAGTTTTCATTATATTTGTGACAGAGTTGTATCAAACATTGGAGACTATAAGGTCAGCCTAATCATTGGAAAGACAAAGTCAGCTCTTAATCTACACTGTTTATTAGTCTGTGAGGATTGCTTGGCAAATCATCAATATCCTTTTATTTGTGTGGCCAAAAGATCTTGATCAGTTCTTTATTATCCTAGATGAGCTTTATGCATTTCTTTAATTCTTCCTTTAAATAACTCTTTCAACACCATGGCCCTGTTTAAAATATACTCATTACATTTGTAAACAGGAGCCCTCTGATCTGGGTCTCCACTGTTTGCTTATTATTTAGACCAGTATTTATTAAACTACCCATAATTCAAAGTAGACTGGTTCATGTTTTGGTAACTAAAATGACCCACAAGGGAACATAATTACCCACAATAGTTACTACTTTAAACTTAGTGTTGAAAGAGTATGCTTCTTTATTCAATATTTGCTTTTATGCAGCAACTTTACCTGCATTTTAATATTTTTCACAAATTGTGAGAGTCTTAAGTCAATTTCCAAACTCTTGAGCAGTTTATAGCTTAAGAAGGGTTTATACAAATATACAGAACAGAGTATTCACAGTAGGAGTGCTTGAAAATATGTATCCCTCATCAATTTGCAATTTGATCAGGCAAAAATTGTGACGCCCCTTCGAACAATGCCTTATGACATTAAATAGGACAGTGATTCTGCAGCTTTTGTAAAGAATTCACAGGGTTATAGATAAGGCGCGTATTTCGTAAATACGCAATTAAATACAAAAAAAAATAGAAAAGCAATTACTTTCAAATCCATGCGTACTGAAAATCAATTATTGAAAGGGTTTACGCAAAAGAATTCAAGCAGGCGCGTATCGTACGCAGTTAGTCGCATTTCTCAAGTTTAATGACGGGATGTTTACTACGACACCGGGTAAATATTTTACCGATACACCGGTTAGACTGGTTATTTATTTCCAAATAATAGCCTATAGGATTTATGCAGCGCTGCTTTTTGTTAGCTCGTTTAATAAGTAAACCAGTCACATCGTCTGCCAGAATTTCTTCTGTCAAAATGGCATCGCGCGGACAGAAAAAGCGCAACAAAAAACCCACATTATTCAATTACGTTCAGCCTTCCGCGAACGAACCAGAAATAGTTTGTAACAGTGTCGTGAATGAAATTTTGAATGATGCATGTAACAGCCAAAAAAGAGGTTGTTTAATGTTACCGACATAATCGACGATCTTTTGTCCCGAATCTGTAAGTCACCAGTGCTAAAGTTAGCAAAGTTACGGTAAAGGAATCCTGGAATGGCTTTTAAAGTTTCCGTGGCTGAAAATTAATGAATCCTAGTTTTCCTACACAAACATGAGCTGTTGCATTTGTGTTGAAATGAGATCGAAACTGAACTTATCCAGTGTGGGCAAACGAGGGTACAGTACATCAAACAATCAGCTTGTGTTTTGTATTAAATGAAAAAAAAAATAGAGTAAAAAAGCAATTCATATCAAATTGATGGAGTAACGGTTTTTTGGATACTCAATTGAAATTCAGAAAACCCAATTCTTAGAAAATAGAGGGAGTAAATACCCAATTATTGTCACCATATATGCAATAATTACAAACAGTGAGTGATAAGCTGGTGGACTGATATATTTCTATATTGCACAAATTATGTTTATCTGACCTCTTAATGAAATAGTAATTAAATTCAGATTAGACTGACAACTTATGGTCAGAAGAGGACTTAAGTAATGTTTCGGATGGTTGAAATCCATTTTGATAAGAGACATATTTATCTTAATCCTACAGAAAGGATGGTATCGGGTTACCTTCTCTTCCCAAATTGTAGTCGGACATTTTTTGCTAGCACGTGCAGTCTGCTAAATGTTTTACTGAATGCATGTGTTTTTAATTTCTCACAGAGTTAATAATGTTCTTCAAAAACAGGTTGCAACAGATTAAATTCAAATAAAAGAGCTTTAGATCCAGATACAACCTACTGGTAACTACAATATAGACTTTTTAAGAAAACAGAAATAGTTTCATTTGCGTTGACACATTGTTTCATCTTATCAAAGAACTGACAATACTCATTAAGGTCCTTGCTGACTTATCTTTACTTGTACCGGATTTTCACCAGAGCATTTAATTGGTATATAGATTATGTTTCTAAGGGGTCAGGTGGTGACAAGCTGGTTAATTCATAAAATATTATTGCATGCTTTAGCATGCAATAATATTTGATGCATTAACCAGAACATGCAAAACCTTATCTATAACCCTGAATTCAATGCCAGCATATTTTTGTGGTAATTATATAATTTTGACATTACGTATAAAGAGATAATTTCTCCTTCCTGTCAGAAAGGTTTGTATGCAACACGTTGTACATGATTGTAGTACATGATCGACTTGACACCAAGGAACTTGTCTTTTACTTTTTGCACAAATTAATTTCAGCTGCAACAAGAAATATCTTTAAAAAAGATATTCGGCGGAATGGGTGGTGAATTAAGGTAATGATGTATATGGAATTGATTTTATCCAAGTTGCAATAAATAGGATGGTAAATCAGGATATTAAGCTTAATATTTATCTAATAAGACACGCGCAGTAATCTACGACCACATACATATAACCAAAGACTGAAGGTCTTGAGAGTCGCCAAGAATGAGTTTTTGCAATCATTAAACTACTGGATCTGAGGTTAATCATTAGTTTGTTAAGGCAGTTGGTCTCTCAAAGACTGAAGGTGAAAGTACAGCAGAGAGCATTTACACACGTTTATGCTTTTGATCGGGCTACATTTTGCTGCAAGTTGTCAGCTGTTTGTCAGCTGTTTTTATTCCATCAATAAGTACTTTTTCAGAGGTGGTTGTAGAGATTTACTTGAGAATTCTTGACAGAAGGTACAGTTTGCACATGGATCTATTGCTTGGTTCACAGGGGGGGTCAATTTTCCACTTCCATCTTTATAAGCCAATTGAATTGCACTTACTTCTTCCTAGGATGTGACTGAAAGTGATTAGAATTTTTAAAGACAGATCTAGATCATGGAATTATACTTCCATGTCTAGATCTACGTGTATCATTTTTATTTTGTAATTTGTAGATACCATAAATTACTAAAATGCGTATGTGTGTGCTCTTTTGTTAGTTACTTTAAATATGGTTTGATTGTTTAAATATTCTCAATCACCTGATTTTGATTTGAGATTTTTGGAAAGCACCCCCGATATATGCCGAATATGAATTGTTTGAAACGACCCCTCAAATGAGAAAATAAAGCAAGTGTCCGCTTCAAGAATTCGTGTATGGATTTGTCTTGTAGAGTTAGTTCTATGTTCTGATTTATTATAAAAATATCTACAAAGTGTAGCAATGTACGTTTTAGCAGGGATAATAAATAGACTATTTATTATCCCTGGTTTTAGGTATCTACGTGTTGTTGCGTTTTCGCATTTAACCAAGAGATTGCGATCGCGTTAAAAAATCACGGTTTGTTTACATTTGAGGTCACAGAGTTGCGCATGCGCTGGAGGAAAACGGTGTTAACACAAAAAATACCCATCATGCACGAAATCTTTAATCTTTTCGATATCTAGGTTAAATTCAAACGCCAGTTTTCTCGTAATCTCACTGAATTGTTACTGCTATTCTTTCTTTTTCATATACTTGGTACTAGATTAAAATTATGATCAATTCTATCATGAAGTTAGAACAATTTCGTTCTGATTTGCAGAACGCATCAAATCATTGCCGAATTTGAGACAATATGTCATATCTTAAAATAGAAACACTATGTCATTCAAATCACTACCTAACGGTCGGGACACGTACAATTTCTCGGTTATAACTCACTAGCAGTAGCGGAAAGTCGTGTTTACTACTGGTACTGCTACATAGCAAATCAGCCTATAACAGTCTGTGTCTCTTATTTTACAAATTTGTAAAAGGCAGTAGTCAAGTCTAACCGCTACCCAATCAGACTATTCGATTTTAAGCACGTGTCCTTAAGCTTTCATTTCTGGTCATTCACGATTGGTTGGGCCATATAAGGTTTGAGGCTCAATGAGAAATCAGACCAGCTCCGCCGAAAAATGTGATTACCTTTGCAAAAAGGAAGTTTGTGTCCATAATTATGTGACTGAGTTCTTGCAAGGCCGAAGAATGCTTAACCCTACAAGTGAAGCGCTTTTAGCACATTTAGTTTATTCCTCCACTGAGGAAAATAGTTCCAATTTATACGTTGAATATTTATCATAAGAAAAATGTTCTTTATTCTAGTAGATGTTAGCTTAAAGCAGGCTGAAAATAAAGCAGAATGTGCATAAAGGCCTATTCTGCTATACTTTCAACCTGCTTTAAAGCACCACCTATCTTCAATACTAGAAACAGGCTATGGGGTAACTGGTAATTTATACAGCTCATATTTAGGTCTGTCTCATATTTAGGTCTCTTTCGTCCATTGTATTTAGCCACCAATTATAAGTTGTTTCTACAAATCATTTGCATATATATAGCAAACTGTTTATAGGCAGGTGACTGCTTTAAACAAGATGAAAGTAAAGCAGAAAGCTCCTATAGGAGCTGCCTGCTTTACTTTTATCTTGTTTTTAACACTTTCACTGCCAAATTAATGGTGACTTTTTACCCCTTCACCGCTACATTGTCATCTCCTTCAATATTGTTATCTGCAGGATCATTTCAAAGTTAGATTTCAGGTAGTATGACTTAAGAAATATTGATATGAATGTCAAACAGTTGGGATCCTGATCAGACGCCGCATTATGCGGCGTCTGATCAGGATCCAAACTGTTTGCAAAGTCGCCTTTTAGCGCCATTGGCAGTGAAAGAGTTAAGCTGCATGCCACCGATATATATTCAATTATAACACTTATGTGGAGTAAAGGGTTAAAGCTAATTAAGTTTCTAATAATTACTTTGTAGATTTAAGCATATAATATTACCGCATGATAAAGGTTTAGTAATGAACTTTCTACACTAAGTGGTACTTCTCATCAGCGGATAGTTGAGACCTCTGTGCCTCTTACACACTCTGAAGTAATTTATTACAGTCAGGCTTTCATTAACCCTTGCCCCTTGTAGAAATGCCTTTTCACACCTATAGGGCTGAAGATGAGAATGAGTTGACCCTTTCCCACATACAGTTGAAACTTGATAATTCAAACTCACGTTAGCTCAAACGATACCCCTATTTCAAAGTTAAAATTGAATGAGGGGTATGTTTGACATAATTAACCTATTACCCCATATTCTGTTTCTAGTTTTGAAGATAGGGGACCACTTAAAGCAGGTTGAAAGTAAAGCACTTAAGGCACATTCTGCTTTACTTTCAGTCTGCTTTAAGCTGTTATATGCTAGAATAAAGAAAATATTTGTTATGATGCATATTCATGACTGTATAAATTGGAACTATTTCTTCAAGGGAGGAATAAATTAGAGGCGTAAAAAGAGGTATTTGTGGGGAAATGGGTAAAGGAAGATCGAGTTATGGAAATTAAACTTATGAATGTTTCTGAATCATTCATGAACATTCATAAAATCATTATGGGCGTGTTCGTTTATCAGTCCAGAATCTTCCGGATTGACGGAATCGAAATTGAATGGTCCGGAATTCAATTCCAGAACTGTTTTATCAATTCTGCCCGAGGAGGTGGTGTGAGCAGAATTGTGACGTATCATCATGGTTCCCGGCACAATTTACGAACGCTTCGACAGCAAAGTTGTAATAAGTAGGGAACCAGACTACCATATTTGCAAGGGTTCAATTCTGTTTTTATTTGATTTACTAATTCCATGGAATCGTTCCAAACAGTTCTGGAACTGATAATCGAACACGCCCTATAACTTTTAATTGTTCATCATCTTGAAAGAAATGTTAATGAACATTTATGTTCATGAATTAGTTGCATGTTCATGAACATAATCACATAATCATGAACAAGCTGGGAATATTCATGAATATTTTGACAAGTTCGTTCAGGGAACACTTGTAAGGGAAAGTGTTAAGTATCTAGCTATAGATTCAGTAAAGACCCATAGCAATCTCAAACAGTTAAAAATCATTTGTTTGTATTCTTTTAAAAAAATTGAAATGCCCTGCAGGGGCAAGACATGACTCATGGTTTGGTTTTGTGTCCAAGTTTGTTTCATTTTAATTGATTGTTATAGACTTGTATATTGGCCATTTCCAGTGTAGAATGATTTATCATAGCGGCCAGTTAAAGACTTAATGTAATTGTAGATGCAAACAATTAAGTCATGAATCTCCATGACACTATGACATTTTTGGGAAAGTTTAATTATTATCTAGCCCTTTTCTTCATCGATTTTTTGTCATTGATAAAGAAAAGCGGTTACCTTAGATATTATATAATGCAAGTTGAAAGTAAATCAGAGCGTTCCATTATGTCCACAGAGCTCTTCATGCTTTAAATTATCATTGAATGGTCCCTAATCACTGGTTTTACTGTACAAACAGTTTCAGGACTCAAGATAAGATTAAATTCAACATTTTAGCAACAAACCCTATGGTGTAACTACTCATTAGAATTGTCTCGAAGAGACGATTCTAATGAGTAGTGACACCATATGGTTTAATGCAGACATAAAGATTTTAGTTTTTGAAATACAATGTACTCCACTTAAATTACCTTGAGCTCTGAGTTTTGACCCATAGCAGACAGTGAGTAACTACTTGACACTTGTATTGATGATTCTTCTCTAACCCTTACTTTCATTAGGTCTTAGCTCTTTCTACGCCATGCACCTGTGTAAAATATACTCATTGCATCTGCAAACAGTGGACCAAGATCAGTGGACTCTTAATTGTCAGAATCTACAATGTTTGCTAATGTAAAGCACTACCCAGAAATCCAAGTAGATGGGTCCATATGTTTTGGTAACAAAACGTTAGTAGTAACACCATGGATTTTGTGCTGAAATGTTTCTCTCTCTTATCTGGACTCTTGAGCCCTGGTTACTATAAATTAACCCTTAGCCCGCCACCTAAATTGTCGTCTGCTACATTTCTCGTCTGCTTCAAGTTTCAAAGTGCTTCAAAGTTGCTCAAAATTGCTGAAAATGGTGTCCGAGTGTCAAACAGCTTGGATCCGGATGAGACGCCGAGTTACTCGGCGTCTCATCCGGATCCAAGCTGTTTGCATATGGAGCTATAGTCGTGAGTGGCAGGCTAAGGGTTAAAAGGGCAAACTTGAGATATTTGCAGGCATCAGTTAAAATGGTTGCCATAATGATTTGGCATTATTCTGTTGTTGGTGGAAAGGGCCATTTACAATTAAATGGCTCAATGATTGGATATTGCATTGGAAAACCTGCTCTTAATGTGCCAACAACTTGTTTAACCCTGATAATGCAGAAGTGGCATCTGCTTGGAAAACGTTGTCTTCCCATTTTCTCTAAATAATTATTAAAAATCTATAAAATGAAGAAACATGAGTAAGAGTGTCAAGCAGTCTGGATCTTGATCAGATGCCAAGCTACTTGACATCTAATTTGGATGCAAACTGTTTGCAAATGCTACTCATGCCCTGTATGGTGTAATGATCAGTTGTTATGAGTTATAAATGTTGGTTATATTGCTCGCTGAAATCAACTTTACTGCACTGTTTAAGGTTTATAGGCTCTTGAAATTGAAAACATCCGTTTATGTGGAGAGTGATTTCTTCCTTAAGTGTGGGTTGAGTAATAACTTTGTTAAAGTGTCGCCATAAACTTTAGACCATAATGAACCATGGCTCCAGATAAGACAAAACATTTCCAACATTTTTAAGCCTGTTGTTCGATGAAGTCATACAAAGATCAATGGACAATCTTCAAAAATGATAATGGTGTAATGCAGAAAGCTCATATTTTTGTTCTGTATTAACCCTTAGCCTGCCACTCACGACTATAGCTCCATATGCAAACAGCTTGGATCGGGATGAGACGCCGAGTAACTCGGTGTCTCATCCGGATCCAAGCTGTTTGACTCTCGGACAACATTTTCAGCAATTTTGAGCAACATTGAAGCACTTTGAAACTTGAAGCAGACGAGAAATATAGCAGATGACAATTTATTTGGCGGGCTACGGGTTAAAGAGTCTTGATAATTTTGACTACAAATGTACATTGTAAAGTGCTGGACAAAAGCTGTGAAAAAGTTTGCTAAAATGTGCTTCAAAAAGCAGCCACCTATCTTTACCCATTACCCCATAGCCCTTTGCTAAATTTGGAGACAGGTGACCACTTATTTAAAGCAGTTTGAAAGTAAAGCAGAATACACCTTAAAGCATATTCTACTTTACTTTCGGCCAGCTTTAAGCAACCATCTGCTACAGCCTATAGTATATAATTATAATATAATTTTTATGGGGCATATTTATTACTGTACTTATTGGAACTATTTTCTTCAGTGAAGGAATAAATGAAAGCTATAAAAAAGGGCTTTATTTATGGGGTAATGAGTTAAAATACTAACAAATTATCATCTGTTAAACAGTTGTTTGACAAAAATAAGAAACCCTCAGTCTTTTAATCACATAAACTACATCATGAAATATCGTCATGTAATAATAAAGGTCATCACAGTCATGACAGTACTGGATCAGCAGGTCACATTATACTTACCCAGTCATTGGAAACCCATAGATCAAACGCCCTCCATCCTTGTCCCCAACTTCCTCTCTCTAATAGGTATGCACCTGTAATCACCCAGTGCATGGTTATTGACTTTTAGACAGCTACTTACAAACCTAGTGCAGTTTAATTTACTTTAAACCATTTAAGCCATTATAGCCCATAGCCTTTGTCTCCTAAGTTTTGAAGACAAGTGACCACTTAAAGCAAGTTGAATGTAAAGCAGAATGTGCCTAGTCTGCTAGGGTATAGAAAATATTTCTTATGATACATATTCTTGACTGTATAAAGTTGATCAATTTTCTACAATGACTAAATACATGTAAAAAGGTGTATTTATGACAGATACAGTGGAGAATCTGTTATTCTTTCCCGTTTAAACGCAAACCTACACAAATGCAAAGCACTAAAACGTAGAAAAGAACAACTTTTGGACAATTCTGATAATTCTTGTTTATCTTGGTGGCAAACAGTTTGGAGCCTGATCAGACGCCGGGTTACCCGGCGTCTGATCTGGCTCCAAACTGTTTGCACTGCAAATAATAGTTTTAGCGTAAACGTGTTTATTGGGAAAGAATAACAGATTCTCCACTGTAGCAGCTTACAAAGCAGGATGAAAGTAATGCAGAAATCTCCATTCAGCTTTAAACTGCCACCTTCATTAAACAGTATATCTTTGAATGTTTTGGTAATTAAGTGGTATTTACAAGCAATTAGACTGCTGAACTTGTAAGCAGAGTGCACTTGCACAGTGTTCAGTAAGTTCACAACTGCTCATGATCACAGTCAGATGTCAAGTAGCAGTCATAATCAGTCAAGTTCTAATCTTTAATTTACAAAGCTTATTATTTTTGCAAAAAAATGAGCTAATGGGAATTTTTTTTATACAATATAGATGGGAATAATGTTTGTAAATTTTCATTGAAGCTGAGCCTTAAGGCTTACAACCCAAACCAGTTGCCGATTTATGCTTGAAATTGTGTATAAATCTGGGGTCTTCCTCCTCCTGTACGCAGCTGGACATCAGGATAGGGTTGAAATACTGTTGAAGCGACATAAAATAGTGATGTAGAATCAAATCAAATTGAATATTGTCATTTTGCAATACATGGCAAACGTTTTTTCAAAACTTTCTTATGTTATGCATAATTTGAAATCTCAGATCTAGAACAGAGATTATATGAAAATAGGCAACAAGGAAGTGACATATTACCGGTAACATTCAACAGTGTCATGTAAAACCCACTCAATGAAACGTTACATGCAGATCTTGAATGATAGACATGTTTAATTCTGAATAAAAGTATTGCAGAAAGCTCCTGAAGGAGCTTTCTGCAATACAGTAAAACCTCTCTATTACGACCACTAAATTTGGTTAATTATTAGGGTGTTCACGATAGGTGACAACTTAAAGCAAGGTGACAGTGAAACAGAAAGCTCCTTTAGAAGCTTTCTGTTTCACTGTCACCTTGCTTTAAGTTGTCACCTGTCTGTTATTCAATCAATTAGCCTTGGTTTTAGTGGTCGTAATAGCGAGGTTTTACTGTACTTTCATTCAGCATTAATCTGCCAGCTGTTTTAAAGATTGCACATTTTGAGTTGTTGATAAACACGGGCTTGACTGTAACAGTTGCATTAGATTTTAAGGCAAGTGATATCTTTCCCATAGATTTGTTGTGTCACTATGTTTAAACCTCGTGACGAAAGTTTAAATAGTTTGAATTCATACCTTTAGAATGGGATCGTTAATTAAACGATTAACCATTAAAGTGTTAATAGTGACTTTAATCTGGCTGATACAATGGGTTTAGATCAAACTCAAATACTGAATTTTCTATGAAATTTCCTTCCTTGCTCATTTAATTAACAGTCAAGTTTAAGGTTAAAATTTGGACCATGAAAGACGAGAAATTTACTAGCTGGGCCATACAAATTTTGACAACTACACGTATAGATAACAAAATCTTTTTAAAGATTTATACAAATAACAACTTTGAAGTGATAGACATGAACGTTTTATCTCGTACAATACAACATGCTTTTCACTTATTCCATATAGAGATGCTTTGTCATGCTTTTACCTAATTGTCCTAATAAGAACCATTGGAAACCTTTTTCCTTAGACCTACTTGACCATTTACTCAATTGCCTGCACATGTCTCTTGAATTGAAGATATTGATCACCTAAAGCAGGCTGAAAGTAATGAAGAAAGCACCTTATAAGGCACATTCTGCTTTACATTTAGCCTGCTTTGAGCTACCATCTGCTAGAATATAGAACATATATGTCTTATGATACATTTTCATGACTGTATATGTAGGAACTATTTTCTTCAGTGGATGAATTAGTTCACCCTTTCCCCCATATAAGTACCTTTCATGCAGCGCATCCAATGTATTCCTACACTGAAGAAAAAGGTTCCAATATAAACAGACATACTAGATACAAGCTATGGGATAAAAGGTTACATGGGTAAAAATGTGCCCCTTTGGAGTAAAGGGTTAATTGTTACTTTCCTCAGAAGAAACGCCTTAGAGCGCCTCTATACAGTGGAGAATGTGTTATTCTTTCCCAATAAACGGGTTTACGCTAAAGCTATTATTTGCAGTGCAAACAGTTTGGAGCCAGATCAGACGCCGGGTAATCCGGCATCTGATCAGGCTCCAAACTGTTTGCCACCATGATAAACATGCATTATCAGAATTGTCCAAAAGTTGCACTTTTCTACGTTTTAGTGTTTTGCGTTTGCGTACGTTTGCGTTTAAACGGGAAAGAATAACAGATTCTCCACTGTATCTATACTGTTCTGCATAATTAATGACCAAAAATGAAAAAAATCATTTATGGTGTTGGATACAGGTGGCAGTTCAAAGCAAGATGAATATAAAGCAGAAACAGCATGACTGTGACGACATGGGTTGAAGGGTTCAAAGCCTTGACAGTTATAATATTTTGAGCTGACAACAGATTGCAAAACCATAACTTAAGCTGTTACAACTATGTAGGCAGACCCATCCTAAATCATTGGTTAGATGTTCAATTAAGTGTGCACTCCCTTGAATGTAGGAACTATTTTTCTAGGACTCAGAGTTTAGATCTGGGTCTGACTCCCAGAGACTGAGATTATCTCTGTCTGATTCTGATTAGCATCCAAACTGTTAATCAAGTTGATTGTAAACCTTCAAATAGAAAGGAATATAGTGCCAATTTCAGAATAAAAACAACACCGTTTTTGAGCAGTCATTATTAATAATATCAATAATTGTGTGTTCAATTAAATGGTTGAGCAGTTACAGTGGAGAATCTGTTATTCTTTCCCGTTTAAACGCAATCGTACCCAAACGCAAAGCACTAAAACGTAGAAAAGAACAACTTTTGGACAATTCTGATATTTCATGTTTATCTTGGTGGCAAACAGTTTGGAGCCTGATCAGACGCTGGGTTACCCGGCGTCTGATCTGGCTCCAAACTGTTTGCACTGCAAATAATAGTTTTAGCCTAAACGCGTTTATTTGGAAAGAATAACACATTCTCCACTGTATACATAGTATATTTCGAAATAATAATTATACTACATAGACACCAGTGCCGGATTATCAGTCACTTAAAATTAACCCATTAAGTAAGCCTTTGTACACCACTAATTTATTCCTCCACTAAAGGAAATAGATCCAGTTTATAAACCATCATTAATATGATTGTGTCATAAGAAATATTTTCTATATTTTAGAAGATGGTAGCTTAAAGCAGGCTGAAAGTAAAGCAGAATGCGCCCTAAGGCACATTCTGCTTTACTTTTAACCTGCTTTAAGTGGTCACCTATCTTCAAATCAAGAAATGATTTATGGGGTAACTGTTAAAAGATGTTCTGTCAGTTTTCAATCAAGGTAATTTAACAACTGAATGCAAGTAGAACAGACAGCTCCTGTAGAAGCTTTCTGCTTTACCTGTCTGGCATTAAGCAAGCACCTGTATTTACAGGACTTTATATGCTCCCTCATGATATGCTGCTGAACTTTTTTCCAAAAAGGTGCCTTTTCACATAATTAAATATCATTGCTTCGATAGATATACAGTAAAACCTCTCTATTACAACCACTTAATTGTGTTAATTGTTTGGTGTTTATGACAAGTGACTGTTTAAAGCAAGGTGACAGTAAAACAGGAAGCTCCTTTAGGAGTTTTTTGTTTTACTGTCAACTTGCTTTAACTTTTGTAGCCTGGCTTTCATGCAACCATTTAGCCTTATTTCTAGTGGTACATTTGTAGTTATAGAGGGGTTTTACTGTATTATATTCCATGTTTCTACCCGCCCGGCTGTACATTTTCCTAGGTTTTATGAAAAAAAACCATGGAAAAAACCACGGAGTATTCGGACGGTCATATTACAAAAACCTTGGAAAAAAGACGAGAAAACTTTAGAAAATACAAGACCTTGGTTTTTACATGGTTTGACAAAATACCTCGGAAAAGTTTACGAGGAATCCTTGTAAAATATTTAATTTCCAAGGTTTTCTCCAAAAAACCACGGAAACAAAAAATCCTCGGAAAAGTTTACGAGGAATCCTAGTAAAATATTTAGGAAAAAACCATGGAAATATTAGAACAATTTTACGTGGTTTCGACAAAATACCATGGAAAAGTATATATATACGAGGAATAGTTAACTACTAGTGGGTGGGGTACCACATGCTTTTGTTTGTATCATGTAAATATCCAAAATATATTATGATCATGATAAAATTGTATTTATGTAAGTTATGTAACTTACCATGAATCTTTTGTCAGGAGTCTGAACTGGTTTGGAGTCTTTAATTTTTGCCACATTCACATTTTAAAGTATAGATAAACAGACAACTTAAATCTCTGACCTCTGATTGTTGTGAGCTGGTGTCCTGGGTGTGTATAATATTCACTGTTTTGTGAAACTTACAATTGTAGCAAATATTACTTATATTTATAATTCACTAAGTTGTACTTCCAAGGTTTTTCCGTGCTGGAAAATGTCTAAGTACAATTTTTACGAGGTGCAAATTGTTTAAGTTATTATTTTACAAGGATTTTCCGTGCTAAAAAATGGTTAAGTTCTTATTTCCGAGATTGTTCCGTGTTTATTTTTGCCAAAGTCCAATTTTTCCGAGCTTTTGCCAAGGTTTTAAGAGTTTCCAAGGTTTTTTCTTGATATTTACGTGGTTTTTTTGTTCATAAGCATGCATAAACCATGGAAATTTTGGTGACTAAACAAAAACCTTGGAAATTGTTACGAATAACCATGGAACTTTTAGAATTCCATGTAAATTCCACGTAAATTATTCATATTCCATGGAAATTTTACACTGAACCTTGGAAAAAGTACAGCCGGGCTGCGCTGTTAGAATAGACATAGGAATAAAAAACTTTTCTAACTTCCTGTCAGGTTACGCTCATAACCTAAAACAGGCTGAAAGTAAAGCAGAAATCCCCCATGGGGAGAATTCTGCTTTTTATTTCCAGCTTTATTTCCAGCTTGCTTTAAGCAGTCACCTGTCTTGCTCACTTTCAAAATTTAAGCCATTGGTTTTTCACAAGTTTTAACTGTTAATGTTATTATAATAGAGTCAAATAATATTTAGATAACCAATATCAATATATGAAGACGATATTTGTATTTCTTTGTTAGCTTGCACTCTAGGTGAGAATTCTTGTGCTTATTTTAATTAATATTTTGGCACGATTCTAGTTTTGTTTTCTTACTTCATCTCTGTCTAAAAGCTAAACTTCCATATGTTTCAACTCCGTAGTATATTTCTGATTATGAAAATAAGTGACTACTTAAAGCAGATTTACTTTCAGACTGCTATAACCGTTTCCCCCATTATAAGTTATGAAGACAGGTAACCACCTAAAGCAGAACTGGTTGAAAGTAAAGCAATATGCATCTTAAGGTGCATTCTGCTTTATTTTCAGCCTGCTTTAAGCCTCCATCTGCTAGCATATAGATTGTTTTCCTTATAGTGCATATTGAAAACTAAGTATAAAGTAGAACTATTTTATTCAGCAGAGCAATAAATGGAAGGTGTAAAAAGGGGTATTTGGGGTAATCATTATTATTATACCAGATTTTAACAGCGCTCTTTTCACATTATCTTCTAGAATTTAGAAAAAAAATCTTATGTTACATTTTCACGACTGTAAAAATTAAAACTATTTTCTTCAGCGGAGGTTTTATAAAATAAAACCTGCTAAAAGGCATTTCTATGGGGGAAAGGGTTAACCTTTTACCTTATAGAAGCAACTTTTAGCGCATTCATTTTATTCATCCGCCATAGAAAGTAGTTCCAAATGAACCAGTCATGAAAATGCACCTTAAGAAATATTTTCTATATCCTATCAAATGGTAGCTTAAAGCATGCTGAAAGTAAAGCAGAATGCGCCTTAAGGCGCATTCTGCTTTACTTTCAACCTGCTTTAATAGTCACCTATCTTCAATACTATAAATAGGCTATCAGGTAAAGGGTTAAACAAAATGTGTCCTTGAAAAATGTCCTGTATGTTACTGAAGATGTTCCTTCCTTCCTTATAAAATTGTCATGGATGACGTGCTGATGGAGTGATTCAGACAGTTCCAATCAGGAAGAGATGTCTAGAAGTTGATCAGTCTTTCTTCCTCATCTAAACTGTTTTTACCCATTACCCCAAAGCTTGTTTCTAGTTTTGAAAATATGTGACCACTTAAAGCAGGTTGAAAGTAAAGCAGAATGCGCCTTAAGGCACATTCTGCTTTACTTTCAGCCTGCTTTAAGCTATTATCTGGTAGAATTTAGAAAATGTTTCTTACAATACATTTACATAACAGTATGAATTGGAACTATTTCCTTCAGCGGATGAGTTAATTAAAGGCATAAAAAGGTGAATCTATGGGGTAATGGGTTAAAGGGTCATCAGTATTATGTCAACTCTATAACTCTTGTAGGTTATTATGTTCCCTTGTAGATCTTTTGAGTTACCAAAACATGAACCAGTCTACTTAGAATTCTGGGTAGTTTGATAAACACTGCTCTAAATTAGCAAACAGTGCAGACCCAGATCAGAGGGATCCTGCTTTGCTTTAATTATGCTTTACCATGTTATGTACACATTTTACCGAAATAAAGATATATCTAGATATCTGCTTGGATCCTATTTCTGTAAATACAAAGAAGCAGTTTTAGAGTTTTGCAAGACCACATTTTCAGCAATCGACAGTATATACAACTGTTGCTCTGAGTGTCAAAGGGTTAAGTATTATAGGGTCAATACTTATTAACCCATAAGTTATCAACATGTTGACTGCTTCAAATGTGTTGATGGCCGGTTTGAATTTCAATTCAGTTTCTTATATAGATTTATCATGTGATTAAAACAATGATAGGTATGTCAAACTGCATTTGTTTTTATCAGACATCAACTTTCTTGGCATCTCTGACCTAGGTCAAAACCAATTGCAAAATGCTAATATAAGGATGTGTGAGTATAGACCTTTAGAGTTTAAGATAAATTGAATAGTTAGAACAAAGACATTAAATTTTGGGCTGAGTTTGTATTGGAGTTGATCAAAGGGAAAACTAATTTAGAGCCAAGTTGTTGACAAGTTTTTATTACTTTTAGTGTAGCCATATTACTTCTTTCAACTCTTGACTGGTAATAAATAGATTGATCGTAACCTTTCAACTGCTAATAATGTATGTCAATGCTTTTTGAAAACAGTGTAGACCAAGATCAGACAGCTCCCGTAGGAGCTGTCTGATCAGGGTCTGCACTGTTTTTAGCTCACCTGAGGCTCAAGGTGAGCTATTGGGATGGCCCTGTGTCCGTTGTCCATAGCATGTAAAAATGTGTGTCATCATTAACAATTGCTTCAAATGACATCTCCTCCTGTACCCCTTGACAGATTTCAACCAAACTTTACAGGAATGTTTCTTGGGTCAAAGTCTTTCAAATTTGTTCAAAGAATTAAAAACAATGTAGAACTCTGGTTTCCATGGCAACCAAAGGGAAAAAAAAGAAGGAAATCTTATAATATCTTCTTATGACTTTAGTGTAGCCATATTACTTCTTTCAACTCTTGACTGGTAATAAATACAGTCGAACTTCAGTATCTCGACGGTCTCGGGACGATCGAAATAGCATCGAGATAAGCATGGGCTCGAGATAGCCAAACTGGTAAAAAATTCAAAACTTACAGAAAGTAAACCTGTGAACAATAAAACCGCTGTACGTATGTACTCTCGCGTGTTTGTGAAATGCCGTAACATTTTTAACACGTTATATGCCGATTTCGATGTTACACGTTTACTGTATTTTTTGTGCACAAATCACGGACGATAAAGACAATCAATAACTCACATTTTATTTAGTACTTGACCAGTACTATTGAATAGCTGCGAAAGCAATATATTTATTTTGCAAACACCGAACATGGAAATATACATGGGTTGTTTTGGGTATTACAGTTGAGTCCGGTAAGTCTGCGCGTCCGGTAAAGCTGCGCATCAACAAACCGGTTTACTTCCGGCTGTCAAATACTCACGAAAACCTCGTCTTACTTAGGAAATCACAGTGAAATTCATTGGAGCTGGTGCAAAACCACCCTAGGTTAAGAAAAAGTAATTGCGATAAGCATAATTCGTAAAAATTATATTTAAGACACGTGGGTCAATTGTGTACATTTCATGCATTTGACCTCATTGAATATTCATGAGACATTGACCTGGATTCCGCAAGACATCTCGGTCGATTCGGCTCATTATTTATTTGTCGGACTGTTCATAACAATATAAACCGCTATGTATAGCTTTTTATTACCACTCTGTTTGGTTTATCGCGGAATTTCGTGTATTATTCGTATTTTCCTTCCTGCTCCGCGGTACTATTTTCGTCAACATCCGTTTTATCAAGGGGCGCTACTCTTGATGAATTGAATCAACACCGATAATGACGGTTATTAGGAGACTGATTTTAAGGATGCGGCGATCAAACTTTAAGCGATAATTTACTGTTGATTGACAATTATCACCTAACACCCATTTAGCCAACGTGTCAAACTACCGATAGTTCCGGTTAATGATTTTACCTTTGATTTCCACAGTCCGATACTTGCGATCAAAGTCGGCGAGCGTATCAATGCATGAAAACCTACAGTCGTCGAGATACTGGGTGTTAATTGAGAACAGTTAAATGAATATGGCCAAAATCTATAGTCGAAATACCGGGGGTAATCGAGATTAGCCATAGTCGAAATAGGGCAGGTAAGATTACATAAGAATAAGAACAAATATTTCCGGGACTTGAGACAATCGTCGAGATAGGCATTGCAATCGAGATTCTGACGTTCGAGATACTGGTGCTCGACTGTAGATTGATCTTAACCCTTCAATTGCTTATATTGTGTATTGATGCTTTTTAGAAAACAGTGTAGACCCAGATCAGACAGCTCCTAATTAAGGAGCTGTCTGATCAGGGTCTGCACTGTTTTCTGATATGTTATGTGTGTCATTGTCATTGAGTCTGTACTCTTTCCAGCAGATATATTTCCTTATTTTATCAGCAATGTAATAATTCAGATGATAAACCTTTACCTGCTTATAACGTATATTGACACATTTTGAAAATAGTGTCGAGATATATAGCTTATAATATGATCTTTCTGACAATGTCATTTTTTATTGATCTAGCTGTCTGACCATATAATTTACAGTGTCTGTACAGTATTTCCAGCGGAAATATTTCCTTATTAAATCAGCCAATGTAGTATTTCTGATGATAAGTTATATACATACTGGGCGGAGTGGTACAGTGCTCCGTATTGAACTGACTGTGAACAGCATGTAATACCAATCTAGTGTCAGCTTCTTCATGGCTATCAATTGAGTCAAATCAGTGCTGGTATTTGATGACCGTTTCTCGAGCTCTTTTCTGAAACCCCCAACAACTACAATCTCTTTATCTTCAGGTACCTGCGAACTCAAACCTACTGACAAGAAACGTGCAAGCTCAACTTTGTTCTCAGGGACAGACAGAAAAATTGTCCAGTTACTTGGAAGAGGCACATTACGTCCTTCAATAAGGCGTCTTATTCATCTTGCTGTTTGTGTTCGCCTTGTCATGGTAGCTCCTTTAATTGATTCTTCTCTATATCTGTCAAACACAACATCTATCCGTTGATAGTTACACCCCGCCTTCAGTACTGCTCTTACGAAAGTGTCAGCCAAATCACCAAATGTTACAGCATTGTGAGGCTTTCCAAGAGCAATCACCAACGCTTGTCCATCAATAATAAGGCATGCTGGTAGTTTGTCAATTTCAATATCACTAGGGCATGACACACATTCAGTCAGCGGATTTGGTTCCTGTGCGGAGTGAACCATACATTTCAGCAAGTGACACAGGGACTGGCAGAAGCTCGTGCTTTAGAAAAGCTGACAGGTCTACTGGACGACCCGCTTCGTAAGTTGTAACAAGGCATCGGAATACATTTCTGTCTGCTTTTATGATGATCCGTTTGTCCTTGTCTTTAGAATATTTGACCACTTCATACAGCAATGCAAACGTTTTGGCTTTGTTTCTGTGTAGAGGTGCAAGGATTGGGACAGCTGGCTTTTCACCTTGTTCCGATAAAAACATCTTCTCATCAACAAATTTGTTCAGCTTTTCTTGCATGAGTTGTTTTGCACAAAGTAACGAGGTTTGGATTCCTTGCGTTTGTGTTGCTAGATCTTTTATGGCAAAATTTTGCAATGAGGTTTGTGAAGCAAATGCAAATACTTTGAATCTCTGGAAAGTCGAGACCAATGCAATTTCTTGATCATTGTCCCGATTTTGTCGAGACTTGTTTGCTTCATTGTAAATATATCTACTACCAGGAGCGTTGCTGTACATAGCATGGGTTTGAGCTGCAATGTGTGGTCTAAAATTGTATGCCAGTGCCCATCTACAAAGAGCTGATGTTGTTCCCATGTTGACCTCCACCTTTCATTCCAGTACCATTTATTCATTCCATAGCTTGGTCGGGGTTTACCTGGTTGAACTTTTGGACGGAACGTTTGACAACAAAGTTGCCCCTTTGAAACTCTGATAACACAGGCTCTGGCAGCTAGTTCATCTCAGCTAGATACACTGGACCCCCACCTTGCATAGTACAGATGATCTTACAGCATAAAGTATGGCAACATCTGGCTGAAGGATTGTTTAAGATAGATACCAACTCTCTGAGCACGGGAGAATTGCAGCAATACTGAAACCATGTTCATGTACGTTCACCAGAAAGTGAAGTTCACATCATCTGATTTGCTAGCAATGAATCCGTTGTCCATAGCATGTAAAAATGTGTGTCATCATTAACAATTGCTTCAAATGACATCTCCTCCTGTACCCCTTGACAGATTTCAACCAAACTTTACAGGAATGTTTCTTGGGTCAAAGTCTTTCAAATTTGTTCAAAGAATTAAAAACAATGTAGAACTCTGGTTTCCATGGCAACCAAAGGGAAAAAAAAGAAGGAAATCTTATAATATCTTCTTATGACTTTAGTGTAGTCATATTACTTCTTTCTACTCTTGACTGGTAATAAATAGATTGATCTTAACCCTTCAATTGCTTATACATGTATATTGATGCTTTTTAGAAAACAGTGTAGACCCAGATCAGACAGCTCCTATAGGAGCTGTCTGATCAGGGTCTGCACTGTTTTCTGATATGTTATGTGTGTCATTGTCATTGAGTCTGTACTCTTTCCAGCAGATATATTTCCTTATTTTATCAGCAATGTAATAATTCAGATGATAAACCTTTACCTGCTTATAACGTATATTGACACATTTTGAAAATAGTGTCGAGATATATAGCTTATAATATGATCTTTCTGACAATGTCATTTTTTATTGATCTAGCTGTCTGACCATATAATTTACAGTGTCTGTACAGTATTTCCAGCGGAAATATTTCCTTATTAAATCAGCCAATGTAGTATTTCTGATGATAAGTTATATACATACTGGGCGGAGTGGTACAGTGCTCCTTCTCTACAACGGCCCTCCCAACAACGATTCCCTCCTTACAACAACACTTGCCGTTGTTTCCCGAACAAAACGAATATGTCCAACCTTTTCACGTCTGCTATATTGTCTGCTTTAAATTGTCGTCTGCTGTTTTTTCCAAAGTTACATAATAGACATGTTGACAGAAAAAACTTAATGATGAGTGACAAACAGCTTGAATCCAGATCAGACGCGGCGTCTGATCTGGATTTTAAGCTGTTTGCAAATGTAAGCCAAGTTCCCTCCCTATAATGACTCCTTCCGAACAACGCACATATTTTTTGCCTCCCAGTGGGTGTCGTTGTAGAGAGGGAGCGCTGTATATTTGAGTATTCAGCAGAAGAGTTTTAATGATTTTGATCGAGTTTTCAAATTGACTCCTAATGGTCAGTTTGTACATTAACCTATTAGCCCATAGATACACCTTTTTACGCCTTTATTTATTCCTCCTCTGAGTTTTCAAATTGACTCCTAATGGTCAATTTATGCATTAACCTATTACTCCATAGATACACCTTTTTTACGCCTATATCTGAAGAAAATAATTCACTTTAAACAGTGAAGTGAGTGAATCATAAAAGATATACATGTATACCATACTGTAGCAGATGGTAGCTTTAAGTAGGCTGAAAGTAAAAACAGAATGTGCATTAACCCTTAGCCTGCCACTCACGACTATAGCTCCATATGCAAACAGCTTGGATCCGGATGAGACGCCGAGTAACTTTAAGTAGGCTGAAAGTAAAAACAGAATGTGCATTAAGGTACATTCTGCTTTTAACTCTCTCTGCTTTATGTGGTCACTAATGTCTTCAAAACTAGAAACAGTAATAAGGGTAATGGGTTAAAGTGATCAGAGTTATTGTTTGCAAATGACAATTCAGATACAAAGGTGTTAAAAGTAGAATGTAAACTGTTTCATGTGAAAGACTGGCATGTGTGTTGAGCAAACAGCAGATTAGATATAGCAGCTAATTCAGCTTGTACAACATTATTGATTTAAACTGATTAGCTGTCAACAGCTTGATAGCACAGCCTGACAATGTCCCCCTCTGAGTTACCCACTTCCTTACTCTTACTTTCAATACTGAAAACCTGTTTTGAAGGCATTGCAAGCCATTTACTGTAATATTGTTGATACTGGTCATTACTGTTATATTGTTGATACTTGGTTTAGGATCTGTTTATTTTAGCGTGCAACACTACTCAGTGCTTTGTTCTCATCTTGCTTTAAACCCATTACCCCATAAAGATGCCTTTTTATGTCTCTAAATTATTCCTTCACTGAAGAAAATGGTTCAGATTTGTATAGCCAGGAATATGCATGCATCATAAGATTTATTCAGTTTACTCCCTCTGGCTCTGAGTCCTGGCTCCAAGGTTATAAAGCATTTGAGCTGAGTCTAAACTCATTCCCAAGCATTTGATTGGTCAGATTTGAGCCTAGGCTCAAATCTGACCAATCAAATGCTTGGGAATACACTCAGACTCAACTAAAACACTTTATAACCTCGGAGCCAGAATAGGGTTCAATGGGTTAAAGTAGAAAAGTCATGTTATGAGTGTTTGTAGTAAAAATCATATTTTATCTCAAAAGACTCAAATGTCAGCTTACATGGTTTGTCAGTGGAACTAAGTGATCTTGCACTTCACATACAGTAGAGCCCCGCTATTACGACCACTAAATTGTGTAAATTATAAGATATTTACAACAGGTGACTGCTTAAAGCAAGGTTACAGTAAAAACAGAAAGCTCCTTCAGGAGCTTTCTGTTTTACTGTCACCTTGCTTTAAGCTGTCACCTGTCTTTTATCCCATCAATTAGTCTTTGTTTTAGTAATAGAGGTTTTACTGTATTATTACACTGCACTGATCTTTGAATGGGCCATGTAATAGTCTATCATTACCTGGTGCATGCAGGGCTGCAGTCTGCATTCATGGTTAATAAAGTTACCAACTCCATGAACTTGAAATTTGTACATGTATATTCAAATTTGTGTTGAGCTGCATCAGGGCCTCTATATATTGAAAAGTTAATACATAGTTAATGCAGGGAACTAAAGTAAAGCAACAAGTCCTATGGGAGCTTTCTGCTTTACTCTTTATCCTGCATAAAGTTGATGCCTGTATCAGTTTAAAGAAGGTCAACTACTTGATACCCACTTGAGTGGCCACTTAATTGAATCTTTCAACACCATGGACCTCTTTAAAATATGTTCATTACTTTAATTTGCAAACAGTATACACCCTGATCAGGGTATACACTGTTTGCTTATATTAAGCAGTATTTCTTAAGCTACTCAAAATTCATAGTAAACTGGTTCATGTTTTGTAAAATGATCCACAAGGGAACATAATAACCCACAAGAGCTATTTAATGTTGAACGAGTTTTAAGTCATGTATGACTAACAAGAGTGTAGTAATGTGCATAAGTCGATGACTAAACGCACCATCTGCATTTAGAAACACTACAGACTATTCCTGACCCACTTCAATACACTTAGCTTCCAATTATTATATTCTTTGAAATTTAGACAGATGAAAAAGTTTTGGAGAAAGCGAAAGAACAAAGAAGTTCCCTGTAAGTGCTTCAAGATTATCATCTACTGATATTACAAAATTTACTTGTTTGGCTATAATTTCCAGAAACACAACTGAAATGACAAAAAGTTTGGATTAATTCTGATCAGATGCCATGTTACATGGTACTCAGGATCCAAACTGCTACCCAGTGAATTTTAAGTTGCTTTCAGCACTGTTGGAGTTTACCTGTATGAAAGTTGTGGGGGTTATTAATTTAAACTGACACCTTTTAGCTCTAAGAAGGAATGTTTCAGTGTTACCTTCAGATTATGACTGCAGTAAATGGGTTAACCCTTGAGTTGCTGAAATACTTATATTTTATAAAAAATGTCCTTCTTGATAAAGTATATATCAGTATAATAATTTAATATGATTGACTTTTTCTTTCTTATTCAGTGTTAACCCTTTACCTCATAGCCTGTTTGTAGTTTTGAAAACACAGGTGACCACTTAAAGCAGGTTGAAAGTAAAGCAGAATGTGCCTTAAGGCACATTCTGCTTTACTTTCAGCCTGCTTTAAGCTAAAATCTGGTAGGCTATATAAAATATTTGTAACATTTGGTAATTGTTCATGAGGGTATAAACTGGAACTATTTTCTTCAGCGGAGGAATAAACTAAATACGCTAAAAGTCGCTTCTATGGGGGAAAGGGTTAAACAGTTTGGACCTAGATGAGATGTAGATCGAGTTACTTGACATTTCATCTGGATCCATACTGTTTGCAAAAGTCATTGATCAATAAAAATATCAAGGCTCTAGATAAGGGGAGTATTTCAAAAACTATAATCTTTATTTCTGCATTAAACCCCATGGTGTTACTACTCATTAGAAACGTCTATTCGAGATGATTCTTATGATAAGTTGCCCATAGGATTTGGTGCTGAACTGAGTGAGAAAATGTTGTATTTGTTCAGTTTACTCGCTCTGCGGATAGCAAGTAAATTAAAGGGTATGAGTATAAAGTTTTAAGTTGTAGCTTTAATGAGAAGTAATAATGTGGAAGTTAATTGTGCCACTCAAACCGGATTAACTTTTAAAGTGCTAGCGGCTAATATTTACATTTGCAAACAGCTTGGATGCAGATCAGACGCCGCGTTACGCGGCGTCTGATCTACATCCAAGCTGTTTGCATCATGGAATTGTTATAAAGAAAGTGTTTATTATTATTTAATTTTAAGTCTTAAGATTTAGTACAGATGACATATCATTTGAAGCAGAAAACAATTTTTATTCAGTGCCCAAAGGATTAAGATATATTAGCCTGATATAATAAACAGTCAAACCCAAATAGCTCCAGACTGAAATAAGTGGAATGCAATCGGTATTTCAAAGTTAAAACGTGGCTTAACCACACTGTAACTTTTAGATACTTAGATGAGCTCCTAGTTACTTGTTTTCAACTGGAGATTGAATAAATATATACCAAGTTATAGTCTACTTTCAGTCCAAATAGGAGTACCGTAGCGTAAATTGGGCTTAAAAGTGTTCCTGTTATTGAGGTTTAATTGTATTAATATTGATCATTACAACAACTTTAATCATTTAAGAGTGCCAATAATAGGCTGAAGTTAACAAGTCAGCAAAATACCTAATACCCTCTATCAAAGACGGGTCTTTTTAAGTACATTCTGTAACCCATTACCCCAAAAGCTTTTAGCCTGTTTTTAGTTTTGAAGACAGATGACCACTTAAAGCAGGTCGAGTGTAAGGCGCAGTCTGCTTTACTTTTAGCTTGCTTTAAACTATAATCTGCTGAGATATACAAACTATTTCTTATCATTTGTGTTGCATATTCTGCTGGAACTCTTGAGGATCTTCACCTTTTGTCAATCCAGCTTTTCATGAAACTTCACCATTCCAAGAACTGTGAGGTATGAGAAAATATAAATACAGTTATGTACTTGCTCTGAAAACATAGTTTTAATAATGATTAACCTTTTTAACACCATGAACCTGTTCAAATAAAAATATACTCATGACATTTGCAAACTATAGGAGCTCTCTGATCAGGGTCTACACTTTCTGCTGACTTAAACCAGTATTTATTTAACTGTAACCCAGAATTCCAAGTCAACTGGTTCATATTTTGGTAACTAATAAGATCCACAAGGGAATATGATAACCCACAAGAGTTACATAGTGTTGAAAGAGTTAAGAGAGGATAAGCAACTATGACAGTGCTGAACCAGATCGACCATCGTAGGACTTTAATCATTTACACAGTGTGTGCAGCATGTGTTGTTGTAGAGCCCTGTATAACTCTTGTTGCAACAGCTGTCACAAAATTTACACTTCAAGCATGCAGAAAACATAAGATGAGAAATTCATTTCTCAACTAAAGAAATGTTTCACTTGATACAGTTATGAGTATATAAATTATAAAGTAAGATTAATTTCTATATCCTAGCCGATGGTAGCTTAAAGCAGGTTGAAAGTAAGGCAGAATGCTCCTTAAGGCACACTTTGCTTTACTTTCAGCCTGCTTTAATTAAGTTTTCACCTGTCATCAATACTCTTATAGAAACAGGCTTATGGAGTAATAGGTTATAGGGGTATCAGAGAATATAATAATGACATGTGATAATCAGCTGATAGCTGTCATCCAAATTATACAACTAGTCATAACTGGTCATTTTTGCTTTATCATCAATATCTCGGAAATCACTTTATTATCAATATCTCGGAAAAACACTCCCAGTATAGATACAAGCTACAATCTAACCACTTGTAAGCAAACATTCGTTGATGAAAGGTGGAGATATCATATATAAAGACTGAGGTTTATCTGCTTAATGTAGGACTAAAGTAAAGCTTTACTTTAGTCCAACATTAACCCTTTACCCCATAGTCTGTTTCTAGTATTGAAGATAGGTGACCATTTAAACCAGGTTGAAAGTAAAGCAGACTGCACCATGAGGCTCATTATGATTTACTTTCAGTTTGCTTTATAAAGCTACCATCTGCTAAGATATAGGAAATGGTTCTTACAATGACATGTGCATTATTGTATAAATAATTTTCATCAGTGGAGGAACAAATTGAATGTGCTAACAGACACTTCTAATGGGGTAAAGGATTAATAATGTAGGATAAAATTAAAACAAAAAGCTTTTGCTTTACTTTACTTTACTTTAGTCCCACATTAAGCTGCTGTCATACATGTGTACAAATTATGGCTCAAAATGTATCTTCAATTGTATGGTTACTATAACTTGCACTAGTTTGAATGCAAGCTGAATCAATTCTAAAGAAAAGATTCATTAACATGCAGTGTTTCTTACGTGCACTGCTAAACTTGAATTAAATGTTCTCCTGCTGAACATAGGTTTCTTTATGATACTTGGTCAAAATATCTACCTCATGGAAATCTAGGTCAAGTTCCAATATGACTCCTGGTCAAAAACTTGGTTACTATACACTCAGCGCAAAAAGAAACGCACATTTTTTATCAAAATATTATTTTTATGTAGAAGGAACAATACATTGCCGCAAACAAGCCACTGTATATTGCCTTCGTCGATCTTGAGAAAGCATTTGATAGAGTGCCAAGGAAAGTCCTCTGGTGGGCTCTTAGGAGTCTTGGGGTTCAGGAATGGGCAGTACGTGTCATACAGGGTATGTAAACAGGCACCAGAGCCGAGTACGTGTCAACGGACAGTACAGTGAGGAATTTGGAGTTGGAGTAGGTGTGCATCAGGGTTCTGTTCTCAGTCCCCTGCTTTTCATCCTAGTGCTTGAGGCTCTGTCGAGGGAATTCCGTGTCGGGGTTCCATGGGAGCTCCTCTACGCTGATAACCTTGCTGTGATCGCGGACTCGCTGGAGGAGTGTCTCTCCAGATTGAAAGGTTGGAAGGATGGTATGGAAAGCAGGGGGCTGAGGGTCAATATGAAGAAGACAAAGCTCATGATCACCGGTCCAGGTCTGAATCTTCTGCGTGACTCCGGGGCACATCCCTGTGCAGTATGTAGGAGTGGAGTCGGAGTGAACTCGATTGAGTGCACCCAGTTCAAACTGTGGGTGCACACGAAGTGCAGTGGCATCAAGGGAAGAATCACCAGCATCCTAGACTATGTATGTCCAAGATGCCTGGACCAGGCACGTCCGATTGATGGAAGACCAGTTACCCAGGTAGTGGTTGATGGCTCTCAGCTTGATGTTGAGGCCAGCTTCTGCTACCTGGGTGATACGCTATGTGCAGGGGGAGGCTGCGAACTTGCCATCATCACCAGATGCTACACTGCCTGGGGAAAGTTTAAAAAGCTCCTGCCAATACTGAAGTCGAAGCATGTTTCCCTTAAAACCCGTGGCAAAGTGTTCAATGCGTGTGTTCGTTCTGCCATGTTACATGGTAGTGAAGCCTGGGCACCATCTACTTCAGATCTACAACGACTACGTAGATATGACAGAGCCATGGCCCGCTGGATCTGCGGCGTCAAACCTGACGATGGAGTCGACACTGACACGCTGTATGGTAAACTAGGGATACCAGAAGTCACGGCATCACTGAGAGCCAGACGTCTGAGGTGGTATGGGCATGTTGAGCGTGCCACTTCTTGCACCAACTCAATTACGAAGATGGCCATTCCTGGTGCCAGAGGTAGAGGGAGACCAAGAAAATCGTGGTCAGACTGTGTTAAGGATGACTTGCACACCTGTGGCATGGGAGCCACAGACCCACAGAACAGAGGAGCGTGGAAATCAGGGGTTAGACGCTCTTAATAGCCGCCTGCTGCCTACCCCAGCTACTGGATCAAGTCAAGAAGGAACGTATTTGTGAATTATTATCAAATCATTATTGAATTGGTAGCATCGCAACCTGTACTAATCGGTGCAGTGTTTTAAACAAGCTGTAGTTAATTATTTCGCTGCCAAATTAATCGTGAGGTTTTTACCCCTTAACCGTTTCATTGTCGTCTGCTTCAATTTTGTTGTTTGCAAGATCGTTTCAAAGTAAAATTCAATGTAGAATGACTTAAAGCAAATCGATACGAGTATCAAACAGTTTGGATCCTGATCAGACGTCGCGTTACGCGGCGTTTGATCAGGATCTAAATTGTTTGCAAACGCTTTTTGGTGTCATTAAGAGGGAAATGGTTAAAAGGCAGCACAATGTTTTTTGAGTATTTTTTTTCTGAACTTGTTGCAGAATTAAATAAATCTTAAGATATTGTCTTTCTATTCAAATTTTCTTCAAAAAAAGGTATCTTAATCTGCGTCTGAGCACGATGTGCGTTTCTTTTTGCACTGAGTGTAGGTCAAATAGAAAAAACTTTGTTATCACTTTAGAGGCTAAAAATCCATTGAATCTTAATGAAACTTGGGTCAAAATGTTTGCCTACATAAGATCTAGGTCAGATTTGAATGTGGGTCATGTTCAGTTAAAAGCTAGGTCACTAGGTCAAATCATAGAAAAAGTCAGTGTAGATCAAGGTCAGCTGCAGGGTTAAAGATGCAGCGGCTGGCATTGATCTACACAGTTTGCAATAAAATAAGTCAGGTGTTTTCATGGTACTGTCAATTGTAAATATATAATATGACAATTTATGAAATTTGTTATATTATTCTCTCTTTTCTGGAGCCTTAAAGACATCTCCTGACGACCTTTTGATCATAACACCTTGCCAGACAATTTCCTTGCAAAAAGCATGGGTCTTATGAACATGTCATTAGCAAAGAATCACTAAAGCTTCTCATGTGAAACCCGACCTTTATATTTGATAGTTTGGTTAGAAATAACCATTGAAAATCACTAGAGCATGAAAATAATCTGGACCTCACCAGGTAAACTGAGATTGTGCTGCACGTGATTGACAGTTACATTGACACCTCCAGAACAATGGGCTGGTGGTCCCTCAATGGGCTGAGGAAAAGTCTTTAAGTCTTGTCTGCTCTATTATACAACCCCAATCCAGGGGTGTCTTTACAGTGGCTAAATAAACATTTATTCAAACCATCGCACAAAAAAGTCACTTAATTCGGAAGATGATACAACTGACATGGATATGCAGGCTGTTGATTAACTGGTGCTGTTTATCAGATAAGGGGCCTATTTAAAGGACTGGTCACGTTTATAATGTTAATCTTACGTGAAGCTGAGTCATGCGAGAAGAATGTGTCTCATTTATAATGTATCGCTTTGTCGGTTCCTGTATACTTCAATATCGTCACCTGGCTGTCAGACTCCTATGTCCACACTAAATAAATGATACCTGCTCAAAACGTCTTCTGCTTAAACAATTTACCTTCTTACTGTACTCTGCTTTTTGCTCTTGAGAGAAAAAAACCTCTCTTTAGAATCATGCAATATGTGTTCAGTAATCCTAATTGTTGGATTTGTCATAAAGGTGAAAGCATGCATACTGCAGAAAGCTTGTGTCGTTAATGATTCCCGATGCTCTCGACTGTTGAAGAGGAACTTTTTCTTCAGTGGAGGAATAAACTAACCCTTTACTCCATAGGGTATTTTGTAGTTCTGAAGACAGATGACCATGCAACTGCACTTAAAGCAGGTTGAAAGTAAAGCATAATGCGCCTAAAGGCATGTACATTCTGCTTTACTTTAAACCTGCTTTAAGCTACTATCTCCTTCTCAACAACAACGCCCAAATGAAGACAAAGATTGTGAAGGTGTTTGAAGGGAGTTGTTATAGGGAGGAAAAATCAATACCCTTAGAGTTCTGAGCATGACTTAATTGGCTTACAGCTTTAATCCAAATCTGATTCTGCTTTACTTTCAGTCTGCTTTAAGCCACCTTCTGCTAGAGAATAGAAAATATTTCTTATGATACTTATTCATGACTGTATAACATGGAATAATTTCTTCAGTGGAGGAATAAATTAAAGGAGTAAAGGCATATCTAAGGGTTAAATTAAAGGCATAAAAGGGATGTTTATGGGGTAATGGGTCAAAGAAAGATGGATGTACTGTTCCCTTTCAAAAATTGAAATTACAGAATGATGAAGTATCGGTAGATCCTTTTTGAGTGGGTTAAGGGTTAACCCCATTCAACCCTACAGCCCTCTATAGATATTACTGATTACATAATGCAAACAGTATAGACCCTGATCAGAGGGCTCCTATAGGAGCCCTCTGATCAGGGTCTACACTGTTTGATATGTTCATTGTTTTTGTTGTAATATCAAGAAAATGCAACAGTAGACTGGTTCAAAATGCCTGTACTAGAAGATTCCAAAAGGATACTAAATACCCACAAGAGATATTTAGAAATGAAAGGGTTAAAATATATAGGCATAAAGGCTAGAGTTCACCATTATGTACACAGCTGTAATGATGTGAAAATAGTTGAGATATTATTAGATAATAACCAGGCTAATCTACAGACAACATCTCAAACAAGATGCTGCATTTGTCAGGAGAGCGTGGAATGTCATCGGAGGACGTACTCGCTGAATAAACTGTTGACATGACTTTAACCTTTAGCCACATAGTATGAATTTGAAATAAACTTTGCAAACAATAATGCGGCGTCTGACTCTCATCTGGATCCAAATTGTTTGCCACTCCAATCATATGTTCCAAAACCAGTGGTAATAAATAAATTGTTCAGTAATGTTGTAAGTAACAAGTGGTGGAGACAAGACTTAGTATTTGAATTTTGACTCTTTGCAATATAGCTGCAGATACAGTGGAGAATCTGTTATTCTTTCCCGTTTAAACGCAAACGTACGCAAACGCACGCAAACGCAAATCACTAAAACGTAGAAAAGAACAACTTTTGAACAATTCTGATAATTCTTGTTTATCTTGGTGGCAAACAGTTTGGAGCCTGATCAGACGCCGGGTTACCCGGCGTCTGATCTGGCTCCAAACTGTTTGCACTGCAAATAATAGTTTTAGTGTAAACGCGTTTATTGGGAAAGAATAACAGATTCTCCACTGTATGTCCCACAGTGATTACCTTTGCAAACACTTTGGATCCAGATGAGACGCCAGGTAATGCGACATTTGATTAGGATCCAAACTGTTTGAGACTGACCTTGTTTTGAAAAGAAATTTTGAAATTATATTTTTAGAACAATAGCAGACAACAATTATTGTTGCAGACGAAAAAAATTACCCAGACATGTGAAGAGTTAAAAGTGAACGATAAATTAACTAGGTATATCCCTTAATTCAAATGAGATTAAGGTATCACTTTGTTTTTAAGTTTGATAGAAATTAATGAAGACGTTGTGGATTACTGCGAGTCCAAGTTTACCTTGTGACACTGTCCCTTTAAAAATGTTGATTAAGCGTTTCTGTATCTTCCTGTATGGTTTCAACTATGTCCGTAGTTACTGTTTATTTAGTCAAACCACAGTGTTGATGTGCGATGTAATGAAGAAGCATATGGGGGAATTTTAAGGGCAGAATACTAGAATGCTGCTCTAAATGCAGTACACAATTAATGCAGAAAGCTCCAAGTAATTACAGTTAAAATTTTCAACACTAAGTTACTCTTGACGGTTATTAGGTTCCCGTGTGGATCTCTGTAATTACCAACAATAGGACATAATTTGAATGATGATCGAATACTGTACGGTGTTTTAAAAAGACAACTTGTTTAGCAAGTAAACAGTGAATACAGGTTGACTATAAGGAGGGCTCCAGATAAGAGGGAGTAATCTGAACAAATTCCAATATTTTCTCACTCATACAGCACTAAACCCTATGTGGTGTCACTACTCATTAGAATCGTCTCTTTGAGACGATTCTAATAAGTAGTGACACCATAGGGTTAAAGCAGAAATAAAGGTTTTAGTTTTTGAAGTACTCCCCTTATCTGGAGCCCTGTATAGGTATATAGTTCAGGGGCCCGTTTCATAAAACTTCGTACGACAAATATTGTCGTAAGTCAGTTTATAAAAGACTCAATTATTATTTATTTCTCCATCTAATCCTGTCTTGTGACATCTTTTTGAAATCGTCTTGAAAATTCGATTCCAAAAAGATGTCACAAGATAGGAATAGATAGAGATATCAGAAATTAAATGTATTTTAAAATTTTGACTTGCGATCGTTTTTGTCGTACGAAGTTTTATGAAACGGGCCCCAGGTGTAGATAGGGCATCTAGTGCAGTCACAGGATAAAACATAAAACACAACTTAACTAAATAATCACTCACAAAAAATGAAATCAGCATATAGGGCACATCAGGATTAGTTTAAATAAGCTGAAGCTCTTTGATCTTCTGAGCTATTTACAAAAAACGTCTGAAGGAGAAAAATGATATCATATGAAGTGCTCACCTTCAAGTCGTTATTAAAGTGTCTGCTTATGTTTCAAATTACCCTCTGCAATTATTTTTCCGAATGTACAGTAAAACCTCTGTATAACAATTACTGAAAAAGTTTACTGCTTAACCCATTACATCTTAGCCTATTTCTAGCTTTAAAAACAGGTGACCACTTAAAGCAGGCACATTCTGCTTTACTTTCAGCCTGCTTTAAGCTACCATCTTCTAGGATATGGAAAATATTTCTTCTTGTACATATTCTTGGCTGTATAAACTGGAACTTTTTTCTTCAGTGGAGGAATAAATGAGAGGTATAAAAAGACGTTTTTAAGGGGTAATGGGTTAACCCATTACCCCATAAATATGCCCTTTAATGCCTTTGATTTATTTCTTCACTGAGGGAAATAGTTCCAATTTATACAGTTATGAATATGTATGATAAGAATTGCTTTCTATGTTCTAGCGGATTGTAGCTTAAAGTAGGCTGAAAGTAAAGCAGAATGGGCCTTAAGGCGCATTCTGCTTTACTTTCAACCTGCTTTAACTGGTCACCTATTTCCAAAACTAGAACCAGGCTATGGGGTAATGGGTTAAAGGAAGGTAAAGGTAAAACAGAAAGCTCCTATTTAAAGGAATGCTCTCTGTAATGAATATCACCTTGCTTTAACTCTTTCCTCCCTGAAACTTAAAATGAACAATTCCATTTTCCATTTTAGTCTAGTCCATTTCTGACTTTTAAGGGTTGTTTTTGTCAATGTTTGGCATTATAACAAACAGTGAAGACCCTGATCAGAGGGCTCCTTTCGGATCCCTCTGATCTGGGTCTTCACTGTTTGCACAGGACAAGTGTACTATTCACATGTACACTGTTTGAAAAGGACGCCAATATGCGGGACTATAGGGTTCAAAGGGTTAAGCTAGTTGCCACCCGTGTCTTTCAGGTTTTATTGTAAGTTGTTCGAATGTTTAATGTCTCTGAGTTTGTTTTCAGTATGTTTTTGATATCTGAATTATTGTAATGATATATTATGTTGGTGTGACATTCTTTATTATAATGAGCTGTTCAGTGATCTAAGTTATAATAGATGAAAAAAAGATCTGAATTTGTAAAAAAAAGTTTGAAAATTCTGTAAGTTGAATTTGTCCTGTCATGTAACATTAAACTTAGATGACACCATTTATAAAATACCAAAGTATAATCAAACAGATTATATACATGTATGTAAGTGTCTTTAACCCTTTGAACCCTAGTCCCGCATATAGGCGTTATTTCCAAACAGTGTATATATAAACAGTACACTTGTCTTGAGCAAACAGTGAAGACCCAGATCAGAGGGCTCCTAGGAGCCCTCTGATCAGGGTCTTCACTGTTTGTCACAATGCCAAACATTGACAAAAACAACCCTTAAAAGTCAGAAATGGACTAGACTAAAATGGAAACTGGAATTGTCCATTTAAAGTTTCAGGGAGGAAAGAGTTAAACTAACATTTCTCATCTAAAACTAAATGAGCATGCATTGAATTAATTATTACTTTTTGATTTTCAATAGATTAAAAAAAAAACTGTTCTTAGTATGACAGTGTAACCATGGTAACCAACACCCTGCAAAAAAGTGTTGATATGCAGATGGCAGTTTAAAACTCTTTCAACACCATGGAGTCATGGACCTGTTGTAAAATATACTAATAAAAGTTGCAATCAGTGAAGACCCAGATCAGATGGCTACTATAGGAGCCCTCTTGCAGCTGAGAACTCTCTCAACACCATTAACATGTTTAAAATTTACTCATTACATTTGCAAACAGTGTAGACCCAGATCAGAGGGCTCCTGATGAAACAAGATGAAAGCAAAGCGGGAGTTTTCTACATTTCTTTCATCCTATTTTCATCTGCCACAGGAGTTTTACGCCCTGAATGAGTCTTCATTTACTTGACTGATATTGTAAATGGGAAATTTTACTTTATGACTTTGTTATGACAGTGGGGGTTAGCTGAGGTCAAGTACTAGATTTGGGGATAGTAGGGTATAGTGATCATAGGTTGATACGCTTGAATACGAATTGAACCTTTGAGTGGGCTTTCAACACTTGAAACAAAGGAAATTACCATTGCAAACAGTGTAGATCACGATCGGAGGGGGGGGGGGGGGCTCTGATCACCGTGCTAAGGGTCTGCACGGTTTGTAATCTTTCATACTGATTGCTAATTTAGACCAGTATTTATTAAACTTCCCAAGTAGATTGGTTCATGTTTGGGTAACTTAGAAAGATCCACAATTTGGTGATAGTGGTAAGGTATAGTAATCATAGGTTATTACGCTTGAATATATAAATTAAACCTTTGATTGGGCTTTGAACACTTGAAACAAGTCAGTTGGGATTGCAAACAGTGTAGCCCATGATCGGAGGGCTCTTAGTGTAGGGGCCCTCTGATCAGGGTGCTAAGGGTCTGCACTGTTTGTAAACTTTCATACTGCTTGCTAATTTATTTGAAACTTCACAGAATTCCAAGACTGGTTCATGTTTGGGTAACTTAGAAAGATCCACATGGGGACCTAATGATCTACAAGAGTTACTTAGTGTTGAAAGAGTTAACCCATTACCCCATAAATACGCATTTTAGGACTTTAATTTATATCTATACATGTATTGAAGAAATAAGTTACTATCATAAGAAATATTTTCTATATTCTAGCAGATGGTAGCATAAAGCAGGCTGAAAGTAAAGCAGAATGTGCTTTACTTTCATCCTGCTTGAAGTGGCCACCTGTTTTCAAAACTAGAAACAGGCTATGGGGTAATGGGTTAAATATTCCATTTACAGTTTTCTCAAAAGGGGGAGTTCACAGCAATTCAACTAGAAACAGGCTATGGGGTAATGGGTTAAAGCAAGATGAGGGTTTAAGGTGGATGAAGTTTGTGAATACTGATGGGCTTCATGTAGTGCTATCTGTCATAGGATGTCCAATTAAAATACATGCTAGACATGTAAACATATTCAACCCATGACCATAACAGCAGTTGGCCTTTTATCAATACAACTTCAAATCTATGTGGAGCTAAATATTGAAAGAAGCTATTGAAGAAGAACATTTAAAACAGGTTATGCAGAAAGTTCCTAAAAAGCATTCTGCATTACTTTTGGTCTGGATTAAGGTGCTAAGCCTCTCTGTTTTACAGATTTTTAAGCAATGCACATTCTTTTTTCAACATCATGGACCTGTTCAAAATATACTAATAACATTTGCAAACAGTGTAGATCGAGATCAGAGGGCTCCTTTAGGAGCCCTCTGATCATGGTCTACACTGTTTGCTAATTTAGAGTAGAATTTATTAAACTACCTGGAATTCCAATTAGACTGAATCATGTTTAAGTAACTGAAAAGATTCACAAGGGAATCTAATAACCCAAAGGAGTTTATCAGTGTTGAAAGAGTTTACAACTTTTGGTGTTTCAGTATAGTGTCAGCCTCACTGTAAAAATTGGAACTATTTCCTTCAGTGGAGGAATATACTGAATGCGCTAAAAGGCACTTCTATTGGGGGGGGGGGGGGGGGGGGGGGGGGGGGGAAATGGTTAACTTAGGCATGTAAGTGGTGTAACTGTGATTGACCCTTCCAAACAGTCTGGATCCAGGGGCCCGTTTTACTAAACTACTTACGCAAAATTTAATTGCGTAAGTCAAAATTTTAAATTTAAATTTATATTTTTTATTATCACTTGCTACAAACAGCAAATAGCCAGACCAGAGGACGCGCTTTTAGCACGTCCTCTGATCTGGCTATTTGCTGTTTGCAAAGGTTTATGATCGAAAAATAAGAGTAAAACGATTTTGACTTACGCCAAAATTTTGCGTAAGTAGTTAAGTAAAACGGGCCCCTGATGCTTATATGACATCCTCATCAAGATCCAAACTGTTTGACTTGTTGACTCTATTTCAAAAAAGAAATTTTTAAACGTTCTGGTTTTTAGAACACTAGCTGACGATGAATCTGTTTTTGTAGACTGCAATATTTGTAGTACTTTAAAGCATTCAAATAATTAAAGACTGCTTATTTATCGTCTTTTTATTGGCTGCATGCTATTACCCAATAAAGTTTGAAATGTAAATGGCAATTATATAACTCGAAGTTGCATGCTAGAGGCGGATATACCCTACAGTGATTACATTTGCCAACAGTTTGGATCCAGATGAGATCCATCAGGATCCAAACTGTTTGACACTCTGATCCTGTTTTGAAAAGAATTTTAGAAATTTCTATTTTAAGAACAGTTGCAGACGAAAAATTTTACAGACGAAAAATATACCCAGTATGCAAAGAGTTAAAGCAGTATTTTGAAGAAAGACCAAGAAAATCAGTACTTATCAGGGCTCCAGATAAGGGGGAGTAATCTGAACAAATCTAAAAAAAATTCACTCATACAGCACCAAACCCTATGGTGTTACTACTCATTAGAATCGTCTCGAAGAGACGATTCTAATGAGTATAGTGACACCATAGGGTTTTAAGCAGAAAAGAAATATTTTAATTTTTGAAATACTCCCCTTATCTGGAGCCCTGCTTATTTCCATGGTAGTGTAAACAAAATGTTTGTGTTTCAAGGTTAGACATAAGTTGAGACTTAAGTGCTCATGCGTTATGGGTAGAAAATATTTACCATGGTAATTAAAATAGAAATCTAAATGCCAATTAAAATCTTGGCGAAGTATGTGGTTTGATGGAGTGCTCTGAAGCATAGAAATAATTGCCATAACATCCATTGCACTATATACATGCTGACTCCAAAAATCTGGAATTCTCTGACAACCAAACAGATTTCTTGGTTCTAAATATTAAATTTTGTTCCTGTGTTCACAAGTTATTCAATGAAGAGGTATACTGTACAGAGCTCATGGGATAGGTGGACGCTTAAGACAATAGTTATGCAGAAAACCCATAAAGGAGCTTTCTACATTACTTAAATGTCCAGCATTAACAGTTACCTACCTGTTTTAAACACCTGAACATTCAAATTATTTTAAATGGCTGCACAATTCCCCTATATTCAGGAAACTTCTCTAAATTGACTTTTCCTACCCGGTACAGAGGGGTTAACCCTTTCCCTCATAGAAGCGCCTTTTAGCGCATTCAGTTTATTCCTCCACCGAAGAAAATAGTTCCAATTTATACAGTCATGAACATGTATCATAAGAAATATTTTCTTTATTCTAGCAGGTGGAAGCTTAACCCTTTGAACCCTAGTCCCCCATATAGGCGTCCTTTTCAAACAGTGTACATGTGAATAGTACACTTGTCCTGTGCAAACAGTGAAGACCCAGATCAGAGGGCTCCGAAAGGAGCCCTCTGATCAGGGTCTTCACTGTTTGTCATTATGCCAAAAATGGACAAAAACTACCCTTAAAAGCCAGAAATGGACTAGACTAAAATCGAAACTGGAATTGTCCATTTAAAGTTTCAGGGAGGAAAGAGTTAAAGCAGGCTGAAAGTAAAGCAGAATGCGCCTTAAGGCACATTCTGCTTTACTTTCAACCTGCTTTAAATAGTCGCCTATTTTCAAAACTAGAAACGGGCTATGGGGGAAAGGGTTAATAGGAATCATCTTGAAATGGGGACTCGAATGAGTATCACAGCATAGATATGGTGGATTTGATAAGTGAAAACTGTTATAGGAAAGTCATTCTTATCGGTATATCTCTGCAGAAGGTTATTTTTGAAACACTTGTTTTATCTCCTGGTTTATGTATTTCAAAGTGCTCCTGCTTAATGAGCACCTGAGCTGGCTTATCTGATCAAGATAATGTTTGTATGTCATATTTAATCATTTATTCTGGTAGATCTCTTTAACCCATAGCCTGTTTCTAATATTGAATGTGGGTTACCACTTAAAGCTGGTTGAAAGTAAATAAGAATGTGCTTTAATGTACTTCTTGCTTCACGTTCTGCCTTCTTTAAGCTACCATCTACTAGAATATAGACAAATTATTTCTGATGATACATATCCATGACTATAAATTGAAACTATTTTCTTTAGTGGCGAGTTAAAGTCGTAAAAACTGTATCTTTGAAGTAATGGGTAAATTAAATTAGCATGACCTTGACCTCTGACCTTAATAATGGGCTTAGGCTCAAGTTGCCATTTTGTACCTTGTCCCGTGAACTCTCCCTTCAGTTTCAACCTCAAGCACTAGATATTTTGCATATATCATTATGTAAATCACGAGTTGCAAGACAATAATTTCAGGTCTGACCTTGACCTTGACTTGACCTTGAAATGGTTATGCATCTTCTTTTCAGTGGTACTGCTCACTGTACACATGTATGTTAAATTGTAGTCAAAATCAGGAACTGATATCAGCCGAAACAGGTGAGGTAGATGCGAGTGATGGCTTCTTAAACTGCTTCTGCCATCATGAATTAGGTTTTTCCACATAATCTCCAATCTTGATACAGTAAATCCTGCTGCTTATCATATCTCATGAGCATCTGTATCAGATCTGATGCTGTTTTATATAAACCAGCGTAAAGATTATAACCCTTTACCCAATAGCCTGTGTTTCTATAGTGTTTAAAAATAGGTGACTATTTTTTTAAAAAAAGGGAATATTTTCTTTTTTATAGCAGATGGTAGACGTCAGGGGTTGTGAGTTTGATCCCCTGCCGGACCAAGTCCTTCGGATGAGACTTTATAAACCGAGGTTCGATGTATGAGTGCTTTACACTTGGCATCTAAATGAACCAGAAAAATTCTTTCGATAATAAGAGTAGGGCTCGCGGGTTCTCAGTATCTGTCCCCTCTCTCTGGGGCATCCAATTAGCCCATAGGTGGCAGAAACGGACGTTAACATACAAACAAACAAACTAGCAGGTGGTAGCTTATAGCAGTCCTTAACTCTTTCCTCCCTGGACAATTCCATTATTTCCCGTAAAGCCTCTGGCTTTCGCATGTATACTTAGCATGTCGTCCCGACGATAGCAATGGTCCGTGATTTAACCTAACCGGAAATTACTTTCACTTTACCGCTGTACATAAGCACGTGTGAACCCCGATATCCTCATTATTTAAACTAAACTCAGCTTTTGTAGCTTGAATCTCATAAAACAATATGGGAGGGTCAAAAAACATATCAACTATATGATCAATGAAACAATCTGACAGAGAGGTGGGTGCATACATGCTCAGCCTCCGGCTTTACTCCAATAATGCCCCTCATCCTTCACAAAATGCTTGGATGAGGGCACATTTTCCATTTCAGTCTAGTCCATTTCTGACTTTTGAGGGTTGTTTTTGTCAATGTTTAGCATTGTGACAAACAGTGAAGACCCTGATCAGAGGAGCCCTCTGATCTGGGTCTTCACTGTTTGCATAGGAAATGTGAACTATTCACATGTACCCTATTTGAAACAGACGCCTATATGTGGGACTAGGGTTCAAAGAGTTAAGGCAAATTCTGCTTTAACTCTTTCCTCCCTGAAACTTTAAATGGACAATTCCAGTTTCCATTTAAGTCTAGTCCATTTCTGACTTTTAAGGGTTGCTTTTGTCAATGTTTGGCATTATGACAAACAGTGAAGACCCTGATCAGAGGGCTCCTTTCGGAGCCCTCTGATCTGGGTCTTCACTGTTTGCATAGGACAAGTGTACTATTCACATGAACACTGTTTGAAAAAGACGCCCATATGCGGGACTAGGGTTCAAAGTGTTAAGTGGGCACCTCTCTTCAAAACTGGAATCAAGGCTATGGGGTAAAGAGTTGAAGCCTTTGAATGTTGTTACTTAGTCTGGTGTTGAGGAGTCTTAACTCTTTCCTCCCTGAAACCTCAAATGGACAATTCTAGGTTTCAATTTAGTCTAGTCAAATTTTGACTTTTTAGGGTAGATTTCTACAATATATGTTGAAATGACAAACAGTGAAGACCCTGATCAGAGGGCTCCTTAAGGAGCCCTCTGATCAGGGTCTCCACTGTTTTCATAGGACAAGTGTACTCCTCACAGATACACCATTTGCAAATGACGCATATATGCGTGACTAGGGTTCAAAGAGTTAAACTCCTTGTTTTTTACATGAGTCTGGATTTTTCCTTGGAAAATTGTCCAAATATCATTAACAAATGTAATAGTTCATCTAAGAGAGCTTCAAATATTTGAGTTACAGCAAAGTAAACTTTTGTGCTGAACTTTATATTTTCTCTCAATGTTCATAATATGGTTTGATAATAACTATAAACACAGTCTAATGGTTTCCTCTTATAAAATGGACATAGTCAAAATACAGTTTCAACTCGATACTTCGAACTCACATTAATTATAACATACCTATATTTCAAAGTTAAAACGTGGCTGAGCCACGTTTTAACTTTGAAATACAGGTACGTTGGATTTAAAAGAGATGGAATTATCGAAATTCAACTTATGAAATATTAGTACAATTATCGATTTAAGCAAGTTTGAAATATCGAGTTCCGATTTGTTGTGAATATTGAAATATTTGTTGTATATATTTACTGGCATGTGAAACTAATTCAATACAGCTGTACATTAGTGGTAAACAGAGTGTAAAATTCTGCCAGAAATGTGTTTTGAATTTCTCCAATAACCAGAAGAAATTGATCTACTCTCACCTTATAATTCAACTTCAAACTTGACCTGATTTGTAAATGATATGCTAATGTTATATGAAATGTTTCAATAAATATTGCAGCCCTATGATCAGCTAGCTACCACCTTGAAAATTAATTTCAGATCAGGGTCCGCTTTAGTTCCAGTCTCACCTGAATCAAATGGAGGAAATTTATTCCTCCACTGAAGAAAATAGGTCCACTTCATCCAGTCATAAAATATACATCCTAATAAAAGGAAATTCTGCTTTACTTTTGAACCTGCTTTTAGTGGTCATCTGTCTTCAAAACTCAAAACAGGCTAAATATGTTATAAATTATAATATCTGGTTAAAAAGTTAATTTGTCAACTGTCACAACAGACATAGGCATTGTAGACCCTGATCTAGGGCATATTTTTAGAACAGATGGCAGCTAACATGTCTACAATGGTAAAGCACTCTGACAGCTCATAATTGGAGATTTCTGCACTTACTTTTGTCATGTATTCAGCTTTCATTGAACAGATTGTCATGATCTTCAGCTATTGATTATATATGCAGAGCTTGAGTGTTTTAATTCATTCACCCCTGAAACTTTTCATGGACATTTCCAATTTCAAAATAAGTCAAGTACATATTTGACTATTTATGGTTGATTTTAACAACATATTTCAAAATGACAAACAGTGTAGACCCTGATCAGAGGGCTCTATAAGGAGCCCTCTGATCATGGTATACACTGTTTGCCTAGGACTTAAGTGTAATCCTCACAGATAGACTACACTGTTTGTAATGACGAGTATACTCGTCACTAGGGTTTATAGTGTTTAAGCAAAGCTTAGCTATATGTATAGACTTCAAAGCAGTATTGAAATAGTTGAAAGTTTTGTTTTCAGTTGTGGTGAAATATTGTTACAAAGTTACTGAAATGTTTGCACTTTGTTGGTAATAGTTCATTGCGCAGGCCCTGGAACACAATGCCACGTTTACACATAAAGGACAATAGATTCGATCAAACAATAGATTGGGTGTAAATCGAGCTGCCTGTGTTTTGTTATTGAAGACGATTATCCTGTCTATTTGTGTTACCTGTTATAATTATCGTTATAATGGTTCACCATATAAAGTTGCCCAGTGAGTAATTCTGAGACTTACAGTTAAACTTGTGTTAAGTAATTATTATTATTATTATTATTATACCCGATTTATATAGCGCTCTTTTCACACAGGAGTTGTGCGTTCAAAAGCGCTTCACATGGAATTATATAAATGTACCTACAAAGCAAGAAAGACAAATAAATACATTCACAATAAAAATGATACAATATTGAGTAGCATGGAAACATGGAAATTCTTTCAATATTATTACCAAGATTATAAAATTGTTATAGTAAGTTTGTAAAATCATTTTTAAAATGAGTCAAATAATTAAAAGATCAATGGCATGATTAAAAACAGAGTGGTCTTTTGTTTGTTTGTTTGTTTGTTTCAGTGTAGAGCCGGAGAAATGAAACACTTATTGAAGAAATATAGGTATCCGGGTATTTAACCCATTACCCCATAGCTTGTTTTTAGTTTTGAAGACAAGTGACTACTTTCAGCCTGCTTTAAGCTAGAATCTGCTAGAATATGGAAAATATTTCTTATTAGTCTTATTTATGACAGCATATCTTGGAACTATTTCATTCAGTAGAGGAATAAATTAACTCTTTCCTCCCTGAAACTTTAAATGGACAATTCCTGTTTCCATTTTAGTCTAGTCCATTTCTGACTTTTAAGGGTTGTTTTTGTTAATAATTGGCATTATGACAAACAGTGAAGACCCTGATCAGAGGAGCCCTCTGATCTGGGTCTTCACTGTTTGCACAGGACAAGTGTACTTCTCACATGTACACTGTTTGAAAAGACTGCCTATATGCGGGACTAGGGTTCAAAGGGTTAAGAGGCGTAAAAAGGCGTATTTAAGGGATAAAATGGGTTAAGTAATGAAACACTCATTGAAGAAATATAGGTATCTTGGCACTTAAGATATCAGTTACTGCTTATTGCAGGACAAAATTAATGCATCATTTTCTGAAGGAGCCTTCTGCATAATTACTTTATGCTGCTTTCAGCTGTCAATATTTTGTTGGTAAAGTCTACTTATTCATCTTTTTCTGAGAGGCTTGTGTTCAATACCGCACCGGTTTGAATGTATTTAGCAAGGTACAGTGGAGAATCTGTTATCCTTTCCCGTTTAAACGCAAACGTACGCAAACGCAAAGCACTAAAACGTAGAATAGAACAACTGTTGGACAATTCTGATAATTCTTGTTTATCTTGGTGGCAAACAGTTTGGAGCCTGATCAGACGCCGGGTTACCCGGCGTCTGATCTGGCTCCAAACTGTTTGCACTGCAAATAATAGTTTTAGCGTAAACGCGTTTATTGGGAAAGAATAACAGATTCTCCACTGCATCGGTTTGAATGCATTTAGCAACGGTATTATAAGTACAGGTGGATGCTGAAAGCAGGCTGAGAGTAAAGCAGAAATCTACTTTAGGAGCTATCTACTTGACATTTACCCTGCTTTAAACAACAATTTGTCTAAAAGACATGGAATAATCTATGAGGGAAAAGTTCACGTTCTTTTGAATGTATCAACAGATACCACTTAATTTAGATGGTTTTATGTTCATTTGAGAAGGGATTCTGAAGTAATAAGTAATGTTGATGTATAGGGAGGGGAGGGGTATGCCATGACATTAAAGGGGCATGCACTGGCAAGTGATTTATCACAGGGGTGTAACAGGTTACCCAACAATACCTGGTGCAGCATGAGGCAGGCCTGTGACAACTGACCCTTTACAATATAATTTATGTATTTATATCAGGGCTGCCATTTCTCCGGATTTTTCCTAAATCTCCGGATTTTTTCCCCACTACATGGTATCTTAAAGCAGGCTGAAAGTAAAGCAGAATGCGCCCTAAGGCGCATTCTGCTTTACTTACAGCCTGCTTTAAGTAGTCACATGTCAACAAAACAAGAAAAAGGCTATAAGGTAAAGGTACGATTCGTAAAATCGCACTTGAAAAATGCAAATTTGGAAATCTTAGGATTTTTCATGTCAACTTATGGCAGCCCTGTTATATACAGTAAAACCTCCCTATTACGAGTCAACCAGCTTTCTGTTTTACTATGACCTTGCTTTAAGCTGTCACCTGTATTTTATGCAATCAATTAGCCTTCATTTTAGTGGTCGTAATAGAGAGGTTTTACTGTTTATGCAGACTCGTTAACCTGCGATTACCCCCTTTTACATCTCAAATCTATTCCTCTATGGAAAAAAATAGTTACAATTGTTAAGTAATGATTTTGTACCATTAGTCTAGAAAATATTTCTTTATCCTAGCAGATGATAGATTAAAGCAGGCTGAAAGTAAAGCAGAATACGCCTCAAGGCGCATTCTGCTTTACTTTCAGCCTGCTTTAAAAGTGGTCACCTATCTCCAAAACTTTAAATAGGCTATGGCGTAATGGGTTAAACAGCAGAATGAAAGTAATGCAGCTCTCTAGACGGCTTTTGTCCTGCAGTAACCCATCACTCCATAGCCTGTTTCTAGTTTTGAAAACAGTTGACAACTTAAAGACATGACTTTTGTCCTGCATATAACAGCCACTTGTAGATGCGATGTACATAATAGCTCCATGGCGATAAGGGGAGTATATAATGTAAAAACGTAAACCTTTATTTTTATGGAGCGCATTCGTTGCCAAAAATCCAGACATGCAATCACCCAGTTTTCAATTATTGTTTGGCCAAAAACGATATGTATTTGTATAAATGTCGTTTAGAATCATGCAAACTTAACATGTAAATGTCTGTTTACATGTGTATACTGTATTCCATAAAAAGGTATTTATAGTTTATACTTTAAACACTTGCAATTCTTTCATGTAAAGCTGTTAACAAGGGAACCAAAATCCACGATTTAATGTTACTTTCTAAGACAGAACTACATATAACCAACATTTGAAATAAACATTTTCCGCCTGGAAGAATTGAAAGTACGCTTTGCGAAAGACGTTTCACCTTTTGCAAACAGACACCATACAATGAACTTCGGATATTCGCCAATGTACAACGGACAATGTAGAAAGTAACAAATGAGTCACGAGGGCGTGTCTTAGCTACATAAGCCCCTCCTTCGATGCGTCAATTTTCCTTCGTGAAGTTTCGGTATTTCCTAGAACGTATGCCAAGAACTCTGAGGTGTTCCGAGTGACTATAATTCTGCTTTACTTTCAACCTGCTTTAAAGGGACTCGCAACCGGATGGTGTTCTTGTCAAAATAAAATAAAATACTCAAATAAAAGCAAATTTGTGGCATTATTTGGCTTTTGACATTAAAAACATATGATCAGTCCAAAAAACGTCTCAAGAATCGTCACCGAATCTTAGTTTTTTAGATATTTTCCATCGTTTTTCCATAGCGTTAGCTAACGGTATAGTTGTTGTTGTTGCTTCTCTACACGGGGTCAGACATAAACCCGAGCCGAATAATGTTCTATTAATAGCTATCATTGAAGTACGTTAATTCGCTACCATATATATAGAGAGCGTCCGTAGCCGAGGGCGTAGAGGCGATGCCTCATTTTTCATTTTTGTCTCCGCATGGATGGTCACGGGTTCGAATCCCACCAGAGCCTCTTCTTTTTTTTTTTGGAAATGCATTTTTTAACAGAATTTATTATCCTAAACTAAATTTTACCCATTTATATAAGCATTTGACCTATATTTACAAATTACTATTTTTAATGCTTGATCCGGTTGCGAGCCTCTTTAAGTACATGTAGTCACCTATTTTCAATACTAGAAATAGGCTATCAGGTAAAGGGTTAATGTTACTAAGTCTTCACAGGTACACTGTTTCAAAGGACCCATAGATGCACCAATAGGGTTCAAATGGTTAAAGAAGCTGAGCCCACCTTAAAGCAGGATAAAAGTAAAGCAGTTAATCAAAAGCTGCCACAGGAGATTTCTGCTTTACTTTTATCTTGCTGTAAGCAACCACTTTAACCATTTCACACATAGATGCACATGTTGGCAGTTTTTTTTAATTATTCCTATTACAAATTTAATGCATGTACCTTTTCATACTTCTACAAATATTATCCTGATAAAGAGTCATTGGAAACCTTGAGTCGTTTTATAAAACTTTGTACGACGAATGTTGTCGTAAGTCAGATTATAAAAGTCTCAATTATTATTTATTTCTCAATCTAATCCTGTCTTGTAACATCTTTTTGGAATCGTCTTGAAAATGTCACAAGACAGGATTAAATAGAGAAATCAGAAATTAAATGTATTTTAAAGTTTTGACTTACGACAACAATGTTTTATATATATGAAACGGGCCCCTGCCCTGCATCTGGGCAGATGGATGTTTAAAGCAGGCACATGTAAAGCAGAAAAGCTCTTTCAGGAACTATCTGCTTTACTTCAGTCTGCTTAACCTATTACCCCACAGCCTGTTTCTAGTATTGAAGACACGTGACCACTTAAAGCAGGTTGAAAGTAAAGCAGAATGTGCCTTAAGGCACATTCTGCTTTACTTTCAGCCTGCTTTAAGCTACAGTCTGCTAGGAAATAGAAAACATTTCTTATGATACATATTCATGGCTGTAAAAATTGGAATTAATTCTTTAGTGGATGAATAAATGAAAGGCGTAAAAAGGTGTATTTATGGGGTAATGGGTTAAGCAAGCACCTGTCTGTCAAACTGGCTACATACAGTGGAGAAAACGTTATTCTTTCCCAATAAACGCGTTTACGCTAAAACTATTATTTCTATTGCAAACAGTTTGGAGCCAGATCAGACGCTGGGTAACCCGGCGTCTGATCAGGCTCCAAACTGTTTGTCACCAATATAAACATGAATTATCAGAATTGTCCAAAAGTTGCACTTTTCTATGTTTTAGTGTTTTGCGGTTCGTTTAAACGGGAAAGAATAACGTATTCTCCACTGTAAAATCATAGGGCTAGGTAAACCCCCGGCGAACGATTCCGGTAAGATCCGATTTAGTTTACTCCGCCCAAATTAATATTCGTAGTATTCCGTAAAAATTCCTTATAAGGTCATAGCAAAATTCGCTAGTTTTGCATTTGGAGAAATGTAATTCTCGACTTGCAAGAGTCAACTGTACACTGGAGAAATGTCAATGTCGGTCGTCAATCCGCAACTTTCGGTTTATATCTGTGTTCAAGTTTATTGAAAACAGATGGTTTCAGTTGGATTTTCGGATGCAGTTCTTTGCTTGTGACGGTTTGAGGAATTTCATTCTGATCTGTAGGATTAATTTGTCAATTTCATGAAATGTAAAGCGGGTGTTTGCTTTGAACAAAGCAGAAAGTCAATTCTAAAAATAGCATTGTATGGTCATGACTAACTTATGGACAAGTCACATTTATATTTTGTACAGTCGGGTTTGTATTTTATACAAACTACAAAATAGATGTTAGCATCTACATGTCTAGATTATTGGCAACGATTGCGCTCCATATATTTTTGCATCAAACCGTATGCATGGTGTCACTGCTCATTAGAGACGATTCTTAGTAGGTAGTGACACCATAGGTTTTGGTGCTGAAATGAGTAAGAAAACGTTGTATTTGTTTAGTTTAACCCATTACCTCATAGCTTGTTTCTAGGAATGAAGATAGGTGACTATACTTAAAGCAGGTTGAAAGTATAGCAGAATGTGCCATTAAAGGCACATTCTGCTATACTATCAATCTGCTTTAACCCTTTGAGCCCTAGTCCCGCATATAGGCATCCTTTTCAAACAGTGTACATATAAATAGTACACTTGTCCTATGCAAACAGTGAAGTCCCTGATCAGAGGGCTCCTGCAGGAGCCCTCTGATCAGGGTCTTCACTGTTTGTCATAATGTCAAACATTGACAAAAACACCCCATAAAAGTCAGAAATGGACTAGACTAAAATGGAAACTGGAATTGTCCATTTAATTTAGTTTCAAGGAGGAAAGAGTTAAGCCACTATCTGATAAGATAAAGAAAATATTTCTTATGGACACTGTATATTCATTACTGGTGTAAAAAAAGGTACTTTCTTTATGGAAGAAGTAATTGGAAGGTGTAAAAAGGCGTATTTATGGAGGACTGGGTTAATCCCTCTTATCTGGAGACCTGAATGTACTGTAAAAAGATTTGACTGTTTAACCAAAGGTTCATCAAGGATAGATAGTTTCCCCGTCTACTTTTGAGGTGTGAAATTGCAGCTGACATTTCAAACCTGTCATTTTGACAACATAAATTTACGATGACTTAACTAAGTCTCTAATCAAGATCAAGATTTACTTTGTTCATTTATGCAAGACATAAGTATAGCATAGCTAAATAAAAACCTGTATGTATATTATGCAAGACATTTTATTAAGTATAATATAAGTAAATAAAGGTGTATATCAGAGCTCTATATAAGATGGAGTAAACTGAACAAATCAACATTTTCTTGCTTATTTCAGCATCAAATCCTATGGTGTCAAAGAGACGATTCTAATGAGTAGTGACACCATAGGGGTTAATGCAGAAATAAAGATTTTAGTTTTTGAAAAACTCCCCTTATCTGGAGCCCTGGTGTATGTTACTAAACAAAGCTTGGAAACGTCAGAACTGGACAATTTAAGGCCTGCAAAATACAAAGGTATCGCTCAATATGAAAATTTTAAGCCTTACTATGCTGAATTTTAAAATAACTCTTCCATTTCCTAAATTATTGCCAGTTTACAAAAAACCTTTGCATTAAATCTCAAGGGACACGTGTCCTCAAAATATTTTAAAGTATGACAATCAGTGCAGGAGCCCTCTGAAGTGAATCTACACAGTTTGCAAATCATGCAAATAATCAGTTCCAGCTAGTGTAAGGATAAAGGGTTTTCGTCATAAGCAGTAGGTTATTTTTTGCCAACAAAAAAGTTTTCTTTGTGAGGATTTTCAATTTAGAAACAGCTTATTGTTGATGCTGAGAGATAGATGTCTCCTATAATAGACACCTAAAGTTAGACTTGCATTCAGCAACAATTCTGGGGCATGTTTCATAAAACTTCTTACGACAAATGTTGTCGTAAGTCAAAACTTTAAAATGCATTTAATTTTTTATTCCTCTATCTAATCCTGTCTTGTGACATATTTTTGGAATCGTCTTTTCAAGACGATTCCAAAAAGATGTCACAAGACAGGATTAGATGGAGAAATAAATAGTAATTTAGACTTTTATAATCTGACTTACGACAACATTTGTCGTAAGAAGTTTTATGAAACGGGCCCCAGGGCTCCAGATACCGGTAAGAGGAGGTAAATTGGAAAAATCTAATGTTTTCTCACTCATTACAGCACTAAATCCTATGGTGTTCAACTCATTAGAATTGTCTTGAAGAGACAATTCTAATGAGTAGTTACACTATAGGGTTTAATGCAACAATAAAGATTTTAGTTTCTGAACATGCTCCCCCCTATCCGGAGCTCTGCAATTGAAAGGTAGACAATCTTTACAAAAACTAAGTACACTCATTTCATGTACAATTTTACTATAAAGCATAGGTTCCAATATAGTGCAGAACAGTAATAAGTAGTGCAGAAAGATCCTTAAAGAGCTTTCTGCATTACTTTTGTGCATTAAGCAGAACTTGCTCTCTAATGAAAAATCTCAATGTTGTCTCATGAAAAAATGCATGTGCTGGCCTTAACACAGGTTGCAGCTTAACGCAGAACAGAAGTAATGCAGAATTGATTGATTTTATTTTGGCAGGAGCTTTCTGCATTACTTCCTGTTCTGCATGAAGCTGGAGCCCGTCTTTATTGTTTATACAAGTCATGATTCTTCATTGCATTGTAAGTGAAACATGGGTGTGATTGTAAATAGTATCATGTTTCAGGGCTCCAGATATGGGAAGTAAGGGCTCCAGATAAGGGTAGTTTTTCGAAAACTGAAATATTTATTTCTGCTTTAAACCCTATGGTGTCACTACTCATTAGAATCGTCTCATCGAGACGATTCTAATGAGTTGTAACACCATAGGATTTGGTGCTGAAATGAGTGAGAACATGTTGGATTTGTGCGGTTAACTCCCTCTTTTCTGAAACCCTGGAAGTATTTAAAAAACTAAAGTATTTATTTCTGCTTAAAACCTATAGTGTCAGTACATATTAGAATTGTCTCGCACGCCATAGGATTTGGGGCTGAACTCAGTGAAAAATATTAGGATTTATTTAGTTTACTCCTTCGTACCTTGAACCCCTGATGTTTTTCACCTAACTCTCACCTTACCCACCTTACTGCATTAATCAACAACAGTCGAGACATTTCAACTATTCAGATGACGTATATGATATTTTTCCCCTTGATGAAAATGTGATATAATTAACGTTATTATGGAATATGATACTGTTTAACCTTTTATATGAGCGATGATAATATTTTAGTCTTTTGCAAGTAATTTGTATCCAGATTAGGTGGAGAAATTTGGTTTTAGATCTGGATATAAACTATTTAGAATCGAACATTTTTTTCTGCAAATGACGAGAAAGCAATTAGGGCCAATTGCATGCAGAATTACAGCAGATTCTTATAAACAACAATTTCAAGCTAGAGGAATAATACAGCTGGGGTAGTCCATATCTTGATATAATAACGCCCCTTTAACCCATTGTATGCTGGGTAATATATGGCGGCCATTTTAAAATGTCGTCTGCAGTGGGTATAACTCAAATATTTGCAAAATGTTTTAGCAGTTTCTGATAGAATATTGACTTAGCTGCAAACAGTTTTGATCTCAGATCAGGCCCCACAATATGGGGCCTGATCTGAGATCAAAACTGTTTGCCTAGAGGTACACCTAAAAGTGTATCCCGCATAAAATGGGTTAATAACTCCTGTTTTGTCAATTTGTTTTCAAACAAGGTTCAAACTTTAGAAACTTAAATATGAGGATCAAACAGTTTTGATCCTGATCAGATGCTGATCTATTCTGTGTCTGATCTGGATCTGAAATATTTGCAATGCTAGTTGGGTCACTTTTAGAGTGAACTCTTATATATAAAGTGCTGGAACCAAATAGTATACAATCCTTTTCAAGCTGTGCAGACCCAGGTCAAATGGCTTGATGGTCCTCTGATCTTGATCTTCACTGTTTGTTGTATTATATAATATTTTAGGGACAAGCTAAACCCCTCAAGCATCATTGTAAACTAGTAATTTTTCAGAAACTAGATGAGTCCAATTTAATGCTCCTGGGGCCCGTTTTACTAAACTACTTACGCAAAATTTTTGCGCAAGTCAAAATTTTAAATTCTAATTATTTTTTTTTTTATTTTCACTTGCTACAAACAGCAAATAGCCAGATCAGAGGACGCGCTTATAGCGCGTCCTCTGATCTGGCTATTTGCTGTTTGCAAACGTTTATGATCGAAAAATAAGAGTAAAACGATTTTGACTTACGCAAAATTTTTGCGTAAGTTGTTTAGTAAAACGGGCCCCAGATAAGGGGTGCATTTCAAAAACTAAAATATTTATTTTTGAATTAACCCTGTTGTGTCACTACTCATTAGAACGGTTTCGTCCAGAAGATTCTAATGAATAGTAACACCATAGGATTTGGTGCTTAAATGAGTGAGAAAATATTGGTTTTGTTCAGTTTACTCCCTTTATTTGTAAATTCAGCAGCTTAAGGGTTAAGTGATGGGGAATAATTCTCTTCTTTTTTATGGTCATTGTTATATAATGGGGGGAGGTATAATGAAATAGCTGTGATGGAGAGCTTACTGGATTCAGCTTCAACAAAAGCAAAGTAGTTTTGATGTTTATGTGTTCAACCCTCACCGTGCCGCAACTAGATACATGTAAAGTTATCCTATGCAAACTGTGTAGACCCGGATCAGAGGGCTCCTTCGTTATCCCTTTGAATAGAGTCTGTCATGTTTGTTTGAGGTTTGTGTAACCATTTTTCTGTAAATAATATGAAGAGTCAACATCATACTGGTTAGTTTTCAAAGCAGAATAGTCTGTACCAACAATTTTAGCATAAATGGGTTAATGGTCTACTGCAGGTGGGGAAAATCCCTCCTCTTAGTGGTCTATAAAAACTGCAGGGATGTTTTAACTGATGGTGTATGTACTATCTATGGAATCAAGTTATACAGTCATGACACAGACCAATTGATACAGTCATGAATGTGTATCATAAGAAATAGTTTCTATACACTAGCAGAAATAGCTTAAAGCAGGCTGAAAGTAAAGCAAAATGCGCCTTGAGGCTCATTCTGCTTTACTTTTAACCTGCTTTAAGTAGTCTGTCAGGTCACATGTTTTCAACACTGGAAACAGATTAAGGGGTAATGGGGTTCGTCTTCCAAGAGTTGCAATTTGATCGGAAGTTAAAAACAGCTTAGATCCAGATAAGAGGCTGAGTAGTTCAAACAGTCCTTTATTCCATATTAGGGTTGCTTCTAATAGAAAATAATTCTACAATTTTGGCAGATTATACAGTTCTAAAGTAGACTATTTAGTGCAGGTAAAGGATTAACATCCTTATTCTCCTGGGGCCCGTTTTACTTAACTACTTACGCAAAATTTTTGCGTAAGTCAAAATCGTTTAACTCTAATTTTTCGATCATAAACGTTTGCAAACAGCAAATAGCCAGATCAGAGGACGCGCTAAAAGCGCGTCCTCTGATCTGACTATTTGCTGTTTGTAGCAAGTGATAATAAAAAATATAAATTTAAAATTTTGACTTACGCAAACATTTTGCGTAAGTAGTTTAGTAAAACGGGCCCCTGGACCAATTGAGTTGATGGCATCATAAGTTCATAACTGGTGTGTGGTATATGGAATCAGATCAGGGTTAAATAGCTGATCATAATCTAAACAATCTTTTCCTTGAATCGTGTTCCTGCAAAGTTGGGCCACATCAGCTGGTAGATGGCATTGTTAACTCTAAGTGCTGGAACCAGATATGTATCTAATTATAAGGAGAAGAATTTAATTTAAAAGTCCATGGTAGAACTTTAATTTAGCAAATAATATGTTTGAAGGGAACACCCCCCCCCCCCCCCCAACTAAAAACAATTTCAGCTCACCTTCAATTACCACAGGTTTAACCCATTACTTTAAATTTTCAAGCATTTAATTTATACTAAAGAAAATAGTTCCAATTAATACAGTCATGAATATGTATCATAAGACGTTTTTTACATACTCTAGCAGAAGACGGCTTAAAGCAGGCTGAAAGTAAAGCAGAAGACACCTGAAGGCACACTCTGCTTTACTTTCAACCTGCTTTAACCCATTTGTCTCTAGCGTCCCCATAAATGGGACATAGCCAAACAGTAGAGCCTGACACAGATCAGACACTACATAATGTGGCGTCTGATATGAGTCTGTACTGTTTGCTAACATGAATTTCAATCAAAAAGAAAATGAAAAACAAAAAATTTAGACCAGACACCCTTGGAATGAAAATTGGATCAATCCAATATATAAGCATGGAAGCATGCACTTGGCATAAATGGGTTAAGTAGCAGGGATCCAGATTATGCAAGGGGAGTATTTCAAAAACTAAAATCTTTGTTTCTGCATTAAACCCTATCATGTATCGTGTCACTACTCATTAGAATCGTCTCTTTGAGACGATTCTAATGAGTAGTAACAGTAACACCATAGGATTTGGTGCAGAAATGATGGAGAAAATGTTGGATTTGTTCAGTTTACTCTCTCTTGTCTGGATCCCTGAAGTAGTCACTTACCTTTAACCCTTTCCCCAATAGAAGCGACTTTTAGCGTATTTAATTTATTCTTCCGCTGAAGAAAATAGTTCCAGTTTATACCCTCATGAACAATTACCATTACAAATATTTTATATAGCCTAGCAGTTTTTAGCTTAAAGCTGGTTGAAAGTAAAGCAGAATAAGGCACATTCTGCTATACTTTCAACCTGCTTTAAGTGGTCACCTGTCTTCAAAACTAGAAACAGGCTATGGGGTAAAGGGTTAATACAAGAAACAAGCTATGGTTAAATAAGGTTTAACTTTAGATGTTAGATGTAGAATCCAGGTCAGTCATCTTTATTACTTTCTCTATTTTCAGAGGAAAGTTTGCTGTTGTGAAGAAATGCACTAATAAAGATACCGAAGAAGTATTAGCGGCCAAATATATAAAGAAGAGACGACGGGGGAAGTCATGTCGGGAGGAGATTCTACGGGAAGTGGTCATGCTGGAGATGGCGCTGGATCACCCTCGCTTAGTGAATCTGCGGGAGGTCTACGAAACCCAGCAGGAGCTTATCCTCATCACAGAGTAGTAAGTTGTTGGAACAGGTTTTATGTTAAGAGTTTGCATTCAGTCATCTTTATATACAAATAGAGAGACAGAGCTTGATGCCGATATGAGTGAGAAAATGTTGGATTTGTTCATTTTACTTCCCCTTATCTGGAACACTGCTTACTAGAATGTTTAGATACTAATATAGTTGTTGCATTTGACCATTTATATTCATTCTATATGACCCAACCTCGATTTTCACTTTGACCTTGACCTAATTTGGTTTTAGAATTTGACCTAATTTGGTTTTAGATTTTAAAATGATTCATGGAATGCAAGAGGGTAGAATGATGTTGAGTCATTGTTTGTATGTTGTTATTAGTTCATTTTATGTCTCTCTGTCTGTCAAGATGCACTTTTTATATCATCATAACTTTGATGTTTTAATAGCTTGTCTTATATTAAACCCTTTACTCCATAGCCTGATTCTACTATTGAATATATATTTGACCAATTAAAGCAGGTTGAAAGTAAATAAGAATGTGCTTTAAGGCACATTCTGCTTTACTTTCAGCCTGCGTTAATCTACCATCTGCTAGAATATAGAAAATATTTCTTATGAAACATATTAATGACTGTATGAATTGGAACTATTTTCTTCGATGGAGTAATAAATTAAATGCGTAAAAAGGTGTATTTATGGAGAAAAGGTTTAAAGTTTGTCTTAATTATTCTTAACTTTTACTTCTTTCACTAACTAGTGATGATGACACATAGCTGCGTTCCTTTGAGCATCACTCAAACACACTTTTCAGAAAAAACAATTCTTTAAGATGCTTCATTATATTTTAAAACTCAGGGCTCCAACTCTCTCAAACTAACTTTTTACTTGTCTGACTGATAAGCTACAGTGGAGAAAACGTTATTCTTTCCTGAATAAACGCAAACAAAATGTAGAAAATGTCAGTTTTTAGAAATTTCTAACACTTTATTTTAATCCGAGTTTTAATCAGTTTGGAGCCTAATCAGATGCCGGGTTACCCGGCGTCTGATCTGGCTTCAAACTGTTTACCATGGGAATAATTATAATAGTTTAAGCATAAACCCGTTTATTGGGAAAGAATAACGGTTTCTCCCTTGTATCAGCATGCCTAATAATTACCTGCTTGTCCTACCTGCCATCTGTCGCCACAGGAACAGTAGACAGAGTTCCGGATAGGGGGAGTATTTCAAAAATTAAAATGTTTATTTCTGGATTAAACCCTTTGTTGTTACTACTCATTAGAATCGTCTCTTTGAGACGATTCTAATGGGTAGTAACACCATAGGATTTGATGGTAAAATGAGTGATATAATGTTTGATTTGTTTAATTTACACCCTTTTATCAGGAGCTTTAATTGGTAGAGTTTTGAGTCCTGCAGGACCATGGTGCACAGAGGCAATCTGTCCAGCTGTCACCTTACATTGTTGTCATGGTAATCATATAATGCTCCAGAATAGTGTATGGATATTCTTTACTAATCACATGTGCTTGAATTGCATTATGATTATTAGTTACCCCATAAAATATGCATTTTTACATCTTTAATTTATTCCTCCACTGAAGAAAATAGTTCCACTTTATGTAGTTTTGGATATGTATCATAAGAAATATTATCTTTCTCCTATTCCTAGCAGATTAAAGCGTAAATCAGGCTGAGAGTAAACCTAATGTGCATTGGGGTGCATTTTGCTTTACTTTCAACCTGCAGCGGTCACCTGTAATCATAACTAGAACCAGGCTATGGAATAAAGGGTTAACAATCAAAACTGGAACAATTGGTTTTCAACATCATAACTCTTCTGTTTGTCTGTCTGTCTATCTATGCTTAGGTGTTTGCTATGCTTGCTGCAGGTAGCCTAGTTCTTTTCTTTGAGCAGCATGCTATGTGCATCCAGCATTCTAAACCTGTTTTGCATATAAAGTATTATTATCAATGGCTGCCCCCCTCCAACCTGCCATGACTCAGCTGAGGTCCTGGGGCAATTTGTTGACATCTGAGGTAACATGCATGCAAGATGAAGAGACTTGTTATCATGATTTCTCCTTTGTTCCCCCTAAATGCCAGGTATACAGACAGACCTCTGTTAAACCCTGAAAAGCTGTCATCCGCTTTAACCCATTACTCCATAGATGCACATACAGTTTTACAGTGTTGCACCTAGAGCGCGGGATTGCGGGATTCCGGCAATACTTTTTACTTTGACCCTTAAAATTCGTAACGGCGCGGGCGTACGGGCGCAATTTTCGTCTTCCATACCTTTGCTCTTTCTACTATCCTTTCCGCCGATTTACTATCCTTCATTAATAAAGGTAGACTGTGCGCGCGCGTGTATACCAATGCAGTTAAATGGCTACGTAAAACCCGATAACCAGTCTTACAATTACAACTATCCTTTCTGCCAATTTACTATCCTTTATTAATAAAGGACGTAGACTGTGCGCGGTTTATATGCCAATGCCATTAAATGGCTACGGTAAAACCCGATAACCAGTCCAATTACGCATGACTTAACTTCACTTCTCGTCGGATTGGAGAGGAAAGAGCAGACAAAACGGGAAGCGTGACACCTGATGAATAAAACCCCCATCTAAATGACGTGCTGATCAAACTCTTCCAACTTTGTATGTACCAAAACAATCATTACAAGTTATTTAAAAATAGACGAACATAAGTTTTCCCGTCATGTAAAAGCCTTGCTGGATTACCGAAAATCTACTAGACGCAGTAAACATGTTCAATATCGTAAACACTAATTCTTTCTTAAAGGAAAGCCTATCATGTTTTTAAAGGCTATTTTAGTGTGTCCCGCAAAAATTTCAAATGTCCCCCAAAAATTTTGACAGCGCGCCACCGTGTCCCCCACAATTTTGGACCTAGGCACAACACTGGTTTTATGCCTTTAATTTATTCATCAACTGAAGAAAATGGTTCCATTTTAGACATTAATGAATATGCAGGTCATAAGAAATATTGTCAACCCTAGCAGATGGTGGCTTAAAGCAGACTGAAAGTAAAGCAGAATGCACCTTAGGTGCATTCTGCTATACTTTCAACCTGCTTTAAGTGGTCACCTAGTTTCAAAACTTGAAACAGGCTATAGGGTAATGGGTTAAAGCAGACTGAAAGTAAAGCAGAATGCACCTTAGGTACATTCTGCTTTACTTTCAACCTGCTTTAAGTGGTCACCTAGTTTCAAAACTTGAAACAGGCTATAGGGTAATGGGTTAAAGCAGACTGAAAGTAAAGCAGAATGCACCTTAGGTACATTCTGCTTTACTTTCAACCTGCTTTTAAGTGGTCACCTATTTTCAAAACTTGAAACAGGCTATGGGGTAATGGGTTAAGTGGTCGGGTTAATGGATGGGTACTGATTACAGGTGTGACTGTGAGTAACATTGTCACAGATTTCACTAGGCCCCTAGGGGCTGAAGGGGTCAGTGTTTTGTGAATCAGCCTTGCCTGGCCTGGTCCTCAGGTGTTTGTTTTCTATGTCTATGTAAAGGGAAGATCAGCTGTTTAATGACATACCTGCTTATTTGTACTTTAATGTTATTTGTACTTGATGCTCCTGTTGTAAAGAATTTGACTTGTGTTTTTTGGCTAGCCTGTATGCTTATGCTGTGCCTCCAGCATCATTGTCGTCATTTATGGTGTAAATACTTGTTCAACTTTCACGTTGAGCCTTCATGTGTAGTAGTTGTAATAACTCATTGGCAAGTCCTCCCCCCACCCTAAACTTGGAATGGACGAGTCCAGTTGCCAATTAAGTCTAGTTCTTTTTTAGCTTGTCTGTTTTAAGAAAGAAAAATGAAGCTATTGTTGTCACTTCAACGTCTGTGTAGTTGTCAGCATTGTTGTCGTCCGAAATCATACCGTTGGCCATAACTTCTTCAATTTTTTAGCTCACCTGGCACGAAGTGCCAAGGTGAGCTTTTAGGATCGCTGGATGTCCGTCGTCCGTCCGTCTGTTCACAATTGTTCATTAACACTCTACCGGCTACAAATCTCATTGGATCTTCATGAAACTTGATCACAATGTTTGTCTAGTAGAAATCTAGGTCAAGTTCGAATGTGGGTCATGTTGGGTCAAAAACTAGGTCACTAGGTCAAACCATAGAAAAACCTTGTTAACACTCTAGAGGCTACAAATCTCACTGGATCTTAATGAAACTTGGTCAGAATGTTTGTCTCATTGATATCTAGGTCAAGTTCGAATGTGGGTCATGTCCGGTCAAAAACTAGGTCACTAGGTCAAATCATAGAAAAATCTTGTTAACACTCAAGAGGCTACACATCTCATTGGATCGTTATGAAACATGGTAAGAATGTTTGTCTCATTGATATCTAGGTCAAGTTTGAATATGGGTCATGTCCGGTCAAAAACTAGGTCACTAGGTCAAATCATAGAAAAACCTTGTTAACACTCTAGAGGCTACAAATCTCATTGGATCTTGATGAAACTTGGTCAGAATGTTTGTCTCATTGATCTCTAGGACAAGTTAGAATATGAGTCATGTCCGGTCAAAAACTAGGTCACGAGGTTAAATCATAGAAAAATCTTGTTAACACTCTAGAGGCTACAAATCTCATTGGATCTTGATGAAACTTGGTCAGAATGTTTGCCTCATTGATATCTAGGTCAAGTTCGAATATGGGTCATGTCCGGTCAAAAACTATGTCACTAGGTTAATCATAGAAAAATCTTGTTAACACTCTAGAGGCTACATCTCATTGGATCTTGATGAAACTTGGTCAGAATGTTTGTCTCATTGATTATAGGTCAAGTTTGAATATGGGTCATGTTAGGTTAAAAACTAGGTCACTAGGTCAAATCATAGGAAAATCTTGTTTACACTCTAAAGGTTGATTGTGGGTCATGTCCAGTCATAATCTAGGTCACTATAGGTCAAGTTTGCCATGGTGTACCAGGTGAGCGATTTAGGGCCATAGTGGCCCTTGTTTGTTGATCTACAACCTTCATATTTGGTGTGCTTATTCATCTTGACCAGTCTTATTCTAACATATCAAAGTATTTTATGAATTGAACTTGACCTTTGACCTAATTTTGCTGTATTTTTCACGTAAAAACAGACAAATGTTGGCACCCGCATGCAGTTCTCTTGTTATATATTTCTGGTTGTTTTAAACAAAATTTCAAAATGACAAACAGTGCAGATTTTGATCAGAGTAACAAGATCATGTGGCTAAGAGTTTTAATCCTTATCAGGTCCTATAATTTGTGCAGCCTGCATTTTCTGGAACCAGAAACTATTTTCATAGGCCTCAAATACAGGTGTACAGTTTTGAAAGGGTAAAGGCTTTCAGTATTTTAACAGAGGCTGACAATCTTGAAAAGAAACTAGCCTTAATTGTTAGCTCACCTGGCACAAAGTGCCAAGGTGAGCTATTAGGATCGCTGGATATCCGTCCTCCGTCCACAATTGTTTGTTAACACTCTAGCGGCTACAAATTTCATTGGATCTTCATGAAACCAGATGACAATGTTTGTCTTGATGAAATCTAGGTCAAGTTCATGTGGGTCATGTCCGGTCAAAAACTAAGTCACTATAGGTAAAATCAAAGAAAACACTTGTTAACACTCTAGAGGCTACAATTTTTAATATGTATTTAGGCTTTGCCTATGGACGGAAAAAAAGCAAAATTGTACTAATAAGTAAAACTCAATGCTTCCTGATTTTGACAATATAGTGGTACTTTTACCTAGAGTCTTTATAAGTATTATCTAAGATATGACATTGTGACCTGCTTTTTGACCCCATATGACCCATATTCAAAGTGAAGCTACAACTCTTCAAGATGAAAATCCTGAGCAAATATGAACTTGATAGGGGTAGATCTATGGTCGCTAGCGTGTACCAAACCAAATGTTGACGGACAACAGACATCTACTGATCACTATAGATCTAGTTCACTTTAAAAGTCTCGGATGAACTAACATGAGCCCCATGGGGCATATTTCGCTCACCTGAGAAAAGCTGACAAAACAGAGATAATGATTTATGTCTAGGACGGGGTCATATTTAACCAGGGCATAATTTGAACAATATTGATAGAGGACTTGAAGATGATGTTATGTGCCAAATATCTAAGATAAGAGTACTAGGCTTTTAGATAAGAAGATTTTTTAAAGTTTCCATTGAAAAATCTATGTATAGCTCATGTGACCTAATTATGCAACAGACTGGAACAATTTGTACAAAATAGGCAAAGGACATCTAGAACTGTCAACATGCCAAATATCAAAGCTCTGGCCATATTAGTGTCAGAGAAGAAGACGTTTGAACTTTTCACTATATAACACTATGCAAAACTGTGACCCCCGGGGCGGGGCCAATTTTGACCCCAGGGGCATAATTTGAACAAACTTGATAAAGGATCTGTAGATCATGCTATGTGCCAAATAGCTAAGCTCTGGCCCTTGCAGATTTTGACAAGAAGATTTTTAAAGAGTTCCTTATTTTTTCACTTTGTTTGCCATCTGCATTGTTTTTAATTCTTTGAACAAATTTGAAAGAGCTTGACCCAAGGAACATTTCTGTAAAGTTTGGTTGAAATCTGAGGAGCAGATGTCATTTGAAGCAATTGTTAACGACGACGGACGACGACGGACACAGGGCCATCCCAATAGCTCACCTTGAGCCTTTGGCTCAGGTGAGCTAATAAAACAATTGATGACAACAAGAATGGTGTCACAGAAAGTGAGAAATGCGCCTGAGGTTTTCTGCAATGTATTCATTTGGTTTCCAAGTAAAATCATACAGCAGGTTATAATTGTACTCCTTGTTGTTGTTGTGTTAAAATGTACAAAGAAACAAGCTTTTTCTAGCTTATTCAAATGCATCATCACCGTAAGATCATTACATTATATTGATGTCATGACGTCATCGTCATAACAAGGTTTGTCAAATGTCCTATTGAGGACTTATTTCTAAATTAAGAAATGATCACATGATCAAAGAGTTATGGCCAGCTAGGATGAGTTATCTCCCTTCCTATTCACATGAAGTAATACAGGATGAGTTATCTCCCTTTTCACCCGATTTTACCTCTAAATGACGTTGACCTTTGCCAGACATGACCCGAGTTGTACTGACCTCAAAAGCTTCTTGAGGTGAGTACACACAACAGATATAAAGTCTCTATTCCATGTTGTTCAAAAGTTACGGCCAAGGTTAAAGTTGTGCACAGACAAACAGACAGACAGACCAAAAACGATATGCCCCCGACTAAGTTGTGCGGGGCATAAAAATGAAACCGATATACAGTAATACTGTGTGGGCAAAACTTGCATTCTGTTGCAGTACAATTAATTTAATTAATTGTAATGAGATGTCAGTGATGCAAATATAGCCTATCATAGTCTATCAAAGTGTCAGATTATCAGAGACTAGAACACTAGTCCAATCCGGTGACATAAATCGGCCTCGTTATTTAATTACTACGCATCTCAAATCCTGCACGTGTTTTAATGCCAAGATAAAACACAGGTATAAATTCATCATTTCTCAGTTTTGATGCAAATATCACCTGCCCAAATCAAAAACCACTTGTCCCTGTATTAAACTGTGTAATGCAGTGTATTGCTAAAGGCAAAATCAAAAGTAAATCAGAATGCTCAGGTAAGACATTTCTGTTTTACTTTCATTTTGCTTTAACGATGCAACTTGTATTGAATACCATAAAAGACTGTTCATTTGGATAAATCAATAACACCAAAACAGCTCTTATTTCAATCACTTATGATCTAACTATTTGCTGTGTTTTAAAGACAGGCAAAAGTTTTACCCTTTCCTCCACAGAAGTGCCTCCAGCACCTCTACCTACACCTCAGTATAAGGATTTCAAATGAGTACCTGCTACCCAGTGACTATTTTAAACACATTTTCAAAGCAAGATAAAAGTAAAGCAAAAAGCTCTGGCAGGAGCTCCCTGCAAAAAGTTACTTTCATCTTACTTGAAGCAGTCGGTGTTTTTGACATAGTTGGATATAGGAGATTTGCACTTTTTGCTATAGAGGAAAGGAGTAAAGCAAGGTGAAAGTATTCAGAAAGCACCTAAGGGGCTTTCTGCTTAACTTTTATCTAACTAATCTTGCATAATGCAGCCACTTGACAAGTTGTCTTGCAAACCAACAATTGAACCTCATGTAGTGGTTTTAATAGATATGCTTTACTGTAACTGAAACAATTGTTGGCATCAATATTCAAAATAAGTGTCAGAGAGTGAAATATCACATACAAAAAGAAAAACATGATCTTTTTAAAATTAAGGTTCTCTTGGGCTTTCAATTCTGTTTTTTTTTACTGCCACTTATACTGCACCAAGATTTTAGGAATTATTTAAAAACACAACAGGAAAAATATTTAATTTATATTTAATTTGCTTTTTTTCTATTTCATCAGTTCTGATAATACACAGCAGTAAAAAACAAGAGCCCCATGGGGCATATTTCGCTCACCTGAGAATAGCTGACAAAATGGAGATAATGGTTTATGTCCAGGAGGAGTCATTTTTTACCCGAGGGGCATTATTAAATTTGAACAATCTTGATAGAGGACCTGTATATGATGCTATGTGCCAAATATCTAAGATCAGGGTACTAGGGTTTAATTAAGACAAGAAGATTTTTCCATTGAAAAAATCTATTTTTAGCTCCTGTGACCTAGTTATGCAACCGACCAGGACCATTTGAACAATTTTGGTATAGGTCATCTAGAAGTGCAACCATGCCAAATATCAAAGCTCTGGCCATATTAGTTTCAGAGAAGAAGACGTTTGAAAAATTCACTATATAACTCTATGTATAACTGTGACCCCCGGGGCATGGCCAATTTTGACCCCAGGGGCATAATTTGAACAAAATTGATAGAGGACCTGTAGATGATGCTATGTGCCAAATATCTAAGCTCTGACCATTGCAGTTTTTGACAAGAAGATTTTTTAAGATTTCCTTATTTTTTCACTTTGGTTGCCATGGCAACCAGAGTTCTGCATTGTTTTTTATTCTTTGAACAAATTTGAAAGAGCTTGACCCAAGGAACATTTCTGTAAAGTTTGGTTGAATTCTGTCAAGTGGTATAGGAGAAGATGTCATTTAAAGCACAACGCACAACGGACACAGGGCCATCCCAATAGCTCACCTTGAGCCTTTGGCTCAGGTGAGCTAAAAATCACACAACATAATTTTTCTTTAAAATAATTAACATGGACACAGGGCTCCAAATAAGGGGAGTACTTCAAGAACTTAAATCTTTATATCTGCATTAAACCATATGGTGTGACTACTCATTTAGTGATTAGAATTGGTGAGGCAATGCCTGTTGTCCAATCCATTTCATTATTTGAATAAAGTATTGTTTAAACCAGAATTGGTTAAAAGAGACAATTCTAATAATAAGTTAAATTACACCATAGGATTTGGTGCTGATATGGAATTTCCATCCATTTCAACTTATCCACCGCTCTAATCAGTTCATATATTTATTACTCAAATTCAGCACATAATTATGTTGTTCTCCCTTGAAAAAAGTCAGTTTTAATTTGCATCATAGTCACTGACTCTCTGTTTGAAAGTCTATCTTGGATAGGATACTCATGGTTAATGCTTGGCCTTCATTGTTTACCACTTCAGGTAGGGAAACATTCCAAACATTGCACTGGTTGTGATGATTCTGCAATAGATAGTACATAAATAATTGATTGTTATGTATAAGGCACTCTACAGGTCTGAAACATTGCAGGACTTTTTGTGTTGTTGTTTTCTTTTATTATTGTTGTACAACTTAACATATTATCAAAAACACAAAAGGAGTAGAAGACACGATCAAGCAGTATTGTGTTGACTGTTCTTTATTCACCAACGTTTCGGCCTTACAAAGGCCTTCATCAGGGTGGTACAAAAATTGAAACACAATTTATACAAAAATCTTGTCCCTGAAGTGCAGGTTTTTAGGTGCTTTTGTCATGTGACCTTTTATAAAGATAGATCAGCCCTCATTACTAAAACAAAGAGTAGTCATGACAATGACGTCATGATGACGTCATAATGACGTCATGATGACTAAGATGACATCAGTATAGTTCCATGGTGATGAGGTTATGAAAGATAGTCTATTTTCAGTTTAAAGAGCCTTTTAACACTAGTTTTTATTAAGAATAGAAAATGAGTCTCTAAATATTAGTAAATTCAGTGTGATATTAATCTATCCAGGATCTTGTTTATAATTATACTTCTTTTAAACACTATTTAGAAGTGTAAATCAATATTATGGTCTTTAAAAACATAAAAAGCATATTTTAAAATGAAAATCAAGATATTGTCATATTGATTCTTGGTAATTTGTTGAATTTGTACAATAGAGGTAAGTTAATAGTTCTCAGAAAGTACATAGACAGTAATTGGCTGATTTTGTGTCACATTTTGCTACAATATTGAAATAGGTGTCCCTTCTGTTCTGTAAATGTGTGGAGGCATTCATACAAGAACTGTCTGGGGCTAGTCGGAGAAAGACACTTTCTCTCTGTTGTGTAGCCTGTCTGTTTGTGGTTCTTGTCTGGCTGACTTGGTTTCTCTCAGGATTTGGTGATCTAGTAATGGGTGGATAGAGATCTTCATCTGGAGTTGGTTGTCAATGGTTCAGTGATTGATGTTTGGTATATCTGTGGTTCTATTGGTTGGAAAGGGTCTGTATCTTCTTCAGTGTTATTGGATATTAATATGTTTCTGCTTGTTTCTATCTGTTTAGTTTTTGAACACTGTGAGGCTGTTTTCGTACTCTTTTTGATTAGTTGTTGGTCTTCACTCCTTAATGTTCTCAAATGGACTTCCCCATATCTTGTTGCTGCTGAGCCTTTTATCCTAAATTCTAATAACTTAGTGCAGTTAGGTTGAATCAATAACAGATGGTGTCAGTTTGTAGCTGGACTTATGTTTGAGCTGTAATTCAAATTGTTTGCCCGGGTCTGTAATCTTCTTTGTAGCTTGAGTCTGTTTCTGTTTGACTCTTATTTAGGTACAGTGTATGTCAGTTTTCCTGTTTTTTTGGTAATTTGGTTGTAGATCTGTTCTTCTTCTGTGTTTAAAAGCTCCAGATATTGTAGCTGTAGAATGTGCTATCTAGTTCTCGGGTTTTGTTCTTCTTGTAATATGTGGTGGCTGGGTTCCTTGATCCAAGGTGCCGGTGGTGCCTGCTCAGATGGATCCCAGGGGGATGCTTGGAGGTAAAGAGTTTAATCTTCGGCTAACCTCCCACACCTGTTTTGTAGACTGTTTGACATCCTCCTGCTGTGACCGGATCCCAGAGGGGATACAGCCTCTACTCAAGTATAAATAATCAAAAACACAAAAGGAGTAGAAGACACGATCAAGCAGTATTGTGTTGACTGTTCTTTATTCACCAACGTTTCGGCCTTACAAAGGCCTTCATCAGGGTGGTACAAAAATTGAAACACAATTTATACAAAAATCTTGTCCCTGAAGTGCAGGTTTTTAGGTGCTTTTGTCATGTGACCTTTTATAAAGATAGATCAGCCCTCATTACTAAAACAAAGAGTAGTCATGACAATGACGTCATGATGACGTCATAATGACGTCATGATGACTAAGATGACATCAGTATAGTTCCATGGTGATGAGGTTATGAAAGATAGTCTATTTTCAGTTTAAAGAGCCTTTTAACACTAGTTTTTATTAAGAATAGAAAATGAGTCTCTAAATATTAGTAAATTCAGTGTGATATTAATCTATCCAGGATCTTGTTTATAATTATACTTCTTTTAAACACTATTTAGAAGTGTAAATCAATATTATGGTCTTTAAAAACATAAAAAGCATATTTTAAAATGAAAATCAAGATATTGTCATATTGATTCTTGGTAATTTGTTGAATTTGTACAATAGAGGTAAGTTAATAGTTCTCAGAAAGTACATAGACAGTAATTGGCTGATTTTGTGTCACATTTTGCTACAATATTGAAATAGGTGTCCCTTCTGTTCTGTAAATGTGTGGAGGCATTCATACAAGAACTGTCTGGGGCTAGTCGGAGAAAGACACTTTCTCTCTGTTGTGTAGCCTGTCTGTTTGTGGTTCTTGTCTGGCTGACTTGGTTTCTCTCAGGATTTGGTGATCTAGTAATGGGTGGATAGAGATCTTCATCTGGAGTTGGTTGTCAATGGTTCAGTGATTGATGTTTGGTATATCTGTGGTTCTATTGGTTGGAAAGGGTCTGTATCTTCTTCAGTGTTATTGGATATTAATATGTTTCTGCTTGTTTCTATCTGTTTAGTTTTTGAACACTGTGAGGCTGTTTTCGTACTCTTTTTGATTAGTTGTTGGTCTTCACTCCTTAATGTTCTCAAATGGACTTCCCCATATCTTGTTGCTGCTGAGCCTTTTATCCTAAATTCTAATAACTTAGTGCAGTTAGGTTGAATCAATAACAGATGGTGTCAGTTTGTAGCTGGACTTATGTTTGAGCTGTAATTCAAATTGTTTGCCCGGGTCTGTAATCTTCTTTGTAGCTTGAGTCTGTTTCTGTTTGACTCTTATTTAGGTACAGTGTATGTCAGTTTTCCTGTTTTTTTGGTAATTTGGTTGTAGATCTGTTCTTCTTCTGTGTTTAAAAGCTCCAGATATTGTAGCTGTAGAATGTGCTATCTAGTTCTCGGGTTTTGTTCTTCTTGTAATATGTGGTGGCTGGGTTCCTTGATCCAAGGTGCCGGTGGTGCCTGCTCAGATGGATCCCAGGGGGATGCTTGGAGGTAAAGAGTTTAATCTTCGGCTAACCTCCCACACCTGTTTTGTAGACTGTTTGACATCCTCCTGCTGTGACCGGATCCCAGAGGGGATACAGCCTCTACTCAAGTATAAATAATCAAAAACACAAAAGGAGTAGAAGACACGATCAAGCAGTATTGTGTTGACTGTTCTTTATTCACCAACGTTTCGGCCTTACAAAGGCCTTCATCAGGGTGGTACAAAAATTGAAACACAATATATACAAAAATCTTAACATATTGACCAAAAAGCAGATTTTATTCCACACAGTGACACTAGTGGTCCCTCACAATTTCCTGCTTTAGCAAAGTTACTTGTGCGAAAGCAGGAGGTTATGTTGAAGATTCTTTAACTATTCTTTATAAAGCATAAGCTGAATTTTGGAGGCAATGTTAAGTATTATTTGGCTTTATGGAAACATGTGAATAAGGCATGGTTTTGGCTAATTTGTACTGTCCCATGAATTTTTCAGCATGTCTGGTATGAATTCAATCAATGGAGTTAAAGTTCCAAATCAACATGATGATAAATTAATGTTGAATAGTTCTACTAACACAGGGTTTCAGATAACTGAAAAGTAAATTCTTTATGTCTACATTAAACCCAGTGGTGTGACTACTTATTAGAATCCTGTTTTCAAGATAATTCTAATAAAGGGGAACACCATAGGCATTGGTGCTGACATAAAGAAAAGATACATTTGGTCTGATTACTTCAACTTATGTGGAGCCCTGACTCGTAATAATAAATCCGATTTCATGGACTGAAATGAAAATAATTTTACTGTCAGGACTGTACACATTACTATCTTATTTTTTTAATCTAATGACCCACACACATTGCCTTTAACTTGTCTTTCAAATGTTTTCTTTCAATTATTTACTATTTGTAGGCGCTTTAAGTTATAACATAATGTAAGAAAATATTTTGCATTTTAAGGAGACTCAGCTTTTAAAGGCCAAATAGGCAGAACTTAACATTGGTCACATGACTACATGTGATAGACTTCATTTTGGCATGTGCACCAAAGAATCTCTTGAGAAAAGTACAACTTGGGTTAAGTCAGACAAATGTCAAGGCCATGTAGATGTCATCTAAAGGTCAGTCTACGCTGTTTGCCAAGGTAGTTTTTATCTGGTTCAAGTACTTGATTCTTAAATCAGACCAATAGTTTCAGAGAAAAAGATTTTTAAAGATTTTCTATACAGAAATATAAGGAAAACTTGCCCCACCCACTGGCGGCCATGATTTTAAAGATAACAAAATGATTTTTAAGAAATCAGGTAGAGAGTCATGAATGGATCATTTGTGTAAAATTATTTTCAATTTGGACCAGTAGTTTCACAGAAGAAGATTTTTAAAGTTTTTACTAAATAGTAACCAGTGACCTGGAAACCCACGCGCCATGCGCCATAGTCACATAAAAATAAAAAATGTCACATAGAATTTCCAACTGGTGCGCCCGGCGTCTCGCCGATTTTATCTTACCATACAACTTAAATTGCCTTTGGCTAGATTCATCCAGTGCTGGGAGATAAGCAATTACGTAATCTAACAGTGTGCATGCCAATATTTTCCAGTTAGAATCACAATTCCTTGAATACACACTTGTCATGATTTCGAGTAAAATCCGCCTGGCTACACTGATGATTTCTCTGTTGATATTTTACCACAGGGGGCCACGCACAAATTTAAAATGTATCCTGTTACTATGATATAGTCTATTATTATAGTAGGCTGCTGTTCCCCTATTTTTGTGTTCCAGGCCCTTGTGGCCGATATTCTGAAGAAGTCGCGGCGTGTCGGGAACATCAAAGGCAATGAAAATTTGGTGACCGTCTTCAACCCTAGTGACGACTAGAGTTCAAAGGGTTAAGATTTTGGTGACTGTCTACGACTTTTTGTCGATTTCAGTGTCAAACTGCAGCTGCATATTTTGTCCAGTGTCAGATATATATCTAGATAAATATATGTAAATGAACCCACAGAGCTAGGTCATTGAATCAAAATGGGCGGAGCTCCTCAAATCTGCTTTGATGTTTTAACACCTTGTGTGTAAATCGTGTCTGAGTAACTCAGTATGAAAAGTATCATGTATAGAGAGGATAATTTTGGATGCTATTAGAGGCAAACATTCAAGGTGATTATCTGATATCATTTATTTTAGACTTTTTACTGTCAACTTAATCAAACTTTCAGCGGTTTGGGAAAACATCAGTAGTTAAGAGATGCTGACGTTCCGCCATATTGGCATAAGTTTTACTAGTAGTGATACGTTTCAACATTGATCTAGATGTTGGACCAAACATTTTCAATTTTTTCTTGGGACACTGATAAAAATAATTATTTTTTGCTGGCCCAAGGCTTGGAAGAAATAGATTTTTATCGAAATCTAAGCATTTTAAAAATTGGCCCATAAAATTTCAAAATGTCACATAGATTTTTGAAATGTCACATAAAAAATTATAGATGATGGGCCATAGTCACATAGAAAAAAAATCTTTCCAGGTCACTGAGTAACATAAGGAAAATGTGCCCCACCCACTGGCGGCCATGTTTTTTAGATATCAAAATTATTTTAAGAAATCTGGTAGAGGGTCGACACCCATGGATCGTTTGTGTGAAATTACTTTCAAATCGTACCAGCGGTTTCAGACAAGAAGATTTTTAAAGTTTTTTCAATTGGTTGCCATGGCAACCACAATTTCAATTGGATGACCTTTATTTGAAAAATCTGAGAGAGTACCCTACAAGGAACAATCCTATGAAGTTTTGAAGAAATTGGCCCAGTGGTTTCTAAGAAGAAGATCTTTAAAGAAAAAGTTTGACGACGGACAGACGGACGGACGACGACGGACACAGGGCGATCACAATAGCTCACATTGGCACTTCGTGCCAGGTGAGCTAAAAAAAAAAAAAATTTACCTAACAGAATAAGAATCTGAGTGTCAAACAGAGTATATCCAGATCAGGCCCCGCATCAGTGGTGCCTTATCTGTATCAAACCGTTTGCAAGTCCCAGATGAGTAGCATGTTTTTTCACCATGTTGCAATTTCAATAAAGGCTAACCTCAGCTAACTGGTGTAGAAGTTTTAACTTTTTCTAAATTTATGTATTTTTTTAATGAAAGAAGCAATAATTTACCTATTGTATGGCTGTTGAATTCCCCTTGAAAGGTCTGGTACCATGTTAGTGTGATGTTACCATGCCCTTCATCACAATCAACGAGATTAGATGAAATCAGCTGTCCTGAAAGCATCTTCATCTCTTCATCCCTCATCATCTATCGGTGCTATATGATCCATTTTGTGTTGTGGTGCCATACAATCTGACGCATCCATGGGATCAATCCATACCATTTTACCATTGCCCCTGTTGAAATAATTTAAAAATATGTGTAAGTTTTCACAATAAACAACCAACATAAATCAAAGAGTGAAGGTCTTGAGAGTTGCCAAGGATGAGGTTTTGCAATTCAGTAAACAACTCTGTAGCCACAACTGAGGCTACAGTAATCATTTATTGTATAAGGCAGGTGGTCACTTAAAGAAAGATGAAAGTAAAGCAGATAGCATTTAAAGATGTTTTCTGCTTTTAATTGTTTCACTGTGCTGTAAGTTGTCAGCTATTTTTATTCCATCAATAAGTATTGTTTAGTCCTGGTTACAGATGGGTATATCCTTGCTTCTTGTCAAATCACCACTTTCTTGTCAATTCGCCACCTAAGCAAAACTTAGAATTCCGTCACGAGCAGGCTATCGAGGATGTCCGAAAACTACAGATGATCCCCGAATACTAGGATAGTTTCACTCAGGTAGATTTCAAGCTCCAAAAATGCGAAAGAAACAGATAAAATAACAATAATTCACAAAAAGTTTCCAATCAAAATACATGTTCTAGTTGTCCGTTGTTACTTTTATATTGTTAAGTTGTAAAAGTTAAATTAAATATTTCAAAATCATTAAAAAATGTTCAAGTTTCATGAAACAACCTATAACATACTGCCAGAGCCTACATTGACCTAATTATCGAACGACCAATCAGAGGTGACGATTTGACAAGAAAGCATCCCGGTGATCCAGAGCAATGACCTCGTTCGAAAACGGTAGTTATTTACACTTTGTATTTATTTCACAAGTTTTATTTGTATATATGCGTGTTATTGAAGGTTCAGTTCAGAATTAGATCTGTGAACAAGTAAGAAATGTTACATCAGATAGGCGCATGCGCGATAAATATAGCTAAGGGTGGCGAAAACACAGGTAACCAGGCTACATCAAATGATTAAGCAGAAGGTACATTTTGCACGAGATGGATCTACTGCTTGATTCACACGGGTAAAGAATTTTAAATGTAGCCAGTGTCAAATTCCATCTTAAAAGGCAGTTGAATTGCATTAACTTCTTTCATGAGAATGATGATAATATTTTAAGATAGATCTTTTTTTTTTTATTTTGTAATTTGTTGAACTTGCTTACATGTACCTGCATGTGTACTCAACTGAAAAAGCTTTTGAGCTTGAGTACAAGTTGGGTAATGTCAGACAAAGGCCATGGTTATTTAGAGACCTGTCACATAAGGGGGCATAGAATTTTGCAAACAAATCCTGTTTTCATTTAGTTTACTATACTTAACAAAAATAGAGCAAGCTACTGCGGGGAGGGTGTCGACGGCCGTCTTCCGCAGATAGCGCTGGCCCAGGGGAACCAAGCGATGCACGCCGTACCAGCCTGGCGAGCTACTGCAGGAGTCGAAGGCCGTCGACGGCAGATAGCGCTGGCCCAGGGGAACGGAGCGCGGATGCTCGCCGTACCATCTCTGCGGGCTGGGATCGACGGCCGTCTTCCGCAGATAGAACATGTATAGGGTAAAGTTAGCGACGGGTGCGGAAAATTAATACCAGATTGACACGACCAACGACCTCAGATATGCTCGATTACGAAAATGGCATGGCATTCCACGTTATTCTTCCGTTCAAACGCAATGCAATATAGAAAATGACAACTTTTTGACAACTACCAGTTTTAATTTGAGTGGCAAACAGTTTGGAGGCTGATCAGACGACGGGTTACCCGGCGTCTGATCTGACTCCAAACTGTTTGCAATGAAAATAAAAGTGCAACCGGGGTTATTTGGAAAGAAAATGCTTTCTCTACTGTAATGCACTCTGCACAAACTGCTAACCTAAACAGCTGTTACAGCAACAGTCGGTGGGTAATTGATCAATTGAACACGCTACAATTACTCTCCGCAAATTTGGATCAAACAATTCCATTTCTTTCACAGAAGCCTTGGCGCTTATACACACCTTTAACGACTGGTGGTCTCTAGCTCCTCATTCTTTCAGACATTTCTTATTTATGTCGAGTTTACATATCAAAACATAGGTTTGTGTACAATCCAAAGTTCAGTTTCAGTTTTTATTTACAACAAGGCCCAACAGTACCGCGTCTTGTCAACCATCTTGGTGCAGTATAATTCGACAGCCCACAAAGTGTTAAATCGGGGCTTTATTCGGTTCCAATGTAACGTGACTTGTTCAAGAGTACAGTAACTAAGTAAATTGACTCACCCATTCTATGGCAATGAACTCACCCAAAATGGTGCGAAGGGCCAGGTTATTACCTCCCTAACCCGCGCATGTACATAAAGTAGTACCGGTACTTCGGCGAAGTAGTTCCTAGATGGTCAATCACAACAACGTAAATAACGTCTTTCTTCATCAATTATTGCTTCATTACATCATAAGTTGATTTAACAAAACGAAAATTTGAATCGAGAGCTTAAAACCAGGGGCTATCTGCATTTGTTGGATTCCCTAGGCCTAACTATTTCCAACATGTCAGCCCCCATGTCGCATCGTTGCTTAGTTTTAGGGAAGTTATGCAGTTGTTGTTGTTGTTTCTGCTGAGGTTTATAGTCCCGCATAAGCTTCATCAGATGCGTCATCCCATTGTCTCAGGTTTGGGACAATGGTCAGCATCATGCCTATTGTTGAATGGACTTTGCAGAGGTGGCCCTGAGAAGGGCCTTTTGTTGCCGCTGGTCGTCGGAAGGAGGAAATGCTGTCTTGTCAAGGAGGTGTTGTTGTTTCTGGTTCCCAGTGGTTAGTTGTTAACAGATCCATGATGCACCTTGTCCGAATCGGAGCTCACACCGGATGCCTGTCAGGCTATTCTCGAGCCTTGCTCATATTCGACCATCCAGGCGTCCGAGTGCAATCCCCCTTTTAACTTGTGCGTACCATGGTTCCGGATCCTGTTGGCTTGTGCAGCGCTCGACCCGTTCCCATCAGTCACAGGGCGCCTGTCCGACCATAAGGTGGTATTCATACCACCCCCTGTTCGGCCGTGCACCCCAGTGTCCTCCAGCCCGAGCGCCACACAACCCTGGATTCTGGCTATGTCTTGCTGCTCTTTTTTGTTAGTAGGCTCATCTTTAATGTTTACACTTTGTTGGAAATGGTACGTTGTTTTATGAAGTCACTGCCTGCAACAAAGAGACTCATAGGGTAGGGGTTCTGAAGGGTTCTGGGGGGGGTTGATTGGTTATGGTGCTTGGGGCGGGGGTTGGGGACCACGGCTTGATTGCCGTTTGTACCTGTTGAGTTTGGTCCGTTGACCATTCTCACTCATATGGGGTTGGGTTCTGTACTGGTTTGATTTGTTCCCTATGTTGCACGCAGTGTTCTGGTTTTTAGATTTCCACTCGGTGTTTCATTGAGCTATTAGCACATGATTTGTATGTGTGTTTCCTGCTAGAAGGTGTAGTTTATTCAGCCTTCTTTTAGGTTTCACGCATCAAATTCTGGTTTAATGGGATCATTAAATATTTCTTCCCAGTATATCAATTTTTCAAAATCTCGCCTAAATCACTGATTTTATCATTTTATTTTATTTAAATGTATTTGGTATCCATACGTTGATGGATCTGATTATCTGAAAGAGAACGCTGAAAACAATAACAAAAATTAAAAACATTTTTTTTTTTTTTCCATGGGTTAAGTCTTCTACCTTTTATGCTTATGCTAATTTGAGAGTTATCCTTTGTTCGCGTGGTGAGGGGAGCCCCCATCTGTTATAAATATTCTAATTCCGCCTCGCCTGAGGGGATGTTTGCTATAGTGCTTTTTGATGTGAATTGGTTCAATGGGTAAACATATGGCTTATTAAGTATCACATTTTATATTTAAGCTTTTATTCTCTATCGCGAACAAAGGGTATCTCTGTCCTGTTTCTACAAGATATTCTATTCCTGAAATATAATATTATCATTAATATCACAATTTAACCCACTGTTCCCTCGTATTGCTTGTAAAGTTATGCACGCGCAAATCAAACACTTTTCAATGTCTGTCAGTGAATGTGAATTGAATAGGAATACCTTTGTTTTATTCATGCATTACTTAAGAACGGAAAAAAAGCAAAGCTTTTTTTCCGTATTAGATCTTCATGAAATTTAGTCAAACTGTTTGTCTTGATGAAATCTAGATCAAGATCGAATGTGGGTCATGTACGTTTAAAAACTAGGTCACAAGGTCAAATCGTAAAAAAAACGTGTTGACACTCTCATTTGATCTTACTACTACTACTTTGAAACTCTAGCCGCAATGCTGTCTACCCCTGTTACAAAGGGACAACCGCAGCAGTTGACAAATAAACTCAGGATTTAGTTAGTCATTTGATCTTCATGTAACTTAATCAGACTGTTTTTCTAATTAATATCTAGGTCAAGTTCGAATATGGGTCATGTCGGGTTAGTAAATAGGTCAATTCATTGAAAAACTTTGTTAACCCTCTAGAGGCCACAAATCTCATTTGATCTTAATAAAACTTAGTCAAAATGTCATTGATATCTAGGTCAAGTTGGAATGTGGGTCATGTGGGGTCAAAAACTAGGTCACTATAGGTAAAGATTTACATGGTGTATCAGATAAGCCATATAGGGCCATAGTGGCCCTTGTTTATATTAAAAAGCTATAATTAGATGCAACCAGGCACATAGTTGTTATCAGGAAGTTTAAATTGTCACTGGCGAAATACTTTTATTTGCTATCATCATTATGGTTTGCTCATTATATATAGCTGAGATAGTAACTCTGTAAAAGAAACTCAGTTGAGGTTTTTACCTGTAGATAGACACTGTTGCCTCAATTTAAAGACAAATATCTAAAAGGTACAAATTTATATCCTAGATACAATATACATGTATCTTCTATCTGATCTCATTCCAACTTCTTTTCAAGACCAAATCAGCAACTTAACAATTGGACCCTTTTGATGCTGAACAAATGACTGCTCAGGATGTCATTGGCTAAATCCTTCTCGACTACACTAGCTGAGAAACATAATCCAACTGTCAAACAGTTTGGATCCTGATCAAATCTTCAGTTACTCAGGGTTTTATCTGGAACCAAGATGTTTGCATAGGACTGAAAATACTCAATTTCCCAACATTTCAAAGGTTTTTTACCGTTTTCAAGATATTTATCTGTCACACTAAATTGTCATGATATGGGTAATGCATGTCAACATGGAGAATTTATGCTGATAAAATGCACCTTATTACTTCCCGAACAGCTGTCAATAGGACCGCTGTCCTGGCAACAAAGAACAGCACAGACATGATGAGATGATAATGTTTCACAGGGCTCCAGATAAGGGGAGTATTTCAAAAACTAAAATTTTTATTTTTGCATTAAACCCTATAGTGTTACTACTCATTGGAATTGTCACTTCGAGACGATTCCAATGAGTAGTAACATTATAGGATTTGGTGCTGAATTGATTGAAAAAATATTTTCAAAAATAAAATCTTTATTTTGCATTAAAGACTTTTCCTCAGTCTATTGAGGGACCACCAGCCCATTATTCTGGAGGTGTCAGTGTAACTGTCAAATCATGTTCAAATCATGTGCAGCACAATCTCAGTTTACCTGGTGAGGTCCAGATTATACTCATGCTCTAGTGATTTTCAATGGTTATTTCTAACCAAACTATCAAATATAAAGGTAGAGTCTCACACGAGAAGCTTCAATGGTTCTTTGCTAGCGACATGTCCATAAGATCCATGATTATTGCAAGGAAATTGTCTGGCAAGGCGTTATGATTGAAAGGTCATCAGGAGATGTCTTTAAATCCTAAAGTGTTACTACTCATTGGAATTGTCTCTATGAGACGATTCCAATGAGTAGTAACACCATAGGATTTGGTACTAAATTGGCTGAGAAAATGTCGGATTAGTTCAATTTACTCCCTCTCATCTGGAGCCCTGGGTTCGTCCTAGATGCCCATAACATAACCCTGCTTAACCCTAACAAGAAAATCAGTTTTATTATAGAAACAGTATAGACCTTGATCAGAGAGCTCCTGAAGGAGCCCTCTGATCAAGGTCTGTACTGTTTGTTTTCGTTATTTCTTTCTGAAAACAGAATGAAAAATGTTTCTAAATTAAAAAAAATCAATGTAGGTTTCATATGGCTGAGTCCCATATCACTCTTGGCAAAAGTCTCATTGGATTTTAAGTTAGAATTCTTCAGTAGACTCAAGAATAATCTTTGTTGTTCCAACCTGTCTTCCTATTTCAGGAAGATGTATATAGTGGATGTTTTGTTGTCCTACAAACATGTCAGTCAATGTCTAAAGCCGTGTTTGCTCTGCCTTGATCATGGGTGGACATCTAGTACCTCCCTTCAGCCTGTAACTTAAGGTTACTGTCGAAAATAATGTTTTCTGTGTTTAAGGATGGGGATGACTTAACCCATTACTCCATAGATACACTGTATGCTTTAGGCACATTCTGTTTACCTTCAGCTCCCCCCCCCCCCCCCCCCCCTAGAAGCACTATTTAGCGCATTTATTTATTCCTCCACTTAAGAAAATAGTTCCAATTTATTGAGTCATGAATATGTATCATAAGAAGTATTTTCTAATTTTCTAAACCCTAGAAGATGGTTGTTTAAAGCAGGTTGAAAGTAAAGCAGAATGTGCCCCAAGGCACATTCTGCTTTTCTTTCAGCCAGCTTTAATTTACAATCTGCTACGATATAGAAAATATTTCACTTGGAGGTCATCTGTCTTCAAAACTAGAAACAGGCTATGGGGTAAAAGGTTAAGCTACCATCTGCTAGAATATATTCCTTATGATACATATTCATGACTGTATAAATTAGAACTATTTCTTGACTTTGGGAATAGATTAAATGCATTAAAATGTGTATCTATGGAGTAAAGGTATAAGTTAATTTGTTATGTGATTTCCTAGTTAGTTCTCTTCCTTATTTGATTATCATTCTGATTTCAGACCATTGCTGAACTTGAATTCTAACAAACCTCCCACACACCTGTATATAAACAAAGAAGGAATGTATCTATGTCTAAATTCTCTACAAAACAGGCACATGCTGTAACAGCTTAACTTGGTGTAATATGGCTTCGAAAATTCTTCCACCAAGAAATGTTGTGTCAGTGCAAATTGTAATTGAATTGAAGTGTAAGAATCGAAATAATAAATTCATACCAGTGTATTATCTTGTAAGAACACTGGAAGTGATTTCATTCTATGCATCTCAATTCCTACCCTTGTCCTATTGCACGATAATACAGTCTAACTTGGATATCTCGAACTCACTTAACTCAAACTATCCGATAGTTCGACACATGAACTGCATTACTTCATGCTCGTTAAGGTCGAACATACCCATATTACAGGTATGTACGATTAAACGAATATCATAGCACAGAATTCAGTTGCTCATCACATGATCTTTCTGTTTCAGTTGTGCCGGTGGGGAGCTGTTCACAGAGTGTATACTAGAGGAGAAGTTCAATGAAGCTGATGTACGGATCCTCATGACCCAAGTTCTCGAGGGCCTTGTGTACCTTCATGAGAAAAACATTGTACATCTAGATCTCAAGGTAGGTCCCTCATAATGTGCTGGTCATTTATAACCCTTTCAACCCTAAATATCTCTTGTGGATATTTATTATCCTTTTAGACTCTTCTAGTACATGCATTTTGAACCAGTCTACTGTTGCATTTTTTATATGATAACAAAAACGAATGAAAATATCAAACAGTGCATATACCCTGATCAGAGGGCTCCTATAGGAGCCCTCTGATCAGGGTCTACACTGTTTGCATATTTAATCAGTAATCTCTACAGATGGCTGTAGGGTTGAAAGAGTTAAACCGACCTGTAACTATTGTAAAACCTCTCTACTATGGCCATTAAAAGGAAGGCTAAATGACTGCATAAAAAGAGACAGCTGACAGCTTATAAAGCAAGGTGAACATTAAACAGAACGCTCCTAAAAGGAGCTTTCTGTTTTACATTCACCTTGCTTTAAGCAGTCACCTGCCTTAAGCACTGAATAAGTAACATGATTTAGTGGTCGCAATAGAGAGATTTTACTGTTTTACACCAATTTTTCTGAAAAAATGTGAGATTTGCAAACTCTGTACACCCAAATGTGATGCTGAAAAATGCAGCATCTCATCAGAGTCTACATTGTTTGCTGTTTGAAATGTAATGTTTCAGCCATATTGCCAAATTGCCATCCTGCTCATTCTTAACCCATTACCCCGGTACTATTAGCCTGTTTCTAGTTTTGAATACTGGAGATCACTTAAAGCAGGTTGATTGCAAAGCAGAATGTGCCTTAGGCTGCTTCAAGCTACCATTTGCATTGATATAAAAAGTATATCCTATGATACATATTCAGGACTGTGTAAAGTGGAACTTTTTATTTCTATGTAGGAATAAACTATAAAACTAAACGCATATTTATGGGCGAATTATGTAGACAATTTTATCTTATAAGGTTTACTTTGCTTTACTGTTAGCTTGCTTTAAGATACTATTTGCTAGGATGTAGAGTTTTAAGTACATATTCATCGCTGTATAATGTGGAAGTATTTTCTGGAGTGCAGGAATAGATCAAATGTGAAAAAAATGTGTGTTAATGGGGTAACAGGTTAAAGTTTTACAATCAGTTAGTAAGCTAATGCATTGTTGTCATTTGGCATGTGATTTATTTTTTCAGCCTCAAAACATCTTGTTAACTGGAGAGTTTCCCAAAGGGTCAGTGAAGATCTGTGACCTGGGCTTTGCCTGTCTGGTGAACACTGGCGAGGATATAAGAGATATAATAGGAACACCTGACTATGTTGGTGGGTACCAATCATTGTGCTGTTGGACTATTATATAGTGTCGCGAGAAAAGCTCCCTATTTGGCACCCCAATCTCCCTATTAAAATTTCCAGATCTCCCTATTTGGGTCCAAGAAAATGTCACGTGTATGCTGTATAAATTTGATTTTTTTTCTTCAGTGAATAACTTGAATGCATATAAATGTGTGCCTACAGAGTAGAGTGTTAAACCTTTACTCCATAGTCTGTTTCTAGGTTGAAGATAGGTGACTATACTTAAAACAGGTTGAAAGTAAAGCAGAATGTGCCCCAAGGCACATTCTGCTTTTCTTTCAGCCAGCTTTAATTTACAATCTGCTACGATATAGAAAATATTTCACTTGGAACAGCACAGGAATAAATTAAATGCGCTAACAACAAGGCACTTCCATTGGGTAAAGGGTTAGCATTGAAAGAAGCCTTCAGAAACCATGGGGGTTGGTTTCCTTATTTGCTTAGTAAATGTTATTGCACATTGTATAATTTAGTGTGTAACAAGTTGAAATTTAAATAACAGTTGAACATTTAAAATTTAAATCTTCGTTTTAGGCATACTTTATTTTGTACAGTAAAATCTATGTATAATAACTACTTTTATCACATACTCTGCGGTCTTGGAGTTGCATATAGCCATTGTATAAATATTGTAATCCACTAGTGGAATATCATTTTTAGCTCACCTGAGCACAAAGTGCTCAAGGTGAGCTATTGTGATCGGTTGCCGTACGTCGGTGTTGGTGTCCGTGTCGTCTGTTCACAATTTGTTTCAAATAACTTCAAATAATTCTCTGAAACCAATGGCCCAATTTTAACCAAACTTGGTCAACTACATACTGTTGTTGTGAGCTTCAAAAATTGTTGAAAAAAAGTGGGTGGGGCTATCGGTCTTGTTGCCATGGCAACCATGCACAATATCTAAAAAAATCTTCTTCTCAAAAACTACTGGTCCTATTTCAATTTGGTTTTCACCAAAATGTTTCTCAATTGATATACTTTCAAAATTGTTCAAAGAATGTTGATCCGTCAAAAAACATGGCCGCCAGAGGGCGTAGTCATTTTCTGTATTTACATAATATTGACAACCAAAGTCAAAACTTTAAAAATCTTCTTGTCAATAACCATAAGTCCTAGGACAACCAAATTTCATATGTAGCATCATGTTGTGAACCTTTACCAAGATTGTTCAAATAATGACCCCCGGGTCAAAAATGGCGTCATATTATTTTAGTCAACTCGTTTATTAAAAATGATAAATAATGAGCACTCATACAAGATCCTCTATAAATAACTAAATTCAGTTTATTATTCTGTGTTTAAGGCAGGTGGCTGCTTATAGCAAGAATATAAGTAAAACAGCTGTTTCACTTTCTACCTTGCTTTAAGCTTTTAGCTGACACCTATCTTTCATCAAAGTATTTAATTATAATTTTAGTGGTTGTTAAAGAGAGTCTTACTGTACGTAACTGTCCTAACATTTTACTGATGTTTTATATTACAGCTCCAGAGGTTCTGAACTACGATTCGCTAGGACTGTACACAGACATGTGGTCTCTAGGTGTCCTCACGTATGTCATGTTGACAACATGCTCTCCATTCGCTGCTGACGACAAACAATTGACGTTTGCCAACATAACGACTGTGAACCTGGACTTTCCAGATGACATGTTTGGAGACATCAGTCGGGAGGCCATAGACTTTATCAAGAAACTGCTCATACTGGAACCTGAGTATGATGATTAGAGTTTCTCTAGGAAATTATCTGCTTAACCTTTTGAACCCTAGTCCCCCATATAGGCGTCCTTTTCAAACAGTGTACATGTGAATAGTACACTTGTCCTGTGCAAACAGTGAAGACCCAGATCAGAGGGCTCCGAAAGGAGCCCTCTGATCAGGGTCTTCACTGTTTGTCATAATGCCCAAAATTGACAAAAACAACCCTTAAAAGTCAGAAATGGACTAGACTTAAATGGAAACTGGAATTGTCCATTGAAAGTTTCAGGGAGGAAAGAGTTAACCAATTACCCCATAGCCTGTTTCTAGTTTTGAAGATAATAATGTGACCATTTAAAGCAGGTTGAAAGAAAAGCAGAATGCACCCTAAGGTGCATTCTGCTTTACTTTCAGCCTGCTTTAAGCTACCAGCTGCTAGAATATAGAATTTATTTGTAATATAAAAGATTTACAACTGTATAAATTGGAACTAATTTCTTCAGTAGATGAATTGATTAAAGGCGTAAACAGGCATATTTATGGGGTAATGGGTTAACCCTGTTTTCACCAGTCTCCTCAAGACTCCTTTATGATCCTCTTCCTCTGCATAAAATCTACTATTTTAGATAACCCACTACCCCATAATTACGCCTTTTATTCCTCCACTGAAGAAAATTGTTCCATTTTATACAGTCATGAATATGGTTTACAAGAAATATTTTCTATATCCTAGCAGATAATAGCTTGAAACTGGCTGAAAGTAAAGCAGAATGGGTTCATGAACAATTCGACCCATATACATAATTATACTCACTGTAAAAAACACTTAAATAATGCTTGATTTTGGTGTTTAAAATAGTTTAGCTGAAAGTTAGATGAAAGCTTCTAAAAGAGCTTTCTGCTTTATATTCATCCTGCTGCATTTTGCCTTTATTAATGTCATTGACTCTTTTCTTGACTTGTAGTAACAATGTTTTATTGCATAATTCTGTAATAAATTGGCTTAACCCATATGTGCCTAGCATCCTATAAAAGGGACATAGGCAAACAGTGTAGACTCTGATCATACACCACATAATGTGGTGTCTGATCAGAGTCTACTCTGTTTGCTGATAGGAATTTCAATTAAACAAAACAAAAATTTAGACCAGGCACCCCTTACATAAAAAATGGACTAATCCAATATATAAAGCATCATGCATGGAAGAATCCATTTTAAATAATTGGTTTAACCCTTAGCCCGCCAAATAAATTGTCGTCTGCTATATTTCTCTTCTGCTTCAAGTTTCAAAGTGCTTCAAAGTTGCTCAAAATTGCTGAAAATGTTGTCCGAGTGTCAAACAGCTTGGATCTGGATGAGACGCCGAGTTACTCGGCGTCTCATCCGGATCCAAGCTGTTTGCATATGGAGCTATAGTCGTGAGTTGCAGGCTAAGGGTTAATCTTCTGCTGTAATTTTCAGGGAAAGAATGACAGCCAAGCAGTGTTTGGAGCATGCATGGATTAATTGTGTTAGTTCTGTGGACAAACCACTAGATGATCCAGCCACCAACAAAATCTCTGCTGACCCACACACACAACTAGATGAGTCAGGGGATCAAATAGAAAATAGCAATAAAAAACCAGAACTTCAGGCACAGTATTCAGAAATGTCATTTTGTGAGGAGGAAGAATTCTTGAAAGGTGAAGTTATCACAGACATTAGTGAGAAAGCCGAGTGTATAGGAGAAGAAGTGAAGTCTGATGCCAACATTCCAGACATGGATATAGTGCTAGATAGACAGGTAGTGGAGAGTACAGAGGATTTAAAGACTCCGGACACAGAATCCAGTATAAGTGTGTCTGATAATAGGTTAGAGGAGAGTGATTCTGGTATGGTGACAGCCAGTGAGTATCGGAGTGAGTCAGAGTATGTACATGTCAGTGGTAGATCAAGTACAGACATTGAGCTGGCTAGTGATAAAGACCTAGATATGGGATATGTGGAGGGGACCAACACTGCTTTACGTAGTGAGGGACAAGGGGACAAAGTGGAAGACTTGACAATGGAACATAGTGATGCTCATATAGGAGAGAATAGCGAACCAAAGGGGACCAGTGATGGTAGTGAACTTACACTAGATCAGAATTATAATTGTGCTAACCACTCAAGAACAATGTCAGAGAGTTCTGCCATGGACCACACAGTGTTTGATGACGAAGTATCTCTTGATAATAATATAGACACAGTTCAACCGGTGATAGTGGAAATTAGTGAAGAGAAAAACGAAGTTGAAATGGAAGATAAAAACTCTGATGCTGTGACAGACGTTGTCCTATCCGCAGAGGAAATTAAAAATACATCAGAGTTGGATGATTTTAAAAAGGAAGATGTATTCCAGGATCTGCAGAAAAGTTTTTCCAAGCTCCCCCCTCAGGGGTCAAACACTAGAGGGCGCTCATCTTTGGGCAGTATAAATGACACAATACACGGCATGCAGATCGGTGAAAAACATAAACGTGCAATGTCAAGCGAGCCGTCTACATCAGCAAGTGAGAGAGGGGAGAGAGATGAGGGTATTGAGTATGAGTTTATCAGTGTGTCTAAACGAGTTAGAAGTATAGAAGAGAATATCAATGTAACCAAAAGCCCTCCTTTAACTACAAAAATGGTACACAGTCCAAAAATAGCAAGAAGTCCGAGAATTGGTAGACATTCACGGCCCTATCATCATCATTGATGTATCATATAACATTTAGTTAGATATTTTTAGTCAGTTACAGAGCTCCAGATAAGGGGAATATTTCAAAAACTAAAATCTTTATTTTTGCATTAAACCGTATGGTGTAACTACTCATTAGAATCGTCTCAAAGAGACGATTCTAATGAGTAGTAACACCATAGACTTTGGTCTTGAAATAGGTGAACAAATGTTAGATCATTTCAGTTTACTCCCTCTTATCTGGAGCCCTGAGTTAGTTTTGATTTATAAATGGCTAGTCCCCTGGTAGGTTTTAACACTCACATAGATGGAACAGTTCATTAATCCATTAACCCATTCACCCCTCAAACTTAAATTTGACAATTCAAATTTCCAATTCAGTCTTGTCCATTTTTGACTATTTAAGGGGTCTTTTTTTTTACGATATAGGTATATGGCAAAATGACAAACACTGCTGACCCTGATCAGAGGGCTAGCCCTCTGATCAGGGTCTGCACTGTTGGCAAACAACAAATATACACTTAATAGGTACACTGTTTCTAAAGGATGAGTATACTTGTCCTTAGATTTAACTCTTACAACACTAAGTAACGCTTGTGGGTAATTATGTTCCCTTGTGGATCTTTTAGATACCAAAACATGTACCAGTCAACTTGGAATTTTGGGTAGTTTGATAGATATTAGTCTAAATTAGTAAACAATATAGACCCTGATTAGAGGGCTACTTTTGGAACCCTCTGATTTGGGTCTACACTGTTTGCAAATATAATTTATAAGTATATTTTAAAGAGGTCCATGGTGTTAAAAGTATTTCAGTTACTCATTCCTCTACTCCAATGTTCATTTAGTTTTTGGTGATATATTTCATTCTTCATGTAAGATATTTGGTGATAACCAGGCTATAGAAATTCACTTAAAAAAGGACCATTTTATTATGATTCAAACAGAGTAAGAATTGATATAAATTGTACTGTATACTTTTATAAGAGGTTGAACAAATCTGTTTTGTGAAAAGTTTGTGCCACTATATAATAACACTATTGGCAAGTAGTTTATCTTTTTAAGGTAGTTGAAGATATGTGACCACTTAAAGCAGGTTGAAAGTAAAGCAGAATGTGCCCTAATGCACATTCTACTTTACTTTTAGCATGCTATAAGTTACCATAGTTAAAGATAGAGAACAAATTTCATATGATGCATATTCATTAATGAATAAAGTGAAACTATTTTCTTTAGTAGAGGAATAAATTAAAGGCATAAAAATGTGTATTAATGGGGTAATGGGTTAAGTAGTGTTTTGTGAAAGCCTCTTAGCAAAGTTTCCATGAAAACATGATCATCTTCACCAATATCAACACCCACATACCCAGACACCCATTTATTTTACCAGGGCTCGATCCAGGTAAGGGGGAGTAAACTGAATTTCTCACTTAGTTCAGCACCAAATCTTATAGTGATACTACTCATTGGAATGGCCTAGAAGAGACGGTTCTTATGAGTAGTGACAACATAGGGTTTAAAGCAGAAATAAAGATTTCAGTTTTTGAAATACTCCCACTTTCTGGAGCTCTGTGACACCCATTTATTTTGTTTCCAACCTAATGTGTACCTTTACCCAATTATTCCAGGTAATACCCCTTAAAATATCCGTAGAGAACATATCATTTGATTTATTATTAGTGAGAAATTATTTATTTTTGATGTATTTTATTCCTCCCTTCTTCTTTTAAAATTAAATATACATGTATGAGTTGAGGAAGATTGGGTGTATGGATGTCTATAAGTGTCAGATATTAGAATCTATAATTTACTGATAAAGCTATACTCAGTGACAATTTACCATTTCTTTTAACTCTTTGCATGCTGGGTAATTTTTTCGACTGCAAAATTTGTCTACAACTGATTTAAAAAAGAGATTTTCCCCCTAAATATGGTATCAAAACGGTTGAGTACAATCGTCTGTCTGCATGTGAGCTGTGGATGTATGTATGTGCATGTGATTATAGATATTTGAGTGTTATTAAAGATTGACTTCAGTCTATATGGACATGGTTGTACAACTTTAGAATGAAAACTTGCACCATATAAATGGTGCAAACCCTGACCAAAGTGCTCCTTCAAGAGTGGTCTGAGCTTGGTCTATACTGTTTTCCAAAAGCCACAACATACTGTATAAGCAGGAGAAGGGTTATTTTCCCCTCAATCCATGTCAAGATTATATACATTCTTAAATACCTTTAGTTTCATAATGAAAAATTTAAAGAATTTATGCATCTTCAATACAGTAAAATTTCACTATTACCACCACTAAAAAGAAGGCTAACAGGTTGTATTACAAGCCAGTAGACAGCTTAATGCAATGTGACAGTAAAACAGAAAGCTCCTTTAGTAGCTTTCTATTTTAACATCACCTTGCTTTAAGCAGTCGCCCGTCCTTATCACCTAATAACTAAAACAACATAGTTGATGGAATAGGGAGGTTTTACTGTATTTATTGAAGCTGGGAACCAACCCAAAGGATTTGAGAATAGAATATGTCTGTAAATCTCAGGCAAGCTTTCATTATGATTGGGAACAAATTACAAAATATTAGGACTGTTAGTGAATTGGATGAAAAATTCATTTCATTGTGTGAACAATTAACAAGCTCAACATGGAGTTGAGCGATATTGAATTAGACCATTTTGATGCTTTTACCTAGATACAGTAGAGAAGATGTTATTCTTTCCCCAATAAATACATTTACACTAAAACTATTATTTCCACTGCAAACAGCTTGGAGCCTGATCAGACGCCGGGTAACCCGGCGTCTGATCAGGCTCTAAACTGTTTGCCACTCAGATTTAAATAAAACGTGAGAAATTTCAATAAGTTGTAATTTTCTATATTTAAGTACATTGTGTTTATGAGTTTAAACGGGAAAAAATAACATCTTCTCAACTGTACCTGTCAGGGTTTTGTCTTGTTTTACAGGCAATGTAAGTCTTTGTGACAATGAAATCCGATGAGTTTTTGGCAATGGTTGTTGATTTGCTATCAGGAATTTCTGTGAGCTGTCTTGTGACAGTATTTTTTGCTAAATGTGCGGAACAAATACTCTTTGCCTTGTTATTCAGTTGCTTTATAGTGTAGTTGGACCATGTATCACTACTCTGATACTACTTACAGCAGTTTTGTTACGTTACAGTCGTTTTGTTTGCTAAAATATATTCCCTCTATAGCAACCACTCAAACATGTTTCTTGTTTTTGATGCTAAGAAAGCAACCTGCTTAACCTATTGATATGCATTTTAAAATATTTCATTTATTCCTACACTGAAGATAATAGTTCCAATTTATATAGTCATGAATATGTATCATAAAAATATTTTCTTTGTCATAGCAGATGATAGCTTAATGAAAGTAAAGCAGAATGCACCTTAGTGCACATTCTGCTTTACTTTCAACCTGCTTTAAGTAGTCATCTGTCTTCAAAACTAGAAACAGGCTATGGAGTAAGGGTTAACACTCTACTCTGTAGGTAAACATTTTTATGCATTCAAGTTATTCCTTCATTGAAGAAAAAAAATCCAATTTATATGTGGTCCTGAATGTGCACCATTAGAAAAAAATCCTTTTATTAGCAGATGGTAGCTATAACCAATTACCCCATAGTCTGTTTCTAGTTTTGAAGACAGGTGATCACTTAAAGCAGGTTGATAGTAAAGCGGAATGTACCTTAAGGCACATACTGCTTTACTTTCAGCCTGCTTTAAGCAACCATCTGCTAGGAAATAGGACTGTATAAATTTGAACTATATTCTTCAGTGGAAGAATAAATTAAAGGCGTAAAAAAGCTTATTTATGAGGTAAAGGGTTTAGAGGACACCTATCATTAGCAGCAAAGGCTAGTCTGAGTTTGAGGGGTTGCTATAGATGGATATTGAACATGTCAATCACATGTATGTGTGAAGTTAAACATTAGATGGAATTAAATGGCACGTAATTATACTCATGTGAAAGTGTCACTCTGTTGCTTTACATTGTCTCCCTTAATTTTGGTCTGAAAAGAGAAATTTGTTTATCTCTTTCAACACTAAGTAACTCTTGTGGGTTATTAGGTTCCTTTGTGGCACTTTTTAGTTACCAAAACATGAACCAGTCTACATGGAATTATGGTTAGTTTAAAAAATACTGCTAAAAGTTAGCAAACAGTGTATACCCTGATCAGAGGGCTCCTATAGGAGCCCTCTGATCAGGGTATACACTCTTTGCAAATGTAATGAATATATTTAGACGGGTCCATGGTGTTGAAAGAGTTAAACTTGACACAGATATATGGTATAATTTTGACTGGTAAATGTTGTAATTCTGTGAGTGGCTCAATGCAATGTTCAATCCCAGGAATATAACTGTTTATTATTTACACCTGCTCTGGCTTTGTGTGGTAGAGCTTTCCCCCTCTGTGAAACATAGTATTCCAATGTTGCAGCCAATTGTGAGATTATATTAAATTGTTAACCCATGACCCCATAGCCTGTTTCTAGTTTTTGAAGATTGTTGACCACATAAAGCAGGTTGAAAGTAAAGCAGAGTGTTCCTAAAGGTGCATTCTGCTTTACTTTCAGCCTGCTTTAAGCTACAAGGATATAGAAAATATTTCTTAATAAATTAAAGGCGTAAAATGTAATTTTTATGGGGAAATGGGCCTCTGCAAGCAGTTTCAGGTTAAGTCTAGATGCTGAGTAACCTGGTGTCTGATCAGAATCCAATTGGCTGATCAGCTGAATTTAGTTGAACCCATTACCTCTAGTTTTAAAGACAGTTGACTACTTAAGAAGGTTGAAAGAAAAGTAGATTGCACCTAAAGGCTTATTCTGCTTTACTTTCAATCTTACTTTTTTCAGCCTTACTTAAGCTACCGTCTGATAGGATTAGAATATATTTATTTCAGCACATGTTTGTGACTGTATAAATTGGAAATATTTTCTTCAATGGAGGAATAAATTGAAGGCATAAAAATATGTATTTATGGGGTTGTGGGTTAACTCTATCAGCAAAACAGTGATTACCTTTGAAAACAGTTAAAAATTCAGATGAGACGCCGCATTGCGCAGGTTCTCATCAGAAACCAAAACTTTAGAAAATTCTGTTTTAGAACAGTAACAGGGGACAATATTACTTAGCGTTCAAAGTGTAAATCCTCATTTACATGTATACAATCTCATTGACAAATAGTTAGGCAGGGCTGCCATTTCTCTGTATTTTTTCGAAATCTTAGGATGTTAATCCTTGCAGATGGTAGCTAAAAGCTGGTTGAAAATAAAGCTGAATGCGCCTTAAGGCGCATTCTGCTTTACTTTCAACCAGCTTTAAGTAACTGCCCTTGAAAAAAAAGGAAAGTTGAAAATGTATAGGATCTTTCATGATCAACTAATGGCAGCCCTGGTTAGGACTCTGATCAGATGCCAAATTACTCAGCATCTGATCATGATCAAGACTGATTTTTATTTCTTGAAGACTCATTTTCTACGATTAAAAGGGTGAATTTTAAATACATTCCATGGCATTAGCAGATACATGCCTGTTCTGGCAGATAGTTTGTGCTAATTTCACTCACCATTCTACTGTTTCCTTTACTTTAATTTAAACTATGTAAACCACTCTTTCCTTAACTCTTTCAACACTAAATAACTCTTGTTTGTTATTAGTTTTCCTTATGGATCTTTATAGTTACCAAAACAAGAACCAGTCTACTTTGAAGTATGGGTAGTTTAATAAATACTAGACTAAATTTAGCAAACCGTGTAGACTCAGATCACAGGGTTCCTACAGGAGCCCTCTGATCTGGATCTACACTGTTTGCAAATGACATAAGAATATTTAAAACAGGTCCATGGTGTTAAAAGAGTTAATTGATTTCAACTGCTGATATTCTGATTTTCAGACCCAAAGATTAGCGACCAATTCAGTGACCAAAAATGCTATTCTTTCCTAAAATCAAATCTCTTATATTTGATTTATATGATTGTAAAAGTTGAGGCAAAATTTTGACTTTGAAGGTCAGTGGGTCAAGGTCAGTTTTGAAGTGAGATTTTTTATTATTAGGAATGGATTCTGTAGTTTATTTGAGATGATGTTTATTTTTCAGTAGAAAGGTACTTATAATTTCTGGGACTAATTTGCTAATCTGTGGAACAATTTTTTCTTGTTTTGATTATGATTTTAAATATTGTTTTTATTATAGTATATTATTTTTGTTACAGTTTAATGGTTCTTTGTTTATTTGATCACATTGTTTAGATTTTTACTATGAAATTTTATTGATTTTTTTGTTCTGTAGAATATGATTTGTATGCTGTTCTGTATATATATAATTATGTACATGTAATTAAACAGTTAAACCTTTGTTAAACAGCTTTTGAAAAAGATTTTAGGGAAACTCTTTCAAACAAGTACATTTGTAACAGCCTAATGCAGAATAGAAGAAAGCGAAATTCCATATGTAACTTAATGCATGATAAATGTAATGCAGAAAGCTCCTTTAGGAGCTTTCTGCATTAGTTTTATTCTGCATTAAGCAGGTACTTTTCCATGGTTAGAAAAACAATTATGCAGACAGCTCCTTTTAAAGTAGCTTCATACTGGAAAACTTTAATGCCTAATGGTTAATATAATGGACAGCATTAATGTTTAACATTAATGCTCTACTTTAATTCTGCATTACACAGTCAACCCTTTGAAGAGATCTACGGGCTTTTTTTCTAATTGCTGCATAACACAAGTTTGAGCTGTACTTTAGATTCTGCTATTATCCATGCCAATGGGACAATATTTTTATTGATTGTGCTGTGAGAGTTTTATCTCATTGCCAATCTGTTGCAAGTTTGCATGTTTGCATTGTTGTCTTCCAATCCGCAAGTAAATGATCACCATTTTATTGTCTAGATAACGTGAAAGAACTTTCCAATAGTCATGTTGGAAGGTCTCATTGTGAGCAACAGGGTTTCGTATTTTAAACTTTCTAGATGCATATTTGAAGAAGAATAAAAATGACTGAAAATAGCAAACTTTGCAGACTCTGTAGAGACGCTGTATCTTGCAGGATCAGGATCTACACTGTTTGTAAACATCTTTTATTTGTTTGGGTGCTAGGTTTAACCCTTTTCTGCATAACCTGTTTCTAAGTTTGAAGACGGATGACCACTTAAGCAGGTTGAAAGTAAAGCAGAATGTGCCTTTAGGCACATTCTGCTTTACTTTCAGCCTGCTTTAAGCTACCATCTGCTTGGATATAGAAAAAAATATCTTTTGGTACATGTTCATGACTGTATAAATTAGAACTATTTTCTTCAGTGGATGAATAAATTAAATGCGCTATAAGGCATTTCTATGGGGGAAATGGTTAAACACGTATCATAAGAAATCTTAAGAAATATTTCTTTCTTCTAGCAGATCATAGCTTAAAGCAGGCTGAAAGTAAAACAGAATGCACCTTACAGTGCTTTAAGCTATAACCTGCTTGAATATAGAAAATATTTCTTATCTTTTTTATTTGTGACAGTATAAATTGGCACCATTTTTTGCTGTGGAGGAATAAAGTAAATGCCTAAAAATCGGTATGCATATGGAGTAAAGGGTTAAAATTTAAGTGGATTTAGAGAGTTCCATGTTCTGTTCAGAGTGATCACTGCATACAAGGTTTTACTGTATTTAAAAAAAAAAAAGTTTATTTTTTTAATTAAATTTTTTTAAGTGTTGTGATACTCAGCTTGAAATTGGTCTGCTTTCAATGGTAAATTATATGTATTACGTTTAAACAGATTTCAGAGTTTTAAGAAATGGTCAAGGTCGCTGCAAGATATTGAATATTAAGGGTCTTCAGTGTTTGCTATTATACATGATTTTCATTGATCAAGCCAACTTCACTTTTTACTCCATAGCCTGTTTCTAATATTGAAGATAGATGACCACTGAAAGAAAGTTGAAAGTAAAGTAGAATGTGCCTTAAGGCACATTCTGCTTTACTCTCAGTCTGCTTTAAGCTACCATTTGCTAGAATATAGACATTTTGATAAAGATTTATGACTGTATAAAGTTGGACCATTTTCTTCAGTGGAGGACTAAATAAAACATCATCCTGCTGTACTATAATCTCCTTTGCAATTGTCATTTGCAAATTCAGTTAAATTTAAATTTTACACATTTTGAACTAAACAAACATAAAGACGAGTGTCAAACAGTTTGAATCCTGATCAGACGCCCCGTAATGCGGCATCATATCTAGATCCCAACTGTTTGCAAAGACAGTGAAGTCGCGACCAACTGTCAAAGGGTTAAAGGCCAATTTATAGGATAGAGAATTAAATACTATCTTCAAAAACACTTATTTATTATGAACCCTTCCAGCTAGCATATTGGAAGCTCCCATTGATATTTTCCAGGTATACATGAGATGACCTTTACCCCATAACCTGTTTCTGTTTTAGAAGACAAGTGATCACTTAAAACAGGTTGGAAGTAAAGCAGAATGTGCTTGAAGGCACATTCTGCTTTACTTTCAGCCTGCTTTAAGCAACCATATTTTAGGATATAGAAAATATTTCTTATTTTACATGTTCATGACTTTATAAATTGGGAACTAATTTCTTCAGTGAATGACTAACTTTGATGTGCTATTAAAAAGGCACTTCTATGAGGGAAAAGGTTAAGCAGCCTCAAGGTTATACAGATGAGTGTGTGGTTTAGTGACTGGCTGTAGAATACTAGTACGTGGTTGGACAGAAATGTCGCCACACCATGACAGTCTACTGCGCTCTTTTTTGTAATCTGTTTGTTAGAAATATAAATTGTAACATAACAATACTTGTGTTGTTTATCACTTATATCTTCCCATGCTAGCAGTGGATATGTGTCATAGTTATAACCATTGCAAACAGTTTGGCTCAAGATGAGACGGCGGCGTCTCATTACCATCCAAATAGTTTGACACTCTGACCCTGTTTTGAAAAGAAACTTAAAAAAAATCTAGTTATAGAACACGAGCAGACGACAATTGTTGCAGATGGAAAATATTACCCAGCATGCAAAGAGAATTGCCTACCCGGTGACCCCTTCCTCATTGGAACTTGAAATGGACTATTCTGGTTTTCAATTTAGTCTAGCCCAAAGTTGACTATTTAATCCATTACCCTAAAACTTGTTTCTAGTTTTGAAGACATGTGACTTCTTAAAGCAGGTTGAAAGTAAAGCAGAATGCGCCTGAAGGCGATAAGGACATATATATGCATGATTTAGTGTTCAGAGGGTCAAAGCATATTAACCCATTACTCCATAGCCTGTTTCTAGTTTTTAAATTATTTGACCACTTAAAGCAGGTTGAAAGAAAAGCAGAAGGCGCATTCTGCTTTACTTTCAGCCTGCTTAAAGCTACCATCTGCTAGAATATAGAAACTATTTCTAGTAATGAGTTAAAAGAAAGGCTGAAAACTCCTGCAGTAGCTCTCTATTTTACTAGTACTTAAATCCTGAGTACACCTGCTAGGTGTCTTTGGGACTATTTGTGAGTAACAGGGTCCCATGGGACAGGAAAATACAGTCTGAGGTACTTTTATGAAATAGTAGGATGAAAAAGCAATCTCAGGTCTCTAGATATGTGTTCTACTTCAAATAAGATGGCTGGACAGGGTATATACTGTTTGGTAAGTGTACTTTTCATAGATTCACTTTTTGTTAAAGGACGCACATACTTGTCGACTCATGAAGTATAGAATCGACCCTCTTATAGAGAAAGGGAAATAACTGGCATCGAACTGTATAAGCAGGCCTTAGTAAGATTTAGCCCCCTTTGCATACAATTTTTTTTATATAGTAGACGGGATCCATAACTGTTAATTATTAGGAATTTAAAACAGGTGACTGCTTAAAGCAATGTTGCAGTGAAACAGAAAGCTCCTTAGGGAGCTTTCTGTTTTACTGTCACCTTGCTTAAAGCTGTCACTTGTCTTTATACAATAAATTAGTATTCGTTTAAGTAGTCGTTATAGAGAGGTTTAACTTTATATTTACAAACGATCGATAACAACGGAGTATTCACCGCCCATTATAAAATGATTAGCCCTGCATCATATCATTATTACCTTTAACCCATCCAGCCTGCTGTAAGCTTCCGTCTGCTACATGTAGGATATAAGAACTAATTTTGACGATGCAATCCCATGACTGTATTAGATGGAACTACTTTCTTTTTTATATGAACATATGAAAGCCGTATCTATTTGGCTATGGGCGTAACGCTGCGTCTGATCTTGATCCCATCTGTTTGTCACTCGCCTTTATGTTTCTTCGTCCAATGAGCGAAAGCGTTAGACACAGTTATCTTGTTTTGGGAACAGCGGCACGTATTGTTGTAAAGAGGGAATCGTTGTTCAGAGGGCCGCTGTAGGGAGGGAGTACGGTATTACACATGATAAGACAGTAGTGTGGCATGTTTTGTTTTATTATTTATATGCACAGTTTCATCAGTGTAATGAGGAACTCGATACTTTGAACCGTCGTTTAAGTCGATCTTTCCAGTACTTCACGAGTTCATTTTCAATAAGTATATCTGGCTAAAGTCGAAAGTATCCGTATTTCAAAGCTAAAACGTGGCTATTCATGTTAATATAAGTGGCACACAGTTTGGAGTCTGATCAGACGCCGGGTTACCCGGAATAATGGAAATAAAAATATGTCTACTGTGCAAATCGACATATTTGTATTTCCATATCATTTGACCATATTATGTATTATATGTATCATTACATGAATAGGGGAGGGTCGTAACTAATGTTGGTAGAACTTGTGGTCCGACCCGTTTTCATGACATTTGAAATAAAATATGGTTAAACTACAGAGTATCATTCTAAGTCTGTCTCAACCTCGTCATCATCTTTGATGCTCCAAGCATCATCGATACTATGTCAATAAACTTTCTAACAATTCTATTCAAACAACTTTTACATTGTATACAATTGATCCTGAAGCATGCACTTCTCAGTGAAGTATTATGTGTTATTCTTTCACGATAGACGCGTTTATACTAAAAATGTTTTTTTCATTGCAAACAGTTTGGAGCCAGATCAGACGCCGGGTAACCCGGCGTCTTATCAGGCTCCAAACTGTTTGCCACTCAAATTAAAATTAGTCGTCAAAGATTTCGAAACGTTGTAATATTAAATACAGTAAACCCACTCTATGATAAATTGTGTTAATTATCAGGTGTTTAAGGCAGATGACTGCTTAAAGCAAGGGAACGCAAAACAAAACGTGGATTGATTGATTGATTTTATTTTGGCAATAGTGGCATAACATAGCAATACAAATGTATACACGTGTAATGCAATCTATGACAAATAATGCATACACATGAAAATGCACATGGTATGCTCACCAATAACAAGGATTGTACAAAAAAGGGAAAATGTATTTTCCCCTTATTTCCATTGTGGTCCCCGCTACAAGTGGCAGATCCATGAAAGTCATGCATTGATTACATTCCGGTAATGCAAAGTTATAATTTAATGATATGAAAATATTTAGCAAGTTTTCAATATCACATAGTTTCTGAAAATATACCATATTGCATTAGTTAAATTATGAAGATCTATTTTACGTTCACATTGCTTTCAGCTGACATCTGTCTTTTAGGCAGTCAAGTGGCATTATTTTTAGTGGTCGTTATAGAGAGGTTTTACTGCACACCTATCTTTATTTGGTAGCCTCTTGATGCAGGGTCAACTGTATACTGACTTATTGTTTCCTTTATCAAACATATTCCCGTTTATCCTTCATACTATAATGTTACGTGATTCGTACATGTATTCAGTCATCAGCTAGGAGCAGAACGTATCACCTTCACTGCTTTACCCCGAGTACAATGGTTATTTACAAACAGTTTGGATCCTGATTTGACGCCGCGTTACGTCACGTCTAATCAGGATCCAAACTGTTTGACACTCATTTCAATAATGTTTTAAGTCAAACTACCTACAATTTCAATTTAAGAAATAAAAGCAGACGACAATTGTTTAAAATTGATGACGTCATGGCATTGAATGTGTTAATAACTGTATATTTATCTATGACTTTAAAGATATTAACATTTTAAAACAAAATATATTGAAACGTAAGTAAAAGGAAATAAATAAAGTTATTTACCTATTAATAGAATACATGTAGATCTATCACTGAAATATTAAAAAATGAAAAAAGCTATTGAACTATTAATTAAATACATGTAGATCAATTAGTCAAACTTTAAGAAATACTAAAAAAATATTGACTTATAAATTAAATAATGTAATAATAATCCACATACCCCAGTACATGAAAGGATTTAGAAATACAGTCGAACGTTGATATCTCGAAGTCGATTTTGTCGAACATGCCCGTATTTCAAAGTTAAAACGTGGCTAGGCCACGTTTTAACTTTGAAATATGGGTATGTTCGATTTAACCGAGCATGAAATAATGCAGTTCGTATGTCAAACTATCGGATAGTTCGAGTTAAATGAGTTCGAGATATCGAAGTTCGACTGTAGCTATTAACTTGTAGAATGAATACAGTTATACTAGTACTAAAATACCCCCCCCAACAAAGTATGTAAAAGTAATCTTAAATACAGGTGGTTGCATAATGCAGGATAAAAAATCAAGCAGTCACAAAGTTTGAGCGATTTGTACCATGCTTCTGTAAATTACTTTTTCTTCAATATTTATGCCCCCACACCACCGGTGGTGGTGGTGGTGGTGGTGGTGGGGGGGGGGGGGGCTATATAGGAATCGCGTTGTCCGTCCGTCCTTCCGTATGTCGGTCGGTCCGGTCCGTCCGTCCGTCGCGTTTTTCCGGGACATTTGCCTTTTTCTTGAAAACTCTTTATGATACCATCTTCAAACTTGATGTACATTATCAATGTTATTTGGGGACACTCATTGACAGGTTGTATAACTCTTGCACCAAATTTGACAGAATTATGCCCCTTTTTAACCTGATTTTTTTCTCTTAATTGAGAATTTTTTTCTTTGAACATGCCATATTCTTGAAAACTATTCATGATGTTGTCTTCAAACTTCGTACACATTATAAGAGTTGTATTGTGAGACTTTTCATTAAGTTTGACAACTCTTGCACAAAAATTGACAGAATTATGCCCCTTTATAACTTGAAATTTTGTTCCTTAATATGCATTTATTCTTTGGACATGTCATTTTCTTGAAAACTATTTATGACATTGTCTTCAAACTTGGTACACATCATAAGTGTGATGTTAGCAGACTCTACTTGAAGTTACATAACTCTTGCCAACAAATTACAGAATTATGCCCCTTTTTAACTTGAAATGTTTTTCTATTTTCTTGGAACATGCCATTTTCTTGAAAACTATTCATGATATTGTCTTCATAGTGGTACACATTATATGTGTTATATTGTGAGACTTTTCTTCAAGTATGACAACTCTTGCATAAAATTTGACAGAATTATGCCCCTTTTCAACTTGAAATTTAGTTCCTTAATATGCATGTATTATGCTTTCTACATGTCATTGTGGTGTTTGAGACAGGTCAGTTTGGAGTGGGGGTATTTATCACCTTTAGTGATAGCAGTTCTAGTTTAATCTAATTTCCACCGGCCTGAGTCATCAAATACAACCAGTCTTTTGAGCATAATTTGGCAGGAATTTACTTTGTACGAAATGCTTTAGATCTTTCAAATCTAAGTAATAGCTCTTGTGGACTATTTCGTTCCCATGTGGATCATTTTAGTTACCAAAACATGAACCAGTCTACTTGGAAGTCTGGGTAAGTTAATAAATACTTCTCCAAATTAGCAAACCGTGTAGACCCAGATCAGAGTGCTCCTATATGAGCCCTCTGATCTGGGTCTTCACTGTTTGCAAATGTAATGAATATATTTAAAACAGGCCCATGGTATTGAAAGAGTTGAATAAAAAGGTGTAAATATGTTTGTGACTTCCCAAACCACTGTGTTTTGACCACTGGTTTTGGACACATTTAGAAAAAAACAACCTTTTACTTTACCATGTAAAGGAGACATGGTATAGCTTAAAACAAATAAAATAAATGTATACTTAGCAAAACTGCTAAGTACCAAGGCGTTATCTTGGTATTTTCTTTTTCATGGGTGATGATAACGTAAATGTTGTTTTTATTTTATTTATGAAATACCATCATACAAAGTTTGATTAATTCATGGTACACATAAACAAATTTGTGAGAAAATGATGCGTGTAAACAAAAGTTGTTTGATTTTAAACTCAAATAATAAATGATATTTATATTGGGGTACTTTGCAAATCTGCTAAGTATATTTTTAAAAATGTATCAAGTACATATACCTGTGATTTTCAGTCTTTTGACTACACACCAAGTCAAACCACAGGCACTCTTTAGGTTTTAAAACAAATAACTTATCACAAACAATGGCATATGCATATGATGAATAAATAAATGAGTAATGTATTTCATGCTTTGACATTGTTGTTCACATGATTGGAAGTCGTATTTCCATTCTTATATGGTTCATTATCGTCCTCGATTTCACTCGCATCTGAGTCACTTCGTACGTCATCCATCTAAAATGAATAGAATATTTAGAATTTCTCCTTTTCAATTTTATACAATGATACAGTGGATAAGATGTTATTCTTTCCAAAATAAAATGCATTTTAGCCGTGTCATGACAAACTCTGTCTTATTGCATCGCACACAGTGTAGATCGAGGCCAGCCGCCGCACCAAAGACGCGGCGCCGCGACTGACCTTGCTCTACACTATTTGACCCCCACATGCATCTAAAGCATTTTATGAAGCTGTATTATTTACGGTATTTTGCAGTGTAGGCCAATTTTAGATACAGACAATCGGACCACAAGGTTGCTTGGTCAGTACAATGTTGCAATGCAATAAGGCTGGTTTTGTCATGGCACGGCTCAGTATTTTTTAAGTCATAATACATTAAATTAACTTTGAACCGATCTTGCAGACAACAATATTGAAGCAGACGACATTGGCGTTGAAGGGGTAAAACACTGTATATTATCCAATAAATACGCCTTATTACACTTTTTATTTATTCCGCCGCTGGAGAAAATATTTCCAAACTTTACCTTCATAAATATTTAGCATAAGCAATATTTTTTTATATCCTAGTAGATGTTAACTTAAAGCAGGCTTTACTTTCAACCTGCTTTAAGTGGTCAACTATATTCATTACTAGAAACAGGCTATGGGGAAATGGGCTTAAGCGGTCGACGGTTGAATAACTTCTTGACTTACCTCCCCTGCTGATAATTTGCGGTAGGCTATAGTAAGAATACTATAAGTCCACATCAGGTGTAGAAACTGCAGGAAGTATAGGAAGATATTGAAGAACCAATGAGCGAAGAATGTTTCATGTATTACGCCTACATGGTAAGGTTGTATTGTCGTGCTGTACAGTATTCTGAAACAGAGAAATCAGTTTTATCACGTAATGCAGGGCGTATAGGAAGACATTGAAGAACCAATGGGCGAAAAATGTTTCACGTATTACACCTACATGGTAAGGTTGTATTGTTGTGCTGTACAGTATTCTGAAACAGAGAACTCAGTTTTACAGTGGAGAATCTGTTATTCTTTCCCAATAAACGCGTTTACGCTAAAACTATTATTTCCCGTTTAAACGCAAACGTACGCAAACGCAAAGCACTAAAACGTAGAAAAGAACAACTTTTGGACAATTCTGATAATTCATGTTTATCTTGGTGGCAAACAATAGTTTTAGCGTAAATGCGTTTATTGGAAAGAATAACACATTCTCCACTGTATTAACCACTTGGATCAACTACGTATTATTAGCAAATGGTTTTACCCCGATAACCTATCTGAGTATTATAATAGATTGTTTTTTCGAAGACAGTGTATTAACTGGGAAATGTTTTCCTACGGAAACAAAGTTGCATTCGTAGGCAAACAAATCTATTATAATACCCATATCAACTGTCGTAACAAACAAAAAATGATGGGCCCGTTTTAAAAAATATCGTGCGACAAATATTGTTGTAAGTCAGATTATAAAAGCTTCCATTATTATTTACGGTATTTTTCCATCTAATCCTGTCTTGTGAAGCTCTTTGGAATCGTCTTGAAAAGACGATTCCAAAGAGATGTGGCAAGACAGGATAAGATGGAGAAATGAGAAATTTGATGTATTTCAAAGTTTTGACTTACGACCGTTTTTTATGAAACGTGCCCCAGTGTTAACTGTAATATGGCTTTGTTCGACTTACTGATCAATATGAGTTATCGAGAGGTCTAGACACACGATTACTTACTTAAAAGGATATATTATCAGTCTTGTTACGATCCAAACAGCTAGAAACCACACGAAGAGTCCTGTGGTATGGCTGTCATTATACTTTGTGTAGCGACACATCTTAGCTATCTGAAATATAAAATAAATGAGATTCAAATACAGTCGAACTTCGATATCTCGAACTCGTTTAAGTCGAACATACCCGTACTTCAAAGTTAAAACGCGGCTAAGCCGCGATTTAACTTTGAAACACGGGTATGTACACCCAAACCGAGCTTGAAATAAGGCAATTTCTTGTTTCAAAATAGCAGATGATTCGACTTAAGCGAGTTCGAGATATCGAAGTTCGACTGTAATTCATCCCTGAAACTTCGGATGCAACAGTTCCAGTTTCCAATTAACTCTTTCATTGCCAAGTTTTATCGTCAGCTTTGATCCTCTTTCCGCCAAAATATTGTCTGCATTGCTACTATTATAGGGAATGACTATAATTCTTTGTTTTTACTCTTTACCTATTACTGTTGTAAAAACTCATTACGTAGGCAATAGGTAATTTTGAATAAGAAAAACATACCAATACACTTGGATACTACCAATTAGTTCAAATTGAAACTGTTTTACTCATTCACACCTGAAACTAAAATGGACAATTCCCAATTTCCAATTAAGCCTATTCCATGTTTGAAATTTAGGGATGTTTTCTTCTATATATTACAAAATTACACGCATTGCAAGCATTGACTCTGATCTGGGCCTGTACTGTTTGCATAGGACAAGTGTACAGTACTCTTCACAGCTACAGTGGAGAATCTGTTATTCTTCCCCAATAAACGCGTTTACGCTAAAACTATTATTTGCAGTGCAAACAGTTTGGAGCCAGATCAGACGCCGGGTAACCCGGCGTCTGATCAGGCTCCAAACTGTTTGCCACCAAGATAAACAAGAATTATCAGAATTGTCCAAAAGTTGTTCTTTTCTACGTTTTAGTGCTTTGCGTTTGCGTACGTTTGCGTTTAAACGGGAAAGAATAACAGATTCTCCACTGTACAGCGACCCCTCTCTACAAGACACCCACTGGGACACACATATTATGTGCGTTATTCGGAAGGAGTCGTTATGGGGAGGGAAATTGCTTACATTTGCAAACAGCTTGAATCCAGATCAGACGCCGCGTAATGCGGTGTCTGATCTGGATTCAAGCTGTTTGTCACTCAAAATTATATTAATTATATAAAAATGTCCACTTACAAGTATATGTAACTTTGAGATAAAACAGCAGACGATAATTTTAACCAGGCGCTATTGCAGCAGTGCAATCGTTAGACATAATTGTCCTGTTTCGGGAACAGCGGCAAGGGTCTTTATAAAGAGGGAGTCGTTGCTGGGAGGGTCGATGTAGAGAGGGAACGCTGTATCCTGTGTGTCAAGGACGAGACTTTTAGTTGCTCAGAGTCAATGTGATAGGCCTGTTTAACAAAACATGGTCACAGCCCTTTAAAACATTTTAGAAACCCAAAGGATTCGAACTTACTGCCAGTAATGGATCGGCGGCATCGTGCACCAGTAACACTAAAGAGCCAGCCCGAACAAAGTTCATCATCCAAGAAAAGTAGATCAGAAATAGTGTCGCTACATGATGTAATATCATCTCTTTAAAATCCTGAAAATATAACAACAGATACAGTGGAGAAGATGTTATTTTTCACTGTTTAAATTATCCCCTGAAACTTCCAATGGACAATTCTATTTTACAATAAAGGCATGTCCATTTTAGACTTGTTTTTATGATAAAATGACAAACAGTGAAGTCACTGATCAGAGGGCTCCTGCAGGAGCCCTCTGATCAGGGGCTTCACTTTTTGCATAGGAGAAGTATACAGGCACACTTTTGGTAAAGGATACATATATGTGTCACTAGGGCTCAATGGGTTAAACCGCAAACGAATTACAATATAACATAGAAAATGAAAGCCTACTGACACCGACAACTATTTACTTTAATCTTAGTGGCAAACAGTTTGGAGCCTGATCAAATTGGACATATCCAATATCTATTATAGGTACTATTAAGTTTTGAAATATGTTGTCTACATGTCGAGTATGACAATGGCTAAATAACTAGCAGATCATACCTGTCAGGAAGCAGCTTTGTAACACAGGTTTTCGGCGCGTAAGCTATGAACCCTCCCCCCCCCCCCCCCAGCTACTACCCCCCATAAATCTTTCAAAATGAGTCAAAATACATCCATACGTTCAACAAACATCCTTAACAAATGTTTCAAGAAGTTTCAAGAAATTTTAAGAAGTTTAAAAAAAAATATTGTTTTTTTCGTATCATGTATGCATTGTAGGAGCACATTTGTCTCGGAACACATTTGTCTCACGTAAGACCGATGCGATCGCATTTGTCTCACGTGAGACAAATGGGACCGCAAATGTCTTACCGAAAAAACACATTTGTGTGACATATGTGCTCCGATCAAAATTTCTAAGGGACAATAAAGCACATTTGTCTCACGTCAATTTTTATGAAATACAAGCACATTTGTCACATATTTTTCCAAAATATTCTTATCTCATGTCATGAGTAATTAATGAGTTTGATAATGCTTTTAATAAAATCTGTGATATGTAGAACATGAATGTTCTTTCAGTTAATATATGATTGTTATGCAGAGGCAGAGAGATTTTGACGTTTCTTATTGACCGGAAGTGACGTTAAACGTTATTTATAAATACAGAAAACACAGAACAATTATAACTGGTAGCCATGTGGTGTAAGGACGGACATTATTATTTTAATGAATCCCGTAAATTACCTTTGGTGCTTTAAACAATACTTACATGTAGCAATATGTCGTTTGTTTAAATTTTGGTAAAGATTTATGTTTGACACAAAAATGAAAGCAAAAGTTTTAGGGTCCAAATATATAAAAACACTACACGTTGTACACTGCAAACTGTTTTTACATGCACATACAAACTGCAATATTTCCCAGTAGCTGACCCCTGTCTTCATTATACTCCAACACACTCCCGTTATTGAATTCATGAATTACGTTCCTAAACAGTTGGGGTCATGCTGTGGCAAACGGACGAAGAGAAGGATAGACAATGCAGCCAGAATATCATGTTATCTTGTTGAGAAAACATTTTCTATGTTTTGGCCTACTATCCTACTTTTGAATCTTATGTAAGCCATATCCATACATTGTCTAGCTTTTGTGTTGGTGATCATTGTAAGTAAGTTTCAAGAAGATTGGGCTAAAAATAGGGTCCATGGAGTGACCAAAAGCTTATTCTGCAATTTGATCTACTGGCCTACTTTATGATCCTACATATCATATATTCATGCATGACATAAATGTTATCAAAGATATAATACTGACAAAATTGCATAAAGATACCACAAAAAATATAATATCAAGAAGGTTCTAAACTTTTAATTCAATATTACGAACACGTAAAATAGCCCCGCCCTCTGGCAGCCATATTTTTAGACGGATCAAAATTCTTTGAAAAACTTTTCGAGTATATTGATTAAAAATAGATTGGACCAGTAAATTTGGAGAAGACAATTTGCTAGATATATCGTAAGGTTGCCATGGCATACGAACAGACGGACGACAGACGACGTAAAGAGTGGGTATCACAAAAGCCCTCATTGGGCACGTTATGCTCTTGTGAGCTAAAATGGCAGTTCAATGGGCAAACTATCGTATCATGTTAATACGACAATTGCTGTCAAACAATAACTAAAATTGCCTTTATTTCCAAAATTCAGCAGTACTGGATATTTGTGAGTTTATACCAACCAATACAACATACTCTATGGGAAAGCCAAGCATTCAACCGTTTCCTTAAGAATGTTCTAATTTCTAACAGCAATCCAGTGTTTCGTCTAACAGTTCTCGAAAGGCGTCTGGCACTTAAGTAATGTGACTCATAACATGGGAGTAAATGTGGGTTTGTGCTCGCCGGACGATCATTATCCTAAACAATAGCTTTAAACGCTCATGTATCCTTTTTTAACCAAATGTAAATAAGGAATCACTTAAGTAATACTTAGCAATTTTATATTTATATGTGTAACGTTAGCCGCATAAATCATAACTTGTATTTCTATGCATCACAGTTCGGTTTTCCAAGACAGTTTTATGCACATCATCCGTTCCGGTCTCAATGGCTTTTGTGTTGGAACGGACCATGTGCCTTTTTATTGTTTTCTTTGAGCCGATGCTTCTCTCTAAGAGCATTGTCTGTTTCTGTATTACCAGTGAGGTCTCACTGTTTAAGGTCTGCTAAATGTTCGGTAAGAATTTATTACAGAATATAAGACAAATGTGCTTCGAGTGCCCTTTCCTTTGTCTGTCGAACACATTTGTCTCGTTTCCAAGTTTCACAAATATGAATGTTTACGAGCACATCGGTCACACCTCGTGAGACAAATGTGTTCCGAGACAAATCTGCTCCTACAATGCATACTATTTTACTTATAAATTAGCAAAAAAAATATTTATTTTTTTTGAAATTTCATGAAACTTCAGGAAATGTTCTTTTATGGTGATTATTGAATGTATGGATAGTTTTTAGGGTATTTTATCCACGTTTGGAGGTGGTGGAGGGGGGGGGGGGGGTAGCAGCTGGGGGTAGTGTCATAGCCCACGGGCCGAATGCCTATGATTTGTAATAGGTTTAGAATAAGTTTCACTTAGATATTTGCAGAATCTTTTTTTAAAATCCGTTTTTAAAACACTTAAACTTCTATAAAGTTTTTTGAACAATAAGGTGGAGAATAACTACTATGACACGCTCTGCAAACAACGATTGTCTCAAGCGCCGCAAAAAATGACCAACATTCGCAGACAAGTTTTTCGGAAAATAGGTAAAACAATGTTTAGGGTCGGAGGGAAAATATAGGGTCGGTGAAAATATTCAAAAAAAATAATTTCTTGCAATAAATGGCAAATTGACAAATAGTGAAGGCCTGATAAGAGGGCTTATTAAGGATCCCTCTGATCATTATCTACGCTGTTTGGATAGGTCAAGTGTACTCTCCAAAAGCATACTACTTTTAGGGGCTTGGGACAGTTAGTTATACAATAAGAAGGTCACTTACTTTTCTCTGGTTATCATAACAGAGGCTAAACACTAAACTCCAGTAAAAGGCACACTCCAGCATATAATACCAGTAAATACTGTCAGACATTGGATTCTGAAAAATATATGACATACCTTTCATATGTTGTCATTAATTATAACTTTATCTCTAACCCTTTCCCTTTCCGGACATCGTCAGCAATGATCAACCATTGTTATTTTTATTTTTCAAGTTTGTATTACATTGCTTCGTCCATACAACGGACCTCCGAACAACGATCCCCTCTTTACAACAATGCTTGTCGCTTTTCCCCTTAAAGATAATGATGTCTAAATCCTTCACTGCTATACTGTCGCTTAAAGTTGTCGTTTGCTGTTTTTTTATCTTCTAACAGTTATATATTGGGCATGTTTATAGACGAAACATAAAAAGAGTGATCTACGTTTCGACTACATACAGTAAAACCTCTCTATTACGACCACTAAAACGAAGGCTAATTAGTGTTATATAGGCAGGTGACAGCCTAAAACAAGGTGACAGTAAAACAGAAAGCTCCTGTAGGAGCTTTCTGTTTTACTGTCACCTTGCTTTAAGCAGTCACATGTCGTAAATACTTAATAATTGACACAATTTAGTGGTCGTTATAGAGAGGTTTTACTGTATATACATTTGCTTAATGCAATGCGTTTCATTATGACAAACATTGCTGGGGCCCGTCTTACGAAACGTCGGACGACAAATATTGTCGTAAATCGTAGTATAATAGTACCAATTATTATTCATTTCTACACCGTATTCTGTCTTGTGATATCTCTTTGGAATCGTCTTTTCAAGACGATTCCAAAGAGATGTCAGAAGACATGATATATTCAGTAATCAGAAATGAGATGCATTTTAAAGTTTTAATTTACGACCATTTTGTCGTACGACGTTTCGTAATAAGATGGGCCAATGTCATTATCAGAGGGCTCCTGTGACCTGAGTCTACACTGTTTGCATAGCGACTTGTATACAAGTACATGTAACTAGGCTTCAATTGTAAAATAAAGAGTGAAATGGTACACTTACAAAAGGCCATCCTATCCAGTTGTGGCTGGTATCAGCAAACCAAGGTTTCTGAAAGCAGCAAAAACAACAGTTAAATACATGTAACATTACATAAATAGAGGATCTTACATGAGTGATCATTATTTTTCATTTTTAATAAACGAGTTGACTAAATAATATGACGCGAGCCTTGTCGAACGTCATATTAATTTGAGTCAACGTGTTTATTAAAAATGATAAGAAATGAGCACGAATGTGATATTCTGTTTATCACATTACCTTTTCATCTATAGATTTTCCACCAAAACTTGACGTTATTTACGGTAACGTCATTGTATATGACGTCATTTGGTAGCTCGCTACATGCAGCGCCTGTGGACGAAAAGGTTAGACCGTATGGAGCGCAATCGTTGCCAATAATCTAGACATGTAGATGCTAACATCTATTTTGTAGTTTGTATAAAATACAAACCCGACTGTACAAAATATAAATGTGACTTGTCCATATGTTAGTCATGACCATACAATGCTATTTTTAGAATTGACTTTCTGCTTTGTTCAAAGCAAACATCCGCTTTACATTTCATGAAATTGACAAATTAATCCTACAGATCAGAATGAAATTCCTCAAACCGTCACAAGCAAAGAACTGCATCCGAAAATCCAACTGAAATCATCTGTTTTCAATAAACTTGAACACAGATATAAACCGAAAGTTGCGGATTGACGACCGACATTGACATTTCTCCAGTGTACAGTTGACTCTTGCAAGTCGAGAATTACATTTCTCCAAATGCAAAACTAGCGAATTATGCTATGACCTTATAAGGAATTTTTACGGAATACTACGAATATTAATTTGGGCGGAGTAAACTAAATCGGATCTTACCGGAATCGTTCGCCGGGGGTTTACCTAGCCCTATGATTTTACAGTGGAGAATACATTCAATACATTATTCTTTCCCGTTTAAACGAACCGCAAAACACTAAAACATAGAAAAGTGCAACTTTTGGACAATTCTGATAATTCATGTTTATATTGGTGACAAACAGTTTGGAGACTGATCAGACGCCGGGTTACCCAGCGTCTGATCTGGCTCCAAACTGTTTGCGATAGAAATAATAGTTTTAGCGTAAACGCGTTTATTGGGAAAGAATAACGTTTTCTCCACTGTATGTAGCCAGTTTGACAGACAGGTGCTTGCTTAACCCATTACCCCATAAATACACCTTTTTACGCCTTTCATTTATTCATCCACTAAAGAATTAATTCCAATTTTTACAGCCATGAATATGTATCATAAGAAATGTTTTCTATTTCCTAGCAGACTGTAGCTTAAAGCAGGCTGAAAGTAAAGCAGAATGTGCCTTAAGGCACATTCTGCTTTACTTTCAACCTGCTTTAAGTGGTCACGTGTCTTCAATACTAGAAACAGGCTGTGGGGTAATAGGTTAAGCAGACTGAAGTAAAGCAGATAGTTCCTGAAAGAGCTTTTCTGCTTTACATGTGCCTGCTTTAAACATCCATCTGCCCAGATGCAGGACAGGGGCCCGTTTCATAAACATTGTTGTCGTAAGTCAAAACTTTAAAATACATTTAATTTCTGATTTCTCTATTTAATCCTGTCTTGTGACATTTTCAAGACGATTCCAAAAAGATGTTACAAGACAGGATTAGATTGAGAAATAAATAATAATTGAGACTTTTATAATCTGACTTACGACAACATTCGTCGTACAAAGTTTTATAAAACGACTCAAGGTTTCCAATGACTTTTTATCAGGATAATATTTGTAGAAGTATGAAAAGGTACATGCATTAAATTTGTAATAGGAATAATTAAAAAAACTGCCAACATGTGCATCTATGTGTGAAATGGTTAAAGTGGTTGCTTACAGCAAGATAAAAGTAAAGCAGAAATCTCCTGTGGCAGCTTTTGATTAACTGCTTTACTTTTATCCTGCTTTAAGGTGGGCTCAGCTTCTTTAACCATTTGAACCCTATTGGTGCATCTATGGGTCCTTTGAAACAGTGTACCTGTGAAGACTTAGTAACATTAACCCTTTATCTGATAGCCTATTTCTAGTATTGAAAATAGGTGACTGCTTAAAGAGACTCGCAACCGGATCAAGCATTAAAAATAGTAATTTGTAAATATAGGTCAAATGCTTATATAAATGGGTAAACTTTAGTTTAGGATAATAAATTCTGTTAAAAAATGCATTTCCAAGAGGCTCTGGTGGGATTCGAACCCGTGACCATCCATGCGGAGACAAAAATGAAAAATGAGGCATCGCCTCTACGCCCTCGGCTACGGACGCTCTCTATATATATGGTAGCGAATTAACGTACTTCAATGATAGCTATTAATAGAACATTATTCGGCTCGGGTTTATGTCTGACCCCGTGTAGAGAAGCAACAACAACAACTATACCGTTAGCTAACGCTATGGAAAAACGATGGAAAATATCTAAAAAACTAAGATTCGGTGACGATTCTTGAGACGTTTTTTGGACTGATCATATGTTTTTAATGTCAAAAGCCAAATAATGCCACAAATTTGCTTTTATTTGAGTATTTTATTTTATTTTGACAAGAACACCATCCGGTTGCGAGTCCCTTTAAAGCAGGTTGAAAGTAAAGCAGAATTATAGTCACTCGGAACACCTCAGAGTTCTTGGCATACGTTCTAGGAAATACCGAAACTTCACGAAGGAAAATTGACGCGTCGAAGGAGGGGCTTATGTAGCTAAGACACGCCCTCGTGACTCATTTGTTACTTTCTACATTGTCCGTTGTACATTGGCGAATATCCGAAGTTCATTGTATGGTGTCTGTTTGCAAAAGGTGAAACGTCTTTCGCAAAGCGTACTTTCAATTCTTCCAGGCGGAAAATGTTTATTTCAAATGTTGATTATATGTAGTTCTGTCTTAGAAAGTAACATTAAATCGTGGATTTTGGTTCCCTTGTTAACAGCTTTACATGAAAGAATTGCAAGTGTTTAAAGTATAAACTATAAATACCTTTTTATGGATAATTATTAAGAAATGTTGACGTCATATGATGCTGCTGCTGAGGAACCGCTCGTTGCTTGCTTGTTTACTTTTAGTGTCTCACCCGAATTAATCTATAAAGACTTGCGCCATGTTGGGGGAGCTTTAAGGGACACTTATGTTTCTCTAAATTTATTATAATTTTTTTTAAAAATTACAACGGAATAAACATTTTTTTTTGCAATTTCGTAAAATATAGTAGTTTCGGTTTATGTACAGTTTCAGATAACGAGTTTATTTCAAAATTTTGTAGCGGGAGTTACTTGGGTGTGTACAGGTATCTGGTGGATAATCAATAAGTCCTAAACCGGGTGGCTCGGTACTCAAGTGGTTAGAGTGCTAGCACGGTAAGCCAGATAGCCCTACCCTGGGTTCGAGTCCTGGTCGGGCCACGATTTTTTTCACTCAGTCCTGTTACAGTTTGGTGCCGTGACCGCCCGTTGCATTGCATACTATGATTCCATGAGTGAGAATCTCTGGAAAAAAGGAGGAGTAATGTAGCGGGAGTTTTATTGGGTGTGTAGATAATCAGTCCTAAACCGGGTGGATCGGTACTCAAGTGGTTAGCTACTTGTCTTTATTAATTTCTCAAACAAAACTTAACTCAAAACTCTTTAAATATTTTTAGAAAAATTAAATATTATTTACTTTTGATACAATTGTTCTATTAGAAGTTGTTTTGTCATTTTTTATAGCATTATCTCCAAAATTCATTAAGAAAAGTGAAACTATCTAGAATCTAGTAAGAGTGAATTAAAGGGAGGTAATAGCGGAACGTCAATAGATACTGCCGAAAACAGTTTTGATTCAAATCAGATGTGCGGTATACTATAAGAAATAGTACAGCCCACTTCGGGCCTCCTTGCATTATAGTGACCTCCCAGTCAGCCCCAAAATAGTTTACGGCCCTCAGCTGACTGGTCGGTCACTATAATGCAAGAAGGCCCTCAGCGGGCTGTACTATTTCTAATTTATTTCTACGTTGTTCTGGTAACCGCGGTTCGGTAAAAACGAATTCTCGATCGCAGATACATTTTGTTACGTACAGTGGAGAATGTGTTATTCTTTCCCAATAAACGCGTTTACACTAAAACTATTATTTGCAGTGCAAACAGTTTGGAGCCAGATCAGACGCCGGGTAACCCGGCGTCTGATCAGGCTCCAAACTGTTTGCCACCAAGGTAAACATGAAATATCAGAATTGTCCAAAAGTTGTTCTTTCCTACGTTTTAGCGCGTTGCGTTGCGTACGTTTGCGTTTAAACGGGAAAGAATAACAGATTCTCCACTGTATACACTTAACCCTTCATTACTCGGCCTAATTTAAGTCGAAATAACTGGTACAATAACTTCGAAATAAGAGGCAGTAATTCGATGTCTGATCTGGTTCCAAAATGTCTGCAATGGACATACAGTGCTCCCTCTCTACAACGGCCTTCCCAACAACGACTCCCTCCTTACAACGACACTTGCCGCTGTTCCCTAAATAGGACATTTATGTCTAACGCTTTTACTGCTGAATAAAGATATTATAGCGATAGTGCCATGTCGTCTGCTTAAAGTTGTCGTCTGCTGTTTTACATAATGGACATTTTGACGGAAAAAAACTTAAAGAGGAGTGACAAACAGCGTACGTTTGTGTTTAAACGGGAAAGAATAACAGATTCTCCACTGTAAGAAGCAGAGTTGAAATTACAGCGCTCCCTCTCTACAATGACAACCAACGGGAGACAAAAATGTGTGCGTTGTTCGGAGGGAGTTGTTTTGGGGAGGGACATTTGCAAACAGTTTAAATCCAGATCAGACGCCGCGTACACGGCGTCTGATCTGGATTTAAGCTGTTTGTCACTCGTCATTATTTTCTTCTGTCAAAATGTCCATTATGTAACTTTTGTGAAAAACAACAGACGACAATTTTAAGCAAAGGACATTGCAGCCGTGAATAGGTTGGACGTATTTGTCCCGTTTAGGGAACTGCGACAAGAGCCGTTGTAAGGAGGGAGTCGTTGTTTGGAGGGCCGTTATAGGGAGGGAGCACTGTACTTAATCATCAGCAGTATGAGTAATAGTGTAGTACAGTGGAGAAAACGTTATTCTTTCCCAATAAACGCGTTTACGCTAAAACTATTATTTGCAGTGCAAACAGTTTGGAGCCAGATCAGACGCCGGGCAACCCGGCGTCTGATCAGGCTCCAAACTGTTTGCCACCAAGATAAACATGAATTATCAGAATTTTCCAAAAGTTGTACTTTTCTACGTTTTAGTGCTTTGCGTTTGCGTACGTTTGCGTTTAAACGGGAAAGAATAACAGATTCTCCATTGTACAGTGGAGAAGAATTTTATTACCGAATAAACGTGTTTGGGCTTAAACCATTATTTCCATTGCAAACAGTTTGGAGTCTGGGTTTCCGGGCGTCTGATCAGACTCCAAGCTGATTGCAACTCAAATTAAAATAGATTGTCACAATTTTCAAGAAATTGCAATTGTCGTCATTTTATTTTCACTGCGTTTAACTTCCTGTTAACAGGAAAGAATATTGCCTTCTCCATAATTAGTACTGTAATGATCGAAGCAAATGATATATTGAACATTGTTGATATAATTTCTCATGGGACCTCCGTGGTCGATTAGCTATACTCTTCCATGCGATATAGACGGAGAAACGCTGGTTAACCTAATTTACGCACAAGTAACAGGTACCATTTCAAATAGTCTGACGCCAGCTTATAGTGACCATAGGGACCTAGAACCAAAAAAAAAATGTATTCAATTCTATATAATTATAGTATATACTATATATTGACTTGAATACAGTTTTTTGCTCAAGGTCCCTGTGCTAGTGACTATAGTGTTTAAAAATTGTCGACTGCATTTTTTTGGTCAAATTAGTATATTAAGAATCTACTAATGACTTTCAAACAGGTTGGATACAGATCAGACAAAAATATTAAACAAGTACTCTCTATATGTATAAAACGAAATTAACACCACCTCCGCACTACCTTGAGTACAATGGCTTTTTGAAATCGGTTTAAATCCTAATCATGCATCGTTTTACGATGTGTCTGATCCGGATCCAAACTGATTGATACTCTGAAGACATTTATATTTTCTGAAAGGAAATGCAATAAAAGCTTCAAAAATTGCTGCAGACGGCAAACTTTGCAGACGACAATTATTGGTAGCGTGCAGAAGGTTAATCAACCCTGAGAATTACAAACGTACACACGTTTTTTCTTTCCCAATAAACGCGTTTATGCTAAAACTATTATTCCCATTGCAAACGGTTTGGAGCCAGATCAGACGCCGGGTAACCCGGCGTCTGATCATGCTTCAAACTGTTTGCCGCTCAGATTTACATAAATGGTCATAATTATCACAGGGTTGGTATTTTAAACAGTTTATTGCCATGCGTTTGCGTTTCGTTTGCGTTTGAACGGGAAAGAATAACGTCTCTCCGTTGTATATATACAGACAAATTTTGCCTAACGTGATAAGAGTTCAACACTCCAATTAATTGATGATAACAATTGTCATTGGACTTAATCTAGTCCGGTCCCCCGAATGACCCAATGTACATTGACCTATTAGATCAACGATCGCAATGATTATCTGAGACATACACTGTACCAACACTATCATTAATTCATTATACAGTTAAACCTCTCTTTTAAGACCCCAACATTGTGTAATTTATCTACGGCTCTGTATTAGGTTTTGGCAAATAGCGTTGTGAATATGAAGACGACTGCACATTCCTTTTCATGGAAGTACATTAAAACCTCTCTATTCCGACCTCTAAACCCTAGGCTAATTGATTTATAAAAGACAGATGTCAGCTAAAAGCAAGGTGAGAGTAAAACAGAAAGCTCATAAAGGAGCTTTCTGTTTTACTGTCACCTTGCTTTAAGCAGTTACCTGTCGTAAACTACTAATAATTAACATAATTAAGTGGTCGTAATAGAGAGGTTTTACTGTACATGTTCGTGTGAATGTATCAATTTGATAATACATGTATACGGATATGCCATTGCAAAGTTTGTATAGTAAAACAGCCTGTAGCATAACCCTTTCCCCCATAGAATCGCCTTATAGCGTATTTTTTTCCCCCTGCACTGAAGAAAATAGTCGCGAACATATATCACAAGAAATATTTTATATATCCTTGCAGATGGAAGCTTAAAGTATGTTGAAGGCGCATTCTGCTTTACTTTCAACATGCTTTAAGTGGTCACCTGTCTTCAAAATAAACTAGAAACAGGCTATGTGGTAAAGGGTTAAACCTGTCAGGAAATTTTAGTCAATTTATGTCACTTAATAAAAAATTGGATGGAGTACTGACGTCGGTATATAGTATATAATGGTTTAAAAGACAGGCGACAGCTTAAAGCAAGATGACAGTGTAAAATAGAAAACTCCTGAAGGAGTTTTCTGTTTTACTGTCACCTTGCTTTAAGCAGTTACCTATCGTAACCTACTAATACTTAACAAAATATATTGGTCGTACTAGAGAGGTTCTACTGTATATATAATCAGTCTAAGCTGCTAGAGTCTTGCATGTAGTTTTTGAAATCTTGCCGATGTCTATGCATGCGCTGAATTACACCTTCCATTTATTGTAATACAGTGCTCCCTCGCTACAACGGCCCTCTCAACAAAACCCCCCTCCTTACAACGATCCTTACCACAGTTCCCGAAACAGGACATTTATGTCTAACGTTTTAACTGCTGCAATATCGTCTGCTTAAGGGTGTATCAATGTCATGAATCTAAGAAATTTTCAAAGTATATGAAAACACTTTATGATGGTTTTGTATTGAAGAGCTATTTAAGATGAATGAAAAACTAGAAAAAAGTGTACATTTTGGTGAACAACAGTTGGCTCCATGGCCATATAAAATTTACCCCACCCACTTTCTCTTATTTTGTCCTTTTCAAACAGCCCGCTTCAATAAAATCCATTTTAAATGAAAACAAATATGATAATTTGGTTTTGTGTTGTTTATTTCCTATCTATGGTAGTATTTCTTCATACAAAAACTAATTTAAGAGAAAACAGGCACCAAATGTGAAATTTATAAAGCTCTAAATATCATCGATATGGTACTTTTTTGTAAATTTTGTAAGGGGAGATAACTCTTTTTACTTTAATAACTCAAATTTTTCAACACTGACCTTTCAATTTCTTTTCATATTTTGAACTGCCTTAGCATTGGCTTTCATTTGGTAGAATATAAGAAAAAGTTTGATACTAGAACTATTTCATTTTCAAACTTTTTTACTTTTTTTCATAAAATAAAAAATCTAATAAAAGCATGCCCTATAAAAAGCATATTTTTGATATTCGAAGATCCATATTGTTCAAACCTAGTGCCTTCTTTGTCTAAATTTGGTTTCTATATGTGAAAATACCACCATAGACATGAAATAAATAATGAAAACCAAAATTACCATGTTTGTTTTGTTTTGAAATAGATTTTACTTAAAAGCTTGTACTCTGAATGGGTAAAATTTAAGAGAAAAAATCCAAATTTGACATACCTTTTTCAAATCGCTGTAGCTCAAAAAAGAGGACACCACCATATATTTTCCCCCATTTTTTCATTCATCATAAATAGCTCTTCCAAAAAAACAATGATAGAAAAAAAGTTTGATACTTTGAAAAAATCGCTTATGGGTTGGATACACCCTTAAAGGGATACTTGCGTATTTGAAAAATTCAACAGAATCTCATGAAAAGTTCTACAAGTTGAATTAAGGTATATATAAGCAAATTGCTAAAATAAAAATTGGGGGTTGCAATGCTTTTTTTAGCTCTAGCTGGCTTTGAAAAGTGTGACGTTTGCCGCATTTGCTCATTGTCAGAGCAGAAAACGTCATAAGGGACAAATGCACTTATATTACTACACAAAAACATATTTCTAGTACACTTTTTAAGTTTTTAGCATTCACTCATCACAAGCAAGTGTGAAATAAACTTTTAAAAGCTCTTTCTTGTGTTTTTAATGAGCTTTTGGGCTAAAATGAATGCTGAAAACCGGAAAAATAAGACATTGTTTCTTGCCAATGTCTCACAAAAACATCAATTATGTAAAAAAAAATCCAATGAAAATTCTTTAAACTTTCTAGGCATCTAGGTTAAAGTATTTCTTATCAAATGGTGTAAAGAAACCTAGGTGTCGCGTTGTTCATTTATGAAATTTGGTCAAATTTCTAACCCTACCCCCTTAGATTTTATGCAGAAAATATACCTCCCCCAATAGCCAAATTTGGTCTCTGTTGACCTAAAAATGAGAAATATTCATCCAATAGTTGCTTAAATTGGTAAATATATGAGTGTATGTGAATACAACAGCATTAAATAAAGTTTTAGTTACTTAAAGCATTTACAGTGCTGCTGATAAAAACATAAACATAATTTCTACAAGAACTGCTACTCAGGACAGTTTTTTCAAGATTTGAAAAAGTGCCTGTACGGAAAGGACTATATTTTACATAATTTACCAATGAGAACTTTTCAAAATTCATTTTTATGGTAATAAATGTATTGCAAATCAGAAAATATATAGTAATCAAGGTATTTAAGAATTTTATTTTTCAACATTTTTAATATAGGGGAGTATGTCTTTAAGTTGTCGTCTGCTGTGTTTTCTTATAGTTACATATAAGTGGACATTTTGATAGAACAAGTACATGTATAATGACGAGTGACAAACAGTTTGAATCTAGACCAGACGCCGTGTTACGGGGCGTCTGATCTTGATTCAAGCTGTTTGCAAATGTAAGCAAAGTCTTAACTTTCCCTCCCTATAACGACTCCCTCCGAACAACACACAAAATATGTGTCTTCCATCGGGTGTCGTTGTAGAGAGGGAATGTTGTAGCTAGGTGGGACAAAATATATGCATTGAATAATATTGTTAACATATGAGTATTGACTTTATAGATCTATTGTTTGATACGTGAACGTTATTATAGAAAAAGTAATGAATTGCAGTTTTTTTTCAAAGTAAGGTCGATATGTTTTTCCCACGAGAAAGTTGTCAATAGTAACACAATGTTTCTTGAGTATTGCAGTTAACTCATATACTGCCAAGTTTTATCGTCTGCATTAACCCTCTTACCGCCAAAATATCGTCTGCATTGCCAGTGTCGTCTGCAATACTTTTAAAGTCATATTTAGGGTTGTTTTGAGTTAGAAATGTCGATACGAGAGTCAAACAGTTTGGATCCTGATCAAACGCCACATCAATTAAGCAAACCCTCTGGAATACAACCACCGAAAAGAAATCTAATTGGTAGTACAGTGGAGAATCTGTTATTCTTTCCCGTTTAAACGCAAACGTACGCAAACGCAAAACGCTAAAACGTAGAAAAGAACAACTTTTGGACAATTCTGATATTTCATGTTTATCTTGGTGGCAAACAGTTTGGAGGCTGATCAGACGCCGGGTTACCCGGCGTCTGATCTGGCTCCAAACTGTTTGCACTGCAAATAATAGTTTTAGCGTAAACGCGTTTATTGGGAAAGAATAACAGATTCTCCAATGTATACAGACTGGTGACAGCTTATAGCAATGTGAAATTAAAACGAGAGCACAGCAAACGTATATATTATGTATACGCTCACGGGCAGGTTTTTCTAGCATGTTTTGATTTTATGATGGGTAGATAACTCTACAACAACAAATCGAATGAATCTGAAAGTTGACTGGGTTTCAGATTTTTATGCATATAACAAAACAAAGTCAGCACAATACAAGACAAGGATGGCAATTGTCTCACGAAAGATGACGGCATAGTTAACAGATGGACTGAGTATTGTTCTGAACTCTACAATTTTAAGAACCAAGGAGACCTAAGCATCGTATCAAATCAGGAATCCTGGAATGATGATGACTTCCCGATTCTCAGAGAAGAAATAGAGTCAGCAATACGAACGCTAAAATGTGGAAAGTCTGCAGGAATGGACAACGTGCCAGCTCAATTGTTAAAATATGGTGGTGACTCAGTCATTGACATACTTACACAATCATGTATGCAACAAAATATGGAAGACTGGTGACTGGCCAATATCATGGACACACTCCTTAATTATAACTCTCCCAAAAAGGAGAATTTACAACAGTGCCAAATCTATCGGACCATAAGTTTAATCAGTCATGCTAGCAAAGTAATGTTAAAAATCATCACCAAAATACTTCAGCCGCAGGCAGACAAGATCATCGCAGAGGAACAGACAGTGTTCAGGAAAAGAAGAAGCAGAATAGAACAGATTTCTTTGCATCATCAAAGGGAGTTCTATCATGTTTTTGTCGATTTCAAGAAAGCTTTTGACAACGATGAGGAAATTCAACATAGGCATCAATCTGATAAAATCCATTCAGCACCTATATGAACTAGGGCCACCATGGCCCTAAATCGCTCACCTGGTACACCATTTAAAACATGACCTATAGTGACCTAGATTACGACTGGACATGACCCACAATCAACCTTTAGAGTGTTAACAAGATTTTTCTATGATTTGACCTAGTTTATGACCAGGAACAATCCACATTTGATTTTGACCTAGTTTTGATGTAGGCAAACATTCTGGCAATATTTCATTCAGTTCTAATGAGATTTGTAGCCTCTAGAGGGTTAACAATGTTTTTCTTTGATTTCACCTAGTGACCTAGATTTTGATCCGACATGACCCATATTCGACCTTGACCTAGATATCTATTAGGCAAACATTCTGACCTAGTTGCATTAAAATCAAATGAGATTTGAAGCGGCTAGAGTGTTAAGAAGGGTTTTCTATGATTTGACATAGTGACCTAGTTTTTGACCAAACATGACCTATATTCATACGTGACATAGATATCAATAAGGCAAACATTTTGACCAAATTTCATGAAAATCCAATGAGATTTGTAGCCTATAGAGTGTTAACAAGGTTTTCCTATGATTTGACCTAGTGACCTAGTTTTGGATCTGACATAACCCATATTCAAACTTGACCTAGATATACATTAGGCAAACATTCTGACATGGATGCATTAAAATCCAATGAGATTTGTAGCCTCTAGATTGTTAACAAGGTTTTTCTATGATATGACCTAGTGACCTAGTTTTTGACCGGGCATAACCTATATTCTAACTTGACCTAGATATTAATGAGGCAAACATTTTGACCAAATATCATTAAGATCTAAAAAGATTTGTAGCCTCTAGAGTGTTAACAAGGTTTTTCTATGATTTGACCTAGTGACCTAGTTTTTGACCCGACATAACCCACATTCAAACTTGACCTAGATTTTTTCAAGACAAACATTGTCATCAAGTTTCATGAAGATCGGATGAAATTTGTAGCCGCTAGAGTGTTAACGAACCAATTGTTAAAGACGGACGGACAGACAGACATACAGACGACGGAAGACAGACACCCAGCGATCCTAAAAGCTCACCTTGGCACTTCGTGCCAGGTGAGCTAAAAGCAACAAGTGCCGTGTTGGTACATGTACAGGGTAACATAGGAAAGTGGTTCCATACTTCTGTAGGAGTGCGTCAGGGGTGCTTGCTCTCCTCAACACTGTTTAACATCTTTCTACAGGAGATAATGGGTGAAGCTCTTGAAGATCATAACGGAACAATTAGCAATGGTGGCAGACAAATCACAAATTTCAGATTTACAGATGACATTGATGGTTTGGCAGGTAAAGAGTGAAGAAAGTGGATAATACGTCAACAAGATACGGAATGGAGATTAGTGCGGAGAAAACGAAACTGTGAAGTAAAAGTAAACCCATCACATCTGATACACAGGTGCCAGACACATGCTTTGCCCCAATATATCACCTCAAAACACAAATAAAGAGAATAAAACCATAAAAACACCCTCTCCTATGACCAAACACCATATTCTGACCTAAAGCTCATTTTAAATTATTTTTTTATAGTATATACCTTAGATCTAAGGTAAAAAAGAAAAAAGAAAAAGTTTAATACTAGAACTATCACAAACGAGCACGTCCGCACAACTATCACTCAGCACATAGGCCCTCATGATGACCTACTCACCATTGTAAAAAAGCGAAAACTTAAATGGTATAGTCATACAACAAGATCCCAGGGCCTAGCCCAAACTATTCTGCAAGGAACTGTGGAGGGGGCGAGGAAAAGAGAAAGACAGAAGAAAAAATGGTCAAACAACATCTGAGAATGGACAGGGTTAACATAATTTGCTGAATCACAAGCAGCAAATGGAGGAGGCTGGTGTATACAAGTCTGCAATGTGGTGCCCCAACGGTTCAACGCAGAGCTTAGGGACCCAGATTAGGCAAGACATGCATATAACAATTGTGTGAAGTTTCATTAGTTTTCCGAAAACACTCCGGACAAACCAAATGTTGACGGACGACCGACCGAACGGACGGATGGACAAGTAGTGACGAACGAACGGACGAGGTCACGCAAATATACAACCACCTTTAGAGGTGGACGTACACAAACTGTATTGATAAGCATTACTTACATCCCAGAGAACGTACAGGCCGCTGAAAAAGGCAACAACGTAATATAGACACAGCCACCTGCAAAAAGAAAGAGAAGATTACAGACACTGTCCGTCTGTGCGTACATGTACAGTGGAGAATCTGTTATTCTTTCCCAATAAACGCGTTTACGCTAAAACTATTATTTGCAGTGCAAACAGTTTGGAGCCAGATCAGACGCCGGGTTACCCGGCGTCTGATCAGGCTCCAAACTGTTTGCCACCAAGATAAACAAGAAATATCAGAATTGTCCAAAAGTTGTTCTTTTCTACGTTTTAGTGCTTTGCGTTTGCGTACGTTTGCGTACGTTTGCGTTTAAACGGGAAAGAATAACAGATTCTCCACTGTATGTAGATACAGTAGAGATGACGTTATTATACCAATCTTATTGTTAGATCAATTTAGAGGTTATATTTTATCTTTTCTTCATACATTGTAAAATGACAAACGGTGCAGACCCGTTAGGAGTCCTGTGATCTTGGTCTTCACTGTGTACATAGGAAAAGTGTACACATAACAGGTACACATTTTCAAATGCTAAGATACCTTTTTCTTACAAATTGCTACATCAAGTTAGTGCATTGGATTTTTATATTGTTAATTATTTGTTTTGTTTGAAAATGCCTTTTGTTTTATGTTCTTGTATATATGTTGAGGGCCTCATGGAAGATTGGTCTTTACCAAATGAGTTCTCTCGTTAAATAAAGTCTTTATTATTACTATTATTATTAATGTTATTCTTTCCCAATATACGCGTTTACGCTAAAACTATTATTTTTATTGCAAACAGCTTGGAGCAGTTTGGTAACCTGGCGTCTGATCTGGCTCTAAACTATTTGCAATAGTGGAAATACTCGTTTTAGCTTACAGACAGTCTGTTGATTAGTGATTACAGTGGAGAAAACGTTATTCAATCCCAATAAACGCGTTTACGCTAAAATTATTATTTGCAGTGCAAATAATTTTGAGCCAGATCAGACGCCGGATAATCCGGCGTCTGGTCAGGCTTTAAACTGTATGACACTAAGATAAACATGAATAATATGAATTGTCGAAAAGTTTTCATTCTCTATGTGTTATTACCTTGCGTTTGCGTTTCGTTTGCTTTCAAAAGGGAAAGAATAACGTTTTCTCCACTGTACATAAAACGTTGAGTAGACGTTATTCTTTCCAGTTTAAATGCAAACGAAACCCATACGCAATGCAATCAAACGTAGAAATTGACAGGTTGCTGGCAGTTCTGACTAATTATTTTACTCTGAATGGCAAAACAGATTGGAGTCTGATCTTGCTATTAACTGTTTGCAATGAAATGATTGCTTTAGAGTAAAAGTGGTTATGGGGTGGGGGTGGGGGGGGGGGGGGGGTAACATCCTTATTTATCACTGTATTAAGCGATCACAAGTGTAAATATCAAGTAGCTCTATAAAGACAAGTGACTGCTTAATACAGGGCAAACAATATACATGTAGCAATAAGCTCCTATGTCCTTTATTACAGAGGAAAAGACGTTATTATTTCCCAATTAACGCGTCTACGCTAAAACTATTACTTTTATCGCAAATAGATTGGAGCTAGACCAGACGTCGGGTTAGCCGGCGTCTGATCAGGCTTTAAACTGTTTGCCAATCAGTTTAAAATGAGTCGTCTAGATTACCCAAATGTTGTTATTGGACCCATTTTAACGGAATGCGTTTGCGTTAATTTGCGATTAAACGAGAAAGACTAACGCCTTGGTTGAAACCACTTGTGCCAGACATATAGGATCTGTCATGGGTCGATGTTTAAGACAAGCTGATCTCAAACGAGTCTAGAATTGCAATGTCATTTCATCTAGCGAGTCTTCGGGAGCTTAATAATTATTCTTTTCAAGACGAGTTTGAGATCAACTTGGTTTAAACATCGACGAGTGACAGATTCTTTTTCTCACAAAACGAACGATTTTAAGCTATATTTAAAGCAATTTAGGCAGTTTTTTGGGTCCCGGTGACGTCCAAACGCCTTTATAAATAGTGACGTTAGAGAGACGTCATCAAAAGTGATCTCACATACATGTAGATTGGAGACATGGATATCGTGATCGTTGTTCGCTATAAAAAAAATAGGGGAAGTTATGTGAGAAAACTGGATCACCGGTCATATCCGGACTATAATGAAGGGTATGTGGCAAGGGTCAAGACACAAGTGGTCACATATTTTGCAAACTAGAAACGTGCTATGGGGCAAAGGGTAAGTCCAGAACAAAAGTCAAGCTAAAAGTTTCTTGAGAATCCCTCTATTTGACACGTGTCTCAGCTGAATCCAAACTGTTTGACATCTGATATATAGCCTAATTACATGTATCTATGATTATTTAGCATGTCTAGACCCCCGCTAGTAGGTCAGTGGGATATTAATATGTTCTTGATAATCTGAATTGAGAGATTGGATTATCTTATCTGGATGTCAACTACTTGGCAGAATAACATTACGACATATTTACAATCATACATCATCACACCATACGTTATCTATACTAAGGGATACTATTCTTGAATTTCTTTCCAATTAACATTTGTTCTATTACAAGTTCAGGGCTGCCATTTCTCCGGATTTTTCCTAAATCTCCGGATTTTTCCCCAGTTCATGGTAGCTTAAAGCAGGCTGAAAGTAAAGCAGAATGCGCCCTTAGGCGCATTCTGCTTTACTTACAGCCTGCTTTAAGTAGTCGCATGTCAACAAAACAAGAAAAGGGCTATGGGGTAAAGGTACGATTCGGAAAAATCGCACTTGAAAAATGCAAGTTTGGAAATCTTAGGATTTTTTATGTCAACTTATGGCAGCCCTGCAAGTTACATCATTGCAAACATTTTAGAGCCAGATCAGAACCCGATCAACTGGGCTTCTGATCAAGCTGCAAATTGTTTGCTACACAGACAGAAATAAATCTTCATAATATAAAAAAAAATTCCTCTATTTATACGGTGGAGAAGACGTAATTCTGCCCCGTTTAAACGCAACCAAGCCAATTGCAATAAAACGTGGAAAAAACAATTTGTTGACAATTCTGGCTATTCATTTCAATATGACGTTTGATATTGCTCCAAACTGTTTGCAATAGAAAGCATAATGTTAAGCAAGCGCTTGTCAAAAACGTTTAGAGAACTACGTTTCTACGCTACTATAGTGACTCAATACCAGATTGAATAAATACATATTCATGAGGCTGCATATTCAGTATCATTGAAAAGAAATTATCATTTTCTTCATTTATCAATCTGAGATGACAGATAACTTAACCCTTTGTCTGCTGATAGCAACTTAACATTTCTACAAACAGTTTGGATCCAGATCAGACGCCGCTTAACGCGGCGTTTGAATCCAAATTGTTTGACTCTACTATTTCGGTTTTTTCAATCATAAGATGCATAAATCTGAATTCTTCAAAAGTTAAAAAAATATAACAAAATCAAAGCAGACGATAGTACCGCAGTATAAGGGTTAACTATTGCTGCTAGCCTGCGATGACGCATTGAAAGAAACGTTTTCCAAATGACTAATAAAATCACAATGGTAGTGAAGAAGAAAGCTTGCAGTTTTCTATTCTACTTTTCTTAACCCTTTCTTGATCAAATTATTCGGGAGGTTTTTTACCACTTCACCGCTTTAGTGTCGTTTGCTTCAGAATGGCTGTCTGCAAGACACGTTTCAAAGTTAGATTTTAAGGTTGTCTGACTTATTAAATATCGATTAGCGTATCAAACAGTTTGGGTCCTGATCAGACGCCGTGTAACACGGCGTCTGATCAGGACCCAAACTGTTTGAAAACTCGCCTTAAATCGTCATTGAAAGTGACAGGGTTTGGGTTTCAACTACCTTTTGCAGCAACAAAGAGTATTTGGTCCCAATAAAAATATTAATAAAAAAGAATAATACACTCGGACATACCCGCATTCTGAGAATTTTTGTATAGGTTCTGTGGCGTCATTCTGTTTTCTCTTTCTCAGCCAAATCTGAACTTGCCTCTCCGTCAGATCGGTTGATTTAGTTATAATCTGTAAACATACATATGGTACATGTACATGTACAATAGGAGAATATGTTATTATTCTGGAAAAAGTCTGGGGCCCGTTTTATGAAACGACGGACGACAAAAACGGTCGTAAGTCACAACTTTAAAATACATCTTATTGCGTTGTGCATTTGCGTTAGTTAATTGTCCAAAGAAACTTTAGATGGACAAGTTAAGTTTCCAATTAGATCTGGCATATTCTTAAATATTTAGGGTTAAATTTAACAATACTGTAAAAACAGGTATTTTTCGCGTCATGAATAGTTCGCGTAATGCGATTTTGTATTAATTTGCGACACCGTGCACTATTTGTAGCAGGTGGTATCTTAAAGCAGACTGAAAGTAAAACAGAAGGCACATTCTGATTTACTTTCAACCTGCTTTAAAGAAGTCACCTATTTTCAAAACTAGAGACGCGAGGCAATACATTCACAAATTAACGCGTAAATTATATTCTCGCGAATAAAACCAGTTTTACAGCATATAGAAAAATGACAAACAATGCAGACCCTGATTGCATGGCTCCTGTAGGAGCATTCCGATCATGGTTTAAACTGATTGCATCGGACAAGTGTAGTCTTAATACAGTGGAGAAAACGTTATTCTTACCCATTAAACGCGTTTACGCTAAAACTATAATTTCAATTACAAACAGTTTGGAGCCAGATCAGACGCCGGGTAACCCGGCGTCTGATTAGGCTCTAAACTGTTTGCCACCAAGATAAAAAATAAATTATCAAAATTGTCCAAAAGTTGCAATTTTCTACGTTTAAGCGTTTTGCGTTTCGTTTCGTTTAAACGGGAAAGAATAACAGATTCTCCACTGTAGGTCACTGTTTGTAAATGGCAAAAATACGAGCTCCTTTGGGTTTATAGATTAAGTTTCGGTCAATCCTGTCACAGCCTTGCCCCGAGTGCAATACAGTTAATGTAGTTAATCACAAAATGTTTTGATCATTATCAGAAGCCGCTGTTACTGTTTGACACTCATTTTAATATTTCTAAAGTCAAAATACCTAATTTTTGAATTTCAGAAATAAAAGCAGACGACAATTGTTATTGATGACGTCATGACAGTGAAGGGATTACATATAGGAATTACAGCATTGTCCAACCTGAACGTCCATACTGACACTATTTGTGGACCCAAACTCCTTTCAATGTCAACTTTAGTCGCCTTATTCACCTTCACATAGGTCTAAAGGATGAGGATAATATTAAAAAATTGCATCAAGTCATTTAAAATTTTAATTGCACAAGAAATCGCTATCGGCAAACTAAACGCAATTAATTTAACATGAGAAAAGGTTAATGCTCTTTATTTAATATCATCATTACGTATCCAATAAACATAGAAACATTTATAAAAATGGCGTTGTACATGTAAAATCTAAATGCCAACGTACATGTAACTCTATATACATGTAAAACAAATGTGAAGAAAAAACCGATGGACTGTTTGAAAAATATGAGCGACAGATCGTTGAGAATCGTATATTTCGGCGTCTGATCTGGTTGCAACTGTTTGCAATAGACACAAACATACCTATTTGTTTAAGCGTATTCGCATTCATTATGAAATATTACGTTTCACTTTGCATGTGCGAATGAGTGTCAAACAGTGTAGGTCCTTACCAGACACCCTCGTTACAGACGCGATATCATGTCAGTGTCTGGGTCAACATCGCTTGCAATCCGAATAACCTATCCGATTTATGTTAACGACGGCGAGACAGTGATGAAGACGCTATTCTTTCCAAATAAACGCGTTTACGCTAAAACTATTAGTTCCATTGCAAAGAGTTTGAAGCTTAACCCGGCGTCTGATCAGGCTCGAAACTGTTTGCCACTCAGACTAAATTTACTAGTTAAACTTTTTAAACAGTTGTATTTTTCTACATTTAAGTTCACTGAGTTTGCGTTTCGGTTGCATTTTTAACAAGAGGGCCAGAATGGCCCTTAATCGCTCACCTGTACATGGTGATGGGTCAGTGATTTCAGAAAAGAAGATTTGTGAAACTTTTACCCAAGGGCGGGGTCACTTCTGACCCCAGGGACATAATATGAATGCTCTTGATACAGGACCTGTAGACGATGCTATGTGCCAAAAATCTAAGCTCAGTGTACTATGATTTCAGACAAGAAGATTTTTAGTTTTCATTGAAAAAAATCTATGTTTAGCTCTGGTGACCCAGATATGCAACAGACCGGAACCAATTCATCAACATATGTGAAAGACCTCTAGACATTACATCATGCAAAATATCTAAGCTCTAGCCATATTGATTTAAAAGAAAAATGTGTTTGAAAATTTCACTATATAACTCCATGTAAAATGGTGACACCTGGGCTTGGGCCAAACTTGACCCCAGTGGCAAAATTTGAACAAATTTGATAGAGGACCTGTAGACGATGCTATGTGCAAAATATCTAAGCTAAGTGTATTTTGGTTTCAGACAAGATTTTTAATTTTTTTTTAAAAAAATCTATTTTTAGCTCCAGTGACCCAGATATTCAACACATCGGAACCAATTCGACAACATATGTGAAGGACCTCTAGACGTTACACCATGCCAAATATCAAAGCTCTGGACAAAATGGTTTCAGAGAAAAATGTGTTTGAACATTTCACTATAACTCTACGTAAAACAGCGACCCCCGGGGCGGGGCCAATTTTGGTCCCAGGAACAAAACTTGAACAACTTTAATAGAGAACCTGTAGACAATGCTATGTGCAAAATATCTAAGCTCAGTGTATTTTGGTTTCAGACAAGTTTTCATTGAAAAAATCTATTTTTAGCTCCAGTGACCCAGATATTCAACAGACCGGAACCAATTCGTCAACATATGTGAAGGACCTTTAGACATTACACATTGCCAAATATAAAAGCTCTGGGCATAATGGTTTCAGAGAAAAATGTTTGAACATTTCACTATATAACTCTATGTAAAATGGTGACCCCGGGGCGGGGCCAATTTTGACCCTAGGGTCAAACTTTGAACAATCTTGATAGAGGACCTATAGATGATGCCATGTGCCAAATATCTAAGCTCTGGCCCTTGTGGTTTTTGACAAGAAGATTTTTTAAGATTTCCTTATTTTTTCACTTTGGTTGCCATAGCAACCAGACTTCTGCATTGTTTCAAATACTTTGAACAATTTGAAAGAGCTTGACCCAAGGAACATTCCTGTGAAGTTTGTTTGCAATCAGGCATGTGGTTTTGAACAAGAAGATGTTTGAACATTTCACTATATATCTCTATGTAAAACGGTGACCCTCGGGGCGGGGCCAATTTTGACCCCAGGGTCAAACTTTGAACAATCTTGATAGAGGACCTATAGATGATACTATGTGCCAAATATCTAAGCTCTAGCCTTTGTGGTTTTTGACAAGAAGATTTTTTAAGATTTCCTTATTTTTTCACTTTGGTTGCCATGGCAACCAAAGTTCTGCATTGTTTCAAATTCTTTGAACAACTTTGAAAGAGCTTGACCCAAGGAACATTCCTGTTAAGTTTGGTTGCAATCAGGCATGTGGTTTTGAAGAAGAAGATGTTTGAACATTTCACTATATAACTCTATGTAAAACGGTGACCCCCGGGGCGGGGCCAATTTTGACCCCAGGATCAAACTTTGAACAATCTTGATAGAGGACCTATAGATGATACTATGTGCCAAATATCTAAGCTCTAGCCTTTGTGGTTTTTGACAAGAAGATTTTTTAAGATTTCCTTATTTTTTCACTTTGGTTGCCATGGCAACCAGAGTTCTGCATTGTTTCAAATTCTGTGAACAACTTTGAAAGAGCTTGACCCAAGGAACATTCCTGTGAAGTTTGGTTGCAATCAGGCAAGCGGTTTTGAAGAAGAAGATGTTTGAAGAAATTGTTGACGCACAACGCACGACGCACGACGGACGCCGGACAAAGATCGACCACAAAAGCTCACCTTGAGCACTTTGTGCTCAGGTGAGCTAAAAACGGGAAAGAATAAGCTCTTCTCCATTCTATGTACTACATGTATACACGAAACAAGTACCTCTATGTTTTGGTGTGTGAGTGTTTTCTTCTGTCTATAGGCCGACTCCAGGAGCGGGTTGGCTTCCAGGACATGCTTCTTTCTCTTCTTTACTCCCATGAAGAAGCCAAGAGGTTTAATAAAAAACCTACAATATATAGAACAGAAACTTTATAAAGACCGATGCTTTGATGAAATCATTATATATGCACACATATTAACTTGACCTCCGGGGGGGGGGGGGGGGGGGATGGTCCCTTGGAACGCTGGGATATAATTTCGCTGCAGCATTAACTTTTGCGCCTTTAACAGATTTCACTTGAAAATAGTTCGGGGCAATATCGGACGCCGAGTATCTCAGCGCATAATCTAGCTCAAACGAGTTGGCATTGTTCGTCTTATCAATCCGAAATCCGTTTTAAACTAAGATATAACTCCAAATTGTTTGAAACGATCACGATGACTTTAGCATGAAAGCGTTTGTAAGAATTGAGGATATACAGTGATGAAAGTGTTATTCTTTCCCAATAAACGCGTTTACGCTAAAACTATTATTTACAGTGCAAACAGTTTGGAGCCAGATCAGACGCCGGGTAACCCGGCGTCTGATCAGGCTCCAAACTGTTTGCCACAAAGATAAACAAGAAATATCAGAATTGTCCAAAAGTTGTTCTTTTCTACGTTTTAGTGCTTTGCGTTTGCGTACGTTTGCGTTTAAACGGGAAAGAATAACAGATTCTCCACTGTATGTGTGTACATGTAATTTGGTGTTATCCACTCTACATGTAATAGTATTCTTCTTACACCGGTGACAGTTACACTGTTCCAAGGATATAAAGCTTTTTAGTTGAGTCTAACGTCGTTCTCAATTATTTGATTGGTCAGATTTGAGCTTAGGCTCAAATCTGACCAATCAAATGCTTGAAAACCCATTCAGACTCAGTTCAAACGATTTATAACATTGGACCAAGGTTTCTACAGTGAGTCTACATCGAGTAACTAAGTGTCTGATTAGAAACATAACTACATGTATTTGTTAATCTTGACGATTGTTTCTACAGTCAAGATGCATAACAAGTTTGAGCCTTGCCATGAGAAAAACCTGACTTATTGCATTGCAAACAGTGTATGTCAAGGCCAGCCGCCGCTTCTAAGATAATGTCAAACGGCTAGTCTTGATCTACATTGTTGGACACCGACATACATTTAAAGCATTTTATGTAGCTGTATTATATACAGTATTTGGCAGTGTAGACCAATCTTAGATAAGCCTTGGATGACAACGATGCTTGGTCTATACAATGTTGCAAATGCAATAAGGCTGACTTTGTCATGGCACGACTCATTGGCAATACACTTTCATATCAATACGCCTGGCAAAATGGTGCGATGATCAATGTGTAATTCACTTGTCTCAAACTGGATTCAGAAAAATGGGATAGGCTGTCGCTTTGGTGAATGTATAAAACACTGGCCAAATTTTAATTGCATATACATGTAGATATCCAAGACAGTTGAGTTAAAGAGATAAGCTGAAAATACAGTGTTCCCTCTCTACAACGACACCTAATGAGAGACAAAAAATGTGTGCGTTGTTCGGAGGGAGTCGTTATAGAGAGGGAACTGGTTAACATTTGCAAACAGCTTAAATCCAGATCAGACGCCGCGTAACGCGGCGTCTGATCTGGATTTAAGCTGTTTGTTACTTGTAATTAAGTCTTTTTCTGTCAAAATGTCAAACATGTACCTTTGAGAAAGCAGCAGACGACAATTTTAAGCAGACGATAGCGTTAGACATAATTGTCCTGTTTATAGGGAACTTCGGCAAAGGTCGTTGTAAGGAGGAAGTCGTTGTTGAGAGGACCGTTGTAGGGAGGGAATGCTGTAGTAGAAAAAACGTGACAACGTGTTAACCCACCGACCGGCATGGCTCAATTCTATTGTTACCAATCACAGAAAAGGACTGATCAGATTTCTTTGAACAGCTTTATCTAGCATTTGAGAACGTTTCGAAGAAAACCAAATTCAAATTGGATCGGTCGTTTCGGAGAAGATTTTTCTTGATATTGTGCGCGATTGCCATGGCAACAATGCGATTGACTCCCACCAATTTACTTTCAACAAAATTTGAAGCTCAAACTAACAGTAGGCTACATGTACGTATGTATCTGAACAAGTTTTTAGACACATTGGGGCTGTTTTCAGAGAAGAAGTCGTTGCAATTGTCGACGTACAGACGGACGATGGAGAGAGGAGTACAGTGGAGAAAACGTTATTCTTTCCCGTTTAAACACAAACGAAACGCAAACGCATTGCAATAAAACCTAGAAAAAGACAATTTTTACAGGGCTACCATTTCTCCGGATCTTTCCTAAATCTTCGGATTTTTTCCTAGTGCATGGTAGTTTAAAGCAGGCTGAAAGTAAAGCAAAATGCGCCTTAAGGCGCATTCTGCTTTACTTCCAGTCTGCTTTAAGTAGTCACATGCCAACACAACTAGAAACAGGCGAAGTGGTGAAGGTACGATTCGTAAAATCGCACATGAAAAATGCAAATTTGGAAATCTTAGGATTTTTCATGTCAACTTATGGCAGCCCTGTTTTTACTATTCATGTTAATCTGAGTGGCAAACAGTTTGGAGCTTGATCAGACGCCGGTTTACCCGGCGTCTGATCTGGCTCCAAACTGTTTACAATGGAAATAATAGTTTTGGCGTAAATGCGATAACGTTTTCTCCACTGTACATTTATCACAAACTATCTGTGTTCTTGTGAGCTTAAAGAGACTCGCAACCGGATGGTGTACTTGTCGAAATAAAATAAAATACTCAAATAAAAGCAAATTTGTGGCATTATTTGGCTTCTGACATTAAAAAAATATGATCAGTCCAAAAAAATCTCAATAATCGTCACCGAAGCTTAGTTTTTTTATATATTTTCCATCGTTATTTTTTTAGATATTTTCCATCGTTTTTCTATAGCGTCAGCTGACGGTATAGTTGTTGTTGTTGCTTCTCTACACGGGCTCAGACATTTTCATATCTATTCAAAGGAATTGATTATTCTATTTATTATATACCTATCGATGATTTATAGAGATTTCTCAGTTAGATAAATTTGATATCGTCACTGTTGATATCATCACTACATGTAGTGACGATATCACTTTTTTGACGTCACGTCATATTTAGTTTAGTGACGTCGCGATAATCAATTGTGTGTGTTTTTTCTGTAAAAACGTCATTAAAATATATATAATAAATAGAATAATCAATTCCTTTGAATAGATATGAAAAATATATCTCTCGAATGGGTTGTTATCTGGTTAAAAAACTCGTCCTGCGGACTCGTTTTTTTAACCAGATAACAACCCATTCTCGTGATATATTGTTCATATCAATCCAAAGAAATTGATTATCCTCTATTTATTATATATATTTTAATGACGTTTTTACAGAAAAAACACACAAAATTGATTACCGCGACGTCACTAAACTAATTATGACGTGACGTCACAAAAAGTGATATCATCACTACATGTAGTGATGGTATCAACAGTGACGATAACAAATTTATCTAACTGAGAAATCTCTATAAATCATCGATAGGTATATAATAAATATTGCTATTTAACGCTGGCTGAAAGAAAGGCAGAAAATTCATAATTACGAGGACTTTCTGTTTAAAACTTTCAACAGACTGTATTAACACTTCACTCTCAGTGACGCTTAAAAGCGCGTTTGCAATGAGTTTGGATTCTGATCAGATGTTGCGTAAGTAAGTGATCGTTATAGCTGCTTGGTTGTTTTGTTTGTTTGTTTTAAAGAGTAAATGTGGACCAATGTTAGCCAGGATCAGACACTGATACAAACTGTATACAATACGAGTCTGATTTCCCGTCCTTTTGGTTTTTATATTAGAGTAAAACCTTACTACTACGACCACTAAATTATGTTAATTATAACTTCATAAGTTTTTACGACAGGTGGCTGCTTACATGTAAAGCATGGTGGCAGTAAAACAGAAAGTTCCTTTAGGAGCTTTTCTGTTTTACTATCACATTGCTTTAAGCTGTCACCTGTATTTTTTATACAATCAATAAGCCTTCATCTTAGAGATAGTAATAGAGAGGATGTACTGTATGTCAAATAGTACAGTGGAGAATCTGTTATTCTTTCCCGTTTAAACGCAAACGTACGCAAACGCAAAACACTAAAACGTAGAAAAGAACAACTTTTGGACAATTCTGATAATTCTTGTTTATCTTGGTGGCAAACAGTTTGGAGCCTGATCAGACGCCGGGTTACCCGGCGTCTGATCTGGCTCCAAACTGTTTGCACTGCAAATAATAGTTTTAGCGTAAACGCGTTTATTGGGAAAGAATAACAGATTCTCCACTGTACAAGCTTCATCCGCCATTGATCTGGTGCAAAACACAGTAATAAAGACTAACCATGCGAGGTATAGCACATGGTGCATATGTAGATTGTATCGAGATAAAGATGTTTTCAACTTCACTTACAATAAAACGATTCATAAATTCTAAAATTATATTCATATTTATGACGCACATTACTTTCAAGCACTTTCTACTGCCATGCATCGTTACGCTTGCCTGATAATGTCACATATCACTTGCAGGTAAAAGTTATTTACCAACCATAATTGAGCCTTGCCATGACAAAAACATGCCTAATTGCATTGCAACCTTGTGGAGACTAAGCATCTTTGTCATCCCAGACTCTGTAAATGTACATATGAGTTTGGTCTACACTGCCAAATACCGTATATAAACAGTTTGATTTATATATGTTGATGTAGCGAGATACTATGTGTATATGTTACCAAATAAACTATGTCTATGTCTATAATACTGTCAATGCTTTAGATAATTGTCGGTGTCAAACAGAGACGCGGCGACTGGTCTTGGTCTGCACTGTTTGCAATGCAATAAAGCAGGTTTTGTCATTGCATGGCGCGGCTCAATTATATACTTGCCAGTTGGCTTGTGTATGTTGGTTTAATCCATGACACAGTTAATGCAGAAAGCTCATAGAGGAGATTTCTGCATTACATTTGTCCTCCATTAGTTACACATTAAATCCTAAAGTGTCGTGTATAGACTACAGGTATCATTTACAAACACAGTGTACACTTGTTCAATGCAAACAGTGTTAACCAAGATCAGAGAACTCATACAGGAACTCTCTATTCAGGGTCTACACTATTTCTCATTTAATAACATACTGTAAAAAACTAGAATAACTTTAAAAACTGTTCCTGTATACAAACAGATTTATACTTAAAGCAGGTTGAAAGTGACCTAGGAATCTCCTCCGGGACATTTCTTCTCCAAACTCAGCCTGTTTTAAGCAACCGCCTGTATCAAATACTGGGAAAATTGTTATAGGGTAATATCCAAGGGTTACAGGTTACAGAATACTCTACACCAAAACTCAAACGTTTAATGGAGAATCAAATACTTGTCCTTTAGAAGTTTTCTGCAATTCTTCAGTTCTACATCGGAAACAGTCATAATTTATATATTTTCGGGGATATCCAGATTTGTTAGCCCATTTCACAATAGTCTGTTTCTAGTTTTGAAGACAGGTGACACTTAAAAAGCAATTAAAAGCATGCTGAAAGTAATGCAGAATGTGCCTTAAGGTGCATTCTGCTTTTCTTACAACCTGCTTCAAGATACTATATCTACTAGGAAAAAGAATTTTTTTTTGTTTTTTTACAATACATATTCATGACTGTATAAAGTATTTTCTTTAATGGGTGATAAATTAAAGGCGTAAAAAGGCGTATTTATGGGATATTGGGTTACACGAGTGGTCGCTATACTGTGGAGTGACTTACGCCAGGTAAGCCGGGATATTGCATCATTGTGCAGTAACAGTGCATGATAGAACCACTCGAACATACCCTTTCCCCCAGAGCTAAGCCCAGGGGCTAATAACGTCAGCCTCGCATGCATTGAATGCACTTGTTGAAACCACAATAATTTACAGATAATCCTCTCTATTACTACCACTAAAGTGTGTTAATTACCAGGTGTTTATGGCAGATAACTGTCTCAAGCAATGTATATGTAAGACAGAAAGCTCCTTTAGGAGCTTACTGTTTTACTTTCACCTTGCTTTTAAGCTGCCACCTGTCTTTAATGTCCTCAAATAGACCTCTTTCTAGAGGTCGTAATAGAGTGTTACCGTGTACGAAGGGGAAAACAACAGTCCTCTAGATGGTATAAAAGACAGGTGACAGCTTAAAGCAAGGTAACAGTAAAACAGAAAGCTCCTGAAGGAGATTTCTGTTTTTTCTGTCATCTTGCTTTAAAGAGGCTCGCAACCGGATCAAGCATTAAAAATAGTAATTTGTAAATATATGTCAAATGCTTATATAAATGGGTAAAATTTAGTTTAGGATAATAAATTCTGTTAAAAAATGCATTTCCAAAAAAAAAAAAGAAGAGGCTCTGGTGGGATTCGAACCCGTGACCATCCATGCTGAGACAAAAATGCAAAATGAGGCATCGCCTTTACGCCCTCGGCTACGGACGCTCTCTATATATATGGTAGCGAATTAACGTACTTCAATGATAGCTATTAATAGAACATTATTCGGCTCGGGTTTATGTCTGACCCCGTGTAGAGAAGCAACAACAACAATTATACCGTTAGCTAACGCTATGGAAAAACGATGGAAAATATCTAAAAAACTAAGATTCGATGACGATTCTTGAGACGTTTTTTGGACTGATCATATTTTTTAATGTCAGAAGCCAAATAATGCAAAAAATTTGCTTTTATTTGAGTATTTTATTTTATTTTGACAAGAACACCATCCGGTTGCGAGTCCCTTTAAGACCATTCTAGCTACATTTCTGAACATTTAAGCAAATTGAATTTGCGTTTAGTACCGTTTAAATGGTAAAGATGATGTATTCTCCACTGTAAGGAGGGAAGTGCATGTTAATGGCATAATGGTGTTTCTATGACAGGGTTTTTCTCATTTTTTTTTTTTAATGATCTCAAACATATCATCTCTTTTTGTTTGGTTTATACATTGAAATCTGTATGTCACGTCATATGATTTGACCTGTTAAACAGTTTGATTTATATAATTATGCTGATGTAACGAGATACAATGTGTATAAGTTACCAAATAAACTATGTCTATGTCTATGTTTACGTTAAATAATGTGTTACTTGACTTGTTTGTACAGCATTCCCTCCCTACAACGGCCCTCTCAACAACGACTCCCTCCGTACAACGACCGTTGCCGAAGTTCTCTATACAGGACAATTATGTCTAACGCTTTTACTGTTGCAATATCGTCTGCTTAAAATTGTCGTCTGCTGCTTTCTCAAAGGTACATATTTGACATTTTGACAGAAAAACTCTTAATTACAAGTGACAAACAGCTTAAATCCAGATCAGACACCGCGTTACGCGGCGTCTGATCTGGATTTAAGCTGTTTGCAAATATTAACGAGTTCCCTCTCTATAACGACTCCCTCCGAACAACGCACACGTTTTTGTCTCCCATTAGGTGTCGTTGTAGAGAGGGAACACTGTAGCTTTAGGTTACCGAAACAAGAGACACTATCACGTTAACCCGTTTCATGCTGAGTGCGACTTGGCTATCGTTTGCAAACAGTTTGGGTCCAGATCAGACGCCGCGTAACGCGGCGACTGATCTGGATTCAAACTGTCTGTCCATAATGTTCTATCTTTCTTTAGTTAGAAAAAAGCATAACAACTGATTTTGATTATTTTCGCAGACGATATATTTGAAGCAGACGACAATTCAGCATGAAAATGGTTTAACATCAACAGTCGAACTATAACTATATACATGTATAGAAGTATAGTACAGTGGAGAAAACGTTATTCTTTCCCAATAAACGCGTTTACGCTAAAACTATTATCTCAATTACAAACAGTTTGGAGCCAGATCAGACGCCGGGTAACCCGGCGTCTTATCAGGCTCTAAACTGTTTGCCACCAAGATAAACAAGAATTATCAGAATTGTCCAAAAGTTGTTCTTTTCTACGTTTTAGTGCTTTGCGTTTGCGTACGTTTGCGTTTAAACGGGAAAGAATAACAGATTCTCCACTGTATAAGGTTCTATACACATTGCACTTGTACTACTAAAACAACTGTGTCTACTGTCGAGCCGATTCGTGATAAGTATAGTGCTCCCTCCCTACAACAGCTCTCCCAACAACGACTCCCTCCTAACAATGTCATTTGCTGCAGTTCCCTAAACAAACAATTATGTCTAATGTTTTACTGCTGCAATATCGTCTGCTTAAAGTTGTCGTCAATTGTTTTTCTCAAATTACATAATGGGTATTTTAACAGAAATAATTTTCTTACGAGTGTCAAACAGCTTTAATCCAGATCAGACGCCGCGAATGTAAGCCAATTTCCCTCCCTATGACGACTACCTCCGAACAACGCACACAAGTGTTGTTTCCCATTGGGTGTCGTTGTAGAGAGGGAACGCTGTATAACCCATCTGTACAGTGGAGAAAGACAAGGAGGTGCTTAACCCTTTAACTGTCAAAATTTTCTTGTGTTTTATACCCCTTCACCGTTTCATTGTCGTCTGCTTCAATTTTGTTGTTTGCAAGATCGTTTCAAAGTAAGATTCAATATAGTATGACTTAAAACATACCGATACGAGTGTCAAACAGTTTGGATCCTGGTCAGACGCCGCGTTACGCGGTGTCTGATCAGGATCCAAACTGTTTGCAAATGCGCTGTCAGACGTCATTGAGAGTGAACGGGTTAAACAATTACACTATGTTCATTGCAAACAGTTTGGAGTGTATCAGCATCTAATCAAGCTCAAAACTGCTTGTCATTCAGATTTGAATAAAAATCTGCCCTTTTTATATTTCATTGCAATACATGTAAAACCTCTCTATAACGGCCACTAAAACGAGGACTAATTGGTTATTTAAATGACAGGTGACAGCTTAAAGCAAGGTGACAGTAAAACAGAAAGCTCCTACAGGAGCTTTCTGTTTTACTGTCACCATACTTTAAGCAGTCACCTGTCAAAAACAACTAATAAATTAGCACACTTTAGTGGCCGTTATAGAGAGGTTTTACATGTACATGTACGATTACGTTTATTTCGTTTCAAATGAACAGTAAAAGCCCTCTATCTCGAGCACTAAAAAAGCGTTTTGACTATATGAAAGATAGGTGACAGCTTAAAGCAATGTGAATGAAAAAGAGAAAGCTCGAAAAGAGCTTTTCGTTTCACTTTCACCTTGTTTTAAGCAGCCAAATGCACCTGTCATAGAAACCTAATAATGAACATAATATTCTGACGTAACGTCAAAAGCTCATGCCCCCCTTTGAAATATGCTCACATGACCGTTCATTTTGCCTTTCAAAGCATGTTAAGATTTAGTACAATACAAATGTTATATATCAAAATGAACGTCCAAGATTACTGAATGTCATGATGCATTCCTATTTTAGAAATATACAAAACGTAATTAAAATGAGTCGTCATTACTAGTAATGATCAGTAAAAAATCAAATGTCCCATGTTACATTTTCATACAGCTGTTTGTGATGAAACGTATGTGTTCCGTTCAAACGCGGGTAATTGCATACATTTCATCTGCAGCGTTGATGGAACATCATTTCCAGATATAATGCACACAATTATTTTAAAATTCTACATTAATGGAAGACAAAATGGAGGATAAATCAAAGTAAGAGAATTTTTCCCATGCTCCCAAAAAATTGTAAGCACTGATTTTAATCAAATACCTGACATATAAATAATTTATATTAGTTCATTAATTCTTGTTGGCAAAATACACTTTTTGTCCTGTTTTGAAATATAGTGTCGTATTACCAAAAGCGCTTCAGATTTTTCTTTAATCCGTGAAATGGATTGTCCATTCAAATGTCCCAAAGTAAGAAAACAACGTCATATTTACTTATTCCGAAAAACTGGCGCTGTTTTATTCAAATAATAATGAATTTTAGCCAAAAAATAGTCTGATAGGAAAAATACACTTTTTCTTGCGATTATTTTAATATATAAATTATTGTAATTTTCAATTTACTAATTTTGTAATTTACCAAACAAATTGTCCCTAAGAAATGTCCCAGACGCTGGTTTATAATGTGTAACGTTGACGTTCGAATAATTAGACAACGTTTAAACATTTTTCGAGGTTGTGTTTGTTTGTGTTTGTTTATATCTAAAAGAAATTCTCAGCTATAAAAAAGAAACTTCCGTGTAAATTGAAAAAGAAACAAACTGGTATATTTGTAAAGAAAAGACCATCGCCGTGTCTCTACAGAACATACGAAAGAACGAGTGTAAAAATATAAATAACAACAGTTTTTTTATTGACTAGCTCTACGTACAACTCTAGATCCAACTTCGAGTGAATTTAAACTATAAAACGTAGCAGCGCAAACAAATAATACGTTACCACATTGAAATTGCCGCAACTGATACTGGTCTGTATGGGCCAGAAAACATGGCGCGTACCCATGAGTTGTAAAGAATGTAGACCTTGATCAGACTCCGCATATTCATACAGATGTTGACCTGAGTCTAGCCTGATTGTCATATCCTACATGTATCCTGTACTTTAAATAAAATAGATGTACTCATTTACTGTATGCGCAACTGCTTACAGTCAACAAACCCAACCCTGCTTTCCTCTTTATTTCTTCAAAGTCGCGACAGCATTTTCATTTTCCCCTCCTCAAACACATTGAATATGACAGATGTACCTACTTGGGGTCGTGGGGGGAAAACCAACCGTACCGATGTAGCCAATATTGATTTTTAATGGAGAAACTGATGTCATAATTGACGTCACCAGTATTTGTTATATTTACGTCATCAGTGAAAAAAACCACGATAAATGGTACATGTATAGACGGTTCATTAGCCTGGTAGATCTATACTAGTGCAACTGTATTTCAACGTCATGTGTAACGCGGTGGGCATGAGCTTTAAGTGGTTAGGTTAGACCATGGTTGCAAGCGAAAAAACGATATAGTTCGAGGGGCGTAGCCCCCGAGAACTATGTCGTTTTTTCGCGCGCAACCATGGTCTAACCTATTTAGCACTGGCTTGTGCTCGAGGAAAACAAGAAGACCCTTCGTTTCTACTTTTTGTTTTAGACGAAAAAGTCATTTTATTTGTGATACTTTACTTAAAATGAAAGGTTATTTCAATGTGCAGTTTGAGACATTAAGCATGCTTTAACACCAACATAAATAACGCTTATTGAAGCTCTATATGTAAGCACAATTCATTATTAATTGCCTTTAAAGTTTAGGTCTCACTGTACATATTATGACGTCATCAAGCGAATGCAGTTCCCCTCCGATCTATGGTTGTGACGTCAAATTGCCTTGAGATGACGGAAGCGTAGAATAAGTGAACAGTGTGTTAGTTATTTCATGGTTTTGTAAAATAAACGATATATTCACAGGTTTTTTAGGCCTCTGATTGGCCGAGAGCTCCAAGCCATGTGCTATACTTATTGAGGATGATTTATCAAAACGCAAAAAGGAGATTTCAAAATAAAATCTACATGTACAATTGTTAAGGATAACACAGCGCAGAGTATAATATAGAAGTATTTTAACCCTGATCAAATTATTTGGGAGATTTTTACCCCTTCACCGCTGTTTTGTCGTCTGCTTCAGAATTGTTTTCTGCAAGACACGTTTCAAAGTTAGACGTAAGGTTGTATGACTTACATGTAATGAATATCGATAAGAGTGTCAAACAGTTTGGGCCCTGATCAGACGCCGAGTTGCGTCAGGACCCAAATCAGGACCCAAACTGTTTTGCAAACGCTCTTTAACTCTTTCCTCCCTAAATCTTCAAATGGAAAATCCCAGTTTCCATTTTAGTCTAGTCCATTTCTGACTTTTAAGGGTTGTTTTTGTCAATGTTTGGCATTATAACAAACAGTGAAGACCCTGATCAGAGGGCTCCTTTCGGAGCCCTCTGATCAGGGTCTTCACTGTTTGCATAGGACAAGTGTACTGTTCACATGTACACTGTTTGAAAAGCACGCCTATATGCGGGACTAGGGTTCAAAGAGTTAAGGCGTCATTGAGAGTGAAAGTATACACTCGATACCTAACCTTTCACCGCCTTGTCCAGAGTACACGGCCATTGGCAAACAGTTTGGATCCTGATTAGACGCCGATTAACTCGGCGTCTGGTCAGAATCCAAACTGTTTGCCACTCATACATGTATATATACCTTTTTTTAGTCATATTGTCTTAACTATTAAGTTCAGAAATAAAAGTAGAGGACATATTTAATCCCAGACACCATCCTGGAAGTGAAGGGGTTAACCCTTATCATGCTGAGTCAGGGCTGCCATTTCGCACGATTTTTCCAAAATCTTCGGACATGTAGATGGTACATGTACATGTAGCTTAAAAAGGCTGAGAGTAAAGCAAAATGCGCCTTATGGCACATTCCGCTTCACTTTCAGCCTGTTAAAAGTAATCACGCTTATAAAATAGAAAATTTGGAAATCTTCGGATTTTTTCAGATCAATTTATGGCAGCCCTGGTAAATGCAACATGCCTAATATTTGCAAAACAGTTCAGATCCAGATCAGAAGCAGCTCTACTTGCCACTCATTTCAATATGTCCTCAAGTTTAAAAAGGTAAAACTCTATCAATATATTTGTTCGCAAACTATATATTTTAAGCGGACGTCGTCTGTCTGATTACTGATCAGGATGACCTACTTGTTGTTAGTATACATGAATTAATGTTAATATATACATGTACTATCAGGTCACTTTATACCGATAAACATGTCCAGCATAATATTTCACTTACTGTCAAACTAATTAACCCCTTTGTTGCCATGACGTCAAATACAAATAAACAATTGTCGTCTGCTTTTATGTCTCAAAACAAAATGTTACTTTGTGTGTGAGAGTGAGAACGAGAGGAAGAGTGAGAGTGAGAGATAGAAAGATGGGGAGAGAGAGATGAGAGGGAGAGAGGGAGAGAGAGATGGAGAAATAGGGGGGAGTGAGAGATGAAGAGAGAGAGGAGATGGATAGATGGGTAGAGAGAGAGAGAGTGAGAGAGAGAGTGGAGAGGAAGGGATGGAGAGATACATACATAGAGTGAGGGATAAAGATGCATGTACAGAGAGGCAGAGAGAGAGACAGGTAGACCAATATATAGAGAGAGAGGCAGAGAGAAAGAGAGACAGAGATGCACAGAGAGAAAGATAGAGAGACATAGAGTGAGAGAGAGGGAGGGAGGAAGAGAGAAAGGGAGAGCGAGAGAAAGAGAGGTAGAGAGAAAGAGAGAGATGGAGATAGAGAGAGAGAGAGAGAGAAAAAAAAGAGAGATTTTATTGAGTGTTCGTTTTTACACAAATTTGATTGTTACATGTATCAGACTCCCGATTTAACAGGACATTAATTACTGCTAAACATGAGAACATGCATGGAGAGCAGCGCTTTAAAACGGTTGACTGCACTTTATGAAGCCATTTCATCTTAGCGTATACATGTGTAACCCTCAAACTAACTCTTCCATTATGGTAGAGAAGAGGTTTTCATTTCCCGTTTAAACACAAACGAAACGCAAACGCATTGCAATAAAATGTTGAGTATAGTGGAGAATCTGTTATTCTTTCCCAATAAACGCAAACGTACGCAAACGCAAAGCACTAAAACATAGAAAAGAACAACTTTTGGACAATTCTGATAATTCTTGTTTATCTTGGTGGCAAACAGTTTGGAGCCTGATCAGACGCCGGGTTACCCGGCGTCTGATCTGGCTCCAAACTGTTTGCATTGCAAATAATTGTTTTAGCGTAAACGCGTTTATTGGGAAAGAATAACAGATTATCCACTGTACATGTATGACAACTTTTTGAAAAACAGTAAAACGTCTGTATATCGACCACTATGCAGTCAAAAGAAGGCTAATTGACTGCATAAACGACAGGTGATCTTAAGGAGCTTTCTATTTAATTGTCACTTTGCTTTAAGCAGTCACTTGTCTTAAAAACCTAATAATTCACAAATACAAATGGCCGTTTTATAGAGGTTGTACTGTATCTAACGTGAGTGGCAAACAACTTTAAAAATACTGTATCGCTAACAGAACCTGTCAGTTTCCACACCTTATTAACCCCATTTATACCCAGTGGATTCTTCCATGTTTATATAGTGGATTATTAATCCATGTTTTTATCAAAGGGATGCCTGGTCAAAATTTTCATTTTGTATTATACTGAAATTCCTATCAGCAAACAGTGTAGACTCTGACCAGACGCCGCATAATGCGGCGTCTGATCAGAGTCTACACTGTTTGCCTATGTCCCATATATGGGATCGTGGGCACAAATGGGTTAATTTGCGTTTGAGTTAAGTCTCGTTTCGTTATTTCTAACTACAGCGCTCCCTCCCTACAACGTCCCTCCATACAACGACTCCCTACCTACAACGACCCTTGCCGCAGTTCCCTTAACAGGACAACTATGTCCACCCTATTCACGACTGCAATGTCGTCTGCTTAAAGTTATCGCCTGCTGTTTTACTCAAAGTTACACAATGGATATTTTGAAAGAAACCCTTAATGACGAGTGACAAACAGCTTGAATCCAGATCAGACGCCGCGTAACGCGGCGTCTGATCTGGATTCAAACTGTAAAGCAAATGCCCCTCCCTACAACAACTCCATCCAAACAACGCACACAATTTTGTCTCCCGTTGGGTGTCGTTGAAGAGAGGGGCCGCTGTACATTGTATAGGTGCCAAAAGACGCCTTTACACAAACAGTTCGGATCCTGATCAGACGCCGCGCAAGAAATCAAAGATTGACAATCGTATTGACATTTCCTCAGTCAATACATGTATGCCTGTTCTGGAATCTAACCTAGTAAAAGTTTGCAGATAACATTTTCAAAGCAGACGGTGGTCAATAGTTAAAGCAGACGATAAAGTTCGGCAGTGAAATAGTTAAATAGCTACTACAACGTGTTCCCCATTATACATCACAACCATAACAATGTAAGAATGCTCACAGGTGGATGTTGGCGACTTTATCATACATCTTAGTTACTACCTCTATAACCATTTCACTGCCAAATGTTTCGTGAGATGTTTACACTTGCACCGTTTCATAGTCGTCTGCATCAATTTTGTTGTCTGCAATATCGTTTCAAAGTTAAAAAATAAGGCAGTATTACTGAAGAAATTTCAAAACGAGTGTAAAACATTTTTGATCCTGATCAGACGTCGCGTTACGCGGCGTCTGATCAGGGTTCAAACTGTTTGCAAACGCGGTTTTAAGCGTCAATGAGAGTGAAAGGGTTAATAATTGTTAGTGATTGTAATGTCACGTTGACCAATTCACTGCCTTACCGCGTGTAGAATGGTTATTCATTTCCAAACAGCCTGGATCCTGACCAGTCGCTGCGTTACATGTGACCACTTAAAGCATTCTGCTTTACTTTCAGTCTGCTTTAAGTTACAACTTCAAGAAAAGAGAAAACCAGAATCCAAACTTATTTCAAACTCGTGTTGATTTTTCTTCAATTACAATGACATAAAAATTAGACAATAATTGCAGACGACAAAATTAGTTGATAGCAGACGATACGTTTTTATATACATATGTAGTATGATATTGGCGAATATGATGTACCTCACATCTGTCGCTTTGATGTATAACATATCATGTACACATTGTCATACAACAGATAAGATTAACGCTTATCACGAATATGTATCATCTACATGTACCTAACAACAGATGTATGCATGTTTTGACTTACGATATAGCAATACGAATGACATACAGTTTGGATCCAGACCATACAACGAATGGACTCGGTGTCAGATATGGATACAAATTGTTTGCAATTGTTGTATAAATTAATGCGTGATAAGGGTTTATACTTGTTTTAGTTTATGTTTACACGGCAGCCGACTGTTAAAGAGATGCACATAGTGCTTAACCTGCACAGTGCAATTCTAAACAAGGACAGTTTTCGGTGTAAACGATAAAGGAATAGAATGTAGAAAATGATAGGTACTTGTTGAAAACGCCAACGAAATATCAAATCTGAATAGCAAAAAGTTAGACCAGACGTCGATTTACTCCAGTATAGGAGCGTCAGCTATACGTCTGTCCTGTATTTTGTTTACAGATTCTCTCCCTACAACGACCCTTACAACAACGACGCCCACATTACAACGACCCTTGTCGCTGTTCCCTAAACAGGACACTTATGTACAACATTTTCACGACTGCAATGTCGTCTGCTTAAAATTGTCGTCTGCTGTTTTTCTCAAAATTACACAATGAACATTACGTTACGCGGCGTCTGGTCTGGATTCAAGCTGTTTGCAATTTTCCCTCCATATATCGACTCCTTCCGAAAAACGCAGGGAGCACTGTACTTTACGTACAACGAGAAGGACGTTATTCTGCATTAACCCAAACCACTCCCCAACTAGAGAAATTAGTTTCAGTTTGAACAGCCATGTATACATTGTATATATCATAAGATGTTTTTTCTATATTCTAGCATATGGTAGCACATTCAGGTGCATTCTGCTTTACTTGCAACCTGTTTAAAGTTGTTTTCAATCTTCAAAACAAAAACCGGCCTATGGGTTAAAGGGATAATAAACGCGTTTATCCTAAAAACGTTAAGTAAATTGCAAACTGTTTTGAGCCAGATCAGACTCTAAGTAACTCGGAATCTGGCCAGTCTCCAAACTACTTGCCGCCAAAATCAAAACAAATCGTATTTATCTCCATAAACTGTCATATTTCTCAATTATATTGCACTGCTTTTGTGTTTAACCCTTTCCCTTATAGAAGCGACTTTTAGCGCATTCATTTTATTCATCCGCAAAAGAAAATAGTTCCATTTTATACTGTCATGAATATGTACCATAATAATTTTTTTCTATATCCTAGCAGATAGTAACTTAAAGCAGGCTGAAAGTAAAGCAGAATGCGCCATATGGCGCATTCTGCTTTACTTTTAGCCTGCTTTAATAGGTCACATATATTAAATACTAGAAACAGGCTATGGGTTAAAGGGTTAATCGCTATCACGATCGTCATCGATATCTTTTTTTTTAACACTTTATTTTCTCCGTAATAGGTGTTGGCAGGTCAGAGAGCCATCCTGTTCAACACCGTACAGTATTCGATTTCACATATTCAATACATAATGTAAATACTAGGTACAATATTGACAAGGTTGTATTGGCTATGATTAATTATGAAGTAATAAAGTGTTGCGTTTTTGGATTTTTTAAGAAAAACAAGAGGGCCAGAATGGCCCTTGATCGCTCACCTGACAATGGTGACACTAAGATGGGTCACGTGATTTCAGAAAAGAAGATTTGTAAAAGGTGACCCCCAGGGCGGGGCCAATTTTGACCCCAGTGGCAAAATTTGAACAACTAAGATAGAGGACCTGTAAACGATGATATGTGCAAAATATCTAAACTCAGTGTACTATGGTTTCAGACAAGAAGATTTTTGAAGTTTTCATTGAAAAAATCTATTTTTAGCTCCGGTGACCCAGATATGCAACAGACCAGAACCGATTCATCCATATATGTGAAGGACCTCTAAAAGTTACATCATGCCAAATATCAAAGCTCTGGTCATATTGGTTCCAGAGAAAAAGATGTTTGAACATTTCACTATATAACTCTATGTAAAACTGTGATCCCCGGGGCGGGGCCAATTTTGACCCCAGTGACAAAATTTGAACAACTTTGATAGAGGATCTGTTGACGATGCTGTGTGCAAAATATCTAAGCTCAGTGTACTATGGTTTCAGACAAGAATATTTTTTAAGTTCTCATGGGAAAAAATCTATTTTTAGCTTCGGTGACCCAGATATGCAACGGACCGGAACCAATTCAACAATATAAGTCAAATACCTCTAGAAGTAATACCATGCTAAATATCAAAGCTCTGGACATATTGGTTTCAGAGAAAAAGATGTTTGAACATTTCACTATATAACTCTATGTAAAACGTTGACCCCCGGGGCGGGGCCAATTTTCACCCCAGGGGCAAAATTTGAACAACTTAAATAGAGGACCTATAGGTAATGACATGTGCCAAATATCTAAGCTCTGGCTCTTGTGGTTTGTGACAAGAAGATTTTTTAAGATTTCCTTATCTTTTCACTTTGGTTGCCATAGCAACCAGAGTTCTGCATGGTTTCAAATTCTTTGAACAACTTTGAAAGAGCTTGATCCAAGGAACATTCCTGTGAAGTTTGGTTGCAATCAAGCAAGTGGTTTTGGAGAAGAAGATGTTTGAAGAAATTGTTGACGCACGACGCACAACGAACAACGCACAACGCACGACGACGGACGCCGGACATTGACTGACCACAAAAGCTCACCTTGAGCACTTTGTGCTCAGGTGAGCTAAAAAGGAAAGGGATAAAAGAAAAAAGGATAAGTGACATGCCTCGAGAATGTTCTTGAAAAATTTGTCTAACTAACCCTTCTCATGCCCTATCTAATTTTCGTATAGCTCCGTCTACACTTACTATTTGTCACGTGGATTATAATATTGGTTAATGGCGTATTGCTCCAGATAAAAGCGAATAATAATTATAAGCAGACCTTATTTGACAACAGTGTTGACCCCATCAGGTAGCACCACAAGGAATTATCTGATCAGGGTCCCCACTGCTTTCAAAAAGTGTCATTTGCCTATAGGTATAAGAAGGGTTAAGCGTCTATAGATGCGATTGTATTTAAGTAATTGCCGTGTATACTCCTCTAACTATTTCCCACTTATTTTCAAAATTTTCTATGCTCATTTTATTTTCTGAACTCAGCTTATTTGCTTCTATGTTGCGTTCCAAATGTTTTTCAAAATAATTTAAGTTAATAGCGTTAATGAAATTTCTTGTATTATATATGTATTGCTTTACATATAGATTAAGTAGATTTATCTTCTCACATTTTTCACCAAAACTCATAGACGTTTCCGTGAACTGAATGTTAACATTAATTGTGTTAAGTAATGTTTTGACTTGTTTTAAAAAAGATTTGTGTTTTATCACAGTGGAAGAATAAATGCGAAAGTGTTTCGGGGTGCATGTTACATAGTGGACAAATATCATTGTCTCGTAACTTGAGTGTTGCGAGATATTTGTTCACCGGTAAGAGTCGATGCAATATACATGTACGTACCTGTAGCCACTGTAAGTTACTATCTTGTGTTGTATTAAATGGTATACTGTAGAATAATTTCCACTGTGTTTGTGTAAATTCGTATAATGAGTTCCATTTTGCTTTACTTGTAGGTTCAGCGTTATTAACATTTAAAATATCGTAAAAACTCTACTACCGGACTTAGTTTTTAAAACTCGATCATACAGATGTGGTACGAAAGGAAGTTGTAGCTCGTTGTCTGATTCGTTACAACAGAATGTATTTAAATATGTTGATACTAATTTAGTTACTCCTATAAAGTGAAGGCAATTAACTTTTATCTTGTAAATTGATTCAAATTCTTCTAAAGTCATTACCTTTTTATTTATGTATAAGTCATTTACAAATTTTATTCCCTTTTCATACCATGACTTTAGAAAGATGCTTTTGTCTCCAAGTTGTATATTAGAATTATAAAAAAGTGGGCATTTAAGACATTCTTCTTTATTATTTACTGGTAATGCCTTTATTATATAGGAGGTATAGGATTTCAAAACATCTTTCCAAAATTTATTATTTTTTTTTGGCATAGTTTTTTCTGGATAGTGATGTCCGCTGTTTATAAGTTTATCAATATTTAAAAAATGTTTTGTTAAAGATGTCCACGTTGCGTCTGTATTATATAGTCGTCTAATCCATGTACATTTTAATCCTTTAATAAAGTTACATGTATTTATCATTCGCAAGTCTCCCTCCGAATAATCTTTTATAATAACACTATTTTTAATTTTTGCTGGGCCATCGTCATCGATAGTTGATAATACTGTCACGATAGACTATATGGTTAGTTGTATTCTCTATTTCAATTTTGTCACGATAGTTTATTCCACAACATTTGCCTATATTTATTTCAATCGAGCGTTCGTAAAATAGGATTTATCGTAGGGTGGGCACAGGAGTAGCCGTTGTAACCGGACTATTTTCACATCGTTGTATACATGTATCAGTTTCACATCATTGTAAATCATACTGATATATCACGAACAATTTGTTCTTTGTTTATAGAGACGAATTCACGTGTCATGTTATAATAATACTACATGTATTATGAAGCGTAAGACATGCTTTCTCTATCCTAGCAGATAGTCGCTTAAAGCAGGCTGAAAGCAAAGCAGAATATGCATTAAGGCGCATTCTGCTTTACCGTCAACCTGCCTCAAGCAACGACCTGTTATCAGTTTGGAAAACTATCTATAGAAGAAAAAAGAGACTTAAACACATACTTGAACAAAATCAAACACGCCATATCAAATGGGGCTCTACCGAGATATACAGAGTAATTCCCCTTGCGGGTTATGTCCCTTGCACGCTCATTTTGTAAAGATCAATCTTCCATGAGGCCTCTAACATAATATACAAGTACACAAAACAAAAGACATTTCATACAGAACAAATAATTAGTTCGGTAGACTGGTATGACAGATTCAGTATACATTATATAAACTAATAAGCTCTACCTATCTCTCTTTCTCTATCTACATGTATCTCTCTCGCAAGCAAGCGAACAAGTCAGCTTTGGCAGTAATATGGCGACCTCGAAATAGTTCAATTTCAGACAGTTGTAAAATTGTCTCATTAATCATATAATCATACATTGTATATTTAACCCATTACCCCATAGCCTGTTTATAATTTTGAAAATAGGTGATTACTTAAAGCAGGTTGAAAGTAAAGCAGAATGCGCTATATGGCACATTCTGCTTTACTTTCAACCTGCTTTAAGATTTTACCAGCTAGAATAAGGAAAGTATTAAATATGACACATATTCATTACGGTTTATGTTGGAACTATTTTCTTCAGCGAATGAATAAAACGCATGTGCTAAAAGTCGCTTCTATAAGGGAAAGGGTTAATAAGTCTGTGCATAATGATATGAACAGCGCATGTAGTTTTATTACATTCAATTTCTAAAATAAATCAATACAAGCTGGTGTTGCATGCAATATATAATGTACCTAAACAATATGAATTGTAATAAAACAATTTTAACTGCACCCCTATTGAAAACCAACGCTTGATTCAGTCAGTGAATTATATCATGTCGCTGATTTAGTTCATAGAGAAATGCTACAACATTCGCTCTTCGTCCGTAATGGTTATTAGATGAAACATCTCTCTCTCTCTCTCTCTCTCTCTCTCTCTCTCGTCCTCGTTCCTCTCTATCTCTCTTTTTCTTTTTGTCTGTCCGTTTGTCTCATTTTATATTTCTTACTCCGCCTTTGTCTCTATATATATTTGTTTTGATGTCTGTCTGTCTGTCTGTCTATCTCTCGCCCTCGCTCTCTTTTTTTCTTTCTTTCTCTCCCTCTCTCTTTAATTTTCTCTGACTTGCCATTGTCTCTGTATCTCTCTCTCTTTTTTCTCTCTCTATCTCCTATCTCACTATCTGGCCTTCTATATGTGTCATTTCTGTCTCTCTGTCTCTCTCTGTTTCTCTGGCTGTCAAACTCTCTTTACTACTTTACATTGTTGAAAGTGATAAAGGTTCAACAGTTCGATAGAAGTTCAAACTATCGCCATTAGTATCGATAGTTTAATTTTGCAATCGATAATCGAATATCGCGAGTTCAGCTACATGTATAAGGGTTTCCTAAAGAAAGGAAAAGGTGCTTGTCTATGTAGCACGGAACGCCAATACAGTGTATAGTTAAAACGTTATTCTTTCCCGTTTAAACGCAAACGAAAATGCAAAACACTAAAACGTAGAAAATGTCAATGTTTAGATATTTCTTAGAATTCATTTTTATCTGAGTGGCAAACAGCTTGGAACCTGATAAGACGCCGGGTTACTTTGCAGTGAAAATAAACGTTTTAGCGTAAATGCGTTTATTGGGAAAGAATAATGTTCACATTCTCCACTGTACAAACGCAACGTCTCATCAGGGTCTACACTGTTTGCCAGTGTCTGATTTAATTGACACTTAGCTTAACCCATTACTCCATAAACAAGTCTTTTTTACATCTTTAGTTTATTGCCCTACTGAGGAAAATAGTTCCAATTCATACAGTTATGAATATTTATCATAAGATATAATTATATTTTATATTCTAGAAGATGGTAGCTTAAAGCAGGCTGAAAGCAAAGAAGAATGTGCCTTAACTCATTGAGCCCTAGTGACGCATATATGCGACCTTTACCATGTGTGCATGTGTAGAATACACTTGTCCTATGCAAACAGTGAAGTCCCTGATCAGAAGGCTCCTGCAGGAGCCCGCTGATCAGGGACTTCACTGTTTGGCATTTTGAAATTTAAAACAAAAACCAACCCTTAATAGTATAAATGAACAAGCCTTTATTGTAAACTGGAATTGTCCACCGAAAGTTTCAGGGGATAATGAGTTAAGGCACATTCTGCTTTACTTTCAACCTGCTTTAAGTGGTCATCTATTTTCAAAACTTAAATCAGGCTATGGGGTAATGGGTTAAATCGGAAAACAAAATTGAGCCAAACGCAAGGAAATAAAAGGTCAAAATGACAGTTTCCTAAAAATGTTAGCGATGCTTTTTTAATTATTAAAAAAAAAAAATAGTTTGGAGCCTGACGAGGCACCCATCTGTTTGAAATGAGCTCTTTGTTTTTAGTACAAAAGTGTTTTTGTGAAATATTACGGCATCCCCGCTATACATGTCTGTTTAAGATACATTCCCGCGCAAATAAAATATCGGATTACATGTACAGTGGGGAAAACGTTATTCTTTCCCAATAAACGCTAAAACTATTTTTTCCCTTGCAAACAGTTTGGAGCCAGATCAGACGCCGGGTAACCCGGCGTCTGATCAGGCTCCAAACTGTTTGCCACCAAGATAAACATGAATTATCAGAATTGTCCAAAAGTTGTTCTTTTCTACGTTTTAGTGCTTTGCGTTTGCGTACGTTTGCGTTTAAACGGGAAAGAATAACAGATTCTCCACTGTATAAGAAAATGGCAAATTCAGTGGCTCCGTCTATTCATTTTTCACTTTTTAAGGATTTTCCGTGGGATTTGATCCCCGGTCCCCTCTTTGGGTCAGCTCACGGAATTGTAGTAATAAGACACTGGTAAAGGTGAAATTTGATTACAGTTGATGCTTGGTCTACTCCCTATATGACACCTTTCAAACCTTCCCCTACTGTAATTTGTTTTCTGTTTAACCCTTTCAACGTTACAGTGGAGAATCTGTTATTCTTTCCCAATAAACGCGTTTACGCTAAAACTATTATTTGCAGTGCAAACAGTTTGGAGCCAGATCAGACGCCGGGTAACCCGGCGTCTGATCAGGCTCCAAACTGTTTGCCACCGAGATAAACAAGAATTATTAGAATTGTCCAAACGTTGTACTTTTCTACGTTTTAGTGCTTTGCGTTTGCGTACGTTTGCGTTTAAACGGGAAAGAATAACAGATTCTCCACTGTACTTATGTCTGCTTTGACTCCTTTGTTGTCATTTTATACATGTAGTATGCTCTTTATCTCTTTCAACACCATGGACCTGTTTAAAATATACTCAATACATTTGCAAACAGTGTAGACCCAGATCAGAGGACTCCAAAAAGGAACCCTCTAATCAGGGTATACACTGTTTTCTATTTTAGATCAGTATTTATTAAACTGCCCATAATGTCAAGTAGACTGGTTCATATTTAAGTAAATAAAACGATTAACAAGGGAACCTTATACATGTAACCCAAAATAGTTAAGTAGTTTTGAAAGAGTAAATAAAAAGTTGTCTTAATTTGAAAACGTCAACATTTTCATTTATTTTGAGGGACAAACAGTTTGGAGCCTGTTCAGACGCCGAGTTACTCGTCGTATTGTAGTCTATAAAAGTGTGTTGTGTTAGCCAACACTCGTTTATTGTGAAAGAATAATTGTCTTCTCCTTTATTCTCAGTTAAAACATCCATTATGTAACTTTGAGGAAAACAGCAGATGACATCGCAGCAGTAAAAGCGTAAGACATAATTGTCCCGTTTAGGGAACTGCGGCAAGGGTCGTTGTAAGGAGGGAGGCATTGTAAGGAGGGTCGTTGTAGAGAGGTTACACTGTACATGTATATTTTAATCACTTTTGTATGTGGTAACACTGATGCATTTCAGTTGATTAGTACATGTACACTTTTGCGTGTGTGATTCCGATGAGTAAAATATTCGTTCGTACCCTTGAAATTTACATAAACATTGGAGCGCAATGAATTATTTTTGGAGTGTATTTAAGAACGTTAGGTGTCTTATTATAAGGATTGTTTGCATGCTAAGAGGACGCTGGATTCCGATACATTACCTAAACACGCTTCTGTGCCACAAAACAGGTAACCTATATTACATGTACTACACAAGGGATAGTGATACATCATTAACAGACAGATGCATCCCGGAGGACCCCCTCTATGTACATTCACTGAGTTATCCCGACTACAATAATCAGTTTCAAACAGTTTGGTTCCTGATCAGAGGCCGCGTAACGCTTTGCACTCATTCTAACATTTCTTAAGTCAAAACACCTAAAATTTAAGTTTGAGAAATTAAAACCGACGACAATCGTTAAAAGTTAGTGACGTCATGGCAGTTAAGGGCTTAATACAAGATTGTCTATGAAGTCTATTTCCTATATCAAACCAACTACAGTGGAGATGACGTCATTCTTTCCCATTTAACCAATTTGTGCCCAGTGGATTCTTCCATGCTTATATATTGGATTAGTCCCTTTTTTATCAAAGGGATGCCTGGTCAAAATTTTCCTTTTTCATTTTGTTTTATATTGATAATCCTATGAGCAAACAGTGAAGACTCTGATCAGACGCCGCACAATGCGGCGTCTAATCAGAGTCTACACTGTTTGCCTATGTCCCATATATGGGATCGTGGGCACAAATGGGTAAAACGCAAACGAAAGGCAAACGAAATGCAGTAAAATGGAGAAAATGACAAGGTTTTGAAAATTTTGAAAAACGTTTTGACGAATTATTTTAATTAAGAGTGACAAACAATTTGGAGCCTGATCAGACACCGGGTTACCCGGTGTCTGATCTGCTCAAAACTGTGTTGCCCAGCGTCTGATCTGGCTCAAAACTGTTTGCAATGGAACTAATAGTTTTGGCGTAAACGCGTAAATGGGGAAATAATAACGTCCCATCGTCTAAAAACAAACCACAGGGTAGATAACATTGCTATTGCATGTGATGTGGATTTCCCATATATAGGACTGGTGGCATACTGTCAGTTACATATAGTGATGAAAACGTCATTCTTTCTCGTTTAAACGCAAACGAAGCGCAATCGCGACGCATTACAATGTTGTAAATGACATTTTGATAATTCTTGCTATTCAATTTAATCTGAGTGGCAAACAGTTTGGAACCTGATCTGACGCCAAATTACCCGGTGTCTGATCTGGCTGCAAACTGTTTGCATTGGAAATAAAAGTTTTAGCGTAAACGCGTTTATTGTGGAAGAATAAAGTGTTCTCCACTGTGTGTAAACGCATAGGGCCATTAGGATGATTAACTTTTTCTGCTATATATACAATGTACATGTAGCTCCCGCGAGGCGCCCCTTAGAATACACAAACCACATGTACATAGCCATAGTGGGGCAACTATAAGATATAGATCAACATAGGGGGTGAGGACGTTATTCTTTCCCATTTAGCGCCTTTTGGTACAGTGGAGAATCTGTTATTCTTTCCCGTTTAAACGCAAACGTACGCAAACGCAAAGCACTAAAACGTAGAAAAGAACAACTTTTGGACAATTCTGATAATTCTTGTTTATCTTGGTGGTAAACAGTTTGGAGCCTGATCAGACGCCGGGTTACCCGGCGTCTGATCTGGCTCCAAACTGTTTGCACTGCAAATAACAGTTTTAGCGTAAACGCGTTTATTGGGAAAGAATAACAGATTCTCCACTGTAATAGATCTAGATCTACGTGTCAAGTACCTGTGTATAGGGCCATCTTCACCCTTAACCCATTACCCCATACATTTGTAGCCTGTTTCTAGTTTTGAAGACATATGACCACTGCAGTGGAGAAAACGTTATTCTTTCCCGTTTAAACGCAAACGTACGCAAACGCAAAGCACTAAAACGTAGAAAAGTACAACTTTTGGACAATTCTGATAATTTATGTTTATCTTGGTGGCAAACAGTTTGGAGCCTGATCAGACGCCGGGTTACCCGGCGTCTGATCTGGCTCCAAACTGTTTGTATTGTAAATAATAGTTTTAGCGTAAACGCGTTTATTGGGAAAGAATAACAGATTCTCCACTGTAAGAGCAGGTTGTTTTACTTTCAGCAAGCTTTAAGCTAGTATCTGCTAGGGTAGAGAAAATATTTCTTATTGAACATAATTCATTGCTGTATAAATTGGAAATACATGTATTTTCTTCAGAGGAGGAATTAATTAAATGTGCTATAAAAGGCGTTTCAACGGGGTAGAGGGTTACTTCGAGTAGATTTCTATTCGGATGACTAGTCAAAGCAAAAACAAATGTGGAGATATAAAGGGAAAATGTGTTTAAATATTTAAGTTTGTTGCCTCTAATCTGTAACCCTGCTCTAAATAATTAATAGCAATTCTCTGTAACCATCAACCACATTGCGGCACGCATAGTCACCGATTTGCATGAAACTTACACCATTTGCACCTCTCTACATGAAATGAAAAAAAATACTCCGAAAATTTATTTCCCATATCCGGTTGTCATGGTAACGTGAAAACAAGATTTTCGCCAAAAAACAGTGTTTTTGGTAAGCAAAATATGACAAACTCATATACTTTTTCACAGAGAACTGTACATATTTGATTTAAAATGACATTTGTATGTTAGACTATGACACTTTGCCAATAAAATAGCATCGTAGGATTCAACTCAACATTACACCCAATTGGTAGGCACGTGCGATCTTTAGGGGCCAATATACTGAAAGTGAGAAATCATGATTTTGTCATACTTTAAGGACTGGTAGAATATTTACGCATCCATGCTGAACTTGAATACGATCACTAATAACAAGTACCAAATGTGTTGTTTACGGTTTCGGAAAAACACCTTTGGGATTCAGGTTGCTAAGGGGGTAACCATGGCAACGAAACTATCAACTTTTTAATGTTGTAATTTCCTATGTAACTGAGCAGGATTGCTTAAAAGGTACCAATATCACTCTGAAATTGCTATAACCATATATTTTAGTGTTATAAAATGAAAGTATAAGACAACACATGCAGATATTAGTTGGTAACTATGGTAACCCCTGCCAAAAGAACGTAATTTACTGAAAATGTATGCCAAATTCAAGACTTTTGGAACGCAAAATACAGCAAACTATCAAAACTATTACACACTTTCTTAAATTAGTTTCATTATCAGGTTTGCAAGCTAGCACTGTCTTATAAACATTCACTGTTAAGATGAAAACGGAATTTGGTTGCCTTAGTAACCGTTCAAGGCAGTTTCTAAATAAGAGCTTATATCGAAAATGTGAGTCAAACTAGAGGTTTTTTTTAAGGAAAAGTACAGCAACATATCAGAACCATGGTACCATAGTTTCATCATCAAACTTGATAGTTAGCAGTGTCGTATAAATTTCACTTTAAACATGAAATTAACAATTGGTAACCATAGCAACCACTCACAATGTATGCTAAATAACAGCAGTGTATCGAAAATATGTGTCAATTCCAGGTAATTTTAAGATAAAGTACGGCAACCAATCAGAACAATGGTTCTTTGGTGTCATTATCAGATATGCAAGTTAACATTGTCATATAACATTCACCTTTGACATAAAAAGAAAAATTGGTTACCTTAGCAACACCTCACAACATTATGCTTTATAAGAGCATCATATTGAAATAATGAGGCAAATTCAAGTTTTTGTAAATTTAATATAACGTAACCTACCAGTACTATTGTACTTTATGTTCATTATCAGATTTACAAGATAATATTGTCATATAAATATTCACTTTTAATACGAAAAGAACAGTTGGTTACCCTAGCAACCACTCAGAAAACATTGAAAGAAAAACAATAATTTTGAAAATATTGTCATTTTTTTGCGTTCTTGAAGGAAAGGTACAAGAATATATCAGAACATTTGTAATTCAGTTTCTTTATAAGGTTTGCACGTTGCTATTGTCATATAACCACTCACTTTTTGCACGAAAACACCATATTATTACCTTAGTAACCACTCACAATTTATGTTATATAAGAGCATAATATGGAATATGTGAATCAATTTCGAGTTTTTAAAGGCAATGTACAGCAACTTATTACAACCATTGTACTTTAAGTTCATCACCTGGTTTTGCATTTGCAATTCAATATTTTCATACAAACATTATCTTTATGCATGAAAATAACACTGGATTACCTTAGCAACCACTCACAATTTATAGTAAAGAAGAGCATGATATTGTGTCAAACTAGAGCTTTTTATGTAAAGTACAGCAACCTATTACAACCATTGTACTTGAAGCTCATTATCAGGTTTGCAAGAAAACATTGTCATACAATCATTCTCTTTTAGCATTAAATTAACATTTGGTTACCATAGCAACCACTCACAAAATATGCTAAATAAAATCATTTTATTGAATATATGTGTCAACATTGAGATTTTAGGCAAAGAACAGCAGTGTATCACAACTATTGTACAGGAAGTTCATCAGGTTTGCAACTAACAATAAGCAGGAATCTAATATATGGTTACCTTAGCAACCATTCGCAATATATGCAAATAAGACCAATTTATAGAAAATATGTGTCAAATTCAAGCTTTTTAAGGCAGGGTATATCAGCTTATTAGAATCATAGTACTTTGTTTTCAATATCAGGTTTGCAAGGTGACAATTTCATACTAATATTCACTTTTAACATGAGATAACATTTGGTTTCCATAGCGACCACTCACAATATATGCCAAATAAGAGCAGTTAACGGAAAATGTTATGGTACTGTACTTAGTTGATACTCCACCCCATTCAACATAAATTGTGAGTGGGTTAAGGTATCAAATGTAATTTTAATTCTAAATGTGAAGTTTTCCATTACAATGTTAACTTGCAAACCAGATAATAAATTTCAGGTGCAAAGGTTGTTATGTGTTGCAGTACTTTTGCCTAAAATCTCAAATTTGACACATGCACGTGGTTGTTAAGGTAACCAAATGTTATTTAAGTGTTAGAATTGAACAACTATATGACATTGTTAACTTGCAGCAATAATTGCACTCCTTCGAGAACGTATAGATAATTATATACATTGTGTGCCAATATAATTCAGATCCATTCAAAACTGTAGTTGCAAGAGTGTAAACACTGTTAGATATGACATTTTTAACACATCAAAGGCAGATAACTCTTGAATAATTAGTCCGATTTCAATCATTTTCAAACTCATCCAATACCTTATAATCATATACAATCTGAGCAAATTTGAGAGAGACTGGATAAAAAGTGTGGTCTCTAGAGTGTAAACACTGTCAGATTTGGTATTTTCAATACATCAAGGGCAGATAACTCAAATAACCTACAACTAAATAGGTTGTTTCCAAGCTCAGGATTTGACATATTGAAAATATGTCAAATAACCTAATTATTTGATTTCAGCAAAAATTTAACTCATTTTAGAACTTATAGTTATATACAATCTGAGCAAGTTTGAGAAAAATTGAATAAAAAAGTGTGGTCTCTATACGCTTTTGGATATGGCATTTACAGCAAGGGCAGATAACTCTTAATATATTGGTCCGATTTCAACCATAATCAACCTTAAGCAAACTCTATTAGTCATATGCGATCTGAGCTAGTTTGAAAAATATTAGATAGGAATTACGGCATCTTGAGTGTAAATACCTTTTAAATATGGCATTTTCATATCATACAATCTTAACAAGTTTGAGAAAGATTGGATAAAAAGTGTGGCCTCTGGAGCGTAAACACTGTTAAATATGACATTTTCTGCAATTCATAGGTAGATAACTCTTGACCTATTTGTCGGATTTCAACCATAATTGTAATAATCTGAACTCTTATAGTTGTATTACAATCTGAGCAAGTTTGGTTAAGATTGGATTAAACTTGTGGCCTCTAGAGTGTAAACACCATTAACTATGGCATTTTCAGCAATTCAAGGGTAGATAACTCTTGACCCATTTGTCAGATTTCCAGATTAATCTTATTATAATATACAATTTGAGCAAGTTTGAGAAAGATTGGATAAAAATTGTGGCCTCTAGAATGTTAACACTTAATTTTTTGACGACCAACGCCGGACATTCAAGAATTGCAAAAGCTCACCATGAGCTAGCTCAAATTCGACACGTAAATTCAATAAAATGCTCTTATTAAGCATAAATCATAAGCGTTGCTAAGGTAACCAAAGTTGTTTTTATGCATTGCAAACCTGATAATAAACTTAACGTACAATAGTTGTAATAAGTTGCTGTTCTTTGCCAATAAAAGCTTTAATTTTATACAAATTTTCAATTTTTTGCTCTGATAAAACATTAATTGTGAATCGTTGCTATGGTAACAATATGTTTTTTTCATGTAAAAAGTGAGCGGTTACATGACTATATTTCCTTGCAATCATTATAGTGAAACTAAAGTACAAATCCTGTACTTTGCCTTTAAGAACGCAAAATGTTGACTATATTTTCAAAATAATTGTTTTACTTTCAATATTTTGTGAGTGGTTGCTAGGGTAACCAAATGTTCTTTTCGTATTAAAAGTGAATATTTTTATGACAATATTATCTTGTAAATCTGATAATGAACATAAAGTACAATAGTACTGGTAGGTTACGTTATATTAAATTTACAAAAACTTGAATTTGCCTCATTATTTCAATATGATGCTCTTAAAAAGCATAATGTTGTGAGGTGTTGCTAAGGTAACTAATTCTTCTTTTTTGTCAAAAGTGAATGTTATATGACAATGTTAACTTGCAAATCTGATAATGACACTAAAGAACCATTGTTCTGATTGGTTGCCGTACTTTATCTTAAAATTACCTGGAATTGACACATATTTTCGATACACTGCTGTTATTTAGCAAACATTGTGAGTGGTTGCTATGGTTACCAAATGTTAATTTCATGTTTAAAGTGAAATTTATACGACACTGCTAACTATCAAGTTTGATGATGAAACTATGGAACCATGGTTCTGATATGTTGCTGTAATTTTCCTTAAAAAAACCTCTAGTTTGACTCACATTTTCGATATAAGCTCTTATTTAGAAACTGCCTTGAGCGGTTACTAAGGCAACCAAATTCCGTTTTCATCTTAACAGTGAATGTTTATAAGACAGTGCTAACTTGCAAACCTGATAATGAAACTAACTTAAGAAAGTGTGTAATAGTTCTGATAGTTTGCTGTATTTTGCGTTCCAAAAGTCATGAATTTGGCATACATTTTCAGTAAATTACGTTCTTTTGGCAGGGGCTACCATAGTTACCAACTAATATCTGCATGTGTTGTCTTCTACTTTCATTTTATAACACTAAAATATATGGTTATAGCAATTTCAGAGTGATTTTGGTACCTTTTAAGCAATCCTGCTCAGTTACATAGGAAATTACAACATTAAAAAGTTGATAGTTTCGTTGCCATGGTTACCCCCTTAGCAACCTGAATCCCAAAGGTGTTTTTCCGAAACCGTAGACAACACATTTGGTACTTGTTATTAGTGATCGTATTCAAGTTCAGCATGGATGCGTAAATATTCTACAAGTCCTTAAAGTATGACAAAATCATGATTTCTCACTTTCAGTATATTGGCCCCTAAAGATCGCACGTGCCTACCAATTGGGTGTAATGTTGAGTTGAATCCTACGATGCTATTTTATTGGCAAAGTGTCATAGTCTAACATACAAATGTCATTTTATATTAAATATGTACAGTTTTCTGTGAAAAAGTATGTGAGTTTGTCATATTTTACTCACCAAAAACACTGGTTTTTGGCGAAAATCTTGTTTTCACGTTACCATGACAACCGGATATGGGAAATAAGTTTTTGGGATATTTTTTTTCATTTCATAAAGAGAGGTACAAATGGTGTAAGTTTCATGCAAATCGGTGACTATGCGTGCCGACCCCCCTATATAACCAGGTTGATGGTTACAGAGAATTGCTCTTAATTAACCTACAGGTACTATTATACATGTACACTGACAAAAGATACGCTACTGAAGAATGAGTCTGACTAATTCAATCCATACAGAAAGAAGTGCTTTTCAGCGCTCCCTCTCTACAACAACACCCACATGGGAGACAGCAATTGTGTGCGTTGTTCGGAGGGAGTCGTTATAGGGAGGGAAATCGGCTAACATTTACAAAACAGCTTGAGTCTGAATTCGTGTTCAATCATTTGATTGGTCAGATTTGAGCTTTCAAGTGTGGCGCCTTATAATGCTTCAACCTGTTTGCCACTAAGATTAACACGAATAACCAAAATAGTCGAAAAGTTGTCATTTTCTACGAGTTATTGCGATACGTTTGCGATTAAATTGTGTTTCATCGGGAAAGAATAACGTCTTAACGGTGGTCACATGATTTAAAAATCAGGGCCATTTTAACCCTTTACCCCATAGCATGTGTCTAGTTTTGAAGACATATGCTTGAGAACACACTTAGACTCAATTCAAACGCTTTATAAACAGTGTAGTCGAGAAATAGTCCCAAACATTATTTTTGCCTTAGAATAGTTTTTTTGTCATGAAATATTTTACTGTTTTGTGTTTTATGCTATACACGGACGCTAGATTCAACGACCTTCTGTCATCATAGATGGCACAGGGGGGGGGGGGGGGGGGGGGGGGGGGGGGGGGGGGGGGGGCAACTAGGTATCATCAAATGTATTGCTACGACAACTCATATGAGTATTATAAGAGATTTTTATTCCTACGAAGGCAGCTTTGTTTTCGCAGCAAAACATTTTAAAGTGACGCAATTTATATGAATTTAATATACGAGAGCCGCATTGGCGACCCATTCCCTTTATAGAAGTAGAGTAGAGTCTGAGACTGTTCTCAAGCAATTGATTGGTCAGATTTGAGCGAATGCTCAAATTTGACCAATCAAATACTTGAGAAAAGTCTCAGACTTAACTCAAAATCTTTATTACATTGGGCCATGGTATGTAATGTTGGAGACGGGAAAAACTCCGATTTGTTTGCCACTGAGAGTTCGATGATTTATCAACACTTTCTTTTGAAGCTTTCATTATCAAAAATTTGATTAGGCTCCAAATGTTTGAAATGTTGATGAACAAATATATATAAAACGGTAGGTATTTAAGAACAAGAGACCCAGAGGGTCACATTTCGCTCACCTGAGGACATTGTACCATAGAATCTGACTGGGCAAGGCAACATTTTGATATAGCTATGACCCAGGTGCCATAATTTGATCTTGGTAGAGGACCACAATGCGAAGCTACATGTCAGATATTAATGATCTGGGCTTTACGGTTTAAGAGAAGAAGACTTTTTAAGGTTTTCCTATAAAAACTGACAAGCCCCTGGGTGGGGCCAATTTTGGCTCAGGTGTCATAATTTGAACACACTTGGTAGGGAACCACAAGGCAAAGCTATATGTCAAATATTAAAGATCTGGGCATTACAGTTTCAGAGTAAAAGATTCTTAAAGGTTTTCCTATATATGTCTATGTAAAACTGATAAGCCCCGGGGCGGGGCCAAATTTGATCAAGGGGTCATAATTTGAACAATCTTGGTAGAGTACCATAGGGCAAAGCTACATGTCAAATATAAATGATCTTGGCCTTACGGTTTCAGAGAAGAAGATTTTTAAAGGTTTTCCTATGAAAAACTAATAGGTCCGAGGGCGTGGCAGTTTTTGGCCCGGGGTCATAATTTGAACAGTCTTGGTAGAAGACCACAAGGCAAAGCTTTATGTCAAATATTAAAGATCTAGGCCATACAGTTTAAGAGAAGACGATTTTTAAAGGTTTTCCTATATAAGTCTATGTAAAACTGATAAGCCCCGGGGCGGGGCCATTTTTGACCCAGGGGTTATAATTTGAACAACATTGGCAGAGGACTATAAGGCAAAGCTACATGTTAAATATAAATGATCTAGGCCTAACAGTTTCAGAGAAGAAGATTTTTAAATGTTTTCCTATGAAAAACTGATAAGCCTGAGGGCGGGGCCATTTTTGGCCCAGGGGTCATAATTTGAACAATCTTGATAGAAGATCATTAGGTTATGATACATACCAAATATCAAAGGTCTGGGTCTTTTGGTTTCCGAGAAGAAGATTTTTAAAGATTTTCTTATGCATTAAAAGTTGTCTATACGGTCATGTTAGAAAATCTAGTCCCACAGCAAGGGGAATAATTCTAGCCAAAAACTTTGAACGAGATTTCGTTCCCCCTTGTCACTAAAGGTTCTGATAAAGTTTGGTTGAAATCGGGTCAGTGGTTTCAGAGGAGATGTTGTTTGAAAATGTGGACGGACGACGTACGACGGACGCCGGACGCCGGACGACGGACGGAATGGGATCACAATAGCTCATCCTGAGCCTAAGGCTCAGGTGAGCTAAAAACAACTGTCATTAACTACGTTTTATTGAATTTTATACCGTTTAGTTTCATTTAAACGGGAAATATCGTCCTCTTCATCGTAACCGTCTACGGGGTAAAACAAAAAGAAAAAGAAGGGGGTTGTATTGGAAAGCTCATGGTTTACGCATCTGTTATATCTTGCATGAGGATAAATTATTCAAGCGAATACCTCTCTTTATTGGATGTTGATTGTACATCTCTCCAGCCATGTACAATGGGGAACACGTAATCATTTTCCCGTTAAGCGCAAATGAAACGCAAGCGCATGGCAATAAAATGTAGAAAATGACAATTTATTGGCAATTTTGAATGTTGATTTTAACCTGAATTGCAAGTAGTTTAGAGCCCGATCAGACACCGGGTTACCCGGCGTCTGATCTGACTCCAAACTGTTTGCAATGGAAATAGAAGTTTGATCGTAACGCGTTTATTGGGAAATAATAACATCTTCTCCACTGTATTCAGCTACCAGTCAATACATGTATAGAAGATACATGGTATACATTGAAACATGCGATACGCTGGAGAAAAATATGTTATTCCTTTCAACTCAACGCAATATCAATATAAGCAACGGTAGAAAAAGAGGCTTTTGAACGTATTTGGCTATCCAAAGCAATTTAACCCATTTGTGCCCATGATCCCATATATGGGACATATACAAACAGTGTTGACTCGGATCAGACGCCGCATTATGCGGCGTCTGATCAGAGTCTACACTGTTTGCTGATCGGAATTTCAATATAAAACAAAATAACAATGAAAAGTTTGACCAGGCTTCCTTTTGATAAACAATGGACTAATCCAATATAAAACAAGGAAGAAGCCACTGGGCGCAAATGGGTTAAGAGTTAACCTTTTCCCCAATAGAAGCCTTTTAACGCATTTAATTTATTCCTCCAATGAAGAAAATAGTACTAGTTTATACAGGCATGAGCATGTATCAAAAGAAATATTTTCTATATTCTACAAGAATGGATGGTAGTTGACAGCAGTAAAGCAATATGAGTCTTAATGCGCATTCTGCTTTACTTTCAACCTGCTTTGAGTGGCCACCTACAAAACTGGTAACAGGCTATAGGATAAAGGGTTAAAAGTTTGTAAAGCATATTGACTGAAAAAAGCAGCAATATCGATTTAAGTGTGAATTTACTAAAACAGTTTTGATCTAGAAGAAACACCGGGGTCCATGCTTATACATTGTAAAGCGTTTGAGTTTTGTCTGAAATCGTTCTAGGGCATTTGATTGGTCAGATTTGAGCCTAGGCTCAAATCTGACCAACCTAATGCAAGAGAAGGAACTCAGATTAAGCTCAAACGCTTAATAAGCATGGGCCGGGTTTCTCAGCATCTGATCAGAATCCGAGCTGTTTACAAAATACACACGAGCAAAGGTAAGGAAAAAATGCATGTAATACTAAAGATACATTTATAGTCTTATCACAGTTTAGATCCTGATCAGATGCCGCGTTACGCGGCGTCTGATCAGGATCCAAACATTGAGACACTCATTTCTATATTTCTTCAGTCAAAATTAAAATTTACGAGATAAAAGCAAACGACAATAGTTTGAAATTGATGACGTCACGGCAGTGAAGGGGTTAAATATGTAGCTATTGAACAACAGTACATTATTGAAGCAGACATTATGGCACTAAGGCAGTGAATGGTTTAGGCAGACGATAACAATTTTCAACGAAAGGGTCAACAACACATTTGCTATATTATTGCTAAAACAATACAAAGGAACCCCTCCAAACCAGAACCTCTAAATACCGGAATTCTTTTTAACTGGATATCTATATATATCTTGTCCAGTTTCCAACCCATATTTATTTTTAAATACACCATAAATACGCTCTTTATACATTCATGAATATGTATCATCAGAATTGTTTTCTATATTCTAGTAGATGGTAGCTTAAAGTAGGTTGAAAGTAAAGCAGAATGCGCCTAAAAGGCATACTCTGCTTTACTTTCAACATGCTTTAAGTGGTCAGCTATCTTCTCTTCCAGAAACAAGCTATGGGATAATGGGTTAAAACCTCTCTAAACTGGAAACCCCTCTAAACCGGAAAGTTATGTTTTCCCCACATGTCCAGTTTAGAGGAATTTAATTGTACATGTATATTTTTATGTTAATATTAAATGTATATGCATATACTCGCCTAAGTATAAAGCAAAACCTCTCTATTACTACAGCTATATACAAATGTAGACGAAAAAAGATTGTTTTGATGACGCGAAACAGCTGAAAACAAGATGAAATAAAACAGAAAGCTCCTATATGAGATATTTGCTTTACTTTCATCTTGCTTTAAGCTAGCATTTGTCTTTAACACTGAAAACGTAATCACTTTTAATTGTCGTGCTAATAATAGGGTTTTAGTTTACTGATATTGATTTTGGACCTCATCTACATTTCTAGTATTTTCATTCACATTTGAAAGAGATTTTTGAATATACTATACTATAATATTGCCCGTATACAGCTTTATATTTCTTTGTTATCGATAATTTTATCGCGTTTTTATTTCTTTAGAACATACACTGAAGCTCGCTTGTAACGGAACAGGGGCCCGTTTCATAAAACTTCGTACGATAAATGTTGTCGTATAATTCAAAACTTTAAAATACATTTGATTTCTGATTTCTCTATCTTATCCTGTCTTGTGACATCTCTTTGGAATCGTCTTTTCAAGACGATTCCAAAAAGATGTCACAAGACAGGATTAGATGGAGAAACAAATAATAATTGATACTTTTATAATCTGACTTACGACAACATTTGTCGTGAGAATTTTTATGAAACGGGGCCATGGATACTAAGTAACGAAATATTGGATATAACAAAACAAATCTTATTTCCCATCTCGACGTCTTCGTTATAAATGAGCTAAAATGTATTACGTAGACGTTTTATATGGCATCTCTCCTTACAACGACCCTTACCGCAATTCCCTAAACAGGAGCATTATGTACTACGCTTTTACTGCTGCGAAATCCTCTGCTTAAAATTGTCGTCTGCTGTTTTTTCCTCAAAGTTATAATTAAGCGGACATTTGATAGAAAACATACATTGCAAAATAACGAGTGACAAACAGGTTGAATCTAGATCAGACGCCGCGAAACGCGGCGTCTGATCTAGATTCAAGCTGTTGGCAAATGTCAAAGCAACCTATTAATGTTCCCTCCCTATAACGACTCCCTCCGAACAACACACATACAGAGTCTGTGTCTCACACAGGGTGTCGGTGTAGAGAGATAGAACTGTATTTGCTTCATTACTGTTCACGACCATCCTAAACAGAACACGTTTAACCCATTGCATGCTGGGTATTTTTGGCGGCCATTTTTAAAATGTCGTCTACAGCGGGTATAACTCAAATATTTGCAAAAGATTTTTGCAGTTTCTGATAGAATATGGACTTAGCTGCAAACAGTTTGGGGCCTGATCTGAGATCAAAACTATTTGCCTAGAGGTACACCTGAAAGTGTATCCCGCATAAAATGGGTTAAAATGGTTTGTTTACTCGACCTATAGTATTTACGAACAACACTATATGAAGAGGTAGATAGTTTATGTGTCAAATATTATGTTCGCCTACAAATCCAAACAACTATGATATTGTGAAATACGATCAGGACAAACAAGAAATATCTTTAAAAAAGATATTCGGCGGAATGAGTGGTTGAACTAAGGCTATATAGATGGGTGTGCAAAATTGAATGAAATTGAGGTTTTCAAAAGAATTGTAATATCTTGGATTGAAAAGCAAATAATAAAAGTATACAATTGAAACAGTAACTTTTATTTAAAATGCAAAACTATCATGTACAGAAATGCAAAACAAAACAATAATTTAACTCATATCCTAGCTACTGGTAGGAGATCCTCACATTAATCTATTGTTCTATATATCAAACTTTTCATTCATAGAGTTTCTTGAAACAAACTATAGCATACACAAATGTACAGATTCAACAGTCTGCTCTACTTCACTCTTGTAAATAATGATGAAACCACACAATTGTGTTTAACTCACTTGAGGCCATTTATATTTAATATTGCTTTTAATGTATGGTAAATGTGTACAAATAGTTAACAATTAAAACAAATTGGTAGTAAACAATTACAAAACACCTAGCTTCCTCTGTATTTCAGATGTCATCTTAAATTGCATCAGCCCCCAGTGTAGTAAACAGTCTGGTCTGTGTCTCTAAATTTTACACTCACAGCCATATCTAGGAAAACTGTAATTGGACATAGACCAGCCTACAGGGCTCCAGATAAGATGGAGTAAACTAAACAAATCACATTTATTCACTCATTTCAGCACCAAACCCTATGGTGTTACCACTCATTTTGATTGTCTCGAAGAGACAATTCAAATGTTTAGTGACACCACAGGGTTTAATGCACAAATAAAGATTTTAAGTTTTGAAATAATTCCCTTATCTGGAGCCCTGGCTACTATCCAATCAGACTATTCAGTTTCAACAGGTGCTCTCAAGTCTAAATTTCTGATCAAATATAATTGGTTGAAATGTGTGGCCAAACAGAAAGTGTGGCTAAATAGAAACCAGACAGCTCCGCCGAAAAAATGGATGAAGTGTGTGATGGTTACAGGTGAATGTATCAGGTTTAAAATAATTTATCACATAACTTGCGACCAGGGAGTGGAATAACGCCATTATATAAAAGTCGTAATCTATGGCTTTTTGGGCTTCGGCAAAACATTCTCGTCTCAAGCGTGCATGCAGCGGTACACCGAATGCCATTCACCGTAAATAAAGTCAGGGTTTGGGCAGAAAATCTACATACAGTGGAGAATCTGTTATTCTTTCCCGTTTAAACGCAAACGTACGCAAACGCAAAACACTAAAACGTAGAAAAGTACAACTTTTTGACAATTCTGATAATTCATCTTTATCTTGGTGGCAAACAGTTTGGAGCCTGATCAGACGCCGGGTTACCCGGCGTCTGATCTGGCTCCAAACTGTTTGCACTGCAAATAATAGTTTTAGCGTAAACGCGTTTATTGGGAAAGAATAACAGATTCTCCACTGTACATGTAGCAGAGAGCCTACAGACTACGGCTTCGATTGATTTAATGGGTGTTTAAAAATGTTATGTGATAAATAGAATCTCACATACATTCGTACATGTACTCATTACTATTTTTTTTAATAAACTCGTTGTCTAAAATTTATTATTCATTAATTATTTAAGTCAACTCGTTTATTAAAAATGATAAACTCAGGTAAAAACCCATACCTATCTTTCCGGTAACCCGACCGACCCTAGTGTTTGCCCCCGACTTTAAACTTTTTTCCATTTTCAAAACTTTTCGGCGCGTATTTTAGACTGGGGCTTATATAATCTGTATCGAGACGCTAAATCCGTTAAGACGTCGGCCATACTCGCATTTAAAAAAAAATAATTTCAATTTATACAATCATGAATATGTATCATAAGAATTAGTTGCTATGTTCTAGCAGATCGTAGCTTAAATCAGACTGAAAGTAAAGCAGAATGTGCCTTTTGGCACATTCTGCTTTTCTTTCAACCTGCTTTAAATGGCCACCTTTATTCAATAATAGAATCAGGTTATGGGGTAAATAGTCAAAGCGCTATAAGCAGTCACAACTTTGCATTCAATTTGGACTACGATTAGGCGCCCAGTAACGATTATTACCGTCAAATTTCAAATTTCAATTTCAAATTTTAAATTTCAAATTTCAAATTTCCTTCATTTCTCTCACTTCATGATTTACATAAAAACATGAGGAACAGATTATGTACATAGACAAAACATGAGGAACAAATAATATTCACAGACAAAGCATACATATTCACCAACAAATAATTCAGTCTATTATCAGTGTCAGTAAATTATATATTATTAGAATCCGGATTATTTTTGGGAGGGTTGCGGGTAAAATTAGCAGAATGTTTCAGCTGACAAATGTACTTAGAAAGTCAGACATGTTCAGTTAACTCATCCACCCTGACACTTTTAATCGGGGAATTCTAGTTTTCAATAGTGACATTAGTTATATATGTCCCTGTTTCAAGTAATTCCAGTCAATTGTTGTTTTTACTATTTATGATTGTTCACATCCATACATAATGCACATAATTTATTATATTTATCATTGTCGGGGTTCGGACCCGTGGGGAAAGAATGTTGACAATCATTATGATCGTCTTTACCCATATAGGTCATTTAGAAATTAATTATTATTACGCAGCGCTGACTATAATCACATGTTTATTGTTCGCTATATACGCAATACTAAATGATATAAATAAACCAAGCTTTTTATGTGAAAAAATCCAAAGCATGCCTACGGTTTGAAATCTATGTAAAACAAATCAAAATAAATGCAATCTAACAGTATGTTCGAATTGTGCATTTAATAAGTACGCAGATATGCAAATAGTAATGAAATTTGCACAAAATAATACATTTTCCTTTACTTATGATGTACAGGAATGTTCTTGAGCAAGACATGTACCGCGAATTGCTCCTCTCCACCCAGGGGTTAAAATGGGTACCTGTGAAGGGTCTGAGTCGGTACTGCGGCTGCATTTGACTGCGCCATATGTTAGCAGTGCTCATAGGCAAGATGGCTCGATGATCAGGGGAGTATATGTACAGTCGGCTGAGCGGTCATTCGGACTGAAAGTAGACTTTAACTTGGTATATTTTATTACTTATAACTTTTATTCTTATTATCATCCAATGCACAAATCGGATAGCAGCGTTTGGACTCTTTAACCTATGGCCCCATTACCTGTTTCTAGTATTGAAGATAGGTGACCAATCTAAGCTGATTGAAAGTCATCTTAAGGCGCATCCTGCTTTACTTTCTGTCTGTTTTAAGCTACACCATTCTAGAATGTAGCAAACATTTCTTCTGGTACATTTTCTCCAGCGAAGGATTAAGTTAAATGCGTCAAAGGATGTTTTATAGGATAATTGGCTACAATCTCTCTATATATTTTTGTTACAATCAGTCTGTGTAATCAGTTATTTATGTCATCAGATGTCTGTAAGTTTCAGTCATTTCGTGAAATAGTTTTGGAAAAGGGACAGAAATATCTATATACATGTATGTACATGTATATGTAACAGTTAATCTGAGTAATTAGTCATTTTCATTTATAATAGTAATTTAAATTGGCGTAATTCTTGTTGAAACTTATAAGATATAGATCTTGATCTACATATCAGAATTGACCTTATATTATTATATTATATTTTTAAATATTTATAAGTTTGTACGACGAGAAACTGCATAGTTTAAGTCAAATAAACCTTTTTCTTCTTCTTCTTCTTCATGAAATGACTGCAATTTTCAGTCATTTCGTTAAATATTTATGGGATAATGGGCTGAAACATCTTATACGTTTATGTTACAGTCAATCTGTGTAATCAGTCATTTCATGAAATAACCGCTAATAGCACAGATTGGCTGTAACATAAATTATATAGCCTACTGCCTAGATAGCCCAGTTATTTTATCCGGTTCAAGGCTCAAGTCTCTTCAAAGAGTATTTTGGTGTGACCGGTTGGTCAGTGACAAGCTAGTTAACCCATTCATTCTTAATGACGCCAAAACGCGCGTAAGCAAACAGTTTGGATCCTGATCAGACGCCGCAAATGCGGCGTCTGATCAGGATCCAAACTGTTTGACATTCCTATCGATATGTTTTATGTCATACTACTTTGACTCTTTCTTTGAAATGATATTGCAAACATTAAAATTGAAGCAGACGACAATGAAACGATGAAGGGGTAAAACTTTCTCGATATTAATTTGTCAGCGATAGAATGGTTCGGCATTTTCTTCTATGGAAAACGGGAAGCAATGATGTTTCGGACAATGTGTTTCATAAGTTAAATTCTATAGTCAACCGTGCATTTTTGTTATAATTCTTTACATGCTAGCGGCTGACAAATGTGCCTTAGTGATTAACTTTGCAAACAGTTTGGGTACGCGGCGTCTCACATGGATCCAAATTGTTTGACACTCCGACCCTGTTTTGAAAGGAAGTTTCTATTTTTAGAACAGTAGCAGATGACATTGTTGCAGACGGAACAATTACCCAGCACGCAAAGAGTTAATGTTACACTGATGCCCATAATGCTGTGAATAACTGAAACTGGGGACCAATTTGGTATCAAACGTGTTAAAATAATTGTTACCTTTCTGTCATGTAGCGGACTGCTAGGAAGACTACGCCGATGAGTAGTGACCAGTTTAAATCCCATATCTGTGGATAATACTCATCGGAACCAGGCTGGTTCTCAAGATCCTTCCATGTCACGTTCAAATTCTCCGGGAACCAGAGACTGTCACCCCACATCCAGTCAAACATGTTTGTCCTTTTTTATCACTGTAACTATGGTAACAGTTAAGATCCAGTCATGAACCCCTAGAATCACTGGCCCCTTAAACTCCTTAACTATCGTCTGCTGCAAACGTATCTGTAAAAGGAAATCAAATTTAGTTTTTATGTATTTAACCTTTTCATTCTTAATGACGCTTTAAAGCGCATTTGCAAACAGTTTGTGTCCTGATCAGACGTCGCATAACGCGGCGTCTGATCAGGACCCAAACTGTTTGACACTCTTTTCGATATTTATAAAGCCATACAACATTAAATCTAACTTTTGAAACATGTCTTGCAGACAACAATAATAAAGCAGACGACAATAAAGCGGTGAAATGGTAAAATTCTCCCGACTTATTTGATCATGAAAGGATTAACCACAAGAATAACTGCCAGTAAGCTAGTTAAATAGTTTGGATCTAGATGGGACATCAATTTGCTAGGTGTCTGAATTGGATATACAGTGGAGAAAGTGTTATTCTTTCCCGTTTATGCTTACGCGTGCGCAAACGCTGTGCTAATGGTACAGTGGAGAAAACGTTATTCTTTCCCGTTTAAACGCAAACGTACGCAAACGCAAAACACTTAAACGTAGAAAATAATAAGTCTTTGACATTTCTCACTATTTATTTTAATTTGAGTGGCAAACAGTCTGTAGCCTGATCAGACGTCGGGTTACCCGGCGTCTGATCTGGCTCCAAACTGTTTGCAAGGGAAAAATAGTTTTAGCGTAAACGCGTTTATTGGGAAAGAATAACGTTTTCCCCACTGTACGCAAACTGAAAGATAAATGCGTTTGAGCGTTTGTAAGTGGATTTTGCGCTTATAATCGGATTTTGCGTTTATAATTGCGTTTCAATCGGCATACCTTTATTAATATCGAGACCGATCAATCATACGAATGAAAAAAAAAATCTGCTGTTTTTGACCTTCCGGCTCATTTTCAAGAAACTATAAAATTGTCAAAAACTTGAATTTGGTGTATAGTATATGGTATAAATATCTGAAATTGACAAATAAAGAGAAAATAATAAAAAAAAATTGATTTTTACAGGGCCAAAACAGTGGCTTGTGAACCTTGTCCTTTATACTGGGTTTCTATTTTCTAATACTCTATTTATGCAATGAGTTATATTAGATAAAGGCTACGGTATACATGGTTTCTGATTTATGGCTACAAAAACTATAACATTGTAATGACAAAATGTCCCTTTCTGTTGATAAAGCAGATACAAATTTTACAATTTGCACGTAAAATTGATCAAATTCATGATCTTTTAATTCTTTACTCCATACACATGTTAATGATAGTTTGCGCGTAACAGTGTTATTTGGAAAGAAAATAATGTCTCTACTGTACTCTGCACGCTGCACACGGGGGGCACAAACTGCTAAACAGCAAACAGTAGGGGAGAATCTGTTATTCTTTCCCGTTTAAACGCAAACGTACGCAAACGCAAAGCACTAAAACGTAGAAAAGAACAACTTTTGGACAATTCTGATAATTCTAATTTATCTTAGTGGCAAACAGATTGGAGCCTGATCAGACGCCGGGTTACCCGGCGTCGGATCTGGCTCCAAACTGTTTGCACTGCAAATAATAGTTTTAGCGTAAACGCGTTTATTGGGAAAGAATAACAGATTCTCCACTTGAATACGCTACAGGTTGACTCACAACTGTCTATACGAATAAAGCGACCACAATGCACGCTATAATGATGTCAGCGTCATCAACCATTTCTGGACTGAATTGTTCAAATGATATACAATAAACGTCTATTCCAATTAATGTTGAAAATTAAAAGTAAACAAATCAGTGTAGACTCCGATCAGGACACTCACCCAGGGGCCCTCTGAATAGGGTCTACACTATTTTCAAAATATACATATACTAGTATCCGACAAAGAAAGGGTTAACTCTGTACTGATATATCCACCACAGTGATTACTTTTACAAACAGTTTGGATCCAGATGAGACGCCGCGTCACGCGGCGTCTCATCAGTATCCACATTGTTTGCCATTCTGACCTTGAAATTAAAAGAAATTTTGAAAAAGCTAATTTTAGAACAGTAGCAGACGACAATTGTTGCAGACGAAAAAAATCACCCAGCATGCAAAGAGTTAAAACATGTGTGCAACGACAGTTAAATGAGACAAGTATAGTTCTAGTAGGGCTAGCAAGACACTGATACTGAATTAATTACATTCGTTCCGCACTAAAATGTCAAAAGTTAAAGGTTAAAGGTCAGGTTACGGAATATTCTTTCAAAGCATATCTTAAGACGTTGTTCAGCCGACCTCTAACAAGTATCCTCCCCTGCACGTTCGGTTACTACATGTAATTGAAACTACAGCGATACCTCTCTACGACGACATCCAACGGGAGACAAAAATTCTGTGCGTTGTTCGGAGGGAGTCGTTATAGGGAGGGGAATTTAATCAAGATCAAGCTGTTTGTCACTCGTTTGAATCCAAGCTATTTATCACTCGTCGTACATGTAGTTAAGTTTTTTGTTCTGTCAAAATGTCTGTCATGTAACTAGATCGACTCCCGGATATGGCATGTAATAGGGCTAACTACAATGTACAGGTACAGTGGAGAAAACGTTATTCTTACCCGTTTAAACGCAAACGAAACGCAAACGCAAAATGTCTACTTTTCGATATTTCTTACAATTCATTTTTATCTGAGTGGCAAACAGTTTGGAGCCTGATCAGACGCCGGGTTACCCGGCGTCTGATCTGGCTCCTAACTGTTTGTAATGGAAATAATAGTTTTAGCGTAAACGCGTTTATTGGAAAAGAATAACGTTTTCTCCACTGTACCATTATCGTTACATGTAAAAATGTTTCATAGTTACTATACATCAATTAGTTCAAACATGTTTTTACGATACTGGTACCTGTGGGGCTAACAAGACATCTTTTTTTTATAAATTTATTTAGTTTCGCATTCAGGTCCAAGTGCTAAACGACTTAAAGACGGACATACAGACAAACATACATGCAGACATACAGTCAGACATGCAGACATACAGTCAGACAGACAGACATACATACATACATACCTACATACAGACAGACAGACAAACAGACAGACAGCAGCCAGCCAGCCAGCCAGACAGACAACCAGCCAGCCAGCCAACCAGACAGACAGACAGACAGACAGTCAGTCAGTCAGACAGACAGACAGACAGACAGATAGACAGAAAAGTCCAGCGCATCTAATTATGAAGTAAAACCTCTCTTTTACGACCACTACAAAGAAGGCTAATTGTTTGTACAAAAGACTAATGGTAGAAAGCAAGTTGAATGAAAAGCAAAAAGCTCCTAAAGCTTTTTGCTTTGATTTCATCTTGCCTTAAACAGCCACCTGAAAAAAATAACTAATTTGTCATGTACAGTGGCGGATACGTTATTCTTCCCCGTTTAAGTGCAAACGAAACGCAAACGCACTGCATTAAAATGTAGAAAATAATAAATTCTTGTTATTCTAAGCATTTATTTCAATCTGAATGGCAAAGAGTTTGTAGCCTGATCATACGCCGGGTTACCTGGCGTCTGATCTGGTTTCAAAGTGTTTGCAATGGAAATTATAGTTTTAGCGTAAACACGTTTTTTTGGGAAAGAATAACGTAACGTTTTCTCCACTGTTCTCTGCTACTAAACACGAACTACAAATGAAACATTTACATACCTATTGTAAGTTGATGCGTCACAGTGTGTATTTTATATCCTCTTTCCGTTACATCCTCCACAACTAAGATGGTTTTAAAGTTCACATTCTATTTCGTCAGGCAATGATAACATTAGTCACGTGGCGTATCGTTATCATGTGCATGGATGACTTGCGGTGATGTCCACGGTATTCCTTCTTCAGCTGTTATATATCGTCTGCCTTTAACCCATTACCCCATAAACACGACTGTTTACGTATTTCATTTATTCATCCACTGAAGAAAATAGTTCCAATTTATACAATCATGAGTATGTATAATAAGAAATTTTTTCTATATTCTAGTTGGTGGTAGCTTAAAACAGGCTGAAAGTAAAGCAGAATGTGCCTTAAGGCACATTCTGTTTTTTATTTTCAGCCTGTTTTAAGAGGTAACCTATATTTAATACTTGAAACAGACTATTGGGTAAAGGGTTAAGGAAATAGTCGTCTGCGCAGATTGTTCGATAATAATCGTGTATACAGAGTTCTCTCTTTCTAAAACAACAGCCAAGGGGAGACAAAGATTCTGTGTGTTGTTCCAATGTGTTTAATGGAGGGAAGATTAATACCCTTAGCGCACATTTTTAACTTTAAGACGACATCAGACGACACTTTTAAGCAGATGATACATGTAGTGCAGCAGCAAAAACGATATTTAATAGCATTACTGTTTTGTTTATGGAACACAGCGGCAAGAATTGTTTTTAATAGGATACCGAACACTAAATAAACCAGAAAACGCTACATGTTCAATCAATAGTAGTTCCCCCGAAATATAGTGCCAACATTTTTAGCCTCACTAGATATGCACTATTTTTCGCTTTTAATGTACAGTGGAGAATGTGTTATTCTTTCCCAATAAATGCGTTTACGCTAAAACTATTATTTGTAGTGCAAACAGTTTGGAGCCAGATCAGACGCCGGGTAACCCGGCGTCTGATCAGGCTCCAAACTGTTTGCCACCAAGATAAACAAGAATTATCAGAATTGTCCAAAAGTTGTTCTTTTCTACGTTTTAGTGCTTTGCGTTTGCGTTCGTTTGCGTTTAACGGGAAAGAATAACAGATTCTCCACTGTACTACGTAGGTGCCAGAGAATAGATACAAGGCATTTTTGTTATCATCCTAGAAGGGGTTTATGTAGACATTATATGGACTGAAGTGACATGTCCCTGTTTTAGCCGGACTCTTTGTCAAAAGGTAGCAGAACACCAGTCATGTCATTGAAGTCATGGTGTTTTTCTTACATAGCACATGACCCCCTGTCTATTCATTATTTTTTCAGTTGTGCTTGAATGTTTCGTTTGGGAAAATATAGAGTTGCACATGGAAAGGCTTTAAAAATTGACACATTCTGACCTTGAACATTACATATTTTATATGAATTATACAGGAGAGACTAATTGGTGTTCCATAACCTATAGGGTGAGGATCGTTGTTCGAAGGGCCGTTGTAGGGTGGGAGCACTATAATTATGATGTGGAGAAACCTAAGGAGGAATATCAAAGAGTTTTGATTCAGATAAGAATAGTAATCCAGCGCCTGCCTCTGATCTTGGTTCAAATGATATGCAATTACTATACAGCGCTCCCTCTCTACAACGGCACCTAATGGGAGACAAACAATATGTGCGTTGTTCGGAGGGAACCGTTATAGAGAGGGAAAACTAAGACTTGGTTTAAATTTGCAAACAGCTTGAATCCAGATCAGACGCCGCGTAACGCGGCGTCTGATCTGGATTCAAGCTGTTTGTCACTCGTCATTATATATATTCTATCAAAATGTTCACTTATATGTAACTTTGAGAAAATCAGCAGACAACACATTTAAGCAGACGGTATTGCAGCCATGAAATGGTTGGACATAATTGTCTTGTTTGGGGAACAGCGGAAAGGGTCGTTATAAGGAGGGAGTCGTTGTTGGGAGGGCCGGTGTAGAGGAAACGGTTTAACCCATTTATGCCAAGTGGATTCTTCTATGTTTATATATAGGATTAGTCCATTCTTATTATCAAAGGGATGTCTGGTCAAAATTTTCATTTTCATTTTGTTTAATATTGCTATCAGCAAACAGTGTAGACACTGATCAGACGCCGCATAATGCGGCGTCTGATCAGAGTCTACACTGTTTGCCTATGTTCTATATATGGGATCGGGGCACAAATGGGTTAATATAATTATATATCTATTCTAGCTTAAAAGTATGAATGTTTTGTAAACTTAACGCAAATGCACTGCAATAAAATGAAGAAAATGACAATTTGTCGACACTTCTGAATGTTGATTTTAACCTTGGATGGAAAACAGTTTGGAGCCTAATCAGACGCCGGGTCACCCGGCACTGATATGGCTTCAAACTGTTTGCAATGGACATTGCAGTTTTAGCGTAAACGCGTTTATTGGGAAAGAATAACGTTTTCTCCTCTAAAGGCGTGAAATTAATGAGTCTATAAACCCTTTCGCTTCTATCGGCCATAAAAATAAATGGACAAAAACCGGCTTTATATACCACTATTTATCAAAGGTCCTATTGTGTTTTCAGACCTTTTTTAATGTCCGAAATACAATAACGGTTAATGATAATGCTTGAACATTCTGGTGGGCCAAACTGATCTATGAAATGTTGAAGACAGACCTAAATCACCAAAAAGGCTATTTTAAACCATAACAAACCGAAAGTAGAACGTCTGACATAAACATTACCACACGGATTAGTGTCACGTGGTACAGCTGGGATCAATTTCACAGTGTGCGAGCGTACATGTATCTACGATATTGCTATAAAATAAGTCACATTTCGTCACAATGGTGGTAAAACGAAAGCAGCGAGAATAAGTATATATGCGCATTTTAAGGCCCATCATGTGGTCATACAGTAAACGCATGTTCGTCTTCCTACCCTACCAGTCAGTCAGACTTTCACACTTTTTTGTACGCTCTCTAACTCGAATATTTTTTATCTGATCTTCCACAAACTTGCTGAACATATGTATTGGTATAAAATGTAGGCCAAGTTCGATAACTACTCAAATTTTATTAGGCATGTCAGAGTCATTACCGGCTTTTTCAGTCTTGTCCGCTCTCTAACACAGACAGTTTTTATCGGATCTTCACTAAACATGCTGAAAATGTTTATTAATATAGAACCTAGGTCCAGTTTGATTACTGATATAATCGCATGATGCATGTCTGAGTGTTTGCCCTTTCAGTATTAAAAAATGATTGTTAAGCATTTATTTTTTTATCTCTAACACAAAATATTTTATTGGATCTTCACCAAACGTGCTGAAAATTTTCATGAATATTAAATTTAGGTTTAGTTTGATTAATACAAAAAACGCAAAAGGCATGTCGGAGTATTTGCCCTTTAATTATTAAAAATGACTGTTTCAGCATTGTTTGCTCTCTAACACAAAGAGTTTTTATCGGATCTTCACCAAACGACATAAAACTTTTTGATGCTTATTTTCGTTATAATTCACGTACTGTGGCGTTATTTGACGGAATTTGATGAAATAAAAAGTAGATATTGATAAATTAATCATTTCCCGAGGGTACCACAAGAGAATATCGGCGATCTAGTTTATTTTAGCATCAGCTTAAGTCGATAGTAAAGACTAGGTGTTGAATTGCGCTGTTTACCTTGTATCTATAATAGAAGTATAGTAAAAAAAAAAAAAAAATTAAAAAGGGGGGGGGGGGGGTGTTCATAGATAATAAAGTATGTGTCAAGTACCTGTGATGTGGTATGTTTGAGTTTTTGCTATTTAAGTATAAAAAATGAGTGCTTCAGTATTTTTTGCTCTCTTAAACATAACTTTTATTGGATCTTCACCAAACTTGCTGAAAATGTCCATTAGTATATAATCTAGGTTTAGTTTGATTACTACTAAAATCGTATGAGCCATGTTGGAGTAATTGCCCTTTATTTATTAAAAAGTGACTGCTTCACCAAACTTGCATTAAATGTTCATTAATATAAAATCTAGGTACAGTAAAAAAATGACTGTTTCAGCATGTTTTGCTCTCTAACACAAACACATTTTACATTTGATCTTCACCAAACTTGCTGAAATTGTTTATTAATATAAAATCAAGGTTAAGTTTGAATATTACTAAAATCGCATAAATGTATATCTCAGTTATTGTCCTTTAATTATTAAAAAATGACTGTTTCAGTTGTTTTGCACTCTAACACATACAATTTTTATCGGATATTCACCAAACTTGCTGAACATATTTATTAATATAGAATATATGTTCAGTTTGAATAGTACTAATATCGCATAAAATATGTCTGAGATTTTTGCCCTTTAGCTATTAAAAGTTAATGTTTTAGCATGTTTTGCTCTCTAACACAACCATTTTTTTTCAGATCTTAACAAAGCTTGCTGAAATTCTTTATTCATACAAAATCTAGGTTCGGTTCGATTATTACTCAAATCGCATCAGGCATGTCTGAGTTATTGTCCTTTATGTATTAAAAAATGAGTGTTTCACCATATTTTGCTCTCTAACACAAATAACGTTTTTTGTGATTTTCACCAAACTTGCTGAAAATGTTTATTTATATAAAATCAAGGTTTAGTTTGAAATACTACTAAAATCGCAAAAGCTATGTCTGAGGTTTTGCCCTTAAGTACTAAAAATGAATGTTCAGCAGGTTTTGCTCTCTAACACATACAGTTTTTATGGGATATTCACCAAACTTGTTGAAAATGTTTATTAATATAAAATCTAGGTCAGTCATGTTAACTACCCAAATCGCACAAGGCATGTTGGAGTTATTGCCCTTGAATGACTAAAAATTGACTACTTCAGACTTGTCAGCTGTCTGACTCAAACAGTTTTAATTGGATCTTCACCAAATTTGCTGAAAATAATAAATTGTATAAAATATTGGTCCAGTTCTATAAATACCCAAATCGCCGAAGGCATGTTGGAGTTATGGTTCTTCAATTTTAAAATTTTGCTATCTTATCCTTATATTTGCCCCGTCCACTCTGTAAAAGGACCAGTTTTCATTCTATTTTAGCAAACTATTTGGCCAATGGTTGCAAGTGCTTCATCTTAGCCGTGTTGGTAATAAGTAAAGTAATAAATGGCCACTCCATTTCTCCTTACCTCTTGAAGGATTTTCATTCAACTGTATTCGATTTTTTTCTTGACCTAGATTTAATACCAATACACATTGTCAGCAAGTTTGGTGAAGATCCAATAAAAAGAGTTTGTGTTAGAGAGCAGAAAATGCTGAAACAGTCATTTTTTAATTATTCAAGGGAAATAACTCAGACATGCCTCGTTTTTTTGCTAGTTATTAAACTTGAAATAGATTCTATACTAACACACATTTATAGCAAATTTGGTGAAGATCCAAAAAGAAGTGTTTGAGTTAAAGAGCGGACAAGGCTGAAACAGTCATTTTAGGCAAGCTTGGTAAAGATCCTCCGTATTTTTTTACACGGTCACTCACCGTGAATATTATTTACACGTTGTGACTGGATCTCATAGTTTAACCCTGTGCCTACTGGTCGCAACTTTACGGAGTTTACAAACTGTTTGAATCTAGAACAGACACCGCGTTACGCGGCGTCTCATCTGGATCCAAACTGTTTTACACTCGTCTTAAGGTTTGTTCAATTAAAACAATGCATAAATCTAAACTGAACAAATTTTGCAGACGACAATGTCAAAGCAGACGTCTGTGCAGCATAATAACGGTTAACCGTTTCATTTTCAGCGCTTCAGATAAGCGGGAGTAATCTGAATTAATCCAACAGTTTCTCACTCATTTCAGCACCGAATGCTATGGTGTTACTACTACTGATTAAACCGTCTCTTCGAGACAATTTTAATGAGTATGACACCATTGGGTTTAAAAGCAGAAATAAAGGTTTTAGTTTTCGAAATACTTCCGTTATCTGGAGCCCTGTATTTACAGAGTTGTCCTTCTTTCCATTCACAAGGGATGCTTTTTTAATCGAGCCGCACGAAAAAATTAAAAAATAGAAATTAAAAAGCGAATTTCTTAGATAAAGCCGGTTTTTGTAAAAGAATCACGTCCCATGTAGTTCAAATGGGACCCCAAGGGGGACAACCTACTTGATTCAGCCAGTCAAAATGGTCTGAAAGTTGGCTATGATCCAAATACCATGTTGAGTTACTAGGTATCACATTTAGACCCAAACTTTGCTGACATAGATCTCATATCTTGAAAATCTCTATCTCTTTTCAGAATCCACTTTTTGTAAATGAAAAGCTGAAAGTGCAAAAGGTGAATGTACTGGACTTCTTGCAGTATAATATATAAATATCACATGTCTAACAGGGTGATAGTGAAATTGTAAACTTTCGGGAATATACTGTCAACCGAGGCGTAGCCGAGGTTGACAGTACTTTTCCGAAAGTTGACAATTTAACTGTCACCCTGTCAGACATGTGACGTTTATATTTTTTTATACCTTTGATTGTGAGGTTGTGGAACAGGGTTTATATTTTATGTACACTGTTCGTCTTTATAGGTGAATATAGGAGATAAGTGTGAGGTTGGGCGTCCCTAAACCCAGGTTTAACACCCCCAGTGGTAGTTAATGATTAATTTATAATTAATTATTGATTGCTGCTGACCGTACCAAGGCGGGCTCCTATGTTCACTTTGCTTTATGTTTGTCTTGCGTGTTGTTTTCTATTTAGTGTGTAGATGAAGAAATGGGATTGTGCGTGTGTGTGTTTGTTATGGTATGACTGGGTGTGTGTTCTGCTTGAGAGGTGGGTGTATTTTTTGTGTTGCGTTTCCTGCTTGAGTCTTTCGTATTTATTTAAGCATGAAATCTAGATCTGTCCTAAAGCAGGCTGAAATCATGAATGTAACTAGATCCGTATGAGATTTAAATGAAATTCGTTGTTTATAACAAGATTTGAATTTGAAAAAAATGTAAAGCTGTATCACCCCAATAATAACCTGCATCGGTTTCCCGTTTCGAATCTGACTGTTTATTTACATCAATTAGTCAACAATAAGGCTCAAACGGCTTCAAGTTGTATATCCAAGTTTTAACGTTATTTAAAATGACGCTTTGGCACGTTTACGTTGATTTGACGTCATTTTCGGTTTGACGTTATTTACTACATTCCGTTATAGCCTATGGTAGCGGGCGACAGTATTTTTAAGACAGTAAATGTTACCCGCTTGGTTTGACAGTACTTGTATGTCACGGCTGCCCATGGGATATTAACATTGTGCAAGGAATTGGGGGTATAATGATATTTTATATCACGGTGGCCTCAGGAAAATTAACATTGTAACTGAAATTGAGGTATTATAATGTTTTTTAACAAGACATGTAAATTAATTACCTGTTTCTTAATTAATCAAAGAGAACGAGTAATTGTTATGTAAAAATTAAGTAAACCCAGAATAACACGGTTACAGCATGGATAACAGAACATGTTAGCCTTTTCCGGTGTAACAATCAACTGACAACGAAAATACAGTTCTCTACAACGACACCCAATGGGAGACAAAAATTGTATGCGTTGTTCGGAGGGAGTCGTTATAGGGATGGAAATTAGTTTACGTTTGTCACTCATTATTGTGTTTTTTTCTGTTTGAATATCAAATATGAAACCTTGAGAAAAACAGCAGACGACAAATTTGAGCAGACGATATTTCAGCCATGAAAAGGATGGATATAAATTTCTTTTTTTGGGAAAGTCAGCAAGGGTCGTTGTAAGAAAGGATTCGTTGTTGGGACGACCGTTGTAGGAAGGGAGCGATGCATCTTTGATTAGTATGATTTAGTAATCTTGTGACTAAGAATAAGATGAGGGGAATATCGAGTTGAAAAACTTAAACGTCGTACGACAAAAACGGTCGTAAGTCAACACTTAAAACACATTTTATTTCTGATTTCTACATCTAACTCTGTCTTGTGAAATCTCTCTGGAATTGTCTTTCTCAAGGGGCTGTCGAAAGCTTGAGTTCTGTTTTCTTGGAGTATTTCTATTACAGTCTGCCTCCAGGTTGCTTTGGGCCAGTATCGTTCCCTCATCCGCTTTGATGGCCACTAAAGGTTTATTCTGTGGAGAAAGTTTGGTTGCTTGCGGTATAAATGGCCAATAAATCCCTAAAATCGTAAACGAATAGTTTATCTATCTGGTGGCCTGATGATCTGATTGAGTAATTATATATGCGAAATGGTGTTGGGTCAGAACATTACATTTTTATTACATACAAAAGAATACCCTGCACTTTTACAGTATGGCATTGATGCTTATAATGTTGAACATCAATTTGATTTGAGCATGACAAGGTTCGATTGGCATTGCCTATCCTGATATGAATAATTGTTTAAGCAGTTATGATCCAATGTAACTTTGGATGGTAGTATTAATCGTCAGAAACTTGCCTTAACCCACCTAAAATGGAAAATAACTTAAGCGAAATTGAGTAATCGAAATTCATTTCATAAAGTATGGGTATGAAACTATCGATGTGTCGAGTTTAACCATTTGTGCCTAGTGTTCTATAAAATGACATAGGCAAACAGTGTATAGTCTGTTCAGACACCGCTTTATGCGACGTCTGATCAGAGGCTACACTGTTTGCTGATTGAAATAAAATAAAACAAACCACCCCCCCTCCGAAAATGAAATTTTAGACCAGTCACCCTTTTTATAAAAAATGGACAAATCAAACATTAAAGTATAAAATAATCCACTAGGCATAAACGGATTAAAGTCCCATTGTGTTTTCAGACCTTTTCTTAATGTCTGAAATACAATAACGGCTAATAATAATGTTTAAACATTCTTATGGGCCAAACTGGTCTATGAAATGATGGAGACGTACCTAAATCACCAAAAAGGTCGATTTAAAATCATAACAAACCGAAAATAGAACGTCTGATATAAACATTACCACACGGCTTAGTATCACGTGATACAGCCGGATTCAACTTCACCGTGTGCAACCGTTATCTACCTTCGCCCGTCCATCCATCAGTCAGTTAGACTATCACACTTTTTTGTCCGCTCTCTAACTCGAATATTTTTTATCCGATCTTCCACAAACTTGCTGAACATGTTCATTGATATAAAATCAAGGTTTAGTTTGATTACTACTAAAATCGCATAAGGTATTTTTGAGTTATTGCCTGTTTATTAATAAAAAATGACTGTTTCAGTCATTTTTGCACTCTAAAATAACAGCTTTTATCGGATATTCACCAAACATGCTGAAAATATTTATTCATAAGAAAAGTAAGTTATCAACGTTTTCAGCTTTCATAGATTTCCGTAAAGCGTATGATAGTATTAATAGGGAGAAGCTTTGGAATAGACTTTGTGCTACTAATGTATCTGGTAAATTGCTTTTAGCGATCAAATCTTTATATAATGGTGTTTCATCTTGTGTTAAAGTGAATAGTCACTCAACAGAGTGGTTCGATGTAAAATGTGGATGGCGTCAAGGGTGTATTTTATCTCCTCTGCTGTTTAACCTGTACATTAATGACCTGGCATTGTATTTGAAATCCTTTAATATAGGTGTTGACATTGGTAATGAAAAAGTTTGTATTTTAATGTATGCAGATGATATTGTATTGTTGGCTGGAAATGAGAATGATCTACAAACTTTATTAAATGCCTTAAATGATTGGTGTAAATTGAATGATATGACCATAAATGTTAGTAAAAGCAATATCGTTCACTTTCGTACAAATTCTACAAAGAGATCTGATGTTCCCTTTTCTTGTGGTGAGCTAATGATTGAGTATTCTGGAAGGTATAAATATCTTGGTTTGGTAATTAATGAACACCTTGATTTTGGTATTACTGCTAAAATGGTGGCACTTAGTGCTGGTCGAGCGTTGGGTCTTGTGATTGCAAAGTGTAAAGCAGCTGGGGGTGTACCTTACAATGTATTTACTAAGCTTTATGACTCCATAGTGTGGCTAGTTATTGGGTACGGCGCCGCAATATGGGGTCATAAAGAATATTCTTGTATTTCCTCTGTTCAAAACAGAGCAATGAGATTCTTTTTAGGGGTAGGTAAGTATACACCCTCAGTTGCTGTTTCAGGTGAAATGGGTTGGGTTCCTAATAGTATTAGACAGTGGAAGGTAGTAGCCAACTTTTGGGCTAGGATAACATATACAAATTCCTCAAGACTCAATAAACGCGTAGCACTATGGGCTTTCTCCAAATCAGAGCATACCAAAAACTGGTATTTCTGTGTTAAAAAGTTTTTCAAAGATCTGAATTTACAAAAGTTTTGTAGCTTGGCAATTCCTATTTCTAAGCTTGATATTACTAGATCAATTCAAGAGAAAATGATGGAAATATTTGTTCATGACTGGTCTAGGAAGTTAAATTCACCTGTTGGCCCATCAGGGCGTGGTCGAAACAAACTGCGTACCTACTGTACATTAAAAACTGTATACCATGTTGAAAAGTACTGCAATCTGATTTTACCACCAAATCATAGATCAGCGTTCAGTAAATTTAGATGTGGTGTCGCACCTATACGCTTAGAAACCGGACGGTTTGAAGGCTTAGCAGTTGAACACCGGGTTTGTCCTTTTTGCAATGTCATAGAAAATGAAAGTCATGTTTTGTTAGACTGTATTTTGTATAATGACATTAGAAATGTCTTGTTCAGCAAAGCTGAGAGGTCAGTTCCAAATGTTTTAGCAATGAATGAGGTGGACAAGTTGAAAGTAATTTTAACTGAACCTAATATGATTAGAATATCTGCTAAAACATGTTATGAGATACTGCAGAGAAGGAGATTCTTCCTATGTAGATAGGGATGAAGTAGATTTTAATACTTTCAGGATTGCAGTGCATTTCTTTTATGTACTTGAAAGGTAGAAACCTGTGTTTTAAGAGATTTTGTAATCTTGCCAAAACCTGCATTGATCAGAATTTTATAGCTGATCAGGATTTTACTTTTAAACACTTTTTTTACCATGTATATAATGGTTGTAATACAGTGTCTACAAACTCTGATATTCAGTCTGGGATTATCTGAGAATTTTATATTTTATATGTAAATATCTACAGTTAATACCACTCAAGTTTATAGTAAATAATATGGTGTGGCTTAAAACCAGCCCCAAACAGACCGCTTGAGACAGGTGTTTGAGACAATCATGTTATTACAAGAAGAGCAATACTGATAATCTTGGGTCATGTTTTGTCCAGTTGTTTGAAACAGTATTATAACTATAATCTAATTAGATATGAGTCAGAAGAGTTAACCTATTGCCCTATAGCCTGGTTTTAGCTTTGAAGAGAGGAAGAGATGTAAAGGCTTAAAATGGGTAGAAAGTAAGGCAAAATGTGCCTGAAGTTACATCTTGCTTTACTTTCAGTCTTCTTTAAGCTACAAACTTCTTGAATAAAGGAAATATCTCATAGATATCCATGATGGTATAAAACAGAAATATCTCTCTATGAGGGAATGGATTAAAGGTGTTAAAGGGCATAGTTATGGGGTGATTGGTTAGATTATATGAGTTAGACTCTATAGTAAACAGTAATTTTTTATTTTTCTGATGACTGAAGAGTTCTCCAACCATTCTAGCTTCGACAGACAGTTAGTTAGAGAGGATAGTGAAATTGTACAGTTATTGTAATATGCTTTTACTATGTAGCCTTCAAATGATAATGCATTCTGGTCTTCACTGCCTGCTGCCTGACAAGTAGTTATTCTTCTGCAGATTATAGTCAAATAGTTTATAAAATGGACTCTACTGGTCAATTTCAAAACAATTTTAGCACCTATTTCTAGTGCTGCAGAGGGTAACAAATACGGATGCTCATAGCTTTTAGTATCAAAGAACATTTATGTTTGCCAGTCAGACAGAGGCTGTAAGACAAGGATATGATGTGTGCAATAATTTCTGATTCAGTATTGTTAATTTTCATGTCTCTTATAATCCTATTTTAATTGAAATGAATAACTTTTTATCTTGGATATTAAGTTTTAGGAAATACGCTTTTTCCTTGAAAAAGTTTTAAAAATACATTCTGTAATTGGTAATCGTCTCTTCTTAGATGGGATCCTCAAGGCTATCTGGAAGAGATGGTCTCTCATTGCAGATATGGTACTATTTCTTTTTGCCTCTTAGGTGCTCTGTTGGTGGAGCCCTCTTGAAAATCAACCTTGTTATTTTCACAAAGGAAATGGAATAGGCCTGAACAATATATCTCTGCAAGTGAAATAATGTTCAGGGCTCTTCATCTGAAACTTCCGAAATTGTATAGTGTGATAAGTACGATTTAAGTGTAGATAGTCTCTTATAACTCTATCTTAGAGTGGCAGTGTAATCTTATGTTGAACTTTTAACTATGATATATTGTCATGTTGTATACTGAAGAGAAATAAATAAATAAATAAATATAAAATTTAGGTCTAGTTTGATTATTATTAAAATCGCATGTGGCATATCTGAGTGTTTGCCCTTTATGTATTAGAAATGACTGTTTTCAGCAAATTTTGCTCTCCAACACAAATACTTTTTTTTAATCTTCACCAAACTTGCTGAAAGTTTTCATTTATATAAAATCAAGGTTAGGTTTGAATCCTACTAAAATCGCATGAGGCATGTTGGAGAAATAGCCATTTAATTATTAAAGAATGGCTGTTTCAGCCTTTTTTGCTCTCTAACACAAAGAGTTTTCATCGGACCTTCACCAAACTTGTTGAAATGCTTTATTTATATAAAACCTAGGTCCAGTGTGATTATTACTAAAGTCCCATAAGGATTATCTTAGTTATTGCCCTTTATGTATTAAAAAGGACTGTTTCACCATTTTTTGCTCTCTAACACAAATACTCTTTTTCCTTGACCTAGATTTAATACCAATTCACGTTGTCAGCAAGTTTGGTGAAGATCCAATAAAAAGTGTTTGTGTTAGAGTGCAGAAAATGCTGAAACAGTCATTTTTTAATTATTCAAGGACAATAACTCGGACATGCCTAATGCGATTTTGCTAGTTATTGAACCTGACCTAGATTCTATACTAATAAACATTTGTAGCAAGATTGGTGAAGATAAAAAAAGAAGTGTTTGAGTTAGAGAGCGGACAAGGCTGAAACAGTCATTTTCAGCAAGCTCAAGGTATAGATCATCCGTAATGTTTTTAATCGCTTACCCATGGTGAATAATATGTACACGTTGTCACTGGATCAAGTAGTGTTTAACCCTGTGCCCATTGGTCGTAACTTTACGGGAGTTTACAAACTGTTTGAATCTAGAAAGACGCCGCGTAACGCGGCGTCTCATCTGGATCCAAACGGCTTGACACTCGTCTTAAGGTTTGTTTAATTAAAACAATGCATAAATCTAAACTGAACACATTTTGCAGACGACAATGTCAAAGCAGACGTCTGTGCAGCAGAATAAGGGTTAACAGGGTATTTCTCAGTGCTCCAGCTATACACATGTAACCGGGAGTAATCTGAACTAATCTAACATTTTCTCACTCATTTCAGCACCGAATGCTATGGTGTTACTACTGATTAAACCGTCTCTTCGAGGCAATTTTAATGAGTATGACACCATTGGGTTTAAAAGCAGAAATAAAGATTTTAGTTTTTCGAAATACTTCCGTTATCTGGAGCCCTGTATTTACAGAGTTGTCCTTCTTTCCATTCACAAGGGAGGCTTTTTAATTTGTGCAGCACAAAAATATTATAAATAAAATTTAAAAAGCGAAGTTCTTAGATAAAGCCGGTTTTTGTGAAAGAATCACGTCCTACGTAGTTCAAATGGGACCCCAAACAACCGTTTTATGCAGGTTTCTCAAAAACACAATGCGGCTTTAAGCTAGTTCGAGGTATCGGGAATTGGCTAGTTGGTTAAAGGCAACTATCGCAAGCTAAAAAGCCTCGGGTGCCTTAATAATTTTGTAGCTCTAATTGTGTGATAATCATCTGATTTGGTAATGTGTTATAAACTTTAATTGCTTGTTTAATTATATGGTTTGAATACGCCAGGGGCTCAAATTCAAATTTAATTTTTTTTTAAATATTACTCTCAGTTAATGATTTTACATGGCAACATGAGGAATCATGAGAAAACAATAGAAAACAATAGAAACTTGAAACTTTCATTTTCATAATTGTACAGTTAAACTTCTCTATTACGACCACTAAATTGTGTTAATTATTAGATGTTTACTATAGGTGACTGCTTAAAGTAAGATGACAGTTAAACAGAAAGCTCCTTTAGGAGCTTTCTGTTTCACTGTCACCTTGCTTTAAACTGTCACCTGTCTTTTAAACAATTAATTAGCCTTCTTTTTAGTGGTCGTAATAGAGGGGTTTTACTCTATTAGGTTCACTACCGTGGGCAGATCTAACAATATACAGGGCCTTTTTCCAAAAATTGGGAAGGGCGCTTAACTTTTCATTTTGGGAAATTCAAACGCGATTTTCGGCCAAATATGGAGAGTAAACTGACCTTCAAGACGCTTAAAAAACTAAATGAAAGTCTGCAAAAATACAGTAGGTAGAAAATGCTTTAACTTAATAATTGAAAACTAAGTTTTTTTTATCATTTAAACAGGATTGGTAATTGAATAGGACACTTCTAATGAAGTTTTAACCTCAGAATATGTGCTTTTTGTGAGAATCGTAAAATGCATTGTATTTTTGGGATTTTTTTTTTACCTAAATTGGGAAAAAAGAGGTTATTTTGCAATTGGGAAGTCACCTGTTATGGGCCCCTGTTATAGAAGGAAAAAGGGCCCTGATATACAAATACAAGTTGCATACACATGGGGAGTTTACTAGTTGGGAACACGCAAACTATTTCAAATTTTCAAAACTTATGTAAATCGTTATCAACCCTTTCGCTCTTAATGACGTCAAAAAACGAGTTTGCTTTACAGTTTGGATCCTGATCAGCGCAGCATAACCAGGAGTCTGATCAGAATTAAAACTTTATGACAATCTTATCGATATGTTTTAAGTCATACTACATTGAATCTTTCTTTAACACGATATAGCAAGAAGCAAAATTGAAGCAGAGGGCAATAAAACGGCGAAGGGGTAAAAAACTCATGATTAATTCGGCAGCAACAGAGTTAAAATGTTTTGCAGTTTTCATGTACACATATATACCAACATTCATTCAATGATAGTCAAATGCTTCTATTACAGTGGATAATCTGTTATTCTTTCCCGTTTAAACGCAAACGTACGCAAACGCAAAGCACTAAAACGTAGAAAAGAACAACTGTTGGACAATTCTGATAATTCTTGTTTATCTTGGTGGCAAACAGTTTGGAGCCTGATCAGACGCCGGGTTACCCGCGTCTGATCTGGCTCCATACTGTTTGCACTATAAATAATAGTTTTAGCGTAAACGCGTTTATTGGGAAAGAATAACATATTCTCCACTGTAGCAAAAAAACACCTACAGGCCATTGAGGCCAATCACAAGACTTATTGAACCGCTATCTTGTCTAAATTGTTAATACCTAGATATTGCAATGAACTCTCCCAATGTGCTTGCTTGAAGATTTCATTAACCCATTTACGCCCAGTGGATTCTTCCATGTATATATATGGGATTAGTTCATTTTTTATCAAAGGGATGTCTGGTCAAATTTTCATTTTCATTTTGTTTTATATTAAAATTCCTTTCAGCAAACAGTGTAGACTCTGATCAGACGCCGCAAAATGCGACGTCTGATCAGAGTCTACACTGTTTGCCTATGTCCCATGTATTGGACCGTCGGCACGAATGGGTTAAAGAGAAACACGGGTGATCTAGACACAACATAGTCAATACAGCATATCATTTCATATGAAATAGCAAACAGAGTATGTCCTGATGAGACGCCGCGTAACGCGGCGTCTCATCAGGGTATACTCTGTTTGCCAATCTCCTCTTTCGTGAACGATAAATAAGGCATTTATGCGCTAAACAAGACACCATTTTAATCTCAAGGTCTGTATCGGAAGCTTGTAGGTATTTACGACCAGCTGTTGTAAATGATAAGTATTGTAGATATATGAGCTGAAAACAACGTAGTTCTATACCAAAGACTGGACGATTAGTATATATATATACATTGTCTTCTTTGTGTTTATTGCAAGGTTTAATTGTATTATTTTGTCATATTCATGTTTCTTATCTATAATGTACATATTGTATACAGTGTTCCCTCTCTACAAAAGTCAAAGACACCCAATTGGAGACGACAAATGTGTGCGTTATGCGGTGGGAGTCATTAAAGGGAGGTAAATTAGTTTACATTTGCAACAGCTTGAATCCAGATCAGACGCCGCGTCTGGTCTGGATTCAAGCTGTTTGTCACTCGTCATTAAATGTTTTCTGTCAGAATGTTCGATTTTTAACTTTTAGAAAAACAGCAGAAGACAACTTTAAGTAGACGATATTGCAGCATTAAAAGCGATAGCCCTAATTGTCGTGTTCAGGGAACTGCGGCAATTGGCTTTGTTCGAAGGAAGTCGTTGTTGGGAGGGCCATTGTACAAAAAATGTAGGGAGGGAACGCTGTATAGCCAAAAGCTATTCATTTGCCGTTTTTCAAATGAGTTTTAATAATAATAATAATAACAATAATGATAATAATAATAATAATAATAATAAAGACTTTATTTCAACACAATTAGTACATACAGCACACTTATCTCCCTTGTGGCCCTCTAAGCCTGATATACTGCATAATGTTATGCCTAACATGCTTTGTAATTTGCTTCCCATTTGACTATCAGGTGTATTTGTAATGGTACAGATTGTATGATGATTAGCATATGTGCTTGAGACAAATAAAACAGCTGTCCCGTCTCGTTCTGTTATGTTAATGAGCCTTGTAACTCGACGATTTGACAAGAGTAAAATCTGTTTTGACTAGAATACTATATACATGTTTACAGGAGAACCTGTCTATTACGACCACAAAATCAAGGACAAATTTATTGTATAAAAGACTGGCGACAGCTTAAAACCATGCGACAGAAAAACCGATAGCTCCTGATGATTCTTTCTGTTTTACTGTCACTTTGCTTTAAGCGGTCACCAATTGTAAATATCTAATAATTAACGCATTACTGAATTGGTATCAATATTCAATCGAACTTTGATATCTCGAAGTCGGTTTTGTCGAACATACCCGTATTTTAAAGTTAAAACGTGGCTAGGCCACGTTTTAACTTTGAAATATGGGTATGCTCAACCTAACCAAAAGCATGAAATAATGCAGTTCATATGTCGAACTATCGGATTGAGTTAAACGAGGTCGAGATATCGAAGTACGACTGTATAGAGGGACGATAGCATACATAAAAAAATCTCACCATACTGTGCAGGGACTTTTTTATTCTGTGTTCAAAGCTCCAGTCTCCAATGCTGTTGATCTGTGCATATTCAAAATTAACTAGTTGACATGCTTGTTAATTACATGTAAGACAGAGATGCATGTCATTGACATGTAGTTGAAGTGCTAAAGCAAGACGCGCATGTTCGTTTAGGCAAACACATTCTGAGTCCTGTTTTATATCAATTTTAAAACAACAAAGCATGATTATGTATGGTTTGTAAATTACAGTTTTCATGAAGCATTGGTTTGATACAAACATTTTTGTGTAATGGTTCTGTTACCTTTTTATTTTTGAGCATGAATTTGTTAAGTACGTATAGCCTTCTACTAATGGAAAGTCTAATGATGGACATTGCATGTAGTAGGTTGTCACAATAGTATGTATTGTCCATGTATATAAATGTGTATTTGTGTGTATTCATATATGTATGTTTTGTTAACTTTTGTACTCTATTATAAAGTATGTTTCTATAAACTCCCATTTAAACGAACTAAATGCAAAGCAAGATAACCCTGTCAAAGTTAGTAGCATTCATACTGGTTATGATTCATGTTGCTAAGACAGGTCGAGTTACCTCTCTTGTAACAATACGTCAAAGAGCCCTTAACCCTTATTTACTTTAACTGTCGTAAAATCGTCTGCTTTGAATTTATCGTCTGAAGATTTTATAAATTTTCTTTTGTCTTTTTTAACTGAAGAAACTGAAGAAACCTAAAGAGGTGTGTCAAACAAGATGGATCCAGAACAGACACCGCCTAACGCGGATGCTAAATATCTGTTTCTGATCTAGACCTGTTGTATTTCAAAACAATAAAAGCTCTAGTATAGTGGTAAAGACGAGATACTTCCATTGCAAATAGTTTGGTGCTAGATCAGACGCCGGATAGGATAACCCGGCGTCTGATCAGGCTACCAACCTTTTTTCATATCAGATAAATATAATTGTAAAGACTTGTCAGAGAGCTTTCATTTTCGACATTTGATTGCAAAGCATGATGTTTCGTTAACTCTTTCCTCCCTGAAACTTTAAATGGACAATTCCAGTTTCGATTTTAGGACAGTCCATTTCTGGCTTTTAAGGGTTGTTTTTGTCCATTTTTGGCATTATGACAAACAGTGAAGACCCTGATCAGAGGGCTCCTTTCGGAGCCCTCTGATCTGGGTCTTCACTGTTTGCACAGGACAAGTGTACTATTCACATGTACACTGTTTGAAAAGGGCGCTTATATGCGGGACTAGGGTTCAAAGGGTTAAAACGGTAAATAATATCTTCTCCACTGTAGCAAACCAATGTCGATCAACCCTAAAAGTACAGTAGAGAAGACATTATTCTTTAAAAAATGAACTGATTTTTTCGGCGTTCAAGCGAAATAAACTACAGAAAAATATCGGCAAATAATTGTACCATGACTCGCGCTAGCGGTTCATGGTAAATGTGCCGATAATTTACTGTCGTTTATGTCGCTTGAACGCCGAAAGAAATCAGTTCATTTCTTATATTTACAATGTTTTACTGTAATTTCTAATACTATACTATATTAACATTTTGTTTGTACGTATGTATGTTTAATCAATATTACAGGATGACAACGCGAATAACGTGTACCCTATAAGGAACAGCCGTGAGCGAATTACTGAAGTTGTGTACATTCGAAAGCAAAAAACTAAGTTCCATTATTTACATTCTAAGGTCAACAACTTTGACCGTTGGGCGCAAAATGCCGATTTGACATCATTTGGAAGTGCCGTCATTTTTAAAGAAGGATAAATATATCGTTTTTTTGTGTCATAAAGAAACGCAGATAGCTGATCTCTATAAGCTATGTCAATTTTCTTGCAATTTATCTCATTATTAAAGATGATTTTTTGTCGGGAATCATGGTTTTCACTTATAGGAAGGCATAGATCGGTTAAGAACAAATTTTGAAAAAAACCGCCAAATGTTTGCTGTCCAAGTTCAAAAGATAAATTCGCGAATGAAAACTGCATATGCCCCGCCTACTCTTCGAAGTTTATCACCAAGTCCCGCCCTCTCGAGAAATAGTGTTTATATATATATATATATAAGAGTTGAACAGTATTTTCTGCAATGGAATTGAATGGTGTGAATTTAAATATTTCCAAATAAACGCGCTTACGCTAAAACTATTATTTCCATTGCTTGCAATTTGTCGAACGTCGAAATTCGACCCTAGTTCGCAATTTTCCCGACTTTGTATAAATGTCGAATGTCGAAATTCGACAAAATTTCGACATTTTCCCGGGCTGTAATTTGACGAACGTCGAAATTCGACATGAATTCGACATAGTAATGTCGAACGTCGAATTACGACAATATTTCGACTTTTTCCGGGCCCGGCAAATTTTCGAACGTCGAAATTCGACATAAGTTCGACAAAGTGAATGTGTTTTAGAAATTTTGAATGTCGAACGTCGAATTTCGACAATATTTCGACTTTTTCACAGCCCGGCAAATTGTCGTACGTCGAAATTCGATATAAGTTCGACATAGTGAATGTGTTTAAGAAATGTTGAAAGTCGAACGTCGAATTTCGACAATTATTTCGACATTTTGGTAAAAGGACAATGTCAAACGTCGAAATTCGACAATATTTCGACTATTTCCCTGACTTGCAATTTGTCGAACGTCGAAATTCGACCCAAGTTCGACATTTTCCCGACTTTGTATAAGTGTCGAATGTCGAAATTCGACAACATTTCGACATTTTCCCGGGCCGGCCACTTGTCGAACGTCGAAATTCGACATGAGTTCGACACAGTAATGTGGTTAAGAAATTCTGAATGTCGAACGTCGAATTTCGACAAAATTTCGACTTTTTCCGGGCCCGACAAATTGTCGAACGTCGAAATTCGACATAAGTTCGACATAGTGAATGTGTTTAAGAAATCTTGAATGTCGAACGTCGAATTTCGACAATATTTCGACTATTTCCCTGCCCGATCACTTGTAGAACGTCGAAATTTGACATTTGTTCGACATAGTGAACGTGTTTAAGAAATGTTGAATGTTGAAATATTTCGACATAATGGCAAAGCTGACATGTCGATCGGCAAAATTTGTTACATTATGTGAAAGCTTAAATGTCGAAAGTCGAAATTCGACAGCTGTTCGACCTTTCATTTGTGAAAGGTCGATTTGTCGAATGTCGTGCAAACTTCACACACCTTAAAAATCTAGTGTTTTATACTTAGGAAATCTAAAAGATGGACAATTATAGAAGTATATCAGCAAGCAACTGATGGCGCGTACTCTATAACGCATTGATTGCATCGAGTAGTTCGAATTAACGTCGTTACACGTCGGATTCTGTTAAAAGAGTTTTAGAATACCTTTCCTAACAGCGGGAAAAATAAGCGTCTCGGTGGGAAAAAATAGTTCGGCTACAGGTCAAGTGACCAACTGACATAATAACATCGGTCATGTGACCAACTAGCATAATAAAGCAAGTAAAGTTTATGTGCCACCCATTAATCCGTAAGGAAAATAGGCACGTTACAGGATAAAACATTTAATGTCCAAATAACCGCGTTTACGCTTAAAATATTATTTTCATTGCAAAACATTTGGAGCCAGATCAGACACCGGGTAACCCGACGTCTGATCAGGCCCCAAACTGTTTGCCAATCAGACTAAAACTGGTAGTCAGAATGTTTAAAAAGTTGTCATTTTCTATTTCATTGCGTTTAAACGGATGAATAATGTTTTCTCCACTACCGGTAGCCAATACGCAATTGATGGCCGATGGCCATCGATTTCTTTGCTGAACAGGCTTCATGTGTGCCTCAGAAGACCCCACTATTTTCTATACAACCCAAACAGACCATCTTGAAGTCCCCGCGAACAGAAAATATCTTGCCACGCATCCGAGAATACACAATAATAACAAATAAAAATGAAACTCAGAAATTGCAAATTGCCGCGTCTCATCAGATTCTACACTGTTTGCTTATGTCAACGTTCGGGGAAGATATGCATTAAAGGTAGATCAAAGGTTACGAGTTAGTGGAAACGATTATAAATTGTTTTGATCTAGATAGGCGCCTGTGTCCTAAACTGTGAGATATAGATGGAATAACATAGTCTGGAATAGTCATAGCAAACTCTTTGCACAAGTTTATACCAGCAAATTTTAAGTTCAATTCTATCCTGCTTTAAGCCAGCACATATCTTAAACACTCTGACCTTTTTAGGTTTGAAGACAGTTTACCATTTAAAGCAGATCGAAAGTAAAGCAGAGTTTACATTGAAGCAAGCTCTTTACAGATACACTTTATGTTAATGACGAGTATATCGTCGCCAGGATTGAATACGTAAACCTTGTTCCTGTCTGCTTAACACAAGTTTAAAATACCGGTACCTTAGGGATATTCCATGACAAAACCAGCTTAAAACATGAATAATGCATTGGTACAAAAACGGTAAAGACACGGAGATGGACAGGTATGGCATATTTGCAACATTAAACGTCTGTTTTTAGGTCCAGCTAACCCCTATCATGCTAAGAGCGACATAGCTTAGCATTTACAAACAGTTTGGATCCAATTTAGACGATTCTTAACGCGGCTTCTCCTCTTGATCCATACTGTTTGGTACAAAATCCAGTTGTTCTTCATTCAAAAACGCAAAAAGCATAACAGCGATTGTACATTTTTTTCTCACAGGCAATATTTGAAGAATATGACAATTCAGCGCGATAATGGTTAAGTAGGAAAACAATAAAATACTAGCTGTCAATCGCACATGTAGCCTTGGTTTTAAAACCCATGAAAGTTATAACCAAATTTAATGTTTACAAATTAGAGTAGCACTGAATTAACACATGTCAACTACCAACGAATGGTGAAAACTTTAACCAAAATATCAACTTAAACTAACGGCGGACAAACGGACGTACTCACATACTGATGATTTTTTTTTCTTTTGCGTTGCTAGCCATACAACAGTTTCATATGGCTCTAACTTTGGTATAGAGTGAACTAGAAACTAAAGTTACCCTAATTCTTACCCTTTACCCACTAATGACCAGGTTAATGTCACAAATGAATGTCAGACTAAAAACGTATACATGATATATATTATGTATGTTGGTATGGGTTTTAATAAGCCTATTGATTCATGTAATCGTTTGTATTTCAATTGTATTGTACAAGTATGACGATGTATCTTGTGTACACGTCAAATAAAATGATTGTTCTTTTCTGCTCTGTTCTATGACCAAGAAAACAGTTCACGAACGATCGTAAATGTAATTGTAATAGCCCTCAGTTTCAATATAAAAGACGATTTACTATCAAACATTTGGATCGAAATCAGACGACAAGCAGGTAACACTCGCATCATTGCTTATACGTTTATACTCTTTTTGTGTTCATAAGATATTAAAGAAATTTAATGTTGCCGTTCTCTGATACTGGACATCTAAAATCTAGCAAAGTTCAAGCAGATCTACAGTACAGTATCATCGTTAAGTTACAACCTAGCCTTTTGCCAACACCTGGATTAACTCTTTCCTCCCTGAAACTTTAAATGGACAATTCCATTTTCCATCTTAGTCTAGTCCATTTCTGACTTTAAAGGGTTGTTTTTGTCAATATTTGGCATTGTGACAAACAGTAAAGACCCTGATCAGAGGGCTCCTTTCGGAGCCCTCTGATCTGGGTCTTCACTGTTTGCATAGGACATGTGTACTATTCACATGTACACGGTTTGAAAAGCACGCCTATATGCGGGACTAGGGTTCAAAGGGTTAAGAGTCCAATATATTATGGAATAAGAATGCTCTTACTTTGCCTTCATAAAACCATTCTGTTGCTGTTACAGTACTCTCTCCCTACAACGGCTCTCCGAAAATCTATTCCATCATAACAACCAACAACGCTTGTCGCTGTTCCCCAAAACCAGACATTAAATTCTTACGCTTTTATAGCTGCAAAATCCTCTGCTGAAAAATTATCGTTTGCTGTTTTTTACTCCAAGTAAGGCATTGAACATTTTGGCAGAAAAAAATAATTAAAACGAGTGACAATCAGTTTGAACCAAGATCAGACTGTTTGCAACTGTAAGTACTCTAAGTGTATTAATTTTCCCTCCCTTTAAACTATAGATGGCTATAGTTTTGTCTCTGTCCGTGCCTGTGTGAATGTCTGTCTGTGTTCACAAGCCAGTATTGTTGTCATATGTGTGAAAAGTAGAAATTATCTAAATATTTATGTATTATCTCGTTATTTATTTCACACCCACATCGATTAAACCAATCGAAAGCCCCTCTTTACCACGTGACGGTACAAGAGAACCCTATATTGTACCGGAATTTAAAAAAGCTATCCCAGAAGGCCATATTTTTCTCATTTTGGACTCGGATCCAAAAAATCTATATTTTTTCATATTAACTGGACAACTCTTCCGACACTCTGTCAAGAGTTACTTCCCTTGGTATTTCACCATTGTCTGCTACAGTGTTCCATCTCTACAACGACACCCAATTGGAGACACATATTGTGTGTGTTGCTCGGAGCGAGACGTTATAGGGAGGGAAAAATAAGATTTGGCTTACATTTGCAATATCTATCTAATTTAATGACGTAACGATAAACAAAATGCTGTAGACGTTTTGGCGCGTTAACGTTCAAACGTCATGTACAGTAAATAACGTTTTTGACGTTTTTTTCCCAAGTTATGAATATAATTTTTGTTCATCCGAATGTAAGTTTTCAAAATGCATATAGATAATTTATGCCTTTTTGGGCTGAAATTCTAAACATGAGTAAGTTTTACAATGATAACAAACAAAATAAAAAATATGAAAATGCTTTTGAGGAATACAATTAGGTGTTTCTTCACTATTAAAGGGAGGTAATTCATAAAGTTCGTAGAGAGTATCTTGGTGTAGTAAATGATTAAAAATTAGATCTAAAGCAGAAAATTATGCAAAATAATACGTGTAGACGATTATAGATTTGAAATAGATCTACTGGTTGTAAGGGGAGGGCCGGCGTAGGGAAGGAACACATAATTTGTATTTGGAAATTTCGAAGTCAAAGGCTCGGCTAGAATGAATAGGAAAAAATGCATGTGGTTTCTTTTGTCATTTTATAATTTTATGGTGTGAACTAAAGAGGTAATTTAACAGTGTTGAGTACAATACTGAATTCAATTGGACTCGAGCACAGCAGTCATAATCCATATTGGACTCGGCTATCGCCTCGTCCAAATATGGTTATGACTGCTGTGCACTCGTCCAATAGAATTCAGTATTGTACTCAACACTGTTAAATAACCTCATAATATTGGACACAAATAAAGTGATAAATATTTTCTGCGTGCGAAAGGTCGCAAACAGTACAAATTCTCTCGTTTCTTGGAATTCTATTAATGCCGTAACGCCTTGTCTGTATTCTAAGAGAATGAGATGATAACCTTAAATGTGTTATATAAAGTCTTAGGTCGTGGGGAACAACATATAAATATAGTTCATATGAAAAATTGGGTTTAAAGTGCTTATACTCTTCCAAAATCGGACTTTTTGTGTTGACTTATTCCATTCCGGCACAAAACAATCAACTGCACGCTGTTTGAATAAAGCCAGGAATGTTTTAACCGCAGCTGGATTCCAATTGTTAAAAATCTCCGAAAAAACATGAATATCGAGCAAATATTTAACCCGCAAATCTATTTTTTCTTACCCTGTTCAAAGTCTCCCATAGCCAAAATTATAGTATATATTAGTATATATTAGTATATATAGCGAGCGGCTCGCGAGTGGGCGAGTGCTTATGTTATTGCGTTAATTTCAAGTTCAATTTCAACTGTTTGTAGATCTATCTGTACAAACGTTGAATCGATTTCCAGGAGTTAAAATTCCGTGCCTTCCGGCGGATCTACTTGCTAAATTATTTTCAAGGACTGGTTCCGTTTAATTTAAAGGCTTTTACACTTTGGTTACCGTTTTTACTTGTGAAAGATTAGCTGACAGTGTGCGTCTTGATTGCCAACGTCAAAAATCCGTGACTTCCGGTCTACCTCCTAACAGCTAGAGAGTATTCAGCGTTGATGATTGGGTATAAAACCCGCGACACGTAAATGTGACCGGACGATCAGAACGCCAATTAGACTAATTTAATCTTGGACGAAACACGCTCACAGAATTATGCACGATCATCGTGGACGAAATGAGTATTCGTTAATTAAGAAAGATATCGTTCCTTCATTAAAATTATACACTTTTTCTTCCGTTAACCATCGGGTTTAAAACCAATAAACATGAAACATTAATGTTCTATTTATAGAGTCCAGGTCGTTTCGGCCCTGTGTAGTTTCGACGTCAGTCGTTTCGGCTTAAGTATATTTTTTAATGATCGTAGTTTTTTTCACCGGTAAATAAGCACCCAAAACTAAGCTTTCCAAACTTTTAACATCGTCTTTAATTAAAATAAAAGAACATGTTCAAAGGTATTGTGATAAGACTTACGAAAATTCTGGACTTAATCTGTTTTGGTCTATCAAAAACTCTAATGAAATTTTGGCGAAGCTTGAATATAGAAAATACCAAGCTTGCAATATAAGTACGTATGACTTTTCAACACTATATACTACCTTACCTCATAATCTAATAAAAGCTAAACTTATACAACTTATTGAAAAGACTTTTGCCAGAGAAAGGAAGCTATTTCTGGCGTGTAATACTGATCGTGCATTTTTTACAAATGACACGGTTAAGCACTACACTATGTGGACTTGCACCGATGTCTGTGAATCACTAACATTTCTTCTGGATAATATTAATGTACGTTTTGGAAGTACCATATACCGCCAAGTGATTGGTATTCCTATGGGTACAAACTGTGTACCCCTTGTCGCAGACCTATTTTTGTACTGTTATGAGAGGGACTTAATACTTAGTCTAAAACCTGATACTCAGGCAGATATGATCGAAGCCTTTAACAATACATCGCGCTATCTAGATGATATTTTTAATATAGACAACCCATTTTTTGATACGTTGTTTCCTTTTATTTACCCAAAAGAACTACGCCTTAATAAAACAAACGAGTCAAATTTGTCGGCACCATTTTTAGATTTGGATCTATTTTATAAATAACGGAATTGTTTCTTCTAAGATTTACGATAAACGAGATGATTTTGATTTTAGTATTGTAAATTATCCTCATCTAGATGGCGATGTTCCCCGTTCCACATCTTACGGGGTTTTATTCGCTTTGCTAGGGCCTGTACCTCTGTTGAGGACTTCCACTTTAGTTATAAAACTATTACTGAAAAGCTTCTTAAACAGGGGTACAGATTTCATAAACTTCGTAAAACATTTTCTAAATTCTTTTATAGAAATCTTCCTCTCATTAACAAATATAAATGTACTTAAAGTCTTTTGCGGCAAGGTATTTCACATCCGGAGTTTTATGGTGATGTGATTTACAGACTTCGTAAGATTCTTGGACATATACATTTTCAAAACCTATTTGTGAAACGTATTAGATTTTTCCTCAAAAAAGATTATGATCCAACTATATTGCTGCGCACTTCACGTTTGGTTATCGATCAATCTACAATTGATAACTATGCTTTCCTCTTTGGTTGTGCGACGACAGACAGGGCTTAGCACTACATGATGATGTATCTTTAAAGCCGTCCTTAACCGGGAGAGTTATGTCGGATTTTCGTGCTTTGTTTTTTCTCTCCCTCTCTGTCGTACCCTGGACCCTTCCATGTCTAACAGTTACTCGTAACTACAGACTGGTCGCTTGAGTACAATTTGACCGTTGTCATATTTGGTTATTTTTAACACGGGCTTGAATGTTTAATTCTTTCCCATGTTACTAATGATCTTGTCATAGAATGTTTTGCTAAATGTTTTACATGTATTTACTTACTGTGCTGGCGGTCTTTTTGATTGTGAGGTTGTGGAACAGGGTTTATATTTTATGTACACTGTTTGTCTTTATAGGTGAATATAGGAGATAAGTGTGAGGTTGGGCGCCCCTAAACCCAGGTTTAACCCCCAGTGGTTGTTAATAAATAATTAATTTATAATTAATTATTGATTGCTACTGACCGTACCAAGGCGGGCTCCTATATTCACTTTGCTTTATGTTTGTCTTGCGTGTTGTTTTCTATTTAGTGTGTAGATGAAGGAATGGTATTGCGTGTGTGTGTGTGTGTGTGTGTGTGTGTGTGTGTGTTTGTTGTGGTATGTCTGTGTGTGTGTGTTCTGCTTGAGAGGTGGGTGTATTGTTTGTGTTACGTTTCCTGCTTGAGTCTTTCGTATTTATTTAACACTAACATCAACAAGTTTTTCCTAAAAAAATTGCAGATAAAATATATTTAATGTTCTGTTCAAAAGTGTTAACTCTTAGGAAGAAGAAAATTTAGGAAGAAGAAAATGGCTCATTGACCTACAGCTGCAGTGGTTTGTCAACTTGCAATGTATATTCAGGGATATTTTGCCAATCCTGAATTATGCAGTCCCCTCTAGACATCGTTTGGTGTTAACTCCTTCAACCCTAGTGATGTCTAAACTCATCATTTATACAAACAGTGTATACGAGGGTAGTTCAAAAAGTTTTGATACTGGATCAATAACTTCATTATTATAAGTGCAAAATGCATGTGTGATATATCATTTTAAAGATCCATTCTTTGCCGACACGGTGATATCATGCGCGATAAGATCGCATTATTCGATCAGCCCCAACATAGACCTAAATGACCCCTCCTCGAGGACACTGGACATTTTGTGTGTATATTTGAGTTAATTTTCTAAACACTATTTGATACTATAATTATTATTACGGCTTTATTATTTTGAATAAGTTTATGAAATATTCTGTCAAATGCAATAAGACAATTATGCAAACACTACACCGTTTTAAATATTATTATTACATAAAATATCAAAAATAGAGCTAATTCTAAACATGTACTGAAAATATAATAAAGAATTGATCTCCTGTTATGTATAAAAGTAGTTAGGGAAACTACAAACTCTTTTTTATTATTAAACCAGGCTATAAATGAAGCCATTGAAAAATGGTTTCATGTTTTCAAATCAAAATGTAGATATACTGATCGTGAACATTTTCATAGCGTTTGAAAAAACATGTCAACTTCGTCATTAGCAAAATAGGAAATGTTGATTTTGAAAAAATGAGATTTTATACAGTTAAACCTTTCAATAGAAATAAAAATTTATTTACATTAAAATTTAGACATAAACTGATATATTTCCAAAATAAATCTGGAAATTGTACTCTTTAAGAAGTTATTACGTAAAAATCTAACGTCTGAAAAGTGCTATGTTCCAGTGTCCTCGAGTAGGGATCATTTAGGTTCATGTTGTGACTCATCGAGTTATGCGATCTTATCGTGCAGTATACCATCGTGTAGGCGAATAATTGCTCTTTAAAATGATATATCACACAAGCATTTTGCACTCATCATATTGAAGTTATTGATCCAGTATCAAAACTATTTGAACACCCCTCGTATCTGGCTATTTGAAACCTCTTAGTTATTTGAAACCTCTTAAAGGGAGAATGACATCACATAACATGTTTATTACTGGTCAGTATTTCTGACGCAAACAAAGACGTGTAGATGTGGTTCACAGTCTGAGGAAGGTTCTCAAATGGACGATCATGATCATTAAATTTATTGGATATGCGAATAGAACTTTCAAATAATTAATGTTTAGCTATCCTGCGGGAGTGTATACCTAGTTTAGAGGGCTCTTAAAACAACTCTCAGACCAGGGTCTACACAGTTTGGTATTTTTCGAATATTTTGTTAAAAAAGCTCTTAATAATCAAAACTTGGCTTGACAAAATTGGAAATGCTTAAATGTTTTTATGATCAGATCAAGTAAAGAAAAACAACGGTTTCATAATTTGATTTTAGGATGAAAGGTTAAAATAGAAATCATAAACGAAAAGAGAAAGGCTTCTTCATGGTGAAGCAAATTGGATACTTTTATGATGGTTCCAAACCATTTTTATGCATTATAGAATGTTTTGTTGTAACATATTTTGATTACTTGGTGATTTTCTTTCAAAATGGACCTGATCTCATTTTTTTGCATAATGTCTGTGACCCTCAAATACAAAATTGTCCTTTACAAGGTGGTTGACGGGTTGGTGCAAATCATACCTTACAGAAGAATCAGCATCTTTGGTTGGGGGCCTGTTCCCCATTGAAAACAAGGTTTTTTCTCTAAAAAAAAATGAGCATTTAATGATTTTACGGCAGTATTTTTTCCTAAAATGAGCATTTACGGCTCAAATCTTATGACGTTTTAGGGCATATTTTTCCAAACTGAATAGGTACCAATCCATTTCTAACGTGGTGAAGAAAAAAACCCACTGAGAATTAACCCATTACTCCATAGATATACTTTGTTACACCTTTAACTGATTTCTCCACTGAAGAAAATTGTTCCACTTAATGCAGTCATGGATCTCTGTACCTAAAGAAACATTTTTTTAGCAATATCTTAACAGATGGTAAGGTCAAAACAGACTGAAAGTAAAGTCTTCTGCTTTACTTTCAATCAGCTTTAGTGGCCATCTGTCTTCACGAAATGAAACTAGAGATGTAATGGGGTAATGGTTTAAACAAGTGTGCATAGAATCAAATCAAATATCTTTAAAAGCTTTAAAATCAGCAATATTATGAGTAGATCTATCAGTAGCTGGTGACATTGCATGACAACCATTTGCTCATTCCAACTAATTTTTTTGTACAAAGTCGTTTTCTTAAACACTTTGGGAATGGTTGGTACCCATTCAATTGGGGAAAATATGTCCAAAAACCACGTAAAATACTTTATTTTTTTTGTGGGGGGGGGGGGGGGGGATTGAGTCGTAAAATGTTCACTTTGGGAAGCAATACTGCCGTAAAATGCTCACTTTGAGGGAAAAAAACTTGTTTTCAATTGGGAACTGGAATTCACTTAGTTCACTTAGCATCTACGAACGCTTTAGGATCCAGCCTCAATTTCGACTAATTAGCTACAATTAATTATCATATCTTATTATTATTGTTTCTCTCCATCAACACTGATGATTATGAGAAGGGGCATTTATGAGAAGACTCACCAGGGACTGTACCCGGTCGGTCACTATAGCCTGACGTACACCGACGAACCTGTGGTAATGCAATCCCGAAATTCTGAGCGCCATGGAGGAGGGAAGCCGTTACTACCGATGTTTGTCCTTGGATTGACTCGGTCGGGAATTGAACCCGCGACCTCCCGCACTACAAGCGGACACTCTACCACTGATACAGTGATTTGTTGATCTAAATATTTCAGGGTCAACACAACACTGCCAGAATATATTTACTTTTCTAGTATTTCTGTTTACTTATCATCTAGTAGCCTATGCATTTTAAGGTAAGCATACAGTACAGATGAGGAAAAAGACATGTGTTTTACTCCGAGGTTTATAACATTTACAATTGAGCAAAATTTAACTTCAAATTTTACAGCTATGCTCGCTTGTAGGCTGTACACATTTCATATAACAATTTATTCAAAATTATGTTATCTGTTTGTGTTACCTTGCACCAATATTTAATTACATTATAAAAACGGGTAATAAAAAGAGGATAGCGGCATAGTTCCCCATACACATCCATGGCACTTGAATTTATTGGAATTCTTAGAGTACGTTTGCAAAACTTAACGTGAACCCCCTCAATATCTTTTGATTTGGTAAAACCCCAACTTTCCGACCAGTAATTCAAAATGGAACCGACAAAGGAGTCAAATAATTGGCAAATCGGGTTTGGCTTTAAAGGCACTCTATAACAATTAACTACATGTAGTAAGGTATACAGTGCCTTTAAGGTTTACCAACAACGAACTCATGATAAGCGCCAAATTTAACGTTATACTTTTAGACAGAGCATGTATTTTATGTGACGGCTGAATCGTATTGTACTACACGAGCTCCTGTCAACGTTGTCCATTTCGTCGATCATTAATACAGTGGTAAAAAGATGTTATTATTTCCCAATAGACGCGTTAACCTTAAAACTATCGTTTCTATTGCAAAAAGTTAAGGGCGAGATTAGACGCCGGGTGACGCGGCGTCTGATCAGGTTTGAAGCTGTTTTTGCCACTCAAATTTAAAATATTTGTCGCAATTTTGAAACTGTTGTCATTTTCTCCATTTTACTGCATTGCTTTTGCTTTTTGATTGCTTTTAAACAGGAAAAAACAATGTCTTTTCCACTGTTCTTCCGGTCGGCCTAAGCCGCCTCTATTACAGTGGAGAATCTGTTATTCTTTCCCGTTTAAACGCAAACGTACGCAAACGCAAAGCGCTAAAACGTAGAAAGAACAACTTTTGGACAATTCTGATAATTCATGTTTATCTTGGTGGCAAACAGTTTGGAGCCTGATCAGACGCCGGATTACCCGGCGTCTGATCTGGCTCCAAACTGTTTGCACTGCAAATAATAGTTTTAGCGTAAACGCGTTTATTGGGAAATAATAACAGATTCTCCACTGTAATTGCAAAGATGAGATGAGTCGCAATTTCGTTTCGGTCGGCTATATGTTTAATTTCAGAATAGATCGTTGTCATGGTAAATAACTGCTGGATATAAATAACATCAAAAGGTCCAAACAAATCTACGTTCCGCATTGGATCTACATCTGTAGCAACACACATATTTATGTTGCGGATTGGAGGCAATATGCCTAATCAAACCGGAGTTTCTCTCATTAAATATAAATAAACTGGCATGCAACTCTTTCTAAAACATGTTCAAATCGGTACCGCTGGTTATGCTACTTTAAGAGTCATGTTCGCCATTAGTGGTGACAGGTATTTTCTTTTTGCATATTGCATTGCCGTCACCAGTCCTTTTAATAAGATGTGGAAAGGGGTTTACGATTTATTTACAGCACATGCAGTATACTCTTTCTATTATAACCATCAGAAAGAATGATAATTGGTTTTATGAAAGACATGTGACAGTTTAATGCAAGGTGAACGTTAAACAGAAAGCTCCTGAAGGAGCTTTCTGTTTAACGGTATCCTTTCTTTAAACACACACATGTATTTAACACCTAATAAATAGCACAATTTAGTGGTCGTAATAGAGGTTTTTTTTAGAGTCGCAGAATTGTAATTGGTCCAGAACAAAGTACAAGTCTAAACTAGTTTGTTTTACTCCAACGACACAAGTAAGCGTTAGGTACTAGTTCGTGCATAATCTGCGGATTGAGAGACACTTTTGTTTGTCTTATTTGACATCATATAATGAGGAGTTTCCATAAGTTCACATGAGAAAAACCCTTGGAACCATAAGGCCTGAACTTTCTTTAGTGGAAAATTGTTCAACATACGACCCTAGTCAATTTTGGCACCGCCCTGGGCGTATCAGTTTTGTATGGAAATAAATTAAACCTTATTTTTTGGCATGCAGTTAAAACTTTTGCCTTATGATTCAATACTAATATTTTTCAATTTATGATCCACGGGTCAAAAATGGCCACATTATCAGTTTTTCATAGACAGGAAAACCTGTTTAAGTCATATTCACTGAAATTGTAAGGCAGATACCTTTAATATTTTGCATACAGCTTTTTCCAAGTGCCCCTTTCCAAGACTGATCAAATCATAAAACCAATGCCCTGGAGCGTATTGGTTTTTAGTTGGAAAATCTTAAATAATAATTGTCTCTGAATCGTTTGGCTGGGCATACACATATACGTACAGTTCTGTTACAAGATTGTTCAAATTATGATTTCGTGTTAAAGTGGTCCCGCCCCGGCGCTTATCAGTTGTACAAAGATTTATAGGGACAAGCCTTTATAAAATCTTCTCTGAAAATACACTTCCAAGAATTTAATAATATTTTGCATGAGTTGTATTTAGGCGATGCTTTCTTACGAGCGCAAGCTACACTGACGCCATTTGCGTTTATTTCTTGGGAACGACTGCATCTCCATGACTAGACCGATTTTCAAAAAATCTCAAAGGTGAAGGCAAATTGGGGTAATGCTTGGCATCCTAGTGTTTTAACCTAATTCAATGGTGCTGAATCTAAATATAGTGGATGCCAAGCTGGATTCTGACTTTTAAGGGGCCAAAAAGGGGAAACAAAATGGCCGCCATAAATTGTTTCTTTTCCATCCTAATTGAGTTTGTATTAGTTTAGGAAGGTACATTGAATGCAGCTAAAAAAGATGGCAAGTTGCATTACCTAATTGAAGGGTGCTGAATCCAACACAGGTAGATACCAAGCTGGATTTTGACTTTTAAGGGGTCAATAAGGGGAAACAAAATGGCCGCTATACTATTTTCCCCATCCAAGCTGAGGTTTTATTAGTTTAGGAAGGTTCATTGCATGAAGCTTAAAAATAAAGATGGCTAGTTTTATAACCTAATTAAAGGGGGCTAAATCCAACACAAGTGGATACCAAGCTGGATTTTGACTTAAAAGGGGGCCAAAAAGGGGAAACAAAATGGTTGCCATAAATATATTTTTTCATCCAATCTGAGTTTCTATAAGTTTAGGAAGGTACATTGCATGTAGCCAAACAGATGGCATGTTTTATAACCTAAGTGATGAGTGCTAATCTAAAAAGAGTAGATACTTAACTGGATTTTTACTTTTAAGGGGCCAAAAAGGGGGAACAAAATGGCCACCATAGTATGTTTTTTCCAACCAAGCTGAGTTTGTAGTTTAAAAAGATGGCAATTTTGATAACCTAATTGAAGGGTGCTGAATCCAACACAAGTGGATACCAAGCTGGATTTTGAATTTTTATGGGCCAGACATTGAAAACAAAATGGCCACTGTTTTTTCACATTGTTTTACAATATTTTATCAAATAGTGCATCCAAGCTGAGTAAATGTATAATTTTATTTAAATTAGTTTAGGAAGATAATATACAGGTTGCTTTAAAAGATGGTTAGTGTTTTAACCTAATTGAAGAGTGCTGGTCCAAAAATTGGAAAACCAAGCTGGATTTCGACTTTAAAATGGTCAAAACTGGACAACAAAATGGCCGCCAGAACATTTGTTTTTTTTTAATCATTATACAACATCGTTTCAAATAGTGAATCCCGGCTGAGTGTGTATTTTTGAATTACATTTAAGGTACATGTAGCTGAAAAAGATGGCAGCTATTTTAAACTCAAAATGGACAACGCTTTGCCTTGTTTTAGCAAAAAAGTTCACACATTACTATCAATGATTCAAAATTATGCGTGACCAGTCTCACATTAATTGTGTGGACTGTCAATATATTAGACACACATTATGATATATATGTAGTGTCAATAATTTGCAAGAGTCTGTGCACCTCAGCGTAGACTAGTGTACCCCGTGGCACAATAACAGCTTATGATCTCTAGGCAATAATTCAGAATCGCTGGCAGCATCATTAAAACTGGCTGCAAATTATCACCTGCAACCATCCAACCAAAGTCAGTAACTGATGGTAGTGTTTTAGTACAATCCACACCATTGTCTGGTAGTGTTAGCGTTTGATGTATAACCTGCTGGCATCACTGATGGGTGACAATGGCTCCTGGGCTACACATTTACTGAACAACTTAATCGACGTCCATAATACTCCATACAATCGGCGTATGAATGCTTCAGCAGCTGATACAGTAGCCATTGGCTAGAGGCCATGTAGCAACTGAAAACTGAACCTGTTCTTGGCACACTTTCCATGATGTCTTCTTGATGTGGGCCGATGAAACAGTGTCACGACCAGTAATAACATGAAAGGCCAACAGAAAGTTAATAAATTGATAAGATAAACTTTGTTTGATGTCATGAAAAGAAACACATTTGGTTTATTTTGGAGGTGCCACTCTTCATCCAAAGTGTGGTACATTTCATGTGTCAAAGGGTACCAATACATCTGTATCCCGAGAAGCAACTACAATGGACTCACAATCAATGCTCAAGCAATGGATCACCAGACGTGTGTCATTGTGTCATTGTCTCCTCATTGTTGGCTTGTAGTGGAAATGTCTCCAGGTCAGGATTTGATGATATAACAGATATGAGCTTGTTGAGACCACCAGCAACTACGATGGTCTTATTGGTCAGCACATTCTGAATGATATGATTGGTAAGAAATTCGGACAAGTCCTGTTTGCTCTCTGACAATGAGCAAGCCCAGTTACTGGGCAACGGAATCGACGTGTCTGTCATTACTCTTTTTTGGGTGTGATACTTTTGCACGCTTTTGTCTTGTTCCAGATTTTATGGAATGTTGTTAGTAATGGTCAAAAACTACATAATTCCGCTCGCTGTTTGCATCCATGGTCATCAATTTGTTCACAAATGCATCTGCATAGTCAGGGAATGTGATGTCATGTGGTTTCCCAATAGCCATTACCAAGGTCTGTCCATCTATGACTATTGCTATTGTTCCATATAGGGTCACGCTAGATGAAAATTACCAGATCATTGGTTAGGATATCAGATAGGAGTGATTTGCTAGCACATTGCATGCAGTCATCACTATAATTGCCAGCGACACAGGCCCGGCCATTAATTAATGCTGAAGAATCTACTTCAGGTTTACAGGGCGATTGGCTTTGTATGCTGTTATGATCCTTTGTATGATCTTTCTATCCACTTTGATAGTATTCTGTGCTGATTTGAAGTTGGACATCTTTGGTACAGAATAAAGAGAAGCAAAGCTTAGGGGATTATTTTGCTAGTGCTGTTTGCCCTACTTCATCGACAATCAGACGTGATTTTACAAACTTGTTGAGAGTTTCTTGTCCTAGTTGTCTAGCACCAAGTAATGAATCATGTATGTCTGTAGTTGCTAGATCTTTGTTGACTATTTTTGCAATTGCATATCTTGTGGTTTAACAAATATGGTTCCACTCCGAAGTGCATTGGCAATTTTGGCCTCATCTGTCTCACTTTGTTTCAATCTCCCTGTACATGATTCATTGTGTTTGTACTGTCATTTTGTTTCTCACTTGAAGATTCTTCGAGTCTATATACTTAACTGACTTCTTAGACTGTAAGACAATGCCAATTGACTAAGTGCAGACGTCCTCTTTTTGATGACTAAGATGTCACCACGTCTTACCAGTGGCATTAACCATTCTTGGCTGTGATCTAGGCCTACTTGATTAAATGGCGGGCTTGAATCCTTAACAACATTTAAGTTGCCTACTTTGAACTCGACCTCAGCTTAGTCTGGCAGTATGGTCATCTCTGACATATCTCAGAACCCCTACTCGCATAAATGTTATGATCGTAGTGGAAGAAGAACAACATCATCATCTTGAACGCATCTAGGTGCAGCTCCCAATTAAATGCTGTCACTTTGGGCTAATCTGTCTCACCTAGTATGGAGCAGAAGGATGCTATCCATCTGCTGCATATGTTGCGCCCAGCAGGTTGTCGGCGCAAATCATCCGAAGACACGAGTCAATTTCCCCATTAAATGTTCCAGATGCCAAGACATTAAGAACACCCTCGAAATCATTGGCTTCTTCTTGCATACTAGCCTTCAGGAATTGACCATGTTCAAGAAACAGTGGGAGTAGCACTTGTCACAGAGCTTGTAATGTCAGCTTATGCATGCAAACAGCTCTACCATATTTCTTCCCTGACATGATTTGGTTAACTACATTTGGCCCAAGTAAATCAGCTAAGAACTGTAATATCACAACGAGACCGCAATCTGACATTTGCTGGCCAAGTACCTTCAAAATGTCATGTATGTATTCAACCCTGCAATTCGAGGAAGCCTCTAGGAAGATCTACATCAGTCATAAAAGGGCCTGTTTGTATACACGCATATTGCCTCTAATGAATTGCAAACATACATGTTTTATATACATATATCAGTTTATACATTTAATATCCAAGCAATTGTTTGGAAATTTAGGATACAAGTCAGTATGGAATAAAGATAATACACAGTAGTAACAGGGCCCTATTGTAAAACAAGTGAATCAACCATTTGATACAGATGTAATTTAAGTAAGCTGTATGCCTGGGCAGAAAACATATTCTCTTGATTCAGAAGCAATGGGTAGATCTAGAACTGTAATATTAATAGCAGACTAGAACTGCATGTACTCATTATTAAATCTGGTGTGTATGCATGGCTATAGGACTTTTTGAAAGAATGCATACCTCTGTGTTGCCATTGTGGCAGTCATATTGGGATTGTTTTTTCTTCAAATTGTTGCTGACTGCTACAAGTATGGGAAATTGAAAACAAGGAGAAGGATCGCTTTCATTTCAAATCTAAAATATGAAACCCTACTATCGCTCAACATACCAAAGGAAAATTGTTCTTTTTTTGCAAGTGAAGCGAATATATATTCTATTCAGTATAATACTACACATATCATGTTCAAGTTCCCTATGATTTGTTGTTGGGCTACTTTCGGTTCTAACACATCTTGAGTTGATTTCAAAAGGAAATAGCTAATATTTTGGGGAAAAAGTATATTTTATGGCGGCCATTTTGTTGCCCCCTTTTGAACACTTAAAAGTCAAAATCGAGTTTGGTATCTACATGTACTTTATTTGGTTAGCACTCTTCAATTAGGTTATAAAACTAGCCATCTTTTAAGCTACATGTAATGGGCCTTTACCTAAACTAATACAAACTTAGCTTGGTTGGAATTTTTTATGGCAGCCATTTTGTTTCCCCTTTTTGGCCCCTTAAAGGTCAAAATCCAGCTTGGTGTCAACTTATGTTGGATTCAGCACCCTTCAATTAGGTAATACCACTTGCCAACTATTTTTGCTACATGCAATGTACCTTCCTAAACTAATACAAACTCAGCTTGGATGGAAAAGAAGCAATTTATGGCGGCCATTTTGTTTCCCCTTTTTGGCCCCTTAAAATTCAGAATCCAGCTTGGCATCCACTATATTTGGATTCAGCACCCTTGAATTAGGTTAAAACACTAGGATGCCAAGCATTACCCCAATTTGCCTTCACAACTTTTTAGGAGCACATTTTCCCAAATTCGGTCTAGTCTATAAATGGTTCTTCTTTAACCATTTTAGCGCCAAAGAATTTATGAGTTTTTTACCACTTCACCGCTACATTGTTGTATGCATCAATAATGTTGTCTGCAAGATCTTTTCAATGTTAGATTTATATTGTAGTATGACTTAAAACGAAAGATACGAATTGCAAACTGCTTTGATTTTAATCAGACGCCTCGTTACACCGCGTCTGATCTGGATATAAACTGTCTTCAAAGGCGACGTTATGCGAAATCAACGGGGAAAGGGTTGAAGAGCCAGACTAGAATTTTTTTTTTTTTAACTTTGTTGACAAGAGGGAGAAAATGCTCACGTCTCACATGTGTTTGTGGGTTATATTGTGCGATTTTTCTGACCTGTCAGAGTTATTTTTAGAACAGAATATTTCTTAACGGTAAATAGATCGGATCTATATAGTCGTACACGTTCCAACTTAAGATAAGCATGATCCTTGTGCAGCATGAGACAGCTGCGCTAATTGTACTGATATGTTATTAATTCTCAATAAACGGGTTTATGCTAAAAACTATTATGTCCGTTGCAAACAGGTTAGATCCAGATCAGACGCCGGGAAACCCGGCGCCTGATCAGGCTCCAACCTGTTTGCCACCCAGATTAAAAAGATAAAATCAATTTTCTACAGTTTAGTGCATTGTGTTCGGGAAATAATAATGTCTTCTCTACTGTACATTACACACAATAAATACAGCTTTCCGTATCCCTGGCTGACCGTACGGAAATCAACGAGTACGGTGATAATCCCTCTTAAAATTTTAGAATGTTCCAATCTAAAAATAACTAAACACTAATAACAATCTTTTAAACAAGAAATATCTTTAAAAAAGATATTCGGCGGAATGGGTGGTGAATTAAGGTAATGATGTATATGGAATTGATTTTATCAAAGTTGCAATAAATAGGATGGTAAATCAGGATATTAAGCTTAATATTTATCTAATAAGACACGCGCAGTAATCTACGACCACAGTGACATACATATGACCAAAGACTGAAGGTCTTGAGAGTCGCCAAGAATGAGTTTTTGCAATCATTAAACTACTGGATCTGAGGTTAATCATTAGTTTGTTAAGGCAGTTGGTCTCTCAAAGACTGAAGGTGAAAGTACAGCAGAGAGCATTTACACACGTTTATGCTTTTGATCGGGCTACATTTTGCTGCAAGTTGTCAGCTGTTTGTCAGCTGTTTTTATTCCATCAATAAGTACTTTTTCAGAGGTGGTTGTCGAGATTTACTTGAGAATTCTTGACAGAAGGTACAGTTTGCACATGGATCTATTGCTTGGTTCACAGGTGGGGGGGGGGGGGGGGGTCAATTTTCCACTTCCATCTTTATAAGCCAATTGAATTGCACTTACTTCTTCCTAGGATGTGACTGAAAGTGATTAGAATTTTTAAAGACAGATCTAGATCACGGAATTATACTTCCATGTCTAGATCTACGTGTATCATTTTTATTTTGTAATTTGTAGATACCATAAATTACTAAAATTCGTATGTGTGTGCTCTTTTGTTAGTTACTTTAAATATGGTTTGATTGTTTAAATATTCTCAATCACCTGATTTTGATTTGAGATTTTTGGAAAGCACCCCCGAAATATGCCGAATATGAATTGTTTGAAACGACCCCTCAAATGAGAAAATAAACAAGTGTCCGCTTCAAGAATTCGTGTATGGATTTGTCTTGTAGAGTTAGTTCTATGTTCTGATTTATTATAAAAATATCTACAAAGTGTAGCAATGTCCGTTTTAGGTATCTACGTGTTGTTGTGTTTTCGCATTTAACCAAGAGATTGCGATCGCGTTAAAAAATCACGGTTTGTTTACATTTGAGGTCACAGAGTTGCGCATGCGCTGGAGGAAAACGGTGTTAACACAAAAAATACCCATCATGCTCGAAATCTTTTATCTTTTCGATATCTAGGTTAAATTCAAACGCCAGTTTTCTCGTAATCTCACTGAATTGTTACTGCTATTCTTTCTTTTTCATATACTTGGTACTAGATTAAAATTATGATCAATTCTATTATGAACAATTTCGTTCTGATTTGCAGAACGCATCAAATCATTGCCGAAATTTGAGACAATATGTCATATCTTAAAATAGAAACACTATGTCATTCAAATCACTACCTAACGGTCGGGACACGTAAAATTTCTCGGTTATAACTCACTAGCAGTAGCGGAAAGTCGTGTTTACTACTGGTACCGCTACATAGCAAATCAGCCTATAACAGTCTGTGTCTCTTATTTTACAAATTTGTAAAAGGCAGTAGTCAAGTCTAACCGCTACCCAATCAGACTATTCGATTTTAAGCACGTGTCCTTAAGCTTTCATTTCTGGTCATTCACGATTGGTTGGGCCATATAAGGTTTGAGGCTCAATGAGAAATCAGACCAGCTCCGCCGAAAAAATCATCTAGTTTGGAAGTTTTTAATTTTCTGAAGTTTACTGTCACATAGTGTTTATTCTGCAGAAAATCCCCGAGACTGTGGTGATCTTGTTGATAAAGGAGTTTCCTCGTCTGGAATCTACGAGATCTATGCCGGTGGAAGGCATGCTGTCTACTGTGACTTTGATGACCCTGATGGACCTTGGAAGTCATACAAAGACGGGTAGATGATACTGTCAACTTTAACCGTTCACAAAAATCATACCAAGACGGATTTGTTGTGGAACAGGGTTTATATTTTTTACAGTGGAGAATCTGTTATTCTTTCCCGTTTAAACGCAAACGTACGCAAACGCAAAGCACTAAAACGTAGAAAAGAACAACTTTTGGACAATTCTGATAATTCTTGTTTATCTTGGTGGCAAACAGTTTGGAGCCTGATCAGACGCCGGGTTACCCGGCGTCTGATCTGGCTCGAAACTGTTTGCACTGCAAATAATAGTTTTAGCGTAAACGCGTTTATTGGGAAAGAATAACAGATTCTCAACTGTATGTACACTGTTCGTCTTTATAGGTGAATATAGGAGATACACGTGAGGGTGGGCGCCCCTAAACCCAGGTTTAACCCCTAGTGGTTGTTAATGGTACCAAGGCGGGCTCCTATATTCACTTTGCTTTATGTTTGTGTTGCGTGTTGTTTTCTATTTAGTGTGTAGATGAAGGAATGGTTTTGCGTGTGTGTGTGTGTGTGTGTGTGTGTGTGTGTGTGTGTGTGTGTGTTTGTTATGGTATGACTGTGCGTGTGTTCTGCTTGAGAGGTGGATGTATTGTTTGTGTTGCGTTTCCTGCTTGAGTCTTTCGTATTTATTGGTAACCTGACTGGAAACTTCTGGTTAGGACTTGACCCGATATCGATAATAACACTGACTAATGACAAAACATACACATTGAACATTGTTTTAGTTGACCGTTTAACAGGGATGAATTATGCAAAATACTCATTATTTCAAGTGATGAATGCATCTGAACACTATACGCTTAAAGTAGATGGGTACACAGGAGATGCGGGAGATTCGCTAAAAGATCACAATTCTAAAACGACGAGTTTGATAAATCCAATAAATTATTAACACGAATGTTATCTTTTTTTTATAACATAACATAGAAATGTTATTTATCGCAGCCTTGGAGGTCAAGAGAATGCTAAGCGCGATATAAGTATATCTATACAGGAAAAAAATGTTGTTAAAAAATTAACCCCGTTCACTAGCATAATGTTTATGTTGTTATATGTATTAATAGACACTTTCATGTAGATCTAATATTGATTAATTACACCAAAAATCTATAAATTGAATCTACATGATGGAATAAAGACGTTGGAAATCGAACGCATAGAACGCATTTTAATGACGTCACAAGTAAACGACGTCGTGGCCTACCTCATTTGCATAGTTATATAACTAGTTATATATGACATTTAAACAACGGGTGTTATTCAACGCTCACGCCGTCTGTTATGTTATAAATAAATATATTACATATGCTATATAACGTTCGATTACTTATGTCATTATGAAACATGATTGATAAAGTGTACCACACATACGTGGTTTGCCTTCTTAACCCATCTTTGTCCAGTGTATTCTTCCATGTTTATATATTGGATTAGTCCATCTTTTATGAAACGGATGCCTGGTCAAAATTTTCATTTTTATTTTGTTTTATATTGAAATTCCTATCAGCAAACAGTGTAGACTCTGATCAGACGCTGCATAATGCGGCGTCTGATCAGAGTCTACATTGTTTGCCTATGTTCCATATATGGAATCATGGGCACAAATGGGTTAATGTATATAGCTCAGTAAAGCATGTTATTTAGGACCATTTGCAAACAGTTAGTTGTAGTTGTTGTTGTGGTTAATAGTTGTCTAGAAAGGAACATTTTATTTATAACCACTTTCAAAACAATATCTTTTAGTTGTTGTTGTGGTTGATGGTTGTATAGATAGTATCATGATATTTAGAACCAATTTCATAAACAAGAGTTTTATTTGTTGCTGTGGTTAGAAATTTCTAGTAATTTAGGACCTTTTTCAAAAGATTTACGTTAAGTTGTTGTGGTTGAAAGTTTTATACATGTAGATAGTACTAAGCGTTCCATTTAGGACCATTTGCAAATCAGTTGAATTTAGTTATTATAATTCATCATAGCTAGTAGAATGATATTTAGAACTGTTTGCAAAATAATAAGTTTTTTATGGTGTGGTTTGTTATTGTCTTGATACGGTAAAACAGGTATTTTTGGTATCATGCATATTTCGCGTAATGCGATTTTGTATTAAAATCGCGACATTATTTCTAGCAGGTAGCTTAAAGCAGGCTGAAAGTAAAGCAGAATGTGCATTAAGGCAGTTTCTGCTTTACTTTCAACCTGTTTTAAGAAGTCGTCTATTTTCAAAACTAGAGACGCGAGGCAACACATTCGAGAATTAACGCGTAAATTACATGTATATTCTCGCGAATAAAACCGGTTTTACAGTAGTAGAATTTTATTCAGGATCAATTGCACAACAACTAGCTACAGTTGATATGGATTACATCATGTAGAAAAATGTTGTTTATATTCATTTTCAACACCAAATTACAGGACTCTCTCCGAACAACGGTCCTCCGAACAACGACTCCCTCCTTATAACAACGATGTTACCTTAACATTATTATACTCGAACTCAGCAGTCATAATCCATATTGGACTCTACTACCGCCTCGTCCAAAAATGGATTATGACTGCTGTGTATGTTGAAGCCTTTTTCCACACTTAAAATTACAAATCAGCCAAGCAAATAAGGGTTATTACTTCGTTTATCTACCTAAGTACGAGTTCTCGAGTTACCTCCCTTTACAATATGAGATCTAGTTGCATGCCTTGACAAAGTTACGTGATCATCAGCGTTGCATATAATAATCTAAATGTAGTTAAATGAAATGTTGAAAAAAAATGGTGTTACTCGTGCTTTATCTACGCCCAAACTATATAAGTAGGACCTCTCCATTACAACCACAAAAATGTATTTTAAAGAAAGGTGATTTCTTAAAGCTTCTTTAGGAGCTTTCTGTTTAACTGTCACTTTGCTATAAGCTGTCGCCTGGCTTATTTACAATCAATTAACCTTCGTTTTAGTGGTCATTCTAGAGACATTTTACTGTATTTGCAGCAAAGATCATTTGTTAAGCAAAAATGCGTTAATTAGTTGCAGAATCACGTTTACAACCCGTACATGTAACTGTAGCCATAATTCTATTTTCTGGTGTTATACAGTGTTCCCTCCCTACATCGGCCCTCCCAAATACGACTCCCTCCGAACAACGGCCCTTGTCGCATTTCCCTAAACAGTACAATCATGTTTAATTAATACTTTTACTGATGCAATATCGTCTACTTAAAGTTGTCGTCGGCTATTTCCCCCAAATTTATATATTGAACATTTTGACAGAAAAAAACTTTATATGATTGACAAACAGCTTGAATCCAGATAAGACGCCGCGTGACGCGGCGTCTAATCTGGATTCAAGCTGTTTGCAAATGTAGACCGATTTCCCTCCTGATAACGACTCCCTCCGAACAACGCACACATATTTTGGTCTCCCAGTGGGTGTCGTTGTAGAGAGGGAGCGCTGTTATTCATATTGTCTCAATATGGCAAGATCTATTGTAAATATGTCTTAGCTAATACAGTTACAGTAAAGTTCCTTTATTACGACCACTAAAAAGAAGGCTAATTGGCGGTATTAAAGACAGGCCACAACTTAAAGCAATATAAAGTAAAAAAAGGGACAACAGCTCTTAAAGGAGCTATCTGTTTTACGTTTTACATGCTTTAAGCAGTTACCTAATTTAAATACATATTATTTATATAACTTAGTGCTCGTAATAGAGAGGGTTTACTGTATAAAATGCTACGTTAATTCCGCTGTGTATGTGTATTTGCACCAGTGACGTCATGAACTGAGAAAAAATAAAGGACATTTGTAAAATTTGAAAGGAAAAGGTTCACGAAGGGTCAAAATTGACCCAATACCAGCAATTAAAGAAAATTTGTGTAAGAATATAGTAAGCCATTATACATTTGAAAATGATAAAATTTAATTCAAACTTTAAAACTTTGTTGAAATGGAAACTAGTTATCCACCATCATGAGAAATGAAGGAATAAACATAGGGAAGTGAACATGCACTTATAATGTACTCTTACAAAATAAAGCCAAATAAAAGATTACCTGTGTTTCCTATTACATACCCCAAAAAATTATGGGCGGACGGTCGGAAAATCATTTTTATTTTTCAAACACCATCATTAAAAATACACTTAACTTTTCTGATGGAGTCTTTTATATGAAAATATATGAATGGATTTTTATTTTGCGGTCGGAGGGAAAACTAAGGTTGGTCGTGTTACCGGAAACAGAGTTTTTTTGTGCCTAAGTGTATGTTTCACCATATATGAAACACTTATATACTAGTTTGTATTCAAATATCATTAAAAACAATTTTAAGAAAACTGGAGATAGTTGCTATGGTTACAAAAATAGAAAATCATTTTTATTTCCACTTCTAGTGTAACGAGTTGATATGATATTAGATATTGTTGTTTTTGTTGCTGTTTATTGTTTACAGTATTACCAACATTTATCTAAATGTTTCCAAAAGTGGTAATTTGATCAAATCAGAGTGTTTTTTAACCAGAACTGTGTCACACTAATTACAGTGGAGAATCTGTTATTCTTTCCCGTTTAAACGCAAACGTACGCAAACGCAAAGCGCTAAAACGTAGAAAAGAACAACTTTTGGACAATTCTGATATTTCATGTTTATCTTGGTGGCAAACAGTTTGGAGCCTGATCAGACGCCGGGTTACCCGGCGTCTGATCTGGTTCCAAACTGTTTGCACTGCAAATAATAGTTTTAGCGTTATGCTCTACCAATAAACGCGTTTACGCTAAAACTATTATTTGCAGTGCAAACAGTTTGGAGCCAGATCAGACGCCGGGTAACCCGGCGTCTGATCAGGCTCCAAACTGTTTGCGACTCAGGTTCAAACGAATAGTCAGGATTGTCAATAAGTTGTATTTACCCCCATTTTATTGCAATGCGTTTGCGTTTCGTTTGCGTTTAAACGGGAAAGAATAACGTCTTATCAACGGTAATCTGTAGCGTGTTCAATTACAATTGTTTGCTGTTCAAGTAAGCGGTTTGTGCCCCGTGTGCAGCGTGCAGAGTACAGCAGATAAAACGTTTCCTTTCCAAATAACCCAATTTAACTATTATTTTCATTGCATACAGTTTGGAGCCAGATCAGACGCCGGTAACCCGGCGCCTAATCAGGCTCCAAACTGTTTGTCACTCGGATTAAAACTGGTAGTCTGAATTGTCAAAATGTTGTCATTTTCTATATTTCATTGTAATACGTTTGCGTTTGAACGAAAGAATTACGCTTTCTCCACTGTATTTCAGACCCGTTGCCAACTCGCAATCAATGGCAATGGACGACCATCGATTTCTTTACTGAACTCATGGCTGATGCACATGCTTGGGAAGCTGTACAGTGGAGAATCTGTTACTCTTTCCCAATAAACGCGTTTACGCTAAAACTATTATTTGCAGTACAAACAGTTTGGAGCCAGATCAGACGCCGGGTAACCCGGCGTCTGATCAGGCTCCAAACTGTTTGCCACCAAGATAAACATGAAATATCAGAATTGTCCAAAAGTTGTTCTTTTCTACGTTTTAGTGCTTTGCGTTTGCGTACGTTTGCGTTTAAACCGGAAAGAATAACAGATTCTCCACTGTACATGTACGCTTTGCAATGAGTGTCAGATTAGGGGTCAAACTATTTGAAATAAACAACTGGTACAGTGGAGAATGTGTTATACTTTCCCAATACACGCGTTTACGCTAAAACGTTTATTTACACTGCAATCAGACGCCGGGTAACCAGGCATCGGACCAGACTCCAAACTGTTTACCACTCAGACAAAAATGAATTGTAAGAAATATCTAAAAAATGACAAATATCTAAAAATCTACGTTTCAGTGTTTTGCGTTTGCGTTTCGTTTGCGTTTAAACGGGAAAGAATAACGTTTACTCCACCGTATCGGAGTAAGGCAGTGAATGAGTGAAATGCTCATTCTCTTTAATATAAAGGACACAAACAAAGTTTTAGGGTGCAGGCAAATATTTATTTATTCAAAACAAAAACAAACAAATATTTTGAGTTCGGATATACTGATTACACGAGGTACATGTTGGCTGATATTCATGTCCATGGTCGGTCAAATGTTGTCTGGAAAACCTGACAAAAATAAAATAGATAGATGTAAAATAAATAACCCCGCTTTATAATCACTCCAAGCAAGAATCAATGATCATCGTTTTAAAAGAAACTTGTCAGCCTAACACATTACCCCATAAATACGCATGTTTACACTTTGATTTCTCCGCTGAAGGAAATATATCTCATTTATACAGTTATGAATATGTGTCATCAGAAATAGTTATATTAAGTTATATTCTAGAAGATGGTAGCCTAACGTAGGCTGAAAGTAAATTTCATCCTGCTTATGCAACCACCAATACACCATATACAATCACTAGTTTAAAGGGACTCGCAACCGGATGCTGTACTTGTCAAAATAAAATAAAATACTCAAATAAAAAGCAAATTTGTGGCATTATTTGGCTTCTGACATTAAAAAAATATGATCAGTCCAAAAAAAGTCTCAAGAATCGTCACCGAATCTTAGTTTTTTTAGATATATTCCATCGTTTTTCAATAGCGTCAGCTGACGGTATTGTTGTTGTTGCTTCTCTACACGGGCTCTGACATAAACCGGAGCCGAATAATGTAGTATTAATCGCTACCAGTGAAGTACGTTAATTCGCTACCATATATATAGAGAGCGTCCGAAGTCAAGGCGGTAAAGGCGTGTCCTCATTTTTCTTGTTTGTCTCCGCAATGGAGGGTCACGGGTTCGAATCCCACCAGAGCTTCTTCTTTTTTTTTTTGGAAATGCATTTTTTAACAGAATTTATTATCCTAAACTAAATCTTACCCATTTATATAATCATTTGACATATATTTACAAATTACCATTTTTAATGCTAAATCCGGTTGCGAGCCTCTTTAAGTAATAGGAGTTTAATTATTTTAAAACCCAATTTAGAATTTATAAACGCATTTGTTTGGAAAATCATGTCTTCTCCACTGTAGTAGTTACCGCTGTAAACCTAATTGAATTAATAAAAAGAAATAGAAAAACAAAAGCAGACGACAACTGTTTAACCCTTTCACTCTCAATGACGTCATAAAGCGCGTTGGCAAATAGTTTGGGTCATGATCAGACGCCGCGTTATGCGGCGTCTGATCAGTACCCAAGCTATTTGACACTCGTTTCGAAATTTCTTCAGCCATTCTGCCCTAAAATTAACTTGGAAACGATATTGTATACAATAATATCGAAGCAGACGACAATATGGCGGTGAAGGGGTAAATATCTCGCGATAAATTTGATCATGCAAGGGTTAACGCAAATATCCTCATTGCAGTAAATGACGTTTTGTGACATATATGTCAGTAGATTGTTCAAACTTTCTACATTTTAATGCTTTGCAGGGCTGCCATAAGTTGACATGAAAAATCCTAAGATTTCCAAAGTTGCATTTCTCAAGTGCGATTTTACGAATCGTACCTTTACCCCATAGCCTGTTCTTGTTTTATTGACAAGCGACTTCTTAAAGCAGGCTGTAAGTAAAGCAGAATGCGCTTTAAGGCGCATTCTGCTTCACTTTCAGCCTGCTTTAAGTTACCATGTACTGGAAAAAAAATCCGGAGATTTAGGAAAAATCCGGAGAAATGGCAGCCCTGGCTTTGCTTTTGAGTTTTCTTTGAAACTGAAAATCATAACGTCTACTCCGCTGAACCAAGTTCAGGGCAATGTTCATATAATTAAAAATGAATATTCTCAGTGACTCAGTGTTTTATACTCGTCATATATGAGAAGCTGGTGACAAACTTACCGTGAATATACCTACATACTTTACACATGGGATTGTAATATTCTTTAATTATTATTATATATATATACATTATGTATATGAAAGTGAGTTGAAGATCAGTGTATATACATATGCAATTGTAATATTCTTGAATAAAAAAAAATATAAAAAAATACAACCAAAATTACAACAACCCCAACCCCCCTCAAAAATAAAATAAAATAAAAAATAAATACCGTTTTCGTATTGGAAACATAACTAATATTCGTTGTCCCAGCCGTTGTTTTTGTGGTTACTTGAATCACCGTATCCACCGCCGCCGCCGTTGCCACCATAACCACTACTGTGTCCGCCATATCCGCTGCTGTGTCCGCCGCTGTGTCCACCGCCGTTGTAATCGTTGTCATGGAAAAGATCGCCGATTATTCGGAAGAAAAAGGAAACTGTAATCATAAAGTACATATAGTTATAATATATATTCATATACAGTAAAACTTCTCCTTAACGATCACTTAACCTTTTCCTCCTTGAAACCTTAAAGGGACAATTCTAGTTTTCAATTTAGTCCAGTCCTTTTTTCACTTTTTCGAGTTGAGTTTTTACAAACATATGTCAAAATAAATGGAAATCGGACTGGGGTAATATCTTTAAGAGTAAGAAAACCTCATATTTATAATGGAGAGATACAAACGACAATTATTTTTTTTATCTGATCCAAAATAATTGACATTTGGCGTCTGCATGTGTTTGCACCCTAAAGACTTTTCTCTATATCCTAGAGGATGTTAGTTTAACCATTTACCATATACGCATTTTTACGCCTTTAATTCATTCCTCTACTGAACAAAATAGTTCCAATTTATATTGTCACAAATAAAAAGCATAAGAAATATGTTCTATATTACAGCAGATAATAGCTTAAAGCAGACTGAAAGTAAAGCAGAATGCGCCTTAAGGCACATTCTGCTTTACTTTCAATCTGCTTTTAGTGATAATATATCTTCAAAACTACAAAAAGGTTTTGGGGTAATGTGTTAAAGCAGGCTGAATGTAAATCAGAATGCGCCTTGAGACACATTATGTTTTACTTTCACACGGCTTTAAGTGGTCACTAAAAACTAGAAAAATGAATTGGGGTACAGGTCGAATGCGCTGCATTTGTTTATCTATTCTGGAAATGAAAATACAACTTACGGAAGACTAAACTAACAAGGGCTCCGATTATTCCGCCGAAAGCGCCCCCTCCATGGCCTGCTCCTCCGATTCCACCAAGAGAGCTACCGCCGCCGAATCCATAATTACCACCGCTCATAATATTACCGCCATAGTAGCTGGGATAGGTGGACATAAATGAGCCACCTGTAGCCGCTGCGGCTACAAAGACGGCACAGGCAACGGAAAGAGTGATGAGTCTCATTTTGACGAAATCTAAAAGATAAAAAATCTAATTGCAATGACGTCATTTGTTTTATACAATTTTCCTCTGCCGCATATAGTGTCAGACGGTGCCTATTTGCGTTCTAAAATGTTTCCAAATGCAAGCGTTGTCGACATTGGCAGTGAGTGCCTAATTCACAAACTATACGATAATGGCTAATAATGGATAATATTTGGCTAACTAAATGGGGGTATGGTCACACGATATTGAAAGGGCCCGTTTCATGAAATTTCGTACGGCAAATGTTGTCGTAAGTCAGAATATGAAAGTCTCAATCGTTATTTATTTCTCCATCTAATACTGTGTTGAGAGATCTCTTTGGAATCGTCAAGACGATTCCAAAGAGATGTCACAAGACAGGATTAGATAGAGAAATCAGAAAGTGAATGTATGTAAAAGTTTTGACCTACGCCCGTTTTTGTCGTACGAAGTTTATGAAACGGGTCCCAGTGCAAAGTGGCTACATAGGCGATGGGGATTTACTTGAACTCAGTACATGTACATGTACCCCATAAATACCCCTTCTTCCGCCTTTAATTTATTCATTTTCAGAAGAATATTGATCCAATTGATACAGTCATGCGTATGTTCCATTAGAAATATTTTCTACAACTTAGCAAATTGTCGATTAAAGCAGGCTAAAACTAAAGCAGAATGCGCTTTACAGTTGCTTTACAGCTGCTTTACAGCTGCTTTACTTTCAACCTGCTTTACTTTCACTGCCTAAGTTTTAATATAACGTTTAGTTTAACCCTATTTCCGCCAAAATATCGTCTGCATTCGTAGTGCCGTATGCAGTATTTTTACAGTCAGCTTCAGAGCTGTTTTGACTGAAGAAATGTCGATACAGTGGAGAAAACGTTATTCTTTCCCGTTTAAACGCAAACGTACGCAAACGCAAAACACTAAAACGTAGAAAAGAACAATTTTTGGACAATTCTGATAATTCTTGTTTATCTTGGTGGCAAACAGTTTGGAGCCTGATCAGACGCCGGGTTACCCGGCGTCTGATCTGGCTCCAAACTGTTTGTACTGCAAATAATAGTTTTAGCGTAAACGCGTTTATTGGGAAAGAATAACGTTTTCTCCACTGTACGATTGTCAAACAGTTGATTTCATTAAAAACGGAAAAGAATAACGTATGTGGTTAAAGCAGACGATTAAACTTGGCTGTGAAAGAGTTACGGTTAAGACGACCATGGATAAAGCGGCTACTAGTTTAAAGAGACTGGCAACCAGATTTAGCATAAAAGTAGTAACTGTATGTCAACGCTTATGTAAACAAGTATATATTAGTTTGGGATAAGAAATTCTGGTTTAAAAAATTCATTTCAATGAAAATAATATTGGTTCAGGTGGGATTTTAACCTGGGACTCAAGCTGTTTGCCAAATTCCCTCCCTATAACGACATCCTCCGAACATCGCACACAATGTTTGTCTCCCGTTGGACGAGAGGGCTGTAGCTGTCTGATTACCTATCAGAAGTTTGACTATTCTCAGAGTCTGATCAGGTTTAAAACACTTTTTGACACGTATTTTAAATGTCAAAGCTTACAAGCAATGAGTCTGACGGTTGAAATTTTTTTTTTCGCGTTCCAGCGAAACTAAATACAGGCACACTGCAAAAAATAAGAAATTGCAAATAAAAAAAGAAAAAAAAAGAGTTTAAAAATGTTGACGAAATATTTGAGTGACAAACAGTTTGAAATCTGACCATACGCCGAGTTACTCGGCGTCTGATCTGGTTCAAAACTGTTTGCATCGTCATTTTGCCACGGTTAGCACAAACGCATTTAGAGTAAGAGAAAAACCAAGTTGAACGCCAAAAAGGTGTTCGGTAAAAAAAAGTCGTTCAATACACGAATAAGATAAAAAAAAAAAGAAAAAAGGTACGAACCTGGTCGGTGTGGTTGCTTCTCAGAATCTGCACGTCAAACACTGTTCTTCTTCGACTTTTATACCCTGTTTTCTTTCAAAGGTGTGTCATTTACTCCTCGGGCCTCAGGAAACGATGGAGGAAATTCTTCATTTAATATCAAAATAGTATTGATTTTGATAAATATTGCTAAATTGCAAAAAAAGCTTCAAACAAAAATTGATATCGGTAGCTCTAGGACATTTATAGGATAGTTTTTCGATTCAGAATACACGTAAAACTGTATTAAAATGACAACTACATACAGAAAATGATGATCTTTAACCCATTGCTCTTAAGATACGCCTTCTTACTCTTATGATTTACAGTGGAGATAACGTTATTTTTTCCCCAATAAGCGCGTTTTCGCTAAAACTACTGTATTATTTCTATTGCAAACAGTTTGGAGCAAGATCAGACGCCGGGTGACCAGGCGTCTGATCAGGCTCCAAACTGTTTGCCACCAAGATAAACTTGAATTGTCAGATTTATCCAAATGTTGTACTTTTCCACGTTTTAGTACTTTGTGCTTGCGTTTCGTTTGCGTTGAAACGGGGCAGATAACAACTTTAATTTTCAAGATACCTACCTTGAATTTTCAAGATGGTAACTCAAAAATTCAGGATAGTACATGTAACTCAATTTTTAACATTATAGAGCTAGAACAAAAATGTTGCACGGAACCCGGGTATTGCCACTTTAAGAATTCTTAGTAGGCTTGAGGCTCGTTTAAATATTCAAGAGGCACCCGAGCTGAGATCAGATAAGCAAGAAATGAATGAAACTAAATGTATCTTTCTTTGATCCAAATTTTAACCCTTTTACCTGATACAGTGGAGAATCTGTTATTCTTTCCCGTTTAAACGCAAACGTACGCAAACGCAAAGCACTAAAACGTAAAAAAGAACAACTTTTGGACAATTCTGATAATTCTTGTTTATCTTGGTGGCAAACAGTTTGGAGCTTGATCAGACGCCGGGTTACCCGACGTCTGATCTGGCTCCAAACTGTTTGGACTGCAAATAATAGTTTTAGCGTAAACGCGTTTATTGGGAAAGAATAACAGATTCTCCACTGTAGAAATGCCTATAATACTGTCCTTCTTAAATATATATACGAGACTCAATCTTCTATGACTAATGTACATGTACCCACGGACATCAAATCTCTTTTAGGTCAAATAAAATAACTTGATAATAATAATAAAAAATAACAACGTCAACTTTGTATATACCCTACATGTAACTCCGGACTCCTTTAAGAGCCCTCTGATATGGGTATTCACTGTTTGCATGGGACAGGTGTGCTCTTAACAGGTACACTATTTGTAAAGGACCCATATTGATTCAACTTGTTAAGATATCGTTTTTAGTTAATATTGATTGTGTTATAATGTTGTTAACCATATATGCTTTATGTACTTGTAGATATGTTGAGGGCCTCATGGAAGATTGATCTATATCAAATGAGCTCTCTCGTTAAATAAAGTCTTTATTAGTATTATTATACTCCCAACGTTGAGGTTAAAACGTAGCACCCTTTAAAACAAGTTCGTACTTAGATGCATGGTGAGACAACTAGAAATCTCCATAATTACGGAAATGTGACTCTGTTCTTTTTTTGTTGTTGACCGAAGCAGGCAGTTACGTGTTTTCAAATATTGAGATTCGTAATTGAAATTCCAAATTCCTAGGTGATTAAAATCGATGATTTAATTATATTTTATTTAATTTTGTTTTCTTTTCAAAGTTGTTAGTTAAAAACTCCATGGAGGTAGGTTTAAACCTAAAATTGATGTTTAACGTTAATGACCATAGTCAAAATCAGATTTTTCGTGACTATACTAGGAGGCTCGGGAATAATAGTTTATCAACAATAACTTTTTGAGCTTGCTTAATGTGGAGTGTTAATCCACAGTGGATCACAATTGTAACAATATTCTCGTAATCAGCCGAAACAACCCGAAACTTTACGATTCGCTATCGATTATTGATTTATACTGCGTCATCTCTCTTTAATTTATTCATGCATAAAGTTTAACGTCAGATCAATATTGTCGAACAATACCAAGATGCTAGCCAAAAACATACCACCAACCTCTCCCAGCCTATACATATTGAAAGTCCGGTATGACCTACTCAACCATTTTACTCCATATATACGCCTTTTTACACATTTAATTAATTCCTCCACTGAAGAATATAATTCCAATTTATACAATCATGAATATTCACCATAAGAAATAGTTCTTATATCTTAGCTGACGGTAGCTTAAAGAAGGCGGAAGTAAAGCAGAATGCGCCTTAAGGCGCATTCTGCTTTACTCCAACCTGCTTTAAGTTTACACATATGTTTTAATCAGAGTTTAAACAGAGTAAGTGGTAATGGGTTAGATAATTTTAGCCGGGTATGTTCAACTAAAATAATAACGTCATGGAGAAACGACTGTTTAAATGATGCAAATACAGTAAAACGATCATTTAACGATGTTTAATATAAAATGGTTAATACAGGTACATGTTGCTGCTTAAGGTGGTTCGACAGCGGGCGGCCCGCAGCTCGAGTTCCGGAAATGCTCATGACTTTCACCTGATCTTTGCGGCACGTGCTTATAGCAGAAAATTTAGATAAAGAAAAGTGTGTTCTGCTTCAGTGTCTTCTCTGTTAGCGCAGTTGGTACGGTGATTGACTTGCAATCTAAAGGTTCTAGGTTCGATTCCCACTCGCTACAAAACTTTGTTTTTAACAAATTATCCGATTTTAGTGACTAGTCAATTCATGTAACGCAGTGATCAAAGGACAGGCTATGTTTAGTCACGTAATAATGAATAATATCAGATGCAAGTATAGTCAAGTGACAGCTAAATTTGTGAGGATTTATAGCCTATATGACAGATGGCAGCTTAACACAGGACAAAAATAATACTAAAAGATAGATCCTAAAGGAGCTTTTATGCATTACTTTTGTTAGGCATTAAGCAGTCACTTGCCTTTAAAGATCTACAGGCTACCGTATTCAATGGTCCCTTATTACAGGTTTGACTTATGGTATTATTTAGAGCTGACGGCATTTTAAAGTTGAACTCAAGGGAGGCTACTCGTTTTGTGTTAACATTTTGTCAGAATTTCAGGAAATCATGTATAAAATGTAAATTCTACTGTAGATTTTCATTAAATTTTTGTGACTAGTAGAATTAAGTTATATCTATCTAATAAGAGTAACATAAGTGTATGTTAAACAGCTAGATTTTTTGTAATTTGAGATTTTCAGAATTTGACTTTTTTTAAATATTGATATTTCCAGAAAATATGTCATAAAATACTATTGTTTGCCCAATATCTTATAGTCTATGTACAGTTTACTTGAATGTACAGAAATTATAGAGTTATATCATTTTATAAAGAAAATATTCCTGTTTATTAAAAAAGGAGCTTTTCTCGACAAAAGGTCCTGTCAGAAAAAAACGGCACTGTAATTTTTTTTTATTTTAACGATTTTTCACTCTCCATATGGTATATTTCAATTTAATCAAGGTTTCAAAGAATTCTGACACAGAATAAGCTGACCCGCGAACCACCTTAAGGCAAGATGATAGTAAAACAGAAAGCTCTTTTAGGAACTTTCTGTTTACTGTCCCCTTTCTTTATGCGGTCATCTGTCTCATATACAGTCACTTAACCTTCCTTTAAATGGTTGTGATAGAGAGCTTTACCTGTACCTGTTCAGCTTAACATATACGAGTGCACATATGTCAGTAACCTCTACATGTACATTATTTGCATTAATATGGAAATCAAGATGTATTTGCAAGATAAATGACATACAAAGTGCATGTTTTTCAGCCGTAATACACGACACTGTTGCAACAGCTCTGCATGAGATATCGTCATTTCAGTTTTCACTGCGGTCTTACACATGTATAGTGGAGAAGACTTTATTATTTACCGTTTAAACGAACACGAAACGCAAACAAAACTCAATAACATGTAGACATTGACAATTTTTGTGTGTATATTTTGAGTATTCATTTAACGGTGGAGAAAACGTTATTCTTTCCCGTTTAAACGCAAAAGAAACGCAAACGTAAAACACTAAAACGTAGAAAAAATTTAATATTTCTTACAATTCTTTTTTATCTGAGTGGCACAGAGTTTGGAGCCTGATAGACGCCGGGTTACCCGGCGTCTGATCAGGCTCCAAATTGTTTCTAGTGGAAATAAACGTTTTAGCGTAAACGCGTTTATTGGGAAAGAATAACACTTTCTCCACTGTAACATGTAGCGGCAAACCATTTAGAATCTAATCAGACGCATTCAGAACTTGAGCCTACGGTTTGCAATTGAAACGATAGAATAACCGTTAACACGTTGATTGGGGAAAGAATAAGATCTTCTCAACTAAATAAGTCGTACTGTCGATAAGGTTTGACCTGTCAGTTTATGATTATTCCGTCTTTTTCCGTAAGCTACTTTTATCTTCCGGAAACAACAAAACAGTGTATAGTAAATAAGCCATTCAACGATGACTCGAATTTGATTATATTTTCTGATCAATTTAACTACAGTCGGTAATAGCTCAGTGGTATGTGTCTGCGCTACCAACGCAAGGGTTATGGGTTCGATACCAGATTGAGTTAATTTTGTAATATTTCTTAATGTGTCCTTTTTATAACTTTTTTATGGTAGACACAAACAAACCATGCTATTCATGCAATTGCATAAAATAAAGTACAGTGAACTTGCCTAAGGAAACTTGGATAGAGAAGTGCGTATACAGTGGAGAAAATGTTATTCTCTCCCGTTTAAACGCAAATGAAACGCAAACGCATAGCATTAAAACATAGAGCAGGACAATTTTCGACAATTTTTGCTCTTCATGTTGATCTGAGTGGCAAACAGTTTGGAGTCTGATCAGACGCCGGGTAACCAGGCGTCTAATATGGCTCCAAACTGTTTGCTATGGGAATAATAGTTTAGCGTACAAGCGTAAATGTACTGTACATAGCAACATTACGTTATGCAAAGCATTCTCTGGCAAAAAGCACTCTTTGTTTAGTAAAATATATAATTATCGAAAAAAAACCCCACAACTGAAGCCGACGTTTACCAAACAGTGCCTAGAATCGAACCAACGACCGTAGCACTACGAGTCAATGACACTATCCACTAAGCTGTTGCGACAGCGGCGTTAAATAATCGACTGAAGTATACTATCTGAAGTTTTAATTGGTCTATAAATAAAGTATACGGAAAGTTCCGATGGTGCCAACGAAAGTTGACGGAAAGTGATGGCTGACAGGTCAAACCTTATGGATAATAACTTTTCCCCGTTTTAACGCAAATGCAACGCAACTGCAATGCAATAAGATGTAACAAATTCGGTGTTTAAAAACGACTAATGCTCCATTTTAATTTGAATGGAGTCCGATCTTGCTCCAATCTGTTTGTAAAAGGCATAAATGCATTTATTTGGAAAGGAACAAATTCTCATTTGTTTAACCCCTTCACTGCCTTATCCTGATCACAATGGTTATTTGCAAACAGTTTGGATTCTGATCAGACGCCGCGTAACGCGGCGTCTTATCAGAATCGAAACTGTTTGACACTCATTTTAATAGTTCTTAAGTTAAAATACCTCAAAATTAACTTTGAAAAAGACAATTGTTTAAATTTGATGACGTTACGGCAGTGAAGGGGTTAAAAGAGCTCGATTTGAGGTGAAAATCAAGTTCAAAATAGTTAAAGCTATTCAAATGCTAAATAGGTTATCGACCCAGCTGAAAGTATACATACATAATAGTATAAAAGAGACAACCAATCAAACATAACATCACTGAATGTTTACTAGACAACTGGCAGCCTTGACCCTTGTCAGCCTTGAGCCTTGGGCCTTTACCCCATAGCCTGTATCTAGTTTTTCAAGACAAATGATCACTTAAAGGCGCATTCATCTTTTCTTTCAGTCTGCTTTACACTAGTTTCTGCTAGGATATAGAAACATTTCTTATTGTATGAATGTATAAAATGGGACTGTTTTCTTCAATGAAAGAACACACTTAAATTCGTAAAGGCGAATACAACTGTTTCAACACAAAGTAGCAGTTACTCTTGTGGGTGATTGGGTTGCCTTGTGGATCATTTGAGTTAAAAAAAATGAAAAAGTCGGTTCAGAATAAGTGATAGTTTATTAAATACTGGTGTTAATTAGCAAACAGTTTAGACCCAAATTAGGAAAGAGGAACCCTCTTATACTGGATCTACACTGTTTGAAAAATGTAATGAGTATATTTTAAACAGGTCCATGGTGTTTAACCCTTTACCTCATAGCCTTTTCCTAGTTTTGAAAATAGGTAACTGCTTAAAGCAGGTTGAAAGTAAAGCAGAATGTGCCTTAAGGCACATTCTGCTTTACTTTCAGCCTGCATTAAGCTAAAATCTGCTAGGCTATATAAAATATTTGTAATGGTAATTGTTCATGAGGGTATAAACTGGAACTATTTTCTTCAGCGGAGGAATAAATTAAATACGCTAAAAGTCGCTTCTATGGGGGAAAGGGTTTAGGAGTTATGGTGCAATGGGTAAAGTAAAATACACGTAAAACAGAAAGATCATACAGGAGTTTAAAAATTTAGGCAGTTTGACTTCAATACCATTCATGTATGTGTTAAATAGTTCGGATCCAAGTTAAACGCCATGTAAACTCCACCTGATCTGGGTCCTTACTGTTTGCATACAGTGGAGAATCTGTTATTCTTTCCCGTTTAAACGCAAACGTACGCAAACGCAAAGCACTAAAACGTAGAAAAGAACAACTTTTGGACAATTCTGATAATTCTTGTTTATCTTGGTGGCAAACAGTTTTGAGCCTGATCAGACGCCGGGTTACCCGGCGTCTGATCTGGCTCCAACTGTTTGCACTGCAAATAATAGTTTTAGCGTAAACGCGTTTATTGGGAAAGAATAACAGATTCTCCACTGTACTTTAGTGTTGCCAGACACGGCAATAAAGGTTTTAATAATCATACATGTAAGTAATGCTTTACATTTTCAATCAGTTAAACATGACGTGCACCGAGAGTAATAAATATATAACTTGTACATTTAAACTCTTTATAATCAAAGAGTACATAATCATGTTTTGCGTGGGTAAATCCCCTTAAAGTTGCAATCCGATTCGTCAAAGATACTCTAAACAGTGCGTATATTTACAAGAGGCCCCCTCATTCAAACATTTTGTGGGGGTTCTGAATAAGCCAGTGCAAGTTTAACTCCAATACAGTTTTCCCTCCCTTCAACGACCATCCGAACAATGATTCCCTCCTTACAACAATGCTTGCCGCTGTTCCCCAAATATAACAATTATGTCTAAAACGTTCGCTTCTGCAATATCGTCTGCTTAAAATTGTCGCCTGCTGTTTTTCTCAAAGTTACATAAAAGTGGACATTTTGACAGAATAAATATATTGACGAGGGACAAACAGCTGCTTGATAGCTGCTTTATCGGAATGACATAAAAACAGTAACGTTCTACAAGAACTTTCTTTTTAACTTTAACCATACCCAAAACAGCCGCTCAATGAACATCATTTGAAGGTATACTCCTTTCACTCTCAATGACGCCTTAAATCGTGGTGCAAACAGTTGGGGTTCTGATCAGAAGCCGCGTAACGCGGCGTCTGATCAAGATCCAGATTGTTTGACACTAGTCTTGAAATTTCTTCGGTCATACTGAATTTTGAAACGATATTACAGACAACAATACTGAAGCAGACGACAATATTCACTCTCAATGACGCCTTAAATCGCGGTGCAAACAGTTGGGTTCTGATGAGAAGCCGCGTAACGCGGCGTCTGATCAAGATCCAAACTGTTTGACACTAGTTTTGAAATTTCTTCGGTCATACTTAATTTTGAAACGATATTACAGACAACAATACTGAAGACGACAATTTGTCGGTGAAGGGGTAAAAATTGCATGATAATGTTGATCATGAAAGAGTTAAATTCGTTGAACATTAAGCCTGGATCATGAAATACTATTTTGATCATGGTTACCTTCGCAAACAGGTTTGGTCGAGATGAGATGTCGCGTAACGCGGCGTCTCATCAGGATAAAACCTTTTTGTCACTCTGGGGCCGTATTCTGAAACATTCTAAGTATTTTAATTAGAAATTTCTAAACTCTAACATTTTCAACTAAGATTATTTTTCGCTAACTTTTACTCTAAGAAAATACTAAATTATTTTCTTAGCGAAAAAAAAACTAAGAGTAAATTATGGCCGTTGTCAGGGACTTTCCCGATTAAAATGACGTCACTCTTCTCGCATACAAATGTACTAACATGTGTGACTGTTTATTTGCGGTGTAGTTTTCGGGTTTGTTTTCTTCTCCCGTTTATAAAGCAGCAAGCATTGTCCCAGAATAAGTAGAATATATAATTAATTGAATAAAAAGTGTTTATACATAAGCGTAAATACATAATTAGGTTCACAATTATAATTAACTAACAAGCCAAATTTCAACGAAGTCGCCGTAGCTCAATCGATAGCGACTCTGCCTTGCATGACGGGGGTAGCCGTTTCGAGACACACAGGGTACGATCTTTTTTTTCTTAACAACCCCCTTCTTTTTTTTTAATTATCATCACTAGTTCCATAGATTCATTTATTTAAATACAAATAACTGCTTTATCCTTCCACTGCCAAACTTTTGTGATAGTTTACTCCTTTAAATGTTCTTGTCGTCTGCTTCAATTTTGTTGCCTGCGAAACGCGGCGTCTGATCAGGATCCAAACTGTTTGACACTCGTATTGAATTCTTTTCAGTTATACTTCCTTACATTTAAGGCTTTGAAAAAAGCCTTAAATGTAAGGAAGTATAACTGAATTTCAAAGCCTTAAATGTAAGGAAGTATAACTGAAAAGAATTCAATACGAGTGTCAAACAGTTTGGATCCTGATCAGGCGCCGCGTTTCGCGAAACGCAGCGTCTGATCAAGGTGCAAAATGTTTGCAAACGTTCCTTTAGGCGAGAGTGAGTCTAATGCTCACAGTTTCATTGTCGTCTGCTTCAATTCTGTTGTCTGCAGTATCTTTTTAAAGTTAATTGTATGACTGAAAAGAATTCAATACGAGTGCCAAATAGTTTGGATCCTGATAATAGAACCAATCTGTTTGCAAACGCGCATTTAGGCGCCAGAGCGAAAGGGTTAAAGCATGCTAGAATTGATGTAAAAGTCTCCAATTAGAGGTTTCCTTCTTATTGGCAGCCTGCTTTAAAAGAAACCCTCTTATTATGCTAAGCGCGACTTGGATACAATTTGTTAAAGCCACTATATTACTCCCACATAAACAGAATCAAACATTTTTCTTACATGAAATTCATGTCACTATCGTAAGCGTTCCATATAAAAAGAAGTAATACGTGGTGATATTTGAAGCAATATTGCTAACGAACAGTGAAATTTGTGGAAACAAGTAATCAAGTTTGTTTATTTTTGAATAGCGACGAAAATTTACGGACATACTCGGTAAAGCTCATTTGCATAATTCTATACAACAAGTCGAGTGCTTTACAACCAAAGAGAGACAACTCCTTTAAGTTTGGCCGTTAAACTGATGCAATGTATGCACATTGTCGCGGCCGAATCAATCACGTGACCTTTATGCGATCGATCGAGAGTTCTCGGAACCAGCCCGTAATCTTATTTGTAAACAAACCCGCTTATAATGTAAACCACCACGATAAGAATTCGACACATTTAGGTAGGATTCTTTACGAAGTGGGTGCATATGTCAGGCTTCTTACACTCGATTTCACTTAGTTTTAATACATAGAAAATGCACACATATAAGAAATTGCGCGTTTTAAACACCAATTTGAGCGGGATTGTGCCTTTAACAGTTTCTATACAGTAAATATCCAGATCAGACGCCGCGTTATGCGGCGTCTGATATGATCCAAACTTGTTTGCCAGTCATATTTTACTGTTTTTAAGTTTTGAAAGTATCAAATTGATTATGTTGTTTTCTGCAGATGATGTGTTTGCAGCAGATGACAATTCTGCATGACAATGGTTAAACATCAATCAGCAGGACACTTTTCTTAATGCTTTTCAAATATCAAGAAATAGTAGAAACATGAAAGTCATTACTAGAACTAGCAGGCTGACAATAAGAAGGAAAATTTCTAATTGGAGACTTTTACTTCAATTTAAGCATGCTTTAACCCTTTCACTCTCAATGGCGCCTAAAAGCACGTTTGCAATCAGTTTGGACCTTGATCAGACGCCGCGTAACGCGGCGTCTGATCAGGATCCAAACTATTTGGCACTCGTTTTGAATTCTTTTCAGTCATACTGCCTTACAATTTACTTTGAAACGATATTGCAGACAACAAAATTGAAGCAGACGACAATGAAACGGTGAAGAAGTAAACTATTACGAAAGTTTGGCATTGAAAGAATTAAGCAGTTATTTGAATCTAAGGAAACGAATCTATAGAAATAATGATGATTTAAAAAAAAAAAAAAAAAAAAGATAAAAATGAAGGGGGTTGTTAAGAAAAAAACAGATCGTACCCTGTGTGAACCGACGACCCCCGAAATGCAAGTAAGACTCGCTATCGATTGAGCTACGGCGACTTCGTTGAAATTTGGCTGGTTAGTTAATTATAATTGTGAACCTAATTATGTATTTACGCTAGTTTTGGTACATACAGTTGTCATTTATTAATAAAAATATAGACTTTGAATAGATATCGATCTTTACCACGTTTTCGCGATGAAGATCGTATGTAATAATGTCTTAAACAGTAATCCCAGTCCTTTGTAATGACGTTACCCCACCCAGACTTTGACCCAATTTCACGAAGCCACTTCTTAGTTTTTTTCACCTTTCTAAGAGGGAATCCCCAAATACTTAGTTGAAATGGCCGAAAACTAAGACTATATTGATTTTCTAAGAGTATATCGTTATACTTAGTGAAATCTGTCGAGTTTAGAATTATCTTAGTTTTTTTCACTTTCTAAGAGTATATCATCAAATACTTAGACTAAATTGCCGAAAACTAAGAGAATATTGATTTACTTAGAGTAAAAGTTATCTAAGAGTGTTTCAGAATACGGGCCCAGGGGCCGTATTCTGAAACATTCTAAGTATTTTAATTAGAAATTTCTAAACTCTAACATTTTCAACTAAGATTATTTTTAGCTAACTTTTACTCTAAGAAAATACTAAATTATTTTCTTAGCGAAAAAAAAACTAAGAGTAAATTATGGCCGTTGTCAGGGACTTTCCCGACTAAAATGACGTCACTCTTCTCGCATACTAACATGTGTGACTGTTTATTTGCGCTGTAGTTTTCGGGTTTGTTTTCTTCTCCCGTTTATAAAGCAGCAATCATTGTCCCAGAATAAGTAGAATAGATAATTAATTGAATAAAAAGTGTTTATACATAAGCGTAAATACATAATTAGGTTCACAATTATAATTAACTAACAAGCCAAATTTCAACGAAGTCGCCGTAGCTCAATCGATAGCGACTCTGCCTGGCATGACGGGGGTAGCCGGTTCGAGCCACACAGGGTACGATCTTTTTTTTCTTAACAACCCCCTTCTTTTTTTTTTAATTATCATCACTAGTTCCATAGATTCATTTCTTTAAATACAAATAACTGCTTTATCCTTCCACTGCCAAACTTTTGTGATAGTTTACTCCTTTAAATGTTCTTGTCGTCTGCTTCAATTTTGTTGCCTGCAATATCGTTTCAAAGCCTTAAATGTAAGGAAGTATAACTGAAAAGAATTCAATACGAGTGTCAAACAGTTTGGATCCTGATCAGACGCCGCGTTTCGCGAAACGCGACGTCTGATCAAGGTGCAAAATGTTTGCAAACGTTCCTTAAGCCGAGAGTGAGCCTAATTCTCACAGTTTCATTGTCGTCTGCTTCAATTCTGTTGTCTGCAGTATCTTTTTAAAGTTAATTGTATGACTGAAAAGAATTCAATACGAGTGCCAAATAGTTTGGATCCTGATAATAGATCCAATCTGTTTGCAAACGCGCATTTAGGCGCCAGAGTGAAAGGGTTAAAGCATGCTAGAATTGATGTAAAAGTCTCCAATTAAAGGTTTCCTTCTTATTTGCAGCCTGCTTTAAAAGAAACCCTCTTAAATGCTAAGCGCGACTTGGATAAAATTTGTTAACAGTTTCTATACAGTAAATATCCAGATATGATCCAAACTTGTTTGCCAGTTAGTCATATTTTACTGTTTTTAAGTTTTGAAAGTATCAAATTGATTATGTTGTTTTCTGCAGATGATGTGTTTGCAGCAGATGACAATTCTGCATGACAATGGTTAAACATCAATCTGCAGGACACTTTTCTTAATGCTTTTCAAATATCAAGAAATAGTAGAAACATGAAAGTCATTACTAGAACTAGCAGGCTGACAATAAGAAGAAACATTTCTAATTGGAGACTTTTACTTCAATTTTAGCATGCTTTAACCCTTTCACTCTCAATGGCGCCTAAAAGCACGTTTGCAATCAGTTTGGACCTTGATCAGACGCCGCGTAACGCGGCGTCTGATGAGGATCCAAACTATTTGGCACTCGTATTGAATTCTTTTCAGTCATACTGCCTTACAATTTACTTTGAAACGATATTGCAGACAACAAAATTGAAGCAGACGACAATGAAACGGTGAAGAAGTAAACTATTACGAAAGTTTGGCATTGAAATAATTAAGCAGTTATTTGTATCTAAAGAAACGAATCTATAGAAATAATGATGTTTTTTAAAAAAAAAAAAAAAAAAAGAAAAAAAAAAGAAGGGGGTTGTTAAGAAAACAAAAGATCGTACCCTGTGTGGCTCGAACCGGCGACCCCCGACATGCAAGTAAGACTCGCTATCGATTGAGCTACGGCGACTTCGTTGAAATTTGGCTTGTTAGTTAATTATAATTGTGAACCTAATTATGTATTTACACTAGTTATGGTACATACAGTGGTCATTTATTACTAAAAATATAGACTTTGAATAGATATCGATCTTTTCCACGTTTTCGCGATGAAGACCGTATGTAATAATGTCTTAAACAGTAATCCCAGTCCTTTGTAATGACGTTACCCCACCCAGACTTTGACCCAATTTCACGAAGCCACTCAAACACAAACGTCGGCTCAAAATCATCCGCTAAACGTATCTATAGGTCTATAAACGATTTTTATTAAATAAATTATCTATTCTACCTGTTATTACTGCTTAATAAACGTTCGTGTTCTAATCCTAGAAAATTCTAAAAAGTTAAGAGAGGGTCACAGTTTTCTAAAGTTTTGAGAAAATTCTATAGTAAATTTGGCGAGTTGAGAATTTTCTTAGTTTTTTTCATCTTTCTAAGAGGGAATCCCCAAATACTTAGTTGAAATGGCCGAAAACTAAGACTATATTGATTTTCTAAGAGTATATCGTTATACTTAGTGAAATCTGTCGAGTTTAGAATTATCTTAGTTTTTTTCACTTTCTAAGAGTATATCATCAAATATACTTAGACTAAATTGCCGAAAACTAAGAGAATATTGATTTACGTAGAGTAAAAGTTATCTAAGAGTGTTTCAGAATACGGGCCCAGATCGTATTTTGGAAAGAACATTTGTCAACAAATTCAATTTTAGAACAGTTGCTGTGAACGAAAATATTACATAGCATACAAAAATAGCAGAAAGCTTGTAGAAGAACTTTATACTGCACTAGTCTTCTGATTTAAAAATTTACAGTTTTATTTCCGATTTTTCTGAACTGTCCGAGTTGTTTTTAGAACAGAATAGTTAATAATGGTAAATAGGTAAGCAAGGTTACATCGAATACGTAATCGTACACGTTCCTACTTCAGATAAGTATGATCCTCGTGCAGCACTAGACAGCTGCGCTAACTTTACTGATATCTTATTCTTTCTCAATAAACGCATTTATATACTAAAAATATTATTTCCATTTGCAAACAGATTGGAGCTAGATCAGACGCCGGGTCACCCGGCGTATGATCAGGCTCCAACCTGTTTGCTACTCAGATTAAAAATATAGTTAAAATTTCTAAAAGTAAATTTCCACAATTCAGTGAATTGCGTTTGCGTTTAAACGGGAAAGAACAATGTATCTTCTACTGTACATTACGCACAAAAATTACAGCTATCCGTATCTCTAACTGAATGTAGTTTAAAGTTTTAGAATGTTCCAATCTAAAAATAACTCTGACAGGTCAGAAGAAAACACTAATACCTCTGTGAATCATGGTGACCTAAATACTATTTTCTATTTATGCATGGATGTGTCTTTTGCAAACAATACACCAGATTAACAACATTCCCGTCTTAGTAAACAATTTATATACATTGTATGAACCATCGGAATATGTTTCAAGGTTATAAAGAGTTTGAGTTGAGTCTGAGAACGTTCGCAAGCATTTTTTTGTCAGATTTGTTGTTTTGCTAGCAATCATTTGAATGGTCAGATTTAAGATTGTGGTTGGTCAGATTGAGGTTTTGCTACAAAAAGTTCAGATATGAACTCTCAAATGCTTTAGTATGATCCAAGACTCAACTCAAACTCTTTAGGATATTGGGTCAATTTTGTACACATGTTTTCAGCTTTTCAATAAGCTTGTAAAAGTAAACAACTGGGTCGCATTGAATGAAAACTGGATTTGTCCATTTAAAATTCCAGCTGGAATAAACGAGGTATTCCATAACCTAATAAAAATGGCACAGCGCGTTTGGAGTTTTGAGAAATACAGCTGTAGATTCCCGCTTGAATAGAAACGAAGACCAACTTTTTGCCGGTTTAATATAGAAACTGACATATTCTTGATAGTGGTAATGAAAATTCAAGCACTGATGTGGCAAACTTAATGATAATTTCTGTTCTGCACTCTATCTTACTAGGGAACCTAATAGCTAGACAAACTCCTCATAGGTCCTCTTTAGCCACATCTATTTCGAAATCCTCATCCACCCGGAACCTTGGGTATATAAGCACCCTGCCTGCAGGCCCGGTCACAGAATCGCTGTACAACCAGGCATTACCATGAAGACAACTATTCTACTGGTCGCCCTCGCCGCCCTGTTCGGACTCTCTATGGCCATGCGACTACCAGGTGCAAAGAAATCAAGGAATATGAATCAACTACTGAAAGCCAGAAGTGTGCTGAAACGAGATGGCGGAGATCCTCAGAGTAAGTTCGATAACACTTTTACTCACGTCTGTACAAATCTGTATCTGGGTATGCAGTAAAATGTATTTAAGACAGTTCTATAGAAGAGTCGCTGATTGAGATAAAAGCATATATGGTAGTTTTAAGCAAATTTAAAGTAAAGCAGAATTCTACTGTTGGAACATAATGATTAACTATAATTTTGCTTTAAGTAGAACTTGGTTTAATAAACGATAAAATGATAATTTGAATTAACCATGTACGCTCCTATTGAGATAATTTTATTCTACTTGATTATACTCTCTATGTAGATATCTATTCTATAACTATTCTATGAGTAAAACCTTTGAATACAGAACTCTTGCGTACTTGGCGAAATGTTTTGTTTAGTTTGGGTTCCGGATTAAAAATTTGTTTGGCAATCAGCTGTCTCTATCCGGTTATTGGATCGTACAGTGGAGAATCTGTTATTCTTTCCCGTTTAAACGCAAACGTACGCAAACGCAAATCACTAAAACGTAGAAAAGAACAACTTTTGGACAATTCTGATAATTCTTGTTTATCTTGGTGGCAAACAGTTTGGAGCCTGATCAGACGCTGGGTTACCCGGCGTCTGATCTGGCTCCAAACTGTTTGTACTGCAAATAATAGTTTTAGCGTAAACGCGTTTATTGGGAAAGAATAACAGATTGTCCACTGTACTGAAGGAGTACTGTTGCTTTAGAAATACCCACTTCCTTTTTTAGAGGTCATGGACTAAGACACTTAAAGCAGAGGCAACATCTTAATTGTTGTTGTTGAAAGAGGGTTTTAATTTGTTTTAACAGTATTTCAGTCAAATCTCAATTCCAGGAGAATTGTTGTTAGATCAGCACCTCATTTACATCGATCTAAGATCTAGAAATTTGAATCCTGACCGGAATACCAGAGTTACAAATATGCTTTTCAGTACTTGGACTGACGTACAAATACATCAAATTTTGATGGATTTACACATTAATCGAATAACTGAAACAATACACCTTTTGGCAGCCTCCTGGAGTTGAGATATGACTGAAGTACTGTAAAACAAATTAAAACCCCATTCAAACAACAACAATTATGAGTTGGCCTCCCCTTAAAGTGTCTTAGTACATGGCCTCTAAAAATGAAAGTGGGTATTTTTACTGACCGTGTTTCCCATTTTTTCTGCCAGTTGACCGAGCTGGCATGCCCAAGAACAACATGGGGTACAAATACCTTTATAAAATAGCCAATACATGGTAAACCAAAGTGGAAGATACGGCGAAAAGGAGAAACGTTCATTTAAGTAACGCGCGCATTAAATAGTTAGTTCCACTTCCAACTCCTTATGGTTAAACCCACAATTCAATTTAATTTTCATTTAGTTACCTGCGTCATGCATCGCTTGTAAAGCTGGGCAAACAACAAAAGACGTCACGTGGTTTGGAGGATAGAGTGTTTCTCCATTGGGAAAAGCTCTATCCCACATGGCCGAAAATGGGAGAAAACGTTTTTCTCTCCTAATAAACGCGTTTACGCTAAAACTTGTATTTCCATGGCAAACAGTTTGGAGCCAGATCAGATGCAGGGTACCCGGCATGGTAAATTTGCCGATAATGTTCTGTCGTTCATTTCGCTTGAACGCCGAAAAATATCTGTTCATTTCTTATATTTACAATGTACATGTATTTACTGTAATTTCTAATATTAGATTAACATTTTGTAAGTATGCATGTGTGTTTAAATCATATTAGAGGTTGATAACACGGATAATGTGTACCCTATAACAGCCATGACCGACCTACTGTTCGAAAAAAGCTGCGTACATTCGAAAGCAAGAACAAATAAGTCCCATTGTTTACATTCCAAGTCAACAACTTGACAGTTTGGCGTGAACAATGCCGATTTTTGACGTGATTGAAAGTGACGTCATTTTAAATAAGGATTAATATATCGAGTTTTTTTTATCATAAAGAAACGCAGATAGCCGCTGTTTAGAAGGTATGCCATTTTTCTTGCAATTCATCTCATTAATAAAGAACAAAGGACTAAGTTCACTAAGGGGTAAAATTGGCCTAGAAATTCATAAATTATCCAACATGTTAATCTTTTTGAATATCCTACTGAAGTTGGTTGGTAATACATCGAACTTACTGGAAAACGTTTTATTTTGTGTTAAAACGCTATATAGCATTGTCTTCTGGTCAATAGAACTATCCCTTCTCACCGTGATTTTCGTCAATTTCACCCAGAAAATTACGTTGATACTGAATTTAAAATATGAGCACAGTCGCCGACAGTCAAGAAATTTTTATCAGTACATTTCTTATGTAATAAGGATTTAATGGCTTGAAAATCAAGATTGTCGACAACTGTGCTCATATTCAAAACAAGAAAAAAACGTAAATCTTGTGGGGGAATTTGAACCCAACGCTACGCTATTAACCTATGTCAAACCAGCAGATGTGTGTGCCATGGATAAGCCACGTTTCATACATTTCCTGTCGTATTGGTGTCACTGTAAAATTAAATTACAACAAGACATATTAAAATAATTATATAGAGGTACATGTTTCTATAGTAAAGTTTGTTGTTGCTATGGTAACAAAATTTCATTTTTCGTTCGTGATGAGGTTTTCGATTTGGCTAATGCTATCTCATATTTTGCATTTCAAAGTTATCAAAATACATATATGAATGATGATGTGCGCAATAATTGATAAAAATGTGATTGTAGAAGAGTACATGTATATTAAACTTGTTGCTATGGCAACATGATCTTTATTTTCAAGAATTTATTTAATATTTGCTTTCATTTATCCACCACCAGCATCCAACTGTGATATTTTGGTGAAATCTAAAATTTAACCGATTTCACCCCTTAGTGAACATATTTTCAGTAAGAAGTCGTTGTATTGGTTACCATAGCAACACATGTTACTCTTAATATGATAATCTGTCATGTTTCGTACATATCATGTTGTATTGGTGTCATTGTAAAATCAAATTACAACACAACATGTTTAAAAAAAATATATAGAGTCAGGTTTTTCTAGAGTAAATATTGCTGGTTGCTATGGCAAAAGTATCTTTATTGTTTTGAGATTTTCAACTGGGCTAATGCTACTTCATATTGTTGCATTTTAAGGTTGTCAAAATACATGTTCCAATATGCGATATGCTCAATAATTGATGATAGACATGACTTTAGATGAGTATATTAAAATTGTTGCTATGGCAACATAATCTGTATTATTGAGCAAAAAAAGTTATTTTCGCTCATTATCTATCACTAGCATCCAACTGTGATATTTTTGGTAAAATCTGAAACGGGACCAGTTTTACCCCTTAGTGAACTTAAATCTGAAATTGAGCCGATTTTACCCCTTTGTGAACCTATATTCAGTAGGAAGCCGTTGTATTGGTTACCATAGTAACAAATGTAATACTATTTAGAATAATGTGTCATGGATTTTGCATGTTTCATACAGTTTCTGTCGTGTCAGTGTCACTGTAAAAATCAAATTACAACAAGACATATTCAAGGAATTATATAGAGAGACATGTTTTTCTAGACTAAATTTTGCTAGTTGCTATGGTAACAGTATCTTTATTTGTCCGTTAATTTTGAGGTTTTCAACTTGGCTAATGCTATATCATATCATTGTATTTTAAAGCTGATAAGATAATGTTCCAGTCATAATAAGCTCAATAATTGATAAAAACGTAATTTTAGATGAGCAAATGAAAATGGTTGCTATGGCAACATGATCTTTATTATCGAGTAAAAAAAGTTGTTTTCTTTCATTATCCACCACCAGCACCAAACTGTGATATTTTCGGTGAAATCTGAAATGGGGCCAATTTCACCCCTTAGTGAACTCAGTCCTTTAGTCGGGTATCATGGTTTTCACTAATAGGAAGGCATAGATCGATTAGAACAAATTTTGAAAAAATCCGCCAAATGTTTGCTGTCCCTAGTTCCAAAGATTAATTCGCGAATGGAAACTGCATATGCCCCATCTCCCCTTCGAGACTTATCAACACGTCCCGCCCCCCTCGAAAAGTGGTGTTTATACGAAATGAACACTCTTTTTGTCAATGGAATTGAATGGGGCGATTGTAAATATATAAAAATAAATTGTCAGAGTTGTCAAAACTTTGTTATTTTGAACATTTTATTACAATGCGGTTGCGTTTAAGTGGGAAATAAAAACGTTTTCTCTACTGTATACACATGTACTCATTACTAGGGCTATAGGGCTCAATTGATGAAAGTACATTTATTATATACATGTACCTATCGATGATTTAGAGATGTTTCAGATAAATTTCATATGTGTCACAGCTGTTACACCGTATCATCACTAGTGACGAAATCACTTAAATTGCGGTGACGATATATTTTTGTGACGTCACATCACAATATAGTTTTATGACGTCGCCCGTAAACAATTAAATGTTGTGTGTTTCTCTGTAAAAACGTCATTAACATGTATATAATAAATGGAATAATCAAGTCCTTTAATCCAAAGGAATTGATTATCCACTAAATATATAATTATATATCTGATGAAAATATTCTTTTTTATATATCCTTTGCCATCTGCAATTTAGAATTACAGGTTTATTAAAAAAAATAGTTTTACATGTCATCAGAGGATTTAAGAGACCGGAATTTGGTGAGACGTCGAATAGCACGGCATATAATATTAATATCAACATTCCATTATCGCCGTTATCGTGTGAAGACTTAATGATATACTTTTGTAAATCTCTAAAACTTCGATCGTGGGAACTTTGGCAGCTGGATAGGCGATCAAATTGAACATGCTCAATTCTACTCTGAATAGAACTATAGTTGTCTACAGAATAAATAAAGTTCATAAAATTTATATCTAATTATATATTCATATTCCATTGCGATTTAGCTTGTCGACCCAAACAATATATATTAAAAGTGCAATCAGTTTGAACCCTGATCACATAGTGAGTTACTCGACGTCTGATCTGGATCTAAACTAACTGAATTTCATTTATACTTACTGTTTAATAAAAATCGTAAAAAATCTAAAACCAAAAAGATAAACCCTAGGCAAATGTTTTAAAACAGAAGATAACTAAAAACTACATACGTACAGTGGTAAATACGCTATTCCTACCCATTTACGCGTTTATCTATGCGTAAGAAACGCATAGTGAACGGTTAACGGACGGTTAACGGACGCTTAACGAATGGGTAAGGCCTAACGATTTGAATTCGTTTAAGGTACTTCGCATATGCGCGTAGTTTCCATACGATTGTTATGAAAATTGTCATGAAGAATAATAATAGCCTAAGAAACAATGTGTGTAAATATAGGCAAAATTTATCCTGTGGTTTGTCTTTAAGGTCTTTTTTCTGACAAAAACCTAGAATTTTGATGATTTTATTTTTCTTAAAAATGAATAAAGCTAATGACTATAATTCTCGCCCAATAAATAGTCCACAACATTCATTACAAGAAAAGCTAAAAACATTTTGAATAAAGGTGTTCAGAAAGATGTTATCAGCTATTTAAATTTTGCAAAATGCTAAAAAATTGAATTACAAAAAACTGACTCATTCAATGTATACTTGTTTTCATTTTATTCAAATATATGGTTGATGAACTAGTCAGTCTGAAACAATTAGAAAATATTACAGTCAGAATTTGATGTAATAACATATTTTCTTATTAAAATGTGGGATATTTGTTGTTTAGAAACAGTTTCCTACCTTAGAATTAAAACTTTGTCATTAAAATGCATTATTATTTATTCATGGACTTGCATACAAGGTTTATTATATTGTTTGAACATAATTATAATGGGCAATATCGATCTTGAAAAGGTTAGCGTATTGATAAGCTTCAATGTGTGGCTTTATAGTTCGATCAAATCGTTTACATGTATACCGATTTAATTGACTTGTAAGTCATTAAACTAAAACGTACAGGTAAGTGGACATATACTTGGACCGTAAACATCACTAGTACTAATCAACGAAGACTAAACATAACATGCCTCTTGATTACTGCGTTATGGATTGACAAGTCAATAAATCGGACACTAAAACAAAAAATTTGGATCGGATGGGTCTCGAACCTATGACCTTTGGATTGCTAGTCAACCACTATAGTCAACCACTATACTAACTGCGCTATGAAGGATTATACTAATTTATATCAACATTTCCTTTATATAAATTTTCTAGTATAAACACGTACGAAAAAAGTCTGTGTCGTCCAGACGCATATCCGCTCGCCCGCAAGACCGACTTCCGGTAGCGAAAGGCCTTAAACGCGATAATAAACGAATATACCCGAGATGTTGCGATTGGGGCGTCCGTTTTCCGTTTCACCCGGAGATTTCGGATCTTATCGATGATTGCCGTTTTCGAAAAATCCGAATGAAACGGGTTTATCAACAACAAGAATCGATTTGTCACTGGAGCATTTTCGCGATAAAACTCATATTGTAATGCGATTTTTGAAAACATTTTCTGTAAATGAGACGCCTCTTATCAGGATCTAAACTGGGTTCGCTTATAGAATTTATATAAATATAGACAGTTTGGATCTCGATCATAATGCTGAGTGACTCGGCGTTTCATCGAGATTATTTCTGTTTGATATGTATTAGAATAATTCCTTCCATGTTGATTTCTATTCAAACGGTTTGAATCCAGATCAAACGCCTGGCTGTATAGATCGGCATAGCATCAGGATCCAAACTGACAGCTTTGAATAAACCCAATTGCTTTTCATAATAGTTAACACTATCGATTTAGATATAGATGGGACGCCGAGTAGTCCGCTTCTTATGTTTTACAGCTAAGAATGAAGCATACGGTCTTGATTTCATTTTTACAGTTTGGTTCTAGATGAAATGCCGAGTTACGGGAGTCTCATCCATATTCAAACTATACAGATATCTTTTACTTTGATGAGCGAGTATAATATCTGACACATACTCGCATATAAGATTTGGTTTATTTGGTTGATATTCCAATCAACCCCAATTAGGATACTTACTTTGATAAGCCGCAGTTTTATTATCCCCCTATCCGGCTTGTGACGCAACACTGTTAGCGGCTTGCCCTGTGATGTAACATGCATGCAACATGTGTTATTTGGAATTCCGCATGTTCATAGTAATAGTAATAAACACAATTTACAGAATCCTTTTTAAACCGTATCCTTTTAAAGAGACCATCTAGAAATTAAAAAGTTCCCAGGGAGCATGCTCCCGGATCCCCTTAGTGACAGTGTGAACAATAATCAGAGGGGGTAGGGGTAGGTTTCAGCTTAATGGCCAGAAAACAATCTGTCAAAGGTATTTTCCCATATTAAAGAATTTCATATGTTATTTTGAATCGAATATTTACATAGATTTATGTAGTATTTTACCTATTTTGAATGCGAAAAAACTCCCATCAGAACACACCATTGATCATCAGGGAATAAATTTTCCAGGGGGTGGGAGGATGGGGCATGCCCCCAGACCCTCCTAGTAACAGTGCGCATATGAATAGGAGGGGTAGGGTTAGAGATTAATGGCTGGACATCAACCTTTCACCATAGAATGATTAAATGAAAAAATATTTTGAGTCGAATTTTTACATAGATTTATGTTAGTATTTTACCTGTTTTCAGGCTTTCAACCGTTCCTACTTTTACCTACTATTTTCCAACTTTTGATCACCTTCCTACTTTTTCCTATTTTCCTTCTTATTTCCTAATAAGTATTCAAGCGCCCTCTGTATGGCCCAGAATGCAGGAAATGGAGCGCTTGATTTCAAAATTTTCCAGGGGGAGTACCCCCGGACCCCCCTAAACCTGTTGGATCGCATCTTCGGCCTGTTGAATAAATTATAACCAAAGAATAAAATGGATTTGGGTGAGAATGTCTTTAACTTAAGATTGCGGATTACTTAAATTTATATGAGCACTATGACTCCGTGTGGTATTTTGTGTCAAACAGTTCCTACTATTTAATTGAAAATCTTCCTTCTTTTTCCTTCTTTTCCACTTCAAAAACTCCTACATTTTTCCTACTTTTTTCATTGAGATCAGTTGAAGGCCTGTGTTTTGAATGCATGAAACGCTGGAAAATTTCTCATCTCTTTGTCTTATGAAACCACTTTTTTGGGTGTTTCATATGGGGTATTTACATCATTCTATCGATGTTAAGTTTCTTCTTAGAATGCCCTCAGAGTGCACCATTTTCTATGCAAGTTTAAAAAAAATTCCGGACCCCCACCAATGGGAGGGGTTATACCCCTCCCATACCCTCCCCACCTGTGCCCCCCCATTGAAAAAAATCTGGATCCGGCCCTGCTTTATATGGGAAAATAAAATGTATATTCATAAAACTCTCACAGGATAACCTTTCTTCTTAAAGAAAATGATTTCATAAAATTTTGTAAGATTATATTTACTCCACAGTAACGATATTTACTAAATTCTTAAGTAGGATAAGAGCGGCCCGCAAGTCATACATGGATTACCTCCCTTTCTCCCTGATTACTCCCCTTTCATCCGGGCTCTTTTTAAACGCGTTAAGAAACGCGTAAAGAAACGGATAGTAAACGCGTTAAACGAAACGGGTAACGAACGCTTAAGAAACGCATAAGAAACGCGTAAAGTGGGTAGGAATAGCGTATAGCCCAAAAGTATTCTGCCAAACGCCATCTTGCCATACCGTTTTACCTGATATGTGTTTATTGTTGCTATGCTCATGGCTCATGTTAGAGTTATTGCATAAAAAAGATTCTATTCTATTCTATATTTTGACAATGACGGTATTAACCCTTTCAACGCCGAAGTCGCATAAAGTCGACTTTGCAAACAGTTTGTATCCTGATCAGACGCCGCGAAACGCGGCATTTGACCAGGATCCAAGCTGTTCGGCACTCTTATTAACATTTCATATGTCATACTACCTTAAATCTAACTTTGAAATGATCTTGCAGACGACACTTTTGAATCAGACGACAATAAAGCGTCGAAAGGGGTAAAAACACTCGATTACTTTGGCACCGAAAGGGTTAAATTGGGGTTTAATTTTGGATGAATAGTGGAATATAAAGCAGGTTTTGTCCATTGATTTGTAAAGCTGATAGATGTGAAAGGGTTTATAGACTCATTAATGTCACGCCTATATAGAATAACACGTGTCAATGAACTTTTCAGGTCGACTATCTTCTAAATTTGGGTCGGTAGATGTGATATCAAATTTAAAATATTAATTACTTTGACATTTATAGTGTTCAATGCTATTCTACGACAATAGTTTTAAGTGTGCTTAGAGTTGAGAAAAGGCTTGGTTTATCTTTTCTTAGTGTGTGAATTGATGTATTCAAATGTCTATAAACTCCCGATGTATTTTCTTTGTGTGTTTGACATAGAAAAACTATTGTATGTACGTGACATATTATACCATTCATTCCCCCACCCAAAGATATAACTTATATTTTCACTTTAATTATGTAGGCCCGAGTGGGATGTGGGGGAAATAGAATCCACCCACTGCCACCAGTGCATGGAGGTTAAGACTGCACCAAACAGTGTCACCTACAATCTCGTGCTGCCGTATAATAAAACATTTTATTATATACATGTACCTATCGATGATTTATAGAGAGAGATTTCTCAATAAGACAAATTTCATATGCGTCACAGTTGATTTCATCACAAGACGAGTGTATTCTTCACAGGTACGAGGGGCATTTAGAAAGCTCCGATGACCGAGTGATAACTTTGTTTTGATTGATCTGATTATATAAAAGAGAACATTTTCTGAAAAAAAACAACCTTTCATCGAGACATTTATAGTTAATGTTTTAATATATATCCGAAACTATCTGTTGTATTGATATTAAAACAAGACATTTGATTTAAGTATTGATTGAAATCCCTTTTGAATACGTGAGGCAATTACGCTGTATTAGAAGCATGTACAGTGGAGAATCTGTTATTCTTTCCCGTTTAAACGCAAACGTACGCAAACGCAAAACACTAAAACGTAGATAACTTTTGGACAATTATGATAATTCATGTTTATCTTGGTGGCAAACAGTTTGGAGCCTGATCAGACGCCGGGTTACCCGGCGTCTGATCTGGCTCCAAACTGTTTGCACTGCAAATAACAGTTTTAGCGTAAACGCGTTTATTGGGAAAGAATAACAGATTCTCCACTGTATATATAATATAACATCTTCTGAAAGATCTACCTTTCAGAGAGACATTCGCTGTAAATTTGTAATTATATCTCTGAGAATTTCTGTTTATTGGTATTTAAAAAAGACACGGTTTTAGGTATTGACCATCTTGGTATTTGCTCAGTATTGGAAACATGCACATTTCAGAACATACTTTTCAAGTATCGACCAGGCTGGTTGAAATAAATTTGATATTGTTTGAAGTATGTCTGACAGTACTTTTGAATAACATTTCGTTATTTCAAAAACGTTGAGTAGCTCTTGAATAACAGAACTACATGTATATACAACCAACCTAGAAGCCCATTTCTTCACATATACACCCTACATAATTCTGGACATAGGATAACTATTTGGACTATCAGCAAATCTAAACAAGTTATGTTTTCTAGATTTGAATATGTGTTTTTATTCGTCGTTCGTTATATTTTATTTTACTTAAAATTTGGTTTTGTCAGCAAAGTATTTTGTTATATTAATTTAAATACTGGGTGGGATACGGGATACCTTTATTCATGCCATAAAATGGTCAATAATCATTGTCATATACATGTATATGTTAACCCCTTCACTGCCGTGACGTCATCAATTTTAAACAATTGTCGTCTGCTTTTATTTTTCAAAGTTAATTGTTAGGTATTTTGACTTAAGAAATGTTGAAAAGAGTGTCAAACAGTTTCGATTCTGATCAGACGCCGCGTTACGCGGCGTCTGATCAGAATCCAAACTGTTTGCAAATAACCATTGCGCTCGGGGTAAGGCAGTGAAGGGGTTAAGTTTACCTTTAAGTTTATTCTTCTAATTTAAAAATATGAAATATATAATGACTTTTTGTTTTACGGAATACTGTTTCGAGGATGTGACGTCATACATTTACAATACGTGTTTTTGGTCACGTGAGCATGTTATTTAAGCTACTGTTTTGTTCAAAAAATGAATATTAAACTTTTCAGAATTCGTGTTAAGTATAAATAAAGTTAACGTACTAAGTGGCTACATGTTTTATATTCTCCTACGTCAAGTAGTAAAATGCAATTACCCCGCAAATGACATACTTCTGAGTACATGTATTTAGGACACAGCATATTTCATGTACAGCGTAAGTCATTTATATCTGTCGGAACAATAATGTTGTTCTACCATTTGATACCCATGTTTATTATTTGCCTTTTTATAATATTGAGCGTTTTCACGTATTATATCTACACAGTAAAATACAATTACTGCTTGCATTTTATTCCGACCTCGTTTTCGAAAAGAGCGTGCCGGAGCTTCTTTTTTCAAACTGAAGACTCTTTTTATACGTTCTACTGCAAATATTAATGTTTCTCGATACAAAGTGATTGAAACATTTCGTTTAGTTGTTGTTGGTGTATATTGAAGGCATACATGTATAATAAACACATTACCAGTTGGCTATGCTCTACAGGGTGTTATATCAAGCTCTCGACGTTTTTGGCGGAAACAACCTATCAGACTCGCGCCAAAAACGTCTCGATCTGACAAAATCAACCTATATCGTACTGTCAACTGGAAATTTGTGTATATATAAGAAATGATATGTGTAAATTACAAATAAAGAAATTATAAACCATAAGCTTGTCCTTTTGAAGTGCTTAAGATGACTCATTTTGTCAACATTCCAATGGGTAATATACCTACATATGTGATGGCATATAGCATATATTAAATTCTCCGATTATAACAATATCATGTTTTACTTTCGTTAGAGAAAGGTCGTATCTTTAGAAAAATGTGCGCTTTTATATACATTTAGTGGGTATTGTTTGCAAATGGCGCATGTATGCATAAACTTGGTTTAACTCTTTGAACCCTAGTCCCGCATATAGGCGTGCTTTTCAAACAGTGTACATGTGAATAGTACACATGTCCAGATCAGAGGGCTCCGAAAGGAGACCTCTGATCAGGGTCTTCACTGTTTGTCACAATGCCAAACATTGACAAAAACAACCCTTTAAAGTCAGAAATGGACTAGACTTAGATGGAAACTGGAATTGTCCATTTAAAGTTTCAGGGAGGAAAGAGTTAAAGAGTTTAATATCTCCAATAACTTGAAAGTTAAATGGTTTTGTTACATAAATTTAATTGCTAAAAATATGTTCGCTCAATATTAAATGAATTGAGAGTGTTATAACTTTACATTACAGCAGCTGGAGAAGGAGAAGAAGTTACGAATGGAGAGGGGGGTGAAATCGTAAAGGACGGAAAATGCGATGAGGCATCAGTCAAGGAGTACACATCGATTCAAGTTATGCTCGCATGTAAGTCTTATCATTATACAGTGGAAAATCTGTTATTCTTTCCCAATAAACGCGTTTACGCTAAAACTATTATTTGCAGTGCAAACAGTTTGGAGCCAGATCAGACGCCGGGTAACCCGGCGTCTGATCAGGCTCCAAACTGTTTGCCACCAAGATAAACATGAATTATCAGAATTGTCCAAAAGTTGTTCTTTTCTAAGTTTTAGTGTTTTGCGTTTGCGTTTCTTTTCGTTTAAACGAGAAAGAATAACAGATTCTCCACTGTATCATTATACAACGTTCTCTCCGTACAACCACACCCTGAACAACGATTCCCTCCTTACAACGACACTTGTCGGTGTTCCCTATACAGGACTTTTATGTCTAACGCTTTTTCTGCTTCAATAGCGTCTGGTTAAAGTTGTCGTCTGCTGTTTTTCTCAAAGTTAGACATTGGACCTTTTGACAGAACAAAAGTTAATGACGAGTGACAAACAGCTTGAATCAAGATCAGACGCCGCGTTATCGTCTGGTTAAAGTTGTCGTCTGCTGTTTTTCTCAAAGTTAGACATTGGACATTTTGACAGAACAAAAGGTAATGACGATTGACAAACAGCTTGAATCCAGATCAGACGCCGCGTTACGCGGCGTCTGATTTGGATTCAAGCTGTTTGCAAATGTTAACAAATTTCCCTCCCTGTAACGACTCCCTCCGAACAACGCACACAAGCGTTGTCCCCCATTGGGTGCATTGTAGAGAGGGAGCGCTGTACATACTGTTAAAACTGCACTTACTATTACAAGAATTAAGGAGCATCACACAGTGCAGAAGACGTTATTCTTTCCTTCTTAACGCGTTTACGCTTCAACTATTATTTCGATTGTAAACAGTAAGGTGCCAGATCAGACGCCGGGTAACCCGGCGTCTGATCAGGCTCCAAACTGTGTACCACTCAGATTAAACTGAATAGTCAAATTTGACAAAAATGTCATTTTCAATCATTGACATGTATTGCATTGCGTTTGCGTTTCGTTGGGTTAAAACGGGAAAGAATAACGTTTTCTCCATTGTATATGTATTTACAGTGGAGAATGTGTTGTTCTTTCCCAATAAACGCGTTTACGCTAAAACGTTTATTTCCACTGCAAATAGTTGGGAGCCAGTTGGTAACCCGGCGTCTGATCAGGCGCCAAACCTTTTGCCACTCAGATAAAAATGAAGTATGAGAAATATTTATAAGTTGACTTCGTTTTAGTGTTTTGCGTTTGCGTTTCGTTTGCGTTTAATCGGGAAAGAATAACGTTTTCTTCACTGTAACAAACAGTACTGACCCTGTGAGACGCCGCGTCAACACACGGCGTCTCATCAGGGTCAACACTGTCTTTCATTTATCTGAGTCAATGTTTGCTGTCTTCTTCTTCTGCAGTGGGGTTGAACAGTTTCAATTGCTTTTCTAATTCTTTCATGATCAATTTATCGTGAGAGTTTTACCCCTTCACCGCCATATTGTCGTCTGCTTAAATAGTGTTGTCTACATATCGTTTCATAGTTAAATGAATGATAGTTTGACTGGAGAAATTTTCAAAACGCGTGTCAAACAGTTTTGATCTTTATCAGTCGCCTCGTTATCAGAATATAAACTGTTTGCAAACGCGCATTTTGGCGTCACTGATAACGAAACACGTTCATTGTGTGTGTCCTATATTGAAGCTGATAGTGTGTTCAGACTTAAGAAATGTTCAACACGTTCAAAAGTTGACAATGGTTTCAAATTCATTAATTTGAATTTGCTTTTAGTTTTATTTTACGGGGAGACTAACATTTTATCCACTATAATATTAATTCAGGGCTGCCATAACTTGATCATGAACAGTCCAAAGATTTCTTTTTTTTCAAGCGCGTTTACTTAAAGCAGGTTAAAAGTAAAGCAGAGTGCGCTTTAATGCGCAATCTGCATTACGTTCAACCTGCTTTAAGCTACCTAAGATAAAAATCCGAAGATTTCGAAACATTCAGGAAAACGGCAGCCTTGTTAATTACTTGCTTTGCTTTTGCATTTCAGTTAATTCGTTGGCCAACAAGTGCAAACTCCACAGTATTTTCGGCGGTGGCGAGTTTGGAACTGGAGGTAATGTATTTTGTTTATTCCACAGTTTCGTTTTAATCCTTAAGGTGACAAATTAATTAATCGTGAGGTTTTTACTCCTTCACCGTTTTTTGTCGACTGCTTCACTATTTCTGTCTGCTACTTCGTTTCAAAATTATATTTAACGTAGTATTACTTAAGAAATATCGATGGGAGTGTCAAACAGTTTAGATCCTGATCAGACGCCGCGTTACGCAGCTTCTGATCTGGATACAAACTGTTTACTAAGTCGACTTTATGCGACTCCGGCGGACCACATATCGGTTTTGATATGTTTTAGTTATATTTATTAACAAATTCCGTGTGTAAACACAAAAAAAGAAAGGTGAGTATATTGCAGTGTTGGATTCTTTAGATTCTTCGTATTCTTATTCGTATTCTTATTTACACACGCACAGTATATAGAAATATATGTATAATGTTCTGTCAAAGTATGGCTCCCAGTCACAGGTTACGCATCCTTAAGGATCCTATACGGTACGGGTTAAGATACCCATTTTACATCGGTTGACTCAGAGCTTCAGATTAGATCGAGTACAGTGGAGAATCTGTTATTCTTTCCCGTTTTAACGCAAACGTACGCAAACGCAAAGCGCTAAAACGTAGAAAAGTACAACTTTTGGACAATTCTGATATTTCATGTTTATCTTGGTGGCAAACAGTTTGGAGCCTGATCAGACGCCGGGTTACCCGGCGTCTGATCTGGCTCCAAACTGTTTGCACTGCAAATAATAGTTTTAGCGTAAACGCGTTTATTGGGAAAGAATAACAGATTCTCCACTGTACACTAGACATGTTCAACATTTTCTCCTTTATATTCAAACCAAACCCTATAGTGTGACTACTCGTTAGAATCGTCTCGTCGAGACGATTCTAATGAGTAGTGACACTATAGGGTTTAATGCTGAAATAAGGATTTTTATTTTTGAAATACTATCTTTATCTGGAACCCTGGGTTGTGATAAATGCTATTCCAATTCACATGAATATATCCCGATTGCTCGAATGGTGGAGTATGCAGTCATTTTTGTGCTAGGAAACAGCACAAAGAAAACCAACATGCGAACATAATAATGTTATGACATTTTGCAAATCTTTGATCATCATTAATAATACATGTATGTTTTCTAAAAGGATCCGAGACTACCACATTGAAGAGGCGTAGACGTTCACAAGATGCAGTAACATCAAATACTGAAACTTTAGATGCAGCCTGCCCCGATGTCGCAGAATTTTTCGGGTTTTATATGGTAGGTACAGTTGAGAAAACGTTATTCTTTCCCGTTTAAACGCAAACGAAACGCAAACGCAATACAATAAAACGTAGAAAAAGTCAAGTTTGAGATATTTGTTACTATTTATTTTTACCTGAGTGGCAAACAGTTTAGAGCCTGATCAGACGCCGGGTTACCAAACTGCAAATAAAGTGGAAATAAAGTGTTAGCGTAAACGCGTTTATTGGGAAAGAATAACACATTCTCCACTGTATACAATGAATAGATAGGATCGTGCATGAGTCTTAACCCATTACCAAATATCCATTTTCTAGTTTTGAAGAAAGATGACCACTTACATGTAAAGCAGGCTGGAAGTAACGCAGAATGCGCTTGAAGCACATTCTGCTTTACTTTGAACCTGATTTAAGCTACCATCTGCTATGATATAGGACATATTTCTTTATTTACATATTCATTACTCTATGGTGTGGAGCTTTTTTCTTAAGATGAAGAGTAAATTTAAGGCGTAAAAATGCGTATTTATGGGGTAATGGGTTGATATTGGAATGAGATTTATTAAAGTAGTCTGTTCAAACGATGAAAAAAAAAGTTTTAAACCAAGAAATTATTGTCAGGAATATGAGATTCAATTGGAGTCAGAACAGAGGCGAGTAAAGGTTACAAACAATTGATTGCTTATAATTCAGGTAATTACCATCGTTTTCAAGAACCAGTTTTTACCTTTAACCAATTAACTCATACATGTATGTATCCCTTTTTTTCGCCTTTAACTTATTCATACACTAAAACACACAATAGTTCTATTTTATACAGCCATAATTATGTACTAAAAAGTATTTTCTTTATCTTAAACGATGTAAGCTTAAAGCAAGGTGAAAGTAAAGCAGAATGCGCCTGAATGCGCATTCTGCTTTACTGTCAACCTGCTTTAAGTGGTCACATATCTTCAAAGCTAGCAACAGGGTATAGGGTAATGGGTAAATCTAATTGTCTTCACGTCAATTTTTGTTGAAAGTTATGCGATGAGAAAGTGATAGGTGCAATGCATTAGAGCTTTTTGAGGTTTTACCTATGTTTGAGTAGAATCCTTACAGCAAACACGCAGGGTCATACAGTGGAGAAAACGTTATTCTTTTCCGATAAACGCATTTACGCTCAAACTATCATTTCTTTTGATCAGGCTCCGAGCTGTTTGCCACTCAGATGAACATGAATTGTCAGAATTGTCAAAAAGTTGTACTTTTCTACATGTCAGTGTTTTGCGTTTTCGTTTCGTTTGCGTTTAAACGGGAAAGAATAACGTTTTATCCACTGTAACAATATTAAAGAATAATTCAGTCATCGTCATCTCTGTTGTAACACTATCAATAAGTGTCATAAAACATAATCGTAGCACTAATAATTTACTGTTAAGCACTTTGGTTATTCGCTTCAAACAGTAAAGGAGTTTATTAATGCCCCTTTTTCCACACCGACTACGAATCCCACGAATCGCTACGAATTGGACAACTCTATAGGATTCGAAGATGATTCGTAACAATATCTTTAAACGACATCTCCTCTTTTGCTGCACACTTGCAGCAAGTGTGTACAGTGGATAATGTGTTATTCTTTCCCAATAAACGCGTTTACGCTAAAACTAGTATTGCCAGTACAAACTGTTTGGAGCCAGATCAGACGCCGGGTAACCCGGCGTCTGATCAGGCTCCAAACTATTTACCACCAAGAAAAACATGAAATATCAGAATTGGCCAAAATTTGTTCTTTTCTACGTTTTAGTGCTTTGCGTTTGCGTACGTTTGCGTTTAAACGGGAAAGAATAACAGATCATCCACTGTACTTGTATTTCTTGATGTGTTGTTTTTTTTGTTACAGGGTGCGCCTGAATGGTTACAGTGGACGATGGTTGGCGGGTTAGCCGATCACGCTCTGATATTCCAGTGTATGTTATGTACAGTGGTGAAAACGTTATTCTTTCCCGTTTAAACGCAAACGCAAACGATAACGCTAAACACTAAAACGTACAAAAAATCAAATTTTTATATATTTCTTACTATTCATTTTTATCTAAATGGCAAACAGTTTGGAGCCTGATCAGACCGTCTGATATGGGTCAAACTGTTTGCAGAGAAAATAAACGTTTAAGCGTAAACGCGTTTATTGGGAAAGAATAACACATTCTCCACTGTATGTTTTTGATGTTAGAAAGTTTGTTCATTTGAAGCTGTTCATTCATTATTCGTGCAGTACATACAGTGGAGAATCTGTTATTCTTTCCCAATAAACGCGTTTACGCTAAAACTATTATTTGCAGTGCAAACAGTTTGGAGCCAGATCAGACGCCGGGTAACCCGGTGTCTGATCAGGCTCCAAACTGTTTGCCACCAAGATAAACATGAAATATCAGAATTGTCCAAAAGTTGTTCTTTTCTACGTTTTAGCGGGCTGCGTTTGCGTACGTTTGCGTTTAAACGGGAAAGAATAACAGATTCTCCACTGTAAGCGATAAGGTCTTTCGCATTTAACCCTTTCTCTGCCAATTTTTCGTGAGATTTTTTATCCCTTCACTGTTTCATTGTCGTCTGTTTCAAATGTGCTGTTTGAAAAATCGTTTCAAAGTAAGATTCAATGAAGTTGGCTTTAAGAAATATTGATACGAGTGTCAAACAGTTTTGATCCTTATCAGACACTGCTTTACGCAGCGTCTGATCAGGATCTAAAATATTTGCAAACACTTTAGGCGTCATTTAAAGTGAAAATGTTGAAGGAAACAAAAAGCGCTATGAAAATTAGATTTATCATGAGCTGTATTTAGCCGGGAGTGAAACGTTTGAGGCATGTTCAAAAGCCATTTAATCGATATAGATAGATCGATATATATTTTATTTATACAAAAGGCCATAGGCCCATCAGTACAGGTATACTCAAAACTATAAATACATAATCAAAACGTCAATGGTAGATGGTAAAAAAATTACGTTTTTAAATAAAGAGGATAATGCTGGATAATGAAGCATATTTATTTGTAATTTCGAATGTTTTATCTAGGCTTTTGCAACGCAAAATGATTTTTAAAGCAGATTTTATGATTTGAAGTAATTTATCAGTCCGAAATAATTATACATTTTCATTTCAGCTTAGTGATGTTGATAATGATCTCACCCTTTGCGCAATAAAACGAACTAAAAGGCATTCACTTTAATCTACAATAAATTAAAACATCTGTTTTGATTTGGTTTTGTTTCGTTTTTCTCTCAAAACTTTTTTTTACACTTAATGTGTTGTTTATTTTGATTTTTGAACATATCAAACTCATCATCGTGCAATGTTGCAAAATTTCCCTTCTCTGCCTTGACATGATATAGTATCTATCTGCATTTTAATGAGCATCCACATTTCTAACGCCTTTACATGTAGATGTAATTAGATCTAATCAAGTCTTAGTTTGTGTAAGAATGCTTGTACTTTTGTAATTAGGAAAGAAGACGTTACACTAGAGAAAACGTTATTACATGTATTTACCGTTTAAACGCAAACGAAACGCATCTCAATAAAACGTAGAAAAGGACGACTTTTTGACAATTCTGACTATACATGTTAATCTGAGTGGCAAACAGTTTGGAGCCGGATCAGACGCCGGGTTGACCCGGCGTCTGACCTGGCTCCAAACTGATTGCACGGGAAATAATAGTTTTAGCGTAAACGCGTTTATTGGGAAAGAATAATTTTTTCTCCACTGTACTATTGTTCTGAAACAATAAATATCATTGCAAAACGTTTGATGTTACTCGGCGTCTGACGAGAGTCCAAATATTTTGCAAACAAGTTGCCACTTAGATTAATTTGTGTATTAAAGGGAGGTAATCGGATAATGCTGTGCACTGTGTGTCTTACATGTAGCTAGGCGCTGCTGCCGTATCCGACTGATTGGGGAAGTGGACTGTATAAAAGTGGTTAACTGCATACATACGAGTTATCCGATAAAATCAATTACAGTCGAACTTCAATATCTCGAACTCGGTTAAGTCGAACATACATGTACCCGTATTTCAAAGTTAAAACGTGGCTAAGCCACGTTTTAACTTTGACATATGGATATATTCGACTAAACCGAACATGAAATAATGCGGTTCATGTGTCGAACTATCGGATAGTACGAGTTAAGCGAGTTCGAAATATCAACGTTCGACTGTACATGTATGTGTGGTGTATTTGCATTTTAATTGTATGCATTTAATCGTTTTTATTTGAATGTTCATGCGTTACTTGAAGTTTAGTTTTGCCGGGAAAGAGTAACGTTTTCTCAAATGTAGGAGTGGTGTAGTCTATGGGAGTTTGGTTGTATTTCAGGCGTAAACATGTTTGCTGAATGGGAAATCGACATGCAGTTAGGAGTCTATGGGGATATACAAGAACAAGGTAAGATTTAACCCATTACTCCATAAATAGTATAAAATACACCTTAAGGTGCAATCAGCGCTATTTCAATCTGCCTTACGTGGTCACCTGTCTTTTAGCTAGAAACAGGCTATAGGCTATTGGGTCACACGTTGAATACATGTACTTAAGAAGAGCTCTATTCATGGAATTTGCAGATCAATTTCTGTCGTTTATTTCGCTTAAACGCCGAAAAATTCAGCTCATTTCTTATATTTACCTTATATTTACTGTGATTTCTAAAATTAAATGAATATATAATGAGTATGCATGCATGCTTAATCCATATAAGAGGTTGTTAACACGAGTAATGTGTACCCAGACAGAAACTGCCATAACAGCATTACTGAAGCAATGCATCAAAATGATTCACGGATAGCAGACCCATAAGCCCCACCTCCTCTGCGAAGTATATCCACAAGTTCCGCCCTCTAGAAAAAATGCGTCTAAACTTATTAAACGTTAGTTTGTTCAATGGAATCGAATAGGGCGAATGTAAATAATAAATATTTAGCAAACGTGGCCTATTTAACCCTTTCCCTTATAGAAGCGACTTTTAGCACATGCATTTTATTCATCCGCTGAAGAAAATAGTTCCAATATATACCGTAATGAATATGTGTCATATTTAATACTTTCCTTATTCCAGCAGGTAATAGCTTCAAGCAGGCTGAAAGTAAAGCAGAATGCGCCATATGGCGCATTCTGCTTTATTTTCAACCTGCTTTAAGTAGTCACCTATTTTCAAAACTAGAATCAGGCTATCAGGTAAAGGGTTAAGCCCAGGCTTATGTTTGAACGAGCAAATGTCGTTTTCCACTGTTTCAGTGAGATATATCGTAACCGAAATATTCATTATTTGCTAGTAGAACAGTGGAGAAGACGTTATTCTTACCCAATAAACGCTTTTACGCAAACATTTCCCAGGCAAACAGTTCGGAGCCAGATCAGACGCCGGGTTACCCGGCGTCTGATAAGGCTCCAAACTGTTTGCCACTAAAATAAAAATATATGGTCAAACTTGTCCACAAGCTGACCTTTTCTTCGTTTTAGTGCAGCACGTTTGCGTTTAAACTTTTTTTAATAGTGACGGTTTATATTAAAATCTGGGTAGCTAACAGCGGCGTCTGAGCTGATTTCAGGCTGTTTGTCACTCGTCATTATGGTCTTTTCTGTCAAAATGTCCAATATGTAACTTTAAGAAAAACAGCAGACGACAACTTTAAGCAGACGATATTAAAGCAGTAAAAGCGTTAGACATAATTGTCTTGTTTAGGGAACTGCGACAAGCGTCGTTGTAAGGAGGGAGTCGTTGTTGAGAGGGCCGTTGTAGGGAGTGCTGTATATATTTCAGGTCGTTAAGGAAAATTCGGATACTGTATGTTATTTACTAACTCTTATGTAGAGATATTGTAAAACATTATAGGTATAAACGAAATGAAGTTCGACGATGTTACTATGGTGTACGTTTGTATTGCGGTGTTTGGGTCGGCAGATGAAGAAGTAGAGGCAGTAGATGATGATCTAGCTAACGCAGAAGCTGGTGCCAATGATGACAAGCGCAGTAAGGCTTTGCGCTCGATTCTCAATCAATTCCAAGAGGTAAATAAATACGAAAGACTCAAGCAGGAAACGCAACACAAACAATGCACCCACCTCTCAAGCAGAATACACACACAGTCATACAAAAACAAACACGCCCACATACACACACACACACGCACACACACACGCGCGCGCAATGCCATACCTTCATCTACACACTAAATAGAAAACAACACGCAAGACAAACATAAAGCAAAGTGAACATAGGAGCTCGCCTTGGTACGGTTAGAAGCAATCAATAATTAATTAAAAAATAACTATCAATAACCACGGGGGGGGGGGGGGGTGTTTAACACACTCACACACACATACAGTGGAGAATCTGTTATGCTTTCCCAATAAACGCGTTTACGCTAAAACTATTATTTGCAGTGTAAACAGTTTGGAGCCAGATCAGATGCCGGGTAACCCGGCGTCTGATCAGGCTCCAAACTGTTTGCCACCAAGATAAACAAGAATTATCAGAATTGTACAAAAGTTGTACTTTTCTACGTTTTAGTGCTTTGCGTTTGCGTACGTTTGCGTTTAAACGGGAAAGAATAACAGATACACACGCATGAAAACGAAAATCGATTAGGTCAAAATATAAACAGGGCTCCTTTTAAGGGAAGTATTGTAAACAATTAAATTTCTATGTCTGTTTTAAACCCTATGGCGTGACTATACTTATTATAATACATGTAGTCTCTTCGAGACAATTCTAAAAAGTAGTTACATTAAAGGATTTGTTGCTGATATGAAATGAAAAAATATTGGAGTTACACAGTTTACTCCTTCTAACGGCCATTTAAGAATATTATTGATTTATAAAACTGCTCTTCTTTAATATTTCGATCTCTAAGGGTTTTTATCAAATAAAATCACGATTTTCTTTGAGACCTTAGAAGTCAAAATATTAGAAAGGAGCAGTTTAATAAATTAACCCTTATCCTGCGGTAAAATCGTCTGCTTCGAAATTGTCGTCTACAAAATTTGTTAAATCTAGATTTATACATTTTTAAGTAAAGAATCCTAAAGACGAATGTCAAACAGTTTGGATCCAGAACAGACGCCGCGTAACGCGGCGTCTGATCTGGATCCAAACTGTTTGCCAACATCAATAAAGTCGCGACCAGCAGGCATAGGGTTAATACTATGTGAATTCCCTTTCTAGAATATTGTTACATTTAAGAAAAAGTTAAAAAGTACGTTTTACAGCAGTTTCATTCAGGAAACAGCATAGCGCAGGATACCAGAAATGCAGAACGTTCCTTTTGGAGCTGTCCTGCGTGAACCATTTAATAGACACGCCTTTTACGCCTTTATTATATTCTTTGACCAAAGAAAATAGACCCCCTTTACACAGATTTGAATATGTACGACAAGAAATGCACCTTACAGACATGCAATGCAGAATCCAAAATCGCTCTAATCTCACATGTTTCATACTTTTCTCCGGCTATGTATTTGTACTTTAGAATATTTAGTTTGTAAATAGTTATATCTTATAAGACTATAACCCTTGTATATGTTCGAGGCCAATACAATTTGAATTAAAATTGAAATGGTATAATGACATTTTCATCCAAACAGTAAAACATCTTTATTAAGACCAATAAAACGAAGACTAATTAGTTGTATAAAATACAGGTGATACAGTGGAGAATCTGTTATTCTTTCCCAATAAACGCATTTACGCTAAAACTATTATTTGCAGTGCAAACAGTTTGGAGCCAGATCAGACACCGGGTCAGCCGGCGTCTGATCAGGCTCCAAACTGTTTGCCACCAAGATAAACAAGAATTATCAGAATTGTCCAAAAGCTGTTCTTTTCTACGTTTTAGTGCTTTGCGTTTGCGTACGTTTGCGTTTAAACGGGAAAGAATAACAGATTCTCCACTTTAACACAATATAGTGGTCGTCAAAGAGATGTTTATTGCATAGTAAGGATGAACATTTCATCTTACAGTGCTCCATCTCTACAACGACACTCAACGGGAGACACAAAATGTGTGCGTTGTTCGATGGAGTCGTTATAGGCAGAGAAATTTACAAACTGTTTGTCACTCGCCATTCATTTTTTACTGTCAAAATGTCAATTACGTAATTTTTAAAAGACGACAACTTTAAGCAGAAAACATTAAATAGGTTTGATGTAATTGTCCTGTTTAGGAAACTGAGGCAAAGGTCGTTGTAAGGAGGGAATCGTTGTTTTGAAGGTGGTTGTATCGAGGGAGCACTGTAGTTATACAGTGGAGAAGCTGTTATTCTTTCCCGTTTAAACGCAAACGCACGCAAACGCAAAACACTAAAACGTAGAAGAGTATAACATTTTGACAATTCTGATAATTCATGTTTATCTTGGTGGCAAAATGTTTGGAGCCTGCTCAGACGCCGGGTTACCCGGCGTCTGATCTGGCTCCAAACTGTTTGTTAAAGAAAAAATAGTTTTAGCGTAAACGCGTTTATCGGGAAAGAATAACAGATTCTCCACTGTACATGTTCGTGTTTCGCTTCAGCTGCTGAAGAAGACCAAATTGACCAAGAAGTAAAGACATGTCCCGTATCCCGAGCTGCCCTACGGTTACCATGGAAAACAATATTGTTCAACCCTTATCATGCTTATCACGACTTGTATTCGCTTACATTTTCAAAAAGTTTGGATCCAGATCAGACGCCGTGTTACGCGGCGTCTGATCTAGATCCAAACTGTTTGTCACTCGGATTAACATTATCTTCAGTTTCAAAAGCATGATACATAATTATTAGATTTTAAGCAGATGATATATTTGAAGCAGACGACCATTCAGCATGATTAGAGTTAGAACCTCATCCGGGATTCTAGATACATGTTATAGGATTTTTTTCAACTATAACATCCTGAAAACTGCAACAAACCGTATGGTGTGATTACGATTTTACTTGAGGATGCTTTAGAGTGATCATGTTTTAAAAAGCTATATTCGAACACATTTCTCCCTTTTTGCACCATTTTCAGTTTTTTTAATGTCATTTATATTATTGTTTTAACCCATTCATTATTGATATCGACTACACTAGCATATGCTAGCTGTATATATTCTGATCGGACGGGTCGTTTGGTCTGGGTCAAAACTGGTTGACACTTAAATATGTGCTTTAAAGTCAAACTAAACTGCTTTAAATTCCAAACTTTAGAAAAAAAACCCAACAAAAAACCAGATTATATGTTTGCAAGCCGTCGATCTTATAATGTTCAGCAAATGCGTTGTTGACAACGTCAAACTGACTGTCAAATGGTTAAATACGGCCTGTTCATTAAATCAATTTGACCAATTTTGAAACATCCATGTCAGAGCTACCCAGTGTTGATATTGTTTGTTTGGTCTATCGCCTCAACTTAACCTATTTGTGCCCAACGGTCCCATATATGGGACATAGGCAAACACTGTAGACTCTGATCAGAGTCTACACTGTTTGCTGGTAGGAATTTCAATATAAAACAAAATGGAAATGAAAATTTTGACGAGGCATCCCTTTGATAAAATATGGATTAATCCAATATATAAACATGGAAGAATCCACTGGGCGTAAATGGGTTAAACTGCTTGATTAATTTTGGAAAGTGGGCATTGAAGTGGGAGAAACGTTTTCTCTATCAATTAAACAAAACAAAATGCAAGTTGAAACTTTGAACTACTAATTGAAATACGATTGTGCTGAGATATATTTAGATAAGGGTTAATAGTTTTAGAATTACTTTCTGAATGAAATCAACATCATCGCCCGGAACTCTTCAACTTTAGTTATATCTACTAACCACACAAGTATTGTTCTAAACCCATTACCACATATTCTGTTCCAGTTTTGACATAATGTGCCAACTTAAAGCAGGTTGAAAGTAAAGCAAAATGCGCCTTATGGCGCATTCTGCTTTTCTTTCAGTCTGCTTTAAGTTAACATCTATCAAAATATAGAAAATATTGTTTATCATACATATTTATGACTTTATAAATTTCAACTAGTTTCTTCAGTGGAGGAATATATTCAAGACGTAGAAAGGCGTATTTATGGGGTAATGGGTTAACTATATTAGTACATTTATGTATTCACATTTTCATTACAAAACGCCCCTTTTCTGCACCCTTATTGCTTGAATATGTAAAATAACATTATTTCTCGTTGAAACAAAACGTATAGCAAAAACAATGTAATGATAAGTGTATCTAGAAAATGCCAACGATTTATTAAAATCTAAGCGGCAAACAGTTTGTTGCCTGGTCCGACGCCAAGTTAGTTTGGTCTGATTAGGAGACGCACTGTTTGTATTTGAAATAAATGTTTTAGCACAAACGTGTTTATTGGGAAATAATGTCTTCTGTATCTTTTGGCCATGTCGAGAATTGGAACTCTTCCAGTAACATTTCCATGAAACATATGCCAACCTTTCTACCAACAGACATTATTTTATTTTCACAGAAACGCGTTTTCTTTGAAAGGACATTATATTCTTCCCTGCATATGCCTTTTCGAACTGTTATTATCTGTATCGGCATCGGTTAGTTCAACTTTGGGAAAGCGGTCACTTAAATTAGAAGAAATTAGCATTCCTTAAGGAAGGTTTTCGCATTCATGTTGAACAAACGTAAAGCAGAAAGCTCCTAAAGGAGCTTTCTGTTTTACATTTGTTCTGCAATAATCAGTTACATGTATCTCTCGTAAATGATCTAAATGCTCTCTATACATGTAACAGTAGCGACTGCTCATCCCAAGGTTGTATGTATCTCTGCTAATAAATAAAACACTAGATCTGCATGCATGTGTTATTTCTTTATTTTTAACCTTATTCTTAGTTTCAGTGGTTGCTTCATTTAACTGTTACAAACAGTTTGTAAACAGGTCATACATTGACGATCCATTTGTTTGATTAGAATCTAAACGTTATGACACTCTTATAAAGTTATATGACAAAATGCAAATCTAAAAATGAAAATCGAGACCACGCAGCTCCACGAAAACCAAGTCTCCTAAAACCTAAAAGTCTGTAACCACCGAATGAATTGCTGGATACCTCATTACAACTAAAATACTTCTTATTCACTTTCCGGCCTCTTATCAAACACTCAATATTAAAGACAGATAGTTGCTTAAAGCAGGTTGAAAGTAAAGCAGCATGCTCTTTACAGAACATTCTTCTTTACTTTCAGCCTGCATTAAGCTGTTAGAATAAAGAAACCATTCTGATTAGTGCATATCAATGACATTAAAAAATATAATTGTCATATATGACCATGCCATTTTTGAGGAAAGGTTTAACCCTTATTGTGGTAAGTACGACTTGGCTTACATGTGCAACAGTTTGGCTCCAGATCAGACGCCGCTGGATATGTGGTTTCATTGAAATGCATTTTTAATATAATTATATATGCGTATATTTACAAATCATGTTTTATAACACCATTTTGTTTTTAGTCTCTTTAAAGTATTTGTTAAAATACGAAATCGTAACGTTTTAAATGGGAAAACATTTTCTATTTAAAAATTCACGAATAAGCATTATCACAAGTAGTGTCTATATCCTAGCAGCTGTTAGCTTAAATCAGGTTTAAAGTGAAGCAGACTGCTCCTTGAGGAGCAATCTGCTTTACGTTCAGTCTGCTTTGAGCAACATTATGTCTTCTTTTCTTGGGAAAATATTAACCGAGTGATTGCTTTTAATTAGGTTCAGTTGAATAAAGGGAGACAGCTCACATAATTGAGAAGATACCTGTGGCTGTAGTTGTCTCTCTTGCATTTGTTCCGGAAAGGCTATATTGACGATATCTTCATAAAGAGACACAGCTATGAGCCGATATCATGTTTTGTACACTATAAATGACATATCTATTCATTGATTAATTAAAACAAACGATTGTCCATTGATCATGATCAAGATATATCTATATATCTCAGATAGTTTCTCATTCTTGTCTTTCTCTTTCTATGTCCGTCTGTCTGTATGTCTATATGTCGGACTGTCTCTCTACGTCTATATAAAAAGTTTAATAAAGGAAATATCACCAGGACAAGCGTTTTCAATTTTTTCTATAATTGATGTGAAAGGTCAAGGTCAAAGTGATAGGAAATCCTACAGTACAACGTGCATTCCCAAAATGCACTCACACAATAAATTTGGCATCCCTAACTATTGTGGTATAGGCAATGGAGACACGGACTGACGGATGAACGGATATACGAACAGTTCAAACAGCTTGCTTCGGGGTATAAAAAAAGCAATCAATTTGTATTATATCAATCAAATACTGCAGTGGAGGCGTCATCATTCTTTGCACAAAACATATCTCAATTGCAAACAGTTTGAAGCCAGGCCAAGCCTAGACTCAAATTTGACCAATTTAAGACTTGATAACGATTTTCAGACTGAACTCAAACGCCTCATGAGCATAGATCTAGAACAGACAACGAGTTACTCGGCGTCTGACCAGACTCGAAAAATATGACTCTCAGATGACCCTGCTGAATTTTTTTCTACATTTTATTGCAATGCGTTGATTTTGGTTTAAAGTCATCTCCCCAATATATGGTGGCCAGTGCGATATTAACTCTTTCAACAAAAAGTAACCCGCGACGGTTATTAAGTTTCCCTGTGGATCAATTAAGTTGCGAAAAAACGAACCAGTCCACGTAGAATTCTGGCTAGTTTAATAAATACATGTACTGGTACAAATTAGCAAACTGTGTAGACCCAGATCAGAGGGTTCCTATAGAAGCCCTCTTATCTGGATCTACACTGTTTGCAAATGCCATGAGTATATTTTTAACAGGTTTATGGTGTTGAAAGTGTTTATCGTGCAGATATCGTTTTGCTTAGGCAATACAAAATGCTCTATAGATAATGCATCGAATTGGGTATAGGTTTTACAGTGTCCCCTCCCTACAACGGCCCTCCCAATAACGAACTCCTCCTTACCACGACCGTTGCGGCAAATCGCTAAACTGGACAATTATGTCTAACCTTATTACTGCTGCAATTTTGTCTGCTTAAACTTGTCGTATGCTGTGTTGTTTCTCAAAGTTAAATGTATGTGGAGATTTTGATAGAAAAACATATAATTACCAGTGACAAACAGCTTAAATCCAGATCAGACGCCGCGTGACGCGGTGTCTGATCTGGATTCAAGCTGTTTGCAAATGTAAGCCAATGCTTAATTCCCTCTCTAAAACGACTCCCTCCGAACAACGCACGTAATCTGTGTCTCCCGTTGGGTGTCGTTGTAGAGAGGGAGCATTGTACTATGTGTTGTTACTCTTCCACTGACTTGATTACTTTTGACATCTCACATGATTACTTCAGAAGATTCATTATCGGTTTGTGTTTGCGTGATGTGCGTCTGTTGAACGCATTTGTTGGGGCAGATGTTACAGTGGAGAATCTGTTATTCTTTCCCGTTTAAATGCAAACGTACGCAAACGCAAAGCACTAAAACGTAGAAAAGAACAACTTTTGGACAATTCTGATAATTCATGTTTATCTTGGTGGCAAACAGTTTGGAGCCGGATCAGGCGCCGGGTTACCCGGCGTCTGATCTGGCTCCAAACCGTTTGCACTGCAAATAATAGTTTTAGCGTAAACGCGTTTATTGGGAAAGAATAACAGATTCTCCACTGTAGGACAATTTTATCTATGGACTACTATACAAATACTCCATCAATCAAACTTGGTAAACTTGAAATATGTAGGGTCATTCTTGAACTCTTTCAACACCATAGACCTGTTTAAAATATACTATTTTGCAAACAGTGTAGTCCAAGATCACAGGGCTCCTATACATGTAGGAACCCTCTTATCAGGATCTTCTCTGTTTGCTTATTTATACCAGTATTTATTAAACTACCTAGAATTCCAAGTAGATTGGTTCATGTTGCGGTAGCCAAAATGATCAGCAAGGGAACCTAGTAGCCCATAAAAGTTACTTAGTGTTGAAAGAGTAAAGGACAGAGAAGAACATATTTCATTCAATATTTATAAATTAATTATCTTATCACCATGTAGAACATACACTGAAACATTATTGTATATATTGAATATCATCGCTTCAACGACACCCAATGGGAGACATAAATGTATGCGTTGTTCGGAGGGAGTCGTTTTATCTATCTATCTATCTATCTCTTCATACGGCATACACCCTCAAATGAGTATTACGTGCCGGGTTTCCCGCAACATGCGTTTAAAGATAAGGGTAAAAGAGTGAAGTTGACAGTAAAATGTTCATAGTTAGTGTATTATACAGGAATAAAAAGAACAGTGAAGGATAAAAGTAGTGTTGTACAGTTTATGGTCTAGCATGGTACACCTGACTGATAGCTTGTTTAAAGCTGTCAAGATCAGTCAGGGTAGCAATTGGTGATGGCAGGTTATTCCACTGAACCACTGCTAGAGGAAAGAATGAATATTTGTAATAATCAGTTTGAGTTTGAATTTGTCTGTAAGCCAGTGGATGTGAAGTCCGAGAGATGCGTGTTAGCGGAATGATGTAAGATGGAAGCGGTACTGCGACAAAGCCATACACTATCTTAAAGAATAGGACCAGTCGTGAGTCTGCACGCCGTTGTTGTAAAGTACGCCATTCGAGCTTCGTGATCATGTCTGTGACACTAGAGTAGGGCGAGAAGTCACTTAGAACCCAGCGAGCTGCCCGTCTCTGGACCATCTCTACTCTGTGTATGTCCTCAAGGGTATAGGGGTCCCAGATAGGGGCAGCATACTCATGTTGGGGACGGACCATGGCTTTGTACGCTTTCTCTCGGAGTGCAGGGCTTTTGGCTTTAAGGTTTCTTCTCAAGAAGCCAAGGGTTTTGTTGGCATTAGAGGTTATTCTGGTGATATGGGTCTTCCAGGAGAGATCATTTGTGATGTCTGCACCCAGGTACTTGGCAGAAGAAACCACCTCCAGTGTTTGGCCATGCATGGTATATGAAGTAGGGAGGGGTGTTCTTGATTTTGTTACCTGGATTACTTGGCATTTGTTGGGGTTAAACTCCATATCCCAGTCTGCTTCCCATTTTTGGAGGGTGTCAAGGTCATCCTGTAATTGTTTAGACTCTGCAAGCTTTTTGAATGCCAGGTAAGCTGCAGTGTCGTCTGCGAAGAGTCTTACCTGGGATTTGGCTTTGTCCGGGAGGTCATTTATATAGACCAGGAAGAGGATTGGTCCAAGCACTGAGCCCTGAGGAACGCCTGAAGTCACAGGCACTTGCTCGGAACAATCCCCCTCGAGGACTACGGTCTGGGATCGACCATTAAGGAAGGCCCTGATCCTTTTAAGGAGGGAAAATAATGTGCTGTCTGAAATGGATTAAATTTGGTTGTCACTCGTCAATAATTTTTTGTCTGTCAAAATGTACATTATGTAAGTTTGAGAAAAAAACCAGACGACAGTTTTAAGCAGACAACATTGCAGCCTTGAATAGGTTGGGTGTAATGGTCTTGTTTTGGAGAAGAGCGGCAATCGTTGTTGTAAGGAGAGACTCGTTGTTGGGAGGGCCGTTCAAGGAAGGGAGCGCTGTATATCAACATACTTACATGTATTATACATTATCAACCGTTCGGTTAACCCATAGAGCCTTAGTAAGGCCCATATGCGCCCTTTAAGAACAAGGGGGAGTACATTTGGCAAATACAGTGGAGAATCTGTTATTCTTTCCCGTTTAAACGCAAACGTACGCAAACGCAAATCACTAAAACGTAGAAAAGAACAACTTTTGGACAATTCTGATATTTCATGTTTATCTTGGTGGCAAACAGTTTGGAGCCTGATCAGACGCCGGGTTACCCGGCGTCTGATCTGGCTCCAAACTGTTTGCACTGCAAATAATAGTTTTAGCGTAAACGCGTTTATTGGGAAAGAATAACACATTCTCCACTGTACTAGCAATAAATACCTAGACTAGAGTGTTCCTACATCATGAGCCCTTTGAACATAATCTAGCACGTTTTTTTATGCGCAATATATTGTAGAACAACTCTCAATCGTGAAAGCTGAACTAGACTGAGTTAGAAATGGTATTATTTCAATATATCTGTCGTTGATCAATGAATGGTTTAATCCAATACCCCACAACTTGTTTCTAGAACCTGTCATCACTTTAAACAGGTTGAGAGTAAAGCAGAATGCACCTTAGGACGCATTCTCCTTTACGTTCAGCCTGTTTTAAGCTACCATCTGCTAGGATAAAGATAATGTATCTCATATCATACATGATCATAATAGCAAAAAAGTGAAAATATTTTCTTCTGAGAAAGACTGATTTAGAGGCGCAAAAAGGCGTATTTGTGGTGTATTTGGTTAACAGCGTAATAAATTTAATATGTTCACGTGTGCTTGAATGCACAATTTGGCACTGGTACAGTGGAGAATCTGTTATTCGTTCCCGTTTAAACGCAAACGTACGCAAACGCAAAGCACTAAAACGTAGAAAAGAACAACTTTTGGACAATTCTGATAATTCTTGTTTATCTTGGTGGCAAACAGTTTGGAGCCTGATCAGACGCCGGCTTACCCGGCGTCTGATCTGGCTCCAAACTGTTTGCACTGCAAATAATAGTTTTAGCGTAAACGCGTTTATTGGGAAAGAATAACAGATTCTCCACTGTAACAGCGTAATAAATTTAATATTTTCACGTGTGCTTGAATGCACAATTTGGCACTGGTATTACAGTGCAGAAGACGATATTCTTTCCTAATAAACGCATTTACGCTAAAAATGTTCTTTCCATTGCAAACAGTTTGAAGCCAGATTAGACGCCGGATAAACTGTTTGCCACTCAGATTATGATTAATAGTGAGAATTTTCACAAAACTGTAATATTCTACATTTTGGTGCATTGCATTTTGATTTTCGTTTGCTTTACAATGGGAACGTATAACGTTTTCTCCGCTGTAGCGAAACTCGGCGAGATGCTATTCTTTCCCAATACAAACGTTTGTGCTACAGTGGAGAATCTGTTAATCTTTCCCGTTTAAACGCAAACGCAAAGCACTAAAACGTAGAAAAGTACACTTTTTGGACAATTCTGATAATTCATATTTATCTTGGTGGCAAACAATTTGGAGCCTGATCAGACGCCGGGTTACCCGGCGTCTGATCTGGCTCCAAACTGTTTGCACTGCAAATAATAGTTTTAGCGTAAACGCGTTTATTGGGAAAGAATAACAGATTCTCCACTGTATATCCGTTGCAAACGGATCTTACATGAGTGTTCATAATTTATTGGAGTTATAATACGAGTATTTTATAAAATCATAAACACGAGGTTTGCCGAGTTTTTATCGTTTTCTAAAAGACGAGTTTTATAAATCTAATAAAATATGAACACGAATGTTAGATTATATTTATAACATATCCTTGCAATGTTGTTTTATCATATCGATACTTCATTTTAGCTTGCTAGCTTCCTTTTATAACCAATAGATGACGCATGAATGGACGGCCCAAACGAGTAAACATGCAAAATTAGTTCCAAGTTATCTAATGAAATCAATGTGGCAAATATTGCCTGTCCATTTCCATCTATAGCCACTCAATCGCCGATAGAAGTGTCGTTTTACGCCATATTTGTTTGGATATGTTGACAGTGCATAGGAATACACCTTTTAGTTAGACAACCTCATTTGCATAGTTAAACCACTAGTTATATACGAGAAATAAACAATGGGTGTTATTCACCGCTCACACCGTATATGTTATGTTATAAACGACGTTATAAGCGAAACTCAAACGTGGTGTAATTAACGTAGTAAAGGACAACTTTTCGACAATTCTAATTATTCATTTTAATCTTAGTAACATACGGTCTGGAGCCTGATTTGGCTCCAAACTGTTTGCAATGGAAACAACAGTCTTAGCGGAAACGCGTTTAATTTGAAAGAATAACGTCTTCTCCACTGTACATGATTTTGAAAATTCGTCAACACTGTCACAACACTGTCATCTTCTTCGTTTTATTAAAGGCTGTGTTTCTGTTTCATTAACGTTTTGACGGGCGTAAATAACGTGTTTTCCACAATGTTAGATTTGTATTTATAATAGGGTTGTCTGGGCTACTTCAAATAAAGGCATGTGGTTTTATTCGACCATTGTGCAGAGGCCTATACAAAACGTAAATTGGCCAACATTTCTGTTGTACAAACCTGATTATTTCACGGTACTGAACTACTGCAGTGAATACTCTTCATACAGTGGAGAATCTGTTATTCTTACATCATTGGTGACGTCATACAGTGGATAATCTGTTATTCTTTCCCGTTTAAACGCAAATGTACGCAAACGCAAAGCACTAAAACGTAGAAAAGAACAACTTTTTGACAATTCTGATAACTCTTGTTTATCTTGGTGGCAAACAGTTTGGAGCCTGATCAGACGCCGGGTTACCCGGCGTCTGATCTGGCTCCAAACTGTTTGCACTGCAAATAATAGTTTTAGCGTAAACGCGTTTATTGGGAAAGAATAACAGAATCTTCACTGTATGTATTGTTGATCTGCGTCATATACTCGTAAAACAACTCAGTATTTTAGACAACCGAGTCGTCAGTAAGGGCAAATTTAAAATCTAAGGCTTATATATAAATGATACTGTACTTAAATCACTGAAAGCTATAAAAACAATAGTAATATGTAAACGCGGCCTTTACAAACAGTGTACTAGTGAGGAATATATTTGTCGTATATAATATATAACTTTAGACCACGATCAGAAGGCTCATACAGGATCGCTCTGACCTGGCCTGTACTTTTTCTCATTATCAAACTATTTTAAAACAACCCTAAATAGTCATAAATCGACGAAACCAAATCATACACTAGGACTGTCCATTTGAAATTTCGGGGTCATTGATTTAACATCCAAACCCATTTGCACAAAACCTAATTTCAATTCCAAAGAGATAACTGTGGGCGGTTGATTGACATGTGAAATGAGTCTTTAAACATATTATACACGGTCTTTTGAATTTAAATCGGATAGTGTCTGTATATGTTGCTTAACCCATTTGTGCCCACGATCTCATATATGGGACATAGGCAAACAGTGTAGACTCTGATCAGACGCCGCATCATGCGGCGTCTGATCAGCGTCTACACTATTTGCTGATAGGAATTTCAATATAAAACAAAATGAAAAGGAAAAGCATCCCTTTGATAAAATTGACTAATCCAATATAATATTATAAACATGGAAGAATCAACCTGGGTATAAATGGGTTACATTAATTTAAATACAGAAGAGATACATGTAACTGTGGGCGGTTGATTGACGTGTGTAATGAGTCTTTAAACTTATTATACACGGTCTTTTGAATTTAAATCAGATATTGTCTGAAGATGTTGCTTAAACAAGAGGGAAGCTGTTATTCTTTCAAACGTAAGCGAAACTAGGCGCCAACGAAGAGCGACAAAATGTGAAAAAATATACAGTGAAGAAGGCGTTATTCTTTCATGTTTAAATGCAAACGAAGAGCGGCAAAATGTGAAAAAAATATACAGTGAAGAAGGCATTATTCTTTCATGTTTAAATGCAAACGAAGAGCGGCAAAATGTGAAAAAAATATACAGTGAAGAAGGCGTTATTCTTTCATGTTTAAATGCAAACGAAGAGCGGCAAAATTTGAAAAAAATATACAGTGAAGAAGGCGTTATTCTTTCATGTTTAAATGCAAACGAAGAGCGGCAAAATGTGAAAAAAATATACAGTGAAGAAGGCGTTATTCTTTCATGTTTAAATGCAAACGAAACGCAAATACAATTCAGTAAACTGGAGAAAATGACAACTTTTTGAAAATTTGACGACTAATTTTAATTTGAGTGGCAAACAGTTTGGAGCCTGATCAGACACCGGGTTACCCAGCGTCTGATCGGCACGAAACTGTTTGCAATGGAAGTAATAGTTTTAGCGTAAACACGTCTATTGAGAAAAAAACGTCTTATCCACAGTATACAGCTGTTTTTAAAAATTTACAATTTATCTTTATCTGAGGAGTAAACAGTTTGAAGCCTGATCAGACAGACTTACCCTTAATCTTATTTGACTTCAGACTGTATGTAATGGAAATAGTTGTATAGGATATAAACTTATTTATTCAGAAATAAATAAAAACGTCTTCTTAACTATATGTCCATTTGTAATGAATGGATGAATGAACGGTGTTTAACGGCCCATAGACACAAAATTGTCATATAAAGCCGAATAAATAATGACACTATCAAGTTTAAAACAATATCAACCAATATATTACGTCAATGTCAGTCCCGATGAATGGGAAAGTAAACATAATATGGACAACACATAATCAAGTTTTAATAATATAATTTATTTAAATTTTATCATCAAAATTAATGGCTTTTAAAAATTCAAACACTTTAGAAGTAGCTACCAATTCAAACAGTTCCCGAAGGGAATCTGCCCGAAAGAACCTATTTCGAATTAAGATTAAATCAGCACATTCAATTAGAACGTGCTAAATTGTATAAGGTTCAAAACAAACGAAACATTCTGGTTGGACGTTTAATAAATTTGAATGTGTAATTATTAATATGAGAATGTCAAATTCTAAATCTAGCTAAAACTACTTAATCCCGGCGAATCGACCTGAATGAGTTCAAACTTTCACCTAATACAGATTTAATGGCATGGAGTTTGTTACATGTATGAGTTTCCTGATTCCAAGACCCCTGTCATTTACTTAAAATTAATCTAGTAATCTGTGGTTTGAAATCCGAATAAGAAAGATTCATATCAGATTCAGACAATGCCAGGGCGGACTTAGCTGCAATGTCTGCCATCTCATTGCCTTGATACCCACAATGATTAAGTGCCCAACACAATTTTATATCTTTAGAATCAGACAGTGCATGATATTTCAAAACAATATTTTTTATACATGTAAGAACATTTTTAGTAGAACCTTTACTCAATGACTATTAAACATACAGATACTCCGAAAACATTATATGCTTGTTATATGAATCTTCAGCAGTATAATTAAAACACAAGTCAATAGCCTTGATTTCTGAGCACTGAAAATATAGAGGCATTGTGTGAGGTCTGTCCATTTGTGTCAGATTTTGGATGACAAAAACACCAGTAGTTTTAAAGTTAGTCATACAGTGGAGAATCTGTTATTCTTTCACCCAATAAACGCGTTTACGCTAAAACTATTATTTGCAGTGCAAACAGTTTGGAGCCAGATCAGACGCCGGGTAACCCGGCGTCTGATCAGGCTCCAAACTGTTTGCCACCAAGATAAACAAGAATTATCAGAATTGTCCAAAAGTTGTTCTTTTCTACGTTTTAGTGATTTGCGTTTGCGTACGTTTGCGTTTAAACGGGAAAGAATAACAGATTCTCCACTGTAACACCGATATTCCATGACTCTTATGACTCTTGCCACGTACTAGTATTTTCTATGTTTAAACAACTCTTTTCCTGCCAATTCTTATTGTCTGCTTTAACCCTCTTACCGCCAAAATATTGTCTGCATTGGTACACGTAGTGTCGTCTGCAATATTTATAAAGTCAGCTTTATATTGCCTTTCCAGAAAAAATTCCGATATGAATGCCAAACAGTTTGGATTCGCGGTAACGCAGCGTCTGATCAGAATCCAAACTATTTGCAAAGTCGCCTTTTAAGGGCGCCGTTGGCAGTAAAAAAGTTAACCCATTTGTGTCCACGATCCCATATATGCGACATAGGCAAACAGTGTAGACTCTGACCAGAGTCTACACTGTTTGCTGATAGGAATTTTAATATAAAACAAAATGAAAATGAAATTTTGACCAGGCATCCCTTTGATAAAAAATGGACTAATCCAATATATAAACATGGAAGAATCCACTGGGCGTTAATGGGTTAATGACTCATGTTCATCTGAAATTGATAATGCTAGCGAGGCCAGACACTGACAACTAAGGATAATGAAACCATTATATATTCCAGTCATGGTGATATTGACGAATGGCTTTCAGTTTTAGCTCATGTCTTAAGACATGCTCAGCGTATAATTGAAAACAGAGAAACATGTTTGTGTCCCATATCGTCTCACGCATGTACCGGTCATTTACCTTTGCCAGAAGATGTTTTTTATTCAAACGCATTCATGCTAAAATACTTATATTCACCGTTGTGTTTAACGGGAAAGAAAAACGTCTTTCCCCCTGTTCACAAACTGAAGGTATAGCGCTCCCTCTCTACAACGACATCAAATGGGAGTCAAATGTAATGTGCGTTGTTCGGAGGGAGTCGTTATAGGGAAGGAAATTGGCTTTATTTGCCAACAGCTTGAATCCAGATCAGATGCCGCGTGTTTGTCTCTTCTTCAATAATGTCATCTGCGAAAACAATCACCCCAACAATCCTTTTTTATGTTACTTTGAACATAGAAACCATCAATGTTAATACAAAATATTTTAGATTCTGATCAGATTGGTAAACTATGGGCGTCTGATCAGGATCCAAACTGATTCAAATGTAAGCAAGTAGTTCTTAGGGAATTCAAGGTTAAACTTTATCTGGATATCAAAGTATTCCGCCTGTTGTTGGAATATCACATACTCAAGACTTTCCCAATACCATTGCCAATAAGCAATTATTGACTCTCAGCCATTTCAGAGTAGCCGATATGACAGATGAGAACGATTTAAAATTTAGAAAGCTTGTTTCAACTACGGTTCGATAATGTATTTTGGCTGAGTTCTGAGGAACACTTTCATTTGCGCCTTCTGGGATTCCATAATAAGATAGACCTAATATTTTCCGGGAAATAGTTCATCATTCTGACAGAAAATCTTGTAATGTGTTTTCATATATCCTCATCAAACGCATTTTTTGGTGGCAAGAAAACTATTTCCATAGCAAGCAGTTGTGAACCAGGTTACCTGGCGCTGGCTTCTGTTCAGGTTCAAATCTATCGCCACGGATAGTAAAACACATTTTCAACGTTTCAAAGCTGTCATGCTTTTACATTTTGACGAATTGCGCTTGTCTCTGGGTGTGTTTAATTAAGAACTGAATTGAGTTTTTTCGGCGTTTAAGCGAAATAAACGACAGAAAATTATCGGCAAATTTCATGAATTGCGCTAGCGATTCATGGTAAATCTGCCGATCACTTTCTGCCGTTTATTTCGCTTAAACGCCGAAAACAGAATCAGTTTATTTCTTATATTTACATTATATTTCCTGTAATTTCTAATATTAAATAACCGTTCTATTAGTAATCATGTATGTTTAATCCATATTAGAGGTTATTAACACGAAAAATGTGTACCTTGAAAGATTTAGCCATGGCCGGAAGTACAAAAACAACGCAACAAAATTATTCGCGGAGCGCAGAACCATAAACCCCGTCTACTCTGCGAATACATTCACAAGTTCCGCCCTCTCGAATAATTGCGTTCATACAAATGAAACGTCAAAATTTTCAATGGGATTGAATGGGGCGAATGTAAATATGTAGGAAAGAATACTATCTTTCTCAACTGTATCAGGATATCAGATTGGCTTTGTACAAATTCCATGTGCACGGCAATGGTAACTGACACGGCGCATTAACTTTGACCCATTCACTACCATGACGTCATCAGCATAAAACACTTATCATCTGCTTTTATTTATCAATTCGAAAATATTTTTACTAAAGAAATATAATTTGAGTGTCAAATAGTTTGGATCCTAATTGAACGTCGCGTTACGCGGCGTGTAATCAGGATCCAAACTGTTTGCAAATAATCATTGTACTCGGGTAAGGCATTGAGTTAGTCAACCCATGGTTCCATACAGTGGAGAATCTGTTATTCTTTTGAGTTTAAACGCAACGTACGCAAACGCAAAGCACTAAAACGTAGAAAAGAACAACTTTTGGACAATTCTGATAATTCTTGTTTATCTTGGTGGCAAGCAGTTTGGAGCCTGATCAGACGCCGGGTTACCCGGCGTCTGATCTGGCTCCAAGCTGTTTGCACTGCAAATAATAGTTTTAGCGTAAACGCGTTTATTGGGAAAGAATAACAGATTCTCCACTGTACCTATTGATTATTTATAGAGATTTCTCAGCCAGATAAATTTCACATGCGTCACACTTTTGCAATGACAATATCATTTTTGTGACATCACGTTACAAAATCGTTTGAGACGTCGCGCGTAAACAATTAAGTTTTTGTGTTTCTTCTGTAGAAAAACGACATTTAAATATATATAATAAATAGAATAATCAATTATTTGGATGGGTATGAAAAATATATCACTCGAATGGGTTTATGTCTGGTTAAATAACGAGTCCGAAGGACTTTACATCTACATCTACAGGTTACATTAAGCTTTCACACTTGACAATTATTAAACGGTGCGCAAATATAAGAGAGAAAAAACATATAAAGACAGAAAAGAGCTAGTACATGCAAGGGTAAGGCTTTGCATGTAATGAAAAGTTAGAAAAAAGAGAAGATGTACCATCTACTACATCCCATCGGAGAGACCAATCCGGCTTGCGTGGTGCTACATGTACCAGGACGCTTAGTCCCGCCGGCACAGCTCCCTCCAACAACTTTGGAGCAGCAGATGACATGAAGATTCCCTAGAAGGATTGGCAGGATAGCTCCCTCCTAAAAAATGCCAAAGAGGGAGCCTAAGCGGTGCTGGCTGGTAGTCTTTTCCACAGTGGTATGGTTCTGGGGAAGAAACTGTACTTAGATAGTCTGTTGAAATCTGTGTTGGTGTGACGATCTAGTCCTGGTTGACTCCGGTCAGATAACAACCAATTCTCATGATATTATTCATATCTATCGAAATGCATTGATTATCCTCTTTATAATGTATATGTATCTACTGTGCTTAATACACTGATTAATTCGATTTCTTGCTGTGCTGAAAACTGTTTATCATATCGTGCACTATTAAAGGTCAAGTACATGTACAGAGGTTGAGATTTTATTACATTTTAGACGTACAGTGGAGATATAAACGCGTCTACGCTAAAATGATTATTTACAGTGCAAACAGTTTGGAGCCAAGATAAACATGAATTATCAGAATTGTCCAAAAGTTGTACTTTTCTACGTTTTAGTGCTTTGCGTTTGCGTACGTTTGCGTTTAAACGGGAAAGAATAACAGATTCTCCACTGTATCTATAATTGAAAAGTACAAACACGCCCAAAAAGGCATTCATTTACACATATTTATTTTATCTAAAACTTTAGGTTTTAACACCTCTAAAAATTGCCTTCGGCAGTACTTATTTTGGTAATCTCCGTTGATACATCGCAGCTGTGACGTCACTCTTGACGTTATCTGTTTCATGCCTGTTAAAATACTTAATCGGATTGTATATAAACGATACCACATCGCCATAAAATATTAATCAACATTGCTATTAAATATTAACACCATTCATTATTTATTCGAGTGTCATGCACATTGAAGCCTGAACGGAAACCGGGCTATCCGACGTACAGTGGAGAATCTGTTATTCTTTCCCAATAAACGCGTTTACGCTAAACTATTATTTGCACTGCAAACAGTTTGGAGCCAGATCAGACACCGGGTAACCCGGCGTCTGATCAGACTCCAAACTGTTTGCCACCAAGATAAACAAGAATTATCAGAATTGTCCAAAAGTTGTTCTTTTCTACGTTTTAGTGCTTTGCGTTTGCGTACGTTTGCGTTTAAACGGGAAAGAATAACAGATTCTCCACTGTACATGTATGATCTGGCTCTAAAATAATTGCAATGAGACTATTTGTTCAACATTCTTGAGAAAGGATATCGTCTTCACATTCACTACTACATGTATATACAGGATACGTATCTAAAACTGTGATAATAATGCAATATAGCATTTACAGAACACGAGGAGGTGGTGCCCGTTTTATAAAACGCCGGAAGAAAAAAATGGTCGTAATTCAGATTTTAAAATTATCAATAATTATTTATTTCTCCGTCTAATCCTGTCTTGTGACAACTCTTTGGAATTGTCTTGAACATTCAATAGTAAGCTGTATTTTAAAGTTTTGACTTACGAACGTTTCTGTCGTTCGACGTTTCATAAAACGGGCCCATGGTGCTATACAAATATTTAATTTTGCGTATTATGCTAGAAACACTAGAAGAATACATTATTCTTGCCCAAGAAAGTTTGTCATAAAATTGACATCTATTGTTAACGATGTATAGCTAGATCAACACCGTATAACTCCAAATTGTTTGTAAATTATATTGAAATAAAGTTTTTTTAACACAAATATGTTTCAATGTTCATTTCTGAGATTTGATTTCTTTGCGCTTGCTTTAATTTCTTTGAATCGGAATGTTAACGTAGCCCTCCACTGTTACAGTGGAGAAGGTGTTATTCTTTCCCCAAATAAACGCGTTTACGCTAAAACTATTATTTACAATACAAACAGTTTGGAGCCAGATCAGACGCCGGGTAACCCGGCGTCTGATCAGGCTCCAAACTGTTTGTCACCAAGATAAACATGAATTATCAGAATTGTCTAAAAAGTGTTCTTTTCTACGTTTTAGTGCTTTGCGTTTGCGTACGTTTGCGTTTAAACGGGAAAGAATAACAGATTCTCCACTGTAGACCGTTCAAAGATAGGACAAATACTTTGAGACACAAGCGAAATCAGATGTCTTTCGTGTCAGTAGTCATTACTTAAAATACGTCCAAAATTACTTTGTGCAACTAGTTGGCTGATGCACATGTATTGAAACATACGAATTGAAATAAAAACCGCCCGATAAGTTGCTAAAGGCAAACGTAAACGTTTTTCAAAGTTAAAACAGTTTTAATTTTTTATACGGTATCCTCGGCATATGCGAGCTCGGGTTGTAAAAGTTTCAACTGAAGAAACACGAGTAAGTTCTGATTTGTGAAATATTGTTAAAAGTGTCAAACAATATAGGTCTTGTTAAAGTAATCGAATTAAATTGTGTATAAGGACTACACCAGTGCACTCGGGGTTATGCAGTTAAAGGGCAAATAAAACTTTATTATTAACATGTCAATGGCAGATGAAAAACAGATGTCTGCTCTTAACGAGCATAAACACTGCGAACAGATGTACAAACAATAAATACTTGGTAGATAATAATGACATATTCCTGCCTATTTCAAAGTACCTAACATTAAAACAATGCAATAAAACAGTAGAAAAACAGCATTTTAAAAGTTCTGTCAATTTATTTGCTATCTTAGTGACAGATAATTTGAAGCCTGGTCAGACGCCGGTGTCTGATCTTACAGTGGATAATCTGTTATTCTTTCCCAATAAACGCGTTTACGCTAAAACTATTATTTGCAGTGCAAACAGTTTGGAGCCAGATCAGACGCCGGGTAACCCGGCGTCTGATCAGGCTCCAAACTGTTTGCCACCAAGATAAACAAGAATTATCAGAATTGTTCAAAAGTTGTTCTTTTCTACGTTTTAGTGCTTTGCGTTTGCGTACGTTTGCGTTTAAACGGGAAAGAATAACAGATTCTCCACAGTACTCCAAACTATTTTGCAATGGAACTAATTGTTTTAGTACACACGTGTTTTGTGGGAAAGACTTACGACTTTTCCACTCTCTAGTGTCTTAAAAGGAACTTTACTTGACCCCGGGATCAACCTAAAATAGAAAGATGATAAGCATTAGATGAGAGGTGACATTTAATCATATTGACTTTCCCAGAAATCCCACAGAGACACGCAGCTGTGTTATATTCGTTATAAGCTAATACAAAGGTCTGAGTAAATACAAGGAGCGTCAGCCTCGTCGCAAATGTTGACCTGCTAGAGATCAGGAAAGAAATCGATGGCCGTCGTTGGCCATCGATTGTGAGTTGGCTACCGGTCTGAAATACAGTGGAAGAAACATTGTTCTTCCGTTTGAACGCAAACGTATTGCAATGAAATATAGATAATGACGGGTTAACCGGCGTCTGATCTGGCTCCAAACTGTTTGTAATGGATAATATTTTTTTGGCGTAAACGCTTTTGTTGGGAAATAATACTTTTCTCAGCTGTGTTCTGCACGCTGCACACGGGGCACCAATTTCTAACCTAAGCAGCAAACAGTGGCAACTGAACACGCTGTTGCTGCATACTGCGTTATTATTGTCTGCTAAAATTGTCGTCTGCGACAATGTCAAAAGTTAATCGACCTGCATTTTATTACAAAATATAGTTTAAGTATAGCAAATACTATCGACCAATGAGACGCCGTGTAACTCGGCGTCTGACCTGTATCCCAAGGGTATATGAAATGTATCACAAAATCGCCCGTAGCACGGAGAAGGTTAATCAAATCACTGCTTTCTTGCTCTCTGAATGTGTCATAGTTTCGTGACAATTCCGTGGTATGTCATTTAGTTTAGGTAAGAACATTAGTATGTACCATAACATGGTGGCATGCAACTATCGTGGTGTTTACAACAAATGTTTCTGACCTAGTTTATTATACAGAAATGAGTGTATTATATCTTAGTTTTAACTAAAACGATAAGAACCATGCTAACGCGTTAAGGCAAATTGTGCATGGTCGACAATGCAGAATTTCTCGTACGTTCAATAGCTTTAGCGTAAACGCGTTTATTGTGAATGGATAAAATTTATATAGAATCTGTCATGAGTCGATGTTTAAGACAAGCTGATATCAGACGAGTCTGGAATTGAAATGTTATTAAGCGATCCTTGGCGAGCTTAATATATTTTCTATTCTAGACGAGTTTGAGATCAACTTGTCTTAAACATCGACGAGTGACAGGTTCTTTCTACACAACCAACGATGTTAAGTAATTATATTTCTTAAAGCAAAAGTTTTTTTTAAATTAACGCCTTTATAAATAGTGACGTTAGAGTGACGTCATCAAATTTATCTTACACATGTTGGAGACAAGGATATTCGTGATCGTTGTTCGCTATTGAAAACAGGGGTAGTTGTGTGAGAAAACGTTGTCTCCACAGCGGAATTTCTTTTAGATTTAAAGGGATACTTTGGTATTTGAAAAAACTGACAGAATCTCATGCAAAATTCTACAAGTTGAATTAAGGTCTATATAAGCAAATTGCTAAAAGAAAAATTGGGGGTTGCCATGCTTTTTTCAGCTCTAGCTGGCTTTGAAAAGTGTGACGTTTGAAGCATTTGCTCATTGTCCGAGCAGACAAAGTCATAAGGGACAAAGGCACTTATATTACAACACAATAACATACTTCTAGTACACTTTTTAATTTTCTAGCATTCGTTCATCACAAGCAAGTGTGAAATAAACTTTTAAAAGCTCTTTATTGTGTTTTAATGAGCTTTTGGGTTAAAATGAATGCTGAAAACCGGAAAAATAAGACATTTTTCTTGCCAATGTCTCACAAATACATCAATTATGTAAAAAGTTTCCGTACAAAATTCTTTAAACTTTCTAGACATCTATGTGAAAGTATGTCTTATCAAATGGTGTAAAGAAACCTAGGTGTCGCCATGTTCATTTATGAAATATGGTCAAAATTCTAACTCTACCCCCTTAGATTTTATGCAGAAAATATACCTCCCCCAATAGCCAAATTGGGTCTCTGTTGGCCTAAAATTGAGAAATATTCATCCAATATTTGCTTAAATTGGTAAATATATGAGTGTATGTGAATACAACAGCATTTAATAAAGCTTTAGCTACTTAAAGCATTTACAGTGCTGCTGATTAAAACATAAACATAATTTCTACAAGAACTGCTACTCGGGACATTTTTTTCAAATATTGAAACAGTGCCTGTGCGGAAAGGACTATATTTTACCTAATTTACCAATGAGAACTTTTCAAATTCATTTTTATGGTAAAAATGTATTGCAAATCAGAAAATATATAGTAATCAAAGTATTTAAAAAGTTTATTTTTCAACATTTTTAATATAGGCGAGTACATTTGTATGTCTTTAAGATTGTATTTCGTTTGCAAAACTATTAACTCTTATGTATGACTTGTCAAAAAGCAATAACTGCTTTGAAAATAGATCCGACTGGTAAATACTGATTGATGTCAATCATCTTGTACATATACACGTGCATTAGATAGTTCGACTCCTTGCAAATACGCCAATCATTCGAATGCCAATCACAACTTGACTTACTCTTGCAAACAGTTTGGACCCACATCAGCTTCGCGTAACGCGGCGTTAGACCTGGATCCAAACTCTTTGCAATTTATCTTCAACCTTGCGTCAGTTTTAAAAGCTTTAACACAAATTTCGATTTACGTTCGCAGACGATATATTTGAAGCAGACGACAATTCAGTATGATAAGGGTTAATAAGAATAGAACAGGAGATGACAGTTAATCATGCAGATTTTCCCAGCCACCCCCAAGAGACACTGATTATATATTTATCATTTACAAATAACGACATGAACAAGTCATGAACAAGGCCAACGCTAGCTTCTTCCAAGGTTTATTTCTTTACTCCAAAATTATCGACAACCGTAAATTGTTGTCTGCAATTATTGTTTGGCAAGTTTTGGCAGACCAATTATACTTAAAGAAATGGCAATGAATCATGGATCACAAACGGTTCTCATTACCGTCAAAGTAGGTATATATTTTTGCAGTGCACGCTGTTTATTCAACTTCTCACTCGTTTACCGAACTTTTTAAAGCGACTCGCAACCAGATTTAGCATGAAAAATAGTAATTTGTAAATATGTGTCAAACGCTTATATAAACGGTAAAGAATTAGTTTAGGATAAGAAATTCTTTTTAAAAACATTTGTTTCAATATAAAAATGTTATTGGGCTCTGGTAGGATTCGAACCCGGGGTCCGGCATGGGCGGACACAAGACAAAATAGGGGAAACTGCTTAACCACTGGGCTACGTAACTATTCCTATATCTCGGATCGATTTAACGTATTTCAGTATGTAGCGATGGAAAGTACGTACAACTACATAATTCGGCTCGGGTTTATGTTTGAGCCCGTGATCAGTTTCTATAGCAACTTTCGACGCTATGGATAAAACGATGGAAACTATCTAAAGCACTAAGATTTGAAGACTTTTCTAGAGTGTGTTTTTAGACTGGTCATATTTGCCGATTCCAGATGCACGATAATGCTACCCTTTTGGTTATATTTGAGTACATGGATATGTTGTTTTATTTTTGCAAATGCACCATCTGGTTGCGAGTCGCTTTAAATGACATTCAAATTTCCAGGAAACTTAGTGTATTTTAGATTATTTAGGGTTGACGTAAGCCATGTATTGCATTATGACAAAGAGTGCATACAGTGGAGAATCTGTTATTCTTTCCCAATAAACGCGTTTACGCTAAAACTATTATTTGCAGTGCAAATAGTTTGGAGCTAGATCAGACGCCGGGTAACCCGGCGTCTGATCAGGCTCCAAACTGTTTGCCACCAAGATAAAGATGAATGATCAGAATTGTCAAAAAGTTGCACTTTTCTACGTTTTAGTATTTTGCGTTTGCGTACGTTTGCGTTTAAACGGGAAAGAATAACAGATTCTCCACTGTACATTGGTCAGAGGGCTGCTGTGAAAGCCTAGTTCAAATCTGACCAATCAATTGTTTGAGAACGACATCAGACTCAACTCAAACTGTTTGTTACTCAGCGTAAAATAAAAAAAGTCAATTATTTCAAGAACCTGCCAGTTTCTACATTTCATATGATTGTAAGTGCGCTTAAAGCGACTCGCAACCAGATGGTGCATTAAAAATAGTAATTTGTAAATATGTGTCAAACGCTTATATAAATGGTAAAGAATTAGTTTAGGATAAGAAATTCTGTTTAAAAAAATGTATTTCAATAAAAAAAAAATACTGGTCTCTGGTGGGATTCGAACCCGGGGCCCGGCATTGGCGGACAGAAGGCAAAATAGGGGAAACCGCTTAGACCAATGGACCACGGAACTATCCGTTTATCTCGGATCGATTTAACGTATTTCAATGTGTAGCGATCGAAAGTGCATACAACTTCGTAATTCGGCTCGGGTTTATGTCTGAGCCCGTGTAGAGAAGCAACAACAACAACTATACCGTCTACTAGTCGGTATAGAAAAACGATGGAAAATATCTAAAAATCTAAGATTCGGTGACGATTCTTGAAACTTTTTTTGGACTGATCATATTTATTAATGTCAGAAGCCAAATAATGCCACAAATTTGCTTTTATTTGAGTATTTTATTTTATTTTGACAAGTACACCATCCGGTTGCGAGTCCCTTTAAATACTTTCAAGTTTTCACTCTTTCACTTTCAATAACGTCATAAAGCGCATTTGCAAACAGTTTTGATCTTCTGATCAGGATCAAACTTGTTTGCCACTTGTTTTGAAGTAACGCCAGTTATACTGCCTCAAATCTAACTCTGAAACGATATTGCAGACAACAATATTAAAGCAGACGACAATATGGCGGTGAAGGCGTAAACACTTCACGACAAAGTTGACCGTGAAAGGGTTAAATGAGAAAAACAATTAAATCATCTTCACTCTAGTACAGTGGAGAATCTGTTATTCTTTCCCGTTTAAACGCAAACGTACGCAAACGCAAAGCACTAAAACGTAGAAAAGAACAACCTTTGGCCAATTCTGATATTTCATGTTTTTCTTGGTGGCAAACAGTTTGCGTACGTTTGCGTTTAAACGGGAAAGAATAACAGATTCTCCACTGTACGTGAGCTTGCTGCAATACTAAAGCTATGTATTACGCGGCTAAATGTTCTAAAAGTAGCCTAAAAGTGAAGATATTAAAATTGTAAAACGAAGTTTTACCCATGCATTGGTTATCTTACAATAAACGCTTTTTTAAAAATAATTTTTAACTTACCATCCTATATTAATTAGTTTTTTGTGGGTTATTTTTGTTGTTTTGTTTGGTTGAGTATTTGCATTGGTGCATTTTTACCATTCAAAATTGCATAAAGTATTGTTTTCATTATTATTCGCTACGGTTTCTGAAATAATATATTATCTGCACTGCACTGCACTGCTCTGTTAGGTAAAAATGCATAAGCTATATGTTTACGAAAAACAATGAAGCACAAGAAATTTGAAGTTATTGAGTTTATAATAAACATGTCCGTTGCTACGTTGTTATCCGTTAAACAACTGTGTATTTTGTGTGTTTATAAATTAATATTAAAAAACCCCAGAACAACAACAAACAACACATTTTGAACTGAATTTTAACTGAATCTTAACTTACTACTACATGTATTATAAAATGTTTTTATCCAGAAAAGAGGCCAGGTAATTTAGCGACTGATTTGAATCCAAACTGTTTGCTAATTCTAGAAGAATTCTGTGTAGCAGTACAAGGGTTAACGCTTTATCTTCCATTTTTTTCTTGAGATTTTTACAGTGGAGAATATGTTATTCTTTCCCGTTTAAACGCAAACGTACGCAAACGCAAAACACTAAAACGTAGAAAAGAACAACTTTTGGACAATTCTGATAATTCTTGTTTATCTTGGTGGCAAACAGTTTGGAGCCTGATCAGACGCCGGGTTACCCGGCGTCTGATCTGGCTCCAAACTGTTTGCGCTGCAAATAATAGTTTTAGCGTAAACGCGTTTATTGGGAAAGAATAACAGATTCTCCACTGTACTCCTTCACCCTTCCATTGTCGTCTGCTTCATTTTTTGTTGTCTACAATGTCCATTCAAAGTTAAAAAAAGACAATATGACTCATGAAATTTGAAAACGAGTGTCAAAGAGTTTTGATCCTGATCAGACGACGCGTAACGCGTCGTCTGATCAGGATCCAAATTGTTTGCAAATGCGATTTTAAGCGTCATTGAGAGTGAAAGGGTTAAGTTCGAACACGCTCTCTTACGTCATACCGGATATAACATTACGTTTCTGTGAAGTTCAACGTGATGTTGACAACACAGCTTCCAAGAACCTCACGATCGTTGTTATATAACCACTGCAAGTTGTGATAGTCCCCAACACTGCTCGCATCGCCGACAATATGAACACAATGCAACTCAGCTTATACGTATTATCGGTAAGACTTTCAATCTTTTTTTTACCTTCTGCTTTAACCATTTCACTGTCAAATCTTTCGTGAGATTTTTTACCTCTTCACCGCTTCAAAGTTGTTGCCTGCAATGTAGTTCAAAGTTAAAAATAAGGCAGTATGACTGACGGAATTTTAAAACGAGTGTCAAACAGTTTGGATCCTGTCCTGATCATGTTATTTGCCAATCAGAAAAATAAACTCTCGGGGTAAAGTCTAGGTACAGAAATTTAAAAATATCTTTCAAGCAGACTGAAGTTGTTTGTCACGCGTGCAGTTGAGCGCATAATGTACTTGTCAAATGAAACCTTTACGCTTAAACTCTTATGTCCATAGCAAAATGTTTGAAGCCAGATAAGACGACGGTTTACCATAACCAAGCGCCGGTTCAGGCTCCCAGCATTTTGACATTCCATTTCTCTAACAACAACAATACCCAATGGGAGACACACATTGTGTGTGTTGTTCGGAGGGAGTCGTTATAGGGAGGGGAAATTAAGAGTTTGCGTTCATTTGCAATCAGCTTGAATCCAGACCAGACGCCGCGTAACGCTGTTTGTCACTCGTCATTATATGTATTATATAAAAATATCCGCTTATGTGTAACTTTGAGAAAAACAGCAGACTATCATTTGAAGCAAACAATTTTGGGAGGGAACACTGTACCATTTAAACTAATCGTTTGCATTAAACAAATGCAATTTTGTACATATTGTTGCACTTCGTTTCTGTTTAGTTTCTTTTAAATGGGAAATTTTAAAATCTTCCCCACTTCCATACATCGAGCTAAAAATCATATGGGCCGTGTCATTGCAAAACCTGCCTTATTGCATTGCAACATTGTACAAAACCAATATATGGTTTCTCCCCAGGCTCTGTATCTGAGTTTGTCCACACAGCCAAATACCATAGATAATAGTACTAAATACTATGCGTTAGATGATTGTGGGTAACAGAGTAGATCAAGTCCAGCCGCCGCGTCAAAGAGGCGGCGTCTGGGCTTGATCTAAACCTTTTGCAAAACAATAAGGCAGATTTTGCCATGACTCGGCTCATATCATTTGTACACGTCACTGCATTTATTTAATTGCGTTTGCTTTTGTTTTATCGGAAATGATAATGTATTCACTTTTCGTTATTTAATTAATTGGTAATGTTGTGATGTCCTCTAATCAGGGCTCCAGATAAGGTTTTTTTTTCAAAAATTAAAATCTTTATTTCTGCTTTAAACCCTATGGAGTCACTACTCATTAGAATTATCTCAAAGAGACGATTCTAATAAGTAGTATCACCATAGGATTTGGTGCTGCATAAGTGAGAAAATGTCAGATTTGTTAAGAATACTCCTCCTCATCTGGATCCCTGCCTCTAATTTTCTGTTTTCTTGCAGATCATTGTACTGATCCAGCTGGTATATTCACAGCCGGGAAATCTCACAGGTAGTGTGCCTATTATACGTATATATAGGATCTGTCATGAGTCGATGTATGAGACAATCTGATCTCAACCGAGTGTACATGTAGAATTGAAATGTTATTAAGCGAGCATTTGCGAGCTTAATAACTTTTCTATTCTAGACTCGGTTGAGATCAGCTTCTCTCATGCATCGATGAATGACAGATACTTTTTTCTCACATAACCAACAATTTAATGTATTTGTTACAGCAAATCGGTCTAATTTAATTTCTCAGTGACGTAATAACGCCTTTATAAATAGTAACGTTAGATAGATGTCACCAACCTGATCTCACACATGTTGGAGACAAGGATATTCGCGATCGTAGTTTGCCATTGACAAAGGGGTACCGTTGTCTGTGGTCCACTTTGTGTGTCTTACTCAGCGCATCGTATGTGATTTTTAAATGTACATTGTTAGTTAATAATATTTTTACTTGGACATTAACCCTTTTCATGATACGTTATTGCGCATTTAATAAATTCCCCCAACCACTAAAGAAAAGTTGTATAAGATAATTATGAATGTTTCAAAAACAGAAATATTTCTATTATCCTAGTAGATGCTAGATTAAAACAGCGCATCCTATTTCAAACGAACGAACTTTTTGTGATGGACACTCATTTTTTATCGAACACGTATTTTGGGAAACTAACATCTGTGTCAATGTATAAATCGTCAAACTTTGTATTTTCAGGTGCAACTCTCACATTTTCATATCCGTTTAAACGTGGCGGAGTCAACTACCCCGAACACGACCTGTTCGCTGCCGGAGTCCACGTGCATAACGTCAAACACGTGGTGTTCAATGCAAGGGGCAGACACGACGCTCATATATTACTGAAGAAGGACAGAAATGACTTTCACAACAATGTGGTGGAAATTGTCCTCGGCGGCAGTCGCAACTCAAAGTCTGTAATAAGAGATGTCCAACAAGGATACCCCGCTAAAGCTTCCAAACGAACGGTATTGAAAATGTTTTATGAAGTTTGATATCAGGGGCTCGTTTCATTAAACTTCGTACGACAAAAAACTGTCGGAAGTCAAAACTTTAAAATACATCTAATTTCTTATTTCTCTATCTAATACTGTCTTGTGACATCTCTTTGGAATCATCTTTTCAAGACAATTCCAAAGAGATGTTAAAAGACAGGATTATATATATAAATAAATAACGATTGATACTTTTATAATCTGACTTACGACAACATTTGTCGTACAAAGTTTTCTGAAATTGGCCCCAGGTTATTACATGTAACATTGAGGACATGCGAACGCGTCAAAATTCGAGTGCTGGAGGAATAAGTACATAATACAATTTTTAAACCACCGGGAATCATTTCTTTGCAATATCGTCTTATCGTTTATTCCTCTTTGCAATGTTATCTATAAACATGATTTTAAAGACAATATTACAGATAAACCGGTGGTTAGGCGAAATTGTAAGAATATAGTTTATCGACAAGTATTTTTATCCTGCTCTTGTACAACATGCATTGTGTGTCCCCCACCAGTGCCACACTAATTTTATGTCTACTGGTATCATATAAAACCTTTACAACTATGCTTGTTCTATGAAAATTTCGTTTAAATATTGCTTGTGATCCTTTACATTTGCTTTGCGTTAAGCCTTTATCTATATGTGTTTGTAGTTTTGAAGATCTGTATCTACTTAAGGCGCATCGGCAAAACCTTAAGCCGACTTTAAACCACCCTCTGCTAGGATATACAACCATTTCATAATATGCTCATTATTAATGACTGTACAAATAAAAACATTTTTCCTCAGTGGAGAAATAAGTTAAAGACGTTTAAATGATTTATTTATCGAGAATGCTGCATCATAGATTTACAAACTAATATAAATGTGACTGTATAAATTGATATTATTCATTTCAGGGAAACATTCTTTCTCGGTCCAAATACAGGACGTTCTGGGCTAGTTGGGTCGGAGCCTGCATCAGGGTCAGTATTACACTCTTATTACCTTCTTCATAATTGATTTTTAGTTTGAAATTTCAATACCTTCTACTACTAGCTAGTATTGTTTTGGTATTGCTTACAGAGGAAAAAATGTTTTTCTTACCCGTTTCAACCAAACACAGATCAGTGCAAATACATTTGACAATTTCTTTTAATCTCAGTGTCAAACGGTTTGGCACCACATCAGTTTCGCTTCAAACTGTTCGCAACTGACGTTAGTTGTTGCGGTATAAACGTGTAAGTTTTGCAACGTGGTTCATGCATTAGGTATGTGTTTTAAACATTGAACCGTAGCGAAGTGTATACTATTTCTTTACAAATACTGTACATGTAAAGAGAACTTTTGATTATGCAGACAGTGTAGACCATGATCAAAGGGATCATTAATGAACCCTCTGACCAGTTTCTACACAGTTTGGCATTTTACAAATATATTGTAGAAAAACAACAATAAGAGTCATGAATTGACTATACTCAATTGGAAAATGGAATTGTTCATTAATTGTTCATGGGTGAATGAGTTAAACTTGTTCTGATTAATACTTTATAATCTGTGGTAATTTTTTGTTTTCAGTTTGAGGACGGATTGTTGCTTAAAGCAGGATGTGAGAAAAGCAGAATGCCACTGATAGATGATCTTTCTGCATACTTTTCAGCCTGCTTTAAGATACCATCTGTTAGGATATAGCATATTTTTTGTATTGTTCATGGTCATGTACATGTTTTCATTAGTGTAAATCAGTGTATGAATAAATGAAAGGCGAAAAAGTAGTACATATGGTACAATTAATAAATATATCAAACAGATTGGGCCTTGATGAGAATCAGAGCGTCTCATCTGGTACCAAATTGTTTGACAGCTTAATTATATGTTCTGAAGGAAAATGAAAAGACACAAATAACGAGAATTGCTGCAGACGACACGGTTTGTAGACTACACGTGTTTCTTTCGATCAGCTTACTTGCATTTGTTATACAGTGCTTCCTCCCTACGACGGCCCTCCAAACAACGACTCCCTCCTTTCAACGACCTTTTTCGCGGTTCCCTAAACAGGACAGTTATATATAACGCTTAAACTGCTACAATATTGTCTTAATAAAATTGTAGTCTGGTGTTTTTCTCACAGTAACATAATTGACGTTTTGACAGAAAAAACTTAATGACGAGTGACAAACAGCTTGAATCCAGATCAGAAGCCGCGTAACGCGGCGTCTGGTCTGGATTCAAGCTGTTTGCAAATGTATGCCAATTTCCCTTCCTATAAGGACTCCCTCCGAAACAATATTTGTCTTCCATTGGATGTCGTTGTAGAGAGGGAGCGCTGTACATCTATTTCGTCGACCACTACACAATTTTCCTCCGAAGGCAAGAGAAGCAGCTCACATGCACTTGCATTTGTTACATTTTATTTGGTCGTCTAGGTTGGCAGAGGTCACCGTGTAGGGGAGGGTGAAATTATGGCATGGTGTGGAAATAAGCAGCATCCTATCAATTACATCTCCGCCAGTTTTGGATACAGTAGTGGAGGACATTTCCAGTTTCTTAAAACAGGTAAATGCTTATTTCATTACTCATTTTAACCCTTTCACTGCTAAGTGTTTCGTGAGATTTTTACCTATTCACCGTTTCTTGGTCGACTGCTTTAATATAGTTGTATGCAATATCGTTTAAAAGTTAACTTTAAGACAATATGACTGACATCATTTCAATACGAGTGTCAAACAGTTTGGAACGCCGCGTCTGATCAGGATCCAAACTGTTTGCAAACGCGTTTTTAAGCGTCAGTGAAAATGAAGGGGGTCCCTAAAAAGTGCTAAAACAAGTATATCTCTTGCAAATCATTAGAGACCAGATCAGATGTCGGGTTACCCGACTTCTAATAAGGTCCAAACTATTGACAATTTAGATGAAATAATTGTTTAATATTTCCTAAAAAAAATTCTACATTGTAATGCATTGCGTGTCCGTTTCGCTTCGTTTAAACGGGAAATGATAACGTCTTCTCTTCTGTATAAGTCAGCTCTTGTGATGTTTTAAACTGTGTAGGTCAAGTACACACACTAACTGCTAATCTGATTTAAGGTCTTCAAGATACATGTATATCAGTATTTAAAAAACTAAAGGACCCAGCCAAAAACAACACACAAAAAACACACTCAAATAAACACACACACCCGCAAACACACACAACAACCAACAACAACAAACCAACAAAAAAACAGCATCAACATATAATCAACTTATTTAACTTAAAGCCACTATATTACTCCCACATAATCAGAATCAAACATTTTCTTACATGAAATTTATGTCACTATCGTAAGCGTTCCATATAAAAAGAAGTAATACGTGGTGATATTTGAAGCAATATTGCTAACGAACAGTGAAATTTGTGGAAACAAGTAATCAAGTTTGTTTATTTTTGAATAGCGACGAAAATTTACGGACATACTCGGTAAAGCTCATTTGCATAATTCTATACAACAAGTCGAGTGCTTTACAACCAAAGAGAATCAACTCCTTTAAGTTTGGCCGTTAAACTGATGTAATGTATACACATTGTCGCGGCCGAATCAATCACGTGACCTTTATGCGATCGATCGAAAGTTCTCGGAACCAGCCCGTAATCTTATTTGTAAACAAACCCGCCTATAATGTAAACCACCACGATAAGAATTCGACACATTTAGGTAGGATTCTTTACAAAGTGGGTGCATATGTCAGGCTTCTTACACTCGATTTCACTTAGTTTTAATACATAGAAAATGCACACATATAAGAAATTGCGCGTTTTAAACACCAATTTGAGCGGGATTGTGCCTTTAAACCTGTTGGAATTGACTTCTTGTCAGTAGGTTTAAGTCAATGAAGCTTCCTTTCATGATCAAATTATTCGGGATATGTGTACCCCTTCACCGCTTTATTGTCGTTTGCTGTTTCTAGTTTGAAAGGCAGGTAGCCACTTAAAGCAGGTTTAAAAGTTTACTTTCAGCCTGCTTTAAGCTGTAAGTGTCTTTTAGGATACAGAAACCATTTCTTGTGTATTCGTGCCTGTATACATTGGAGCTATTTTCTTCATTAAAGGAACACATTAAAGGCGTAAAAGGGCGTATTTATGGGGTTATGTGTTAAGCAGATTGTGTGATTACAATAAAGGACGACGCTATGATAGTGTACAGGTTAAATTATGTGTTAGAATCGAAATAATAAATTCATACCAGTGTTTTATCTAACAATCGAACACGGGTAGTCGTGGAGATGCTTGTAATTACACCACTCGGCCTAAAGGCCTCGTAATTAAACTACTACGCATCTCAACTCCTACCAGTTTGCACGATAAAACAATGGTAAGAATTTATTATTTCTTAACCCTTTGCCTGCTGGTCGCGACTTTATTAATTTTTGCAAACAGTTTAGATCCAGATCAGACACCGCGTAACGCGTTGTCTGATCTGGATCCAAACTGTTTGACACTTTTTTTTAGGTTTCTTTACTTAAAAAATGTATAAATCTAAATTTAACGAACTTTGCAGACGACAATTTCGAAGCAGACGACATCACCGCAGGATAAGGGTTAAATCGGGTTGGTGTTATCGTACTGCCTTGTTTTTTCAGCCACTGAGTTGTCTTACTACTCCGTGTTTAGCCAAGGCAGTGTAGATTACCCCAAACATGACTTGTTCGCCGATGGTATTGACATTAGATCGTCAAAAAGTATCGTCTTTACTGCACAAGGAAGGAACGACGCACATGTGCTTTTAAAACAACACCAACATAACTATAACGCAAGCGTGATTGAGATTGTATTTGGTGGGTGGGGTAACACTCAGTCTGTCATACGTGATCGTCAGCAAGGGCCTAATAAAGCCTTTTTCTTGGTAAAAATCTACTTTATTCAGGTGTTCATAAATGTCCTCTGCCATCCCTCTCTGGTTGTATTTCTGTTTGTCTTTTGTTGTGTATAGACCGATTTTTTCACCTTGTAGGGCGGGGTAAACCTTTGGCAAAGATAAACTAATATGCATTTTATATAAGGGGCGATAGGTAATTAGTGTATATTAGTCTATTTTAACAAAAGATTAAAAGTCGCTCGGGTGCCCCTCGCTTGACTTTTAATTTTTTGTTAAAATCGACTAATAGACACTAAGCTATACATAGTTCCGTATTAAATATTTATTTCCCGATTAGATACTTTCAACATGAATAAACACATTGGCGTGCAGCAATATGAACGTGAAAAAGGTGTCTACAGTGCTCCTTCTCTACAACAACACCCAATTGAAGACAAAGATTGCTTGTTTTGTTCGGATGGAGCTATTATAGGGAGATAAAATTGAGACTTGGTTTACATTTGCAAACAGCTTGAATCCAGATCAGACGACGCGTAACGCGGCGTCTGATCTGAATCCAAGCTGTTTGTCATTCTTCATTAATATATTCGTTCAGTCAAAATGCCACTTTAATATATGTAATGTTAAGAAAAACCGACAGACGACAACGGTAAATTTCGATGATAAAAGAGTGTGCTGCCGCCCCGAGAGTTGAAATGCAAAGGTCCGCATCGAAATTTCGCTCTGCCATGTCAATAAAATCGGTTCTTATCTCTGTCTGACTGTGAGTAGCTGTCTGTAGTTTTACCCTTGTATGGTTTAAACGGGAAATTTGACACATCCACCCCTAAACCTCTGTACATTTCCTATTTTCTCGTCCCTTTTAATTACAGTTCTCAAAAAGACCGAAAACTGAATGGGGTATTCGTCAAAAAATAAAAATAAAAATATTCAAATGACAGCAATTTGTGGCATTTTCGTGCGTATGACATTAAAACATATGGTTGTTCTAAAGCCATCCTCAAGAAAAATCACCGAATCGTAGTTATTTAGGTATTTATATCGCTTTTTCTAGTTGGTAATTGTTTTAAAGTTAGCTAATTACAATTAAAATAAGAATGGGAAACGGTCATTTCGTACCCAAACCATTTCGTACCCAAATCATTTCGTACCCACATCGTGTTCAATTCGTACCCAAAATGATAAGAATGGCCCCTTGATTGCAAGGTCAATAACAAGCATACACATTTTATAATAGTAAAATGTTTTGCCTTTCCACGCAGGTTTGGGTCCCGATCGAGCACATTATTTCTTTGATACTTTACATTAATCTTTGTCCTGAAATAATATGTCCGGCCAAACTTGATTTTAGTTCTTCGTACACTTTGATTGCTAAGAAATACCAACTTCTCTATCCTATGACATCTGCTTCTATTCGAGGGTTTTATAAATTTGTTGTTCAAAAAATATTCAGCGTGTCAAAGCATTTTGGATCCTAATGAAACCCTGATTTAAACCTCGTTTTATTTGGATCCAAACATTTTGCAAAAGTTATCACAACCTTAATGGTAGCGTGCAATTTTCAGTTCAACATTCGTGCAGGGTGATTCATGTTAGGATTAAAGAGCTCTGTCTCAATGTTACTATGATGTCACTTTCAGGAGAAAAATCTACTTTCCGCTGCGGAGAGGAGGTACTTTTGGATCAGCTGGGAAAATAACTGTATAAAGGTAAGTAAATTTACTGTTATTCAAGAACAGGGCTGCCATTTTCCTGATTCTTCCTAAATCTTCGGATTTTTTCTAATGCATGGTAGCTTAAAGCAGGCTTAAAGTAAAGCAGAATGCGCCATAAGGCGCATTCTGCTTTACTTCCAGTCTGCTTTAAGTAGTCACGTGTCAACAAAACTAGAAACAGGCGATGGGGTAAAGGTACGATTCGTAAAATTCAATTAAGTCGCCCTTACCCGTATCTCAAAATTGAAACGTGACTAAGCCAATATTTAAACTTTGAAAGGGGGTTTAGTTTCACTTATCCATAACCCCATAGCCTGTTTCTAGTTTTAAACAGAAATGATAACTTAAAGCAGATTGAAAGTAAAGTAGAATGTGCCTTCAGGCACATTCTGCTTTACCTTTAGTCTGTTTTAAGCCGTTATCTGTTAGGATATAGAAACTATTTCTTATGATACATATTCATGAATGAACAATGACAACATCCAGGCAAGACGACTAAAGGAAAAACAATTAATAACTCTATTCAAATCTAAGCTTAATTAACTGTTTACATTACCAATTGAGCCGTCTTCCGGTGACTCAGCGACGCCATTAAAGTCTCTTTATATGACGCAATGACGTCATGAACGTCAACGACGTCGTAACGATGCCAGTTTTATTTCCGCTTAACAATATATTGAAACCGGTAGCGGTATCATTCAACATGTAAAATAAATGCATAAAACATGCTTGCTTTTACATTTTTCTTTATTTAAATATTACCACCTGTAGAGAGATACTTTTTTCTACTATTATTTATTCATGAATGTATAAAAGGGGAATATTTTCTTCAGTGAATGAATCAATTATAGGCGTAAAAAGGCGTATCTATGGGATAATGGGTTAATTAAGTGAGGCGTAGTAAGCAAATTCAAGTTAACAAAATACAGACATGTTTTAGTCCGAGAAATCGAGGTTCAAATATGATTATGCAAAGTTGGGTAAAGTCAACATGCTCAACTGAAATGGTGAATCACACGTCTTGCTTTTTTCTTACTTTTACAGGGCCATTACACAATATGCAATTTTTACAATTTTGGAAGAAATCATTTGATATCATCTTAGTGTTTCACATTGGAGTATTTCATTGGCCTTTAGCAATCAATTTAATTACGCGTGCAAAATTGGCGTTTTAACCGAAACTATCAAAAGAGTATAAAATATATAGTTTGGATCCGGATAACACATTTAGTGACTTTGTGTCTTAGCAGTATCTAAATCTGCTTACAACCTGTATCACTTCATAGCGAACAGCGGAAAATGATATTATGTTGTATTTTCGCACTTCATTATACAACGATGAAGACATCTTTTTTCCTACTTAATGTACTTTCAAGAAAAAAGGAATACCGTCTTCTCAATTGTACAATAAGTAATCATTACGTTGTTTTTGGGCATACATTAGAAAGTCAATACCACACATTTAAGAATTCAGGCCATTTCTTACATTTACATTATACATGTATTTGTTGTAATTGCTAATATTAAATTAACATTTTATAAGTATGCATGTATGTTTAAACCATATTAGAAGTTGTTAACACAAATAGCTATGAAAGGAATAGCCATAACGGCGTTACGGAAGCAACGCAACAAATGAGTCGCGGAGACCAGAACTATAAGCCTCAACTCCTCTGCGGAAAGGTGTCCACAAGTCCCGTCCTTAGAGAAATTGCGTTTATATAAAATAAACGTCATTTTGATCAATGTAATTTAATGGGGGGAATGTAATTATTACGTGTTTGAAGAACATCTACCAGAATAATATCCTCTCTTTGTCATCAACAGGTCGGCAAAGGTTACAGTGTTGGCAAACAAACAAAAATGTCTTGGTGTGGTAAGACACATGACGTCAACTTTGTCTCCGCTAGTTACGGATTTGGAAGTGACGGCTACTTTCAGTTTACAAAGACAGGTAACGTCATATTCAGTTTAAATTGTATAGAAGTTTTACTAACTTATTGATCCCTGAAACTTTTAATAGACAATTCCAATTTCAAAATACTAAATTCAAAAAGGTCTATGTTTGACTATTTAGGGTTGATTTTAACAATATTTCAAAATGACAAACAGTGTTGACCATGATCAGAGGGCTCTTTAAAGAGCCGTCTGACCAGGGTCTACACTGTTACATGGGACAAGTGTAATCCTCACAGGTACAATGTTTGTTGCAACAACTTATTCAGTTATGTATCTTAAGAATGTTTTCTTGGTCGTACGAAGTTTTATGAAACGGGCGCCTATTCAGACATGAAGCTACTAGATTTCCAGTCTGAACTGATCTGTCTGCAAGGGGAACATTTATTTAAATCTTCGGTAAATTGACTAAAACAATATCGTAATAATGCTCAAACAGATTGGATCCTGATTTGACGCCAAATTATATATTGTAAATAACAGTTGCAAATAGTCATTTGTTAAGAGGAACTCAGTGATAAGCGTTTATGTACATTACAATTCCGCTGTTAATTTTAGATAAACTCCATCCATGGTGTTAAATTATAACAGATTGAAATTAATAAACAAACTTTCACATGCTTTTGCAGTCACCTGCAATAACACCGAACATGTATGTGTATGCTGAGTGAAGGTAATACAGGGTTAAAAAGTAATACAGGCTGTAAAAAGTCGCCCGTACTTCATTCTCAGTGTTGTTATACTTTCTGGTCCTTTGGAATCATTGATTTCAGCGCATTTACAGTTGAAAGATGAATTCCGCTTAAGCCGGTGCTAGGGGGCGTGAGCGCTGTTGCATATTTCAGTATTGCTCAATTAAACCGAGTCTGCAATTTTCAGTATTTGCTTTGTTTTCTGTGATTTCAAAGGATCTCCCCTTATTAAGATTTTTTAAACGTATCTTACTAAGATGTGGTGAGCTGATCTCAACCGAGTCCAGAATTGAAATTTTATTAAGCGAGCCTTGGCGAGATTAATAACTTTTCGATTCTAGACGAGGTTGAGATCAGCTTGTCTCACACATCGACGAGTGACAGATTCATTTTTCTCACATAACCAACGATTTAAGCTATAATATTTAAAAAAGCAATATGCCTTTTTTGGAATCCCAGTGACGTAAGCAAGCCTTCATAAACAATGACGTTATATAGTTATGTTATCAAATTGAACCCGTACATGCTGGAGACAAGGATATTCGCGATCGCTGTTCGCGTTTGAAAACCGAGGTAGTTATATGAGAAAGTTATTCTGTGTTCACCTGGATGTATTCCAAGAGGCGTCACTTTGAAATTTGCTGATGATTACTTTGCAATATCAGCAGGTATGCTAATATTTCTTAATTTGAAAAATAAATCCATGTCTTATAAAAGTTACTTTTCTGATTTCAGCCGGTGCTCCCTGAGATGTGAAAGCCGCAAATGAAACATAGGACAACGCATGGAGATAGCTGAAAACGTGTTTTTCAACTCTCAGGAAAGACGATATTACAGTATTATAGCCAATATCAACAGAGCCAAAGATTAACTCTTTGAACCCTAGTCCCGCATATAGGCGTGCTTTTCAAACAATGTACGTGTGAATAGCAAACATGTCCTATGCAAACAGTGAAGACCCAGATCAGAGGGCTCCGAAAGGAGCCCTCTGATCAGGGTCTTCACTGTTTGTCACAATGCCAAACATTGACAAAAACAACCCTTAAAAGTCAGAAATGGACTAGACTAAAATGGAAACTGGGATTGTCCATTTAAAGCTTTAGGGAGGAAAGAGTTAACACGAGTAAACTAATCTTTCAAACGTTCTTATTTTACATCTCTTATAAACCTATAGGGAGACTTTTCCTGACTCCTCACAACATAAGTTGCATGAAGACACAAACGATTTAGATATTTTATACAACCTCAAATATTGGCTATATGTGAAGTCTACCATTATAATGAAGCTGCATAATACTTTATTTATTTTGTCTGTGTTATATGTAAACTGAAATAAAAGACTAAGAAAATATATAAAAGCTGAGTCAAGTTTTCTTTCTCCCAGTGTAAAAGAGCATCAGCTAAATAGAGTCGACAACACGAGTTTTTCTTTAATTGTGCTTTTTAAAACCTGCTAATGGCGCTTAGGGGACGTATATGGTTATAGTTATAATATATCATGAAATGTTTCGGTAAGTAAAATAGATCATTTACAGCATATAGTTTGGTTCCCGATCACTTTATTTCTGATACTGACTACTCCGCGATAGCGTTTATTGTGGTAAAGCTACCAGAGCTACATATTTCGCCGTTGCAATAAGAAAAAAGTATTGTTTATTCACCACTAGTTCTTGAAAATGTTAACAGTTTAGCAATTTCTGCGTGAGGACATTTATTGAATTTACCTTCCATATAAATTTAGCATTTAGTTCTCTCATCCAACGTTATGTGCCATTTATATTGGTAACATCTCAGAAAAATAAAAGAAATAATAAATGATATGTCACAATCGGTAATTACGTCTTTCCTGTTGCGTACAGTATTGATCACATTGTTTTAATGATAGCAGTACAACACAAAGGTCGGATTACCGGGAAATCAGTCGTTGCTCAGACTCCGAGGTAATAAAGCGTTTTATTTGAGTCTGAGTGTGTTCCCAAGCATTTGATTGATCAGATTTGAGCCTAGGCTCAAATCTGACCAATCAAATGCTTGGGAACGAGTTTAGACTCAAGACAAAATCTTTATAACCTCAGACCCAGGACTGTCGGGTTCGATTATATGTGACAAATTTACCGATAAACACAGATTTGTCCATTCGATTGTGTACATATTGTTGATATGCCTATTGAATGTTTTTCTAACACCTATGCAAATTAATATGTGAATAGCAAAGAAGCAACAGGACGAATCAACTACTTGTTGTTTAGGTCTAAAAGTTTACCAAAACATTAGTGTGATTTGAAAAGAGTGAGATATCGTAGTTTAAATGCTAGAGTGAATATTACAAAGGTAAGCAGCGTTAGAGTCCCACTTTGTCTAATCGGGATTTCAGACTGTTCAACTCGAATATTTTGATAAATCATTAAGATGCTAACCTTTTGCGCTACAAATTAATAATTATTTCATTTTCAAAGCTAACTGTCTGCATTGACATTTTTAAAACAAACATTATCTGCTAAATGGACCACAATCAAAGTATAATGACCTTTACACACTTATAAAGTTTTATTTAAAGCAATGAGTCTATATTCAATCTAGTTTTACGTCTCTCTCGTAATGGCGAAAATGAAACATACATTACGAGTACACCCTGGAACGCTTCAAAAACCTAAATAATACCTGTATGATAATTTCACAATCAAGTTAACTCCAGGTATATTATTTTGCAAACTCTATTACACAGTTCAGCATTTGATTTTCCACCATTTTCAAAGCTACATTCAAACAAAAGAAGTACAGAACGCTTGTACAGTGGATAATCTGTTATTCTTTCCCGTTTAAACGCAAACGTACGCAAACGCAAAGCACTAAAACGTAGAAAAGAACAACTTTTGGACAATTCTGATAATTATTGTTTATCTTGGTGGCAAACAGTTTGGAGCCTGATCAGACGCCGGGTTACCCGGCGTCTGATCTGGCTCCAAACTGTTTGCAATGAGAAAAATAGTTTTAGCGTAAACGCGTTTATTGGGAAAGAATAACGTTTTTTCCACTGTAAGAATGACCGTTTTTAGGAATACACGAGTATCTTTTGATTCGCGCAATAATGATTAATACTTTCTATTTAACTGTTTCTCAAAGAGCTTTACATTTATTGTCAATGCCGACAGTGTACCTCATGGCGCTATGTATCCGTACTTCGTAATGGTTATTAATCAAGTTAGGAATGTCTGTGATGTGCAATTTATCGTCCTAGTTGCCAACAATACGGTCAACAAATGGTTTCGAAGAACATATACATAATGTTCTTGAAAAAGATCATCGTGTCTGTAAATGCAAAGTAAATGCATTACATTGCATATTTGGATAGAACATATGACGGTAATTCTGTGAAAAGTTTATCGTCGGTAGATTTGGCTTTTTCAAGAAAGGATATGTTAAACCTCAGAACGATTTCCTTCTTTGGTCTTTCCAATGTGTAACCAGTATATAGAATATGTCTTATTTATGAACCAGTAAACTGCAAGGGGAAAATGCAAAAGTTGTTTCTTGGTAGTCAGTGCTATGTTTACATGTAACCCTTTATCCAGTATTCTATTTCTAGTTTTGAAAACATGTGACAACTTCAAGCAGGTTGAAAATAAAGCAGAATGCGCCTGAACTTTCAAGATATAGAAACTTTTCTTAATTTTCATAATCATGACTTTATAAATTTGAACTATATTATTCAGTGGAGGAATAAATAAAAGGCGTAAAAATGCGTATTTATGGGGTAATTGGTTAATCTATTGACACCTGAAACTTAGAATGGACAATTTCAGTCGTAATTACATGGACGCCTAATCCATTGTTTTACTTTTAAAGATTGCTTAAGGTTGCCATAAATCGATGGTATATGACACTTTGTCGCTGTGACGTAGAACTCAATCATCCGTCTTAAGGTTGACTTGAACAAAATAACCCCAAAAGACCAACAGTGCAGACCCTGTTCAGAGGACTATTGTAGGATATGGATCTACAATGTTTGCATAAGGACAGATGTACTCGTTACATATGCTAAACAGCACGGTCCGATTGGGTTAAACCACAAGTACATTTGACTTACTCAAACTCAAAATCATAAAACCACGAACATTAGAACCGCATTCGCTATGATCATTTAGGCAATGCCAACTATGAATCAATTTTACTTATTTTCAATTAGCATTCAATAACAATTGTTTCAACTGTTTCACATACAGCAATTTCCTAACAGATAAATTCTATGCTGAGTTGGTATTCGAGATTCCATAAGACAATCCTCTTTTTGTCATTACTAAAGATAAAAGGAATACGTCATCATCTCCTGAACATTGATGTTACGTTGTTAAAATTTAAAAAAGAGTAAAATTTAGACAAAATTTCACCTTTTGTGGACTTAGGTTTTTCGGCTGATTTCTTATGGTTAAAGTTGTGGGGTACGTGTTGTAATGCACTAATGCTACATGAACTATTTGTAATAGGAAGCTGATATTTGGAATGGAGGTGACCTGTGGGTTGAACACTAATGTTTCGTAATTAAAATTTAAAACAAAGTTTAAATTTAGTCAACATTTTACCTGTTGTGGACTTAGAGTTTTGGGACTGAAATTTCAAAGTTAGTTATGGAGTAAGTGTTGGAATGCACTTATACTACATGCAGATTTGCATTTATAAGCTGATATTTGGAATGGAGGTTCCCTGTGGCTTGAATATCAATGTACTGATACACTTTTCTATTGATAGTTACCTATTTAAGAAAGGTTTAGTTAAGCGAGCTTTGCTGTTCTCCGACAGCTCTTGTTAAGAAGCTGTCATGCTTTTACATTTTGACGAATTGCGCTTGTCTCTGTGTGTGTTTAATTCAGAATTGAATTGAGTTTTTCGGCGTTTAAGCGAAATAAACGACAGAAAATTATCGGTAAATTTCATGAATTGCGCTAGCGATTCATGGTAAATCTGCCGATCACTTTCTGTCGTTTATTTCGCTTAAACGCCGAAAACAAAATCAGTTTATTTCTTATATTTACATTATATTTCCTGTAATTTCTAATATTAAATAAACTTTCTATTAGTAATCATGTATGTTTAATCAATATTAGAGGTTATTAACACGAAAAATGTGTACCTTGAAAGATTTAGCCATGGCCGGAAGTACAAAGGCAACGCAACAAAATTATTCGCGGAGCGCAGAACCATAAACCCGTCTACTCTGCGAATACATTCACAAGTTCCGCCCTCTCGAATAATTGCGTTCATACAAATGAAACGTCAAAATTTTCAATGGGATAGAATGGGGCGAATGTAAATATGTAGGAAAGAAAACTATCTTTCTCAACTGTATCAGGGTATCAGATTGGCTTTGTACAAATTCCATGTGCAAGGCAATGGCAACTGACACGGCGCATTGACTTTGACCCATTCACTACCATGACGTCATCAGCATAAAACACTTATCATCTGCTTTTATTTATCAATTCGAAAATGTATGTATTTTTACTAAAGAAATATAAATTTGAGTGTCAAATAGTTTGGATCCTAATTGGACGTCGCGTTACGCGGCGTGTAATCAGGATCCAAACTGTTTGCAAATAATCATTGTACTCGGGGTAAGGCATTGAGTTAGTCAACCCATGGTTCCATACAGTGGAGAATCTGTTATTCTTTCCCTTTTAAACGCAAACGTACGCAAACGCAAAGCACTAAAACGTAGAAAAGAACAACTTTTGGACAATTCTGATAATTCTTGTTTATCTTGGTGGCAAACAGTTTGGAGCCTGTTCAGACGCCGGGTTACCCGTTGTCTGATCTGGCTCCAAACTGTTTGCAGTGAAAATAACAGTTTAGCGTAAACGCGTTTATTGGGAAAGAATAACAGATTCTCCACTGTACGTCGGATAGCCCGGTTTCCGTTCAGGCTTCAATGTGCATGACACTCGAATAAATAATGAATGGTGTTAATATTTAATAGCAATGTTGATTAACATTTTATGGCGATGTGGTATCGTTTATATACAATCCGATTAAGTATTTTAACAGGCATGAAACAGATGACGTCAAGAGTGACGTCACAGCTGCGATGTATCAACGGAGATTACCAAAATAAGTACTGCCGAAGGCAATTTTTAGAGGTGTTAAAAACTAAAGTTTTAGATAAAATAAATATGTGTAAATGAATGCCTTTTTGGGCGTGTTTGTACTTTTCAATTATAGATACAGTGGAGAATCTGTTATTCTTTCCCGTTTAAACGCAAACGTACGCAAACGCAAAGCACTAAAACGTAGAAAAGTACAACTTTTGGACAATTCTGATAATTCATGTTTATCTTGGCTCCAAACTGTTTGCACTGTAAATAATCATTTTAGCGTAGACGCGTTTATTCGGAAAGAATAACAGATTCTCCACTGTACGTCTAAAATGTAATACAATCTCAACCTCTATACAGTGGAGAATCTGTTATTCTTTCCCAATAAACGCGTTTACGCTAAAACTATTATTTGCACTGCAAACAGTTTGGAGCCAGATCAGACGCCTGGTAACCCGGCATCTGATCAGGCTCCAAACTGTTTGCCACCAAGATAAACAAGAATTATCAGAATTGTCCAAAAGTTGTTCTTTTCTACGTTTTAGTGCTTTGCGTTTGCGTGCGTTTGCGTACGTTTGCGTTTAAACGGGAAAGAATAACAGATTCTCCACTGTACTTGACCTTTAATAGTGCACGATATGATAAACAGTTTTCAGCACAGCAAGAAATCGAATTAATCAGTGTATTAAGCACAGTAGAAACATATACATTATAAAGAGGATAATCAATGCATTTCGATAGATATGAAAAATATCATGAGAATTGGTTGTTATCTGACCGGAGTCAACCAGGACTAGATCGTCACACCAACACAGATTTCAACAGACTACTCTAAGTACAGTTTCTTACCCAGAACCATACCACTGTGGAAAAGACTACCAGCCAGCACCGCTTAGGCTCCCTCTTTGGCATTTTTTAGGAGGGAGCTATCCTGCCAATCCTTCTAGGGAATCTTCATGTCATCTGCTGCTCCAAAGTTGTTGGAGGGAGCTGTGCCGGCGGGACTAAGCGTCCTGGTACATGTAGCACCACGCAAGCCGGATTGGTCTCTCCGATGGGATGTAGTAGATGGTACATCTTCTCTCTTTTTCTAACTTTTCATTACATGCAAAGCCTTACCCTTGCCTGTACTAGCTCTTTTCTGTCTTTATATGTTTTTCTCTCTTATATCTGCGCACCGTTTAATAATTGTCAAGTGTCAAAGCTTAATGTAACCTGTAGATGTAGATGTAAAGTCCTTCGGACTCGTTATTTAACCAGACATAAACCCATTCGAGTGATATATTTTTCATACCCATCCAAATAATTGATTATTCTATTTATTATATACATTTAAATGTCGTTTTTCTACAGAGGAAACACAAAAACTTAATCTGGCTCTAAAATAATTGCAATGAGACTATTTGTTCAACATTCTTGAGAAAGGATATCGTCTTCACATTCACTACTACATGTATATACAGGATACGTATCTAAAACTGTGATAATAATGCAATATAGCATTTACAGAACACGAGGAGGTGGTGCCCGTTTTATAAAACGCCGTAAGACAAAAATGGTCGTAATTCAGATTTTAAAATTATCAATAATTATTTATTTCTCCGTCTAATCCTGTCTTGTGACAACTCTTTGGAATTGTCTTGAAAATTCAATAGTAAGCTGTATTTTAAAGTTTTGACTTACGAACGTTTCTGTCGTTCGACGTTTCATAAAACGGGCCCATGGTGCTATACAAATATTTAATTTTGCGTATTATGCTAGAAACACTAGAAGAATACATTATTCTTGCCCAAGAAAGTTTGTCATAAAATTGACATCTATTGTTAACGATGTATAGCTATAACTCCAAATTGTTTGTAAATTATATTGAAATAAAGTTTTTTTAACACAAATATGTTTCAATGTTCATTTCTGAGATTTGATTTCTTTGCGCTTGCTTTAATTTCTTTGAATCGGAATGTTAACGTAGCCCTCCACTGTTACAGTGGAGAATGTGTTATTCTTTCCCAATAAACACGTTTACGCTAAAACTACTATTTACAATACAAACAGTTTGGAGCCAGATCAGACGCCGGGTAACCCGGCGTCTGATCAGGCTCCAAACTGTTTGCCACCAAGATAAACATGAATTATCAGAATTGTCTAAAAATTGTTCTTTTCTACGTTTTAGTGCTTTGCGTTTGCGTACGTTTGCGTTTAAACGGGAAAGAATAACAGATTCTCCACTGTAGACCGTTCAAAGATAGGACAAATACTTTGAGACACAAGCGAAATCAGATATCTTTCGTGTCAGTAGTCATTACTTAAAATACGTCCAAAAATTACTTTGTGCAACTAGTTGGCTGATGTACATGTATTGAAACATATGAATTGAAATAAAAACCACCCGATAAGTCGCTAAAGGCAAACGTGAACGTTTTTCAAAGTTAAAACAGTTTTAAATTTTTATACGGTATCCTCGGCATATGCGAGCTCGGGTTGTAAAAGTTTCAACTGAAGAAACACGAGTAAGTTCTGATTTGTGAAATATTGTTAAAAGTGTCAAACAATATAGGCCTTATTAAGGTATTCGAATTAAATTGTGTATTAGGACTACACCAGTGCACTCGGGGTTATGCAGTTAAAGGGACTCGCAACCGGAAGGTGTACTTGTCAAAATAAAATAAAATACTCAAATAAAAGCAAATTTGTGGCATTATTTGGCTTCTGACATTAAAAAAATATGATCAGTCCAAAAAAAGTCTCAAGAATCGTCACCGAATCTTAGATTTTTAGATATTTTCCATCGTTTTTCTATACCGACTAGTAGACGGTATAGTTGTTGTTGTTGCTTCTCTACACGGGCTCAGACATAAACACGAGCCGAATTACGAAGTTGTATGCACTTTCGATAGCTCCACATTAAAATACGTTAAATCGATCCGAGATAAACGGATAGTTCTGTGGTCCATTGGTCTAAGCGGTTTCCCCTATTTTGCCTTCTGTCCGCCAATGCCGGGCCCCGGGTTCGAATCCCACCAGAGACCAATATTTTTTTTATTGAAATACATTTTTTTAAACAGAATTTCTTATCCTAAACTAATTCTTTACCATTTATATAAGCGTTTGACACATATTTACAAATTACTATTTTTAATGCACCATCTGGTTGCGAATCGCTTTAAAGGGCAAATAAAACTTTATTATTTACATGTCAATGGCAGATGAAAAACAGATGTCTGCTCTTAACGAGCATAAACATTGCGAACAGATGTACAAACAATCAATACTTAGTAGATAATAATGACATATTCCTGCCTATTTCAAAGTACCTAATATTAAAACAATGCAATAAAACAGTAGAAAAACAGCATTTTAAAAGTTCTGACAATTTATTTGCTATCTTAGTGACAGAGAATTGGAAGCCTGGTCAGACGCCGGTGTCTGATCTTACTCCAAACTATTTTGCAATTGAAATAATTGTTTTAGTACACACGTGTTTTGTGGGAAAGACTTACGACTTTTCCACTCTCTAGTGTCTTAAAAGGAACTTTACTTGACCTCAGGATCAACCTAAAATAGAAAGATGATAAGCATTAGATGAGAGGTGACATTTAATCATATTGACTTTCCCAGAAACCCCACAGAGACACGCAGCTGTGTTATATTCGTTATAAGCTAATACAAAGGTCTGAGTAAATACAAGGAGCGTCAGCCTCGTCGCAAATGTTGACCTGCAATGAGTTCAGCAAAGAAATCGATGGCCGTCGTTGGCCATCGATTGCGAGTTGGCTACCGGTCTGAAATACAGTAGAAGAAACATTGTTCTTCCGTTTGAACGCAAACGTATTGCAATGAAATATAGATAATGACGGGTTAACCGGCGTCTGATCTCGCTCCAAACTGTTTGTAATGGAAAATATTTTTTTTAGCGTAAACGCGTTTGTTGGGAAATAATACTTTTCTCAACTGTGCTCTGCACGCTGCACACGGGGCACCAATTTCTAACCTAAGCAGCAAACAGTGGCAACTGAACACGCTGTTGCTGCATACTGCGTTATTATTGTCTGCTAAAATTGTCGTCTGCGACAATGTCAAAAGTTAATCGACCTGCATTGTATAACAAAATATAGTTTAAGTATAGCAAATACTATCGACCAATGAGACGCCGTGTAACTCAGCGTCTGATCTGTATCCCAAGTGTATATGAAATGTATCACAAAATCGCCCGCAGCACGGAGAAGGTTAATCAAATCACTGCTTTCTTGTTCTCTGAATGTGTCATAGTTTCGTGACAATTCCGTGGTATGTCATTTAGTTTAGGTAAGAACATTTGTATGTTCCATAACATGGTGGCATGCAACTATCGTGGTGTTTACAACAAATGTTTCTGACCTAGTTTATTATACAGAAATGAGTGTATTATATCTTAGTTTTAACTAAAACGATAAGAACCATGCTAACGCGTTAAGGCAAATTGTGCATGGTCGACAATGCAGAATTTCTCGTACGTTCAATAGCTTTAGCGTAAACGCGTTTATTGTGAATGGATAAAATTTATATAGGATCTGTCATGAGTCGATGTTTAAGGGTGTATCAATGTCATAAGCGATTTTTTCAAAGTATTAAACTTTTTTTCTATCATTGTTTATTTGGAAGAGCTGTTTATGATGAATGAAAAAATGAAAAAAAAATAATATGGTGGTGTCCTTTTTTTTGAGCTACAGCGATTTGAAAAAGGTATGTCAAATTTTGACTTTTTTCCCCAAATTTTACCCATTCAGAGTACACGCTTCAGTAAAATCTATTTCAAAACAAAACAAACATGGTAATTTGTGTTTTCATTATTTATTTCATGTCTATGGTGGTATTTTCACATATAGAAACCAAATTTAGACAAAGCAGGCACTAGGTTTGAACAATATGTATCCTCGAATATCAAAAATATGCTTTTTATAGGGCATGATTTTAAAAGATTTTTTATTTTATGAAAAAAAGTAAAAAAGTTTGAAAATGAAATAGTTCTAGTATTAAACTTTTTCTTATATTCTACCAAATGAAAGACAATGCTAAGGCAGTTCAAAATATGAAAAGAAATTGAAAGGTCAGTGTTGAAAATTTTGAGTTATTAAAGTAAAAAGAGTTATCTCCCCTTACAAAATTTACAAAAAAGTACCATATCGATGATATTTAGAGCTTTATAAATTTCACATTTGGTGCCTTTTTTTTCTTAAATTAGTTTTTGTATGAAGAAATAAGACCATAGATAGGAAATAAATAACACAAAACCAAATTATCATATTTGTTTTCATTTAAAATGGATTTTTATTGAAGTGGGCTGTTTGAGAAGGACAAAATAAGAGGAAGTGGGTGGGGTAAATTTTACATGGCCGTAGAGCCAACTGTTGTTCACCAAAATGTACACTTTTTCTATTTTTTCATTCATCTTAAATAGCTCTTCAATACAAAATCATCATAGAGTGTTTTCATATACTTTGAAAAATTCCCAAAGTCATGACATGGATACACCCTTAAGACAAGCTGATATCAGACGAGTCTGGAATTGCAATGTTATTAAGCGAGCCTTGACGAGCTTAATATATTTTCTATTCTAGACGAGTTTGAGATCAACTTGTCTTAAACATCGACGAGTGACAGGTTCTTTTTACACAACCAACGATGTTAAGTTATTATTTTTCTTAAAGCAAAAGTTTTTTTTTAAATAACGCCTTTATAAATAGTGACGTTAGAGTGACGTCATCAAATTTATCTTACACATGTTGAAGACAAGGATATATTCGTGATCGTTGTTCGCTATTGAAAACAGGGGTAGTTGTGTGAGAAAACGTTGTCTCCACAGTGGAATTTGTTTTAGATTTAAAGGGATACTTTGGTATTTGAAAAAACCGACATAATCTCATAAAAAATTCTACAAGTTGAATTAAGGTCTATATAAGCAAATTGCTAAAAGAAAAATTGGGGGATTGCTATGCTTTTTTCAGCTCTAGCTGCCTTTGAAAAGTGTGACGTTTGCCGCATTTGCTCATCGTCAGAGCAGAAAACGTCATAAGGGACAAAGGCACTTATATTACAACACAATAACATATTTCTAGTACACTTTTTAATTTTCTAGCATTCGTTCATCACAAGCAAGTGTGAAATAAACTTGGAAAAGCTCTTTCTTGTGCTTTTAATAAGCTTTTGGGCTAAAATGAATGCTGAAAACCGGAAAAATAAGACATTTTTCTTGCCAATGTCTCACAAATACATCAATTATGTAAACAGTTTCCGCACAAAATTCTTCAAACTTTCTAGACATCTAGAATAAAGTATTCCTTATCAAATGGTGTAAAGAAACCTAGGTGTCGCCATGTTCATTTATGAAATATGGTCAAAATTCTAACCCTACCCCCTTAGATTTTATGCAGAAAATATACCTCCCCCAATAGCCAAATTGGGTCTCTGTTGGCCTAAAATTGAGAAATATTCATCCAATATTTGCTTAAATTGGTAAATATATGAGTGTATGTAAATTCAACAGCATTTAATAAAGCTTTAGTTACTTAAAGCATTTACAGTGCTGCTGATAAAAACATAAACATAATTTCTACAAGAACTGCTGCTCGTGACATTTTTTTCAAATCTTGAAACAGTGCCTGTGCGGAAAGGACTATATTTTACCTAATTTACCAATGAGAATTTTTCAAAATTCATTTTTATGGTAATAAATGTATTACAAATCAGAAAATATATAGTAATCAAAGTATTTAAGAAGTTTATTTTTCAACATTTTTAATATATGCGAGTATGTCTTTAATATTGTATTTCGTTTGCAAAACTATTAAATCATATGTATGACTTGTCAAAAAGCAATAACTGCTTTGAAAATAGATCCGACTGGTAAATACTGATTGATGTCAATCATCTTGTACATATACACTTGCATTAGATAGTTCGACTCCTTGCAAATACGCCAATCATTCGAATGCCAATCACAACTTGACTTACTCTTGCAAACAGTTTGGATCCACATCAGCGCCGCGTAACGCGACGTTATACCTGAATCCAAACTCTTTGCAATTTATCTTCAACCTTGCGTCAGTTTTAAATCTTTAACACTTTTTTCGATTTACGTTCGCAGACGATATATTTGAAGCAGACGACAATTCAGTATGATAAGGGTTAATAAGAATAGAACAGGAGATGACAGTTAATCATGCAGATTTCCCCTGCCACCCCCAAGAGACACTGATTATATATTTATCATTTACTAATAACGACATGAACAAGACATGAACAAGGTCAATGCTAGCTTCTTCCAAGGTTAATTTCTCTACTCTCAAGTTATTGGTAATTGTAAATTGTTGTGTGCAATTATTGTTTGGCAAGTTTTGGCAGACCAATTATACTTAAAAAATGACAATGAATCATGGATCTCAAACGGTTCTCATTACCGTCAAAGTAGGTATATATTTTTGCAGTGTTTATTCAACTTCTCACTCGTTTACCGAACTTTTTAAAGCGACTCGCAACCAGATTTAGCATGAAAAATAGTAATTTGTAAATATGTGTCAAACGCTTATATAAACGGTAAAGAATTAGTTTAGGATAAGAAATTCTGTTTAAAAAAATGTGTTTCAATAAAAATTCTTTATTGGGCTCTGGTGGGATTCGAACTGGCGGTCCGGCATGGGCGGACAGAAGGCAAACTAGGGGAAACTGCTTAACCACTGGGCTACGTAACTATTCCTATATCTCGAATCGATTTAACGTATTTCAGAATGTAGCGATGGAAAGTACGTACAACTACATAATTCAGCTCGGGTTTATGTCTGAGCCCGTGATCAATTTCTATAGCAACTTTCGACGCTATGGATAAAACGATGGAAAATATCTAAAACACTAAGGTTTGAAGACTTTTCTAGAGGGTGTTTTTAGACTGGTCATATTTTTCCAATGCCAGATGCACGATAATGCTACCCTTTTGGTTATATTTGAGTACATAGGTATGTTGTTTTATTTTTGCAAATGCATCATCTGGTTGCGAGTCGCTTTAAATTGACATTCAAATTTCCAGGAAATTTAGTGTATTTTAGATTATTTAGGGTTGACGTAAGCCATGCATTGCATTCTGACAAAGAGTGCATACATGTACATTGGTCAGAGGGCTGCCGTGAAAGCCTAGTTTAATTCTGACCAATCAATTGTTTGAGAACGACTTCAGACTAACCTCAAACTGTTTGTTACTCAGCGTAAAATAAAAAAGTCAATTATTTCAAGAACCTGCCAGTTTCTACATTTCATATGATTGTAAGTGCACTTAAATACTTTCAAGTTTTCACTCATTTGCAAACAGTTTTGATCTTCTGATCAGGATCAAACTTGTTTGCCACTTGTTTTGAAGTAACGCCAGTTATACTGCCTCAAATCTAACTCTGAAACGATATTGCAGACAACAATATTAAAGCAGACGACAATATGGCGGTGAAGGCGTAAACACTTCACGACAAAGTTGACCATGAAATGGTTAAATGAGCAAAACAATTAAATCATCTTCACTATAGTACAGTGGAGAATCTGTTATTCTTTCCCGTTTAAACGCAAACGTACGCAAACGCAAAGCACTAAAACGTAGAAAAGAACAACCTTTGGCCAATTCTGATATTTCATGTTTTTCTTGGTGGCAAACAGTTTGGAGCCTGATCAGACGCCGGGTTACCCGGCGTCTGATCTGGCTCCAAACTGTTTGTACTGGCAATACTAGTTTTAGCGTAAACGCGTTTATTGGGAAATAATAACACATTCTCCACTGTTCTAGTATGTGGTTAAACATGAATAGAAAACCTGTAAACATTTTTGCACACCGGGGAAAGGTATACAGGCATGACCATGAACATAAATAAAAATGTGTGAATGGTAATCCCGGATGTGCATGTTTACAGTGGAGAAAACGTTACTTTTCCCAATAGACGCGTTTTCACTGAAAACAGTTATTTCAGTGCAAACAGTTTGGAGCCTGATCAGACGCCGGGTAACCCGGCGTCTGATCAGGCTTTAAACTGGTTGTCACTCATGTTAACATGAATAGTTAGAATTGACGAAAAGTTGTCAGTTTCTAGGTTTTAGTGCAAAGCGTTTGCGTTCCATTTGCGTTTAACTGGGACAGAAACATATTTCCCCTACTGTAACCACAGTATATTAAACTCAACTTCATTTGAATTTGTTTTGTAAAACTCATATGTTTTTATTTCAGTGGGGACTATGCGATTATTTCCCAGCAATGACGTTTATGTTTAAACAACAGTCCGTGTCAACATCTGATCAGGGTCCAAACGCTTTGCCAATTCATAATTAAAAGACGCGTCAGCACTTTCAGGATATTTGTGCCCTTAATGGGACATGCATGTCGACAAACAGCGAAGATTCTGATTATGCGGCGTCTGATCAGAGTCTACATTATTTGTTGATACATGTAGGTATTTCAATATAAAACTGAACGAAAATGAAAATTTAGACCAGGCACCACTTAGTTCAAAGACAGAATAATCCAATATATAAGCATGGAATAATCCACTGGGCGAAAATGGGGTTTAAACATATTCTTTAAAATATGTATACCCACCTTGGAAATAGGTAGAAATGGTATCCACAAGCGAAGCCGGGTCTGTAAATTTTGACAATTATTAAGACATTTGTCATTTGACAAATGCAAGCAGGTAAGACACGGGCAATGCTAAGGGAAAACTTTCAAGAGCCTACATGTTTCACTCAAATACTGATATGTCTGTAATTCATAACATTTGCTTTAACTACAGTGGGGAAAGTTGTATTTATTTAAGAAATGAACTGATTTATTTCGGCGTTCAAGCGAAATGAACGACAGTAAAATTATCGGCAAATACCATGAATCGCGCTAGCGATTCATGGTAAAATTGCCGATAATTTCCTGTCGTTCATTTCGCTTGAACGCCGAAAAAATCAGTTCATTTCTTATATTTACAATATATTTGCTGTAATTTCTAACATTAAATAAACATTTTGTTAGTACGCATGTATGTTTAATCCATATTAAAGGTAGATAACACGAATACTGTGTACCCTATAAGGAACAGCCATGACCGATTTACTGACGCCCTGTACATTCCAAAGTAGAAAAATAAGTACCATTGTTTACATTCTAAGTCAACAATTTGACAGTTTGGCGCGAACAATGCCGATTTTTGACGTGATTGGAAGTGACGTCATTTTAAAGTAGGATATATATAACGTTTTTTTTGTCATAAAGACTGTTTATGTCAATTTTATTGCAATTTATTTCATTAATAAAGAAGAATATTATTATTCCACTAATAGGAAGGCATAGATCGGTTAAGAACACATTTTGGAAAATTCCGCCAAATGTTTGCTTCCCAAGTTCCAAAGATTAATTCGCGAATGAAAACTGCATATGCCCGGTCTCCCCTTCGAAACTTTTCCAAAAGTCCCGCCCTCTCGAAAAGTGGTGTTTATACGAAATGAACACCGTTTTTGTCTATGGAATTGAATGGGGCGATTGTAAATATTCCCGTTTAAACGAAACGAAACTCATAGTACACTTAAATGTTGAAAATGGCGATTTCCTGGCAATGACTCACTTTCATTAGGCTTTTATCGGAAGGGCAAACAGTCACCCTGCGTCTGATCTAATTCATATTTGTTTGCAATTTATTTTAATTGATGGATACATGTACAATCTTTAAGCACAATCGCGTTTGCTTGGAAGGGATATCGTCTTTCCTGAAAAGGGAGTGTTGATTTTGACATAGGGTTTTAAGTCGCTTTAACAGTATGTCAGTCATATCGCGACTCCAGGAGACAAGTTGCCAAATCAACACTCCATTTATATCGATCTAAAAGTATGAGGTACTGAACCCTGACCAGAATACCAGAGTTACACATATTCTGGATTTTAACCTTTTCAACTTTTGGACTGACGTACGAATACATAAATTTATTATGGATTCATCCATCAATCAAATCACTGAAAAATACACCTTTTAGCAGCCTTCTCCTGTATCTTGCCAAATTATGGTAGTTCTCATTCTATTCTGCCAGTTGGCCGAGCTGGCAGGCACTAGAACCACATGGAAGGGAGAAAGAGAGAGAGAGATGGTGAGAAAGGGAGAGATGAAGAGATGGAGAGAGTTAGTGAGGGAGAGAGAGAGAGTGAGAGAGAGAGAGAGAGAGAGAGAAAAGAGAAAGAGAGAGAGAGAGACAATCACAGCGAGAGAGAGAGAGTGAGAAAAAGACATTGAAAGAAAGAAAGAAAGAGAGAGAGGGAGGGTGTTACTCATAACCTAGATAATCACTTCTCTAACTTTTATATTAATTAAACACTTCTTTTTATGTTTAAGAGTCAAGAAGAGCATGACCGCGATATGACAAGTTGACACTTTTTATGTATCAAAACAATTGAACTGCCAAATATGACAACAGTGTGATGTTAATTGAATGAAGATTTGTAATTTATATCAAAATAGTCAATAGTTCTTCGAAAGACAAGTAATGTTTCTTTTTCAACAGTTGTTTACAGCAACAATTAACCCCTTCAATGCCTTGACGTCACCAATTTAAACATTTTTCGTCTTTTTTAAAATCAGTTAACACATTCTCATATTTTTAGATTAGCTTAACTAACAAGTTTTTCGTGGGTTGTTTTTGTTGTTTTGTTTGGTTGAATATTTGCATTGTTTGCACTGTTGCCATATAAAATTGCACAAAGTTATGAGTTCATTATTATTCGCTATGGTTTCTAAAATAAAATAAATTATCTGCACTGCACTGTTCTGCTAGATAAAAATCCATTAGCTACACATTTACAAAAGCAATGAAACACACGAAATTTTAAGTGATCGAGTTTATAATTAACCGTTGCGTTGCTACGTTTTTATCCGTCACGACAGTGTCTTTTGCGTGTTTATATATATCTAAAAAAGACAACAACAACAACAACCACTTTTTGAACTGAAGTTAACTCAATCTGACTTACTCCTACTACAGTGGAGAATCTGTTATTCTTTCCCAATAAACGCGTTTACGCTAAAACTATTATTTGCAGTGCAAACAGTTTGGAGCCAGATCAGACGCCGGGTAACCCGGCGTCTGATCAGGCTCCAAACTGTTTGCCACCAAGATAAACATGAATTATCAGAAGTGTCCAAAAGTTGTACTTTTCTACGTTTTAGTGCTTTGCGTTTGCGTACGTTTGCGTTTAAACGGGAAAGAATAACAGATTCTCCACTGTATAAAGCAGTTTGTAACGAGAAAAGAGGCAAGGTAATTTAGCGAAAGATTTGAATCCAAATTGGTTTCTAATTCTAGAAGAATTCTGTGGAGCAATACAAGGGTTAACCCTTTATCTTCCAATTTTTTCTTGAGATTTTTACTCTTTCACCGTTCCATTATCGTCTGCTTCAATTTTGTTGTCTACAATGTCCATTCAAAGTTTTAAAAAAGACAATATGACTCAAGAAATTTGAAAACGAGTGTCAAAGAGTTTGGGTCCTGATCAGACGACGCGTAACGCGTCGTCTGATCAGGATCCAAATTGTTTGCAAATGCGCTTTTAAGCGCCATTGAGAGTGAAAGGGTTAAGTTCGAACACGCTCTCTTACGTCATATTTAGTATTTACAGGATATAACATTACGTTTCTTTGAAGTTCAACGTGTGGTTGACAACGCAGCTTCCAAGAACCTCATGATCGTTGTTATATAACCACTGCAAGTTGTGATAGTCCCCAACACTTCTCGCATCGCCGACAAGATGAACACAATGCAACTCAACTTATACGTATTATCGGTAAGACTTTCAATCTTTTTATTTACCTTCTGCTTTAACCATTTCACTGCCAAATCTTTCGTGAGATTTTTTACCTCTTCACCGCTTCAAATTTGTAGCCTGCAATGTAGTTTCAAAGTTAAAAAATAAGGCAGTATGACTGACGGAATTTCAAAACGAGTGTCGAACAGTTTGGATCCTGTCCTGATCATGTTATTTGCCAATCAGAAAATAAACTCTCGGGGTAAAGTCTAGGTACAGAAATTAAAAAATATCTTTCAAGCAGACTAAAGTTGTTTGTCACTCATGCAGTTGAGCGCATAATGTACTTGTCAAATGAAACCTTTACGCTTAAACTCTTATGTCCATAGCAAAATGTTTGAAGCCAGATAAGACGACGATTTACCATAACCAAGCGTCAGTTCAGGCTCCCAGCATTTTGACATTCCATTTCTCTAACAACAACAATACCCAATGGGAGACACACATTGTGTGTGTTGTTCGGAGGGAGTCGTTATAGGGAGGGGAAATTAAGATTTTGCGTTCATTTGCAATCAGCTTGAATCCAGACCAGACGCCGCGTAACGCTGTTTGTCACTCGTCATTATATCTATTATATCAAAATATCCGCTTATGTGTAACTTTGAGAAAAACAGCAGACTATCATTTGAAGCTAACGATTTTGCAGCAGTAAAAAGGTTAGAAATGATTGTCCTGTTTAGGGAACTGCGACAATGGTCGTTGTAGAGGGAGTCGATGTCGGGACGGTCGTTGTAGGGAGGGAACACTGTACCATTTAAACTAATCGTTTGCATTAAACAAATGTAATTTTGTACATATTGTTGCACTTCGTTTCTGTTTAGTTTCTTTTAAATGGGAAATTTTAAAATCGTCCCCACTTCAATACATCGAGCTAAAAATCATATGGGCCGTGCCATTGCAAAACCTGCCTTATTGCATTGCAAAATTGTACAAAACCAATATATGGTTTCTCCCCAGGCTCTGTATCTGAGTTTGTCCACACAGCCAAATACCATAGATAATAGTACTAAATACTATGCGTTAGATGCTTGAGGGTAACAGAGTAGATCAAGTCCAGCCGCCGCGTCAAAGAGGCGGCGTCTGGGCTTGATCTAAACCTTTTGCAAAACAATAAGGCAGATTTTGCCATGACTCGGCTCATATCATTTGTACACGTCACTGCATTTATTTAATTGCGTTTACTTTTGTTTTATCGGAAATGATAATGTATTCACTTTTCGTTATTTAATTGATTGGTAATGTTGAGATGTCCTCTAATCAGGGCTCCAGATAAGGGGGGTATTTCAAATATTAAAATCTTTATTTCTGCTTTAAACCCTATGGTGTCACTACTCATTAGAATCGTCTCAAAGAGACGATTCTAATGAGTAGTATCACCATAGGATTTAGTGCTGCATAAGTGAGAAAATGTCAGATTTGTTAAGAATACTCCTCCTTATCTGGAGCCTGCCTCTAATTTTCTGTTTTCTTGCAGATCATTGTACTGATCCAGCTGGTATATTCACAGCCGGGAAATCTCACAGGTAGTGTGCCTATTATACGTATATATAGGATCTGTCATGAGTCGATGTATGAGACAATCTGATCTCAACAGAGTGTAGAATTGAAATGTTATTAAGCGAGCATTTGCGAGCTTAATAACTTTTCTATTCTAGACTCGGTTGAGATCAGCTTCTCTAATGCATCGATGAATGACAGATACTTTTTTCTCACATAACCAACAATTTAATGTATTTGTTACAGCAAATCGGCCTAATTTAATTTCTCAGTGACGTAATAACGCCTTTATAAATAGTAACGTTAGATAGACGTCACCAACCTGATCTCACACATGTTGGAGACAAGGATATTCGCGATCGTAGTTCGCCATTGACAAAGGGGTACCGTTGTCTGTGGTCCACTTTGTGTGTCTTACTCAGCGCATCGTATGTGATTTTTAAATGTACATTGTTAGTTAATAATATTTTTACTTGGACATTAACCCTTTTCATGATACCTTATTGCGCATTTAATAAATTCCCCCAACCACTAAAGAAAAGTTGTATAAGATAATTATGAATGTTTCAAAAACAGAAATATTTCTATTATCCTAGTAGATGCTAGATTAAAACAGCACATCCTATTGCAAACGAACGAACTTTTTGTGATGGACACTCATTTTTTATCGAACACGTATTTTGGGAAACTAACATCTGTGTCAATGTATAAATCGTCAAACTTTGTATTTTCAGGTGCAACTCTCACATTTTCATATCCGTTTAGACGTGGCGGAGTCAACTACCCCGAACACGACCTGTTCGCTGCCGGAGTCCACGTGCATAACGTCAAACACGTGGTGTTCAATGCAAGGGGCAAAAACGACGCTCACATATTACTGAAGAAGGACAGAAATGACTTTCACAACAATGTGGTGGAAATTGTCCTCGGCGGCTGGGGCAACTCACAGTCTGTAATAAGAGATGTCCAACAAGGACGCCCCGCTAAAGCTACCAAACGAACGGTATTGAAAATGTGTTATGAAGTTTAATATCAGGGGCTCGTTTCATTAAACTTCGTACGACAAAAAACTGTCGGAAGTCAAAACATCTAATTTCTTATTTCTCTATCTAATACTGTCTTGTGACAACTCTTTGGAATCATCTTTTCAAGACAATTCCAAAGAGATGTTAAAAGACAGGATTAGATATATAAATAAATAACGATTGATACTTTTATAATCTGACTTACGACAACATTTGTCGTACAAAGTTTTCTGAAATTGGCCCCAGGTTATTACATGTAACATTGAGGACATGCGAACGCGTCAAAATTCGAGTGCTGGAGGAATTAGTACATAATACAATTTTTAAACCACCTAAATAATTTCTTTGCAATATCGTCTTATCGTTTATTCCTTTTTGCAATGGTATCTATAAACATGATTTTAAAGACAATATTACAGATAAACCGGTGGTTAGGCGAAATTGTAAGAATATAGTTTATCGACAAGTATTTTTATCCTGCTCTTTTACAACATGCATTGTGTGTCCCCCACCAGTGCCGCACTAATGTTATGTCTACTGGTATCATATAAAACCTTTACAACTATGCTTGTTCTATGAAAATTTCGTTTAAATATTGCTTGTGATCCTTTACATTTGCTTTGCGTTAAGCCTTTATCTATATATGTTTGTAGTTTTGAAGATCGGTATCTACTTAAGGCGCATCGGCAAAACCTTAAGCCGACTTTAAATCACCCTCTGCTAGGATATAAAACTATTTCATAATATGCTCATTATTAATGACTGTACAAATAAAAACATTTTTCCTCAGTGGAGAAATAAGTTAAAGACGTTTAAATGATTTATTTATCGAGAATGCTGCTTCATAGATTTACAAACTAATATAAATGTGACTGTATAAATTGATATTATTCATTTCAGAGAAACATTCTTTCTCGATCCAAATACAGGACGTTCTGGGCTAGTTGGGTCGGAGCCTGCATCAGGGTCAGTATTACACTCTTATTACCTTCTTCATAATTGATTTTTAGTTTGAAATTTCAATACCTTCTACTACTAGCTAGTATTGTTTTGGTATTGCTTACAGAGGAAACAATGTTTTTCTTACCCGTTTCAACCAAACACAGATCAGTGCAAATACATTTGACAATTTCTTTTAATCTCAGTGTCAAACGGTTTGGCACCACATCAGTTTCGCTTCAAACTGTTCGCAACTGACGTTAGTTGTTGCGGTATAACGTGTAAGTATTGCAACGTGGTTCATGCATTAGGTATGTGTTTTAAGCATTGAACCGTAGCGAAGTGTATACTATTTCTTTACAAATACTGTACATGTAAAGAGAACTTTTGAATTATGCAGACAGTGTAGACCATGATCAAAGGGATCATTAATGAACCCTCTGATCAGTTTCTACACAGTTTGGCATTTTACAAATATATTGTAGAAAAACAACAATAAGAGTCATGAATTGACTATACTCAACTGGAAAATGGAATTGTTCATTAATTGTTCATGGGTGAATGAGTTAAACATGTTCTGATTAATATTTTATAATCTGTGGTAATTTTTTGTTTTCAGTTTGAGGACGGATTGTTGCTTAAAGCAGGATGTGAGAAAAGCAGAATGCCACTGATAGATGATCTTTCTGCATACTTTTCAGCCTGCTTTAAGATACCATCTGTTAGGATATAGCATATTTTTCGTTCTGTTCACTGTCATGTACATGTTTTCATTAGTGTAAATCAGTGTATGAATAAATGAAAGGCGAAAAAGTAGTACATATGGTACAATTGATAAATATATCAAACAGATTGGGCCTTGATGAGAACCAGAGCGTCTCATCTGGTACCAAATTGTTTGACAGCTTAATTATATGTTCTGAAGGAAAATGAAAAGACACAAATAACGAGAATTGCTGCAGACGACACGGTTTGTAGACTACACGTGTTTCTTTCGATCAGCTTACTTGTATTTGTTATACAGTGCTTCCTCCCTACGACGGCCCTCCAAACAACGACTCCCTCCTTTCAACGACCTTTTTCGCGGTTCCCTAAACAGGACAGTTATATATAACGCTTAAACTGCTACAATATTGTCTTAATAAAATTGTAGTCTGGTGTTTTTCTCACAGTAACGTCATTTACGTTTTGACAGAAAAAACTTAATGACGGGTGACAAACAGCTTGAATCCAGATCAGACGCCGCGTGACGCGGCGTCTGGTATGGATTCAAGCTGTTTGCAAATGTATGCCAATTTCCCTTCCTATAAGGACTCCCTCCGAAACAATATTTGTCTTCCATTGGATGTCGTTGTAGAGAGGGAGCGCTGTACATCTATTTCGTCGACCACTACACAATTTTCATCCGAAGGCAAGAGAAGCAGCTTACATGTACTTGCATTTGTTACATTTTTATTTGGTCGACTAGGTTGGCAGAGGTCACCGTGTAGGGGAGGGTGAAATTATGGCATGGTGTGGAAATAAGCAGCATCCTATCAATTACATCTCCGCCAGTTTTGGATACAATAGTGGAGGACATTTCCAGTTTCTTAAAACAGGTAAATGCTTATTTCATTACTCATTTTAACCCTTTCACTGCTAAGTGTTTCGTGAGATTTTTACCTATTCACCGTTTCTTTGTCGACTGCTTTAATATAGTTATATGCAATAACGTTTAAAAGTTAACTTTAAGACAATATGACTGACATCATTTCAATACGAGTGTCAAACAGTTTGGAACGCCGCGTCTGATCAGGATCCAAACTGTTTGCAAACGCGTTTTTAAGCGTCAGTGAAAATGAAGGGGGTCCCTAAAAAGTGCTAAAACAAGTATATCTCTTGCAAATCATTAGAGACCAGATCAGATGTCGGGTTACCCGACTTCTAATAAGGTCCAAACTATTGACAATTCAGATGAAATAATTGGTTAATATTTCCTAAAAAAAAATCTACGTTGTAATGCATTGCGTGTCCGTTTCGCTTCGTTTAAACGGGAAATGATAACGTCTTCTCTCCTGTATAAGTCAGCTCTTGTGATGTTTTAAACTGTGCAGGTCAAGTACACACACTAACTGCTAATCTGATTAAAGGTCTTCAAGATACATGTATATCAGTATTTAAAAAACTAAAGGACCCCAGCCAAGAAAAACACAAAAAAACACACTCAAATAAACACACACACCCGCAAACACACACAACAAACAACAACAACAAACCAACAAAAAAACAGCATCAACATATAATCAACTTATTTAACTTAAACCTGTTGGAATTGACTTCTTATCAGTAGGTTCAAGTCAATGAAGCTTCTTTTCATGATCAAATTATTCGGGATATGTGTACCCCTTCACCGCTTTATTGTCGTTTGCCGTTTCTAGTTTGAAAGGCAGGTAGCCACTTAAAGCAGGTTTAAAAGTTTACTTTCAGCCTGCTTTAAGCTGTAAGTGTATTTTAGGATACAGAAACCATTTCTTGTTATGTATTCGTGCCTGTATACATTGGAGCTATTTTCTTCATTAAAGGAACAAATTAAAGGCGTAAAAGTGCGTATTTATGGGGTTATGTGTTAAGCAGATTGTGTGATTACAATAAAGGATGACTCTATGGTAGTGAAAAGGTTAAATTATGTGTTAGAATCGAAATAATAAATTCATACCAGTGTTTTATCTAACAATCGAACACGGGTAGTCGTTGAGATGCTTGTAATTACACCACTCGGCCTAAAGGCCTCGTAATTAATCTACTACGCATCTCAACTCCTACCAGTTTGCACGATATAACAATGGTATGAATTTATTATTTATTAACCCTTTGCCTGCAGGTCGCGACTTTATTGATTTTTGCAACAGTTTAGATCCAGATCAGACACCGCGTAACGCGGTGTCTGATCTGGATCAAAACTGTTTGACACTTTTCTTTAGGTTTCTTTACTTAAAAAATGTATAAATCTAAATTTAACGAACTTTGCAGACGACAATTTCGAAGCAGACGACATCACCGCAGGATAAGGGTTAAATCGGGTTGGTGTTATCGTACTGCCTTGTTTTTTCAGCCACTGAGTTGTCTTACTACTCCGTGTTTAGCCCAGGCAGTGTAGATTACCCCAAACATGACTTGTTCGCCGATGGTATTGACATTAGATCGTCAAAAAGTATCGTTTTTACTGCACAAGGAAGGAACGACGCACATGTGCTTTTAAAACAACACCAACATAACTATCAAGCAAGCGTGATTGAGGTTGTATTTGGTGGGTGGGGTAACACTCAGTCTGTCATACGTGATCGTCAGCAAGGGCCTAACAAAGCCTTTTTCTTGGTAAAAATCTACTTTATTCAGGTGTTCATAAATGTCCTCTGCCATCCCTCTCTGGTTGTATTTCTGTTTGTCTTTTGTTGTGTATAGACCGATTTTTTCACCTGGCAGGGCGGGGTAAACCTTTGGCAAAGATAAACTAATATGCATTTTATATAAGGGTCGATAGGTAATTAGTGTCTATTGGTCTATTTTAACAAAAGATTAAAAGTCGCTCGGGTGCCCCTCGCTTGACTTTTAATTTTTTGTTAAAATCGACTAATAGACACTAACCTATACATAGTTCCGTATTAAATATTTATTTCCCGATACTTTCAACATGAATAAACACATTGGCGTGCAGCAATATCCACGTGAAAAAGGTGTCTACAGTGCTCCTTCTCTACAACAACACCCAATTGAAGACAAAGATTGCGTGTTTTGTTCGGATGGAGCTGTTATAGGGAGATAAAATTGAGACTTGGTTTACATTTGCAAACAGCTTGAATCCAGATCAGACGACGCGTAACGCGGCGTCTGATCTGAATCCAAGCTGTTTGTCATTCTTCATTAATATATTCGTTCAGTCAAAATGCCACTTTAATATATGTAATGTTAAGAAAAACCGACAGACGACAACGGTAAATTTCGATGATAAAAGAGTGTGCTGCCGCCCCGAGAGTTGATATGCAAAGGTCCGCATCGAAACTTCGCTCTGCCATGTCAATAAAATCGGTTCTTATCTCTGTCTGACTGTGAGTAGCTGTCTGTAGTTTTACCCTTGTATGGTTTAAACGGGAAGATTGACATATCCACCCCTAACCCTCTGTACATTTCCTTTTTTCTCGTCCCTTTTAATTACAGTTCTCCAAAAAGACCAAAAACTGAATGGGGTATTCGTCAAAAAATAAAAATAAAAATATTCAAATGACAGCAATTTGTGGCATTTTCGTGCGTATGACATTAAAACATATGGTTGTTCTAAAGCCATCCTCAAGAAAAATCACCGAATCGTAGTTATTTAGGTATTAATATCGCTTTTATTAGTTGGTAATTGTTTTAAAGTTAGCTAATTACAATTAAAATAAGAATGGGAACTGGTCATTTCGTACCCAAACCATTTCGTACCCAAATCATTTCGTACCCACATCGTGTTAATTCGTACCCAAAATGATAAGAATGTCCCCTTGATCGCAAGGTCAATAACAAGCATACACATTTTATTATAGTAAATTGTTTTGCCTTCTCCACGCAGGTTTGGGTCCCGATCGAGCACATTATTTCTTTGATACTTTACATTAATCTTTGTCCTGAAATAATATGTCCGGCCAAACTTGATTTTAGTTCTTCGTACACTTTCTCTATCATATGACATCCGCTTCTATTCGAGGATTTTATAAATTTGTTGTTCAAAAAATATTCAGCGTGTCAAAGCATTTTGGATCCTAATGAAACCCTGGTTTAAACCTCGTTTTATTTGGATCCAAACATTCTGCAAAAGTTATCACAACCTTAATGGTAGCGTGCAGTTTTCAGTTCAACATTCGTGAAGGGTGATTCATGTTAGGATTAAAGAGCTCTGTCTCAATGTTACTATGATGTCACTTTCAGGAGAAAAATCTACTTTCCGCTGCGGAGAGGAGGTACTTTTGGATCAGCTGGGAAAATAACTGTATAAAGGTAAGTAAATTTACTGTTATTCAAGAACAGGGCTGCCATTTTCCGAATTCTTCCTAAATCTTCGGATTTTTTCTAATGCATAGTAGCTTAAAGCAGGCTGAAAGTAAAGCAGAATGCGCCATAAGGCGCATTCTGCTTTACTTCCAGTCTGCTTTAAGTAGTCACGTGTCAACAAAACTAGAAACAGGCGATGGGGTAAAGGTACGATTCGTAAAATCGCACTTGAAAAATGTAAGTTGGAAATCTTAGGACTTTTCATGACAACTTATGGCAGCCCTGCAAGAATGATAAATATACAGTCGAACTTCGATAATCGAACTCAATTAAGTCGCCCTTACCCGTATCTCAAAATTGAAACGTGGCTAAGCCAATATTTAAACTTTGAAAGGGGGGTAAGTTTCACTTAACCATAACCCAATAGCCTGTTTCTAGTTTTAAACAGAAATGATAACTTAAAGCAGATTGAAAGTAAAGTAGAATGTGCCTTAAGGCACATTCTGCTTTACTTTTAGTCTGTTTTAAGCCGTTATCTGTTAGGATATAGAAACTATTTCTTATGATACATATTCATGAATGTATAAAAGGGGAATATTTTCTTCAGTGAATGAATCAATTATAGGCGTAAAAAGGCGTATCTATGGGATAATGGGTTAATTAAGTGAGCTTTAGTTAGCAAATTCAAGTTAACAAAATACAGACATGTTTGGCGTGTTTTAGTCCGAGAATTCGAGGTTCAAATATGATTATGTAAAGTTGGGTAAAGTCAACAAGCTCAACTGAAATAGTGAATCAGACGTCTTGCTTTTTTCTTACTTTTACAGGGCCATTACACAATATGCAATCTTTACAATTTTGGAAGATATCATTTGATATCATCTTAGTGTTTCACATTGGAGTGTTTCATTGGCCTTTAGCAATCAATCTAATTACGCGTGCAAAATTAGCGTTTTAACCGAAACTATCAAAAGAGTATAAAATAGTTTGGATCCGGATAACACATTTAGTGACTTTGTGTCTTAGCAGTATCTAAATCTGCTTACAACCTTATCACGTCATAGCGAACAGCGGAAAATGATATTATGTTGTATTTTCACACTTTATTATACAACGATGAAGACACCCTTTTTCCTACTTAATGTACTTTCAAGAAAAAAGGAATACCGTCGTCTCAATTGTACAATAAGTAATCATTACGTTGTTTTTGGGCATACATTAAAAAGTCAATACCTCACATTTAAGAAATCAGTTCATTTCTTACATTTACATTATACATGTATTTGTTGTAATTGCTAATATTAAATGAACATTTTATTAGTATGCGTGTATGTTTAATTCATATTAGAAGTTGTTAACACAAATAGCTATGAAAGGAATAGCCATAACGGCGTTACTGAATCAAAGCAACAAATGAGTCGCGGAGACCAGAACTATAAGCCTCGCCTCCTCCACAAGTCCCGTCCTTAGAGAAATTGCGTTTATATAAAATAAACGTCATTTTGATCAATGTAATTTAATGGGGGGAATGTTATTATTACGTGTTTGAAGAACATCTACCAGAATAATATCCTCTCTTTGTCGTCAACAGGTCGGCAAAGGTTACAGTGTTGGCAAACAAACAAAAATGTCTTGGTGTGGAAAGACACATGACGTCAACTTTGTCTCCGCTAGTTACGGATTTGGAAGTGACGGCTACTTTCAGTTTACAAAGACAGGTAACGTCATATTCAGTTTAAATTGTATAGAAGTTTTACTAACTTATTCACCCCTGAAACTTTTAATAGACAATTCCAATTTCAAAATACGTCTAGTCCATGTTTGACTATTTAGGGTTGATTTTAACAATATTTCAAAATGACAAACAGTGTTGACCCTGATCAGAGGGATCTTTAAAGAGCCGTCTGATCAGGGTCTACATTGTTACATGGGACAAGTGTAATCTTCACAGGTACAATGTTTGTTGCAACAACTTATTCAGTTATGTATCTTAAGAATGTTTTCTTGGTCGTACGAAGTTTTATGAAACGGACGCCTGATCAGACATTAAGCTACTAGACTTCCAGTCTGAATCTGAACTGTCTGCAAGGGGAACATTTATTTAAATCTCATATATATATTTATTTATATATAAATTGACTAAAACAATATCGTAATAATGCTCAAACAGATTGGATCCTGATCTGACGCCAAATTATATATTGTAAATAACAGTTGCAAATAGTCATTTGTTAAGAGGAACTCAGTGATAAGCATTCATGCACATTACAATTGCGCTGTTAATTTTAGATAAACTCCATCCATGGTGTTAAATTATAACAGATTGAAATCAATAATTAAACTTCCACATGCTTTTGCAGTCACCTGCAATAACACCGAACATGTATGTGTATGCTGAGTGAACGTAATACAGGGTTAAACGTATCTTACTAAGATGTGGTGAGCTGATCACAACCGAGTCCAGAATTGAATTGTTATTAAGCGAGCCTTGGCGAGATTAATAACTTTTCTATTCTAGACGAGGTTGAGATCAGCTTGTCTCACACATCGACGAGTGACAGATTCATTTTTCTCATATAACCAACGATTTAAGCTATAAATTTAAAAGAAAAAGCAATATGCCTTTTTTGGAATCCAAGTGACGTTAGCACGCCTTCATAAACAATGCCGTTATACAGTTACGTTATCAAATTGATCTCACACATGCTGGAGACAAGGATATTCGCGATCGCTGTTCGCGTTTGGAAACCGAGGTAGTAATATGAGAAAGTTATTCTGTGTTCACCTGGATGTATCCCAATAGGCGTTACTTTGAAATTTGCTGATGAATACTTTGCAATATCAATAGGTACAGTGGAGAATCTGTTATTCTTTCCCAATAAACGCGTTTACGCTAAAACTATTATTTGCAGTGCAAACAGTTTGGAGCCAGATCAGACGCCGGGTAACCCGGCGTCTGATCAGGCTCCAAACTGTTTGCCACCAAGATAAACAAGAATTATCAGAATTGTCCAAAAGTTGTTCTTTTCTACGTTTTAGTGTTTTGCGTTTGCGTACGTTTGCGTTTAAACGGGAAAGAATAACAGATTCTCCACTGTAATATGAGAAAGTTATTCTGTGTTCACCTGGATGTATCCCAATAGGCGTTACTTTGAAATTTGCTGATGAGTACTTTGCAATATCAATAGGTATGCTAATATTTCTCAATTTGAAAAAAAAAGTCTTATAACTGTTACTTTCCTAATTTCAGCCGGTGCTCCCTGAGATGTGAAAGCCGCAAATGAAACAGGACAACGCATGGAGATAGCTGAAAACGTGTTTTTCAACTCTCAGGAAAGACGATATTACAGTATTACAGTCAACATCAACAGAGCCAAATATTAACACGAGTTAACTAATCTTTCAAAAGTTCTTATTTTACATATCTTATAAACCTATAGGGATACTTTTTCTGACTACTCACAACATAAGTTGCATGAAGACAAACACGATTTAGTTTAATACAACCTCAAATATTGGACTATATGTGAAGTCTACCATTAGAGTGAAGCTGCATAATACTTTTTTGTTTTGTCTGTGTTATATGTAAACTGAAATAAAAGACTATGAATATATGAAGAAAGCTGAGTCAAGTTTTCTTTCTCCCAGTGTAGAAGAGCATCAGCTAAATAGAGTCGACAACACAAGTTTGTCTTTAATTGTGCCTTTTTAAAACCTGACAATGGCGCTTAGTGGACGTATATGGTTATAGTTATCATATCTGGTAGAAAAATAGATCATTTACAGCAAATAGTTTGGTTCCCGGTCACTTTGTTTCTGATACTGAATTTTATTGTGGTAAAGCTACATGTACCAGAGCTTACATAATTCGCCGTTGCAATAAGTATACAAGTATTGTAAATTCGCCACTAGTTCTTGAAAATGTTAACAGTTTAGCAATTTCTGCGTGAGGACATTTAATGAGTTTACCTTCCTTATAAATGTAGCATTCAGTTCTTTCATCCAACATTAAGTGCCATTTTCATTGGTGACATCTCAGAAAAATAACAGAAATAACAAATGATATGTCACAATCGGTAATTATGTCCTTCCTGTTGCGTACAGTATTGATCACATTGTTTTAATGATACAGAGTGGAAAACATTATTCTTTCCCAATAAACGCGTTTACGCTAAAACTATTATTTCCATTTCAAAAAGTTTGGAGCCAGATCAGACGCCGGGTAATCCGGCGTCTGATCAGGATCCAAACTGTTTGCCACTCAGATAAAAATGAAAATTCAGAATTGTCAAAAAGTTGTACTTTTCTTCATTTTAGTGTTTTGCGTTTCGTTTGCGTTTAAACGGGAAAGAAAAACGTTTCCTCCACTGTACATATAGCAGTACAAAACAAAGATCGGATTATCAGGAAATCAGTCGTTGCTCGGGACTGTCGGGTTCTATTATATGTGAAAAATTTACTGATAAACATAGACTTGTCTATTCGATTGTGTATATATTGTTGATATGACTATTGAATGTTTTTCTACGACCTATGCATATAAATATATACATATAAAAGTGGAAACAGGACGAATTAACTACTTGTTGTTTAGGTCTAGAATTAAAAAAAAACATTAGTGTGGTTTGAAAAGAGTAAGATATCGTAGCTTAAATGCTACGGTGAATACTACAAAGGTTATCAGAGTTAGAGTTCCACTTTGTCTATTCGGGATTTCAGACAATGCGACTCTTCGATCTGATAGATCATTAACATGCTATCATTTTGCACTACAAGTTAATAATTCTTTCATTGTCCAAGCTAATTATTGTCTGCATTGACCTTTTTTAAGACAAACGGTAACTGATAAATGTGCCAATAATCAAATTACAATGACCTTTACACAATTATACAGTTTTATTTAAAGCAATGTGTCTGTATTCAATCTGGTTTTATGTATCTATCATAATAGTGAAAATGAGACATACATTACGAGTACACCCTGGAACGCTTCAAAAACCAAAATAATACCCGTATGATAATTTCACAATCAGGTAAACTCCAGCTATATTTCGCAAACTCTATTACACAGTTCAGCATTTGATTTTCCATCATTTTCAAAGCTAAATTCAGACAAAAGAGAAACCGAATGCTTGTAAGAATGACCGTTTTTAGAAATTCACAAGTATCTTTGGTTTCGCTCAATAATGATCAATACTTTCTATTTAACTGTTCCTCAAAGAGCTTTACATTTATTGTCAATGCCGACAGTGTACCTCATGGCGCTATTTATCTGTATTTTATGGCCCAAGTCGTACTTTGTAATGGTTATTAATCAAGTTAGGACTGTCTGTGATGTGCAATTTATCGTCCAAGTTGCCAACAATAGGTCAACAAATGGTTTCGAAGTACATATACATAATGTTCTTGAAAAAGATCATCGTGCCTGTAAATCCAAAGTAAATGCATTCCATTGCATATTTGGATAGAACATATGACGGTAATTCTGTGAAAAGTTTATCGTCGGTAGATTTGGCTTTTTTAAGAAAGGATATGTTAAACCTCAGAACGATTTCCTTCTTTCGTCTTTCCAATGTGTAACCAGTATATAGAATATGTCTTGTTTATGAACCAGTAAACTGCAAAAGGGAAAATGCAAAACTTGTTTCTTGGTAGTCAGTGCTATGTCAACATGTAACCTTTTATCCCATATTCTATTTCTAGTTTTGAAAACATGTGACAACTTAAAGCAGGTTTAAAATAAAGCAGAATGCGCCTTAAGGCGCATTCTGCTTTACTGTCATCCTGCTCTAAGCTACAACTTTCAAGATATAGAAACTTTTCTTAATTTTCATAATCATGACTTTATAAATTTGAACTCTATTATTCAGTGGAGGAATAAATAAAAGGCGTAAAAATGCGTATTTATGGGGTAATTGGTTAATCTATTGACACCCGAAACTTAGAATGGACAATTTCAGTCGTAATAACATGGACGCCTAATCCATTGTTTTACTTTTAAAGATTGCTTAAGGTTACCTTAAATCGATGGTATATGACACTTTGTCGCTGTGACGTAGAACTCAATCATCCGTCTTAAGGTTGACTTGAACAAAATAACCCCAAAAGACCAACAGTGCAGACCCTGTTCAGAGGACTATTGTAGGATATGGATCTACAATGTTTGCAAAAGGACAGATGTACTCGTTACATATGCTAAGAGCACGGTCCGATTGGGTTAAACCACAAGTACATTTGACTTACTCAAACTCAAAATCATAAAACCACGAACATTAGAACCGCATTCGCTATGATCATTTAGGCAATGCCAACTATGAATCAATTTTACTTATTTTCAATTAGCATTCAATAACAATTGTTTCAACTGTTTCACATACAGCAATTTCCTAACAGATAAATTCTATGCTGAGTTGGTATTCGAGATTCCATAAGACAATCCTCTTTTTGTCATTACCAAAGATAAAACGAATACGTCATAAATAAGATTGCGTGCATTGCCTTCATTTACCACGATTCTATACAGTGGAGAATGTGTTATTCTTTCCCACTAAACGCGTTTACGCTAAAACGTTTATTTCTCCTGCAAACAGTTTGGAGCCAGATCAGACGCCGGGTTACCCGGCGTCTGATCAGGCTCCAAACTGTTTGCCACTCAGATAAAAATGAATTGTAAGAAATATCTAAAAATTGACATTTTCTACGTTAAAGTGTTTTGCGTTTGCGTTTCGTTTGCCTTTAAACGGGAAAGAATAACGTTTTCTCCACTTTATGCATCGTAAACAAAGCGAAACTGTCGGTCTAATACCGAAAATATTTACATTAAGCTTGTGGATGACGTATTTTGCACGCATCATGTAAATAAATCTTATACAGAGAAGATGTAATATTTTCACAATTAACACATTTTTGCTAAAACTATTGTTTACTAAACAAATTTCACCTAGACCAGTCGGCTTCTAATCAGGCACCAAAACGTTTGCTATTTAGTTTAAAATATATAGTCTGAATTTTCCAAAGGCTGCTATGTTCTATATTTTGTTACATGTACATTGCTTAATCATTTAATGATCAAACTCGGGAGAATTTTACCCCTTCACCGTTTCACTGACGTCTGCTTCAATTTTGTTGTCTGCAATGTCGTTTTAAAGATAAAAATTAAGACAGTATCACTAAAGAAGTTTTAAAACGAGTGTCAAACAGTTTGGATCCTGATAAAACTTCGCGTCACGCGGCGTCTGATCAGAGCCAAATTTGTTTGCAAACGCGTTTTCAAGAATCATCTCAGAGTGAAGGGGTTAAGCTAAAGGGAAATGGTGTCTTTTCACATGAATCTAGTGCTTGTGCATATGATTACGAAACCTTTGAACTAACACATAAATAGTTTCTGCTTTTTGTTTTATTTCACCATTATTTCTGCTATAACTTGGACGTTATGAAATTATATAGTAACTCTATGAGGAATCATGGTTTATTTGCGACAGAAATTAATAAACACCTTAATAGTAGAATGCATAGTTAGTTTGTTATTAGCATCATGTGCTAGATTTAACGAACAGTTGTGGTACAGTGGAGAATCTGTCATTCTTTCCCAATAAACGCGTTTACGCTAAAACTATTATTTGCAGTGCAAACAGTTTGGAGCCAGCTCAGACGCCGGGTAACCCGGCGTCTGATCAGGCTCCAAACTGTTTGCCACCAAGATAAACAAGAATTATCAGAATTGTCCAAAAGTTGTTCTTTTCTACGTTTTAGTGCTTTGCATTTGCGTACGTTTGCGTTTAAACGGGAAATAATAACAGATTCTCCACTGAACCTGGTAAGGCGATACGTTACTTGGGTACAAACTGTTTTAACATCATATTCATATTTCCTCAGGTGCCACAACCTAGTATACATGTATTCTAATTTTGAGAAAAAAAAGGAATTTAAGTAGAAGAATCAGTTGCAGTGAATGGGCTGACCCATTCATGGCTAAGTGATACATAAACATATTTATTTCAAAAAATGTAAAGTACATATACCAGATACAATCTATTTATTTAACGAAAGCTAAAGTGATACATACATGTACAACATAATAGCAAAACTATTGGGTCCGTGATCAGAACTATTTGCTAATGATTTCGATAGGTTTTCGCACAAACGCGAAAACAAAATCAAAATTTGAATAACAATATAGAAATACTACTGCAGACAACAATTTATAGTTGCTGATAATGAAGGAGAATATGAATTACACCCTTGGAAGAAGTGGATGTTATTTGTTTATCGTAATTGAATATACAACGGTTCAGAGTCTCTTGGGAGTATCTGGGGTAACCTGCTTGATATACTGTCATCTACTTGTCTATTCTTAGTAGAGTGTTTGTTAGTAGTTACCTTATCTAAAAATGTTACATACTTGATTAATTACATTGCACACGTTTTTTTTTCTATGCAAGACAGTGAAATAAAATGACTTAGATATAAGAATATATATGACTCTTATTATAATATGCATTTAAATATATAATACTACATATCAATTATGCACGAGATTAATCTCAATTCAAAACAGTGTTGCTTGTTCTACACATTACGCCATAGCCTGCTTTAGTGTTGAAGATAGACGAACACTAAAAGTAGGTTGACAAACAGCTTATGCGGACTATAAACCTAAGCGGCAACAACACAACAGCAAGTTGGTTGATAGAAAAGCAGAATGCATATTGATACTAGATAGAGAATATATTTCTTATGGAAATATTCATGGCCGAATAAAGTGGAACTATTGACTTAAGGTTAGGAATACATTAAATACTTGAAAAATCCTGTTTATTCAGTTATAGCGCAGATTGTTTTGTTTGAATACAAATGCAACATATAGTTAATCTGCTACAGTCGAAATAAAAAAGGGGATATAAGAGAAAAACAGGTATCAGTCGAGAAAAACAGTCGATACAGCGGATAAGATGTTACTATTGCCGATTCAAAGGAAGAAAAACCATAACGTTTGCAATACAATGTATAAAATAATAGTATTTTGGAATGAATAGGCTAGTATTTTTTTTATCTTAGTGGCAAGCAGATTAGAATTGAAATAATAGTTTTTGCCACAAATGCATTTATTGGTAAAGAATACCATCTCAACAGTACAAGTTCTACATATCAGTCAAGTTTAGTTGTTATGTGAATTTATTCGAGAGGAATATATCTACAAGCGACAAATAATTTGTACAAAATCTGTTCTATTCTGAAAAGTAACTCGGTTCCTTTTTTGGAACATACTGCGTGATTTATGTACATTTACCTCTCTATATATAACTTAGTAGATCTATTCTATACAGATAATGCAACAATGCATTTGAGACCTCGTGATATTTATTAATCTACTTCGCGTAAACTTTTCAGGCTGAAAATTAGTAGATATAGATCGGTCTACTTAACAGATTTGACCTTGCATTATATTTTTTTGTAAATATATATGTTTTTATATATGACGAGAAACTGTATAGTTAGAGTCAAATAAACGCTCTTGTTCTTCTTCTGTGTTCAAAAGTGGTGGTAAATTGTTTACGAAAATTACCAACCGATTATCGGTTCTATCGGTGTTTATTAAGACATGGTTCATAATCAAGTAACTCGAGGAGATGTATTTACGTACCTAAAAGTACTTGACATGTTTTGCAATGCATTTTCTCTTGAGCGACCTATTATGAGACGTTACTCACATGCGTTATTTTAGCCATAACAAAAAGAATGTGTACTTCAAAACTATTCGTTGTTCGTATTGTTGCCAATGTGGCCGATTAAATGTACACCACAGACATCTATAATTTGATTAGTAGTCATCACACAGTACGACTAGTACCATAACATATGGATAAAATGCACCCAGCCTAGATACACCATCGGACTTCCAATAAATGTAAAGCTCTTTGAAAAGCAATCAGAAAGATTGAGACATAAAGTGAAAGAAAACTAAATATTTTTTATAAAGAGCTCTCTAAAACGTGTTTTGTTGATTCATCATTGTACTTTTGCGTGTGGAGTTTCATTAAATACATTCAAATGCAGCGACGAGTTTACTTGTCATTAACAAACAGTGTACATTAAAGCGTATACATGTCCTATGCAGCTCCTGATACAGTTGAGAATCTGTTATTCTTTCCCGTTTAAACGCAAACGTACGCAAACGCAAAGCACTAAACGTAGAAAAGAACAACTTTTGGACAATTCTGATAATTCTTGTTTATCTTGGTGGCAAACAGTTTGGAGCCTGATCAGACGCCGGGTTACCCGGCGTCTGATCTGGCTCCAAACTGTTTGCACTGCAAATAATAGTTTTAGCGTAAACGCGTTTATTGGGAAAGAATAACAGATTCTCCACTGTAAGAGGGTCCCTGCATTAACCCTATACACAGGGTCTACAATGTTTGTTATTTTGCAATATAATGACAATAATGATTTCAAATCCGAACGATTTTGGTAAAGTTGTTGAAGGAAGAAGTCGTATTGGGTGACTGCTCAATAAGAGCTTCTTTAAGAGATTTCTGCATAGGTTTTGTCCTGCATTAAGCTGTCATTTGTAATAAGAGGTTTCCGTGCTTCTGCACTTTGCGGTAACCTTATATACATTGGCTTTATGAATAAAACAAGATATCTCTGTCTTATACAGTGGAGAATCTGTTATTCTTTCCCGTTTAAACGCAAACGTACGCAAACGCAAAGCACTAAAACGTAGAAAAGAACAACTTTTGGACAATTCTGATAATTCTTGTTTATCTTGGTGGCAAACAGTTTGGAGCCTGATCAGACGCCGGGTTACCCGGCGTCTGATCTGGCTCCAAACTGTTTGCACTGCAAATAATAGTTTTAGCGTAAACGCGTTTATTGGGAAAGAATAACAGATTCTCCACTGTAGTTTCTATAAATCAAATACAGTGGAGAAGAGGTCATTGTTTCCCAATAAACGCGTTTGAGCTAAATCTATCATTTCAATTGCAAACAGTTTGGAGCCAGGTCTGACGCCGGGTAACCCGGCGAGTATTCAGGCTCCAATTGTTGGCCATTCAGATTGAAAAGAACATTCCTAACTGTCAAACAATCGACATTTACTCCGTTTTATTGCAATGCGTTTGTGTTTAAAACGGGAAAGAATAACGTCTTCTCAACTGTACATCAAATACGTGATATCATTTTAGCTGAAGCTCTATAAGCAAATTGTTTTGTTTGGCCGTCTAACATACGGATCTAGGTTAATAGGTAAATTTATCATCTAACAGAACCCGACAGTTCTGAGCAAAGACCGATGTGTCGATAATACGAAATTTGTTATGGTAACATGAAAACAATGTGATCAATAATATCCGCTCTCGGAGAGGCGTATTTTGACATGTCATCTATTGTTTCTGTTTCCTATAATATGTCCAATACAATGTAAATAGGACAGTATACGGGTTGATTCACCAGCAAGACGGATTTAATAAACAACCACGTATCTAAAATATTTTAATTTCAAGCCTAATTCGATTGAGTAGAACTCGATCTTATTTCAAAGTAATTTAAAACGTGTCTTATGCACTTGATTAAACTTTTCTTATTTCTAAAAAATAATCAGACTAATACCGATAGTGTTTTATTTCGGAACTTATATTTGAAAATATTTCCCTGTCGGTATGAAAATAGTAAAGGTGGTTACTGTTTGTGTTTACATGCATGTATTTTGCTTTAAAGCCCCATTTGTAATCAGGCTATTTTAAGAAATCTGAAATGTAACAAGGGTTAGTAATATTGTTTAAACTTTATTTTTATTCTCAATGATCTTAGAAATGATGAAAAATAGACATAAACCACTGAAATGGATGATCTATAATATCACAAATTAAAAGTAAAATGTTGATATAAATTGTACACCGATGCGACTGTCACGTGGCAAGACAGGATGCTCTGAATGTCAGATACATGTACCCCTATTGACTGATTGTAGTGAAAATGATATAAACTTGTATCCTTTGAAAAAATGCATTATTCATAACTCGGACTAGATCTTTACAAGTACTTTGTAAAAAGTTATTTCGACTCAACTGGGACTCGATCCCTGGGACCCGTTTTATGAAACGTCGACTGACAAAACCGGTTGTAGGTCAAAACTTTAAAATACATCTCATTTCTGAATTCTCCATCTAATCCTGTCTTGTGATATTTCTTTCGAATAGTCTTGAAAAGACTGTTGTAAAGAGATGTCAGAATAAAGAATTAGATGGAGAAATAAATAATAATTGATAATTTAAGAATCTGACTTACGATCATTTTTTAAATTCACGACTGAAAACACACGAATTTGATATCCTTTTTATCACATAATCACCAAATGACACGATAATCCGAACGGTCTTACTTTAACTTTTGCCCTCGGCTCTTAGGAAAAGGATTCGTCTTAGGTGTTAACACATATCAAACTAAAATAAAGAAAATCAACACCAGTGTGTTGTGAAAAGACATCTCTGATACCGTATTTAAATTCTAAATTGATTTTTAATTTAAAACTGTTCGTAAAAATGATCATTTGACATTTAGAATCTAGTTTCGTTTTTAAAATAACGTCGTTATAGCAGAATTACGTCATTATCATTGTAACGTCTAAATTTGAAAAACTGTCTGAGTCACTGTTTATACATGTACTCGAGCTCTACATAGCCTTATTTGCAGCCTGAGTTTGCGGGACTGCTCGGGATAATGTTTTTAGGACAATTGGAAATGTTTCAATAACTAATTGGTGATCTAAGTTTGTCTAGATTCTCTTATGGGGCCTTCACATACACGGACTTTCTATGATTTTCTTACGGATGGCACACATTGGCACACATCCGTAAAAGTTTACGGTTTCTTACGATATATGCCACTTTTAAGAGTGAATTAAGATGTGTTACGAGTTGTTACGGGCTATTTACGGTACCTTACGAGTTATTACGATATGTTTACGACAAAACTCCGCGTTCTATAGCAGTCGCACCTGGTTTTCTCTACTTGCACGCTCTTTCAGTTAAAGGATCACTCAATATAAGTTTGACTGTACTTGCCCCTTCACCGCCACAGCCCGAGTACAATGATACTTGCAAAAGGTTTGGATCCAGATCTGGCATCGCGTGACGCGGCACCTGGTCAGGTTCCAAACTGCTTGACACTCAATTTTATACTCCTTAAATAAAAAAACCTAAAATTATAATTTGAGAAATAAACGTAGACGAATTGTTCAAAGCTCGTTACGTGATGACAGTGAAAGGGCTTTATCGTAAACAATACGTAATATTACCGCCTGCAACAATTATTGCAAATTACTGTTATGATATTATTTTTTTCTTCAAAAATTTCTCAAAATATAAGATTAGAGTCTCAATTTGAGTAGGTCCTGGTGTACTTTGTCGCCACGTGCGGTTAAATCTGGATATAAACTGTTTGCAAATGTTAGGGTTACGTGTTGTTACGTTCGATTTGCGATTAAGTTGCGGATTGTAACGGATTATTTACGTGTTGTTTACGGAGAAGTTCATCCGTGGTCTATCGTAGTCTATCGTAAAAAAGTTTTTGACATGTCAAAATAAAAGATTTGCGTCTTACGGAGGCTTACGGGTGTCGTCGAGTTTTGCGGATGGTAACGGATTGTTTACGGACGTCTGCGATGTGTTTGCGGATGTTAACGAGTTATTTCCGGACGTTTGCGATTGACTACGGTTTGGAGATCCGTAAGGACTCGTAAGAAACATCCGTGTATGTGAACGCACCTTTATGAGTTGTTACGATTTACCTAAGAGCACTGACGTGTTTGACCTTTTCAGTACCAAACAGTATTCAATTTCAAATGTGTCATCATTCGACAACTGGCATGAAGTGATAGAACATCGATATGACTGAAATAATAGTTCACTTAGATTTTTGTGGTCTTTTTGGCAAGATTATGCCTGTTTGGACGGAAAACCTCCACGATAATACCACGGATGACTACGAACACGTTACGGTCGGTTTACGGATACTTGCGGACTGTTTACAGATCCTTGCGGGCTGTTTACGGAGGATTACGTGTTGTTACAACCGGTTTACGATACTTAACGGATCGTTACGATTGATTTACGGAAGAATATATCCGCGGACAATCGTAAGAAAATTTTTGACACAAAAATATGGGCTTCTTCTTCCACGAATCCTTACGTATCCTTGCGAGTTATTTACAGACACTAACGGATCATTTGCGGATGCTTACGATTGACTACGAGTTGACGATCCGTAAGTAATCGTAAGAAAATATCGTGTATGTGAAGGCCCCATTAGCTGATTTACAGTCGGCGTAGTAGTACAGTATTTTGGTGATTCGAAAATTAGTATAAAAAATATATACCCAGTGGGCTGTACGATTTTACGGACCTCTATATTTTGCACGTTTATGTGATAAATATATTATAAGATCTGTCAACATTTCACCATGGTTTACCGCTTAAGATTATGACAATTCAATGAGTGCAGTGGAGATAACGTTATTCTTTCCCAATAAAAACTATTATTTGCAGTACAAACAGTTTGAGCCAGATCAGACGCCGGGTAACCCGGCGTCTGATCAGGCTCCAAACTGTTTGCCACCAAGATAAACATGAAATATCAGAATTGTCCAAAAGTTGTTCTTTTCTACGTTTTAGTGCTTTGCGTTTGCGTACGTTTGCGTTTAAACGGGAAAGAATAACAGATTCTCCACTGCAATTGTTGTTGACAACATAATTAAATAAGATGAAACACAAAAGGCCATTAATCTAGTCAACGCGTATCCGACTAGCAGTTCCCTTACTTACAAATGATCATCCACAGTATGCTAGAATGATGATTTTTTGTTTTTTTGTTGTACCGCCTCTACAGCCGAAAATGATACTTGCTTTGCAACTGCTGTCTGCAAAGTTTGTACATTTCTTAACTCAAAACGAAATCAACAATAATACAAATTTACTTCAGACAGATGTAAACCATTTTGGAAATGTTGTTTTGTTTAACAGATTAATGATTGTTCTTACCATTTTAAACGCGACTTGGTTAACATTTGCAATTAGATTAAATTCAGATCAGACGCCGCGTAACGCGGCGTGTGATCTGGATTCAAACTAGATGACACTCATTTGCAACGCTTCTTTAGTTCAAAGAGCACAACATATGGGTTTTAGTGTTTTTGCAGACGAAATATTTGAAACAGACGACACACCAGCATTGTAAGGTGTATGCACAATTACACGACTTTAATTAACTCGTTGACATTCTTGACATTTATATTCAGAGTAGTTTAATCTCTTTATTACGACCACCAAATTGTGTTAATTTTATAATGTGTTTTCTATTACGACCGCTTAATAGTGGTTAATATCATGTATGTACGACAGGTGACTGAATAAAGCGAGGTGAACGTAAAACAGAAAGCACGTCTCTGATTTACGCTCACCTTGGGTCAGTTGTCACACTCTTTTAACACAATCAATAATTATGCCTTCGTCGAAGTGTTTTTTTTTAAAAATATTTAATACCGAGTATTTCGGGCGTTTCTAAGTATTCTACATGTATTTGCATTGGATTGTTTTTTATAAGCCTCTTCACTGTCACAACGCCATCTGCTTGAATTAATTGTCGTCCGCTTTTATTTCTAAAATTCATATTCTATGTTCTTTGAATTAAAACATATTGGATGAGTGTAAACATTTTGATAGAATATATAATTATAATGACGAGTGACAAACAGCTTGAATCCAGATCAGACGCCGCGTTACGCGGCGTCTGATCTGGATCCAAGCTGTTTGCAATGTCGACTTTATGAGACTTTGGCTTTGAAACGGTTAAAGGTGTGTGCTCAGATGAAAACATTAAATATCCAGGTAAAACCCCGCACAAAATTAATTGCGGTTAGCATGTTGTTGGTCAAAAACAACAGGTCCTGGTTTCACAGTCAAATCAGTTTTATTTACGCTTAAGATCAAACGTACATTCTCATAAGTGTAACCTAAAGAATATATATCACAACCAAACCACACGACGTTTACAGAAGAGTAACAAATTTCGACATTAACCTTTAATCAAAAAGTACTTGTTTCCAGATTACAACATGTTGACACAAAATTATTGTTATTGAACCACTGCTTGTTCGAATTACAGTGGAGAAGACGTTATTATTTCCCGCAAACGAAACGCAAACGCATTGCAATAAAACTTAGAAAAGGACTACTTTTCGACATTTCTGATTATTCAAGACATGTTAATCTAAGTTGCATACAGTTTGACGCCTGATCCGACACCCGGCTACTCGGCATGTGATCTAGCTCGAAAATGTCTACAGTTAACAGTTTGTCAATACACACGTTTTCCTTAACCCATTTGTGCCCACGATCCGATATATGGGACATAGACAAACAGTGAAGACTCTGATCAGACGCCGCATCATGCATCACACTGTTTGCTGATAGGGGTTTCAATATAAAACAAAATGAATATGAAAATGTTGACCAGGCATCCCTTTGATAAAAAATGCACTTATCCAATATATAAACATGGAAGAATCCTCGGGTAAAAATGGGCTAAAACATTTCATTTAATCGGTAACCGTAAAAGACGCAATAGAGAGGGGTTTACATGAGTTTCTCCCCTTGAATTGTAAATTTCAATGTTAACAATAGATCTTAACGTGTTATAGATCGATAAATACTGTTCTGCACTAAGTACAAAACATATATTATAATATGACTGACGACGAAGCCCAAACACAATCCAATTAAATGTGGAAAATGACAGCCATTTGAAAATTCTGAGCATTTATTTTAATCTGAGTAGCAAAGTTTGGAGTTTGACCAGGACCGAATATGTTTATTATTTACATTCACCCTGTAAAGTCTTTATGTAATCTATTTAAAATATGCAGTACATCTGACGATGAACCTACACTTCCAAACTGGTTTTAGCCAGTTCGGATTTCCCCCGTGTTGTTCGTGGACTTCGTCAAATAGACTACATCGGGCACTTAACACTAATCTCCCATTGGTCGACGGTCATATGACACTAGCGGAGTGATACAGACCCATAGGTCGTTGCCATCGCGTTGCTATGTGTGTAAATGGGTTAAGAAAACAACCGCGACCTGTATTTTTAGAATGTGCTTTGGCAATAGATATTCAAGTTGCCCTGTTATTTGTTTGCCTTGTTAGTCTTTTCCATTCACAGAGAGAAAGTTTACTGGAAAAAATCCTGAATTTTTAATACAGTTACAGTACATGTAGTTGGGACTACTTTCTCACCATATTTTTAGAAACTGGAATGGCTATTACATCGACATTACATCTATCAAACCTCGTTGACCGGTATATGATTAATTCTTATACAGAAAAACAAATCTGGCCAATAAACACATTAAATTGACAAGACAGAAAATATAAATATAAATATAAGGAATAAACAACATCTCTTTGCCGCTCATGACGGTATGACTACATTAGCTTCGGGGGGGGGGGGGGGGTAAATTTAACGTAAACGGCCTTCGGGCGTTTACGGAATTTACCCCCTGCGAAGCTAATGTAGTCATACCGTCATGAACGTCAAAAATATGTTGTTTATTGCTAATAAAATAATTGTTTCAGCAAAAAAGCGTTTATTGGAAAAGACTAATGTCTTCCCCCATGTTTAGTGTTGACGTGTTATGAATTTATAGTGGAAAATGTGTTATTCTTTCCCAATAAACGCGTTTACGCTAAAACTATTATTTGCAGTGCAAACAGTTTGGAGCCAGATCAGACGCCGGGTAACCCGGCGTCTGATCAGGCTCCAAACTGTTTGCCACCAAGATAAACATGAAATATCAGAATTGTTAAAAAGTTGTTTGTTCTTTTCTACGTTTTAATGCTTTGCGTTTGCGTACGTTTGCGTTTAAACGGGAAAGAATAACAGATTCTCCACTGTATCATGGCAGTAAATTGGCTCGGTCACTCCAGAGGAATACTTGTCATTTGCAAATGACGTCATCATCTTCACACAATAATTGTCGCATGCTTTTATTTCTCAAATTTATTTCGGTATTTTGACTTAAGAAATATACAACAGAGTTACGAAGCGTCTGATCAGGATCCAAACTGTTTGCAAATAACATTTGTACTCGGCGTAAGGCAGTTAAGAGATTAAGAGCAGGATAAATAGTTGTTTGTTACAGTGGAGAATCTGTTATTCTTTCCCGTTTAAACGCAAACGTACGCAAACGCAAAGCACTAAAACGGAGAAAAGAACAACTTTTGGACAATTCTGATAATTCTTGTTTATCTTGGTGGCAAACAGTTTGGAGCCTGATCAGACGCCGGGTTACCCGGCGTCTGATCAGGCTCCAAACTGTTTGCACTGGAAATAATAGTTTTAGCGTAAACGCGTTTATTGGGAAAGAATAACATATTCTCCACTGTATAAAGCATGTACTGCATTAAGATAGATCTACTTCTATGAAACTGCAAACAAAATTTGTTCCGTGATTCAAACTGTTCGTCATTGAAATCCATGTGTCAAAGGTTGAAGACCAACTGCAGATGACGATGTACAATAGCGTGTTCAGTTACCGAATCGGAGCCCATCTATGGCCTCCGCTCGTAACAATTTATACAAAAAACGACCTGTTTGCATAATATCGTTGGCCAGCTACACAAACAACATCAAGGGTCATTTGCCAATGCTAACAGGAATTCCAAAAAGGCGTCCAAATGAGTACACTAACAACAGTGAACAGTACTGTGTTAATTTCTCTCCAATAAACCAGCCTTTTCCGATACTTAATGTATCAAGCAGAGCAGCTCGACAATATTATATTTAAATCTTATTTTTGTATGCGGTAAAATTGATGCATTTCAGTTGATTAGTACTTTTTGCGTATGTTATTTCGATCCGTAAATAATTCGTTTTTACTCTTGAAAAGTAAACAAACATTGGGGCGCAATGAATCATTATTAGAGAGTTTTGAAAACGTTATATGTCGTACTATAAGGGTACCCTGAATAGTCAAAAATGGACAAGATTGATTTTTAACTGGAATTTTCCATTAAAAGTTTCAATGATGAATGAGTTATACTACATTTAAGTCCCAATCTGTAGAATAAGCAGTATATTTCTCTCATGTACATGTACCCAACCTACCTTAAGATTATTGTTCATTAAATTTAGGTGTTTAGTATGATACAAAAATAAAAAATATATAAGCCTTTTTACCAAAATATAAAGCGGAAAGACGGTTTAAATCTAGAGCAGCAACACAGAAACGAGTGGTCAATATTTAAACTGATGGATATACTTTTCTTTAAATGCAAAGAAACTATTTAAAAAAGTCGTTTCCTCGTACTTTCAACCTATATTAGACCTCACGGACATACCCACTTTTGATATAATTTATTCAAATTCAAATTCAAATTCAAATACTCTTTATTTTCTCAGTTTGTACAATTCTACAAATACATGAGAACTATCCTAACACACATTCAAAACATTAGGTCAGGTACATATTTTATAATAGAAACATCAGTTCGAACAACTTCGAACGGAAGAGAACAGCATTCATTTGTTTTAAAATTGCTATTTCTAGTGGGTACTAGGGTGGTCCAGGGTATATCCCGCAATTTAGCCGGGATTTAGCCATGTCCACTTTAGCCACGTCATTTAGTTGAATGGGTTAATTCACCTGGTGTTACGAGAATGTTTTTCATATTAAATGGAATTATTGTGTTCTTTTCTATTGGAAATTGGATAAAACACCGTTAAAGGTCAGTATGGTATTCAGTTTTACCGTCAAAATGTTTCACGCATGCATTATTTCATACTAGAGCTATCTCGCCCTTGGTCATTTACCGTAAGTGCACGTGTTAGTTGGTTATTTCAGGTGGCTAACAGGTATTCATGATTGTTCAACTGGATATCGTATATATGTACAAGTATCATCACATAATTTAAAGACGTTTCTCCCTCTCTCTCCCTCCTCTCTCTCTCCCCCTCTTTATCCTTCACTCTCTCTCTCTCTCTCTCTCTCTTTCCATCTCTCACTGTGTCTTTCTCTCAAAACGAATCATGGGCAAAAAATATAGTAGTATTTTCTCTGATTCAAATGTTATTTCATAACAGTTGGACTCAGTTCAACCCCAACACCGGTTGTTATTGATCTGAGGGTCAATCAGGTATGACATTTTTCAGCATATCTATTTTTTACTTGGTACCTGTACAAAGGTGTGATTTGATTATAGTTGGGCTCTATAGATGTAAATAAATATATCAGGGCTCCAGATAAGAGGCAGTTATTTCAACAAGTCTAACATTTTCTCACTCATTTTAGTACCAAATCCTATGGTGTTACTACTCATTAGAATCGTCTCGAAGAGACGACCCCAATGAGTAGTGACTCCATAGGGTTTAATTCAGAAATAAAGTTTTGAAAAGCTACCCCCATCTGTTGCTCTGTATATATTTTCTTACCATGAGACTCTATACAAGAGGGTTGACTTGTAAATTAAACATTGAAACCTAATAGTCTACATGACTCACTCTGAGAAGAATTACTCAAGGTAATTCTTTTTTATAGAATATACAAAAAAATTACTATATACTTATACATCATTGCATTGTCATCGATACGCATGTGCACACAAACACCAGCAATAAGACACATACATGCATACTCTATGCACGTGCATGTCCGCCTATGCCTGCATACGCATTTATGCACCAGGGCATGACCATGCCCCAATACATACATGCGCATGCATGCATTCATGCACACACCCGCCTGTCCGCATTCTTGCAAATACACTTTGTTTATTGTAATGGCTCGTTTGAAACATGGTTATAATGAAGTGGGCGCAGGACAGTGTCAACACTTATTGTTGGTTCCTACATGTATGTACACGCACATATCTGTATCTACCTATTACACATATTTACATATACTCTTATATACATATCTACATTATTTGGAGTGAATTTTGACAATTTTTCAGGTAAACAACCAGTGTGGATTCAGATCAGTGGGCTCCAGGTGGCGCCCTCTGGTGGAGGTCCATGCTGTATGTACAAGACAAGTGAACTCCTTGCAGGTACATTATTAAGAGTAGATTTTGACTATATTTCAAACTTAGCAACAGAGTGGATTCAGATCAGTGGGTTCCTTGTGGCGTCCTCTGGTCGGGGTCCATGCTGTATACATGTACAAGACAAGTGCACTCCTTGCAGGTACATTATTTAGTGTGGATTTTGACAATATTTCAAAATTATCAACTGTGTGGATTCTGTCCAGTGGGCTCCTTGTGGTGCCCTCTGGTCGGGACAAGTGTACTCCTTGCAGGTACACTATTTAGAGTTAGTTTTGACAATGTTTCAATCTTATCAACAGTGTGGGTTCAGACCAGAGGGCTCCTTGTAGCGCCCTCTGGTCTGAATCCATGCTGTTTGCGCAAGACAAGTGTACTCATTACAGGTACACTGTCTACATTAGATAACAGTACCGCCCTCATCATCAGTGTAGAGTGTTTTAACACTTTCAATATGCGCTGTAAGCCTGTAAGCAATGCAATACTTATTTTTTGGGTTTATGATTATGTTAACATTAGCTGGACTATGCCAAATGGGGTACATTTTGTTTGTGCCACACACACACACACATATATCTGCCTCTACTTACACTTATATTCATATATATATATATATACATACACATTTACATTTTTTAGTATAGATTTTGACAATGTTTCCAAATAACAAGCAGTGTGGATTCAGATCAGTTGGTTCCTTGTGGTACCCTCTGGTCGGGGTCCATGCTGTATGAACAGGACAAGTGTACTCTTTGCAGGTACATGGTCTTAAACTGGGTTGACAGTATTTCAAACTTATCAGCAGTGTGGATTCTTATCAGCGGGCTCCTTGTGGTGCCCTCTGGTAGGAATCCATGCTGTTTGCACAAGACAATTGTACTCATTACAGATTTATAACTTATATACATGTATGTATATTATTTGATGCTTTTGCTGTTCATGTAATTTATGAACCCAAGCAGTAATAAAATTGAGTAGAGTTGATTTGAGCATGCTAAAGAACGTAGGATTCCGATACAATTACCTGAACACGCTACTGATGACGATAGTTTGGAAATAAGGGGGTTAATTCGGAAGAATGGGATAACGGTCTTCTTGTTAATGCCGTTATTAGTAATTGAATATAACACGGTTCAGTGTCTCTGGTGGGTAGATAGGAGAAACTGCATGATTAACTGTCACCTCCTGTTTTATTCTCATTAACGGATTTTGTAGGAGTCGCCTAATTTGAATTTCAGTGCACATTATTATTTACATCGCACAACTTGTCAACTTCAAGCTAGATACATGCTTAAAGGAAATACTTAAGTTTTCAAGAGTGTTATAAGTTTTGTGTTCGAACGATGATTATAACAATACTGTAATAGATAATGCTGATATCATAATTGGCAATTTAATCAGTGATTACATGACTGGTATACTTTCAAAACAAAACTTGATGTTTGAAATAAAACAGTTATCACGCATGTTTGAATTTTATGAAAAAAAGAATATAATTTGAGATTTTATAGATAGATAGATATAACTAATCGGCTGACTAAATGCGCACTAAATTTTGTCAATTTTAAACCTAACATTTTTAAATTGCCGACACTTGATTCCGGTCTGTCATACTTACAATAATGTTACATGGATTTAGAAGTAAATTAACGACAATGATTTGTGTCTAAAGATATGTTTTGCATACGACATGTACATGTATTAAACAATTCTAAACGCACACAAGTGGTACTACGATAGCCGATAAGTACCACATGAAATATGTATACAATGTTGTCACGTTATTGTTGGATGATGATTATTATCAAAATTGCTCTACCGGTGGAGTTTCAAGGTTCCATGTACATGTAATGGCATTCATATATCTATCCTCCGTTTCCCTGTTTATCTGTCTGTCATTAGGTCCGTTCGTCCGTGAAGGTGTTGGCCAAAGATTTGCAATGGATCGATGTCTTTTTCCGTCAATGATAGTATTTGAATGTTTGCTGATACAATATTCAGTTTTGTTTGTTCAACAAAACTGCGATCCCAAGTGTCGATATCAAAATGAAATAACAAAATACTAGATCATATCAAAGTGTTCACATCACACCCTTATTGCTTCAAAACGTTGAAGACGACGACTCCACAACGTTTTTATACATATAATATTCCGTTTTACGACGATCATGGCTATAAAATGGAAGATAAATTATCTCGCAATTACGAGAGAAATCAGTATATATATTGTATTTTCATCTGATACTGATCGGCTTTCGAACGATAGTAAAAGCAGACACTAGAGACTGTGTTGGACGGAAATACATCATTATTGATCCATTTATTAATTGATCCTATTGTCTCTTAAATGTTTCCTTCTCATCACCTAATCTTAACACTCGACTAATACTTTTTAAAGATACACGGAAACGACATTAACATACACATTGATATTCTACCATATTCTACCATAAAGATACAAGTATTCGGTAATTTTGTTAAATAGAGTAAACCAATACATGTAGCACTGAGCATGGACTGATGTTTCAGTTATTCAAAATTGGTATTACACTGGTATCATACATGTACAAACAATATGATCAATATTGTACGCGCCTGGAAAGCCGTAATTCCCTCTTGTGACATATCATTTATTGTTTCCGTGCTGTTTTCTAGGATATTAACAATGTAAATGACACATAATACAGGACGATAGAAACAAATGGTAAAACTACAAGAAAGAGAAATTCAATAAATATCCCCAACAAGCGAAGTTTACAGCCAGTACAACTCTTTGACCCGTTTGTGCCTATCGTCTAATAAAAGGGACGTAGGCAAACTGTGTAGATTCTGATCAGACATTTCATTAACCCTTTGACTCTCAATGACGCTTAAACGCGGAGTCTGATAGGAACTAAACTGTTTGATACTCGTTTTGAAATTCTTTCAGTCCTACTGACTTAATTTTTAGCTTTGAAACGTTATTGCAAACACAATTGAGGCAAACGACAATGAAACGGTGAAGGGGTAAATATCCCGAATAATGTATCATGAAAGGGTTAACGGACATATCGACAGACGGACAGAGTGACAGAAGACCAATGATGGTTAGAATGTTACAGTGAACATCAAACGTTTTGATTATATCACTAAAAATCAGTTTTTAAAATGCATCTGTCAGTGTTATGTCTTATGATTCGAAATCGTCGTCAGCTATAGTTTCTGAAATTCGGACCGCTGAAACATGGACAAGACAATTAAACAGTTTGGGTGCTGATCCGACGAAGCATTTTTTGGCGTCTGATCTGAATCTCATATGATTGAAAATGTCTAAACAGTCGTGCTCAACATTCTAGATGCTCGACTTCGACTGTTTGACGGCAATTAATTGAAATAAATTACAGTGTTCCCTCTCTTCAACGACAACCATTTGGAGACAGAAACTGTGTGCGTTGTTCGGAGAGGGTGTTATAGGGAAAAAGTTTGGCTTACATATGCAAACAGCTTGACCCCAGATCAGACGCCGCGTCACGCGGCGTCTGGTCTGGATTCAAGTTGTTTGTCACTCGTCATTAAGTGACTTTGTAACTTTGAGCAAAACAGCAGACGACAATAGGATGCAGACGATATTCATATAGTGAAAGCGTATGACATGATTGTCCTGTTTATGGAAGTGCGGCAAGGGTCGTTGTAAGGAGGTAGTTGTTGTTGGGAGGGCGCTGTAAAATTAAACTTTTGAAGACATTTGAAGACATCAGGCAGCATTGAACCCATTTACAGTGGAGAATGTGTTATTCTTTCCAAATAAACGCGTTTACGCTAAAACTATTATCTCAATTACAAACAGTTTGGAGCCAGATCAGACGCCGGGTAACCCGGCGTCTGATCAGGCTCCAAACTGTTTGCCACCAAGATAAACATTAATTTTCAGAATTGTCCAAAAGTTGTACTTTTCTACGTTTTAGTGCTTTGCGTTTGCATTTCGTTTGCGTTTAAACGGGAAAGAATAACAGATTCTCAACTGTAATGGAATGTCACCATCTGCTTTGAACAATTGTCGTATACTTTATTGATCAAAATTTACACTTCAGTGCTTTGATATAAAAAAGTATTGAAGTGGGTGTCTAACAGTTTGAATCCTGATAAGACGTCGCGCTAGCCGTTGTGTGGTTAGAGAAAACAAACTATTTTCGTATAACCAGTGTACTGGGGATTAAGCAATGAAGAAATTAATGTTTTGAACGGTACGGGCACTTGCAGACAAAAAGGATTCATATTTCGGCGTCTCGTATGATATGATATTGTGAAAAATGCCGAAAATTCAACTCTCAGAACTAAACGTTGCAGCTGACCTGGTTTTGCAGACGGCACTTATATAGCGCACTAAAGGTTTGTAAAAAACCACCAGACAGTATAATCAGTCCACATAAAGTTTCATTTAAAAGACGTTTCTGTAGTTTAATAGATATTTAGTTTGTTTTTGTGCTCGTCAAATGACTGGTTTGTGCTAGACTATTCAATACAACGTATGAAGTAATGACCTTGTTAGTAGTAACTCTTTCCTGCCAAGTTTTATCGTCTGCTTTAACCCTCTTGCAGCCAGAATATCATCTGCCTTGGTAGTGTCGTCTGTAACATTCTTAATGTCAGCTTTGGAGCTGTTTTGACTGGATAAATGTCTATACGAGTGTCAAACAGTTTGGATCCTGATCAGATACCGCGTAACGCGGCGTCTGATCAGGATCCGAACTGTTTGCAAAAGTCGCTTTTGACGCCGTAGTGAAACAGATGAAAAAACTCGTCAGATTATTTAAAACGATTTCAATGTTTATTCCATTTTATTACATATCGTAAGTCGTTTCCAGTACACACCTACTACAGTGCTCCTTCCCTATAACTACCCCAACAACGATTCTCTCCTCACAACAACGCTTGCCGCTGTTCTTTAAACAATACAATTATGTTCAACTTTTTCACGTTGCAATATCTTGTACCATAAATTGTTTTCTGCTGTTTTTCTCAAAGCCACGTGATGGACATTTTGACAGAAAAAGAATAATAACGTGTCGCAAACAGTTTGAATTCAGATCAGACGCTGTGTTACGCGGCGTCTGATCTGGATTGAAGCTGATTGCAAATGTAAGTCAATTTCTCTTCTTTTATAGACTACCTCTGAACAACGCACGTATATTTGTCCCAAATTGGGTGTCGTTGTGGAGAAGTAGGGATGTTAATTCGGCGTATACTGTATTTGCAAGAGTACTAAATTTGTAACTTTTCGGTATCTAATTTCGCATCACTATAAACAATCATTTACTACATATTTTTATAATTATATGTCTTTAAATTGTGATAAATATTAAATAATTATGTGCAAGGCCCAAGGGAACTACTTTATATGACGGCATGACTTTATATAACGGTGATTGAGCTCTTTAATTTCGATTATGCGGAACATATCTGAGAAATTCTTTACGATTATAAGGCTATAACGTGCGAAGTGGTAGTTATTCGCAACGGTGGAAACTGCTGTTTCCGAAAAAGGCATATTTATTGGTAGTCATTGCACCCATTCACAGGCATGACGTAATCTGCTTTAAATTATTGTCGTCAGATAATACTTCTTAAATTTGAGTTTTAGTTCAATTGACTAAACAAGTATCGTAATGAGTAACAACCAATTTGGAATCAGATCAGTATCCAAAATATTTACAAATGCCAACATTGCTTGAAGTATTGCAGTATCGGAGTTCAATACAAAACAGAATCATTAACCCATTTATACCCAGTGGATTCTTCCATGCTTATATATTGGATTAGTCCATTTTCTATCAAAGGGATGCCTGGTCAAAATTTTCAATTTCATTTTATTTTATATTGAAATTCCTATCAGCAAACAGTGTCGCCTCTGATCAGACGCCGCATGATGTGGCGTCTGATCAGAGTCTACACTGTTTGCCTATGTTCTATATTTGGAATCGTGGACACAACAATAGCTCCAGTCGGGTGTTCTTGAAATTCAATCATGCTTGAACAAATGCGGGTTGAAAAAGGATGACTGATTCAGTTTTTCAAAATAAACGCGTTTTTGCAAACAATAATGATGTCCAATTCAAGCATTTTACATATCGATAAGACGCTTCGTGACGCGACGTCTTATCAGGAACTTTTTCTAAAAAAGACTCTTATGTTGAAATGAAATTTTAGAAAAATCATATCAGATAACATCCAAATATCCAATATAAACGGAATATCACTACAGTGTGTGATCCGGGGTCTTGTATCAGTTCGAGTTGGTTGTGTAATCCAGATCTCACGAGAGGCGTAGCCTCGAGTGTGATCTGGATTTCACAACCAACGAGGCCCCTATATGTTATAAATCCTGAGTTCTATGCAAAACTATTTATGGAAGTCATGTGACTACCATTAAATAACGTCATTATTTTTTATGAAGTATTACTTTGTTCTCGATTTAATCCGTTATTTAAGAAGTGGCGTTTTGCAAATAACGGTCATTTAAGCGTTTCAGAGCATGAGATGAACTGTTTAAGCTTTATTCTATGGAGGAAAACATTAATAAAAGTGGGTGTTGTGGGTTATTTACGCTTAAAATGGAAATTAACTATTCAAACTCGACCAATTCTTAGTTTCAATTTTTGTTTTAAAATAGCATCGGTACTGGAATTCCGAAACGTCACGTGCAACGCTTCTTTATATTAATAGATCGTGTACAACTTTTGTTGCATAAAAGCAGTGACCTCAACATTATGTAGCGTATATGCCATTTGATACGGACCATCTGATACGGAAAAAGATTGTTGGGCCTGTATTCGCTTGTTTTTAGAATAGGTATATAATGAGAAACCTTACCAATTCTGCCTTGTTCAAAGTGCAGTGATATTTACAAATAAATTTAATTACAGTGGAGAGTATGTTATTCTTTCCCGTTTAAACGCAAACGTACGCAAACGCAAAGCACTAAAACGTAGAAAAGAACAACTTTTGGACAATTCTGATATTTCATGTTTATCTTGGTGGCAAACAGTTTGGAGCCTGATCAGACGCCGGGTTACCCGGCGTCTGATCTGGCTCCAAACTGTTTACACTGCAAATAATAGTTTAAGCGTAAACGCGTTTATTGGGAAAGAATTACACATTCTCCACTGTATGATACTAAATTGGTGTATGTTCAGGATCCAAACTGATTTCCTCTAAACTTGATGTTTCTGCAATCAATCTGCTTTAAATGCAAACTTAAGAAAAAAAAGCAGAAGACAATTTCAGATAGACATTTAACCCCTTCACTGCCATGACGTCATCAAATTTAAACAATTGTCGTCTGCTTTTATTTCTTAAATATTAATACTTGCTAATTTGACTGAAGAAATATTTATATGAGGATAATCAAAAAACTGTTGTGCTCGGGGTAAGGCAGTGAAGGGGTTAACCTGGAAATGAAAAGGGTTACGGTGACAGTGGGGAAGTATCGCAAACTATATGGAGACGGACCAGACGCAAACAGTCTTGCGAGTCCTTAGAATATGGTGTTTATTGACATCTGTCATGCGTGTTACGTACATGCGGTCACAATGTTCGAAGTTTTTCAAATAGAACGTGTGTTGCCCGTGAGTTTTGACTGGATAAAATACAGGTAAACGAGCCTTCATTTTTAACGATCACCTTGATTTAAGCAATCACTTGCATAAACATCTGATAGTGAACAAATTTCGTGGTCGCAATAGAGAATTATATCTTTTTCTCCGCTTTGAGTGATCGCTGAACATATGATTGGTTGTAATGTGGTCTTTCTTAAGAGAGAGAGGGAAGTTTTATGGCCTAACATGTAATGACTTCAGCGGCTGAAGGACATACTCCGTCTGTTGTGTTAGTTTTACAGGCGTTAAGCAATAAGTACGAAAGTTGTAAAAACACTGATGAACATGATGTATCGGTACAGTTTAATTACTGGCCATATCGCCAGGGGCAGCTGACCATTTTATTGTCTAATGCTTTTATTCTCTTTCTTAGACAATCGTCGTTTTTATTTCTTCCTATAGCCAAGGAGTGGTAACATATATATGAGTCGTGTAATGACAAAACCAACCTTATTGCATTGAAGCATTAAATAGACCAAGCACCATTGTCATCCACTGTGTTTTTATTTGAGTTTGGTCTACACTTCGAAATACCGTTAATAATACAGCTACATGTACAAAAAATGCTTTATATGCATGTGGATGTCAAACAGTATCGACGAAGGCAAGTCGCCGAGTCTTGCCTTGATCTACACTGTTTGCAAGGCAAAATGTTAGTTTTTCGCATGGCACAACTTTACGTTTAGTGGAGATGTAGTATTTTCTAGTTTAAACGGAAGTAAGCGCAAATTAATGCAATTAAATATAGAGTATGGAAGCGATTTAAAAGAATTATATGTGTCTAGTGACAAACAGCATGTCAAATAAATATTGTCTATTACAAGATGTTATGGTGTACCGCTTTTGGCTTTCGAATATCTTTATTTAGAATCGACTAGAACGTTATTCGCTGTAGAGATAGGTGTTTTTCGTTTTACATATTAATAACATTAAAGAGACTGAAAACCAAATCGTGTATTTGCAAAATTAAAAAAAAAACTCAAATAAAAGGAAAAATATAGTATTATCGTGAATCTGCCATTGAAATAAATATAATCAGTCTAAAAACATCCACAAGAAAAGTCACCAAACCTTAGTTTGGTTTAGATATTTTCTATCGCTATTTCAACCGAGTAAACTAGACTCAATTAAATCGTTAAACTCAATTCGCATCGTGTGCACAGGCGCAGACATAAATCGGAAAGAAAAACATCTTCTCCCTCGCTGTAAACATACAGTGGAGAATCTGTTATTCTTTCCCGTTTAAACGCAAACGTACGCAAACGCAAAGCACTAAAACGTAGAACAGAACAACTTTTGGACAATTCTGATAATTCTTGTTATCTTGGTGGCAAACAGTCTGGAGCCTGATCAGACGCCGGGTCACCCGGCGTCTGATCTGGCTCCAAACTGTTTGCACTGCAAATAATAGTTTTAGCGTAAACGCGTTTATTGGGAAAGAATAACAGATTCTCCACTGTAAGTGTGTTAATTCGCAGGAGCTGAACATATTTTTTCAATGAAAACTTTATAGATCTTCTTGTCTAAAACCCTTGTACACGCAGAGCTTCATTTACAGGTCCAAGTTATGCCCGTGGAGTCAAAAGGATTCCACCCATTGACCTAAATCATTATCTCCATATCTCCATTTTGTCAGCTTTTATCAGGTGTGCGAAATATGGCACATGGGCCTCTGGTTCAGTATCATGAGTATACATCATATATAGTGCTCGCTTTCTACAACACTCAATGGGAGACAAAGATTATGTGTTTTGTTCGGAGAGAGTTGTTAAAGAAAAGTAACAGTAATACCCTTAGAACTGACTTCTTGAACAGATTTACGTTTGGAAACAGTTTTAATCCAGATCAGACGACGCGTAATGCCGTTGTTCGGAGTCCTGTATATTTAAGGATACAGGGAATATATGACATGGCACTTAACCTGCAGTTGCCACATTGTTTGTTTCATGTTTTAAAAGCATGAATATATTTAAAACAGGTTGAAAGTATAGCAGTTTGCGCCTAAATGTATATTCTGCTTTGCTTTCAGTTTGCTTTAATTTACGATATTGTAGGGTTTAAGAAATAGTTCACACGGTGCTCATTCAAAACTGTATAAAATGATTCTATATAGAGTATTGATAGAGTAAGGGACAAGGCAGTAGTATGAAAAAAAATATATATTTGAGAAAATACTGAATGTCCTAAAAGATGCTTAAGTGTTGGTTCGTAGAGGGTTGTATTTATTATTATCTATGTTTAATGTCATAACACATACCTCCTGTTCTAAATGGACATTTAATGATTCGAGTTGTTTTCTTTTTCTTGAAAAAATATTTTAAGATTTATAAAACGATTTCGCGAACACAACATATTAATTAAATAACATCGAAATTATCGCAATACATTATTTATGTATATTTAATTCGATGTTTTACTTCAGTCATCATGTTTGTATTAATAATACAAAGGACACTCCTTTAGAATGTTTTAATTATAACGTAATCTGGCTTCAAGTAATAGTCAAGATGAATAGCTTTTAATCAATCAATTTCAGAGAAGATTTTATTGTCTCGTCTCTCTTCGATGTCGCTGCGCCCACATAATATCGTTTAACCCTTTCACTCTCAATTGCGCTTCGAAGAGCGTTTGCAAACAGTTTGGATTCTGATCAGACGCCGCGACACGCGGCGTCTGATCAGAATCCAAACTGTTTGACACTCATTTTTGAAATTTCTTGAGTCATATCGCCTTCTTTTTTAACTTTAAAACGACATTGCAGACAACAAAATTGAAGCAGACGATAATGAAAAGGTGAAGGGTTAAAATTCCCACGAAAATGTTGGCAGTGAAAGAGTAAATGCAGATTCGATTAGACACGTGCGTTTTCGTCGTCGTCTGCCTTAACGTGTCGTCTTCTTTTATTTCTAAAATATATTTTATAAGCAATGTCGACTAATGGGGCCTTCACATACACGGACTTTCTACGATTTTCTTACGGATGGCACACATTGGCACACATCCGTAAAAGTTTACGGTTTCTTACGATATATGCCACTTTTAAGAGTGAATTAAGATGTGTTACGAGTTGTTACGGGCTATTTACGGTATCTTACGAGTTATTACGATATGTTTACGACAAAACTCCGCGTTCTATAGCAGTCGCACCTGGTTTTCTCTACTTTCACGCTCTTTCAGTTGAAGGGTCACTCAATATAAGTTTGACTGTACTTGCCCCTTTACCGCCATAGCCCGAGTACAATGATACTTGCAAAAGGTTTGGATCCAGATCTGGCATCGCGTGACGCGGCACCTGGTCAGGTTCCAAACTGCTTGACACTCAATGTTATACTCCTTAAATCAAAAAACCTAAAATTAAACTTTGTGAAATAAACGTAGACGAATTGTTCAAAGCTCGTTACGTGATGACAGTGAAGGGGCTTTATCGTAAACAGTACGTAATATTACCGCCTGCAACAATTATTGCAAATTACTGTTATGATTTTTTTTTTCTTAAAAAAATTCTCAAAATATAAGAGTAGAGTCTCAATTTGAGTAGGTCCTGATGTGAGTTGTCGCCATGTGCGGTTTAATCTGGATATAAACTGTTTGCAAATGTTAGGGTTACGTGTTGTTACGTTCGATTTGCGATTAAGTTGCGGATTGTAATGGATTATTTACGTGTTGTTTACGGAGAAGTTCATCCGTGGTCTATCGTAGTCTATCTTAAAAAAGTTTTTGACATGTCAAAAAAAAAGATTTTCGTCTTACGGAGGCTTACGGATGTCGTCGAGTTTTGCGGATGGTAACGGATTGTTTACGGACGTCTGCGATGTGTTTGCGGATGTTAACGAGTTATTTCCGGACGTTTGCGATTGACTACGGTTTGGAGATCCGTAAGGACTCGTAAGAAACATCCGTGTATGTGAACGCACCTTTATGAGTTGTTACGATTTACCTAAGAGCACTGACGTGTTTGACATTTTCAGTACCAAAAAGTATTCAATTTCAAATGTGTCATCATTCGACAACTGGCATGAAGTGATAGAACATCGATATGACTGAAATAATAGTTCACTCAGATTTGTGTGGTCTTTTTGGCAAGATTATGCCTGTTTGGACGGAAAACCTCCACGATAATACCACGGATGACTACATGTACGAACACATTACGGTCGGTTTACGGATCCTTGCGGGCTGTTTACGGAGGATTATATGTACGTGTTGTTACAACCGGTTTACGATACTTAACGGATCGTTACGATTGATTTACGGAAGAATATCTCCGCGGACAATCGTAAGAAAATTTTTGACACAAAAATATGGGCTTCTTCTTCCACGAATCCTTACGTATCCTTGCGAGTTATTTACGGACACTAACGGATCATTTGCGGATGCTTACGATTGACTACGAGTTTGCGATCCGTAAGGAATCGTAAGAAAATATCGTGTATGTGAAGGCCTCATAAACGAATTATCAATACGATTGTCAAACTTATTTAATCCCGACCAGACAAAGAAATGATAGGTTTTTTATCGGGATACAAATTGATAGCAAATGTTAGCAAAGCCGCGCACTGCGCTCATAGGGTTAACTAATATCTGTTTAATTCAGCAAAACGATAGTAAAACGTAATTTAGTTTCACACGGTTGACACTAGACAATAGGAGGAAATGACACGTGCTTAAGAATGAACAACGTAAGGCTTATTCTATTTAAGAACAATATTTTGACTTTAACAACGTCCATTGTCGTTCTATTTAGTTGTACATATATATGTATTTACATACACTATTCGTTTTGGACAGAATCTAAAGCGTATATGTTACAGGGAATATGTGTAATCCTGCACCATCCAGGGATTGCGTGTAATCCCTAAAATGCACTAGTGATTACACGTATTCTCTTTTTTTCCTTTCAGTTTTACACATACATGTATTCCCTGGCCCGGTAAACATATCTTTTAGTTATAGGTTTCACCCAGAGGACTGATCATTTTTAAACGAGGGTGAGGGGAATAGCGAATTCATTAATGTAGCATGCATAGCGCTAGGTTAGGAGTTGGCAGTTTGAAATAGCAAGTTCTTGCTTCGTATCAGCCAAAGTAATCCTGTTTCAAAAGTCATTTCAGAGTACCAATAGATTAATTTCACTGGGGGGAAACGTACCCCGGATACTGCTATAAAATGAGCACTGTTTGGACAAAACGGCATTGAAAGGAGATCGACGAGGGTAAGTAAACGCCAATTTCCTCTTATTTATTTCTTTTTCGGCACCTGACAAGTGCTTCTTTAGAGTCACAATACGCATACAATACACGCTATATACATGATTTGGAACGAAACACTTTAAACGATGGAAAAAATGACAAAATGAACGCCGTGCTCGCGGAAAAAGTACACCCCTCTCGCATATATTGTTTTGTAATTGTAAGACGCAATCAAAAATTTTTTAATATCATCGAACCATTCATATTGAAAATTTGATCATCATAGCTTGAAATTTGACCGAGATGTTGTCATAAACAGATGGTCAGTTGGTCACGATTGACTGGGGATTGACAACTCAAAAGTTGTAGCGTACTGGGTATTGCATTTAAGTGTACCGGTACTGAGTATTGGGTATTATTTCTTTCATTTTCCCCCGTATTAAACGTTGTAAGATATTCCATATATAGGTTTTTCGTCATAAATGCTGTTTTATGCAGTCGCATACATTATAAACATCCATAGATGTCCAATTACACTGAATTTGTCACAGATATACCAATTCAAGTATACTTAAACATGAGCTCATTTCCAAAAATATGAATTTAGTCAAGGACAGTATTGTGCATATACTGTCCCTGATTTAGTTTCTTTTCTAAACTTTTTTCAAAACAGTGGGGTCATGAATCAAGGCTCGCATCCTCATTAAAATACGCGAACTTTTACGACGTGTACACATCAGAAGTCGCGATACGGTAAATGTCGAAATGTCATGTGTTCGATTTTTATTCTCTAATGAAAATTACATGTATTATATAACCGTACACAGTTTAGGCAACCAGGGCTGCGAAACATTCACCATAATTGCTGGACCTCCAATCACCTTGAACCTGTTCTTGTAAATTATGTATTGCAATCATTTTCTTTACTTTTAGCATCCTTAAATCTTTTATTCTGTGACTGAGGAGTGTTACTGACTTTTTTCAATTATCGACAACATTTCCTTTTTCGTGTGGAGTTAGATCACCTGCAACACATGCCCCTTCTCAATCTGAGATTCAATCCTTTTGGTGTACAAGTTCAGTAAATCAATCTGTTTCTACACACATTTTTTGACGTTTTGTCTCTAATGTAGGTTCTTCTTCATATTCCCATAAATCTACTTCACCCTTTGAACTTGGGTTTATCTTTTTCCCGCCAACACAAATTTTGTATGTTAGAATAATATATGGTTTTGTTCATTCTGAGAGACATCGTCTATCATCTCTGTTATTATTCCTGGTTTGCCAGTTGATAACATTTTGCTTCATCTTTCAGGATTTTTTGATCAGGAATCACAAAATTAACACTGGAATCATCCGCAGAATAATGGCCATGTATATTTGTCCTTTTTTCTTGGGTCAATCCATGCATCTGAGAAAACCATCTTAAGTGACATGTCCTTTTTTCTTGGGTCAATCCATGCATCTGAGAAAACGTCCACGAAATAGTTTGGAGCCTGTTCTCCAAAACAGCTTAAAGGACTCACTATATCTCATGAATGTATTTCATTTATCTAGCGAATACCACCTTACGACGTCTAGAAGTAGCAAATTTGCAATATTATCCAAAGGAAAGTTGCCATCACTGATGAGTTTATTGAAAAATTTATAGTCTTCATACTTTCCACATTCTTTCAGTGTTTTTATCACACCCGGTAATAACTCCGTGAGCTCCTGGAAGTCGTTATCTGTGCCAGCATCAGTGTTAAGCTTTTCAATTTGACTAGCTTCATCCGTATTGCTAAAGGGATCAACAAGCTTACAAATATTCTTCAGTGGACTCTCCTTTGGAATCACATTTCGTCTGGAAACATGTATAGTTTTATTGGTTTCGTCCATAGAGATGAGTCTGCCCTGTTCTCGGCATATATTAGGGGTGACTTTATATGCCACCAATTTGAGACTTGTGCCATCTACCCGGTTGAATTTAAGTTCGTTTAACTCTTGTGTCTCAATCAAAAGGTAAATGTTATCTTTGTATAAGTATGTAGATGAGTCACAGTAAAAACAACGGAACACCATGGTGGCCTGAAATACAAATTATAAAGAATATAAATACATATATCCTATTTCGTAAACAGGGACGATGGTCCTGGATCGCTCATCTGAGTACGATGCCAAATAGCCAATAGTTGTTTTGGATAAGTGCCACCTACGGATTATGCCTGTAAATTTTAAACAGCGTCTACCCAACCGTTAAAAGGACAAAACGTGTTCATGACTGTTTTCAATGTTTTGAAATATATTATAAGTCACAGTGTCAATCAAAATGAAACCCTAGAGTAAGTGTGGCTAGATTATTACAATCAGCTCCCTGTTGAGTTACATTGACACTATTGTGAGAGCATATTTAAACGTTACAGCGCTTAAAACACTATTTTATCATGAAAAACAACGAATATTGCTTTAATACACCTTTCAGTTATCTTTTCATATTGTTATGCTGGTTAGAAAGTGAAAAACAGCTAAAACATAACTGTTCAATCCTCAGTACACCAAATTAAATCATTATGCAATACCCAGTACGCTTTTTATCAATACCCTGTACCCTAACCATGACCAACTGACCATCGGTTTGTGAAAACATCTCGGTAAAATTGTAAGCTATGAGGATCAAATTTTCAATATGAATGGTTCGATGATATTGAAAAAAAATGCTCGATTCACATTTTTAAATTTTGATTGCGTCTTACAATTACAAAACAATATATGCGAGAGGGGTGTGCTTTTTTCCGCGAGCACGGCGTTCATTTTGTCATTTTTTCCATCGTTTAAAGTGTTTCGTTCCAAATCATGTATATAGCGTGTATTGTATGCTCATTTGATAGCAATATCCGGGGTACGTTTCCCCCCCAGTGAATTTTGTAACAAAATTATTTGGCTTTTCAGAAACTGTTTTATTGCGTGTTAAGCCATGATTAAGAAAATAACTAAATGCTTGTAATTTAAACCCAGTACTGCAATATCGGTTAGATGACGATTTCGTCATGAGTATTAATTTTACTCCCGGTAAAACCACTTTTCAGTGGAGAAGACATTATTCTTTCCCAATAAACGCGTTTGCGTTAGAAATATTAATTCCATTGAAAACAGTTTGCAGCCAGATCAGACACCGGGTAACCCGGGGTCTGATCAGGCTCCAAACTATAGCCGCTCAGGCTACTATAAATAATCAGAATTGCGAACAAAGGTCATTTTCTTTGTTTATTTGCAAATTATTTGCGTTTCTTTTGCGTTTAAACGGGAAAGAAAAACGTTTGCTCCAACTTGTAAGTATCCTGCCGATCACGTCTTGACTTGTATTTGCAAACAGATTGGATCCAGATTTGACGACGCTTGACGCGGCGTTTGATCAGGATCCAAAGTTTTTGACACCCGACCTTAATTTTCTTCAATTAAAACCTGAATAATTTTTTAAGTGAATATATTTGCACAATGTTACATGATTGACGATATAACAATACGATGATTGTTTAAGCAATCGTTGTACAGTCTCGGCTCCTTGTGCCGGTTTATTATTTTTAGGAATATTCTGCATTAAATATGAAATAATTAAAACATTATCAAGTTATATTATTGTTCTCTTACATTTAAACAACAAGTTCACATCCAAAAGAAGACCACAGACATTCACTGACACATGTTTCTTTTTAATGCAGAAAAATAATGCAAAATGCTTCAAAGCCTTAAGGGTTAGTTATACATGTAGTTAACCATTTTTAGAAATATTCGTGCGTCTTCGTTGGTTGGTCGCTTCAAACAAGTCTGGCTAAAACAGTGTATATGTCACTTTGAGTAAGGCACCAATGTAATGAGCATTGAATGTACACTCAAAGATAGAATAATTACTGTAAGATAATAATACCGGTAACTCTTTCTGCCTACGCTAAAAGCAATCTGAATACCTTGCCAATTTTCGAAAATAAACTCGGAGGTAAATTTCAGTAATTGTTGATACAGCTTTCTTCTACAAAACGGTAACTAATGTTAGCCAAGGTGGTGACAAAAATAACGTAATATAGATTTTTTTTCAAATACAGTTTGGTATATTTTGATGCTTACAATATGTGTAAGTTTACAAACCAATTGTAGCAAAGCAGTTATTGATAAGGGTTTTGCCTATTTCAACGCTTCCTATGAATGGAATAACGCCACGGTTCTCATATTAGTATGTCGACGGAACAAAATGTATATCAAACACAATAAGAGGGATTAAATATCTGTTTGGTTTCAGAAAGAATTCATTTTAAATATATTTTTCAAGACTGCACACTCTATCCATGTAGCTTTTGGTCTTATTTCATGTCCTTTAAGATTGAGTTTTCTGCAAACTAAAATCTTTGTAAAGTATTTATTTTCTTCCGTACGATTTGTTCAGTTTGTTTTATTTTTCGTATTGAAGAATGTTCTTGTTTGTTTGTCAAATTCTTTCTATAAGATCCATATGATATTGATTCTCCTCGGATTTCCACAAAAAAGATTTTCTAAACAATAAATCATCTGATATTATACATGTAAATTGTTATTCCCGTCCATGTATGTAAGCTATGTTATCATACATGTACACTAGAAGACAATATTGTTGTTTCACAAGTTTCGTCTTTTCTCTGATTTGGAGTAAGTCATCTTAGTCTATTTAAAGTGAGTCGTTATCTTTCCATAACCCTTTTACGTGTTTAATATCTAACTGTACCACTGAGTGGTCTGATTTATACTTGGCTCTATGTGACACGATATAGAAAATTGGACTAAGACTTCTGTAACTAAGAAAAACCTAAGCGTTCTTGTTGAGTTGGTTTTGTACATCCCAACGTAAATAGGTTTGTCTCTGGATAAAGGTCACAGTATTCAATAGAATTTCTTTATTAGGACCACTCAAAATAATGCTAATTAGCTGCAACTTAAAGCGAGGTGAACGTAAAACAGAAAGCTCCTCTAGGAGCTTTTTGTTTTACGTATACCTTGCTTTAAGCAGTCACCTGTCTGAAACAATGGATAATTAACACAGTTTAGTGGTCGTAATAGCGAGGTTTACTGTATCAATAAACTGCCTGTCTTGTATGTCTTCAATAGTGACATCTCTTGCGTTGTGTTATTCAAGTTCGTGTTACAGTGGAGAATATGTTATTCTTTCCAGATAAACGCGTTTACGCTAAAACTATTTTTTTCTTTTTCAAACAGTTTGGAGCCAGATCAGACGCCGGGTAACCCGGCGTCTGATCTGGCTCCAAACTGTTTGCCACCAATATAAACATGAGTTATCAGAATTGTCCCAAAATTGTTCTTTTCTACGTTTTAGTACTTTGCGTTTGCGTACGTTTGCATTTAAACAGGAAAGAATAACAGATTCTCCACTGTACCCTGATAGTCTATTGAAGGGACAACAACACAGCTAAATCGCCATATAATATATAGGAATAACGTCTTCTCCAGTGTAAAATACTGGATGACGCGTAACTCATTGTCTAACTATGTTTGAAGCTTGCAATATATAATCCATTATTTTAACCTTAAATATGATTGAACTGTTGTCTAAGCAAATAGTACTTAAGAATGGTAATAGTTATTTCTTAACAATACAATAGAGTACCATAGATAACGCATGTTTTTATTTGTGTTCTTAGGTACATTGATGAGTCTACGTGCATTGCTACAATGGAGAATCTGTTATTCTTTCCCGTTTAAACGCAAACGTACGCAAACGCAAAGCACTAAAACGTAGAAAAGAACAACGTTTGGACAATTCTGATAATTCTTGTTTATCTTGGTGGCAAACAGTTTGGAGCCTGATCAGACGCCGTGTGACCCGGCGTCTGATCTGGCTCCAAACTGTTTGCACTGCAAATAATAGTTTTAGCGTAAACGCGTTTATTCGGAAAGAATAACAGATTCTCCACTGTACATGTAAGATGTTGGAGCATTGTCGTTTCATATCCATGACATTACATGTACCCGCTTTAAAATCATTGTCTACAACATCCTTTTTTTCAAATTAAGATATAGGACAATTTGACTAAATAGACGATGAACCATTTGAGCCAGTTAGGATCGTTATAAGTTTTGAATTATTACAATGCTAGGCGCATTTGGCAGAGAGAGACTTAATACCCTTTGATTGTGTCTATTGTTCGGTTTGAATGACCGAATACCCCTTTAAAGGACACTGTATTTATATACGGTTATACAATTGATGATCCTAATGTAAGCCTATAAATGCCGATTGAACTGGTTAACCTATACAGGGAGTCAGTGAAAACCGATATATCTTCTTAAATGTACGCGTCTGTTTCATATCATTCTATAATGTGATACTAAACGATAATAGCTTCAGACGGTTGAATTGTTATGTCAACACTTTGCTCAATAAAACCTCGAAATGACAAGTATTTACTCTGCCACAAATGGACAGCCTAAAATAGACAATATGCTTCTCAATGAGAATTCTGCATGTTTATAAACCGCATAGAAGACGTTTATCTTTCTTAACCTTTTCAACCCTAAATTTCTCTTGTGGGTATTTATAATCCTTTTAGATTCTTCTCTTACGGGTATTTTGAACCTGTCTACTACTACATTTTTGGTTTGATTGCATAAACCAATGAAAATATCAAACTGTGTAGATCCTGATCAGAGGGCTCCTATAGGAGCCCTCTGATCAGGGTCTACACTGTTTGCATACTTATGTAATCAGTAATCTCTACAGAGGGCTTTAGGGTTGAAAGGGTTAATAAGTGTACCGGTACTGAAGCATTTATATTCAATGTTTGTGTAGCCGAAGAAAACCTCGGTCAACATTTTCATTAACCTGTCATGATCTTCATTTTTGTATAATTCATTAAAACGGGGTAAAAAGCCATTCTCTACTAGAAAAATGTCTTTCTGTTTATGAGCCGTGCCATAACAAAACCAGCCTTGAACCGTTTGAACATCCCAAGCAACGTTGTCATCTTAGGTTCTGTATTAGAAGTTGGTCTTCACTGCCAAATACCGTATACGAGTTGTTGTTGTTGTTGGCATACCTGTGCTTAACACTCACAGGACAGCTTGGTACAGACATAATTGACTGTCAAGCTGAAGATTACGTGCATAGCTGTTTTCAATTACCTCGCCATATAGGCAGCTATGCTCCGTCTTCAGGGGATTTTAAATACCCAATAAAGGGTATAGAACTGCTATTGAATGAGATGAACCATATTGGCGCACTCCACTAAACCCTGCCAGTAACAGAGCTGAACATAGCTTCCCATGAGCAACTCCATTCTGACAAAGTAAAACTTTAAGGGTGCTTGATCTCACATAATCTCTAAAGATGATCTGAGATCGGTTCTCTCTGCTCAAAAGGATAACAACTTTTTTCTATTGGCCCCATTGGTTTCATTTCTTATTACCTATTGTGTTAGTGTGAAGCAACTGAACAATGCCCAGTGAAACACACAACTAAGGTAAGAACTTCAGCCTAGGACCGTCCGTATACGAGTAATACAGCTACATAAAATACTTTAGATGCATGCATAGTAGTGGAATAGTGTAGATCAAGATCAGCCTCTGCGTCTTTGGCGCGGCTGCTGGCCTTGATCTACACTGTTTCTGTTTACAGTGCAATAAAACAGGTTATCCCATGACATGGCTCGTATAGAAAAATGTATTCATTTTTAAATGTACAGCGCTCCCTCTCTACAACGACACTCAATGGGATACACAGATTGTGTGCGTTGTTCGGAGGGAGTCGTTATAGGGAGGGAACTTATTTTACATTTGCAAACAGCTCGAATCCAGATCAGACGCCGCGTAACGCGGCGTCTGATTTGGATTCAAGCTGTTTGTCATTTGTCATAATGTTTTTTCTGTCAAAATGTCATTTATGTAAGAAAAACAGCAGACAACAATTTTAGCTAGATGATAATGCATCAGTGCAAGCATAAAACATAATTTTCGTGGGAACAGCGGTGAATGTCGATGTAAGGAGGGGGTCGTTGTAAGGAGGGAGTCGTTGTAAGGAGGGTCGTTGTAGAGAGGGAACGCTGTATTGCAATAAACTCTTCCTGTATATTGGCTGGAAAATATCAGTGTAGGTACAGTGGAGAATGTGTTATTCTTTCCGAATAAACGCGTTTACGCTAAAACGTTTATTTCCAATGCAAACAGTTTGGAGCCAGATCAGACGCCGGTTAACCCGGTGTCTGATCAGGCTCTAAACTGTTTGCCACTCAGATAAAAATGTATTGTATTAAATACATGTATCTAAAAGTTGACATTTTCTACGTTTTAGTGTTTTGCGTTTGCGTTTCGTTTGCGTTTAACCCTTTACCTGATAGTGCATTTCTAGTATTGAAGATAGGTGACTTCTTAAAGCAGGTTGAAAGTAAAGCAGAATGCGCCTAAGGGCGCATTCTGCTTTACCTTCAGCCTACTTTAAGCTATCATGTGCATGAATATAACAAAATATTTCCTTTAAAACACATTCATGACTGATTAAATTGGAACTATTTTCTTCAGCGGAGGAATAAATAATGTTCGCCAAAAGACGGTTCTATGGGGTAAAGGGTTAAACGGGAAAGAATAACGTTTTCTCCAGTGTATGCAAGGGCGATCTAAAGACACTGGAGAGTTTGTTCATACAACAAAATGTTTCATGATACATGTACATGTGTACAGTGGAGAAAACGTTATTCTTTCCCAATAAACGCGTTTACGCTAAAACTATTATTTGCAGTGCAAACAGTTTGGAGCTAGATCAGACGCCGGGTAACCCGGCGTCTGATCAGGCTCCAAACTGTTTGCCACCAAGATAAACAAGAATTATCAAAATTGTCCAAAAGTTGTTCTTTTCTACGTTTTAGTGTTTTGCGTTTGCGTACGTTTGCGTTTAAACGGGAAAGAATAACAGATTCTCCACTGTACATGTGTACCATATACTACTGACCTTGATGAGACGCCGTTAACGCAGCGTTTCATAATAGTCTACACTGTTTGCCAATGTCCCTTGTAGTAGACACTGAAATTAAATGGATTAAAAGATAAGCTGCAAATAGTATGCATATCTATTGACGAATAGTAGGGTCTGCTATATTTCTGTTGAATGTATTTTAATTCTTTGGCTATTCGGGAACTCACTATTTCTACAATACCGAATGTAAATATTACGATGAAACCAATAATGCATTATGTCATGGCCTTCTGTATTAATTTGAACGCGGACGTTGAACCTTTGTTTGTGTTTATCATCCAGCGTAGGCGTCTGTAATTCTTGTGCTATTTAATATTTGTTCTCGTAAAGAATACGGACGCTACATGTTACTATCATTCTCGTGTCCAATAACTCATTCGCAGACGTAAATAAAAATATCCATTATTCTTACATCCATTATAGCCATCGGTGATGTAAATTAAACTATCCGCCTACCATTTTCAGCCGTCATATGATATTTCGGCCGTCTGACCCATTAACCCATAAATACGCCTTTATACGCTTCAGATTTATTCATTTTCTGAAGAAAATAGTTCCTCTTTATAAAATTATAAATCTGTATCATGAAAACTATTTTCTATATCCGTCTATACAGTGGTAAATACGCTATTCCTACCCATTTACGCGTTTATCTATGCGTAAGAAACGCATAGCGAACGGTTAACGAACGTTTAACGCCTAACGATTTTAACGCGTTTAAACGCGTTAATAAACGATTATACCAGAGATTTTGCGATTGGTCCATCAGTTGTCCGTTTCACGCGGAGATTTCGGATCTTATTTATGATTGCCGTTATTCGAGAAATTATATAAATTCAGACAGTTTTAATCTCGATCATAATGCTGAGTGACTCGGCGTCTGAATCAGATTCTTTCTGTTTGATATTTATTAGAATAATTCCTTCCATGTTGATTTCTTTGCAAACGGTTTGAATCCAGATCAGACGCCTAGCTGTATAGATCGGCATAGCAGCTGACAGATTTGAATAAACCCAATTACTTTTCATAATAGTTTAATACTAGCGATTTGGATGTAGATGGGACGCCGAGTAGTTCGGTTCTTATGTTTTACAGCCAAGAATGAACCATACGGTTTTGATTTCATTTTTACAGTTTGGCTCTAGATGAGATGCCAAGTTACGGGAGTCTCATCCGTATTCGAACTATACAGATATCTTTTACTTTGATGAGACAGTATAATAACTGACACATACTCGCAGATATGGTTTGGTTTATTTGGTTTATATTTCAATCAACCCCAATTAGGATACCTACTTTGATAAGCCGCAGTTTTATTACCCCATATCCGGTTTGTTACGCAACACTCATAGCGGCCTGCGCCCTGTGATAACTAACAGCATGTCACATGTGCTATTTGGAATTCCGCATGTTCATAATCATAGTAACTCATCTGATCTGGATCCAAACATTTATGCAAACCAAACACTCAGTAATTTGACATCTGATCGGGATCCAAGCATTGCTCCGGATCATATGCTTAGTAAGTTGGTGTCTGATTGTTCATGAAGTTAGGTAAGGTAACGGTATAAGACCGGCATCCGGGCTCTTTTAAACGCGTAAAGAAACGGCTAGGAAAGGCGTTTAACGAAACGGATAATAAACGCGTAAGAAACGCGTAAGAAACGCATAAAGTGGGTAGGAATAGCGTATTTACCACTGTACCTTAAAGCACGCTTAAGGTAAAGCAGAATACAAACATAGGCAAACAGTGTAGACTCTGCTCAGACGCCGCATTATGCAGCGTCTGGTCAGAGTCTACACTGTTTACTGATAGGAATTTCAATATAAAACAAAATGATAATGAAAATTTAGACCAGGCACCCCTTTAATAAAAGATAGACTAATCCAATGTATAAGCCTGGAAGAATCCACTGGGCACAAATTGGTTAAGCATGCTCCTGTCAAATTATTTCTGGTCTGTCAACACTTAGGTTTTGTTTGAATCGCATCAAACGTAGGTTGACAATATCTATTAACTTTACTAACATCTATATCACACCAGACGACATTCTGACAGGGGAGCTAAATGTTTTACAAGAAATGTTTTGATTGGTTATTTGTCATGACACTCCTGAATGACATGATTGGCTGTTTCCCTCTTTACTCTGTCACTACCCTATTCCGGGCTACTAGTATTTGTAAACGATTTGACAGACAGACAGACTGACTGACAGAAAGAAATAGCAGTAGAGACAAAGAGAGACAAATAGACACACAGACAGACAGAGGGACATAGGGAGGCATATGTACAAAGAGGCAGAGACACTCAGAAAAAAAGATAATATAGATAGACACAGAGAACTAAATAAACAGACAGAGATAGATAGAGAGAGAAAGAGAAAGAGAGGAGAGACATGGAGAGAGGGAGAAATTCTAAACAATTTAGTGTCAGCTATGTTTATACGTTTATAATATTGTTAAGTTTTAGCCATTTACCATCGGAGGAGAACTGTTTTAATTAATATACAGGAAACACTATCTAAGACAGACACCTTTTGGAAAATAAGTAGACCACAATAACTACGGCACTACAAAATACCGGATATAATTAGATGTAAGACAGAAAGCTCCAAATGAAGTTTTCTGTCTAACAATTATCCTGCATTAAAGTAAAAGGTTTAACGTTAAAAGATGTGTTTATTAAGAATGGTTTGCTGCTTAGTTTTTCACAAGTTTGGAGAAAAATAATTCCGATTAATAAAATGTGTCCGTTTTCCTTTTCCCTTGCATTACATGCAAAGAGAAATTTGCTAAATTTCCTTAAATATTGAAAGTTAACGCAAATTAATAAGACTGATCTTAATTTAGCGTTAAATAGAGATTTGCCCGACTTACTTCCGCTTCTTCTATTAGGCATACACAATTTCATTCTGTAAACGATGGAACTTTTAACCATTTTATCGCTGAAATCGCATAAAGTCAACTTTGAAAACAGATTAGATCCAGATCATTTGCCGTGTGACGCGGCGTCTGGTCAGGATTCAAAAAGATTTAACCTAATAATGCAAATATGAGATCTGTTTACAAACTGGTCGTCTTCTTTTATACATACCTAAAATTTAAAGTTTAAAAATCATTTAAAAACAAATTTATATAAGTTTAAAATAGTTTGGATCCTTATAAGACGCATCGTAAGTCTCGTAACTGAACACTTTGCAAATGTTCTTGTATTCGAGTATGGATCTGAAGGGGTGAAATTAAATCTTTTCTTAGTCGAAACCTAGTTTAATGAGTGGCTTGGTAGCTTTAGGAAGAAATATTGGCTTTATATTATGCAGACTTTAAATACCAAAATGTATCATGCTGTCAAATTGAATTATCAAAACACATAAAATGTAATTATGAAACAGTAATAAAGTCAGTTAACAGCATAATATGCACTCTTATAGATTTTTATGGGTAATAAAGTATACACCGATGCACAGGGGACGTTTGAAATGAGATATTTACATTTGTTATTTAGCCTTTTTTATTTTTAATTCATTCACACATGAAAGTTTCAATGGGTAATTTTACATTCTAATTAAGCCTAATTCAGTTTCGATTATTTATGGTTGATGTTCACATAATGTTGCACAATGGCAAACAATGTAGGCCTTGATACAGTGGAGAATCTGTTATTCTTTCCCAATAAACGCGTTTACGCTAAAACTATTATTTGCAGTGCAAACAGTTTGGAGCCAGATCAGACGCCGGGTAACCCGGCGTCTGATCAGGCTCCAAACTGTTTGCCACCAAGATAAACAAGAATTATCAGAATTGTCCAAAAGTTGTTCTTTTCTACGTTTTAGTGCTTTGCGTTTGCGTACGTTTGCGTTTAAACGGGAAAGAATAACAGATTCTCCCATGTAAGAGGGCTCCTGCACAGGACAACTGCACTATTTTCAGGTACATTGTTTGTAAATGACGAGTATACTCGTCGCTAGGATTGAACGTGTAAAGCAGTGCGAACAAACATGCTAAGATTTAATGCATGGCCAAATAGCTAAAGAGCTTTTTACCCTGACTTTAATTCTTCATTTAGTTGTAAACTTTATGAAATGACTGTATTTGCCTAAGCGATTCTACCTTAATTATTTGTATGTTTATTGAATCAACTGTAACATTAACTATTTGCATTCAGTTGATATGTTTCTCTCTAGATATGATTCGATAAAGCAAGGCAAATTATGAGCAATAGCTCACAGCTTATATGATCCAACATACAGTGGAGAAAACGCTATTATTCTTTCCCGTTTAAACGCAAACGAAACGCAATCACAAAACACTAAAACGTAGAGAATGTAATTTTTAGATACAGTGGAGAATCTGTTATTCTTTTCCGTTTAAACGCAAACGTACGCAAACGCAAAGCACTAAAACGTAGAAAAGAACAATTTTTGGCCCATTCTGATTATTTATGTTTATCCTGGTGGCAAACAGTTTGGAGCCTGATCAGACGCCGGGTTACCCGGCGTCTGATCTGGCTCTAAACTGTTTGCACTGCAAATAATAGTTTTAGCGTAAACGCGTTTATTGGGAAAGAATAACAGATTCTCCACTGTATGTCTTACAATTCATTTTTATCTGAGTGGCAAATAGTTTTGAGCCTGATCAGACGCCGGGTTATCCGGCGTCTGATCTGGCTCCAAACTGTTTGCACTGCAAATAATAGTTTTAGCGTAAACGCGTTTATTGGGAAAGAATAACAGATTCTCCACTGTAGTACATAAATAGTATAGTTTGTGATACAAAAAATATGCCTCATTGCGATAACTGTCGTATGGCATGTTCAATACCAGTTAATACTTATACAGTGAAACCCCTCTAAACCGGACACGTGTGGGGACAAAATAAATGTCCGGTTTAGAGGGGTTTCCGGTTTAGAGGGGTTTTAACCAATAGCTTCTAGTATGGAAGATAGCTGATCACGTAAAGCAGGTTGAAAGTAAAGCAGAATGCGCCTTTAGGCTTTCAGCTAGAATATAGAATCTATTTCTGATGATACAGATTCATAAGTGTATTTTTTCAGTGAAGGAATAAATCAAAGGCGTAAAAAGGCAGTTTATGGGGTAATGTGTTAAATAAAAATGGGTTGGAAACGGGACCAAAGCTTTTGTCCGGTTTAGAGAGAATTCCGGTATTTAGAGGTTCCGGTTTAGAGGGGTTTCACTGTATCATAGGCTTGTTTTTATCACATCTTCATGGACGATGAAAGTAAGAGTGTTGACACAATTATTGAAAACGCGTATTTCCACTTAAATACATACCCGCTAAAACACTACAAATTCGAAGATGGTTTACTCTAGCTAAAACGTTGCAATTTGTTTGTCATAGAAACTTAAGCAGAGTATACAACAATTTGTATTCTAATCAGACACCGAGGCATAGGATTATGTCTTTGCAAATGTTAATTTTTTTGCGTTTTATAGGTACACCATAAAATACAAGGAAAAGAACCATTCTTATAAAAAACATGATCCCAATGAGAACTAAGGCGCTCACCAAAGTACAAATTTCCAAAATTTAACTAAACTTTATCACCTGACGTCACAACAGGCACATGTTTCAGGATAATGATGGTGTGTGTACTCCATATGAAATTGAGGGTTCAGAAGCTTTTCCTATGGTTTCAATTAATGACCTACTTTGTTACTTGACATAACCCACATTAATATATTGCCTAGATTGTGTATAGGTGATAATTTTCGGCAAAGTTTCATTAAAAAAATATGGCCCCAAAAGTGTTCAGAAGTGTTTTTTATGATGTGACCTCCTTTTTATTCAGTAAAAAACCATACTCACAATTTACCTAGATATTGTCATTGTAATTATTCTGAGATAGATTCCTGAAATTAGGGTACAAGATGTAGGCCCTAGAGTACTTTGAAGCTTTTCCTATGATTTGACCTACTGACTCACTTTTTGACCCAAACTAATCCATATTTGTACATTGCCTAGATTTTGTCAAGCTAATTTTTCTGAGCAAGTTTAAAAAAGATTGGGCTAAAGATATGGCCCATGGAGTGGCTAAAAGCTTTTTTTTTCAATTTGACCTACTGACCTGACATGGCATTACCTGACATGACCTATATTCAAGTTTTACCTAAACTTTATCAAATACATAACGCTGACAAAATATTATTAAGATATAGCCAAAGACATGACTTCTACAAAGTGTTTTACTTTCAATTCGATATTTCCGAACACGGAAAATGACCATGCCCTGTGGTGGTCATGTTACATGTGTATGTGACCGTTCAAAATCGTTTGAACAACTTTAAAAGTAAATCCATTGAAAAACATTTTGATGAAAACCAAATTGAAATAGGACCAGTACTTTCGGAGAAGAAGATTTTTCTAAATTTTGTGCACGATTACCATGGCAACAAGACCATTTGCATCACCCATATTTTTTAAACAAAGTTTGAAGCTCAAACTAATACAAGTTTGGTTACACTGGGTTTTATGGGTTTCAGAGAAGGAGTCAATGTTCATGTTCGTGTAGCTCTCCATCATTGGAGGGATTAAAGATCTACTACTACTGGTTAATTAGAAAAAAATACCATTGTTCATTGCGCCATTTACAAGAAGTATATAAGGATCGTTCTGAATTATCATTGTCTTTCCAAAACATGCCACATGTCTTAATCGACTGATCGTCTTCAAAGTTAAAATCAGATTATGGGATGTAAACGACTTATACATGTACCAGTGGAGAATCTGTTATTCTTTCCCAATAAACGCGTTTACGCTAAAACTATAATTTGCAGTGCAAACAGTTTGGAGCCAGATCAGACGCCGGGTAACCCGTCGTCTGATCAGGCTCCAAACTGTTTGCCACCAAGATCAACAAGAATTATCAGAATTGTCCAAAAATTGTTCTTTTCTACGTTTTAGTGCTTTGCGTTTGCGTACGTTTGCGTTTAAACGGGAAAGAATAACATATTCTCCACGATTATGGCTTATACATGTAGTTAAACCATTTAATCCAAATGGACTAAATGAGAACATAATGATGTTTAAAGTTCGAAAATAATTTTCTAGATCTACCAAAATCTAAATGAACAAGCACGAATCATGTGTTGGGGTTTCTGTTATAGTGGAGAATCTGTTATTCTTTCCCAATAAACGCGTTTACGCTAAAACTATTATTTGCAGTGCAAACAGTTTGGAGCCAGATCAGACGCCGGGTAACCCGGCGTCTGATCAGGCTCCAAACTGTTTGCCACCAAGATAAACAAGAATTATCAGAATTGTCCAAAAGTTGTTCTTTTCTACGTTTTAGTGTTTTGCGTTTGCGTACGTTTGCGTTTAAACGGGAAAGAATAACATATTCTCCACGATTATGGCTTATACATGTAGTTAAACCATTTAATCCAAATGGACTAAATGAGAACATAATGATGTTTAAAGTTCGAAAATAATTTTCTAGATCTACCAAAATCTAAATGAACAAGCACGAATCATGTGTTGGGGTTTCTGTTATAGTGGAGAATCTGTTATTCTTTCCCAATAAACGCGTTTACGCTAAAACTATTATTTGCAGTGCAAACAGTTTGGAGCCAGATCAGACGCCGGGTAACCCGGCGTCTGATCAGGCTCCAAACTGTTTGCCACCAAGATAAACAAGAATCATCAGAATTGTCCAAAAGTTGTTCTTTTCTACGTTTTAGTGTTTTGCGTTTGCGTACGTTTGCGTTTAAACGGGAAAGAATAACAGATTCTCCACTGTATAGTGGAGAAGTCGTTATTCTTCCCCGTTTAAACGCAAACGAAACGTTAACGTTTTGTATGAAATTATTGAAAATGACACATCTTTTATAATTCTGACTATTCATTTTAACTTGCATGGCAAACGGGATGGAGCCTGCTCAGACGCCGGGTTACTGTTTGCGATGGAAATAATAGTTTAAGCGTAAACGCGTTTATTGGGAAAGAATAACGTCTTCTCCACTGTATTAGAATCATTTAAATGAAGACGCGTGTTTTACATACTTCGATGGGTGCTAGACTAATAGTTTGAGAACGTATTGATTTCACGTCCCTCCTGACGCAAGGGAAATAATGATCCGTAGTATGACTAAGATATCTATCGGCCAACGTTTTCTTCACCCCTTCACTGCCTTACCCCGAGCACAACTGTTTTTTGCAAATAGTTTGGATCCTGATCAGACGCCGCGTTACGCGGCGTCTGATCAGGATCCAAACTGTTTGACACTCGTTTCAATATTTCGTCAGTAAAAATAGCAAAATTTAAAATTTAGGAAATAAAAGCAGACGACAATTTTATAAAATTGATGACGTCACGACAATGAAGGGGTTTAGAGACTTGAGGCTCTTCCAAATGAAAGGTCTAGGCGCAACATCTTGGAATAATTTTCAAAATGCTTTCTACTGAGCAGTAAAACTACAAATATTGGTTTAGAAAGAAAACATAAGTTTCTATGCATTCCAAGTAGTGTAAAGGAAGACTATCCCTCCGTTTTTCCTGGTGGGTCCTGTTACAATACTGAACCTTATTAAATTAAATTGATAATCGCAAGCGAATTGCCATCGACTTGCCATCGAATTGTCATCGAATCGGGCGCTTCAAAAAACAAATCCTACGTTTGAATATTTTGACGCGAATTTTCAGAAACGGTTGTGACAAAAATGGAATCGGAGGCATATTTGCGAACATTTGTGAAAAAATCATTCAAGAAAACTTACCCAGGGTAAAGTTAGTATTTTGAAATCGCAAGCGAATCGCAATCGAATTGCAAGCGAATTGCCATCGAATTGCAAGCGAATCGCAAAAATTGTTAATTTAATAAGGTTCAGTACTGTATATACAATATACTTGTATACTGTTATTATAGTGTCCGTATTGTATATACTGCGCTTTGTTTTTCTTCTTGTGCAACATCTAAAAAAAGAAAGCTTCATATTGTATAATAAATGTTACAGTGGAGAATCTGTTATTCTTTCCCGTTTAAACGCAAACGTACGCAAACGCAAAACACTAAAACGTAGAAAAGAACAACTTTTGGACAATTCTGATAATTCTTGTTTATCTTGGTGGCAAACAGTTTGGAGCCTGATCAGACGCCGGGTTACCCGGCGTCTGATCTGGCTCCAAACTGTTTGCACTGCAAATAATAGTTTTAGCGTAAACGCGTTTATTGGGAAAGAATAACAGATTCTCCACTGTAAGTAAGTTAAGTTACAGATAACTGACCTTCTGCGTAGCAATTGTACTTTAGTAAAATTTAATTCAGCCACCCCTGAAACTTTTAATGGATAATTCCAGTTTCAAAATAAGTCTTGTCCATTTTATACTATTAAGGGTTGATTCTAACAATATATTTCAAAATGACAAACAGTGTAGACCCTGATCAAAGGGCTCCTGAAGGAGCCCTCTGACCAGGGTCTACACTGTTTGCATGGGACAAGTGTGATCATATCAGGTTCACTGTTTGTAAGGGCTTACAGGATTAATGTTTTTTAACCCAAACAACGAGTATAGTCGTCATTAGCAAACTGTGTACAGTGGAGAATCTGTTATTCTTTCCCAATAAACGCGTTTACGCTTAAACTATTATTTCCACTGCAAACAGTTTGGAGCCAGATCAGACGCCCGGCGTCTGATCAGGCTCCAAACTGTTTGCCACTCAGCTTAAAAGAAATCCTGAGAAATATAAAAAAAGTTGTCATTTTCTTCATTTTAGTGTTTTGCGTTTGCGTTTAAACGGGAAAGAATAATATATTCTCCACTGTACATGTGATATAAACACTTTTTCTATGCTAACTTTGTTATTGAACAATATGTTGTTTAAAACAGCACTAAACGGTAAATGTATAGTCACAGTCGATAGTTAAAAAGTAATAATTTACAGTAAAATATAAGGTAAGTGTTATGAAAATTACATGTCGGTAAATATAAAATCTGAGCGCAAACGCATTTTTAGAGAGAAAATAACGGTGTCTTGTAATTCGACACTTTCTTTTTAAAAAATGGTCTTTTTAGAATGTATAGTGTAGATGTCTTGCTTTAAACTAAAATTAATGAACATTTACATAACTAACATCTTGAAATTAACAAACAACAATCCCGTTTTCGAATTGTAACAGAATCTAAAATTATAAATGTATTGATCTTAGGATAAAAGAAACTACCGACATATTCAATGTAAACATACATGTATCCTCGGGTGTTTAGTTTAATTTATTCGAATGTATATATTGTACACAAGAGAGTAGGACGGCGGTTTCAAAATTAAGAAAATAACAGAAACCATGCGGGCAGGCGATATTATTTTTCTAATCGGGTTACATCAGACGTTAACACAGGGCTGCCATAAGTTGATAAAAAATCCTAAGATTTCAAATTTTTCAATTTTTCAATCCCGATTTTCCTGAGTATACCTTTAACCAATAGTCTGTTTCTAGTTTTTAAGACACGTGATGCTTAAAGCAGGTTGAAAGTAAAGCATAATGCGCCTTAAGGCGCATTCTGCTTTACTTTCAGCCTGTTTTAAGTTTCCATCTGTTGGAATAAAAATCCGAAGATTTCGGAAAAATCCGGAGAAATGGCAGCCCTGTTAACACTTTGTCGATTAAAGGGTTAAGCTAACATGGTCATTGTAACTCTAACTAATATGGGAATAATATTATCGCACCATTCAAGTTCAAGAATGTATCATGCTGTCGAATCGAATTATCAACACACATAAAATTCAGCTATGCGACAGTAATAAAGTATTTTTATCACAAAATAACCGCTCTGATTGATTTTATGGGTAATAAACTGCACTCCTATCTGCGGGGGATGTTATAATTAGGTTGCAGTGTTTCTCTATTGATTTGTAATTCAACCTATTTTATCTTAAAATAATGCTAAAACATGCAACTGCTAAACCATTCTACTGCAATACGCTGTCGCTGTCTTTTGTATGTTTATTGAATACATGTTTATTTTAGACCTAACTGTAGTAACATGAATTTGTCTTTTCTCGGCGGCCTGGATTGGGCGCTCTACTATTATTTCTATCAGTCTGCAATTTTTAGCCGGTCGGTTTATTGCTGATTGATGGGGGTAATGTGATCGCCGTTTTGGGGGCTGTCTTTTGTATGTTTATTCATGTTTATTGGATATCTAATTGTAGTTACTTTGTCTTTTCTCGCTTTTCTTGTATTTCTGCGGTTAATCGGAGTATGAACCCCAAACGCAATTTGTGTGTTTACAAAACGAACTCTGCCAACCTTAGGGTTCATACTCCGATAAACCGCAGAAACACGTCCTTAAGGCCTTTCGCATACGGGAGTCGGTCTTGCGGGCGAGCGGATGTGCGTCTTGACGACATAGACTTTTTCCGTACGTGCTTATACTAGAAAATTTATACAAAGGAAATGCTGAAATGATTTAGTATAATCCTTCATAGCGCAGTCAGTAGAGCGATTGACTAGCAATTCAAAGGTCATAGGTTCGAGACCCAACCGATCCAAATATTTTTTTTAAGTGTCCGATTTATTGACTTGTCAATCCATAACGCAGTGATCAAGGGACATGTTATGTTTATTCTTAGTTGATTAGTATTAGTGATATTATATACGGTCCAATTATATGTCCACTTACATGTACGTTTTAGTTTAATGACTTACAAGTCAATAAAATCGGTATACATGTATACGATTTGATCGAACTATAAAGCCACACATTGAAGCTTATCAATACGTCAACATTTTCAAGATCGGTATTGCCCATTATTATTATATTTAAACAATATAATTAACCTTGTATGCAAGTCAATGAATAATAAAATAATGCATTTTAATGACAGAGTTTTAATTTTAAGGTAGTTAAATGTATCTCAACTTCAAATATCCCACATTTTAATAAGAAAATCAGTTACAATGTATTACAACAAATCCTGACTGTAATATTTTCTAATTTTTTCTGACCAACTACTTCATCAACCATATAATTGAATAAAATGAAAACAAGTATACATTGAATGATTCAGTTTTTTGTAATTCAATTTTTTAGCATTTTGCAAAATTTAGATAGCTGATAACATCTTTCTGAACACCTTTATTCAAAATGTTTTTAGCTTTTCTTGTAATGAATGTTGTGGACTACTTCTTGGGCGAGATTTATATTCATTAGCTTTATTTATTTTTGAGAAAAATAAAATAATCAAACTTCCAGGTTTTTGTCAGAAAAGGAGACCTTAAAGACAAACCACACGGTAAATTTTGCCTATATTTTCACACATTGTTTCTTAGGCTATTATCATTCTTCATGAAAAGTTTCATAACACCTTGTATGGAAACTAAGCGCACCTGCGAAGTACCTTAACCCATTTGTGCTCACGATCCTATATATGGGACATAGGCAAACAGTGTAGACTCTGTCAGAGTCTACACTATTTGCTGATAGGAAGTTCAATATAAAACAAAATAAAAATGAAAAATTTGACCAGGCATCACTTTGATAAACACTGAACTAATCCAATATATAAACATGGTGATTCCGCTGGGTATAAATGGGTTAAATGAACGCGTTTGTTCGTAAGCACGCACGCCCATTGCAATCCTTTTGAAGCTTTGTCAGACGTCGCAGAGGTAAGCAGAGTAAAACAAGTCGCTGAGTGTCAAACAGTTTGGATCCTGATAATACGCGGCGTAACGCCGCGTCTTATCAGGATCCAAACTGTTTGCAAATGTAATCACTGTGGTCGTCTCTAGCATGCACAGAGTTAAGTCGGAAAGAATACAGTTTTCTACGCTGTATAGTTCGTAAAACTTACACAGTCTGTTGTTATATCTACCAACTAACTGACATATAGCATGTTCAGCGATAGTTAATGATATAATCAAATGCTGGTAATGTGAACATCTCAGTTGATGATTAAAGTAAAAGTGCTAACGTTATCATCGATAACACATATCCACGCTTATTTTGTTAGAATTGGCACTTTCAGAATTTCTAAGGTAAGTCAAGTAAGGCACACTATTTTATTATTACCATAATTTGCATTCTAAATTAAAACATTCACTTGACGACATTATATAATTATTACACCTCGCTTTGAGTTACAATGTTAATTTCCCATAGACCTAAAGTTAAAATTTTGCATGTCTTTTACATCTATCCAAAATATACTGTCACTCTTTATGATATTCTATTCATGACGTCAATCTAAAGTACATTACTTTTTTTCTCCGTCCGAAAACGTACTGTCAGCATTGACATGAATTTTGCTATTGGCGATATTAGAACGTTTTAAAGAGTGGTAACTTCCAATCAACTTTTGGCATTTTCTGTACAAGTTGCTTTTGTCCATTCCTTAACGATTTGCCACCATTTCGGAAGAGGATATTTACCACCTAGACAATATAAAGACACTGTTTCTTCAATGTACTTTTCATAACGTTCTTCTTTCTTTCTTGTAATATTATTATAACCAATGTGACGTCATAGACGGCGACGTCGTTTCCCGCGTTACGCACATGTCAGCGCTAAATTGGTATTCACAACAAATTATATATAATACAAATGAGACGATTCTAAAGCTAGGGTTGATAAGCTCGGTGTAATAAAATAAATATTAGATGTCAGTTTGCGTGACATTCAAATTGTCAACCCTCGAAAACAAGAATGTCACCCTCGGCTACGCCTCGGGGTGACATTCTGTTTCTCGGGTTGACAATTTGAATGTCACGCAAACTGCCATCTAATATTTATATAATATTAGATGGCAGTTTGCGTGACATTCAAATTGTCAACCCAAAAGCAGAATGTTTCCCCGAGGCGAAGCCGATGGTTACATTCTTGTTTTTGAGGGTTCACAATTTTAATGTCACGCAAACTGCCATCTCATATTTATTTTATTACACCCAGCTTATCAACCCTGACTGTGGAATCGTCTCGTTTATATTTTATAAACTATGTTGTGAATACCAATGCAGACCAGTCATGCACGAAACGCGCGAAACGACGTCACATTGTTTGTATCAACTCAACTCAAGAATAGAGAAAATGATTTATTTATGCTTTTCGGTGGATTACCGGAAAATAGCAGTCCATTTTCCTCGTAGGGCTCCCCAAAAATCGTAGTCAATCGTGTCTTATCGTTAAATTCCGGCAGTCCGATTTGTCGCGAACCACTCAACGGAAGAACACGAATCCAAAATCGGGAGCAACGACGTAATTCGGATGACGTCAAGTCAATAAATAAGTGACGTCATCGTACGGGAAACTGTTTCGTTAATGTGTTCGATGTAAAATTGGGGCTCAACACGGGGTAAATCATGTACTTTCGCTTTCACAATTGTCGAACAACTTCGTTTAAAAAGTGGCTTAAAAGCATAAATAAATAGAATAATTGTATTTTTTCAGTATAAGATCGAATTTAATCCATTTCGTGAACATCAGACTTTTATATTTTCACTCGTGGCTTCGCCACTCGTGAAAATATAACGTCTGATGTTCACTCAATGGATTAAATTTCTATCTTATACTGAAAAAAACAATTATCCTGTATATCATATAGAGTGACGTCACAAAAGTAATATCATATAGCTCACAGTATTTTTAAGAATAGAGAAAAATAATATCATACGAGTGACGTCACAAAAAGAATATCATAAAGAGTGAAAGTATATTTTTTGAATAGATGTAAAAAAACATGCAAAATGTTTAATTTTGGTCTATGGGAAATTAACATTGTAACTGAAAGCGAGGTGTAATAATGCGTTTTAACACCAATCATGCTAGGCGCGACTTGCCTAACACTTGAAAAAAGTTTGAATCCAGGTCAGATGCCGCGGCTCGCGGCGTCTAATCTGGATCCGAATGGTTTGTCACTCATATTCAACTTTTCTTCAGTTTTAAAAAGGCATAAAACTAGTTCTGATTTTATTCGCACGCCACAGGGCGATTAATCAGGACCCAAACTGTTTCCAAAACGGTTTTACTCCGGGTAATGCAGTAACTGGTGACTCTTAAGTTTGTATAATAGGAAAGGTTGATATAATTAGATTGCAAACATTACAGATGTTGAAAATATATTTGATTACAGGAATGCAACATAGATTGCATGATGGCACTAGTAGGCATCCAATGTACATGGAAAGTGAAGAATGCGTTATTATTTCCCGTATACACGCAAACGAAACTCAAACGCACTACAATAAAAAGAAAAAAATGACAATTTTGCGACACTTCTGAATGTTGATTTTAACCTTGATGGCAAACAGTTTGGAGCCTGCTCAGACACCGGGTTACCCGGCGTCTGATCTGCCTCCAAACCGATTGCTATGGGAATAAAAGTTTTAGCGTAAACGCGTTTATTGGGAAAGAATAACGTTTTTTCAACAGTATCTAGAAATGTAATGTATATGCAGTGCCCCCTCTTTTCAACAAATTACAATTGTTTTAGCGTAAACGCGTTTATTGGGAAAGAAAAACGTTTTCTCCACTGTATAATTTTTAGCGTTAACGCGTTAATTGGGAAAGAATAACGTTTTCTCCACTGTATAATTTTTAGCGTTAACGCGTTAATTGGGAAAGAATAACGTTTTCTCCACTGTATAATTTTTAGCGTTAACGCGTTAATTGGGAAAGAATAACGTTTTCTTCCCTGTATAAGTGTACTCTTCACATTACACTGTTTGTACATGTACATGCAGCTTATGTGAGGTCTCTATGTGTTAATGTTTTACGAGACTTTAGGGACTGCCAAATTATAGGTCTAATCGCAGCGTCTCAGACTAATTTAGAGATCGCTTTCTACTGGCTAATTCACCGACTTGCTTTGAAAATAACAAAGGTTACTCTCCATTGCAAAAAAGAAGACCCTTGTTAGCCATGAAATATACATTTCAATCGAAACTCGTTACTTCGAACTCTCGTTAGTTCGAACACTCGACATTTTTCAAAGTTAAAACGTGTCTAAGCCACGTTTTAAATACGGATATATTCAACCTACGCGAGACGACTTATCGATTTAAGCGAGTTCGAATTACAGTGGAGAATCTGTTATTCTTTCCCAATAAACGCGTTTACGCTAAAACTATTAGTTGCAGTGCAAACAGTTTGGAGCAAGATCAGACTCCAAACTGTTTGCCACCAAGATAAACATGAAATATCAGAATTGTCCAAAAGTTGTTTTTTTCTACGTTTTAGTTTCCTTGCGTTTGCGTACGTTTGCGTTTAAACGGGAAAGAATAACAGATTCTCCACTGTATCGGGTTTCGACATGTATAAAGAGTAGTCCTTTTAGTAGCCTTCTGATCTTGGCATATTTTGTTTGCATAGGACAAGTGTACTCTTCACAGATACACTGATTGTCAATGACGTATATATAATGTGATGGTATTTCCTGTTTTTCTTGAAGTTTATAGTTGTTAAATATAATCCTAAGATGCTCTTGCATTTCCATGAATAAGTCATTAATAACAATTCTAACACCCCGGTCACACAGAACCATCGGTGATAGATCGGTTGTTATTTTCGCCAAACTAGGGAGGGGACCGATGACAAGCTATTTACTACCGACATCACCTATTGGCCACCTGTTTTCCACCTATCAATCGCTATTGGGTAAAGATGAGTTTCGTCGGCGAAAAATCACCGATTGGGATTTCTAAACGTGCTTAAAATTCTCGATCGGTGAAAATATTTTACAAATAATCGATTGACAACCTGTCTACTACCGATATCACCGACGAGTCACCGATAAACCACCGATAAACCACCGATAAAGCACCGATGAACTGATACTTACCACCGATGAAAAAAGATGAGAATTAAAAGGCAGGATCTCGTCGGTTTTCATCGGTTGTTAATGGCAGTTCAATCGGTGATCAGTTGGTGATCAATCGGTTGCCGCCAGCATTTCATCGGTGTTTTGTCGGTATTCGTCGATTATTGATAGGGTGTTGGACGCTTTTAATCGGTGGCCCATAGGAGTTCATGAGTTGCCAATCGGTGGCCAATCGGAGGCGGGATGGCGTTTCACCGATTGAACAATTATTTATCACCGATACCCGGTCACACAGAAAACCTGAAATTAAATTACTTATGACAACCGATCAAAACAGCAAATAATTCGACCGATTGGGTACCGATTTAAGCCCGACCGTCTGTGTGACCGGGGCATAACATGACGGGTGAATTTGTCTCTATAAACAATGAACAAGTTCTCCGTGTTATACAGTGGAGAATCTGTTATTCTTTCCCGTTTAACGCAAACGTACGCAAACGCAAAGTACTAAAACATAGAAAAGAACAATTTTGGGACAATTCTGATAACTCATGTTTATATTGGTGGCACACAGTTTGGAGCCAGATCAGACGCCGGGTTACCCGGCGTCTGATCTGGCTCCAAACTGTTTGAAAAAGAAAAGATAGTTTTAGCGTAAACGCGTTTATCGGGAAAGAATAACAGATTCTCCACTGTACCTGCCGTGTTTTACATGTACCACGCTGTGAAAATAGTCCTTTTAAACAGGCTCTTCCTTCGGTAAAGCGCAGCCCAAGTTTTCAATGAAAAGTCATGTGACGCAAAAGGTTTTTTCTTTCATGTTTTGTTACTGATTTGTCTAAGATATATTTTATCTGACTAATACTAAACGATTCTATGACAGAATAAATTATGTCGTCACTATTTGTTTTATTTTTCTTATATATGACGTACTGATATTGGTGTCATGCAATAGCTATACAATATTATTTCGTCACTATTTTTTATTTTTCTTATATAATAGCTACATGTATACAAGGGAAGTAATTCGGTCGAAAACTGCATCTGCAGAGGAAATAAGCCTTAAACATTTGCTTGCATTTCTTATGATTTTTTTTAAGTTAGTCATGTTAGAATCGAAATAATCGATGTTCCACCGTTGTTAAACGGTATTCTTCAACGGTTGGCCGTTGGGATGCGCAGGAATTGACCACGAAGAATCGATTATTTCATAATTTAACCCTTTTACCTTTCACTCAAAGTACAATGGATACAGTGGAGAAGACGTTATACTTTCCGTTTAAACGCAAAAGAAACGCAAACGCATTGCGATGAAATGTAAAATAAAACCTAGTGGCAAATAATTTGGAGGAGCCAGAGCTAGTTTATTGGTATTTGAAAAACAGTTTGGATACATGTACTCACTAGACGCCGTAACTTTTTTGTGCATCGTTTACGAAATCAGTTCAGTTAATTACTATAAATAAATTATAATTGAGAAATTAAAGCTGGCAGCAGTTTGTCAAACCTGAAGACATAATTACAGTGAAGAGGTTAAGCCATTTGTCATTTGATCATTTGACGAGTGATCTAAACTGATTGCGAATTTTCTGACACGCGACATGTTTCAACCAGGCAGCAATTGAGCACGATTAGATTCAAATTGTTATTTTGCATGTAATGAACACATTATCCAACTAGAGAATACGTTATCTTTCTCGTTTGAACGAAACAGTAGCAATGTAATAACATGAAGACAATAGTGGGTTTTTCAGAAAGTACAACGATATACAGTGGAGAAGAAGTTATTATTTCCCCTTTTAATCGCAAACTAACAGCAAACGCAATGCACTTTCGGCGTTCAAGCGAAATGAACGACAGAAAATAACCGGCAAATTTACCATGAATCGCGTTATGAATCTGTTATTCTTTCCCGTTTAAACGCAAACGTACGCAAACGCAAAGTACTAAAACGTAGAAAAGTAGAACTGTTGGACAATTCTGATAATTCATGTTTATATTGATGGCAAACAATTTGGAACCTGATCAGACGCCGGGTTACCCGGCGTCTGATCTGGCTCCAAACGGTTTGTAATAGAAAAAATAGTTTTAGCGTAAACGCGTTTAGTCGGAAAGAATAACACATTCTCCACTGTATCGCTTGAACGCCGAAAACAATTTGTTCATTTCTTATATTTACAATGTATTTGCTGTAATTTCTAATATCAGGTTAACACTTTGTAAGTATGCATGTATGTTTAAGCCATATTAGAGGTTGATAACACGAATAATGTGTACCCTATCAGGAACAGCCATGACCGAATAACTGTAGCTGCGTACATTCGAAAGCAAAAATATAAGTTCCATTGTTTACATTCTAAGATCAACAATTTTTACAGTTTGGCGCGAAAATGCGGATTCGACGTCATTGAAATGACGTCATTTTTAAAGAAGGATAAATATATCGGGGTTTTTTGGCATAAAGGAATGCAGCCAGTTGTTGTTATAAGGTATGTCAATTTTCTTGCAATTTATCTCATTAATAAAGAAGAATATTAGTCGGGAATCATGGTTTCCACTATTAGGAAGGCATAGATCGGTTAAGAACAAATTTTGAAAAAAATCCGCCAAATGTTTGCTGTCCCAAGTTCTAAAGATTAATTCGCGAATTAAAACTGCATATGCCCCGCCTCCTCTTGGAAACTTTTCCACAAGTCCAGCCCTCGCGAGATATGGTGTTTATACATGTACGAAATGAACAACCTTTTTGTCATTGGAATTGAATGGAGCGAATGTAAATATTAAGATGCTGATAATAACAACTGTTTGTCATTTCTTACTATTTTCGTTTCCTGCGTGACAACTAGTTTGCATTTTAATTATAAATACGAAAGGCATCATTGCAAAATAAACCAGATTAATAAAAACACGTATCCATCTTATATTCTCCATCGAAATTCGCGAAATATGGCAAGTAATGACAGGAACAAGAAACAGCGAACGCAATGCACTGAAATGTCGAAAATAACAATTCACGATTGTTTAAACAAATCTGATTGCCAAACAGTTTAGAGCCTGATCAGACGCCGGGTAACCCGGCGTCTGATCTGGCTCCTAACTGTTCGCGATTGAAATAACAGTTTAGCGTAAACGCGTGTGTTGGGAAAGAATGACAACTCCACTTTATAAAAGTCTGAGTGGCACACTGTTTACAGTGAAGAAGGCGTTATTCTTTCCCATTCAAACGCATACGAAACGAAAACACAGCACCGTTTGATATTTCTTAATAATTATGTTTAGCTAAGTGTTTGGAGTCTGATCTGGTTCCATACAGTTTGCAATGTAAATAATAATTTTAGCGTGAACGCGTATATTGGAAATAATAACGTCTTTTCCACTGTATGATAAGAAATAAAGACAAAGATATTGAACTAAATATTAAAGAAACTTCAACATATTAACCCTTAGCCTGCCACTCACGACTATAGCTCCATATGCAAACAGCTTGGATCCGGATGAGACGCCGAGTAACTCGGCGTCTCATCCGGATCCAAGCTGTTTGACACTCGGACAACATTTTCAGCAATTTTGAGCAACTTTGAAGCACTTTGAAACTTGAAGCAGACGAGAAATATAGCAGACGACAATTTATTTGGCGGGCTTAGGGTTAAATTGATCCCCATTTACAAGATATGCTCCTCCAATGTATTTTATTGGGTGATGTCCAATGTATTCTTGTAATAAACCACAGTCTCCCTTTCTACAACAACACCCACTTGAATACACATATTTAGTGGGAGTTGTTATAGGGAGGGAAAAATAATACCATTAAAATACATACAGTTTGAATCAAAATGACATAGCGCAACGCGGCATCTGATCTGGATTCAAACTGTTTGTCACTCGTCGTTATATTTCTACAAAATGGCCAATATATAACTTTAAGAAAAACCAGCAGACGACAATCTTAAGCAATAAAGCAGACGATATTGCAGCAGTGAAAGAGTTAGGCATAATTGTTTTGGGAACAGAAGCAATCATTTTGGCACTGAGAAAATCGTTGTTTGAGGGCGTTATAGGGAGGGAGAAGTGTATACACATGAGATTAACTCTTTGCATGCTGGGTAATTTTTTCGCTGCTGATGTTCTAAAAATAGAATTTTCTAATTTTCTTTTCAAAACAGGGTCAGAGTGTCAAACAGTTTTGATCCTGATGAGATGCCGCATTATGCGGCGTCTCATCTGGATCCAACCTGTTTGCAAAGGCAATTACTGTGGCAGATATATCCGCCGCTAGCATGCGAAGAGTTTAAACGCATATTTCAGTATTCAGGAAGAAACTGATTCTAAAAGCATATCACTAAAGGCTCCCAGATAAGATCGTATTTCATAGTTTACGATAGTTATGTCGCCAATACGATTCCTAAAAGTAGTCACGCAATATGTTTATTGGAAACCTTAGCCATTTTCGTTCTAAAATATCGACGAGTAAAACATGTTCCACGATATACATCCAACGATCAATATCTCGTGATATATACATGCAATGTCGAACATGCTAAACTTTTGAAGTTTAAATGTGGTTTAGCTGACGCGAATTCAAGTTGTCGAGGTTTGAATGTACAGTTGAGAAGAAGTTACATGTAAAAGATTTAGAGTCAACGCGATTATTGGGAAAAAATAGCAGTTTTCTTCACATTATTCGGTGTTTGATCTGGCTCCAAAATGTTTTTAAATAGAATGGATTGTTTTAGCATAAACCCGTTTTATTGGGAACATATGACGTTTTCTTCACCGTATAATCGCAGAAATCAGACTTATACTCCGTTCGTTCTCATTTCCATATATCTATTGTCATTTGTAACCTCTATAATATCCTTTACACAAACTCCATAGTATTGTATAGAATATCTCAAATCATCAGCTCTTGTCCCAGACGAATAATATAATGTCGGGTCGAAATCTTTTCAGCATTTATTGGTTCGTTATGTAGATTTCGACATTTTTGGAAGTTGAAATTATAAGACTTAATATACAGTGGAGAATCTGTTATTCTTTCCCAATAAACGCGTTTACGCTAAAACTATTATTTGCAGTGCAAACAGTTTGGAACCAAGATAAACAAGAATTATCAGAATTGTCAAAAAGTTGTTCTTTTCTACGTTTTAGTGCTTTGCGTTTGCGCACGTTTGCGTTTAAACGGGAAAGAATAACAGATTCTCCACTGTAGAAGAACCGAACAGTGGAGAAGACGTTATTTTCTCCAATTAACGATTTTACGCTAAAACCTTAATTGATATCGCAAACAGTTTGGAGCTAGATCAGACGCCAGGTAACCCGGCATCTGGTCTGGCTCCAAGCTGTTTGCCACTCAGATTGAAATAAATAGTCAGGACTGTCAACAAGTGGTCATTATTTACCTTGCACTCAAATGGTACAAAATAGAGTCGTCTCTTCTTTAACACACAATGAAGTTATAACAAACATTCGGAAGAAATTCCTTTAACCTATTCAACCATACCTAAGTTGTTATATTCAAGACACATGGCTTCTTAAAGCAAGCTGAAAGTAAATCAGAATGCTTTAGCTTTAGCCTGCTTTATTCCTTGTTTTCTCCGGTGCTTACGTATTCATGTCTGTATGAAGTGAAACTATTTTCTGCAGTCATGGAGTACCTTAAGGTATAGGACAGTACAGCGGAGAAAACGTTTTTCTTTCCCGTTTAAACGCAAATGAAACGCAAACGCATTGCAATCAAATGTAGAAAATAACAACTTATTGACATTTCTCATGATTTTCTTTTAAAATCTGAATGGCAAACAGTTTTACGCTTGATTAGACACCGGGTTACCCAGCGTCTGATCTGGCAACAAACCGTTTACAATGGAAATAATAATTTTCGCGTAAACGCGTTCTTGGGCCAATTTACGTTAAATGTTTCCATAAAGTAAATGCTTTTTCACTCTTGCATAGTCGTACCTTTTCCATTGAAATATATTTTTATACTCAGAAGGTTTGCGATAACCCGACAGTTTGTAGTCGTAAACAAGCTGAAAACAAAACAAAAACAAAAACTGTTTTAAGATAAAAAAACAAAAAGTCTTAAAGACTGACAAAAACTATGAAGAAAAAACGTATAGCAACATTTCTTGTTTTATCCAAAATGAATCAGACACTTTTTAAACCAAGCACGACTATTATACGTGTTTAATTATCAAATCATTGTCAATGTCGGTCAAGTCGCTTTCAGCAGATAATACTCCATTTTATCTTTACAGAAGACAATTCAAAAAGAATATTGTTTCATCCATGGTTATATATTGGATTAGTCCAACTTTTGATATAAAGGGTGCCTGGTCTAATGTTTCATATTCATTTTGTTTTATTTTGAAACGTCTATCACACGGGGGCCAACTAGGTATTACATGTACGATAAAACGTTTCGCTACGACAACTTATATTGGTATTATAACAAATTTGTATTGCTACGAAGGCAACTTTGTTTTCGTAGACAAACATTTATCACTGTATACACTGACTGCGTAGCAGTATAAATCTGTTGTGATACCTATATAGGTTGTCGTAGCAATACAGATTGATGAAAATACGTAGTTACTCCCCCCCCAGTGTATCAGCAAACAATGTAGATCAGAGTCTACACTATTTGCCTACATGTATATATCCCTTTTATAGTACGCTCGACACGAATGTGTTAGCGAAGTAGGTTATATCTTGCTCGGTGCTACATGTATCTTGCTCGGTGCTACATGTATCTTGCTCGGTGCTAACTACGCTGGGAAGACGTTCGCGAGTATTAACGCTTTCACTGCCATCGAGAATTAAAAACGGCCTTAAACAGCCACTGCTATATATATAAGGTTTTCGTCAGCATCTCTCTACAAAAATTGCAGCTGTATGCATTTTTGACATTGACTTAAATGTTAAACAGTATTGATCCTGAACAAACGCCTCACAACGCAGCGCCTGGTCTAGATTCAAACTGGTTTAAATGTGTTAGGGCTTGGGTGGGAAGAGGTTATTTCGATAAAACTCAATCCATTTACTAATAACATTCAATGCTTGTTTTAGTCATGGTATAAAAGAATGGATATAGTTGATAGTACACGTACGTTAAAGCAGAAAATCTCCAGATTAAATTCCTATTTTATTTTTACACTGTTTTAAACTGCCACCCGCCTTTAAAGACACAATTTAATTGACAGTTACTTCGTTTTAAAGGGAGATGTTACTGTTACAGTGGAGAATCTGTTATTCTTTCCCGTTTAAACGCAAACGTACGCAAACGCAAAGCATTAAAACGTAGAAAAGAACAACTTTTGGACAATTCTGATAATTCTTGTTTATCTTGGTGGCAAACAGTTTGGAGCATGATCAGACGCCGGGTTACCCGGCGTCTGATCTGGCTCCAAACTGTTTGCACTGCAAATAATAGTTTTACCGTAAACGCGTTTATTGGGAAAGAATAACAGATTCTCCACTGTATTATGGCCTCGATAGAATCTGTATTTCTTTAATTGCTTTTATCAAATCAGCATGCAGAAATCACGTTACCCAACATTTAAACCAGGTTGCTATTTTAGACTTTGTAAATTATTCAACACTCAGTCATTAAATTCACACATTAAAGCCATAGAACAAATATTCTTAAACTCTGAAGGTAACGTTATTTGATTGTCTTGTGTTATGTTGCCAATTTTCAGTTGTGAATGTAATTAGTGAATATTTGATTGCATGTTGAAGACATACATTTGGGTAGATACAGTACATGTAAGAGCAGAATTGTGCATAGGTTACAATGGAGAAAACATTCTTTCCCGTTTAAACGCAAACGAAATGCAAACGCAAAACACAAAAAACGTAGAAAGTGTCAATTTTTAGATATTTCTTACAATTCATTTTTTTGTCTGAGTGGCAAACAGTTTGGAGCCCGATCAGACACCGGGTTACCCGGCGTCTGATCTGGCTCCAAGCTGGTTGCAGTGGAAATAAACGTTTTAGCGTAAACGCGTTCATTGGGAAAGAATAACACGTTCTCCACTGTAATCTTTTGTGGGTTACAACATCGTCTGCTTTACAGTTGTCGTCTGCAATATTTAACCAATTAATGTCACGTGAATTAATATGTGTTCATTAATTGGATAAGTCCGTTTTTATTTACGAGGTGTCTGGTCTAAATTCTTTATTTTCCATTAGTTTTGTTTTGAAATTCTTATCAGCAAACAGTGTAGACTCTGATCAGACTCTCGCATTTTGCGGCGCCTGATCAGAGTCTACACTGTTTGCATATGCCCTATATATAGGACCGTGGGTACAAACGGTTTAATGCTATTTAAAATTAAGAAAGCTAAGCATGAGGGTTACACATTTGGGATCCTGATCAGATGCTGCATCTCGCAATATCTGATCTGGATCTAAACTGTCGGCATATTCTAACGGAATCACGACTTGCAAGATAATGGTCAACCCCTTCACTGCCTTACCCCGAGTACAATAATTATTTTCAACCAGTTTGGACCCTGATCAGACGCCGCGTAATGCGGCGTCTGATCAGGATCCAAACTTGTTGACAATCATTTCAGCATTTCTTAGGTCAAATAACCTAAAAATTAAATTTGAGAAATAAAAGCAGACGACAATTGTTTAAAATTGATGACGTCACGGCAGTGAAGGGGTTAATGCAGATTAATGTTTAATAAATGACAAAAGTATAGCAGACTGTACAGTGGAGACTATGTTATTCTTTCCCGTTTAAACGCAAACGTACGCAAACGCAAAGCACTAAAACGTAGAAAAGAACAATTTTTTGACAATTCTGATAATTCTTGTTTATCTTGGTTGCAAACAGTTTGGAGCCTGATCAGACGCCGGGTTACCCGGCGTCTGATCTGGCTCCAAACTGTTTGCACTGCAAATAATAGTTTTAGCGTAAACGCGTTTATTGGGAAAGAATAACAGATTCTCCACTGTATAAGCAGTTTTCTGAATTACTTTCGACTTGCATTAAGTAACCGAGAGTTTTACATCCATCAACGAGACATGTTTTGAATAATGATAATAATACTTAATAATTGATGCGTCGAAATGTTTGCCTTACTGCTACCGTAATGTAGCTCCGGATATTTTGTTATGACACACTAAATTTTCAATACTTTCAAATAAACAGTCTGTTGTTTTACATGTAATGTTCTGATACTATTAAACTTGTTTTAAGCGACCACGTTTTGAAAAAGCATGTTTACGTTTTTCTAGAACCATGCGATTGCTTTATTTAGAGTAAGTAAATCAGACGGCTGTACATTTTTCATGAACAGACATACAGTGGAGAGAACGACATACTTTCCTTAATAACGCCTTAATGCTAAAACAAATAAGTACAATTGTTAACAGTTTGGAGCCAGATAAGACACTGGGTAACCCGGCGTTTAATCAGGCTTAACAATTTGCTATCTAGATTAACTCTACCACTACCATGACGTCATCAATTGTAAACAGTTATCGTTTGCTTTTATTTATCAAACTTAAAATTAAGGTATTTTGACTGATGAACTATTTCTGAAATGAGTGTCAAATTCTTTGCAAATAACTATTTAACTCAGGGCAGGGAAGTGAATGGTTTAACGCTAACAGTGAACATTTTTAAAAAGTTATCATTTGTTAAATTTTGTTGCATTGCGTTTGCGTTACGTTTCGTTTAAACGGAAAAGAATACTATTTTCTATAATGTACCCTTTGCATTACGGAAATACTGCTTTTCGAATGGCCGCGTAAGAAACGTTTAACCCTATCATTGCCAACTTTTCCCGGAATAATTTTTCCCCTTCATATGCCATATTGTCGTCTGCTTCAGTATTCAAACTGTTTGCAAAAGCTTTTTGGTGCCATTAGCAGTGAAAGGGTTAAGCGAACTCGCTTTGAAAAAATCCTCATAGATTTCTCAAAACAGGTACTGCTTATACTACAATCCGTATTAATTACAGTGGAGAAAACGTTATTCTTACCCATTAAACACGTTTACGCTAAATCTATTATTTTAATTACAAACAGTTTGGAGCCAGATCGATCAGGCTCTAAACTGTTTGCCACCAAGATAAAAATAAATTATCAAAATTGTCCAAAAGTTTCTACGTTTAAGCGTTTTGCGTTTGCGTTTCGTTTCGTTTAAACGGGAAAGAATCACAGATTCTCCACTGTAGCACTTCTTACTCTTCAGGTGAATGGCAGTTTCAAACAAGTGCGACTACTATCCTCCCTCTCTACATCTGCCCTCGGAACAACGATTCACTTCTTAACCCTTTGCCTCCTGGTCGCGACTTTATTTAATTTTGCAAATAGTTTAGATCCAGATCAGACACCGCGTAACGCGGTGTCTGGTCTGGATCCAAACTGTTTGACACTCTTCTTTAGGTTTCTTTACTTAAAAAAATGTATAAATCTAAATTTAACAAACTTTGCAGACGACAATTTCGAAGCAGACGACATCACCGCAGGATAAGGGTTAAAACGTTCCCCAAGACAAGACAAGTATATTTAATGCTTTCACAGCTGCAGTATCGTCTGCTGCTTTTTCTTAATATATATCATGTTGGATATTTTAACAAAAAGCATAATGACGAGTCGCACACAGCTTGAATCCAGATAAGATGTTCGTTTGCACATGAAGGTCAAGTCGTGCTCAGCAGTCTAAGGATATTAGTTTCCCTCCCTATAACGACTCCCTCAAAACACAAAACACACTCTTTGTCTTCCATTTGGTGTTGTTGTAGAGAGGGGAAGCGCTATATAACTATAATGATACAAGGTTGAATTGCCATATACAAACTATACACTTGTATTAAAATTATTGATGAACATGATAATCAAGATCTATAACATTTGCATTTCAAAGACGAACTCTCAGGTGAATGACCGTTCAATATGCTAATTCGACAGGTAATGCCTATAGAAACCGGCTGAACTGACTGAATTCGGAAGTCGTTTACGACAATGAAGGATTGATTTTTGGAAAGTTGCAGATCTATTATATGTATCAATGTCAAAACTTTGTAGGTCAAACAGTGCATATTTTCTATTAAAATTTGCAAGTAAATTAGGGTACCGCCATATCATGGAACAAATTAAGTACTGAACATACTTATCTATGGGCGCAGACAGAGCATTCACGGGAATGAAATGGCCATTTGCATTCTAATAGTCCGGCATTGCTGACCCGCTTGAGAGGAAATACGATAGATCTTTACAATTGTTAGAAAAATCGTAAATAGGGCTCGTTTTTAACCGGATTAAAACCATTCTCATGACATCTTTGATTATCCTGTATGTATCACTTTTTGATATTCATTTCTTAATCACTAAATGAATAATTCGAATATTTATTGTATTCATGGAGGTTTAAAAAAAACACCTTTTCATTGTATTCATGGAGGTTTAAAAAACACCTTGTAACACTGTATGAAACCGCGAAACGGTTTCATACATAAATATTTACATTCGCCCCGCATTTATCCTTATATAACACTATTCTAAACAGAGACTTGTATATTTCAATGAATGGTCATTTAAAATCCAGTTCTAGCCGATTGGTTTAGGGGCGGAGCTATACTGATCACTTTCAAATAGATACAGAAGTCCATATGGTAGGCGTGATTTTAACGCGGAGTAATCAAGTATGGCGTGTGAGTAAATCGATTTTAAAACACGCGACCCAAATCTAAGATGCTTATAATACAAATATTTCGTAACTTCGTGTGCTTTTAAATGTCTCAAAGGGGATATAAACATATCAAGGAAGTTTACCGGTTAAAAGTCTAAATTTATCCAGTAATTATAATATGTGATTTGGACTACTTTCAGTCCATATATAGAGATCGTTACTACGATTAGTAACGCATAGCAACGGGCAAAGTGTCTATTAGTACGGGTATGTACATTTCTCAGTTCACAATGGAATATAAATATAAAAAATAAATTGCGTGCTTCCGTTTTTCATGAGCTGATGGAACTTCAATGCTTTTACTAGCAACGTTAAGCGAGAAGCCATTCGGGCTTCACGCACTTTGCTAGTAAAAGCATTGAAGTTCCATCAACTCATGAATACCGGAAGTACGCAATTCATTTCTTAAGTGTGACCAGGTTTTCGCGGGTCATGCAGTGTGACCAGATTTTTTTTATACCTTCATGAATACAATAAAAGTAATAAATCTAATTTTACTACTGAATTTATTCAATTTAAGAAAGTAGTTAAACCTCCATGAATAAATAAATGTTCCGAATTATTCCTTTTAATTTCATTTCACTACTGAATTTAAGAAAGTAGTTAAATTGAGAATATGACATGAGTGTTTATTATCTAACACTTGAAAGGTTTTTTAGATTGTTGTCCCTCTACAACATATATTTGCCGCCCAAACGCGATGTTGTTTTGTAATAACGTGTCGTCAAAGATCTCATTGGCGTCCTGCTTCATGCAGCGCTTATGGAGAGCAGTTGGACTAAGAGAAAATAGTCCAAACAAGGCGTGGCTTGAATTTCTTTCTTGGGGTCATGAAAAAAGCATTTCAGCCAATCACAGCTAACCAAAAGTAATGAAAACAAACAATTATTAATTTATTAGCTCATCAATAAAATGCTTAATTATACTGTTGACATTTTAAAACCATATTAATATTTTCAAACAAATTTTCAAACAACATGGGGTTTTCTTTGATACATTCTGTATTCTGATTACATGTTTATGGAATTTCAAACATTACATGGATCTAGACGAGAGTGTTTGCATTTGATCCAAACTGTTGGGCACACGTGTACTCGCACCGAGCGATGGATCGATACAAAATATGCTTGTTTTATATCCTGTTTTTATTGATTGGGGCAGTTGGATGCTCGAAGCAGGCTTAAAAAATAAAGAATTCACTCAGAAGCATTTACATGTACCTGTTTTAAGAGGGAAAGCATTGTGTGAATAACCTTTTTCAGGACATGGCACAGTAAGGACACTATTTATGCGAAACAAACGCACTTATAGATCTATATGTATACTTACAAAAACATTCCATTGAAACGTTTGGAGCTTGATCAGACGCCGGTGTTCTTTAATGTGTGCCACTAAGACTAAAGTTAATCATCAGATTGAAAAATAATCTTTATTTTATTGCACTGTGTTTGCGTTTAATTTTGCTTAATCGAGAAAGAATAAACGTCTTCTAAGCATGGAATAGCACAACCATGGGGCATAATTTGATGTTCTTACATGTAACTCTTTCGCTATCAAGTTCATTGTCTGCTTTATCCCTCTTACCGCCAAAATGCCGTCTGCATTGGTAGTGTCGTCTGCACTATTTTTAAAGTCAGATTTTGGGATATTTAGACTGAAGAAATGTCGATACGAAAGTCGCCTTTTGTGCCGTTGGCGAGGAAAGAGTTGAAGGCGTTTCTGTAGGGAGGAGGGGGAAGTTAAGAACACAGTTAAAAAAAAGTAAAGATGGTACATGTATCTTATTTATGCTTTTCGGTGGATTACCGGGAAGTAACAGTGGATTATCACTTGATAATTTCACAGCAGTTGAATTATCGCCACGCGTGCTTCTATTATGAACTTTCCCCGTTGGACTCCCCATGAATCGTAGTCAATCGTGTGTTATCGTTAAATTCCGGCAGTCCGATTTGACGCGATCCACTGAACGAAAGAACAAGAATCCAAGATCGGAAGCAACGACGTAATTCGGATGAAGTCAAATCAATAAAACAGTGACGTCATTGTACGGCAATTGTCACGAAAATGTGGGGCTCCCAATGGGTTAAATCATGTACTTTCGCTTTCAATTGATGAACAATTTTGTTTAACAAAAATGGCTTAAAAGCATAAATAACTGTATTTGTTCAGTATAAGATCGATTTAAATTCACTTCATGAACATCAGACTGTGATATTTTCACTCGTGGCTTCGCCACTCGTGAAAATATAGCGTCTGATATTCACTCAATGGATTCAATTTCTATCTTATACTGAAAAAAAACCCCACAAACAAACAGTTATCCTCTATTTATCTATGCTTTTCTGTGGATTAGTAGGGAAAATCAGTGGATTATCACTTGATCATTTCACTGTTTCAAGCAGTTGGATTATCGTCGCGTGTGCTTCTTTTATGAATTTTCCCCGTAGGACTCCCCAAAAATCATAGTCAATCGTCTCTTATCGCTTATTCCTGCAGCCCGAATTCTCGCGAACCACTCAACGGAAGAACACGAATCTAAGATCGGGAGTAACGACGTGATTCCGATGACGTCAACTCAATAAATCAATGACGTCATTGCACGGCAAACTGTCACGGAAATGTGGTTCGATATAACTTTGGGGCTCCACACGGGATACATATAATGTACTTTCGCTTTCAGTTGTCGAACAATTTCTTTTAAAAAGTGGCTTAATAATTAAATGAAATAACTGTTCATTTCGTGAACATCAGACTGTTTTATTTTCATTCGAGGCTCCGCCATTCGTGAAATAATAATGTCTGCTGTTCACTCAATGGGTTGAATTTCGATCTTACACTAAAAAAACTAGTCATCCTCTATATAAACAGACGATTTAGCAACTTTTGGGCCATATGGTGTTTACTCAGGCACATTGTTATAGTTTGTTATACGTGTATGCCTTAGTAACAGAGTAAAACTTATTTCTGTTCCAAGGAAATGCGTAAGAATTATTCACCATATGAGGTTCACATTTCTCTGGGAACCGACATTATTTGTCCAGGCTTCAAATCAATTACAAGTAAACATGAATATATCAAAAGATTCATAAATACAATTCAAACTATAATATGAAGTCACTTGTATATTTAAATGGCATATACTTTAGGGTTTTTCATTCATATCAACTTAAATGTAGATCTACGAGATCTCGTATTTTCAATTTCACAAAATATTCCAAAGCGTCAAATATTTTGAAATACATACATATAAAGCTTGTAATAAATTTACGTCTTGAATATATCGCAATAAAGATGTTTCACAAGAACGTCTTGTCTACATTTTGTAACTGTCCATCAGAGAATGTAAAGATGTTCACGGATTACAAATACGTTGACATATTTTAAAATGACTCCTACTGTATTGCACCCGTGAATATAATATGTACAGTTGAAGTAAAAACAAGAAAGGACATTCAGACGCATTCTGTTTTAATTTCAGCCTGCTATAAGTTTTCAGCAACACTAGCAACATACCATATGTAATAAGTTAAGGTATGTGACTGCAGGAAAGTCAACATTAATGAGCTTGCCATTGTACTTACATCTCGGTTTAATATCTTCTTTCTTTAAAACTAGACGTCCCGTTGGTTGCCGTAATAATGCGGTTCAACTGTTATTAATTTACTTTGTGATATGTGTTGTTGTCATCTCTGTTGAAATTAGTACAACGATGAACAAATACAGTGAACTCTCTCTAGATTTCATACAATACATATGACAGCTTAAAGCAAGGTGAACGTAAAACATAAAACTCCTGAAGGTGTTTTACGTTCACCTTGTTTTAAGCAGTTACCTGCCTAAACTACTTTCTAATATACACAAGTAAGAGGTCGTAATAGAGATGCTCACTGTATTAACCCTTTACCCCATAGAAGCGACTTTTAGCGACTCTGATTTATTCCTCCGCTGAAGTAAATAGTTCCAATTTAATCAGTCATGAATATATATTATAGGGAAAATTTTCAATATATTCTAGCACAGGATAGCTTAAAGCAGGCTGAAAGTAAAGCAGAATGCGCCTTAAGCGCATTCTGCTTTACTTTTAACCTGCTTTAAGTAGTAACCTATTTTCAATTCTAGAAATAGGCTATCAGGTAAAGGGTTAAGCACATACGCAATGAATTCAAATGTAAATGATAGATTTTATAATATTCGCACGTTGTATCTTTATCAGAGTGGCAAACAGTTTGAAGTCTGGCCAGATGACGGGTTTTCTGTTTTATCATCGAATTTTAAACTATTTGAGTTTGTCAAAACTATTTTTCAGCACTAACGCGTATAATTGGAAAGAACAACGTCTTCCCAAATATTTATAAAATCTCAGAATCGCTGCAAATGCCACTGATTACGGAAATAATGTGTTAAAGTGGTATTCAGACGATATACATATACAGTGGAGAAAACCTTATTCTTTCCCGTTTGTACGCAAACAAAGCGCAAACGTATTGCAATAGAATGGAGAAAATATTATTTTTATTGACATTTTAACGATTTAACTTAATCTTAGTGGCAAACAGTTTAGAGCCTGATCAAACACCAGGTAACCCGCCGTCTGATCTGGCTCAAAACTGTTTGCAATGGAAATAACCGTTTTAGCGTTAACGCGTTTATTGGGAAAGAATTACACCTCCGCTGTGTGAAACGTTTGTAGGAGTCACTATATTTGGATTTGTTTTATGTTAAGCCATATAGTGGAGAAGCCATTATTCTTTCCCGTTTAAACACAAACGCATTGCAATAACATGCAGAAAAATGTTTTTGACAATTCTGAATTTTAATTTAAATTTGAGTGGCAAACAGTTTAATCAGACAAGGCTCCAAACTGTTTGCAATGGAAATAGAAGTTTTAGCGTTAACGCGTTTATTATAAAAGAATAACTTATTATCCACTGTATATAGCTACATGTACTCTATATTTATGCTACGTGTTTTATTAGTTGGACTCAAGGTCGAAAGTTGTAACCTTGATTTGGAGGACGAAGATATAAATTGCTCAACACTTTTACAGCATCACTTGTCTGATTGAGACAATTGATGTTTGTCTATATACAGACAATATATTCATATGTCAGTAGAACATCTATCACCATGTCTAACTCTGCTTGAAGCTCTAACTCTTTCACAGCCAACGGCTCCAAATGCAACGTTGCAAACAGTTTAAATCTAAACGCGGCGTCGGATCAGGTTACAAACGCTTTGATACTCGTATCGTCATTTCCTCAGTCATAACAGCCCTAAAGCTGACTTAAAAATGAGAGCAGACGATACTACCAATGCAGACGATATTTTGGCGGTAAGAAGGTTAAAGCATAAATTAAAACTTGGCAGTGAGGGAGTTAACAATGTTTTTGTTTTTATACAGTGGAGAATCTGTTATTCTTTCCCAATAAACGCGTTTACGCTAAAACTATTATTTGCAGTGCAAACAGTTTAGAGCCAGATCACACGCCGGGTAACCCGGCGTCTGATCAGGCTCCAAACTGTTTGCCACCAAGATAAACATGAAATATCAGAATTGTCCAAAAGTTGTTCTTTTCTACGTTTTAGTGCTTTGCGTTTGCGTACGTTTGCGTTTAAACGGGAAAGAATAACAGATTCTCCACTATACCAATGCAGACGATATTTTGGCGGTAAGAAGGTTAAAGCAGAAATTGAAACTTGGCAGTGAGGGAGTTAACAATGTTTTTGTTTTTATACTTTAACCCTTTCTGCACCAAATTAATCGGAGATTTTTTATCCCTTCACTACTATTTTGTCATCAGCTTTAATATTGTCGTCCGTAAGAACTTTTCAAATCTATTTTTAAGGTAGTGTGATGTCATATTGATACGAGTGTCTAGACGTTTGGATCCTGATAAGACGCCGCGTTACGCGGCGTCTTATATTGATCCAACTGCTTGCAAAGTCGAGTTTATTCGACGTCGGCAGTGAAATGGTTAAATTAATTGAGCACTTGAAGTCGCTCAAATGTGAAACTAACTAGGCCTTCTTAAATATAACAATAATTTCTATACTTCTACTGACATGTATTGCTCAGCACACTTGGCGTATTTCGTACCCTCAATTGTCGTAATCAGCCAATCTTATGGTCGATTCATCTGCCATTTGTTTTGCTGTATCAAAGGACAAGGTTCACGAAGGGTCGAAATTGGCCCAACACCAGAAATTCATGAAAATTTGTGTAAGAATAAAGTAAGTCATTATACATTTGAAAACGATAAAATTTAATTCAAATTTTTAGACGTTGTTGCCATGGCAACTAGTTATCCAACAGCATAAGCCATGAAGGAATACACATATAGGGAATTGAACATGCACTTATAAATCATATGTACTGTAACAGAATAATTGTATGTTTCACCATGTATAAGACACTTCCCTAGTTTGTATTCAAATATCATTAAAAACAATTTTAAGAAAACTGGAGACAGTTGCTATGGTAACAAAAATTGAAAATTATTTTATTTCCAGTTCTAGTGTAACGAGTTGATATGATATCAGGTATTGTTGTTTTTTGTTGCTGTTTATTTTTTTCAGCATAACCAAACTGTATCTAAATGTGTCGGTGGCCCAATGGTAGGACGCTCGACTAGGAAGCGAGAGGTTCCTGGTTCGAGCCCTGTCAGGATCACTGAAATTTTTCTGAGCAAAAAATTAACCCTACATTGCTTCACTTCACCCAGGTGTAAATGGGTACCTGAGAGGGAAATAAGTCAACGTGTCATGGCTGCTAGTAGCGCCGAATGTAAATGGCCGACTTGTAACTCGATGAACAGGGAGGTAATTGTAAAAGTCGGAAGAATATGACATATAAATTTCAGACTTGATAAACCTATCACCTTTACCTTTACCTTTAAATGCTTCCAAAAATGTAATTTGATCAAATGTGTTACCATGGCAACAGGTAAACCGGTTTCACATAGAAAATCATTATATACATAAAACAATTGTTTTTAATAAATTATCATGTCCGTTGCCATTTATCCATTCATTGATAACATTTATTCGTGGTCAACAATATCATTCCGTTATCACTATGGTTACCATTGACAACTATTTTGAGCTTCAGCTGTAGTGATATAGATCTACTTGATAAACATATAGACAAAAATTGAGGTTATATCAATAGTTGAAATGCAACCTGAATTTCCAACTTATCTCGCCCTTTGGCTCATACGTTTCCAATTGAGGCTATTGAGACATTTAATAACATTATGACTCATAAAATTGCTGTGACGGCTGTACAGTAATCAACGTCATGAAATTACATCATGACGTTACGTCATGACAACTCTTGTAATAGCAGTGAATATTCTAACTGAGAAACGAGACAGTAAAGTCTAGCTCGATACAGAGTAATTTAATCTGTTCCTCTGACAACCTGGGAAAGTGCTGGAGGTCACATTCCTGAACACTCTTCCAGCAGACAGACTTCCTTTCTAAGCTGTTTTCTTCAATATATATCTGCAGCCTATTTACATGTAAAGACAGTTCTCTTAACTTTGTAGCAAGAGTTGCTTCTTCTTCTTGGTCAGATCTTCCACATAGTGTCGGCAAGTATTTGTTACAGATGGAACATACTATGCGTACATAATCGCCTATGAAAGGTATCTGGCTGTTCGGTACCACGCGCTCCAGGTACTTCCACCGCTTTATCCTCGCGTTGGCTGATTCTACTATCCAACGAATCTGAAGGAAAAAATATAGAGAAATGTTATAATAGAGAAGAATTAACATTTTTACTCTGGATCCAGTTTGTTTCAAATACCAATGTAGCAGGGCTCCAGATAAGAGGGAGTACATTAGAAAAAATACAACATTTTCAGACTCATTTCAGCTTCAAATCCTATGGTATTACTACTCATTAGAATCGTCTCTGTGAGACGATTCTAACGAGTAGTGACACCATAGGGTTTAAATCAGAAATAAAGATTTTAGTTTTTGAAATACTCCCCTTATCTGGAGTAGTATTGTAGTAGTAGTAGTAGAAATAGTAGCTTTCGTAGAACTTTGTAGTAGCAGCAGCAGTAGTAGTAGCGGTAGAAGAAGTTGTAGTAGTAGTACCAGTGGTAGTAGAAGTAGTGGTAGCTCTAGCAGTAGTAGTAGTTATAATAGTAGTAGAAGAAGAAGTATGACATTACTAGTAGTATTTGCTGATGTAGTATTATTTATACTAAAGGTAGATCTAGAGTGATTAGGATCAGCATTGGTAGATATCTAGTAGAATTCTTTCTTTATTTTTTTGCCTAACTACTTCTCCATTTTTTGTCCAGCATTAGTATTCAACAGTTAAACTAACTTTATAATAGATAAATATTGATGATGGGGAAGAATAAAAAAAAAAAAAGGAGTGGGTGGTGAGAATCGAACTCGAAACCCCGCGCTTCGTAGTGCGACGCGATACCACTACACCACAAATATTTCATACATGTACGTCGATAATATAAAACCTACTTATTATCGATTTTCTTCAGCTAGTGTAAAAAAGAGTCGGCTGCATAGAAACAACATAAACAAAAACCTTATACACATAAGCATTTAATTTCTGCTTCGTCCGTTGAATATTTAAAACAAATAATATCTTGATGCTATTATTTCCAAGATAATTTGATCCGTTGATAGTTAGACTAGAATCTAGTCAATGGTCATCTGTAAGTGGATCAACTTTTACGTAAATAGTTCAATAGGACATCTAAAGAGCTTATAGATCTATGCGTAGAATTAAAGATCCCCAGAAAATAGAAACACATATTTCTTACCTTTTCGAGTCCTTGTTATTCCATTTCCATGAATATCACGGGTTAAAACAACTGTCAAAAATGTAAACACTGTCGAGATCAATGTAGACCGAACGATTGACGTTGCTACGTGTACGTAGTTAATGACGCTTCGATTGATCGGCAAGGGATCTTGAATTACACGAAAGGAAACCCTCTTTAAATCTAAATGATTACAATGAATAAACAATAAATGTTAAACACTCTCCGATTTTTTTGTATATCGTTTACGTTTACCATTCTCGGATAAACGTAAAAGCAATATTCAGTACGACTGAAACGAAGAAATGGGTGGGTGGGGTATTTCGACGATGGCTAGGTGTGTTGACTAGTGACAGTAAAAGTGACATTAAATCGTAATATTGTATTTTTTTAAACTATTGTTTTGGTGAGCGTATGAAATGCAAATTCATTATTAAATATGTGACCAATATACGATTATAGTAGACTTTGAAAAAAGGTTTTGGAAGGATAATCGTGTTCAACACAAGGGATGAGTTTATAGAAAAACGTGTGTTATCTGCAGCTAATTTTTAAAAATTAGACAGGGCCTCATTCTTCTCCATTCACCATATTTTGGTGTTATGTTGTTTGTATCATACTCGAACTTTCATCAAAGTTTTAGCAATGGAGAAAAATGCGGCCAGTATGAGTTTTAGAAAAGTTGATTACAAAACACACGAAAATGACGTATTTTACCGAAATAAGGGGTAGTTTAAACATATCGTGGAGACTTATAGAGATTAGTATGAAAAGAATATGGGTATAAATAGATAGTTTAGGTCTTATATTATAAGATAAACACAAAAATACTCCTCTTCGAATATTTTATTTTTTTAGGAAAAACAGGGCCATATCAGGCCTTTCGTGAACCTTCCCCTTTGTGTCAAACAGATTCTATCATGATGAATACTAATTAATAGGAGTTTCAAGTAGACCCATACTGTATGAAAATAGTTTTTCAATTTCGATCATCTCGTGATAAATATTAAGTGAAAATGTAACTCTATGTAGATTTCTATATTCTAAAATCGATCTTCTTTTATATTGCATTAATTTAGTTCTAAATTTGGCCACTTAATTACCTTACACAATTCCAAATCGAGCCTTTAGGTAAAATTTAGATGCTCTATAAGACCAGCTGGTTTCATTTGTTGTGGTTTTAATCATTCACACCCATGGAATGGCTTGTTTTTTAACCAGTTTGAATCAGACGGCGGCAGGTCATTTGCACAATGAATCATTTTCTTAAGTGATTCATCCTTGATTTTCTTTTTAAATTCCAGTTTCAAATTAATCCTAGTCCTTTTTTTACTTTTTATGATTGTTTTCTGCCAAATATTGCAGAATGACACACAGTTCAGGACCTACTTTTTTGCATAGAACAAGTGTACTTTTCATAGGTGCACTAATTTTTGCTGACCAGTATAATCGTTGCTATTGATGAATGTTTTATTCTGAACTTTTATTGTGATACTCACAAAATCATTTTTCTATTATTTTATCTAAAGGCGTTTAACCCTTCTACTATACAGTGGAGAATCTATTATTCTTTCCCGTTTAAACGCAAACGTACGCAAACGCAAAGCACTAAAACGTTGAAAAGAACAACTTTTGGACAATTCTGATAATTCTTGTTTATCTTGGTGGCAAACAGTTTGGAGCCTGATCAGACGCCGGGTTACTCGGCGTCTGATCTGGCTCCAAACTGTTTGCACTGCAAATAATAGTTTTAACGTAAACGCGTTTATTGGGAAAGAATAACAGATTCTCCACTGTACCTTGTGTCTCAGATTTAAATTAAAGTAAATTGACTAAAGTAATATCGTTAATACCAAAAAGTTTATATCCTGATCAGACACCGCGTTTGGCGGTCTCTGATCGGCATCCAAATTGTTTGCAAATAACTCTTGTACTCGGGGTAAGGCAGTTATATTTATATGAACATGTCAGTACTCTAGCGTATTTCAATAAAGAAAGGACAATAAGCAATGCTGTATTATTTTGCCGTAGACTTAAACTATAACGGTAAAACCTATAATAAAATATACAGTTTCTTGTATTCTATTAGACATTACAATGTGTATCATATTGCTCTTCTTTGTTAGTTTTATCTGTTGGAAAACTGGTACTGTCTATCTGCGTGAGTGTCTCTCTATGTACATCTCTTATAAATGTTATATGTATGTTGTCAATCTGTTTAAAATTTCTTCATTGGTCATTTTATCTATCTCATATTTTTCTCGATTTTTATTTACTCATAGATTCGTTCCTTCCAGTAATAGATCTAGTAGTGTTCATATATAAAAATTCAGTTATGGATCGAGCCAACCTCCAACCACACTGCGCTAATGAGCCATTTTATCCGCAAAACTAACCGTCTATTTTAACCATTTCATTTCATTTCATTTGCATTTCGATTGCATTTTAACGGAAAATAATAACGTTTTCTCCTGTATATACTTATAGCGATGTTTATTCGTATAACATATACATGTATTACATGAAATCTTAATCGTCTTTAAAAAAACAAACAACAGTTTCTACGCGAATGGTTTCTCAGAAATGAACAATTTAATTGCAGGTAACGTTGTTTTGCATGGAAACATTTCCGCGTAAACAGCCTACGGCATGATGGTTTGCAATCACGATGAGATAACTTGTTGTACCGACTTTGCCATGTTGTCATTCTAAAACAGTTGATTTTCAAAAACATCTTTTCATAGCTAAACTTCTTTAACCGTTTATTTCCAAATGTTACTTTTGTGTTCTGTTCTTAAGAGTGAGACAGTACAGTGTTTCCTCTACAATAACACACAATGGGAGGTATATATTGTGTATGTTGTATTGAGGAAGATGTTGTAGCGAGTGAAAATAATATCCTTAGAATGCTGATCACTATTTTGCTTAATTTTGCAAACAGCTTGAATCTAGATCAGACACCGTGAAACAATGCGTCTGATCTGGACTCAAGCTGTTTGCCACTAGTTATTTCAATTTGTTTTCGGTTAAATATCGATATGTAACTTCGAGAAGAAGCAATAGACGAGAAATTTAAGCAGACGATATTGCAATAGTGAAACGGTTACAGTGGAGAATCAGTTATTCTTTCCCAATAAACGCGTTTACGCTAAAACTATTATTTGCAGTGCAAACAGTTTGGAGCCAGATCAGACGCCGGGTAACCCGGCGTCTGATCAGGCTCCAAACTGTTTGCCACCAAGATAAACATGAAATATCAGAATTGTCCAAAAGTTGTTCTTTTCTACGTTTTAGCGCTTTGCGTTTGCGTACGCTTGCGTTTAAACGGGAAAGAATAACAGGTTCTCCACTGTAGACTAACGTGGCCTGGGCAAGCATTGTTGTGAGGAAGGAATCGTTGTTCAGAGGGCCGTTTTAGGGCGGGAGCACTGTATAACGCAAGAAATAACGACAAGATTGTCAAACAAATCGTTCGACGTCGGGTCAGATTCTACAGTGGAGAATCTGTTATTCTTTCCCGTTTAAACGCAAACGTACGCAAACGCAAAGCACTAAAACGTAGAAAAGAACAACTTTTGGACAATTCTGATAATTCTTGTTTATCTTGATGGCAAACAGTTTGGAGCCTGATCAGACGCCGGGTTATCCGGCGTCTGATCTGGCTCCAAACTGTTTGTACTGCAAATAATAGTTTTAGCGTAAACGCGTTTATTTGGAAAGAATAAAAGATTCTCCACTGTACCTTCTCAGGGATGTTGTCTGCATAAAAATATCTAGCAAAACTACAGAATACATTATTATTTTCTATTTGAACGAAAACGAAAAGGAAACGCAGTACACTAAAATAATAACAAAAATATCATTTTAAGAATCTATTTTACATTGAGTTGCAAACAGTTTGGAACCTGATCAGACGCCGGATCTGGCTCCAACGTTTTTGCACAGAAAATACTAGTTGTAGCGTAAACGCGTTTATTGGGAAAAAGTAACATCTTCTCCACTATATTAGATCCAGGCCATTATATGGAAAATATGATATTCCATTAAAATAAAAGAATAACTAGGTGTCCGATCAGACTCCAAATATCTGCAACTCTGATTAAATTAATCGCAAATATGTTAACCCATTTGTGCCCACAATCCCATATTTGGGACATAGGCAAACAGTGTCAGATCAGAGCCTACACTGTTTGCTGATAGGAATTTCAATATTAAAGAAAATGAAATTTTAGACCAGGCATCCCTTTGATAAAAATGGACTGATCCAATATATAAACATAGAAGAATCCACTGGGTACATGTATGAATGGGTTAAAGAACCTGGTAACTGGTCTATTTTATTGCACTGCTATTGCATTAATTTTACTTATACAGGATTGAATGCAGTGGAGAAGAGAAGACGTTATTCATTCCCAATAAACGCGTTTACGCTAAAATCCACTATTTCCAATAAAAACCGTTTGTAGCCAGATCAGACGCCGGGTAATCCGGCGTCTGATCAGACTCGAAATGGTTTGCCACTGGGATTAACCTAGTAATCAGAAATGTCCAAAAAATTGTCATTGTCTACGATTTATTGCAATAACTTTGCATTTTGTTTGCGCTTAAAGACTTTTCCTCAGTCCATTGATGGACTACCCCCATTATTCGATAGGTGAGAAAAAAAGCATGAATCACAAGGTGTCATCAATCTCAGTTGGTGTGAAAATCCAGGTAACTAATCTCAAGTTGTCTAGAGAGGCCCTCACATACTCACACTCAATGTTTTTTTTCAATGGGTTTTAATAAGGACAAAACTTGCACGTGGCTGCATGCTTTGATAGCGTGTTAGGTGTTATGACCGAAAGGTCGTCAGGAGATATCTTTAAACGGGAAATAATATTATAGTCTTCACTGGACCATCATCTTTACAGTGAGGTTTTGAGTCAGGTTTCCTCCCGGAATCACATTCAAATGCACAATTCCAGTTTCCAATTCAGCCTAGTCTACCTTTGACGAGTTTAATGTGACAAAATGTTTAAAATACGATAAATTATTCAATATGAGAGTACACTCTTTTAGAAAGCCTCTGGTCGGGGTATTAACGGTTTGCTCAGGACACATATACTCTTTACAGGTACTCTATCTGCAAAGTTTGTGCATGACTATGGTTCAAAGGGTTACACTTGTAAGGATATTAAATAACAAAAGAGACTGTTTTGCATAGAATTTTATTTTTTTATACCATGCCCCTTTAGATTTTGATCTTTTTGGCATTTTGGTCATATTGACAAAAGCAACAGAAATTAAGGTTTAACCATACATCAAAATATGCATTTATGAAGATACACATGAAAATACAGTAGGCAGCTTTGCTCTCAACAAGCTGAATGAATAAAAACCATTTTTTTGTATTAATTTCGTTTTTGAAATCTCATATAAAACAAATACAGGAGAGAAAACGTTTGTTCTCATTCCATATTCACACAAAACTAATCGGGAATGTACTGCTATAAAACGGAAAAGAGTACATGTATATGTTTTAGAACAATTTGAGTATTTATGTTTATCTGAGTGGCAAACAGTTTGAAAAGCCTGATCAGACATCGGATTATCCAGCGTTTGATGTAGCCTGAAAGTGTTCGCAATAAAATACAAGTTTATATAGTATTATCGCGTTTGTTTGGAAAATAACGTTTTCTCAACTGCACTGTTTAAATATGTCAAGCTCTCTGTTAATAGCAATTTCATGTATACAATGTATAAAGATAACAGTACAAAAATTGCAAAACTAGCTAAATGTGCGTGTCTAGGTGAATTTTGACAATATTTCTGCATCAATGTTTCTAATCTATTTGCATTATTTGATGTGTACAATAGGAATCAAACAAAGTGTTATTCATCTAACCAATCTCTTCCCGCAAAAGCGTCTGCTTCGAAGTTCTTGTCTGGAAACTTTGTTAAATTTATATTCAAACATTTCATTAAATATAGGAAACCTAAAACCGTTGCCAAACAACTTGGATCCTGATCTGATCAGGATCCAAAATGTTTACGAATATTAGCTGAGTCAAAATCAGTACGACAAGGACTCAGATGTCCTTAACATATTGACAACCAAATAATATTTGTCTTAGGCAGATTGTAATGTTGTTGTGTATAGAAAAGACAATGCATAGTTACTGTCTTAATGATGTTTGCTATGAACAAACTTTAAACCAAAACAATATTTCAAATCTCCGAGTCATACAAAAATTATGTTTTAATAGAATGCGAAAGAACAACTATACAGTATAATTTTATCATCTAGGCGTTGAATAATACAAATAGCATAAACAAAATATCAGCTAATATCAAACAACAATAATATGCATCTGGCATACTGATATGTTTTGCGAATACTACCGTTGTATATTATTATGTTACAGTGGCGAAGACGTCAGTTTTGCCTGTATTACTCTTTTAATTACATATACCTGTTTAAAATATACTCATTACATTTGCAAACAGTGTAGACCCGACTCAGAGGGCTCCTACATGAGCCCTCTGATCAAGGTCTACACTGTTTGCTTATGTGCTAAAACTATTTGGGAATCAAATAACCCACAAGAGTTACCTAATTTTGAAAGAGTTAAACGAAATAAATCGCAGGAGAATGGTAACTTTTTTAAACCGTTGACGGTGCATTTAAATTTTACTGGCAAACAGGTTGGCATCTAGTCAATCGCCGAGTTACATATGTACCCGGAATCTGACCTAGCTTCAAAATATTGGAAACGAACATTTTTTTAGCATAAACGCATCTACGTCTTCCACACTGTATGACATTATGGTGCCGTGGTATGGATGATTATTCGTGCATACGCTATTTCAGTAAAAACATTCTATGAACTAAGTTAACAGCAACGCCAACGCGCTAATATTGTATTTTGTTTTTGTATTGATTCGGTAAAGTGGGGGAAATGTTATAACTGAAACTAAACCAAATGGAATGTGAAACAATGTGGAAATATTCTGTTTTGGAGTCATTACAGACGCTTATTTTATCGATGTCTTTTCGCTTTACCCCTTCACTGCCGTGAGGTCATCAGTTTTAAACATTTGTCGTCTGATTTTATTTCTCAAATTGAAAAGTTATATACTTTGACTTAAGAAATATTGAAATGAATGTCAAACAGTTTTGATTTTGATCAGACGCCGCGTTACGCGGCGTCTGATTAGGATCAAAACTGTTTGCAAATAACTATATAGTTCGGGGTAAGGCAGTGAAGGGGTTAATAGCAATATTTTGATTCTGGATATACTTTCGTCAGAAGAACAAACTATGATCTCCGCTTTCTATAATGTATAACAGATTCTTCAAAATGTTTTGAAGACTTGATAGATTTAATATCTGTCAAGCGAAAAGCGAAACATTAACTCGTATGTATTAGTACATACTCGAAAGTTAGAAAGCAAGCGAACATTGTATGCACTTATGACCCTAGCGCTTCAAAAACACAACCAAAGTCAGTATTATATATTTCCGTCGTTCTTGTCCGTATCTGGCCATTTTATGTCGGCGAGGTGGCATTCCATAATGCCGTGAAACCATGCGGAAAATCAAACAAATTGATCTTTTTAATGCACTTAAGCTACACAAAATGTAGATGTCATTGTAATTAACCCACTTAAATACAAGATAAGTGTGAAATGGAACATGAATTTTGACATTTCGTTTATCTCCAGTAAATTTACCACAGAATTCCATGTACGTGTAATCATTTTTCTTAACTTTTTCAATGATTTTTACTGATACTTTATATGAAAACAATCTTATTTGATGACTTTGGAAATGTATGTTTTCTTCGGTTTGTTCCATCCACCACCTGTCCGTGTGTGTGAAATTCAATTCGCCGATCGAAATGTCACGGCCGCGGTCACTGACACGGAGCATAGGATGGAATAGATCCAACGTTTTCTTTGGTAAGTAAATCATCACGGATGCTGACATGGATCACGTATCACGGAGCTTTGGAATACTGACCTAGATAGGTTTTGAATTTACACATTATCTTATCCGGTTCTAAACCGTTGGCAAATTATTTGCCAACGGTTTAGATCTAGATCAGACAATGAGAAAATCGAGGTCTAATAAGTGTCAATTCTGTGACAATAGTATCGATAATTAGTCTGTCATAAGTGTTTATAATCATTGACTAGGCACCATATTAGCAAATATAGACCGATTTTATTGACCTGGCTAGGCGGAGTTTCGATGCGGATTATTGCATTTCAACTTTTATGGCGACAGCACGCTCTTTTATTATCGGAATGTATCGTTGTCGTCTGCCATCTTTTTTTAACATTACATATTAGTGAACATTTTGACAGAAGGAATATAATGAAGAATGACAAACAGCTTGAATCCAGATCAGAAGCCGCGTTACGCGGTGTCTGATCTGGATTCAAGCTGTTTGCGAATGTAAACCAAGTCTTACTTTTCTCTCCCTATACCAACTCCCTCCGAACAACACAAATCTTTGTCTCCCTTTGGGTGTTTTTGTAGAGAGGGAGCACTGTACATATCTTTTCACATGGATATGAATGCACGTATGCATTGTGTTTCTCCATGTTGAAAGTATCGGACAATAACGATATAGTAAGGAACTATACAAAGCACCCTCAAATCAAAAGTAAATTAGTTTATATTTGCCAAAAGTTAGCTCCGCCCTGCCAGGTAGAACACATCGGCCTATTAACATTAAACTATTGTTTAAATAAAGTATTAATGTGTTCGTCTGATACCAACAAGTCTACTTTGTCTCAATAGAAGATAACACATGCACATTTGTTTACATTCCTTGTTTAAATATATTCTTTGTCATCAGTGAAGTTAAAACGACCAAAGTGTCATCCCATCTTATGTACATACATTTATTTGCATAGTATACATTTTATATTAATGACGTCATTATTTTAAAGCAAATAATAACTTGTATTTAAGTTTTGGACCACTAATCAGATCGGTTTAATGTCGGTAAATATCGAAAACTATACTGAGCGCGATTGGCCATTCTCGTCAACTATCGACGGACCGAGATTGACCGATCGCTGCTCCTAGAATACCGATTTGGCCTGATATCATTATGGGTCCTTATTCTTAATTCAAAAACTCTGTAATAAATAACACCGTGTTTCATCAATAAGGAAAACTTTTAAAATAATGTTTTTGATTGCAGCATAAACACATCAATGTTGAAATGACAAGAAAACGACCATACTAAAATGATATGGTATTTTATCTAATATCGTACATGTATATATACTGTGTAACCTTAGATATAGTTAACACCGGTTGTGAACATTATTTTAATTACAATGTAATATAAATTTCTCGATCACTCTATTCAGAGAACCAGATAAGGTGAGTACCAGTACTTTCTATACTTACATCCTCTTGTCTTCACTAAACCCTATGATGTTACTACACATTAGAATAGTCCCGACCAGGATTTTCGAAAGCAGTTCGGTACGTGTTCAGTGCATCCTTTTTACAACAACACCCGATGGAAGACACAGAGCGTGGGTGTTGTTGGGAGGGAGTTGTTATAGGAAGATAAAATGAAAACAAACCCTTAGAGTGCTTACATTTGCTAACAGTTTCTTTGTCAAATTGTCCACTACGTTAACTTGAGAAAAACGACACTTTTAAACAGACATTTTTGTAGGAGTGAAAGCGTTAGACACATATGTCTTGTATGAGGAATAGAGGCAAGCATTGTTGTAAGTATAGAATCGACTGTACTGATATTTTATACAGTCACTTCATCTTTATCTGAATCTCTTTTCTGTGATTAACACGACATATTCGAAGTAAACCTGGTCGAGTAATTGCTGTGCACATGTTGCGCCGATCCTATACTGATGCGGGGCATTAACAAACATTAATACTTGGTAAATCATTCATTTAACACTATACTATGAATATCACTGATATGTAAAGTATTCATTGTGTTATATCATCTTTCAATAACCTTTTCATTTTCAAACTGGTTAACGGTTTGATTAAGCAAATTTAACACTTATCATACCAATTTTTTATTTTACTCCAAAGAATATAAAATGAGCGACAAATTCAAAATTTAATATGAAATCTTACTCAAAGCATAATTTGGTAAAACACATAAACGGCTAATTCAGATTCTAAAATTATTTTCTAATCGCATATCCAAATAAGTTTAATTTACATGACAGTTTCGTCACTTTTTTTAGAATTGAATATATGCTATCCTGATGATTTTTTAGTGGTCTAATTCCGAGCAAAAACCGAATAACTCGGGGTCTGGTCTGGAATTAAAGTCTGTAAGTATTTACTTGTGGGATTTTAGCATGATACGTGTTAACTAAAACAAATTTATAATTTTAGGGAATGCAATATTCTTTCCTAATAGATAAAGAAAAGATACATTAAAAGTTGCATTGCATTACGTTCGACTTCTAACCATTTCAAAGGAAAGAATAATGTATTCCCCGTCTATATACGTATCTGGCACTTGTGAAGCTAATGGTTTATCACATAACAGATTGTCAAGTAAAGCAAAGGGTCACAGAATGTTTGCTAAAACAATTTCTATATGGTCATATTAGACTATACGTTCATCTTTATTAACATAAAACATTGAATTACCTAATGATTTTTGTAACTTAATTTTGAAAACGGTGCTTGTTCTATGACAGGCACCAATATATCAGAATGCTAACTGATATATTTTTCTGAATTTGCAAAACGTACAGTTTGAAGGAAAAAACAGGCCAGCTTTTTAGCAAAACTAGATACCTATACAATTATGAAAGAATGTTTGCGAACGTCGCATCGTTTCATAGATATAGTAGAAATGTAGACCTACAGTGGAGTATCTGTTATTCTTTCCCAATAAACGCGTTTACGATAAAACTATTATTTGCAGTGCAAACAGTTTGGAGCCAGATCAGACGCCGGGTAACCCGGCGTCTGATCAGGCTCCAAACTGTTTGCCACCAAGATAAAGATGAATTATCAGAATTGTCAAAAAATTGTACTTTTCTACGTTTTAGTGTTTTGCGTTTGCGTACGTTTGCGTTTAAACGGAAAAGAATAACAGATTCTCCACTGTACATGAAGCTCCGTTATTATGGCCAAATAGAAAAAACAGTGGAGAAGACTTCATTAGTTTCTGATAAAACTCAACTAGCCGCAAGCACATTGCAACAAAATGTAGAAAAAACGGCAACTTTTTTAATGTTGTTACAATTCATCTCTATCTAAATAGCAACAGTTTCTAGTCTTATTAGACGCCGGGTTATCTCGCGTCTGTTCTGGGTTAAACATGCTAACAATATCAGAATGAATTTTAACGTCTTCTCCAGTGTATTATTTTCTTTTCTATATTAACAAGGGCGACTAAAGCAAGATTTAGGTAAAGCAGAACGTTTTTGCAATGTTATCTGTAATAATACAGCGCTCCCTGTCTACAACGACACCCGATGGGAAACACAGAGTGCATGTGTGTTGTTCGGAGGGAGTCGTCATATGAAGGGAAAGTTTAAGACTTGGCTTACATTAGCAAACAGCTTGGGGCCAAGTCAGACGCCGCGTCACGCGGCGTCTGGTCTAGATTCATGCTCTTTGTCACTGGTCATTATACATGTATGTATTCTATCAAAATGTCCGCTTATATGTAACTTTGAGAAAAACCAGCAGACAAAATTTTAAGCAGACCACATTGAAGCAGTAAAAGCGATATACATGTACATAATTGTCCTGTTTAGGGAACTGCGACAAGGGTCTGTGTAAGGAGAGAGTCGTTGTTGGGAGGGAACACTGTTTATCCAAATTTTAAAATACCGCCTGTCATACAGTGGATAATCTGTTATTCTTTCCCGTTTAAACGCAAACGTACGCAAACGCAAAGCGCTAAAACGTAGAAAAGAACAACTTTTGGATAATTCTGATAGTTCATGTTTATCTTGGTGGCAAACAGTTTGGAGCCTGATCAGACGCCGGGTTACCCGGCGTCTGATCTGGCTCCAAACTGTTTGCACTGCAGATAATAGTTTTAGCGTAAACGCGTTTATTGGGAAAGAATAACACATTCTCCACTGTAACATACTGTAGACTATAATTTTTACTAGTTTCAAGAGATAGTGAATACTGTATCTTAACCCATTTAAGCCTAGTGTCTATTATAGGGACAGTGAAGACTATGATGAGACGTCGCGTTACGCAGCATCTCATCGGAATCTGCACTGTTTGATATTGTATATGAAGTGTTTTGATGTACGGAAATACATTAAAGTGTCTTTAGATCATCCCTATATATCTACAATGGAATATTCCAACAAGTATACAGAGATGTTCATTGCAATATGCAGGCATAAATGGGTTAATATATGTACATTTTACCATCTAATAGATAGTTTTAATAACATCATACTCCCAAAAGTTATCGCTCGTAAATATGTTGACACTTTCGATACATGTTTAACCCTTATCCTGTCGTAATATCGTCTGCTTTGAAATTTTCGTTTGCAACATTTGTAAAAATAGTTTTATTGTATACGTTAATTTAAGAAACTTAAAGACGGTTGTCAAACAGTTTGAACCCAGATCAAACAAAACGTTACATGGCGTATGGTCTGGATCCAAATTATTTGCAAATATAAGTCAAGTCATGATCGGCAGAATAAGGGTTAAAATCCATACTACTGTTTATTGTCGTACATTGATGTCATTCATTTGCGATCACATCACAATCAATCAACCTGATATATTAACTCATTATCATTTCCCTTTTACAAATTTTATAAATTTCGCACTGCAATAAGATACCGAAAGTAACAGTTCTTTTCAAAATACTTATTTGAAAGATATATGTAGTGTCAAATTGTTGGTTTGATTTGATTTGATTTTTTTTTTATTTATTTTACGTCGCTTTCAACAGTATTTCAGTCATATCGCGACGTCCAGCTAATTATAGGTGGAGGAAGACCCCAGAAGTCCTTTATGCACTGTTTCAGGCACAAATAAGCAACTGGGTAGAACCGCCGACCTTCCGCAAGCCAGCTGGAAGGCTTCCCCACATGAAAAATCCGAACGACCCTACTGGGATTCGAACTCACAGCGGTGAGGAGCTTAGTGATGTAAGTCACAGTGACTCTACCACTAGGCCACGGAGTCCCCCAAATTGTTGGACTTTTATCAGATGCCGAATGACAATGGAGAATAATTATGTTATTATTTCCTATTTAAATGCATACGCAATGGAAACAGCTACATTGTAGAAAATGACAATATTATGACAATTTGGGTTATTTAATTGAATCTGGGTTGCAACCAGTTTGAAGCCGTATCCGACGCCGTGTTATCCGGCGTCTGATCTGGCTCTAAACAGTTAAAATGAAAATAATTGTTTTAGTACAATTGCGTTTATTGAGAAACAATAACGCCCTCTCCATAATTAGTCTGATCTGGCTCTAATTTGTTTATAATGGACATCAGTTAGTAATGTATAAATGTGTTTGTTCGGAAAGAATAATGTTTTACCGTCTATATATCAGGCTTCGCAAGTCTACACCAGTGCAAATACGTATGTTCTCCTTACAACGATACAGTACAAGCTATAAAGAACAGTGTCAATTAAGTCTTATTGATAACAAGTGCGTGTTCAACTTACGTAGAAAAGTGAAAGAAATGCTTAACCCTTTCGTCGCTAAATTTAACCGTCCCCTTTAACTCGTTCGCAGACATACTTCCGTCCGCTAAAATTACCGTTATCAATTTTAGGCCAATTCAAATTATATTGCAGTTTTGACTATGGATATTTAGATACGAGTGCCAAACAGACTGTATTCAGATCAGGCGTCACGTTACGTGGCGTCTGATCTGGATCCAAACTGTTTGATTGCAAGGTCAACTTTAGTTATCTATGGCGATGAAAGGATTGACTGCATTTGGACATTTTATCCAACTAATTTAACAGTTGTCTATCACAATCTATTTACTTTTAAAAGTTGTGCCATACAGAATGATACACTAGTATTACTTTGCGTACACTTTCGATTGTTTACTAAATCTAGAACACGCTCCGTGTGACCTTGACCTTAGACCTTTGGACGTTCCTATTTTCACATTCGATGACTGTCGTAGTTTAAGGATTCGTGCTCTGCAAATGACACATTTAAGTGGCAAACACCGTTGTGAAACTGCTACCTGTAAATGCAAAACACATGTATTAATATACTTTGTATATTTTGCAATGCAACATTTGAGCATGAATTATTCTGATATTCAAATAAGTGAAACATCTTTAGGTTCATTTATTGTTATATCAGTAGGAATAATAATTTGATATTCAAATAAGTGAAATATCTTTAGGTTCATTTATTGTGATGTCAGTAGGAATAATATTCTGATATTAAAAAAAGTCAAACATCTTAAGGTTCATTTATTGCAATAACAGTAGGAATAATGTTCTGATATCCAAATTAGTGAAACATCTTTAAGTTCATTTATTGTAATATCAGTAGGAATAATGTTCTGATATTCAAATAAGTGAAACATCTTTAGGTTCATTTGTTGTAATATCAGTAGGAATAATGTTCTGTTATTCAAATTAGTGAACCATCTTTAAGTTCATTTATTGTAATAACAGTAGAAAATATGTTATTTCATGCCGTTAATAGACAAAAACGCAAATACATGTATATGACACTCAAAACAATGTAGAATAGCACATTCAGGTTATTGAAATAGTTTGTAGTCAGATGAAGTCTTAATGGCAAATATATATTTGAGATTGCTTTGACGCACATTAACTGTGTATCTGATCTGACTCCGAGCTGTTTAAAATTGACAGCATTGTTTCAGAACTATTGTTATTGGGGAAGAACGACGTATTTCCAGTATAACAACTTGTTGCAGTGGAAAAACGTTATTCCTTCGCAAATGAAACGCAAACGTATTGCATTAAATTTTACAAGTTTGATTATTTATTTTAATCTGACAAACAGTTTGGAAGCTGATCAGACGCCGACCTGTTTGTAAAGGAAATACTTGTTTTAACATTAACGCGTTCATTGGGAAAATATAACTTCTTCTCCACATTCCATGTTGCTTAAAATGACAAACCGTACATCCAGAAAAGCTCTAAAACTGTTTATTATTCAGGATTTGTACGTAATTTGATATTTATTGAACCATTGTTTGCGGAAACAGTTTCCGCACTAGGACTTTTATTTCACAAGTTTCATACAGCACAAACATAAAAGTCCGTTCTAACGACTACTTAATCGAACATTCCGTGTTGGTGCTGGCGTGGACGAGACGTTATATATTCTTCTTTCGGCAACTGTTTTAGAAGACAATATCACTCAGCTGCAGTGGAGAATCTGTTATTCTTTCCCGTTTAAACGCAAACGTACGCAAACGCAAAGCGCTAAAACGTAGAAAAAAAACCTTTTGGACATTTCTAATATTTCATGTTTATCTTGGTGGCAAACAGTTTGGAGCCTGATCAGACGCCGGGTTACCCGGCGTCTGATCTGGCTCCAAACTGTTTGCACTGCAAATAATAGTTTTAGCGTAAACGCGTTTATTGGGAAAAAATAACACATTTTCCACTGTAGCAAATAGTTAAGTATATGCGATAGTCAAACAGTTTAGATCGAATTCAGATGCCAGTCCAGAGGTAACATGCATAAAGAGTTGATTCTGAGATCGTTTTCGAGGAATTGTTTGGTCATAGTTGAACCTTTGCTTCCAAAATTTCACATCTGACTAATTGAAGACCTGAGAACGATCTCAGACTCTACTTAAACTCTTTATACATGTAGCCTTGGACCCTGGTAGCTCGGCGTCTGCTAAGGCTTCATACTGTTTTGCTTTATCAACAGTAGTCTCTTATTTCGATGAATGGTTTTTTTGTGTAGTTTAAGAGGGACTGCATTTTACATATTCACATACATTATTGGGTTACGGACTAATACAGTAAAAAAGTTATTTTTTCTATATAAAAACGTTTACGCTAAACCTATCAGTTCTAATGCGAACAGTTTAGAGTCAGTCCAAATGCCGGGTACATCGAATAAATAAAATTATACACTAGTTGTCATTTTCTACGTTTTATAACAATGCGTTTGCGTTCCAACGATAATGAATAACATCTTCTCCAATGTATTACCCCGGTATTAGTGTTTTCTTCTGACCTGTCAGAGTTATTTTTAGATTAGAACATTCTAAAATTTTAAAAGGGATGGGTTTTCTTTACACCCAGTTAGAGATACGGATAGCTGTAATTTTTATGTGGTATGTACAGTAGAGGATACATTATTCTTTCCCGTTTAAACGCAAACGCAATACTCTAAACTGTGGAAATATACTTTTAGAAATTTTAACTATATTTTTAATCTGAGAAGCAAACAGGTTGGAGCCTGATCAGACGCCGGGTTACCCGGCGTCTGATCTGGCTCCAACATGTTTGCAATGGAAATAATAGTTTTAGTATATAAATGCGTTTATTGGGAAAAATTAAGATATCAGTTAAGTTAGAGCAGCGGTCTCGTGCTGCACGAGGATCATACTTACATTGTATCTGAAGTAGGAAAGTGTACATTTCTATATTCAATGTTACCTTGCTTACCCATTTACCATCATTAACTATTCTGTTCTAAAAATAACTCCGACAGGTCAGAAAAATCGTGTAATAATGAAATCAAAGTGTTACCCACCTGTATAGTTTTAATGAAGCACTTTCTACAAATAACTTTATGTGCACATGGGAAGGTTTGCATAGTTGCACGTGCACTCATACATATCACACACTGAAACAGAAAAAGAAATATTTCGTAACCTCGTTGTTGGTAAACCTGAAAAATTCAAATGTACAATTAAGTCCAGTCTAATTTTGACTATTTAAGGTAATTCTTAAAACTATTGCAGAATAACATATGGTACAATGTACAGATCCTGCTCATAAGATTCGTGTAGGGGCATATTGTTTGCTTAGGATAGGTGTACTCGTCCATAGTACACTGTTTAAAAATACGCATATATGCGTCAGCTTGTGTTAAAAGGGTTAAGTAGTATTAGAAATAAAAAAATATATGGTCGATGATTACTGATCATATAGAGGTTGTGAATATGACTTTTGTGTGAATATGTCTAACATACATATTCTTGCAATTATAGGAAAACTATATGTTATTGGTCGTATTCGAATCATCGAGTTTTGTTGTCAACGAAAAGTGGGCGGAGCAAATGCGTGAAGATTTACTGATGACATCGATTTTGGTCCGACTCGAATAGAAATTGTGATCAACGAAAACGTTGTACTTCCGGACGAATTGAAATGAATAAAACACCCGTTAAAACAGTCGTAACACCCCCAATTTTTATATACACATATAATGCCATGCGATCTGGATCCATTCGATTAATTGAGAGGGTCTTCATGTATGTTTTATGTAGTGACACAAACCACGTGGTCACGTGACTAAATTAACGCTCGATTTGAGGGTTTGGCAATATTTTGTCAACGGAAAACATCAAGTGGTGATTCGAATAGAACTTGTTGACAACAATTTCAACTAACGCGATAGTTGTCCTGATTCGAATACGACCATTGTAAATTTATTAATAATGTTGAACATAGAATAGATATATTAACAGGGGACAAACAGTTTCCTGTATTCTAAATGTAAACGAATTGCGATTTTTTTTAAAATGTACTTAACCCTTTCAATATCACTCATCTGTGCCCACGATCCCATATATGGGACATAGGCAAACAGTATAGACTCTGTCAATATAAAACAAAATGAAATTGAAAACTTTGACCAAGCATCCCGTTTATAAAAAATTGACTAATCCAATATATAAACATGGACAAATCCACTGGGTACAAATGGGTTAATATTGCTATCTGCAATATCGTTTCAAATTTAGAATTAAGGCAGTGTAACTGAATTTATTTTTTACAACGTGTGCAAATTATATTGTACATGTAGCTTTCGCACCTGGGCGTGTAGATAATATCTTAACAATGCTTCTTCAGTTGTTAATGATACAGGGGAGAAAACGTTATTCTTTCCCGTTTAAACGCAAACGAAACGCAAACGCAAAACACTAACACGTAGAAAATGTCAACTTCAAGATATTTCTTACATTTCAATTTTATTTGAGTGGCAAACAGTTTGGAGCCTGATCAGACGCCGGGTTACCCGGTGTCTTATCTGGCTCCAAACGGTTTGCAGTGGCTATAAACGTTTACCGTAAACACATTCTCCACTGTACCTATAGTACTAACTTAATGTGTATTATGCTTACAACTGCCCTCGTGCATTCATGTAAAACATTTAAATATCAAAACACAAGACAAAGAAAACTACAACAACATTTAAAGTTCAAACTCTAGATAGAGCTCATCTTGGAAAATCATATTATACATTTAACTTTCTACATAAGTGTTTGAAAGACATATATGTTGATTTTCCATATGTTTGTCGGGATAAAAGCCCCTTTGACCTTATGTTATACTGTTACAAATACCCGACGTAAAATAAAATGTGTCTATTTCTATTGTCTTTGTCTATATATATATCTAGCACTTGATTTTGTCTATGTGCATGTTCATACAGTGGAGAATCTGTTATTCTTTCCCAATAAACGCGTTTACGCTAAAACTATTGTTTGCAGTGCAAACAGTTTGGAGCCAGATCAGACGCCGGGTAACCCGGCGTCTGATCAGGCTCCAAACTGTTTGCAACCAAAATAAACAAGAATTATCAGAATTGTCCAAAAGTTGTTATTTTCTACGTTTTAGTGCTTTGCGTTTGCGTACGTTTGCGTTTAAACGGGAAAGAATAACAGATTCTCCACTGTATACCTCTGTTATGTTATTATACCATGCTTACTGTAAGCATACAATGTATGTTTTATGCAATAAAGGAAAAATCAAATTAAATTAAATAGTAATACAGAATTTTAACTTGATATTGACCGACATTTGCCCGATCGTATTATAGTCCGGCCGCGGACACGTTTAACCTTGCTTGGAGTTGTATAGAAAATGTTTTTGTGGTTTTTGGTAGTATAGACCCTCAGCATCAAGGATCCGATGTATGACCGCCGGTCATCCTTGAGCATTTTGAGATATTCAAGATGGCGTCCAAGATGGCCGCCGGCATATATCTGGCTAACTGTTAGGTTTGATTCAATAAGCTTTAACAGATTTTTCAGCAAATTATTGCTCAATTTTATCTTTTGTGACATAATTAAATTTCAAAATAGAAATAAAAATAATCTATAATTCAAAATGGCGTCCAAAATGGCCGACAAAGTACTTTTTATGTAAAATAAAATGCAAAGTAAGTGCGTTACTTTACAAGGCTACGATTTGCTCCAGTTTTTTCCCCGTCGTGATAATATAATTGTTCATAATTAATAAAAAAACATGACAAGATCAAGTTGGCGATTAATTCATTCATAAATGAATTATAAGAGACTGTCATCAGAATAGAGTATACATAAAAACCATACAGCTTAAGTGTACATTAAATTAGTTCATGCATATCCACGTAAAATGCAATAAATATTTCAGATTAACAGGAAAGTAATTAGTCAAGTCAAAACTCAAATATTATCAATTAGTTCATAGAACCCAATTACCTACCTTTAATATATAAATTTCACTTTTTTTTAAACAAAGAATGCTGAAATTATTGTACAAAAATAAAGTTCTGTGTTTGCATTACTTAGATATTTGTCACCACATGTCACCTTTCTTGTTAAATAGTTCAATTACATGTGAGCTTCTTAGGAACAGGGAAATAAATTGGTAGAATGGATACCAATAATTTTTCTTGGGATGCAAGTCTCCCGAGGATGTGGTGGCACCTATTTGAACCAGATAACTGTGTACAGTATCTTTCAGTATAAAACTATGTTCATTATTCCTTTTCATCAAGCCTTTTAGCATGTATTCTGTGAGTTTGTAAGCTAGTACTGCTGCTGCAAAGAATCATCATATCTTTGAAATATTGCTGAATGAGTACATGGCTACACAGACACTTGACTGAACAGTCTTTTGGCTTAACCATAGATTAGAATAAGAAAGAATGACATCACACATATAATTTCTAATATAAAAAAATGCATATCTTTACTCCTGAATTACCAAAGTAAACAGAACTTTGGTACAGTTACTGTCAAATTCAGTCACTACAAAAGTGGTCATCTTGTATAAGAAGTGCATAACTCTTGACATGATGATATATTGCAAAGCCGCTGGCCTATCAGGAGTGATAGCCGAGATGATTAAAGCAGCTTCGGAGTACAAGGGGTTTGAGATTTGAAGACGACTGACTGATGCGATTTTCAGTAATTGTGTGATATCTGAGGACAGGGAGGCAAATTACATCCTCAAACAATAAAACAAGTGAATAACAAGCTCGCATGAGCGACACTTATCATGTGGTAAAGCTCAAGGACCAGACAGTAAAGTTGATGAACCGATTAAACAGATACCTCTGTGCGTGAGATTATCAACATTGATGCATGTAGTTTGGAGTTATTAATGGTACAGGTACTATTGATTCGTTCTTCACCGTGTACCATCTATAGCACAAGTAAAAGGTCGAAATCAAACCTCTGCATGTGGCCTTTGTTGATCTGGAGAAAGCCTTTAGATTCAATACCAAGAATGAGCTTTTGGTTTGAGGAATGCGATTTGCATGTCAAACAGAGTTTGAAAACCGCTTACATGAAGCGGGCAGTATTACGAGAAGTTTTTGTGTATGTTTTGCATTAGGTATTTGATCTCAACCCTCTGCTGTACCAGTGCTTGATGTTCTGCTTAACTAGTGTATGAGACTCTGTCATAAGAGTCTAGCAAAGGTGTTCCGTTGGCGCTTCTGTACACAATTTTCTGTGATCACAAATTCACTGACAGGGTAACCCAAAAACCTGGATGGAAGGTTGTTATCAAACCGTGTTGACAGAGAGTTAACATGAAGAATACTTGGCTCATGATCTCAGAGTGGTCATTGGCTTGGTTTTCTTCGAGACTGTAGGGAATGTTCCTGTGCTGACTGTCAGATTGGAGAAAATTCAATTGCAGTAGTTTTGTGACATTAATTGTACAATTACAAGCAGTGCAGACTTTGTATGCCCGTGACGTCAGGACTAAACTTGTCTTTTTGATGGAAGACCAGTTACTCGGTTAGGTGTCGATGGGGCTACGTTTGATGTCTAGAAAGCTTCTGTAACATGTTGTTTGCTAGAAGAGGATTCGAGCTTGTCATAATCACAGGACAGGAAATTTCAAAGAAAGACCTAGCACAATTATATCCTTTGAGACTCGTAGAATAGTGTTCAACACCTGTTTGTTATTTTTTTCATTTAATATGGAGGCTATTCATTAATGTCGTCTGTGGAAGACTTGCAGACAGTTTGCAGTAATTGAGCCTGTGATCAGTTGGATCTGTGGCGTTAAACAGGACGAGGAGGTCCCGCAGATACAAGTAATGAGAACTAAACGTTTGGTATGTTATGGACAGGTGGGGTGTGTCACTTCATGCATCAACTCAATAACGAGGAGGACCATTCTGCGCTTAGTAAGACTTAGTAAGAGATCACAATCGCCATGGTTAGACTATGGAAGAGATGACCAGGTCCTGCGTGTCAGAGGAGCATATAAATCAGTTTTGAGGACATTCTAGCCACATTCAGCCTACCCGAGTTGCTAGGACATACACAGCAGTTGAGAAATAAACGCTGTATCATGTCAAGTACAACTAACTTAATAGCAAGCTATGTTAGAAACCTGACATGACCTTTTGTTTCTAATTATCATTTACAGTGTGCAATTTTATTCCCTACTAATAAGAATATTCATTTATATAATAGTACAATATGCAAGTGCTAATTCATAAACGTACTGTATATCGACACCAATATGTTTATTAACTCCTTTACATAGGTTGTTGTGTGCGACATACTCATTTTCAAATTCACAATACATGCAGAACCAGGAATAGTATCCAATTTATATTACATCTCACATAATATTACTTCTTGAAAAACAAACAAAACAAAAACGCTGACTTTGGCAGCCATTCTGATTGCCATTTAGAAAACGAATCATATAATTTATGTTCAAAACACAAACATCAATGGTGACTCAAACTTGAATTAACCTCAAATTTTGATTTTTTTTCTGCAGGAAGGCGATGATTTAGATAGATCAACATAAGACTAATCTTTCAAAAGCAGTTATTTCATAATTCTAATTAATTCTTAAAAACACTCATTTGTCTTAAAAAGAGGCTTAAAAGAATGGTATGCTTGGTGGATAGATTATATACTCACTTTTTACATTTATTTTACATTAAGTAAATTTTCAGGCTCCATATCTTTTGAAGTACTTCTTCAACTCAAGTTTTGTTTGAGATTTTTAGGGTTCATACGTTCACCAATGTATTCCAGTGGAACATTTATATTAAACGACACATGTAACGAAAATGAAACACACAAGGTATATTCTTATTTCAAATCAAAGGGAGGTAATTTGATATTTGAAGACTTTCTAGTCTTGATAACGCCGTGAATATTGCGATGAATGCAAGTCTAATGTGATTTTATTTTCTTTAAGCAAATGTTCTATCGGCTGAATATGAGCACGATTGTATATCCTCTATAGAGAACGTTTATAATAAAAAATACTGTTTTCCGGAAAGAGTTATCGACCTTTTCATTTTCAATACAATGTGCCAGTTATTTAGCCACAATGATAGGTTTATGTATGAGACGCTGATAATTAAGAATACAAAAAGGGTACTTTATGTCTTTTGCTTATCATATAAAATTGAAGAGACAAGCATCTGTTTTGCATATTTTGTCGGCCATTTTTGACGCCATTTTGAAATTAACAGTATACTTTACTCTGTTTGTTTTTTTAAACATCGAAGAAGTATTGAACTACTTTTAATCTTGTTTACAGTTGACAATTACCTAATCAAAACTGACAGCAGTTTCATTTTTCTTCCCGCAACCATCTTGGACGTCACCTTAATACTTTGTCGGCCATTTTGGACGCCATTTTGAATAAAGCATTATTATTATTACTTCCATTTTGAAGTTAAATAATGTCAAACGTTATGAAAGTGAACTATAATCTGCTAAAATTTTAAATCAAACCCAACAGCTAGTCATTTTACATCGTTATGCATGGACTTACTCAATGTAAACTTAAGCTGTATGTTTTTATGCATACTGTATTCTGGTGAAAGTCTCTGATAATTCATTTATGAATGAGTTAATTGCCAAATTGATCTTTTCACGCTTTATTTATTAATTATGAACAATTATATTACCACGACGGGAAATAAACTGGAGCAAATCGTAGCCTTGTAAAGTGTCATTTTCATTTTATTTCACATAAAAATGGTCTTTGTCGGCCATTTTGGACGCCATTTTGAATTATAGATTATTTTTATTTCTATTTTGAACTTTAATTATGTCATCAAAGATGAAATTGAACTATAATTTGCTGAAAATTCCGTTATAGCTTATTGAATCAAACCTAACAGTTAGCCAGATAAATGCTGGCGGCCATCTTGGACGCCATCTTGAATATCTGGAAACGCTCAAGGATGACCGGCGGTCATACATCGGATCCTAAATGCTGAGGGTCTATTCTACCAAAACCCACATAAACATTTTCTATACAACTCCAAGCACGGTTAAGCTAAAATACCCTTATCTGCTACCAGACTATTAGGGTCTTTCGACCTTACATGTAACTCTTTCGGTATTAAGTAACTCTTGTTGGTTATTATGTTCCCCTGTGCATAATTTGAGCTATCAACACATTAGCCAGCCTACTTAGAATTCTAATTCAGTTTAATAAATACTTCTCTAATTTGGCAAACAGGGTAAACCCTGATCAGAGGGTTCCTATAGGAGCCATATGGTCTGGGTCTACACTGTATGTATAGCACATGTAGTATAATTTTCACAGGTCGATGGTGTTGAAAGAATAACAGCGCTCCCACTCTACAACCACATCCAATTGGAGACAAAGATTGTGTGCGTTGTTCGGAGGGAGTCGTTATAGAGAGAGAAGTTGGTTTACATTTGCATAAAGCTTGAAACCAGATCAGACGCCGCGTGACGCGGCGTCTGGTCTGGAATCAAGCTGTTTGTCACTCGTCATTTTATTTATTCTATCAAAATGTCCACTAACATGTACATTTGAGAAAAAACAGCAGACAACAAATTTAAGTAGACGACATTGCAGCCATGAAAATGTTGGATATAAATGTCTGGTTCGGGGAACAGCGGCAATAATTATTGTAAGGAGGGAGTCGTTGTTTGGAGGGCCGTTGTAGGGAGGGAACACTATAATAAAAAATTAACCCGCACCTCTTCGTCGTCGTCGGCTGCCAGTGTTACCGGTGGCTGTGGTTGCGGTGGTATTGTAGACTCTGTGTCTTTTTCGTCGATTTTCGCGAGAAGTTTGTCCTGAAAAATAGGGGAAAAGTGAAACCGATAAGGCTAAAGTAGGTCGCCAAGTACAAATAACACTATGTATGTATTACAAGGGAGAATACGTTATTCTATCCCGTTTAAACGCAAACAAACCGCAAACGCATTGCACTTAAATTTAGAAAATAACAACTTATGACATGTCTCACTTGTTTTATTTTTTCTGAATGGCAAAACAGTCTGGATCCTGATCAGACGCCGCGTTACCCAGCGTCTGATCTGGCTTCAAACTGTTTACAATGGAATTAATAGGTATAGCATAAACGCGTTTATTGGAAAATAATAACGTTTTCCCCACTTGATATTAGTACGCTCTTACTGGCACGAGATTCTTACACATTGTCTCACGCGATTTCTGTATTAGATATACAAATATAAAACCTCTTAGACATTGACATTTCCCTGAAGCCATTTCACTGCCAAGCTTGTAAGCTTGCTTTTGTCAATTAGTTTGGATCCTGATCAGACGCCGCGTTAAGCGGCGTCTGATCCGGATCCAAACTGTTTGACTGACGAATAGTCAAATGGTTTTCAAGTTTGGGTTTCAAGTTAAAAAATCGACAAATATGATTTTTATAAGGAAGAAGCAGATTACTATTTCCAGGATGATGCAAGTAAGACAGAGGAGGAGGTGATAATGTTAGATCAGTGACAAAGCACATATTGCATGAGAACGAATTTATTTCTGTAAAAAATAGACATAACTCATCCAGAACCAATAATGCTCGATGCTTATTTGAGAAAGTCAAATTAAAGTATGTAAAGCAATTACAGCTATGCTTCGATAACTATTGATACTGATATATGTATGTGGATTATTATTCTACTTTTTTTACTTCTACTAATACAACTTCTACTTTTGGAGAGAACTCGCATAGGCTTTGCCTGTTGTCCAATCCTTTTCTTCTGAAAAAAATGTTTAAACTAAACTACTACAACTACAACTAATAACTGTACTAATAATATTATATGTACAACTTTCTTCTTCTTCTATACTTCTACCACTTCTTCTTTCTTAATTCTTCTGCTGATACTACAACTACTACTTTTTCTGAAAATAAAATTAATAAGTATACCAATAATAATAATTCTACTAATAAAAATACAAATACTACCGCCACTTCTACATTTACTTATACTTCTACATGTACCACCACCAGCGCTACTACTACTACTACATGTACGACTACTATCACCATTACTACTACTTTTTCTACTCCTTTCTAATATTACTGCTGCTACTAATACTACTATTACTACTTCTATCATTATTATGTTTATCTACTACTTTTACTATTACAACTACTATAACTACATGTACTACTGCTACTACTACTACTACTGCTGCTGCTACTGCTACTACTACGTCTACTACTACTACTACTACTACTACTACTACTACTTCCATTTTTGTTTCTACAAAATACTCGGAGTTTTTTCACTTTCACAACTACATGTACAAACTATTTATACATTGATGCCTTCTAAAAGTACAAATGCAGCAGTAACTGCTACAACAATAGTTGCTATCGCACGTACTTCCATAACATGTTAACAATTTATGGCATTAGCCCATTTGTGCCCACGATTCCATATATGGGACATAGGCAAACAGCGTAGACTCTGATCAGACGCCGCATTATGCGGCGTCTGATCAGAGTCTACACTGGCCGCATTATGCGGCGTCTGATCAGAGTCTACACTGTTTGTTGATAGGAAATTCAATATGAAACAAAATGAAAAGTTTGACCAGACATCCCTTTGATAAAAAATGGACTAATCCAATATATAAACATTGAAGAATCCACTGGGCATAAATGGGTTTACAGTAATGACAGATATATAACAAATACCAAACTAATCATAGATGTACGATGTACGACTCGTATGTATGATATATTTTCGTCTGGAATTCTTTAATGAAATATTGATTCCAATGCAGTTGTACGCCACTACTACATTTAGAAGTAGTATATATTCATCACGTTTTCTTATTACAGCGGAAACGTTTTTCTTTCCCGTTTAAAAAAAAAGTAATATACCAAGTTAAAGTCTACTTTCAGTCCGAATGACCGCTCGGCCGACTGTACATACAGTACTGAACCTTATTAAATTAAATTGATAATCGCAAGCGAATTGCCATCGAATTGCCATCGAATCGCGCGCTTCAAAAAACAAATCCTACGTTTGACTATTTTTACGCGAATTTTCCGAAGCGGTTGTGACAACAATGGAATTGAAAAAAATAACGAAGGCTTATTTGCGAACATTTGTGAGATACGCCATTTAAGAAACCTTACCCGAGGGTAAAGTTAGTACTTTGAATCGCAAGCGAATTGCCAGCGAATTGCCAGCGAATTGCCATCGAATCGCAAAAATTGTTAATTTAATAAGATTCAGTACTGTATACTCCCCTGATCATCGAGCCATCTTGCCTACAATATTGAGCACTGCTAACATATGGCGCAGTAAAATGCAGCCGCAGTACCGACTCAGACCCTTCACAGGTACCCATTTTAACCCCTGGGTGGAGAGGAGCAATTCGCGGTACATGTCTTGCTCAAGAACATTCCTGTACATGTACATCATCGGGGATTTCAGAAAAAAATCCCCTAGTCAGACCGCTGGTCCGGCGGGGGACCGAACTCACGACCCCTGGTACCGTAGTCCAAGGTGTTAACCATTGGGCCACTACCACTAAACGCAAACAAAACGTAAATGCAATGCAATAAAACGTAGAAAATGACAATTGTTTGACAATGTGACTCTTAATTTTAATCTCAGTGACAGACAGTTATGGAGCCTGATCAGACGCCGGGTTAACAAGCATCTGATCTGACTCCAAACATTTTGCAAAGGAATTAATAGTTTTAGCGTAAACGCGTTTATTGGTAAAGAATAAAAGAATCCACCATGAGTGTTGATGTAGGATAGAAATTTTCTCCCCCGAAAGTCAGAAAATTCATGCAGGGACGAGGCTTGCCGAAACCCTTCGTGAATTTTCTGACCCGAGGGGGAGAAACATTCTATCCTACATCAACAAAACGAATGGTGGATTTTTTCTCCCATTTAAATCATTAAAACATGATATAAATAATGAAATAGTTGCAGTTTCTGTGAACTTTTTTCCGCCAAAACACGGCGTTGTTTATAGTAACGTCATAATAAATGACGTCGTTTAGTTACCCGCGTCATGCAGCGCTTTTGGTAAAGCTGGGAAAACAATAAAAAACGTCACATGGTATGGAGGATAGAGTGATTCCACATGGGGAATAGCTCTATCCCACATTGGCGAAAATGGGAGAATAACGTTTTCTACACTGTATATCTTTACTGAGTGATAAATGCACGTCTAGACGGAACACGACCTTATCCAAAGACAACCTAGCAAATTGACATTTTCATCAGCTGAACGCGTACCTAATACAGAGGAACAAACTTCTATTCTATTCCTGAAAGCTTTTGTACATGTACAGTGGAGAATCTGTTACTCTTTCCCAATAAACGCGTTTACGCTAAAACTATTATTTGCAGTACAAACAGTTTGGAGCCAGATCAGACGCCGGGTAACCCGGCGTCTGATCAGGCTCCAAACTGTTTGCCACCAAGATAAGCATGAACTATCAGAATTGTCCAAAAGTTGTTCTTTTCTACGTTTTAGTGCTTTGCGTTTGCGTACGTTTGCGTTTAAACGGGAAAGAATAACAGAGTCTCCACTGTACAGTGGAGAAGACGTAATGTTCCCCTTTAACCCTTTCACCACCTGAGTACATTGGAGAAAACGTTATTCTTTCCCAATAAACGCGTTTTACGCTTAAACGTTTATTTCCACTGCAAACAGTTTGGAGCCAGATCAGACGCCGGGTAACCCGGCGTCTGATCAGGTTCCAAACAGTTTGCCACTCAGCTTAAAATCAATAGTCAGAATTGTCAAAAAGTTGTTATTTTCTACATTTTAGTGTTTTGCGTTTCGTTTGCGTTTAAACGGGAAAGAATAACGTTTTCTCCACTGTAACAGAAAGTCGCTTTTGCAACCAGTTTGGATCCTGATCAGACGCCTCGTTACGTGTTAGAATACGATTTGAACCACACTGATCGCGGATTGTTTATCTCTGAAATATCTGTGAAATCTGTTTCTTAAAACCCATCTGTGAATACTGAATAGTGCACACATTTCTACAATTCTAAGTACAAAGGGAGTACATGTAGAGGGAACATCCTAGTGACATATTTGTGTCGCACAGTGGAGAATTTTTGTTATTCTTTCCCAATAAACGCGTTCACGCTAAAATTATTATTTGCAGTGCAAACAGTTTGGAGCCAGATAAGACGCCGGGTAACCCGGCGTCTGAGCATGCTCCAAACTGTTTGCCACCAAGATAAACATGAAATATCAGAATTGTCCAAAAGTTGTTCTTTTCTACGTTTTAGCGCTTTGCGTTTGCGTACGTTTGCGTTTAAACGGGAAAGAATAACAGATTCTCCACTGTAATAACCACTATGTTTAACTAACCTTTGCTCAAATCGTAACAATCAAATGCTTTAGAACGATATCAGGCTTAGCTCAAACGCTTTATAACCCTCTGGCTTGAAACATGGCAACAGTTTTGATCCTGGTCATAGACCAATTGTCTAAGAGTTTAATCTGGTATTTTTTTTATATTACACTGTTCAATACCCATGCCTAACTTTTTTCTCATTCAAAATCTCTTAAATTTCAAATCGAGAAAGTAAGCAGATGGCATTTTATAACAGACGATACTATGAATGTGAAGGTGTTTAACAGCAGATTGATCAACACGTTTGTTGTGATCGGAGCGATTGGAAAAACAGCGGGCTATCACAGGACTTCCATTTCTCCGGATACATGTATTTCCTAAATATCCGGATTTTTTCCCAGTACATGGTAGCTTAAAGCAGGCTGAAAGTAAAGCAGAATGCGCCTTAAGGTGCATTCTGCTTTACTTACAGCCTGCTTTATGAAGTCGCTTGTCAATAAAACAAGAAACAGGCTATGGGGTAAAGGTACGATTCGTAAAATCGCACTTGAACAATGCAACTTTGGAAATCTTTGGAGTTTTCATGTCAACTTATGGAAGCCCTGCAATCATGAGATGATAAAGTGTAAATTCAAAAAAGCCACGTGAGAAAAGTTATAGCCTTTTGCTAGCAAGCTCTTGTAGCACGAGAGTGCTGTGAAATTGCCGATGTTTCCGAAATGGAGTAATGTTATTTTCAGAAAGATTGTTAAGTGCTGTGTCTGCTAAATGTTGCAACTGCCGAGTCGACGTTCAACTAAACATTTGCAAACAGTATCGATCCATATCGTTTTTAAAGTAAATCAGATTCTAATCTGAGTTAAACCTGTCAGACATTCGCGCCGATAATTATTCAATGAAAGTGTCTGACGGAACAATTAATATGAAAATTATAGCACACGACACTTTTCCTGACAGAGAATGGTCGATGCAAAATGTTCTAATTTCCTGCTTCTTCATTGGTTTCTTTTAACTCTTTCTCCTATAGAACCGCATATTAGCGCATTCATTTCAATACAATAACATGAACATAATCATAAGAAATATTTTCTATATCCTACATGTAGTAGCTTAAAGCCTAAATGCGCATTCTGCTTTATTCTCAATCTGCTGTAAGACTTCAAATCTTTAAACAGGCTATGAGCTAGAGGGTTTACTTTAAGAATTCTATGAGGAAACATATTTGAACTGTTGTAAATAGCATGGAAGTGGAAGAGACATCGATATACTCATCGTAATATCTAGAACCACAGTATTCGGCAATGTACAGTGGAGAATCTGTTATTCTTTCCCGTTTAAACGCAAACGTACGCAAACGCAAAGCACTAAAACGTAGAAAAGTACAACTTTTGGAAAATTCTGATAATTCATGTTTATTTAGGTGGCAAACAGTTTGGAGCCTGATCAGACGCCGGGTTACCCGGCGTCTGATCTGGCTCCAAACTGTTTGTACTGCAAATAATAGTTTTAGCGTAAACGCGTTTATTGGGAAAGAATAACGTTTTCTCCACTGTAGTACATGTGATATTTGTTGACAGGTATATATTTTCTGAAAAGCGATGCATACCATATACAGTGGGGGAAGGCGTAATTCCTTCCAAATAAACGCGTTAACGCTAAAACGTTTATTCAATTGCATACAGCTTAGAGCAAGATCAGACGCTGGGTAAGCGGGCGTCTAATCACGCTCCAAACTGTTTGCCACTCAGAACTGTCAATCCGTTGCCTTTGACAACATTTCATTGCAATTAGTTTGCGTTTTGTTTGCGTTTAAACGAGAAAAAATAACGTTTTCTCCCCTGTAAGTGGAAGTGAAATCTGCTCAGCTTAAAGAAGTTAAGAAAAACAAAAAACACAGTGATGAGTCTACGCATCATCTACAAACAGTGTACCAGTGAAGAGTACACGAGTCCTATCTAAATAGTGTAAACTAACATCAGAGTTTCATATAGAAACCCGCTGACCCGCTGATCAATATACTGGATAACAGACACCAACTATTTACAATTGGACTAGACATACTTTGAATCTTGAATCGTTTATTTGAAGTTTCAGCGGTCAGTGTGCATATCACAATTACGGTCAAACCTCTATTCCACAATCCCTTAATGTGTTAATGACAAGGTGCTTACGACTGATGATTGCTTAAAGCAAAGTGACAGTAAAATAGAAAGCTCATTGATTTAAGCTGCCACCTGTCTTTATAAAATCTATAAGTCTTTCTTTTTGGTAGTAGTAATAGAGAGGTTGTACCGTACGTCTAATCGCTGGAGGATGTTACCAATTTGTCGATTTCTGTGAAGTGTAGCATCATCACAATTCAATTTGTATTGTTAATTGTAGCAGTTTGAAGTAATAACTTTGACATTAACACGTCGCTTTGAAGAATGGTTTGAGTCATTTCATATTTTTTGCTCATTAGATTTCCTACAGTAATTTGATAAAATATTATTTGCTTGCTATTCGCCACTTGATTTCGAATTTGCGAATAGTTTGATCCAGATTATACACTGACATGGCACCTGAAACATTAATTTACAACTTTGATTCTTAAAGAAAAAGTTAGTCAAAGCTTAATCAATAAACTGTATGCATGCAGCATGTAAATCAGACAAACATAGCATGTAGCAGACAACAAGTAAATCTAATACTAAAGTTGCAGTTGCAGAGCTATTATTGCGGTTAGATGACTCCTTCTGTTTCGTGTTAGGTTTGGAGTTTTGTTGTAAACTTTGATTGTCTTTGACTTTTATGCGTTGTTCTATTCTGTTCAATCTCTTCTCCACAATCTTGGACTGATTATCAATTGTGTCCTGAGAATTTCTAAGAGACCGTTCAATCTCGTCACTGCTTGAAGTCATTTCCGCCCTTAATTAACCCTTTACCTGATAGCCTATTTCTAGTACTTAAGATAGATGACTACTTAAAGCAGGTTGAAAGTAAAGCAGAATGCGCCTTAGGGCGCATTCTGCTTTACTTTCAGCCTGCTTTAAGCTATCATGTGCTATAATATAGAAAATATTCCCTATAATACATATTCATTACTGATTAAATTGGAACTATTTTCTTCAGCGGATGAATAAATCATATCCGCTAAAAGGCGCTTCTATTGGGTAAAGGGTTAAAAGTTTTATGTCACTTTTCAATTTAAACTAATAATAAATAAATTCAACAAGTCTCTTCCTTTAGCCTCTATCATGATAATGAACCCTTGCTCTACCATACCACCGTTTTACTTTGAATGGCAGACTGCACATTTTTTCAATGCGAGTTGTGATAGTGTCTGCTACTTTAACCCTTTCCCCCTGTAGAAGCACTTTTGGTACATTTAATTCATGCATCCACTGAAGAAAACAGTTGCAATTTATAAAGTCATGAACTTGTTCCATAAGAAATAATAACTATATACTAGCAGATGGTAGTTTAAAGCAGGCTGAAAGTAAAGCAGAATGCACCTTAATGCTCAATATGCTTTACTCTCTACATGCTATAAGTTGTCACACGTCTCCAATTAAAAAAGGCTATGGGGTAATAGGTTAATGCTTCACATCAATATCGCTTCTAAAGTACAGTGGAGAATCTGTTATTCTTTCCCGTTTAAACGCAAACGTACGCAAACGCAAAGCACTAAAACGTAGAAAAGAACAACTTTTGGACAATTCTGATAATTCTTGTTTATCTTGGTGGCAAACAGTTTGGAGCCTGATCAGACGCCGGGTTACCCGGCGTCTGATCTGGCTCCAAACTGTTTGCACTGCAAATAATAGTTTTAGCGTAAACGCGTTTATTGGGAGGAATAACAGATTCTCCACTGTAGCATCATAGGGTAATTATAAGTCATTAAATTTCTTTTTTATTGACATTATATTCCTTTTTGGCCTAAAATGTTCAAATTATTTCCGGTACGACAAAATAACCTCTTCAACAACAGTCTTTCAGTGTTGAAAAGGGCGTTTACGATGAATTTACCCCCCGAAGCTAATGTAGTCATACCGTCATGAGCGGCAAAGAGATGTTGTTTATACCTTATATTTATATTCATATTTTCTGTCTTGTCAATTAAATGTGTTTATTGGCCAGATTTGTTTTTCTTTATAAGAATTTATCATATACCGGTCAAAGAGGTTTGATAGATGTAATGTCGATGCAATAGCCATTCCAGTTTCTAAATATGGTGAGAAAGTAGTCCCAACTACATGTACTGTAACTGTATTAAAAATTCAGGATTTTTTCCAGTAAACTTTCTCTCTGTGCATGGAAAAGACTTACAAGGCAAACAAATAACAGTGCAACTTGAATATCTATTGCCAAAGCACATTCTAAAAGTACAGGTCGCGGTTGTTTTCTTAACCCATTTACACACATAGCAACGCGATGGCAACGACCTATGGGTCTGTATCACTCCGCTAGTGTCATATGACCGTCGACCAATGGGAGCTTAGTGTTAAGTGCGCGATGTAGTCTATTTAAAGAAGTCCACGAAAAGCACGGGGAAAATCCGAACTGGCTAAAACCAGTTTCGAATTGTAGGTTCATCGAGGGATGACCCTCTAATTTTTAAAACGATTACATAAAGACTTAACAGGGTGAGTGTAAATATAATGATTTGGTAGATGAGTCTATGTATGTTTAGCCAACTTCTAGATGTGTCGTGATACATGTACAATGTAGTTATACTATTGGTTTCAGTTATAAAGTCATTTATACCCAGTGGATTCTTCCATGTTTATATATTGGACTACATGTAGTCCATTCTACATCAAAGGGATGTCTGGTCTAAATTTTTATTTTCGTTTTGTTTTGTAATGAAATTCCTGTCAGCAAACAGTGTTGCTATTGACAAGTTTATTGACACGAATTGTCTCTTTTACAAACTATAGTAAATACTTCTTCTACGACAACCACAGTGAAGAAGATGCTACAGATGAGAATCTGTTATTCTTTCCCGTTTAAACGCAAACGTACGCAAACGCAAAGCGCTAAAACGTAGAAAAGAACAACTTTTGGACAATTCTGATATTTCATGTTTATCTTGGTGGCAAACAGTTTGGAGCCTGATCAGACGCCGGGTTACCCGGCGTTTGATCTGGCTCCAAACTGTTTGCGCTGCAAATAATAGTTTTAGCGTAAACGCGTTTATTGGGAAGTAATAACACATTCTCCACTGTATTCGTTCACGTTTAACACATTACCCCTTAGCCTGTTTCTTGTATTGAAGATTAGGTAGCCACTTAAAGCAGGTTGAAAGTAAAGCAGAATGTGCCTTAAGGCCTGCTTTAAGTTTCCATCTGCTAGAATAAAGAAAACATTTTCATTATACTTATAAATGACTGTATAAATTGGAACTATCTGTTCAGTTGAGGTACATGTATTAATAAAAAGCGTTAAAAGGCGTATTTATGTGGTATTGGGTTAAACCAAACCAAACGCAGAGAAAATATAATACAATGCTGATATTGACTGATTTAATTGACCTGACAGGGCGGAGTATCGCTGAGGACCATTGCGTTTCAACTTTGGGGTCGGCCTCACGTTCGTTTATTATCGGAATTAACCGTTATTTTCCCAACGTTACATGTTAGTGGACATTGTGACTGAAGAAAATATAGGAGTGACGAGTGACAAATACATGTAGCTTGAATCCAGATCAGACGCCGCGTGACGCGGCGTCTGATATGGATTTAAGCTGTTTGCAAATGTAAGCCCATTCTTAACTTGCGTTCCTAAAACAACTCCCTCCGAACAACACACGCCACATCTGTCTCCGATTTGTTGTTGTAGAGAGGGGGCACTGTATATACCTTTTCACGTGGATATGTTTGCACACATAAATTGTTTTTCTCTATGTTGAACGTATCGGAAAATAACGTTTTAATACGGAACTAAACCTTTCACCCCTAAAATCAAATGCAAATTAGTTTGTCTTTACCAAAGGTTAGCTCCACATTGCCAAGTGAAAAAACAGCCTATAATAATAGATTTATGAAAATAATGACGTTTTATTTTCCTGAATTGCAGTTTTGAGAATGGTCAGACCCCGGTTTGTCACACAGATTAAAGAAGTGTGTCAACTTTTTAAAAAAAAATATTGCCTTTGCTATATTTTGATACATTGCGTTTGCGATAGCTTCATGAAAACGGGAAGGAATAATATCTTCTTCACTGTATATATACAATGTACAAACTTGTATACAGTGGAGAATCTGTTATTCTTTCCCAATAAACGCGTTTACGCTAAAACTATTATTTGCAGTGCAAACAGTTTGGAGCCAGATCAGACGCCGGGTAACCCGGCGTCTGATCAGGCTCTAAACTGTTTGCCACCAAGATAAACAAGAATTATCGGAATTGTCCAAAAGTTGTTCTTTTCTACGTTTTAGTGCTTTGCGTTAGCGTACGTTTGGGTTTAAACGGGAAAGAATAACAGATTATCCACTGTATCAAATGATATTTAATTATCAGACACCGAGAAGGTCGGCGTTTAATCAGGCACAAAACGGGTAGACCATCATATCAAAACAAGTATTTAATATTCTGATTTGTTTTTCATAACTCTGAGCTGTTATTTACCTGGTGTAATTTTCGGAGATCTCTCATCTCCTTCGTCAGCACTACTGGCTTCGCCACTCGTGAAAATATAACAGTCTGATGTTCACTCAATGGATTAAAGTTCTATATTATACTGATAAAAAACAACAGTTATCCTCTATATAATGGATTGTGATTTTTTTTGTTTCAACATACTAGTAAAACCGCGTATCCTCACAGTAGTTGCATGTTTTGTAATGTACCTTCGTAAGCGCAATGGAAACAAATGATTCATTGTATGTCTTTAACCCTTTACTCAAAAGATACCCATTGTTACACATTTAATTTATTCATCCATTGAAGAAAAAAGTTCCAATTTATACAATAACATTTTGGTAACATGATTTTTTATGCAATGTTTTCTATTTCTAGCAGAATGCAGCTTAAAAGTAGGCTGAAAGTAAAACAGAATCCGCCTTAGGGTGCATTCTGCAATTCATTCTTACCTGCTTTAAGCGGTCAACTTATATAATATACTAGAGACGAGCTATATGATAAAGGGTATATGTATGTATAAGCGCTTTCTGCATTTTTTTTGGTATGCACAAAGCAGCCTTTTACCATTATAGAGGTCCTTTTTATCTTACTGGTACATTGATTGGAGAAGACGATATTCTTTCCAGTTTAAACGCAAACAAAAACGCAAATAGATTATAGTAAATCGGAGAAAATGACAAGTTTTTAAAAAATGACGACTTCTCTTTATTTGTGTGACAAACATTTTGGTAAACCGGAGTCTGACATGGCTCCAAACTGTTTGCGATGGAAATAAAACTTTTAGCATAAACGCGATTATTGGGAAAGAATAACGTCTCCCGCACTGTATGTACATGTAAGTAAATAGCTGAAGAGAAGTAGCACTGTACATACATAGATCAAACACTGGTTAATTATCTCTTGGCTCAGCTGGCTTAGATAACACCGCTATTGATTTAGCCCCCTTCGTTCTCTTATAATTTGTTTGTGTTTTAACTGACCTGGGACTCAGGGCTGCCATAAGTTGACATAAAAATCCTAAGATTTCCAAATTTGCATTTTTCAAGTGCGGATTTACGAATCGTACCTTTACCCCTTAGCCTGTTTCTAGTTTTGTTGACACGTGACTACTTAAATCAGGCTGTAAGTCAAGCAGAATGCGCCTTTAGGGCGCATTCTGCTTTACTTTCAGCCTGCTTTAAGCTACTATGTACTGGGAAAAAATCCGGAGATTTAGGAAAAATCCGGAGAAATGGCAGCCCTGGTTCTCTTATAATTTGTTTGTGTTTAAACTGACCTGGGACTCTGTCGATTACTTTGCTCCGCACTGGATAAGGAATTGGGTTACTTTAAAGGTCAACTTGTTTTAAAGTAGTCATCAGTGTGTGGGAAATGCGTATTTCACTACGGTAACTATTGTGTTACTGAAACTAAACAGGCAAAGACTTGAAAACGTTTCTTGTACCCTCATTCCCTCAAAATACCAAAGTGTGCTTACATGCGTCATTATTATGCTTGTCCACTGTCTTATATGCTGTGTCAATGATCGCGTGTCATTGTCAAGTCCCTATGACATTGACTTTGACCTTTCATCTCAATTATGGAAACATCTTTCCCAGCGTATATTTCCATCACAACATCACTTAATCGTGCCAAATATTGTTTGATGGTACATTTTGATATGGTGAACTTTTGCAAACTAATGCCATTTACAAGTCACTTTTGATTGACCTTTAACCTAAATTATAGAAACAAAACATTGTTTGGACAAGGTTGGCCATGTGCACATGTTTTATACCACGTATGCTAGAAATTAAGTTTGTATGTGAGTAAGTCTAGGTCACTGTGACAAACCTTTAATCTCAAATAAAACACAAAATGTTGATGTAATAGTTCCTATACCTTAGCAGTAATGAATACTAAATTATAAACAAACCTTGCCCGGAGTACATGCTTATATCACATGAGCTAGGGCTTTCAAATTAGTATTTCCAGTTCCCTGTGACTTTGACAATATAACAATAGACAAACAATGGAATAAAGCTTGCACGTAGCATACACTTTCTCCTAACCCCTATTGTTGGGAATACAAAATGTGGCCATATAGGTCTGCATACAGCAACTAAACGCACCCCAGTATCCGTATAACAATTTGGGATAATATGTTGCTTAGTGTAATATATTTCGTTTCGAGCACTTTTACATGTCATAAGAAGTGACCAGATTAATGTCACAATAAATGGTCAGGTTAATGTCACAAGAGTTTGCAAGTTCTACGAAAATAACAATTAGACACGCGGACATTCTAAAAGTTTGCCCTAACACTAACTCTGTTTTTGGTGGCGGACCAATTGTAAACTCTAGCCACGCTTTTATTTGGAAAGAATAGTGTCTTCTCCACTGTCTGTTCAGTATGAAAACTTCTTTTTGAGTGTAATAAAGAATTTGATTTGTTTCAGATATCTCTGTATCTTCTATAAATGCACGCGAGCCTTTCGTTGTTTCGATACACTGATTGGGTTCGACTGGTTGATAATTATCTGTCCAGCAATTATATTATCTTAATTGAGAAATATCCATTCCAGCCGGGATCCGTCAACTTACTATTATCTGTCAAAGATAATCTAACGCGTCTGTGACACAGACACAGATAACTCTGGGATAGCCGAAGCGCCTTTTTGTTTCAAGCAATCCAATACTAGCGACAAATTTACGCGTCCTTTCAAAACAGTGTGGCCAATGCACACATTAACCGATTTGTGCCCAGTAAATTGTTCCATGTTTATATATTTGATTAGTCCATTTTTACCAAAGGGATGCCAGATCAAAATTTTCATTTTCATTTTGTTTTATATTGAAAATCCTATTAGCAAACAGTATAGAATCTGATCAGACGCCCCACGAGGGCACAAATGGGTTAAACAGTGTTTCTTACCTACAATGACATTCAAAACAACGATTCTCTCCCTATAACAACGCTTGACGCTTGCCCAAAACATGCCAATTACAGTGGAGAATCTGTTATTCTTTCCCGTTTAAACGCAAACGTACGCAAACGCAAAGCACTAAAACGTAGAAAAGAACAACTTTTGGACAATTCTGATATTTCATGTTTATCTTGGTGGCAAACAGTTTGGAGCCTGATCAGACGCCGGGTTACCCGGCGTCTGGTCTGGCTCTAAACTGTTTGTATTGGAAATAATAGTTTTAGCGTAAACGCGTTTATTGGGAAAGAATAACGTTTTCTCCACTGTAAGTGGACATTTTGACAGAAGAAATATACTGACGAGTAACAAACAGCTTGAATCTCGATCAGACCCCGCGTTACGCAAAAAAAGCCAAGGTTTCTGAAATTGGACGCTGTTGTATAAAGAACTCTTAATATAATTCATTCATTCATTCATAACAACCATGTGAAAAAAGTTTATTAAAATTAATATGTTCAAGCGTGTTTCAATTGTGAAAGTTTATATAGCACACCTGTATAACAGGTGACTGCTTATTGAGTTTAATTGTTCAAGTTACAATTTGCAATGTTTTATAAAGGTAAATGACAGTGCGTGATACATGTAAAAATAAAACTCAGAAAACTCTCTCAAGTAATTATTACAATATAGATGTCACGAACGCATAACACTACATGTATCAAGTTTCAAAACGACAATGAAACAATATCTGTTAGTAGAACATGCTCAACATATATATTCCTTTTTATTACAATGAACTCCCCCTGTATACTTGCTGGAAGATTTCATTGTAGGTATACAAGGGTGATCTACTATAAGGACACTGAAATGTACATTGTATGTCAATACATCAAACTATTTCATATGATACAGCGTAGACCATTATAAGACGCCGCGTACAGTGGAGAATGTGTTATTCTTTCCCAATAAACGCGTTTACGCTAAAACTATTATTTGCAGTGCAAACAGTTTGGAGCCAGATCAGACGCCGGGTAACCCGGCGTCGTCTGATCAGGCTCCAAACTGTTTGCCAATAAGATAAACATGAATTATCAGAATTGTCCAAAAGTTGTTCTTTTCTACGTTTTAGTGCTTTGCGTTTGCGTACGTTTGCATTTAAACGGGAAAGAATAACAGATTCTCCACTGTAACGCGGCGTCTTATCAGGGTCAATACTGTTTGCCAATTGCCACTTAAGTAGACAAACTATAATTTGATTGTTAATTTTCTTGCTCCCTGACGCATGTAGCTGCCTAACCCATCTTTTTCTGGATATTGCAATATTGAGATAAGCTCTCCGCATGTGACTTGAAGATTCATTATTGATATTCATGGATGATCTAAAGAAACTGTTATATTTGTCAATACATTAGAACATTTCATTTACAATGACAATGACAATTTAGTTTATTCAGCAACTTAGGCACTCGGCTCATAGTACATACTGAGTTGCTTAAAAAATAGCAAAAAGTGGATACCCTGATGTGACGCCACGTCAAGGTTCACTCTGTTTACCAAAGTGTTTTTATATTGACATTAGGCTTTAATGAGTTAAAATAAAAAATAAGCTAGACGTTTGTGATCTTACACACTATGTATTGTATGTAAAAGATATCGTACATGTACTCGTAAAATGGAGGAACTTCATTTTATTATTTTCTCGTAGTTATTATCTCGAGTTTCGAAATGTCGATCTGGTGTCGCCATCCTGTCGTCTGCGTCTGTCACTACAATATTGCACGCTTTTATTTTACTTAAAAAAATTAAGCTTTAAAATTTCTCTATAAACATCAAAGGCATTAATTTGAAATTTAAAATACATATTCAGAAGTACAAAAGAAACTCATTGCAACAAGAAGGACAGCCGTATGGTTTGTCATTCTAAGGTTATTGCCCTTTTTATTTCACTTAGAATGTATTAATCAAAATTTCAATAACTATCAAAGGTATAACCTAGAAACGTTTAGTACTTGTTCAATACCAAAACGGCAACTTATACAGCAAGCCATATTACAGTGGAGAATCTGTTATTCTTTCCCGTTTAAACGCAAACGTACGCAAACGCAAAGCACTAAAACGTAGAAAAGAACAACTTTTGGACAATTCTGATATTTTATGTTTATCTTGGTGGCAAACAGTTTGGAGCCTGATCAGACGCCGGGTTACCCGGCGTCTGATCTGGCTCCAAACTGTTTGCACTGCAAATAATAGTTTTAGCGTAAACGCGTTTATTGGGAAAGAATAACAGATTCTCCACTGTAGCATAGGAATGGTCATTTGAGAGTTATTGACCTTGTTTTGATTTAGAATTTGTAAATAAGCATTCTTAATAACTGTAAAAGTTTTTAACTTGAAACTTTGAATACTTGTTCAGTACCAAAAGGGCAACTATTACAGTAAGTCAGATTAGCATAGGAATGGTCAATTTAGATTAATTGTCCTTGTTTTGACTTAAAATTTGTAAATGAACATTTTTGATAGCGGTCAAAGTTAAAACTTTGAATACATGTACTTGTTAAGTATCGAAAGGAACACTCATTGCAACAATGTAGATACTCCTGTAATTTTTCATTTCAGAGATACCGTCCTCATTTTCACAATTTTCTTATATGACCATTATGTAAACCCATGTATGTCAATTATTTTGCTCACAAAGTTATTAATAAATCATCAAACATCCATTCAGATTCTTTACGTTTGGAAAATGTAGTCATCTCAAACACATGTATGACCGGTGCTTTCGTGTATATTCTTATGTGTGTGTATCAGCTGCTTTAAAACTATTATCTCTCGATGGCTAGGCAACATCCTCATAAATATTCAATGTGATACAGATAGCTTTTATCATGAACAGAACAGAACATATTTTATTCAGATTTGTACACAAGTACATCATCTTATAACATAATGTAAATATACCACATATTATGAAATAATCAGTTAACTTCAAGTAATTACTTATGGTAATTTCTGTTTAAATTATATTCAGTCAAAAGTCACTTAAATACGCAGTGCGTACAATCTTTTCGAACACATGGTTATGCTATGTTTTAAGAGGAAGATTTAAACATTATAAGACATATAATAGAAATCCGTTGTAAAACTGCAAATTTCAAATATTTTGCCAGATTGTACAAAACATTTCCATCATCTGTTTGGAATAGTTCTAGAAGTTTAGCCATACTGGGCCTTACAAAATAGTAATTTTTTCAAATATTTCTTTCGTAACTCTAAATAACATGGGCATTTTATAATAAAGTGATATTCATCTTCAATATCGTTGTTGACACAAAAAACACAATATCGTTCAGCTCGTGGAATTCTATTCCTACATTACCATATCGTCCAGTTTGGATGTGAAGAGAGTGTGACGACAATTTTATATTTGTTATAAGATGTCTCAAATCATATGGTAAAATATCCAAGTAGCTTTCGTAGCCAAACGTAGTTTTTATAGTATTATATAAGTTTAAAACCTCGCTGCTAGCCTTGTCTGTATACAGTGGTAACTACGCTATTCCTACCCACTTTACGCGTTTCTTATGCGTTTCTTACGCGTTCGTTAAGCGTTCGTTACCCGTTTCGTTTAACGCGTTTACTATCCGTTTCTTTACGCGTTTCTTAAGAACCCGGATGAAAGGGGAGTAATCATGGAGAAAGGGAGGTAATCCATGTATGACTTGCGGGCCGCTCTTATCCTACTTAAGAATTTAGTAAATATCGTTACTGTGGAGTAAATATAATCTTACAAAATTTTATGAAATCATTTTCTTTAAGAAGAAAGGTTATCCTGTGAGAGTTTTATGAATATACATTTATTTTCCCATATAAAGGATACGGTTTAAAAAGGATTCTGTAAATTGTGTTTATTACTATTACTATGCACATGCGGAATTCCAAATAGCACATGTGGCATGCATGTTACATCACAGGGCAAGCCGCTAACAGTGTTGCGTCACAAGCCGGTAATAAAACTGCGGCTTATCAAAGTAAGTATCCTAATTGGGGTTGATTGGAATATCAACCAAATAAACCAAATCTTATATGCGAGTATGTGTCAGTTATTATACTCTCTCATCAAAGTAAAAGATATCTGTATAGTTTGAATATGGATGAGACTCCCGTAACTCGGCATTTCATCTAGAGCCAAACTGTAAAAATGAAATCAAGACCGTATGCTTCATTCTTAGCTGTAAAACATAAGAACCGAACTACTCGTCGTCCCATCTACATCTAAATCGATAGTGTTAACTATTATGAAAAGTAATTGGGTTTATTCAAAGCTGTCAGTTTGGATCCTGATGCTATGCCGATCTGTACAGCCAGGCGTTTGATCTGGATTCAAACCGTTTGAATAGAAATCAACATGGTAGGAATTATTCTAATACATATCAAACAGAAATAATCTCGATGAAACGCCGAGTCACTCAGCATTATGATCAAGATCCAAACTGTCTATATTTATATAATTCTATAAGCGAAACCAGTTTAGATCCTGATAAGAGGCGTCTCATTTACAGAAAATGTTTTCAAAAATCGCATTACAATATGAGTTTTATCGCGAAAATGCTCCAGTGACAAATCGATTCTTGTTTTTGATAAACCCGTTTCATTCGGATTTTTCGAAAACGGCAATCATCGATAAGATCCGAAATCTCCGCGTGAAACGGAAAACGGACGCCCCAATCGCAACATCTCGGGTATATTCGTTTATTAGCGCGTTTAAACGCGTTCAAATCGTTAGGCCTTAACCGTTCGTTAAGCGTCCGTTAAGCGTTCTTTAACCGTTCATTATGCGTAAATGGGTAGGAATAGCGTATTTACCACTGTACCAGCTTTGATCAAATATATCAATTAAACGTTGTTTAATTTTTGAAATAAACGATTTATCTTGTATGGTTGATTGTTGTTGCAACACATATTCAAAACCATTTTGGCATAACATTGTTTTAACATTTGATAACCAGCATTTACGTCCTGCAACACATTCTTCATAACAATGTTTATAAACAGTTTTTAATCATGAAACTTAACTAAATCGTTCAGTTTTTATTACGATTTCAGAACATATCTATTAAAATTATCGTTTCGGAATACTTAGACTTCAGGGGCCTGTCTTACGAAACGTCGTACGACAAACGGTCGTTAGCCAGATTATTAAGTTCTAATTTAGTGTTTATTTCTCAATCTAATTCTGTCTTGTGACATCTCTTTGGAATCGTCTTGAAAAGGATTAGATGGTGAAATCAGAAATGTGTTTTGAAGTTTTCACTTATGACCTTTTTTGTCGTACGACGTTTCGTAAGACAGGCTCCTGGTCGCGACACTAGTATTTGCAAACATTTTTCAACCAGCCCAAATGCCGCGTAACACGGCGTCTGTCCGCTTGAAGGAGCCATAACAAGTTCATCACAGCTCTCAGAATATTTAAATCTAAATAAACTAAAAATCGATACGCGCAACACTATGTCTTGCAGAGTAACTGGTCAGAATTTAGCATTTTCCCGGCAGGCGATCGAACCCGCAACCAGTCGTTTACCATTTCGACGATCTACCTACACTGAGCTATCGAAACTGACTTTTCCAGCTATACAGTGGAGAATGTGTTATTCTTTCCCAATAAACGCGTTTACGCTAAAACGTTTATTTCACCTGCAAACAGTTTGGAGCCAGATCAGACGCCGGGTAACCCGGCGTCTGATCAGGCTCCAAACTATTTGCCACTCAGATAAAAATTACTTGTAAGAAATATCTAAAAATTGACATTTTCTACGTTTCAATGTTTTGCGTTTGCGTTTCGTTTGCGTTTAATCGGGAAAGAATAACACATTCTCAACTGTATAGGGTTTAGCCAATTGAGAATAAATCTCATGCAGGGCAATCACATGTAATTTGTCACTGTCTGCTCCTGCAGAGGTTTCCTGTTTATCACATGGTGAACAGAGCTGTCAAAATAGCTGCATCTGAATAAATCCGCATTTTAAACGGTTTAGTCATTGTATCGATTACTCTCCAAGTGAGTTGAAATGAGCTCTTCCACTGCAAATTGCGACACAAGGCGACTTTCAAAACAATTTGGATCCTGACCAAACGCCGTTTTACGCCCGAGCCGACATTTCAGCAGTCAAAACGACATTAGAACTGACTTTAAAAATATTGCAGACAATACTACCAATGCAGACGATATTTTGGCGGCAAAATGGTTAAAGCAGACGATTAAATTTAGAAGTGCAACTGACGTTTTGACATTTGCAAACAGTTTCGATCCTGATAAGAGTCGTAGCCCGTCGTATGATCAGCATACAACTGTTTAACCCATTACCCCGTAGAAAGAAAATAGTTGAAATTTATACAGTTATAAATATATATGATGAAATATATTTTCTATATTTAAGTAGATGTTAGCTTAAAGCAGGCTATAAGTAAAGCAGAATGCGCCCTAAGGCGCATTCTGCTTTACTTTCAACCTGCTTTAAGTGGTCACCTAGTTTCAAAACAAAAAACAGGCTATGGGGTAATGGGTTAAATTGTTGTCTAAATCCGTATTTTAGAAGTGCAGTGCCCCCTCTCTACAACACATAATCATATTTTATGTATTGTTCGGAGAGTATTGTTATAGGGAGGGATAATGGCTTATTTTTGCAAAACAATTGAATCCAGGAACGCGCAATTTCCATTATGTAAATTCAAGAAAAACAGTATACGAAAAGATTAAGCAGACGATATTGCAAAAGTGAAAAGGCTTGACATAATTGCATTGTTTGGGGGAACAGTGACGAACGTTGTTTTAAGGAGGGAATCGGTGTTTAGATGACTGTGGCATGAAGGGAGCACTGTACAGGGAGGCGACACTATTTATGCAAACGTTGTCTTGGCAACTAATTGGTTAGCTCTTGCTTTATCAGTCTCAAAAGCGCAACAGCGGAGAAAACGTTTTTATTTCAATTAATGTACATGTATAAACAAAATTAAATCACAACACGCTCTGGAACGGCAGCTTGTTTTTTTACGATTTTTGTTTTTATCTGAGTGGCAAACATTTTGGAGTCTGGAAAGATACCGGGTAACCCGACGTCTGATCTTACTCCAAACTTATTGCAATAGAGATAATTGTTCAACATAACGGTGTTGTGAAAGAATACATGTAACGTAATATCTACACTACCTTCTTCTAAAATATTCAGATCTATATGTAGATCAGACAGACACCGAGTAGTTTTGTGTACGTTTTAAGGTCGAAGCTGTTTGGAATTCGGCCTTATGCTGCGCTACAGTGGAGAAAACGTTATTCTTTCCCAATAACCGCGTTTACGCTAAAACTTTTATTTTCACTGCAAACAGTTTGGAGCCAGATCAGACGCCGGGTAACCCGGCGTCTGATCAGGCTCCAAACTGTTTGCCACCAAGATAAAGATGAATTATCAGAATTGTCAAAAAGTTGTACTTTTCTACGTTTTAGTGTTTTGCGTTTGCGTACGTTTGCGTTTAAACGGGAAAGAATAACAGATTCTCTACTGTACGCCTCGGTTAGCTATTTTTCCCCGAGTTGACAATTTTACTGTAACCCTGTCAGTATTATATATTTATATAATTATATTTATACTTCAATTTCATTTACAATGCTTATCTCCAATAGGTCACCGTGACATAAAAGTACTGTTCAAAGTTGACAATTTTACATTCAGACATGTACATGAAATATTTATTTACTGAGCGATTTGCATATACGTGTCAGGTATCCATGAATAATGGACATGCACAATTAGTATGTACAGAAATGTCTGCTATAAGGTCCCTATGAATAATGTTTGATTCTGATGCAGACTTTTGACTGATGAAAAAAAGATTAACCATTTGCTACAGTGGAGAATCTGTTATTCTTTCCCAATAACGCGTTTACGCTAAAACTATTATTTGCAGTGCAAACAGTTTGGAGCCTGATCAGACGCCGGGTAACCCGGCGTCTGATCAGGCTCCAAACTGTTTGCCACCAAGATAAACAAGAATTATCAGAATTGTCCATAAGTTGTTCTTTTCTACGTTTTAGTGCTTTGCGTTTGCGTGCGTTTGCGTACGTTTGCGTTTAAACGGGAAAGAATAACAGATTCTCCACTGTACGCATTTTTACGCATTTCATTTATTCCTCCACTGAAAATAAACAATTCAAATTGATCCAGATATTAATATCTATCATAAAAATAGTTTGTATTTTTAACAGAGTGTAGCTTAAGGCAGGCTGAACGTAAGGTAGAAAGCGCCTTAAGGTGCAGTCTGCTTTACTTTCAATCTGCTTTAAATGGTAATATATCTTTAAACCTAGAAACGGATATGGAGTAAATGGTTACATCAAAACAAGCTATATTGTTATATAATATTCAGTAACATGTACGTCCGAATACGGTATATTGCTGATTTAGGCACTGTCTATATACAGGAGTCTGCTTAGCAAATAAAACCAACAGCATAGTTTATAATGTACAGCGTTCCCTCTCTTCAACGACACCCAATGGGAGACACAAAATATGTGCGTTGTTCAGAGGGAGTCGTTACAGGGGGGAACATTGGTTTACATTTACAAACAGCTTGAATCCAGATCAGACGCCGCGTGACGCGGCGTCTGATCTGGATTCAAGCTGTTTGCCACTCACCATTAAGTATTTTTATAGCAAAATGTCAAATATGTAATTTTGAGAAAAACAGCAGACGATAATTTTAAGCAAACAATATTACAGCAGTAAAAGCGTTAGACATAATTTTCCTGTCAGGGAACTGTGGCAATGGTCGTTGTAAGGAGGGAATCGTTGTTGGGAGGGCCGTTGTAGAGAGTGAGCGCTGTAGTTTAAAAACATTACTCAACCATTTAAGCCTCCCATCATTAGAAACGCATTTACTTTGTTCCTCCATTGAACAAAATACATGTAGTTTCATGTTTTGCATTAACGAATATGCATCATAAGAAATAGTTTCTATTTCTAAACAAATGGTAGCCCAAAGTAGGCTGAAAGTAAAGCAGAATGCACCTTAAGGTGCATCCTGCTTTACTTACAACCTGTTTTAAGTGGTCACCTATATTCGTCCTAGAAAAGGGTCATGGAGTAAATGGTTAAGTATAGGAACCGATTACATTTACCTTTGCAAAAGGTCTGAACTCTTTTCAGGCGCCTAAATCCATATACAGTGGAGAATATGTTATTCTTTCCCGTTTAAACGCAAACGTACGCAAACGCAAAGCACTAAAACGTAGAAAAGAACAACTTTTGGACAATTCTGATATTTCATGTTTATCTTGGTGGCAAACAGTTTGGAGCCTGATCAGACGCCGGGTTACCCGGCGTCTGATCTGGCGCCAAACTGTTTGCACTGCAAATAATAGTTTTAGCGTAAACGCGTTTATTGGGAAAGAATAACACATTCTCCACTGTAATATTCCATGTCAACTGTGCAATGACACTTATTAAGGGAAAGGCGCTGCTTTTAGAATTTTAGTAGACGACAAATAAGCAGAGGAAAGTTATTCAACACTTTTATCCGTTACGCCATGAAAAGCCTTTTTACACCCACACCTTTTTATTCCTCAACTTAAGAACATAGTTCCACTTTGTAAAGTCATTAATATATATGCACCAAAAGAACATACGAAACATCCAGCAGATTGTAGCTTTAAGCAAGATGAAAGTAAATAAAATACGTCTTAAGACATATTCTCCTTTACTTTCAACCTGCTTTAAGTGATCACATTTCTTTACAATAAGAAGTATGTTACGGGGTTAAGGTTTAACAATGGTGCGTGGTCATTTGTTCAGCGCAGAGTTGCTACTACATGTGTATTTCACAGCATACATGTACGTGTCTTTTATTTGAACAAAGATTTCCATAGCAAACAGTTTATCCAGAATCAAAGTGGCGTCTGTATTTGGCTTCAAACTGTAAGCCACTTAGTTTTTTTTATAAAACCATTTCACGAATCAAACATGTTTTAAATGTTCTTGCATTTAGTTTGAGAATTATTTTGTTTAAAAGCAAAACAGAAAGCGTATTCCCCACAGTGAATCGCTGCTTAGTTTACAAGATTCACGAAGTACAAAGTAGTAGTCATATTATATATACATCATTTCGAGATTCCGTGTAGATGTTTTTTATTCCTGCTTAAACGTAATAAATCCATGGTATATGAAGAAAGAAAATAGCTGCTTTTTGAAAAAGTCCAATATTTATTTTACTCTTGGTGGCATACAGTTTAGAGCCATATCAGACGCCGGGTTACCTGGCGTCTGATCAGGCTCCAAACTGTTTGCAATAGCAATAAGTGTTTAAGCTCAAACGAGTTTAACCCATTTGTGCCCACGATCCCATATACATGTATTGGACTTAGGCAAACAATGTAGATTCTGATCAGAGTCTATACTGTTTGCTGATAGGAATAACAATATAAAGCAAAATAAAATGAAAATTTTGACAAGGCATCCCTTTGATAAAAAATGGAGTAATCCAATATATAAACATGGAAGAATCCACTGGACATAACTGGGTGAATGGGAAAGAAATTTGTCTACGCCATTGTACATGTTTCATGAAAATTTCGGCATGTGTTTTACATACATCAGTTTGTGGATACAACTGCCTTGGTGTGTATCGATTACATGTCGTACTGCTGAAGTAGGGGAAGATACAGTAGTGTATGACTAAGCCTTTGTTCAATACACTTTAAGCTCAATATCTTGAATGAAACTGTACTTTAAAACGGTGTAGTAGTAGATGTAGTATCGGTAGGACAGGTATCACACGAAGCAGTGTAAATATAGACTAAGAAATAGTATATGTATTGATATTAGTAGTAGTACATAATGTAGTAGTAGTAGTAGTAGCAGTAGTAGTAGTAGTAGTAGTAGTGTAAATATAGACTAAGAAATAGTACATGTATTAACCCATTTATGCCTACCTTCCTATAAAAGGGACATACATGTATACAAACAGTGTAGACTCTAATCAGACGCCACATTATGCGGCGTCTGATCAGAGTATTCACTTTTTGCTGATAGGAATTTCGATATAAAACAAAATGAAAATGAATAGTTTGACCAGGCATCCCTTTGATAAAAATAGACTAATCCAATATAAAATATGGAAGAACCCACTGGGCGCAAATGGGTTAATATAAGTAGTAGTTGTAGAGTAAATAAAGACTAAGGAATAGTATATGTATTATTATTAGTACACGTAGTAGTACATGTAGCAGTGTAGTACAGTGGAGAATATGTTATTCTTTCCCAATAAACGCGTTTACGCTAAAACTATTATTTGCAGTACAAACAGTTTGGAGCCAGATCAGACGCCGGGTAACCCGGCGTCTGATCAGGCTCCAAACTGTTTGCCACCAAGATAAACATGAAATATCAGAATTGTCCAAAAGTTGTTCTTTTCTACGTTTTAGCGCTTTGCGTTTGCGTACGTTTGCGTTTAAACGGGAAAGAATAACATATTCTCCACTGTAGCTACGAAATTAAAAGAAATCGTGAGAATTGTCCAAATAGTTATTTTCTACATTTCAGTGCATTGCGTTTCGTTTGTGTTTGTTTTGCGTTTAAACGTTATGGAATCACGTCTCCTTCACTGTAACATCTTTGCATGCAAGCTTCAGAGTGTGCTCATAAAAGTATCATTGGGTTTTCTCTTGTTTCAGGTTGAATCTGTCTATCAACTAGGACGAAGTAATTTGTGTCAATCAATTTCTGATAAGAAGATTTTGCAGCTCTTCCATTGTCAATACACGAAAATGATACTAAGCACCGATAAGGATACTCTTTTATAGCCCCTATAAAACTGATGTGACGTCATCTGCTTTGTAAAAATGTCGTCTGCTTTTAGTTTTCAAATTCAAATTTGAGGTATTTTGACTTAGGGAGTATTGAAAATACTGTCAACAATCTAGATTCTGATCAGATGCAAATAACAGAACAGAACAAAATGTTGTATTTCAACAATATGTACATACATGTAGCACCTTGTTGCATGCAAAATAACAATAGCATACATAATTCATACCAAGTATTATGAACTGTCTTTGTACATTTAGGTTTTAATAATTAGTGTTTCAAGTAACAGCTTCAAATAATCTTATACATCGTTAATTAAAGTATTGCGTAAGATGAAAACTTCCTGGATATACTTTGCCAAATTAAAAAGCCTTGTTTATATTATTGGTTTGCATTAATTAAAATGAAGTTTAACATGCTTAAAAAAACATTGTACTTGGGTAAGGCAGTGACGGGTGAACCCTTTTCCGCCATATGTAACTAAAGTCTACTTAATATATAATGTACATGTAGATCCATATCAAACTGTGAAACACGTTTAGTAAGATCAAAATTAAGTTTGCAGTTGTATTTGTATTGTTGCAGTTGGGGTATTAAAAATTAAATCTGACATAAAATCACAGACATTAAATTGACTACATATTGTCTCCAGAAGGTTAAACAATAATACGGCAAAGTTTGGCAGAAAAATGTTGACTATTTCCCGGTAAAGTGTTTTCGTCTGTTTTAACCCTCTTACCGCAAAATTATTGTCTCAATTGGTACATGTAGTGTCGTCTGCAATATCTTTAAAGTCCAGTTTATGGATGTTTTGACTAAAGAAATGTCGATACGATTGTCAAACAGTTTTGATTCTGATCAGACGCCGCGTTACACGGCATTTAATCAGAATCAAAACTGTTTACAAAAACCCCTTTTGGCGACATTGGCAGTGAAAGAGTTAGAAAGACATTTATTACTTTTTCTTTTCAATCCTTTTCCTAAAAATTGTCAATGTATGTTTGCATGTGTATGTACTTGTAACAAATAGATATGTTTCAACTACAGAGACAGAAAAGTAGATTACAAATTGACATGTTGAAGAAAACAGATCATGATAAAAGAAACTTATTTTTTTGTGCAAGGGTCATTCAATTTGATTGTTTAGATGTTTGCATTTGTTTTGACTTTTAAATCGGATATATTTACACATTTCACAAAGCATAGTCTCATAAGAGCTACCATTTTTTACTTTATTAACTTTCAGTATGAAGGAGCAATTTCATGTTATAATCTAGTATAAAATACATAGTCATATACATGTAGTACATGTATTCGAACAGCTTGCTCAATAGGTACAACAGCACGTTTTATAATTTTGTTTTACATGTACAAGCTTCACATCAAGGGATTGAATCCCGATCCTGCTTATTATATGTCATACTTTCAATTAAACTATGTAACAAATGCTTTCGTAAATAGTGTCAATATTTGGAGGATATATGCTGTGATGTCTAAACTTCTGTTTCTTCCAGAATACTCGAACACTGTCATAAAACAGTGGAGAAGACGTATTCTTTCCAAATGAGTGTGTTACGCTTAAACTATTATTTCCATTGCAAACAGATAAGAGCAAGATCATACACAGGGTAGCCTGGTGTCTGATCAGGCTCCAAACTGTTAGTCACTGAGATCAACATGAATAATCAGAATCGTGGAAAACAGTGTCCTTTCTACACTTAATTGCAATACGTTTGCCTTTTTTGCGGTAAAACTAAAAACAATAACGTCTTCTCCACAGCACTAGCGTGTTTCTTCTTTATGAGAATATTAATGTCAGTCGATTTACATACACGCCGGATTTATGTAAGACGAACAGGGATTAGCAAATTGTGGGTGCGCTACGATAACAAACAATTTGCATTTCTAGAAATTGAAAATCTTGTTTAACTTATGCAAGATCTGGGCGAGTTTTTATTAGCTATTGAAAACAGTTTGGGTCCAGATGAGAGTATGAGAGATGAGTAAGTATTGGAATCGACATCAGCTCTTTTACTCATCCAAATAAAACTCCAAGTGAAAAATTCCATATTACAATTAAGTGTAGTCAGTTTTGACTGTTTTTTTTTGTTTTTACAATAGATTGCAAAATGGCAATCCGTTCAGACACTGATCAGAGTGATCTTGTATGAATACTCTGATCTTGGTATATGATGTTAGCAAAGGTCACGTGTTCACCTTACAGATGCACTGTTTGTAAAGGGTGTGTATACAGTGGAGACTCTGTTATTCTTTCCCGTTTAAACGCAAACGTACGCAAACGCAAAGCACTAAAACGTAGAAAAGAACAACTTTTGGACAATTCTGATAATTCTTGTTTATCTTGGTGACAAACAGTTTGGAGCCTGATCAGACGCCGGTTTACCCGGCGTCTGATCTGGCTCCAAACTGTTTGCACTGCAAATAATAGTTTTAGCGTAAACGCGTTTATTGGGAAAGAATAACATATTCTCCACTGTACATAGATGTACGCGTCACAGGAGGTTAATGGGTTAAGTGCAAATATGTTCAATAAGGCAAAATAAAAAAGTACATGTGTTTCATGTAACCCGACCGACTCTAGTCCCCCCCCCCTCCGACCCTAAACTTTTTTTTTCACTTTTAAAAAAATGTGTTGGCAAATGTTGGTCATTTTTGCGACAATCGTTTTTTGAGGAGCATGTAATAGAATATATTCTCCGTTTATTGTTTACAAAGCTATTTTATAGACGTTTAAGTGTTTTAAAATTGATTTTTAAATAAGATTTAGCAAATATCGAAGTGAAAATCTAAATCTGTCGTAAAGTAGCTTCCTTGAAGATGTGATATGCTAGTAAGTTAACCATAAACACATTTAACATGCATACAACACATTTCAAAACATCATTCATTCCATCTATCATATATGTCACTACTTTGCCGTCTTGGTATATAGATATTATTATAAACAATCATACCGGTTTAGATTTTTAGGATAATTTTGGTAAAGGGACCTATCAATAAAATCAAAAATTTAAATGAATATTTGTAAGGTTTGTTATGTATGGCCCAAGGCATTGTACAATAAAATACATTCATGCCTGTCCAAGTAAAAATACCCCCATCAGAAAATTAAATGTATTTGTGTATGTTTTTATATAAAAAAGAAAGATTTTCCGACCGTCCGTCCCTAAAAATTTAGGCATGTAATAGGAAACACGGGGATTTTTTATTTGGCCTAAGCACTGGAACAGACATGACTTAGCAAACAGTGCATAACCTAATCAGACTGCTCCTGACTGAGCAGTCTTATCACGGTCTACACTGTTTACAATTCAGTTTTACATCTACGACAAATTACAGTGGAGAATCTGTTATTCTTTCCCGTTTAAACGCAAACGTACGCAAACGCAAAGCACTAAAACGTAGAAAAGAACAACTTTTGGACAATTCTGATAATTCTTGTTTATCTTGGTGGCAAACAGTTTGGAGCCTGATCAGACGCCGGGTTACCCGGCGTCTGATCTGGCTCCAAACTGTTTGCACTGCAAATAATAGTTTTAGCGTAAACGCGTTTATTGGGAAAGAATAACATATTCTCCACTGTACATAGATGTACGCGTCACAGGATGTTAATGGGTTAAGTGCAAATATGTTCAATAAGGCAAAATAAAAAAGTACATGTGTTTCATGTAACCCGACCGACTCTAGTCCCCCCCCCCCCCCCTCCGACCCTAAACGTTTTTTTTTCACTTTTAAAAAAATGTGTTGGCAAATGTTGGTCATTTTTGCGACAATCGTTTTTTGAGGAGCATGTAATAGAATATATTCTCCGTTTATTGTTTACAAAGCTATTTTATAGACGTTTAAGTGTTTTAAAATTGATTTTTAAATAAGATTTAGCAAATATCGAAGTGAAAATCTAAATCTGTCGTAAAGTAGCTTCCTTGAAGATGTGATATGCTAGTAAGTTAACCATAAACACATTTAACATGCATACAACACATTTCAAAACATCATTCATTCCATCTATCATATATGTCACTACTTTGCCGTCTTGGTATATAGATATTATTATAAACAATCATACCGGTTTAGATTTTTAGGATAATTTTGGTAAAGGGACCTATCAATAAAATCAAAAATTTAAATGAATATTTGTAAGGTTTGTTATGTATGGCCCAAGGCATTGTACAATAAAATACATTCATGCCTGTCCAAGTAAAAATACCCCCATCAGAAAATTAAATGTATTTGTGTATGTTTTAATATAAAAAAGAAAGATTTTCCGACCGTCCGTCCCTAAAAATTTAGGCATGTAATAGGAAACACGGGGATTTTTTATTTGGCCTAAGTACTGGAACAGACATGACTTAGCAAACAGTGCATAACCTAATCAGACTGCTCCTGACTGAGCAGTCTTATCACGGTCTACACTGTTTACAATTCAGTTTTACATCTACGACAAATTACAGTGGAGAATCTGTTATTCTTTCCCGTTTAAACGCAAACGTACGCAAACGCAAAGCACTAAAACGTAGAAAAGAACAACTTTTGGACAATTCTGATAATTCTTGTTTATCTTGGTGGCAAACAGTTTGGAGCCTGATCAGACGCCGGGTTACCCGGCGTCTGATCTGGCTCCAAACTGTTTGCACTGCAAATAATAGTTTTAGCGTAAACGCGTTTATTGGGAAAGAATAACAGATTCTCCACTGTATCGATAAAATACCGTTACGGAACTATACCCACCTCCCCTAAAATCTAAAGTAAATTAGATTATCCACTGTATTGAGTGATGAAATCAATAAGTTCAAAATTTAGGTGAACTACAGTGGAGAAAACGTGTTCTCCCGTTTAAACGCAAACGAAACGCAAACGCAAAACACTAAAACGTAGTAAACGTCAACTTTAATATATTTCGTACAATTCATTTTTATCTGAGTGGCAAACAGTTTGGAGCCTGATCAGACGCCAGGTTAACCGGCGTCTGATCTGGCTCCAAACTGTTTTCAGTGGAAACGCGTTTATTGGGAAATAATTACACATTCGTCATCTTACAGCAGTTATGCAGGGTGTTCCAACTTTTTTGGAATTTTATGGTAACGTATTTCACTCAATCTACATTGCTCATCGAAATTGAGAGTTCGTCTCAAGCTTATTTGCATATGTTGCACCCAATAATCGAAACCAACTTATCACATATGGAAATTTGTAATCCTAAGTCATTCAACTTGTAATTTTCCTCGCCAAAATATATTTCTTGTCAGGACGCGGGATGTATTCGGTGAAGCAGTAGTATCTTTAAACATAGGTTTCAGCGATGTACTGGTGTGCGTTAAATAAGAATCGATAGTGACGGGTAATATTATTCTTCCTAAACCAGACCGTAAGAATGCTGCCATAATTTGTGGTACATGTATTATCTGCCTTCCTGTAATACCTGGCTTTCCCACGTGCATTTGTACAATGATATACAGTCAAACTTCGATGTCTCGAACTCGCTTACCCCAAGCTATCCGATATTTCGACAAAGGAATAGCATTATTTCATGCTCGGTTTAGTCGAACATACCCGTATTTCAAAGTTAAAACGTGGCTAAGCCACGTTTTAACTTTGTAATACGGGTATGTTCGACTTAACCAAGTTCGGGTTATGTACAAGAATTTGTATCTTCTTGTATCGTGTCGTTTGTATTTTTACTCAGAAATCTTGTTTGATAAGCATGACGTCATGCATACGTACGTGTGTAATTGTTTACGTTATTCTTTGTAACATAAAATAATTATTGTTCTAATTCAATTATAAAATATTTCTGGATATTAAATGATTTAAACAATTGTTTCGTTTTGGTTGCTAAAGGTCGTTGTAGTAACCCTACCACTGCCAACAGTGCCAAAAGGCGACTTTTCAAACAGTTTGGAGTCCAATCAGACGCCGGCTCTATTTACAGTTGAGAATCTGTTATTCTTTCCCGTTTAAACGCAAACGTACGCAAACGCACGCAAACGCAAAGCACTAAAACGTAGAAAAGTACAATTTTTGGACAATTCTGATAATTCATATTTATCTTGGTGGCAAACAGTTTGGAGCCTGATCAGACGCCGGGTGACCCGGCGTCTGATCTGGCTCCAAACTGTTTGCACTGCAAATAATAGTTTTAGCGTAAACGCGTTTATTGGGAAAGAATAACAGATTATCCACTGTACCTCACTGAGTATCCTAAATCGCATGACATTTCAAACATTTTCTATATTTTGTTGCATTGCAATTGCGTTTCAATTGTGCTTCCATAGGAAGAATAAAATCTCTCCACTGAATAATACATATTGTTGACCTAATCACCTAGACCAAATCGGCTGTAAGAAACTGACAGTCTGTTTGAGTGTTTGGTTTTCAAACGTGACATTGTATATTGTCTGACATTTGCATATATTTCTGCTCTAACAAAAACATGAATACAACATTTCTGACGGTTTAAATGTAGCACACTATTTCCAACCGATTGCGATGCCAAATAATCTGATATAGCCTATTTCTTCATTTAGAAGACAGGTGACTACTAAAAGCAGGTTGAATTTAAAGCCGAATGGGCACTAAGGCACATTCTGTTTTAGTTTCAGCCTGCTTTAAGATACCATATGCTTGGAAATAGAAAATATTTGTTATGTTATATATTCATGACTGTATAAAATGGAAGTATTGTCGTCAGTGGATGAACAATTTAAAGTCCCATTGTGTTTTCAGACCTTTTAATAATGTCTGAACTACAATAACGGTTAATAATAATGTTTGAACATTCTAATGGGCCAAACTGATCTATGAAATGATGAAGACGGACCTAAATCACCAAAAAGGGCAATTTAAAATCATAACAAACCGAAAATAGAGCGTCTGCCATAAACCTTACCACACGGCTTAGTATCACGTGATACAGCCGGAGTCAACATCACCGTGTGCAACAGCAATGTACCTTCGACGGTCGATCCATCAGTCAGTTAGACTATCACACTTTTTTGTCCGCTCTCTAACTCAAATACCTTTTATCCGATCTTCCACAAACTTGCTGAAAATGTCCATTGATATAAAATCAAGGTTTAGTTTGATTACTACTAAAATCGCATAAGGTGTTTTTGAGTTATTGCCTGTTAATTTATAAAAAATGACTGTTTCAGTCATTTTTGCACTCTAAAACAAACAGTTTTTATCGGATATTCACCAAACATGCTGAAAATATTTATTCATATAAAATTCAGGTCTAGTTTGATTATTACTAAAATCGCATGTGGCATACCTAAGTTTTTGCCCTTTATGTATTAAAAAATGACTGTTTTCAGCAAGGTTTGCTCTCTAACACAAATACGTTTAATGGATCTTCACCAAATTTGCTGAAAATATTTATTGATATAATATCAAGGTTTAGTATGATTACTACTAAAAGCGCATAAGGTATATCTAAGTTATTGCCTGTTTATTAATGAAAAATGACGGTTTCAGTCACTTTTTGCACTCTAACACATACAGTTTTTATCGGATATTCATTAAACTTGCTGAAAATGTTTAAGTATATAAAATTTAGGTTTAGTTTGATTATTACAAAAATCGCATGTGGCATATCTGAGTTTTTGCCCTTTATGTATTAAAAAAATGACTGTTTCAGCATTTTTCAGCAATAACTCAGACATGCCTTATGCGAATTTGCTAGTTATTGAACCTGACCTAGATTCTATACTAATAAACATTTGTAGCAAGTCTGGTGAAGATCCAAAAAGAAATGTTTGAGTTAGAGAGCGGACAAGGCTGAAACAGTCATTTTCAGCAAGCTCAAGGTATACATTCTCTATAGTTTATTTGACCGTTTACCCACAGTGAAAGATATGTACACGTTGTTATTGAATCTCATAGTGTTTAACCCTGTGCCGACATTACGGAGTTTACAAACTATTTGAATCTAAAACGACGCCGCGTAACGTGGCGTCTCATCTGGATCCAAACTATTTGACACTCGTCTTAAGGTTTGTTTAATTAAAACAATGCATAAATCTAAACTGAACACATTTTGCAGACGACAATGTCGAAGCAGACGTCTGTGCAGCAGAATAAGGGTTATCCAGATGTTCCAGCTAAACATGTAAGCGAGAGTAATCTGAACCAATCTAACATTTTCTCACTCATTTCAGCACCGAATGCTATGGTGTTACTACTGATTAAACCGTCTATTCGAGACACTTTTAATGAGTATGACACCATTGGATTTAAAAGCAGAAATAAAGATTTAAGTTTTCGAAATACTTCCGTTATCTGGAGCCCTGTATTTACAGAGTTGTCCTTCTTTCCATTCACAAGGGAGGCTTTTTAATTGGTGCTAGCACCAAAATATTATAAATAAAATTTAAAAAGCGAATTGCTTAGATAAAACCGGTTTTTGTGAAAGAATCACGTCCCACGTAGTTCAAATGGGACCCCAAACAACCGTTTTATGCAGGTTTCTCAAAAGCACAATGCGGCTTTAAAGGTATGAATATGCGTATTTATAGGGTTATGGTTAAAGTCGAACAGTTAAAGTAAAAGACGTTTCAAATTGTAAAGATAGTGGAGAATCTGTTATTCTTTCCCGTTTAAACGCAAACGTACGCAAACGCAAAGCACTAAAACGTAGAAAAGAACAACTTTTGGACAATTCTGATATTTCATGTTTAACTTGGTGGCAAACAGTTTGGAGCCAGATCAGACGCCGGGTTACCCGGCGTCTGATCTGGCTCCAAACTGTTTGCACTGCAAATAATAGTTTTAGCGTAAACGCGTTTATTGGGATAGAATAACACATTCTCCACTGTATTTGCAAACAACCTAGATCATGGTCAGACGCTGAGAAATAATACAGCGGCATCTGACCAGGACCAAAACTGCTCGACATTCATTTCAAAATACCTAAGATTACAATTGTTTAAAATTCATGACGTCATGGCAGTGAAGGTTTTAAGACAATCTGGTTTTCTTTGGTATTACGTCTATACATTTGATTACCTTGCTCACTGCCAATGGTGCCTAAAGGCGACATGGCAAACACTTGTGATACGTCAACCGCCATGTCTGATCATGATCGAAACTGTTTTACTATGGTACATGTATCAGTATTTCTTCTGCCAAATTGCCCTGAATCTAACTTGTAAAAAACATTTTCAGACGATAATGCAGACGATACTTTGCGATGAAAGGGTTACAGTGGAGAATCTGTTACAGTGGAGAATCTGTTACAGTGGATAATCTGTTACAGTGGAGAATCTGTTTTTCTTTTTCGTTTAAACGCAAACGCAAAGCACTAACACGTAGAAAAGTACAACTTTTTGACAATTCTGATAATTCATGTTTATCTTGGTGGCAAACAGTTTGGAGCCTGATCAGACGCCGGGTTACCCGGCGTCTGATCTGGCTCCAAACTGTTTGCACTGCAAATAATAGTTTTAGCGTAAACGCGTTTATTGGGAAAGAATAACACATTCTCCACTGTAAGCAGATGATAAAACATGGCAGTGAAAGAGTTAAGTAGTCAACAAAATATGTGTACACTGATACTGGAAAAAAACGAACATAAACAGTATTCAGTAAATTGTAATCCCCCTATGTTTCTCTCCGTTAAGTATTGTCTACGTTTTATTTCATCGTGCACGCAACGAACAATTGTTGCATAATTTATTGCATCAAATAGTACATTTTACCATGAAAGGATTCTTCATTGTACTGCACTGATTCGTTCCTACTGTTTTAACCTAGATTTAAGTTAACCGACATGCATTCATGTTACACCGTAAACGTTATTTGTTTGCAAACAAACATTCTTGGATCTTACAATAGCACTTACAGTGGATTAGACGTAAATCTTTCCCGTTTAAACGCAAACGAAACGCAAACGTATAGCAATCACATTTAGCAAAGGACAACTTTTCAACACTTCTGATGATTCATGTTGATCTTAGTGGCAGACGGTTTGGAGTCTGATCAGACGCCGGGTTACTCGGCGTCTGATCTAGCTCCAAACTGTTTGCAATGGAAATAGTAGTTTTAGCGTACATGTAAACGCCTTTATCGGGAAAGAATAAAGCCTTCTACCCTGTTACGTAAGTCCTTCACTACAATAGATGCCAATAGATGCCAACCGGAAAATTTACAAAAAGTTTGGATCCTGATCAGATACTGCGTCACGCAGCGTCTTATTAAGATACAAAATGCTGAACATTATATACACCGTTATTTCTTTGTACGGCGACCATTATATCAAACTCTGAAAACCTATTACAGACAACTTCATCAATACTGACGATGATATGACCGTGTTAGGGTTACAGCTGACACTAACATTTCATGCTGAAAGATGACAGAATCTATTGGTAGTATGTTGTTCTTATCTCCCTAAAGCAGTCTTATTTCTCCCTACTTAGTTTCAACCATTTGAGACCAAAGCGACGTGGCGGCGAGTCTTGATCTACAGTGTTTGCGATGTAATAAGTCAGGTTTACTCATGGCAAAGCTCATATGTTCTTTGCAAACAGATCTGGCGCTGAGTCAGCCGGATTCACGTGTCCATAACATTTTACACTAAGATTTTGAAAAAATTCCGTTGTCAATCTTTAAAAACAATTCCATTTCATTTTGAAAGAGGATAAGAACGTTTCTCCATTGTATTTGATAATGCCAAATTTATATACAGGGGCTTTTCTCGCAGACTTTTTACACTTTAATATCAGTGTGATTTTTTTATCATTATATGATAACTGATGGCTGGTTAATAGTATGAGCTCTTTTATACATTTCGTATGCTGCATTAAGCAATAACTGGTTATCAGGGAAAAGTCAATCTGTATCATATTGAATGGTAGTTAAGACTGTAGGCAATTTTCTCGGAGCATACGAGTATTTATGCCTTACATGTAGTTACAGTGGAGAATCTGTTATTCTTTCCCGTTTAAAAGCAAACGTACGCAAACGCAAAGCACTAAAACGTAGAAAAGAACAATTTTTGGACAATTCTGATACTTCTTGTTTATCTTGGTGGCAAACAGTTTGGAGCCTGATCAGACGCCGGGTTACCCGGCGTTTGATCTGTCTCCAAACTATTTGCACTGCAAATAATAGTTTTATCGTAAACGCGTTTATTGGGAAAGAATAACAGATTCTCCACTGTACATGGTAGACGTTCCCTCGAAATACATATTAACTCATTTGTGCCTAGCGTCCCAAATATAGTACAAGAGTATACAGTGTAGACTCAGATCGCATCAAACACTGTTTGCTTCAGTGGAGAATCTGTTATTCTTTCCCGTTTAAACGCAAACGTACGCAAACGCAAAGCGCTAAAACTTGGAAAAGAACAACTTTTTGACAATTCTGATATTTCATGTTTATCTTGGTGGCAAACAGTTTGGAGCCTGATCAGACGCCGGGTTACCCGGCGTCTGATCTGGCTCCAAACTGTTTGCACTGGAAATAATAGTTTTAGCGTTAACGCGTTTATTGGGAAAGAATAACGTTTTCTCCACTGTAACAGGAATTTGTTACCAGGAACCCTCCATTGAAATATGGACTACTCCAATATGTAAGCAATGAACTATCTTCTTGGTATATGGTACATATCTTGTACTGTTGCTTTGAAGTATATTTAGTGTGGTCAAACTATGTTTAAACTATATTATTGAGATATAAATTTTTTAGACCAACAACTATCAAACAAAAGAAAATTTAAGTGAATTAATAATAAATGGCAATAAAAATTGTGTCATTCCAATTTGTTAAGCGCAATTGGCATATGATTTTCTTATATGTTTAAACGAAATCAAAGCCGTCACCTTACTACAGTGGAGAAAACGTTATTCTTTCCCAATAAACGCGTTTACGCTAAAAAATATAATTTCCATTGTAAATAGTTTGGAGCCAGATCAGACGCCGGGTAACCCGTCGTCTGATCAGGCTCCAAACTAGTTGCCACTTAGATTAAAACACGATAATTAGAAATGACAAAAATGGTAATTTCCTACATTTTAGCGATTTGCGTTTGCGTTTCGTTTGAGTTTAAACGGGAAAGAATAACGTTTTCTCCTCTGTATACAATTCCCACTATGCTTTGATAGTTTCTTGAAAATTCTCATTTAATGTGTCGAACAGTTTGGAGACTGGTAAGACACAGAGTTGCATGACGTCTGAAACTGTTCCATTGTGCTTTCAATGACAATCAGTTCTTGAAGCCAGAATGCTTTTGTTCTAGATCTAATATAATAATATTTTTTCACAGCATAATCTGTCCTTCTGACATGTACAACTTGCCATTCAAAGGAATGCTGTTTGGACGCACATGTAAACTCTAATATTTTGAATTATTCATAAAGCTTGAAGGCATTATTATTTCCCGTTTAAAAACAAATGGCATTCTGTTTATTGGGATATAATAACGCTTTCTTCACTGCAGGTAAACAACTTATAATAATGCATTTAGCGAAAATGGTATTTTATATCCATATTCACAATTCTTTGTGCCGTAAACCAAACTCATTCATCAATCAGAATCATTTATTGCATTGCTTTATACTTTATCTACTTTAAATGGGTAATCATAACATTTCCCATTTGTGAACAGTGTACACCATTTTTGCCTATGTATGTACAGATGTGGGGTTCCAAATACTTTACTATATTCATTCCCGTTTGAACGCAAACGAAGCTCAAACACATTGCATTTAAACGGACACAAAGACAACGTTTTATAATCACAAAAAAGACAACAGCAAATTTGATAGCCATATATAAAACATCGTGCATATAAACTATATATTTACATTCACTCTGTAAAGTCTTTATGTAATCCTATTAAAAAATATGCAGTCATCTGCCGATGAACCTACACTTCGAAACTGGATTTAACCAGTTCGGATTTCCCCCGTGCTATCCGTGGACTTCTTCAAATAGACTACATCGGGCACTTAACACTAAGCTCCCATTGGTCGACGGTAATATGACACTAGCGGAGTGATACAGACCCATAGGTCGTTGCCATCGCGTTGCTATGTGTGTAAATGAGTTAAGAAAACAACCGCGACCTGTAATTTTAGAATGTGCTTTGGCAATAGATATTCAAGTTGCACTGTTATTTGTTTGCCTTGTAAGTCATTTCCATTCACAGAGAGAAAGTTTACTGGAAAAAATCCTGAATTTTTAATACAGTTACAGTACATGTAGTTGGGACTTCTTTCTCACCATATTTAGAAACTGGAATGGCTATTACATCGACATTACATCTATCAAACCTCTTTGACCGGTATATGATAAATTCTTATACAGAAAAATAAATCTGGCCAATAAACACATTAAATTGACAAGACAGAAAATATAAATATAAATATAAGGAATAAACAACATCTCTTTGCCGCTCATTACGGTATGACTACATTAGCTTCGGGGGGTAAATTTAACGTAAACGCCCTTCGGGCGTTTACGGAATTTACCCCCTACGAAGCTAATGTAGTCATACCGTCATGAACGTCAAAAATATGTTGTTTATTCCTATAATGACCATCTTAGTTCATCAAGATGCAGTTTTCTACAAACAACGTTTAAAAATCGTCTAATGCATAAACACTCTAATGAATGAAAACAGTGTGCATTAAGATCGTTTCTAAGTTACTCAACGGCGGACCAGGGTCCAAACTATCTTACAACCTTTGTGCTAGTTATTTGTCAAACAATTTAAATTTCAACCTTATCTTATATCGTTTTTTTCTGGACGTGTTGTCAGTTTTGGAATTCGCGTATTTGTTTGTGGTATTGTCATAAGGAAAGTTTGTTAAATAAAGATGTGTAAGGTGCCGAGAAAAATATGCAGCCAGACCGGGGCTCGAACCCGGGACCCCTTGCTTACAGGACAAGTTTTTTACCGACTAAACCATCGGGCCGCTTATCTCACAATTTAATCTACTCAACAGATGTATGCATTTTATTATTCAAGAAATTTAAAGACGAGTGACAAATTGTTTGGAAGCATTTCAGAACTAGAATCGTTTTAAAAACAAGTAATAGTTTAAATTCAAATAAACAACACGACACCGTCATCTGTTTTAACCCATTCATACCCACGATCCCATTTTATATGGGACATGGGCAAACAGTGTAGACTCTGATCAGACGCCGCATTATGCGGCGTCTGATCAGAGTCTACACTATTTGCTGATAGGGATTTCAATATAAAAACAAATTAAAATGAAAATTTAGACCAGGCACCCCTTCGGTAAAACATGGACTAATCCAGTATATAAACATGAAAGAATCCATTGGGCACAAGTGGGTATGAAGAGCAACATTTAATAACCTGAACTTCATGTTTATTTACACATCTACTGGTAAAGAGTACAGTTAGAATATGCAGAGTTATCTTATTTCGATGTTCCTTGTGCGTTTGTTTGTGTAAATTAAAAGAAATCTTCCAGAGTCGTACATGTACATACAGAACTTTAAAAGACTCCAGGTTGCAAACCAATTTCATCTTAATCAATAATCGATTGTGCAAGTACATGCACAAACTACATCAATGTATATATTAAATGCATGTCTATCATTCTTCTCAGAAAACGATTACAGTACTCCCTCCCTACAACGACCCTTCCAGCAATGATTCCCTCCTTACAACAACTCTTGTTGCTATTCCCAAAAAGGACAATTATGTCTAATGCTTTTACTGATGCACTATTGTCTGCATATACTTGTTGTCTGCTGTTTTTTCTCAAAATTCTTTTATATACATTTTTACCGAAACAACTTCCTGACGAATGACAAGTAGATTGAATCAAAACCAGACGTCGCGTAACGCGACGTCTGATCTGGATTCTAGCTGTTTGCAAATGTAAGACAATTTCCATCCCTATAACGACTCCCTCCGAACAACGCACATAAGTGTTGTTTCCCATTAGGTGTCATTGTTCGCAGAAAAAGATTATCAACATTACTGTCAGAATGACATCCTCCTTCTGCTTAATTCTCGTATTTAGAATTTAAACTATAGAACATCATCATGAGTGTAAAAAAATACTGGGCTAGGTATCTAGTCCAAACTGTTTGAAAATTACCTCAAGGAAGGCCTTTTCCTAGGACTTAAAGTACGTAGGAAGCAGAACCTTCTCCAACACATCGACTGTAAATTTTATCAAATTGTTTTTGCCGTTATAACAGAAAACGCATTAATATTAGTGTCTGACCTAAATTCAAACTACAAATGTTATCAACCCGTGTTAGGAGCGATACGGGTTAACCTAATAATCAACTTCAGTAGAGGAATCGTTTATGAGTTTTAGCAAGCAAGAGTGAAACACTTAACTATAGACTATAGCGTCACTATAGTGAAAATCAGAAAACTTTGTCGTTTTGTGCTCTTACAACAGCCTTCTTTGCTATTTATTTGAGGAAAGCTCATCACAGTTACCAAGCAATATTGAATTCGGATGAGACGCCTAGTTATTCGGCGTCTCATCTGGATTCAAACTGTTTGCAGCAGTTATTGAAAGGTCATCCAATGCGTGTTTCAACTAATTTTATTTGAATGAATATTAAATTTCGAACTGTCTGCGTTCTGATCCAAAAGTTGAGTAGTGTAAACACACTTTATTTCAAAATGTTATTTTAACAGGAAAATGTGTTGAGCCACAAATTCTACCAACTTAGAATCGGCCCTTCCCATACATGTTCACAAATAATGAAAACACTATTGGAAAGAGGGAAACAGAGACAGATGCAGAGGCAGAGAGAGATAGAGACGCATAGACAGAGAGACAGCGAGACAGAGGCAGAGAGACAAAGCGAGAGACAGACAAAACAGAGACAGAGAGACAGAACGCAAGAGATAGAGAAAGAGAGGAAAGGTTGGTTTGACATCAATCGATTTTCTTCGTCTAGGACAGTAATGGGTGACTTCTACAGTAAAAAACATGGCTTATCATCAGTCATATTGTCGAATAAAATTGTCTCTATGGTAATAAAGGCCGTTTGTCTGCTATAAATTCGCCGCAGATGTTGTTTATATGTCTATAGCATGTTGTTAGCCATGCATTTTACGACATAAGAGAGACAGGTGGCGTAAATATTGGTCGTCTGTTAATATGGGAAGTTACTACGGAAATAGTCCAACTATTGTGTCTTAAACAAACACTCATTGATGGCGCTGAAAGATAGTGCCAGCATCACGCTTAACCCATTTATACCCAGTGGATTCTTCCATGTTTATATATTGGATTAGTCTATGTTTTATCAAAGGGATGCCTGGTCAAAATGTTCATATATATTTTGTTTTATGTTGAAATTCCTATCAGCAAACAGTGTAGACTCTGATCAGACGCCGCATAATGCGGCGTCTGATCAGAGTCTACACTGTTTGCCTACATGTATGTCCCATATATGGAATCAAGGGAACAAATGGGTTAACCTTAGTGCTCTAGAAATTTGCAAACAGTTTGGATCCTGATCAGACGGCGCGTCACGCGGCGTCTGATCAGGATCTAAAGTGTTTCACATTAATTTCAATATTTTAAATCAAATTATCTTAATTGAAAGTGAAGACAAAATGCAGACAACAATTGTTTGGTGCAGATTAGTGAGATTTCGTCATGACAGTGAATTGGGTTAATTGGATGATAATGTGTGTCTTTCATATTTAAACGAAACAAATTGCTGCAATACATGAAATTTAGAGAATTTTAATCTTGGTTGAAAAAGTTTGGTTAATTTCAAGGTAACCTCTGATATGGCTCGAAACTGTTTTCAATACAAATAATTGTTTAAGTGAACTTATTGACAAAAGTAACGTTTGTTTCAACTATATCAAGATTGTATTCAGGTCATATCAAATTGGATAAAAAGGGTGAAAACTTGCTCTGTATTGTTTTGTTCTTATAAAGAAGATTCACCTGTGAAAATATTGCATACATCAGAATTAGAGCAACTCACTGAAACAATTTTTATAACACATGAAAACTATAATAGGGTCAGAATAGTTTTTGACAGTCTTTGTTTTAATCAATTGTCATTTACATTTAAGCCTACACATGCTTTTAAGTAAAACATCCCGTAAAGAATATTTTCAAACCCTTATAGAATACAGTGAAACCCCTCTAAACCGGAACCTCTAAATACCGGAATCCTCTCTAAACCAGACAAGAGCTTTGGTCCCATTTCCAGTCCTTTTTTATTTTTACCCATTACACCATCAACACGCCTTATTACGTTTTTGGTTTTTTCTTACACTGGAGAAAATAGTTTGTACATTCCAGCAGATGATAGCTTAAAGCGGGTTGAAAGTAAAGCAGAATGCGCCTTAATGCGCATTCTGCTTTACTTTCAACCTGCTTTAAGTGGTCAGCTATCTTCCATACTAGAAACTAGTAAAAAACCCTCTAAACTGGAAACCCCTTTAAACCGGACATTTTTGTTGTCCCCACACATGTCCGGTTTAGTGGGGTTTCACTGTACATTTTGTTCTACAATAACTTTTCCCATTTGTATGCATTTAACCCTTTCCCCCATAGAAGCGACTTTTAGCGTATTTAATTTATTCCTCCGCTGAAGAAATTAGTTCCAGTTTATACCCTCATGAACAATTACCACAACAAATATTTTATATAGCCTAATAGATGGTAGTTTAAAGCAGACTGAAAGTAAAGCAGAATGTGCCTTAAGGCACATTCTGCTTTACTTTCAACCTGCTTTAAATGATCACCTGTCTTTAATATTATAAATAGGTTATTGGGTAAAGGGTTAACTACCAAATAAAAACGTTACTTGTCTTACATGTACCAATGTGCTAAAACTAACGATAAGGGTAAAACAGAAAGCTAATAAGCATTTTTTTTCCGGATTAAACTCGTACCTACATACTCAAAATCCGTTTCATTTCTGTCGTACAGAATGCAGTTATCTATATGTTTGTATCGCTGTTGTTTCCGTGTGAGTACCCAATTTACCCAGGTTTCTCTTTACTTTGAAAAACATAAACCCTTTCAACCCTAAAATAAAACTGATCCAATTCTTTTGCATACAATACAGTATACAGTCAGGACTCAATACAATGACACAGTTCGTTCCCAACAAAAATGTCGTTGTAACGAGTTTGTCGTTATATTGAATCCCATATATATAGATTTGTGCAGGTTCGTACCCACGGATTTCGTGTCGGTAAGTGAGTATTCCGTTATAACGAATGTCGTTGTTTCGAGTCCTGATTGTATAGTACATTATTTTGTTCAAATAAACGTGTTTACGCTACATCTATAATGTCCAGTCTAAACAGTTGTTAGCTTGAACTGTTTACCAAATGAATAGTCAGATTCGTCAAAAAGTTGTCATTTTCAATACAGTGCAATGCGTTTGCGTTTCGTTTGCCTTTTAAAAGGGAAAAAAAATGTCATCTCCACTGTTTTTTTGACTGCTAAAACTTGTCGATTGTAAACTTATGCCATATTCAAATTTTTGAAATTTAGATTAAAGAAATATATAAACATGTAGTTCCAAACAGACTGGATACAAACCTTTTGCAAAGTCGACTTGAGTTGTATAAAGCGTTAAAGGGGAAACATATAACAGCATCAGAATATTAGATACAGTGGAGAATCTGTTATTCTTTCCCGTTTAAACGCAAACGTACGCAAACGCAAAGCACTAAAACGTAGAAAAGAACAACTTTTGGACAATTCTGATAATTCTTGTTTATCTTGGTGGCAAACAGTTTGGAGCCTGATCAGACGCCGGGTTACCCGGCGTCTGATCTGGCTCCAAACTGTTTGCACTGCAAATAATAGTTTTAGCGTAAACGCGTTTATTGGGAAAGAATAACAGATTCTCCACTGTACCGCCTAGGCAAGCCATTTGCAAATGATGCCAGTTGTTCAATATTAGCCCCTTCACTGCCATGACGTCATTGATTTCAAAAACTTATTGTCTTCTTTTATCCCTCATATTTGCAGTTTAGATAAATTGACAAAAGCTCTCAATTAATTTTTAACATTTTGGATACTACATGTAATGAGACACCGCGCTACTCGGCGTCACGTCTGGATCCAACCTGTCTGCAAATAAACACTGCACTCAGAGAATTGCATTGAATGGGGGTAACTTTTTTATTGCTCTGTTACTCTTTCTTTACGGAATTCTCATATCGGCATTTAGAAATCACGTGACCAGCTTTAGCCTAGATTGCTATTTTAGGCTGCGTTAATTATTTATCCCATTGGTCGTAAACTTCACGCAATAAAAGAGCAATTGTGTTTAAGCTGTAAAGGTAGACTTGTTCATTTTTTCTCATGTAATTGTACCTGTTATTGATTTTATTACAGTCAGTGCAGTTGGTAAACAATACTACAAGTTATATGCCCCACATCTGTTCTTTAGCAGGTATGATATGGTACTATAGACTTATACAATATAGGCTTAGGAATCACATCACATTTAATCTGCAGTTTCAGAATAGTGCAGTTGTGTCCGTACCAACTGATTTGATTAGAAACAGTCTGTTTCCATCAATACTTCCCATCAACATATAGTTTGGCTCTATGTTTATTGAGATTGGGCGCTGTAAACAATTTTAGATTTCAGTATAAAGTCCCTTTATTAAATGGGTTCTATACTCCCGGCTTCATTCAAGTTGCAAACTAGGTCTTAAATTATGTTTATACTGTGCGTTGGTTTGTCATGATAAAGAGGTTATACTGTCTCTAGTAATAAACCTAGAGTACAGTGGATAATCTGTTATTCTTTCCCGTTTAAACGCAAACGTACGCAAACGCAAAGCACTAAAACGTAGAAAAGAACAACTTTTGGACAACTCTGATAATTCTTGTTTATCTTGGTGGCAAACAGTTTGGAGCCTGATCAGACGCCGGTTACCCGGCGTCTGATCTGGCTCCAAACTGTTTGCACTGCAAATAATAGTTTTAGCGTAAACGCGTTTATTGGGAAAGAATAACAGATTCTCTACTGTAAACCTAGAGTAACCGGTAACTGTGGGAACATTGACTTTTCATGAAGAATATTTTACGTTAACCCTTTCCTCCCTGAAACTTTAAAACATAGAAAAGTCTAGTTTTGACTATGAAGGATTGATATTTGTCAATGTATTGAAATATGACAAAATGTGCAGACCCTGATCAGATGACTCCTTTAGGAGCCCTCTGATCAGGGTCTGCATTGTTTGCATATGACAAGTTCACCTTTTGTAATGGGATTATATATGCGTCACGTGGGTTCAAGAACCTACTGAAGATTTCGTAGAGCTTTCGTCATCAAATACAGTGGAGAATCTGTAATTCTTTCCCAATAAACGCGTTTACGCTAAAACTATTATTTGCAGTACAAACAGTTTGGAGCCAGATCAGACGCCGGGTAACCCGGCGTCTGATCAGGCTCCAAACTGTTTGCCACCAAGATAAACAAGAATTATCAGAATTGTCCAAAAGTTGTTCTTTTCTACGTTTTAGTGCTTTGCGTTTGCGTACGTTTGCGTTTAAACGGGAATGAATAACAGATTATCCACTGTACGCACAAGCAGTATTTTAAATGTTTAGACTGATTAAGTTTAGACATTTTCAGTTTACTACAAACGCGATGTAATGTCTGCTGTACAGTATAAATACATTAGTTTTACCCAATAAACGCGTTTCCATTGCAAACAATTTGGGGTCAGATCAAACGCCGGGTAACCAACCCGGTGTCTGATAAGGCTGCAAACTGTTTGCTACTCGGTTTGAAATCAAAATTCAGAATTTTCAATAAGGTAGTCATTTTCTACGTTTTAGTGTGACACATTTGCGTTTCTTTTGCGTTTAAACGGGCAAAAATAACGTCTTGTCTTCTCTACCGTATGAATGTAAGGTTTGGAAGATCTATTATTGGCTTAATATACATTTGTATTTTCTATCGTTATAAAAAACCCTCCTGTAAGTTGCGAAATTTTACTTATTTTAACATTCAAACAGCGTAGACCAAGATCAGACAGAACATGGTCTGCATTCGTAATAGAATTTTCTGACATGAGGTATCATCATTCCCTAGGAAAACTCCCCCTTGTTGTATTAGCCTGTGTAATAATTCAGATGACTTTTATATATAGAGGATCTTACATGAGTGATCATTATTTATTATATTTAATAAACGAGTTGACTTAAATAATATGACACGAGCCTTGGCGAGCGTCATATTAATTTTAGTCAACGAGTTTTTTAAAAATGATAAGTAATGAGCACAAATATGAGATTCTATTTACATGTACAGTGGAGAAAACGTTATTCTTTCCCAATAAACGCGTTTACGCTAAAACTATTATTTGCAGTACAAACAGTTTGGAGCCAGATCAGACACCGGGTAACCCGGCGTCTGATAAGGCTTCAAACTGTTTGTCCAAAAGTTGTTCTTTTCTACGTTTTAGTGCTTTGCGTTTGCGTACGTTTGCGTTTAAACGGGAAAGAATAACCGATTCTCCACTGTACATGTACATTTGTACCACATGATACTTTGAAACACCTATTAAATCAATCGAACCTGTAGTTTGTAGCATTTCTGCTATACATTTTCCGCCAAAAATTGGTGTTGTTTATAATAACGTCATGACGTCTTTTGGTGGTCCGCTACATGCAGCGCTTTGTGCCGAAAAGGTTAGGCCGGAACCCAAAAAACGATATTCCACTAGTGGATTGCGATATTTTATACAATCGCTTTATGCAACTTCCAGACCGAAAATTATGTGATAAATGTATTTTCAGCAGGTCATTTGAAAAAATAAATGCAGACGACAAAATGTAAGAAGACGAAATTATTGTAGTGAAGGATTTCAGGAATTTAAACTGGTGAAGGGAATATACAATATTTATTGTTCAAGAGAACCATTTATTGATTTTGCATTCTAGTTCGCAAACTCTCTATATACGTACCAGTCGTTTTGGCGTGCCAAAGTCTTATAATATAAAGCGATTATTGTCTCTTGTGACCTTTATTTCTTGTACGTAATACATATACATGCATTTATATTAGTTGATACAGTCAGCCGTTACAGTGGAGAATCTGTTATTCTTTCCCGTTTAAACGCAAACGTACGCAAACGCAAAGCACTAAAACGTAGAAAAGAACAACTTTTGGACAATTCTGATAATTCTTGTTTATCTTGGTGGCAAACAGTTTGGAGCCTGGTCAGACGCCGGGTTACCCGGCGTCTGATCTGGCTCGAAACTGTTTGCACTGCAAATAATAGTTTTAGCGTAAACGCGTTTATTGGGAAAGAATAACAGATTCTCAACTGTAAGCACTCGCATTACTGCTATAGTTGAGTCAACCTTAAACTTGTAACCTGTGCATTTGTGTTTTCACTATGGTTTTATGTATTAAATTATGAAGACACACTCACACTTGCCTAAAATGGTTTTGACCTTGAAAAGATGCCGAGTTCATCATTTTATCTAGATCCAATGGCTTTGAAAATGCCCCTTGCTATTTGAAGGTAAACTGACATAGGAAACTACACTTGAGTTTCAAACATTGTTTCAAAATAGGATGCCGAGTAACACCGGGTCCAAGGTTATACAGCGTCTGAGTTCAGTGTGATAGACTCGGTTCAAAAGCTTTATAGCCTTGGACCTTGGAAAAAATGCATAACTCAATAGTTAAACTGTTTGAAACAACAGACAACAGGCAATACATGGGTATAATGGATGTGAAAGGGTTACAGTGGAGAAGCTGTTATTTTTCCTCGCTTTAACGCAAACGAAGCGCAAATGCATTGTTATAAAATGTAGAAAATTACTATTGCTTCACTACTTATTTTAGTCTTAGTGGTAAACATTTTGGATTATCTGGCGTCTGACTGGCTCCAAACTGTTTGCAACTGAAATAATAGTTTTAGCGGTAACACATTTAGTGTAGTTTATTAGGAAAGAATATCATCTTAGTCGGAAGATCTATCGAAAGAAAGGTAATAATGTAAAACATTGATTTCTTTAAATGTTTTCTTTTCGATTTACCGGTACCCATGCGGATTAAATTTAATAACCCAAGCTCTCGAAAAACAAAGATGTACGTATTACAAAGTTAAAAGGAGCTCAGCCACATTTTTACTTTGCAATACGGATACATTATTTACATGTTTACAAGTGCAAATTAATACATTCAACCTTAGAGATGAGTATACAGTGTACATGTACCTGTAGGGAATACAAGTGTCCTATTCAAACAGTGTAGAACTTGATTAGAAGATTCCTGCAAGCATCCTCTGACCAGGGTCGGCATTAGTTTATCGTTTAGCAGTAAATTGTTGAAATCAAACGTTGATATTTTTTTAAAAAAAGAAAGAAAGAAAAAAGAACTAGACTTAACTGGAAACTGGAATTTTCCATTCTAAATATCCGGGGTTGGTGGGTTAATCAAATTATTGAGGGCTGACTGTATTCTATTACAGCTAATGTACATCTAGTTAACTTATATTGATGAGGCAGTCTATAATACCAGCTGTATGTGTATCCTACGTCACAAGAGACTTAAACTTCTCTTACATGTTGTTACAGCGGAGAAGACGTTGTACTTCCCGTTTAAACGCAAACGAAACACACACGAATCGCAATAAAACGTAGTCATATATATTTCGACAATTCTGACTTTTTATGTTAATATGAGTGGCAAACAGTTTGGAGCCTGATCAGACGCCGGGTTACCCGGCGTCTGATCTGGTTCCAAACTGTTTGAATAGAAATAAAAGTTTTTAGCGTAAACGCATTGGGAAAGATTAACGCCTTCTCCACTGTTACTATATAGTTTATGGTACATGAGAGACCTATGCTGTAAACATTTTTTTTATACTGCACCTAAACGTATTTGGCAGACAAAGCACCTTATTTTACATAACAAGACAAAACTGTTTATGTTAAAAAAATGTCTGGAGTTTACATGTATACTTTAATCCCTACTTTTATCTGAGTGAAACTTGTACATGTTTTGGTAAAGATCAAACACAGACTTTGTTCTGGAGAAAAAACTGTTAAATACTAAGATAGATAGTCTTCCGTCAACTGCTAGAGTAGTTGATATTCGAATTTCAAACAAACAGTATTTTAAAGCAGACAATACTATTGACAAACCTATAAAGTTTTTGAACATTTATTTATATTTCTGAAGTATAAACAAAACACATACTTTGGGCGGAGTCAAAACGTGCAGTTTGCTGAGACAAAGGGATATTTAAATCAAAGTACTGTAGTACTGCAGGCTCGGACTTTCAGTTTAATGTAGAATAAAGTAATGCAGAAAGCTAATAATGGAGTTTCTGCATTACCACTGCCATACATTAAGCAGAAACCTGCAGCGCTTAAAGACCCTAAAGAATTTTGTAATGTGCATGTCTTATAATGCATCGCCTGCTATGACTACTAGGTGAATATTTATTACAAGGGAGTAAATACGGTGTTTAAATCACAACAGGTACAGACTCGGACTCCTGAGTTTAACTCAGTGCTGCTACTACACGGTTTATCTGATAGTGACGTATCCAGCAACTGAAGCTCCGTTAGCATATGTAAACCCCGTATGACAGAATTTGTTTGTAGGGGGAGCTAGACTCGCACCAATATTTTTCGTAAGGATTCGATATAGGCTCTCCGAGCCAAAAACTATGGTACAGTGGAGAAGATGCTATTATTTCCCGTTTAAACGCAGAACATTGCAATGAAACGGCAAAAAAAAAGACAATATTTCGACAATACCTACTATTAGTTTTTATTTTAGTGGGAAACAGTTTGGAGCTTGATCAGACGCCGGGTTATCTTTCTCCAAACTGGTTGTTTACAATGGCAATACTAATTTTAGCATCAGCGCATTATTTGGGAAGAATAACGTGTTCTCAACTGTAGATAGTTTTTATCATTTTCCAAAATGGCTCTGTACAATCGAAGAAAACTACACATTGTGTTTCTGTAGCATTAGTAGTTCACTGAAATATTGAGATGATTTATATGTTGGATAGAAAGCGGACAAGGGAACACAATGCCATAGACAAATTGATGACTTCCTTATTTAAAGAAAAAGCAAATGAGCAAGCTCATGTCTGTTGCCCCGTAGCATGTAGTCATCGTTTGGTAAAATCTACAAGCACAGCTTTGTTTAAAAGACTGCAAAATTATTTTGAATGCATAATATACGTGAATGTTATTGTCCCGTGGGCTATAACGTATAATGTTTTACATGCACGCACTGCAATAAATACGCAAGTCAATAAAGAATTCGCACCAGAAAGAACATGTATATATTATACACAAGTGCATATATGGTATGGTAAATACCACATACAGTAAAACCCCTCAAAACCGGATCCTCTAAATACCGGAGTTCTCTCTAAACCGGAGAAAAACTTTTGTCCCGTTTCCCACCTATTTTTACGCCTTTGATTTATTCCTTCACTGAAGAAAATGCATTCATGATCATTTATAATTTGATATATTTTCTATATTCCAGCAGATGATAGCTTAAAGCAGGTTGAAAGTAAAGCAAAATGCGCCTTAAGGCGCATTCTGCTTTACTTTAAACCTGTTTAAGTAGTCAGCTACCTTCCATACTAGAAGCAAGCTATGGGTTACAGTGGAGAATCTGTTATTCTTTCCCGTTTAAACGCAAACGTACGCAAACGCAAAGCACTAAAACGTAGAAAAGAACAACTTTTGGACAATTCAGATATTTCATGTTTATCTTGGTGGCAAACAGTTTGGAGCCTGATCAGACGCCGGGTTACCCGGCGTCTGATCTGGCTCCAAGCTGTTTGTACTGCAAATAATAGTTTTATCGTAAACGCGTTTATTGGGAAAGAATAACAGATTCTCTACTGTAAAACCCCTCTAAACCGGATGTTTTTGTTGTCCCCACACATGTCCGGTTTAGAGGGGTTTCACTGTACTGTTCAAAAATGCTACATCGATACGACAATACAAAAAAGCGTAGGAGATAATTCATATTTAGTATTTCGTACCAAAAGTAGCGCTCACATCGTTTTTGTTATTTGTCTTTTTTACTTGGTGCGTTTCTTCCAATTAACAGATTACTCCATTGGAAATTTATAACATTAAACTAGGTATGTGGATATCATGTAACATTTAACTTTGAATTTGCGATTATGTTTATTATTTCATAATAAAAGCATTTATGCTAAAATGGTACATGTATGTCAAGTTGGGTTATCTTGCGTCTACTCCGTCCCTAAGCTTTTTACTACATAATGGTTACTTTACGAATCGTTTAAACGGGGAAATCAACGTCTTTCTCACAGTATATCTAGTCAAACAAATAAGTTAAACAAAGTCCATGTATAATTGTATATTATATTAATTATCATATTTAAAAAATGAAGATGACATAGACTTGGAAACAGTTTTGGTCTTGTTCTAGGTAATTCAGTCCCTGGTCCGGATCTAATTGTTTTGACATTTCTTTTTCAATTGCATCGTGCCGTTTAATTATATATAATTATTAAATAGGATGGAACGCTAACATGTACGGAAATGACTTTTTCCAAAGCACTTATTTAAAATAATATGTTTCAAAACACATGTGACTCTACTTGAAAGTTCTGAGAAGATGGTGTTATTTATACAATTTTCGTCAAAAGGGTTTTACTTACAGTGCTGTCAACACCAATAATCTGTAGCTTTTGACATTTAGACTAATTTGTTTTATCGTTTTAAATTTAAACAAACATCTATATCCTAAACAATATGTAATGTTGTTTTTCATCTTTAAGTTAAGGAAGAAAGAATGTCAAAACACATTTCACGACATTTTCGCATTTTAACTTTTTTGTATGTTCCTTTTTGATATAAATGATTGTTATTAACCCTTTCCCCCATATAAGCGACTTTTAGCTTATTTAATTTATTTCTCCGCTGAAGAAAATAGTTACAGTTTATTCCCTCATGAACAATAACCATCACAAATATTTTATATAGCCTAGCAGAAATTTGCTTAAAGCAGGCTGAAAGTAAAGCAGAATGTGCCTTAAGGCACATTCTGCTTTACTTTCAACCTGCTTTAAGTGGACACCTGTCTTCAAAACCAGAAACAATCTATGAGGTCATGGGTTAACATTATGTCATTTCTGATACAGGAAAACACATTTCAATCCCTTTACTACTTTACCCCAAGTACAATGGTTATTTGCAATTAATGCAATACTTTTTTGTTTTGTCCTTTCTTTATATAAGATTGTCATCAATTTGTCTATTGAATTGTGTTCCCTCGTCCGCTTTAAATCCAACATATAAATCACCACTGTTCAGACTGTTTGGTACTCGTATACATGTTTTTTCTGTCGAAATGCCTTGAAATTTATTTTGAAAATTGTAAGCAGACTACCAATTGTTTACACAAGATGACGTCACGACAGTGAAAGTGTTAGAGAGTAGAAAAGAAGTGAATATAAATCTACATTGAGATTTTTTACAGGCGATAACTTTTACAGACCAGAGCCATTAACCCATTTATGCCTAGCGTCTTAAAAAAGGACACAGGCAAACACTTTAGACTATGATTAGACGCAGCATTATGCGGTGTCTGATCAGAGTCTTCTGTGTTTGCTGATAGGAATTTCAATTTAAAACAAAACCAAAATGCAAAATCAAACGAGGCACCCCTTACAACAAAAATTGACTAATCCTATATTTAAGCATGAAATAATCCACTGGGTCCAAATTGGTTAAAAGGTGTTCTACGGGATTAAATCGGCCCCTGTTCATATTGGTAATCGGTATTTGTGTATGTGAAACAGCCAGCCGATGGTTGTAAAACACCGTTCATATCTAATAAAACTATATATCCACGCGGCTGTGGTACAGTGGAGAATGTGTTATTCTTTCCCAATAAACGCGTTTACGCTTAAACTATTATTTGCAGTGCAAACAGTTTGGCGCCAGATCAGACGCCGGGTAACCCGGCGTCTGATCAGGCTCCAAACTGTTTGCCACCAAGATAAACATGAAATATCAGAATTGTCCAAAAGTTGTTCTTTTCTACGTTTTAGTGCTTTGCGTTTGCGTACGTTTGCGTTTAAACGGGAAAGAATAACATATTCTCCACTGTAATATCGTCACGCTCCCACCAATGATGTTTTGTAATTCTGTATGTTTTATTCCTTAATATGACAAGCACGATTAACAAGCACAGGTAAATAGTTTTGAGTTTGTTGAAGATACCGGATAAATAGGGTTCTGCTCAAAATGTCCCTGCTCTTGTGTTTAAAGTTTATCCGTTTTAACCCATTTTATGCGGGAACACTTTTAGGTGTACCACTAGGCAAACAGTTTTGATCTCAGATCAGGCCCCACTAAGCAAAGTCAATATTCTATCAGAAACTGCTAAAATATTTTGCAAATATTTGTGTTATACCTGCTGCAGACGACATTTTAAAATGGCCGCCAAGTATTACCCAGCATACAATGGGTTAAACGAATCTAAACATGTAACCAAGATTGCCTCATTGTTTCGACAGGCGCAATTTAGAAACGTGTTAGCATGCTTAAGATTAAGAAGTTCGCAATGAACAAAATGATACTCAATCGTGTCTCTGCTAAGCCATATTTGTTTAGCAAGTATAAATATGTTGGTTTTTGTTTTACTTATTCGGCGTCATATCAGAATTCAAACAGTTTATCGCTCAAATATAGAGTTCTTCCGTTACAAGCACTTTTTAAAAATAAATTATGCAATATTGCTGACGATAACTTTGAAACAGACGGTATTTTAGCAGGCCAATGAATAATCCCTTCATTGCCTTATCCCGAGTACAATGTTTATTTGCAAAACAAATTTTGATCTTGATCAGACGCCGCGTAACGGGGTCTGATCAGGATTCAAACTGTTTGACACTCATTTCAATATTTTGTTCGTCTAAATATTTAAAATTTAAAATTTGAAGAAGGGCAGACGACAATGGTTTAAAACAGATAACGGCATGGCAATAAAGGTGTTAATGGCTTGCTTCACACGAGAAGCTTCCGCGCTTTAATTACAGTCAAATATTTTCTGGTTCTAATGTTTCCATAAAAATTGATCAACATTTGCCTTGTAAACATTTCACAACCGTAATTAAATCTGAACAGAAATTACGTCAATGAACTGTTTCTCATGATTAGTGAATATTAACTCCTGTTTCTCAGTAATAAAGATATATGAGACACGTGCTGAGAAGAAATGGCAAATCATGTAGATCAATATCAGCTGCTGCTTTAGTCATTCAGTAATTGATCATGGTTTCTTAACTGTTTGTCATGAATAAAAGCCAGTTGCGTACATTTCTTACACATTCAATCCTAGAGACGAGTATAATTTTACAAACTATGTACATATGAAGAGTAAACTTGTCATTGGCAAACAGTGTCGACCCAGATCAAGGAGTGGTAACATTTCGCCTTTCAGAAGGAAGACGTTCTTGTATCCCATTTAAACGTACGTGCAAAGCAATAGACACACACCATGATATGTTGTAGTACAGGTGCATTTATTTGGAAATATAACTAGTTTCAAGATTATTTGTTTGAACCATCTCAAACAAATTACCAACTGAACGGTTCTTCGAAACTGATCGTATTACAAACTCCATTTATCATTTTTCCGCCGACCGACCGCGACTTCACTGTCATTTAAATAAAACGACTGTTTTTATTTCTAAAAATCAAAGAGAATGGAAACTAACTTTTGCCTAAAACAAGTTTCTGTCAGTGAATGCTTGGCGCCTATATAAAAACGTAATAATTAGTTTTGAATAGATTTTTGTTAAATAATATATTATACAGAAACATTAATGAAATGTGTCAGAACAGAAAAAGCGATGAAAATATCTGAAAATAAGATGCAATGGATTCTCTTGAGGATAATTTAGACAAATCATAGTGTTTTAATGTCATACATTAAGACACAATTGTGCCACGTATTTGTTTTCCTTTGAATGTTTTTCACTTTGCAAAAACACGGTTCAGTTTTTGACTTAACCCTTTGAGCCCTAGTCCCGCATATAGGCGTCCTTTTCAAACAGTATACATGTGAAAATACACTTGTCCTATGCAAACAGTGAAAACCCAGATCAGAGGGCTCTTCACTGTTTGTCATAATGTAAAACATTGACAAAAATAACCCTTAAAAGTCAGAAATGAACTACACTAAAATGGAAACTGGGATTGTCCATTTAAAGTTTCAGGGAGGAAAGAGTTAAGAAACATAGATTTTAGTTTACAGACATTCTGATTCCTGATCAGACGCCGAATTATTCCAGATCTAAAGTGTTTTGCTTATCTCAGTATTATATGGATTTGGCATTGGCTGAGTGTGATACATGTAGTTTTAAAATATGCAACTATTATTTGCCTTTGTGCTTCTGGGGCCCGTTTCATAAAACTTCTTACGACAAATGTTATCGTAAGTCAGACTATAAAAGTATCAATTATTATTTATTTCTCAATCTAATCCTGTCTTGTGACATCTTTTTGGAATCGTCTTGAAAAGACGATTCCAAAAAGATGTCACAAGACAGGATTAGATAGGGAAATCAGAGATTAAATGTATTTTAAAGTTTTGACTTACGATAACATTTGTCGTAAGATGTTTTATGAAACGGGGCCCAGATGTTTTTCCATTTGATTGTTTAAGTAAATGTAGCATTATTTGTAATAAGTTGAAATCATATTAGACGCCGAACCAACAGAGAAACAATTGATTACCCTCAGCTACAGCGGATACGATGTTATTACCGGTATTTCCGTTTAAATGCAAATGAAATGCAAACGCAAAGTAATAAAATGTACAAAATAACAATGTAAGGATATTTCATTTGAATTGGTTCGATCAGTTTCAAGCCAGATCAAACGCCAGCTAAGCGAAACTCAATTGTTTTCCAAATTCATTGGTACAGTGGGGAAAACGTTATTCTTTCCCGTTTAAACGCAAAAGAAACGCAAACGCAAAACATTAAAACGTAGAAAATGTCAATTTTTAACTTTTTCTTACTATTCATTTTTATCTGAATGGGCAAACAGTTTGGAGCCTGATCAGACGCCGGGTTAGCCGGCGTCTGATCAGGCTCCAAACTGTTTGCAGTGGAAATAATGTTTTAGCGTAAACGCGTTTATTGGGAACGAATAACACATTCTCCACTGTAATAGACATCATAGCTTTAGCATAAATAAGCTGAGGGGAAAGAATAATGTATTCTCTTATGTATGGGCCACTGATTTCGTTTTTAAAAACACATACAAACGTTTTAGTTACCCTTAGCATTTCAGCAGATCACATTAACATAAAAGCAAAGAACACATTTTATGGATGTAAGAGGCTTATAATAGCTTTCAAGACAAACAGCATAACTACCCATTAGTGTTAAATGTATAGGCTCATTGGGATAGTTGCAGTGAACTCTTTTGATCTAGATGAGACGCCGATAAACTCCAAACAGCTTGTCAAACATGAATATGTTTCAGCAGTGGGAAAACTAACAATGGAGACGCCGTTATTTTTCTCACCAAATGCTTTTACGTTTGTAAAAATAACTATTGCCAATGCAAAAATAAGTTTGGAGCCGAATCAGACACCGGACAGCTAAGTGTTAAATTCGGCTCCAAACTGTTTGTCATTTAGATTTAAAAGATTATCAACATTTTATAGAAATCATCATTTTCTACATTTGAGCGTATTTCGTTTAGGTTTTGTTTCATTTTTTATCTGAGTTGCAGACAGTTTTGAGCCTGATCAGACGCCGTCTCACCCGGCGTCTGATCTGGCTCCAAACTGATTGCAAAGGAAATAATAGTTGTATGGTAAATGCATCTATTGGCATTACAGTGGAGAATCTGTTATTCTTTCCCAATAAACGCGTTTACGCTAAAACTATTATTTGCAGTGCAAACAGTTTGGAGCCCGATCAGACGCCGGGTAACCCGGCGTCTGATCAGGCTCCAAACTGTTTGCCACCAAGATAAACAAGAATTATCAGAATTGTCCAAACGTTGTTCTTTTCTACGTTTTAGTGCTTTGCGTTTGCGTACGTTTGCGTTTAAACGGGAAAGAATAACAGATTCTCCACTGTAGAATAACATCTTCCTCACTGTAATAGAGAAATTACTTGCTGCAGATGATACATAGGCAGACGACAATTAGCCCAGCGTGCCCAAGTATAATAACCGTAAAAATGATAATATGGAAGAATTATGAGAAGTAACTAATGGTGACGCTGAACTCGCGTAAACTGGGAGAATGGATAATTCTTTCTCAATAAATTCGTGCTAAAACATTTATTTCCAATGCAAATAGTTGGAAGCTTGATCCGACGCCGATAAACAGTTTGCCACTCAGATCAAATTAATTGTATATATGTCAAATTGATATTTTGCATATTGTATTGTACTGCGTTTCCCATCAGCTTCGTTTAAACAGGAAACAATAAAGTCTCCTCTACTGTATGATGGATAATACGCTATCGTGTCCCCTTTAAACGTGAATAAAGGCAGCAATGGTTACAATACAGAGCTCCCTATAACGGCCCTCCAAACTACGACTCCCTCCTTACTTATGTCAAACCTTTTCATGGCTACAATACTGTCCTTCAAGTTGTCGTCTGCTGTTTTTCTCAAAGTTATATATAAGTGGACATTGTATTAGAATAAGTATAATGACGAGTGACAAACAGCTTTAATTCAGATCAAACGCCGCGTTACGCGGCGTCTGATCTGGATTCAAGCTGTTTGCAAATGTAAGCCACGTCTTAATTGTCCCTTCTATAACGACTCCCTTCGTACAACACACACAATCCGTGTATCCCATTGGGAGTTGTTGAAGAGAGAGATCACTGTATATAAAATTGTAGTTTCTTTTAACGAATTTTAGATAAACAGCTACACTGTAATTTGCATATACTTTGGAACAAGGTCAAACAATAATAACTCGGCGTATGGTGTGGCTTACGGTTGTTAGCCAAAAATAGCATTGTTAACCCATAACCCCATAGCCTCCTTCTAGTATTGAAGATAGGCTACAAACTTAAAAGGTTGAAAGTAAAGCAGAATGCACCTTAAGGCTCTACTATTCTCTATGCTTCTCTACTTTCAGCGACCATCTGGTAGATTATAGAAACTATTTCTCATATTATATTCACATAACTTTTTCAAATTGGAACTATTCAGCCTTCAGTCTAAAGGAAAAAATTAAAGGTTTACGAGTAAAATGCATATCTATGGAGTTACATGTTAAATACATACATAAACTGACGTGTATTCTGTCCTGTGCAACATTTAACCTTTGAAACAATTTTTAAAGTTGCAATCTGCAAATAATTTCCAAATATATAAATATAATGTATTTTAACTCAAGAAATATATATACTCAGGTCAAAAGTTTATTTCGATTATGTACCGCAAAAGGTAGGGATTTTTTTTTCTGGTTTCAAATACATGTAAACTTTATTTACATCACTTATATTTTTACTTACAGTGGATAATCTGTTATTCTTTCCCGTTTAAACGCAATCGTACGCAAACGCAAAGCACTAAAACGTAGAAAAGAACAACTTTTGGACAATTCTGATAATTCTTGTTTATCTTGGTGGCAAACAGTTTGGAGCCTGATCAGACCCCGGGTTACCCGGCGTCTGATCTTGCTCCAAACTGTTTGCACTGCAAATAATAGTTTTAGCGTAAACGCGTTTATTGGGAAAGAATAACAGATTCTCCACTGTAGATATCCGTATACTAAACACCACTTAACACCGAATAAAGTTGTCAAAAACGCACTGTTTTAATAACAATGGTAAAACAGGATGAAATCTAATAAAGACGGGCGTATCATTTTGTAAATGTTATTACATGTGTATTTCAAAACTGGCGATTATTTCTTGAAATTGGAACCAAATACATTTACCCATAGTTGAAACCCTTTCCTATAGCCTATTTCTAGTATTGAAGATATGCATATAAAGCAGAATTCGCTTTAATGCGTGTTTAAAATTACTTTCAGTCTGCTAACGTAGCCTTTTCTTATGACATAGGAAATATATGAAATAGTTCATATTAATATTATTATTAATTGAATTAGTTAATAACTAGTGTGTTTCGTCTTATAAATATGTTTTAAACTAAACGCATGATTGGCAGTAGAAATTAAGCCTACATCAAACTTGTTCGTATATTCATTCTCAGTATAAATTTGGAATTTATATCATTTTACGTTGGAATAAACACCTAACTGCAGAAAACGTGCAGAAAATAACTTTTTGCAAATTGCAATGGAACATACATGTAGTTACATAAACCTCAATAAAGTTAATGGTTCTCTTGCTCCAGAACGTTTTAATTTCAATAAATAGCTCTAAAAGTATACATAAACTATCCTCATGAACAAAAACGGACATAATAAAATCGGAGAAAGAGTATATAATTCCTACCTCAAACAGAATGTATAAATGAAATAAGGTAAACTTGTAGCAATGTCAAGACAGGTATATGTCACTTGAGCTATTTCATAGTGTCTTCTGGTTTAACAGTCACCTATATTTGTTTTCTCTCCAAATTAACATACTGTTTTTAACGCCTTGACAACAGGGGCCCGTTTTACTAAACTACTTACGCAAAATGTTTGCGTAAGTCAAAATTGTTTAACTCTTATTTTTCGATCATAAACGTTTGCAAACAGCAAATATCCAGATCAGAGGACGCGCTAAAAGCGCGTCCTCTGATCTGGCTATTTGCTGTTGGTAACAAGTGATAATAAAAAATATAAATTAAAATTTAAAATTTTGACTTACACAAATAATTTGCGTAAGTTGTTTAGTAAAACGGGCCCCAGAAACATTGCACCGTATATCAAATAATGTGACGTCTGGTCAGACTTTCAACTTATTTGGCATCTTATAAAGCTCAAAAGTAGTATCCAAATGAACTGAATGTTTTCAGCGTTTAAGCGAAATAAACGACAGAAAACGATCGGCAAATTTACATATACATGTATTTGCTGTAGTTTCTAATATTTAATTAATATGCATGTATTTTTAATCCATTTTAGAGGTTGTTACATGTAACACGAATAATGTGTACACTGACAGGAACACTCATTACTGCCATTACTCAGTGAACGTCATAACATTATTCGAGGATGGCAGATCCTTATGCTCCGTCTCCACGGCGAGGATATCTACAAGTCCCACCCCTAGAACAATTACGTTTATACGAAATAAACGTCACTTTGCTCAATATAATTAAATTGGGCGAAAATAAATATAATTACAGTAGATGCGTTTAGCAATTGGCAGTGGAAAATTATAATACAAGAGAAAATTGCCATTCTTTGCCGTTTTATACGCAAACGACACGTAGACGCAATGTACTTAACTCATTGAGCCCTAGTGACGCATATATGCGTCTTTTACCAAATGTATACCTATGAAGAGTACTCTTGTCCTATGCAAACAGTGAAGTCCCTGATCAGAGGGCTCCTGGAGGAGCCCTCTGATCAGGGACTTCACTGTTTGGCATTTTGAAATTGATTACAAAAAACCAACCCTAAATAGTCTAAAATGGACCAGTCTTTAGTGCAAACTGGAATTTTCCATTAGAAGTTCCAGGGGATAATGAGTTAAATGAAAATGGCAATTTCTTGAAATGTTGACAATTATTTTTAATTTGAGCAAACAGTTTTGACATAATGTTTTAACCGTAAATGATTTCAATTCAGATGTAAATAAATATTCACTAATTTGAGAGAAAAAAATGCCATTACTACATTTAATTGCACAGAGCTTAGTTTTTGAAACGGGGGCGGAAACCTATATCTAGCACTTAACCTGTTTCAAAAGCATCAGGTTTTAGGAAGTGCATTTGACATTTGCACAATACTCTCCGTAGAACACTACTTTCAAATGAAAGAAATATATCTGCTACAGTTGACATTTAAAATCACCACTTTAAATGCAGTAAACGACACTGCGTGCAATTTTACAAGTTGCAGAATTGCTTTAGAAATAAAAACGGTTGGCCTGCATAAATGCATTGAAACTGCTGGATTTCTACAGCTGAGAAGACGATATTCTTTCCCGTTTTAACTAAACGAAACGCAAACGCAATACACTCAAACGTAGGAAATATACATTTCTGAAACAGATGAAGATTCGTTTTAATCTAAGTGGCAAACAGTAAGGAACCAGATCAGACGCCGGTTTATTCGGCGTCTGATCTTGCGCCAAACTGTTTGCAAAGGAAATAATAGTTTTATCGTGAATGCGTTCATTGAGAAAGAATAACTTCTTCTCAACTGTAATTGTCAGTGGAGCCGAAATGCCTTTTAGGAATAGAATCGTTGGAAAACAAGAAGCATCGTTAACATTAGGATATAAAATTCTAACTTGCGGTGTGTTGAATTTCAATTTGAATTTAAATTCCCCAAGGTTATAATTCAGCGATGTTAAACCAAGCATCAAGGAGGGTTTACAAGTATTCCAGTAATTCAATTACAATATAATGTGAAATTTGAAATTTAGCAGTGCAACTATAAAACTGCATTAACTCTTTTACTGCCATATTTAACAGTGTGCTTTAATCTTTTCATCGATGACATAACGTATCAAACTGTGGTCTTTAATTTTGTTTCAAAACTGGATTTAAAGCAAAACAAGTAACAACTATCAAAATCATGGGCAAACATGTAAACGTGACGCGTTTACTCAAGGATCCAAGATGTTGGTAAGGTCAAGTGGAGTTGCATATGGCTGTAAAATGTTAATATAATTTCTTCGTTGCAAGGGTATCGTCTACTTAAAATGCCATATGTTTAAGCTACTTTTATTAACCCATTTGTGCCCACGATCCCATATATGGGACATGGGCAAACAGTGTAGACGCTGATCAGACGCCGCATTATGTGGCGTCTGATCAGAGTCTACACTGTTTGCTGATAGGAATTTCAATATAAAACAAAATGAAAATGAAAATTTTGACCAGGCACCCCTTAGATAAAAAATTGACTAATCCAATATATAAACATGGGAGAATCCAATGGACACAAAAGGGTTAAGAGTTTATGCAATAAGTCTGTAATATTAGAGTCATACAGTTTAATTTCTGATCGGACGCCGGGTTATTTAGCAGTGCTTTAGGATCCAAACCTTTTTTTAATATTAATATATTCATAGGTGCCGTTACATTTGTATCATTTAATTGTTTTAACTCAAAATGATAGGCAAATATTAATAGCGTGTTTCAAGTTTTGAAGACAGGCGGCCATTTTAAGATGAAGAAAACAAACCAAGCTGAAAGTGCTGACTTTCATTCTGTTGTAAGCTACCATCTCTGAGGATTCTTGTGGAACATATTTATGGCTGTATATAAATGGAACAATTGATTTTAGTTGAAGGATAATTCAAAGGGATGCTATTTCTCCAGATTTTTTCGTTATCTTCGGACTTTTCTAAGTTTCTCCGAACTTTCGGATTTATTCCGAAAATCTTCGGATTTCTGCTCTTAGTTTTAAAATTTTTAATTTTTATGCGTTATTTTACTTAAGGAACATTTATATAGATGTCAATCAGTTTAGATCCAGATCAGACGTTGCTTTACTCGGTGTCTGATCTGGATCCAAAATGTTTGCATAATTATGTTAGTTTTATATAGTATGGCAGCGAAAGGGTTAAAGGTAATATTCCTAAAATCGCGCTTGAAAATGTGGAAATCTTAGAATTTTAATGAGCAACTTATGGTACATGTAGACCTAAAAATCTAACACTTAAATGCGTATTTATATAGGGGAATGGGCATTAGTTCAAACATATAATGCGACCGTCGATATTAACAAGGCGTGATAGCATTGTTGACTAAAGGTTTATTATTATAATATAGCATATTAGACAATGATAGATCGACCATTAAGCTTAACCGTTTGAATCATTGTAACGCATATACGCACCCAGTGTTTCTGTGAAGACAACACATATCTTACATAAACAGTCTAGATCCAGGTCAGATGGCTCCTTAACCATTTTGTGCCCACGAACCAATATATGGGACATAGACAAACAGTGTAGACTCTGATCAGACGCCGCATTATGCGGCGTCTGATCAGAGTCTACACTGTTTGCTGTTAGGATTTTCAATATAAAACAAAATGAAAATGAAAATTTTGACTAGGCATCCTTTTGATAAAAAATGGACTAATCCAATATAAAACATGGACGAGTCCACTGGGCGCAAATGGGTTAACGAGCTCTATTGCCAGGGTTTGCACTGTTTGTCATTTTGAAATGCATCGCAAACATACAACAGTACTATACCTTGTATATTCAGAAATTATATTGCCTTAACTGTAAACGGGAATCATCAATATGAAGTTACTGGGAGAAATTGGTTAGAAGGCGATGCAATTGAGTTCGGTTTATTCTAAAAAGATTATCGTCTCTCATTTACAGATTTGTTGAACAGCTTTTGATCAACCCCATGGTCGCTGGCTAAAACATTATCCTGCGAATATCTGTGTGGTCTATATTGGCGTTTTCTAGATAACCAATCCTACTTGCTACTTAGACTTGAAACAGATCGGATCGTTTCAAATTAAGATTTCGGGCATTTTCATCAATATAAATGTCATACAGGCCAGGAATTGAAACTATTTGCAATGTCTAGTGCGCTCGGGGTAAATCAAAGACTAAATAATATAAAATTAGAACTGTAACATTAACCTTAGCGACGAGAATACCTGTCATTTACAAGCAGTATATGTTAAGAGTACACTTGCCATATACAAACAGTGCAGACCCTAATCAGATTACTCCTTAATATGCCTGAATGAGTCTGCATTGTTTGTCATTTTGTAACATACATGTATACAATGTACGCTCAAATTGTCCATTTGATGTTTCAGGGATGAATGAGTTAATCTTGTCACTGCCTTATCCCAAGTACTTGTAATAATTTAGATTCTAGTTCGAGGTTTGCATGATTAGGCATTTCTTCAGATCCTTAACCTTTTGGCACTCATTGCATGTGTATGTATTTAGACTCTAAATTCTTCAAATAGTTCGAGGAATAAATGCAGATTACACAATTTAAATTGAGTAGATCTATATCCTGGTACACGAGATTCGGTAATACTTGAACCTTAATTTAATTTTTATTTTGTTCATTAATTAAAACATCTTATCTGAGAGTAAAATGAATAAAATTAATGTGTTCACTGTCTATGCCTCAGGCATATCAACGACTACAATGTAACACATTGGAGCAAAATATGGCATCATAAGACAGAGACAAGGCGTAGATATTTTGAAAGAAAAGAAGAATAGTTTTGAATACGAAGATTTTAGTTCACATTGACGCTTTAACCCATTTATACCCAGTGGATTCTTTCACGTTTATAATATTTGATTAGTCCATTTTTTATCAAAGGGATGCCTGGTCAAAATTTCATTTTCATTCTGTTTTATATTGAAATTCCTATCAGCAAACAGAGTAGATTCTGATCAGACGCCGCATAATGCGGCGTCTCATCAGAGTCTACACCGTTTGCCTATGTCCCAATGTATGGGATCGTGGGCACAAATGGGTTATATTGTCTACCATCGACGACCAATCCTTTGATTGGTAGGTGGTTCTAGTGGTGTTTAAATATATACGTATTTGTATCTCATGAAATTAAAGCTAATTTCCTCGTTTGTGAGAAAATGCATAATGTTGCATGTACGATTTCAGTGTTTGAACTCATATAGATTGATTTCCTAACTCTTTACCCCAAAGCCTGTTTTCAGTACTGGCGGAAGGTGATCACTTAAACCTTTCGCTCTCAATGACTCTTAAAAGCGCGTTTGCAAACAGTTTTGGTCCTGATCAGACGCCGCGTAATGCGGTGTCTGATCAGGATCCAACCTGTTTGACACTCTGATCGATATTTATAAAGTAATACAACCTTAACTCTGCTTCGAAACATGTCTTGCAGATAACAATACTAAAGCAGACGACAATAAAGCGGTGAGGGGTAAACATCTCACTAATAATTTGATCATGAAAGGGTTAAAGTAGGTTTAAAGTAAAGCATTCTACTTTAATTTCAGCCTGTTTAAAGCTACCACCTGCTAGAATATAGAAAATATTTCTCATACACATTCATGACCCTATTAGTTTCTGAAATTGGTGGATAAATTAAAAGTGCAAACATGTGTAGATCTACATATGTACTAATGGGTTAATATTTATGTAGATCAAAATGTTTATAATCTTGTCAAGTTGAGAAATTGTTACGTTATACACGGAACTCAACGCAAGCGCAAGGCCATTGATATTAAAAAACATCCGAAAGTGATCAGACGCCCGATTACCCGGCGTCTGGTCTGGCAACAAAGTGTTTGTAGCGGAAAATAATTGCGTCAATTGAAAATGATTACGTCTTCTCCACTGCATGTGCTTTTATGGCTGTTGCAAGTTGTTATAGAATAATGAACATCGCATCCCACCAAAGTGGCCCAATTTAAAACGCCTATCTGAGGTTAAGTATAGGTTAGTGTCTATTAGTCGATTTTAACAAAAATTAAAAGTCAAGCGAGGGGCACACGAGCGACTTTTAATCTTTTGTTAAAATAGACTATTAGACACTAACCAATTTAATGGTTGAAATTATTTTTTTGGTACCGACAAAGAGCTATACCGTCAGGCTTCCCGAAACACCCTTTTTAAGTAGTACCGACAAAGAGATGTCAAAGGAAATGGACATAGGCCGCACCCAAAGAAACACCTGGGAATCAACCCAAATACGCATGCGCAGGATTAAATTTTTTAGTCGTTGATTAGTGTTTGATAGTACTGACTTACAAAAATTAATCCTCGAAATTTTTTCAAAAATACTCAACTCTCATTGGTAAAAAAATAATGTCAACCACTAAGCCTGATAATAGCCACCGGACGTAAGATAAAGATTGAATACACCGCTTTTGTCTTTACTATTTCCTGCAAAAAGTTGCAATTTTGTTAAACAACATCTTTTTTCGGAACTACAGTGGATAATCTGTTATTCTTTCCCGTTTAAACGCAAACGTACGCAAACGCAAAACACTAAAACGTAGAAAAGTACAACTTTTGGACAATTCTGATAATTCATGTTTATCTTGGTGGCAAACAGTTTGGAGCCTGATCAGACGCCTGGTTACCCGGCGTCTGATCTGGCTCCAAACTGTTTGCACTGCAAATAATAGTTTTAGCGTAAACGCGTTTATTGGGAAATAATAACAGATTCTCCACTGTAGATACGATCATTTAACCCAAAATGTTGTTCAGGTATATTGCAGTGACAACATTCATTGTGTAAAGGTTTACATTAGATGTTTTCTTCAGGAGAGAGTGTATGTGTTTTTCTTGTCAATAACCTACTCGTCTCCGTTAGTTCTGGTAGGAAATGTCAATAGACGTTCTAAAGTGTATTTATTGCGACACTACAGACATTTTGTTCGATTTTCTTTAGGCATTACTCAGAATTATCGAGTTGAAGTTGCCTTATATTTGTAGATGAAGATGAATAAATAGATTCAAACAAAGCTGGGGGGATCAATAGGCTGTGGCAAATAGAGCTATCTGCTCAATTATAACACCTTTTCAAGTCGCTGGTTATAATGGCCTAGCAAACAAATTGGCCATCGACCGCTGTGATACCTAGGGTCACATATGTATCTAATAGACATATGTAAACAAAGTATATTAACTAATTTTAGAATAATACCACCTGCATGAAAGATTTTTCTTTGATTATAGGTTCATATCGTCTGGTCTAGAAATAGCGTAAGTAAACAATTGACACCAGTATAGGTTCTTAAATAAAGGAACATCCGTATTAGGAGCTAATGTTTAAGACCAGGGTCTGTTCTGGATCCAACTTGTTTGCGATTGTCAGTTAAATAGTATGTATGTATATTAGAATTTGGTGTTTTATGACAATGGTATATAAAGATAAAATGGTTAAGACAATATTATATTTTTGAAATATATTGAAAGAAACCTAAGTTAATTGTACAGTGGAGAAGATGATATTCTTTCCCAATAAACGCATTTACGCCAAAACTATTATAACTATTGCAAACAGTTTGGAGCCAGATTTGACACCGGGTAACCCGGCGTCTGATCAGGCTCTAAAGTGTTTGCCACCCAGATTAAAATAAATCGTTAAAAAGTGAAAAAAAATGTTATTTTCTCAAATTTTATTGCAATGCGTTTGCGTTTAAATTGGAACTGTATACTTACAATTTTATGATTAAGATGATCCAACTCTTTTTCTGTAACTTTTTTCCTATGTATTTCCTGCTGTTGTCGTTTGAATTCGTTGTATTTATAAAACAAGTACATCCCAGGTACCGCTATTGCACTAAGTGGTTTAGCAAGAGGAGAGGCAGACTCCGATCCAGAGGGCATTTTCGCCTTCTCCTGCCGTTTAAGAATATGAAACATGCTTATGTTTTTGTTCTTATTATAGTTTTAGGCTTCCTTGAAGCTAATCAATCCGGCATGACGTCACAATTCACACGTGAGTCCAACGGCCTGAGATTGCCCAGTGCATATCATAAATTTCTAAGCGTACAAAGCGGTTTGGCCACGCGCAGATATCACTCTGTGAACGTGTAAAGCGAGTAACCCAAGGATGAAGCAGCACTCTTGTCACCGCAAGCTTCAATAGCTTATCAAAGATGCAATCCAGTTTTGCGCAAGAAAGGTTCCCTATAAATATGTCCGACCGAAACCCACTAATCAATAGCCTCCATGAGTAGCAGGAAAACTTCTCTTTCTGAGACAGAACATCCAAAGATCAGATTATAAATTTCTTCCCACCAGGATCTGATCGAATATTTAACACGTGGAGCAGCTCCTATGCACGCTAGTAGACCGCGGATGGCTAGTCTTCACTCGGTATCACTTGTTATTGGAAAACAGCTCTTTTGTAATGTGGGATAAACGGCCCTATCCACGTAGGCTTTCAGTTGCAGGGGCTTAAACCTTTAGCACGCTTCAGTTATGCATCTGCAATATTTGTCATGTGCAGTTAATCCTATACAGTGCTCCCTCCCAACAACGATTCCCTCATTACAACAACGCTTGCGACTGTTCGTCATATAAGACCATTATGTCTAATGTTTTCTCTGCTGCCATATCATTTGCTTAAATTTGCTGTTTGCCGTTTTTTCTCAAAGTTACGTATTGGACATTTTGAGAGAAGAATCACCAACAAGAGTGACAAACAGTTTGAACCCAGATCAGAGGACGCATTACTGTCTGCAAATATAATCTAAGGTAAGTAATCTTCCCTCCAAATAAAAACTGCCTCCGAACAACCCACACAATATCTGTCTCCCGTTGGGTGTTGTTGTAGAGGGGGGCACTGTAGTAGTGTTTTACATTGGAGAATACATACTTCTAACTTTCATGTAGAAATTTAAGAGCTGTAGACGGTTTGATTAAACAGCAAACAGTTTGGTGAACCTATTTGTGCCCACTATTCCATATATGGGACATAGGCAAACAGTGTAGACTCTGATCAGACGGCGCCTTATGCGGCGTCTGATCAAAGTCTACACTGTTTGCTGATAGGAATTTCAATATAAAACAAAATGACAATGAAACATTTGACTAAGCATCCCATTGATAACAAATGGACTCATCCAATATATAAACATGGAGTAACCCACTGGGCACAAATGGGTTAAGCGGTGTCAGGATCCAAACGTGTTTTCGACATTTACTGCCTGGTCTGGTTCTATATTGTTTGCAATGGACATCAGGGTCAAAGGTTATAAAGCGTTTAGTTGAGTCTGAGTGTGTTCCCAAGCATTTGATTGGACAGATTTGAGCCTAGGCTCAAATCTGACCAATCAAATGTTTGGGAACGAGTTTAGACTCAAGTCAAAAGCTTTATAACCTCGGAGCCAGGACTTTGACTGTTAAAGGTTTTAGGGGAAATGATAATGTTTTCCTCATGTACAGTGGATAAAACGTTATTATTTCCCGATAAATACGCTTATGTTAAAATGTTAATGCCCATTGCAATCAAACATTGTTTGCCAATCAGTTAAAACAGATCGTGAACATTTTTAAACAATGGCCATTTACGCCATTTCAGTGCATTGTGTTGCCTCTTGTTCGCGTTTAAACGGGAAAGTCAAACGTCTTCTCCCCTGTATCGCATATTTGCAAACAACATGCTTAAGGTTTGAAGGTATAATTATGCATCTTTGTAACTAAATGAAGCTGATGCGTGAATGCATCAGATATAACAGGGATAATGGATTCTGTGTGTATGAGACGGATATCCGCAGGGACTGTGTGTTGCTAGTAAATGATGTATTAAACCTCCCTGAAGTGTATACTGTCACAAAAAGCCATACACGTAATCACTATTAAACGTTGCCATAAACATTAAAACATTTATTGATTAAGGTGATAAAAAAGGTTTTCCTTAATTAAAAGGGTACAGATTATACATCTCGTCCGCGTCAACTAGGGTATATTATTAACGTCCAGCAACATTTACTTCAAACAACAGAATAAAAGGTTACCGTGGAGAAAACGTTATTTTTTCCCGTTTACATGGAATAAAACGCAATGCACTAAAATGTAGAAAACAGTATTTTGAAAATTTAAACTGTTTATTTTAAACTGTGAGGCCTGGTTAGATAATTGGGTAAGGATAAACTTTTTCTCCACAGTCATAGCGTCTATCTCAATAACTAAACTTGCATCTAGATCTAGTACAATTTGATTATATCAAAAATGATTTGAGCTCAAAATTCAAACCAAATATTATATCGATACAATACATCTATATACGGGTTAGCAACTTACAGTGGAGAATGTGTTATTCTTTCCCAATAAACGTGTTTACGCTAAACGTTTGTTTCCTCTGCAAACAGTTTGGAGCCAGATCAAACGCCGGGTACCACGGCGTCTGATCAGGCTCCAATCTGGTTACCACTCAGATAAAAATGAATAGAAAGAAATATCTAAAGATTGACATCGTCTACGTTTTAGTGTTTTGCGTTTGCGTTTCGTTTGCGTTTAAACGGGAATGAATAACGTTATCTCCACTGTATTGCAAGCGAAACACGGCCGTATCAAAGTACGAGTAACTCTGGTTTTGATATAATTTCAACTGTTTTACATTACAATAAACCATTAATATTTAAACTTAACTACCATTTGAATGTTTCTGTACCATTGTAGATGCGTTTCAATACAGTTTTCAGAGGTTAACCCTTTGAACCCTAGTCCTGTCCTTTTCAAACAGTATACATTTTAAAAGTGCTTTTGGCCTATGCAAACAGTGAATACCCAGATCAGAGGGCTCCGTAAGGAGCCCTCTGATCTCGATCTTCACTGATTGTCATAATGCTAAACATTTACGAAATAACCCTTAAAAGTCAGAAATGAACTAGACTATTATGGAAACTGGGATTGTCCATTTGAAGTATCAGGGAGGAAAGAGTTAATGTATTTGTCACTCTGGGTAGATTATATTGCACATGTAAGGGACGGCACTGTTGGTCCTCATTTTCAAATATAGAGTGAAGAAGTCGTTATTCCATCTCGTTTTCACGAAACTATCAAAACGCAAGAAACACGGAGAGAAAATGAAAACTAGTTTAAAATATAAAACGATCAGTTGTGTGATTTGAATAGCAAACAATTTGGAGCCTGATCAGACTCCTTGTTACCCGACGTCTGTCCTTGTTCTAAACTGTTTTCATTGGACAAAAAGGTTTAAGCATGTACGCATTTACAGGTAAAGAATAAAGTCTTTTTTCTGTTCCTACAGGTATATTAATAAATTGTTGTCTGTTTTTTATTTCAATTTTGTTGTTGTTTTTAGGCATCTGAGTGAATACCAATAAAGTTTAGCTTGCTGCAGCTTTTCGGTGTTTTCTCTTAGCTCATAATTTATGCCCAAGATCCTATATATGGGACATAGGCAACAGTGTAGCCTCTGATCAGATGTATTATGCGGCGTCTGAACAGAGTCTACACTGTTTGCTGATAGGAATTTCAATATAAAACAAAACTATAATGAAAATTTAGAACAGGCACCCCTTAGATAAAAAATGGCATAATCCAATATATAAACATGGAAGAATCCACTTGGCGTAAATGGGTTAATCCACATTAATTACAATCGCCGATTCAGTCGGTTGTGGCAGTAAATGGGATTATAAAAACACATTTCACGTTCATTACTATATACACATATAATAATATTTCCCAAAAGCAACACAACGGCTTTTAATAGGATGACAGTTAAACAGAAAGCTCCTTTATGAGCTCTCTATTTCAATTTGCTTTAAGTAGTCACCTTTCGTAATCACATACTAATTAACGCAATTGAGTGGTCGTAATAGAGAGGTTTTACTGTAGTTTGCAATAAAAGAAAGCAAATAAAAAACACCCAACTGCTACTGCCTTGCGTGTCATTATCTAAAATGACGACAAAAATAGAAGATTATCGACAGAGTAGTTGTCAGACAAGCAAATAAACTTAAGCAATAACTGAGTCATCTTTATTAAACTCATCCTCAGTTGCGAACATGTGACTATTTCTTAATAAACGCGTTTATACCCCCAAAAATATCTAAATTGCAAACAGTTTGGAATAAGATCAGACGGCGGATAATTAGGTTTCAAGCAGTTTGCTTTTTAAGATTAAGATGAATCGTAAGAAATTTCTAAAGCATACCATTTTCTACATTTTATGGAATGTGATTGCGTTTCGTTTGCGTTTAGACCGGTATTAATGGTGTCTTATCCACTGTAGCCAAGCAACATATGGTCCTTACTCGACTTACAAAGATCAATTATCCAACTGTCACAACCAATATAGAATGTTCTATGTTTTCAACCAAACAAGATTGTCTATTGTAGTATACTGGGGACGATATTATTATTTCCAGTGTAAACGAAATTCAACGCAAACAAAATGCAGGTACAGTAATACTTCCATATTACGATCAATACAAAAAGGCTAATTTATTTGTAAGAAAGACATATGGCAGCTTAAAGTAAGGTGAAAATAAAACAGAACGCCGCTAAAGGAGCCTCGTGTATATTAAACAAGAATGGATTTATTTTCAAAAGGAGCTGTACTACCGTTTGAAGCTTGCATATATACCATCTGATCTGACTCAAAACTGATTGCAATTGACATAAGGATTTAAAGTTCATTGCGCTATGAGTCGCAAATAGTTTGAAGCCTAACCAGACGCAAAGCTACTTGTTGCAGTAGTAATCATTGTTTTGGCACGAAACACGATCACTGTGACAAATGAACGCTTCTCACACTTTGACACCTAAAGTTATGCTCTGTTTCGATATCTTACATGTAAGCAAAGGACCGTTTGAAAACAAAGTGAGTTAAAAAGGAAAGTTCTGCTTTACCTTTGTTCTTCGTAAAGCTTTCACTTTCATTAAGGCAGCCTTATCAGATAGTGGACACTTTACACACATTCAATGCTTGTGAATGGGTACAAGGACAAAGATCATTCAGGTGACGGGCCATATGGACACTAACCAGATGTGTAATTGTTATATCGACCTACCTTGACTTGTGGCTGCTAGACACTAACAATCACATCTCTGAAACCCGAACCCTCTCGGAAAGGTTCCATCAATAATGGTGTCCTGCATAAAGAAGTTTCTAAAGCGGCCATTCAACAGAAGGTTTATGGTCGGTATAAGTTTATTGCAGAACAATGGTAATGCAGACAGTTTCTTTTGGAGCTTTGCGCAATACTGTTATCCTGTTCTATATGCACAGTACATGAACACCTCAACATTAATGTAACCGCCATGGGCGACCCAAGTCAAACTATCAAACATTTTGGATTCGATCAGACGCCGCGTAGCTTAAAAAATTGCTACTGATGAAATTAAGCAAACAGATCTTCTGTAGTTATAACCATTTAGGCAAGAAACATTGCCATTAATGCAACTCAGTTTGAATGCCAATCATACGCCAAGTTAACCCATTTATACATGTACCCAGTGGATTAGTCCATTTTTTATCAAAGGGTTGCCTGGTCAAAATTGTCATTATTGAAATTGCTATCATCAAACAGTGAAGAATCTGATCAGACGCCGCATAATGCAGCGTCTGATCAGAGTCTACAGTGTTTGCCTATGTCCCATATTTGAGATCGTGAGCACAAATGGGTTAAATGGGATCCAGATCCAAACTATTTGTAAATAATAGCACACTATAAGAAGTTCAGACAATTGAGTCCCACATGTTGTTTAACTCATTTAACTGTTTGGTACTATTGTGGGTTACTAGGTTCCCTTATTTATCTTTTTAGTTAGACATCATGAACCAGTCTACTTGGAATTCAAGGTAATTTAATAAATACTTGTATAAATTAGCAAACAGGGAAGACATAGCTTAAAGGAGTCCTCTGATTTCGGTCTACCCTGTTAACAAACTTAATAAGTATATTTGAAACAGGTCCTTGGTGTTGAAATAGTTCACAGCGAAAACAGGCATTTTGTTTTCGAACGATAATATTGCAAATGGACTATATAGTTATTTTCTATCTGAACATCTTATTTAATGATGTTGTTTATACTAGACTCACAATGACAGCATTAGTTTAATGTACAAATATAATTAAGAAGTCTAGAGGGAGAACTATCGAAATTATCTAGAATTAATTTGTACAGTATAATATAATTATACAAGATCAAATGTAGTTTATGAAAACATATTACATACAAGGGAAAATACGCTATTCCCTCGAAACTCCCATGAACCTTGTTTCACGTAAATTGAAAATAGCTTAGATCTATTTCAGACATAGAGTCACCCGGCATCTGATAAGAATCTAAACTTTTGTAGATCATTTTAACCAATTTTAGACTTGTGTCTACTAAAGTAGACATTCGCAAACAGTGCATACCCTGATGAGCCGCTGCGTTACGCGGCGTCTCATCAGGGTCTGCACTGTTTGATAGGCATACGCAATGTTTATCTGTATTGACAAACATTGTAGTATATCTAGAGCATCCTTGTCCATCTATTATGTAATATCCCAGCAAGCTCATAGAGAAAGTTCACTGCAATATTCAAGCCTAAACCGACAGTGTCTATGCTTAACTTCATTACGTTAGCGGTTTGTTTCAGTTCAAAGAGAAACTAATAATGCGTTTCGTGAAAACATAAACTATATTAGTTTATCTATTTGTGCTGTATGTATTCTCGCCATATTAATCATAATTACAATGGAGTTGGCGTTATTCTTGCCCGTTTAAACGCATTCGAAACGCATTGTAGACTACTAAAATTGAGAAAATGACAATTTCTAGAAAACGTTGACAAATCGTTATTTTATTTTGAGACGTACAGTGCTCCGTCCAAAAACGACCCTCTGAATAACGAGTCCTTCCGTACAACAACGTTTGCCGCTGTTCCCGAAGCAAGAAAATTATGTCTAACCCTTTCACGGTTTAACCGGCTTCTGATTTGACTCCAAACTTTTTTCCAATGGAGATAAGGTTATTAGTATAAATACGTTTACTGGGAAAGACTAACGTCTTCTGCACTGTAATCTATTTGGAATCTATTAAGTTAACTATTTTAAATATTGAAAGGACATAAAACAACCTTAAATATCGGTATTTTATGTTTTATCATTATCTACCTGTGTAGCTCAAAATAATTATAAAAAAAACTATCGAAACCATTTGACATGAAGTCAACGGAACACTCATTTACTATCCTAAACTAAAAGGTGATGATAAAAACCACTGAACGTCATTGTAAATGACAAATATAACCACCTGAACATAAATAAAGAAACCTTCAAAAGTACATGGTATCACTTTAAGTACTGAGTGCTCTTTCACATGACTAATCTGGCTGGACTTATCTCCCTTAGTACAAGTGAAACAGTCATCGATGAGCAATAACCAATATTGGCTTTAAAATTTGAACTGAATGCATCAACGAACACCTACCGTAGGAAACATAAAATGACAACTCCACAGCAACGATATCTTTAAAGTCGTGTAACTGTATAAAACGTAATAATGCACAACACGGAAATATACAATTCGCTTAAAGTCTAATGTGTGTAAATATTATTGAAAATACACGTACAAGTTTACCTACGAGAGACGTAGAGATATAAGTACTTCAAATATGTTTTATAATGAAACTGCGTGTTGTAAACCATGAACAATTTAATATTCTTGTTTATCATCAAGGGACAAATGCATATTATTATTACAAACACGTCTAATAATTAAATTTACGTGTCTCAAGAACACTGCAGTATTTTGTAATTTATGATATGCATCGAAGAAAAATGAGAATGTCTGGTTTGCGGACATTCTTTTATTACCCTTGATACTATTCAAATTTACATTTAACTCATTCACCCCTGAACCTTTTGATGGACAATTTAAATTTCAATATAAGTCTAGTCCAATTTTGGGACATAGGCAAACAGTTTAGACTGATCAAACGCCACATAAAGCGGCGTCTGATCAGAGTCTACACTGTTTGCTGATAGGAATTTCAATATAAAAAACAAAATGAAAATGAAAATAAATTCTAATCAGGCACCCCTTATGTAAAAAATTGACTTATCTAATATATAAGCATGAACGAATCCACTTGGCATTAATAGGTTAATGAAACCGAATGTTAACAATATAATATGCTTATATACATGTATCATCAACATACTAATACATGTAACTACATGCATTATACTAAACATGATTAAATAATTTCATAATATACATTGCATATCGCAAACACTAATCGATTCAACAATATCAAATACATCCCCTACCTGTTTTATGAATCATAAATTGATCCGCCAAAATTAAACCATCTACATGTATTTAAAAAGCAACACTATATGATTCTTGATGATATCGCAATTTATATAAAGTACGGGCTAATTTCACTGGGTACTTCTAGTACAATACATGTGCATGCAAGACATCGAAGCTACAATTTCGGAACCAACGTTATCTCCATTTAAAACGGAACATTCAGTGCTCCCATTCTACAACGGTCCTCCCAACAACGAACCCCTCCTTGCAATGACCCTTGTCGCAGTTCCCTAAACAGGACAATTATGTTCTACCTATACAAGGCTGCAATGTCATCTAATTAGAATTTTCGTCTGCTGTTGTACTCAAAGTTAGATAATACACATTTTGACAACAAAAAAACCTTCATGACGAGTGACAAACAGTTTGACGCGGCGTCTGATCTGGATTTAAGCTGTTTGCAAATGTAAACAAATTTCCCTCCCTACAACTACTCCCTCCGAACAACGCACACCATTTTCGTCTCCCATTGGGTGTCGCTGTAGAGAGGCAGCGCTGTAGTAGACAACATAATGCTTATAGGCTTACGTATAATACAGTGATCCTCTAGAGAAAGCTATTACAAAATAATTAATTCATTGCCGCATTTTGATTTAGAGTAGGAAGTTTAGTGCAAAAACAACTGGTTGTATTAGTATTTTTCGTCTCACTTGGTCGTTTTATTTTTATATTGGAACATTATAAAGTTAAAATAGAATGCTCATTGTGCTCGATAATTTCCGACACCCAGCTAGGAATACTGATAGTTGTATTTATTTTTGCGTAATATACAGTAGAGAAGACGTTATGGAACACTTAATTGTGCGCGTACAGTGCCTCCAAAAACCAATCCTGTTATTTCCGGGCGCCTTGCAGAGATAGGCCTACGGCTAACCAACGGACCACATCCGTTCCGATCCAGCCTCCACCGGGATTCGAACCTTCGACCTCCCACTTCCGAGGTGGAGGGCATAACCCATCGGCCACGGTCGCGTAATATATTTTAATTTTCGACATTTTATTGCAATGCGTTTGCGTTCAGTTTTCGTTTAAAAATGAAAGAATAACGTCTCTCTGTACTGACCTACTCACGTTTGTAAAGCACTGTTTGACATTGAACTTTTGACAACAATGGTTTTTCACGAACGTATCTATTAATTCTGAACTAGAGATTTATGTGTGATATAAGTAGCCAACTATAGCCGAGCAGTACAATAAATCAAAGTAATGGATGGTAATTGGTCTGCTTTAATCAATATTGGCGATAAGCAGTCAGCTAGAGCACGGTACTGCGGGTGATAACAAAAAAACCTCTCTATTACGACGACTAAACTGCCTAAATTATTTAGTGGTTACAACAGGTGGCTTCTTAAAGCAAGGTGGCAGTAAAACGGAAAGCTCCTGAAGGAACGTTCTTTTTACTGTCACATTGCTTGAAGCTGGCACCTGTCGTTTACATTAGAAGTTTCACCATGTCAAATATCAAAGCTCTGACCATATTTGTTTCAGAGAAAACAATTTTTGAACATTTCGCCATATAACTCTATGTAAAACTGTTTGCCTTTGTTTTAGAGTTCGTACATGTAATACTAATAGAGACAATTTCTGTATTACGAAGCAGGCTCTGTTACGACCGTTTTGTAGTACATGTACCGCTGCTAATTGTAGTAATTACTATAAAGTGCGTTACTACATTTTGCGTTGAACCGTCACAACCCGTTTTGTAGCAACGTACCAAACTGTTTGCAAAAACTTTGAATCGTGATTAGCAGGCAGAGTGTTAAATTTTATAAATACAAGCCGACGAAAGTTATTACATATAAGCAGTGGTTGTGAACACTCGAACATAAACCTTTTAAATAACCATTTGTTCTTCTATCGTCAATGCTTCTATTTTATTTCACACCCTGTTTACCCCTTGAACCTAGTGACGCATATACCTGTCAACTTCACACAATGAACCTGTCAAAATTACACTTGTCCTATACAGACAGTGAATACACAGACCAGAGGGCGCTTAAATAAACCCTCTGATCAAGATAAATTTTTTTAATAATGCAATACATTGACCAAAATAATCATAAATATTCTAAAACCAGACCAGACTAAGTAAGAATTTGAAGTTTCAGAGAGAAAGTGGTTAAGCTAATAATTATGTAAAACTGAATGCCAATTAAGGTGAATCGATCTTGGCTAGGGTATTGGTAAACAGACTAATTAGAGTATATGTTTTGAAACTCTATGATGAAATAATTTGCTAATACAATATTTGTTCAACGTCAATACTAAGTTCAAGTACTCAATTATAGCAGTTAATCGTTTAGCATCGATGTCATATCGAGCCGACCCAGGGAACTGGATATACTACTATAGAATCACATTTGAGGTCTTTGGTTGTAAAGTGCTGATTTCTTTAGCTAGATAGCCACGTGGTCTGTAAAAGAGGATCACACTATACTAGGAAATATGAATGTTAGTTTTTCACTGCCATGACGTCATCGATGTTAAGCAATAGTCGTCCGCTCTTATTTCTCAAATTCAAATTTTAGCTACATGTATTCTGACTTAAAACATATTGAAATGAATGGCAAACAGCTTGGATCCTGATCAGACTCCGCGTAAAGCGGTGTCTGATCAGAATCCAAACTGCTTGCAAATAATCATTGTACTCGGTGTAAGGCAGTAAAGGGGTTAATTCTCATTTACTCATCATGCTCATTAGTGTATTTAATCATACAGCAGTTTTTGACCAACATCTATTGAGATAACTAAGAGGATTTTAGCAGTTGCTTTGAATACTAACAAATAATGGCCTCCTGATTAAATACCTAAGCAATAGTTTCGTAGGAATAAAACACCCTATAAGTAGTCTTATTTATAATCAGCTACAGTCGGAAAAATCATGTTTCCCTTTTAACCCATTTGTGCCCGCGATATGGGACATAGGCAAACAGTGTAGACTCTGATCAGACGCCGCATTATGCGGCGTCTCATCAGAGTCTACACAGTTTGCTGATAGGAACTTTAATATTAAACGAAACGAAAATTAAAATTTAGACCTGGCACCCCTTAGATAAAAATGGATTAATCCAACATATGAGAATGGAAGAATCCACTGAGTATTAATAGGTTAAACGATACCAAACTGTTAACCCAGGAGACATTCCTACCTTGTCGTGGTTATGGGGCTTACTTGTCATAGGAAACTGTTTCTGTTTATTTAACTGAGATTATACCCTTTGCCAATAACTAAAAGGTAGGCAGGTCGGTGGTTTTGATCTCGTGTGTTGCTTCTCAACGAATGAGATTGGCCAAATCCATCTTTCTGATATCATAATCATCTCATCTCATCATCCATCATCAATCATCGGCGCTAAATACCCAATTCAGCCATCCATCCAAACGGTTAAAGCAATTTAAACATCAGAGGATGACAGTTTCTTGAACATGGTGTCAATTTAGTTTAAGCTGGATTACTGGCCTGGTCAGATCAGGATCCAAACTATTTGCCATATGAAAATACGATGTTAAACCTTTAAATCTCAATTATGCCATGCAGCGCGTTTGCAAGCAGTGTGGGTCCTGATCAGACGCCGCGAAACGCGGCGTCTGGTCAGGACCAAAACTGTTTGACATTCTTGTCGATATTTATTAAGTCATACAACCTTAAATCTAACTTTGAAACGTGTATTGCAGACAATAATACAGAAGCAGCCGACAATAAAGCGGTGAAGGGGTAAAACTTTCCCGAACAATTTGATCATGAATAGGTTTTAGTGCACCCAAGTTTGATGGAAAATAATAATATTCCCCCTTGTTGACAGACTTAAGAGTGTATTAGTTGAAGCAAGAAAACATTATCTATAAGAAAGACATTGCCTTTTTAATCCCTCGTATTTAGTTCAGTACAATCCCATAAAGCTCACATGGGCGTACTGTGGGCGAATTCTACGGTATCTATTGTCTTGCATATACAGTAAGATCTCTCTATTTGGACCACTAAAAAGAAAGCTTATTGTTTGTGATAGCTTAAACCAAGGTGACAGTAAAACAGAAGGTTCCTAAAGAAGTCTTACAGACCTATAAATTAACGCAAGTTAGTGATTGTTTTAGAGACGTTCTTTTGTAAAAGAGTGTCATTAGGTGGGTGCACTATCATTTTGCGTTGCTTCTTGTTTGTTCTATATGTTATATAGGAATTAAGTGATACAGGGAAACACTGACCTTTTAAGGGATAACGCGTAATCACTGAGCGTCTTAGGGAATTGTGGAAATGTCCATTTCTTCATCAAATTGATAGATTTAAGCTATCATGACATTTCTATTGGTTTTAATCATAATTCTTTCTTGAAATATCATGGTCTAATAAATGTTCATACAAAGTTTCTCGCACTAGTGAATAAAAATAAGTGAACAGTGTGCATTTAAGTCAGGACAATTAAAAACCAAGACATCTGTTTTGTTAATAAGGTTAACAACATAGTTCATAGTTAATGAACTAAACGAGGTAAGATTCATTACTTTAACCATAAGTAACTGCCAAATATTTATAAAATATCAACGAAAAGCTTCAAAATTAAGCATTTTCCCTAGGAGATTTAGGTTTTTTGTGAAATCCCTGATTTTCAGGGATTCCACGTATTCCTTGGTTACACTTAATTCCTGTGACACATACATTTGAAACTTAAATGCATTAAAGAAACATCTAAAGTTATAGCAGCGTTACTATTTTCAAAGCAAATATGAACGATTTACAGCAAATATGAACGATTTTTTTTATATCTTTATGTTATGTTATATTCATATCAACTGTTGTTGTGTTTCTCCGCCACAGGTAGCTAGAGTCTTCAATATAGGATATTCTTACGAAATAGAATGTTTACGCATTAATGAACTACAGAAACTCATTATCCGGACATTACACTAACTGTTTAACATGTGTTTTAAATGATATTTATTTTGCATTTTGTGCTTTTGATCGGGGAAGGGGTATGTGTTTCTTTGAAATACAGCTCTCCCTCGCTACAACGGTCCTCCCAACAACGACTCCTTCCTTACAACGACCCTTGTTGCTATTTCCCAAACAAGACATTTATGTCTAACCTTTTCATGGCTGCAATACCATCGGCTTAACTTTGTCGTCTGTTGCTTTTCTCAAAGTTACATAATGGACATTTTGACAGAAAAACATAATGATGATTGACAAACAGCTTGAATCCAGATCAGACGCCGCGTTACGCGGCGTCTAATCTGGATTCAAGCTGTTTGCAAATGTAAGTCAATTCCCCTCCCTATGACGACTCCCTCCGAACAACGCACACACTTTCTGTCTCCGAATTTGTGTCGTTGTAGAGATGGAACGCTGACGTATCATTATGCGTCATAAAGTCAATATGAGTATGCTTGATGATACATCTCTTTTGTGCGCCAGCGCACTAGAGCACCACAGTAGAAATTACAGCAGTATTTCCATTTCAACCGAAAATTCACAGAACACAATTCAATAAGATGTAGTTAGTTGTAAACTGGAACCTTATTTGACGTCAATTAACCAATCAATGCCACGACGTCATCAATTTAAATAGTTGCGTCTGTTTTTTATTTCTCAAATAAAAATTTAGCTCTTTAACTGAAAAAATATTAAAATGAATGTCAGACAATTTGGATCCTGATCAGACGCCATTGAACGCGGCGTTTAATCAGGATCCAAACTGTTTCCAAAAACCAATGTACTCGTGCATGTAGTAAGCCAGTGAAAGGGTTAACTATCTGCAGCAACACTGATAGAAATATACATTTAAAAGACTAAAACCTCTATATTACGACCACAAAAAGAACGCTTATTGTATGTTTAAACGATAGTTTACAAGTTAGAATGAGATTTCCGTTTTACCTTCACCTTGCTTTATGCACTCACCTATCTTTAACACCTAACAATAAACACGATTTGTAGACGGTGTGTATCATATATAACTATCAATCCAAAAATAAGGAGCACTTAGAACTCATCATTTTGTGTGAAAAATATCATAAATGTCAACGTAGTATTTAAAGACATATGTTGCTTTAAAAAATGACAGATAAGAAATTTTGTTAAATATAGTTGAATAACTTTGCAAATGAGGTACGCAACGACGTCGTTTACTTGTGACGCCATTAAAATGCGTTCCGTGTATGCGTTCAATATCCAACGTCTTCATTCCTTCATGTAAATTCAAATTATATATTTTTGGTGTAATTAACCAATATTAAATCTACATGAAAGGGTTTATTTATACGTATAATAACATAAACATTATGCTAGTGAATGGGGTTAATTTGGAGCAACTTGTTTTCCTGTATAGACCTACTTATTTCGCGCTTAGCATTCACTTGACCTCAGAATAACATGTCTGGGTTATGTTATAAGAAGAATATAACATTCGTGTTAATAATTTATTGGATTTATCCAACTCGTCGTTTTAGTAAACGATAAAAACAAGACAAGCCTAGTTTTTATCGTTTTCTAAAAGACTCGTTTAATAAATTCAATAACTTATGAACGCTCATGTTATATCCTGTATACTTTTTTACGGTAATGGGGAGGTTTTACTGTACATTATTCCGTTCATTCTGTTTTTAGAATAAGACATTCTCCTATCTCAGTGCATAACCTTCTTTGCTTTCTTCAAATACAAAGTCAAAGTCTAGACCAATGTCATATGACTGAGCAACGTAGCTCGAAATGGAAACGTCAATAAGTCATAAGCCTAGACAATTATTGTTTTCCCTGGCAATATATTATATACAAATCTGAATTATATTTCACTTTCGGTAGATGAGGGTGTATTGCTATAATTTAACCTTAAATAACACTGTAGTTAGTCAGTTATAAGATACAGGTTGACTATCTTATTCTTTATCAATAACCGAGTTTGTGTTCAAATTCGAACTCCATTACACATAGTTATAAGCCAGATTGGTCGTCCAGTAAACCGGCGTCTTACATGTATCAGACTAAACAACTTTAAGAACAACTCAATTTCAATAATTCGAAAAAATTTCCAAAACCGTTGTCAATTTCTATTTTTTATTTAGGTGCGTTTCGTTTCGTTTCGGTTTCAAACTGGAAAGGATAATGTGTTACATTGTATGCACTATCACGCTATCCTTCAAGGTGGTGAAACAATTAATGAGATATAAGCACGCTAGTAAGTTTAATAACATGTGCACGCTGTCATACGAATGTGCACCATACAGTGGAGAAGGCGCTATATAACGGGACAAACTAACGAAACATCAGCTATCTGCGTTTCTTTATGACAAAATAAAACGATACATTTATCCTTCTTTAAAAAAAGGCATTTCGCGCCAAACTGTCAAAGTTGTTGACCTTAGAATGTAAACAATGGAACTTATTTTTTTTGCTTTCGAATGTACACAGCTTCAGTAATTCGGTCATGGTTGTTCCTTATAGGGTACACATTATTCGTGTTATCATCCTCTAATATGGATTAAACATACATGCGTACTAACAAAATTTGAATTTGATATTAGAAATTACAGCAAATATATTGTAAATAGAAGAAATGAACTGATTTTTTTCGGCGTTCAAGCGCAATAAACGATAGAAAAGTATCGGCCAATTTACCATGAATCGCTAACACACTTTGAGAAATACGTTAACAGTTAATGGGTAACAAACCCCTCCGAAAAGTTTTAATGTACATTTCCTATTTCCAATAAATATCAGTCCAGTTTGACTATTTATGGTAAATTTTAACAATACATGAATATTGCGAAACGACAAACAGTGCAGACACTGACCAGAGGGCTCATGCAGGATACCTCTGATTAGGATTTACACTGTTTGCATAGGAAGGTTGTATTATTCACATACAATGTGGCAATGGCGAGAGTACTCGTCGCTAGGGTTGAATATGTTTAGCAATTCACACGTTAGGAAAGACGTTTTCAGTTAATGTATAACCCTTTTATGACCAAACTATTCGGGAGTTTTTGCCCCTTCGCCTCTTTATTGTCGTCTGCTTCAATATTGTTGTCAGCAAGACGAGTTTCAAAGAAAAGTTTCAGGTTGTATGATTTTATAAATATCGATAACATTGTTAACAGTTTGGGTCCTGATCAGACGCCGCGGTAGTTTCAATCGATCAAAAATACATGTTTATTCATTAGAGGAAACTGTTTCACATCTCGTTAGCGATAGAGTCAATGACGAAAACTTTGAATACTTCCCTCTTTGCATGTTCGTCTGCAACAATTATCCTTATTTACAGACCAGTTAACCCCTTCACTGCCTTTTCCCGAGTACAATGGTTACTTGCAAACAGTTTAGATCCTGATCAGACGCCGCGTAACGCGGCGTCTGATCAGGATCTAGACTGTTTGATACTCATTTCAATACTTGATAAGTCAAATCCTAAGTTTTAAATTTGAGAAATAAAATTAAACGACAATTGTTTCAAATTGATGACGTCATGGCAGTGAAAGGGTTAATCATCTTCCCGATTTACCATTTGGATGCATGGTATTTATTTCTTTTGCAAATAACCGTCATCGTAAATTTTAAAACCAGACCAGAGTGCCAAACAGTTTTAATCCTGATGAAACGCGTAACGTGCGTCTGATAAAGATGTGATTCGTTCAATTGTTTTCTTAATTTTTTATTTGAGAAATGAAAGCAGACACTATTTGTTATAAATGGATGACGTCATGACAGTGAAGGGGTTAAGAAAGACAAATATGTCCGAAATGGTCAAAGGATATAAGACCCGGTAAGTATTCAATCCGTACATGAATATCCCTTTATTAGAATGAACTATTTGTATGTGAGTGGCGAAATCGTGATGAACTTTGCAAATAATTTGGATATTTGTGAAACGCCACATAACATTACATTTCATCAGGATCCATATTAATTTACACTCAGTCCCTGTATGGAAAAGAAAATTCGAAAAATCTTTGTTTAGAACAGTAGCAGGATGCAATTGTTGCAGACGCAAACAATTTACCCAGCATGCAAAGTGTTAATCGGAAAAGGATTAACTGGTTAATGAATAAGGACTATAGGATTAACTGGCAATAACGTGGCTGAAGTTGGTTCACTGATTGTCATAGAAAATCAATAGGCATTAGTCGTCATCTTTGTATAACATTTGTAGACCAGATGTTTCAATAAATTGGGAAGGAAACAATGTATTAATACAGTGGAGAAAACGTTATTCTTTCCCAATAAACGCGTTTACGCTAAAACTATTATTTACAATACAAACAGTTTGGAGCCAGATCAGACGCCGGGTAACCCGGCGTCTGATCAGGCTCCAAACTGTTTGCCACCAAGATAAACATGAATTATCAGAATTGTTTAAAAGTTGTTCTTTTCTACGTTTTAGTGCTTTGCGTTTGCGTACGTTTGCGTTTAAACGGGAAAGAATAACAGATTCTCCACTGTACGTAGTGAGTGAATTTGGAATTTGTAAATTGTTTCTAGGGAATTAAAACGTATATGTACAAGCAGATTGTCAACCCTTTCACTGCTAGTCATGACGCTATAAACCCGTCTAACACGTTTACTGTCGCAATATTGTCTACTCGCAATCTTTATCGTCTGCTTTCTGACCCGGTAACTCAGTAGGGTTTGAATAATCCTCACTGTGCTGACCTTCCAAATGGACTCTTCGATTTTCTAAATGATGATGTTTACATTGACCCTATTAGGGTTGGTGTCGTAAAGATTTGATTTTTTTGATTTTTTTTATATAAACACTGGAGTCCGAGAGCAGTGGGCTTCACAAGGAGTCTAGTGATCTGGGGCAATACTGTTCGCAAATTATGGATATATAGGTTTTCCGCACAGTAATGGTTGTATTGTTCATAGTTAACCCTTTGCCTGCTGGTCGCGACTTTACTGATTTTTGCAAACAGTTTAGATCCAGATCAGACACTCGTCTTTAGGTTTCTATACTTAAATAATGTACAACTCTGAAATAACAAATTTTGCAGACGACAATTTCGAAGCAGACGATATCACCGCAGGATAAGGGTTAATACAATGTATGTAGATCGAAATATTCTGCACGCGCTGGCCCATGCAAACTGTTTTGGATCATTTAAAACGCTAATCAATTTGGCGTCTAATTTGGACCAAACAGTGTGATATGCCTATAAAATGAGTTTACATATGTACTTGTACAGTCACTGTGGAGAATCTGTTATTCTTTCCCGTTTAAACGCAAACGTACGCAAACGCAAAACACTAAAACGTAGAAAATGACATTTTTTTGACAATTCTGATAATTCATGTTTATCTTGGTGGCAAACAGTTTGGAGCCTGATCAGACGCCGGGTTACCCGGCGTCTGATCTGGCTCCAAACTGTTTGCACTGCAAATAATAGTTTTAGCGTAAACGCGATTATTGGGAAAGAATAACGTTTTCTCCACTGTATAAAAATGATTTTACACATGTACTTGTACGATGCTTTTGATGCCACCCTCGTGATTTACATTTATCATAGATCTAGTTATTTGAATTGGCGTAATTCTGGTTGAAATTTATTATATATAGATCTTGATCTACATATCAGATTTGACCTTATATATTATATTAGATTGTAAATAGTTCTATGTTTGTACGACGAGAAACTGTATAGTTTAAGTCAAATAATGTTCTTCTTCTTCTTCTTCTTCTTCATTTCTGAAGTTAAGAATTTTACGCAGTTAAAAGGTTTAATTGTTTTCTCAAAAGAAGCTTTTATGGACACCAAATTATTTGATCATATCAGTGGCATAGGATCATTGTTCTTACTGGGCCAGAAAGTCTAAGTTGACTAGTATGAAAATAAAGCAGAACGCTACTATACAATCTTTCGGCATTATTTCCATTCTTTCTGGTGGCAACTATCTGTCTACGATACTTGCACCGTTCCCTAAAGGCGAAAATGTTAAATACATTCATACAAAAAAAATGGATGAACTAGAATTCGGGTTTGGAATTGACCTTGGACACCAATCCACTAACATAATAACAAACACAATGATGTTGAACTAATAAATTACTACTTTGCCTTATGCTATATTGCGCAAAGAAAACTCAATTACTTAACACCTTTGCTGCCTTACATTACAGTAGTTATTTGCAAACTGTTTGGATCCTGAACAGACGCCGCGTAACGCGGCGTCTGATCAGGATCCAAATTGTTTGAAACCAACTGCAATATTTCTTATGACCAATTATATAAATTTGAACTTTGAGATACGAAGCAGACGACAAAAGTTTAAAACTCATGACGTCACGGCAGTTAAAGGGTTAATAAGACAAACGTGTTTGAGGAATGATATATTTCACACGAATTGGTACATCTGCATAATTAATTTAGTCCGCGTGGCTGGTTGCCGTTCTGCAGTACCCAGAGACCCTTAGTTTACGACTGTCTCATAAAACCAGCGCCTTTTTCTATAAACCTAACAGTAATTATTGTGGGAACGTATGGTTCCATAGAACAGTTGAACTAACATTATCAAATGAGCCGTGCCATAACAAACAAGCCTTATTGCATTTTATAAATTGTTTAGACCAAGCATCGTTGTCATTCTAGGTTCTGTTTCTGATTTTGGTCTACACGGCCAAATTCGTCGTACCATATAAAAAAGCTACATAAAATCCTGTAGATGCACTTTGGTGTCAAACAGTGTAGATCTGGACCAGCCGCCAACTTGCCTTGATATACATGTACACTGTTTGCACTGCAATAAGACAGATTTTCTCATGAAACGGAACAAATATATTCCAATGTGTTCCGTACATTTTCATCTTTCAAAACGAAAAATTATTCGTATCTATTTTTACAGGTTATAGCGAAGAACCAACTAAGTAAATAAAGCTCAGTCAGAAAAAGTTCAGCATTGCTTAATGCTTCCTTTAAGAGAAATCTTGAATTAAAGGAATATGCATGGTTCATCAGATGATTCCTTGACGGTACTTTTCGTACATCTAGTTTAATAAACGTGTATCAATCACCGTGGCTTATCGTTACATTGTGTAGCGTCAATTAAAGCGTGAACGAGCGTGGTCAATGAGATAACCTTGTATATAAACTATTAACGTTGTTATACTTCAACGAATGTTCGACCAAATACTCAATAAGGTAGAATAGGGCACTGGGGCAAAGTAAATGCAGGTGGTTGAAGGTTTTTGCGTAGCAACTTTGCATCAATTAAAGAGTCTGAAAACCAAATTGTGTATTTGCAAACAACATGACAACATACTTAAATAATAGCAAACGTGTGGCACCAGTGTGTACACTGGAGAATCTGTTATTCTTTCCCGTTTAAACGCAAACGTACGCAAACGCAAAGCGCTAAAACGTAGAAAAGAACAACTTTTGGTCAATTCTGATAGTTCATGTTTATCTTGGTGGCAAACAGTTTGGAGCCTGATCAGACGCCGGGTTACCCGGCGTCTGATCTGGTTCCAAACTGTTTACACTGCAAATAATAGTTTTAGCATAAACGCGTTTATTGGGAAAGAATAACACATTCTCCACTGTATATGGCAAGAAAGGAATATAATCGACATAAAAACACCCTCAAGCAAAACACCCGAATTTTAGTTTTATTTAATATTTTTCGTCACCTTTTCTAAGAGGTATATAGACGAAAATTATCTGGTTTTTTAAACCGTTCCCAAAAATTTGCGAGCATTTGAAATAGACAATCGTATACGAATGGCTTAGTGTTAGGAGATTAGAGCATTTGATTTTCAATTTGTGTATGCCTTCTCTGCATTGATTCGAATCCCCGACCTAACTACAAATGTTTCTAATATTGTTTGTTATTTCTTTTTCAATGAACGTTTCTTTAACTAATATTAAGGTGTTTATGTAGGTGCTTTAATATCTATTAAAAAAAAGAAAATCCATGCCAGATTTGGTGTTTAGTCTCTTTAATACAGTCAATCCTTGCGACGAGTATACTCGTCATTTACAAACAGTGCATACCCAGATACGAGGGCTTCGTGAAGAACCATCTGATCAGGGTCAGTACCGTTTGATATCTTTACAATATATTATTAAAACCAACCCAATATGGTAAAAGCTGGATTAGACTTATTTTGAAACAGGCGTTGTCCATTCAAAATTATTTAAGAACCCTCTGATGAGGGTCCGTACTTTTTCTTTTACAAGCTATTGTTAAAATGAACACAATATGGGCTTTGTTCATTTTAAGTTCATTAAGAACCATCTGACCAGGGTCTGTACTGTTTGGGGTTTTTACAATATATTGTTAAAATGAACTCAATTTGGTAAAAAAGTAGATTTTGCTTATTTAGAAAAAGACTTTGTCCATTTAAAGTTCTTTAAGAACCCTCTAATAAGGACCTGTACTGTTTGATTCGTTTACAATATATTGTTAAAATCAACCCAATATGGTAAAAACTGGATTAAACTTATTTGGAAAAAGGCTTTGACCATTGAAAGTATCAGGTGCAAATTAGTTAATTGTATGCCAACTACAGTGGAGAATCTGTTATTCTTTCCCAATAAACGTGTTTACGCTAAAACTATTATTTGCAGTGCAAACAGTTTGGAGCCAGATCAGACGCCAGGTAACCCGGCGTCTGATCAGGCTCCAAACTGTTTGCCACCAAGATAAACATGAATTATCATAATTGTCCAAAAGTTGTACTTTTCTACGTTTTAGTGATTTGCGTTTGCGTACGTTTGCGTTTAAACGGGAAAGAATAACAGATTCTCCACTGTACGTGTACCATATTAGTTGAGGAAACCGGGTGACAAGGGATATGTTTCCAGTACAAAACAAGCTTGTTTAATCCCATATGTGCCTACTGTCCCGTCCATTGTACATGTACATGTATCATGGGACCGTTTTACTAAACTACTTACGCAAAAATTTTGCGTAAGTCAAAATTCTAAATTTTAATTTATATTTTTTTACAGTACTGAACCTTATTAAATTAAATTGATAATCGCAAGCGAATTGCCATCGAATTGCCATCGAATTGCCATCGAATCGGGCGCTTCAAAAAACAAATCCTACTTTTGAATTTTTTTACGTAAATTTTCCGAAGCGGTTGTGACAAAAATGGAATCGAAAACATTAACGAAGGCATATTTGCCAACATTTGTGAGATACGCCATTCAAAAAGAATTAGTTTCTATTTTGAATCGCAAGCGAATTGCCATCGAATTGCCATCGAATTGCCATCGAATTGCCAGCGAATTGCAAGCGAATCGCAAAAATTGTTAATTTTATAAGGTTCAGTACTGTATTATCACTTGCTACAAACAGCAAATAGCCAGATCAGAGGACGCGCTTTGAGGACGCGCTTTTAGCGCGTCCTCTGATCTGGCTATTTGCTGTTTGCAAACGTTTATGGTCGAAAAATAAGAGTAAAACGATTTTGACTTACGCAAAAATTTTGCGTAAGTAGTTTAGTAAAAACGGGCCCCAGGGACATAGGCAAACAATGTAAATTATGACAAGACGCCGCATGATGCGGCATCTGATCAGAGTCTACACTGTTTGCCGAAAGGAATTTCAATATAAAAAAACATGAAAATTAAGATACGGCACATCTTAGATAGAGTATGGACGTACATGTATTCGAATGTATGGATACGCTTGGGTGAAAAAACTGAAGTCCATAACAAGTTATTTGGCTCCGACTCTGATGTCAGGTAACTCGGGGTCAGATCAAGCTGTTATAATTATATTGTCAACATATTCTATTTGACAATTTGATTTTTACATTGTATTGCATTGGGTTTACACGTCGTTTTGTTAAAACGGAAAAAATAAACGTCTCCTCAAATGACTTTCAATTACAGTTGTTCACGATATACTGAAGTCCGAGATTACATTTTATTTAACCCATTTGAGCCCAGTGGATTCTTCCATGCTTATAGATTGGATAAGTCTATTTTTTTTAATCTAAGATGTACCTGGTCTAAATTTTCATTTCCTATCAACAAACAGTGTAGCCTCTGATCAGATGCCGCATAATGCGGCGTCTGATCAGAGTCTACACTGTTTGCCTATGTCCTATATATGGGATCGTGGGCACAAATGGGTTAATTAATCCACCCTCTCTGTCTAGTGTTGTTGACAGGTGACCTATTTAAGCATTCTGGTTACTTTCAGCTTGCTTTAAACTGCCATCTGCTACAGTGGAGAATCTGTTATTCTTTCCCGTTTAAACGCAAACGTACGCAAACGCAAAGCACTAAAACGTAGAAAAGAACAACTTTTGGACAATTCTGATAATTCTTATTTATCTTGGTGGCAAACAGTTTGGAGCCTGATCAGACGCCGGGTTACCCGGCGTCTGATCTGGCTCCAAACTGTTTGCACTGCAAATAATAGTTTTAGCGTAAACGCGTGTATTGGGAAAGAATAACAGATTCCCCACTGTATGATAAAATAAATTGGTCTTACATTTTACATTCATGATTGTCTAAAATCAAACTATTTTCTTCAGTGCAGGAATTTGTATTATGCGTAAACAGGCGTAAATATGGAGTTAAGAGTGACGTTTATTTCTAATGGTGTTTCTTCGACAACTGACACCCAATGAGAGACAAAAATTGTGTTCGTTGTTCGGAGGGAGTCGGTTATAGGGAGGGGAATTGGCTTATATTTGCATACAGCTTGAATCCAGATCAGACGCCGCGTAACGCGGCGTCTGATCTGGATTCAAGCTGTTAACCACTTGTAATTAATTATTTTCTTTCAAAAAGTCCATTTTGTAACTTTGAGAAGAACGGCAGACGACAATTTTAAGCAGACGGCATTGCAGCAGTAAAGGCATTAGGCATAATTGTTCTGTTTAGGGAATTGCGACTAGGGTCGTTGTAAGGAGGGAGTCGTTGTTGGGAGGGCCGTTGTAGAGAGGGAACACTGTATAAAGTTCGTTCAGAAGCTTTGTTTCACTTTAAATCTGTTTTAAGCCACAGATAGCCTATAAAACTGACCGTGTACACTTGGATAAAGTTATGATCTACGTTTTCCTTTTAAATGAATCATGTCAAAGTGAGTAACACATGTCAACTTACGTTCGATAATGAGAACCATTAGTCACCGTGCCAACAAAAGCAGATACCATCATTTATTAACACATGTATCCCTAGCGACGAGATTACTCGTCATATACACATAGAAAATGTGGGTAATGTGTGTGTAGAATACTTATCCTTAGCACATTGTGCAGATCCTGTTCCTTTCGGAACAATCTAATCAGTGTCTGCACTATATGCAATTTCGTAATAAATCTCAAAATTCAATCTTTTATTGTCTAAATTGACAAAGCCTTTATTGAAAACAGGAAATGCTCATTTAAAGTTTCAGTGGTGAGTGAGATACAGTAGAGAAAAACGTTATTCTTTCCCAATAAACGCGTTTACGCTAAAACTGTTATTTCCATTGCAAACAGTTTGGAGCCAGATCAGACGCCGGATAACCTGGCGTCTGATAAAATAATAATAAATAATATACCAAATTAAAATCTACTTTCAGTCAGAATGACCGATCAGCCGACTGTACATATACTCCCCTGATCATCGAGAGCTTGCTAACATATGGCGCAGTCAAATGCAGCCGCAGTACCGACTCGGACCCTTCACAGGTACACATTTTAATAGTCCGGGAGTCAAAGGCCGATATTTAGCTGAACCTGGAAATGACGGATGAACTTTTTTTCTCTGCAGTTTTCAATAGTCTAGGGTGTCCTCATCAAGATCAAAGAGGGTGCCCGGTGATATCCCTTGAGCATTTCTCAAAATATGCTAATTAAGCCCGCCATTACTGAAATTCCGTTATTTGGCCATATGTCAATTAGTATGCACTCTACCATGATGAAACTGGTGTCTATAACCAGGTTATCAGGGTCTACGAACATGATAAACCCATCATTTCATGAATTAAATGTTTTGGACATATGCAACTAATGCAAATTATGCAAATGAGGTCCGCCATTACTGAAATTCCGTTATTTGGCCATATGTCAATTAGTATGCATCCTACCATGATGAAATTGGTGTCTATAACCAGGTTATCAGGGTCTACGAACATGATTAACCCATCATTTCAGAAAATTAAATGTTTTGGACATATGCAACTTATGCAAATGAGGTCGGCCATTACTGAAATTCAGGTTATTTTGTTATATCTCCAAATATCAGACCATTTAAGACGGTCAACTTGTCCTCGCCTGTAAACATATGTTTCTATATAACAAACTGTTAGTCTTAGTCTGAAGATTATGAATCCTGTTGATGCAGTTAGCAAAGCTTGGGACAAGATCGCAATTCAAGATGGCCGCCAAAAATACGAAATATCACTTAGGACTCAGTTGTGGGTACATTTTTCCATTAAATAGTTTAAATGTGCCTCAGATGTATTCGAAACACATAAACATATGATTATTGAACTTTAAATTCATAATAAAATCTCTTTTAATCAAGAAATTATTCAAATTGCCGCAAAAGAGGCGTATTTTGCGGGGGGGGGGGGGGGTCACATATGTGTGTATATTTTACTAATGAAATGCTACAGTTTTTGTTGATAACTAAGAAGCGAAAATGGTGCACTTGGTGAAGCAAGCATAAATGTCCACCAAGATGTGCTTACCTCAAATATGTCGTTAGCCATCGGAAAAAGGCAATATGGTGGCCATTTTCCAAGAAGGCCACCACTGAGGGATAGTTCAAGTTAACCAACCTTAAAAATCATTTCCCCTCAGAAAAATGGCAGTTATTTAAAAAACAACAAGGAACATGTGATATGATCTTCCTGGTAAACAACGACTTATGTAGAAACACCAAGATGGTGGCTTTTTTCCAAAACGGCCGCCAAAACCTGTTCGAACACCGTAAAAATGAATTTCTGGTACATTTTCTATTACAAAACTTTCCCATTTGGAGCTGTACAAGCAAGTCCATATTTGTAGCATTTGCAGTGTCCAATGCTGCATTGCTTCTGGCACCCGCACTTTGTCAGCTGTTTGCAGTTCTCTGCTATTGGTGTCAGTTAGGTCCAGTGAACCCTCCACACGTTGCTTTGCCTTGTCCATCCCCAATCGGCAGGGCTTGCAGTTTTCATTAACGGTTCTAAACATTCTCCCCATATGCGTCCTGCTTGGTAAGCAGCCCCTTGGATATGTTCATGAAGTGCTGCGTGAAACTTCAGGTCCAGCTACCATCCATCTTCTTAAAGCAAAAGGGTCTTCTGTCACACATACAACCCTCCTTTTCCTTTGATTGTGGCATTAGCCTGCTCATGGGGTTGGTCGATTGCTATTGCAGAGAAAGATCGCTTCGATTTAACACAACAAATTTCCCGTCCTGAAATGCCTGGTTCTCGTTAGGATGCGTCACATCTAAGGTAAGCATGTCTTTCAGTTGCACCGGTATAGCCAACATACATAGTGGACGTTGTTGTTTGAGAAGAAGAAAGGTATCAATGTCGTTTATGCTTGGCATTTGAGCTTGAAATTAGCCCGAAACGACCTTATCACTGAAAGACTAGTCAGTTTAATGAACCAATAATTGAACTGTGGACTTGACTGTGCAGCATTGCCCAACTGGGCTGAGATTTCGAGCACTCTGTTGTACGGAATAGAGAGTCCATTCTCATGTAGCAATTCTACAAGCGCGCTACTTAGAGTCTTCCAATAAACAGACGTTCCAATTAAAAATGAAAATGGTGGCTCGAGGTCTTTATAATGTATGAACGTAGAAGCTCCTTCTCTGTGCTTAGAATGACAGTTGTATTGCAGGAGCTGTGTCATTGCGGAATCTTTTTTACAAGCTCCGGGTTGTGATCGCTACTTCACGTCAACTCCATGTTCTAGCATGTATACAAATCATTTAACCTTCCATCAACGGAGCACTTGTGTTTAAGCATTGACTTGAGAAGAGTTGTTGCTGCCTTACTGAGTACCACAGTTTCAGAATAAATGGACTGTTTTAGATAGAACTGGGCGAGTAGCACTATTTCCGCTACTGTGGGCTTCCAAGTCAGGACTTTCAGCTAAATGTCTTTATTTCAGTCTTTTCAAGTGAACATCTGTTCTTGATTGGGTTTCATTCGTAAACTGCTCAAGTCATTTCATAAACATTGTCACACGAGCATTACTTAAGATGAAATACAAGAGGACCTGTCAGGCTCAATTTTGTATCCATTATGAATGCCACGAGCTCTGAAAACACAAGTAGAAAAAACTTGTTTTTCATGTGTATCAGAACTTTCCTGTGTTTCAATCGATGACAAATAAGCCAATTCCTTATTGTACAGTGTTGTCAAACATGACTTGTGATAATTCAGCTCTTGTGTCACAGCATCACCATCACTAAGTATAGACAGGAGCTTACCATTAGTTAGGTTACAGGCACACTCGTTCAGTCATTGGTCTATTCCCATTTGTCATTGCCTGTCGAGGCTTACCCTGGGTCAATTCGCTATATGAAATGGGAGTTGGTTGATCAATGATCTTGAATTGCACAATGTTTGTAGCAATCATTTAATAGCTATCGTTTTCCTGACTTCCAGGCTTTGTTTTTTAGAGATTCCTTCTTTTTGTTGTTTGACAGAGACAACACTTGTCCAAGACGGTTTCAGCTTTTGAGCTGAATTGATTTGCATTCGCCATATTCATGAATATTCAATAACAGGCCGAGGAGCTAAACATTTACTACCCTTTACCGTGATAAGTGAACATAATAATACGCATATCCAAATATGGGTTACAACTAGATTTAGGTATATACATAACCCTACATCAAGTCCAATCGTTCATCCAGAATCATTCAAGTTCCGTGCAATTTTTTACACCATCCAGGTGACATAACAATGCCCCGATTAAAGTAGTTTCACCATTTGCCTTAGCAGCATTACCTAATATGGCATCTTAATAACCTTAAGAATGCAATTAATACTATTATCGTATTCTTTGAAAGACAGTTTTTGACAATATAGGAAAGGACATTTGCATTATGGCATTAGGTCAAATATTTCCAGCAGTATCCAAATAAGCTTGATTTCTTTAATGATCTCAGACCTAATTAGCATAATTGATGTAATTTGTCGAGTGTGAGTCATTAAAATGCAAAACTGATGTGCTTATAATGTTTGTAGACCCTAAAAACATAGGTGTAGACACCTTTTTTAGGAGGTTACCATGTATAATAAATGTATTACAGCCAATAAACGGAATTTCAGCAATGGCGGACTTAATTAGCATTAGCGTAATTGATGTAATTTGTCGAGTGTGAGTCATTAAAATGCAAAACTGATGTGCTTATAACGTTCGTAGACCCTGAAAACATAGGTGTAGACACCTTTTGTAGGAGGTTACCGTGTATAATAAATGTGTTACAGCCAATAAACGGAATTTCAGTAATGGCGGACTTAATTAGCATTTTTTGAGAAATGCTCAAGGGATATCACCGAGCACCCTCTTGAATCTTGATAAGGACCCCCTAGACTATAGAAAACTGCAGAGAAAAAAGTTCATCCGGCATTTCCACGTTTAAACCCTTGACTCCCGGACTATAACACCTGGGTGGAGAGGAGCAATTCGCGGTACATGTCTTGCTCAAGAACATTCCTGTACGTCATCGGGGATTCAGAAAAATCCCCTAGTCAGACCGCTGACCCCTGTTACCGTAGTCCAAGGTGTTAACCATTGGGCCACTACCGTTTTGATCATGCTCTAAACTGTGTGCCACTCAGAGTATCAGGAAATGTTAGAATTTTCGAAGAGTTGTCTTTTTCTACGGTTAATTGCAATGCGTTTGCGTTTAAACGGGAAAGAATAGCGTCTTCTCCACTGTAATCATGCAATACCGCATATAGACCCTTTATCATAGTCCGTTTGTTATACAGTGGAGAATCTGTTATTCTTTCCCGTTTAAACGCAAACGCAAAGCACTAAAACGTAGAAAAGTACAACTTTTGGACAATTCTGATAATTCATGTTTATCTTGGTGGCAAACAGTTTGGAGGCTGATCAGACGCCGGGTTACCCGGCGTCTGATCTGGCTCCAAACTGTTTGCACTGTAAATAATAATTTTAGCGTAGACGCGTTTATTGGGAAAGAATAACAGATTCTCCACTGTATCATAGTCCGTTTGTTATGCCATAAACAGTTTCCGGGTTGTTAGTGATAAGAGAAAATTGCTCAATTGAAATAAAAATAACCATTTCCCATAAAAAAAAACCTTGATTACTGTGAAGATCAGAGGGTAATGTAGGCGGAATTTATTCGATCTGACAAGATGAGTTAATTGTGCTATTGTTTTGGTTCAAACGATGATTCATTATCCGATATTTCATTATTTGTTTGCAATGTCTTTACGTTTCCCGTTTAAACGCAAACAAATCGCAAACGCAATGCACATAAATGTAGAAAATTACGAGTTTTTGACATTTTTCACAACACTTTTTAATCTGAGTTGCAAACAGTTTTTGAATCTGTACAGGCGCCGGGTTTCCCGGTGTCTAATCTTGCTCCAAACTGTTTGCAGTGGAACTAATAATGTTAGCGTAAACGCACTTATTTGGTCAGAATAATGCCTTTTTCACTATCTGTAGTCTTTAGACTTTTTAGGGCAGATTTTTACAACATTTAGCAGTATAGCAAACGATCCATTTTAACGCTTTAAGTTATTCCTCCACTGAAGAAACTAGTATTAACCAAATTACAGTCATAAATGTGCAACATAAGGCATAATTTTATTCTCATGCAGTTGGTAGCTTAAAGCAGGACGAAAAAATAGCCTTCTTTACTTTAAACCTGCTTTAAGAAGAATCCTGTCTTTAAAACTAAAACCAGGCTATAAAATAAAGTGCTACATGTAAGTATTATAAACCCACCTTCGTCTTATTGGCGAGTAAAGCCGAGGTAGTTCATTGTGGTAGTCGGATATGGATGGTTTGCACGGATAACTCGTTTACACATAAATACGCCCTTTTATGTCTTTATTTTATGTCTGTAATGAGAAAAATAGTCCAAATTTATAGTCATGAATATGCAGCACCAGACATATGTTCTTTGCTCTAAAACATGTACATTGTAAGGTAAGCTTAAAGCAGGCTGAAAATAAAACAGAATGTGCCTTTAGGCGCATTCTGTTTTACTTTCAATCTGTTGTAGGTTGTCACCTGTTTTCAAAACTAGAAACGGCTATGGGATAAAGAAGATGATTCACGACCATAGGTGGACAAACACTGGTTGTGGAGTTTAAACGCACATTTTCTAAGAACTCTTCATTTGATATGGATCTAGACACAACACGGTTTATTTGATGCTATTCTCTTCCGATTAAACGAAATGGAACGCAAACGCAATGAAATATAATGAAGAAATTTACAAGTATCTTTTAATATTTGCCTATTCATTCGAAAATGAATTACAAACTGAATAGAGTCTGATAAGACGCCGAGAATACGGGGTCTGATCATGCCCCTAACTGGTTGCAACAGACATAATGCGTTTACAGTACTGAACCTTATTAAATTAACAATTTTTGCGATTCGCTTGCAATTCGATGGCAATTCGCTTGCAATTCGATGGCAATTCGCTTGCGATTTAAAATAGTAACGTTACCCTCGGGTAAGTTTGCCTGAATGGTGTAACTATCAAATATTCGCAAATATGCCTTCATTAATGTTTTCGGTTCCATTTTAGTCACAACCGCTACGGAAAAATCGCGTAAAAATATACAGGCGTAAGACTTGCCCTTTGAAGCACCCGATTCGATGGCAATTCGATGGCAATTCGCTTGCGATTATCAATTTATTTTAATAAGGTTCAGTACTGTAGCACAAACGTGTATTTTGGAACGAAAATACCGTCTTTCTCACTGTAGTACAAATGTACATGTCGGAAGAGCGTGTATTTTTCACTGTGACACTAAATGGAAATCTCGTCGGTCTTATTCTATTTGTACAACTATTTTCAATCACAGACTGACTGAGGCCTAAACAAATAATGGAACTCTACTAATAGCTACCTTGTTTTTTATTAATGCTCGTTTACCTTCCACTTCTATCATTCGGCTTCAGCATCTATTTTCTTGTCTGTATTTGACTACTCGACCATTAAGATTCACGAGCTCATAAATGACTTTTGTTCACAACGCTAGCATTAGTAGACACACTCATTTGTCTTTAACCTATTTGTGTCCACGATCCCATATATTGGACATAGGCAAACAGTGTAGTCTCTGATCAGACGCCGCATTATGCGGCGTCTGATCAGAGTGTACACTGTTTGCTGATATGAATTTCAATATAAAACAAAATGAAAATGAAAATTTAGACCAAACACCCCTTGTAAATGGACTAATCCAATATATAAGCATGGAAGAATCCACTGGGCACACATGGGTTAAGCCCTTCACTGCCATGACGTCACCTGCTTTAAACATTGTCGTCTGCTTTAATTTCTCATATAAAATTCTGTGGTAAATTGTATAAAGTAATATCTTAAGTGTGAAACGGCTTTGATCGTTATCAGCTGGTCTTATCAGGCTCCAAACTGTTTGAAAATAGCCGTTGTATTCGTGATAAGGTTGTGAAGGGGTTGCCACTTGTACTGATATCGTCTGCTTGAAAATGGCCTGCTGCTTTTATTTCTCAAATTCCAATTCCAAAAAAGCTAATAATCAGTTTTATGTTTTTGAAGCGGAAGAAAAGTAGAATACGAATGACAAACAGTTTGGCTCCAGGGGCGCGTTTTACTAAACAACTTACGCAAAATTTTTGCGTAAGTCAAAATCGTTTAACTCTTATTTTTCGATAATAAACGTTTGCAAACAGCAAATAGCCAGATCAGAGGACGCGCTAAAAGCGCATCCTCTGATCTGGCTATTTGCTGTTTGTAGCAAGTGATAATAAAGAATATAAATTAAAACAAGAAATATCTTTAAAAAAGATATTCGGCGGAATGAGTGGTTGAACTAAGGCTATATAGATGGGTGTGCAAAATTGAATTAAATTGAGGTTTTCAAAGAATATATATCTTGGATTGAAAAGCAAAAAATACAAGTATTCAATTGAAACAGTAACTTTTATTTAAAATGCAAAACTATCATGTACAGAAATGCAAAACAAAACAATAATTTAACTCATATCCTAGCTACTGGTAGGAGATCCTCACATTAATCTATTGTTCCATTCATAGAGTTTCTTGAAACAAACTATAGCATACACAAATGTACAGATACAACAATCTACTGTACTTCACTCTTGTAAATAATGATGAAACAACACAATTGTGTTTAACTCACTTGAGGCTATTCATATATAAAATATTGCTTTTAATGTATGGCAAATGTGTACAAATAGTTAACAATTAAAACAAATTGGTTGTAAACAATTATGAAACACCTAGCTTCCTCTGTATATCTATAAATAGATTTCAGATCATAGCATAATTTTGTCAATTCTGTGGCCTAGTGTAGTAAACAGACAGCCTGTATCTCTAAATTTTACACCCACAGTCCACATCATGTAAAACTGTTATGGGACATAAACCAGCCTATAGGGCTCCAGATAAGAGTGAGTCAACTAAACAAATCACATTTTTTCACCTCTTTTAGCACCAAACCCTATGGTATTACCACTCATTTTGATTGTCTTGAAGAGACAATTCATATGTATAGTGACACCACAGGGTTTAATGCACAAATAAAGATTTTAAGTTTTGAAACAATTCCCTTATCTGGAGCCCTGGCTACTATCCAATCAGACTATTCAGTTTCAACAGGTGCTCTTAATTCTAAATTTCTGATCAAATATTATTGGTTGAAATGTGTGGCCAAATATTAAAGTGTGTCTAAATAGAAAACAGTCAGCTCCGCCGAAAAATTTAGTTTAGTACAACGGGCCCCAGATGAGACGCCGCGAAACGCTGAGTCTGTTTTGGATCCAAACTGTTTGCAAATGTTAGACAAGTCGCGCTTTAAAGTTCTGATTATTTAGTGTGTTTTTCAGAGAGACAGACAGTTTGGATCTTGATCAGACAACAGTTGTTCTGGGAAGTGACGTCTAAGGAAGCATTGCATTTTTCAGGGTCTTAGAACGTTTGCAAACTTCCAACCTGGACATATTCTGTCATATCAAAGTTGTTCAACAAAACATGTTTCATTATTACACCTCACTTTGAGTTACAATGTTAAATTCCCATAGACCTACAGTTAATATTTTGCATGTCTTTTACATATATCCAAAACATACTGTCACTCTTTATGAACTTCTTTTCGTGACGTCACTCTAAAGCACATTACTTTTTTTCTCCGTCCGAAAACGTACTGTCAGCATTGACATGAATTTCGCTATTGGCGATATTAGAAAGTTTTAAAAAGTGGTAACTTCTAATCAACTTTTGGCATTTTCTGTACACATTGCTTCCTTTTGTCCATTCCTTAAAGCCGCATTGTGCTTTTGAGAAACCTGCATAAAACGGTTGTTTGGGGTCCCATTTGAACTACGTGGGACGTGATTCTTTCACAAAAACCGGTTTTATCTAAGGAATTCGCTTTTTAAATTTTATTTATAATATTTTTGTGCTGCACAAATTAAAGAGCCTCCCTTGTGAATGGAAAGAAGGACAACTCTGTAAATAAGGGCTCCAGATAACGGAATTATTTCGAAAACTTAAATCTTTATTTCTGCTTTTAAACCCAATGGTGTCATACTCATTAAAAGTGTCTCGAATAGACGGTTTAATCAGTAGTAACACCATAGCATTCGGTGCTGAAATGAGTGAGAAAATGTTAGTTTGGTTCAAATTACTCTCGCTTACATGTTTAGCTGGAACATCTGGATAACCCTTATTCTGCTGCACAGACGTCTGCTTCGACATTGTCGTCTGCAAAATGTGTTCAGTTTAGATTTATGCATTGTTTTAATTAAACAAACCTTAAGACGAGTGTCAAATAGTTTGGATCCAGATGAGACGCCACGTTACGCGGCGTCTTTTTAGATTCAAATAGTTTGTAAACTCCGTAAAGTAGGCACAAGGTTAAACACTATGAGATTCAATAACAACGTGTACATATCTTTCACTGTGGGTAAACGGTCAAATGAATTATAGAGAATGTATACCTTGAGCTTGCTGAAAATGACTGTTTCAGCCTTGTCCGCTCTCTAACTCAAACATTTCTTTTTGGATCTTCACCAAACTTGCTACAAATGTTTATTAGTATAGAATCTAGGTCAGGTTCAATAACTAGCAAAATCGCATAAGGCATGTCTGAGTTATTGCTGAAAAATGCTGAAACAGTCATTTTTTAATACATAAATGGCAAAAACTCAGATATGCCACATGCGATTTTTGTAATAATCAAACTAAACCTAAATTTTATATACTTAAACATTTTCAGCAAGTTTAATGAATATCCGATAAAAACTGTATGTGTTAGAGTGCAAAAAGTGACTGAAACCGTCATTTTTCATTAATAAACAGGCAATAACTTAGATATACCTTATGCGCTTTTAATAGTAATCATACTAAACCTTGATATTATATCAATAAATATTTTCAGCAAATTTGGTGAAGATCCAATAAAACGTATTTGTGTTAGAGAGCAAACCTTGCTGAAAACAGTCATTTTTTAATACATAAAGGGCAAAAACTTAGGTATGCCACATGCGATTTTAGTAATAATCAAACTAGACCTGAATTTTATATGAATAAATATTTTCAGCATGTTTGGTGAATATCCGATAAAAACTATTTGTTTTAGAGTGCAAAAATGACTGAAACAGTCATTTTTTATAAATTAACAGGCAATAACTCAAAAACACCTTATGCGATTTTAGTAGTAATCAAACTAAACCTTGATTTTATATCAATGAACATTTTCAACAAGTTTGTGGAAGATCGGATAAAAGATATTCGAGTTAGAGAGCGGACAAAAAAGTGTGATAGTCTAACTGACTGATGGATCGACCGTCGAAGGTAATTGCGGTTGCACACGGTGATGTTGACTCCGGCTGTATCACGTGATACTAAGCCGTGTGGTAAGGTTTATGGCAGACGCTCTATTTTCGGTTTGTTATGATTTTAAATCGCCCTTTGTGGTGATTTAGGTCTGTCTTCATCATTTCATAGATCAGTTTGGCCCATTAGAATGTTCAAACATTATTATTAACCGTTATTGTATTTCAGACATTATGAAAAGGTCTGAAAACACAATGGGACTTTAACGATTTGCCACCATTTCGGAAGAGGATATTTGCCACCTAGACAATGTAAAGACGCGGTTTCTTCAATTTACTTTTCATAACGTTCTTCTTTCTTTTTATAATATAATTATAAAAAATGTGACGTCGTAAGACGGCGACGTCATTTCCCGCGTTATGTACATGTCCGCGCTAAATTGGTTTTCACAACACATTTTATAAAATACAAATGAGACGATTCTAAAGCTAGGGTTGATAAGCTCGGTGTAATAAAATAAATATTAGATGTCAGTTTGCGTGACATTCAAATTGTCAACCCTCGAAAACAAGAATGTCACACTCGGCTACGCCTCGGGGTGACATTCTGTTTTTGAATGTCACGCAAAATGCCATCTAATATTTATATAATATCAAAGTTGTTCAACAAAACATGTTTCCATAGCATATTTAGCAAAAGTAATATTAATCTGAGACTTTTGCTAAAGAGCGGATTTTGTAATAAAAACAAGTGAATTATACGTAGGCAAATAGTGTTTTACACCTGTACAAGCCATTACTCAATTAATAAACAGGTTTAACATTTACTTTGTTTCTTCACTAAGGAAATATTTTTACTCCTAACGGTCATGAATATGCCGTATAAGGAATGGTTTATATATTCTAAAAAGTTGTAGCTTAAATCCGTCTGAATTAAAACCAGAATGAGTCTTTATTTTCAACCTACTTTAAGTTATTACCTGCCTTCTAAACTATAAAGAGCCTATGGGGTGGTGGACAGTAAAGAGCTTTAGTTTTGTGTTTAAACTAAACACAAACGTCATAAAATAAAATGAAATATTATAATGTAAAAAATAGTTGTTCATAACAGATCTGGTTCCAAACTGTTGCAACGTGATATATTGATTTAGAACAAGTTTATTACAGTGGAGAATCTGTTATTCTTTCCCAATAAACGCGTTTACGCTAAAACTATTATTTGCAGTGCAAACAGTTTGGAGCCAGATCAGACGCCGGGTAACCCGGCGTCTGATCAGGCTCCAAACTGTTTGCCACCAAGATAAACATGAATTATCAGAATTGTCCAAAAAGTGTACATTTCTACGTTTTAGTGCTTTGCGTTTGCGTACGTTTGCGTTTAAACGGGAAAGAATAACAGATTATCCACTGTAACAGATCTGGTTCCAAACTGTTGCAACGTGATATATTGATTAAGAACAAGTTTATTAAGTGTAACGGCTCCTCCGCAGTACAAGTATTTTGCTAGCGTGATGATTTTAACCCTTTCCCTTATAGAAGCGACTTTTAGCGCGTTCATTTTATTCATCCACCAAAGAAAATAGTTCCATTTTATACTGTCATGAATATGTACTATAAGAAATAGTTTCTATATACTAGCAGATGGTTACTTAAGGTAGGCTGAAAGTAAAGCAGAATGTGCCCTAGGGCACATTCTGCTTTACTTTCAGTCTGATTTAATAGGTCACATATCTTAACTACATGTACTAGAAACAGGCTATGGGCTATTAGGGTTAAAGGCATCCTTGAAAATGATACGAGACAAGGCCATTACATTTTTGTTTTTACATGATTCAAGTACGATACCGACTTGACTTCGAGCTCGAGAATAAGAACACGCGTCTATAGTTGATTACGAACAAATAAAAGTCAGACGTTTGCTTCATAAAACTTCGTACGACAATAACTCAATTATTATTTACTTCCCAATATAATCCTGTGTTACTATATCTGTTTGGAATTGTTTTGAAAAAAATATTTCCAAAAAGATGTCACAATATAGTATTAGATAGAGAAATCAGAAATTAAATGCATTTTAAAGTTTTGACTTACGATCGTTTTTTATCGTATGAAGCTTTATGAAACGGGCCCCTGGCCATTAGTGACTCTTGTTTTGTAATGAAGGTGGTAAGATTAAAACACAATACGTTCATTGAAGACAGTTTGGAGCCTAGTTTGATACAACAATGATGTCTGACACATGTCGGCTTCTGATCATGATCTAAACAGTTTGGCACTCAAAACGATATTACTTTAGTCTAAAACCTTAATCTTAGTTTGAGAAATGAAAGCAGAGTACACTATTTTAATTTCAGACATCGCCATGGATGTGAATGGCGTTAACTTTGTTATTTTACAACGTGTACAGTGGAGAATCTGTTATTCTTTCCCGTTTAAACGCAAACGTACGCAAACGCAAAGCGCTAAAACGTAGAAAAGAACAACTTTTTGGACAATTTTGATATTTCATGTTTATCTTGGTGGCAAACAGTTTGGAGCCTGATCAGACGCCGGGTTACCCGGCGTCTGATCTGGCTTCAAACTGTTTGCACTGCAAATAATAGTTTTAGCGTAAACGCGTTTATTGGGAAAGAATAACAGATTCCCCACTGTAACCAGTAAACGTCACAAACAGGTAATATTGTTTGACAAGACACATAGTGACTATTTTATTCCCAGACATTCATTGTTTGTTTTTACCATGAATATCTAACTTTATGATGTCTGGGGACTTTTTCGCTAAGATTTATTTATATCATCATGAATAATGTAAAACTTTCCAAACGTATTCGTTATACCCAGTCCAACATAGAACACACGTCGAGGAACGGGTTGTTTTTTAAGGTTGCGGGCCATTAGTTTGACCAGATCAATTCCGGTCAATGTTGGAAAGCCTATGAAGAGTGATCTGTCGTTTTCGTCAACTGTCAGTCCGTTCCGAATTATGCTGCGCATTTCCAAACAGTTTTTATCCTGATCAGACGCCGCGTGACGCAGTAAAACAGTATTCTAAATTTGATTATGAAAGGGTTAGCCTTATCTTGTACCTAAAAGCTAAAATAAAAGTACTCTGCAGGGCTCCAGATAAGAGGTAGTTATTTCAACAAATCAATCATTTTCTCACTCATTTCAGCACCAAATCCTATGGTGTTACTACTCATTAGAATCGTCTCGAAGAGACGATTCTAATGAGTAGTGACACCATAGGGTTTAATTCAGAAATAAAGCTTTTAGTTTTTGAAAAACTACGGTAACCCTTATCTGGTGCTCTGACTCTGGTTGAAAACAGTAACGATACGATTGTCAAATACAGCGTTCCCTTTCTACAACGACACTCAATGAGAGACACATATTGTGTGTGTCTTTCGGAGGGAGTCGTTGAGGGAGGGAATATTAAGACTTGAGTTACACTTGCAAACAGCTTGAATACAGGTTACGCGGAGTCTGATCTGGATCCAAGCTGTTTGTCACTTGTCATTAGATTTATTCTATCAAAATATCCACTTATAACTTTGAGAACAAAAAACAGACGACAATTTTAAGCAGACGATATTGCAGCAGTAAAAACGTAAGACATAATTGCCCTGTTTAGGGAACCGCGGCAAGGGTCGTTGTAAGGAGGGAGTCGTTGTTGGGAGGACCGTTGTTGAGAGGGAACTCTGTACATGTAACTTGAATCTGACGACAGATTAGCAAGATTAGCAAGGTTCCAAATTGGTTGGTACACAGATCTTATTATATTGTTAACACTTATCCGGCCAAAATATGGTCTGCTTTGAATGTGTCGTCTGCAAACATTATTTATTAAGATTTTAATATATTTAAAGAAAGAAACTTAGACGAGTATCAAAAAGTAATGAGACAGATCAGACCACACAGACCTTCCTACTTTTCCGCAGTTCTTGGCCGTAATTGTGATAGGGAATCTTTTCTGTTTATTAGACAGACTGAGATTATCCCCTCTGCCAAGAACTCAAAGGATGGTAGTCGGTTGATTTGATCCCATGCGAAGGAATAGGATTAGCCGAAAGCATCTTCCTGAAATCATCATCTTATTTTATCATCCCTCATCAATCATCGGCGCTATATGACCTATTAAGTGGTGAAGTGCCGTAAAACCAAACGTATCCATCCATTCGTGTCATTTGGCTTTTGACCTGGATGCAAACCATTTATAAGGACTCGTCTAGAAGAAGACCTGCGCTTTCTTTCTTATTATTAAAGTAGTATATTTATATTGCATAAAGTTGAAACGAAATCACATTCATATCTTATTCCTCGTCATATACCATGCGAATACCTTTTCAGTTAGACAACATACTTTGGTATATATCTGGACCTTTTTCTATCAGTTACAGCCGGTGGCTTTAATTATGTATTTCGTGGAAATGTCACATGCCATTGACAGAACTAAGTATAACACCGGTTCAAATACTGATATGCGATCTTTTATAAAACTTATGCTCCAAATGATAAGAGCGCATACAGTGGAGAAAACGTTATGCTTTCCCGTTTAAACGCAAACGAAACGCAAACGCAAAACATTAAAACGTAGAAAATGTCAATTTATAGATACTTCTTACAATTCATTTTTATCTGAGTGGCAAACAGTTTGGAGTCTGATCAGACGCCGGGTTACCCGGCGTCTGATCTGGCTCCGACTGTTTGCAGGTGAAATAAACGTTTAAGCGTAAACGCGTTTAGTGGGAAAGAATAACACATTATCCACTGTATAAACTAATATTAACAAATCTTATAATCTTAGTAAATATATAAATTGAAAAGAGTCACAAGTACATGTAGGGTGTCTTTACTCATTGTAAATGTAGTTAATTATCTTTTCTCACTTTATAAGTACATTTATACGACATCGTGTGAAGTGCTTTTGAACGCACAACTCCTGTATGATACAAGCGCTGTATAAATCTGGTATATAAATAATGATAATATAGTTGTTGACCTATGCGTGTGTCAGTTTGCCCGCATGTCCATCTGTCGTGTGCCTTTTGTTTGGAGCACATTTCCTATACAGTGGAGAATCTGTTATTCTTTCCCGTTTAAACGCAAACGTACGCAAACGCAAAGCACTAAAACGTAGAAAAGTACAACTTTTGGACAATTCTGATAATTCTTGTTTATCTTGGTGGCAAACAGTTTGGAGCCTGATCAGACGCCGGGTTACCCGGCGTCTGATCTGGCTCCAAACTGTTTGCACTGCAAATAATAGTTTTAGCGTAAACGCGTTTATTGGGAAAGAATAACAGATTCTCCACTGTACCGCACCAGGGGGTCGTCCTACAAAACGTCGTACGGCAAAACGGTCGTAATTTAAAACGTTCTAAAGAAATCAAATGCCTGATTTCTCCATTTTAACCTGTCTTTAGATATCTCTTTGGAATCGTCTTGAAAAGACAATTCCAACGAGATGTCACAAGACAGGATTAGATGGAGAAATACATTCTAATGGTGAATATTAGACCCTGGTTTACGACAAAACTTGTCGTACGACTATTCCTAAGACTGGCCCCAGTTCAGTATACAACTTTCTGTGTATAATAGACAGATCATGAGCACACCGGCATTGACCTTAACCTTTGACCTCAATAACAGAAGAAAACAATTATCTGAAGCGTAATCACTATCACACATCAGCTACGTAATCCAAATTTTATGTGTGAGTACATCGATGGATGGTTGAGTGTCGCATATCATCTTCACTATACTATTACCTTGACCTTGACCTTGACTTTTCTTAAACCACATCAGCAAGATTATACTCCATCGTAGCACATCATTCCCCATGACTGTTGTTGCACAGTACATTTTGGAAGTGTAGAGTGTCGCATATCAGTTTCCGGTCACTATGACATTTACCTTGAACTGTGATCTCAAGTATATAAAGAAACTGACAGGAGCACATTTCCTATACCACATTAACTAATTGTGCATATCTCAGGATACCCGATATGTCTCTTTTATTTCCTATTTCAGTGTTATTTTCAGGCACCATGTAAACTGTAACTATGACCTTGACCCTTGAATTTTATCATAGAAATGCTATAGATACCAATTTATGTGAGCTCATAAATACTCTATCATGTTCATCTAGATAAAAATGACAAACAGTGCAGACCCTGATCAGAGGACTCATTAGTAGTCCTGCGATCTGGGTCTTCACTGTTTACACAGGACAAGTGAACACTTAACATTTACACTTTTTCAGATGCTTAAGGTACTTTGTTCTTGCAAATTGCTGCATCACGATTCAACAGTTGGTATTGTTATATTGTTGTTAATTATTTGTTTTGTATGAAAATGCCTTTTGTTTTGTGTGTGAGGGCATCATGGAAGATTGCTCTTTGCCAATTGAGCTCTCTCGTAAAATAAAGTCTTTATTATTATTATTATTATTATTATTAATATATACATCTAAGATAGTAAAATGTTGCGTACAATGTTTTGTCACTACATGTATGACTTCTACCTCGATATTTGACCTCAAGTTTAGGAAAGCTTCCCAGGATCATATGTCCAATACCGCACCAGATAGGGATACAACATTTATTGGATGAATACATTTTTGGATGGCAAAATGTCGTTAGCATGTTTTTAATTTTTCTAGGTCAAGATAGGCTTTTGTGACATAACAGATGCCGCATTATAAAGTGGTGTGTTTATGCTATATGGTTGTTATAATACCGACACGTTGCTCTCACTGTAACTATGGCAACCATTGACCATAGTAACATAAAAAAAAAAGCTTTTTGCTGTAAAATCGAATTTTATCTAATAATTTTTGCATAAAAGGTACAGGTGGGGGAGATGTGGACATATTTATAACTAGATAGAATTGTTACATTAATGGTGTATCTTTTACAGAATTATGTAAACATTTGGAAGAAAATGACAAAAATATGGTTTGGGCCAGTGAACCAAAACTAATTTTTATGCATATTTACATGGGTTACTCTAAAAACTTTTTACCACGACTGATATAAAACTTTATTAGTGGAACATATTTAACCAAAACAGATTCCAGCTGATCAATATAGTCAATGTGATAAGCTTTGTGTCTGCTTTGAATTATTTCATGGCAATAGTTGTCTAACTTATTTGACCTGTCTGCGTGCATGTCTTAGCTCCGTGTAGGATTCATGACGCTGACACCGAGACAGTGACATGTCAAATATATGTGATAAAGCTAAGTATGGTAAACACATGTTATGAAAGACACACACATAACTTCAAATGTTAAAGATATAAGAGTTTTAAATATTAATTGCTTAACACCATGTCTTGAATACTACTCATAAATATGTCTGCTTCACATCATCACATGTCTGATTAGCTGCATGAATGCGTCCTGGCTCCGAGGTTATGAAGCGTTTTAGTTGAGTTTGAGTGTGTTCCCAAGCATTTGATTGGTCAGATTTGAGCCTAGTATCATATCTGACCAATCAAATGCTTGGGAACGAGTTTAGATTCATGTCAAAAGCTTTATAACCTCGGAGCCTGGACGCAGTTGCAGGTGTAACCACGGCCCGTGTTGGTCAATTGTCTACACCAGTGTTTTGTATCATTGTAATGAAGTATGATTTGAGGTTTCCTGCGATCATCATCTATTACATTAATTTTGATTCATGAATGAAATAACAACAAATTGTATCAAACATTAGGTTACGCCACTGCTGAACAAGTGTTTGTCATACATCCTAATTGGAGCATTGTTGTCTGTTGTATGTCTTTCTTCCCCTCTAGCTATATTGTTGTATCTGATATACTAAGCAATGGCAATGAAGCATTTAAATAAACGCATTAAATACCGACCGATCCTTGACCAACGTTCAATAGGATCAATGGCAAAGGTGAAGGTCGCCAATCTTGGCCCATGACTGCCATGAACACTTCCAGAAAGGACCAGAACCCCAAACAATACAGTACATTTATTTGAATCTTGAAATCATTTGCATAATTTGAGGTCAAATAGAATTGTATTCGTTCCATACAGTATGATTCCCTTGGACTCGCGGTTTGCACTCTGGGGTTATTATATCCAAGGAAATAACTCAATCACAAGATCGTGAAACATATATTTTGATATGTGCAATTGAGGAATTGTCTAGTATTCGATAAATGCCATTATTGTAGTTGTAAACAACAAGGAACGGTTTTTAAATGGCGTAAACTACATTTTGCAAACCATTAGAATTCTGGGGTCCGGCTGGACCCCAGACGTGTTATGGAAATAAGATATATGCGAATTGAGCTATTTGGTACGAATTTTACACAAGTGGCAAAAACAGTCATAGAAACAATGTCTCAAAACGTCATACGCGTCATTAGGCTGAATATTTTTTTCTAGCAAAAGTAAAGCCGCTGATGTCCAATGGACCCAAAGGCCTGGTTAAGGGTTAAGCAATTAATTGGTCATATTTGAGCTTGGGACCAGACTTAAACGCTTAATAACCTTTGATCTTGGCTACAACGACGTGTGGTCAGGACTGAAGTTTGCGACAATTGCGTTGATTGTGTTTGTCATTTCAGCAAACATTTACATGATACATTTACATGTATATCATTTACCTGCAGAGTCGTGGACTAAATTTTTTTTCTTTGCGCATGCACATTAAAACTATAAGACCAACAGATTGTCTAGCTATCTAACTGTTTGATTTACTCTTAATCACTACACTAAGCTTTGAAATATATAATAAAAGAAACTCTAAAGTAAGCATACAAACCTCATCCTAAACTTATGTCATCAATTTTTACTAATTACGTATTTGTTTTGATAAATCACAGATCTTCATTGATCATTGTATGGGGAGAAAAGGTACTGAATGGGTGAGACACTAACAACTATCTTATCAAACTGCAAAGTAAATTCCTTACTTTTGATTTGGTACCGAGCCATAGACGTGAGCTGACCGGGTACGTAGACATGCAGCTGTTTTCATTGGCTGACAGGTCCCTGAGTCTTGCTTTGCCGAAAATAAGACGGCCGAATGCTCTACAGGATTGGGTGCATTCAATCGTGCATCCTTCGTTTTAAGTCCATTTCGGCTAAGAACCAATTGGTGTTTGGATCTTTCAACAGTCGCATTATTTCTGGGAAAGTTTGAGGTCGAAGTCTACGAGTATGCCTATTTTTTTCTTATGAATGACAACCGTCAGAAACAAAACGTCACTTACGCTCAGCGTTATCTGCTTTGGCGCGATTTTGTTATAGTTTACTATGAGCGCTGTACACGACAAATACTGAAATATTTCGTTTGAACAGTGAAAATGTTGCAGAATTATTGAAGAATATATTATTAGTTATACAGTTTCTTCACATAGTACTTGAGGATTTCTTCCCGGCTGGTAAAATCATGTAACCCTCGCCTAACGGCTCGGGAAACATGGTTTACCTTAGCCAGGAAGAAATCCTCAAATCCTCATGTACATTATGAAGAAACTGTATAACTAATAATATATTCTTCAATAATTTCTGAGAAGCCTTGTTAAAAGCTCTGGAGGGTTGTATATACCGTTAGGTAAATAGTATCTTAACCCCTTCAATGTCATGACGGTATCTGATTGACACAATTGTCGTCTGCTTTTGACTCTTAACTTTATTGTTGATATGAATACCGAATATAATAATACCATATTGAGTGTCAAACAGTTTGGATTCTGATCAGACGCCGCCTTAAGCGGCGTCTAATCAGAGTCCAAACTGTTTGCAAATAATTATTGTTTTCAGGGTAAGGCAGGGAAAGGAAAAAAGGTCAACGCCCTGAGGAAGACACTGACCATAAACTTTTCAGACAACATGTAACCCTACTGGGAAGCGTAGGATGATGTATTTGTTGACCTCATTTATTGTATCATAGTTTAATCGGTCAGAACACTATATATACATTTTTGTAATCCCAAATGGGAATTCAAAGATCTTATAACAAACAACAATGTTAAAACGCATAAACATAACACTACACTGGACATATGAAGATCAGAGATTTTCAATTTGTCAACACACATTGTATTTTGTATGTATTGGTATGTTAACATGTTTATAATGACACATACATTATATGTCCCTTTCTGTCTACCTATCTGCCTGTCTGTCTTTCTCTCTCTCTATTTCTCTCTCTCTCCATACTTATGTATTCTCTATCTCTATCTGACAGTATTTCGCCTCATCTTTCATCCTCTCCCTCGCTACTTTGTGTGTGTCTCTCTATTTCTATGGCTCTCTTTTTCTCTCTGGTTCTCTTATTTACACTGTATACTGCTTCATCTTGTTCTTTCTCTCTGACTTCTTGGCTAATTCTGTTTTTCTCTCTTTTTCCCTTATTCACTTTTTTCTTGTGTGCGACTCTCTCGCTATTTCTGTTTGACTTTTTCTGTTTGTTTCTGTCCGTCTGGATGCAAACTGTTTGCAAATACCGTTATAGTATATCACGACGTAAACAAAACCAAAATGAAAGCTGAATGGGTTGAGATTAAATTCTACTTTAATTTCAACGTGCTTTAAGCTAACACATATAATCACTTCTTATCGTGCATATTAACGACTCTGGAAGTGGAAACGTTTTCTTCAGTAGAGAAATGCTTTAAGACACATGTTTATATTTTTCTCCAAAACATATTAAAGAATTATGTCTGCCACAATTATTTTGCGAAAACATGCATTCACATATGCAGGGCAAGAATATTATTGTCAGAATGTTCGATAATGCCGGATGTATCTTGGAATTGAGACAGTTCTGGTAACATTCATATCTCTCTGGAAGACATAAATCTGGAATAATAGGTTATCAAATTACTATCATCTGTTTCTTGCAGACAAACAAAGAATAGGACAAAGGTATACTAACAATGAGAACGCGTACACGTTAAACGTTTGTCACTCATATTCACTTATTCTTCAGTTTAACCCTTTCCCACATAGAAGCGACTTTTAGCGTATTTAATTTATTATTCCGCTGAAGAAAATAGTTCCAGTTTATACCCTCATGTATAATTACCATAACAATAATTTTTTATACAACCTAGTAGATGGTAGTTTAAAGCAAACTGCAAGTAAAGCAGAATGTGCCTTAAGGCACATTCTGCTTTACTTTCAACCTGCTTTAAGTGAGTACCTATATTAAATGTTATAAACGGGTTATTGGGTAAAGGGTTAAAAAACCAACCTATTTTAGTTTTTTCCGCTGTCGATATTTTGAAATAGACGACAATTCAGCATAACAACGGTACATCCATCAATAAGTCTTATTTTCAATGAACGTCATAGAGACGTTTTTACTACAGTGGAGAAAACGTTATTCTTTCCCGTTTAAACGCAAACGAAACGCAAACGCAGAACACTTAAACGTAGAAAATGTCAATTTATAGATATTTCTTACAATTCATTTTTATCTGAGTGGCAAACAGTTTGGAGCCTGGTCAGACGCCGGGTTACCCGGCGTCTGATCTGGCTCCAAACTGTTTGCAGGTGAAATAAACGTTTTAGCGTAAACGCGTTTAGTGGGAAAGAATAACACATTCTCCACTGTATAGTAATGATGATTCAATTCGAAAAGCAATATACAAAAGAGAAAACGTTATTCTTTCCCATTGAAGCACAAACGATACGCAAACGCATTGCAATCAAACATAGAAAAATACATATTGTTGACAATTCTGACCATTCTTAGTCGTAAACAGTAAAATGTAGTAGATCTAATGACATTTTTTGAAAATTCTCACAAATTCTTTCAGTCTGAGTGGCAAACAGTTTGGAATCTGATCAGATGCCAGACAAGGCTTCGAAATGTTTGCATTGGAAAAAAAAGTTTTAGCGTATAAGCGCTCATTGAAAAGGACTAATTTCTTTTCCTCTGTAATACTTGCAATATATACCAGACAAAAAAAGAAACGTCTACTATAATAAATATTGCTTTAATTTATAGCACCAGATCTAAATAAACACTTCATATATTTCGCTAAGGTTTTCTTTTACTGATGCAGACATACTCTTTCTGTATAAAACTTTAATTGTCTTATTGATACATGTAGCCAACATCTCGTCAAGATGTTGAATAAAGGTAAATGAAAGGCACACACTTTTTAAATGTAGACGTTTCTTTTTTGTCTGGTATAAAATCTTTCAAAGTTTTGCTCTTTCTTTTTACCTCTTTGTATATCAAAAACCTATAAAAGTATGTTTTAACAGCACTGACAAAAACAAATGTAAGAAGCTACAAGACCAATTCTAATTTGTTCAAAGTCAGAAAATACGATCGGAAAAGACTGGATTCAAGATTAATATAAAAAAAAAACCGGTTGCTATCAGTTCCAGAATAGATATTTCGGAAAACATGGATTGAATGGCGACCTCATTCTATAAGATCAGCCTCATTTTCGTTATTTAATTTGAAATCTTATTCGTTATGATTGTGTTAAAAGAAACACTTGAGGGTTATATGATATATTGTTTGGTGTTCTTTTCAAACGTATGGGGAAAGCAATAAATGAGACATTATCGACTACTAGTCAAAATGGCATCAAATGACACCCAGTGTGTTTCCATAAGTGAACATTATACATGTACTTGCAATGAATCGGAGATTTAGGAAAATATTGTCACAGAAATTGTTTCGTAAATCGACTTAACACATTCAACCCTAGTTAAGAGTATACTCGTCATTAACAAATATGTATCTACAAGGAGTACAATTGTCCTGTGCAAACAGTGTAGACCCTGATCAGAGGGCTCCTACGGGGCCCTCTGATCAGGGTCTGCACTGTTTGTGGTTTTGCGATATATTGTAATAAACACCCCTATGTAGACAAAAATAGATTCGACATACTTGGTATTGGAGATATTGGAAATGTCCTTTCAAAGATTTCAAGGGTGAATGGGTTAATGGAACAATCAAACCGGTTATAACCATTATTCTATAAAGAAGTAGTTCACTCTCAAATAACATCTGCTATCTTAATGCAGGATAAAGTTAACACAGAAGTTATTTCTATAGCAGTTATTTTTGTTCATTCGCTAAGCAGTCGGCTTAGTTAAAAACAACTGCAGTGAACCTCTTTATAACGACTACTAAAATGAAGGCTAATTTATTATTGTATGAGTAATGATTAAGTAAATCAATTATTTATTTTCATCTAAGTTAATTTATCTATAATATCTTTCATTTACCGTATTGCACTCAAGTTTAAACGTCTGTTTTACCCTTTCGACGACGAAAAAGTGGGTTCCAATTTGGTCGTCAGCACGTTTATGTCAAACCGTTTTAAAGTTTTGACTGCATACTTACTGATATGAGTTGCATACTGTTCGGATCTTGATCCGGCCCGGCTTTACTAAACGTTTCAAACTCAAGCAAATCTCATGCTCATATTTCATCTCAATCTTATGAGACATTGTCTTATTTGAGGCCTTGCTCATTTTGGCTTTTACTAAACGGTTTGAGAATTTGCTCAAATGAGACAGAGATTTTTAAGTGCATAAGCGGCCTATTGTTTACAGTTATCTCCAAAGGAACATCATTAATTACGAGAATCACACATCAAATTTCAATTAAATAACCCTGCTTGTTAATACTATCCTTCAGTAATAAATATCACTGTCCTTTTTGTTTTATTGAGTTTTCCCCTTTGTTTATTAGTCTAAAAATAGATTTATTTTAATGACGTCATTTCCATAAATTAGAAAAGTATCATGCCACCCACATTCGACTAGATCTATTTATTTCTATGATATGTTTTTTCTAACCTGGTCAACATAATTTTAGCTGCATGTGTTTATTACAAAGATGATTTCATCACTCTGCTGATCATGCCCAGTGGATTTACGTAGACATGTTGGAATACTCATGTAAATAACATAACCCAGCAAGCTAACCGCATCCTAGGCTTCCTGGGACGAAACATCAGGACCACAAACCAAGACGTCAGGGAAGTGGCTTACAAGACACTCGTCAGACCACAGGTGGAATACGCCTCTGTGGTCTGGAGCCCATACACCCAACAGAGCATTAGGCAGGTTGAGATGGTTCAGAGGAGGACAGTTAGGTGGGTCAATGGGAACTATTCTCCATATGAAAGTGTTACGAAAATGCAACAGGAACTAGGCTGGTGGACCCTTGAGGACAGACGAACTGACTCCAGACTTGTTATGTTCTATAAAATTGTTCACGGCCTAGTCGCACGTCCAGCACCCTCGTATCTGCAGCATCCAATCAGACTTACACGCCACATGCATCCACTCTCCTATCGACAAATCCACACTTCAGCAAACTATTACAAATTCTCTTTTTTTCCGGCGACAATCATTATTTGGAATAGCTTACCAACCGACATTGCCCTTATACCTGATCTAGATCAGTTTAAGTTGGCAGTCAGTGGCCTTAGACATGTTTATTAAGTGCAGAAGCAGTGTTTTTATCCTATTTTTAAACTGACAATAAATCCTCTTGCTAATCAGTAACAAGACTTTTAACTGTATATCATTCTGTTCTTTATTATATAACTTTTCCTCTTATTAATCTGCTCTGACGCGCAGCTGCACGTAATACTCAGTGCGAGGGTGATGCAGTATATATAGATAGATAGATAGATAGATGTATGGTAGCTAGTCTAACAGTGTTGACAGTGTCAACCGGTTTCAAAACACGGTGCTATCAACTTTAAAATCCACCAAAATCCATGATATACGAGTAAGTCATTTTCTGACATAGTTTTCGTTATCTGAATGCCAGTCAGCGATATGGAAGTAATAATATTAGTGCAAACTAGCATACTTTAAGAAAAATTACGATACACTCAGTCATGAATCCGTGATTCACCCAAAACCACCCAATTCCATTACAAAACCACCTAAGAACTCCCATTTCCCCGAAATAAGTATTTTACTGACAATATTTTCATTAAGTACTGGCATAGGCTTATCGTCAATGAGACAACTACATACCTGCCTCACAAATTTTGAGCAAATTCTCATTCTTTGAGACGAGACGGATCTCAAAATTGTTAGTAAAAGCCAACTTGAGCAAATGCTCATCTCATGACTAGAAGATTGAGCAAGATCTCATTTTTTGAGCATGAGCAAGGGTTTGAGACGTTTAGTAAAAGCCGGCCTGATGCTACGTAAGGCGATGTCTGATCTGGACCCAAACAATTTTTTAAAGTAATCGTTCGGGCTATAGTGGTTAATGGCTTAACTCTGTTTTGCATGCTGGGTATTGTTTCCGTCTGCAACAATTGTCGTCTGCCACTGTTCTAAAATTAAAATTTTCAAAATTTCTTTTAAAATCAGGGTCAGAGTGATAAACAGTTTGGATCCTGATGAGACACCGCGATACGCGGTTTCTCATCAGGATCCAAACTGTTTGCAAAGGTAATCACTGTGGCATATGTGCAAAGAGTTAATTTCATAAGCTTGTAATTGAGTGATTTGTTCGAGAATAAAGATACTATAATAAATCTTAATGCCTTGATTATCAAATATACAAATGCATTGTTTCTAAAAAGATAATATCTGGATTTCTCCAGAGATTAACATTCAGCAATACTTACTGAATACCCTTAACGGTAATGGAAAATATCAATTGTTGCGATATTTGATCCCTTCCGACCGGTATCATACGGTACTCTATGAAGGTCTTTAGTCTGGGATAATGGTCTAAACAAGCAACAAGAAGTGTATCCTCAGGAGGATCAACGTAGAAATTACAGGGTCGTTAAGTTGGTTGTGAAAGTGAATGGGTTTGCCAATTTATTTTTAACACATTCAAAACTAGCGACGAGTATACTCGTAATTTGCAAACAGTAAACATGTGAAAAGGACACTTGCCCTATGCAAACAGTGTATGTCTCGATTAGAGGACTCTTAAAGGAGCAATGCCAATAAATCCTATGTCCCTTCAGATAATCCTTTCATATGTGGCATGCATATGTATTGTAAGAACTTTCCGTGCATACAAAATAATTTAGTCGAGTGACATTAATCTTAAATGTGGTCAAACTTTTAGGTTTTGAAATCTGCGTTTATGTTTCAAAACTTGTTTATAACTCCTACGTCCTTTGATATGTTGCTTTCATTTTTTGGTATGCATGTGTATATTGACAAGACGTTTCCATGCACATGATATTTTTTACCCCGTTACCTTGACCATGAAACTGTGTCCCATTTTTAAAGTTTTGAAACCTGCGTTTAGGTTTCCAAAAGTGCTTATAAATGTAACTCCTAAGTCTCTTGAGGTATTACTTCAAGATTTAGCATAGCTGTGTATATGGACCAGACCTTTCCATGCACACAAAAAAGTTTACCATTGTGACCTTGACCTCAGAGTCTGCTTTTAAGTGTCTAAATGTGTCGATGGCGAACTTTGTCGTCTCTCTGACAACTCTCGATACACCTTCAATTTGTCACTTTCTTCAATTAAGGTATAGTTGAACTTCGATATCTCGAATTTGGTTAGGTCGAGCATACCCGTATTTCAAAATTAAAACGTGGCTTAGCCACGTTTTAACTTTGAAATACGGGTATGTTTGACTTAACCTAGCATGAAATAATGCAATTCATATGTCGAACTATCGGATAATTCGACTTAAACGAGTTCAAGATATCGAAGTTCGACTGTATATTGGTTTAATGTTGTACGAGAGCAAGGACACTATAATGAATTGTGATAGACTGGGCCGGTTTCATAAAACTTCTTACGACAAATGTTGTCGTTAGTCAGATTATAAAAGTATCAATTATTATTTATTTTTCCATCTAATCCTGTCTTGTGATATCATTTTGGAATTGTCTTGAAAAGACGATTCCAAATAGATGTCACAAGACAGGATTAGATAGAGGAATCACAAATTAAATGTATTTTAAAGATTTGATTTACGACAAAATTTGTCGTACGAAGTTTTATGAAACGGGCCCCTGGTCCTCAGAAAAACAAATTTACTGTTTCTAAATAGACACTATCTGGATTTCTCTAGAGACTTCCATTTAGCAAATCTTACTGACTACCCTAAACGGTAATAGGATATATCTGTTTTGCGATATGTTATCCCTTTGGACCGGGATCATGGCGGTCTGGCGCTGTATGAAGGTCTTTTCTTTGTTGGTCATAGTTAACAATCACAAAACAAGTATCCCCTGGGTGCAAAGTGTAGATGTTACCGAGTCATTCAACTGATTTTAAATGGAGTTGAATTGCATATTAATTCCTAAACTGCATGATCTAAATGGCTGACAGATAATTGGCTTTGATTGTATACAAGTTTATAGGCTGATGGTAGCTAATTTATTGGTATGATATTAACCCATTTGTGCCCACGATCCCATATATGAGACATAGGCAAACAGTGAAGACTCTGATCAGACGCCGCATAATGCGGCGTCTGATCAGAGTCTACACTGTTTGCTGATAGTAATTTCAATATAAAACAAATCAAAAATGAAATTTTCGACCAGGCACCCTTTATATAAAAATGGACTAATCCAATATAAAAGCAGGGAGGAATCCACTTGGCATAAATGGGTTAAACTAATTGGTATTGTGAAGTTTATTTCGCCTCTTGCGGTTGATGTTGCGTAAACAAACTGAATTGTTTGCTGCATTTTAACCACATATTTAGGAATATTGAACTTAAACCTATTAAAATACATGTACAGCGCTCCCTCCCCTCAACGGTCCTCTGAACAACGATTCCCTCCTTACAACGACGCTTATCGCAGTTTCCAAGACAATTATGTCTAACGCTTTGAATGCTGCAATATCGTCTGCTAAAAATTGTTGTCTGCTGTTTTTTCCTTACAAAACGGACATTTCGACATTTAAAACATAATGACGAGTGCCAAACAGTTTGAATCCAGATCAGACGCCGCGAAAGCGTAACGCGGCGTCTGATCTGGATTCAAGGTGTTTTCAAATGTTAGTCAATTTCCCTCCCTAGAACGACTCCCTCCGAACAATGCACACACTCTTTGTCTGCCATTGGGTGTCGTTAATGAGAGGGAGCGCTGTACATGTATAAAGAACGGTTACTTTATGATATTTCACACCACACTCACTACAAGTTATCGGCGCTTAACCCTTTCACTCTCAATGACGTCTTGAGGCGCATTTGAAAACAGTTTTGATACTGAGCAGACGCCGCGTAACGCTCGTATCAAAATTGTGACAGTCAAATTGTCTTAAAATTAACGATATTGTAGACATCAATATTGAAGCAGACGACACTATGGCGTTGAAGGGGTAAAAACCATCGACAAATTTGATCGTGAAAGGGGTTATAAAAGAAGTCATGTAATCAGATATTTTTCGAAATCCATTCGAATACATGAATAGCTTCCTTAGTCTTCAATTGCCTGGTCAAATTCCTAAAATCTATTCACTTGGAAGTCGAATTGTTCATTTGAAATTAAGGCATATTAGGGCATTCCAAGAGTTTTGACTTTCAATTGCATACATGTTAGATCTAGATCAGAAAGTCGGGGAAATACCTACGTTTCAAATTTAAGAATAAATCGTAGACGGTTAATTTTGGAGCAGGTGAATATATGGCAGATATGACTGAAATAACGCAAACTAATGTATATTTCAAATGGCTCGTCTTCACCCCATCACGTCGAAGCTTTTTGAATGTATAATATTATTTGCTGAGCTATATTTGTATTGTGTGTGTCCGTCTTTGAGATGGCAAATTATATATTGCAGTAAATTATTCATTTGAAACGTCATCTTGTTTATTTAGCGGACAGGTCAAAACATTTCTGGGAATTGATGTGACATGCTGAGGTCATTAATCCTTCCGGCGCTGAGGTCGCATAAGGTCGACTTTGCAAACAGTTAGGATCCTGATCAGACGCCGCGTTATTCTTTCCCAATAAACGCGTTTACGCTAAAACTATTATGTGCAGTGCAAACAGTTTGGAGCCAGATCAGACGCCGGGTAACCCGGCGTCTGATCAGGCTCCAAACTGTTTGCCACCAAGATAAACAAAAATTATCAGAATTGTCAAAAAGTTGTTCTTTTCTACGTTTTAGTGCTTTGCGTTTGCGTACGTTTGCGTTTAAACGGGACAGAATAACAGATTCTCCACTGTACTACCTGAAATCTAGATTTTGAAATGATATTGCAGACACCTCTATTAAAGCAGACGACAATATAGCTGTGAAGGAGTTAAAATCTCACGACAAATTTGTACTGTTTGCTGTGATACAGTGCTCCCCCTCTCTACAGCGGCCCTCTGATCAACGATTCCCTCCTTACAATAACGCTAACCGCCGTTTTCCAAACAAGAAATTATGTCTAACTTTTTCATGGCTTCAATATCGTCTGCTTCAAATTATCGTCTACTGTTTTTTCTGTTGTCACATATTTGACATTTCGACTGAAAAATACATAATGACGAATGACAAACAGCTTGTGCAAACAAGACAAGAAGCCGTGTTACGAAGCTTCTGGCGTGATTTCAAGCTATTTGCAAACTTTAGCCAGTTTCCCTCCCTATAACGACTCCTTCCCTCTGGACAACACACACAATGTTTGTCACCCATTAGGTACAGTGGAGAAAACGTTATTTTTTCCCAATAAACGCGTTTACGCTAAAACTATTATTTCCAATACAAACAGTTTAGAGCCAGATCAGACGCCGGGTAACCCGGCGTCTGATCAGGCTCCAAACTGTTTGCCACCAAGATAAACATGAAATATCAGAATTGTCCAAAAGTTGTTCTTTTCTACGTTTTAGTGCTTTGCGTTTGCGTACGTTTGCGTTTAAACGGGAAAGAATAACAGATTCTCCACTGTATAGCTGTAGAGAGGGAGCACTGTATATAAAATGATCTACTGTATGGATAAGAACTAAAGTATCTTAACCGTTTCACCCTCAATGACGCTTTAAAGCGCGTTTGCAAACAGTTAGGGTCCTGATCAGACGCCGCGTAACGCGGCGTCTGGTTAGGACCCAAACCGATTGATACTCTTATCGATATTTATTAAGTCATACGACCTTCAATCTAACTTTTAAACATGTTTTGCAGACAACAATATAAACGCAGACAACAATAAAGCGGTGAAGGGGTAAACATCTCCCGAATAATTTGATCATGAAAGGGTTAATATCAGCGTGTGTATTTATAGTGTAATATCCCAGCATATACATAGGAATAGTTCATAGCAGTCTACAGGTACATGTACTAAATTGGTTGAGCTAATTTTGAAATAATATTGGAAGGCAATCCATGATTTGAACAGGCCGTTCGAAAAGTGTCAACAGTTTCACTACCAAATAAAGGGGGATTTAACACTTTCATTTCGACATTGTATCGTTCGCTTAAACCTTTACGTCTTTTGGATTCGTACCTCGTCGTACATGTAGCTGCATTCTGACGAAAATTTTAACACATTATTCTTAGCTTGTTTAAAGTTTTCAACATCGATGGTTGCTTCAAGCCGACTGAGAGGGGCATTTTTCTAGTCTGATTTAAGCTATCTTTCTTAAGGTCATCGTTTCTCAACAACAGAGAAACTTACACAAGTAGAAACGCTCAAGTCGGTAAATACTTTATTGTGTACTTCCAACTCTAGATAGTTTATTCATTACTGGTCTAAATTAGCAAACACTGTAGACCCTGATCAGAGGAATCCTTTAAGGATACTCTGATCATAATCGTCCCTGAAAATGTAACGGGTATATATAAACAGGTCACTTGTGTTGAACGAGTGAATATAGGAAATAAACATTGCAGTAAGTTCATTCAAAAGTTTTCTGGTAATGTATTGCAGTGCTTCCTCCCTACAACAGCTCTTCAAACAACGACCTTATAACGACCATTGCCACTGTTCACCAAACAAGATATTTATGACCAACATTTTCATGACTGCAATACCGTCTGCTTAAATTTATCGTCTGCTGTGTATCATACAGTTACATATCATTGGACATTTTAATAAAATAAATATAATGACAAGTGACAAACACCTTGAATCTAGATCAGACGCCGCGCTTCGCGGCGTCTGATCTGGATTTAAGCTGTTTGCAAATGTAAACCAAGTTCTCTTCCTATAACGACTCCCTTTGAACAACGCGCACACATTGTGTCTCCTATTGGGTGTCGGTGTGTGAGTGACTGCTTAAAACAAGACTTTAAATTAATGTGTCAACAACATTTAGCGAACTTTTATTAATGTAAAGATTGACGTTATTTTACCCAATCCCCTGCCTGCAGCGACTTGACTAGTGTTTCAAACAGTTTTGACCAAAATTAGACGCCGCACTACGCGGCAACTTATATTGATTCAAACTTTTTTTAAAAAAAAAAACTGTTCTTTATGTCATTACCTAAAATTATAAATCTAAATACATTTAATCAAATTACGCAGACGGCAATATATCTTATGACGATGTTTAATATTTCATTAAAATTTGTATGTTATGGACAAATACTGCTGTCTTCAGTTCACTCCTATATAATTTTAACGAAATTGTCCAATAAACCCACAGTGAAAGTCAATTGCAATATTCAGGGGGTAATTGGTTGATTACACTTGCTTCCACTAGAGAATTTTCCACTGCTTATCACTTGTCATCTGCTTTTGTTGTTGTTGTTTTTGTAAAAAAGAATCGCTGATATCCACTATTATGAATTTGGGTTTATGATATACATGTACAGTGACCCTAGTTTATAACGACATTGGATATAATGAAATATTGGATAAAACAAAACAATAGAAATACATTTACCGTCTCTAATTAATGTATAGTAAAATTGACCTGAAATATCGAAACTTGGGTATATCGAAAGAAATCAGAGGGTACTGAGGACGTTATAAGTGAGCTTTACAGTAGTTGTGTTATTTACATTGACCTTTGTTAAGTTAAAATACATAAAGTATATCGAACATGTTTTATATTTTCAAACATACATTATTGTTTGACTCTTTCATCCCTGAAATTATAAATGGTTTATTCCGGCTTCAAATTCAGTGTAGTCATTTTTTGACTACTTAGGGCAGCATTTGTCAATGCATTGCATAATGACAAAACAATGCAGACCCTGACCAGAGCCTTCACCGTTTGCACAGGACAAGTGCAAATTTTACAGGTAAGCTATGTATTGATGACCATTAATTTGGTCTCTAAAGCTGAATGTGTTCAGAGCGGATCTATTAGATCTAGTCTGTATCTTTTGAAGGATTGGTATTGTCTGACACTTCTTGTCACTACAAACATTTGTGTTAAAACATTATTTATGTATTTTGCTAACAACAACATGTTTAAGCCTCGAAAACATTACCTGGCCTCTGCCTGTCGGTGTTCGGCTCCGCCTGTTTACATACTTACATAGGCAAAAAAACAGGCAACCATCGCCCTAATTGACATGTCACATGTGTGTTCAGGGCCTACTAATGGACGGGCCGGGCTACAACAGACACCTGGCTAGGTTTCAGGCTTCTTCGTCAAATATGTTGATCACAAGTTATCACAAGGGACTCCGTTAAATAACGGATGTAAACCCCTGTCAGAATATTTAGTTAGTTGAAAGTGGACAGTATTAGAAGATTTGATTTGATTTGTTTTGATTTTACGTCGCTTTCAACAGCATTTCAGTCATATCGCGACGTCCAGCTAATTACAGGTGGAGGAAGACCCCAGAAGCCCTTTATGCATGCACAAATCGGCAACTGGGTAGAACCACCGACCTTCCGCAAGCCAGCTGGAAGGCTTCCCCACATGAAAAATCCGAACGACCCTACTGGGATTCGAACTCACAGCGGTGAGGAGCTTAGTGATGTAGCCCCCCCCCCCCCCCCCCCCCCCCCCCCCCCAGTATTAGAAGAAGATTGGAAGAAGATTAGGGCCCAAACAAAGCGGCTTAACTTGCCGATTCTAATAACGCAAAATCACCGAAATGCAACACATTACGTGGGTAACATTAGTGTAAACCAACACAGTAAATCATCAACTTCGTGCATATATGCATCTAAACTCAAATAACAACAAATAAACAGAAGAAAAACTAATATTTTACATAGATTTATGAAGTGATATTTAGTGTGCTTATGATCAAAGCTACGTCGTAAGAACAACACGCGCAATATCGTAACAATCACATTCGCCCCAAATCACATTCGCCCCTCGATAAATTCGCCTACTGTCATATGCATTCTGTAGTCGTTATTTCTTCACTCACAACAGCCCTAAAGCTGACTGAAAAACATTGCAAACGACACCACCAATGTAGACGATATTTTGGCGATAATAGTATTAAAGCAGACGATAGATCTTGGCAGGGAAAGAGTTAAAATAAATCAGTACTCAGTTGTGCCATATTGACAATTATATCCGATCCCCTTTCATGATAAGGAAATAAGGAACGTAGGTAGCAGTTCAACTCAAAACACGATAATCAAAATCTCAATAGCTCATTTAGGCAAGCACAATTGGAAACGAAATGGACTTATCTTTATTTCTGAAGATGGTACCCTTACAAACTCGGTCAAGACTGATTAGCCTCCTACATGTTATGTTATAGTCTGAAAAACTGTTATACACAACAGTCATGTAATACAATTATAAATTATAAGTTTGCCCCTTTATAGGCATATATTTATAACAGAGAAAAACTCCAAAGATTTAACAACATTAGTTTATTTTATTTCTAACATGTTTTTTTTAAAAATTGTTACCGGACAATAGTGTTAGTTTTCATTAAACAGTTATGACACCCACTAATTTTGGTTATGGTCTGATTATTTGATTGCAGTTATTTTCCCTTTATATACTTAGCATTTTACTGGTCAACTAGTTTTGGGATGATTACGTTATTTTAGTCTTAATGAAACCAAATTCCATACTTAGTTTTCTCGTTAAACATGAAAGACACTTACTGATTTCGGTACTGGTCTGAAGATTTTTTTTATATGTTCGTTCAATATCACTACATTACGACAGGGTGTGGCGGGCGTATTATGCTGCCGCTTGCGGTGGTCTTGTTTCTCAAAGATAAGTATTTGGAATTTTTACAAAAAAATGTAATGACGAGTGACAAAAAGTTTGAGCCCAGATCAGACGCCGGGCTACGCGGTGTCTGAGCTGGCTTCAAAATGTTTGCAAACGTTCTCTAAAGGTATAAATTGTCCCTCCCTAAACCAACTCACTCTGAACAACACGCACACTAACTGTCGCTCATTGAGTGTTGTTGTAAGAGGGATCACTGTCGTTTCCACAGAGATACGGAAATGTCAGTTTCAATAATTTTACATGCTGAGAAATAAATACAGCTAAGTCCGGGACTTGCGTTCGGGACCCCTTGCTTACAGGGCATGTGCTCTACCGACTGAGCCACCGTGCCGCTTAAACAAATATCTCACCAGTGAATCATAAACTCAGTTCGGCTACAATAAACTACCCAATGACCAGGGGAGGTTGAATGTCAGAAGTCGCTATGGACCGAGTTGTTTACTCGGTTCGGAGGTGTTTAGTGTTTCAGATCTTTTCTACTGTTTACAGCCGGTAACGATCGGACATATAAGTCTTCCCGGAGATGTATCCCAATTAATCAAATTGATATTCCCCTATTCCGGTCGGCCTGGCGGTGTGTTAATTAGTTCTTAAATCTGTCTACGGGCTGTTAACGCATCCATAGGTCACGACCTTATGACCAGTGCCATCTCCTAAACTCAGTGAAACGCCACGAGAAAACCTAATTATATCAATCTTTGCTCCACCAATGATTGATTGGTCATAAAATATTCATACCTTCTTACGCCTGGCAAGGAATGGTCCTTATGTTCATGCCATTAGCAGGATATTTGATATCTTGCTGACCATATTGGCTCCTATCTCAATGTCCAGCGACGTTAATCTCCAAGGTTACAACAGATAGGGAAATCGACCATTTGCACAGTTTAACCAAAATAACAATTGCATTAAGTGCCCCCTTCCCTAAAAACGACCCTCCGGACAACGAATCTCTCCTTACAACAATGCTTGCCACTCTCCCAACCAAAATAATTATGTCTAACACTTTCACTGCTGCAATATCGTAAGCTTAACATTTTTGTTTGCCGTTTTTTCTTACCGTTACATATTGGACATTTTGCAGAATAAACGTTACGACGAGTGACAAACAGTTTGAACCCGGATCAGACACCGCGTTATGTGGTATCTTATCTGCGTTCAAATGTTTTGCAGATTTATTCTAAGGTAATTCATTTTCCCTCCAGATAACCACTCCCTCCGAACATGACACACAGTCTTTATCTCCCGTTGGGTTTTGTTTTTATTTTAGCTCACCTGGCACAAAGTGCCAAGGTGATAGAGAATGATATGTCATTGCATGAGATAGGAATTGTTTATTCTGCAAGAGGAGTAATCATTTACCACGAGGCTTGCTGAGTGGTCAGTGATTTCTCCTCGAGCAGAATAAACAAGTCCTATCTCATGCAATGACATCTTATTCGATTTATCCCGTCACTGAATGATTCTGGCCTTTCAAATGTACAATAATACTTAATTTGAACAGATTTATGTAATTTCTGACATACAAAAAAATAATAACCGCTCCCAGCCGAATTGCGCTTAGTTATACTTACACAACAGAAAAAAAATGACCACAACAAAACGCTTAGAGTGACAAACTGGCAACAAACTGGAAAACCGAGTCGATTCAAATTTGACAAGTTATACATTTTAACTCAAATGGGCTATACTTTACGCTTCAACTCAGAAGTTAAAATTGCCAAAAATAACGACTGGAAATCGTCACCAGTTTTCGCGTTACTCGTCAAGGTCGTTTATTGTTTTGGAACTGTTTATAACTTTTTTGACCGCTCAGATTCAAACTCTACATCCAATGCAATGATTATGTTGCTACTAAAGGTGGCACTCTGGTTTGTTTATTAGCCTACCTAAAGTTTCCTTCAACGTGTTGCTCTACTACAGTACACAGTACATGTATTGCTTTAGCCACAGGTATTTGAGACACAGATCTAGATCTATTGAAAAACTAGACTTCTATTGACAATGTATACAACGGGGATCCAACAGGTAGTCTAAACTATCAACTTAATATGATGCTAAAATAGACTAGATCACCGGTATTCTCTTGTGGTGCCCTCGGAAAATGAGGTCAAGTACCTGTGGTTTTACTTTAGCAGAAGTAGGCTAAAAATAGAATCAAAGACGATTGTAGAATGGTTCCTAAAAGCGTAGGTCCATATGAGAATAGAAATAATGTATGGATATGTAGATTTATTTGTGAACTTGTTTTTAAAAAAACCAATGTTTATTCTGGTTAGTTTCTATCAAAATTGTTTTTTTAAAAAACGCGTCATTATACAAACTTTATATAACTTAAATCGACGTCACGTTGTATGTGCCTCAGTGGCCCAGCGGTAATCATCGACGTTTCCCATCAAGGCGATCCGCGTTCAAAACCCACTTGATTCAAACTTCTTTTTTTTTTGGAAATATTTTTTTTCTCTTTTTGTGCTTTTTGCCAGTTGCTAAATGCCAATTGTCTATTTTCCACTTGCTGTATGCCAATATGTAATAGGCCAATTCACATTATGTCGTCATTCTGCTTCCTTTTCATTGAAGAGTGCTTGTGCTGGTGCCCGGCAAATTTGGCGATACTTTTATAAAGCGAGGCCGTTACCGTATCCGGAAGATAATAGTTAGATCTGGCTTCATTCAACAATATGTTTTGTATTCTTAAAGAATGATTTGTTGAATATTTTAATAAAATACATTTTAATCAGTAAGTAATGTCGAACATGACTATTTCACATACGCTTTGTTTAGAGATGCCATTCTTGTATGCTGGTTGACAATTTGTCTATTGCTGGTTGCGTAATGCTTATTATCAATGTGCCACTTGCTAGCTCCTCAATGCTAGATAGGATAGCCATTTTGTCGTTATATCAGGATTACTTTCACCAAAGAGAACAGTGGAGAATCTGTTATTCTTTCCCGTTTAAACGCAAACGTACGCAAACGCAAAGCGCTAAAACGTAGAAAAGAACAACTTTTGGACAATTTTGATATTTCATGTTTATCTTGGTGGCAAACAGTTTGGAGCCTGATCAGACGCCGGGTTACCCGGCGTCTGATCTGGCTCCAAACCGTTTGCACTGCAAATAATAGTTTTATCGTAAACGCGTTTATTGGGAAAGAATACATGTAACACATTCTCCACTGTACTTGTCGGTTACCCGGCACGTTTGACAGATTGAAGCAAAAGGGGTATTAGTAATTAACCTCTTGATTACACTATGAGAATGTGTATACCCCGCTTCCTTCCATATTGTCATGTGTGGTTGGAAATGCGATGAATACGTTAAAACAATATGTACGTTTACACTTTGTATTAAGCCAATGGCAATTGGCATGTCCCGACCCGCATTTCATAGATTAAGAGTAATCAAGACTCGACTGGAGTTGATCTCCGATATCCTATCTCGATATCTGGAGGAAACAATCATGTTCTCACAATGATCATGTAACGCTATCGGTTCATTTAAGTTACAGTGGAGAATCTGTTATTCTTTCCCGTTTAAACGCAAACGTACGCAAACGCAAAGCACTAAAACGTAGAAAGGAACAACTTTTGGACAATTCTGATAATTCTTGTTTATCTTGGTGGCAAACAGTTTGGAGCCTGATCAGACGCCGGGTTACCCGGCGTCTGATCTGGCTCCAAACTGTTTTCAATGCAAATAATAGTTTTAGCGTAAGCGCGTTTATTGGGAAAGAATAACGTTTTCTCAACTGTAGACAATGTATTTATGAACCATTTCCTCCCTGACTCCAAATTGACAACTGCACTGATCCAAACCGTCTGCAAATGAAAGTCAGGGTTTGATTTACACTCGAAAGTTTAACCATTGAAAAACAAGGACGGCGTTAATGTGTTACAAAGAAATCTCCAAATGGTGGTCTTGCACGGTATTTAGTAACTTGTCATGTTGTACTTCTCCAACACTGCTACAACTGTTTTTTCCAGGCAGGCTTGTTATGTTGTATTATAATTTATATATATGCCGTAGATATATTTGAAAAGAGTTAATCTGTCAAGTTTAAACGCAAATGAAACTCAATCGCACAACAACGAAATGTAGAAATATAAAATCGTTTCTTTAAAAATAATTACGATTTATTTTAATCTGAGTGACAAAAAGCTTGGAGCCTAATCAGACGCCTGGTAACACGGCTTCTGATCTGTCTTCAAATATTTGCACTGGACATGCTAGTTTTAGCATAAACGCATTTATTGGGAAATAGTAATGTCTTCTCCACTGTCCTGAGGCAGCTGTTTAGCGCACTTACACGAGGACAACCTTAATTCTTTATGTAAGTACAAAAAACGACTACTATTAGCACCAGAATAAGTGCATTCCTTCCATATCCAATTGTTTCTGCTTAAATAGCCTACAGGGCTGCCATAAGTTGAACCATGAAAAAATCTAAGATTTCAAAAGTTTCTATTTTTCAAGCGTGATTACTTAAATCAGGTTGAAAGTAAAGCAGAATGCGCCCTAATGCGCATTCTGCTTTTCTTTCAACCTTCTTTAAGCTTACATCTGCTTTGATAAAATCAGTAGACTTCGCTAAAATCCGTGAGAAGTGGTAGCCGTGAACTATTGGTTATTTGGGTAATCGAATAACTGAGCTGTATGTCTATCTTTATCCCTCTTAGTGATTTTCTTTCATCATGAAATAGGCCGGAAATTGTCAATTTGGCCAAATGAATACTGATTGAGTTGTGATTTGTAATTACTATATAGAGTAGCCTAGTGTTGGTAATAATGAGTCTTCTTGTCTTGGGGAATGAGTTCAATGTCAAATGCAAACAAGTTAAGCTTGATATTGGATAGGATGTGTCGAGTTTCAAAGACAAGTGACCACTTAACCCTTTACCCCAAAACCTGTTTCTAAAATATGTGATTACATAAAGCAGGTTGAAAGTAAAGCAGAATGCGCCCTAAGGCGCATTCTGCTTTACTTTCAGCCTGCGTTGAGTTACCATATGCTAGAATTAAGGAAATATTCCTTCTGATACATATTGATTGGACTTATTTTCTTTCGCGGAGGATTAAACGGAATGCGCTAGAAGGCGTTTCTATAAAGTAAAGGGATAAAGAAGGTTTAAACTAATGTAGAATAACAAGTCTTCTTGGTAAAACGGTTCCAATGGCAAATACAAACAGGTTAAATCTGTTATCTAATAGACGATATCTAGTTTAAAAGACATGTGGCCAATTGGAGACGGTTTAAAGTAAAGCAGAATGTGCATTACAACGTTTTCAGCCTTATTTTTAACATGATTTAAGCGACCATATACTAAAATGAAGTATAGTTATACTATGATGCATATTTATGATTCACTCAATTGGAACCAGACTTTTTATTGGAAGAATGAATTAAAGGCGTTAAAATGTGTATTTGTTGAATAATGATTTGAAACGTTCACCACCATGGGGTATTGATATCGCCCTTACAACCAGTTTAGATCCTGATCAGACTCCGCGTCACAAAACATCCAATCAACATCACTACTGGCTGTAAGGACGTCAATAAAACTCGTTTTCGTACAGTGGAGAAAACGATTTTCTTTCCCGTTTAAACGCAAACGAAACGCAAACGCAAACACTAAAACGTAGAAAATGTCAATTTTTAGATATTTCTTACAATCCATTTTTATCTGAGTAGTAAACAGTTTGGAGCCTGATAAGACGCCGGGTAACCCGGCGTCTGATCTGGCTCGCAACTGTTTGCCGTTGAAATAAACGTTTTAGCGTAAACGCGTTTATTGGTAAAGAATAACACATTCTCCACTGTAAATTCATATTGCACGTTATCTAACTTTCAAACAACAATTCAAACATATTTTAAAGCAAAACTAACGGTTTGTTTTACTGTTAGACTTTGATCCATAATTCACTGATTAAATAATTTGATTTTCAAGCAGTTTTGATCCTAATCAGATGCAGACCTACTTGGTATCTGGACAGGATATAAAGTGTCTGGCATGCAGATACATTTTGAGGGCCACAGAAGAGATTAGTTGCTGGTGTGTTCTAATTGTGATACCCTCTTGAAAAATAAAGCCATCATTATTATTATTATTATTATTATCATTATTCCTGCCGATGCATTACAGGTGTCAAAAATGGTAGGAATTCGTGAGGGTGTTTTATGTATGTAGTAACAGTTTAGAACACGTCATTCCGCAAAAGGTGTTTATATCTAAAACAGTATTTCTGTTGCAAACAAATTGAAGTTATATGATTATATCCGAGACCGGATAACCCTGCATCTAAGCAGGGCTGAAGTATTTTTGTCATCCATATTTTGTCATCCAACAAATTATTTGTTTAAGTTGGATTTAAATGGCTATAACTTTATCGCCTGCAAGGTAAATAATCTAATTGATCAATGTGACTACTACAGGTAATAACACACGTTATGTTTGACAAAGTATTGTCTATCCCGGCTATTCATACTGTACCGTTTCCAGACATTTTCTATTCATCTACATGTATCAATATCAAGTTATAAATATCTCTATAGTATACATTGATCGAACAAGTTATGGAGTACATGTAATTGATCTTTATTGTGAAATAAGTAGGTTTCTTTTAGTGTCTCTTGACCAATGAATATGTCGGATATTATGAATTTGTTACGATTTCAGGATAAGTTTTACATTACCGTTTGCATTTCTGCAGATAATAGCATTTTAGTTGTTATGCTATATTTTACATAAACGTTACTGTTATTGTATTTTGTTCTTTTCAATATAAGGTATACCCTCAATGGCATACATTTTGCACACCTATCAAGTCGGGCATTAACTGTTTTACGACCGTGGACCTGTTTAAAATATACTCATTCCATTTGCAAACAGTGTATACCTAAGTCAGACGGCTCCTATAGGAGCCCTCTAATCTGGGGCTACACTGTTTGCTTATAAATAAATTTAGACCATATTTATTAAACTGCATAGAAGACTGGTTCATATTTTTGTAACTAAAACGATTCACAAGGGAATCTTATGACCCACAAGAGTTACTTGGTGTTGAAAGAGTTAACTCTATGAACGCTAAGTAATAATATCGCGTCTGCACAAGTTGTCGTTTGCCACTGATCTAAAACTAGAATGTTCGACATTTTCGTTTCAAAATAGGGCCATAGTGTCGAGCACGGCGTCTTACATGTATCTAGATCCAAACCGTTTGCAAAGGTAATTACTGTTTTGCCGCTAACGTTCAAAGAGTTACTTAGATTCATCTATTAAGGGTGTATGAAACTCATGAATTTTGAAAAATTTCAAAGTATATGAAAACACTCTATGATGGTTTTGTTGAGCTATTTAAGATGAATGAAAAAGTAGAAAAAGTGTATATTTTGGTGAACAACTGACTCTACGACCATGTAAAATTTACCCCACCCACTTTTTCTTATTTTGTCCTTTTCAAACGGCCCGCTTCAATAAAATCCATTTCAAAGGAAAACAAATATGATAATTTGGTTTTGTGTTATTTATTTACTGTTTATGGTAGTATTTCTTCATACAAAAACTAATTTAAGAGAAAACAGGCACCAAGTGTGAAATTTATAAAGCTCTAAATATCATCGATATTGTCCTTTTTGTAAATTTTGTAAGGGGAGATACATGTAACTCTTTTTACTTTAATAACTTAAAATTTTCAACACTGACCTTTCAATTTCTTTTTATATTTTGAACTGCCATAGCATGGGCTTTCATCTGGTAGAATAAAATAAAAAGTTTAATACTAGATCTATTTCATTTTCATAAAATAAAAATTCTAGTAAAATCATGCCTTAAAAAGCATATTTTTGATATGCAAGGATCCATATTGTTCAAACCTGGTGCCTGTTTTGTCTAAATTTGGTTTCTATATGTGAAAATACCACCATAGACATGAAGTAAATAAAGAAAACCCAAACCCAAATTACCATGTTTGTTTTGTTTTGGAATAGATAGTTTCACTGAAGCTTGTACTTTGAATAGGTAAAGTTTGAAAAAAAGTCCATTTGACATATACCTTTTTCAAATCGCTGTAGCTCAAAAAAAGGACACCACCATATTTTGTTTTTTCATTTTTTCATTCATCATAAACGGCTCTTCAAAAAAATAAATGATAGAAAAAAAGTTTAATACTTTGATAAAATCGCTTATGTGTATGATACACCCTTAAATGAAACAGTTACATCGGCTATTATCTTGTCATGTCATGTCAGTTGAAAGACAAACTATAAAAGGATGGATTTATTTGAAGCTTTGAAACTTGATAATTACTTCATTTGTAGGCCCTGATTGAAACATAAGATAGAAAACCATTGCTCTTGATGACTATTTCAATTATATCTGAAAACAAATTCCATAAACGGACCTCATTTTGATGAATACTGTCCTTTGATTAACTTCACAAAACAAAATAATTGAAGGACGCAGCAGAAATAGAAATGTAAAATGAAAGTTTATTTACAACAAATGACTAAAATATAGCTCAATAAGATTTCATTTTATGCTTATAACTTTCAGAAGCCTTCTAATTAGAATATTGCGCTGATAGTCAGTTTGCAATAGTCACAGAGGGAGAAAGTCATATACATGTATGTGTCATCCAATTTCTAACAAAGCTGTGCATGGTTATTAGTAAATTGTAGATTAACCCTACAAATAGATTAACTTCTTGTCACTAGTGAAGATTAAGATGTAGCATATGAGCTCGAACACATAGATTTTACACATCATTCAATCCTATGTTTAACTGTAAATATGTTGATCGGCGTTGCCTTTGTTACCGATCCAAATTGATAAGATCCTGAAAGTCTAATATGCAAAGTGCACAATAATGTCCATTATTGCACACTTAACCTTAGACACAATCGCCCATGGGACCGAATTACCTTTAACCAATGTCTACAGTTTACAATGAATAACATTTACGGTCAGTCTCGTGGTCAGTGCATATTCGAGCCACTACAGTCGATCTTCCATATCTCGAACTCGTTTAACTCGGTCTATCCGATAGTTCGACATATGAACTGCATGGTTTCATGATCGGTTAAAGTCCCATTGTGTTTTCAGACCTTTTCTTAATGTCTGAAATACAATAACGGTTAATAATAATGTTTGAACATTCTTATGGGCCAAACTGATCTATGACATGATGAAGACGGACCTAAATCACCAAAAAGGGAGATTTAAAATCATAACAAACCGAAAATAGAACGTCTGGACGTAAACATTACCACACGGCTTAATATCACGTGATACAGCATGAATCAATTCACAGTGTGCAATCGTATCTACCTTCGCCCGTTCATCCATCAGTCAGTTAGACTATCACACTTTTTTGTCCGCTCTCTAACTCGAATATTTTTTATCCGATCTTCCACAAACTTGCTGAAAATGTTCATTGATATAAAATCAAGGTTTAGTTTGATTACTACTAAAATCGTATAAGGCATTTTTGAGTTATTGCCTGTTAGTTAATAAAAATGACTGTTTCAGTCATTTTTGCACTCTAAAACAAACAGTTTTTATCGGATATTCACCAAACATGCTGAAAATATTTATTCATATAAAATTTAGAACTAGTTTGATTATTACTAAAATCGCATGTGGCGTATATGAGTGTTTGCCCTTTATGTATTAAAAAATGACTGTTTTCAGCAAGTTTTGCTCTCTAACACAAATACGTTTTATTGGATCTTCACCAAACTTGCTGAAAATGTTTATTGATATAAAATCAAGGTTCAGTGTGATTACTACTAAAATCGCATAAGGTATATCTGAGTAATTGTCTGTTTATTAATAAAGAATGACTGTTTCAGTCATTTTTGCACTCTAGCACATACAGTTTTTATCGGATATTCACTAAACTTGCTGAAAATGTTAAAGTATATAAAATTTAGGTCTAGTTTGATTATTATAAAAATTGCATGTGGCATGTCTGAGTTTTTGCCCTTTAAGTATTAAAAATGAATGTTTCAGCATTTTTTGCTTTCTAACACATACAGTTTTTATCTGATATTCACCAAACTTGTTGAAAATGTTTATTAATATAAAATCTAGGTCAATCATCTTAACTACCAAAATCGCACAAGGCATGTTGGAGTTATTGCCCTTGAATGACTAAAAATTGACTACTTCAGGCTTGTCAGCTTTCTGACTCAAACAGTTTTAGTTGGATCTTCACCAAATTTACTTTAAATAATATTTGTATAAAATCTTGGTCCAGTTCTATAAATACCCAAATCGCCGAGGGCATGTTGGAGTTATGGTTCTTCAATCTTTACCTGTCCACTCTGTAAAATGACCAGTTTTTATTCCATTTTAGCCAAATATTCGGCCAATAGTTGCATGACTGTGCTCTATCTTAGCCGTGTTGGTAATAAGTTAAGTAATAAATGACCACTGCATTTCTCCTTTACCTCTTGAAGGATTTTCATTCAACTGGATTCGATTTTTTTATTGACCTAAATTTAATACCAATACACATTGTCAGCAAGTTTAGTCGATTTCTATTACAGATTTGCATAATCTGCTGTTACATTCTGGTAAACATAACATGCTTTCTCGGCTTTCTTCGTTGTCATTGTCGTCTTTAAAAGATATTGACGACAAGGCTGATGGAATAATTTTACGCACAGATCCTGCAGGTTTAATACAAAGTTATACTCAGCATGTTCTTAGACCTCATATTGATTCTTTAAATATCACAAAAGATATTTCATTAAGGTCCCTTTTATAAATAAAGGTATTGCTTTCATAGATTTACAAAGTATTCTCCGTAACAAAAATGAGATGAATGCTATTCCAAATTATTTCAAAAATCTTGAACCACCTATTATTTGTTATAAGTATAATAAATCTGTTAGAGGGTTAATTTTTAACTACAATAAAATTGTTTCTGATCTTAAAATTCTCGAAAACACACCAGATACATGAGACTGTACCTCTTCTAAATTCGGTTACGCTCCAGTGGGTCATATAATAACTGGCAATTTTGATATCATTAAAGATAAACGCATTAGAGCGCTTTTGAGAAAAGGACCTAAATTTAGATTACCTGCCTTAATTGATTTCGATACTTGTCGCAATCATATTTCTGAAGCTTTGAATAAGTATAGTACCAACTGGTGCCGCAGAGAACATGCTGAAAATGACGCTCTTACTAAATGGAAAGAATTAATTTTTGATATTATCGATACCCGGATTTCGTTCTATTTATCCAATAACCATCTTTTACCACCTAAACCTAAATTTAACATTCATCACTTAAAGAAGGGCATACAAGACTTTCATTCCAAATATGTACTCGTTCCTGCAGACAAAGCATCCAATAATGTGATAATTGTATGACGATTACATTATGTTGATACTTTAAACCAGGAACTCGTGAATACCAATTCCTATACAACGACTAATTTAACTGAGCATAATGTAGTATCTGATCATCTTGATACTTGTAAACAATTAAAAGCTGACGTCAACATTACATGTCATAAACTTCCTACTATGTACTGGATACCAAAACTCCACAAAACACCATATAAGTCTCGTTTTATTGCTAATTCAAGTGCATGTACTACTACTAAGCTTTCCAAACTTTTGACATCGTCTTGAATTAAAATCAAAGAACATGTTCAAAGGTATTGTGACAAGACTAACGATAATTCTGGACTTAATCTGTTTTGGTCTATCAAAAACTCGAATGAAATTTTGACGAAGCTTGAACATAGAAAATACCAAGCTTGCAATATTAGTACGTATGACTTTTCAACACTATATACTACCTTACCTCATAATTTAATAAAAGCTAAACTTATACAACTTATTGAAAAGACTTTTGCCAGAGAAAGGAAACTATTTCTGGCGTGTAATACTGATCGTTCATATTTTACAAATGACACGGTTAAGCATTACACTATGTGGACTTGCACCGATGTCTGTAAGTCACTATCATTTCTTCTGGATAATATTTATGTACGTTTTGGGAGTACCATATACCGCCAAGTGATTGGTATCCCTATGGGTACAAACTGTGCGCCCCTTGTCGCAGACCTATTTTTGTACTGTTATGAGAGGGACTTTATGCTAAGTCTAAAACCTGATACACAGGCAGATATGATCGAAGCCTTTAACAACACATCGCGCTATCTAGATGATATTTTTAATATAGACAACCCATTTTTTGATACGTTGTTTCCTTTTATTTACCCAAAAGAATTACGCCTTAATAAAACAAACGAGTCAAATTTATCGGCACCATTTTTAGATTTGGATCTTTTAATAAATAACGGTATTGTTTCTTCTAAGATTTACGATAAACGAGATGATTTTGATTTTAGTATTGTAAACTATCCTCATCTAGATGGCGATGTTCCCCGTTCTACATCTTACGGGGTTTATATTTCACAACTTATTCGTTTTGCTAGGGCTTGTACCTCTGTTGAGGACTTCCACATTCGTAATAAAACTATTACTGAAAAGCTTCTTAAACAGGGGTACAGATTTCATAAACTTCGTAAAACATTTTCTAAATTCTTTTATAGAAATCTTCCTCTCATTAACAAGTATAAATGTAACTTAAAGTCTTTTCTGCGGCAAGGTATTTCACATCCGGAGTTTTATGGTGATGTGATTTACAGACTTCGTAAGATTCTTGGACATATGCATTTTCAAAACCTATTTGTGAAACGTATTAGATTTTTCCTCAAAAAAGATTATGATCCAACTATATTGCTGCGCACTTCACGTTTGGTTATCGATCAATCTACAATTGATAACTATGCTTTCCTCTTTGGTTGTGCGACGACAGACAGGGCTTAGCACTACATGATGATGTATCTCTAAAGCCGTCCTTAACCGGGAGAGTTATGTCGGATTTTCGTGCTTTGGTTTTTCTCTCCCTCTCTGTCGTACCCTAAACCCTCCCATGTCTTACAGTTACTCGTGACTACAGACTATTCGCTTGAGTACAATTTGACCGTTGCCATAGTGGGTTATTTTTAACACGGGCTTGAATGTTTAATTCTTTCCCGTGTTACTAATAATCCTGTCAGAGAATTTTGTTGGATGTTTTACATGTATTTACTTACTGTGCTGGCGGTCTTTTTGATTGTAAGGTTGTGGAACAGGGTTTATATTTTATGTACACTGTTCGTCTTTATAGGTGAATATAGGAGATAAGTGTGAGGTTGGGCGCCCCTAAACCCAGGTTTAACCCCCCAGTGGTTGTTAATGATTAATTAATTTATAATTGATTATTGATTGCTACTGACCGTACCAAGGCGGGCTCCTATGTTCCCTTAGCTTTATGTTTGTCTTGCGTGTTGTTTTCTATTTGGTGTGTGGATGAAGGAATGGTATTGCGTGTGTGTGTGTGTGGTTGTGTGTGTGTGTGTTTGTTATGGTATGGCTGTGTGTGTGTTCTGCTTTAGAGATGGGTGTATTGTTTGTGTTGCGTTTCCTGCTTGAGTCTTCTTTCGTATTTATTTGGTGAAGATCCAATAAAAGTGTTTGTGTTCGAGAGCAGAAAATGCTGAAACAGTATTTTTTTTAATTATTCAAGGGCAATAACTCAGACATGCCTCATGCAATTTTGCTAGTTATTTAACCTGTCCTAGATTCTATACTAATAAATATTTGTAGCAAGTTTGGTGAAGATCCAAAAAGAAGTGTTTCAGTTAGAGAGCGGACAAAGCTGAAACAGTCATTTTCAGCAAGCTTGGTAAAGATTATCCGTAATTGTTTTATTCGCTCACCCCCCTGTGAATATTATTTACACGTTTTGACCGGATTTTATAGTTTAACCCTGTGCCTACTGTTCGTAACTTTACGGAGTTTACAAACTGTTTGAATCTAGAAAGACGTCGCGTCACGCGGCGTCTCACCTGGATCCAAACTGTTTGACACTCGTCTTATGGTTTGTTTGATTAAAACAATGCATAAATCTAAACTGAACTAATTTTGCAGACGACAATGTCAAAGTAGACGTCTGTGCAGCAGAATAAGGGTTAAATTGAAATAGAAATAGAAACCGCTATTTTCAGCGCTCCAGATAAGTGGGAGTAGTCTGAACTAATCCAACATTTTCTCACTCAGTACAGCACCGAATGCTATGGTGTTACTACTGATTAAACCGTCTCTTCGAGACAATTTTAATGAGTATGACACCATTGGGTTTGAAAGCAGAAATAAAGATTTTAGTTTTCGTAATACTTCCGTTATCTTGAGCCCTGTATTTACAGAGTTGTCCTTCTTTCCATTCATTTGGTTAAACTCTTTTATGGATATAATATCCATAAATAAAAAACGCGAATTTCTTAGATAAAGCCGCTTTTCGTGGAAGAATCACGTACTATGTAGTTCAAATGGGATCCCAAACAACCGTTTTAGGCAGGTTTCCCCCAAAACACAATGCGGCTTTAAGTCTAACATACCCATATTTCAAAGAGATATCGAATTTCGACTGTATATATTTCAGTCTATTACACTGGTGACTGCTAGACGCAGTTCAAAGGTACAGTGGAGAATCTGTTATTCTTTCCCGTTTAAACGCAAACGTACGCAAACGCAAAGTACTAAAACGTGAAAAGGTACAACTTTTGGACAATTCTGATATTTCATGTTTATATTAGTGGCAAACAGTTTGGAGCCAGATCAGACGCCGGGTTACCCGGCGTCTGATATGGCTCCAAACTGTTTGTAAAAGAAAAACTTGTTTTAGCGTAAACGCGTTTATCGGGAAAGAATAACAGATTCCCCACTGTAGTACAGTAAGCTAAGATTTTTCTGTTTTACCAAAGTCCTGAATTCCAATGTTTTGTCAGTCATATAAATATACTAATTAAAGAGAGATTGCTAAGCCGGAACTTCACTGCCTTACTCTGTACAACGGTCATTTGCAAATATAAAAGTGCTCTTTATTAGTATATCGAGCTCTAAGGGCCTTTATCAAAGAAAACATGTCCAAATGCACGTGGCCGTTTTAATTCCATGGCTGAATGCATGTTAAAACAAACAATGTGATGTGTATTTGGACTTGATTTTCTATGATGAAGGCCCATTTACAGTAGAAATTCGATGCTTCCAACTCGCGTTAGTTTGAACATACCAATGTTTCAAAGTTAAAACGTAATTTAGCCATGTTTTGATTTTAAAACACGGGTATGATCGACTGATGCGAGATCGACCTATCAAAGTTTAGCTTATGAAATACTGGTCAGATTGATTTAAGCGAGGTCGAAGTATTGAGTTTCGACTGTATGTCAAAATATTATATTATTTTGTATTTAAATACGATTCCAATGTTCTTCTTTGATAATTGTTATCATAATTATTTGCAAACAGTTTTGACGCGGCGTCTGATCAGGATCCAAACTGATTATTACTTAATTGTGACGTATATAGTACTTAAATCAAAATAAGTAATACTTTAAATTTTAGAAATAAACGATAGTTGTTGTCAATTGCAGTAAAGTGGCCAACAAGATTTATTTTGTATACATGATAAAGTCGATATTTAAACCCATACACGTCAAAAACATTCCACAAACTGGTCTAATGTCAGGTAAATGCTAATTGCAAAATAATGCAGTAGCATTGAAGCATTTATTGCTGTAATTAAATTATACAGTGGAGAATGTGTTATTCTTTCCCAATAAACGCGTTTACGCTAAAACTGTTATTTGCAATGTGTTCTTTTCTACGTTTTAGTGCTTTGCGTTTGCGTACGTTTGCGTTTAAACGGGAAAGAATAACAGATTCTCCACTGTACCTCATTGATTGCTCTCCCCTAACACCCGAAAGAAATACCAGCCAATATATCATGTTTCTCTCAAGGGCTTCTTTAAGACATTTATAATGAATAAGATTTCAAATTAAATCGTGAAGATGCGTCTTATATTGTACAATGAATAGTTTTCTAATACGAATTTCTCTGAATACCGTCGAAATTCTATAAAAAGATTTCAAGTACAGTGTAAACGTTTTAGTTCTGGACCAATTATTTCCATATGATTTGGATTCAGATCAAACATCAAACGTTTCAATATTTCTAATAAAACGCTAAAAACCAATTTTAGACGACACATTTAATTTAGCCAACGGTTTGTTACCTGCTAAGAGTTACAGTGGAGAATCTGTTATTCTTTCCCAATAAACGCGTTTACGCTTAAACTATTATGAGCAGTGAAAACAGTTTGGAGCAAGATCAGACGCCGGGTAACCCGGCGTCTGATCAGGCTCCAAACTGTTTGCCACCAAGATAAACAAGAATTATCAGAATTTTCCAAAAGTTGTTCTTTTCTACGTTTTAGTGCTTTGCGTTTGCGTACGTTTGCGTTTAAACGGGAAAGAATAACAGATTCTCCACTGTACCTGTTATATGTTACCTGCTAAGAGTTATAACAAATTCTTAGACGTTTAAAGGGTTAGGGCAATAAATGCTTGTCGAGACAGGTTAAATCCAATCACTGTCTTGACGTCTTCTGCTTTAAACAACTGTCATCTGCTTTTATTTCTGAAACTTACCTTTTATGTAAATTGACAAATATGTTTATCATTATGAGTGTAAAACACGCTTGATTATGAGTAGACGCAAATGCACTCATACAACAATTTATTGTTCAGATACCATTGACTTCAATTTAAATAAGATATTTTATTGACAATTTATTGTTCAGGGGCCCGTTTTACTAAACTTCTTACGCAAAATGTTTGCGTAAGTCAAAATTTTAAATTTTAATTTATATTTTTTATTATCACTTGCTACAAACAGCAAATAGCCAGATCAGAGAACGCGCTTTTAGTGCGTCCTCTGATCTGGCGTTTTGCTGTTTGCAAACGTTTATGATCGAAAAATAAGAGTTAAACGATTTTGACTTACGCAAAAATTTTGCGTAAGTTGTTTAGTAAAACGGGCCCCAGATACCTTTGACTTCAATTTAAATAAGACATTACGATTTGCCTTAATGCATACAATTTTGATGGTTTCAAATATGTTGGACAATCTATAGGCGGCGTCGAAGTCAAAACATTTACTCAGATCCCATCCGCTCAAAAAAGCAACACTCAAAGATGCTAGCAATGCATTAACAGTTCGATTAGAATTCGATTATTTTTAGAACTGTATTGGATGAAACAATTTAAATATTTCAAATAATAAACTTCAGGCGAATCACAATTACATTCTGACGTCAATATGATGATAATATACACAGCAGAATTATATTCACTTTGTTTTGTGTATGAATAAAATTGGGACCATAATTGCATGCGCTTTGAAACGCGGCGATCCCAAGGATTGTCGATATTCCGTTAAAAAGCTTCATTGATATTGTATAATGAAATGTAAAGGCCATATGCATAGATAATCACCAAATGTGCCTAAAATTATTTCCACGTGTTTTTTATAACATTTACAAATAATTGTTTTTCCAAGTCCTTGTGTTCATGCTCTTTACAGTATTATTCACATTTAACAGCTTTCTTTGAACAAAACCAGTTTCAATTCTTACTATCAAAGACATTTAAAAAGAAATAATGTTTTCAGAATCTCCACTATGAATATCGTTCCATACCTCTCTATTTCCATTAGAATCCATCATAAGTAAACTCATGTACTTTGATTAGATTACAGTGGAGAATCTGTTATTCTTTCCCGTTTAAACGCAAACGTACGCAAACGCAAAGCGCTAAAACGTAGAAAAGAACAACTTTTGGAAAATTCTGATATTTCATGTTTATCTTGGTGGCAAACAGTTTGAAGCCTGGTCAGGCGCCGGGTTACCCGGCGTCTGATCTGGCTCCAAACTGTTTGCACTGCAAATAATAGTTTTAGCGTAAACGCGTTTATTGGGAAAGAATAATACATTGTACAGTTATTTCATGTGTGTTTGGGGGACAGTCAAAACTATTGGCCCGAGGTATCAGGGAAGACTTTCGAACTGTTGCCCGAGGCCTGAAAGGCCGAGGGCAACAGTTCGAAATGTCTTCCCTGATAACGAGGGACAATAGTTTTGACTGTTCCCCTAACACACATGAAATAACTGTTTTATTACCTAATACTTTATATAGAGCTAACTAGATTTTCAAAAAGAATTAATCTGAGCCAAAGTACAAATGAAATAATTTATTATTTCCAGTCATCATAAATTCTTGGATTCATTTCAGTCTAACAGTGGCTATGCCACCTTTAAAGCTTGAAATACGGATATTATCGACAGAAGCGCTTTATGAAGAAGCGGGTTAAAAGCTGATGTCAACATTACATGTCACAAACTTCCTACAATGTACTGGATACCAAAACTCCACAAAACACCTTATAAGTCTCGTTTTATTGCTAATGCAAGTGCATGTACTACTATTAAGCTTTCCAACATTTTAACATCGTCTTTAATTAAAATCAAAGAACATGTTCAAAGGTATTGTGATAAGACTTACGAAAATTCTGGACTTAATCTGTTTTGGTCTATCAAAAACTCTAATGAAATTTTGGCGAAGCTTGAATATAGAAAATACCAAGCTTGCAATATAAGTACGTATGACTTTTCAACACTATATACTACCTTACCTCATAATCTAATAAAAGCTAAACTTATACAACTTATTGAAAAGACTTTTGCCAGAGAAAGGAAGCTATTTCTGGCGTATAATACTGATCGTGCATTTTTTACAAATGACACGGTTAAGCATTACACTATGTGGACTTGCACCGATGTCTGTGAATCACTAACTTTCTTCTGGATAATATTTATGTACGTTTTGGGAGTACCAAATACCGCCAAGTGATTGGTATTCCTATGGGTACAAACTGTGCGCCCCTTGTCGCAGACCTATTTTTGTACTGTTATGAGAGGGACTTTATGCTTAGTCTAAAACCTGATACACAGGCAGATATGATCGAAGCCTTTAACAATACATCGCGCTATCTAGATGATATTTTTAATATAGACAACCCATTTTTTGATACGTTGTTTCCTTTTATTTACCCAAAAGAACTACGCCTTAATAAAACAAACGAGTCAAATTTGTCGGCACCATTTTTAGATTTGGATCTTTTTATAAATAACGGAATTGTTTCTTCTAAGATTTACGATAAACGAGATGATTTTGATTTTAGTATTGTAAATAATCCTCATCTAGATGGCGATGTTCCCCGTTCCACACACGGGGTTTATATTTCACAACTTATTCGCTTTGCTAGGGCCTGTACCTCTGTTGAGGACTTCCACATTCGTAATAAAACTATTACTGAAAAGCTTCTTAAACAGGGGTACAGATTTCATAAACTTCGTAAAACATTTTCTAAATTCTTTTATAGAAATCTTCCTCTCATTAACAATTATAAATGTAACTTAAAGTCTTTTCTGCGGCAAGGTATTTCACATCCGGAGTTTTATGGTGATGTGATTTACAGACTTCGTAAGATTCTTGGACATATACATTTTCAAAACCTATTTGTGAAACGTATTAGATTTTTCCTCAAACAAGATTATGATCCAACTATATTGCTGCGCACTTCACGTTTGGTTATCGGTCAATCTACAATTGATAACTATGCTTTCCTCTTTGGTTGTGCGACGACAGACAGGGCTTAGCACTACATGATGATGTATCTTTAAAGCCGTCCTTAACCGGGAGAGTTATGTCGGATTTTCGTGCTTTGGTTTTTCTCTCCCTCTCTGTCGTACCCTGGACCCTTCCATGTCTTACAGTTACTCGTAACTACAGACTAGTCGCTTGAGTACAATTTGACCGTTGCCATAGTGGGTTATTTTTAACACGGGCTTGAATGTTTAATTCTTTCCCATGTTACTAATGATCTTGTCATAGAATTTTTTCTAAATGTTTTACATATATTTACTTACTGTGCTGGCGGTCTTTTTGATTGTGAGGTTGTGGAACAGGGTTTATATTTTATGTACACTGTTTGTCTTTATAGGTGAATATAGGAGATAAGTGTGAGGTTGGGCGCCCCTAAACCCAGGTTAAACCCCAGTGGTTGTTAATAATTAATTAATTTATAGTTAATTATTGATTGCTACTGACCGTACCAAGGCGGGCTCCTATATTCACTTTGCTTTATGTTTGTCTTGCGTGTTGTTTTCTATTTAGTGTGTAGATGAAGGAATGGTATTGCGTGTGTGTGTGTTTGTTGTGGTATGACTGTGTGTGTGTGTGTTCTGCTTGAGAGGTGGGTGTATTGTTTGTGTTACGTTTCCTGCTTGAGTCTTTCGTATTTATTTATGGCATTTAGGCCCATCTGTAGAAATGCAGGTAAATTCCACTTATGCGAGTTCCAGACATCGAGGTTTAACTGTATAAATTGGTGTACTCTAGCGCGAGAGTTTTCAGTGACATGATGTCAATTTCAAGTGTCAACTTTTAGGGTCAATTGAGTAAAACTTTGTCAGATTATGTATGTTTTCTTTCTTATATTGGATCTAGACTGGGCATAAATTCGTTACGCGGCATATACATTTTGAGTTTTTGACAGACGTCTGATGACTGATCAGCGTCGTCTTGTAAGCGCTTGCATGTTTACATCCGCACATTATTGTAATGTTCGGGTCCGTGTTATTTTCTGTATAAAGGATAGCGACGAAACTTGATGTGTATTATGAACTCGTCTTATTGATTCTGGTATTGCTATAAATAATGATAAAGCATGAAATAAAGTATTAATCCTCAAGATACCAATCAATGATAAATATTCAATACTGTTGCATTACAGTACGCCGGGTACGGGGAATCTTCTCAATGACACTGATTTTAGAACTTCTACGCATCTTTGTCGCGCATGGAAACAGTTCGTCCTAAAGGGAAATAGTTAAAACTATTTCCCCCGGATTAGGCATTGTCAGAACAACACAGTAAAACAGTCAAAAATAACGAATTACAAGTTATATAGAGCATTAGGTAATAATCTCCACTGTATGTTCGTTGCCTAGGCTGAACCCTGCATTTACTTGTGGAACATGGAGTATGGTCTGGATACAAACTGCTAGTAGATACAGTGGGGGAAATGATATTCTTTACCGTTTGAACGCAAACGAAACGCAAACGCACCTCAATAAAACGTCGATAAATACGACTTTTCGACAGGTCTGACTATCATCATGTTAATCTGAGTGGCGAACACTTTGGAGCCGGATCAGACGCCGGGTTAACCAGCGTCTGATCTGGCTCCAAACTCTTTGCACGGGAGATAATAGTTTTAGCTTAAACGCGTTTATTGGGAAAGAATAACACATTATCCACTGTACCAGACGAGCCGCGATCGACAGGCACAAGATTAACAATGATCAGCTGTCACATTAAGGTCGGCACCATCTAAATATTTCTTAATGTAGCTCTAATATTTAATTGTTAATTTGACAGTTGAAATGAATAAAAATGTATTGGACAATCAACAACTGTTCCTCTGCAAAATACAAAATAAACAAGCCTCAGAATCTGAGTTATTTGATTGTCAACAGGTATAATTTAAATATGACATGATCTTTAATTTAGTTGAGAGCCGATCTTAGTTATCTAACTCTTTGCATGTTGGATATGTTTTCTGTGACAACTAGTGTCACCTTTGCTACTGTGTCTAAGAGATTGCAAACTGATCTTGTCTCATCATAATTCATGCTTTAAGCTTATATTTGATTGGGTCTCCAGCAAAACCTGCTATAATGACAAAATTTTCGATTTTCAGATTTTTGCAGTTTGCTCAAGAGTAGGGTGTTAGAAATACAGAACAAAAAGAATTTTGGTGATATCTCAATTTTTAATGAAATTACAGCTAATTTAGTAACTGTCCTAGCATTGAAACATTGACACGCGAGTGCTTATTTGACTTTTAAAAAGCGGCCCAGAAACAGTATTTTTAGAACCAACAATGCTTACAGTATGCGCTTTTCCTTCCAATTAAGACATAAGCTTCTGTTGAATAAACATATAAAAGTTATTTGGAATAAATTATGGAGAAAAGTAATGTCTGTTAGAGTTCAGTTGCCATAGTAACGCAACCCTAAAAAAGACACAAATCTCAGTTTCTGTATGGATTTTGAGGACACTTAACGTCCAGATAGACATGGCGAACACATGGCCTCACAATATTAAACGGGTACTTCTGGCGAGCGGCAGATATTCCTGCAGGCTGTAGCACGTGCGGCAGATGCTCGTGGGGGAAATCGACGTCACGTGACCTCAGAATATCATATCTTCTCTCATCAACGTCATCACGCTCTTTCACAAAAACGACGTCAGGCTGGTCCTGTTGAAGCGGAAATACTGGATATTTCCTGAAAGTAAAATAGACAAATGTTTTATTATATAATTTTTCCTCAGAATGTTTGTTCACCCTTTCTTCAATAAAGATTTATTCAAGGTTCCACCAAATTGACTGAATTTTACTTACATGCATGAAAGTAAACAGTCAATAGGTAGCTCTGTAGTATAGATCTAGTATAATAATAAGCCAATATTTACTGATCTCTATTAAACATCTCCTATAGGAACATACTTTATCATCTGATAATTTTCTTTTTGCAAAAGCGTCAAAAGATGGATACATGTATGTGAAAAAAAAACCGCTAAACTAACGTTATCCGTAATTTGAATAATTAAATTTATAAGGCTCGATCAAAAGTATCTTAATTAAAGAGTTAGACGTGTCTAATGGATATGGTATTGTGCTGGTGTTTTGCTCTTGCTTTATTTATAGAAATAAACAAACAGTATAAGTAAAATATTCATAAACCAGACAGGGGCGTGGCCGACGATACGCACTTACGCACGTGCGTAACATCAATTTGAAAAAAGAAAAATCAAAATTGGCCAAAAAGTGACATTGAAGGTTTAAAAGATGTGGCGTGAGGGTTGGGTGGGGTGTGGGTTAGACCTTAATGTCTAAAGGCTAAATCACTCTAAACACGCTTCTGAGCTCAACATTTTAGTTCTAATGTCTATTTTTCCCGTGGGAGGTTTCCGGAGTTTTAGCAGAAATAAATAGTCACATTATTTCTCATGGCTTATATCCAAACGACCCCCGGATATATAACGGAGCTTTGATCACAATTAATCGTATTCAAAGCCGCAAACCCCTAAAATCACACTTCAGGGTTCACAATTTCAGTTCTAATTTCTATTTTTCTCTCGGGGTACGTCCCCCGGACCCCAAGCAACGTTTGTCGATTTCAAGTAGATCTATTAGAAACTTAAAAACTCAGTAGATCTAATGCAAAGTCGACAGTTTAATATCTATGGTGCTACATGCACCTCTCATGCGTTGAAACCTCAACTACTTTTAGCTGAGCTTACTTTAAGTTAGTCACAAAAAAATTTTTATGTCTTATATAATACATTTCAATCTGGAATACACTCTAAATAGGTCCTGACCTGATGTTTGACATCCAGCTCTCGATCATCAGTCTGGGTCTAGACAAACGCCTAAAAGCGCCCAGGTCAGTTTCTTCTTGATATCCAAATGGTGTGGCCGTGGATGTTCTATCAAACAGCAGACTCTCTAAATCCTAAAAAGAAAATTAATGAATATGAAAAATAATACTAAATACACTTTATTCATACAGAGGGGAAGACGCTATTTTTGCGATGAACGCTATTATTTCACTTGCAAGCCGTTTGGTCCCAGATCAGACGCCCGGTAACCCCGCGTCTGACCAGGCTTCACACTTTTTGCCCCTCAGATTAAAATAGATAGATCTACATGTAGATAGAAATGTAAAAAGAAAATAGATGGGTTCCTCGGAACACGTGTGTCACCTGCCAGCAAGCATCAGTATAACATTCTCTTTCCATAAAAGAAATTTCATTTCAAAATCTTCAGTCAAACAGCAGAGAGCATGAAAAGAAAATGTTGATAAGAGGAATAACTCTCACAATATTGATACAAGAGTTATAACCCTTCAAGGTATTGTGCAATATTCTTCCACTTGTCAAGCTCTTTCCATAAATGCTGTTTCATCTTCAAAGCTTCAGTAGAACACTCAGAACAGGAGTTATGAAGCGTGACACAAAAAATGTGACGGACAGACAGACGGACGGACGGGTGGACGGGCAGACAGACAGACGCCGGAAAAGTGATCCCTAAGTGCCACCTCTGCCTACAGCAGGACAAATAAAAAGTAGATCGAATTTTCTACGTTTTGTGCTTTGCGTTTAAAAAACGGGAAAGAATAGATCTAACGTCTTCCCCACTGTCAGATAAAATTTATTTCTTAGGAGGATACAATAATCTGAAAAGCTTAATCATTATAGATCTATACCATGTAATGTGGACAAAATCTAGATCTAGGTCTAAACGCAAAGCATTTATAAATTTAAAAAAAAACAGCTTATAGATTTAAAACTTTGCGAGGGTTTTTCTCTGCCTAGTTTCGACTCCTATCATCCTATGTCGATGTACTGGGCTATCACACTTTGAAAAAAAAAGTGTAAAGTACAAGTTAAAGTCTATTTCAGTCCGAATGACCGCTCAGCCGACTGTACATTTAGCCCCTGATATATACATCATTGGGGATTCGGAAAAAATCCCCGAGTCAGACCGCTGGCCCGGCGGGGGATCGAACTCACGACCCCTGGCACCGTAGTCCAACGTGTTGACCACTGGACTACTGGACTACTTTACATGTAGAATCTCCCATTATGTAGCAGCCAGGGTTGAGTTTTTATGATTAAATGATGAGAGATTTGTGGTGTCTCAGTCCGGAGAGCACTTGTCCTGTAAGGAAGGGGTCCCGGGTTCGAGTCCAGATGTGGCTGCTGTGTAAGCGCGTTTTTATGGCGACGTGGTAGAATGCATGACTGCGAACCTTGTGACTCGGATTCAATCCCGGGTCGGTGCGGGTGTTTCGTTATAAGAACACCTGGTTTATAACATAACCTTAATAAATCTCAACACACCTATATTGTTTTAGGGGCTTTTTTTTCGTTCAAAAACACAACAGATCTACCCCAATAAGCACGACAGGTCGAAACAAACGGGTAGGTTGAATCTACGTAAACATGCATTTAGGCCTACAGCATTTTTGTTAAAAATGTCATGAACTTTGACAGCTTGATGGAAATCCTTATTAAGCTGAGAAAACACAAACAATAAGCAATGTATGCTAGGGTAACTATGTAGATTCTACATGTATGCCTACTGCGTTATTATTTACGAATCAAAACATTGAAATGTCGTTAGCTAAAATGGCGCGGTCACGAAAGACCTCATGATAGAGATCTAAACTAGATCTAATCCAGCGAAAAGATGAGAGAAAACATAGTTATATTGCTATAAATAATTGAAGATACGTACCTCGATATCTTTATCCACCGCTAACAGAGAATCTGGAACTCCTTGATCACGAAAGGTTAAAATTTACTTTGTTTTTAAACACATATGTCATGTGTAAGTTTCAATATCATGATGTAAAATTCTGACGTCATGTTTAATCGGGAATTCCCAACGTCATAACCAATGTCATTATAGCAGGTTTTCCTGGAGAACGGCTCATTTATATAAAACATTCGTCTGAAACATTCTATCTGACTGAACAATACAATAGTTAACTATACAGCGTGTGTTTAAGATGCAGAGGAATCGTGTTTTAACAACCATGCGCTACTATAGAATATGTATAAGATCGGCGTAAGGTATTTTATCTGGAAATATATCGGCTTGACCTGGAATGGTTCAATTACATGTATCAGAAGTTTGATCGCAGTTTCGATGGCTTGAATGAAGGTGTATTTGTACATTTTTGTGGGAAGAAATCGGGAAACACGTGTATGGAAGTACGACTAATGTTCCCTTTCAAATACAGTGGAGAATCTGTTATTCTTTCCCAATAAACGCTTTTACGCTAAAACTATTATTTGCAGTGCAAACAGTTTGGAGCCAGATCAGACGCCGGGTAAACCGGCGTCTGATCAGGCTCCAAACTGTTTGCCACCAAGATAAACAAGAATTATCAGAATTGTCCAAAAGTTGTTCTTTTCTACGTTTTAGTGCTTTGCATTTGCGTACGTTTGCGTTTAAATGGGAAAGAATAACAGACTCTCCACTGTACTGTTCCGACCTACATGTATGGTCGAACTCGGGACGCATTAGTGAGCTGCGGGTGTGCAACCACTGCATATCCGAATAACCACAGCGCTTTGTGTCTTCTAAATGGTGAATCCTTATTTATCAATCTCTATTCCTCTACTACTGACATATAAGCAATGTGATTATTAGTTCTAAAATCTGTCTACGGGCTGTAAACGCAGCCATAGGTCACGACCTTATGTCCAACGTCAGTTCCTGAAGCCAATGAAACACCACAAGGCAACCGAATTATATCAATCTCTTGGCCTCACCAGTGATTGATTGGTCATAAAATATTTATACTTTCTTACGACATGCAAGGCATTGTCCTTTCGTTCATTTCATTATAATCTTGCTGACCAGAATGGCTCATAATGTGATAGTATCGGTTTATTTCGTTTATTATTTGTTCCATGCTAGTATTTGTCTCGCATGCAAAATTAAGGACGTTTGCTTCTAATTAGCTAATGTAAAATAAAGCTATTTATATCAGATTTTATCTTGTTTCAGACAGCGATCTTCTCGGCATTTAATCTGATTTAAAACTGTTTGAAACAGAACAAAATGTGTTTGGTTGTAACAGTGGAGATAACGATATTTTTATCCAATAAACGCCTTTACTCTAACATAATTATTTCCATAGCAAACAGTTTGGAGCCTGATCAGACACCGGTTTACATGGTGTCTGATCAGTCTCCAAATAGTTTGCAATGGAAATAATAATATTAAGATAAATCGTGAGAAATGTCAAATAAACCCTAATTTCCTACATTGCAATTTGTTCGCGTTGAAACAGGAAAAAAGCATATTCTCCATTGTACCATGTTATACTTATGAACGCGTACTTTTGTTATAAAAACGATTCCATATATACAGTTGAGAAAACGTTATTCTTTCCCGTTTAAACGCAAACGAAACGCAAACGCAACACACTAAAATGGAGAAAATGACAACATTTTGATAATTCTTACCATTGATTTTGATCTGAGTGGCAAACAGTTTGGAGCTTAATCAGACGCTGGGTTTCCCGGCGTCTGATCTGGCTCCAAACTGTTTGCATTGGAAATAATAATTTTAGCGTAAACGCGTTTATTGGGGAAGAATAAAGTTTTCTCCCATTTTCGCCCATGTGGGATAGAATTATTCCCCATGTGGAATCACTCTATCCTCCATACCACGTGACGTCTTTTATTGTTTTCCCAGCTTTACCAAAAGCGCTGCATGACGCAGGTAACTAAACGACGTCATTTATTATGACGTTACTAAAACCAACGCCGTGTTTTGGCGGAGAAAAGTACACACAAACTGCAATTATTTCATTATTTATATAATGTTTTAATGATTTAAATGGGAGAAAAAAAATCCACCATTCGTTTTGTTGATGTAGGATAGAATTTTTCTCCCCCTCGGGTCTGAAAATTCACGAAGGGACTCGGCAAGTCTCGTCCCTGCATGAATTTTCTGACCATCGGGGGAGAAAATTTCTATCCTACATCAACACTCATGGTGGATTCTTATATTCTCCACTGTAGCTATAAAAGTACAGCAATAGAACAACTTGCAAATAGCGTGTAATCTGATGAAACACCACTGTTTGTTAGTTTATATCAAATTTTCTGCTGTATTGAATAATACGTAATTCTTTCCAAATAAACGCGTTTAGGCTTAAACATTTATCTATATTGCAAACAGTTTGGAGTAAGATCAGACTCCCGGTAACCCGGTGTCTGATAAGGCTCTAAACTGTTTGCCACTTAATAAATAGTCAGGGTTGTCAAGAAATTATTGTTTTCTATATTTCATTACAATGCGTTTTTTGCGTTTCGTTTGCGTTAAAGGGGGGAAACTAACATATTCTGGACGTATGAATCATGCGTCGGCATACCTTGAGATTTTTTGTGCATGCACAAACATTTCGAGGAGCTCAGCGTACAAGGACGTATGCTAGCGAATGTCAGCGTATACCAACATGATTCAACTTATACAAAATTTTACCCGACGTTCACCAACGTATTCAGCAAACATTTTATATGTTGGCTAAACCGTTGTAACTGCGCTTTGGCAGTAAATAGGTTCACTAATTGCAAATGAACTTTTGTTTGCTACGGAAAACATTATGTTGTTACATGTATTATTTGCGGTATTTAGTTTCTGAAACTTTAACGATTAATAATTTTAACGGATTATAACCAAACTATATGTTAAAGTCCCATTGTGTTTTCAGACCTTTTCATAATGTCTGAAATACAATAACGGTTAATAATAATGTTTGAACGTTCTAATGGGCCAAACTGATCTATGAAATGATGAAGACGGACCTAAATCACCAAAAAGGGCGATTTAAAATCATAACAAACCGAAAATACAGCGTCTGCCATAAGCCTTACCACACGGCTTAGTATCACGTGATACAGCCGGAGTCAACTTCACCGTGTGCAACCGCAATTACCTTCGACGGTCGATCCATCAGTCAGTTAGACTATCACACTGTTTTGTCCGCTCTCTAACTCGAATATCTTTTATCCGATCTTCCACAAACTTGCTGAAAATGTTCATTGATATAAAATCAAGGTTTAGTTTGATTACTACTAAAACCGCATAAGGTGTTTTTGAGTTATTGCCTGTTAATTTATAAAAAATGACTGTTTCAGTCATTTTTGCACTTAAAACAAACAGTTTTTATCGGATATTCACCAAACATGCTGAAAATATTTATTCATATAAAATTCAGGTCTAGTTTGATTATTACTAAAATCGCATGTGGCATACCTAAGTTTTTGCCCTTTATGTATTAAAAAATGACTGTTTTCAGCAAGGTTTGCTCTCTAACACAAATACGTTTTATTGGATCTTCACCAAATTTGCTGAAAATATTTATTGATATAATATCAAGGTTTAGTATGATTACTACTAAAAGCGCATAAGGTATATCTAAGTTATTGCCTGTTTATTAATGAAAAATGACGGTTTCAGTCACTTTTTGCACTCTAACACATACAGTTTTTATCGGATATTCATTAAACTTGCTGAAATGTTTAAGTATATAAAATTTAGGTTTAGTTTGATTATTACAAAAATCGCATGTGGCATATCTGAGTTTTTGCCCTTTATGTATTAAAAAATGACTGTTTCAGCATTTTTCAGCAATAACTCAGATATGCCTTATGCGATTTTGCTAGTTATTGAACCTGACCTAGATTCTATACTAATAAACATTTGTAGCAAGTTTGGTGAAGATCCAAAAAGAAATGTTTGAGTTAGAGAGCGGACAAGGCTGAAACAGTCATTTTCAGCAAGCTCAAGGTATACATTCTCTATATAGTTTATTTGACCGTTTACCCACAGTGAAATATATGTACACGTTGTTATTGAATCTCATAGTGTTTAACCCTGTGCCTACTTTACGGAGTTTACAAACTATTTGAATCTAAAAAGACGCCGCGTAACGTGGCGTCTCATCTGGATCCAAACTATTTGACACTCGTCTTAAGGTTTGTTTAATTAAAACAATGCATAAATCTAAACTGAACACATTTTGCAGACGACAATGTCGAAGCAGACGTCTGTGCAGCAGAATAAGGGTTATCCAGATGTTCCAGCTAAACATGTAAGCGAGAGTAATCTGAACCAATCTAACATTTTCTCACTCATTTCAGCACCGAATGCTATGGTGTTACTACTGCTTAAACCGTCTATTCGATACACTTTTAATGAGTATGACACCATTGGGTTTAAAAGCAGAAATAAAGATTTAAGTTTTCGAAATACTTCCGTTATCTGGAGCCCTGTATTTACAGAGTTGTCCTTCTTTCCATTCACAAGGGAGGCTTTTTAATTGGTGCTAGCACAAAAATATTATAAATAAAATTTAAAAAGCGAATTGCTTAGATAAAACCGGTTTTTGTGAAAGAATCACGTCCCACGTAGTTCAAATGGGACCCCAAACAACCGTTTTATGCAGGTTTCTCAAAAGCACAATGCGGCTTTAATACTCGTAAATATTTTGAAATCTACTTTTAATGCAACCAAATCATAATTTGACTAGTGTATTGTAAACTGAATATGCACTACAGTGAAACATCTCTATGACGACCACTATAGTGTGTTACAGTGGAGAAAACGTTATTCTTTCCCAATAAACGCGTTTACGCTAAAACTATTATTTTCACTGCAAACAGTTTGGAGCCAGTTCAGACGCCGGGTAACCCGTCGTCTGATCAGGCTTCAAACCGTTTGCCACCAAGATAAATATGAATGATCAGAATTGTCAAAAAGTTGTACTTTTCTACGTTTTAGTGTTTTGCGTTTGCGTACGTTTGCGTTTAAACGGGAAAGAATAACAGTTTCTCCACTGTAAGGTTTTACGACAGGTGACTACTACAAGCAATGTGACAGTTAAACAGAAAGCTCCTTTGGGAGATTTCTGTTTTACTGTCACATTGCTTTCAGCTATCACCTGTTTTTCATACAATGATTAAGTCATCGTTTTAGCGGTCGTAATAAAGAAATTTTACTGTATTGCATTCTGTTCGAAATACGGTTAAGTGTTCTAATAATAGGGTTCTTGTAAAAATGTTGGTTGGTTCCGTATATAGACGTCTCTCTTTTAATTTGAATTTTTTGTGATCATTTATGTAGACATAACATTTTTTATGGTCCCGTCTGCTATTAATCTATCATTGTTTTACCAAGATAAGGCCTAATAGTCTAGCTAAGTCATTTAACAGCACGGGACTACAATTAATTTCTTCATTGCCCTTGACTGATATCACAACCTGCAATCGAATACTGATCGGCTTCTGACTAGAATCTAAATTGATTAGGCACTGATAATTATTGTTTTCTTTAAGTTTTAAAGCCTCGTAGTAAAAGAATAAACATAAACAGAGATAAACGACAAACAGACGATATTCTGAAGGCGTAACATGTATCACGACCTGCAATCCAATACTGATCGGCTTCTGACTAGAATCTAAATTGATTCGGCACTGATAATTATTGTTTTCTTTAAGTTTTAAAGCCTCATACAGTGGAGAAAACGTTATTCCTTCCCGTTTAAACGCAAACGAAACGCAAACGCAAAGCACTAAAACGTAGAAAAAGCCAAATTTTAGATATCTCTTACAATACATTTTTATCTGAGTGGCAAACAGTTTGGAGCCTGATCAGGCGCCGGGTTACCCGGCGTCTGATCTGGCTCCAAACTGTTTGCAGTGGAAATAAACGTTTTAGCGTAAACGCGTTTTTTGGGAAAGAATAACACATTCTCCACTGTAGTAAAAGAATAAACATAAACAGAGATAAACAGACGATATTCTGAAGGCGTTAATAGTGTCAGTGTAAATGTATTACAGTGGAGAATCTGTTATTCTTTCCCGTTTAAACGCAAAACACTAAAACGTAGAAAAGAACAACTTTTTGGACAATTCTGATATTTCTTGTTTATCTTGGTGGCAAACTGTTTGGAGCCTGATCAGACGCCGGGTTACCCGGCGTCTGCTCTGGCTCCAAACTGTTTGCACTGCGAATAATAGTTTTAGCGTAAATGCGTTTTTTGGGAAAGAATAACAGATTCAACTGTAAAAGGAAAAGCTCCGAAAAAGACATTATCACAAGTTTATGCCTACTATGTTTGTCGTACCTTGAGAAAACTTGTCCGAAACGTATACTGGTATGTTATCATATATTTTGTTTAGAATTTTACTTCTGCAAACATGTTAAAATAACATTGTGTTGTACTGAAAACTCCTGAATTTACATGTTATCATTTTCGGCAAAGTTCTTAATGCCATATTATAACGTGTTGCTATGTGTTTTGTTTATATTCCTTAACATCAATGAAAGTAGATAAGATACGCTTTAAAACACGAATGTGATTAATATTGGTCGTGTTACTCTTTGAAGATAACAACTGTATACTTAAATGTTTTCAGATTATGTATAATTAAATAAAATGTATGCCTTAGAAATACAGTTAAACCTCTCTATTACGACCACTAAAGACTAAGTAATTGTATAAAAGACGTGACAGCTAAAAGCAAGGTGAGAGTTAAACAGAAAGATCCCAAATGAGCTTTCTGTTTTACTATCACCTAGCTTTGAGAAGTCCCCTGTCGCTAAAACTTAACAATTAACACAATATAGACATCGTAATAGAGGGATTTTACTGTAAAATACCGGTATACATCTATATTTTAGTAGATCTGGTCTTGATGTTTTAAAATGTTGCTTGTGTCCTCTTTTTAACTTGATTTGCACTGGCTATTTACTGTTTTAAAACTATAAGTCTATTAAACAGATAATACCATCTGCTGTGTATTTTTTTTTTAATTTACAAATTCGAGTATCAATACATACATGTACATGTATACAGTACAAACAGTTCTTTTCCGTTTTGCTGTGATTTGCTGTAAGGGGTCCCACTTGTCTTTTAAACAATCAATTGACCTTAAGTTTGTTTTAGTTGTTATAATAAATAGGTTTTACTGTACACATATACTTGCCACCAGCTTTTTAGGCGTCAGCTGTATCTCCAAATAAGGGGAGTCTTTCAAAAAATTAAATCTTAATTTCTGCTTTAAACCCTATGGTGTCACTACTCATTAGACTCGCCTCGAAGAGACGATTCCAATGAGAAGTAACACCATAGGATTCAGTGCTGTATGAGAGAAAATGTTCGATTTGTTCAGATTACTCCTTCTTATCTGGAGCCCTAATTTTCCTTATATGAAATGCTAGCTATTTGGATCAATATCAGGCATGTGTATATTAAAATTAACAGGTTTATCTTTACCAATAGTATGTTACTAGTTTAGTAGACTGATGTCTTCTTAAAGCACATTGAATGTAAAATTTGTTTAAACTAAAAAAAAAATATTGGAGAGGACTCACGTAGTTGTTAAGTAACTAGTTCACGACTGTATAAATTGGAACTATGTTCTTCAGGGGAGGAATGAATTAAAGCCGTAAAAATGCGTATTTATAGGGAAATAGGTTAAATAATAACCCCTTTTCGGCCAGTAACTGTGCTATCTGTGAAAGCAAAAACAAATGTGTATCACGTTGCTGGTTGTACAGTGGAGAAAACGTTATTCTTTCCCAATAAACGCGTTTACGCTAAAACTATTTTTTGCAGTGCAAACAGTTTGGAGCCAGATCAGACGCCGGGTAACCCGGCGTCTGATCAGGCTCCAAACTGTTTGCCACCAAGATAAACAAGAATTATCTGAATTGTCCAAAAGTTGTACTTTTCTACGTTTTAGTGCTTTGCGTTTGCGTACGTTTGCGTTTAAACGGGAAAGAATAACAGATTCTCCACTGTACTGGTGTCATTTTTTTTGTTTTTTGTTCCAAAGAATTTAAGTGCCTTGCACTGGTATTTGCAAACAGGTTGGATCCTAATAAGATACAGAATAAGTATACATCTGATCAGAATATTAACTCTTTGGCATTCGTACCGATTGTTTATTTTACCAAACGCTTACAGTGGAGTAACCGTTATTCTTTCCCAATAAACGCGTTTACGCTAAAACTATTATTTCCATTACAAACAGTTAGGAGCCAGATCAGACGCCGGCTTACCCGGCGTCTTATCTGGCTCCAAACTGTTTGCCATCAATATAAACATGAATTATAAGAATTATCCAAAAGTTGCAATTTTCTACGTTTTAGTGCTTTGCGTTTCGTTTGCGTTTAAAACGGGGAAGAATAACAGATTCTCCACTGTACTTTAGCAAATAAAAGCAAACGGCAGTTTTTCTAATAGACGACATCCTGTGAGTGCAATAACAACATTGGAGAAGATGTTATTCGTTACCGCTTAAACGCAAACAAAACGCAAACGTATTGCTACAAAATGGAGAAAATGACAACTGTTTAATAATTTTAAATGATACCTTTTAATCTGAATGTCAAACAATTTGGAGCCAATCAGACTGTTTGTATTGGAAATAATAGTTTTTACACCTTTATTGAGAAAGAATACCGTCTTCTTCACTTTAAGATGGACAATAATTATAAACTGTGCTAGTTGTCGCCTGTCCGGAGAAGCAAATTGCATTAATACTGAATCTCAGCCATTGACCTATAGGGTATGTCAAACTTGATTAATTCTGTTCTGTTTCTAATATGTTTCGCTATATATGAAAGGTCTAAAAACTAGAACAAATAGATACTTGAATTACGCTAGAGCTTTATTTACAGCACATACAAACCTTATTAAAATACTTTTATAAAAGTGTTCATAGATACGCATGTACACATACTTTTGCCATTATAATTTGAAGTGTTACCATTATTGTATTTGTCAGTTTCTAGTATTAAGAATAATAATACTCCTCCCTTTAGCGACATATACCGATAGAAATGGGGAGGATTAAAGATAAATATCTGATCAATGCAGGACAAAGGTGTGAAGCTATCTGTATTCCTTCGTAACCACTCTATTAACCCATTCATACCCAGTGGATTCTTCCATGTTTATATTTTGGATAAGCCTCTGAACCAACGTCATGCCTCCCGGTCATTACAGAAACGTTGCATTTAATGAGCTCCTTAGAAAGTTTTGACTCTGCTACAGCAGCAGAAATTGGGGAAATCATCAAGGCATCCCCATGTAAGTCCTGTGAACTCGACCCAATACCTATATGGCTCTTAAAGCTACATGTATGCCTTGACAAGCTCCTACCATCGTTGACAAAAATTGTGAACTCTTCGCTGGAATCTGCGTATGTTCCAAAATAATTCAAAAGGTCCCATGTAAGACCACTTTTGAAGAAACCTGATCTCGATACAAATGATCTTAAAAATTACAGGCCAGTATCAAATCTGCCATTTCTCTCTAAAGTATTAGAAAAAGTAGTAGACAAACGCATTGAGTCCCATTTGACCACAAACAATCTGCACGAGCAGCATCAGTCAGCATATCGTAAGCATCACTATACAGAAACTGCTCTTCTTAAGGTTCAAAATGACATCCTGCAGTATCTTGATAAGAACGAAATCACATTTCTGGTGATGCTTGACCTATCAGCCGCATTTGACACAATTGATCATGAAACATTACTCAATCGCCTTGAAAAAGACTTTAAAATTATTGGAAACCCTCTAAAGTGGATGACTTCGTACCTTAATGACCGTTACCAAACAGTCGCAGTAGATGGAGAATTATCTGCCCCAGTTCAAATGAAGTACATTGTATAGTGTGCCGCAGGGTTCAGTCCTGGGGCCGAAAAACTACATCTTGTACACAAAACCTGTTGGCTCAATTTGCAGAAATCATCATCTGGATCTATGCAGATGATTTACAGTTATACTAGTCATTCAAGCCTAAAGACACATCTTGCCAACAATTAGCCCTCTCAAAAGTCGAAGGATGTCTAAAAGACATTGTCTCATGGATGCATCAGAATATGTTGAAGCTGAACACTGACAAAACAGAGGTCATATTGTTTCACACAAAAAGGTTAACATACCTGAAAACATTCACGTTCAAGTCGGAAGCTCTAAAATCAAACCATCATTGTGTGTGAAGAATCTTGGTGCTAGCTTCGATTCCCAAATGGATATGACACAGCACATTAACGCTGTGTGCAGGTCTAGCTATGCACAGCTGCGGCAAATAGGTCATATTAGACAGTACCTTTCCCCTGAATCTACAAAGACATGGGTCAATTCTTTGGTCATATCGAAAATTGACTACTGCAACTCACTGCTATATGGGATTCCCCAAAACTCACTACGAAAACTACAGCGTGTGCAAAATACAGCAGCCCGCGTCATTACCAGGACGCCCCGGTACAATCACATCACTCCAGTATTGAAGGAGCTTCACTGGCTTCCAGTTCAACATAGAATTGAATTCAAAATTCTGACACTCACATACAAAGCCATGTGCAATGATTCTCCAAAGTACATTGTCAGTATGATTGACGTGTATAAACCTCGAAGAGAGTTGCGGTCTGCAAGTAAATCAGTATCGCTGGTTGTACCGAGAAGTCGTTTGGTGAAGTTTGGAGATTTGCCCTTTTTATTGTAAATAAATTGTGAAGTAAGCAAGTAGTTGTGTGTATGAAGCAAGAAATACAATACCTTGTTTGTTGTTTAGCTTTTTAGTTATATATAATGTACTTAAACCTGTATGCTGAGCTCTAACATAATCCACTTGATTCAACAGTGATTTTTCCTGAAATACTATTTGAATTTGACAAGTCATGTCTGGTCTTTAGGACAGACATCCAGATTATTTAAATATGGCTAATTCATAGATTAGTTAGGAAAACTACAAAATGTTAATGTGCCAAAAAAGCGGTGATGTAACTAACACTCCACCCCCATATTTTTCAGCTATTTAAGACAGGTATCCCTTAGAGCGGGTTGAGGGTGAATCAGATTGTGGCTTGAACGCTTTCTGCTTTAATTGCACCCTTTTTTAAGCTACCATTTGGTGGCACAACATTATTTCACATGATGCATATTCATGACTGGTTCAACTGTTTTTAATGGTCTACATTGTAATGCATTGAGTGGCAGTTTTTCTCAAATCATGGCTCAAATCTGGTAATTCTGCTTACACGAGGCGTCTTTTGGTGGGTGGGGTATAGCAGGAAGCTCATTTAGAAGCTTTACGATATTGCCTTCATCTCCTCTCGGACAGTCATCTGCTTAACCCTTTACCCCGCAACTTGTGTCTAGTATTGAAGACAGCCGGTCGCTTGGGTGGGTTTGGGGTAGGGCAGATTGTACATTGAGACGACCTCTGCTTTACTTTCAAACTTTTTGAAGCAGCCATCTACTGAGCCATAACTCCATTTCTTTTGATATGTATTTATGACTGTTTAATGTGGAACTATTTTCTTCAGTGGCAGAAATACATTGAGGGCGTCAAAAAGTGTATTTATGGGGAACAGGTTAATTGAATTTGGACACGGCCATCGGCTGTTGAGGAAAGTACTCACTAAATGTGACATAACTTTTGAGTGTTGCATTAACATTGGTAAAATGTACAACAATATTTACAATAATGTTTGTATTAAGCCTTTTTTCTTTAGGTAAAAGTCAAATATTGTATGGCTTCTTTTAATAATGTCTTTTGAGTCGCAGATTTACAAAAATGTAGGGTTCTTACATTTCGCTTTCTAAATGTATAGTACATGCATCTGTAAATTTTGTTCTTATATAATTGCATTTCCGAAATAGCCGTGCTTTATGTATAAAATTCAGAAAACGCAGATGCATGGGAAAATGATTTCTGTTTTCTATCTTTTACAGAAGAGGCTATGACATAAAGAAGCATAAATTGTAACTTTAAAGTATGTTGATTTGTACAAAATTAACAAATGTTGATCTTAGAAGGATGTTTTCATTCGTATTTGTAAATTTGTATTTGTTTGTCTGTCAACTGTATTTTTGTTTTATTGTTGTTTTATTTGCTAGCCAGGTTTCAATATATGATATGTTAAACTTATCTACTGAAAATAGTATTTCTTTTATCAATATCTTGGCGATCCACAGAACGTAAATATATTGTCCTTTAATTGTAGGGGTTTACACAGTAAAAAGAAAAGATTAACAGTTTTTCAACATTTATAGGATTTGAAACATAATATATATTGTTTACAAGATACCCATTTCACCAAGGATATGTACAAAACTATATACTCAGAATGGGGGTCTGACTTTGTTTCAAGTTGTAATACTTCACATAGCAGGGGTGTCGCGATATTATTTAATAAAATCGATTATAAAATTCATAAAGAAATTCACGACACGAATGGAAATTTTGTAATACTAGATTTAAGTGTTAATGATTATCGATTCACACTTGCATCAATTTATGGTCCAAATGTCGACCAGCCGACCTTTTACGATAAACTTTTTGAAAATATAGATGACTTTGGAAATATATCATATGCAATATGTGGCGATTTTAATTTAGTGTTAGATCCAGAAATAGATTATTACAACTATAAACATATAAACAATAAAAATGCTAGAAACACACTGTTACAATATATTTCAAATAGACAACTAATTGATCCTTTTAGAGAACTAAATCCTAAAAATAAACTTTATACTTGGAGAAAACAAAAACCTATTCAACAGGCACGACTTGATTTCTTCTTGCTCTCACCATCTATAGCAATATTTTCGGTAGACTCATCCATAAAGCATAGTTTTTGTTCTGATCATTCAATCGTAACATCTTCTTTCCAATTTAACGAGTTTCAACATAATTCAGGTTTATGGAAACATAACAACTCCTTATTAAATGATATAGAATACATTAATACAATAAATAGTAAAATTGAAGAAATTAAAGAACAGTATTCATTACTAATATACAACAGAGATGCGATAAAAGATATTCCAAACGGTGAAATCCAATTAAGTATAAGTGACCAATTATTTTTAGATACATTATTAATGGAACTACGAGGGAAATCGATTTCATATAGCTCTTATAAGAAAAAAAATAACCAAAATAAAGAAGCAGAACTGAAAGATGCAATATATAAAATAGAACAAAATTTAACAGATGAAAATTCAGGCGAACTTGTTTCTTTACATAGTGAACTAAAACAAATAAATGAAAATAAGATGAAAGGATATATTATAAGATCTAAAGTAAAATGGAGCATAGAAGGTGAAAAACCAACTAAATATTTTTGTGGTCTAGAAAAGTCAAACATGCAGACAAAAACGCTACGAAAAATCATAAAAGACGATGGGTCAGAAATAACTAAACAAAATTTGATTCTAGATGAAATTAAAAAAAATTATGAGACTTTATATAAATCACATGACGATAATACAAAACATAACGAACATAACTATTTTTTTGAAAATGAACACATACCGAAGTTGAGTACACATGAATCAGAACTTATAGAAGGAAATATAACCATTGATGAAGCTACAATTGTTTTAAAAAATATGAAAAATAATCGGAGTCCTGGTACATCAGGTTTTAGCGCCGATTTTTATAAAGTGTTCTGGAAAAAAATCGTAATTTTTGTAGTTAGAGCTTTAAACGAATCATATCATACTAAAAAAGTGTCCGAAACTCTTACTCAGGGTCTAATTACATGTATACCTAAAGGGGACAAACCAAAGCAATATCTTAAAAAGTGGCGTCCCATTACATTACTAAATACAGTCTACAAAATAGGAACTGGGTGTATTGCAAATAGAATAAAATCTTTTCTTCCCAAACTGATTCATCCGGATCAGACAGGTTTTCTAAAAGGGCGTTTTATAGGAGAAAATACAAGATTGATATATGATTTGCTTCATTATACTGAAGAACATGACATTCCAGGAATTTTACTTTTAATAGACTTTGAAAAAGCCTTTGATTCTCTTTCATGGTCCTTTGTTAAAACAATTTTGAAAGCTTTTAATTTTGGTCATTCAATACAAACATGGTTTGTTGTTTTTTATAAAGATGCAAAATCAACTGTAACTCAGTGTGGATTCCTTTCAGACTTTTTTAGAATAGGAAGAGGCTGCAGACAAGGGGATCCTTTATCCTGTTATATCTTTATTTTATGTGCAGAAATTTTATCTATTAAAATAAGGTCTAATCCAAACATTAAAGGAATAAAGATAAATGAAACTGAATACAAACTCTCCCAATTTGCAGACGACACAAGTATAATATTGGATGGTTCAAGTAAATCTCTTAATGAAACACTGGACACTCTTTCAAAGTTCTCAGAAATATCAGGATTAAAAGTAAATTTTGAAAAAACAAAAGTGGTATGGATCGGGAAGAAAAAATATAGTTCCGATACAATTAAAACTAAATGGAAGCTAACATGGAACCAACATCAATTCCAAATGCTAGGTATACATTTCCATGTAGATTTAGATAAAATGATACATTTAAATTATAACCCAAAATTAGTTGAAATAGAAAACACGATAAGAAATTGGAAACGAAGAATATTAACACCATTAGGCAAAATTACAGTTATTAAAAGTTTGTGTATTGCAAAATTAAACCATTTATTTCTTGCATTACCGAAACCTTCGGATCAAATGATAAACAAGTTACATAACATATTTTATACCTACATTTGGGGCGGATGTCACAAGATAAAGCAATCTATAATAGTAAAAGATTATAAAGAAGGAGGTTTGAAAATGATAAATTTAAGATCTTTTATTGATTCACTAAAAACAACATGGATCAGAAGGCTAATAATAAATAACGGTGGATGGACAGGTATAATAAAAACTAACATTGATTTAAACAAAATGCTAAACTGTGGGAAACATTTTTATGAATCTCTTGCAAATAAATGTAGTAATATATTTTGGGCTGAAATTTTTACAGCATTTTCAAAATTATTCAATAATCACATTATAGATAAAAACCATATTCAGGATTATCCATTATTTTATAACCATTTGATTTTAGAAGGAGGGAAAAGTGTTTTCTTGAAATCATGGTTTAAGGTAAGAATACACTGTATTGGAGATTTAGTAAATGAATATGGTTTTATCATGAACTTTGACGATTTTAATAATAAATATAAACTATCTACCAACTCTTTAATATATAATGGAATTAAACTTGCAATTGAAAAGGGGCTTGAACAGTTACAAATACGAAAGAGAAACTTAAAACCTGTAATGAAACCGGCTTTCCCGCCTTATTTAAAAATACTTTTTAAAGATTCTAGAGGTTCTAAAGCAATGTAAGAATGTTTAAATACAAACACGGATAACCCGACTTGTATTCAAACATGGTGTAAAATATTATGAAAGAACATTTGCAACGATGATTGGAAACAAATATTTCATATGCCCTTTTCAGTAACAAATGATAAAGATATACAATGGTTTCAGATTAGAGTAATACATAGAATACTGGGCACTAACTCTTATCTATTTAAAATCAAGTATGCTGATAGCCCGTTATGTACGTTCTGTAACAAAGACATAGAAACTGTCGATCATTTGTTTTGGAAGTGCACCATCAGCCAAGCACTTATAAATAACATACTGATGTCCATTCATAACGTTTTTCAAAATCTCAACATGGAAACAATGCTCTTTGGTTTTAGACAAACCTCTGACAATGTAAAGAATTTAATTATCATCTTTTTTAAAATGTATATTTTTCAATGCAAATACAAAAAATATCAACCTACGGCGCAAGGTCTAAGGAACTATATATCTTTTAAATACAATTTACTTAAGTCTATTGCAATTCAAAATAGTACTGAAGACATTTTTCATAAACAATGGGAGCATTTTAGTATTCTGACAAAGACCTAGATTTTTTATTTTTTTTTTATTATTTTTTTTTTTTCCTATTTTCAAAACGTCTGCACATAAATGTAACTGTTAGTATGTACGAAGATGTGGGTGTATATGGATAAAACAACACCAGTAATAAGCATAATCTATTCATTGCAAAATATTTTTCTGTTTCAAAATCACAAAGAAAACTTATTAGTATACCTGGCTTCAAATACTGTTTTTACTTTTTGTATGAAAATGTAACTTTTGGAGCTTTGTCAGCCACAATGTTATTATATGTTTTTGTAAGGTGTGTCGGTGGATGGCTCCCCGACCCCGACGCACCTATGACGGGGACAATAAATGAGGTCCTTACTGACAAGGCCTGAAAAAAAAAAAAAAAAAAAAAAAAGTTTGGAGATAGAAGTTTCATGCATGCAGCCCCAAAGCTCTGGAACACTCTACCATCAGACATCAGAGATGCGAGCTCAGTTGCAGTCTTCAAACAACGTCTGAAAACACACTTCTTTAATATTTATTATTAGAACACATTAGGAAATGGATGACTGCTATCTATAGGCTATGTTCTTGCTGTGGATATTGTGGGTCTAAATGGGAGTTCTGGAGTTGTACCGTTTGTCCGTGCCTGTTTGGTGGATCTTGATGGTAGGGATTGCCCCTGATCTCTTTGAAACCAACTGGCTTGGGGTTTACGGTATAATTGAGGGACAGCTTCTTATCTTGAAGTTTTGTAAAGTAAGGGTGTAATTTCAACCATGGAACATGTAGGTCCCGCGGAAGTGGGGTGGAGAGGGTAGATGACTGCTACCCCAGGGCTGTGTTCATTCTGTATATGTTATGGGTCTAATTTTTAGCTCTGGGGTTGTACCGTCGACCAATGCCTGTCTGGTGGATCTTTGATGGTAGGGATATGACTCTGATCTCTTTTGAAACCAACTGGCGGGGTCTGTGGTATAATTCTTGGACAGCTTTCACCATTTCTAATCATGTCATTGATCTTCTATAGAGTTTTTAGTTATGGTCGCATGCTTTTTTTCCTAGTTATGTTACATTAGGCGGCTTGCATTGGGCGCTCTGCTATTATTTATATTGGTCGGCAATCTTTGGCCGGTCGGTTCATTGCTGACTGATGGGGGTAATGTGGTTGCCATTTTGGGGGCTGTCTTTTGTATGTTTATTCATGTTTATTTTAGATCTAATTATAGTTATTTGTGTTTTGTCGATGGCCTACATTGGGCGCTCTACCATTATTCATATCAGTCGGCAATCTTTAGCCGGTCGGTTCATTGCTGATTGATGGGGGTAATGTGATCGCCGTTTTGGGGACTGTCTCTTATATGTTTATTCATGTTTTATTTCAGATCTAATTGTAGTTATTTTGTCTTTTCTCTATTTGTAGGTACATTTATGTTATTTCGTGTAAAGCAATATTGAACGCACAACCCATGTGTGAAAAGAGCGCTATATAAATCTGGTATAATAATAATAATAATAATAAGTCCATTTTTTATCAAAGGGATGCCTGGTCAAAAAAAATCATTTTCATTCTGTTTTATATTGAAATTCCTATCAGCAAACAGTGTAGACTTTTATCAGACGCCGCATAATGCGGCGTCTGATCAAAGTCTATACTGTTTGCCTATGTCCCATTCGCATGATAAAAAACTAAAAGACACAAAATATTAACAAGAATAATTACCTTTTTAAAGATACAAGGGAATTCATCTCTTACGATAACATTATAGTCATTAACACATCTCCTACACATAATTTATCGTCTGCTTCAAAATTGTCGTCTGCGAAATTGATTAAATCAATTTAAACAGTTTTTAATTCAAGATCCATAAATGTGGCAAATCGTTTGGATCCAGATCGAAGTCGCGTAAATACCAATTATTCGACACTCGACTTGCATACCGTGGACAAAACCATCTTTAACGTTATCAAAAAGGTAGATCGACAGAAGAGTCAGGGATGCCATTTCTCCGGATTTTTCAGACATATTAGTATATTTATCCTAGCAGATGTTAGCATAAAGCAGGCTGAAAGTAAAGCAGTTTGCGCATTTAAGTAATTGCGCTTCAAAAATAGAAAATTCTGAAATCTTAGGATTTTTCATGATCAACTTATGGCAGCCCTGAACAGTAATCGCACGCACTTTTATTGTTTTTTTTACTAGAAAGTCACTTCTGCGTTTTCAGACATAATCAGTTCCTCAGATTTATAGACCCGTTCATAAAGTTGATTAGGTCGTTAAATATTTACAAACTTGAAATTATTATTTAATTCGTCAAACTAACCCCTCTCAATCTCATAAAGCCCAAGCAGAATTTCATCATGTCTTTTAATATCTGAGTTATTATTATTATTAATTGCATTTTGGATTTGGATTTGGAATTGGATTTAGATTTATTATGATTTTACGTCGCTTTAACAGTAGTTCTGTCATAATGCAACATCCAGCTAATTACAGGTGAAGGAAGACCCGAGAAACCATGTACAGGTATGCACTATTTTAGGGACACATCGGCAAGTGGGTACATTGTAGAACCACCGACCTTCCGCAAGCTAGCTGGACGGCTTCCCCTCATGCAAAATCTGAATGCCCAGACCGGGATTCGAAACCACAGCGGTGAGGAGCTTAATGATCGTAAGTCACAGTGATTATACTACTAGGCCACGAAGGCCCCCACAACAGACTGAACGAGCGAGGGTAAAACATAGAGGTTGCGAATAATCATTATGTCAAGATTGGCAGGCAAGGGAATGTGTTTGGATGTTTATTCATTTGCGTTACATTCGTGTTCTTTCGTTTAACTCTTTTGCAAACAGTTTGGATCCTGATTCTTCAAGGCGCATTCTGCGTTACCTTTAGCCTTCTTTAAAATACCATCTGTTAGAATATAGAACTATTTTTTATGAAACCTATTCATGACTTTTTGAAAAAGAAAGGTTTTTTTTCAGTGGAAATATAAATAAAAGGCGTAAAATGCGTATATACCGGTATATGGAGCAATGGCTTAAGTTTTCACATTTCTTAAAGGGTTGTTTTCAACGCATTTAGAACGACTTCCACTCATTCCAAGACCAAAAACCTTTATAGACCGAACTTTCATTCAACCTAAAAGGACTCGTTCAATTTTATCTTGAATTTTGCAGAGGAAATGTGATTGATTGAATCGGACAATTTTCACTTTAATTTCTTAAGAAAATGAAATTATAAAATTTTGATTTTGCATTTGATTATTAAGAGAGCTCTCTTAGTTGCCTTCATTTTTTACAGCTGAAGTTAAATTTGAAACACTATCAATCAACCAAAGAACCAATATTGTTTCGCCTGTTTTAACCCTTTACTTCATAGCCTGATTCTAGTTTTGAAGACATTTGACTTCTTAAAGCAGTTTGAAAGTAAAAAAAAGAATGCGCATTCTAGCGATTCTGCTTTATTTTCAATCTGCTTTAAGCTACCATCTGCTATGTTTTAGGAAATATTTTGGTATATATTTCTATGGCTGTATCAATTGATAATATATTTTTTCAGTTGAAGAATAAATTAAATGCTCTAAAAGGCACTTTTATGGGAGACAGTGTCAAAACGCACGAGTGCAGTTTTCTGACACCCTATTTGTTTAATGCTCGATTTACCGAATGTCAAATTAGGCCTTGTGTGACTAGACGCCTGGTGCTCGTTTCATAAAACTTCGTACGACAAATGTTGATGTAAGTCATATTATAAAAGTCTCAATCATTTTTTTTTCTCCATCTAATCCTGTCTTGTTACATCTTTTTGGAATCGTCTTGAAAAGACGATTCCAAAGAGACTGACAAGTCAGGATTAGATAGAGATATCAGAAATATGTATTTTTAAGTTTTGAATTAAGATCGTTTTTGTTGTACGAAGTTTTATGAAACGGGCCCCAGGTGAAAACGCATATACAATCCTTAGACCAAGTTGCAGCTTAAACAGCCATCAGTTACTCATAACTTCTCCTTTAATTTTGTTCTTCATTAACCCGTTACATGTACCCAATTGTGAAGATGAGTGTTCACTTAAAAGCAGGTTGAAATTACTCCTAAATACTTTACTTTTTTTAAACTACCATCGGACAATATACTGAAACTGACTTTTGTTTGTTATTTACAGTCGAACTTCGATATCTCAAACTCGGTTATGTCGAACATACCCGTATTTCAAAGTTGAAACGCGGCTAAGCCGCGTTTTAACTTTGAAACACGGGTATGTTCACCTATACCGAGATTGAAGTAAGACAAATTCATGTTTCAAAATATCGGATATTTCGAGCTAAGCGAGTTCGAGATATCGAAGTTCGGCTGTATGTTGTTTAGTGATTCATATTAATGATACAAGGAGCTTTTTGTTTTACAGTCACATTGTTTAAAGCAGTTACCTGTCGTAAACATCTAATAAGCGCCTTTAGGCGTTTTATTGATTTACTACAACCTTGCTTTAAGCTGTTACCTGTCTTTTATACAATAAATAGCCTAAGCGATCGTATACTAGAGGGATGCTACAGTATCTTGTGGCAGAACAGTGTCAGGGCTGCCATAAGTTGACATGAAAAATCCTAAGATTTCCAAATTTGCATTTTTTAGGTGCGATTTTACGAATCGTACCGTTACCCCATAGCCTGTTTCTAGTTTTGTTGACATGCGAGTACTTAAAGCATGCTGTAAGTAAAGCAGAATGCGCCCTAAGGCGCATTCTGCTTTAATTTCAGCCTGTATTAAGCTACCATGTACTTGAAAAAATCCAAAGATTTAGGAAAAATCCGGAGAAATGGCAGCCCTGCAGTCTTGACAAACATTTATTGCATTATCGTAATTGAGTCCAGCGCAATATTTCCAGACAGATATAAGAAGAACGAGACACTAACTACATCAGGCGACCACAAACCTTTCAACCACATGACCGGCCTATGTATCCTAGGTCAACGACATAACTACTGTCTTAACGCTTTACCCTGTAGCTTGCTGCTAGTTTTGAAGAAAAATGTCCTATTAAAGCAGATTTAAAACAAAGCAGAATGTGCCTTAGTCTACTTTAATTTCAGCCTGCATTAATTTTCCACCTGCTCGATTATAGAACATATTTCTTGTAGCGCGTTATCATGACTGTATAAAACTCAAATATCTTCTTTAGTAGATAAGTAAATTTAAAGGATAAATAGGCGTACATGTATTTATGAAAAAAGGGTTATTTAGTGTATAATTTAATACACCCCTGTAACATCAAATGAACAAATGTTATTTCTATCTAATTTCAGCCCATTGTTTACTATTTAGGGTTCTTTCCAACAAAGATAGCATAATAACAAACAGTGCAGGAACATTCTTATCTTGTCCTACACGTTTTCTAAAGGACAATTGTATTTGTTAAAGGTACGACGTATGCTATGGTTGAATGTATTAATCCTTTTTATTATAAACCTATCGATGATTTATAGAGATTTCTCAGTTAGATAAATTTCATATGCGTCGCACTGTTGCAGTGACGATATAATTTTGTGACGTCACGTCATAATATATTATGTGACGTCCTGCGTAAACATTTAAGTGTATGTGTGTTTTCTGTGAACATGTCATTAGAATGTATATAATAAATAGAATAATCAATTCATTTGGATGGATATGAAAATATATCACTCGAATGGGTTGCTATCTGATTAAAATACTCGTCACATCGATCCAAATGAATTGATTATCCTCTATTTATCACATAAAACCGCCTCATGCAGTATAATAAAGCCATTCAATAAATTTGATATTTTAATTGTAAAAATATCAAGGTTGGATTCGGCCTAACCTGTTCGTCCACAAGTGATGCATGAAGCGGAACACCAAACGACGTATTTTGTGATGACGTTACCATAAACAATGCCAAGATTTGGCGAACAATATATATGGCGTGGGGACTACAAACTACGGCTTCAATTTACTTACAGTGATAAATACGCTATTCCTACCCATTTACACGTTTTATCTATGCGTAAGAAACGCATAGTGAGCGGTAAAACGAACGATTAACGAACGGTTAACGCCTAACGATCTTAACGCGTTTCAACGCGTTAATAAATAATTATACCCGAGATGTTGCGATTGGTGCGTCAGTTTTCCGTTTCACGCGGAGATTTCGGATCTAATTGATCTACAAAAATGCATTTTCGTTATAAGACTCATTTTGTAATGCGATTTTTGAAAACATTTTCTGTAGATGAGACGCCTCATCAGGATCTAAACTGGTTTCGCTTATAGAAATTATATAAATTCAGACTGTTTAGATCTCGATCATAATGCTGATCTACTCGGCGTCTCTACGAGATTCTTTCTGTGTGATATTTATTAGAACAATTCATTCCATGTTGATTTCTATGCAACGGTTTGAATTCATATCAGACGCCTGGCTGTATAGATCGGCATCGCATCAGGATCCAAACTGACAGCTTTGAATAAACCCAATTACTTTTCATAATAGTTTAACACTAGCGATATGGATGTAGATGGGACGCCGAGTAGCTCGGTTCTTTTGTGTTACAGCTAAGAATGAAGCATACGTTTTTGATTTCAATTTTACAGTTTGGATCTAGATGAGATGCCGAGTTGCGGGAGTCCCATCCGTATTCGAACTATACAGATATTTTTTGCTGACACATACTCGCAGATTTGATTTGGTTTATTTGGTCCAAATTAGGATACTTACTTTGATAAGCCGCAGTTTTATTACCCCATATCCGGTAGGTGACGCAACACTCTTAGCGGCCTGCCCAGTGATATGTGTACATGAAGAATATGTTTATGTGATAAATAGAATCTCATATCCGTGCTCATTACTCATTATTTTTAATAAACTCGTTGACTAAAATAAATATAACGCTCACCATGGCTCACATCACATTATTCTATTCAACTCTTTATTAAAAATTGACAATTAATGATCACTCATATAAGAATCTCTATAACTGCCATTGTGACTTAAAATCAGCATAAAATATAATTTTGACATAACGCTATTTAAAACCGTTTTCTCTAGGAGAAACACTATTAAGCAATTGCTTTCGTTCTCATTATAATGATAATTTGTGTATAACTTAGAAAGATGTAAATATTATGAATAAACTATGTTTAAACTAAAACTGTTTGCTTGTCTGATCGGGCTCCAAACTATTTGTCACTGAAAATAAAATAAAGCATGAGCATTTTAATTTCGTGTACATTTGATATCGTTTAAACGGGAAAAAATAACTACTTGTCGACTGTAACTATATTTACATCATTCTCTTTGTTATGTCTCTAGGAGATTTTCAATGTTTGTAAAACGTGAAACAGAGGAGAATACGTTATTCATTCCCAGTTAAAGCGTTTACGCTAACGAAATCTCTAATGGAGCAGCCGTGTGCCTAGCCATATACCCTACACTCAGTTTAGCTTTGAAGACAGGTGACCACACAACGACGCAGATTGAAAGTAAAGCATACTGCGCATTTAGGCGCACACTGCTTTACTTTCAACCTGTTTCAAGCTACATCTGTTTGGGTGTAGAAAATATTTCTTATGATGTATATTCAAGACTACAGTTGAACTCCGATAACACAAACTCGGTTAGGTTGAACATACCCGTATTTCAAAGTTAAAACGTAGCTAAGCCACGTTTTAACTTTGACATACGGGTATGTTTGACGTCTCCACGGATGAATAAATGTAATTCAAGTGTCGATAAATCGAATAGTTCGAATTAAGCGAAATTCGAAATATCGAAGTTCGACTGTATTTGATTTGGGACTATTTACATCAGAGGAGGAATAGATTAAAGGCTTAAAACGAGTTATTTATGGACTATTTGGTTAAATAATCCATTACAGTTCGGTAGACAAATGCCTTCGCCCGCTAATGAAGGTGCTGCGAAAAGCAGCCATACATTAACGTCCATTTATTAATGACATTTCCCTCATATGAAGACAGTAAACATATGAGTTAAGATCTAGTAATAGGGGAGAGACGAGGAGACAAATGTCATACCCTCATGATCCCCATAGCACGCTAGACAAATACTGCATGCAAACATAAATATCGCTGATTTCGATAGATTTACAGTTTCTTTCAGAATAAACAATTAACATTTTGGACAAAGAAGAAACGTCTCGTCTGGATCCAAAGTATTTGCAATACTTATTACAAATTCTTCCTTTCTGTGAAAAGAACTAAAACGCTTTTACAAATTGTATTTTAACTTAACTCTTTCAACATCATAGACCTGTTTAAATATACTAAGAATACATGTACAATGTCGTTTCCACACTGAAGTATTGTGCTCGTAAGATATAGCACGTTGTTAAAAGTTGTTCAATTATGCTTGTCGTAATCATTCATACATGTACAGTGGAGAATCTGTTATTCTTTCCCAATAAACGCGTTTACGCTAAAACTATTTTTTGCAGTGCAAACAGTTTGGAGCCAGATCAGACGCCGGGTAACCCGGCGTCTGATCAGGCTCCAAACTGTTTGCCACCAAGATAAACAAGAATTATCAGAATTGTCCAAAAGTTGTTCTTTTCTACGTTTTAGCGCTTTGCGTTTGCGTACGTTTGCGTTTAAACGGGAAAGAATAACAGATTCTCCACTGTAAACAATCTGTAATGAAAGCAGGAATACCATCTGATCCGCGCTTGCACCCGAAAGTCCTCAATACGTATAATGTCGCTTTTCAGGGGTGCTGGACAACCTTTTCTTACTAAAATAGCCGTACGGTAAACATGTCTGGGACTGTATCCTTCCGCGCTATTGTGATAAAAACAAGGGCAATGTCGGTAATCTTACAGAAATACCCTAAAACTGACGGTGGATCACAAGCTACGTTCACAGAGAGAACTGAAATCGAGAATTATACAATAGTCTTTACACTTGTCTGTGGCTTTCGGATTGATCCGCTGTTTAAATAGTGATTTATGTTGGTGTTGTTGATTGTCTCACATGACCGAGTATACGAGTAACGTCACGTTCTTACATGACGTCGGTTGTTGTTATGGCTTGAAAGTATAAAGTATATAAAGGAAGAAAGTGTCGTTTTGATAACATTTACAATAACGAAATCGCTTCGTTTCAATAAAAACCGTTTGTCCGTCTGAGTTGTGATCTAAAGTTCGACATGTTTTCTTTTTAAAGCGTGTTTACACATAAATGTCAAAGCCAAGCTAAAAAAGCCCGAACTTTATTTAAAAAGCTGTTTGTTACTATTGTATATGGAATGTGTGATACGGCAAAAGCAGGTTGTTACAATTCCGTTAATTTACTCGTTTTTAGGATAATTTTAAGCGAGAAAAACAATCAAGCACTGTGTTTGGTAACGACGGGGGATTCTATATATAATTGCCCAAAAACATGTACATGTACATTCTCTTTATTTAGACCTTGAATTTAGAGTGTTTGCTTGCCTTGTTTAACAGTGGGGAATTATGTTATTCTTTCCCACTAAACGCGTTTACGCTAAAACGTTTATTCCACCTGCAAACAATTTGGAGCCAGATCAGACGCCGGGTAACCCGGCGTCTGATCAGGCTCCAAACTGTTTGCCACTCAGATAAAAATGAATTGTAAGAAATATCTAAAAATTGACATTTTCTACGTGTTAGTGTTTTGCGTTTGCGTTTCGTTTGCGTTTAAACGGGAAAGAATAACGTTTTCTCCACTGTATGTTGAAAATATCATTTCCTTTCCTCTGTACCTACGGAGATAACCGAAAAATTAGCAATGAGGACAGTCGTCAAAGATTTGTCACTGAGGTTGCTTTCGCTTTTTCCTGCCTATTTTTCAACAATTGGGAATAGTAGACTTTATTTATCCTATGAAATAATTTCTGCCTAGACGATAGTGTTTGTTTTTATCAAATATTTCATCAAAGGAACTTTTGACTGATCAATTAGTATTTCAAAAATCATATTTGTAGTGGATTTATGTTAAAAACAAATGGACATTTGGTATAGCACGAATAGATACCTATCTTTAAGAGACAACATATAAATATTCTAGTATAGAATGCATCTTTGAACCTTTAGTTTTAAATTTTATAATTATTTGTTAACCCCTCCACATCCATGACGTCATATATTTAAACATTTATAGTCTGCATTTATTTCTCAAATTTATGTTTTAGGTATGTTGACTTAAAATAAAATTGTACAAATGCGTGTCAAACAGTTTGACATTGATCAGACGCCGCATCACGCGGCGTCTGTTAAGTCTTTCGCTGCCATTATGACGTATTAACCCTTTGCTTGCTGATCGCGACTTTATTGATTTTTGCAAACAGTTTGGATCCAGATCAGACGCCGCGTGGATTCAAACTGTTTGACACTCATCTTTAGGTTTCTTTACTTAAAAAATGTATCAATCTAAATTTAACAAATTTTGCAGACGACAATTTCGAAGCAGACGATATCACCGCAGGATAAGGGTTAAGCCGCATACCACATTCACTGTCGTGATATCATCTACTTGTTTTTCATTTTTTATCTGCTTTTAGTTATAAAATTGTGAACTTTATATGTTTTTTCGGAATTATGAAACATTGATATGTTTGTCAAATTTTATTGAAGTAGTCACTTGTATCAAAACTAGAACTAGGAGTGGTATGTCAAACATGATAATATCAGACGATACATTTAGCAACTAAAGGGTTATACCATTATCCGTATTTCCAGAAAATGCGACCATTGACCAAGCTATGTGAATTATCCAGGCCCAATTAGTCGCTCGTTTGTTGTGTCTTTGTTGGCCAATATTGTATAGGGTTCAATTACTTAGATTGAATTAATTCTTGTCAAGACGGTTTTGCTTGGGACGATTTGCTTATCCTCCAAGTTGTTCAATCTGAAACGCAGACACCAGCTGCCCTACAAATTATCTACATCAACAAAAGTTGCATGTCACCGAAAACAGGTCTGCTTTCCTTTATGTGAACAGTAAAAACTTTATTCTTTCCCGTTTACCCTAAACTATGCGCCATGACATGTAAAAATGGCAAATCTTGAAATTGGTTGACGATTTCTTGTAGCGTAGGGAGCAAACAGTTTGAAACCTGGTCAGACGCCGAGGTCTGATCTGGTACCAAACTGTTTGCAACTGACGATATAATTTTAGCTCAAACACGGCCCCTGTACCAGTATGTCTGATTCTGACACGTTGCAGCCACCAACTGATTTTGTCATGGCTTTGCCCGTTTTGGCATCAATGTACGCCAGCACCATTTTGTATTGGTTTGAACTGTCTGAACTGAATTAGAGGAATTGCCGTCGGTACAAATGTAGTTCGTGGAAGGCAAGGGATATTATTCGTGTTCACTTTTCAACTTGTGAACGGTCAGCGAGATACATTACTTTTACTATAAGTATAATAATATATATCATGTAAGTTACAGTATCTATACAAGTAAAAGTTTTAACCCCTTCATTACCATGAGTTCACCAATTTTAAATAATTGTCATCTACTTTTATCTCGCAATTTTAAATTTAAGGTTAACGTACAGTGGAGAAAGTGTTATTCTTTCCCAATAAACGCGTTTACGCTAAAACTATTATTAGCAGTGCAAACAGTTTGGAGCCAGATCAGACGCCGGGTAACCCGGCGTTTGATCAGGCTCCAAACTGTTTGCCACCAAGATAAACAAGAATTATCAGAATTGTCCAAAAGTTGTTCTTATCTACGTTTTAGTGCTTTACGTTTGCGTACGTTTGCGTTTAAACGGGAAAGAATAACAGATTCTCCACTGTACTTAAGAGGTATTTAAATGAGTAATGAATAAACATGGTATTCAGGGTAAGGCATTGAATGGGTTACCTCTTTCACTGTACACTCAACAAAATTTCTAATTGGTCACTTAACTTTTTCTAATAATTTTCGAATTTAACAAGTATCACGTGGATCGACTGGCCATGTATAAATTGTTTAAATCGATGTTCCGGTGTCCGAGAAACTTACAATTTCGCAGAATTTGCCTGGGTGCATGATCTGCATGATTTGCACGTGCATTAAAGGTACGTTGTCAAACACGTGTTCTTTTCATACGACTGAAGTCTGTAGATATATGCTGGACAAAAAGCACATAACATAGCCAGGATGACATTACACGAGCGTGCTGTTGCTGTCGGAATGTTGGAAGCTGGGACGTATTTGAGAGAGGTAAACATTTAATTACGATATTTTATAAATGACACCAATTATCCATTAACTAGGTAGTGCAGGACCATGTTCCATGTCATGTTGCAAGGGGAACACTGACATTATTCCGGGCAAATAACATTTGCTTGATTCCGTTGCGAAGAGTTTAGATGTAAACCCGACAGAACATGTGTGGGCCTTACTGAAACGCAGGGTACGTGTATTGCCACAACAACAGAACTTCCGCGAATTAGAACGTGACGTCATTCAGGAGTGGAACAAAATACATCAGCGTTACCTGCAGAGATATGTTGCTTCAATGAGACAACAGTTTCGTGTCATTATTATGTCGTTAGGATACATATACGCTACTAGCATATCACGGATTGCAGAAAATGTTTGAGCTTTTTTGAATTTTCGAAACTTTTCACAAGTTTCATCATAAAATGATACTTACTGCTCGTAATATCGTGAAATCTCGCACATGTAGTTATTGAACATATATCAATGCAATACAAATTGGATATTACTTGTTGCTGAAAAATCCTGACTGACGTTGGTGCCCAATTAGACATTTTGTTGAGTGTAGTAATATCGGGGTTTTTTAATACTTGTGTTTAGTCTATTTTCGGGGCAGTATGACCATTAATTCATTATAAGATTTAAAGCAGTAAGACTGAGGAAAATTTGATACAAGCACCAAACAGTTTTAATCTTGTTCAAACGGCGTTTTACCTATCACAAAATAGATTATGTCGCTTATGGTATTGTGAATGTTATATAATTGAATTCAATACATGTTATACAAATGCTAAAGTTATTTACAAGATGATAGCACTGCACTTGCATTATGGTTCTTTTAACCCATTTATGCCTACGATCCCACATATAGGACATGGGCAAACAGTGTAGACGCTGATCAGACGCCGCATAATGCGGCGTCTGATCAGTGTATACACTGTTTACTGATAGGAATTTCAATATAAAAACAAAAAGAAAATGAAACTTTTGCCCCGAACCCGCGGCAAATTAATACATTTGACAATATCAATAAAACGTCAAAACGTCTGGATCAAGATAAAACGACGCAATATGAAAACAATTTGTTTGTTATCACTACTTCAATCATATTATAGTAAAGCCTAAATACTTTGTCTTTCAATTAACCCATTTGTGCCCATGATCCCATATTTTGGACATAGGCAAACAGTGTAGACTCTGATCAGACGCCGCATTAGGAGGCGTCTGATCAGAGTCTACACTGTTTGCTGATAGGAATTTTAAATATAAAACAAAATGAAAATGAAAATTTGACCAGACATCCCTTTGATAAAAAATGGACTAATCCAATATATAAACATGGAAGAATCCACTGGTCGTAATTGGGTTATGTAGAAAAGTGTCTTATATTTTATCAACAAATTACTGCTAATGAAACGCTGCCTGATGGTACACTGTCGTGACTCAATTAGTCAAATAAATCAGTCTACAAAATTTACAATTATCTTTAAAATAACCCGTTTGATGTTAACTTGTTATCTAGATTTCAATCAGGTAATTGTCTTTTATCCTTAAACATGCCGGATATTACTTACATTACTACAATAGAGAATACCAGACGCCGCATCTTCTGTCTCGTTTAAACCCAGCTGGAATGCAAACGCACTGCCATAAATGAAGATAATTACATTTTTTGTAATTTTTAATATTATGTTTAATCTGAGTGGCATACAATTTGGAGCCTGGTCAGACGCCGGGTTACTCGGCGTCTGATCTGGTTCCATTTTGTTTTCAATGTACATCGTCGTTTATTGGCTTACCTATTACCTACTGTATATATTCACCCTAATCCAAACCGATCTGAATTAGAGTGTTCAGTAAGACAATTTGTGAATGTCAATTGTTCTGTATCTAATAAGGTAAAGAAGACGTATTCTCTCCCGTTTAAACGCAATCGAAACGCATTGCAACAAAACGGAGAAAATGAAAACGTTTTGAAAATAATAACGACTTATTTTGATCTGGGTGGCAAGCAGTTTGGAGCCTGCTCAGATGCCAGGTTACATTATAAGCGCCCGTTGTTTGCAATTGAAATTATATTCAGCGTTTATTTAGAAAAATTAATTTCTTCTCCACTGTACCGTATTTACATAAGTATCACTTTATACAGATTTAACGAAATTGCAAACAGCAGTGAAAAAAACCCTGCATTTCAAATCCAATATAAGTTCAGTCTAAATAGCATTTGCCCTTTACCGTTATTGAACGTTTACTATTAAAAGGTTTTCTAGATTTGATTTCAGCAATTTTCTTCAATCATCAAATAGGCCGGAAATTGTGTACAGAGGAGAATCTGTTATTCTTTCCCGTTTAAACGCAAACGTACGCAAACGTACGCAAACGCAAAGCACTAAAACGTAGAAAAGAACAATTTTTGGACAATTCTGATAATTCTTGTTTATCTTGGTGGCAAACAGTTTGGAGCCTGATCAGACGCCGGGTTACCCGGCGTCTGATCTGGCTCCAAACTGTTTGCACTGCAAATAATAGTTTTAGCGTAAACGCGTTTATTGGGAAAGAATAACACATTCTTCACTGTATTAGGAAATACATGAACGTTGTTCTAGGTACATCGCCATATAGTTCGATAGCGTGACTCCCCTCTCGTCATTGTATTTAGTCTGAAGATTCGATTTACAAATATTTAGATGTTGTACTGCCAGTATTATTGCTATTATACCGACCGAGAAAAGCGTTATCCTGTTCAAATAAAATTGTTTGCTTTTAAGCATTTTTTCGCAGCAGTCAGGATGGATCCAGATCAGACCCCGAATGATATAAGAGTCTGACCAGGCTCCAAACAGTTTGTCTCTGAGAGTAAGATAAAGTGTTACTGATTTCAAAAGGCTGTCCTTTTTGTACATTTTATTCGATTGTGGTTGCGATGTTCAATTAGCTAATTACGCAGTTGCATTGAAACCTTCTACCAACAAAGATAACTTTAAGAGACTATCTAATCCGCCTTCAACATGTTGATCTTAGAATCGATATATCCTCCATTCTCCATAACCGGACCCTTCCTACCAATCCGGAAGCCTCACAAAAACGCTTGATAAAGTGCGTGCGGTTTGCTTACGTCATCGCAAAAGCGGTTCCGGTTAGGTAATAGATGTGTGCATCATAATAGCCGAGAAAAATGCTGAAAAAAAACTTGGAATTTTAGTGAAACTTTGAAGAAAATTGTATTTTCGAAAAATGAGTACCAAAATTAACCACGTACCCTATGTTTTAATGAAGTTGTTTGATTACTTTAAGTGTTATTTTCAGTTAGAAAACTATTTTTTCTCCATATGTATTCAATGTATCTCCCAGTTACTATTTAAATTGGTTATCTTTATAATCCCTTTTCGCTAAGGGATGAACGGACGAAGAGGATATCGTCGTTCATAAAGTAAACTTTAACCCATTTATGCTCAGAGAATTATTCCATGTTTATTAATTAGATAAGTCCATTTTTGATGTAAGATTAATAAGGGATGCCTGATCTAAATTTTTGTTTTTCATTTTATTTTATATTGAAATTCCTATCAGCAAACCGTGTATACTCTGATCTGACGCCGCATAAAGCGGTGTCTGATCAGAGTCTACACTGTTTGCCTATGTACAATTCATGGGATTGTGGGCACAAATGGGTTAAGCTTACTTTAAAACAATAGACTTTAGCTAAAAACCGCAAAAAACGTGTTGGTTTGTTTAGTTAGCTTTATGTATAATTACTTTATCTCTTGCAAAAGTATAACGGCGCAACTAAAAATAATACTTACAATTTTGATAATTCTAGTTATTAATATTTTAAAGACACTAGTGTAGTCGAAATTACTGAGGAAGCACAGACAAAGGCAGTCGATCAAATTAGTTGGAAACGTGACCGAATTAATCCTTTCAGTTATGCCAAAAGGCGTCTTTGTGAAACGCGGCGTCTGATCAGGATCCAAGTAATTAGTACCCGTTTCGAAATTACAGTGCTCCCTCTCTACAACGGCATACGGGATACACATATAATGTGTGCTGTTCGGAGGGAGTCGTTATAGGAAGGGAAAATTAAAAACTTGACTTACATTAGCAAACAGCTTGAATCCAGATCAGACGCCGCGAACCGCGGCGTCTGATCTGGATTCAAGCTGATTGCCACTCGTCCTTATAATTATTCTATTAAAATGTCCACTTATATGTAACTTTGAGAGAAGAGAACAACAGGCGGCAATTTTATGCAAGCGATATTGCAACAGTAAAAGCGTCAGACATAATTGCCCTGTTTAGGGAACTGCGGCAAGGGTCGTTGTAAGAAGGAAATCGTTGTTGGGAGGACCGTTGTAGAGAGGGAGCACTGTACATCAGTTATACTGCCTTGAATCTACTTAGGAAACGATATTGTAGATATTTATATGGTGGATAAGGGGTCTAAACCTTAGGATAAATTTGGAGATGAAAGGGTTTTTGGCGATCTGCTGTGTACAGTGGAGAATCTGTTATTCTTTCCCAAAAAACGCGTTTACGCTAAAACTATTATTTGCAGTGCAAAAAGTTTGGAGCCAGATCAGACGCCGGGTAACCCGGCGTCTGATCAGGCTCCAAACTGTTTGCCACCAAGATAAACATGAAATATCAGAATTGTCCAAAAGTTGTTCTTTTCTACGTTTTAGCGCTTTGCGTTTGCGTACGTTTGCGTTTAAACGGGAAAGAATAACATATTCTCCACTGTAAGTGTTTCGCCCTAGAGATGGTTTATATTTGGCTGTGCAGACAAACATTACCAGACCAACGAGACATGCTTTAAGACGCCGCTTGATCCAGCAAACATCAAAACAACGCATAAATCTTATTGCAACTAAGGGATTATAGAAAAATGCTACTTTAGCAATATCCTTGAGAAACTATATATTGTCTATTTTTGTTAAGTACACATTATCTCTGATCCTAAGTGTAATAGGATTTATCATCCCATCATTGATATTGTCTGCTAATGTTTAAAGGTTGCGTATACAGCAAAAGTTGCCGCTGCAGTTTGACAGACAAAGTAAATTGTAAATATATGAATGTAAGTATTGAAGGTCTCCGGATCTTACATGTAGTACACAGAACGTCTAAACACTGTTCATTGTGTCTGAAACCAGGGGTCATGCTTATAAAGCGTTTGAGCTGAGTCTTAAATCATTCTCAAGCACTTGATTGGTCAGATTTGAGGCCTAGGATCAAATATGACCAGTCCAATGCTTGTGAACGACTTTAGACTCAACCCAAACGCCTTATAACCTTCGACACAGGCGTCAAGATAAGAGCGAGTAAATGAATTATTCCCAAAATGTTCTCTTTTATGATTTATACCTAGTGGATTCTTCCATGTTTATATATTAGATGAGTCTGTTTTTTTATCAAAGGGATGTCTGGTCAAAATTTTCATTTTCATTTTGTTTTATATTAAAATTCCTATCAGCAAACAGTGTAGAGTCTGATCAGAGTCTACACTGTTTGCCTATGTCCCATATATGGGATCGTGGGCACACATGGGTTAACCTCTGCGAAAGGGCCAGCACGAACATCATTTATTCCCCTGGTACAGTTTCTCAGTCTACATGGCAAACATAAAAAGAATGTTGAAGTCTATAGGGGACTCTTGGGATAAAACATATATGATGAAGCCCATTCTCTGACTCCACCATAGTATGACTAGGAAGTACAAAATGTATGGCTCGTAATGCTCTAATTGAACCTTTATACATGTACAGAGACACGTTTTTGTTCGGTTGTCTTTAAAAGACGTCTTCTTCCAGATCTGACCCCAAGTAATACATTCATTAATTTAGCCGTAATGTCAACATATAATTTACATCGATGTCTCTATTTAATAAATTTCAACCATCTACAGTGGAGAATCTGTTATTCTTTCCCGTTTAAACGCAAACGTACGCAAACGCAAAGCACTAAAACGTAGAAAAGAACAACTTTTGGACAATTCTGATAATTCGTGTTTATCTTGGTGGCAAACAGTTTGGAGCCTGATCAGACGCCGGGTTACCCGGCGTCTGATCTGGCTCCAAACTGTTTGCACTGCAAATAATAGTTTTAGCGTAAACGCGTTTATTGGGAAAGAATAACAGATGATCCACTGTACTATACTCCCATCTGAAAAGCATCAACCAAAATCGAGCATGTTTTAAATTTACGTTCTCCTTATAAACGCTCAACTTTTAACGTCAGTTGCAATGTAAACTGCGATAATATAGACAACAAATTCGATTCAACTTGATTTCATGTTTTATTAACTTCAATTTACTCATGTGTGCCCACGATCCCATATATGGGACTAAGGCAAACAGTGTATACTCTGATCAGACGCCGCATAATGCGGCGTCTGATCAGAGTCTACACTGTTTGCTTATAGGACTTTCAATGTAAAACAAAATTAAAATTAAATTTTTGACCAGGCATCCCTTTGATACAAATGGACTTATCGAATATATAAACATGGAATAATCCACTGGGCATTCATGGGTTAAATACTACACGTACTTTTGAACTGTATTTGATGATATCGCCAGCATTGGTACACACGAACCAATAACGATCTGTTGATTTGATATATTGTATTGCATGACTCCACTTATATCTATAAAAGGAAACCTATGGCATTTCCATACACGATGTGCAGAATGGATTTAGTAATATCCGCGCAATCCTTGCTGCCTCAGGTTCAAGTGTCAAACGGTGCAGTAGAATAGTGAAGGTGTACTTTACTCTCAAGATGTCATAAATTTTCAATATTCGCCATCTGCCATTATTTCTAAACTTTGAAAATTAGATTTTAGACCTAAAAAATAATTTAAAGAGTGTCAAATAGTTACAATCCTGATCAGACGCCGTATAACTGTCAAAACGGTTTGTATATGACTATTGTAATCGGGGTAAGGAAGTTAATGAGTTATCCCTTTATCAAATGGTCTGTTTCTATTTGTAAAGATATGTGACCAGTTAGAGCAGGTTGAAAGTCAAAACAAAATGTGCATTAGGGATGTTATAAGCTTCCATCGGCTAGGATACGAGTATAGAACATAATTACGGTAGGGTATGTTCTTGACTGTATGAATGTAAACACTTTTCTTACGTGGAGGAATGAGGACATAAAGTGCGTATTAAGGGAGTACCGGATTAAAGCTTCTAAATCCACATTATGACGTCAAGTCAAACATTATTTTAAGGTCCAAAACACCGAGAATGTAATTCACTGTACCACTACTGAAAAAAAATATTTTTGCATCAGTTAAAGACATTTAGTTTAAAAAAGATGACAAAAAGTGGAAGATAAAGCTCCCGAACGTATAATCTGCTTAACGTTTTTTTTTTGCTGTAAGGCCTTAGTATGTCTTAACCATCATTAATGTTCATTTCATTGATATGCGGTAATGGCTTGGATTCCAAAATCTTTCATTACAATGTGTCGTTATGTAGTTAAAAATAGGCCCCATCGGTGTTGAATAATGGTTTCACAACGTACAGCAATTATACTGATTGGTATGTAGTTTGTCATCACTAAATTGCGTTTAATTATAAAGACATGCAATTGCTACATATGTCATTTTGCTTTTATTGGGGCAAGCAGATCACGTGTGATATGTTTAACGGAAATTCTGCATTTTATTGGAGCACTTTATATCTATAAAAGGAAACTCACATAATTGCGATACCTGTGGTTCAGAATTTATAGGACTGGTATGACAGTGCAACATTACTGTCAATAGTTCAAATGTCAATTAGTGCTATAGAAATTGCGAATATGTACTGAACTATCCATGTGTTTACCTACTCACGTTTAAACGCCAACGAAACGCAAACATATTCCAATATTTACATTTGAAATTGTCGTCTGCAAAAATGTGCTAAATCTATAGATTTATATATTGTTCAAGTATATAAAGCTAAAGATGACTGCCTTAGATCACCCTTGAATATCTATATATGAAATCTTCCAGCAAGCACATGAGTAGAGTCCATTGCAATATACAGGAATAAATGGTTTAAACACGTTTGCTTATTCGAATGTAGTGGGGTTCGCATTAATGTGATGGTGGTGTATTTCCAGTGTTTACACAGCCATTAATCACCGCTAACAGAGAACCATTAAACACCAACAAATCACCTTTCGGTATTTAATCACATCGATCATTGAAAGTAACTCGTTGACCCCTGAAACTTTAAACAAATATGCAATTTTTATATTTTAAACCAGTTTGTTTTTTAGATGAGATGTGCGTTTCAAAGGCGCTTAAATATACATTTCCAATTTTAAGTCTAGTCAATTTAGACAAACTGCAGTTGTTTAACATTGTACTAGCTTATCCGACACCTGTTCAATTCAGTAAATTGCTTTATCCGGACCCAAATGTCGAATAAAGTACAAGAAGTTCGCTATCTCGAACACGTTGAATCGAGCAGAACGTACAACGTGAACATTAGTATCGTTCAAAGTCTGCACTGTTATTTGCAAACAGTTTGATTCCTGTTCTACACTTGTTAATTTGGTGGATCCAGTGGTTTGGAATATAAATATATTTATTCAGTCGAATTACATAGAGTCTGAATGTTAACCAAATGCAGTCTGCGATTTTATACAGACAATGTCCTAGCAATGACGCGACAAGTTATGAAACGACGCCATTTTAATTTGATAAAGATGCCACCTGTTTGCAATATGTTTCAGTCATTTTTAACGAATAAAGTATTACTATGTCCGTAGCATTTAAACTCGTGTCGTGCTGAAATATATTCTGCTTAACCCTTTCCTGATCAAATCTATCGTGAGGTTTTTACCCCTTCGCCGTCATATTGTCGTCTGATTCATATTGTTGTCTGAAATATTGTTTCAAAGTTTGATTTCAGGCAGTATAAAACATTATTTCAAAACAATTGCCAAACAGTTTTGATCCTGATCAGATGTCGCATTACGCAAATGTTCTTTATAACGTCATTGACAATGACGTTGGTTAAAATGTTCAACTTTGACATATTAAACGTTCAGCTTAAGTCATGTTTAATGAAGATAAATTAGTCGATTGCCCAATTGGTTGGATCATGTAAAAGTTCGGTAACTCGATATTTGTTTAAACTATTTGTTAATTTCACTTAGTGCGAAAATGGTTGATACAAAACAAAATTATTTGTTTAATAAAACGTTAGTTTTTATTAATTACGAATAATGTATCATTTACTTTGCAAATATGTGCAAAACAATTAGATACCTAACGAAACTGATCTTTAACAAAACATTATATGCGAACATATGAATGCCATTATTCACTTAACCCCTTCACTGCCTTACCCGAGCGCTCTTGTTAATTGCAAACAGTTTTGATCTTGATCAGACGCCGCGTAACGCAGCGTCTTATCAGGATCAAAACTGTTTGACCTTCATTTCAATATTTCTGAAGTCAAAATATCTAATTTTTCAATTTGAGAAATAAAGGCAGACGATAAATGGTTAAAATTGATGACGTCACGGCAGTGAAGGGGTTAAAAGTGATCGGCAATGATACTTCTAAACTTTGATCACTTTTCAAACATCGGTTATGTAACATCCTTAAAGCTATGTAATATATTGTCGTCTTTAACTGTTGTGGTCTGCAACGCTTGTGGATTTGAAGTGATTTACCCGCATGTATTGATTAAAACATAACCAGAATGTCAAACAGTTTGGATCCAGATGAAAATGTTTGTGAAGCGTTTTCACAACTTCTCACACAGCATGGACAAGATTAACTAAATGAAGTATTGCACGCATATTGCCAACTGTGTTTGCCTGTTAAAAGGTTAATCAAACAGTATAAATCTCAAACAAAACTATGTTTTATGCGATCACTAAAACAGGGATTTTGTAAATTCACAGCGATTATAAAACCCCGTCCTTTTCGTTAGAGGTCGTTTCGCCACAATGTAGGAAGTGACGAGCCAGACAAACCTAACATGGTGTGCTGTTTTTGGTGTAAATTTAAGTTATTCAGGTTGATTGTCTCTAATCATAAAACACTAGTTGTACCCATCAAACGTCATTATACCGTTTGGATCATAATTTTATTCTTTAAAATTGTTTCATTTCGTTCGTCATTCGTTTTTACGGATGTATCGTGGATCTACTAAACGTCTGATCTTAATATTATCTGTTTGTAAAAGAGTGGGGATCATATTATTGTTAATGTATGTAGTCAACAAACTTATGTCTTATGCAAACAGTATGAAGCCAGATGAGCCAAACAGCTTCACACTTTTTTGATAAATCAGTAACAATTAACCCCTTCACTGCCTTACCCGAGTTCAATAGATCTAGTGACAGTAGAACCTCTCTATTACGACCACTAAACTGTGTCAAATATTAGTCGCTTAAGACAGATGACTGCTTAAAGCAATGTGAAAGTGAAACAGAAAGCTCATACAGGAGCTTTCTGTTTGACTTTCACATTGCTTTAAGCTGCCACCTGTCTTTTAATATAGACAATTAGCCTTCTTTAAGTGGTCGTAATAGAGAGATTTGCAAACAGTTTGACTTCTGATCAGATACATAACGCGGCGTCTGATCAGGATCCAAACTGTTTGATACTCAGTTTTATATTTCTTAAGACAAAATACCTACACATGTAAGTGTTAACTCTGAAAAATTAAATCAGAAGATAACTTTCTAAAGTTGATGACGTCATGACTGTTAATGGGTTAAACGTTCTGGCTAGACATGATTAACTTTATTTCGTAGGAAACCCGGTGGATTTATTGAGGAGAGTACATTTGTCCTTTATAGTTCTCTTTAAATGTCCCATGAATTCAGTCACATAATCACTGGCTTGCTTTAAACGCATAATAAATAATCTTTGGAAACCGACTGAATCTAGAAAAACATGGAATAACTCGGGTTCTTTGTTGTATCGAAATAGTTAATACTCTAAAGATATTTTCTTGTAAAAGGAGCATGTAATTTGAACTACTGCAAACAACGAAATGTTATAGAAGGGAACTATCACGTTTGTTGATGAATAAGAAAGTGAGTTCACGTCTGAATGGAGTAATGTATACATTTGTTACTGGAAAAGCCATTAAAATACGATCTATCTTACAGTGGCGAACACTTTCTATTACCCATTTAAACAAAACAGAACAATGTAGAGAAATGCAATTCGAGTGTCAGGCCGCCGTTTGGTGTCTTATGAGAAGCAGAATTGCTTTAGACTGTTTTGCAATAGACACCTTGGGTCCATCTTATGAAACGTCATACAACAAATATTGTCGTGAGTCAGATTCAAATTTCTCAAAAATTATTTATTTCTCCATCTAATCCTGTCTTGTGACATGTTAGGATTAGATAGAGAAATCAGAAATTACATGTAATTTAAATATTTGACTTACGGCCGTTTTTTGCATACGACGTTTTGTAAAATGAGCCCAAGGGTCAACGATGTATACCTTAGACCATGTTTTGAAGAAAGAAACGTGTAAATTGGGAAATACTATGGTTTTCCCTATCGTATTTACGCATATGAATTCTTATCCAGTTCAGTTACTATCAGTCTATAAAACGAAAATGTATTTTAACTCAAAAACTATAAATTCGAGTTCAAACATTCTGATTTTGGTCAAACACTGTGTGATTTGATGTCTGATTTGCAGAAACAGTACAGTCGTGCTCATCATGATATATCTAGATATAAACATGTCGTAGTGTATAATTGTGTAATACTTTGTTGAACTAGCGTCAATGGCTCTTAATACTAATTTGATTGACGTATATATAGAAACACTCCATTTACTAATAGCTTCAAGTAAAGATTTACTTCATTTACCTACTCGGATGCTGAGAACAAGCCTTAACAAGAATGATTGCTTTTGGGTTTTTTGTCGTCTTTTTTTAAAAGAAAGACGTACGAAAGCATTGACCACCCGGTGACTATATGCTCCCAAAATCATATCGCGGAAAGTAAACATCGGAATGTCTGATATGGTGTAACCTTTGCCATTTTACTTCTTTTGACAATACATTTGGAAGTAATATGGCCAGCGGTATTACAGTGGCGTAGACGTTATTCTTTCCCGTTTAAACGCAAACGTAGCGCACACTTAAAATGAAAAAACGGTTACTTTTTGTCAACTCTGAACATTCATTTTTCTGTATGAGAGACAAACAGTTTTGAGCCAGATCGGACGCTGGGTTTCCCGGCGTCTGGTCTTGCTCTAAACTATTTGCATTTGAAATAATAGTTTAAGCGTAAATGCGTTTATTAGGAACGAATAACGTATGCTCCTCTGTAGATACTCTCGGCTGGACTGGAAATAAGGAATGCTCCTAATATGTGTAAGAAAATATGAATATTTGATGACCAGCCAATCATTCTTGGAGCCAAGATTGATATAACTGGGACGCCTAATGACGTTTCGCTGACTTTCGGTACTTGCCTCGGCCATAGGTCGTAGCCTATGATTGTGTTTACTATTATCGTACAAAGTTAACGCCAGATTAAATATGTGTCACCTTCTAACTCAAATGAAGACGCCTTAAAAGATGAACATCTCATTATGTGTGTTTTAACTAATTGGGATCGTAATAAGACCAAGGGTTCGAAGTCTTTGTTCCGTACACTTGTTAACAAAGTATCGAGTAGCACAATAAGGGTAAACAGCAGTAGTCGTATCAATAACTAATTAACACAGCGCTAGTCTAATAGAAATATAGGAATACATATAGATTGATCAATGTTGATACTATCTTTTGAAACATATGACTGCTCTGTCGTTATTCGCGAAAATATTCAGACATTTGTGCGTCATGTTATTAACCCATCATTGCCTAGTACCGCATTAATGGGACTTAGGCAAACAGTGTAGACGAAGATAAGACGCCGCATAATGCGGCATCTGATCTGAGTATGTACTGATTGCCATTGTTAAACAATATTATTCTTGGAAACAGTAATTGTCAGGTGAAGGTTTCATGGGTCAGTGATTTAGGAAACTTGAGACACAGGTGGATTCTTCGCTGAAGAGTCGTAAAGTTTTAATGAATTTGTAAAATATAAATCTTAGGATTCTGCTTATATGGATCATACCCAAGTCTTCGGATCTGAAAATACAATGTTCCGTGTTTTGGACCGTGGTCATAATGGTTTAAGCTTTCTGTGCCAATTTATAGTGAGGTTTCTACCGCTTCTCCGCCATACGGTCGTCTGCTTAAATAGTGTTTAACTAAATAGAACTTAAGGGTGAATCAACGTCATGGATTTGGGAAATTTTCAAAGTATATGAAAACACTCTATGATGATTTTGTATTGAAAAGCTATTTAAGATGAATGAAAAAATAGAAAAAGTGTACATTTTGGTGAACAACAGTTGGCTGTACGGCCATGTAAAATTTACCCTACCCACTTCCTTTTATGTTGTCCTTTTCAAACAGCCCACTTCAATAAAATCCATTTTAATGAAAACAAATATGATAATTTGGTTTTGTGTTATTTATTTCCTATCTATGGTAGTATTTCTTCATACAAAAACTAATTTAAGAGAAAACAGGCACCAAATGTGAAATTTATAAAGCTCTAAATATCATCGACATGGTACTTTTTTGTCAATTCTGTAAGGGGAGATAACTCTTTTTACTTTAATAACTCAAAATTTTCAACACTGACCTTTCACTTTCTTTTCATATTTTGATCTGCCTTAGCATGGGCTTTCATCTGGTAGAATATAAGAAACAATTTAATACTAGAACTATTTCATTTTCAAACTTTTTTACTTTTTTTTTCATAAAATAAAAACTCTAATAAAACCATGCCCTACATAAAGCATATTTTTGATATTCAAGGATCCATATTGTTCAAACATGGTGACTGCTTTGTCTAAATTTAGTTTATATATGTGAAAATACCACCATAGACATGACATAAATAAAGAAAACCCAAATTACCATTTTTGTTTTGTTTTGAAATAGATTTTACTGAAGCTTGTACTCTGAATGGGTAAAATTTGAGAAAAAAAATCCAAATTTGACATACCTTTTTCAAATCGCTGTAGTTCAAAAACAAGGACACCGCCATATATTTGTTATTTCATTTTTTTCATTCATCATAAACATCTCTTCCAAAAAAACAATGTTAGAAAAATAGTTTGATACTTTGAAAAATTGGCTTATGACATTGATACACCCTTAAGATATATCTATACGAGTGCCAAATAGTTTGGATCCTAATCAATAGCTACAAACTTTTTAGACCCTGATCAGACGCCAGTATATAAGCCATGAGTTCAGCAAATGAATCAATGGCCGTCGTTTATTGGGAAAGAATAATACATATACTGTAGTTAGCTGCTGTCTTGCCTTGTATTGTTCCTTGAGGAGATCACCCAAGTTTCAACCACCTCACTAAGAATAGTCTTGACAAATATTTATCCAATTAGATAATTGTGTCTGACAGGATATTATTCTGCAGATGGCTCAATTAACAAGAAACTCGCTGCATCAGGAGACTGAACGCTGCCTCGTCACTATATAAACACAAACTACCTGTTAAACAGTGTTTCATTGAGAGAAATATTAAGACAACTTTGTATAAATATGTTGTGTCTGATCAGGAAAAATACAGAGAGCTCCTGAATACGAACAACATGTATCTCGTTTAATCATTCACAGCAAAAGTATCGTATATATTTTAGTTATCGTTTGCTTTTAATTATCGCTTTGACATGACGGCATACTAACAGAAAGTTACTATCAAATTGGCCTTGATTCTGTGTTATGGATTTTACATTAAATATAAATGCATTAGAATCGATGTGCCGGGGCCTGTTTGATTTGTCGCTGTATCTCTGTCTGCCTCTTTGTTTTTCTCTCGCTCCATCTGTCTTTCTCTGTCCTCAACTTACACTGTTTCTTTCTTTTTCTGCCTGTGATTAACTTGTCGGTCTCCGATTCAAAGACTACTGTTTTTATCTTTATTTCTCCACTTCTATGCAAAACCATATTGTTCCCCATGTTTGCTTCATCAAAAATAGTTTGGCAATGCGACGTGATCTTAATTCTAAATGCATATTCTCAGTAACTATGTAACTAATACTAATATTTAGATACTTGGAAACCCTCCACTTATGTTCCAAGTGGTTAGCTTTAATTTGTAGGTAAGAGTGTTGTTTCATTAGTCAAATCTATGTAGTGTTAATAAAATGACAGCTTTTCCCGCCTTTTAAAGAATCAGAAACGTAATTGTACACGTTTTTGAACTTTGTTGGCAATCAGCGGTTTTAAGGATGACCATAGGTCGTACAGTGGAGAATCTGTTATTCTTTCCCGTTTAAACGCAAACGTACGCAAACGCAAAGCACTAAAACGTAGAAAAGAACAACTTTTGGACAATTCTGATAATTCTTGTTTATCTTGGTGGCAAACAGTTTGGAGCCTGATCAGACGCCGGGTTACCCGGCGTCTGATCTGGCTCCAAACTGTTTGCACTGCAAATAATAGTTTTAGCGTAAACGCGTTTATTGGGAAAGAATAACAGATTCTCCACTGTAATACAATGGCCACTCAAATTGGGATTTACTTCATCACAGTCGCCACTCTTCCGATGCGAAAGCAGAACCATTAAATCTCCTGAAACCCATCTGGCAATGATTTCTTAAATACAAATATGAATGTGCCAAGCGCTTGGATCATAACCATTGCCCTACAGTACATACTATAAATAGTAGTTTACTGCTAAATGTATATAACAGTGAATAACCGTTATTCTTTCCGGTTCAAATGGAATTAGAAGCAAACCTCAATTCAATAGACTGTAGAAGTTGACATGTTATTGAAAATGTGGAAGGGTTTTCCAAATTTAAATTGCGAACAGTTTGAAACCTGGTCATACGCCGAGTAGCTATGCGCCTGGTATGAATCCAAACAATTTGCAACTGAAATCATTGTTTCAGGGTAAACACGTAAGTAACAATTACGTAAGTCTCACTGAACATGATGGTGCAAAGCTATCGGTTTTTACTTACAGTATAAGCAACCACAATGTCAATGGTATAACCAATAAACACTCACATAAATCTAAAACAGCTGTTTTTGACAATACTTGATCGCTCTCCTAGGAAACATAATCGAAACTTAATGTAATTATACCCTATTATGTAATTATAGGACATACTTGTTTCAGAATAAAATTAATGTTGCTACATTTCAATGCATTGGGTGAGTGTTAAAGTGTTTTTGAATGCTACGAATAACCCTTTCCCTATTGAAATTGTTACATACGACATATTTTTATGTTTTATTTATATTTGATTCGTTCGCCGGTTCGGAGACAATAACGGATTGTTGATAATGCGTCCGTTCTTTAACAAAAATGAATATGTCCCAAATGGCCATTTCTTGCAGAGACGCTGATTCTTTAAAGACAGGTTATTGCTAAATGTCAAAACAATGAACTGCAGAAAACTCCAGGACATGCAAGAACGTAACGATTGGCGTTTGCTATCCACTAATATAGATAAACTGCTCCGGATGAAATTATTAAAACTGCCTCAGATTCTTTGTCAAAACAAAGGCAGACGACACTGTTTAAGCATACACTATCGTGGCAGTTAAATAATTAAGTTGTCTGTTTTCTAAGACATAAACTTTAAAATATTTTAACGCTTATACCACCGATTACCACTTGACTGGCTTGTGTTTAACCCGACGTCTGATCTGGATCAAAAGTGTATGACAACTACCTTTCATTTTCTGTTATCAAGAAATTAAAAAACAAATAATTTCACCATTTCTGCAGACACATTTCAAAGCAGACGATATTACCCCAGGATAAATGTTAACTGTTCGTTTAACTCAAGAAAGGCTGAACTTTCATTATTTTTATAAGCTAGAATAAGTTTGATTAAATGCTAATCGTAGTATGTTATAGGCAAAATGATTTAGTAGAGCATAATCGATAATTCATTAAACTACGAGCATATCCAGAACATCTATGTCGGCCTTTGGCAAACACTTTGATAACCATCTACAAGTGAATGTTATGCGTCATTTACAAATGTTATTACAAACACGTCCATTGCTTGAACCCATCGTTTAACTTATTATATTTTTATCTTTATTCTATCCCCATTTAACGTTATGATTCCTAAAAGATTTATCTGAATGCTTTTGCCAATTTAAACATAACAAAATATAAGTATGTTATATGGCTATGAACATTGTCTATTGAATTAAATTGACATAAAAATCCAAAATTTATAAAGCCAGGCGAGCTTACTGAAATCGAGGGTATCTATAAATTGATGGACCATCAGTCATTAAATGGAGCCTATCAACATCTAAAAAAGATTATACAGTAAAACACCTCTATCACGACCACTAAATTATGTTAATCATTAGGGGTTAAGAACATGTGACTACTTAAAGCAAGGTGACAGTAAAACGGAAAGCTCCTGTAGGAGCTTTCTGTTTTACTGTCACATTGCTTTAAGCTGTCACCTGTCTTTTATACAACCAGTTAGCCTTATTTATAGTGTTCGTTTTTAAACAAGTTTTATTCAAAGAGCTGTTGCAAAATGCAACATTAAATGTAAACTGTCGAGTAAGCCAGAGTCAAACCAGAATATAACAAACGGATACACGTTTCCAAAGTTTTTTACAAATGAAATACTATAAGCAATTAAAATACAATAGAACATCTTTCTTTGTACAGAATGTGAGAAAAGTAACCCAGATATCTGCTGGTAAAACATAATAATCATATTGAGTGCACCTTGCATACAAAGACCCTCCGAACAATGATATCTTCCGTTTAAAAACAAGTCCATTCAGTATGACGCTTCCACTGCTGCAACATCGTCTGCTTAAAACTATTTTTTTCTGAAGAAACATAAAGTTGAGTGACTAACAGTTTTAACTCAGATCAGACAACGCGTTAAGTGGCGTCTGGTCTGGTTCGAACTGTTTGCAAATGTAAGCTAATTCATACTCAGCATTCCAATGGTAATAACTTTCCCTCATTATAATAGCCCCCTCCGTACAAAACAAATACTCTTTGTCTCACATGGCATTTGATGTTGTTGCGAACCATACGATACGTCTCTGAAACACAATAATGTTCAAAACACAAACCAACCAACACATCAGGAAATTCTGGCGTACGACAACACAAGACGAAATAACTGTATAGATCGATTTTATTGACCTGGCAGGACGGAGTTTTGATACAGCCAATTGCTTTTCATTTTTGGGGCCTGCAGCACGCTCTTTTATTATCGGAATTTACCGTTGTCGTCTGCCTTTTTTCTCAACATTAGAGAGGTTTCGATTTCTTACTTGTACGTGTACGTGTGACTACACGTACACGTTCACGTTCACGCATTTTCAAAATTATGTTTTGAAAATACACAACATGTACGTATACATGTAAAATGTAATTTACAAAAAGGTAAAATCAGTTAATTTTCGCCATATCATAATGTATTTTGAGGATCATACAATAGCCAGCACTGGTTTGTACGGACAGCTATGTATACAATAAATAAACGGGAATAATGTGGAGCTAGCAGACGGATAGGACAGAAAGACAGACAGGAAGACAGACATACAATAAATAGGCTGATAGAAGAACATGGACAGAGAGACACATACACAGTCATGCATAGATCTAGACAGAGAGACGGACAGAGATGGAGGAGCGACAGGAAACAAATGCACAAAGAGGGGCACACACAGGGACAAAAATACAAAGTCACACCCACATAAAGAGGACGATAGAGACAGACAGACAGACAGACAAAGAGGGATGGGAGAGAGAGAAAAAACAAGAAAGAAAGAGAGAGAAAGAGAGAGGCAGGCAGACAGACAGAGAATGAATGAATGAATGAACGACTTTATTTTGAGATAGAGAGGGAGAGAGGCAGACATACAGTCAGACAAACATGTACCTACGCAGTGAAAAATTAAAATAGATAGAATAACAATTAACTTTATTAAGTGAAGAGGGGGGGGGGGTAGTCCTGAAAAGGGGGAATTCTTTCCGAACGCCTATTATATCTGGTTATAATTATATGCTGTAGAATTTGGAGCTCGCACCACTAACATGTGGCCTCCCGGGCCATATCGATGCTTGCGCATGACGTGTTCAAAACAGTGACTATAGGTTACCTACTGTTACTTGCGTATTACTCTGAAATGCAGCGGCATGTGATCGCTCTAGTAGGCCACTCACCTTTGTCGAGACTGGCATCTACACGTTTACAACGTGAAGCTTCGAAGATATGTACGCATGCACTGATGACGTCATGATGACGTTCTGCACTGAACGCTTACATATACGTACCCGTATACGTATACGTAAGAAATCGAAACCTCTCTATTACCTATTAGTGGACATTTTGACAGAAGGAAGATAATGAAGAATGACAACGAGCTTGAATCCAGATCAGACGCCGCGTTCGCGGCGTCTGATCTAGATTCAAGCTGTTTGCATGTGTTAAACAAGTCTTAACTATTCTTCCTATAACAATTCCCTACGAACAACACGCGCAATCTTTGTCTTCCATTGCGTGTTGTTGTACATGTAAAGAGGAAGCGTTGTATATACCAAGTTCACGCAATAATTGGTTTTCTTCAAGTTGATAGTATCGGACAACGACAATATAATACGGAACTATACCCGTCAACCCTGAAATCAAAAGTAAATTAGTTTATCTTTGCCAAAGGTTATCCCCCGCCCTGCAAGTTGAATAGAACCGGCCTATAACATAAATGTATTTTCGCTGTGCACAGTCTCCATTGAACGTTCATTTGAGTACTTATAATACAAGTTTCTTGTTTAGCAAATCATAAAGCCTTAATGTACGCACCAGGCAGATAGACATGTTCGAAACATATTTTGACTCTTCACTCTCAATGACGCTTAAGCGTTAACAAACAGACGCTGATCAGACGCTGCGTGACTCGGCGTCTGATCAGGATACAAACTGTTTGAAACTCGCTTTTAACTTTCTTCAGTCATATTGTCTTATCTTTATATTTAAAACGACATTGCAGACAACAAATGGCGTTGTTTTTTTTTATCAATTATTGAACCGCAGCGTAAACATAAAGGGCAACTTATTTATCTAGCAACATGGATAAATTGATGTAAGGCAGCTGCTTCCCCGGTATCAATGGAGTAAATTGAATGTACAGATGAAGCAAATATCACCTCTCAAATAAGTCTTGACGACTATATATTCAATTTATGCAATTCAGTCCGATAAAGTATGATCCAAAAACCTCTAAACCCAGCAAAGTTACACTCAAACAACAAAGGTACGAAACGTCATCGTTTTCTTAAATTCTGACAAATAGTTTGTTTTAATGTCTGGCACTAAACTATATTGTATTTGTAATTGACATCCGATTTTTTATTATATAGATCTAATATGTTTTTTATGATTAAACTAAACACTATCCTTTCTTTTAAATTAACAAGTGTTGTTTGCACATACAGTGTTCCCTCCCTAAAACGGCCATACGGCCATCCCAACTGGCGTAATTTCAAAACAAATGACAAACATTTACGCGGCGTCTGATCAGGATTAAAACTGCTTGCAAATGCGCTTTATTACGTCATTGAAAGTGAAAAGCCTAAACATGTTTATTGCAAAGCAATAACGTCTTTCCCAGTGTGTGTTAATGGTACATTGCCATAAACGAACTATCAATATAACATATCAAATGATAGCATCCGATGCACGTACATCGTTTGCTTTCAATGCCAAATATACAGGCATTGGAAATATCCATGACGTAGCCTTTAGTCTGTTAGTCGCCAATTGTTTTGAAATTACGTCAGTTATACTGTATTTAAACTAAGTTGGAAACGATATTACAGACAGCAATATCAGGATCAAAACTGTTTGACACTCGTCTTAATGTTTGTTTCACTTAAAATGCATAAATGTAAATTCAACAAATTTTGCAGACGAGAATTTCAAAGCAGACGACAATTCAACAGGATCATAGTTTACATTGTAGAAGACAACTATGAAACACTACTATATTTCAGCGGGCAAAGTGTGAACTCTTTCAAGGCGATATGCGACCTAAGTCGCATTTGCAAACAGTTTTGATACGTAAATAGTTGAGTCTTATTAGGAACAAAACGTAAAGGCACTCGTTTCAATATATCTTCAAATTTCTAAATGTATACTTTGACATAAAACCTGAGGACGACATATTTTAATTCAGCAGATGATATTTTGTTTGCGAAAGAGTTAACCCTTTACCCAATAGCCTGTTTCTAGATTTGAAGATATGTGACCACTTATAGCAGGTTGAAAGTAAAGCAGAATGCGCCTTAAAGCGCATTCTGCTTTACTTTCAGTCTGCTTTAAGCTACCATCTGCTATAATATAGAAAATAGTTCTTATGATACATGCTTTTGACTGTACAAATCGGAACTATTTTCTTCAGTGGATAAATAAATTAAATGCGTTAAAAGGGCGCTTCTATTTGGTAGAGGGTTAAAGGCTAACTGAACAATGTGGCGATTTAAGGGTCTAAGATGCTCCATTCCAGTCACGTTAATCTTAGAGGAAGACATTTGGCCTTTTGTCAGCTAACGATATCTGATATTGCATCTGTCAAAGACGTCTGAGGTAATAATCAACAGGATCTTACGACAGTCCTTTGGGGAGCCTAAAGGCCAAGGACTTTCAACGAATTCGATAATTGGCACATACATGTAACAGAATTATATTGCTATGATACTTTCATCATATACCGTATATTCAATCAAGTCGCGTGAAATAAGAAAGGATGTGCATGGAATAGTTCAATTGAAACCCGCTCACTCATTTAATGTTGACGCTTCACATCGACACATTTAAAACATTATTCAGCACCCCATCTCTACAACGACACCAACTAGGAGGCAAACATATGTGCGTTGTTAGGTGGAAGTCGTTATAGGGAGGGAATTAGTTTACATTTGCAAACAGCTTAAATACAGATCAGACGCTGGGTACAAATGTAACGTGGAGTCCAATCTATATTTAAGCTGTTTATCATTCGTCATTAAGGTTTTTTTCTGTCAAAATGTCCAATATGTAACTATCAGAAAAACAGCGCAAGACAACTTTAACCAGAATATATCAAAGCAGTAAAAGCGTTAGACATAATTGTAATGCTTAAGAACTGTGGTAAGGGTCATTGTAAGGAGGGAAACGCGAAATGCGGCGTTTAATCAGGATCAAAATTGTACTACACTCGTAATCTGTATCAATATATATGCAGGCAAAACTTCAAATAAAAATTAGCATAAGATTGCTTATAACGAAGTTCACAAGATGATATTTTGTCCGCAAAAGAGTAAATAAGTTTTACATTTTGAAAAGCAATAGTAAAAAGGTGTTTGCTGTAGAAGTAGAGATACGGATTTGTTAGAATTAAGTTGTTTAACCCATTTATACCCAGTGGATTCTTCCAAGTTTATATATTGGATTAGTTATTTTTTTATCAAAGGGATGCCTGGTCAAAATTTTCATTTTCATTTTGTTTATATTGGAATTCCTATCAGCAAAGAGTCTACACTGTTTGCATATGTACCATATATGGAATCGTGGGCACAAATGGGTTAAAAAATATAGGCATAGTCGGACTTAGCAAATATTTCAGTGATTCCTAGTTATTTCGACCACTCCAAACAATATTTGTTTCTTTGCGCTTTTCACAAAACAATCATGTCCGTTATACAGAGTGTTCGACCAGTCTATGGTAGACAAAACCAATATAGTTTGCGATCTAGTTGCTTGCCAAAAGCGGACTAGATAATATGTCTGTCAGCATTGTAACCATGCTCAATATAATGAGATACAGGCTAGAGAGAAGACAGTACTAATTTGAGAGTATTTCGATAATTGGATGGTCTCACCGGAAGCGTTCCTGCAGTAATTTTGCTGGTATAATCTGAATTGAGTTGTCCTTATACAACGTAGGTTTAAATCTTGTTAACATTTTGCCCTCAGAAGCGGATTAACTCGGTATCTGATCAGGATCCAAACTGCTTCTTGACATTAATACCATTGTTTCTTTAATGAGAATGCATAAAGAAACATCAAGAGCAATTTAAAGACATCCTATCGGTGAATAGTTTAAACTCGGTGAAATGCAAAATGCTCTTATCAGTCAATCTTGAAACGTTTCAGCGGTTTGTACATGTACACTTTAGCAACTTTTCATAATAAGTTGATACCTTGATACCGCTTTTATCCCTTTACCTGATAGCATTGTTTCTAGTATTGAAGATATGTGACTACTTTAAGCAGGTTGAAAGTAAAGCAGAATGCGCCCTAAGGCGCATTCTGCTTTACTTTCAGCCTGCTTTAAGCTATTAACTGCTAGAATAAGGAAAGAATTTAATATGACACATATTCATTACGGTATAATTTGGAACTATTTTCTGCAGCGGATGAATAAAATGAATGTGCTAAAAGTCGCTTCTATAAGGGAAAGGGTTAAACAAGGATGGCAAACTACGCATTATTCGACAGAAAATGTGTCGTCTTAACCATAAGTAACTGTAGACAAATACAAATTGTTCGTCGGAAAGTGTGTCGCCTGACGACGCATAAATACCTATAGCTAAATACGCATTATACAAAGGAAAGTATTTTGTCTAAAACGATCGATCATATGCAATTTAATTTGGATTTTGTTATGACAGTGTCAAAATATTAAAGTTAAGTTTTAAAAAACAACACTTGAAGTTCGTTCGTAGCATACATAATTAAATCCCACCGATATATCGGTTATATTAATATATAAGAAATCCATATTGACAAACTAACACATAGGGACAAGACTGGTATGGAATATCACTTAGTGTAGTCAAAGAACTGTCAAGCTCAGCAGAACTGTCATACACACACACACACACACACGACATGAGGTAGCTGACTACCACAGATGGTCAGATTACAGTGCCGAATATGTATTTCTTTCCCGTTTAATCCTTATCATGCTGCATTGGCGTCCGTTTCAACTATATACATGTATAGTCTGCGATAAAAGATCAAAATTATTTTTAATGGTTTTTGATCTGAAAAAAAAATGTTGAATAAGAGCGACAAACAGTTTGAATCCAGATCAGACGCGCCGCGCGTCTGATCTGGATCCAATCTGTTTGCAAATGTTAGCCTAGTCGCCTTAAGCGAAACTTAACACAATTACAACTCATGTTAATATAGAAAACGATTTTTAAAGGATGGAGGTGTTTTTCTTTTTATTGACAAACAGTCATAGGCCTGATCAGACGCCGGATAAAGCTGCGTCTCTTTTGATTCTAAAATGTTTGCATCGGAAATAATTGTTTTAGAACATATGTGTTTATTGAGTCTTCATTCCTTCCTTGAGAATTATTTCCTTTATTGGCCATTGTAATTGTTCGAAGCTATTGATATATAAATAATCAACAGCAGCCGGTCTTACGCAACATGGTCGTAAGTCAAAACTTTAAAATACACCTAATCTCTGATTTTTTTGTATCTACATGTAATCCTGTCTTGTGACATCTCTTTGGAATTGTGTTTTCAAGACAATTCCAAAGAGATGTCACATGACATGATAAGCTGGATACATGAATAATAATTTAGAATTTTAGAATTTGACTTACAGTGGAGAATCTGTTATTCTTTCCCAATAAACGCGTTTACGCTAAAACTATTATTTCAATAAAAAACAGTTTGGAGCCAGATCAGACGCCGGGTAACCCGGCGTCTGATCAGGCTCCAAACTGTTTGCCACCAAGATAAACAAGAATGATAAGAATTGTCCAAAAGTTGTTCTTTTCTACGTTTTAGTGCTTTGCGTTTGCGTACGTTTGTGTTTAAACGGGAAAGAATAACAGATTCCCCACTGTACGACAATATTTGTCGTACGACGTTTCTTAAGACGGTTCCAAGGAGAAGTGTTTAGAATACCATACAATTGCCATGAAACAGAAATTATTATCTTATTTTATTTTATATCGGCATACAGTGGGGAATCTATTATTCTTTCCCGTTTAAACGCAAACGTACGCAAACGCAAATCACTAAAACGTAGAAAAGAACAACTTTTGGACAATTCTGATAATTCTTGTTTATCTTGGTGGCAAACAGTTTGGAGCCTGATCAGACGCCGGGTAACCCGGCGTCTGATCTGGCTCCAAACTGTTTGCGCTGCAAATAATAGTTTTAGCGTAAACGCGTTTATTGGGAAAGAATAACAGATTCTCCACTGTATGTTATAATGCATTCGATGCTAAATAATAGTTTACCATCATTGCATGATATATAGAGATACAAATACATGTATGTAATTATTTGCATTAAACCTAACCTTAGGAAATATGTATGACACACCGACACTGTTAACAATCAATTTCCACAGATCGGTAACACTGATTGCCAATTTTCCTTGTTTGCAAGCAGTGTGGATCCTGATCACATACCAAGTAATTCGGAGTCTGATGAGGATTCAATTATTGAGTGTTTTTCTTTTCAAAATATATTTCAGGGATAACGTCAGATTTGGGATACTTGCAGTCGATTATTTAGCGTGATAAAAGATAAATGTGCGAAATATAGTTTTCTAGAGTACTGCCATCCTTGCACGACTACCCAATGTTCGAACAGGAAATATTCACAAGCATTTGTCAAAAGACTGGCAACGAAATTTATTTTAAATGTCGAACCAAACATTTTAATGCCCACGAAGCATAGCTGTGACAAAAAATAATTGAATTATGTGTGTTTTCGACTATATTTTCTACACAAGATAAACTAACGATACCAAATTGAATGTTGGTGTGTAAGTACATCTTGTGATTACTGAGTGCCCAGTACATTTTTAGGTCACTATGAGCTGTACATTGACCTCAATAATAAACAAGCCTGTACGAAGAGTACATGTATTGTTTATACCACATCAGGCATGGAAATCAAATGTAATGTATGAGTACAGCTTGGGATGATGGAGTGCCACATACGATTTGAGCTCACTGTGGCCTTGGCTTTTGTTTTCGATTATAGGAATACCCTGTCCGAAACTATTTTCAACGCCATATCAGTTTCAGATGCCGAGTTGTATATGTCGTATGTCTTGGGATGAAGGAGTGCCATGTACCAGTTTTGATTAAATTTGAGTTGTGCCATGAGTAACAACTTACTGCATTGCAAACAGTGTATATCAAGACTAGTTGTCGCGTCAAAGACGCGTTGGCTGCTCTTGATCTGCCCTTTTTCATACACGCATGCATCTACATTTTATGTAGCAGTATTATATACGGTATTTGGCATTGTAGACCAAACTCAGATGCATATCCTTGGATGACAACGGTGCTTGGTCTGTACAGTGATACAATGCAATAAAGCTGGCTTTGTCATGGCACGGCTCATTTACAAGTTTACATACAACAAAATGCACTTCGGTGTCAATAAACTCGTTGGGTCGTCTGTCTCTTACACTGACACGGTTTTTGTTTTCAGTTTTTCCAATGTTAGTTCCGTGACTCCTGTCCCAATACAAACCGTAACAAAAATGATAAACATACAGTCGAACTCGATATCTCGAACTCGGTTAACTCGAATAATCCGATATTTCGAAACATGGATTTGCCTTATTTCAAGCTTGGTTTAAGTGCACATACATGTGTACCCGTATTTCAAAGTTAAAACGCGGCTTAGCCGCGTTTTAACTTTGAAATACGGGTAAGTTCGACTTAAGCGAGTTCGAGATATCAAAGTTCGACTGTATGTCAAACAAAGGCACATTATGACACTCTTCCAAATATATTTAATCTTATATAAAGTGAAATTTGATTAGTATTAGTTTAGAGTAGGGTGACATGTGACAACTTAAAGACCGGAAAAATTATTTTAAAAATCTTGTATAGTGTATAGAGGATGTCTGCATGTTATTATAATGCATTAATCATTCATCTGCGTTCTATTAACCAATGTTTTTCTATTGATTCGTCTCTTAAAACAAGATGTTACTGTTGTAATTGAAGAGATGTAAGCGGACCAGATGACCAGCGATATGACAAGGCAGGGTATAATCAATAAGACACAAGACATCTTGGGTCCGTTCATTGACATATCTTAGCTAGGAAATAACAGTAAAACCAGCCATTAACACACCTTACAATCTACTTGTTCCTGGTGTCTCAAACAGATTATGACTAGACGATGACAGAAAATAAAACAGAAAGCTCATGTAAGAGCTTCATGGTGTACTTCATTCTGCTTCAAGCTGTTGCAAACGTTTAACAGATCCGATGAAACTTATTTCTACGGCTGTAACATCGCAGGGCTGCCATAAGTTGATCTTGAAAATCCTAAGATTTCCAAATACTCTTTTTTCAAGCGCAATTACTAAAAGCAGGTTTATAGTAAAGCAGAATGCGCTAAAAGGCGCATTCTGCTTTACTTTCAGCCTGCTTTAAGCTACAAACGGTTAGAATAAAAAGATTTCGAAAATGTCGGAAGAAATTATAGCCCTGATGTCGCATTTTTTTTGTTCTGAGATATTGTTTGCTATAAGATCTTTCATGTAACGGGACCCTAGACATCTAACATATCTAGAACTCATCTGTCAGTTACAGCTATCGGTTTTAATAAGCTACTTCGCGGAATATGTCACGTGCCATTGGCAGAACTTATTAAAACAGCCATGCGTTCAGTTAAGAAATCGATGGCCATCGATGGCCATCGGTTGCGAGTTGACTACCGGCCTGAAATGCAGTGGAGAAAACGTTATTCTTTTTAAACGCAAACGCATTGCAATGAAATATAGAAAATTACAACTTTTTGACAGAACTGACTACCAGTTTAATTCTAAGTGGCAAACATTTGGGAGCCTGGTCAGACGCCGGGTTACCCGGCGTCTGATCTGGCTCCAAACTGTTTGCAATGAAAATGATTGGTTACGCTTAAAGCGGTTATTTGGAAAGAAAACGTTTTCTCTACTGTAATCTGCACGCTGCACACGGGGAACAAACTACTAACTTAAACAGCAAACAGGGGTAATTGAACACGCTACAGGCTACACTGATACCAAATATTAATATGTACTGTGCTGGACGTTTCCTGATATCATTGCGGTTTCAGGAGGGAATACGTTGGTCTTTCCCATTAATCGCGTTTTATCTTAACCCATCCGTGTCTATCGTCCTATAAATTGAACATAGGCGATCAATGTAGACTCTGATCAGACACCACATAAATACGGAGTTCTGATCAGAGTCTACAATATATCTGAGAGGAAATTCAACACAAAATAAAACGAAAACGAAAATTTAGACCAGGTACCCCTTAAAACAAAAATGGAACACTCAAATATATACATGTAAGTATGGAATGGATTCACTTGCCACAAATGGTTTAATATTTCCCAAATAGGTTTTACTAATTCTTCAGACTGGTCGTTGCGTAAAACTGGCTAAGAGTAAGGCAGAACGATGTTTCATAAGTTTACTGCTTACTTTCAGCCAACTATCGGGATGCAGGAATACTTGTATATTTTGGGTGTGGTTTGGTTTTCAGAATATAGTACAATTATTTCAAACGACATTTTATGATAGGAAATATTTCAGTGTAGCTCGCAATGTAACAATAGAATGTCATTGATTTAGTGAGAAATGCGTTAGGTTCTGCCGTCTGAGCGAAACGAAACGCAAAAGTGATGGATTTTACGTGCAGAAACAACTCTCTATTACAGTGGAGAATCTGTTATTCTTTCCCAATAAACGCGTTTACGCTAAAACTATTATTTGCAGTGCAAACAGTTTGGAGCCAGATCAGACGCCGGTTGACAAGATAAACAAGAATTATCAGAATTGTCCAAAAGTTGTTCTTTTCTACGTTTTAGTGCTTTGCGTTTGCGTACGTTTGCGTTTAAACGGGAAAGAATAACGTTTTCTCCACTGTACCACCACCTAAAACTAATGCTAAAGTGCTGCATAAAAGCAGCTTAAAGCAATGTGAACAATAAGCAGACATATCCTAAAGGAGCTTTTTGTTTAGATTCATCTTGATTTAAGCACTCTCCTGCCCCTGAAACCAAATACAGTGAAACCCCTCTAAACCGGACATGTGTGGGGACAACATAATTGGCCGGTTTAGAGGGGTTTCCGGTTTAGAGGGGTTTCTAGTATGGAAGATAGCTGATCACTTAAAGCAGGTTGAAAGTAAAGAAGAATGCGCCATAAGGCGCATTCTGCTTTACTTTCAACCTGCTTTTAAGCTATCATCTCCTAGAATATAGAAAATATTTCTGATGATACATATTCAGTGTAGGAATAAATCAAAGGCGTAAAAAAGGCATATTTATGGTGTAATATGTTCAAATAAGGAATAGTTGGAAACGGGACCAAGGTTTTTGTCCGGTTTAGAGAGAATTCCGATATTTAGAGGTTCCGGTTTAGAGGGGTTTCACTCTACAGTCGAAACTCGATACTGCGAAATCGTGTCAGTCCGAACATACCAATATTTCAAAGTTAAAACGTGGCTTAATACGGCGTCTACACTGTTTGCATATGTCGCATACAGTGGAGAATCTGTTATACTTTCCCGTTTAAACGCAAACGTACGCAAACACAAAGCGCTAAAACGTAGAAAAGAACAACTTTTGGACAATTCTGATATTTCATGTTTATCTTGGTGGCAAACAGTTTGGAGCCTGATCAGACGCCGGGTTACCCGGCGTCTGATCTGGTCCCAAACTGTTTGTATTGTAAATAATAATTTTAGCGTAAACGCGTTTATTGGGAAAGAATAACAGATTCTCCACTGTACCAATTTTCAAAGTTAAAACGTGGCTTAATACGGCGTCTACACTGTTTGCCTATGTCGCATATATTGGATCGTGGGCACAAATGGGTAAATAAGCATGCAACATGGAACGCAAAATTGATTTCAGTTATGCAGAACATTAATTTTGTAAGGGTTTATTTATAATTGAAATGAAAGTTGCTGTCAGAATGCATCAATCACATTTCAAATCAAATGCAGAGTGAATCACGTCAAACATTTATCTTGTTATTTTGTTTGGTATTTGACAGATATCATTATAATGATATACTGTTAGTCAAGTTAAATCGACCGATAGCGGTGATTTATATAAATATCTAAACATTTGCCCTATTGAGTCACCTTTAAACGGTTTTAAAGATTCCTTGTAACAGATGTATGTTCAAGCCTTCTTGTCTAAATGAAGAGTTTACTTAAAATATTAACCCTTTACCTGATAGCCTATTTCTAGTATTGAAAATAGGTGACTACTTAAAGCATGTTGAAAGTAAAGCAAAATGCGCCCTAATGCTCATTCTGCTTTACTATCAGCCTACTTTAAGCTTCCATGTGCTAGAATATTGAAAATTTTCCCTATACTATATAATCATGACAGATTAAATTGGAACTATTTTCTTCAGCGGAGGAATAAATTAAATACACTAAAAGTCGCTTCTATGGGGGAAGGGTTAAACAGGTGGCTGCTTAAATCAGCCTGATGGAAGTGGTTTAATGGTGTTCAAATAAAAAATAGGTTTTTTTTTTCAAAATTGTTTTAGTTCATGTCTTAATTTAATACTGGTTAATTAAGGCTGCATCTACAATATAATGTCTATTTAGCGACATATCGATATCAATAAATGTCGATATTTTAACCCTTATTCTACGGTGATGTCGTCTGCTTCGACATTGTCGTCTGCAACGTTCGTTAAATTTAGATTTATACATTTTTTAAGTAAAGAAATCTAAAGAAGAGTGTCAAACAGTTTGGATCCAGATCAGACACCGCTTTACGCGGTGTCTGATCTGGATCTAAACTGTTTGCAAATTTCAATAAAGTCGCGACCAGCAGGCAAAGGGTTAAGGCAGTAGGCTGCTTAAAATAGGTTGAAGGTAATGCATAAATATCATAAAAGTAAACAGTGGAGACGACGGTATTCCTTCCCGATAACCGCGATTGTGTCAAAACAGTTATTATCATCGCAAACACTGTTGAGCCCGATAAGACGCAGGGCAATCAGGCGTCTGATCAGGCTCCAAACTGTTTACATCTCAAATAAAGATGGACCCTAAACAATTTCAAAAGGTTGCCATTTGCTGCATTGCATGACATCGTGTTTTAGTTTAGCTTCGTTTAAAAAGGAAATAGTAGCACTTTCTCCACTAACGTCCCACAAATGGAATTTAGTCAAATTGTGCAGGCTCACTTCAGACGACGCATAATGCGGTGTTTTACTTGAATCTATGCTATTTTTACAGACATTTCTATAAAATAAAAACATGAACAATATGTGTTTTTGAAATATATTGTTCCCTGATGTGTATACAATTTAATCCATCTAAGCTAAATGACATCCAAATGTGTACTGAACTCAAGGGTTGCCTCAGTACACATACCGAATATAAACTCTCTATAACGTGTAGTTCAAATGTTATGGCCAATGTAAAATTCAGTCTTTTTGAACATTAAATGACATCTAAATGACATTTTACTTTGTCAGACAGGACTTATAGACATACTGAGCTCAAAAGCTTCTTAAGTTGAATACACAAACCAAATATGAAGTCTTTATCACATGCACATGTAGTTCCAAATGTATTCTAATGATAAAGTTGTAGACTGGCAGACAAAGACTAGATAAACAAACAAATAGATAGATAGACAATACTAAAACGATATGCCCCCGACGAAGTCGTGTGGGACATAACAATTAGACCAAATATCATCAACTCAAAACGGGACTCATCCAATACACACATACATGTATATACAGTTGTATATAATACTTATACATGTATAATCATTGAAGAACACACTTGGTAACAAATGTTAAACTGAACATTCAATACGTCAGTACATACGCATGTATTGAGTGTGGAAAGCAGTTTATTCCCTTTACATAGTTAGTGGAGAATCTGTTATTCTTTCCCAATAAACGCGTTTAAGCTAAAACTATTATTTGCAGTGCAAACAGTTTGGAGCCAGATCAGACACCGGGTAACCCGGAGTCTGATCAGGCTCCAAACTGTTTGCCACCAAGATAAACAAGAATTATCAGGATTGTCCAAAAGTTGTACTTTTCTACGTTCTAGCGCTTTGCGTTTGCGTACGTTTGGGTTTAAACGGGAAAGAATAACAGATTCTCCACCACTGTACATAAGTTTCGCTCAGAAAATTCAAACTGTGTTTACAGGATACTTCGTTCTCATTTATACCACAGGACTAAAATAAACATTGATCCCCGCTCCGAAAAAATACAAAAATAAGCATTACAGACAAAACTAATTAGATGTAAAATAACTGTCTGACATTTAATTTTAAATCCCAAACCTATCTAGCGCAAACTCAGTTTGCCAGCAGGTGCCACATAAACATTGGTATATATGTCAGTTACGAAGAATACCCCTCCCTGTGATAGAAAGCGCATAAATGGGGGAATTTTTTAATTAAATATATACTTGCTGATCGTGACTTTACCGATTTCTGCAATCAGTTTGGCGTCTGATTTGGATCAAAACTATTTAACACTCGTCCTAAGGGGTCTTAAGACAACCAACCGCCAGTATTATGTTACCTTTGGAAATAAGTGCACCTAATCCCCCACCCCTCAGCCCATATACCATACCTGTTTTTTCTTTTCTACTTTTTTTTCTCTTTATTCAAAACGGAACCACAATGTCATTATTAAGTGTACATTTTGATATATCCCCTTGTTGTATGTAAATACCTGGGTGAATAAAAGATATGTTCTGTTCTGTTATGTTCTGTTCTTGTATCTTCACACATTCATATGTGCAGGTCGCTTATAGGCATTCGTGAATATGCATAAGAATTGTAAAATAATTTACTACGCAACACAATCTTATATCATCTGTGGCACGACAACGCTTGTATACCTCCTGCAGTTTGGGAAAACGTTATTATTTCCCAATAAATGCGTTTACGCTAAAACTATTATTTCCGATGCAAACAGTTTGGAGCTAGTTCAGACGCCGAGTAACCCGGCGTCTGATCAGACTCCAAACCGTCTGCCACTAAGATCAACATGAATTATAAGAAAGATCTAAAAAATGACATTTTCTTCGTTTCAATGTTTTGCGTTTGCGTTTCGTTTGTGTTTAAACGGGAAAGAATAACGTGTTTTCCACTGTGCCAAAGGAATGTTGAGCAACGTTATCGAATGTAATCATCATATTAGTCTATGAAACGTTGTATGTAGCACTTGACCATATCAAACATGCTAAAATACTTAAACTTGCCCCTTTCATTTCCATTGAAAAAAATGACGTTCAACTCGTATACATGTAACAGCAGACATTTGGCGGATTTTTCATGGTTATGCATAAAAAATATCAGCAAAGAACAATATATGCTGTGTACGCGCAATGGGATGCCTTTAGATGCGTCGCGATTGTTATTCTGAACTGTTTTCTTACGTTAGGATAAAATATTGATATACATGTATGAACGAAACTTCCTCGAAACAAAGTAATATTGTCATGTTTTCTGTTACAATGTACATGTATTACCAAAACACACAATGACACTGTAGATTAACCCTTTACCTGATAATCTTTTTCTAGTATTGAGGATAGGTGACTTCTTAAAGCAGGTTGAAAGTCAAGCAGAATGTGCCTTAGGGCACATTCTGCTTGACTTACAGCCTGCTTTAAGCTACCATCTGCTTGAATATAGAAACTATTTCTTATAAAACATATCCATTACTGTACAAATTGGAACTACTTTATTCAGCGGAAGAATAAAATAAATGTGCTAAAAGGCGCTTCTATGGGGGAAATGGTTAAAAGTCTTGTGATTGTTGGGTAGACTTACCTACCTTACACTTGGAAGGGTTTCATTTATGTTTCGTTTTAAAAAAGAATTTAGTGTACCATAGTTACCTGAATAACAATCTAGCACTAGTCTTCCTTCACAAAAAGTTTATCGCTTTTGTGTCACATGCTGTAGGCAGAGGTGACACTTGGTGAACACTTTTCCGTCATTTGTCTGACTGTCTGTTTGTCCACTCGTCTGTCTGTCCAACTTTTCTAGTCACAATTTTATTAAGGAAAAATATTGTTCTTTTAGTGATTTTTTCATTTGAGATGGATAGCTACTGCATTTTAACATAACCAAACGGTACATTTGGATAATGATACATGTACAGTGGAGAATGTGTTATTCTTTCCCAATAAAAGCGTTTACGCTAAAACTATTATTTACAATACAAACAGTTTGGAGCCAGATCAGACGCCGGATAACCCGGCGTCTGATCAGGCTTCAAACTGTTTGCCACCAAGATAAACATGAATTATCAGAATTGTCTAAAAGTTGTTCTTCTCTACGTTTGAGTGTTTTGCGTTTGCGTACGTTTGCGTTTAAACGGGAAAGAATAACAGATTCTCCACTGTACGCGTCGATTTCTGATGTCACCTCTGTAAAGTACATGTTGTTTGTTAATATGCTGTATTGTACTTTAAAAAGTTACCTCAGGTTTTAGCCCTATTTACTAAACCATTATTGTTTTGGGTACAAGTTGTTGTTATATCAAAACAAAAAGTAAAGAGAAATGTGAATAACGCATTCAAACAAGCGAATATCTGTTGGCAATTCGAATATCCTGGTCTTTACTTAAGGCCTTTCGCTACCGGAAGTCGGTCTTGCGGGCGAGCGGATATGCGTCTGGACGACACAGACTTTTTTCGTACGTGTTTATACTAGAAAATTTATATAAAGGAAATGTTGATATAAATTAGTATAATCCTTCATAGCGCAGTTAGTATAGTGGTTGACTATAGTGGTTGACTAACAATCCAAAGGTCATAGTTTCGAGACCCATCCGATCCAAATACTTTTTTTAGTGTCCGAGTTATTGACTTGTCAATCCATAACGCAGTAATCAAGAGACATGTTATGTTTAGTCTTCGTTGATTAGTACTAGTGATGTTTACGGTCCAAGTATATGTCCACTTACCTGTACGTTTTAGTTTAATGACTTACAAGTCAATTAAATCGGTATACATGTAAACGATTTGATCGAACTATAAAGCCACACCTTGAAGCTTATCAATACGCTAACCTTTTCAAAATCGATATTGCCCATTATAATTATGTTCAAACAATATAATAAACCTTGTATGCAAGTCCATGAATAAATAATAATGCATTTTAATGACAAAGTTTTAATTCTAAAGTAGGTAACTGTATCTAAACAACAAATATCCCACATTTTAATAAGAAAATATGTTATTACAACAAATCCTGACTGTAATATTTTCTAATTTTTTCAGACTGACTAGTTCATCAACCATATATTTGAATAAAATGAAAACAAATATACATTGAATGAGTCAGTTTTTTGTAATTCAATTTTTTCGCATTTTGCAAAATTTAAATAGCTCATAACATCTTTCTGAACACCTTTATTCAAAATGTTTTTAGCTTTTCTTGTAATGAATGTTGTGGACTACTTATTGGGCGAGAATATAGTCATTAGCTTCATTCATTTTTAAGAAAAATAAAATCATCAAAATTCTAGGTTTTTGTCAGAAAAAAGACCTTAAAGACAAACCACACGATACATTTTGCCTATATTTACACACATTGTTTCTTAGGCTATTATCATTCTTCATGACAATTTTCATAACAATCGTATGGATACTACACGCGCATATGCGAAGTACCTTAATTAATGTAAGATAACACACTTTCAGAACAGTCCTTTGTGATCTCTATCATTTTAGCCTGAATTAAGCAGTAACCTGTCTATATAAGATGGCTCAATTAAGGCTTACGATGTTAAATTAGCTTGCGTGCGCTTCATGATCTTTATGTATAGCCATATGAAATTTCTTCAAACGTACAGTGGAGAAGACGTTATTCTTTCCCAATAAATGTGTTTACACTTGAAGTATTATTTCAATTACAAAACACTGTGAAGCAAGATCAGACACTGGGTAACCGGACGTCTGACCAGGCTCCAAAATGTCTAGCACTAACATTTACATAAATTGTCAGTATTGTTGAACAGCTGCCCTTTTCTACGTTTTATTGCAATGCGTTTGCGTTTCGTTTGCGTCTAAACGGGAAATAATAACTCCTTCTCCAATGTACCACTAAAATTATTCAACCCATTCGCTGATTGAATAGTGTCTGCATCAAACTTGTTGGCGGTTTTCTTTTTTAAATAACATGTTGAAGGAACCCATGACTAAAGATGCCTTCGATATGAGCGTCAAACATTTTGGTACCGCATCAGATGACAAGTTACTCGGCGTCTATTCGTATCCAAAGTGTTTTGAATTGTCAGTGGGCATGGTGTTACAGTGGAGAATATGTTATTCTTTCCCGTTAAAACGCAAACGCAAAGCACTAAAACGTAGAAAAGTACAATTTTTGGACAATTCTGATAATTTATATTTATCTTGGTGGCAAACAGTTTTGAGCCTGATCAGACGCCGGGTGACCCGGCGTCTGATCTGGCTCCAAACTGTTTGCACTGCAAATAATAGTTTTAGCGTAAACGCGTTTATTGGGAAAGAATAACAGATTCTCCACTGTATGAAAAGTAGTCGTTAAAGCAGAAGGGTTTAGTAGAGAGTCAGTGAGCTGAATCCAATATCCGGCTATGCAGTCATGTCCTGTGGTTATATCTCTTTACAAACCACTGAATATTTGCAGAAAACACGCATGACTTATCCATGCATAAGTTTGCAACTATTCGAGTAATGATAATACTCTTTTTATACAGTGTTTATCACTGCATTGTGATAACGTTATCTGCTTTATAGCATTGTCGTTTGCCCATGTTTAAAAATTTTAAATGGTTGATCAATTAAAAAGGGTAAACCAGTATGCAAGTCAAATAGTCTGGATCCTGATCAGACTCCGCATTATCCAGCCTCTAATCAGTTTCTATTCGTTTTCTAGACTGTTTGATAATAAATATTGTACAGTGGAGAATCTGTTATTCTTTCCCGTTAAAACGCAAACGTACGCAAACGCACGCAAACGCAAAACACTAAAACGTAGAAAAGAACAACTTTGGGACAATTCTGATAATTCTTGTTTATCTTGGTGGCAAACAGTTTGGAGCCTGATCAGACGCCGGGTAACCCGGCGTCTGATCTGGCTCCAAACTGTTTGCACTGCAAATAATAGTTTTAGCGTAAACGCGTTTATTGGGAAAGAATAACAGATTCTCCACTGTACTTGGAGTAATGCAATGATAGGGTTGAGACTGGTTGGTTTATCAAGAACTCGCCGTCTATCAAGGAAATCGATAATAACAGTCATATTTGTCTACTAAATGAAGTATCCCAATTTATCAATATCTGTTTCCCCATTCCTTGTAGACTATCAATGTGTTAATTAGTTCTTAAATCTGTCTACGGGCTGTTAACGCATTCATAGGTCACGACCTTATGGCCAATATCAGCCCCTTAAGTCAGTGAAATGCCACGAGGAAACCTAATTATATCAATTTTGGCTCCACCAATGATTGACTGGTCATCAAATATTCATATACTTTTACGCCTTACAAGGTATGACCCGTATGTCCACCACAGTAGCGGGATACTTGATGCAGTCAACGTGTATTCAGCTTTTCAAAAATAGTCAAAATATCGCTTAATACATGTAACTTCCAGCTGAAGGGTACTAAGTAATACAGAGGGCTCCTAAAGGAGCACTCTGTATTACATCTTTACTACATCAAACAGTATCTGTCCTTAAAAACCCATCTCGTTCCTTGTAATAATAGGCGCTTAACACAAGTCTGACATATCTTCCTGAGGACATTGCCACTCAAGTCTACTGTCTAGTGATGTTTGTTTCAAGGGTCATCACTAAATAAGAATGTCCGATTTGTATTTGTTTGCAATATTTTCAACCGTATTCTTGCAGACCAAACTAAGGTTCCCTTAGCATGAGTTCATAACTGTCATTTTTCTTAATTGAATAGACGATTAAAAGTATTTGACAAAGCTTCCAATAAGAGTAGTATTTCAAAAGTAGTAATATCGTTGTAAGTGTCAAGCAATTAGGATTCTGATCAGACGCCGATGTTCACTGTATCTGATCATAAACCAAAAATTTGCAAATGAACATTGTAACCGTCATAAGGCATTGGGGTTACGGCAGAGAATTATTTCTCGTTTCTTTTTCAACTGTTCTGGAAATATATTAGTTTATGTCTCTATTTTAATGTCAATAAAATGTCACTACCATTGAAAGGGTAAACTGTCTTAGATTTTTTTTTAAATACATTTCTTATTTTGCTTAAGAAAAAAACTGAACATGTGTTTCGGAACGATATAATTTTTTTCTAGGTCGGTATATCTTTATTTCGATTTTAAAACATAAAATTCTACTTCAATGACTTCAATTATAGCCTGGTTTAATATAAAAATTGAGTATTTTTAAAGTTGTCATTTATATTTTCTTAATATTATTATTTATTTTATTTATTATTTATCAAATTAAATATTTTCTATTTTATAAAATAAAAAAAATTAAAACTGTGAAGTTTGTGCATAACTGTCTGATTTGCCTTGGCAAAATGTTTCATAAACTTATAAAAAAGGCCGCAATAATAATTATAGTATCAAATTGTTCCAAAAAAATACTTCAACAAAAAACAAAAAGGTCAAGTGTCCTGGAGTTGGGGTCATTTAGGTCCATGTTGTGACCTTTTGACTTATGTTATCATATCGTGCGTCATACCATCTTGTCGGCAAAGAATTGTTCTTTAAAACGATATATCACACATGCATTTTGCACTTGTTATATTGAAATTATTGATCTATTGCCACTACTTCAAATGAAATGTTTACCTCTCTCAAATACGTCACAGCTTCCAACATTCCGACGGCAACAGCACGCTCGTGTAATGTCATACTGGCCATGTTATGTATTTTTGTCCAGCATATATCTACAGACTTCAGTCGTGTGAAAAGAACACGTGTTTGACAACGTACCTTTAATACACGTGTAAATCATGCATAACGTGCATGCATGCAAATTCTGCGATGGTTTGAGTTTCTCGGGCACCAGAACATCGATATCAACAATTTATACATAGCCAGTGATTTCTGTGTGAAACCTCAACGTGATACGTGCTGAATTTCGAGAATTATTAGAAAATGTAAGGTGACTAATTAGAAATTTTGTTGAGTGTATATGTATTTTTTAATTATTTTTTATTGTTGACGAGACAGAATTATATTTGTTACATATAATTGCCAATATGCCATCTTTATCTGTAGTTATGCCTGTTTTAATGATTTTTATAACGCAATGATTATGCTTGAAACTGTAGGTTCTAATGAAATGTTTATTTTAATTGTTACTCTCATTTCATGTTTTATGTGTGTTTTGATAATTGTAAAGCACTTTTGAACGTATGCTTATGTTTGAAAAAAGTGCTATATAAATATGTTATATAATAATAATAATATAATAACAATCTGATATATTTGAACCATTGCTATTTTTGAAATTGCATTTTGTTTACTTTATTACAATGCGCTTAAGTTTTGTATCGTTGAAACGGTAAAACAATAATATTCTTCATTGTGAGGATTCTTTGCCGTTGCGTACAGCAGTGCGTTTTGGCAGTTTTTATCAGATCAGAAGCTGCATTTGGTTGCGTCTAATGAAGATCTGATAAAAAGGTGTTTTGGTTTATACAATGAACAATTTTTTAAGGCTTCGAGAAAATAACGTTTTCGGCGAAGTAAACATTTATTCAGAGTTCAGACAATTAAATGTTCCTTCTTGAAAAAACAGACATTATAAATTGCACAGATGGCCGAAACGCCCAGCAAATTGACATGTACGTCGTTCTTAGAACAGTAGTATATAAATATTTCACCAGGAGGTAATTTCTTGTGGGCCATAACTGATAACAGTTAGTTGCCTAATTGACGGGACTGTTTAATCAGTGTTTGCTCTTCTCTCGGGGCGCTAGCTTGATGTATCATCTGACCTCCAAGGAGCCGACAGGCATTTTTAATTTTCGTATAACCTCGCCTGAGTAATGGGGTCTTAAGAAACAGATGATTTACTAATCGATGGACTAAACGAGGCTATTTCTTTCGTTGGTCATTCTTCTTTGGTACATGTAGTATCGGCTGCTTTAAATGTGTCTGCAAAGTATGGCAAATAACGGTTTAAACATGTTTGCTCTTTATTAACCCATTAGTGCCCAAGATCCCAATATTATATGGGACATGGACAAACAGTGTAGACTCTGGTATACACTGTTTGCTGATAGGAATTTCAATATAAACCAAAACGAAAATAAAAAGTTTGACCAGGCATCCCTTTGATATTAAAATGGACAAATCAAATATGTAAACCTGGAATAATCCACTGGGTATAAATGGGTTAACAAAAAGTATAAATGCGTGGAAATATTGCGTTGCGTTGATTTAGATTAGACGGCATCTACTCTGGATCTTAAGTATTTGCAACTGCAGAGGAGAAGACGTTAATCTTTCGTGTACAATCGACATCTGGTAATGGAATTAAACTATGTTTCGTCGAAAATAATTAGCATTTTACCCCTGTTAACAATTTACATTATGCAATTTTACATATGAATAATGATAATGAGTTTTTTAAGGTTTGTTCAAGTTTTACAGATAAAGGTTTAGTAATCTCCTAGTTATTATATTTTGAAACATTTACTTAACCTTCTGCTATGTACATTGGAGAAGACACTGTTCCTTCCCGCTTAAATACAAACAAAATACAAACCAATCGCAATAAAACGTAGAAAAAGACATCTCTTTGACGAGTCTGTTAATCTGAGTGGCAAACGGTTTGAGGCCTGATCAGACGCCGGGTTACGCTGCGTCTGATCTGTCTCCAAAGTACTGGCAAAGAAATACTAGTTTAAGCGTAGACGCGTTTATTGGGAAACAAAAATGTATTCTCGTCTGTAACTGTTTTCTGCAAAACGTGTCGTCTGCAAGAATTCAACCAGTTTATTCAAATGCATTGTCGTGTACAAAATATCATCAGAGTGTCACACAGTTTGAATACATGTGAGAAAAGGAGTTATTGGCGTCTCATCTATATCCAAAACTGTATGCAAAAGTTATAAATTCGACCGCGCAGCGTGTAGAAGGTTAGAAAATCGAGCTAATGGTTGTCCTCACTAAACTGCATTAGGTACATTCAGACTGGTACAGTGGAGAAAACGTTATTATTTCCCAATAAACGCGTTTACGCTAAAACTATTATTTGCAGTGCACACAGTTTGGAGCCAGATCAGACGCCGGGTAACCCGGCGTCTGATCAGGCTCCAAACTGTTTGCCACCAAGATAAACATGAAATATCAGAATTGTCCAAAAGCTGTTCTTTTCTACGTTTTAGCGCTTTGCGTTTGCGTACGTTTGCGTTTAAACGGGAAAGAATAACAGATTCTCCACTGTATATATGAATTCGGACAAATTTCTCCCTTTACTGTCATAAAATCGTCTGGTTAGAAAGAGTTTTCTGTTTTCATTTGTCAATAGATTTTAAGCTTTTTGACAAAATATATTGATATAGTTTCCAAAGAGTAAAAGGCGGATCATACAGTTGTCAAGCTGCTTAGGCGTCCTGTCTGTTTTTCAAACAGTTAAGGATATGCAAGTAAATTTAAGTAAAGACAGTTAAGGTTTAAATTAATAACATCATAATTATTGCAACAATATGTTACATGTAATCTGATAAAATCTTAATTATATATTCATACGTTTTACTAGACATTTTCAGCAAAATTATAGTACTTTAATTTATTTTCACTGTAGTCTAACGAAGAATTATGTTAACAGAGTTTGGCTCTATGTGTATAAACGCTCGTTTTATTAAAAACAAAGCTATTTAAACGAATAATTGAACGTTTTAAAAAATAGAAATGATAACTAGTTTCTAAGGGCTTAATCTGAAACTCTGTTTCTAGTATTGAAAACAAAATTTCTCTATAAACTGGTTATGAAAAATATAAATGGGCGTCACAATAATATCAGGATGTTTCGTTTGCAACGGTCGTTCACAATCATATAAATCATTCACAATTTAACTCCGTTTAAACATACATTGTTTTAAAATAAAAGTACATCATTTCTATCAACAATAATACCATTAGTGTCACAAAGGGATTGGTACGAAAGCATAAGCTTGCGCTTGCTATGTGGACACTATTTTAGTTGAAAGACACAGTGTCCGAAATTAGACGGCTGGTATTCGAGGCAATTTTTTTGAACTGAATGGCGGAGTTTCGGTGCGGACATTTGCATTTCAACTTTGGGGCGGTATCAATACGACTAATCTGGATCTAAACTGTTTGACACCTAAATCAATGTTTCCTTAGTAAAACAACGCATAAAATCTTAAAAGTAGAGCAGAATAGAAAGATTCCGGAAATAATCCGTAGGTCCGGAGAAATTAAGAAAAGTACGAAGATGTCGGAAAATTTCAAAGAAAGGGCAGGCCTGAAATTTTACTTTGAAACGCGGAATTATATATCGCAGACGAACATTCTTTTACGCAGCAGTCAATACGCTGATTTACCCTTTTTGGAATATCATTAATTTCTAGCTATATACGAGAGCCTTTGGCGTTTGGGTTGGATATTCGTCTGGTAGAAGTAAATATGAATATTTGATCACCGGCCCTATGTATGACGTCCCTGATTGATTTGACCCGGTTACCTGACGGTGATTGGCTGTCTCCAGGTGATGGGCAGTCTCGTGCATTTATGGAAATCGGAAGTGTTAGCCCTTATCTTACATAGAAGTACTAACCCGGTGTGTGCAACCAGTTTGGATACTGAGCCGACGCCGGGAATCCCGGCGTCGGATCAGGATATATATACTAAACTGTTTGATTACACGCATCGGCGTTTATTCTGTTTTACATTTATTTCGTCCGAATTTTATACTTTGCAGAAGACAAAAAGTGACAGACGATATTAACGAGTGATAATGGTTAAGATTCTACAGACTCATTAACACTTAACCATTATCATGCTGAATGTGTCGTCTGCTTCAAATGTGTCGCCTGCGAAAAACATTAGAATCACAAATTTAGCTATCTAAACTGAAAATAATTTGAGAATGAACGCCAAACAGTATGGATCCTGATTAGACGCAGCGTTACGCGGCGTCTAATCTGGATCCATACTGTTTGCAAATGATCTTGCCTAGTCGCGCTCAGCACGACAATGGTTAATCTAAACGCGATTGGGCTAACATTTACAAATAATTTGGGTCCTGATCAGGCGCTTAGTTACTCGACTTCATATGTTGAATCAAAGTGTTTGACACTCATATTCAGCTTCTCTTCATTACAACACCATTGAACTTTAATTAAAGTTTCCTCAACGACTGTTATTTGAAGCAGATAGTTATTTAGCACGAAAAGGGTTAACGGGTTAATTAACACCTCAGAGGCCAGACAGGAAAAGTCACGGTTTGATGAATAAGGTGACCTTCCATGTACAGTGTTTACTCCCTACAACGGCCCTCTCAACAACGACTCCCTACTCTCAACGGCACTTGCTGCAGTTCCTCAAACAAGACAATTATGGCTAACGCTTTTAATGGCTGCAATACCGTCTGCTTAAATTTGTCGTCCGCTGTTTGTCTCAAAGTTACATAATAGACATTTTGACAGAAAGCTGTTTGCAAATGTAAGCTAATTTCCCTCCTTATAACGACTCCCTCCGAACAACGCACATATTTGTGTCTCCCATTAGATGTCGTTGTAGAGAGGGAACGCTGTTGTATAACTACAGTAGAGGAAGATAGCATCGTTCCCGTTTAAAAGCAACAGAACGTAAACGCAATGTAATAAAATGTAGAAAATGACAACTGTTTGAAAATTCGGTCTTATCATTTTAAAGGCAGTATGTAAGCCAACATAGCGCATTTTTCAAACCTGAACATTCAGGCACATACATAATCTAAACATATAAAAAGAAGTAATCCGCAATGTATATGGAGGCAACATTGCTTACAAACCCATGAATTTGGTGGAAAGAAGTCGATTTTTAAATCGGTTTGTTGACATCCGATCAACGGCGGAGATTTTCCGAGTTCGTTCGGCTTGCGCCCGGTGAAGATGTTTTCATAGTGTTTTCTTCTGACTTGGCAGAGTTATTTTTAGATTGGAACATTCTAAAACTTTAAAAGGGATGAGTATTCCCTACATTCAGCAAGAGACATTGATAGCTGTATTTATTGTGCGCAATATACAGTAGAGAATACATTTTTAGCTCGCCTGTTCGTAGAACAGCAGAGCTAATGTCATACCCCCGGCGTGAGTGAGCGTGAGCCTGAGCGTGGTCAGGTTAAAGTTTTTTGGAAGGGTTGTTTTAAAGCTTAATATTTGTGCTAGGGTTATGACATTTTGTATGGAGGTGCATTTTGGGTTAAACATTGATGTTATGATGTTGGAATTTAAAAAGAATTTTAATTTATGTCAATGTTCGACTTGTTTTGGACTTATGTTTTTCGACTACAAATTACCAGGTTAAAGTTTTTTGGACGGGTTGTTTTAAAGTTTAATACTTGTGCTAGGGTTATGAAATTTTGTATGGAGGTTCATTTGGGGTTAAACATTGATGTTATGATGTTGGAATTATAAAATGATTTTAATTTATGTTAAGTTTTGACATGTTTTGGACTTAGGTTTTTCGACTACAAATTACCAGGTTAAAGTTTTTGGACGGGTTGTTTTAAAGTTTAATACTTGTGCTAGGAGGCTGAAATTTTGTATGGAGGTTTATTAGGGGTCAAACATTGATCTTATGAAGTTGGAATTTAACAATAATTTTAAATTATTGTCTTTATTTGACATGTTTTGGACTGAGGTTTTTCCTACAAATCCAGGCTAAAGTTTTTTGGACGGGTTGTTTTAAAGCTTACAGTACTGAACCTTATTAAATTAACAATTTTTGCGATTCGCTTGCAATTCGATGGCAATTCGCTTGCAATTCGATGGCAATTCGCTTGCGATTCAAAATAGTAACTTTAACCTCGGGTAAGTTTTCTTGAATGGTGTATCTCACAAATGTTCGCAAATATGACTCCGTTAATTTTTTCCATTCCTTTTTTGTCACAACCGTTTAGAAAAATTCGCGTAAAAATATTCAAGCGTAGGATTTGTTTTTTGAAGCGCCCGATTCGATGGCAATTCGATGGCGATTCGATGGCAATTCGCTTGCGATTATCAATTTAATTTAATAAGGTTCAGTACTGTAATATTTGTGCTAGGGTTGTGAAATTTTGTATGGAGTTTCATTCGGGGTTAAACATTGATGTTATGATGTTGGAATTTAAAAATAATTTAAATTTATTGTCAATTTCGACATGTTTTGGACTTAGGTTCTCGACTACAAATTACCAGGTTAAAGGTTTTTGGACGGGTTGTTTTAAAGTTTAGTACTTGTGCTAGGGTGCTTAAATTTTGTATGGAGGTTCATTAGGGGTCAAACATTGATGTTCTGAAGTTGAAATTTAAAAATGATTTTAATATTTGTCAATTTGGACACGATTTTGACTTAGTTGATTTGACCACAAATCACAAGGTTAAAGGTTGCATGGGTTGTTTAAAGTTTAATATAACTAGACTAAGACTCAACATTAATTTAATAATAGTTCCAAAATGAAAATTGATTATCTTTTGATACAAGATGTTTTTTAGACTTAAACTTTAAACAGGCGAGCAGCAGCTGGCTTTGACACCCATTTCTGGTTCTTTCCGGTTTAAACGCAAACGCAATTCACTACACTGTGGAAATTAACTTTTAGAAATGTTAACTATTTTTTTTAATCTCAGTAGCAAACAGGTTGGAGCCTGATCAGACGCCGGGTTACGCGGTGTCTGATCTGGCTCCAACATGTTTGCAATGGTAATAATCGTTTTGTTTATAAATGCGTTTAATTTGAAAGAATAAAATATCAGTAAAGTTAGCGCAGCGTTCTCGTGCTGCACGATGATCATACTTATCTCAAGTAGGAATGTGTACGACTATGTATTCGATGTTACCTTCCTTACAGTGGAGGATATATTATTCTTTCCCAATAAACGCGCTTATGCTAAAACAATGATTTCAATTGCAAACAGCTTGGAACCGATCAGACGCCGGTTAACCCGGCGTCTGATCAGGCACCAAACTGTTTGCAACTCAGACTAACATGAGTGGTCATACTTGTCTAAATGTGTTTTTATGCGTTTTATTGTGATGAGTTTGCGTTTCGTTTACGTTTTAAACGTGAAAGAATAACGTTTTCTCCACTGTTACCTATTTACCATTATTAACTATTCTGTTCTAAAGTAACACAGACAAGTCAGAAAAAACGGATCGATCACGTGACTCTTATTCGACCATGCGGAAATTCTCGGAAGCCGACACGAAGATTTGTTATGTAAACAAAAAGCTTATTTTTCCAACCATCTCGATAAGAAATCGGCACATTTATGTATGGTTCTTTAAGAAAGGGGGGCATGTTTCAGGCATAGAAAATGTTCTTATATAAGAAATTGCGCGATTTAAACATAGATTTGGGTGACATTCTGGCTTTAATTTTGAGTGGCAAACAGTTTTGAACCAGATCAGACACCGGATTACATGGCTTTTATCTGACTCGAGACTGTTTGCGATGGAAATATTGTTTGAGCATAAACGTGTTTATTGGGAAAGAATCACATCTTCTTCACTATATGACTTGTCGTCTGTGTGATGATGATTTCTTGGCTTACTAGCATTCAACTTTTGAACCTTAAATTTATCGGAATAAAGAATCGGTCCAAACTATTTAAAAATGCCAATGCAAATACATACAATTGCCTTTCAATTTAGTTGTCCAATTTAACCATTTTGGCAAATTTATATTCTCGTCCCAATAGTCTGCCTACGGATCAAAAATAAGGCTCTGGAAAATGGGTCTCATGGCATGACGTGTAGACGGGCAAGATCCACTTGATTTATATTCAGTATATGCATACGAACAATTCTAGGGGGGGGGGGGTGTAAAGTTCTAAGGCGCGTATTAAGGTCAGAAATAGGTCAAAGGTCATTGGGTGCAGATTTTAGAGATATGATAATTTATTTTTTATGTTATTTGCAATCACTCATAGATAACCTAAAATACTTTAATTTATTGAATGTATAATTGGTCGAAAAATCTAGAAATAGCATTTTCGTGACAGAAAAAGTAATCATTAGTCACAAACAAGGGCGAAAACTCTTAAAATAAGCCAGTAAATCGCGTATTCTGTTCATTTCTGCTATTATAGCGGGGCACATTAGTGAAATAATCTTAAACTTGATGATACAATAGTAGGTTTACATATTATACTGGTATGACCCTTCGTTCAACAAAAATACCTAAAATTCAAAATGGCCGCCATTTTTTCAAGATGGCCGCCATTTTCGGTTCTCATATACCATTTCTCTTCTAACATTTGTATGTATGACCAAATTTTATACTTTTGGTGTTCAAATATATGTTTTTAAGCATAAAGAATCTAACCCAGAAAACCTTGAATTGATTTGAATTTTTTTAAATGCATAATGACCAATGTTTAACAAAGAAATATGTTTTTTTCAAAAATGGCTGCTACAGTGGTAAATACGCTATTCCTACCCATTTACGCGTTAATCTATGCGTAAGAAACGCATAGTGAACGGTTAACGAACCCTTAACGAACTGTTAACGCCTTACGATCTTAACCCGTTTAAACGCGTTAATAAACGATTATACCAGAGATGCTGCGATTGGTGCTTCATGTATCCGTTTCACGCGGAGATTTCGGATCTTATCGACAGGCACTGACCACCGCCTGTAACCAATCTATTTATTTAACCCGCCTATACATATGTCACTCAGATATCGGGGGATTAACAGTGTATTGCCAATTAAAGATAGCAATGTTATCGGCGATACCACCTAGTGTTCTGTAATACACATGTCATAAAGTGGGTGTGTAAACCGCTGAAGCTAAGGGGTCCGTCGGCTAAGTGAGGACCCTTTCATCCGGGCTCTTTTAAACGCGTAAATAAACGCGTAAAGAAACGGCTAGGAAAGCCGTTTAACGAAACGGATAATAAACGCATAGTGAACGGTTAACGAACGGGTAAGAAACGCGTAGAGTGGGTAGGAATAGCGTACTTACCACTGTATTTTATATGGGATTAAGCTAATTCATTTCTTAAATTTGACATAAAGGATCAACTTTCGTGCGTTTCATTGGGTAATGACTTTTTTTTGGCAAATATATATATGGTTTATGAGTAGTAAAGTAATAAATACTAGTGTATAGCAAATAGTTTATGTGTTGTTTGTTGTTGTATTATTGCTAATGATGTGTGTGTATATATGTTCATTGTCATATTCACAAATTCATTAATCTGAACAAAAACGTCAACATCGACAATACATACATCTGTCACTGCAATCAGTTTTCTTCTTTAGCCCACATGCTTAATCTTGCAACTATATGTATATGTATATCCCATAAATAGCAGCCTAGTCAAATGTATCAGCAATATGTTTGCTTCATTCACACTCTACTGGACACTTCCATTATTTTGCGTAATGCCGCAAAACACAAGCTATTTGGTATAAAAATACTTTCGTGTGTTTAAACAATAAATAAATACGAAAGAATCAAGCAGGAAACGCAACACAAACGATACACCCACCTCTCAAGCAGAACACGCGCACAGTCATTCCATAACAAACACACACACATACACACACGCACACGCGCAAAACCTTTCCTTCATCTACACACTATATAGAAAACAACACGCAAGACAAACATAAAGCAAAGTGAATATAGAAGCCCGCCTTGGTACCGTCAGTAGCAATCAATAATTAATTATAATATAAATTATTAACAACCACTGGGGGGTTAAACCTGGGTTTAGGGGCGCCCAACCTCACTCTTATCTCCTATATTCACCTATAAAGACGAACAGTGTACATAGAATATAAACACTGTTCCACAACCTTACAATCAAAACGACCGCCAACACAGTAAGTAAATACATGTAAAACATCTAACAAAAATTCTATTACAAGATTATTAGTAACAAAGCTGCTTTGCTTTTAGGAATTGCGCAATAAGGTTTTTGCCACTATCAGGCAAACACGTCCAGTCCAACACAATAATTGCATTGAATACAACTTATCTCATGGCTTGTCATACATAGCGATCGCAATGTTTTCAAGACTTTACTGTTTCTGCATTTTAACTAATAGTAAATATACAATGGATGTTTTAAATATATCATATTTTCCATGAAATGCATTCATTGTGGTCGATGCAGCCTTTTCTCTTTCTATATGAAAACCATATACGAAACAGAACACAAAATAATATAATGCGTTGATTGTGTATGTTGAGATCTCACAGGGTCAATTGACAAAAATATTAACTTCATTACGGGAAACCAGCTCATGTTTAAGTGTTGTCCAAATGAAACCAAAACTTTCTGTATACCAATATCTTTTAGCAAAGGTAGTTCTAAGCCCTTGCTGCATTGGTCGGTTTGTTTGATGTATTTTGCATTTCGACAAGTGAAAAATCGAAAGACGCACCATATGCTGTAGACCAACTTGTGGAGACAGCGTTAAAGGATGCTGAAACAGAAAATATTAGCAACGATTTGTTGACTGCGATGTGGTTGCAGAAGCCGTTCATTGGTTAAACAGTTTACAAATTATTTACTAAAGGAGTGCAACACCGACTTTTTGCTCCACCCAAAAACAAAGTCAAAGACATTAGCAAGAATTTATAAAGACACGAGATCAGACAAGCAAAAGGTTTCGAAACAGATAACTCCTACAATGTCTGTTTAATGAAGCTAGTTCAGGCCTAACCATGCAGAATGACGATGTACTGAAGTATGGGCTGTCCTCAGCTCCACTAGCATCGGCAAAATCAAATGAAGTAATAAATCAGACAGTTCAGTTCCGAATTCTGGATATTCTGACAATAGACCAGTGAATTGAAATCGCACAACAGATACCTGACTCTCAGAAATGTACATGTGTTATAATACATGTAAATGGTCATGCTCTTATTCAAGCTCGAGACAGACCTCAATGATGTCAGACATTCGGAGAGTATGCTCAAGAATTTGTTCAGTCGGTTTATTCCCATTCCACAGGCACACCTACTTGCATTGATGTCACATTTGATATCTTGGGAGAATGTCTATCAAAGCTGCCATTGGAAAAAATCACAGGTCTAGAAGACCCACTACCGTATGTCAGAGAGCCAAACACTGTGCTCGACGAAAAGTAGAAATACATTGTCGATTTTCTATCATCTAAGTGACACATTATTACCAGAAGGGTTGCTTGTTGTAGCAGGGGGAACGTTCGTAGGCGTTATAAATGCAACATCAAATAGCTTCCATGCTGATAAGTTGTCGGCCGATCATAAAGAAGCTGACACTAGACTGATAGTTCATGCTAAGGCTGCTGTTGCTAGCGGTTTTGATCGTCTGCGTGTAATATGCAGGGACACAGACGTAATACTGTTGATGCTTTGTAGGAAATGACGTGGTAACATGGATGTTATCAGGTACAGCAAAGCAAAGGGGATGATTCATTGTTAACAAAATATATGATGTACTCAAGGTCGACAAAATATCATAGGTTTCCATACCTTTACTGGTATATAGACACATGCCGGTATAGGCAACTCATGAAAGTCAACACAGCCTTGGAACCCCTACCCCCCCCCCCCCCCCCCAACACACACACACTTACTATATATCACCCCCAATTTGATAAGAATGGCATACATGCAACTCGCGTCTTGCTATTGCAAGACAAAGTGCAGCTCGGCAAGATATGCTTGCTATAAAAGTCAACAAGTATACATGTATGAATGTGGTTGTGGTTGTGAGGCAACAACTGTGTAACTCAGATTAATTGGTAGCGTGCGTGTGTATTAGAATCCCCGCATACTCACTTTTGCTAGACGCGTAATTGTAAACGGAATGTATGTAGATCGGTGATCGGATTGTTTCATAACGAAGCATTATGGTGTCGGCCTGGTCAGGAGTTGTGGTCTTGCAAGTAGTACTTTAAAAAATACAATTTCAAAGATTTGCACTGTTTAATTTTGCCTGTAGGTGAGTTTGAATGGTTTTCTTGATGAAAACTGGTTATTTGTGGTCATTTCCACCAAAATGGCATTGTTTTAGGGATCTCATTTCAGGACTTTTTCCCCAGGCGGATGGATATTGAATCACAGTGAATGGGATGAGAGTGAAAGTTGTTTACCTTTATTTTGACAGTGACCTTAGAAAATCATTGATAGCAAAAATGCAATTGCCGATGTTATAAGTTGACTGGTCGCAATCAACAGGGAAATGTCCATAAAATTGAAGGGTATGTCTTTTATAGCCTAAATCCCGTTTTGGAGGGAGCTGTTTGCTCGGAAAGATAGGCATTTTACTATAGATTATATAGGGCGAAATTAGACCAGGCCGACACCTATATGCATGTCTAAGTACATCGTATTAGCGATCAAAGTTCTGTAAAGTTCTTCGCAAGCTTGGTCAAATGATACCACGAGTGAACGGTTTGTGATTGTTCTTCTTCGTTCAAATATATCTAAAAGGATATTGATATTGTAAACGTTCATTTGTAAAACTGTACGTAAAAGTATGTCAATAATTATACAGAATATTTACATCTAATTAATTTGGTATGTGTTAAAATTACACGTATACAGACTATAAAGCACAACTTCCCGTCACATAATTGTAAATACACCATGTTTTAGCCAGTTACAGTGGAGAATCTGTTATTCTTTCCCAATAAACGCGTTTACGCTAAAACTATTATTTGCAGTGCAAACAGTTTGGAGCCAGATCAGACGCCGGGTAACCCGGCGTCTGATCAGGCTCCAAACTGTTTGCCACCAAGATAAACAAGAATTATCAGAATTTTCCAAAAGTTGTTCTTTTCTACGTTTTAGTGCTTTGCGTTTGCGTACGTTTGCGTTTAAACGGGAAAGAATAACAGATTCTCCACTGTACATAGTGATAACCCTTGGATTTGTCACAAAACAAACGATGACATTTTATAGCAATTCGAACCTAACATAGTCATCCATTCTGTATGTTCATGTCAATCCAGTGTTCCTAAGAAAGTTATACTTAATATAATGATAATTTCCCCAAAGTGACTTTAAGAGAAACTCATTTGGCATCGCACACAATCCAATCTTTTGGCTGATTTTATATAACGGATTGTCTGTATTTATACCCTAAAACGCACATTTTTGTGATGAATTTCCATAGTGAATTGCTGCTTCATGTCAATGGTGTCGATATGCATGTACATAAAGGTAGTTTGATTTTATAAGAAAACAGACAATAAATAACAAACAAACAAAATAAACATAAAAAAGAAAGACAGAAACCAAAGTAATTGCCCCTAGAAAGAACATTGACTGTAAGATTACATTTTATTTTATTATTAAACTGCTACTTTTATTAAAAGTGTACTAAGTAAACCCGATAAAGTTCGATATTATATATTCTGATCGTGAACCAAACTGTTTTGAACTCTTACTTACTTTTCTACCTGATTCAAAAACATGAAAACAATTTTTTAGTATTTCACCAGACGATATGTTTTAAACAGACGACAATGAAAAGGGCAAAAGTAAAAAATATCCAAGCACGTGAAGGGTAAAGTCATGAATAAGTTACTCAAGCGCACACACATATGCCCTTAACCCTTGCTACATTACAGGGCTGCCATAAGTTGAAGTGAAAAATCCTAAGATTTTCAAATATGCATTTTTCAAGTGCGATTTTACGAACCGTACCTTTACCCCATAGCCTGTTTCTAGTTTTGTGGACATGTGGCTGCTTAAAAAAGGCTGGAAGTAAAGCAGAATGCGCCTTAAGGCGCATTCTGCTTTACTTTCAGCCTGCTTTAAGCTACCATGTACTAGAAAAAAATTATCCGAAGATTTAGGAAAACTCCGGAGAAATGGCAGCCCTGACATTACGTCGTAAGATCGTCTGCTTTGAAACTGTCAAGTGCAAACTTTAAAAAATTCAAACATATTTATTTCTAAATTGAGCAATTTAAAGATGTGGATCCAGATCTGTTGCATCGTTACGCGACTTCTCATCTGGATCCAAGCTGTTTGCAATCTCCAGTCCGATCGCGGTCGGCAGATAATGTGTGTAAATGTTGTTCATGGTGAATGATATACGAAATTATATTAAATATGTGGTAAATGACATTCCGATTTTAAAAGCAAAGCAGTCTTTTTAACCCATAAATACGCCTTTTTCGCCTATAATTTATTCATACACTGAAGTAAATATTTCCCTTTTAAACACCCATGAATATGTACCATTCATGAGAAATATTTTCTAAATTCCAGCAAAAAGTAGCTTTAAGGCAGTTAAAGCAGGTTGGAAGTAAAACAGAATGCACCTTAAGGTGCGTTCTGCTTTACTTTCAACCTGCTTAAATGATCTTTCTTTAAAACTAGAAACAGGCTATGGGGTGATGGGTTAACGCAAATGATTGAAATAGAAGAAAATAATACCGAAAGCCTATTTAGGCTCTTTCTACTTTTCTTTCTGTCTGACCTGTCATACAGTGGAGAATCTGTTATTCTTTCCCAATAAACGCGTTTACGCTAAAACTAGTATTGCCAGTACAAACAGTTTGGAGCCAGATTAGACGCCGGGTAACCCGGCGTCTGATCAGGCTCCAAACTGTTTGCCACCAAGATAAACATGAAATATCATAATTGGCCAAAAGTTGTTCTTTTCTACGTTTTAGTGCTTTGCGTTTGCGTACGTTTGCGTTTAAACGGGAAAGAATAAAATATTCTCCACTGTATAGTCTGGCTATAAGTTGTGTTAATGGTCGTTTAACACACATCTGACTACAGCCTAAACTCATCAACCCATTAATCCGTAAAACATATACAGTTGTGAAAAAGACCGTAGCTAACATACACTAGAGACGACGTTATATCCTTTCCCAATAAACGCGTTTATGCTAAAACCATTATGTCCCTTTAAAACAGTTTGGAGCCTGATCCGACGCCGATAAACTTGGCGTCGGACCAGGTTTCAAACTGTTTTTCACCTTGGACTTCAATGTACAGGAAGAAATTAAAAACACATTATTTTCTACATTTAACTGAATTGCTTTCGCGTTTGTTTGGATTTCAATGGGAAAGAATTACATCTCAACCGTATCTCTATGTGCGTGTAATGTAGGGATAAATGTGTTACAGTGGATAATCTGTTATTCTTTCCCGTTTAAACGCAAACGTACGCAAACGCATAGCACTAAAACGTAGAAAATGTCAATTTTTAGATATTTCTCACAATTCATGTTTATCATGGTGGCAAACAGTTTGGAGCCTGATCAGACGACGGGTTACCCGGCGTCTGATCTGGCTCCAAACTGTTTGTAATGGACATAAACGTTTGAGCGTAAACGCGTTTATTGGGAAAGAATAACAGATTATCCACTGTAAATGTGTTAACCCATGCAAGGAGCTGTCTTTATGATATTGTCGTTACAGGAAAAAGACAGTCGTATCACTAATAAAGCAGGCTTTAGAAGCAGTAAACATGGATAGCAGTGGACACGGAATATGCCTGAATATTTTAAGTCTTCTCAGTGATACCAAGAGGGTGCTGGTCATTGGGGATGTAGTTTTAGACAGGTATGTGCCTAAACATTGTCGCAGCGTGGATACGCCAGATAAGGGATATACATGTATGCAAGTAAATGTATGTGTGGGTTTGTTTCAAATTAAGGCCCACCTGTTTACATTTTGTTGTTCTTTGCAAACAGTTCCGAGTAGCACGGCGGCTGATCTGGCTCCAAACTGTTTGCCACATATATTTTAATGAATATTCAACATATTTTCAAACACCTGTAATTTTGCTTCATAGCTTTGACGTTTAAATCCGATTAGCTCCTTCAATGCCCTTGGCCTAAGTCGACTGACATATGTAAACCTGGGGCCCGTTTGATAAAACTTCGTACGACAATTGCAGGGCTTTTTATCTTCTATAACAGGGGCCCATAACAGGTGACTTCCCAATTCCAAAAAGTATTTTTTTCCTAATTTTGTGAATGAATTTCCCAAAAATAGAATGCATTTTATGATTCTCACGAAAATAGCACATAATCTGAGGTTAAAACTACATTAGATGTGTCCTATTCAATTACCAGTCCTGTTTAATTGTTAAATAACTTTGTTTTCAATTATTAAATTAAAGCAACTTTCTATCTTTTGTATTTATGTAGACTTGCATTTAGTGTTTTAATTTTCTTGAAAGTCAGTTTACTTTCCCCATTTGACCGAAAATTGCGTTTGAATTTTCCAAAATGAAAGGCCCCTTCACAATTTTTTGAAAAAAGGCCCTAAATTGTTGTCGTAAGGCAGGTTATAAAAGTCTCAATTATTATTTTTGTCTCCATCTAAATCTGTCTAATTACATCTCTTTGGAGACGTCTAGAACAGACGATTCCAAAGAGATGTCACAAGACAGGATTAGATAGAGAACATTAATTTTAAAGTTTTGACTACGACAATTTCTGTCGAGCAAAGTTTTATGAAACGGGTCCCTGACCAGTGGCTGCGTAGACACAAACGTAGTCAAACTTCAATGTCCGATTCGAATTTCTCTTTTAAATATCGAAATAATCCGTATATCAAACTTACAACGTAGCTCAGCAATGTTTTAATTTTGATATAAGGATCCGATTTGTTCGATTAAAGGGTGTATCCAACCCATAAGCGATTTTTTCAAAGTATCAAACTTTTTTTCTATCATTGTTTTTTTGGAAGAGCTATTTATGATGAATGAAAAAATGGGCAAAAAATATATGGTGGTGTCCTTTTTATTTAGCTACAGCAATTTGAAAAAGGTATGTCAAATTTTGACTTTTTCTCTCAAATTAACAAAACGAACATGGTAATTTGGGTTTTCATTATTTATTTCATGTCTATGGTGGTATTTTCACATATAGAAACCACATTTAGACAAAGCAGGCACTAAGTTTGAACAATATGGATCCTCGAATATCAAAAATATGCTTTTTATAGGGCATGATTTGATTAGATTTTTTATTTTATAAAAAAAGAAGTAAACAAGTTTGAAAATGAAATAGTTCTAGTATTAAACTTTTTCTTATATTCTACCAAATGAAAGCAATGCTAAGGCAGTTCAAAATATGAAAAGAAATTGAAAGGTCAGTGTTGAGCATTTTGAGTTATTAAAGTAAAAAGAGTTATCTCCCCTTACAAAAAATACATAAAAGTACCATATCGATGATAGTTAGAGCTTTATAAATTTCACATTTGGTGCCTGTTATTTCTTAAATTAGTTTTTGTATGAAGAAATACAACCATAGATAGGAAATAAATAACACAAAACCAAATTATTATATTTGTTTTCATTTAAAATGGATTTTATTGAAGCGGGCTGTTTGAAAAGGACAAAATAAGAGAAAGTGTGTTGGGTAAATTTTACATGGCCATGGAGCCAACCGTTGTTCACCAAAATGTACACTTTTTCTATTTTTTCATTCATCTTAAATAGCTCTTCAATACAAAACCATCATAAAGTGTTTTCATATACTTTGACAATTTCTTAAATTCATGACATTGATACACCCTTAAGCAAGGCGGAAATAGTTAAATCAAACCGTAGAAATGCAACAAGATAAAACTCGAATTAAACGAGTTTGAGAAATCGAAGCTAGACTGTTTTTCTCTCGTCTCTGTATGGGTATGTTTGCGTGTAATCAGGAGAGATATGGAGGATAATCAATTTCTTTGGATTTTTATGAAAAATATATCACGCTAATGGGTTGTTATCTTGTTAAAAAACGAGTCCGCAGGACGAGTTTTTTAACCAGATAACAACCTATTCGAGTGATATATATTTCATATCTATTCAAAGTAATTGATTATTCTATTTATTATATATATTTTAATGACGTTTTTACAGGAAAAGAATTGATAACTGCGACGTCAATAAACTAATTATGACGTTACGTCACAAAAAATGATATCATCACTACATGTAGAAATGATATCAACTGTGACGATATCAAATTTATCAAACTGAGACATCTCTATAAATCATCGATAGGTATATTATAATGTTTTTTATTTCATTGTGATCTTTGATACAGGTATGTGCTCGGAGATTGTCCTCGTGTGGCCGTGGATGCTCCTATACCCTTATTCGTTGAGACATCACTTAAGAATTGCTTAGGAGGAACAGCAAACGTCGCTAATAATATGAGGGCACTTGGCTTAGATGTTGACTTGGTAACAGTGGTTGGGACGGACAGTGCATTGGTACATGGCATGCTTCATGATAGAAACATAAACACCGAGGGAGTAGTTACTGTTCCGGGTTTCCAGACAAAGACCATAACAAAGTATGTATCAGGAAATGTGACCATGTTTAGAACAGATAAAGTATCCGATGTTGATATCGATACAGAGACGGAGGATAGAATATTGACAAGTGTTCATAATTTGATGAATAAGTACACGTATGAAGTAACTGTCATATGTGATTATCGTAGTGGAAATGCAACTACTAAGATTGCACAAGGCGTGATTTACGAGGCAAAATCACATGGCATTCCTGTTCTTGTTGATCCAAAGAGAGGGGGTTATTGCAATTACAAAGGTGCTTATATCATTAAACCTAATGAAAATGACGCTAGCTATTTATTAGGAAATGACATAGTTTTACCGAGAGATACTGTGAGAGTATGTAAAGCTTTTACAGAGGGGCTAGGTATTGACAATTGTATTTTCACGATGAGTAATCATGGCATGGCTCTTTATAAACTTGATCCTTCAGATGGCGATTCTCATTTGAATGTAATAACTGGAAATAGAAAGATAACTGTTGTAGACACTAACGGAGCAGGCGACTCGGTGACCGCAGCCATAACTTTCGGAGTAGCACATGGACTGTCACTGACCACCTGCTGTACGTTTGCGACAACCTGTGCAGAATACGTCATTCAACGTCACGGTACCGTCACCATCTCTTTAATTGACGTCATCCATGAAACTGTAATCAGAACGCAACAGGAGCTCATCAATCTAAAACGATTCATTCCCCAGACCAGCTCAGTTGTTCTTTCGACCGGATCTAAAGAATTTTTTAATTCAAATCACATTGCTACCCTGCATAAAGCTAAACGGATGACTGATATCATTGTTATGGTTATCAACTCTAATACATCTGCACTTGAACATACTGGAGATTCACAACAACCATCTCTGGATTATCAAGTGAATGCGTTGAAAAATCTCTCGTGTATTGATTTCATAGTTGTGTGTGATGACCGCATGCCGAGGTGGGTTGTTGACACCATAGCCCCTGAAAATATCATCACGGATGATGAACATGTTGAAGGTGAATTCAGTGTCATATATCCGCATATAAGATTTACAAAAGTAAATTCCCTCTAGTACGATCATTAAAATATTAAGTACATTAGTAGTATGAACTATAGGTGGCAGCTTTCTCTTTACTTTAACCCTTTGAACCCTAGTCCCGCATATAGGCGTCCTTTTGGAGCCCTCTGATCAGGGTCTTCACTGTTTGTCATAATGCCAAAAATGGACAAAAACAACCCTTAAAAGCCAGAAATGGACTAGACTTAAATCTAAACTGGAATTGTCCATTTAAAGTTTCAGGGTGGAAAGAGTTAAATTTACCTTAAGCAGCAGCTTTGCTTTTACCATCACATTGCATAACTAACACAATTCGATGGTCGTTATAGAAACATCTTGCTGTAGATCCGGGACACTGCAATTTATGCAAATAATGTAGACCATGGTCGGATGGCTAATACATAAACCCTCTTATCATTTTCTGCCCTCTGTGTGATTTTGCAACAATGCAAGAGCAACCTTCAATAGTCAAAAAGGATTCGACTAAATCGGAAACTGAACATTTCTATTTGAAGCCTCATGAATGAGTTGTTAATTGCGAAAGAGTATAGTATTTCCAACTGTAATGGATATAATTAATCCGTTAACTCATCCACCCCTAAACATGTTATTCTGCAATTCCAGTTTCAAATTTGACTATTTAGGGTTGACTTTAACAATACATTGCAAAAAAACAAACAGTGCAGATGCTGATCAGAGGGCTCCTGTTTTCATTGGACAAGTGTACTATTAAAAAGTACACTATTTGTTAATGATGAGTATACTCGAAGCTTGGGTTGCATGTCTTATTCTTATTATAATCAATGTAGTATCACTAACTCGTAGTCTTGATCATTATTATGCGTCAAGTAACTAAGTATTTTATTAACTCTTTCGTTGTCAAAATTTGTCATCTCCATTTTATGCACATGTATTATTAAGTAAATGTTGTCACATTGGTCAGTGACCTTCAGGTTTGATATGAATAAAACAATTTTAGTTTCATATATATTTGTATTATAACCCTTTGACATTTTAAAGTGCAGGGTTGCTTAAATCTTTGAGTACTAAAAAAATATCGATTGCTCTAAAATGTGCATTCTACTCCAAATAAATTAGTATGGAATAATAACATATTTTCAGAAATACAAAACAAACGACAATTTGTTGTAAACTAGCCAGACTGCTACAGTGGAGAATCTGTTATTCTTTCCCAATAAACGCGTTTACGCTAAAACTATTATTTGCAGTGCAAACAGTTTGGAGCCAGATCAGACGCCGGGTAACCCGGTGTCTGTTCAGGCTCCAAACTGTTTGCAACCAAGATAAACAAGAATTATCAGAATTGTCCAAAAGTTGTTCTTTTCTACGTTTTAGTGATTTGCGTTTGCGTACGTTTGCGTTTAAACGGGAAAGAATAACAGATTCTCCACTGTACGACCGCAACTTAGTTTCAAAATACAGTATAAAAAGCAATAATTCGAACTCGCGTTAGTTCGAACATAACCATATTTCAAAGTTAAAACGTGGCTTAGACCTATCGAAATTCGACTAATGATATACTTCTTGTACGATCGATTTAAGCGAGTTCGAAGTATCGAGTTCCGACTGTACCATATTTCTAGCACATACTATCACAATTAATAAGTTTATGTTTATATTGAAACTGCTTTGCTGTGTACCTTTAACTTTTTTCAGCTACCCAGACATGATATATAGGGAGTTTTATTTGAAAGACATCTCGTCTACAACATAATGAAGATATAGATCTATATGAGCTAAAATGATATTCTTTACCATTTTAAAAAAAAGAATGTACAATAGAATTACATGTAGAAAGTGTATACTTTTTTTAGATTGCTTTTCAAGAACGAACCTTGATCCAGAGTCATTCATTGTCTGACCTTACTCTAAATTGTTTGCAATGTCCATCAAGGTTTATACAACAAATATACGTAAGTTTGTTTTGAGGAACAGCAATTCCACAACGGAATGAAGTTGATATATTGGAAGTAAATTCCTGATACTTACAGTGGCATATACGTTGTTCTTTTTAGTTAAAGCGCATATGAAACGCGAACGCATATAAAATGAGGAAAAGTACACTTTTATTAAATTGCTCACAATTTGTTTTAATCTAAAAGGCAAACAGTGTGAAGCGAGACCAGACGCCTAGTATTCCGGCTTCTGATCTCGCTCAAACCGTTTGCAGTAGTAGACATAATTATTTTATAACAAACGCGCTTATTTAGAATGACTAACGTCTTCTGCACTGTACATACACTTTGATAATATTTGACCAGGCTACGCGATTGGTTTCGTTGATGACTGATGAATTTATGAGAAAAGGCAGTCAAGTACAGACTAACTATCTATTGATAAGCAGTCTACTTCTTCAATATATCATTTATATAGTACAATGTAGTTTAATCGATCCACTGCCTAACCCCAACACAAAAGCTATTGTAAATAGTTTGGATCCTGATTAGACGCCGCGTAAAAGATCAAAAATATTTGATACTCATTTCAATATTTCATCTCAAAATACCTTAACTTTAAATTTGTGGAGTTAAAAAAGACGACAATTGTTTAAAGCAGATGGCGTCACGGTAGTAAAGAATTTAACTCAGCATGCTTTTAGACATTTTCTGGTGATGAAAGTATATGCTATTACGACCACTGAACTTATGTCATTCTCGAACTTGTGTTAGCTGTTCCACCCAGTTTGGATCCAGATGAGTCACCGAGTAACTCTATGTCTTATCTGAAACAAAACTGTTTGACATTTTCTTAATATATCTATATACAGTAAACCCTCTCTATTACGACCACTTATCAGAAAGCTTATTGACTGTTTTAAAGACAGATGACAGCTTAAAGCAAGGCGAGCGTAAAACAGAAAGCGCCTAAAGGCATTTTCTATTTTACGTTCACATTGGTTTAAGCAGTCACCTGCATTAAACATCTGATAATTAAGAAATATTTGTGGCCGTAAAAGAGAGGTTTTATTGTACTTAAAAGCAACTTTGAGAATTGTTGCAGAGGACAAAGATGCAAATGACCAGTACATAGCGTGCAGTTTGTTAACCTATTTATACCCAGTGGCTTCTTCCATGTTTATATATTGGATTCGTCCATTTTGTATCAAGGGATCCCAGGACAAAATTTTCATTTTCATTTTGTTTTTTATTGAAATTCCTATCAGCAAACAGTGTACATTCTGGTCAGACGCCGCATAATGCGGCGTCTGATCAGAGTCTACACTGTTTGCCTATGTCAATTTATGGGACGTTGGGCATAAATTGGTTAAGGTATATAATGTTACCTTAGACGTACCCATACACACAATTGAGGTTGCGTTCGCTGATGCCAGATGACATTGAAAAGGAATTGCAGTCAAGGACAGTCTTTATAACTGTTGATTGTCTGTTGATGAATTGGACAACCAGTCATTTATTTCTGATACCTGACTAATGTCTGATCAGGACCCAAAACTGATTGACACTCTTTTCGATATTTATAAAGTCATATAACCTTAAATATAACTTGGAAACGTGTCTTACAGGCAGCAATACTGAAGCAGACAACACTGAAGCGGTGAAGGGGTAAAAGTCTCCCGAATAATTTCATCATGAAAGGTTACAATGAAAGATCTAACGTCTTCTCCCTAACACTGTGTAATAGAAGTGTATATTGCGTATTGCTCGATGCAAAAACAATTGATAATGTTACTATGCTTTGTTAGTCTAATACTGGTATGCAAGAACATCAAGCATATACAGTTCGAATATCCTCTGTAAAATGCATGTCTCGTTCCCAACGAATGTGACTTCAAATACTTCACCGAATCCTCTTAGAGCTGTAAGACCATGTGTGTCTTGAACATATTCAGCCCAAGCGACGAGTATAGTCGTCATTAACCAGCAGTGTACCTGTGAAAACATACACTTGTCATATGCAAACAGCGTACAGTGGAGAATCTGTTATTCTTTCCCGTTTAAACGCAAACGTACGCAAACGCAAAGCGCTAAAACGTAGAAAAGAACAACTTTTGGACAATTCTGATATTTCATGTTTATCTTGGTGGCACACAGTTTGGAGCCTGATCTTACCCGGCGTCTGATCTGGCTCCAAACTGTTTGCACTGCAAATAATAGTTTTAGCGTAAACGCGTTTATTGGGAAAGAATAACAGATTCTCCACTGTAGCCGTCTGAATAGGTTCTGTACTGTTTGTCACTTTGCAGTATATATTAAAATCACCCCAAACATAGTCTGAAATAGACTAGACTTATTTGGACAAATGAATTTTCAATTTAAAGTTCCAGGGGTGCATGCGTTAATGCAGCGTTTCTGTAAGACAGACATTTTATTTTTCTGCGTAAAGCTTCCACCTGTCATAACGATAACAAAGCTGATTTTGAATCACCAATTCGTTTAACCAATTACCTCATAGCCTGTTTCTAGTTTTGAAGACCAGGTGACCACTTAAAGTAGGTTGAACGTAAAGCAGAATGCGCCTTAGGGCGCATTCTGCTTTACTTTCAGCCTGCTTTAAGCTACCAGCTACTAGAATATAGAATAATTTCTAATCTTAATTATTCAAAACAGTATAAATTGGAACTATTTGCTCCAGAGGAAGGATAAATAAGAGGCAAAAAATGCGTTTTTATTGGGTAATGGGTTAAAATCGTAGAAAAATATTTCAGCGAAAGTTACTTAATCGTACTTATATTGTATCAGCATATTGTCCTCAGCAGTTCTGCAGGAATATAAGCAAGCCAATAATTGTGCGTTACTCTAGTTATGTTCGCTTTCAGGAGAAACAAATTGAAGTTAGCGAACCCATCATTCATAGACCTATTTGCATTGTCGAGCAGGATTAAAATATTCCTTATCTAGCGGCTTTCATTATCCACGAAGGCGATAACTAGATAATACAGCGAAGGACAAGACCTCGGACATGATTCAATTAGATATATATATAGTAGACATATACTTATAGCAGACATAATCACGTGCAAGGCACAAATGTAGAATGACATAAATTCGAGAAGGAAATAAGATGCAGTTTTTGTATCACAGTACTACAGTGGAGAATCTGTTATTCTTTCCCAATAAACGCGTTTACGCTAAAACTATTATTTACAATACAAACAGTTTGGAGCCAGATCAGACGCCGGGTAACCAAGAAAACAAGAATTATCAGAATTGTCCAAAAGTTGTTCTTTTCTACGTTTTAGTGTTTTGCGTTTGCGTACGTTTGCGTTTAAACGGGAAAGAATAACAGATTCTCCACTGTACATTGGCGCACACCTTAACCTATTCATGATCAAATATATCGACAGGTTTTTACCCCTTCACCGCCATATTGTCGTCTGCTATAATATTGTTGTCTGCAATATCGTTCAAAATAAGATAAAGAAAGTATAACTGACGTAATTTCAAAACAAGTGGTAAACAGTTTTGATCCTGATCAGACGCCGCGTGACGCGGCGTCTGATCAGGATCAAAAATGTTTGCAAAAGCGCTTTATGACGTCATTGAGAGTTAAAGGGTTTGTATGTTCTCCCAATAAATCACAGGTACTTGACACATACATCTAGATCTATTACCAAAAAAAAAAAAATTTCATCAAATTCCGTCAAATAATGCCACAGTACGTGAATTTTGACGAAAATGTGCATCCAAAAGTTTTATGTCGTGTGGGACGTCCAGATGTTTTGGCCAAAATAAGGGGAAATCTTGTCGGTTTGCACATTTAACGGCTTTTACGGCTGGAATTTTCACCTTGATTCATTTGAGCAAACACGTTTATGTCAAACCATGACCCTCTTCGCAATCAGCTATATGAAATATACATGTAATTTGGCACGAAATTGACTAACTTAAATTGGCTAACATTTGCAAACAACTTGATCTTGATTCAAGCTGTTTGTCACTTGTCATTAAGTATAATTCTTTCAAAATGTCAAACATGTAACTTAGAGAAAAGCAGCAGACGACTATTTAAAGCAGACGACATTGCAGCCGTAAAAGCGGCAAAGGTCATTTGTAAGGAGTGAGTCGTTGTTGGAAGGGCCTTTGTAGGAAGGGAACACTGTATTTCCGAATAATCGCGTTTGTGCTAAATCATTGATGTCCATTGCAAACAGTTTGGAACCATGTCAGACACCAGGTCCAGGCTTCAATGTTTACAGACTAAACCCGCGTCCCGGTATTTCAAGGTTTACTGGTTAATGACAAATTTCTAGACAAATGTTCATGTCTACTAATGCTAGAGATGTAGAAGCTAGCCATATATTAACATACGAATCTAAATAGGCCTGACAATCTCATAGTGGCAGAGCGTTTTTCTGAACCCTTATACTATTGTCATAAAAGCATGGGTTTAGAAAGTTCGTCTCAAAATCGTTTGGCTTTTTACTAAATGATTTAACAGTAGTTTCAAAGATTCAAAATCTGTCCAGTCACCGAATAACTCGGCGTCTGATCTGGATTCAAATTGGTTTTTAAATGTTATCTAATACTGATCTAGTTAAGTGAGGATTATATGCTGTTTATGTACATGTAAAGTATATATATGTAATAGGTTAAACATACACAAAAGACAGGGTGCATATAGGAATACAAATCAATTTAGATTACAGTTAATTGTTACCAAGCAATTTGACATTATGATCTCAATACAAATTGTAAAGAAAATTCAAGAACAAATTATTTGTTTGCGTAAAACACAGGTTAGAGTTTAATTTACTGATTAACTGAAACAGAACGTTTCTTCACGATTTTTTAGTTTTACGTTCATCCCGCGTTAAGTACATGTATCCATAAGCCTGAAAACCCGAACATAAAAAGGCTATAAGTTGTTACAGAATTGAAACTGTTTTTCAAAATCATTTCAGTTATAAAAATGTCTGATAGTTAACAACTCTACTTTAAAGATTTATTTTAAACTGTCGCAATATTTTATAAAAGGAGAAGAGAACTTCATTATTTTGACCTTATCATTATAAGAAAAGAAGGAAAATAATATGTAACGAGCAGGAGATGTTAAGTCCATTTCCACATATGATCGGTCAACATTTCTAGCAATGTCTTAATTTCTTATGACCCGGTCTATGGTAGACATACTCACATTTCAAGACATTTACGCAAAACTGTTTTAAAATACCTTCTAGTCGACACAGTCATAAGGTACTGTTTAATTAAGAAAAAGGTATCAGCAAAAACTTTCAATATTGAAGGCTACGACCATGTTATCCGCTCAATCTCAGAAGGAAGAGGTGTGATTATATATTTAAAGATTTATTTACGTGTACAGTCTGTAGATTCTTTGATTAACCATATGTTTGTTGAATCAATTTGGCTTAAGATTAAGCTAAAAGGAACTGATAACCTACTAGTCGGGAATATTTATCGAAGCCCTTCATCAACCAAGGACAATAACATTAACTTGAACCGTTTAGTCAAGGAGGCTACAGATCTTAATACCTCTCATATACTAATTGTGGGTGACTTTAATTATGGGTCGATTGACTGGGAGATACAGCAGTCTTCAGAAGCTCACGACCACTGTTCTTCGCTTTTCCTAGCGTGCATGAAAGATACATTCCTGTACCAACACGTATCCGAGCACGGGCCAATCACCTTCGAGGCTGGACTTACTGTTTACAAATGAAGCAAACATGGTGACCGATCTGGACTATTTGCCCCCGATAGGTGCCAGTGATAATGCGAGTCTTTTCTTCAAGTTTACATGCTATACAGACCTAAAGCAAAGCGATGAACCGCGGCCTAACTTTTTTAAATGCAACTTCCCCGTTATGAGTAATTACCTTCAGAGTGTAAATTGGAACGAATTTAACGACCAGGACATAGACATATACTGGAATAATTTTCACTCTACAATTAGTGTTACAGTTAATGACAATGTACCATTGGTGAAACCTTCAAATAAGGCCAAGAAACGCCCTAGGCTAAACAGGGACGCCGTATCTGCGTGTTCTGAGAAAAAGACAGCTTATCAGAAGTGGAAATTCTGTAAAACAGATCTGAACTGGCAAAATTAATGTGAAAAGCGTAATAAAGCAACAAGAATGTGTCGTGTCGCAAAGAGGGACTTTGAACGGGAACTAGCAGAAATATTAAGTCGGATGCGAAGTATTTCCACAAATACGTCCGAAGCCAGCTTAAGTAAAAAACTAGGATAGCAGATCTTGAATCACAAGATGGATCATTATTGTCTTCAGACGTCCAGAAAGCAGAACTTTTAAATTCATTTTTCTCGAGTATTTTCACAAGTGAGGATCTATCTGATATACCAACTATTGAGGACAGATATTTTTCAACTGTTAGAAACTGTTTAAATTTCACCTAACGACGTGAATAAGAAACTTTTAAAGTTAAAAACCAATAAGTCCCCAGAACTAGATTCTATTCACCCACTCCTCATAAAGGAATGTGCAGACGAAATTAGTGAAGTTGTAGCGGATCTATTCAACATGTCTATTGAGAAAAGCATACTACCCACAATGTGGAAAAGAGCGCAAGTAACCCCTATTTACAAGAAAGGCAACAAACATGTATGTGCTAATTACCGTCCAGTCAGCTTGACAGTTATACTATGTAAAGTGCTAGAGACGTTCATGCGAGATGTTATAGTTAAACACATGGATTCAAATAATCTCTTTGCCAACTGCCAACATGGTTTTCGTTCGAGACGTGCATGTACCACCCAGTTACTGTAAGTTATCGATCATTGGTCCCAAATATTGGAGGAAGGTGGAGGGCTAGATTGTATTTACTTAGACTTCGCCAAAGCGTTCGACACGGTGCCTCACACCAGATTGTTGAATAAGTTACATGCTTATGGTATTAGGGGTAAAATACATAGCTGGATTCATGCCTTCCTAAACAATAGACAGCAACAAGTTAGAATTGGTTCATCCTGCTCCAACTGGACCCCAGTTAAAAGTGGTATCCCGCAAGTAAGTGTCCTTGGCCCTATGTTATTCTTGATCTATATCAAAGATCTACCTGAAACTGTATCAAACATTGTAAAACTCTTCGCAGACGACACCAAGATCTATAGACAAATAGGAAGCCAAGAGGACAAGACATCTCTGCAATCTGATCTAGACAACCTGGCAAACTGGTCGGACAAATGGTTACTGCGATTCAACGCATCAAAATGTAAATGTTTACACATTGGCAAAGAAAATCCAAATGATGGATACACTATGCAAGACTCAAACGGCAGATCCTTCATCGATAATGTAGACAGTGAAAAAGACCTTGGTGTTACCTTTGATAAAAAGCTATCCTTCAATGAGCACATCGCAGCCAAAGTGAAGAGAGCAAACCAAGCACTTGGCACCATCAAGAATACATTCACCTATTTTGATAAGGATATATTTCTACCGTTATATAAGGCCTACATCCGACCTCACTTGGAATATGCTAGTGTTATTTGGGCGCCTACATACCGGAAAGATATTATTGCTATAGAACAAGTTCAACGAAGAGCGACACGCTTAGTCCCGGGGATAAAACACTTAACATACGAGAACAGATTAAAAGCACTTGGTTACCTTCACTAATGTATCGAAGGGAAAGAGCAGACGTCATACAAGTTTTTAAGATTCTCCATAGATATGAAGAAGTCGACATTAGAAACAGTCTCCAGCCTAGCAGTAACTCTACTACCCGTGGGCATCAATATAAGTTGGAGAAAATCCGTGCGTCGTCTAGATATGGACAGAATAGATTCTGTAAGAGAACAGTTACTCACTGGATCGCTTTATCAAATGACTCGGTATGTGCCGCTTCTGTTAACTCATTCAAATCTCGCCTAAATGTAGATTGGAAGAGAAAAGACGACTCTAAATTCTATAACCAGACTAGTGGGTTGACCTTTCCATCCCGCGAAGACTTCACGTCTTACCAACGAGATCAACGATCTAAATTAGGCCAAAACGAGCAGAACAGCTCAACACAGGCTATCAACGAAAGGTAACTAAAAAAGGTAACTAAAGTAGAAACATCTATTGGATCCTCATAGCAAACATGGGGTTGATATCAGACCTTGGTTGTTTACTTTTTCACTTTTTAATCATTGTATAATAGAAAATCGAATAAAAGTGACAAAACAGAATGGATCATGACCACAGGCCAATATACTCACCGTTAAGCCTGTCTCACACAGAACACACGGCTTATACGGTTGGCCACCCGTGTAAACCGTACATACAACCGAACCAACCGTGGCCTTATCCGAGTTACACTCGGGCCATTCGAGTGTATCCGTGAAAGCCGTGTATGATTTTTAAAACTTTTAAAAACCTGGCACGGGTGCCATGTATGTCCGTGTATGATCGTATTAGCGATCGTACAAGACCGTGAGAGACCGTGTGAGACCGTACGAGACCGTTTACACAACCGCACATGAATTCCACTTAACACGAGAGAGCTCAACCGTGTCATTATCGTATAAAAATCGTATGGAGCAAAAGTCGGTGGGACCGTATGTAAACCCTGTAAATGTCCAATTAATCCAGTTGGTTATGTTGCCAGGGATTGCACATAAAACTGCAAAGAAAATAGTTAAATTTAGGAAAGATCAGGGAAATCTTACACATGCTAACATTTTTAAGGTAACAACGCTTACGGTGACTAAGCAACTTATGGAAATCATCTATTTTATGCCTAATACAGAATTTAAGACAGAAGAAAGTTCCCGTTGGCTGCAAGATAGGTCACAATGTCTTAACAAAGCCCAGGGTAGAACGGGGTTCCTTTATGTAGACCGAGACACAGGCAAGCGCCAGACGGAACAGTGTCCTCCTATTTATCACAGGGACCAAGATTCTGGAACAGAGTCTGATTCAGAAGGGTCTGAGTCGGAAGAAATATTACCAAAGTGCAACGTGAGAGATGTCAATGGCAAGAAGGGTAGCAGTAGGCATGAGTTTCATCCTTCAACTCTTCCGAAAAGTTTTAAATATGATGGAGAGTCAAACTGGAAACTTTTTAAGGAGAGATTTATGCAGTACACTGAGACTTCTGGTTGGTCAGGGAAGGAGAAGCGTGATGCACTTTGCCTGAGGTCGAGGGGCAAGGCTGGCCAGTTTTACACCATGCTGTGTGAGGTTGGGGAGTTGCCAAACTTCAAAACTCTTCTCGCTCAGATGGATAAGCGTTTTACGAGGGACGGTTACCACTCATCTTCCTATTCCAACGAGGACGATTCCAGTCCCGAATCATTTGAGGAAGATGAACCAGTTCCAAGAGTCCGAAGAAACCGAAAGTCACTGAGGGAAGTGAAGCAGGAAAACGTGAGGCGAGATCACAGGGGTAGAGATCGATCATCTCTTCTAAAGAAGTCAGTGAGTTCTGACACTCAAATGACGAAAGTTGAACAAATTTGCGACAATCTATCTGAGACTGTTCTGATCCAACAAGCTTCAGATTTCGATTCAAGCAGGGATAGAAGCAGCAGCCCAAGCACAGGTAGACCATCTTCACCTAGCTACGTCTGCTTTAATTGTAGACAGTCGGGTCACTTCCGCGCATATTGTCCTGAGGTGAATCAGGTGAGTTTTGATACCCAGACTTTAAATGGGAAAGGGTTGGGAACGAAGGTCGACTCTTCACCCAAATTGAAGGCCTAGGTATTGAACACCTTTCACCGGTTAATTTGTCCGAGGGCGGATATTCCGAGAGTGTTGCTGAAAAAGTGGATTTTCAGGTTGCAGAGGTTGAAATCTCACAAGAAACTTCCCAGGTGGGAGAAGACCAGGGAGAGGATATTGAAGCTGGGGTAGTTATGTTAGAACTTGTAAAGTCCATTTCTTTAGATATGGTAGCTCTTTAACCGGGCAGCACTCAGGTAGGTTCCAACATGGATACTGATGCTGAGCCTACAGTGTCTGATAAGGTATGTCAGATACGTGACTTTATGTCAAGGATACACAATGTTACGGAGCAGGAGAACAGAAAATGGGATCCAGGGGGAGATCCGATTACTATAGAAGCTGGCCAGGATTTTGGAAAGGTATGCCTTTTGTTAGAGAGGGGAGTGGGCAGGGCAAGCTCTATTTGGGGTTTCTCCTGGGTAGAAATTTAATTTAAAATTGGACACATGACATCAGGGCATTGTCATTTAAACTGGACACATGGCATCAGGGCATTGTCATTACTATTGGACACATGGTATGAGGACATGGTCATTGATCATGTTTGTTTTCCTGAATGCTCAGGGGGAGTATATGAAATATCCTAGAATGGGTACAAGTCTGTTTAGGAGTTACAGATCAGTTGTATAAAGTGGGAAGGAGTGTTGTGAAAGTAGGTCATGATAGTATCATGTGACTTCCCCATGTACCCGTAATGTCATAGGTTGCACGAGATCCTGGGGGAATATCCCAAGAAGGTGACTGTACACCTTGTCCTTCACTTCGTTACATGACTACAGATAGACAAGACGTCTCGATAAAGAGCAAGGCTCAGAAACATACCGGGGAACCGAAGACTACGGCAGGCGATACCAGAGGGAAACCACTGGCCCTGATACTGTGAGTAAACATAGATGAGCACATTTACTTTACCTCTCTACTAAGGCGCCCACTTGAATACAGTGATTGAGTTTGTTGTTCGGAGGGAGTTGTTATAGGAAGTTTAGATTACGTACATTTGCAAACAGCTCGATTCCAGGTCAGACGCCGCGCCACGCGGTGTCTGATCTGGATTCAAGCTGTTGGTCATTGCAATGACACCATAAATATCTTTTGAATGGATTCAGAATATTAACAAAACGAAGACAATGTAACAGATGTCGAGAAGCCACGAATGGATGAAGTGAAAATATTTTGGTTAAATAAATAAAAATTCTTTATTTTCTCCAAAGTATTTGTTTATAAACTGACATCAAATATTCAAATTGTTTGAAGTCAATGTCAAATGTTATAACGCTTTTGTGAGCAGAAACTCAAAACAGTTACTGTCCAATCGAAGGTTTGAGAACGATCTCAGACTCATCTCAAAAGCTTTATAAGCTTGGAGCCAGGTGAGATTGTCAATGTAAATCGACGTCTGTTAAGACTCTAGATTGTTTGATATTCAGATGTATTGTATATAATTACACAGGTTTTATTTTTTTCAAAATCCTTGCTATTCATATTGCTGACCGCTCGTTGGCTTTTGTACGGACATCTTTTTACATTTATGACTGTTCCCGAGTGGATATTTTATTTAACTGTTCAAAAAGTATATTACGTGAGGCTCTGGCCATTACCGTTCCATGAGTACAGTGGAGAATCTGTTATTCTTTCCCAATAAACGCGTTTACACTAAAACTATTATTTGCAGTACACACAGTTTGGAGCCAGATCAGACGCCGGGTAACCCGGCGTCTGATCAGGCTCCAAACTGTTTGCCACCAAGATAAACAAGAATTATCAGAATTGTCCAAAAGTTGTTCTTTTCTACGTTTTAGCGCTTTGCGTTTGCGTACGTTTGCGTTTAAACGGGAAAGAATAACAGATTCTCCACTGTATGTCCCTGTAAAACAATTTCTCAACATGTATTTCGAGATGCTTTTGGTTAGACTACTATATTTGGTCTTGTTGTATTGTTATACCAGCAATAGTCTGGCAGAGCCTATGTTCTGTAATTTATAAAAAAAAAAATATGTCGTCTGTGTGCCAAATGATACAATGAAAAGCATACAGGAACCAACATGATGTGTTTCTTAAGCCATAAACCCAGAGATAATCGTTTATACGAGCGTATGTCTACTAACGTGTAGTGTTCTATAATAAACTGTCACCAGTGTTCCCTAAACATAGGGGCTACTGACCATATGATGGTGCATTTTCAAATTGGATCAGACTAATTTTACTGTATATTGCCAATACAATAGAACCTCTGAACGCTGGTCGCCTCTGAGACAAGCAATACGGTTGGTTTAGAGAGGTTTCCGAAAATTTGATTTTGCAGGCAGGTGATAGCTTAATTCAGGAACCAATAATGTAGAAACTCCTTACGGGGCTTTCTGCATCACTGGTTTCTCCATTTAACATACATATAGGTTTTAGAACTGTATTCCTCTGCCCTTTTATAATTGATTTTGAAAGTAGAACGGATATTTGAGTCCGACAAACTTGTTTCTTTTATAAAGACTTCAAGTTTTAAGAAGTTATTTTTAACGAAAACTTTGAAATATTAAGCTCGATATGGACATTTTATTTTATTTACATTCAAGGTTGACGCTTTACTGATGGAACTAGTCTTCGGACAGGCAAATAATAATTGTACACCGTAATGGCAACATTTTATCATGATCTGTTGACGGAAAGAAGTAGTAATACTAAAAATAAGAGCAACCTTTGACGTTTATAAACATTTGATCGCTATTGAAAGCCTTAGATAGTGCCAATCGTTTAGAGCCTAAGCCGTGTTACCATAAAAGTTTTATGCATTTAAATTTAATAACTGAAGATGACAACGATATTAAAACAAGCGATGTGTGGCAGTTCTCTCGTATACATTATATATAAACTATTGACTTGTGATTGTCAGTGCCTTCTGACGTAACGATGCCTTGCATGCCGTACGAAACAAATAACGCATCGCATGCAAAATATAATAAGTACTACACTAATGTATAAGCTAAATGTGTTAGTTCATTAGATGTATATTTTCATATTGATATTTTTCGGTTACTAAAGTCAGCCTTTGTATATCAACTTTTTTTTTTCTACCCACCAATTGTCAGTACCAGGTAACCAGGTGATGCCTTGCACTCCATGAAAGACAAATATGAGATAGCATGTCATACATAATCAGTGTCAACAGTTTGGCGTGCTTGTAAATTTGATGAATATATTCTACAGAATGTATTTCCAAATGGAAAGTTATGGGAAGCAAATGCAAAAGCAAATGTTAAACAACAAGTATCGTGATGATCACACGTAAACTGTGACAAGGCATAATTGTTTACTAAAAGGTAATATAATTACCCTTTTCCTTGTAAACGCGAGTTACTTGACTTATATTTCGTAACGGATAGTATCCTTACATGTACACGAACCTAATTGCTGTTGTTGTTTTCATTTAACAGTCGCAAATTGCTTTCTCCAGTTCAGAAAAAACGTTCAGCGCAATAGATGACTATAGTTGACTTTATAAAAAAACAATTCGATCCAGATCAGACGCCGCGGATTGTGGCATCTAGAATGAAGATCCAAACTTCTTATTTCTAGTACCAATATTTCTCTTGTCAACTTTCAATTTTTAATTTTTGCATAACATTGAAGAGAAAACATTTTAGAAGACGAAAAATGTCAGAAAAAATGGTTCAAATAGATGGTATGATTTGGCGGTGAACGGGTGTAAAGTTGTTTGTAAATTATGCTATATATGACTAACTCAAACTGTACCGAACAACATTTCTTTGGAGGTCAATACTTTGAATATATTGAAATTATCATCCTACACAATAGGTAAAGGGGTTATCAGACATATGATAAGAGTGAGGTTGGGCGCCCCTAAACCCAGGTTTAACCCCCCAGTGGTAGTTAATGGTTAATTTATATTAATTATTGATTGCTGCTGACCGTACCAAGGCGGGCTCCTATATTCACTTTGCTTTATGTTTGTCTTGCGTGTTGTTTTCTATTTAGTGTGTAGATGAAGGAATGGGATTGTGCGTGTGCGTGTGTGTGTGTTTGTTATGGTATGACTGTGTGTGTGTTCTGCTTGAGAGGTGGGTGTATTGTTTGTGTTGCGTTTCCTGCTTGAGTCTTTCGTATTTATATATATACCCGGTACTGTAAAACTGGTTTTATTCGCGAGAATATAATTTACGCGTTAATTCGCGAATGTGTTGCCTCGCGTCTCTAGTTTTGAAAATAGGTGACTTCTTAAAGCAGGTTGAAAGTAAAACAGAATGTGCCTTAGGCACATCTGCTTTACTTTCAGCCTGCTTTAAGCTACCACCTGCTAGAAACATTGCATGATGTCGCGAATTAATACAAAATCGTATTACGCGAAATATTCATGACGCGAAAAATACCTGTTTTACAGTATCTTGTAGGGTCATGCGTGCTGCGATATTGTTTTCTTGTGACTTAGAAATACTAAACACCTCTGTAACATCTATGCTTTCTCCCTATGGATACGTTAGCATTCCGTTTCGATATAATTACGATAGGACAAAGGAATACTGATAAAGGACACCGCTTGATACCAGTCAGAAGGGATCAAATATCTGCGTAACATAGATTTTCCATTACTATTGAAATTATTCAGTGTGTGTTGCTGATTGCTATTATCTGGAGAAATCAGGATACTTGCCCGATTCATACACGACACGACAAAATGTGTTTTAGAATGCAGTATAATCCGCCCATGAAAGGGCACTTCCATTTTCTTTATAAGTCTTGTCTATTTGATCATCTAGGGTTGTTTTAACAATATTATGCAAAATGTTAAATAGTGCAGACGCTGATCAGATTGTGCCTAAAAAGACACTGACACGGGTTGACACTGTTTTAAAAGTACAAGTGTACTTGCCACAGATACAATGTTTGTAATTGAAGAAGATACTATGTAAGTTGCTGGTTTGCTTTTTCAAGCTATTGCAAGTTGACAAACAGTGCATACGCTGTTATATGGGTGTACATTGTTTGCAAAGTATAAGCATACTCATAACAAGTACACTGTTGTAAATGACGAGTATATTCTTCGTTAGCTATGAATGCGTTAACCCTTTCACTCTCAATGACGCCAAAAGCGCTTTTGCAAACAGTTTTGATCCTGTTGCGCGGCGTCTGATCAGGATCCAAACTGTTTGACATTCGTTTTAAAATCTCCTCAGCAAACTGCCTTAAATTCAACTTTAAAACGATATTACAGAAAATAATATTGAAGTAGACGACAATGAAATGGTGAAGGGTTAGAAATCTCAAGATAAGTTTGATCATGGAAAGTGTAACTCCAGGAAAACAACCACTCAAATGAATATTCGTTGATATTGGTGTACATGTAACGATATATGGTAGTTCAAACTTAATAAAAGTAATACAGAAAGCGTTAACGTGATACTTGCTTTAAGGCCTTTCGCTCACGGAAGTCGGTCTTGCGGGCGAGCGGATATGCGTCGTGGCAACATAGACATTTTCCGTAGGTGCTTATACTAGAAAATTTATATAAAGGAAATGTTGATACGAATTAGTATAATCCTTCATAGCGCAGTGAGTAGAGTGATTGACTTGCAATTCAATGGTCATAGGTTCGAGACCCATCCGATCCAAATATTTTTTTTAAGTGTCCGATTTAATGACTTGTCAATCCATAACGCAGTGATCAAGGGACATGCTATGTTTAGTCTTCGTTGATTAGAATAATTGATGTTATATACGGTCCAATTATATGTCCACTTACATGTACGTTTTAGTTTAATGACTTACAAGTCAATAAAATCGGTATACATGTATACGATTTGATCGAACTATAAAGCCACACATTGGAGCTTATCAATACGTCAACCTTTTCAAGATCAACATTGCCAATTATTATTAAGTTTAAACAATATAATTAAATTGTATGCAAGTCCATGAATACATAATAGCGAAATTTTAATGACAGAATTTTAATTTTAAGGTAAGTAACTGTATCTCAACTTCAAATTGCCCCCATTTTAAATAACAACAAATCCTGACTGTAATATTTTTTAATTTTTTCTGACCAACTGTTTCATCAACCATATATTTGAATAAAATGAAAACAAAATACAATGAATTAGTCAGTTTTCTGTAATTCAATCTTTTAGCATTTTTCAAAATTTAAATAGCTGATAACATCTTTCTGAACACCTTTTTTCAAAATGTTTTTAGCTTTTCTTATAATGAATGTTGTGGACTACTTAGTGGGCTAGACTAATAGTCATTAGCTTTATTTATTTTTGAGAAAAATAAAATCATCAAAAGTCCAGGTTTTTGTCAGAAAAGAGACCTTAAAGACAAACCACACGATTGATTTTGCTTATATTTTCACACATTAATTCGAAGCCTATTATCGTTCTTCATGAAACATTTCATAACAATTGTATGGAAACTAAGCGCACATGCGAAGTACCTTAAGCAGTCATCTGTTTCCACCTCACGCTTACACCCGGCATGTGCAAACAACAGTACACTTAAGAGTACACTTGTCCTACGCAAGCAGTGGTACCCTGATCAAAAGGTTCCTTTAACGCGGCGTCTTATCGGAATCAAAACTGTTTAACACTCTTATAAATACGTTTTAAGACTAAATGCCTTATACTACAAACTTTAGAAATTAAAGCAGACGATATTTTATATGCAGACTATACTATGGTAAGGAATGTGTTATGTGTGTTATGACGTCATAAAGGCAAATTTAAAGCTTTCAACGTTAATAGAAGAAGAGTATAAGCCGAGTGCTGGTAAAGATTATTGATGACCTTACAAAATTAAGGACGCAGTTCACAGTTTTTCACAGAAATCCCTACGCCGACAATCACTGATCTACAATACACCCTCAAAACAAGGCCTCTGGGCACAATCTGAAAAAAAAAGCAGACTTTTTCTAGTACAACTGACCAATAGCATGAAAATAAGGAACACTAAAAAGCAGAGAGTTCTGTTTCTATTGCTGTCTTGGGTAAATTCGCATTTGACTGGGGTCTCGGAAACTGACCGCAAAACCCCCCATTTCGGACAAACCCGCCTAACGGATTCAACATTTTATGTAAGATGGGGCACAAAGCCGACAACATGCTTTGAATAAGGACAGTATGTACTTTCAAACCAAGCCAAAACATAGAGCACTTGACCTGCAATTTATTCCACAATGCTAACTTGTTTAGACACACTGTTGAAATCTGTCAAATGTCGCCGGTTTTCAGCAGGAAGTACATGTGTTTATTTTCAATGGGCATGTGCAGAAAATGAAGTAAGCTGAAGGTCAGTTTAGTTTCGAATGAACAAAAACATGTCAATTTGCTGGAATAAAGCACATTTAAACCTTCAATTTGAGCTTCTGGTGTTAAAAAAATAATTCAAGTGTCCACAAACCTTAAATCATTGAATCTGACCGGGGCCAATGCACAACTACGGCTAAGAACTTTATACTGACTCCCGGGGCCAATGCACAAATACGGCTAAGAACTTTAAATACTGACTCCTAAAGAACCTAGGTCCAATGTTATAAAGCTTTTGATGTGAGTCTAATCTCGTTCTCATGCATTTGATTGGTCAGATTTGATCCTAGGCTCAAATCTGACCAATCAAATGCTTGAGAACTACTCCAGATTCAACTGAAAAGCTTAATAACCTTGGTGCCTGACCACTTTAGCCAGAACTCCGATGTGATTTTTGATATGATTTGTATTATTATTGGTTTCATGTACCGTAGGCAAAAACGTGATTACACTAATAATGAATAACCATTTAAACCTCAATCAGATTATAATTATAATATTGGTTACATTCAATATACAGCTTAAATTGCAACAGAAAACTTCGCCTTTGAGTTTCATGCTATAGTAAATAGTACAATCGATATGTTTTAAGTCAAACTATTTTAATCTTACTTTGAAACGATCTTGCAAACAACAAAGTTGAAGCAGACGACAATGAAACGGCGAAGGGGTAAAAATCTCACGAAATATTTGACAGTGAAAGGTATAACAATCATTGTGCTATTAAGACAATTTTTGAAAACAATATTAGAAAGAAGTTCTCTTATCAGTCGGTATGAGAAGGGTTGAAACTTATCCTGAAGAAAATGTCACTTGTCTGTAACATAAAAACAGTAGAGAAGACGTTATTATTTCCCGTTTAAACGCACCCGGAACGCAAACGTATTGGATTAAAATAATGAAATTGACAATATTGTAACAATTGTGATTATCTTTTTTTAACCTGAGCAGCAAAAAGATTGGAGCCTGATCAGACGCCGGGTTACCCGGCGTCTGATCTTGCTCCAAACTGTTTGCATTGGAAAAACAAGTTTTTAGCGTAAATGCGTTTATTAGGAAAGAATAACGTTTGCTCCACTGTACATTGTAACATAGTCATTAAGTCTTATTTTAAATGGTCTTAAATTGAATATGAGTTACTAGAAAAAAGAACAGGGTTTCTGAACGCTTTTAAAATAGTTTATCCTCGTAAAATGTTGTCAGCTGTAAGTGTAGCGTATTGGTTTCTTGTCTGGACAGCACAGCTCGATGGACAATTATTGTCTGCTTATCAACAAATGATTTTCTTAGCTACTGGTTGACTCGAAAGGTCTAGTGACACATTTTCCACAGCCAAGGGAAAAGATAATAAACTTTAACAAAATAATCAATCATGGAAAAAAAAAACTTTCTTCCTAATGAATCATTGATAGGTTTTCTGATTGAACGAGCTCATTGCCTAACATTTCATGCGCAAAGGCCAACCTCGTTTACCTTTTGGCTGCTCGTCGTTACTTTACTATCGTTTGCAAACAGTTTGAAGCCAGATCAGCCGCCGCGGCGTCCCACTTGGTCAAAACTGTTGACAATCGTACCACTGTCTTTGTATTACATTAGCTTTACATTTGCTAAACAGTTTAAATCCTGATCAGACGCCACATGACGCGGCGTCTAATCAAGATTCAAACTGTTTGCAAATAATCATTTTACTGAAAATAGAGCATTAAAGGTGTGAACTAGATTGCAGGTTTCAGAAGCTTTTAAAGCCATTCTAAAAAAGTTGCAGCAATGTTCGTTTAAGACAGGTGACCACTTGCTGCAGGCAAACAGGAATGCACAAAGTTCATTTAGTAATTATATGCATAACGGCTGTCCTTCCTAAAACAATTGAACGACAAAATGTATGCGTCTACTATGAGTATTCTATAAAGAATTATAACAACATATTTGAAACCGAAAATTTTGTTCCATTTTTAGAAACGTTCCGTTCAGAGTCTCCATTATTCATTTAGCGACCGAAGTCGTATAATTTCGATAATGCAAACAGTTTGGGTCCTGACCAGACGCCGCTTTACGCGGCGTCTGATCAGGATCCAAACTGTTTCACACTCGTATTGAAATGTCTTTAGTCAAACTACCTTATTTCAAACTTTGAAACAATCTTGCAGACAAACTATTGATGCAGACGACAAAATAGCGATGAAGGGGATAAAAATCTCACGATTAATTTGGCACCGAAAGAGTTAGTGTTACACTGTTATGACAAACGTTTGTGCTTCAGGGTGTCGAAGTAAATAGCAACTTCCGTCGTTCAGACACTCTTTAAACCTTGACTTTTAAAAATGGTAAATAATTTCTTCTTAAGTTGTCTGCCATAAGTACTAATGCCTAAGGTTTGTTTATGATGTTGTAAGTTATGGTTACCCCAAGTCTCTACTTCGACCGGGTACACTGTGATTTGACAACACTTTGGTTTAAGATCAGACGCCAATTAGTTAAACGTCAGATATTGATCCAAACAATTCGAGACTCAAAGCTAGATTTTTTTAAGATTTCTTAAGATTCCCTTTTTTCGAGATTTCGAGATTTCTTTGTCTGAGTGAAATCTGACAATGAAAAATAAAAAGCTGTGGACGTTGTTCTTTCCGAATAAACGCACCCGTGCTCCTAGTTGAGAAGATGTTATTCTTTCCCAATAATTGCGTTTACGCTAAAACCATTATTTCCATTGCAAACAATTTGGAGCTACATAAGACGCCGGGTTATCCGGCGTCTGATCAGGCTTAAACCTGTTTGCCACCCAGATTGAAATGAAATAGCCAGTATTGAAAACAAGGTGTCAGTGTGTACCTTTTAATGCAGTGCGTTTTAGTTTCGTTTGCGTTTAAACTGAAAAGGATAACGTTTTCTTCACTTTAGAATAGTACTTGGAATGCGTTTAATCTGGCTCCATTCTGTTTGCCACTCAGATTAATATAGTTCGTTGGAATTTCAAAAAGCCGTCATTTTATCCAATCTATCGAGTTGCTTTTACGTTCCATTTTGTTTAAACGGGATCGATTAACATCTTATTTACTGTAAAACTAAGGAGGACAATATTCGGCCAGTGTAGAGGTTGAATAGCCACATTGCTCTTTTTACTTCTATGTTATACATCAATCACTCGTGAAATTTCAAGTGGAAAAATCCACTTTCAAATTAAGTTTGGTTCAAGTTTTGAATATTTAGGATTTAATTTAGGGATATATTTAAAATGGCAATCTCTTCAGATCCTTAAAAGCTGTTTCCTACAGAAAACTTCTCAGCTGGGTCTACACAATTGTCATTGGACAAATTAACTTTCAACAGGTACATTGTCTGCTGGAGACACATACAGTGGAGAATCTGTTATTCTTACGTCATTGGTGACGTCATACATGTATACTCGCCGCTAGAGTAGTCCGGTTTAAGGGTGCTTAAACTATTTTAACTGCAAATGAAGAAATTAAGAAGTTTAATTGTTGTAAATGTTTCAGACAAATTATGTTTTGAACCAAAAGAACTCGATTTCAAAAAGGTCATTGCTTCCGTTAAAATTGCTAATGGTTGTCTTTATGGCTTATGAACGCACAACTCTTGTGTAAAAAGAGCGCTATATATATCTGGTATAAGAATAATGACTGAAAAGCCATTTGAAACTTTACTGGACCTAAACATCGGTTTGTTTCCCATGACGGTGCTTATAACCGTAAATCTGTTTATAAGTGGCACCTTTCATCACTAACCCTTTATCCAATAACCTGGTTCTAGTTACGAAGACATGTGACCCCTTAAGGCAAGTTGAGAGTAAAGCAGAGTGCGCCTTGAGGCGCATTCTGCTTTACTTTCAACCTGCTTCAAGCTATCATCTGCTAGAAATCTACCATCAAAGTATTTATAACATTTAGTTTTAATGAGATTTCACAAATCGATATGAGTGCCTAACAGGACTGACTTAGTCTGCGAGTCACTCGACGGCTGTTCAAGAGTCTATCATGTTTTTTCAAATACCAGTAATATCAAGTTTAAATAGAAAGAGTCAAATAGAATATCTTATATGAGTGCTCATTATTTATCATTTTTAATAAACGAGTTGACTAAAATAACATGACACGAGCCTTAGCGAGCGTCATATTTATTTTAGTCAACGAGTTCATTAAAAAATAAGTAATGCAGCGTTTGTTGACAAACAGCTTTGACCGGAACCCAAAAAACGATATTTCACTATAATAATGGATAACGATACTTATAGAATTGGTTTATTCAACTCCCATACCGTAGATTATGTGATAAATAATGTTTAAGACATATAGCATGTTGTCTATACAATCATTAGGTATGTTAGAGAATGTTTGCCTGCACGCAGCATTTCCCAGAGTTGATTTATCAGCATTTTCGTTTGAGACATTAGAGCACACGAGATGTTATTCTTTAACATTTAAACGCAAAACGCAACAAAACCAAACCTCAATCTAATAATGTGTAGAAATTTGCAGCTTCTTGCAATTGATGACGATTTACTTGAATCTTGGTGGGAAAAGTTCGGACCTGGTCATATATAGAGTTACACGGTGTCTGATCTGGTTGTACACTGCTTGGACATTGTTGAAGCACAAACGCCCTTAATTATGAAATGATAATGTACTCTCTTAGATATTGTAGAAAGTCTCATTTTCCTGTTTGGCTGAGCTAGGAAAAAGCGGATTTATTAAACTACCCAGAATTCCAAGTAGAGTGGTTCATGTTTTTTTGTTGGTTTTTGTGGTAATCAAAAACATACACGAGGGCACTTAATAACCCAAATGAGTTACTTAGTTTTGAAAGCGTTACGTCGTTGTTGGCTTAAACTGTCACTCAGATGAAAACAAATATTCAAATCAACAATTTCTAGAATTTTTGTTCAAACTGGAAACAAAAGTATGTCTCTCTGTAGATATTACATATACAGTGGAGAATCTGTTATTCTTTCCCGTTTAAACGCAAACGTACGCAAACGCAAAGCGCTTAAACGTAGAAAAGTACAACTTTTGGACAATTCTGATAATTCATCTTTATCTTGATGGCAAACAGTTCGGAGCCTGATCAGACGCCGGGTTACCCGGCGTCTGATCTGGCTCCAAACTGTTTGCACTGCAATAATAGTTTTAGCGTAAACGCGTTTATTTGGAAAGGATAACACATTCTCCACTATACATAAACAGTGCTAATCCTTTTTCCGCCAAATGTAACTGTACATTGACATATTCACTGGCAAGATATCGTCTGCTTATCAGTGTTTCAAATTCGGATCGTCTTTTATCACAACCAAATTCCCTCCCTACAACGGCTCTCCGAACAACGAGTCCCTCCTTAAAACAGCGCTTGCCACTGTTCCCTGGACAAGGCAATTATGTCTAAGCCTTTCTCAACGCAACATTATCTTCCTAAAATTGTCGTGTGCTGTTTATTCTCATATTTACGTATTGGACATTTTGACAGAAGAAAAATAAAGACTGATGACAAACAGTTTGAACCCACACTAGAGAATGAAAAAGAATACGGCTGCTATGTACAAAAGGACGCAGGGACATTCCTATCCGGGTACCACGATCCTCTTTTGGTCAATCTACGTAATATTGGCGGAAATCCTCTATATATTTTCCCTCCCTATAACAACTCCCTCCGAACAACACACACAATTTGTTTCTGACCTTTGATTTTGTTTGTAGAGAGGAAGAACTGTATCTCGCAGAAAAAATTATCGAAAATACAGCGGAGAAGACGTTATTCATTATCTTTTAAACCCAAACGAAACATAAACACATTGCAATGAAATGGAAAAATACAACATTTCGACAAATTCCTGCTTGTGGTTTTATTTTAACCCTTTACCTGATAGCATTGTTACTAGTATTGAAGATATGTGACTACTTAAAGCAGGTTGAAAGTAAAGCAGAATGCGCCCTAAGGCGCATTCTGCTTTACTTTCAGCCTGCTTTAAGCTATTAACTGCTAGAATAAGGAAAGTATTAAATATGACACATATTCATTACGGTATAATTTTGAACTATTTTCTTCAGCGGATGAATAAAATGAATGTGCTAAAAGTCGCTTCTATTGGGTAAAGGTTTAAACGGCAACCAGTTTTGAACCTGATCAGACGCCGGATTACCCGACGTATGAACTGGCTAAAAACTGTTTGCAAATGAAATAATTGTTTAAGCGTGAACGCGTTAATTGGGAGAGAATATCGTCTTCTCCGCTGTAAACGAGTCTGCATAATATTGAAGTGTTGGCAATTAAATAACGGACAATCATACAATGGAAAATGTTTCATGCAACCACAAAACATCGAGTGACGGTAAGCCATACAATTGGTAAGCCGTAGAATCGAATATAAAACAAGAAACAATAAAACCACTGATAAATGACGCACAACCATAAACTACTAAATGACAAGCAACCAGGGACCCGTCGTACGGCAAATATTGTCGTAAGTCAGATTATAAAATTCTCAACTATTATTTATTTCTCCATCTTACCCTGTCTTGGGACATCACTTTGGAATATCGTCTTGACAGGATTAGATGGAGAAATCAGAAGCTCTGTGTAAGTTTTGACTTACGACCGTTTTTGTCGTACGACTTTTCTTAAGACTGACTTCAAGACACTACGTGATTGACTGTGACTGTAACAATTCGTAGATAATGTAAACAATCTGATTAAATGACAGGCTTTAATAACAATTAATAGATAAGCATATGACCATACACTACAGGCAAGCATACTTTTAAAGACATTTGTTCTGAGTTTAACTTGTTCGTGGACTGTACACTAGTCTCGGAGAAACATTATATTTTGTGTAACGTAAATATATTTATATTCTTTGTTGACAAAATAAACCGCTCAGTTCCGTTGTTATACTGATTAAATACTGTATACAGAAATCCTAGAATTCTTTTTAAACCCTTAATCTATTTTACATCGATTATGAAATAAATTTTAACATTTAACTCTTTCCTCCCTAAAACTTTAAATGGACAATTCCAGTTTTGATTTTTGTCTAGTCCATTTCTGACTTTTAAGAGTTGTTTTTGTCAATTTTGGCATTACTGACAAACAGTGAAGACCCTGATCAGAGGGCTCCTTTTGGAGCCCTCTGATCTGGGCCTTCACTGTTTGCACAGGACAAGTGTACTATTCACATGTACACTGTTTGAAAAGACGCCTATATGCGGGACTAGGGTTCAAAGGGTTAATATAAATCGTAAACGGCTCGAATGATGGCGTGTTAGTCATATCTGTTGGAGGAAATCGGAGTAATGTGGGAGGGGTAAGCCTACCTGTCAAGACGAGCGACCACTGTACACTCTCATATATTGCCTCGACCCGGGGTCGATGTCGGGAGCGAATTGGTGTGAAGCGGGCACTCTGATTTCATACTTAGATATTCAAACAAAATTAACAGAAATGTTTAGATATTAAAGAAGCAAACATACTTGAATTATTATTCTACAGTGCTCCCTCTCTACAACAATACCAAATGGGAGACTGAGATCGGTTGTGTTGTTCGGAGGGAGTCGTTATAGGGAGAAAATACTATCCTAAGAGTCCTGAGCAAGACTTGGCTTATATTTGTAAACTGCTTGAATATAGATCAGACGTCGTGTTATGCGGCGTCTGATCTGGATTCAATCTGTTTGCCACCCGTCAGTATAGGTTTTTGTCACAAAATACAATATGTAACGTTGAGAAAAAGCTGCAGACGGCACTATTGCAAAAGTGAGACGATTTGGTATAATTGTCTTGGGAAACTTACAGTGGAGAATCTGTTATTCTTTCCCGTTTAAACGCAAACGTACGCAAACGCAAAGCACTAAAACGTAGAAAAGAACAATTTTTGGACAATTCTGATAATTCTTGTTTATCTTGGTGGCAAACAGTTTGGAGCCTGATCAGACGCCGGGTTACCCGGCGTCTGATCTGGCTCCAAACTGTTTGCACTGCAAATAATAGTTTTAGCGTAAACGCGTTTATTGGGAAAGAATAACAGATTATCCACTGTACCGCATTGATCATTACTTGAAGGGTCGTTGTAGGGAGGGAGTATTGTATAGCATTGTTATGGTTGTTTCGCCGAAATAGCTCAAAACTGAGACTCATTGTTTATTTCACAGGACGGATTAATAATTTCTTCTTTAACTCTTAGCCCGCCAAATAAATTGTCGTCTGCTATATTTCTCGTCTGCTTTAAGTTTCAAAGTGCTTCAAAGTTGCTCAAAATTGCTGAAAATGTTGTCCGAGTGTCAAACAGCTTGGATCCGGATGAGACGCCGAGTTACTCGGCGTTTCATCCGGATCCAAGCTGTTTGCATATGGAGCTATAGTCGTGAGTGGCAGGCTAAGCGTTAACATCTTTATTATATTGAATTAAAGTACATTTTGTAGGAGGTGACATACGTATCAAACATTGCCACACTGTATAGACGTAACGGGGATGCTGCCGTCATTACGTTGAAGCTCGAGTCAAGTCAACGTTGATGCTGGTAAACAAAGATGGCGCAGCCATGCATTTGGACGAGGTAAGCACATTAATTGGTTATTTGAGAGAGTGTTTCTTTGAAATATCAAAAAAGGAATAGTGTCACGGAATGACCCGGTTCTATCTCCATGCTCCGATGTTGTCGTCTCGTTGGATACACGCTTGTTTACGAAGTTTAGCTAGAAAAAGTTTTGACAGATACAGGAAATCTCGAAACATTTGGTTTCTATACCTCTAACAATGATGTTGTTTTCTCATTTCAGGATTGCTATGCATACCAGAAGATCCCCTAACGGACTGTTTTGATAATGTGATACCTAAAGGTCTGCTGTAGTGCGTAGTAAAACATATTTGGTCAATTTTAATAGGGAACGTACTCTGCTGCCAAACACGTGGCAACGTTGATACTGCTGTATGAAAAAAAATGGCAATATAGTTTAAGTGTTTGTTTTCTGTTTAAAGACCATTTTTCAATGTTGCGCACCTAATTATATTTTTAAGAGTATAGTACACCAAAAACGAGTTATAATTCGTGAATAACATTGTTCGGACTTAACCCTTATGCATTCTAGGATCGAAATTAAGATGTACAGAGAGAGGATGGCAGAATATAGCGCATTCACTCGCCCCAGCCCGAAGTTCAATCGATGAATTATATATTATTCAATAGTAAAACATAGCAAAAGGTATGCCCTTAGATTTGCCTTAAATGAAGTTAAACTTCCAACAGACTTCGATCGGTCCCGACATGAAACAAAGAAATCCGTGAAATAGTCGATATCCGGTACGCCAAACCCGTTTTTTTTCTTCAAATTACCACATTGACTGAGTGGTCAAAGAATTATACCATCGCACAGTTTCTAGCCACAGTAGAAGCGCGGTGATTTTTTATAGGGAACGTGTTTTCTTAAACTAAAGTAAGGAACTGAATCAAGTGTATCACTAATCCCGCGTTCGACAAGTTTTTAAGCACTTCGAAGTCACAATGGTAATTCAATGAATTCTTTTGCGCCATATGGAATGTATTCATCACTATGTGTGGCCGCTTCAGGCTAAAAAACATTTTCAACTTCTTCGAACTCTAGATAAGATTAAGATTGATTTAACGGTTTCGCTTGGTTCGAAAGGACTTGCCCCATATTTGATAGTGCTTGGAGTTCTAGGGGCGACTAGCACAAATGTTTTTTTTCGAGGTGTCGTGAATGTCACTGGGCGTTTCATTGGCCTGTTCAGCCAAAGGCTGACTTTCCGTTTACGCTTCCCCATCTGCGTTGTATTATTATGACTGAAATTTGAAAGAAAAAAAAAAGATATCTAATTTCATATCTTTAACACATTCAACCCTAGCGACGAGTATACTCGTCATTTACAAACAGTGTACCTATGAGAACTTCACATGTCCTATGCAAACGGTGTCGAACCTGATCAGAAGGCTTCTTAATGAGCCTTCTGATCAGGGTCTACACAGTTTGTCATTTTAAAATATATATTGCTACATTCAACCCTAAATAGTCAAAATAGACTAGACTTATAGTGAGATTTGAATTGTCTATTAAAGCTTCAGTGTTAAATGAGTTAACAGCGACAACAAGCTCATTCCGCTATATCAATATGTTTTAATTTCGATTCAAAGACATATGATTTAGAAGATGCTTGTACTCACAAATTGACAAGAGTGAGTTGAGACAAAGAAACACAATAGTTGTAAAGAAGACACTCTTTATTTTACATTAAAGTGGCATACAGGAACAGATAAGTCTAGATTATTTATGGTATCTCCTATATGACAGTGCAAGTTTAAAAGATAGAAGGCGCATATGTGCATCGTAGTCCAAACTAACACAAAGAAATGTATTTAACATGTCTCAAACAGACATAAAACACTAACAACTAGATTGCTATTTTTATATCCAGCAGTATCAACGTTGCCTCGTGTTCGGCAGCGGAGTGCGTTCCCTATTAAAATTTACCAATTATGTTTTCTACGCACTATAGAAGGCCTTTTTGTGTCAAATTATCAAAATAGTCCGTTAGGGGATCTTTTGGTATGCATAGCAATTGAGAAATTAGACAATAACATCTTTTTTTGAGGTCTAGACACCAAATGTTTCAAGATTTCCTGTATCTGTCGAAACTTTTTCTGGCTAAACCTTGTAAACAAGCGTTTATCCAACGAGACGATAACACCGGAGCATGGAGATAGAACCGGGTCATTCCGTGACACTATTCCTTTTTCGATATTTCAAAGAAACACTCTCTCAAATAACCAATTTATGTGCTTACCTCGTCCAAATGCATAGGCCGCGCCATCTTTGTTTACCAGCATCAACGTTGACTTGACTCGAGCTTCAACGTAATGACGGCAGTATCAGGGGGCGCAACGTAATGTAGCGAATGTTGATATTTAAGCGACGCTTTAGAGAATGTTAGTAAGATGGCGGACAAAACGTGGTGTTTTCTGGATGAAACGGATACAATTGTGGTAAGTTTCAACATTTTATTACATTTCTGAATAAAAAGTATATGCGCATCAGGTGACCGCCGTTTCAAGAAAGCTCACAACTTTAGATCATGAACGTAGCTGTCTTCGTTTTCGAGCCAACCCCGGGACAGTTTTCGAAGTTGGAAGTTGTAAATTGTCATCGCTCTACTTTCGTTTTTATAAGTCATTCAGTAGACGTTTTTTAGACTAGTCTGACGTTATTGAAACGCCTTTACTGTAAATTTAAACTCATTAAAGCTTAAATTCAATATCTGCCGATTTTAAGCACGCCCGATTTTTCCTTTTTAAGGTACTTTTTGGAGAATGTTTATAATTAAGCCGATTTTAGAGAATGTTGGTCAAATGAATTATTACTTTTATCCGCGATGTACACTTACCTATGATGGCAATTTTGGCAACTTAACAGTTAGTCTGTTAGTTTCAGATTTTTTTTCATTTTCCTCTTTTACGATTGTATTCATTAATAGTGCCATGACTGAAATTTATTATGGCCGTTTTCATATTTTTTTATATTTTCATATGAACTTCGAGCGCTTCTTTATTTTAGAGATTAAATTTATTGATTTTATAGTTTTGTTATTATAAAAAAAAATGTTAAAAGGCACATTACGGTTCAAATATGTTTGAATGACAGCATAAATGTGCATGATAAAGATAAACTACTGATACAGATAACTTTCGTTTACACATTTAAGTTCGTTTTAATCAAGGACTATATAACGCGGACTGAACGCGAAACTAGTGTAAGTGCTTCTTATTTTATATGCACTTACACTCGTTTCGCATTCATCCCTCGAAATTGATTTAGTCAGTGGTTTTTATCGGTTAGTTTTGTCTAATTAAGAAGAAATATTGTGATGTTTAGCAGATTCTCTTCAAGCAATTGGGTTGCATTTCATTTCAATGTATCGCCAGTGCTTTTAGTAATATGTAACAGTATGAGTAGTTATGTATTTTAATTTGCTTCTTATTAACTCTCACAACAAAAGGAAGAATTTTATGACGAGAGAAAAGTGTTAATTACTTTGCATATATATACGTCTTGTATATAAGTATTCGTTGTAGTTCATTTTTGAAAATTACGGAAAATAACCTGAAGCGACCGTAGGGACCGAACAGGTTCCTATGTTCCATAATTTTCAAATAAATGAACTATAACTGATTACCGTTGCCCGGTTTTAAAAGTCAGTTACCGTTTAACCTTTCACTCCAGTTTATCAGCCAATAACGGGGTTCTATTTCGGTGTGCGGAGCGTCATAGTCTTTGCGGGAATTGAGCGGGAATTTAATAAAAAAAAAAAAAAAATAGATGACAAGCCAAAAATTTGAATTTTAATGTAAGCTAGTTTGTTTTTCATTTTTGTTTCGTAACAAAGACTGAACGTTCCAAGTTTCAGCGAGGAAAATTGGTGTTGTTTGATTATTTGCTTTGAATCTACATGTACAGTGGAGAAGACGTTATTCTTTCCCGTTTAAACGGAACAAAACGCAAACACAATGCAATTTTAGATGTAGAAAACGGTGAGTTATTGGAATAATAGAAGATTTATCTAGAATTGCACAGTGGCAATCAGTTTGGAGCCTGATCAGACGCCGGGGTATCCGGTGTCTGATCAGGTTCCAAACTGTTTGCATTGGCATTATTGTTTTAACATTAACGCGTTCATTGGGAACGAATTGCGCCTTCTCAACTACATGTACAAGCAGCCTAGACCTAGATTAACAAGTATTTATCTGGATTTGACTCGCTTGTCCCACTTTTGGTGCTAAGTTAATTTGTTTAAGGAATGTATCAAATTGTTTATGATTGCAGTTACAGGTACAACAGGGTGAAAAATTGAAAACAACTGAAAAGTCGTCGTTGTAGAGGACATTTTGGAGAGGACTCACAAAGGCTTTGCCTGTTGTCCAATCCTTTTCTTCTGAATAAAATATTGTTTAAACTAAAAGTCGTCGTTCAATCTGGGACTGCGCTGTATGCATTGTTGGCAAAAATGCTTATGGTACCGAATGGGTTTAAGGCGGATTGCTGTTTAACGCAAATTGAAAACTCACAGGAATACTCTGTACTGCTTTTCTGGTGCAGTAAACAGTCAACTATATCAAGAATAGCATAAACCCATATTCTGATGTCGGCTCCTGGAGGTATTACAGTCAAACCTGAGTGTAGTGGTCACTCTAAAGAAGGTCTTTGGGAAGTCTATTATAGACGGATAGCCGCTTAAAATGCAGGACTAAAGTCATTCTCTTTCAGAAAGCTCAACTGGGAGAGTCCTGGGAGAGTTGACACACACAACAACCTTTACTGTTTTTATAATTTCTTTGGCGATGTAGAGACAAATAATACTGGTTTGTTAACTTTTTGCCACATTCACATTCCACTTCATCAGAGTTGTTTGTTTGAATGTGAACGTTTAACGTTTGTTTTCGTGAGTATTTTTTTCTCACATATGGTGCACTCAAATAGATGTGACGGTTCTTCCTCGGCCATGTTTGCATGTGCCTGAAAATAATAAAAAGCAGTCTTTATTATTGCGCATTATATCCCACGACAGGAAATATTAACCAAATTTCAAGGATTATAAGTTTAGAAGATTTCATGAGACATGTCATTGTCTGTAACTGGCGGGAACGACAAATTTTCCTCAATATCTAATTGTATAGGTCAATGCCAACAAGCAGAGGATATGCATATCTTATTAGGGTATTGAAAGTTCCCATAAAGCTTCCTTGAAATCCAGTTAGTAGTTGTCGAGAAAGAGCGCATAATAGAATGTTACTATTAAGGGGCCAAAACTGTGTGTTACATGTAAACGGTACGGATGGGACTTGAGGATAGACGCATAATTTTTAGTTTCGTTGAAATCTGTTTTACTTTACATAGTGCAGAACTAATCTGGGCCATAACTCTGTGTTAAAAGGTCCGACCGGGACACGCTACAGATATGCGCATCTCTTCTTGGTATGGAAGGTTTGTGCAGAGTTTCGATGAAATCCAGTCAGTAGTTGCCGAGAAATAGCGCGGAAACGAATTTCGGACGGACGGAAGGATATATCACACTCCCAATTTCATCGTAGAGCTCTAGTAATTTCTTCTTAATATGTTCCGTTAAATTAAGTACACAGAATGGTGCCGTCTGCTGTGGTTTGGATGTGACTGTAAATATGAGGTGAGGGAAAAAAACTAAATAATTCATTTGACCAACATTCTCTAAAATCGGCTTAATTATAAACATTCTCCAAAAGGTACCTAAAAAAGGAAATATCGGGCGTGCGGGTGCCGACGAAGTGCTTAAAATCGGCAGATATTGAATTTAAGCTTTATTGAGTTTAAATTTACAGTAAAGGCGTTTCAATAACGTCAGACTAGTCTAAAAACCGTCTACTGAATGACTTATAAAAACGGAAGTAGAGCGATGACAATTTACAACTTCCAACTTCGAAAACTGTCCCGGGGTTGGCTCGAAAACGAAGACAGCTACGTTCATGATCTAAATTTGTGAGCTTTCTTGAAACCGGCGGTCACCTGATGCGCATATATTTTTTATTCAGAAATGTAATAAAATGTTGAAACTTACCACAATTGTATCCGTTTCATCCAGAAAACATCACGTTTTGTCCACCATCTTACTAACATTCTCTAAAGCGTCGCTTAAATATCAACATTCGCTACATTACGTTGCGCCCCCTGAGTATCCCCGTTACGTCTATACAGTGTGATTGCGTTTCTGTTGTCATTTCTCGAGTGCCCTTACCTCATTCTTTTTATCTTGACAGTTAAAAGACGGAATTTTCTGAAATAAGTCTTTTATAGAATTCTAACGTCAGCAAGATCATAGACCTAGTTTTCTACCGGGAGAAAGAATCTGCCATACTGATTAAACGGAATGACACCAGACAGCCTTCGTTCATAAATCATGTCTACATGTAACTTAGCTCGAGGAGAAATATTTATACCCAAACGATGTAATTACTGCTCCCTCCAAGTCCAATGGTGTCCTCACGTATAATTATACTGGAAGAGGCTCTTAAGACAAATTCGTTAACCGGTAAACCCTTCTATTGCCGCTTTAGACGTTACTGGTAGTCTAGAAAAACGTTAAATTTGTCCATGTTTGAAAGAGTTCATTATGCTGGTAAATCCATTTTTTAAATACATGTATAGGTCGTTTGCAGTTCAAAAAAACACGATAAATCTTAGATAATTTTAAAACTAATGGATGTATTTAATTTAAATTTTGCATACACTTATGATGTGCCTATACCAACTCTGACAAAGAAATTTAGAATTTTTGATAGTCTGACTAAAAACTTTTATTCTTTGTTTCATATAAATTTTGTGTCGCTGAAAATGGTCAATTACGTGGGGTGTTATTTGCTATTACATTGATCACGCTTGTTTATATTGGAGAATATCCCCAGGTAAAATCCCGTGCAAGTTGCATCTTTCTGAAAGGTGAATCCCGTGCTGATATTGGGTGTTTAGTTGTACAAAATTAATTGTGAGGCCCCATAATCCATTACATTTTTACTATACTAAATCCACGAACTCTTCACTAGGAATAAAGAGAATTGCAATTACTTTTCAAACCGAAGCTCTAACATTTCTACATAATTACAGAGCTCCAGATAAGAGAGAGACAACTGAATAAGTCCAACATTTCCTCACCCATTTCAGCACCAAATCCTATGGTGTGACTACTCATTAGAATCGTCTCGAACAGAGACGGTTCTAATGAGTAGTCACACCATAGGGCTTAATTCAGAAATAAAGATTTTAGTTTTGGAAATACTCCCCTTATCTGGAGCTTAATATGTATCAATGTTCGAGTTGTATTGCAGTACGTTTACGTTTCGTTTCCTTGTCCTTTAAACGATAAAATAATAAAAGTTTTCGAACTGCTCTGGAAACATTCTGCTGAAATTTGATAATGGTAAGTTGGTGTAGATCGTCTGGTGTGAACAGGGGGCCTCCGTGGCCTAGTGGTATAGTCACTGTGACTTACATCACTAAGCTCCTCACCGCTGTGAGTTCGAATCCCAGTAGGGTCGTTCGGATTTTTCATGTGGGGAAGCCTTCCAGCTGGCTTGCGGACAGTCGGTGGTTCTACCCAGTTGTCGATTTGTGCCTGAAACAGTGCATAAAGAACTTCTGGGGTCTTCCTCCTGCTATAATTAGCTGGAGGTCGCGATATGACTGAAATACTGTTGAAAGCGACGTAAAATCAAAACAAATAAAAAAAAAGCTGGTGTGAACTTGTCTCTTCTGCTAATTGTCACATTTAGTTATTTTGCGTTTTGTTGATAAAACTTTCGTATCAGTGGCACATGGTTCGGATCCTATTCAGATACGAAATGGCTCTGGTGTCGGATTAGGATCTAACATGTTCGCAAATACCAGTATGGTCGGTTAATACGTCTACCGTACCCCAGTCAGGGCCTCGTTCGGTTAGTTGCAAACTGCTATGGTATGCGATGACTTAACGGTGAGGCGTTACCGGGGTCGTGAAAGATAGGCTGTTGAATAACTTGAAATCACCCTTCGGAAAAGTGTCCCTTAGAAGTGTAAACTTTATATAGAAGTTATGAATAAAACTTTTTTATTACAAAGAGAAAAAAATTGTTCTTTTTTGTCAGAGTTGGTATTCGTATTTTATAAAATGTGTTGTGAATACCAATTTAGCGCGGACATGTACGTAACGCGGGAAAGGACGTCGCCGTCTTACGACGTCACATTGTTTAAGAAATAACAAATTCGTAGGTGTTCATTACCGTGCATTAGATCACAGTTAGGAGTTGAGATGTTGAGTCATTAGGTCACGAGGCCTTTAGGCCGAGTGATCTAATTACCCACATCTTAACGACTAACTGTGATCTAATGCACGGTAATGAATACCTACGAATTTGTTATTTTAATTCTAACTTGACTTTTATTATAAAAATACTATTTATGTATTACGCGTATGGGGCAAATGGAACAGCGGATGGAAACGCCGCGCGTGTATTTCATTATCGCGGCGTTATATATGTTTCTCGCTATTCTTTGTCTCTATTAAGTAGGTTTCGAGACGTGTTAGAATTAAGACTTAACAATTTTTTTTTCTAACGCAACTTTAATTGTAAAATTACTTTTTATGTATTACGCGTATGGGGCAAATGGAACAGCGGATGGAAACGCCGCGCGTGCAGTTCATTATCGCGACGTAATATACGTTTCTCAGTATTCTTTGTCTATATGCCGTAGGTTTCGAGTCGTGTTAGAATTATAATTATATAACAAGAAAGAAAGAAGAACGTTATGATTAAAGACGTATCCGGGAGTTGTTACTGCGCATCCCAAACGCGCATGTCCTTTCCGCTCTTTTCTGTATTTTCCTATCGCGGGTGTAATTATTTACGATCACAACAGCGTCTAGATCATCGGATTTCGCGAATACAATATTTACTCAACTATCGTTATATATCGTTAAAAAAACCTTTTAAAATTTCTGGGGATATGAAGAGACGCAAATCAGGATCATTTGTGACAAAAAAGTGCTCGAAATCTCTGGAAAACATTAGTTTTTTCACCAGGAACTCGCCGACTCGAGACAGCGTTAATAATCATAATGTGACAGGGAGTGAATTTAGTGTTGACATTGACTCGGAGTCGGATGCAGGGACAGAATGTCCCTTCCTGTGATAGTCTTTTTGAGATCGATAGTCGGGCCTAGACTCCGGGCGCTTTTTTCCAGTCGGCCTGAGTCCGGACGACTTTGACACCCGCCGGCCATGACGGGCGTGTTTTGCCGCACTGCGGTGCTCTTGTTATGCTATTTTATCTTATGAATGGTTATGTTAACTCACTGCCCACATTGAATAATGATTGTAGATGTGTTTATTGGTGGGTCTACTTTTTGTCCAGAGTATATTTCCTTTGTCACATCAGCTACCGATAACAAATTAGGTGTGTGAGTTCATCTTTGGATGGCGAAGTGTCGCATACCATTTTCAGGTCACTGTGACCTTGACCTTTGACCTTGATTTTACAAAAAGCTTGTTCTGAGCATATATCCTATATCTTACCAGTTACCTATTCCAAATTCAGTGTTTGAGTATGGATACTTCCTACATTCTGAACTGAAATATTTGAACATGTATTACCTCCCTTTGATGTATGAATATGCATGCAGCTCTATGTAGCTTTATTCATTTATCATATAGCTTTAATGGGTTTTAAGCCAAAGAAAATATGTGTGAAAATAAACATAAAGTTGTGAATAAAGAATTAATGAATTATGCACCATCAGCATCATATTTAGGGGGCATTTCATTTTTCACTCCGACTTGAGATGATGACAACACTGCATTTTTCAGCAGAACTTTCTAAAGTGCATAATATATGTCACAATGCAAGACATTTATGTATAGCTGTGGGTATTATTGTATAAAGTATAACATTTATACTATTTTTAAAAAAATTGTTAAAAAAGTGCATATTCACTGATAAAGGGAGGTAATAAAATTGATCATATCTCTGAAACGAGCAAGGCGAGGTACTGTTTTCTCATTGGTTCTATACTTGTTATATAATTATCTACTGTTATAGAAAAAAATAGGAAATTCTCCGCGCTAGAATTTTTTATTTTGGCAAAAAGGCTCGATTTTTTTACGATTTTCGAGTTCATTTTGCACATATTTTATGCGTAAAATCTATATAATGCCACTCAAATCTAATTATTTTACATTCATTTGTAACACTATTCCATATACATGTAATTAATTAAAATTGGACTTGAAGTATCAATATTTGTGTGTTTGATGGACTTTCTTCTTATGAGGCCTAATTTCGGAAAATAAGAATATAGTACTTCTAAAAAAGCGTAAATTATACAAAAAGTAGCAAGGCGACCTATGTTTTTGAAGACTGTTTTTACTTTCATTTATATCAATTCACTTATATGCAAAGTTTAAAAAAATTCTCCGCGCTAGAAAAAACTCCCAGATACGTCTTTAAGTAAATTAAAAAAAACAGCGTCTTTACATTGTCTAGGTGGCAAAATCACTCTTCCGAAATAGTGGCAAATCGTGTAGGAACGGACAAAAGGAAGCAACTTGTACATAAAATGCCAAAAGTTGATTAGAAGTTACCACTTTTTAACACGTTCTATTATCGCCCATAGCGAAATTCAGGTCAATGCTGACAGTATTTTTTTGGAAGGAGAAAAAAAGTAATGTCCTTTAGAGTGACGTCACAAAAAGAATATCATAAAGAGTGACAGTATATTTTGGATAGATGTACAGTCAGGACTCGATACAACGACATTTGTTACAACAGAATACTCACTTACCGACACGAAATCCGTGGGAACGAACCTGCACAAAGCTATATATATGAGATTCAATATAACGACAAACTCGTTACAATGAAATTTTTGTTGGGGACGAACTGTGTCGTTGTATCGAGTCCTGACATGCAAAATAGTAACTGTAGGTCTATGGGAAATTAACATTGTAACTCAAAGTGATGTGTAATAAAGTAAGTTATTACAATTTCCTCATCGTAATACAGACTCTATTTATTTTGCAACTGAGAATGTTTAACGTGTTACTTTCACTCATGACATGCTTGATATTTGTTTCGTCTGCAACACGTATTGTATGCTACTACTCTTGAAATAGAAATTTCTTTTTGATACAGAGTCAAAGTGTCAGACACTTTGAATCCTGGTTAGACCCCATGTGACGCGGGTTTCATCAGAATCTAAACTGTTTAAAAATGCTGTCATGGTTTCACTGCTAGCCATAGGTGCTTGACATATACATCTAGATCTATTACCAACATTTTTTTTACTAGACTTCTATTATAGATACAAGGTATACAACGCAATCCAACACCTAGTCTTACACCCCGGTTACACAGACGGTCGGGCTTTAATCGGTATCCAATCGGTCTATTTTTTTTGCTGTTTTGATCGGTTGTCATACGTGATTTAATTTCAGGCTTTCTGTGTAACCGGGTATCGGTGATGAATAATTGTTCAATCGGTCAAACGCAACCCCGCCTCCGATTGGCCACCGATTGGCGATTCATGAAATCCAATGGGCCACCGATTAAAAGCGCCCAACAACCGTTCAATAATCGATGAATACCGATAAAACACCGATGAAGTGCTGGCGGCAACCGATTGATCGCCAAATGATCAACGATTTAACTGCCATTAACAACCGATGAAAACCGACGAGATCCCGCGTTTTAATTCTCATCTTTTATCATCGTTGGTAACCATCAATTCATCGGTGGTGTATCGATGGTTTATCGGTGACTCGTCGGTGATATCGGTAGTAGACAGGTTGTCAATCGGTTATGCCCCGGTCACACAGACGGTCGGGCTTTAATCGGTTCCCAATCGGTCGAATTATTTGCTGTTTTGATCGGTTGTCATAAGTGATTTAATTTCAGGCTTTCTGTGTGACCGGGTATCGGTGATAAACAATTGTTCAATCGGTGAAACGCCACCCCGCCTCCGATTGGCCATCGATTGGCAACTCATGAACTCCTATGGGCCACCGATTAAAAGCGCCCAACAACCTGTCAATAATCGACGAATACCGATAAAACACCGATGAAATGCTGGCGGCAACCGATTGATCAACAATTGATCACCGATCGAACTGCCATTAAGAACCGATAAAAACCGACGAGATCCTGCGTTTTAATTCTCATCTTTTTTCATCGGTGGTAAGTATCAGTTCATCGGTGCTTTATCGGTGGTTTATCGGTGACTCGTCGGTGATATCGGTAGTAGACAGGTTGTCAATCGGTTATTTGTAAAATATTTTCACCGAAATAGTAATATAGTCAGGTTGTAGCATAAAGGCAAACGATAAAGCGGAAAGTTTCTGTAAAAAAAAGGCTTTTGAAATCTATTAACCTGCCATCTTGCTTTGCCTTGAGCAGCCACGTGTAATGTATAATTGGCGATTGAAAAATGTTGCGATTATGACGACAATTGGAACAAATGTTCTACGGAACGTTTTATAAATAGTACGTAAGTTCTATTAACCGCCAACCCTTTCATAGGTATAAGCACCTTATTTCGACTTTTAACGCATCAGTTTGAATCCAGATCCAGATGTAATGCGGCGTCTGGTCAGTTTCCATACTGATTGTACTCGTATTAATATTGCTTCAGTCAAAGCTTCAAAATCATTTGCAAGGGATATTTCGTTTGCGACAGGATTATTATTGACCGTCAAATTTGTTGGTAGAATGGTAAACACCGTAAGATAATCATAAAAGTGTCATAATTCAAATCCCAGTATATTACCCTGTTAACCTATTTTTGACCTTTGCGTGATGGATTAATGTGTTCCGGTCACGGGCAAATCATAAATATCTCGAGATATATTGATTGGAAGATATTTATGGACACAAGTGGGAACTGGAACCATAATGTATGACACCTCATGTCAGAAAGACCAGGAAATTCAATAGCAATCCAATAAGGCCAAAAGGTATTAGCATTTATTTTTCCTCTGTACGACCTTAATAGATTCTGACGAAACAAAATTTTGACGGACAAGAAATAGTATCTTTACATTACATCATGAGTAGTAAATTAAGTCGAATTGTTTCAACTATTGTCCTCGGGCTAAGGAAATGAAGTAGTTAACATGTTTCTACTTTTGTAGCTGTAACAAGTACATTTTATATATTTCAAATAAATGTATTGTTTGAGCATTTAAAGAGTTTGGATGTTTCATTAGATTTGTCTATTGTATCCATAACAGTACGCCGTTTACAGTTCAATTTTATTGGCAAATCGGCAAATAAGGTATGACTTAGACAGTATAAAACTATAACAATAGACATATCAAACAATTTAACATAGTATCTTCATACTACGGGGCCCCGTTTCATAAAACTTCTTACAACAAATGTTGTCGTAAGTCAAAACTTTAAAACACATTTAATATCTGATTTCTCTATCTAATCCTGTATTGTGACGATTCTAAAGAGATGTCACAAGACAGGATTAGATGGAGAAATAAAAAAATATTTAGAGTTTTATAATCTGACTTACGACAACATTTGTCGTACGAAATTTTAAGAAACGGGCCCCTGATCTACATGTTAGTAGATTATACATGTACATATAATAAATACGAAAGACTAAAGCAGGAAACGTAACACAAACAATACACCCACCTTTTTAAGTCAAGTGTGTAGAAACATGATTGATTGAGTTGGGTTTTACGGCACCGCGACACATGAAACAATTTATAATTTTGTTGCATTGTTTTCTAATGTTAAAGGCACTTTTAAAGAGCTTAAAAACTTAACTTGTACAAATATTTCAAGAAATAATCAAGTAATGTGTGATGTTTTGCAAATGCAACAGATAAATGACGTGTGGAGGACACTAGTCTTGTACAATAGTGGCAAGTAATGCTTATCAAAACGTACATGCTTAGGTCGACTATTTGCAATATGGTTATCGGGGTTAACGAAGAAACAAACAATTAAGAGGCCATATCTTTTTCCTTTGTAAAATGTTAAACATTGTACAGTGGAGAATGTGTTATTCTTTCCCAATAAACGCGTTTACGCTAAAACTATTATTTGCAGTGCAAATAGTTTGGAGCCAGATCAGACGCCGGGTAACCCGGCGTCTGATCAGGCTCCAAACTGTTTGCCACCAAGATAAACATGAATTATCAGAATTGTCCAAAAGTTGTTCATTTCTACGTTTTAGTGTTTTGCGTTTGCGTACGTTTGCGTTTAAACGGGAAAGAATAACAGATTCTCCACTGTACGTAAACGCAGAAGACGTATTGAATTGGTCAAGGAAAGTATGTCATGAACAGCAAAATATTAAAATAGCAGTAAACGTTTCTATATTATTGCGTTTAAGAAACAGTTAAACCTGTAGAATACCGGTATATACTATCTAGTGCAGGACTAGGCATGTAGACCCGTTTGCAAAATGGTGTTGAGAGAGTTTCCCACTTGATGTGAGTTAACGAGACCCTAGACATCACAAATCACCAAGGTGCTTGTCTGCCACACTGTCACGAGCCACACAATATCCAAATCCAATATGGCCGCCGTCAGCCATTTTGGAAAAGCTAACCTTTTTTGTTTTTTGGAGAATAAATAAGTGTAATACCTCTAAATTGATTGTTTTTTGGTGTGGAACTCATTTCTGATGCCCTTTTTTGCAATCTGGGATGTCTTTGATTTGAAAAAGGTCAAATTTCACATTAGCCAAATCCAATATGGCAGCCGCAAACCATGTTGGAAAAGCTTTTTCGTTGTTTTTTAAGAAAAATCAAATATAATACTTCTAAATTGATTATTGTGTACAGTATAACTCACTTCTGATGCCCTTTGTGCAATCTGGGATGTCTTTGATTTGGAAAGATCAAGTTCCACGATAGCAAAATCCAATATGGCCGACGTAAGCCATGTTAAAAAAGCTAACTTTTTTCCTTTTTTGGAGAATAAACCAATGTAATACCTCTCAATTGATAATTTTTGGGTGTTGAACTCATTTCTGATGCCTTTTTGCAATCTGGGATGTATTTGATTTGGAAAGATCAAGTTCCACGATAGCAAAATCCAATATGGCCGCCGCCATATTTTTAACTCAATGTTAAAAGCATATTCTCCTTTAAGCTGCGTCACATCCTACACGCTGTAGCCTAACATTGTAAGCGAATATTTGAGAACCGTCACAAATAATTTGGATCCAGATGAGACGCCGAGGCTTTCGACGTCTCATCCGGATCTAAATGATATTTTGTGAAATAAAAATAAGAGTTTAATAATCTCTAAGGCGAGTTGCAGATGACACAGTTTGCAGACGACCATTATATAGCGTGCAGAATAAAAACCCAAATCTTGCTAAGCGCGACCAGGCTAACATTTGCAAACTGTTTGGACCCACATGAGACGCTGCGTTACTCGGCGTCTGCTCTGGTTCCAAACTGTTTGCCTCTCATATTCAATATCTTTTCAGATACAAAATCTAGAACTAATTTTGATATTTTCTCGCAGACGATATGTTTGACCAACTCGACAATTCGGAATGATAAAGGTTAAGCGTTCAGAAATAGTGCTTGCCGGAAATAGTGCAATCAGATGCAAATGGATTACAAGTGGTCGTCATTTTCCATGAAACTGGGGCCCGTTTCATAAAACTTCTTACGACAAATGTTGTCGTAAGTCAGATTATAAAAGTCTAAATTATTATTGAAAAGACGATTCCAAAAAGGTGTCACAAGACAGGATTCGATAGAGCAATCGGAAATTAAATGTATTTTTAAGATTAGACTTACGATCATTTTTGTCGTAAGATGTTTTATGAAACGGACCCCTGGTCCATGACACGTATGCATTTGTGTTTTACGAACGATTCTGTAATGCATTGAAATTTGTTTGTTTACGATGCTTTTTTATTTCAGGACGAACACCTCGATGCATATAGAGTTGACTGCTTAGCAATGTTAATAATATGTAGACCGGAACACATTCTAAAAATCTGGTTTATTGCAGTTTTATCATCTGCTTGGAGGAACAGTGTGTATTTTATTTTCATTTTAATCCATTAAAGCATTTGTCAAGTAGTTTTGGATCTTAATCAGAAACTAAATATTAATTATATATATATGTTTTGTAAATGCCAGAGAAAGTGGCAAAGTTGTGATAAGATAGTATATAGCCCATACAGTAAGATGTGGGGGTTTTTTTTTTCAAATAAAAAAACGATTATGACATAACAATTATCTTCATTGCAAACTGTTTGGAGTCAGATCATAATCCGGGTTACCAGGCGTCGTATTAGACTATAAACTGTTTGTCACTTTGAAATTTTCTACATAATATTGCATCGCGTTTTGTTAAAACGCGAATTGATAACTACTCAAGTGTACGAGGGTTGTTTTCAACGTCACCAATTATGTGGTATTTTCCGGTATATTATAAATATATAACATGTTCTTGCTCTGACAAATACTTTTTATTCAAAATAATTATATGCAAGTGGTAAAAATTTATCTCTATAGCAACCCATGTAACGCTTCTCGGGGCACGCCATCTTAATATTTTGTTTCGTCCTAAAAGCATTCCTATAATTTTATCATTTGACGTTAAAATTCAGCGCAAAAGCATACATGTCACAAGAACAACGTTATGACGTCATGCTCTCAAATTTTGAAAAAAATCGTTGTTGCATCGCGTTTCAACAAGAATTTAATCTTTTGCCGTAAGCATATTGTTGCATGAAAATGAAGTAAACTGGCGACGTCGAAACAAGAGAGGTGATACAATTATGAACTTTTTTAGGGAAATCCCCTACATAGACGGTGAATATCATTCATAAAACTAGAGTAGTTGTTGGGCACTTGTTTTCCAATGACTTAGACGGTTGAATAAAACAACAAACATAAGATAAGATAAGATAAGCTTTATTTTGAGTCGGCAAGACATATACAAATAACATAAGCTCTCAAGAGCTTTTATAACCGACTATATAACAAGTGTATGTAAACAAACGTAAAGTAGCTACAAATAAAATAGGTAGGATACAATTTAGCCTATGAGAAAGCTGCAAATCCTGTCATTATAATACACTATTTAAAAAATTTAAATCTAAATTTGTTTTATTTTTACATAAAATCTGTAAGTAAATTAAACTTAATTAAAAGTGGGAATGGATATTCAGAATTAGCATTTTTCTGATAGGTGCAGTAATTAAATATCACATTAAAGCAATTTCAGCACAGCTAAAAAAATTACATAAACACAGATGGCTTAAAATTATTAAAACAATTTCAAAGAGGGTTTATTAACCATTGGTGTTGCAGTTGGATGTCACATCACGGACCTGCGTCATGCATCATCGTTCTGAAACACTCAATAGCAATAATTTAAGACTTTATATCACAGTAAGGTTGTTTCAATAAAATTTGTTTGAAAATGGAATTACCAGCCTGTAAGTCAAGATCTAGCTAATAGAGTATAGTTTCATAAGCAAAAAGAAAATATAAACAGTTTGATTAACCCCTATATTGCTGGATTATTAGAACGACAATTTAACAAGTGTCTCTACAGGAATTTCATCTAGAAGCACTGACATTTATAGCAAACTGCATAGTCCCTGATCTGAGGGCTCCTTCAGGAGCCCACTGATCAGGGTCTACATTGTTTGCATGGGTGTAAATCTCGTCTCCAGCACTGTAGGGGTTAACAGTACACAAAAGCAGATATAGCACATACATGCATAATATGACAAGCCACAAAAGTCACATACCAGGCACAATAGACATCCTTCTGATCTGGGATCCCCACTGTTTGCAGAAAAACAACAATAACATATTATTTATGTCATGTTACAAACAGTTTTGGGCCACTTAAGACGCTGAGTAACACTGCGTATCAACAGACTCTGCACTGTTTGCTGTTATTAGTCCATGATGAGGAAATTTTTCTGTAAGCACTGACATTTACAGCAAACTGCATAGTCCCTGTTCTGAGGGCTCCTTCAGGAGCCCACTGATCTGGGTCTACATTGTTTGCAGGAGTGTGAAATCTGGGCTCGAGCACTGTAGAGGTTAAAAGCACACAAAAGCGGGTATAGCACATACATGCGTAAAATGACTAGCCACATTAGATTTTAACCCATTGCCCCATTGCCTGAAGCAGGTTGAAAGTAAAGCAGAAATGTGCCTTAAGGCATATATTCTGCCTTACTTTACAGTCCGCTCTAAGCCATCATCGATAGGATCTATAAAGATGTCCTATGTATTTGATCAAGTTTTGAAAGTAACTAGTTTCAACAGGGAAAGTAACATAAAGGAGTAAAAAGGTATATGTTTGGGAAATGGATTAACCCTTAGCCTGCCAGTCACGACTATAGCTCCATATGCAAACAGCTTGGATCCGGATAAGACGCCGAGTAACTCGGCGTCTCATCCAGATCCAAGCTGTTTGACACTCGGACAACATTTTCAGCAATTTTGAGCAACTTTGAAGCACTTTGAAACTTGAAGCAGACGAGAAATATAGCAGACGACAATTTATTTGGCGGGCTAAGGGTTAAAACATCAATTGAATATGACGAACGATGTAGGTATTTTGGAACTGTAAGACCAACATTCGTCACAAGATTCAAATCACTGTTTGATGCAAATAGACGGTTAACATGCCGCAGAAGATACAATTTTGGACATTCATCTTTAAGGGTTTGATCTCTTGAAATATTCATATTATTTTCTAGATTTGGACTCAATAGATTTCATTGTTTTTCCTGACTTGAACTTGAAGCGGTGTTGTAAATGACATTTAACGTCATTTTGACGTCGCGTTTTGCTCGACCGCGCCCCGGGTCTACCTAGGTGCCTTTTTTGAAATTCCTATAACTTAACAATTTCTGTTTGTACAAATATGAAAGTATGTCTTATAATCAGGAAAAATCAGTTTTTCCAACGGTGCTTGTTTTAATCTACAGCTACGATAACTAAAGCTTTTATGAAAAAAGTCTACGAACTTAAATAACAACCCTAGTATAATTATATATACATGTATGATTTATATTGTTTTACTATATAAACATGATTTCTAATGAACTGTCCCTCGTATTAATATTTCTTCAGTCATAACTTCAAAACTTTATTCATTGAATACCATCGCACACAATAGATATTATCAGATAATATTTTGTCTGCAAAAGGGCTTATTTCGATGCTTATATTTGGAAGTGAAAAGGTTATGTCAGTTCCCTACAACAATGCCTCCGTTTATCATAATTAAAACAGACTCAAGTTTCTAGATATAAGATTTAGATTGTCGAACCCACTACAAATTACTCTAAAGAGAACATTAGCCCTTCACGGTTTTACCCCAAGTACACTAGGTATATGCAAACAGTTTGGATCCTGATCAGACGCCGCGCAACGCGGCGTCTGATCAGGATCCAAACTGTTTGACACCTCTTAAATATTTCTTAATACAAAAACCTAAATTTTAAATCTGAGAAATTAAAGCAGACGACAAGTGTTAAAGATTTATGACGTCGTAGCAGCGATATGGGTTAATAGCAATTCTCTATTGGATAAATGTCGTAATGATTACTGTTTATAGCTCGAAACTGTTTAGAAATTGAAACAATAAACTATAAAATGCACATGGGAACTCTTGCATAATCGGGAAAGAGTTATAAGTATCTAATCTTAACCCTAGCGACGAGTGTACTCGGTGATTGTAAACAGTATATATGTGACGAGTACGGTTGTCTTCTGCAAATAGTGTAGACCCTGATAAGACGCCTCTTCAATGGTCCTCTGATCGTGTTTGCAATGATTTCAAATTTGAAAAATATAATAATATAAACCATTAATAGGCAAAAAAAAAGGATTGGACTTCATAGAAAACTTGAATTTTTCATTTGAACTTTCAAGAATAAATAAGTTAACATTTACACTTTGTCTACAAGATATTTTATCTGCCATCTGCTTTTAAAATAAAGTAAATACTTAGTTATTTAACTGAAGGAATATAAGTGGCAAACATTAAGGAATTTGCTCACACCCCAGGACGTATAATAAGGATCGATCCAGGCTTTTTGAAAATTAATGCTGCGCAGGATAAGGAAATAAATGGGCTAAACATACACTGAATTTGAATATGAATCACATTTATGATGCACAAACACTAAATGCGATATTCACTTTAACTCTTTCAACACCATGGACATGTTTAAAATATACTCAATACATTTACAAAAAATGTAGATCCAGGTCAGAGGGCTCCTATTGATGTATATAGACATAGATGTTGTATGTAGCAATTTCTGGAAAATGTTAGGGATTTTGTTTGTTTTAATTTGAAAAACAAATAGTTTGGACCTATCAAATCGATTAGAGCCTGATTGGACATTGGGTCTTCCGGCGTCTGATCTTGGTCGCGTCTGTTTACATTGGTGATTATTATTATAGCAGGAAGTTGATTATTACAGTGGAGAATGTGTTATTCTTTCCCAATAAACGCGTTTACGCTAAAACTATTATTTGCAGTGCAAACAGTTTGGAGCCAGATCAGACGCCGGGTTACCCGGCGTCTGATCAGGCTCCAAACTGTTTGCCACCAAGATAAACAAGAATTATCAGAATTGTCCAAACGTTGTTCTTTTCTACGTTTTAGTGCTTTGCGTTTGCGTACGTTTGCATTTAAACGGGAAAGAATAACAGATTCTCCACTGTAGCAGGAAGTTGATTATTACGTCTTCTCCACTAATACCCTCTAGCAGTCCAAACATCTTGATTAAACGGAGTGCCACCTGAGAACAGTACGTTTATAAATCACTTCTAGTAGTGCACTAGCTGGTAGTGAAATATTTATACGAATCTGGACCAACGACATAAATATTGGGGCTTTAACGCCCATTGGCCATACTCACTAATATTGATGTAATAGCTTTTTAGGGTTAACCCTTATCGCCGCTATTGCATCATTTGCTTTAAACATTTGTCGGCTGCTTTTATTTAAAAAAAATTAAGTATACCAACGTAATTACGTATTGAGTTCCAACAGTTTGGATACGCGGCGTCTGATTAGTATCCAAACTGTTTGCAAATAACCATTGTACATGGGTAAATGCAGTGAAAGGATTAGTACGGTAATAACATATAATAACAAATGTGCTCACACAGACAACTAAATAAGTTATAGCCCTGATTGTTCAACAGACACTATTAACCCTTTAGCTGCCAAGGCCGACAACACTGACATTATGATTTTGTAGGCAATTCGGATCCAGCGCTTATAAAGTGTTGGAGTTGAGTCTGACTTCGTTCTCAATCAAATGCTTCGTTCTCAATCAGCGACCAATCAAATGATTGAGAACGATTTCAGACTCAATTCAAACGCTTTATAAGCATGGTCACATGTCAGATATCGCGAACTTCTGTTTGGCACTATTAGTGATGTTTCTTTAGTCAAAAGCACAAACAATCCATTTTTAAGTAAAAACAGACTAAAAATATTAACAGAGGGTAATGTGGTACCCATTGTGTTATTCCATAACGGACGTAAAAGGGCATAACGAAAACAATCTACACATTTAGATCAGACCCCGAGTTACTGACCAGGATTGAAAAAACAATACATTCATATCAACAATTTTAAGTCAAACTGCATACAATGTACTAACATTTATTTGGAAATAATAGATGTATTATAATACCTCGCTTTAAGTTACAATGTTAATTTCCCAAATACCTAAAGTTAACATTTTGCATGTCTTTTACATCTATTCAAAAATATACTGTCACTCTTTATGATATTCTTTTTGTGACTTCACTCTAAATGATATTATTTTTTTCTCCACTCTTAAAAATACTCTCAGCTATATGATATGATGTTCGCTATGGGAACGTAACAGAACGTTTTAAAGAGTGGTAACTCCTAATCAACTGTTGGCATTTTCTGTACAAGTTGCTTCCCGTTGTCCATTTCTTACAAGAATCCAAACGCATGGACCATTTGATAAACGGTTTGCCACCATTTCGAAAGAGGATATTTGCCAGCTAGACAATGAAAATACGCTGTGTCTTCAATCTACTTGATCATAACGTTCTTCTTTCTTTCTTGTAAAATAATTATAAACAATGAGACGTCATAGACGGCGACGTCATTTCCCGCGTTACGTACATGTCCGCGCTTAATTGGTTTTCACAACTCATTTTATAAAATACGAATGACACAATTCAAAAGCCAGTGTTGATAAGCTCGGTGTAATTAAATAAATATTAGATTTCAGTTTCCGTGAAATTCAAATTGTCAACTCCCAAAAACAATAATATCACCCTCGGCTACGCCTTGGGGTGACTTCCGTTTCTCGGTTTCACAAATTACACCTCGCTTTGAGCTACAATGTTAAATTCCCATAGACCTACGGTTAACAATTTTGCATGTCTTTTACATCTATTCAAAATATACTGTCACTCTTTATGATATTCTTTTTGTGACGTCACTCTAAAGGACATTACTTTTTTACTCCGTCCGAAAACGTACTGTCAGCCTTGACATGACTTTCGCTATTGGATACATTGGAACGTTTTAACGAGTGGTAACTTGTAATCAACTTTTGGCATTTTCTGTACAAGTTGCTTCCTTTTGTCCATTCCTTAACGATGTGCCACCCTTTCGGAAGAGGATACTTGCCACCTAGACAATGTAAAGACGCTGTTTCTTCAATTTACTTATCATAACGTTCTTCTTTGTTTCTTGTAATATAATGATAAACAATGTGACGTCGTAAGACGGCGACGTCATTTCCCGCGTTATGTACATGTCCGCGCTAAATTGGTATTCACAACACATTTTATAAAAGACGAATAAAACGATTCCAAAGCCAGGGTTGATAAGCTCGGTGTAATAAAATAAATATTAGATGTCAGTTTGCGTGACATTCAAATTGTCAACCCTCGAACACAAGAATGTCACCCTCGGCTACGCCTCGGGGTGACATGCTGTTTCTCGGGTTGACAATTTGAATGTCACGCAAACTGCCATCTAATATTTTTATATATTATTACACCTCGCTTTGAGCTACAATGTTAAATTCACATAGACTTACGGTTCACAATTTTGCATGTCTTTTACTACTATTTAAAATATACTGTCACTCTTTATGATATTCTTTTTGTGACGTCACTCTAAAGGACATTACTTTTTTACTCCGTCCGAAAACGCACTGTCAGCATTGATATGACAATCGCTATTGGCTACATTGGAACGTTTTAAAAAGTGGTAACTTCTAGTCAACTTTTGGCATTTTCTGTACAAGTTGATTCCTTATGTTCATTCCTTAACGATTTGCCACCATTTCGGAAGAGGATATTTGCCACCTAGACAATGTAAAGACGCTGTTTCTTCAATTTACTTGTCATAACGTTCTTCTTTCTTTCTTGTAATATAATTATAAACAATGTGACGTCATAGACGGCGACGTCGTTTCCCGCGTTACGTACATGTCCGCGCTAAATTGGTATTCACAAAACATTTTATAAAATACAAATGAGACAATTCTAAAGCTAGGGTTGATAAGCTCGGTGTAATATAATAAATATTAGATGTCAGTTTGCGTGACATTCAAATTGTCAACCCTCGAAAACAAGAATGTCACCCTCGGCTACGCCTCGGGGTGACATTCCGTTTCTCGGTTTGACAATTTGAATGTCAAGCAAACTGCCATCTAATATTTATATATTATCTAAGCTGATGATACAGTGGAGAAAAGGTTATTATTTCCCGTTTAAACGCAAACGAAACGCATACCCAAATCATTAGAATGTAGGAAAATACAACATTTTGACATTCCCAATTAATAGTTTTAATCTGAATGGCACACTGTTGGAGCCTGATCAGACGCCCGGTTAACCGGCATCTGATCTGGCTCTGAACTGTTTTCAATGGAAATAATAGTTTTAGCGTAAATGCATTTATTGGGTAAGAATAACGTTTTCTCCACTGTACATGTAGTCTCGTCATGACGTGTAAGCTGTGTAAGGTTATGACGTAAATGTGACGGTGGAGTGGTAACCTAGTAACACAGTGTTTGAAAACAAACACTTTTATTCATTATGGTAATTTAGATAAATTGCCTAATAAATTGTAGCATGATACGTTAAAATCTCGGAACAATATATTTTACAACTCGCAGTCAAACAGTGTGACATGTATAACGTATAGTCTATCGGCAAGCTTGGAATAAACTCAGTTTGTTAACTACAGTTCTCCCTCCCTACAGCAGCCCTCCCAACAACGATTCCCTCTTTACAACACCGCCCGCTGCTCTTCCTCAAAACAGAACAACTATGTCCATCCTATCTACAGCTGTCATGTCGTCTGCTTAAAAGTATCGTCTGCTATTTTTCTCAAAGTTACATAATGGACATTTTGACCAAAACAACTTAATGAGATGTGACAAACAGCTTAAATTTCCAGATCAGACGCCGCGTTCTAATTGATCTGGATTTAATATGTTTGCAAATGTAAGCAAATTTTCCTCCCTATAACGACTCCCTCCGAACAACGCACAGAAGTGTTGTCTCCCATTAGTTGTCATTGTAGAGAGGGAGCGCATGCAAGGCAGTTTGCCCGCGTGATAAATGTTGTCTACAACACGAAGTCTAATCAACGTCATAGTATTTGCTATTTTTAAATAACAATTTCATCGTGTTTTATCTATCGTGTGATGTTTACCCATTCACAGGTATATTTTAGTCTACATGTTTTTTCAATATTGTTGTCTGCGATATCGTCTCAAAATTAGATTAAGGCAGTTTAGCTGACGTATTATCGAAGCAATCTTCAAACAGTTTGGATACTGATCAGACGCCGCGTTACGCTGCGTCTAACCAGGATCCCAACTGTTTACAAACGTGCATTTTGGCAGTACTGACAGTCAAAAGACCGAGGGACTATCATCTGCGTCTTAACTAAGATTTCATTCATATAACGTGCTGAGGTTTGCAAGTATTCTTTATGTCGCCCATAAAGGGCTTACTTTACTGAATACGCTTTACGTATTTGGCAAAGGCTAGAAATATCTATAGCAATATCTTTATCCTTTGTCGATTCTAATATATGGATACAATTAGTGGTAGGAAATATTTTAACCCTTATTCTACCGATCGCGACTTTGCTGGTATTTGAAAACAGTTTTGACCCAGACCTGACGCTCGTAACCTGCTTATCAGATTGGAAAACATTGTTAACATTCCAAAACACCGTTTGTGTCTTCGAGTATACGGTATTTTTTCTCACTAAGTTTTGCAATTATCTAAATAGTAAAATAACGTTTCACCCCTTTGAAACCATACCATGCACCTACTTTCATTTCCTCTTGTTTTATTGAAAGACAATAAGTAGGCAAATAACTCACTAGCATTAGTTTTGCCTAGTACCTTTTGAGGATATTTAATCAGGACAACACAGTCGGTTAATCCAGATACGGCTTAGTCGTGCCATTCGCCTAACAGGAAATTAGAGCTCTTAAGACGATAGGACATTCAACTTTGTACAGTGGAGAATCTGTATTCTTTCCCGTTTAAACGCAAACGTAGGCAAACGCAAAACACTAAAACGTAGAAAATAACATTTTTTTGACAATTCTGATAATTCATCTTTATCTTGGTGGCAAACAGTTCGGAGCCTGATCAGACGCCGGGTTACCCGGCGTCTGATCTTGCTCCAAACTGTTTGCACTGCAAATAATAGTTTTAGCGTAAACGCGTTTATTGGGAAAGAACAACAGATTCTCCACTGTACATCATAACCAGTTCACTGCTGTTTTATTGTTTTCCTACACTTCATCGTCGGCTTTTATTTCTAAGATTTAGAACTTAAGGCATTCATTAACAATGAGAACCCTGATCATTTATCTATTTAAATGTTTCTGAGTTATAATTGTCATACGCTTGTAACACCGCTAACAATAAATATAATAAAAGTACTATAGTCCTTATTACAACTTAACCATACACTGTTTTAAACAGCATACAACCAAGCCAAATCAAAGTTTTTCTTGGAGATCTACGTCCTTAGTACAGAATGTATGATACAGGACTGCCATAAGTTGATAATGAAAAATCCGAAGATTTCCAAATTTTCTATTTTCCAAAAGTGATTACTTAAAGCAGGTTGAAAGTAAAGCAGAATGCGCATTTAAGCGCATTTTGCTTTACTTTCAGTCTGCTTTAAGCTACCATCTGCTGGGATAAAGATCCGAATATTTCGGAAAAATCCGGAGAAATGGCAACCCTGATGATATTTATAACTGGTTATCCTGAAAAGTGTTCTCCTCCCTAGATGCTCTTCAGACGTCTTCTAGATCAGTTACCACATAAATCACTCAACGTGTACTACGGTATTTGCACGAATAGAGTATTGATACAGTGGTGAATATGTACAGTGAAGAGTACATTCTTTCCGTATGTATACGCAAACGCAGTGCATTAAAATGTAAAAAAAAAATGAAAACATGTCAACAATTCTGACTTTATTTTCAGTCGCGTGGCAAGTACTTTGGAGCTTGATCAAACGACGGGAATCCGGCGTTTGATCTAGCTCCAAACGTGTAACACTGAAAGAATAGTTTTATCGTAAACGCTTTTGAAGTGAAGGAAAAACGCTTTCCCCACTGTAACTCTCCCCCCTTCGAATGTAACGGGCATTGTTGTTTAAGCACAAGCTCGGTTAACGTTGGATACCTCTTTTTCAGTTTTTGTAAGAATGCTGAACTATCTTTGCAGTATTGTTATATTCAATTAGTACAGTGGAGAATCTGTTATTCTTTCCCGTTTAAACGCAAACGTACGCAAACGCAAAGCACTAAAACGTAGAAAAAGAACAACTTTTGGACAATTCTGGTAATTCTTGTTTATCTTGGTGGCAAACAGTTTGGAGCCTGATCAGACGCCGGGTCACCCGGCGTCTGATCTGGCTCCAAACTGTTTGCACTGCAAATAATAGTTTTAGCGTAAACGCGTTTATTGGGAAAGAATAACAGATTCTCCACTGTATGTCATTGAACCCAATCTTTTTTCAATACAATAGCTATTGTCATTATCATTTTGCATGAATACCTTTTAATTGCCTTGTATATGTTTAATTGCCGTGTTATATGTATCAGTTATTTCACGAAATGACTAGTCATTTTGTGAAATGACTTTTTCACATAGTCCTTTAATGAGTACAGTTTATGGTGATATAGGTCTAAACTATTTATTAAAGGGTCAAAGAATTCCTGCACATCACCACTATCTCACTACAATATCACTCAAGTTGTCAAATTTATCAAATCTAGATGTATGCTGGTAACCCGGTGTCTGATCTGGCTTCAAATTCTTTGACACTCAGAGTCGTCATAATTTTCGAAACAATGTCATTTTCCCAGTTTAATAGATCAGTGTATGCATTTCTTTTCTTAACTATTTACCCATAGCCTGTTTCTAGTTTTGTAAATACATGACTACTTAAAACAGGTTGAAAGTAAAGCAGAATGCGCCTTATGGCGCATTCTGCTTTACTCACAGCCTGCTTTAAGCTACTACCTGCTCGAATATGGAAATAATTCAATATGACACATATTCCTTACGGTTTATATTGGAACTATTTTTTCAGCGGAGGAATAAAATGCATGTGCTAAAAGACGCTTAAATAAGGGAAAGGTTAAATAATAAAGCACATGTACTCTCCCAAAAATGACTGCGCAAAATGTTCAAGTGATTGGTCATCTGTCTGATATGGCGAGGGTAACAGAATTATACACAGAAAAATCTTCAGTTACATCGCGGCATTTACCATCTATCTAGTCATTACGTATTATTTAAGAGACGGTATCACTTCTGCTGACAAGGTTATTAGCAAGACTGTCGTTTTGACGGCAAACGTATGTAATTATCTCGTTTAGCTCTTTCTCTGCTATTTAATCATGTGTTTGAATATTGTCTTCTGTGTTTACCTTTTCAAAATCAAACGTTTTGGAATTACAAATGACAAAATGTTGATATAATTGTGAAACAGTTAATATTCTGATCAAGAGCGGAACTATTCTGTGTCTGATCCAGATCTAAAGAGGCAATGTCGGTATTAAGGGTAAAATGAATAAGCAGTAACGTGTTAATAGTAGTTCTTTATTGTCTGGAAGTTTGATATTCTTAGACAGTCTGATAATGTCGTATTTGTTCAGTTTGATCAGCTGGCTTCCAGACAATTACCAATCAAGTGTCATAAAATGCTAGAAGTATTCAGCTTAGGTAAATACCTGTTATAACGTTTCGATAAAGAAAATGAGATTATGTTTCGGTGGTGAATGGCAAGTGGCTGCATATTCATGCAGAGTGGAGATATAATATATATACGGTGGTATTCTTTCTAAATAAACGAGTTTATGGTAAAATATTTCTTTTGTAAACAGTTTGATGCCATACAGTGGAGAATCTGTTATTCTTTCCCAATAAACGCGTTTACGCTAAAACTATTATTTGCAGTGCAAACAGTTTGGAGCCAGATCAGACGCCGGGTAACCCGGCGTCTGATCAGGCTCCAAACTGTTTGCAACCAAGATAAACAAGAATTACCAGAATTGTCCAAAAAGTGTTCTTTTCTACGTTTTAGTGCTTTGCGTTTGCGTACGTTTGCTTTTAAACGGGAAATAATAACAGATTATCCACTGTATGACGTCACCAATGACGTAAGAATAACAGATTCTCCACTGTACCAAACGCTGGGTTATCCGACGATCGATCTGGTTCCGAACTGTTGCCACTCAGATAGAAATAAATCTTTAGATGTTTAAAAGTATTTTATACATTACATGTAATTGCACTGTGTTTGCTTTTGGAAAATAGTTCCCTTAAAGTTTGATAAAGTCATAAATCATGGAGAAATGACAAATTTGTCATTTCTCCATGCATAAATGTGTATCAAATAAAACATTTTCTATATCCTAGCAGATAAAAGCTTAAAGCAGGCTAAAAAAGCAGAATGTGCCTTAAGGCGCATTCTACGTTACTTTCAACTTGCTTTAAAACAAGAAACAGGCTATGGGGTAATGGGTTAAAATCGTTTAAACGGGAAAGAAGAACGGCTTTTTCACTGTAGCTACAGTGGAGAATGTGTTATTCTTTCCCAATAAACGCGTTTACGCTAAAACTGTACTCGGGGTAAGGCAGTGAAGGGGTTAATAGAGTGTACGTAGTCCAAGATAAGTCACCGAGTCGAGAGCGTGTCTTTTTATCAATTGATTGCTTATCACTTGACTGAAATTTGAAAACAATTAGGCGTATGACCAAAGTTTAAATTGCTAGCCAGTATCATTTTATTGCCATCAATTCGAAGGGGATAAAACGAAATTTGTATCGATACTTTGGAAGCAGACTGTTAAAACTGGCAAATAAAATTTGGATCAAACGTCCAAATGTACACTCGTGAATAATGCATTTAAATCTACAATACTAAAATTTCAACTAATTATTTTTAACTCCTTATTGTTTAACTCCTCCATTGCAATGACGTCATCATCTTTAAACAATTGTTATCTAATTTGTTGGGCGGGTAATGGTTAAGATGCCGGACAAAACCGGATACATGGAAAAGCTAGGCATGCTGTGATGTCATAAGCAGTTCAATATATACGAGGGTACAAATATGTCCTTAATGGTTTTCTTATCTTCATCTACTTCCACTGGAAATTTATTTTGTGCAAACAATGTTCAGAGTGGTTTAAAAAGATAACTTAACGATTATCTGCCACATGTTCCAGGCAATTTGTCAAATTTAAAAAAAAAAACAGTATAGATCTACCGATATTTGTTACTATAAATAAGTTGATAAAAGTTCATTGAACTAATCTGAGCCTACATGACGCCGTTCAAATAATGTACGTATTCTTTTATACACAGTTAAAAATGTGGTAAGCGGTCTTCTCGCAAATCTATATTATTTAGAAGAGTTTAAAACGCAGTTAAAAGCTTTATGACTGACAAGGACGCATCCAATATGTCCTAAATTACAGTAATGAAAAACATGTTCTTTTGCGTTTAAACAAACCTCAACGCATGCATTAATGTGGTAAATTACAATTTGCTGAACACTAACGATTTACTTATATCTGAGTCGCAACCGTGTCTTTTGCTTTTATTTAGATACATATGTCTTCAAGGATTAGTACGTACGAATTTGTTTTTAAATCATTCAGATAAAAGGTTTTGAATTAAATCTTCTATATTATAGACAAACACATTTTACAGTATCTAAGTATACGTAGTTTCTAGTGATTTTTATTATTTAAAGATATCTCTTACTTACCTTTATCCTTCCGTAATATCTTCTGCTTTACATACAGTTATTGAACGGTAAGGACGTGGCTACCGAGTGCCAATAAGCAACGACGGCCCGTTCTGGCCGTTTAATAACTTGTTTATTGTATTCCTGGTTCAAAATCAACGAATATGTAACCGTAACATAACACTCACAAACAATTAATTTCTTGAACCAGATGAATATAAATCCACTCCACATTATACCTGTAAACCACTAATTGACACGTGTATAAACAACTCATGCAGAGCATGCTGTTTGTGAATTGACAAAGCAACGTACGGGACCGATTTTATTTCTCGGTATACATGTAAATCCTTTTTCAAGTTACAAAGCTTAAATTGGCATTGTGCTGTTCTCTAATCACAGGTTACAAAAGTAAAGCAACCAGAATACATATGTAGTAAAATAATAAGATTATCTGTGACTATGGTGTGTAGCGAAATTTTCATGTTAAATGAGTGACTGGCGTTTGAAAGTATGTATGGTAAGGAAAGTGCTCATGTTTTTGTATATATCTATATGTATATGTACAAACTGAGAGAAATAAAGAATATATTTGTAGATTGTTTGATTGCTTATATAAGCGCGGCCGTTATAGACACCAAATGACGTCATCTTCATCGAACGTTGGTCATTTTGAACGTTACTTTGCTGATGTTTTCACGTGTATAACATCTTTTGCCCCTTGGCCAATTACCGGATGCAATCCAATAAGCGGTTATTGGACTGCATCCGGTTATTGGCCCGGTGGGCAAGGGCATATTGCATTCTTATTAACGTAAATCTGTGACTATTTATAGTACGGAAATTCAATAAAATGTTAGTAACATTGCTAAAACGTTATAATGGGCTGAATTGATCTTAGAAATGTTAAAAAGACATAATCTACTGAAATGGGTATTAAAACAGTGGGCAATCGAAAGTTCAAATGCTGGTATAAATAGTTCCCTGCTGCAGTTGGCACGTGACCCGACCTGACTCGCTGAATGTCAAATATCCCTTGTTATTGAAAAGCTTTACTGTGTGGATTGATAGCTCGGTCAAATGCTTTATTCCGATTGTGTTGCCTCATTTAAATATAATGTAATTGGACAAACTATATAGCAGACATTAATTCTAATTAATGAAGATTAAAATAATTTATGCTTGACTTCTGCGTTTTTATGACTGAGAGGCCAATACACATAGACAATACATTATTACAAAATGGTTTTGAATCGATTGAGACTCGGAGGCAGGACAATTCTATTGCTAGTCAATCGGTGTACCAACTGAGCAATGCAGACTGGTAATTATTTTACCTACCTTTTCATTATACAAATATTAACCCTTTACCACATAGCCTGTTTCTAGTTTTGAAGACATGTGACCACTTAAAGCAGGTTGAAAGTAAAGCAGAATGTGCCTTAAGGCACATTCTGCTTTACCTTCAGCCTGCTTTAAGCCATCATCTGCTAGGATTCAGATTTTTTTTCTTCTGACTCACTTTCAAGACTGAATAAATTGGAACTATTTTCTTCAGCGGAGGAATAAATCAAATGTACTAAAAGACGCTTCTATGAGGGAAAGGGTTAACCGCGTACTCGCAATTTAGGGGGTTTTGTCGCAGCAGGAAGTGGATTTAAAAAATTGAATTTTGAGACAAAAACGTTTTATGTGAAAATTTCACGACTTGTGTAACTTACAAACCGTAAAACGGGATCCAAAACAACCGTTATTCCGATTTTCTAATAACTAAGTGCGTTGAGTTCTATAGACGGGCTAGTAGAATTCATATTTCCCAATTCCCACTGAACGATGATGACTGATAATTCAAATGTGCCATACTAAATGTATACAAAAACGAAACCTCGTTTCATATCTACTAGAAACGGTCTAAAACGACACAATAGCCATGCACGATATTATTAGTTATTTAAGGCCGATCTTTTTTCAAGATACCTAACGTTTAAAATTCGATTCCTTACTAATCCTGGCAGATTAAAATATGTTAACATATATATATTTAATTTTTTGCTGCCATGCTTTTTAACACTAACAAACTCGTAACGCGGCGTCTGATCACGATACAATCTGTTGATTGATTGGTTTTATTTTGGCAATAATGGCATAACATGGCAAAACAAATACATTCATATATAATGCAATATATAACAAATAATGCATACACATGAAAATGCACATGATATGTTTACCAGTACCAAGGATTGCACAAAAAAGGGAAAATGTATTTCCCCTTATTTCCTTTATTGTACCCGAAACTAATGGTAGAGCCATGAAAGTCATACATTGATTACATATACCATATCATATTGTAATGATATGAAAATATTTAGTAAGTTTTCAATATCACATAGTTTCTGAAAATATCACATAGTGCTTTAGTTAAATTAATAATTATACTTGAAAGACATATGTAGACTTCTTATCACAAACTAGTTATGATATATGCTACTGACATAAGAATAATTATATACATTACACTCAATAAATTAAATGTCCATAAACGGATCCTATTGCACATATATGCCGTGCTGAGATAAGTTAAAAGGTCATACAAGAAACAGAACATACCAAGATTTAAAAAAAAATTGAAAAAGTAAAACATCAATCAATATGTCGCATACAAGATATGACATTTTGATAAAAAATAGAGCTGGTTTCATAAAAATTTAATATAATAATCTAAAAATATATATTAAGAAACATACACAACGTCATGTAAGTTTGAGTATATAGAATTATAGAGTCATATGCTCTTTCCCAATGATCCTGTCTCAATGAATGCAATTAACTGAAACACAACCATCAAGAAGAACCATACTTAGAATACTGAAAATACTGCACCTCAAAATCATAATATTATAGTTAAAATATGTTTCTTGGTTGACTGTTTAAACGTCATATTGTCAGTGATGTCTCTTGAATAATGTGACATTTACAGAAATTATAGTCAAGTTCTATACTGAGAATAAATAGCAGCCGATATGTTTGAAGGCAGGAGATATTGTGAAAGCAGTGAAATGTATTTGATGGTTTACATATGACGCCATTAGGCAGTGAACGGGTTAAATATGATAGTGAAAGCAAGATTGCAATTTAGAAGTAAACAGGCATCCAGAAAGAATTAAGATTGACCTCAGTGAAGACGATCTCATGTCCTCTGGCTCTGAATCGGGATATGGTTAACTCTTGATAAGGATTCTTATGATTTATTGTTAAGGGCGCCAAAACAAGATGTTTTATAGGGTTAAAGGTTAAACAACATAATGATATGCATTCATATTGAAAGAGACAGGTTCGATACTTATTGTGTCGGCAAATGGCAAACCGGGCTCATATATTAGATATAATGACTGCAGTTTGCAATGAAGGGCTCCGTTCAAGTGATGCGTTTATGTTATCTTTGTCGGCCCGAACTGATGATAAATATTCCAAAATCGTGTGTTTAAGTCACCAACACTGTCTAAAGAGCAACGTCATATTACGACATGGCGAACTGAGTGTCTTACCGTAACAAAGCTGAATTTTTCAAACGGAAGTTTCAATAAACTGATACTCGACCACTTTTTAGTTACTATCGATAGGCCTGTTCTCCTTCAGGAACCCTCTGATCTGCCTTTCTACCGTTTAATTATGCATTTACTCAGTCAATGCAAACTTATTTTGAAATTATTAACATGTATATCAGCTGGTATTAAATTTGATGCATTAATCCTTTACTCCATAATGTCTCATTTGTTTCTCATTTTGTTCATTCTTCAACTGAAAAAGAATCCATCTATTTTATACAGTAATGAATTAGCAACATTGGCACAATTTCTTGTACTCTAGCAGGTTCAGGCCCGGATCCAGAAATTTCTGAGTGGTGGGCACACTTGGGGAGGGTATGGGAGGGGTTCCATCCCTCCCATAGGGGTGTACGGTGGGCCTCCCCCGGATTTTTTTTAAAATTAACATCAAAATGGTGCATGCTGAGGGCATTCCAGAATGATGTTAACATCCCTCACTCTGGGGGCCAATGGGGTCTACCGTGCACCCCCCCCCCCCCTAGACTTTTTTTCATGGGTACCAAAATGTTCAGTAGGGTCTTCTGAATCAGAATCGCGAATGTACTAAAAAATAAACTCTTTTAGGCTATGTGTATTTTAACCGTTTCCATGGCAACCCCCCGTTTTTTGTAATGATGACCAATACCTGAAAAATCATCCATATCACAGTCAGTTTTTGTCCTAAACATATAAAACTGGTACCAAATTAAAGATAAGACATTGGGCTTTTATATCCAATTATTATTTTTTAAATATCTTATTTGCATATTCATGAATATTAATGTTAACATTAAAAAAAGTGGAAAAATGAAAAAATAACGTAAACTTTTAACTTTTTAATCCTACAAGTATCAGAAAACAACTTTAAATGTAGTTTAAAAGGATGACAAAATCATGGGAAAACAAAATATCTAACTTTAGGACCAAACAATTTTTCCATGGCAACCCCCCAATTTTGTGTTATAATGAGCAAACCTACAACATCGTCCGTATCACAGTAAGTTTTTGTCCTAAACATATAAATATTGTACCAAATGAAAGGTATTACAAATTGTGGTATTATTTTTTGCTTATACATTGAAATTACCTAATTTGCATACTCATGAATATTAATGAGCACATTAAAAGTAGTAGGAAATTTATAGAAAATAACTTAATTTTTTCACTTTTTAGCATTGAAATATTAGTAAACAACTGCAAATGCATTTTAAAATGATGACAAAGTCCTCAGAAAATACAGTATTTAACTTGAGGATAAAAATTAACCTTTCAGTAACATTTTAACAGTATTTTATTTGTTTCCATGGGAACGCCCAAAACTGAGTCATTATGGTCCATGCCTGTGAAAAATGCTCATATCACAGTCAGTTTTTGTCCTAAACATATAAATCTTGTACCAAATTGAAGATAATACAAATTGTGGTGTTATTTCCAGCTTCTACTTTGAAATTACCTTATTTGCATACTCATGAATATTAATGAGCACATTAAAAATAGTAGAGAAAATATAAAAATAACTTAAATTTTTCACTTTTAAGCATACAAATTTCAGTAAACAGCTTCAAATGCACTTTTAAATGATGACAATATCCTCAGAAAACAAAATGGTTAATTTGAGGACACAAATTAACCTTTAAGTAATGTTTTAACATTATTTTATTGTTTCCATGGGAACTTCCCAGTGTACGGTTATGATGACACATACCTGCAAAATCATCCATATCTCAGCCATTTTTCGTCCGAAACAAATAAATCTTAGACCAAATTGAAGATAATACAAATTGCAGTTTAACTATTAGACTTGCAATTACCTATTTTGCATACTTATGAATATTAATGAGAACTTTTTCAAATTGTACAGAAAATATAGAAATAACTTTAAAAAATCACTTTTTTGTCTTATAGATATCAGAAAACAACTACAAATGTAGTTTAAAATGATGACAACATCCTCAAATAACAAAATATCAAACTAAAGGGCGAAAATAACTTTCAGTATTGTTTTACCTGTATTTTAATTGTTTCCATGTCAACCCCCACTTTTGGGGTTTCATGACTCATATCTACAAAATTATCCATATCAAAGCCAGATTTTTGTCTTAAACATATAAAACTGGTACCAAGTTAAAGATCAGACAAATATTAATAAGAACAATCAAAAACTACAGAAAATATAGAAATAACATAAACTTGCCACTTTTTACCCTACACATATCAGTAAACAACTTCAACTGTAGTTTAAAATGATGACAAAATTGCTCAGAAAGCAATAAATCGAAATAGAGACCAAACTAAGAACTGTGAGTAATGTTGTGACTGTTCCCATGGTAACTGATTATTCACACATTCGGGAAATTTACACCTAAGTATGACTGTCTTAAGGTAGCCTGATGCCGTTTCATCTTATAAGTGATACTCATGAATGGATAAACGAGATTCCCACTGTCCCATTATCTATTATCTAGCGAAAATCAGGGCATTAAGGCTGTTTCTCACTGTTGATATACATGTACTATCATCTGCCAGGAACTGATTAACCTCATATTTATAGTTGAGAACATTTCTGCATTGCAGTTTTTAGCATAAGAAACACATCTCGATGTTTAACACATAACATGTGCATGGTCTTTCCTATTGTCTACATTTTACAAACACAATTTCCATTCGTCTGGTCTTTTCGTGTTCTCACCTTGAATGATTATGAAATATATTTCTGAACAACCTTGTCCCTCCCCATTCCATGCTTTTAATTGGTATCATTAAACATGTCTGTACTGAAAAGAACATCATTTCTGTGTAGCATCATGTTGAAAACAATTTCATACATCTGTCGGAAGTTGCCTTGGACTCCTTTTATGGAGTGACCAATGGCATCCCCATCTTCTATCACCAGCAGTTTATTTTGTTCTGGTTCATTATCTAAATCAATCCCTTCAACGATGTATTTAATACCCTTTGATTTCTCTGTTGGCTAAGTCACCACCAGGAACTGGTGTAAGCGGATACTTTATCAGTTCATCTATATAAAACCTGCATCTTTGGTCTTTACGAATGCAATAATAATTGAAGTACTACATTGCCAATGCTGACAATATATATAATGCTCAACTTCTTTATTTCTACTGGATCAAACTTTGACCTTCATTCCCATTGCTTCCACTGAATTTGAGATTTTGAGGCTTAACAAACTTCTCATGTGGTTCTAATATTTCCTGTATATATACATTATTGGCCTCTTTGTCAAGTGTCTCCTCCATGAGAATATCATGTTCATGAATCCTTGTATTGCATCAACTGTGTGACGGCCACTGTCATCACTTTTTTGTTTTTTTGATTGGATTTGTCTTCTGATTTCTCAGAGAATACTAACTTAAGGACATTAAAAGGATCTAGTAGAACATCATTACTTGTATTCTCAGTAATATATTCAGCAGTTGGAGGCCACTCAACTGACTTGTCAAATGCATGCAAGGCGGAATTTACAAACATGAAGTTGATTGTACTAAAATATCCTTGCTTTCAAGTACCAAAACCCTCTGAACTGCTGTTTCTTATTTCATACCAGAACTGTAAACATGTCAATTTGGAATCTGTAAATGTTCAAGTCTTTAAAATTGACCATGTATGTCAATAATAACCAATTTCCCTGCAAGGTATCTATGAAGATAAGGTTTGTCAGTTCTCGACAGATAATGGTATATCAACAGTAACAGCTTAGATGTCCTGATTTCAACACAGGAAAAAAGTGACACACTAATACTATAGGTTAATGCTTTACATCCTTGGCTGTGGTTTCACTTGGTAAAAGATAAAGACAGTGGGGACCTCGTTAATCCATTTAAGCGTATCACTAATTAGATGACAAGGCATTTTGGCTACCTTAAGACAGTCACACTTATATATTGGGCCTATATGGGCCCCACATTGTAAGCCCATATGGGCTGGCCAGGATATAGCCCACATTGGGCCCATTTAGCTATGTTTGCTGGGTATATTGGGTGAATATTGTCCCCACATTGTAAGCCCACATGGGCTAGCCAGGATATAGCCCACATTGGGCCCATTTGACCATGTTTGCTGGGTATGTTAGGTCTATTATTATGGGCCCTGCATTGTAAGCCCATATGGGCTAGCCAGGATAAAGCCCACATTGGACCCATTTAGCTATGTTTGCTGGGTATATTGGGCCTATATGGGCCCCACATTGTAAGCCCATATGGGCTAGCTTGGATATAACCCACAGTGGGCCTATTTAGCCATGCTTGCTGGGTATATTGGGCATGTATGGGCCCCGCATGGTAAGCGCATATGGGCTAGGTTCGGATTTAGCCCACATTGGACCCATTTATCCATGTGTGCTGGGTAGGTGAAAAGTTCCTAAACAGTTGAATAATCAGTAACCAACTTACCATGGGAACAGTTACAATGTTATTTACAGTTTATATTTTGGTCTCTATTTAGATGTTCTGCTTTTCGAGCATTTTGTCATCATTTTAAACTACAGTTGAAGTTGTTTTCTGATATGTGTAGGATAAAAAGTGGCAAGTTTATGTTATTTCTATATTTTCTGTGGATATTTTTTAATGTTCTCATTAATATCCATAAATTCAAAACATAAGCTTGAATTAAACGCACAACTTGTCTGATCTCTAACTTGGTACCAGTTTCATATGTTTAAGACAAAAATCTGGCTTTGATATGGATAATTATCTATAGGACAAAAAAGTGAAATTTTAAAGTTATTTCTATATTTTCTGTACAATTTTAAATGTTCTCATTAATATTCATGAGTATGCAAATTAGGTAATTGCAAGATAGAGTCTAATAGTTAAACTGCAATTTGTATTATCTTCAATTTGGTCCAAGATTTATTTGCTTCGGACGAAAAATAGCTGAGATATGGATGATTTTGCAGGTATGTGACATCATAACCGTACACTGGGAAGTTCCCATGGAAACAATAAAATAATGTTAAAACATTACTTAAAGGTTAATTTGTGTCCTCAAACTAAACAATTTGTTTTCTGAGGATATTGTCATCATTTAAAACTGCATTTGAAGCTGTTTACTGAAATTTGTATGCTTAAAAGTGAAAAATTTAAGTTATTTTTATATTTTCTCTACTATTTTTAATGTGCTCATTAATATTCATGAGTATGCAAATTAGGTAATTTCAAAGTAGAAGCTGGAAATAAAATCACAATTTGTATTATCTTCAATTTGGTACAATATTTATATGTTTAGGACAAAAACTGACTGTGATATGAGCATTTTTCACAGGCATGGACCATAATGACTCAGTTTTGGGCGTTCCCATGGAAACAAATAAAATACTGTTAAAATGTTACTGAAAGGTTAATTTTTATCCTCAAGTTAAATACTGTATTTTCTGAGGACTTTGTCATCATTTTAAAATGCATTTGCAGTTGTTTACTAATATTTCAATGCTAAAAAGTGAAAAAATTAAGTTATTTTCTATAAATTTCCTACTACTTTTAATGTGCTCATTAATATTCATGAGTATGCAAATTAGGTAATTTCAATGTATAAGCAAAAAATAATACCACAATTTGTAATACCTTTCATTTGGTACAATATTTATATGTTTAGGACAAAAACTTACTGTGATACGGACGATTTTGTAGGTTTGCTCATTATAACACAAAATTGGGGGGTTGCCATGGAAAAAAATAAAATAAATTACTTAAAGTTAATTTTTGGTCCCTAAGTTGGATATTTTGTTTTCCCATGATTTTGTCATCCTTTTAAACTACATTTAAAGTTGTTTTCTGATACTTGTAGGATTAAAAAGTTAAAAGTTTACGTTATTTTTTCATTTTTCAAATTTTTTTAATGTTAACATTAATATTCATGAATATCCAAATGAGATATTTAAAAAAAAATAATTGGATATAAAAGCCCAATGTCTTATCTTTAATTTGGTACCAGTTTTATATGTTTAGGACAAAAACTGACTGTGATATGGATGATTTTTCAGGTATTGGTCATCATTACAAAAAACGGGGGGTTGCCATGGAAACGGTTAAAATACACATAGCCTAAAAGAGTTTTTTTTTTAGTACATTCGCGATTCTGATTCAGAAGACCCTACTGAACATTTTGGTACCCATGAAAAAAGTCTAGGGGGGGTGCACGGTAGACCCCATTGGCTCCCAGAGGTTTCATAAGACAGAAATAAGATTTATACGTAAACTTGAGAAAAAGAAAAATCGATTCTCAGAAAACTATAATTTAGGGTCGGACATTTTTTTTAAGTTAACACCAAAAAGAGACATTCTGGGGGCATTCTAAGAAGAAAGTTTCATCAATAGAATGATGTAAATATCCAAACACCCCAAAAGTGGTATTATAAGACAGAAGTTGATGACTTGTGACAACACGTAAACTCAATGCGCAGTGCATATAACCTGGTTATAGATTAAAGCAGGCTGAACGTAAAATGGGCATTCATTTTTAAGGATTAAAATGAAATTATGTTTGTCAAATACAACGCACATTGTAATAGTTTGATTGGAATATTTCTTATTTAATGTAGGTATGTTTATTTATGTGTTTGTGTATGTTTGTTCAAATGTTTTTTGTTTATTTGCACTTTTAAATTTTTATAATTTTGCATGTTAAGGTGGTTCGACAGCGGGCGGCCCGCATCTCGAGTTCCGGAAATGCTGATGACTTTCACCTGATCTTTGCGGAAACGCTTGATCTGCTTCAGTGTCATCTCTGTTAGCGCAGTTGTTACGGTGATTGACTTGCAATCCAAAGGTTCTAGGTTCGATTCCACTCGCTTCAAAACTTTTTTTTTAACAAATTGTCCGATTTTAGTGACTAGTCAATTCATAACACAGTGATCAAAGGACAGGCTATGTTTAGTCACCTAATAATGAATAAAATCAGATGCAAGTATAGTCAAGTGACAGCTAAATTTGTGAGGATTTATAGCCTATATGACAGATGGCAGCTTAACACAGGACAAAAATAATGCTAAAAGATAGATCCTAAAGGAGCTTTTATGCATTTCTTTTGTTATGCATTAAGCAGTCACTTGCCTTTAAAGATATATAGGCTACCGTATTCAGAGGTCCCCTATTACAGGTTTGACTTATGGTATTATTTAGAGCTGACGGCATTTTAAAGTTGAACTCAAGGGAGGTTACTCGTTTTGTATTAACATTTTGTCAGAACTTCAGGAAATCATGTATAAAATGTAAATTCTACTGTAGATTTTCATTAAAATGTTGTGACTAGTAAAATTAAGTTATATCTATCTAATAAGAGTAAAACTAGTGTATGTTAAACAGCTACATTTTTTGTAATTTGAGATTTTCAGAATTTGACTTTTTTAAAATATTGATATTTCCAGAAAATATGTCATGAAATACTTTTGTTTGCCCAATATCTTATAGTCTATGTACAGTTTACTTGAATGTAAAGAAATTATTGAGTTATATCATTTTATAAAGAAAATATTCCTGTTTATTAAAAAAGGAGCTTTTCTCGACAAAAGGTCCTGTAAGAAAAAAACGGCACTGTAACTTTTTTTTATTTTAACGATTTTTCACTCTCCATATGGTATATTTCAATTGATCAAGGTTTCAAAGAATTCTGACACAGAATAAGCTGACCCGCGAACCACCTTAATCTGTTGGTCTATTTCAACTAAGAGAAGTTGTTCCTAACTGTTTAGAGCGCAAAGGCCTCAGATACATTATAATGTTTTATTGTAAACGAGTACGTGCAGACTATGCTGGTACTACCGATTCACTTAAGACTTGAACATACAGTAAAACCTCTCTATTACGACCACTAAATTATGTTAATTATTAGGGTGTTCACAATAGATGACCGCTTAAAGCAAGGTGACAGTGAAACAGAAAGCTCCTGTAGGAGCTTTCTGTTTCACTGTCACCTTGCTTTAAGCTGTCATCCCTCTATTATACAATCAATTAGCATTCGTTTTAGTGGTCGTAATAGCGAGGTTTTACTGTATTTCAGATTACCTTATCTCTGCATACTGCCAATGGCAATTTATTTGTCTGACAATCCATGTGCATGTTGAAAGTGGTATAAAAAGATAGAATCAAATATGAAAATTATCTGGAAACTGTTCGATACAATTTGTCAAATTTGAACATTACGTATATCGAGTTTGTTCAAATATATCGTTTGATAAAAGTTCATAGAAATTATCAGATTTTAAAAACATTTACATGTGATGAAAACCAAATGAGTTTGTCTCTGAATTACAAAGTTGAGTTTTAAAATGTCGCATTTACAAAGCCTAAGGTTTTGACCGATAATTTAGTAATTAATTAAGTCGCCATGAACAAAGTTGGAATTCAATTTGTTCTCTGCTGTGTTTGTGGTTTTGTGTAATACAGAAAGGCATATAAAAGCATTTGATGTCAAACCTAAACGTCATGCCTTTTTTAACAACTTTGAACATTTCTTAAAAGAGATCTAGGTTAAGGACCTAGGACCCAAACGGTTTGACACTCAAATTTATATTTCTAAAGCCAAAATACCTAAAATTTAAATTTGAGAAATAAAAGCAGACGACATTTTTTTTAAAAACTGATGACGTCATGGCAGTGAAGGGGTTAAGTGTAAACAAACAATGTTTCAGTGTAGGGAAGTTGTTTGATGATATGGTTAATACAATATTAGTTCCAGTCTCAAATGCTAGACATTTTAATAACATGCTATGTAGTCAGACACATTACACAGTCGTAAGTTTTTACAGATGTTACCCTTTAACCGTAAAGCCTTATCATGCTAAGCGCCATTTGACTTACATTTGCAAACAGTTTGGATCCATATCAGACGCCGCGATACGCAAACTTGTTGGCGCTTATATTTAAGTTTGTTTCGCAAACGTTATATTTGAAGTAGACAACAATTCTTGGTTAAATTCGACTGCCTTTGTAAACCCATTTCGCAGAAAAAACTATTGTCTACTACAATTTGTCTGCATTCTGTGCAAACTTTAAATTTGTAATGTTTTGACTTAAGGAATATTGAAAAAGTTGTCCAACATTTCGGATCCTGATTCCTGATCAGACGCCGCGTTACACGGCATCTGATCTAGATCTAGACTGTTTGCAAGGTCGACTTAAGTTGCCGTTTGCGATGAAAGGGTTAGGTTTGATAATGTAAGTGAATATTGTATTAATCATAACAAATTGTATTCAGGAACGGAATAATCGTTCTTTATAAGAAGTGCAAATATGATATATAAAATAGCATCTGCCTTTGATGCATAGGGGTATCTATAAACTAACATAATGTCAACGAATGAAAGTTAATAGTGAGCCGTTTTGTGGTTTACTTACTTTGCGCAGGGGCATATGTAGCTTAATCCGTTTCCCCATAGCCTGTTTCTAGATTTGAAAACAGATGGCCACTTCAAGTATGTTGAAAACATTAAGGAGCATACTGCTTGAATTTCAGCGTGCTTTAATCATACTACGAACCATCGGTGAAGGGGTAAAATTAATATGGAGCTAAACAATATGTTATTTTTGACGCTGGTTAATACTTAACTATACATTCTATGGAATGAATATAACGGTTTCCCTTATTTCTCATACGATGGTAATCGAACGTGCCAACCGAGTGACCCATCATAAAACACACCCTGTTGATGCAAAGCTTAAGCTCACACAAAGAGGTGTTTGGTGCGCTGTATAATTTACTCACTTCCCAGCATACAGCGATTTGGCAAACCCCATTTGCAAATATCAACGTACCACGTACGTTTCATAACTCTCCTTCTCCGAGAAGTCTCGTGCCGAGACGTGGACCCTGGGAGAACGGTGTGTAAGGCAACTCTGGTCTGTTAGTTGTCTTCATCCCTCCGCTGCCACCATTTGTAACGTACAAATAGAGTGACCCAGCAACAACCAACCCTGTCGATGCAATGCTTCAGCTCAGACCAAGAGGTGTTTGTTGCGCTCTTTAATTGACTCACTTATCAACAAACATCGAATCTGAGAGCCTCGTGTGCATATACAAACGTTCCTTGTACGTTACAGTACTATTTTAAATGACGTAATTGAACAGTAGTAGTTATCTAGTTAATTTTGTAATGAATTGATAAACGTGAATGTATCTAACATTCAAATGCTAAACGTATTGCACTACTCTTCAACTTCACACTTAAGCAATTCAATCACTGCCTTGATTGATCGATAAACCTTCAACTGTCCATATTGTCATCGATTAAGTACAAACTGCACCGAAATGTAAACGATACAGATAAAGTTGCAAGCACAGTTTGATATAAGATCGGAACTTTTTATACAGTTGCTCCTATATTTATTCAATCATACTATATTTATTTATTGGGCTGAACGCACTGCTTTACAGCTCATATAAGGGGAGCTGGATAGAACATTTAAAATGGATTGAGCATTAATTTACAAAATGTGTTTAATATGAAGAGCACGCTAAAGACATAGGTTTAATTATTTCATCTAAATTCGTCTGAAAAATTGTTTCGAAATTAGTGTTTGTATGCTGAGAATAACCTTAATCCCGTCAATGACATATTTATGGCCGATATTGCAACCGGTTTAGATCAGAATATCCGTATAACATGGCCTTTTATATTGCAGCAGACACGGTGTCACTGATAATATCCCCTGGAAGAAATCGTAGATAAATCTCATGTGGGTATTTCTATAGACACACATGTTTTGCAGCCGAATACTGCCAATTGCACTTATGCTTAAGCCTTCACAAAGTCAATCTGTTCCCAGATGTCAGTCAATATAAGTACATCAGTGTAGTTGCTGAGAGCCAATGTCTCACTCAAGATACCTTAGAGCTGTTTTGAAAAGAAGATTTGAGGAAATGATGCCACCATATCTCACTAGGTTACAACAAATAATGGTATCAGTGAAACCTATGTCTAATTGGCTAATAGTTGAATATGGTATGTCTGATTAAAGTGTAGTCTGAGTAATTTCATTATTACAACTCTAAAATACAGCAGCCATACTATCTGTATGTGAAATTGCTCAAATAGCTTTAAACAAGGAAAACCTGAAACTACTGATATTTTCTATGTTATTTAAATTATATAACAACTTAGCTGTATGAATTTGGAATAATAGTTCATGTACAGTGGAGAATCTGTTATTATTTCCCGTTTAAACGCAAACGTACGCAAACGCAAAGCGCTAAAACGTAGAAAAGAACAACTTTTGGACAATTCTGATATTTCATGTTTATCTTGGTGGCAAACAGTTCGGAGCCTGATCAGACGCCTGGCTACCCGGCGTCTGATCTGGCTCCAAACTGTTTGCACTGGAAATAATAGTTTTAGCGTAAACGCGTTTATTGGGAAAGAATAACAGATTCTCCACTGTATGATATAAATATGTTTAACCCTCTACCCCATAGTAAAACAGCATGCACATTAAGACCAGCTGCTAGGGTACATAAAATATTTCTCATTGTGCATATTAAATACTATATAAAGTGGAATTAATTTATTCAGTTGAAGAACATATAAATGGCGTTTAAATGAACGTAATATTCCATTTTTAAGCATAAAATCTTTCCGACGAACTAAGCCATAATATTTACAATCGCCCCATTCAATTCCATTGACAAAAAAGGTGTTCATTTCGTATAAACACCACTTTTTGAGAGGGCGGGACTTGTGGAAAAGTTTCAAAGGGGAGGCGGTGCATATGCAGTTTTCATTCGCAAATTAATCTTTGGAACTTTAGACAGCAAACATTTGGCAGATTTTTTCAAATTTGTTCTTAACCGATCTATACCTTCCTACTAGTGGAAACCATGATTCCCGACTAATACTCTTCTTTATTATTGAGATAAAATGCAAGAAAATTGACATAAGAATCTACCTTATAAACAGCGGCTATCTGCGTTTCTTAATGACAAAAACCCGATATTTTTATCCTACTTTAAAATGGCGTCACTTCCAATGACGTCAAAAATCGGGGTTTTTTTCGCGCCAAACTGTCAAGTTGTTGACTTAGAATGTCAACATTGGAACTTATTTTTCTGCTTTGGAATGTACACAGCTTCAGTAAATCGGTCATGGCTGTTCCTTATAGGGTACATTATTCGTGTTATCTACCTCTAATATGGATTAAACATACATGCATACTAACAAAATGTTTGTTTAATGTTAGAAGTTACAGCAAATATATTGTAAATATAAAAATGTGTTTCGGCGTTCACGCGAAATGAACGACAGAAATATATCGGCAAATTTATGGTATTTGCCGATCATTTTCTGTCGTTCAATTCGGTTGAACGCCGAAAAATATCAGTTCATTTCTTAAATAACTACAAATGGTTGTTTTCTTTTATTTTTTCATTTAAAAGAAAGGTATCCGTTTTAAAAAACAAAAAACAAGGGTGAGCTTTTAAACTCCAGTATGCCGGGCTTTAAAGGGAATCGCTTATTCCCCGACCTTTCCATAATACTTCTTGTCGCAATAACCAAAAGGTAGGAAATCAATGATATTTTATGGAATAAATGTGATGCCCTTCATGTTTAACATAAAACAAATAATTTGTCAAATGTAATGATTACATATATATCATGAGCTATATTGTATCGTATTAAACATAATTGGTAACTTATTACACATACATGCACACATACATGGTGTAACTTCATAGCTGTCTATATAATGACCCTCTATCGGTCCCTTTTCCACATACATGTATGTAGACGAAACCTATTATAAGATTTCGAGAAATAGCTATGTTTTTGTGACCGTATTATTTGATTCCTAACATTGAATTACTTATATTACTTACCCGTAACAAGTTACTCATGTCTTTGATATCTATTAAATGAAACACGTACTCGTTTAAACTAGATTCTCACTTATACGACTGTTAACAGCTTTGTTCTGAATAAATACATGTCAAACTTCGATATCTCGAACTCGCTTAAGTCACCATGATGACTTTAAAATAAGGATACATGTATATTCAACTTAAGCGAGGTCGAAATAATGCAAAACAACCATAAAAATATTGAAACATAATGCTTGCATGTCCTTCAGTACCCCCAATGTCAACTTCGCAGCAGATAATTATAATGTCTACATTTTTATAAACAATGTTCTTTTTTAAATTACTAAGATCACGCACAAATGTAAATAGCCGGCGTCTGATCTGGATCCAAACTGTTCGCAATGGAAGTAGTAGTTGTAGCGTAAACGCGTTAATTGGGAACGAATGACGTCTTCACTGAATGTACAAAGTCTAGTAGGCAATGCTTATACCAATATAATCGTTAACGGAAACTGCACATCAGGGAAGTTTCATAGATTTACAAGCTGCCAGTTTCACTACATGTTCGATTATATCTCTGCTTGAAGTAAACGTGTGTAACTGTTGCATGTGATTCCCAATATCATCCAACGTATACAAGAACCTAAAGGAAATGCTTGAATTTTACATTTCACTTACTACATGTACCCACTGAAACATTTAGTGGACATTCCAGTTTGCAACTGAGTGTAGTCCACAAATTACTATTAAGGGTTGTGTTTTACATCTGTTATTCTTTCCCGTTTAAACGCAAACGAACGCCAACGCAAAGCGCTAAAACGTAGAAAAGCACAACTGTTGGACAATTCTGATAATTCTTGTTTATCTTGGTGGCAAACAGTTTGGAGCCTGATCAGACGCCGGGTTACCCGGCGTCTGATCTGGCTCCAAACTGTTTGCACTACAAATAATAGTTTTAGCGTAAACGCGTTTATTGGGAAAGAATAACAGATTCTCCACTGTACATTGCAAATTTACGAATAATGTAAGCCCTGATAAGAATGCTCCTTTATGATACATGTACCTGTGATCTAAAAGAGCCCTCCGATATCAATATATACTGTTTGCACAACAAAATTGTACCCTTTACAGGAATAGTGTTTGTAAATCGCGAATGTACTCGTGGCTAAGGTCTAGTATGTTGCTTGAATGCTTAAAATTAAACATTCAAGCTTTTGACCGCTATGAACAATTGTTGTTGCATGGTAAACAAATTAGATCTGGATAGGAGAGCTAGCCATCTGACCGGGGTCCATACTGATTGGCACTAGTTTTGTTAGACCTAATACCTTTAATCTCAATATTGAAACACTGGTGAAGATATAAATATTAAAGAAGACGCTGACAGTGGAGAATACATAATTCTTTCCAAGTAAAAACGTTTATGATTAAAATGTTATGTCATTTGCAAACAGTTTGATGCCTGATCCGACGCCGGTTAACCCGGCGTCTCATCTTGCCCCAAACAGTTTGCCACTCAGATTAAAATGATGGTCATTTGCTACATATTATTCCATTGCGTTTGCTTTTTGTTTGCTTTCAAAGAACAACGTCTTCTATTCATGCTTATAGTTGCAGCTACAGCAACGGCAGTGTATCGGTCTGAAGCGCGGATTTAATTTCGATTTTACAAATATTTTAAAATGCAAGCCGTGTCGATATACAGTGGAGAATATGTTATTCTTTCCCGTTTAAACGCAAACGTACGCAAACGCAAAGCACTAAAACGTAGAAAAGAACAACTTTTGGACAATTCTGATAATTCTTGTTTATCTTGGTGGCAAACAGTTTGGAGCCTGATCAGACGCCGGGTAACCCGGCGTCTGATCTGGCTCCAAACTGTTTGCACTGCAAATAATAGTTTTAGCGTAAACGCGTTTATTGGGAAAAAATAACAGATTCTCCACTGTAAGCACTTTAAGGATACAACGTATCTTTTTGTAAAATCTGCTTCGACATTTAAAGAGAATTTGCGGAACGAATGCAGGCTCGTTTAAATAGATTACAAGGGACCACTCACGATGTAAGCATATTTAACCCTTTCACTCTCAATGACGCTTTAAAACGCGTTTGCAAACAGTTTGGGTCCTGATCAGACGCACGCGGCGTCTGATCAGGACCCAAGCTGTTTAACGCTCTTATCGATTTATTAAGTCGTATAATCCTAAATCTTTGAAACGTTTCTTGCAGACACAAATAATGAAGCAGAAGACAACAAAGCGGTGGAGGGGTAAAAATCTCCCGAATAATTTGATCATGAACGGGTAAAACTCAGTTGGGAATACCCGGTTTAAAAATCTCAGCAATATGGATCTGCTTATTGTATAAAATCCATTTATTGTTGGCAATGATAATAGACTTAGCATTTAAACTGTTTGATGTTTCGACATAATTTTTGTTCCTGGTAGATTACAGGCTTGAAGCTAATGAAATTGTTACAGTACGTCGTAGGTTCCTACTGTGGAGAATGCATTATTCTTTCCCGTTTAAACGCAAACGAAACGCAAACGCACTGCAATAAAATGAAGAAAATGACAATTTTTCGGCACTTCTGAATGTTGATTTTAACCTTGATGGCAAACAGTTTGGAGCCTGATCAGACGCCGGGCTACCCGGCGTCTGATCTGGCTCCAAACTGTTTGTAATGTTTAAAAGTTTAGCGTAAAGGCGTTTATTTGGAAAGAATAACGTTTTTTCGACTGTATGTGTCTTAAGGCAAATTTAGTGTATTCTCTGCAAAACAGAAAAACAGAAACTAAAAATCTCTGAAAACCAGACAATGTCTCGGCCTAAAGCATTTAGAGTTGTCTGCTGACAAATAAAGAACTCTAAAGGCATGTGACTATTTACCTCTCTCCTTGTCAATATGACGTAATCCAGTAAATCCACTGTCTAACACAGTAGCTGTCATATTGTCGTCTGCTTATATTTTTCATCTGCCTTTAGTTATAAAATTTTGAATTGTATGCGGGTTTTACTTTACATACGTATACTGATATGAGTGTCAAGCTATTTGGACCCTGAACAGACGCCTTATTCTGTATCTGGTTTGGGTCCAAACTGTTTGTGCACAATGTCCACCTAATGCATTGTAAGGGTAAAACAGTTTAAATACCTTTAAGGTATAGTAGAGGGCATTTAGCGTCAAAAATCCAAATAAAGGAACTAATTTGCACAGAAATGGTTTTTGTGCCTTCATATGCTACGACAATCACACGATGCGAAATATGATTTTTGTGGTAAAATGATTAAAATAAATAAAAACGCTATTTTTTTTTTAATTTTGCCACTGTGGCCATGGTTTTGAACAAAAAGCTCCAAATTTACAGATTGGACACATATTCCATTACACCGAATGCTAGTACTACATAGGCTAAAGAAAAAAGACAACAATTGGATTTATGGGGTAAAACATGTAAAAAAAAACACACCTAAAAACCACCAATTTTGGAATTTCGATACTGTGTCCTTTGACCAGTATAAAATAAATGCTCAAGTTTGAAATATTAGATGCCAACACCAGCTAAATATAAAATGGGGTTAAAATGGGTAAAAAGGTATTGAAAATGCAAAATTTCTGGAATTCCACTAAGTTCTATGGCCTTGAAAATTAATATAAAAGCATCAAAAGTACTGATTAGACATATCGATATAAAATTTTAAGACTTGTTGTTGTTGTTGCTTCTAACAGAAGTATAGATATTAAAGCCAATTTTCGATATTCACTTCCTTGACCTTTTATATTAACTGCTTAAATTCTAAAATTTAGACACATCCCTTTTTAAAGAAACTGAAAACCCATATTTGGCGTAAAACTTTGTTTTCGTAAATGGGTGCCAGGCATTCTTATAAACACACATGTATATATATAGATATATTCGATAAAGAAAAGGATTGATGTATAAAAAAAAAATAACACCCCCTGCCCTGTTGATTTTATACTCGATATATATGTAGCTCATAAGTTTCAAACAGTTACCTAAGATAGTTATTTAGAAAAGTTATCTTACGAAATATTAACCTAAAAGCAAACAAAAACGATGTAGGCGACAGGGTGATGACACTAGCTTGAATGTTCGAAAAGTATAACCAAACATGAGTATGAAACAAGTAAACATGATTCACAAAACAGGTTTGCGTTTGACTGGATTCCAACGTCTGACCTCATTCACACAGTCCTAACAGTCCTACACGTTAACAAATGAGCCATCGCGGTACCTGTTACAGGGCTTGCTTTTTGAAGATACAGTGGAGAATCTGTTATTCTTTCCCGTTTAAACGCAAACGTACGCAAACGCAAAGCACTAAAACGTAGAAAAGAACAACTTTTGGACAATTCTGATAATTCTTGTTTATCTTGGTGGCAAACAGTTTGGAGCCTGATCAGACGCCGGGTTACCCGGCGTCTGATCTGGCTTCAAACTGTTTGCACTGCAAATAATAGTTTTAGCGTAAACGCGTTTATTGGGAAAGAATAACAGATTCTCCACTGTATATGACTTCTACTAATACACAAATGAAATGCATCCGCTCAATGTAAGCCGCAGCGAACCGTCTGTACAGTAGACAACTAACACAATGTGATTTAGTACTACTTTTGGTGTAAATAAAGAAGAAATTAGCTGAACTAGGTTTAGTTTAAAAGGCATATCTAGCAGGTTCCCTCTGCAAGTCATTTATGCCTCGTTATTTGTTTCCATTCCAAATGTGAACTTCTATATGTTGCTATGTTTGTTTCAAATTGTGTGGGATATATGTTTTTCCGGCTAAAACCCATAAAACAAAAAATGAGAAGGTTGGGATTCGAGCCCGTGCGGAGGCATACTGAGATATGCTAAATATTGTGTTGTAGCATTAGAAAGCGCGACCACGGTAACGTTCTTATCGTATTTGAACTGTATGTACCGAGATTTACAACGATATACTCTGTCAATGGACGGAGTAGAAAGAGTGATTGAGAATATCTGGGAAAAAACCACTAAGATTGAGGTTGTTATTAGACTGATCATATTGTCAATGCCATATGTACAACAATGGCATACATTTGCTTTCATTTGGGTATTTTCTCTTTTTCTTAAGCTTTCAGAAACTATGTTCAAAACGTAACATTTATAAACATACATGTATTTGTTCGGAGGTTAATTGCTGCAACCTTTGGATATATGAATATAAAAGCACCAAATCTACACGTAAGAGATATACCCATTTACACTGCATGCTAGATATAATAATAAGTAAGTTTTTTTTCAACAAAACAAAATAGTTGTGTGTAAAGAATAACTGAAAACCATCTCTGGAAATGAATATATCCTAAATCGTTAGGTATGGCATATTCCCAATATTGCATGCTAATATTACATGTCTTAGTTATCTATAACACACTTATGCTAGTTAAAATACCAGGAGAAAGGAAACATATGATTTTTGTTGTTGAAAGGTCATAATGTGTGATTATGAACGTAAAATAGTATAAAACATCACTGGATTACATTAATAAATTTGATTTTAATTGTTATCAAATGTTTTTCTAACCTCTTGACTATGTTTGTCCTCGACCACCGTGACTGATAAGCCATATGTACACTATTATTGGAAACGATACATCAGTACTGTATATGTAAACAGTTTTCCCGGTTAGCTCAGTTGGTAACAACACCCAACTTTCGTTGAATACGATATACTGTCAGTTGTCAGGTCAGGGGTGGGGGAAATCTGGTAATTTGTTTTGCAGTGTTATTAGCCATCATCACCCATGCCAGTCGTTTTGTTAAACAATATCACCACTATGCAGATAATGGTTATCCTGAGACCTTTATAAAACACATAATCATATTGGTGAATATGTAAGCTAAAACATTCTGTTTATTCATGACATTCTTGGAGATACAACTTTATCATTGTTATATGTATTTGAAAATGGTTGTTACATGTAGCTATACTTATTTCAGAAATCTGAATCCATTTACAATGGTATGTTTAACATGTATTAAAACTCTTTTTAAGAACATTATTGCTCACACGCGTAAAAATCTTTTATATGCCTCTAAAAAGACTATCAAGTGAAAAATTCCTTTAGTTTGCTTATGTCTTACTTTACCCAGAATGTTGTATAAGCATTAATCTTTTACAATCCTAAATTGCTCCAACCAACATCAGATGCTGCAAAGTTCGACAGCTTTTGGAAGAACTATATGTACAAAAGCGGACAGGGAGATTTTAAAAGACCCCTTATGATGAGGATTGGAATATGAAGCATGTAGATATATGAAAACAAGTCTGCTTTACTTGCCGAACTTAGTGCAATGCATAAGACTTGACAGCTGAGAGAATATGTTTGAACTATGAATACAGCTGTCAAAGTGTGCCTTACATGCAGGGGATTTAGTTGCAAAATATACTACATGTATATAGTTTTAAACCTATCCTTCCAGCTGACTTAATTGAAGGTTTCAAAGTCATCTGTATTCAGTAAAAAATGTTTGAAAATTAGACGAATCAATTTTGAAAATTTGTAATACTCCCAATTATGATGTATGCTAAGATTCATTTGTATTATATTGAAAATAAAAGAAGAGCTTAAAGGACATGACCTTTCCGATGTCAAGGCCAGGGGTGGTGTCATTCACATGTACCGGTGTAAGCATATATGCCAGATACCAAGTGCTTGAGGTTGAAACTGAAGGAGGAATTGCCCGGACAAGAGACCCACTCTTTACCCAAGCCCTAACCCATTATCAAGGCCAGAGGTCAAGGCCAAGGTCATAGAGACCTGAAATTTGCATCTTGCACATCTACAAATCCTGATGTAACAGGCATGCCAAGTATTAAGTACCGCATATTAAACCTGAAAGATTAGTTCGCCGGACAAGACATTTCCTGACGGATCGACCGGGCAATCGACCGATCAACAGAGTGATTCATATATACAGTGGAGAAAACGTTATTCTTTCCCAATAAACGCGTTTACGCTAAAACTATTATTTGCAGTGCAAACAGTTTGGAGCCAGATCAGACGCCGGGTAACCCGGCGTCTGATCAGACTCCAAACTGTTTGCCACCAAGATAAACAAGAATGATCAGAATTGTCCAAAAGTTGTACTTTTCTACGTTTTAGTGCTTTGCGTTTGCGTACGTTTGCGTTTAAACGGGAAAGAATAACAGATTCTCCACTGTATATATCCTTTGTTGGTGGGATATAACAAGATCTTAACGTGTGTTCATTCAACTAACTTCATTTTCACTGACAAAATAAACTTTTATTCAAGCATGCAGTTATTCTTACAAGTATTTTATAACATTTAAATGGAACATGCATGAAGATTTAGAGCTAAATGATTCATATGTATAGCCACTGGAAAAGAAATTCCTAAAATCCTGATTTTTAGGAATTTTCTAAGGTTTTACCCCAAAATATATTTGTTTTTAAATAACATCTCATTTTTTATCGGGTAATGATCTTTTTTATCTTTATTTCATAGAACATTTTGTGTAACTTATTGAATTGGAGCATTTACATTCATATTAAAGCCATAATATATAAATTTAAAAAATTCATAGTTTTTTGGGGGTTTTTTTTAACATTTTTACCATAAAAACACATTCTTTTAAAACAAATATTTATCTTTACCTAAGAACTTACTTTATTTAGAAGTGGTGTGCAACTATTATTTCAAACTTGAGCATTTATTTTCATAGTTAAGGACACAGTATCGAAATCCCAAAAATGTGTGGTTTTTAACTTATTTTTTACAATTTTTACCCCAAAAACCCAGTTATATTAATTTTTCTTAAATTGGTGTGGTACTAGCTTGGAGTGTAATGGAATATTTGCCTAATCTGAAAATTTGGAGCTTTTTTGTTCAAAACCATGATCACAGTGGCGAAATTCCAAAAATTTGCATTGTGTTTATTGTTTTAGTCATTTTACCCCAAAAATCGTATTTCGCATCGTTTGATTTCTTGGGACTTTTTTCTGTTATTCGGTTAATGTCATAGCATATGAAAACACATACAGTTTAAGAGAAGAAGATTTTTTAAAGGTTCCGCGGCGTCTGATCTTGATCCAAACTGTTTGCAGATTTACGCCAAGTCGCGCTAAGTGTGATACGAGTTAATCGGTGTCTCATCCGGACTCAAACTGTTTGAAAACTTATTACGAATTCGCACGCAGCGTGCAGAACATAAATTACAGACTTATAAGGTATCTGATATAGTTTTATATCTTACCCATGCTGAGTATTTGTGTATATTAAACAATGTAAGATGGTTTTATTCACACAAAAAAGAGTTCAAACTGTGTGAGTTATTGCATTCTATTTTCAGACCCAAAGACGGCAGCAAACACTTATGACTTTTTACCATTGCAAACGAAATTGGTATTGTCTTTAGATATGCGTTATCAATAAATGTAAACTCAGTGTATGCATGAAATGTATGACATTAAATTATGTGAGCATGTTACGACGTACATTGTACATTACGTTTAACATAATTTGATGTTTATTGGACAACTGAAAAAACTGAAAGATACACGGTTAGATGGGCAATTTATTTCCGAAGTGTTGGACAGCTCCATTAATATTCAATCAACGACACTTTGCCTGATTTGCACATACAGTGGAGAATCTGTTATTCTTCCCGTTTAAACGCAAACGTACGCAAACGCAAAGCACTAAAACGTAGAAAAGTACAACTTTTGGACAGTTCTGATAATTCATGTTTATCTTGGTGGCAAACAGTTTGGAACCTGATCAGACGCCGGGTTACCCGGCGTCTGATCTGGCTCCAAACTGTTTGCACTGCAAGTAATAGTTTTAGCGTAAACGCGTTTATTGGGAAAGAATAACAGATTCTCCACTGTACCTCTAAAGCAGCTTAACATTTACAGTACATTGACTGGGTATATACAACCTTTATCAACAATATATACTCAGTCAGATCACCGGTTTCTTCAAGGACAATCTGGTTAACTTATTGTCCCCTGAAACTTCAAATGAACAATTCCAGTTTGCAAAAAAAGGCTGGTCCATTTTCGACTATTAAGGGTTGATTCTTATAATATTTTACACAATTACAAACAGTGAAGACCCTGATCAGAGGGCTTCTGGAGGAGCCCTCTGATCAGGGACTTCACTGTTTGCATAGGACAAGTGTACTCTTCACATGTACACTTTTGAAGAAAAAAACGAATGTATGCGTCACTAGGGCTCAATGAGTTAAGATATACCCTGTTTGGCATATCATATTTATATCATGGTGGAATGGTAAACTATTAATTATTCAAAAAATGAATAATTCGTACCAAAAAAGTTAAATGTGTACAACAAAAGAAAAGACATGCCGCCTATATTTGATCTCCTTGAAGACCATGAACAATTTGAGCATTCACATGCTTTGCTTCAAGTATCATCGGTCTGTTTTATGAAATATATTCATTTACTATATTCTCTATGATTGATTGATTGAGTGATTGATTGATTGATTGATTGATTGATTGATTGATTGATTGATTGATTGATTGATTTGGCTTTTACGGCAATGTGACACAAAATTCGACAAACAGCGCCGATGTGTATATGTAGATATGCATTCGGTTCGTATTCCCTGAATTCAAACGTAAAATCAAAGACAAACTTGAATTCCATTCTGAATTAAAAGATTGACAATCTGGCATTAAACTTCGTACATAACTTCTAAATGCCCGACATTTGGTCGCTATGAAAATTGACTTCTGTGTAAATTATTATGGTTTCTGTTTTATCTAATTCCTATTTGTCATGTACTTTCTTCAAAACATCACTTGGCCATGCATTCAATCTTTGCTTTGTAGTGAAATAACATGGGACTAAGCATGGCGTCTATGTTATATCATTCTGGAGCAAGTGACAAATTACATTTTCTCAATTCATCTTAGAGATAAACAACTTACCCACTAACCCACATCCCTCCGGACTCGATTTGTTCAGTTTCGATTATGATCAGATGTCTAGAAACTTGGCGTCTGAACAGACTTAATGACATCACAAAATAAAATCAAAATATTAGTAAAACTGAAAGTTTTTTAACGCAGGGAACAAGTATTTCTGACATTCGGAACATCTACAGTGGAGAATCTGTTATTCTTTCCCAATAAACGCGTTTACGCTAAAACTATTATTTGCAGTGCAAACAGTTTGGAGCCAGATCAGACGCCGGGTAACCCGGTGTCTGATCAGGCTCCAAACTGTTTGCCACCAAGATAAACAAGAACTATCAGATTTGTCCAAAAGTTGTCTTTTCTACGTTTTAGTGTGTTGCGTTTGCGTACGTTTGCGTTTAAACGGGAAAGAATAACAGATTCTCCACTGTACCCTTTCATGCTCAAAGTTATCGTGAGGGTTTTATCACTTCACCGCCATATTGTCTTCTGCTTCAATATGTTGATCTGCAATATCGTTTCAAAGTTAGATTTAACCCTTTACCCCATAGAAGCGACTTTTAGCGTATTTAGTTTATTCCTCCGCTGAAGAAAATAGTTCCAGTTTAATCAGTCATGATTATATAGTATAGGGAAAATTTTCAATATTCTAACACATGGAAGCTTAAAGCAGACTGAAAGTAAAGCAGAATGCGCCTTAGGGCGCATTCTGCTTTACTTTCAACCTGCTTTAAGTAGTCACCTATTTTCAATACTAGAAATAGGCTATCAGGTAAAGGGTTAAAGAAGTATAATTGACGTCTACATTGTTTGCCTATGTCCCATATATGGGATCGTGGGCACAAATGGGTTAATACACTTACGCAGCGAGATTAATCAATAAAAACACTTTGAAAATACAGATAATAAAGCTACTCCATTTAGCTAATAAAACGAATTTGATGCTAAGAGGGTAAAACAGTTCAATGTTTTACTTTAAGTCCCCCAGTATGACGGGCTTACTTCCTAAGAGCTGGTTTGAATTGGTTCTTAGCGGAACTTGTGTAGTCAAATACAATTTGATTTTATATTATCAATTTGTGAACAATAAAGTGTAGAATAATGTAACAAAGCTGTTTCCTACTTCATCTGACAAGGGTTACTTGCCGATTGATAGCTAAGATGCTTTGAAATTGTAGAACATTGGTATTTGTCATGTCGCGATAAATGAAATACAGCGAAACCTCTCTATAAGAACCACTTAAACGAAGGATAATTGATTATATAAAAGACGGTTGACAGCTTAAAGCCAGATTACAGTAAAACAGTAAGCTCGTAAAGGAGCTTTCTGTTTTACTGTCATCTTGCTTAAAGCAGTCAGCTGTCGTTAACACCTAATAATATAAACAATTTAGTGGTCGTAATAGAGGAAACAACACTTAACTGAGACTAGTACATCCTAGCAGAAATACAGTTACAGTGGAGAATATGTTATTCTTTCCCAATAAACGCGTTTACGCTAAAACTATTATTTGCAGTGCAAACAGTTTGGAGCCAGATCAGACGCCGGGTAACCCGGCGTCTGATCAGGCTCCAAAATGTTTGCCACCAAGATAAAGATGAATTATCAGAATTGTCAAAAAGTTGTACTTTTCTACGTTTTAGTGTTTTGTGTTTGCGTACGTTTGCGTTTAAACGGGAAATAATAACAGATTATCCACTGTAGGCTAAATACGGCGGCCACTTCGTCATCAAACATATAAAGATAGATAACCAATTACAGTGGAGAATCTGTTATTCTTTCCCGTTTAAACGCAAACGTACGCAAACGCAAAGTACTAAAACGTAGAAAAGTAGAACTTTTGGACAATTCTGATAATTCATGTTTATATTGATTGCAAACAGTTTGGAGCCTGATCAGACGCCGGGTTACCCGGCGTCTGATCTGGCTCCAAACTGTTTGCACTGCAAATAATAGTTTTAGCGTAAACGCGTTTATTGGGAAAGAATAACAGATTCTCCACTGTAACCCGCTTGTGCCTGGATATTGCAATTAACTATTCCTGTTTACCTGCTGGAAGATTTCAATGTAGATGTAAAGGCCGATTCTTTTACCTGGCAGGGCGGAATTTCGATGAAGACCTTTGTATTTTAACTTTAAGGGCGGCAGCACGTTCGTATTTTATCGCAATTACTGTGCAGTCTGCCTTTTTTTCAAAGTTGCATATAAGTGAACATTTTGAAAGATATAAAGATGAGTGGAAACAGATTGAATCAGACCAGACGCCGCGTGCGATTTGAATTAAAACGTTTTGCAAATGTAAGCCCAGTCTTAATTTTCCCTCCCTATAACAATTCCCTCCGAACAACACGCACAATCTTTGTCTACTATTGGGTGACATACCCTTTTCACATGTATATGGCTGCACGCATTAACTGTTTTTCTCCATGATGAAAGCATCGGAAAACGTTACCTTATTAAATTAACAATTTTTACGATTCGCTTGCAATTCGATGGCAATTCGCTTGCAATTCGATGGCAATTCGCTTGTGAATATTTTCCAACGCAATTAACGCGTAAGGTTTGCCTAAATTGTGTATCTCACCAATATTCGCAAATATGCCTTCGTTAATGTTTTTTCGATTCCATTTTTGTCACAACTGCTTCGAAAAAATCGCGTGAAACGACTCAAGCACACGATTTGCTTTTTGAAGCGCCCGATTCGATGGCGATTCGATGGCAATTTAATGGCAATTCGCTTGCGATTATCAATTTAATTTAATAAGGTTCAGTACTGCCCATCACCCCTAAATGCAAATGTAAATTAGTTGTTCTTTACCAAATGTTAGCTCCGCCCTGTCAGGTGAAAAAACTGACCTATATACAAGGGTGAAATAAAGACACTGGTGTGTTTGTCCATACAGCTAAATAGTTCATATGATATAGCAAAACAGTGCACGCTCTTATGAGACACCAAGTAACGTTGCGTCTCATCAATGTATACACTGTTTGCCAATGTCCGTTTTTGTTGACAATAGGCTTAAATGGTTGCGAGGTGAAATTAATGCAAACATTTCTGTACTTCATATTAACTATATTTTTGTGTGCCTGTTTAACCCTTGCTCCATAGCAAGTATCTAGTTTGGCAGGCATGGGGTCATTTAAAGCTGGCTGAAAGTAAAGTAAAATGCGCCTTTAGACGCTTTCTGCTTTACTTTTAGCCTAATCTAAGATACCATCTGCTATGAGAAGTAAAATATGTCATATGATGAATATTCATGACCGCATAAAGTGGAACGTTTGTCTTCAATGAAGGAATAAAATGCGTAAAAACGCGTATTTGTGGAGTAAAGGGTTGAAAGAAAAACACAGCAAGAAAAAGTAAAACAGTCTAGGCAGATTTATAACATCCTGAACCTTTTCCGGGATCAAAACACGTATAAAACAGCAATCAGAAAACCCATTATGTTAAAACACACAAACAGCAGCAAAACGTTTTATGGCAATATTGTCTAGTCCTGAGTGATTAAAATTAGTTAAGTGTTTTGTGGAAGTCTATATATCTTCCAAGGGCACGGATCTACATGTAGGTACATGGGGGTTAACTCTTTCCTCCCTGAAACTTTAAATGGAAATTCCAGTTTCCATTTTAGATTGGTCGATTTCTGACTTTTAAGGGTTCTTTCTGTCAATGTTTGGCATTATGACAAACAGTGAAGACCCTGATCAAAGGGCTCCTTTCAGAGCCCTCTGATCTGGGTCTTCACTGTTTGCACAGGCCAAGTGTACTTTTCACATGTACATTGTTTGAAAACGACGCCAATATGCGGGACTAGGGTTCAAAGGGTTAAACGATATTTTCTCTAAGAACAGTTGTCCATTGATTTACCCCTTAGCCTGTTTCTAGTATTGATATACATTTGTAGGTGACCACTTATATCAGGCTAAAAGTACAGCGCTCCCTCTCTACAACGACACTCAATAGGAGACACAAAATATGTTCGTTGTTCGGAGGGAATTTGGCTTACATTTGCAAAAAGCTTGAATCCAGATCAGACGCCGCGTTACGCGGCGTCTGATTTGGAATCAAGCTGTTTGTCACTCGTAATTAAGTGTTTTACTCTGAAATGGTCAAATATGTAACTTTTAGAAAAACAGTAGACGACAATTTTAAGCAGACGATATTGCAGCAATAAAAGCGTTAGACATAATTGTCCTGTTAAGGAAACAGCGGCAAAAGTCGTTGTAAGTAGGGAATCGTTGTTGGGAGGGCCGTTGTAGAGAGGGAGCACTGTAAAACAAAAAGAGAAGGGACTTTCTACTTTACAATCAACTTGCTTTAATCTATCAACGGTCGTTTATGCAGTCATTTAACCTGTTTTCTAAGGGTCGACACAGGGAGGTTTTACTGTACAATGATCAGTCACGCTGCATCTCATATGAGTCTGCATTTTTTTTTTATTATTATTATTTTGCTTTTTCATATGAAATGCACTGCTGTATGGACAAATACTGTAGTGTCGTTAGATCACTTCTGTTTAACTATTATTAATTTTCTTTTTATTGCTATCTTCAGGCATTATATTGAAATAATTTCCTTTGTTCGTAATTTGTTTCCAAGGCATGTAAATCCATACGATCATATGTACTGTATAAGTACGGTAGTTATTTGCCTGTTCTCGCTTTGTATGTACATTTATATAATTTCATGTGAAGTACTTTTGAACGCACAACTCCTGTGTGAAAAGAGCGCTATATAAATATGGTATAATGATAATAATAATTGGGTTAAACAGTCGTATAAGCAATAGGGGAAGCAAATCGAGCATCTACATTTTAACAATTTACTAAGCAAATTATTAAATTATCAACTGCAAAAATTCATTAACAACAATTTACATGATCCAAACTGTTTGCAACCGTATCGTCAATACACTCACAGCGTGCCAAATGTGAACATTATTTGACCACATGAGCAATCACAGTTGCAAGTCAAATACTTTCCAAGTGTCATACGAGAAATTCTAGACAATCTGCTCCTTATTTGCAGTGTTAAATTCCAGTTGTCAAGAAATACACAGTCCCTAAAATGTCTGCAATAGTCATTTCATTTTCTCTTATCAGGGCTGCCATTTCTCCGGATTTTTCCGAAATCTTCGGATTTTTAATCCAACAGCTGGAAGCTTAAAACAGGTTGAAAGTGAAGCAGAATGCGCCTTAAGGCGCATTCTGCTTTACTTTCAACCTGCTTTCAGCATCACGTGTCTTAAAAACTAGAAACAGAGTATAGGTTAAAGGTATAATCAAGAAAAAACGGGCTTGAAAAATTGAAATCTTAGGATTTTTTTTATCAACTTATGGCAGGCATGTCTTATTAGAAGATTACTAGTATGTTGGCCATTATAAATTCTGTTTTCAAAAACCTATCAAGTTGTTCCACGATTAGTTTTTCCTTTTAAACTGTCATTTGACAGATTCACCTGGGAAAATATTATATTTTCACAATAAAACACTAGTGCTAACGCAAATACAGCAAGCACTCTATACTACGATCACTAAACAGTTGACTAATTCTTTATACAAAAGATAGGTGACAGCTTAAAGCAAGGTGACAGTACAACAGAAAGCTGCTTTAGGAGCGTTCTGTTTTACTTTCATCTTGCTTTAAGCAGGTATCTGCATTATTCACCTAATGCTTAAACACAATTCATTTGTCGTATAGAGAGGTTTTACTGTAGTTGGCATATAGCTTGAATCCGTATCAGACGCCGATTAATTTGGCGTCTAGTAAGGCTCCAAACTGTTTGATTTCGATAAATTGTCATCATTTCAATAACATTTTACTTCATTGCAAGAAAAAGAAACGTCTTTTCACAGAATCTTTGAGATGAATTTGACTATGATTTGTTACTTTATCCATAAAAGTATAACACAGACGCCATATGATGAACCTTGTTCCCTTGTCATTTGGTGCAATCTTAAGATTATATACACGTTGCACGGGAATTGCGGAAAAAATGCAAAAATATATATGAATTTAATGGAACAGAACCCATCATATTTTCGATGGCGTCATAATGTCTGACATTGCGAGGTTATCTAGGAAGTTTTGTGACAGATTTGAACTATTTTTATTCTAACCCTGTTTGTGTTGATTGCGACCTGACTAACATTTGCAAACAGTTTGGAGTATCATAGACGCCGTACAAATCAGCGCCTGTTTATGATTCCAACTCTTTGACATTTATGTCGGAATACGTTTCGTCAAACTGCATGAAAAACCTAAATTTTGATAGATAACACCGGATGAGTTTTTTGCCGATAATATTCCAGCAATGAAAAAGCACTGTGGAATTTGATTTGGTCTTGAGTTTGCCGTTTGACAGCCGGCAATAAGTTATATTTGCCATGATCTTTTGTCGTTCATTCCTGGAAAATAGAAGAAATAGAAACAATGTATTAGTACAGCTGATGCCAGATGGCAACATGAGTCAATAAACCATATGCAACTTATTATGAGGTTACGATCGAACCTTGATAAATCTAATTCGTATAAGTCGAAATAAACCGGCCGATCAAAATTTAAACATGGTTTAGACACGCCTTAAACATTGCAGTTTTGGTACAGTCGAAACTCAATACTTCGAACACACTTAGATCGATCTTACCAGTATTTGGTGAGTTGAAATTTGATAAGTTGATCTCGTTTTAAAATAGCCGAAAATATCCGTTTTTCAAAGTTGAAATGTGGCTAAGCCACGTTTAAACTTTGAAATATGGGTATGTTTGAACAAACGTGAGTTCGCAGAATCGAGTTTTAACTGTATATTATACTTTGCCGAGCCCGATTTAATGGATTTTCATTGAAGATAGCAAATAGTGTTAAATTGAGTTTGTATGAATGTTCTTCCAGTAAATACACCTGTAAATGTTTATTAAACAGTCTTAGTCCATAACAGACGCCGATTCAGACACTGGTCTGGATTTAAAATGTTACCAAGCGATAAAAGCCAATGCCCATGCTTACAAAGTGTTTGAGCTGAGTCTAAGCGCGTTCTCAAGCATTTGATTGGTCAGATTTGAGCCTGGCTCAAATCTGACCTATCAAATGCTTGAGAACGCGCCCAGACTCAACTGAAACGTTTTATAAGCATTGACCCTGATTGCGATAAGTAGGAAAATGGTTCATGAAAAGAATAAACGTGTGATAATTACAAAACTTCTCGAGTGAATTATGCGCCTGAATATGACATCTAAGTTATTAAAGACATCCTTTTTAACCATTTCCCCTCCTCGATGTTGTTTTTCGTTTTGAAGATAGATGACCACATAAAATTCTATTGTTTCGTATCATACTATTTCTGCAGGTTAAATCTACCTCGAGATATGTTTTTCCCGTCGAAGACGGGGATGTCATCTGATTTAACCTCTTCTGGCTGAAATGATTGAACCGATCAGCAATGATCAGAAATCTTGGTCAATGACCGCTTGCTTGAATTGCAGCACGTTCATTGGTCAATAGGCAGAAATGACCTAAAGGTCAGAGACCACCAACACATTTTCCATAGACTTCCATTTTAACGTTCAAGGCTGTGTTGACCAAATTTGAACAGACATTTTCAAGCAAGGAATTATATATTGGGCCAACTTGTGTATAATTCCTGTATTAAGTTTATATAATGAATACTGTTCACTCCCAAAATAAACTGTAACTTTCGACGGAATATCTCTTTTGAAGATATTTCTTGTTTGTCATTTTCAGATCAAAGTACAACCATGTTATTAATCCTTAACCTGCTGATCGCGAATTCACTGTTTTTTGCAAACAGTATGACGCTCGTCTTTAGGTTTCTTTATTGAAAAGCAGTATAAATATCAATACAACCAATTTTGCAGACGACAATTTAAATGCAGACGATATCTGAGTAAAATATGGATTAACCTTTTCAGGCCAATATGTCTTTTGTTTACAAAATTGTCGGCAGCTATTACTACTCAAATTAAGAGAAATAAATGTATAGCCAGTTAAATAAACAGGTGTCAAAATGTGTAGATCCTAATTATGCACTGTGGGCCCGTTTTACTAAACAACTTACGCAAATTATTTGCGTAAGTCAAAATTTTAAATCTTAATATATATTTTTTATTATCACTTGCTACAAACAGCAAATAGCCAGATCAGAGGACGCGCTTTTAGCGCGTCCTCTGATCTGGCTATTTGCTGTTTACAAACGTTTATGATCGAAAAATAAGAGTAAAATGATTTTGACTTACGCAACATTTTTGCGTATGTTGTTTAGTAAAACGGGCCCTGTGATTATTTGCGTCCAATCACGATCCAATAGTTGGATCTGACAGTTGACTTGGGTCAATGCTGTGAAGAGGTTAAATGTTTGCTGCTTAGTCTGCTGTATCCAATATCCGGTAACGAAACGATGCAAAACCTGCGCATTTAACACCAAAACTTAATTCATCATGCAATCTATCGGTATGATTGTAGACATCCTTCACCCTTATCCTGCCAATCGTTACTTGACTGGCATTGCAAAAAGTTTGGATCCAGATCAGACGCCGCGTAACGCGGCGTCTGATCTGGATCCAAACTGTTTGAAACTCCTCTTTAATATTATTTAATTAAGAAAGTACAATTTTTGCAGTCGACAATTTCAAAGCAGACGATTTTACATGTACGGCAAGATAATGACTGAAATACTTTGATCGTTGGTGAACATTAATCTGTCTAGGTTTTTTTTATACAATACCGTCTTCTATTCAAAACTCAAGGTCAAGGTCAGGGTCAGTCTAAAGGAACAAAGGACTAATAGGTCGCTGTCTGGATCGATGTGCATGCGGAATACCTCCATCATTACCGTGAACTGAAAATAGCCTCAAATACATAACCAGATAATCTGCTGATGTCGAGTCTGACGGAAAAACCTGCAGAGTTCCAAATGTGTCCATATACAGTGGAGAATCTGTTATTCTTTCCCAATAAACGCGTTTACGCTAAAACTATTATTTGCAGTGCAAACAGTTTGGAGCCAGATCAGACGCCTAGTAACCCGGCGTCTGATCAGGCTCCAAACTGTTTGCCACCAAGATAAACAAGAATTATCAGAATTGTCCAAAAGTTGTTCTTTTCTACGTTTTAGTGCTTTGCGTTTGCGTACGTTTGCGTTTAAACGGGAAAGAATAACAGATTCTCCACTGTAATCAGCGATGATACAGACGAGACAAGATTAGTTGTAAAAGGATTTATGTGTATTGTGGTATCCCTTTGACTGCTGATCGCAGATTCCATGTTTCAGTGGAGAAGACGTTATTATTTCCCGTTTAAACGCAAACGAAACGCAAATGTTATGCACTGACAAAGTTTTGACAGTTTTGATGACTCATTTTAATTTGAGTTGCAAACAGTTTGGAGCCTGCAAACTGGTAACCTGGCGTCTGATCTTGCTCAGAACTGTTTGCAAAGGAAATAATCAATTTAGCGTAAACGCGTTTATTATGAAAGAATAAATTATTTTTCACTGCAATAAAAACAGTTTTGATCCTGAGACACTGAATAATGCTGCTTCTGTTCTAGAGCCAAACTGCTTTACTCTCGTATTGACACTCATTCAATAAAACTTCCTGAAATCTGACATTGAAACAAAAAATCAGAAAACAGTATCAAAACAGACGATATTGTGGAGTTGAAAGGGTCGAAGCAGAGGAAAAAATTTGGAGAAAAAAATGAAAATGTTAACCCTTTCACTATTAAAGCCGCCGACTGATTATTAGGATCCAAAATGTTTGACAATGATATCAATGTATCTTACAGTGGAGAATCTGTTATTCTTTCCCGTTTAAACGCAAATGTACGCAAACGCAAATCACTAAAACGTAGAAAATGACAACTTTTGGACAATTCTGATAATTCTTGTTTATCTTGGTGGCAAACAGTTTGGAGCCTGATCAGACGCCGGGTTACCCGGCGTCTGACCTGGCCCCAATTTGTTTGCACTGCAAATAATAGTTTTAGCGTAAACGCGTTTATTGGGAATGAATAACAGATTCTCCACTGTACGTCAAAAAAGCACGAAATTCCAGTTTTAAAAGTAACCCAGACGAAAAATAGAATAGAATAGAATTTTATTATGCAATAACTTTAACATGAGCCATGAGCATAGCAACAATAAACACATATCAGGTAAAACGGTATGGAAAGATGGCGTTTTGGGAGAACAATTTTGGTCAATCTGTTATTTTTTCCCGTTTAAACGCAAACGTACGCAAACGTAAAGCACTAAAACGTAGAAAAGACAACTTTTGGACAATTCTGATAATTCTTGTTTATCTTGGTTGCAAACAGTTTGGAGCCTGATCAGACGCCGGGTTACCAGGCGTCTGATCTGGCTCCAAACTGTTTGCACTGCAAATAATAGTTTTAGCGTAAACGCTTTTATTGGGAAAGAATAACAGATTCTGCCCTGTATGTAGCTGAAAGACGAGTTTTATGATTCCAATAAATAATTGACACGAATGTTAGATTCTATTTAAAACATAACCTGGCAATGTTGTTTTTATCATCTCGATATCTATTATTAGCTTATTGACTTCCTTATAGGTAATGGATGACCGTGAATAGACCACTCAAGTGAGTAAACATTCACAAAGCAGTTTCAAGAATAAATCTAAGGATCAAACATTGTCCCTTCCAATCTATAGCCACTCGATCGCCGACAGAAATGTCGTTTTACGCCATACTTGTTTACAAATTTTGACAGCGCGTAGGAATTCACATTTTAGTAAGACAGCCTCATTTGCATAGTTAAACCACTAGATGTATACGAGAAATCAAAAATGACTGTTGTTCACCGTTCGCGCCATATGTTATACATGTATTATAAAGCTATTTCCGTCATAATGACTGTGAAAGAGTTAATTTGTTCCATCACACTATAAACAGCATGAACTCTTATCACGCTAAGTGCGAATTGTATTGCTTTTGTAAACAGATTTGACAGAAATGACACTGAGTAACTCGGTGTATGATCAGTATCAAAACCATTTGACACTCGTACCAATGACTACTCAGCCAAACTGCCTTTAGTTCGAAACAATCATGCAGAAAGCAGTTTTAAAACTGACGGTGTTTGTTGCGAGGAATATACGACGTACAGTGTAGAATGTGTTATTATTTCCCAATAAACGCGCTTACGCTAAAATGTTTATTTCCACTGCCAACAGTTGGAGCTAGATCAGACGCCGGATAACCCGGCGTCTCATCAGGCTCCAAACTGTTTGCCACTCAGATAAAAATGAATGGTAAGAAATATCTAAAAAAAAAAGACATTTTCTACGTTTTAGTGTTTGTCGTTTGCGTTTCGTTTGCGTTTAAACGGGAGAGAAAAACGTTTCCTCCACTGTATTAGTTCAATGACATTGTAAGCGATCAAAGGATTGATATAATTGCATACAATTTACTCTGGTTTGTTTTGACTTTGTCTAGTAATAGCTGACATAATAACTCTTGTCATATTTCTAAATTACCCTTATCTGTATATTAGATTACGTCTGTTGTTTCTCAGAAGTTATTTTCCCTAGGCAACACGTGTCCTATTTTCAATACCCTGCCTGAAAATGTTTTACATTAGATGATTACGTAAAAGGTTGCAATGGTTATTACAGCGCTCTCTCTCCTCAAAGACACATTTTGGGAGACAAAACGTGTGTCAGTTGTTCGGAGAGAGTCGTTGTAGGCAGGGAAATTGGCTAACATTTGCAAACAGCTTGAATCCAGATCAGACGCCGCGTAACGCAGTGTCTGAACTGGATTTAAGCTGTTTGTCACTCGTATCAAAATATCCACTTTTATCACATAATTTGCGGTCTGGGAGTTGCATAAAGCGATTGTATAAATATCGTAATCCACTAGTGGAATATCGTTTTTTGGGCTCCGGCCTAACTTGTTCGTCCATAAGCGCTGCATGTAGCGGAGTGCCAAATGACGTCATTTACTATGACGTTAACGTAAACAACGTAACGTTTGGCGGAAAATCTATATAGCGTAGGGTCTACAAACTACGGCTTCAAATCAATTTAATAGGTGCTTAGACATGTAATGTGATAAATAGAATATCACATTCGTGTTCATTATTTATCATTTTTAATAAACTCGTTGACTAAAATGAATATGACGCTCGCCAAGGCTCGCGTCATATTATTTTAGTAAACTCGTTTATTAAAAATGATAAATAATGAACACTCATACAATATCCTCTATATATGTAACTTTGAGAACAAACTTATTTTAGCGACGTTTTAACTTTGAATTAGGGGCATGTTCGACTTAAACGAGATCGAGTTATTTAAATCTAACTTATGAACGACGGTTCAGTTTGAATTTAGAAATTTTGAAGTACTGAGTTGCAAATGTAATTTAGCTTGTAATACTACAGTGGAGAATCTGTTATTCTTTCCCGTTTAAACGCAAACGTACGCAAACGCAAAGCACTAAAACGTAGAAAAGAACAACTTTTGGACAATTCTGATATTTCTTGTTATCTTGGTGGCAAACAGTTTGGAGCCTGATCAGACGCCGGGTTACCCGGCGTCTGATCTGGCTCCAAACTGTTTGCACTGCAAATAATGGTTTTAGCGTAAACGCGTTTATTGGGAAAGAATAACAGATTCTCCACTGTACATTAAGAGCATTCTATTGTACTACGGTAAGATGATAAAAGGAATACATGTATTTATAATAGGCTGCTCCAGTCTGAACCGGTCTCAAACTCACAGAGTGACAAAGTCTTGATAGACGAGTGTTTCTATTTCTATCATAGTCCGAACATATTGACCTGACGTTGGTGACCTCTATTGGCATAATTTCACACTTTGTTGCATTTCAAAATATAACTTCGGAATATTTCGTTATCATTTATACGAGAACGCACATTGTAAGTACATCGATACCGAGGAAACATAGCATTGCCAGGTTCCGAAAATATTGTCAGGTATTTAGCGCAAGTGGTAAGGCATACGACTATACGTTATTTTATCCGTACAGTCAGTGGTCCGAATCCCGTGCAATATTTTTTCATGTTTTTACCATTTAATACCGTTTCTTTTAAGTACTCATACAACATTTATTTCGATAAAAACGTGATTATTTTGTTATTGTTTTTTAAAAATTTATGTTATAGCGTCTATTCGGTCTATCAATTATAAAATAAAAATATTTTCCCCACAGTCGGGATTCGAATCCGGGACCTCGTCATTACAAATCACTCGCTCTAACGACACTTCCATGACAGATGATATACGCCAAAGGGTTGTGAATTAGGTATACGGTGTATACATGTATAGTGAACTGGCATGAGTCGCAGGTGAAGGGGTCGATGATATTACATGAACTAAATTTCCCTCTTAAGCGCAACATGATTTTAGTAGATACGATAATAATAGAAGAATCAAGAATATTAGTTAACCCACTGAAGATCACAAATGTCACAAGATTCACGTAATTTACCGAACCTTCCCGAAATTATACGGTTCGCTGTCAATTGTTGAATTATACTGCGTCATCTCACTTTAATTTATTCATGTATAAAGTTCAACGTCAGGTCAATATTTTCGGACTATACATGTACAATATACATACATATTTACCAAATAAATGTTCTGTAAAGTCCTTAAAAATTAAACAACTCAAATCCTTACAAAATTGCTCCTTACTCTACAGCTTATAAAAATGGACACTTTTTTGTAAAGCGCTTGATGTATAAACAAATAAGATTCAAACTCATAGGATTCAAACTCATTGTAAGTTATTTTGACTTCTGTTTTGATAAGACAGAAAATGAGATTATAAGAATATAGCATGAGTGTTAAGGTACGTGACCTACCGTACAATTTCAAACGGTTTGGAAACTAATCAGATGCCAAGTAACTTAATTTAACCCTTTCACTGCCAATTTTTTCGTGAGATTTTTACTCCTTCGCCCACAGGTACTTGACTATACTTCTATTATAGATACAAGGTAAACAGCGCAATCCAACACTTTGTATTAATTATAGATTAAAACTGATGCTAAAATAGACTTGATCGCCGATATTCTCTTGTGGTACTGTCGGGAAATGATTAATTTATCAATATCTACTTTTTATTTCATCAAATTCCGTCAAATAACGCCACAGTACGTGAATTATAACGAAAATGTGCATTAAAAAGTTTTATGTCGTTTTGACGTTCCACTTTTTATTGCCCAAAAATGAGGGGAAATCTAGTCGGTTTGCACGTTTAACGGCCTTTACGGCTGGAACTTTCACCTAATTTCATTAGAGCAAATGCGTTTATGTCGTAACATGACCCTCTTCACTATCAGCTATATGAAATAAACATGTAATTTGGCACGAACTTGTCAAGTTTAATTTTCAATGCCATTTTGAATACCGGAATGGATCGAATGAACGGAGCGATTTCATTGGCCAAAATTACACAGGTAAAAGCTTCTTTTAACTTTACATTCTAAATAAATTATATAAAACTGAATATATTTCATTAAAAGATGATTTATAATATTTGGTGAGAGTTCAAGTGGCATAGGCCGTTAACTGTTAACACGTAACAGATCATCCCTACATACATGTAGGCCCGTTGCCAAGGTGAGAGGACCGTCAAAACGACATAAAACTTTTTGATGCACATTTTCGTTATAATTCACGTACTGTGACGTTATTTGACGGAATTTGAGTCGATAGTTAATACTAGGTGTTGGATTGCGCTGTTTACCTTGTATATATAATAGAAGTATAGTAAAAAAAAACTATAGATCTAGATGTATGTGTCAAGTGCCTGTGCCTTCGCCGTTTCATTGTTGTCTGATTCAATTTTGTTGCTTGCAATGTCGATTCAATGTTAAAATTTTAGGCAGTATGACTAAAGAAATTTCAAAACAATTGTCAAACAGTTTGGATCCTGATCAGACGCCGCGTAACGCGGCGTCTGATCAGGATCCAAATTGTTTGCCAGTGCGCTTTTAAGCGTCATTGAGAGCGAAAGGGTTAAACATATTTTATTTCATTAATATGTACAGTGGAGAATCTGTTATTCTTTTCCGTTTAAACGCAAACGTACGCAAACGCAAAGCACTAAAACGTAGAAAAGAACAACTTTTGGACAATTCTGATAATTCTTGTTTATCTTGGTGGCAAACAGTTTGGAGCCTGATCAGACGTCGGGTTACCCGGCGTCTGATCTGGCTCCAAACTGTTTGCACCGCAAATAATAGTTTTAGCGTAAACGCGTTTATTGGGAAAGAATAACAGATTCTCCACTGTACCCTTGTGTGTAAACATTCAGAGTAGATATGCAATGGCTCTATACATATATTTATCATTATCACATGATAAGATGTAGAGTGAGTGGTAAGTAAGTGAAGAGAAGAAGGGTGAGAAAAAAGAAATAGCTAACTTATTAACCCATTTGCGCCCAGTGGATTATTCCATGTTTGTATATTCGATTAGTCCATTTTTTATCAAAGGTATGCCTGGTCAAAATTTTCATTTTCATTTTGTTTTATATTGAAATTCCTATCAGCAAACAGTGTAGACTCTGATCAGACGCCGCATAATGCGGCGTCTGATCAGAGTCTACACTATTTGCATATGTCCCATTAATGGGGTCGTGGGCACAAATGGGTTAAACTTTAAAGTAACTAGGTGTACAGTAAGTATCCAAACATTTTGACACTCGTATCGATATTTCTTCATTTAAACAACATTAAACATAGTTTGATACACTAACGCAGTCCAAAGCATATGATATTATGGCGACAATGACAGAGGTTAAGGCAGACACTAGGAATATATATATTTTCTATATTCTGTTTACCATTTCACCACAGAAATGTCCTCCGGCTGATATTGTACTCCTTTTGGTATTTCCAAATTACTCTGATCTATTTATTAAAATCAGTCTATTGTTTATTTTAAACTTCCTACCCACAAGCAAAATGTGTGCTACTTTATTCAATACTAAACCCTAAGTCTGCCTATCGCGATTCTACTAGTATTTGCAAACCGTTTGGATCCAGATAAGACGCCGCTATGTGCGGCGTCTTATCTGGATCCAAACCGCCTGACACGATGGAAAATTGGTAGTAAAATCAAGTACCGTATCTATGTCTGCCAGGTCTAGTAATACCCTGTGTCATCTATCTCAGTTATAGTTAAACCTCTCTATAACGACCAATGAATCGTGTTAATTATCAGTGTTTAAGGCAGGCGACTGCTTAAAGCAAGGAGCTCTCTTTCTTACGTCCACTTACTTTCCATTGCTACTTGTCTTAACTCTTTCACTCTCCATGACGTCATAAAGCGTCATAGCATCTCAATGACGTCATAAAGCACATTTAAATTTTGCAAACATCAGACGCCGCGTAACGTGGCGTATAATCAGGATCAAAACTGGTTGCCACTTGTTTTGAAATACCGTCAGTTATACTGCCTTAAGGGTGTATCAATGTCATGAATTTAAGAGTTTTTCAAAGTATATGAAAACACTTTATGATGGTTTTGTATTGAAGAGCTATTTAAGATGAATGAAAAAATAGAAAAAGTGTACATATTTGGTGAACAACAGATGGCTCCATGGCATGTAAAATTTACCCCACCCACTTTCTCTTATTTTGTCCTTTTCAAACAGCCCGCTTCAATAAAATCCATTTTAAATGACAACAAATATGATAATTTGGTTTTGTGTTATTTATTTCCTATCTATGGTAGTATTTCTTCATACAAAAACTAATTTAAGAGAAAACAGGCACCAAATGTGAAATTTATAAAGCTCTAAATATCATCGATATGGTACTTTTTTGTAAATTTTGTAAGGGGAGATAACTCTTTTTACTTTAATAACTCAAAATTTTCAACACTGACCTTTCAATTTCTTTTCATATTTTGAGCTGCCTTAGCACTGGCTTTTATTTGGTAGAATATAAGAAAAAGTTTAATACTAGAACTATTTCGTTTTCAAACTTTTTTAATTTGTTTTCATAAAATAAAAAATCTAATAAAATCATGCCCTATAAAAAGCATATTTTTGATATTCGAGGATCCATATTGTTCAAACCTAGTGCCTGCTTTGTCCAAATTTGGTTTCCATATGTGAAAATACCACCATAGACATGAAATAAATAATGAAAACCCAAATTACCATGTTTGTTTTGTTTTGAAAATAGATTTTACTGAAGCTTGTACTCTGAATGGGTAAAATTTGAGAGAAAAAGTCCAAATTTGACATACCTTTTTCAAATCGCTGTAGCTCAAAAAAAAAGGACACCACCATATATTTTTTTCCATTTTTTCATTCATTATAAATAGCTCTTCCAAAATTACAATGTTAGAAAAAAAGCTTGATACTTTGAAAATATCGCTTATGGGTTGGATACACCCTTAAATCTATTTTTGAAACGATATTATTATTATACCCGATTTATATAGCGCTCTTTTCACGCAGTTGTGCGTTCAAAAATAATATAAATGTACCTACAAAGCGAGAAATAAATACGAAAGACTCAAGCAGGAAACGTAACACAAACAATACACCCACCTCTCAAGCAGAACACACACACACAGTCATACCACAACAAACACACACACGCAATACAACTCCCACATCCACACACCAAACAGAAAACAACACGCAAGACAAACACAAAGCAAAGCGAATACAGGAGCCCGCCCTGGTACGGTCAGTAGCAATCAACAATTAACTATAAATTAATTAATTATTAACAACCACTGGGGGGTTAAACCTGGGGTTAGGGGCGCCCAACCTCACACTTATCTCCTATATGCACCTATAAAGACGAACAGTGTACATAAAATATAAACCCTGTTCCACAACCTCACAATCAAAAAGACCGCCAGCACAGTAAGTAAATACATGTAAAACATTTAACAAAAATTCCATGACAAGATCATTAGTAACACGGGAAAGAATTAAACATTCAAGCCCGTGTTAAAAATAACCCACTATGGCAACGGTCAAATTGTACTCAAGCGACTAGTCTGTAGTTACGAGCAACTGTAAGACATGGAAGGGTCCAGGGTACGACAGAGAAAGACATATAACTACAATGTGTTGAATGTGTGTTAGGAAAGTTCTCATGTATTTGTAGAATTGTACAAACTGAGAAAATAAAGAGTATTTGAATGGAATTGAACATTCACAATAAACATGATACAATATTGAGATGCATGGAAACATGGAAATTCTTTCAGTGTTGTTACAAAGATTATAAAATTGTTATAGTAAGTTTGTAAAATCATTTTTAAAATGAGTCAAATAATTAAAAAGATCAATGGCATGATTTAAAAAATAGTGTAGTTTTTTGTTTGTTTGATCGTTTGAGACTGAGATATTGCAGACAACAATATTGAAGCAGACGACAATATGGCAGTGAAGGGGTAAACACCTCTATATAATTTTAATCATGAAAGAGTTAACAACCATGGGGCCAAACTTTGATTAAGGATATACACTATGAATAAACAGCAATTGCAATTAAATTACTAGATCAATAAAGTTAAGAACTATGATCAGATAATAATATCAGACATAGCAGAAACAAATCAGGGCAATTGGTTGTAACTGTATTAAACATTCAAATGGCATTGCTGGTGTTGTGCTATTGTACTACAGTGGATAATCTGTTATTCTTTCCCAATAAACGCGTTTACACTAAAACTATTATTTGCAGTGCAAACAGTTTGGAGCCAGATCAGACGCCGGGTAACCCGTCGTCTGATCAGGCTCCAAACTGTTTGCAACCAAGATAAAGATGAATTATCAGAATTGTCCAAAAGTTGTTCTTGCGTTTGCGTACGTTTGCGTTTAAAAGGGAAAGAATAACAGATTCTCCACTGTACATAAGAATGACGGCACATAGTCTAAGTGGGTATCGTTACCGCTGTCAGTGTGGATGCCGCCGAAACATCGCCTACTTTGAAATTGTTGTCTGCAAAATTCATCAAATTTACATTTCCTGTATCTTTAAATAGAAAAAAAAACATATTTTAAAGGGGTTGTCAATCAGTGATTTATCCAGACCAAACGCCGCCGTACGTGGCGTCTGATCTGGATTTAAACTGGTCGCAAACACAGTTCAACCTGACACATACAGGAGGAGATTTTTATAGAACCTCGTCTTATTTAACTCCTTCACTATCATGACGTCATCAGTCTTGGACAATCGTGGTCTGCTTTTATTTCTCAAATTTTAAGTTTTTGGTTTTTTTTGCTTTTAAAATATTGAGATGAGTATCAAAATGTTTGGATCTTGATCAGACGCCGCATTACGCGGCGTCTAATCAGGATCCAAACTGTTTGCAAATAGCGAGTGTGCTTGGTGTAAGGCGGTGTTGATAAAGTACTGCATAAAGATTGCAATTCGGGCACTTGCTGTCATCTATAATGTCAAAATATCAGACATTTTGTCGCTATGGAAATAGTATGACATTTGATGCATTTCCGTGCTAATAAATTCTAATATATTTGCATTTTCATCTTCACTTAAGTGCATCATGCATGTTATTTTGTTGCAGTCTGCGACAGATGACAGAAAAGGGAAACAAATTTCGACATAGGTTACATACAGTGGAGAAACTGTTATTCTTTCCCAATAAACGCGTTTACGCTAAAACTATTATTTCTATTACAAACAGATTTGAGCCAGATCAGACGCCGGGTAACCCGGCGTCTGATCAGGCTCCAAACTGTTTGCCACTAATATAAACATGAATTATCAGAATTGTCCAAAAGTTGCACTTTTCTAGGTTTTAGTGTTTTGCGTTTGCGTTTCGTTTCGTTTAAACGGGAAAGAATAACGTTTTCTCCACTGTACAACTAATGTATGGCCGATGATATTACGGAGAAAATGCTATGTCGAATTTATTTACATATCCAGATAAAAATATTTATTCGTTGAAAAGTGTCGATATTTTGATTATGCTGACAACGAAAAACCTCATCACATCACATTCATCCCTGTAACTACAAATAAACAATATCAGTTTCGAATTAAATATCTTTGAGCTACCCGAATTACAGTGGAGAACACGTTATTCTTTCCCAATCAAGGCGTTAACGCTAAAACTGTTGTTTTCAATGCAAACAGTTTGGAGACATATCAGATGTCGGTTTACGCCAAAATGCTTGCCACTCTCATGGAAATACATAGTAAAAATTGTCAAACGTTATCCTTTTCTCCATTTTATTGCAATGCGCTTGCATTTCATTTGCGTTTAACCGGGAAATAATAACGTCGTCTCCACTGTATGCCATGGCATCTTGCAAGGACACCTGTGTGCTATAGAGGTACAGTGGAGAATCTGTTATTCTTTCCCGTTTAAACGCAAACGTACGCAAACGCAAAGCGCTAAAACGTAGAAAAGAACAACTTTTGGACAATTCTGATAATTCTTGTTTATCTTGGTGGCAAACAGTTTGGAGCCTGATCAGACGCCGGGTTACCCGGCGTCTGATCTGGCTCCAAACTGTTTGCACTGCAAATAATAGTTTTAGCGTAAACGCGTTTATTGGGAAAGAATAACACATTCTCCACTGTATAGAGGCACTGCTTACTGTTTCTGGGACCCGTTTTACTAAACTACTTAGTACGCAAAAAATTTGCGTAAGTCAAAATTTTAAATTTTAATTTATATTTTTTATTATCACTTGCTACAAGCAGCAAATAGCCAGATCAGAGGACGCGCTGTTTGCAAACGTTTATGATCGAAAAATAAGAGTTAAACGATTTTGACTTACGCAAAAACTTTGCGTAAGTTGTTTAGTAAAACGGGCCCCAGGAACTTTGTTGAGACTGTGCATTTGTACAATGTACATGTGTAAATTGTAAAATGTTCCGCTTGACACCATAACTTATAACTAGTGTAAGTTTAAGCATTTCCTAAAATACTATTGGGGAATTCCAGAATAGGGTACACACTATCCGAAGGTTGTCTTTAAGTCTAAGCAATATATTGTAAAATGCATGGTGATCAGTGCATATATAGATTAGTTAGTCCTGCAGTAGCGCTCTTATCTTTGTATTCACTGTTTGCATAGGAACAGTGTACTTTATTCAAATACCCTGATTTTAACATGTCGAGTATACACACTTCACAAAACGTTCCACCGGTACAGTGGAGAATACGTTATTCTTTCCCAATAGTCGCGTTTACGCTGAAACTATTATTTACAGTGCAAACAGTTTGGAGCCAGATCAGACGCCGGGTAACCCGGCGTCTGATCAGGCTCCAAACTGTTTGCCACCATGATAAACATGAAATATCAGAATTGTCCAAAAGTTGTTCTTTTCTACGTTTTATTGCTTTGCGTTTGCGTACGTTTGCGTTTAAACGGGAAAGAATAACGTTTTCTCCACTGTATATACTATGCCCCTCCCTACAATGGCCCTCCGAACAACGATATACTCCTTACAATAATGCTTGCCGCTGTTCCCCAACAATACGACAACTATGTCCTACAATTTCACTGGTTCAATATCGTCTGCTTAAAATTGTCGTCTGCTGCTTTTTCTAAAAGTTATATTTGATATTTTGGCAAAATAATGATACATTCAGGACTCGATACAACGACACCGTTCGTTCCCAACAAAAATGTCAGTTTAACGAGTTTGTCCTTATATTGAACCTCATATATATAGCCTTGTGCAGGTTCGTTCCCATGGAATTTGTGTCGGTAAGTGAGTTTTCTGTTGTAACAGATGTCGTTGTATCGAGTCCTGACTCTAATTACGAGTGGCAAACGGCTTGATTTCAGATCAGACGCTGTGCTACGCGCCGTCTGATGTATATTCAAGCTACAGTGGAGAATCTGTTATTCTTTCCCGTTTAAACGCAAACGTACGCAAACGCAAAACACTAAAACGTAGAAAAATACAACTTTTGGAAAATTCTGATAATTCATGTTTATATTGGTGGCAAACAGTTTGGAGCCTGATCAGACGCCGGGTTACCCGGCGTCTGATCTGGCTCCAAACTGTTTGTAACGGACAAAATAGTTTTAGCGTAAACGCGTTTATTGGGAAAGAATGACAGATTCCACACTGTATATGCTAATATAGGCAAAGTCGTGCTCAGCACTCTAAGGATCTAAATTTTCACTCTCTATAATGACTCCCTCCAAACAACACACACAATTTTTGTCTCCCAGTTTGGTGTTGTTTTAGAGAAGGAGCATTGTATCATGCTAAATTATTGTTTGCTTTGAAACTGTTGTCTGCCAAAAACCTAGGATTAAGCTTTTTTATTAATATTCAAAATGATAGTGAAACAGTTCGGATCTTGTTCTTTATCTTATTAATCATCATCGGCATGTAGATTGCTTGCAAATTAAAACTAGGTCAAGCCAGACATACCTCATACAGTGGAGAAAACGTTATTCTTTCCCGTTTAAACGCAAACGAAACGCAAACGCAAAACACTAAAACGTAGAAAATGTCAATTTTTAGATATTTCTTACAATTCATTTTTAACTGAGTGACAAACAGTTTGGTGCCTGATCAGACGCCGGTTTAACCGGCGTCTGATCTGGCTCCAAACTGTTTGCATTGGAAATAAACGTTTTAGCATAAACGCGTTTATTGGGTAAGAATAACACATTCTCCACTGTAGGTCAAGCCAGACATGATGTGGATTAGACTCTCGTAGAAAACGGACATTTTGACCCTCGTTTTATTTGTTTATGACAAATAAACTCCGTGTGATTGAGCTATTTGGTTTTAATTGCATCCATATCAAATCTAGTTATATTTGCTTTGTACAGTGGAGAATATGTTATTCTTTCCCGTTTAAACGCAAACGTACGCAAACGCAAAACACTAAAACGTAGAAAAGTACAACTTTTTGACAATTCTGATAATTCATGTTTATCTTGGTGGCAAACAGTTTGGAGCCTGATCAGACGCCGGGTTACCCGGCGTCTGATCTGGCTCCAAACTGTTTGCACTGCAAATAATAGTTTTAGCGTAAACGCGTTTATTGGGAAAGAATAACGTTTTCTCCACTGTAACATTTTCCTATCATACATTTCCTTCTGCAAACAAGAATATCAAGATTATTTCTCAGAAAACAGAGACTTGATAAATAAAAAAATCATGCTGCATCTCTCGTCAATCATTTGTGAATGAACTAGAGTCGAGTAGAGTTGTAGGTTTTATTGAAATATAGGTCTTTGTCCGATTCTTAGACACACATTTTAGCCACAGAGTACAAAAAGCGAAATTATATACAAAAACACATTACAATAAAATGTAGAAAACTACAAGTCCGTAGGTTTGATTTTAAGAGTTGAATGGCAAACAATTTGGAACCTGATCAGACACCTAGGGGCTCGTCTTACGAAACTTTGTTCGCCGGAAAGGTCGCTAGTCTTAACTGAACAATATTTCTAATTAATTATTTCTCCACATAATCCTGTTCTGTGATATCTCTGTAGAATCGTTTTTCAAAACAATTCCAAAAATATGTCACAAGACAGGATTAGAAGGAGAATTAAATAATAATTGAGACTTTTATAATTTGACTTACAGCCATATTTGTCGTACGACGTTTCATAAGATTGGCCCCAGATTCAAAGTTACCTTTCATGTACATTATAATTTAACATTTATGCGTTTATTGGTGAGAATAACCTCTTCCACGCTTCTATCATTATGAAAACATATACTTTTTCATAGAACGAGACGGATACCAACAATTAAAGAACCAATGGATTAACTTGAGTTTGTTTTGGTGCAACATAAGTCTTCCCCTGTATTGTGCTATCCCAAAATTGGCCATACTGTGAAAGTTTGGGACAAGATTCCACAATGTGTTAACATTGTTAGCTGCATAAAAGTTCCCTATATTTTATATGTAGTAAAATTATTCAAAGAGTGTACTTGATATCTTATATATTAATTGTTAAAGTTTAAGTTATTTTTATCATAGCTGCACAAGATTTCCCCTTTATTTGTTATGTACATGTAGGAAAACTATTCAAAAGGCAAGAAATTATGTCAAATTGGTTGCAGCCCAAATTTAAAACCACATGCACACCTTCACATATACGCATATTTAGTTTATATGTGAAAGGATGAAATTAGTCCCTTCGAAATTGTAGAAGAATTTGACTGCACAATATGTTCCCTATATGTATTAAAAGCTGGAAACAATATATATGGACCGTAAACTCATGTCAATATGGTGGCAGCCAAAGTTCCAAACCCCATAAACACATTCCCATATCAGTAGTTATATGTTATAGTTTTTAGCAAATTATTCCCGTAGTGTAGGAGGGGCTACAGTGGAGAATGTGTTATTCTTTCCCAATAAACGCGTTTACGCTAAAACTATTATTTGCAGTGTAAACAGTTTGGAGCCAGATCAGACGCCGGGTAACCCGGCGTCTGATCAGGCTCCAAACTGTTTGCAACCAAAATAAACAAGAATTATCAGAATTGTCCAAAAGTTGTTCTTTTCTACGTTTTAGTGCTTTGATTTTGCGTACGTTTGCGTTTAAACGGGAAAGAATAACAGATTCTCCACTGTAACTGCACAACATTTAAACAGACAAACGGACAGGCATACAGACGGACTCACGCACGATCTCACAACGTTTGTCTTATGTGATATTTTCCTTTTATCTTTACCTGGTTAGCCACATACACGTAACAGAAATTTCTTGGGGCTCTTACTTTAGAAAAGAGTGATCCCGAGGCTAACCCTATCCCTAATACCACTAATGGACAGGTTAATATCACAAGAAAATACCAAGTTACTACCACAGGAGATGTCTTGGTTAATGTATTTTACTTATGTGACTAGTTTCTTTTTGCCACATAAGTATCGATTTAGGAGCCCGGACAGACGGACAAACAGAAAGAACAACACTGATATGTTTCCCCTCTATATAAGGACATACTTAAAATCAATTTTATTATAAAAACAATTTCTTCGAAATGCACAGGATGTGCAATTTAGTGTCAAACCTTAACAAAATGATTGTCAACGCAGCATCGCTGACATTTTCAGCGCCACATCTTTATCCAAAATGTTTGCTGCAAATAAAGCAATCTCGTCCGTTGCATATAGAAGGTGAACGTTGGTGCAAAAAGAAACTTGGCACTTATATTTAAAGATTAGTCTGCAGTAACATATTCTATGTCTCTGTTGGGAGAGCTGTCTTCTGTAATCTTGTTATATCGTAAATATGTCTCAGCTCAGTAGTCACTGAACACTTAACCCTTTTCATGCTGAATTGTTGTCTGCATCAAATAGATCGTCTGCAAAAAAAGGCAAATTAGTTTTTTTACCTTTTGTAAACTGAAGAAAAGTTGAATATGAGTTACAAACTGTTTGGATCACGATCAGACGCAGCGTTGCGCGGCGTCTGATCTGGATCCACACTGTTTTCAAATATTAGTCGAGTCGCGCTTAGCACGATAAGGGTTTAAGCATTACTCCACAGATACACATTTTTTCGCATTTAATTCTTCCATCTACTGAAGCAAACAGTTCCTCTTAATTCAGTCATAAATACAGTGGAGAATCTGTTATTCTTTCCCGTTTAAACGCAAACGTACGCAAACGCAAAGCGCTAAAACGTAGAAAAGAACAACTATTGGACAATTCTGATATTTCATGTTTATCTTGGTGGCAAACAGTTTGGAGCCTGATCAGACGCCGGGTTACCCGGCGTCTGATCTGGCTCCAAACTGTTTGCACTGCAAATAATAGTTTTAGCGTAAACGCGTTTATTGGGAAAGTATAACAGATTCTCCACTGTAAATATGCACCAAAATCAATATATTCTACAGCAGATGATAGCCTAAAGCTGATTAAAATGAAACAGAATGTGCCGAAAATGTTTGCAACATATATTTTGATGATTTTTGAAAATATAATTTGCTTGATTCTCCAAGATGTGTCACAATACCATTTACTGCTTACAAAAGTAAAAGAAATGCAAAGGTGCCCACGCGTTTAACGAAAAGTATTTAAAGACAACTTAAGCCATTATAAATTACACGTTTGGGCCGTTTGCATTTAAATCTTGTTATGCAATTATATATAACCGTCTCAATAGACACCTAAACGACTTCCCTGGCGAGTCACACAACAATTCTCTCAACCTCAGAACCTTGTAACTCATTGGTGCAACACTTACAATTCAGTTTTATTGCGTTTGCTTCTCTGTGACAGCTGCAAGAGCTATTAAGGATGATTAAAATTTAATTATAACAAGGTTTAGCAATGACATTTCTCAACCATCTCTCTCCGTCACGTTAGGTGTATGTATGTCTTTAATGCCTCTATCCTTCTCACTATCTCTCTTTATCAAATACTCTCTCTCCCTTTCCCTCCCTCCCTCCCTCCCTCTCGCGCTCTCTCTCTCTCTCTATCTATCTCTCTCTCTCTCTCTCTCTCTCTCTTCCTATCTATCTATCTATCTATCTATCTCTCTGCGCACCAGTTATCGATCGTTCAATCAAACGGCAACAGTAATATGTTCCAAACCTTGAGGCATCTTTATTGGTGATTTTAGACATTATATTGATGTTTCTTCAAACAAGCCCATTACAGACATGCCAGACGGAAAATGCAAAGAAGAAATGCTCTGATGCTTTAAGCATGCAGGAAATAATTACATGTTGGCATGGTATTGACAATTTTACACGCACCAAGACACATCTCACATTCCTCAGTTTCGTGAACCGTCATCGTCAATAACTTTTGGTGCCAGTCTGTGTGCATGTCGAATGTAATATGAAACAGATACAGTCAATAATGTGTTTGTGGACCACTAATAAGAATACCAATTGTAAGTAGTTGCTACCCGTGGATGCTTAATTCTGGATGAAATATTGTAAAAGGCGCTTCTGCAGGAGCATTCGTCATTATTGGTGTATTCATTTTGCAGGCACCTGCCTTAAGAGATATCTACCTGACCAAAATGAGGGATCCCTTTAAGCAATTCTGACTGTATGTGTAGGCTGAGCATTTGTCTGGAAAAGTTTCTTGAAAACTGTCAAACTAGCAAGTTTTGTACTTTCTACAAAATATGTGTTTTTACAAAGCTCTATAGTTATTTTCTGATATGCTGCCTCCAAAAACCTCCTGTCAAAGCGTTATATTTTATTACTTCATGTTCATCAAAATCCAGAAAAATATACTGTGAATAGTTCAATGGCACAAAGCATCGGTTCTCGTGTTGAAAAATGTTTGTACAATTAGGAAAACCTTATTCTTTTCCGTTTAAATGAACTATAATGCAAGGAAATTCATTAAATTGAAGACAACGACATTATTTTTGGAAGTATTGACTTTTTGTTAAACTCCAATTGGAAAACAGTGAGGATTACTGTTAGAACTTTGTGCAATGAACATAATAATGACGTAAACGTCTTCATTTGGAAACCTTGAACTGTGACTTTTAACAATGTAAATTGTTCATTAAAAGCAGTCACCTGTCAAAAGTACCTAATAATTAGCACAATTTGGTGGTTTCAATAGTCTAATAGAGTGGTGTTGTATTTGATTCCTACCTGAGTTCTCAAAAGATATTTATCCGATCAGTTTTAAAATATTAACATAATCGTTAACAAATTAGTGTCTAACCAATACAGGTTCTACAGTAGATTGTTACAAAATTGGCACATTTCCCGTTACTATATTTAATATATACAATGTATTTAAACAGCATAATTATGCACAAATGAGAATATGTTTATCTGCCCCAATAAACGAGTTTGTGCTGAAACAATAATTTACATTGCAATCAGTTCGGAGCTAGATCAGACACCAGAAAACCCTGCATCTAATCAGGCTCGAAACTTTTTACAACCCAGAAAATCGTGAGGTTGTTAGTAAAAACCTATTTCTACACCTGTTTCACATTGCGCTTGAGTTTAATTTCGCTAAAATGGTAAATATAGTTAATATCTGTAAAAATCTTTTTTCTTTTTATAACTACAGTGGAGAATCTGTTATTCTTTCCCAATAAACGCGTTTACGCTAAAACTATTATTTGCAGTGCAAACAGTTTGGAGCCAGATCAGACGCCGGGTAACCCGGCGTCTGATCAGGCTCCAAACTGTTTGCCACCAAGATAAACATGAAAAATCAGAATTGTCCAAAAGTTGTTCTTTTCTACGTTTTAGCGCTTTGCGTTTGCGTACGTTTGCGTTTAAACGGGAAAGAATAACAGATTCTCCACTGTACAAACTGTATTACTTTGCAATGTGTTAGTTCTCACGAATGCCGCATAGAATGCATCAATACTGTCAACTTTGTAATAATTATCTGCTTTTATTACCAATAAATTCCTAAACTTAAGCGTTCAATCTAGGGTTACAGTTTTGATCTATATCAAATGACATCGTCTGAGCATCTAAGCTAGAACAAACATATTAGCAAATGTCTATATCCTTAACCCTGATAGTCTAAATCTTTTACTGAATATAGGTGACTTCTTAAAGCAGGTTGAAAGTATAGCAGAATGCGCCTTAGGGCGCATTCTGCTATAATTTCAGCCTGACTTAAGCTATCATGTGCTAGAATATAAAACATATTCCCTATAATAGATATTCATAACTGATTAAATTGGAACTATTTTCTTCAGCGGGGGAATAAACTGAATGCGCTAAAAGGCGCTTCTATGGGGTAAAGGGTTAATTTTTTCATTAACATAACGTCATCTGATTTAACAATTGCTGCCTGCTTTTGTTTCACAAGCTTAGTTTAGATGTCAATAGAATAAATATATATCGTAATGATTGTCAAACAGTTTGGATCCTGATCAGACGCCGGGTTACGGGATGTCTAATCAGGGTGAAAAGTGTCTTCGAATATTTGTTTGTATTCGGGGCAAGGCAATGAATGGGTTAATGACCTGATTTTATTTATGCAATATATTAAATTAAGTAGCATCTTATTCGTAAAATGAACTCGTATTGCGCACTCCAAACTTCATTAGTATTATTGAATTCCCTTTTATCCTGATTTGTCATTGACAGCCCAAGGTCTTACGCTTACATGAAGTCTACGGATTGCAAGCATTCAATCATACTGATCACTGTATTAAATTGATTCACCCACTTAATCTAGGCACATTTCCGTTGCATCTTTTAGTTCTGTTTATGGTAAAGAATATAATATAGTATTGTATTCCAGTTTGAAATAGGTGAAAGGCAACATATATATAACATGTAGAAATCACGTGCGTGTTTAACAGTTTGGAGCCGGTTCAAATGACGAGTTACTCGGTATCTGGTCTTGTTTCAAATTGTTTAACCCATTTCCCTATAAAACACCTATTTCCGGCTCTAATTTACCCCTCCATTAAGAAAAAAGTTCCAATTTATACAGTTGTGAATATTTAACATCTAGCAGATAGTAGCTTAAAGCAGGCTGAAAGTAAAGCCGAATGCGTCTTAAGGCACATTCAGCTTTACTTTAAACATGTTTTAGTGTTTAAGTGGTTCCCTGTCTTCAAAACTAGAAACAGAATAGGTGGTAAGGGGTTAAAACGATATGTAAGTGCAAGGGCATTAATTTGAACAAAAACAATATACTTCCCACTATGTCAGTACCAACACATCAGAAAGCTTTGCAAAGAACGGTTGCATGAAATAGTATTCAAAGTCATCTAATTTGATTTCCAGGTACATGTAATTTTCATACACCATCGTTGTTTTATTAAAATATTCAAATACCGAAAATCAAAGCGGATCCTGATATTTATTTTTATCGGACGAAAGCCAATTCATTCCAATTCTTTCCATTGTAACATAATTTGCAAACAGATCAACCTACACTGTTAATAAGGTATTAATGGGGGTTTACTTTCGTCTGGCACAATACCATTTACTTCACTACATTACTGTTTATTTATTTATTTTTTCTAGTTCAGTTTGAGATAATTTAAGTTTAAAACAAGACTGCCATTAATTTCGCAGTTTGTTTCTTGTTATTTACATTCTTTTAACACTCTTTTTAATTACAACCGACACGATTTGATGTCAATCCTATTTCTTAGAAAATAAATCAACAAAACAACTGAATTAAACTGCGTGGGAGTATTTACATAAAACCTTTGACATTTCATGTTACTATGTCCCGAAATTTCCACCTCGACACAAAATGTACTATTGCATTATTTACGTTTCTTTTCGATCAAATATTCCTATTCGTTTTAACCCCTTCACTGCCTTACCCCGAGTACAGTAGTTATAAGCAAACAGTTTAGATCCTGATCAGACGCCGCGTAACGCGACGTGTGATCAAGACGAATACCTAACATTTAAGTTTAAAAATGACGACGTCATGATAGTTAAGGGTTAAACGATGCCACAAGAAGAGATTTTATACTGCTGCTCATGTCAATACCGCCACTATAGACCACAACGGGATAATAGATATGCCATTGGATCAGAAATTATTTTGACACTATTGCAAAAATTTGTTCATTTCAATAAAACCTCTGGCGTTAACATAGTTTGCGTTTAAAGGGCCAAATTTAGAACAGTAGCCAGCATGCGCGACATCTGTTTTAAAAGGACTCGCAACCGGATGGTGTACTTGTCAAAATAAAATAAAATACTCAAATAAAAGCAAATTTGTGGCATTATTTGGCTTCTGACATTAAAAAAATATGATCAGTCCAAAAAAAGTCTCAAGAATCGTCACCGAATCTTAGATTTTTAGATATTTTCCATCGTTTTTCTATACCGACTAGTAGACGGTATAGTTGTTGTTGTTGCTTCTCTACATGGGCTCAGACATAAACACGAGCCGAATTACGAAGTTGTATGCACTTTCGATCGCTCACATTGAAATACGTTAAATCGATCCGAGAGAAACGGATAGTTCCGTGGTCCATTGGTCTAAGCGGTTTCCCCTATTTTGCCTTCTGTCCGCCAATGCCGGGCCCCGGGTTCGAATCCCACCAGAGACCAATATTTTTTTTTATTGAAATTCATTTTTTTTAAACAGAATTTTTTATCCTAAACTAATTCTTTACCATTTATATAAGCGTTTGACACATATTTACAAATTACTATTTTTAATGCATCATCTGGTTGCGAGTCGCTTTAAAACTAAATAGATCTATGTTTAAAACATAGAGACATTTAGAATGTCTGCATGAACAACTGACAGTTTCGCTTTCGTTTTATTTATTATTTTAACATAAGAACTGTAGGCGATAGAATTATGTCCAAGGCAACCATAGAAAACATAATTGTATAAGAAATACGCCCTCACAAATTGTCTTTACAAAAGCATCAAATACGTGAAATAAGATGGCGGGACGAAGCACGAAATATCGTGGCATATATAAGTGGCTTTGATAGTGTTATTCTAAAATGTACAAATAGACTTTACATACTGTTCTAGATGTTCTAGTACATACATGTTAACAGTTGGCGGTGCAATAAAGGGTGATGTATTCAGACGATTTTAACAACTACTGAGTTGTTTTAGCATATAATAAACACATCACCAGTTGACGGTGTGCTGCAGGGCGTTATACTCAGCTCTCGAAGTTCGTGGCAGAAGCATCAAAGGCGCTCGTCAGATCGGCTGCTTCAGCCAAGACTGTCTCAACCTGTCCATAACAATTTGAAACAAAGTTACTCGGCGCCATACCAGGACTGAACTTTTTTCCTCTCATGTCGATATTTCTGGGGTCTAAATGCCTCAATTTCAAATGATAACACATACGACAATTTTGGAGCAGACAATATTTTTGAAGTAAAGAGGTAAACCCATTTATACCCAGTGGATTCTTCCGTGTTTATATATTGGATTAGTCCATTTTTTATCAAAGGGGTGCCTGGTCAAAATTTTCAGTCCCTTTTTCATCCTTCTGATTAAAAATGGACTAACCAATATAAAACATGGCAGAATCCACTGGGTGTAAATAGGTCAAATGATAACACATACGACAATTTTTTAGCAGACAATATTTTTGCAGTAAAGAGGTTAAGCGTGTGTGAACAGGGATCCAGATAAGGGGGTATTGCAAAAATTAAAATCTTTATTTTTGCATTAAACCCTATGATGTTACTACTCATAAGAATCGTCTTGAAGACACACCATAGGATTTGGTTCAGTATGAGTGAGAAAATGTTGAATTTGTTTAGATTATCCCCTCTTACAGTGGAGAATATTTTATTCTTTCCCAATAAACGCGTTTACACTAAAACTATTATTTGAAGTGCAAACAGTTTGGAGCCAGATCAGACGCCGGGTAACCCGGCGTCTGATCAGGCTCCAAACTGTTTGCCACCAAGATAAACAAGAATTATCAGAATTGTCCAAAAGTTGTTCTTTTCTACGTTTTAGCGCTTTGCGTTTGCGTACGTTTGCGTTTAAACGGGAAAGAATAACAGATTCTCCACTGTATCTGGAACCCTGGTGAAATACTTGCATGCTGTAATAGAATTTTCAGATTTACAAACGCTTATTCATATTTGAGATAATGGCGCACTTCCGTGCACCGCCAATGCCAATGAATGTTTGTGCCAATCTCTGTGCATGCCGAATGTGATATAAAACAGATAATCGGCACTTTTATCTGGAAAATCGTGCTTGAAATTTGTCAAATTTGCAAATTTCGTATAATCTGTCAGTCTAATTGACCAAACTCTAAAGCAGTTATCTGATTTGAAATATTGCCATTAACCTTAAATTTGACAAAAATGAAATGTGGTGAAAATATCATGTAAAACAAAACAATATTGGCATCGATAGAAAAAAATGTTCTATTGCATGTAATTAAGGCATTGACCCCACAAATACAGTTGAACAAACCTATTTTATAGTCTGGTTTTAATACCGGTATCATCACAACAATATCACAAGTACAATTTATCTAAGGCAGCAATCATCTTAACCTTATTTATGACATCATAACCCGCATAAATCACTGCCATTTTATCGGCTGCTTCATGGTTTCATCTCATTTTATTTGATAAAATCTAAAATATTATGCACTTTAATCTATGAGTTTGGAAGATTCCAGAACATACATGCACATCCCAATTGTTTATACATACCAGTACATATCCAGGGCTCAAGATAAAAGGGGATTAAGCTCAAGTTTTCCAAACATTTTCTCGATGAGACGATTAAAGTAAAAGGTCTTCCAATAGGGTAATGAATTTTGGTTTTTTGAAATACTCCCTTAACTGCTACAGTGGAGAATCTGTTATTCTTTCCCGTTTAAACGCAAACGTACGCAAACGCAAAGCACCAAAACGTAGAAAAGAACAACTTTTGGACAATTCTGATAATTCTTGTTTATCTTGGTGACAAACAGTTTGGAGCCTGATCAGACGCCGGGTTACCCGGCGTCTGATCAGGCTCCAAACTGTTTGCACTGCAAATAATAGTTTTAGCGTAAACGCGTTTATTGGGAAAGAATAACAGATTCTCCACTGTATCTTGATATCTCGAGCCCTGAGTCAAAAGTTATAAAGCTTTTGAGTTGATTCTGGAGTTGTTCTCAAGCATTTGATTGATCAGATTTGAGCCTAGGCTGACCAATCAAATATTTGAGAACGATATCTGATACACTTCAGACGCTTTACAATCTTGGACCCAGATATGCACAAAAGCAAATACATGTACAGTGGAGAATCTGTTATTCTTTCCCGTTTAAACGCAAACGTACGCAAACGCAAAGCACTAAAACGTAGAAAAGTACAACTTTTTGACAATTCTGATAATTCTTGTTTATCTTGGTGGCAAACAGTTTGGAGCCTGATCAGACGCCGGGTTACCCGGCGTCTGATCTGGCTCCAAACTGTTTGTACTGCAAATAATAGTTTTAGCGTAAACGCGTTTATTTGGAAAGAATAACAGATTCTCCACTGTACAATCCATGCTTTTTTTCAAAAGGACATCCACAATAAATCATTTGGTCCATTTGTCATTCACTTGGAGTACACTGAGCTGGAAATAGACAATAACTTTGTACTTTTTACAGTGGAGAATCTGTTATTCTTTCCCGTTTAAACGCAAACGTACGCAAACGCAAAGCATTAAAACGTAGAAAAGAACAACTTTTGGACAATTCTGATAATTCATGTTTATCTTGGTGGCAAACAGTTTGGAGCCTGATCAGACGCCGGGTTACCCGGCGTCTGATCTGGCTCCAAACTGTTTGCACTGCAAATAATAGTTTTAGCGTAAACGCGTTTATTGGGAAAGAATAACAGATTCTCCACTGTACTTTTAACATTCAGAAAATTAAAACAAAAAACTATTCTTCCCGGTTCACCTTTCAAGAAACTCCTTATCTTATCTTGATAACAATTTGCATTCAAGTCGCAATTAGCATCCTAACAATTAAAAGTATATCTGAATCACCACTTTTTATCTTTAACTATCCAATTGGTTTGACTTTTTTATCTACTTTGCCGCAATAGCATTGTCTTCCTTACAAATATGGGTTGCATTATCAATTATAACTCTTTCAGAGCCAATTAAAGTGTCAGGTATTACCCTTCACCGCCACATTGTCGTCTACTTCAAAATTGTTGTCTGCAAGATCATTTCAAAGTTAGATATACGGTAGTATGATTTCATAAATACTGATATTAGTGTTAAACAGTTTAGATCCTGATCAGACGTCGCGTTACGCAAATCTGATCTGGGTCTAAACTGTTTTCAATTTCGACTTGATGCGACTTCCGCGCCGAAAGGGTTAAGTATAGTTTTAGAGCTCTATCCCTTGGTTTACATGGGTGTTGAGCAGTTGTCTTGATTGGTCTTTGACGACAAGACATTTTAAAGAGACATTGCGTTTGCCTTGCAGTATCATCTTAAGTGATGGATATCGATGTTATCTAATTTGAAATAATGCGGGCGTATCTAATTCAATATTCTATAATTACAAATCTAGTATTGCTAGCTAGGTTTCTAAGAAGCGTGCAGTAGAGAAGACTATATTATTTCCCAATAAACGCGTTTACGCTGAAACCAGCACATGTATACCTATTGCAAACAGTTTTGAGTCATATCGTTTGATCGGGTTTATTGATTGAGTTAGATCATACGGCGCCGAGAAACAACCTCATACAGTGTTCCCTCTCTACAACGGCCCTCTCAACAACGACTCCCTCCTTACAACGACATTTGCCGCTGTTTCCTTAACAAGAAAATTATGTCTAACGCTTTTCATGACTGCAATACCGTCTGCTTAAATTTGTCGTCTGCTGTTTTTCGCAAAGTTACATAATGGACATTTTGACAGAAAAAATTAATAACGAGTGACAAACAGCTTGAATCCAGATCAGACGCCGCGTTACGCGGCGTCTGGTCTGGATTCAAGTTGTTTGCAAATGTAAGCCACTTTCCCTCCCTATAACGACTCCCTCCGAACAACGCACATATTTTTCGTCTCCTATTAGATGTCGCTGTAGAGAGGGAACGCTGTATAATGCAAACACAAAAACATAACCCGATCACCGAGTGTGAAACATCAACATGTGTGTCAAATAGTGTTGACCCTATTTCAATGAAAAATATTAAAGTCAGTGCAACTTATCATTTAAAAATGTACCATTCGAATAGTTCAAGATAAATTGTGATTTTAATATACAAGTAAAACCTCGCTATTACGACCGCTAAAACAAAGACTAATTGATTGTATAACAGAGAGGTGACTGCTTAAAGCAAGATGACATGGAAACAGGAAGCTCCTAAAGGAGCTTTCTGTTTCATTGTCACCTTGCTTAAGCGGTCACATATCGTAAACACCCTAATAATTAACATAACTTAGTAGTCGTAATAGAGAGGTTTTACATGTATATCTTATTGTGAGCAGCATATATAGTTAAATGGACTAGTAAATTATTGTAGATATAAACGTAATTTTCAAAATATATCAAACCATTTTGTTGGCAATATGTCTTGAAAAGCTATTTTATCGAAAACAATGGATATCTAAAATGACACATGACTGATCGATAAATGATATCCAAAAGCTTTTGTATATCTGTATGTGTTTTCTTTAAACAACCATCTGATTTAAACTTGCAATTGACTTAATTCTGTATTTAAGAAATTGATCGTTAAATCCAGATTTACATTGCCTTCATGGACAGATGGACAGTCGAAAACACTTTTATTTCTTTTATTTTTGTATAAAACAAAACACATAATTTTAACCCTTCAAACACAAACTTTTGTAATTAATCTCATTAATTTCATATTATACAATTCTCTATCTTACAATTTCATGTTACACAACATATGCATGTAAACATGGAGATGTTTTTTCAACTGTATATGTATACATGTGAGACGGTATCAGTGTAGATAGAGGGGGCGAAAAGGGCCAGATGAGATAGTTAAACTTTTTAAAAATAAAATACAAGCCTAACTGTTTAATGTTTATACAGTGGAGAATCTGTTATTCTTTCCAAATAAACGCGTTTACGCTAAAACTATTATTTGCAGTGCAAACAGTTTGGAGCCAGATCAGACGCCGGGTAACCCGGCGTCTGATCAGGCTCCAAACTGTTTACCACCAAGATAAACAAGAATAATCAGAATTGTCCAACAGTTGTTCTTTTCTACGTTTTAGTGATTTGCGTTTGCGTACGTTTGCGTTTAAACGGGAAAGAATAACAGATTCTCCACTGTTTGGTGCAATTTGTTTTTCAATATTAATAGTCAGTATTTCTTTATTATTGTTTGTTTGTTTGTACATGTATGAATATTTTATATTTTGCATGAATTGTCATATTTTGACTCTTATATATTATTCCTAGTGAGATTGTTTAATATGTTTAGTTTATATTCATGCTAAGATTATTTTTTTCAGCCAGTAAGATAGTATGTTATTCTAAATGTGTTGTACATGGTTTCACTCCCAGAAGAGGTGTTTTATGGTTTCTACAAACGTAGTGCACGATTCGCATATATTGCTTTGTTTGATATTGTATTTCATCAATGATTTGTTTACTGCTCAAGATAATTCTTGATACATTTATACTGAACAGTTCTGAGTAAATTGTCAATGGTAGAGGTATATACATTTCTGTACGCATTTACTCGTTTCTAATTTATTCCGGTATCCCAAAATGTTTTCCCACTTTTTGTGTGGTTTTGGTTGATCGATTTTGAGCTTTTTACTTGAATCTTATATATTTATAAATCTTTGTCTTGCTGATTCTGCGATTTTCAGTATTTGCTTTGTTTTCTGTGCTTTCAAAGGATCTCCCCTTATTCAGATTTGGTTTGTTGTATTGAATCATTTCAATTTTCTAGTGTTTTATGTGTCTCCTTTATTTTAGAATACAGGGAATGTAGTTGATTGTGAAAAGAGAATCTAATTCATATTGGGTTGTACAATTATGTCAAAAGATGTCAAACTTATAAAAGCATTTTGTTCTATAATCGTAAATATCAATTATATGTTTAATTCCTTTTTTCGAACCATACTTTACTAAATATGGTTTTGTTTGAAAGAAATAATTCCATTGTAAAACATACAAACGAGAGTATCCTAAATATATATATTTAATATCTAAATATGTTATCGATTGAAATATATTAAACCATTCCTTGATTGTAGCATAAACTCTCTTTTTTTGAAAAATCAGTTTATTGATTGTTTAATCAAACAAGCTCGAATACAGAAATACCAGACGATAATGCAAACGTAGAAATGCCCTAATGCTTTAAGCATGCAAGAAATGATTACATGTTGGCATAAAATTGACACTTTTACACGCGCTAAAGCACATCTCTGTCTAAAATATTCCTCAATTTCGTGACTGTCATCGTCAATAACCCTTGGTGCCAGTTTAAGTTCATGTCGAATGTAATATGAAAAAGATATAAAATCAATACTGTATTTAACGACCAACAGCTACATGTATGGCAAGTCTTTAATACATGAGATTGCTTTATGTAGGATAAACGTAAGAAATATCCGCATTATATTTATCCACCGTTTAGCAATGATTTGCCGTAATATATATATATATATCCTACTTAACCCTATCACTGCTTTACTTCGAATACAATCGTTATTTTTAAAAACCTTGATCCCGATCAGACACCGCGTAACACGGAATCTGATACAGAAACTGTATGTCCATTCGACAGGAAGTAAGTGGAATCCGCATACTGTGAAACTGCCACGACTTCAAGAAAAAAAACGAATTCAGACACTTCAGCAGCTTTACATCCGACGTCAGCGTCTCTGACGTCACTGGGCAGTTGAATTGCCACCAAAATACCATCATGACCCTTCGACATCGTAACGGTCATAATGAAAGCGTTACAGATCAGTCAGGATCCAGCAAGCCAGCACATCAGGGTAGATACATGACGTTGACGAATTTACGTCACAAGACGTTACGTCAGGCCAATGCATTCGATAATTATTGCATTAGTCAGTCAAAGACGAGGACATTACACATACCGATTTAAATCCATTTCCTTTGTTAAAAATTTAGGAAACAATACCGATTTTCGAATTTTACTTTTAACCTGGGTGTAATTTCAGCCATGGAATATGTAGGTCCGGCGGGTGTGGGATGGAGAGGGTAGATGACTGTTCATTCTGTATATGTTATGGGTCTAATATTTAGTTCTGGGTTGTGCCGTTGACCATTTTCTGTCTGGTGGATCTTTGATGGTAGGGATATTGCTCTGATCTCTTTTGAAACCAGCTGGCGGGGTCTGTGGTACAATTCTTGGACAGCTTTCACCATTTTTAATCATGTCATTGATCTGCTATAGAGTTTTTAGTTATGGTCGCATGCTATTTTTCCTAGTTATGTTACATTATATGGCCTGCATTGGGCGCTCTGCTATTATTTCTATTGGTCGGCATTCTTTAGCCGGTCGGTTCATTGCTGATTGATGGGGGTAATGTGATCGCCGTTTTGGGGGACTGTCTTTTATATGTTTATTCATGTTTTATTTCAGATCTAATTGTAGTTATTTTGTCTTTTCTCGATTTATAGGTACATATGTGTTATTTCATGTAAAGCGCTTTTGAACGCACAATCCCTGTATGAAAAGAGCGCTATATAAATCTGGTATAATAATAATAATAATAATAATAATAACCTCTACTTCATTCAAGCGTTAACAGTGCATTTATAATTACACGAATTTGATTAAAAAGAAAGCATCGTGTAAAACAAATTCTTACGAACATTTTGATACCACATTTGCCAATATTTCTTTATGAAAAGATGGACATTTAATTCCTAAACAAGTGCACAGTTTCTTTTTCGTGTCATGTACATCGTACAGCGGAAGCTGCTCCAAAGTGATTCGGAATCCATGGTAAATTGATGTAAACAATGTCAGGCCAGGTAAGAAATACGTCTTTTACACAATTATGGCAATACATAAGTATAATACATTTAATCGTACCGAATCAGAACTCATTTCTGCCTGTCGCAAACAAGCCACTTCTGTTTTTGAGTGTTTTACCCTACACCGTTATTGTGTCGTCTCTCGTCTGCTACAATAGTGTTGTCTGCAATATCATTTCAAAGTTAAATTTAAGAGAGTGTGACATAAGAAATATCGACGGGGCGTCTGATCAGAATCAAAACTGTTTACAAATTCGATTTTTGGCGACTTTGGCGTTGAAAGGGTTAATATGATTGTATTCTATTTACCCGATTTATCATTGACAAGCAATGGCCTTTAGCTGACGTGAAGTCTCTAGATAGTCCGCCTTTAAGCATACTGATCGCCTTATTGAATCGATTCACCCATTTTTCCCATTCATGATCAAATTATTCGGGAGATCTTTACCCCTTCTCCGCTTTATTGTCGTCTGCTTCGTTATTGTTGTCTGCAAGACACGTTTCAAAGAGAGATTTAAGGTTGTATGAATTAATAAATATCGATAAGAGTGTCAAACAGTTTGAGTCCTGATTAGACGCCGCGTGACGTGGCGTCTAATCAGAACCAAACTGTTTGCAAACGCGCTTTATGACGTCATTGAGAGTGAAAAGGTTATACCATGCTGTTTCCCGAGCACGTCCCACTGTTTTACGTTTCTGTTAACAGTAGAAAAACCGTTGTATTATTTCATATATCTTGACCCTTGTCCTGTCGTAATATCGACTACTTTCAAATGGTCTTTTGCAAAAATTGTCAAATTTACTCGTTTGCATTTTAAGTTGAAGCGTTACTGTTTGCAAATAGACTTGTAGAGTTGTTAAGATTGTCGTTTATGTCTTGCATATCAATGTCTTTTATTCTTTGTTTAAAAGCTTTTAAAAATAAACCAGTGTTTCCAACATCCTGAGCTAACCATATACTGTGAACGAATAACGAGTACATATATAATAATGTAACAAAATGAACACATCTGAGCTTTCCGGAAACATTTTACATGAATGAAAGATCTTACATTTCATTTCAAATTCGTCGAACTGTTGATTTTACTAGTATTTAAATTACAATGTGTTGAAATTGCAGATGCAACAATCATAAACGACAATAATCAAATTTGATTTCTATAGATGTCAGCCTCTTGAAATTTCTCCAAATGCATTCTATGAACGGGTTATCCTTCTTTCAGTGCAGATTTATAGAATATTCATTATTTGCACACAGTGTAGATATAGAGTTCTCCTGATTTGTGATAACTGTTGCAAATACAGTGGAGAATCTGTTATTCTTTCCCAATAAACGCGTTTACGCTAAAACTATTCTTTCCATTGCAAACAGTTTGGAGCCAGATCAGACGCCGGGTAACCCGGCGTCTGATCAGGCTCCAAACTGTTTGCCACCAAGATAAACAAGAATTATCAGAATTGTCCAAAAATTGTTCTTTTCTACGTTTTAGTGCTTTGCGTTTGCGTACGTTTGCGTTTAAACGGGAAAGAATAACAGATTATCCACTGTAGTGTGGATCAAAATGAGAAGTGATTCGATTTCTCTGGTTCACACTCCAATATTATTCGACATGGGATTACTTACAGGGACATAATTATCATAAGCCTCATCATTGTACAAATTATATTGTCATGTTTTAAACAGTAGACTTAGCACTTGGCCTGAGGAAAACGATACAGTTTGTGATGAGTAAAGTGGTTTCAGAAAAGGCAGAAGTACAATCGATCAGATGTATTCCTTCACAAACATCATAGAAACAAGAAAAAATTTGCACAAATCTACTTTCTGTGCGTTTAAAGACTTTAAGAAAGCATATGATACTACTAAAAGAAACATGTTTTGGAAGAGAATTTCTGAGATAGGAATTCGTTGTACATTTATAATGTTTACAGCTATAAAATCATTATATAACTCTGTGTACACGCTAATTCCCTTAATACAGAGTGGTATGACGTTAATTGTGGGCTCCGTCAGGGATGTAAAATTTCGCTGATATTTTTCAATATTTTCATTAACGATTTGTCATTGTACCTGAAGTCTTTTAATGTTGGTGTGCTCAAAGATGACGAGAAACTGTGTATTATGTTATATGCATATGATATTGTTATTGTATCAGAATCTGAAGATGATCTTCAATTACTATTGTCTGCATTAAAGCGACTCGCAACCAGATGGTGCATTAAAAATAGTAATTTGTAAATATGTGTCAAACGCTTATATAAATGGTAAAGAATTAGTTTAGGATAAGAAATTCTGTTTAAAAAATGTATTTTAATAAAAAAAAATATTGGTCTCTGGTGGGATTCGAACCCGGTGCCCGGCATTGGCGGACAGAAGGCAAAATAGGGGAAACCGCTTAGACCAATGGACCACGGAACTATCCGTTTATCTCGGATCGATTTAACGTATTTCAATGTGTAGCGATCGAAAGTGCATACAACTTCGTAATTCGGCTCGTGTTTATGTCTGAGCCCGTGTAGAGAAGCAACAACAACAACTATACCGTCTACTAGTCGGTATAGAAAAACGATGGAAAATATCTAAAAATCTAAGATTCGGTGACGATTCTTGAGACTTTTTTTGGACTGATCATATTTTTTTAATGTCAGAAGCCAAATAATGCCACACATTTGCTTTTATTTGAGTATTTTATTTTATTTTGACAAGTACACCATCCGGTTGCGAGTCCCTTTAAACGACTGATGTGGCTAAAATGATATGCGCGTTAGCTCTGCTAAAAGTAGGATTTGACTTGACTTGCTAAAAGTAACATTTGATTCATTCTTTACAGAAAACCTTATATACTTCGTACATCTTTTAATTTTATATAAGGCGCTAATTAGTTGTTAATTGCAGATAGGTATACTTATTTTGGAGTTGTTTTTCATGAGAACCTCAATTTTAATGTAACGGTTAAGTGTGTTGCCCAGAGTGCTAGTCGAGCGTTAGATCAATGTAAAAGCTTGGGTAGTTTTCCCCAGTACGTATTTTCAAAGTTATACGATTCTGTTGTTTGACAGGTTATGGAATAAAGTGCTTCTTTAAATGTATGGAGATATAAAACATATTCGTGTATAGAAGCTGATCATAACAGAGCTCAGTGATTCTTAAGGAGTAGGTAAGTACACGCCAAACGACGGTGTGGCTGTGGAAATGGGCTGGACACCACCTGTAGTGCGTCAGTAGAAGTGTATTGCTCGTTACTCGTCACACTTGTCTTGTATGTAGGGGTCAAGGGTAAATAAGCTAGTGGCACCCTGGTCGTAAAGACGGTCGGGTCGTTTTTGCAAAAACTGGTGTTGTAAAGTTCAGTTTTATTTCTATGAGAACGGCTTGGGATTATATTGTCGCTTAGACACGCCAATCACACGTTCATTTGCTCAGGTTGGTGAAAATAAAGCTTTTGAAAATGTCCCTAATCGCTGGCTTCGTAGAATCAATAGCTATGTTGGGACCTCTGGTCGTGGTCGTAACAAGCTATGATTATACAAGACTTTCAAATCTACTTTTTCTACAATTCGGATTGAAACGGAGCGTTATGGGGGCCTTAGTGAAGACCGTAGAGTATGTCCGTTTTGTCTTACAGTGGAGAAAACGTTATTATTTCCCAATAAATGCGTTTAAACGCGTTTACGCTTAAACTTTTATTTCCATTGCAAACTGTTTGGAGCCAGATCAGACTTATGACTTAAGCCCTATTAGTTCAGACGACAATTTTAAAAGCAGGGGTGTCCTGGTTTTTGGTTAAACGTGCGTGAAATACATTTTACAGTGGAGAATCTGTTATTCTTTCCCAATAAACGCGTTTACGCTTAAACTATTATTTGCAGTGCAGACAGTTTGGTAACCCGGCGTCTGATCAGGCTCCAAACTGTTTGCCATCAAGATAATCATGAATTATCAGAATTGTCCAAAAGTTGTACTTTTTCTACGTTTTAGTGATTTGCGCTTGCGTACGTTTGCGTTTAAACGGGAAAGAATAACGTATTCCCCACTGTAACAGCAGCATATAAATATGAATTACATTTGATTTGGAACAGCAATACAGTCGAACTTTGATAGATCGAACTCGCTCACTTCGAACTATCCGGTACATCGATACTTGAATTACGTTACTTCTTGCTCGATTAAGTCGAACATATCCGTGTTTCAAAGTTAAAACGTGGCTCAGCAACTCTTTAACAATGAAATACGGGTGCGTTCGACATAACAGAGTTCGAAATATCAAAGTTCGACTGTATATACATGTATAACGATTTAAGAGAACAGTTGTTTGCAAAGGAATGCACTTACAATCCTACATTTCTTAAACTCAAATAATTATAATACATACAGTTTTCGGTGTTATAGAACACATATAATATTAAGAGACTGTTCCAAAAACTGCTTTCTCGTTTTACAGAGACGTCAATTGTTACTGAGTAAATATTTAATGTCTCTTAATATATGTACGAGGGGCATTTTTAAGTAGTGGCAACTGGTCAGTAACTACATTATTATAAGTGCAAAATGCATGCGTGAAATGTCATATTAAAGAGAAATCCTTTGCCGTCACGAAAGTATAATGTACGATAAGATCACATAAGTCGATAAGTCACAACATTAACCAAAATGACCCCTTCTTCAGGACACTACATGTAGAACATAGCACCTGTCAGACATTATTTTTTGACGTAATAACATGTTTTAACAAAAAAAATGTTGTTGAAATATATCAGTTTATGTCTCTTCTTTAATGTAAATAAAAAAAATCATCACCATTAAAAGGGTTATCTAACTTAGATATATTTACTTCAAAACAACATTTCTTATTTTGCTTATGAAACCTCTCAAAATGTGTTTGCGAACACTATAATGTTTTTTAGAACGGTATATCTACATTTTGAGTTCACTGCATAAAAATCTACTTCAAAGACTTTAAATATAGCCTGATGTAATATAAAAATTGAGTATCTTTTAAATTGTTCTATTTATTTTGTATATTATCATTATTTAATTTATTTGTTATTTATTTTAATCTTATTATATAACTTTTATTTTTTTAAATAATATCATTTTATACTGTGTAGTGTTAGCATAATTGTCTGAATTTACTTGACAAAAAAATTCATAAATTTATTCAAAATAATAAAGCCACAATAATACTTTTTAACCCTTTCCCCCATAGAAGCGACTTTTAGCGTATTTAATTTATTCCTCCGCTGAAGAAAATAGTTCCAGTTTATACCCTCATGAACAATAACCATTACAAATATTTTATATATCCTAGCAGATTTTAGCTTAAAGCAGGCTGAAAGTAAAGCAGAATGTGCCTTAAGGCACATTCTGCTTTACTTTCAACCTGCTTTAAGTGGCCACCTGTCTCCAAAACTAGAAACAGGCTATGAGGTAAAGGGTTAAGGTAGACAATTTTGTTGAAAAAAGTACCTCTACAATACACAAAAATGTCTAGTGTCCTATAGAAGGGGTCATTAAGATTATTGTTGTGACTTATCGGCCTTTCTGATCTTATCGTGCTATCTCGTTATACTTTCGAGACGGCAAAGGATTGCTTTTTAAAATGATATATCACACCTGCATGTTGCACTTATTATATTGAAGTTACTGATCAGTTGCCACTACTTAAAAATGACCTCTCGTATTTTAGATCATCAAACTACTTTATCCTGATTATGTTGATTAGTCTTATTACTATTTATACTCTTAATGTTTGAATTTTATTCTGAGATTAAAGCTCTCGTAATATATGTATTTTAAATTGTGTACATCAGAGAACTTTATCTAGATATTGTTGATTACTCCTATTAATGTTTATACTCTTAATTTTGGCACCTATTTCAATATGTGAAATAAGCATTGGAACTTTTCAATTATCTGATTTCTCGGTATCAAAATGTAATGTCTTATAATATATGTGTGTATTGTATGGCATGAGCTGTCATTTATACCATCTCTTAAAATTCTTTTGAGGAATGGTGTTTCGCTATTTTAAAACTATTTTACATGTTTCTATGTTTATTGAATGTGCCGTTTATCAGTAATAAAAACATAAACGACATAAATATGTTTGTTACCCTGGTAAACTATCTTTAACGTATTTATTGAATTGTTATCACCCTTATCCTGCGGTAATATCGCCTGTTTTGAAATTATCGTCTTCAAAATTGTCAAATTTACTATTTTGCAATTTAAATTAAAGAAACTCACAGACGGTTGTCAAACAGTTAGATCCAGATCAGACGCCGCGTTACGCGACGTCTGATCTGGATCTAAACTGTTTGCAAATATAAGTCAAGTCACATTGACAGAAAAAGGTTTAATGTAAGATGTGGCTATTGTAGATTTTTTTGGCAAATCGGATCAAGATCCATATATCCACATCTGATCAAATTTCGATTTCTTGCTACACAGATATTCCAGTCAAGTTAGTATTATACGAGTACAGTCATTGCATTGCTGGGAATATAATCTATTTTTAATAGTACGTATATGCCTACCTTACCTACGTACGCTCCTTCTTTATCTTTGTACGAGCTAGCGGTCACTATTTTACGATAGTGCCCGCTAATAGTGCCCGCTGAGCACGGTTGACGTCATATGATGACGTCGTGATGATTGCGTAATGAAATTTAAAATAACAGTATTTTATTGCATTGTTTGTGTTTACATGGAAAGAATCACGTATTTCCCACTGCTCGTTATAATATGGAATTGGATTTAGATTTATTATGATTTTACGTCGCTTTAACAGTATTTTTTGTTTATAGTTGTCTTTCTTTGTTTTCTTAAAAAGTAATTTCTCATGTTTACATTCAAGCGACAAATTGCATTATTCAAAAATTATTCTGTTGACTGATGTATATTTCATTGATTTCAATGCATTTCAGTGTGTATTACATTGTATTTCTGCTTGTATATGAAATGAGGTAACTGAAAGTAGAACCAACGATGTTTTAAAGTAAAGATGTGTATGGATATCTCTGTATATGTTTTACGTTCACATTGCTTTAAACAGTCACCTGCCCTAACAACCTGCCAATCAACACAATTTAGTGGTTGTAATAGAGAGGTTTTAATGTACAACACAAATGCCAAAAAATTGCTAAAATGCTAAAGGACATCACATTTCTCAATTTAAATGCTTGGCAATAGCATTTTCTTTCATTGAAACCGAAATGAATTGTGCAATCCCCACTCCACCGACATGAGAGACAGATGGTCTGAAGCTAAATATATCAAGAGCATGGAGGCATTTAGAGTGCCTGCATGGATAATTGGCAGTTTGACATTAGTTGTTATTAGCTCTCTTACAAATAAGACTTCTAAAGCGATAGAACTCTCGATTCATATCAACCATTGAAATACACTGTTAAGGATGAGGACCCCTAGTGGGATCAGAATAAAATCGGTATACTACGTGCAGCGATCGGCCATTCTCGTCAACTGACTGCCAATTCCAAAACATGCTATAGTATGGCTTTGAAAGCGCCGACAGTTGACGAAAATGGCCGATCGGTCTCCGTACAGTACCGATATTTACCAACATTGGCAAGATCTTCAACCTTAAATTAGTTTGTGCAAACGGAAAATGGCCCACATAAATGTCCATATCAAATAAAGCAAACGACTATCTTGAAAGTGGAAACTATATGCACTAAGTTGGAGAGACAATGGGGAACGGTTGAAAATCAAATATACAGGGGAGAAGACGTTATTCTTTCCCAATAAGCGCGTTTTAGCTGAAACTATAATTTCCATTGCAATTTATTGACACAAACACGAAAGACAGGGTACAGTGGAGAATCTGTTATTCTTTCCCGTTTAAACGCAAACGTACGCAAACGCAAAGCACTAAAACGTAGAAAACAACAACTTTTGGACAATTCTGATAATTCTTGTTTATCTTGGTTGCAAACAGTTTGGAGCCTGATCAGACGCCGGGTTACCCGGCATCTGATCTGGCTCCAAACTGTTTGCACTGCAAATAATAGTTTTAGCGTAAACGCGTTTATTGGGAAAGAATAACAGATTCTCCACTGTAGTCCGGAGCGTCAGTTACAGTGGAGAAGATTTCCAAATAAATGCGTTTATGCTAAAACTATTACTTCCATTGCAAACATTTTTAGGCAGATTAGACACCGGATAACACAGCGTCTGATCAGGCTTCAAACTGTTTACCATTCAGCTTGGTATAAATCATAAGAAATGTCAAAATGTTATTATTTTCAATCTTTAACTTCTAGGCGTTTGTTTCGTTTGCCTTTAACCGAGAAAGAATACAGTGGAGATTCTGTTATTCTTTCCCAATAAACGCGTTTACGCTAAAACTATTATTTGCAGTGCAAACAGTTTGGAGCCAGATCAGACGCCGGGTAACATGATCGAAGTTGTGCTGAGCTCAAGAGCGTTATATAGTTCAGTACACATGCCCTATATGAAGCCTGTGTCTCATGCAGTCCCATAGTGATGGCCAATGTTAAATAAGTGGACAAACAGACATACAAACAGACAGGCAGGGAAAATACAATATACATGTACCCCCTACTGATTCGTGCGGGGGCATATATCTTACAGCTGTTTTGAAAATGACAGTATATGATGACTTATTGTCTAACAGTTTGGTGCCTTGTCATAAGCAGCGTTGAAATAGTCTGCAACGGACTGTTCGTACTGTCTTTTCTCATCCGCAAGACAATCAGTAAAATGTAACTCAACCAGGCGGTTTGTAGGGAATATAGGTTCAACATGTTTTCCGTTTGTTAAAATGGAATAGAGTCATAAGAGGACCATTTCATAAAGCATTGTGCGACATTTTAATGGCTTTAGACACTGTAAATATGGCCCATACCACACTTAAATTTAAACCAGTTATATATCAGAATTGTTTTATATTGCCACTTTGCATACCAGTATATAATTCTACAGTCGAAACTCGATACCTCGAACTCACGTTAGTTCGAACATATCCGTTTTTCAAAGTTAAAACGTGGTATAGCCACGTTTTAACTTTTAAATATGGATATGTCAAGTTTTTTAGTCGAGGTCGAAATTTCTGATACAGTGGAGAATCTGTTATTCTTTCCCGTTTAAACGCAAACGTACGCAAACGCAAAGCGCTAAAACGTAGAAAAGAACAACTTTTGGACAATTCTGATATTTCATGTTTATCTTGGTGGCAAACAGTTTGGAGCCTGATCAGACGCCGGGTTACCCGACGTCTGATCTGGCTCCAAACTGTTTGTACTGCAAATAATAGTTTTAGCGTAAACGCGTTTATTGGGAAAGAATAACACATTCTCCACTGTATATGATGTCTTTCAATGCTTAAGTGTTGTTTGTTGCTTTTTCGTGCTATAAACATAGTTTTATTGTCACTCTATAATGGTCTATTGTGTATTGTATATCATAGCGAAAGAAGTGATTTTAAATCTAATTTTATTTGCGATGCATAATGTTTCGAGTCGATAATAAAGTTATTTAAAAAACTAGAACGTTTAACGTACATAAAGGCAGGATTTTGTATGTTCAGCAATTTTGATAGTTTAACAATTCTAAATGCAATGGGGAAAACGATTTTCTCGACGTATTTTCTCCTGAAACTTCAAATTGACGAATCCAATTTCCAATCAATTCTAGTCATTTTTTTCATTATGAATAGGTTTGTTGTTTGTTGTTGTTGTTGTTTTCAAACGGGATGTTATAAGACACAGTACAAACTGATTTCCAACACAAATTTCATTAGATAAGTATACTCTTCACAGGCGTAACGCGGCGTCTGATCTGGATTGAAGCTGTTTGTCACTAGTCAGTATATCTTTCCTGTCAAAATGTGCACTGATATGTAACATTAAGAATAATCAGCAGACGACAATTTTAAGCAGACAATATTGCAGCTGTGTTAGACATAATTTTCCTGTTTGGCAAACAATGGTAAACATTTTTGTCTGAAGGGAATCGTTATTTGGGGGGCCGTACTATACAAAGGTTATTTGCAAACAATTTGGGTCCTAATCAGACGAAAATCTGAGAAATAAAAGCAGACGATAATTGTTTAAGATTAATGACGTCATGGCAGTAAATGGGTTAACTTTTGACTTAAGTCCTATTCACGGGGGGCTAACTAGGTATTACGATGAAATGTTTGTCTACGACAACCTATATGGGTATTATAAGAGATTTGTATAGCTACGAAGTCAGTGTATATAGTGAGAAATGTTTGTCTACGACAACAAAATTGCCTTCGTAGCAATACAAATTTGTTATAATACCCATATAGGTTGTCGTAGACAAACATTTCATCGTAATACCTAGTTGGCCCCCCGTGCTATTAGTTCAGACGACAATTTTAAAAGCAGGGGGTGTCCTGGTTTTTGGTTAAACGTGCGTGAAATACATTTTACTTGCATGCTGGGGTGATATTTTCAGATTTACTAACTCTTATTTACATTCAGATAATGATGCTATTTCGTGCGCTGCCAATGCAAATAAATGTTTGTGCCAATATCCGTGCAATGTTGCTTGAAATTTGTCAAATTTGCAAATTTCGTTTTATTTGAAATATGGTATTGCTATTCAACTTTTCCATTTGCCGTAAAATCATCTGCTTATAGTCTGTCAGAACAGAACAGAACAGAACAGAACTTTATTCACTCAGTCATACAAAGTACGAAACAAGAGGTTGATACAGTTCACACATACACAATATAAGTGATCAACATGGTTGTCAGGCTAGGTTGTATAATTATGATGAATTTTGAAAAGATCCAAAACACTGGAATAGAGAAAAAACTTGGGGAAAAGATTTCTTCGTTATATTATTTATAACTCACATTTGTTTTAGGTCCACTTTAAAGGGGGAATTAACTAATTTTGCCTATTTGCTTAGAATATTTTCTTCTTCTTCTTCTTTTTTCTTCTGAGAGTTAACTACTACTGATATGTTTTCAAACATTCATTTAGCTTTCATACAAAGTTCCTAATACAACATGCTTGTAAACAGTGAAACAATATAACATCTTTTACTCGCCATACATATATACACATACACCTTTCTATATATTCTTCATTTTCAATTTACAATTAGGTCTGTATAATTCTATATTTGGTTATTAAGAGTTGAATTTTACAATATATTGCACGAATGCTTACAGTGCAGACCCTGGTCAGGGGGCTTATTCAGGAGCTCTCTGATCTGGGTTTACACTGCTAGCATAGTGCAACTGTTCTATACACAGGTACCCTGGTGCTAAATTTCGAGTTACTCGTTTCTAGGGCTCAGTTCATTATAGGTTTACAAGTTAAATAATAGAATTTAATGTAGATAAGACGTTTAAAATATTTACACTGGTTGTAACGTAGTTGTCTTAATTAGTTTTATGTCAGACTAATACTTATAATAGTACCTCTTTATGTCGCACCCTATCGAAACGAAACACAGGGATAAACTAAAGGTATATAGAGTTGCGTGAACAAACATTTAACCTTTATCCTGCTGATCGAGACTCCATTGATTTTTGCAAACAGTTTGGATCCAGATCAGACGCCGCGTAACGCGGCGTCTGAACTGAACCCAAACTGTTTGGCACTCGTCTTTAAGTTTCAATAATTCAAAACTGTATAAATCTAAATCTAACAAAGTTTGCAGACGACAATTTCGGAGCAGACGACTTTACAGCAGGAAAATGGTTAATACAGAAGTTAACATTCTTTATGATAAAAATGAGTACATTTAGGGAAATCACTCGAACAGATATTTAGAAAATACCCTTAATTTACAACAGTTTCTCAATTATGAGTTAAACAATCAAGTAAATACAAACGACTGCATATAAAATATTTCCAAAGGATGGTTAGCGTACTTCTTCCGCCATTAACTCATTCACCCTTATAACTGCAAATGGAAATTTCCAATTTACAATTACGTCTGTACAATCTTTGATAATTAAGAGTTGACTTTTACTATTTATAGCAAAATTTCAAACAGTGCATGTCCTGATCAGAGGGCTTATTACGATCCATCTGATCTGTGATTACACTGCCATCGGTGCCCTGAGTGTAAAGCCGAGTTACTCGTCACTTGGGCTCAATAGGTAATGAGCCAATAAGCTGATGGGTAGTAAACAATGTAGGTAAGACATTTAAAATATTTAACTGCACACATCAATAACAAATCGTTGGAGCCTTGCAGTAGCATTTCAGAAGATAATGGACTATCGCCTGCTTATTGTTCAGCTTTACAAAAAGTACACTATCAGCTATATTGAACAAAAAACAGCCACGAAAAAGGCGTGCATCGTTACTTGCGGCAAACCCTGAAAATGACCTATTCACATTCAGTTATAAGCCCTACCGGTAAACTTGCAGGTGAAATACAGTAATACCTCACCTGGGCGACGTACTCGAAACATGAAAATAAACTAATAGGTACTTGGGAAGCAGGTGGCTGCTTCATGCTTAACAAAAGTAATGCAGAAAGCTCTTGAAAGAGCTTTCTGCACCAATTTTGCTCAGCAACAAGATGCATCGTATCTTAACTATTAACAAGTAGGCTAATTGAGTGTCGTTGCTTACACATAGAGGTATTACTGTGACACACAGATTAAGATGTACAGAGGAGACGCAACACCGTTCTATTTAAAATTAAAAAGAAAAACAAATAATCAAATGGCCTCTACTGAGGTGGGAAACGTGGGATTAACTAAATCAAGGTAAGTGTTGTTTTATCATCATGCATTAGCAGAAATGAATGGGTGTAGGATAATACGAATGAGAATGGAAGAAAAGATGGGTAATATAAGGAGAGAATGGGACAGAGAGAAAGAGAGATACAGACAGACGAGTCGAGACGACCAACAGGCCGATAGAGAGAGAGAGAGAGAGAGAGAGACATAGATAGAGAGAGAGAGACAGATAGACAGACAGATAGACAGACAGACACAGACAAACAGACAGGAGCAGTAAAAATACAGCGAAAGAGTCAGAGAGACAGAGGGATACAGATAGATTAATTACCGGGGCACTTGCCTCATTAATTTAGCAGCAAATTGGCTGAGTAGCAGCAAATCTGATTTTGACGATAAATTGAATAGCCTTTTGATCTGAGTATCATCGTTTGAGCTGTTATTTATAAAGTGAGTAATGGTGTTTCTGTCATTCGAAAAATGTTTACATTCAAATAGATAATGTTTTTCATCTCCTATTTTGTTGTCAGCGCACATTTGACATTTTCTATTTTCAGTTGGTATACTTAGCCATCTTCCTGTTTCGATTGGGAAGTAATGGTTAGCAGTTCGTAACTTTAGAATTGGCAATGCTTTGTGAAAATCCAAAAGCTTTAAGTATGGCTCTAGTTCAAATCTTGATTTGTATGATTTATAAAATGTACCCTTATTTGAGAGTGACATTAGATTGTTCCAGTTTTGGATATTCTGATCGTAAAGCGATTGTTTTATAAGGCATTTAATGCTTTTAGAAGTTATAATTGATTGAGTATTCCATAAATAGGAGTAGCCAGTTAGGTTAAGTATTTCCTTAATTTTGTTCATCCATTTATAATTATGGCTTTGGTCTTTTAACATGTACGTATAACTTTTCTTAACATATTTTTCATTTTTACCCGTTATGATTTTGTTCCAGAAACCAATCATTCTACAATGGATTGTCACAGAGAGAGGGTACCTTCCCAGTTCTCCATATAACATGTAACTAGGTGTACTCTTTCTTGTGTGTGTTATTTTTCTTAAGAAATCTCTATGGACTTGTTCTATGATGTCTAAATTTTCATACCCCCATATTTCACATCCATATTTTAAAATTGGGACAATGGTGTGGTCAAATAATTTTAAAGTAAGGTCTATAGGGAGGTCTAAGTTATTACTTCGGGTATACAATAAATGCATTGCTTTCTTTGCTTGTTCAACGTTGTGTTTTCTGGCACTAAGGAAAGATCTAGTACTGGAGAATAGAACACCTAGATATTTATACTGTTTAGTTATTTCTATTTCGTGATCTCCTATAAAGAAGTGTAAGTCTGCAGTGTTTCTTTTACCAAAAATTATTATTTTTGTTTTAGTAGCATTTATAGTTAACTTCCAATCCTTGCAATATTCATTGAACGCATTTAGGCATGACTGAAAATCGCTTTTATCTTCGGAGATAATAATTGTGTCATCGGCATATAAAATGATTAAAAGCTTCAGCCATTGTAATGCAGTTACTGGGTCATCAAGCTGTACCCCTTTACAGTTGTTCATTAATAAGTGCGACTCCATGTCGTTAAGGAATAAAGAGAATAGCAAAGGTGACAGATTTTCACCTTGCCGAACTCCCGTTTGACAAGGGAAAGACGCAGATGTTTCACCATTACTGAATACGCATGATTTTATGTTTTGATACATATTATAAATCACCCTGAAGACCTTTCCAGTAACTGAGTAGGTGCGTAGTTTGAACCACAGTCCATCTCTCCACACACTATCGAACGCCTGCGAAAAGTCTATAAATGAGCAATAAAGTTTCTTTTTGTTATGATGTAAAATTTCTAAAAGTGAGTGTAATACAAAAATATGATCCGAACAAGAGTATGCTTTTCTAAACCCTGCTTGATTTTCATTAAGGATAGTATTATTTTCCACAAAGTTAGTGAGTCTTTGATTAATAACTGCTGTGAACAGCTTACCGAAACAGCTAATCAGAGTAATTGGTCTATAGTTACCTGGATCTTTACTATCACCTTTATTTTTATACACTGCGTAAATGGTCCCTTCCAGCCAACTGTTTGGCAAATGACCCGTGTCCAATATCATGTTAAATAGGGATAAGTAAGCAGGCATTAGTAGTGTATATGTGCTTTTGATATATTCATTTAAAATATTATCACTTGGACTGGGGGCCTTTGAATTTTTCATCTTTTTTATACACGCTATTATTTCATTTTCACTGATAGGACTATTTAGATCATCATTAACATCTGCTGCAAGAGCATCATTATATATCGAATTATTGAAAGTGTTTAAGTTGTTATCTTCATTCTGATTAATTTTCTTAAAGTGTTCATATAAGCAATCTATAGGAGGAGTAGTATTATTGTTTTTCTGTTTCACACTATTTAGATATTTCCAGTAGTCTTTCGGCTTTTTAGAGTGCATGTGTCGTAGTTTTTCTGCTTTACTTGATTTGTATTCATTGGAGAAAAAGTTTAAAGTCCTTTTGTATGCCTTACTAGCATTTTTAAGTAATAACTTATTGTCTTCGGATCTATTCCTCGAGTACTGTGTTTTTGCTGTATGATAATTTTTACGGGCTTTGTTACATTTTGATCCAAACCAAGGGGTATTATTCATATTAATATGCTTAGATTTTGTTGGAAATGTTTTAGCAGCTGAATCAATTAACATGCATGTGATATTTTTAGTGATTTCATCAATAGTGTTAGAACTTGGCAATGCTCTTTCACACATTTTAGTAATTAGTTTCAGATCATTTGTGTTTATGTTATTTAGAAATGCTTCACTTTGAGTATTGTCCCATTTTGGTACATTCCTTTGCTTGGATCCTGTATTTTTGGGTTGACTTTCTGCAAGTACCTTTAATTTAAGTGAAAGTTTCAGGATAGCATGTCCGTCTGAGAAAAGAGAGTCAGTTTCAATAATTTCAAATTCATTTATCAGAGGGAAAATATCAACCGTGGCTATAGCATAGTCAATCACTGAGTTATCTCTAAACGTGAACTCTCCTACATTTACGTCTTTTCCAACTCTACCATTTAATATAAAAAGGTTGTTATTTCGACATATATCAATTAAAGAAGTACCATTTGCATTAACTTTTGTATCCTTTGATGATCTTAACAATGGAATACCTAATTGTTCTAATAGAATGTGTTTATTCAGCGAAGATACAGTAGAGTCATCTATTTCAAAAAAATCTGATAGAAAGCTATCGGTTTCAATGTAATCTGGAAGTTTGGCTGTTCTAGCATTCATATCACCAACCAACATCAAATATTGATATGTTTGGCTATAGTTACCAATGTCGCGTTCAAGCAATAGAAAATCATCTTCATTTAAGAATTTAGACTTGTCAGGCGGTACATATAAGGTACCTATTAAAACATCTTCATCCAGACTGGTTAATTTCTTTGATACTTTCAACCACAGAACATATTCACTTTCTGAATTGATAATTTCCACAAAAGGTAATAGATTCTGTTTGACAAAAATTCCAACACCACCTGATTTACGAATAACTCTTTGACGCCTGTGTTTTGCAAAGTATGTATAATCATTAAGTTCAATGACGTCATACTCATCTGTATGGGTTTCCGTTAAACATACAATGTCATACTGTTTTATAAAATCAACAACTTCAGGATAAAGCAGTCTACGTTTAAGTCCTCTGATATTTAATGTTGCGATTGATAGATTCAGGTCATTGTCTGAAGAAAGGTTACAATCTTTCCCCCATCTGTCCTAGTGATCATTTTGGGGGTTTGGGTCTGAATTCCAGGGTCTATTGAACTGATTATTTGTGGGATTTTGGTATCTAGAACGTTGAAAGTTCCGTCGGTAAGGTGACGGTGCGTGGGATCTATTTGCTGGTTCACTGGAACGAGTGTTCGATCTTGGTCTGTGATTTCGTCGTCGCGGGCTTGGACTATTACGACGGCCTGTGCGTTGGTGATTGCTCACAGATCGGCTGGAGGAGCGGTCATTTTCTATTGTAGGGTGGTTTTTCGCCGTCGAAGAGTTGCTGTATGGAGTTGCTAGAGCAGCTAGCCCAGCAGACAATGTGCTGGATGAATATTGGCCTTTACCATTTATAGATTGGTCACGACTGTCTATGTTTCTCTGTGGGGATTTTACAGGTTGATTTTGTGCAAGTACCTTTTTTCCCAAAACAGGACCACTCGTATGATCAGTGCTGTCAGTCGCCCGTGCTGCACGAGAATCCTGTACACTGCGTATATCACTTAGTAACGGAATCACTGGCTGTGTGTTTTGGTGTGTAATTTCGGATGCGTGTATGCGAGAGCCATTCATGATAAAGTTCCATTGTGGAAACAGATCGCGGATGACACGACTTCCAACCACAAGTTTGGCTGGGAATATGATTCTAACAGAGGAGCCCGGATAGCGTTGCTTTAAGGATTTATATTCAGGCCATAGCGATTTCCGTGCGGCAATTATCTCGGGAGGATAATCTCTGTTTACATTGAAATTAGTGTCCCGTAAGTGTCTTCCGCTTGATAGAATAAGTTCTGTGTCTTGGAAGTCGCGGAATCTGACAATGATGCGACGATTGTACCCACGGTTGTATCTGCCCAACCTATGGGCCCTGTCAATGGCTATTCTGTCGTGGATGTCTAGGTAGTCACGTAGAAATTGCTTAATAGTCAAAGAACAATCTTCATCAACTTTCTCTGGGAACCCTCCAAATATTAGATTATTGCGACGAGATCGAGCCTCAGCATCCATGGATTTGTATTCAAGCAGGGTGATTCTATTATTGTAAGTATTTACAGTTTCTTCAATTTCAAGGATTTTCTGTTTGTTTTGTAATATGATATCAAGTTTATTTTCAATGTCGGCCATCTTTGATTCGTTTGTTGACATTTTTGCAAGTACGAGTGATAATTTTTCGTCAGCAGAGAGGTCTTTTAGGCTTTCATCAGTACCTTGCAGTTTACCAAGATGGTCTCCTGTATGAATTCTTTGCCTTTTACCAGATCTAACATCAGTAAATGCGTTAGTTGGGTCACTATTTGTGTCACTTTTACCAAGCTGAGGATATTTTTGTCCGCCATGTTGGATTCCATTGTCATCGCGTTCAGAAATTTGGCCCAACAATGAAATAGAGGATAACTGTTTTTTTCAGTGTAAGATCGAAATTTAATCCATTGAGTGAACATCAGACGTTATATTTTCACGAGTGGCGAAGCCACGAGTGAAAATATAACAGTCTGATGTTCACGAAATGGATTAAATTCGATCTTACACTGAAAAAACACAGTTATTCTATTTATTTATGCTTTTAAGCCACTTTTTAAACGAAATTGTTTAAAAATTGAAAGCGAACGTACATTATTTATCCCGTGTTGAGCCCCACGTTTTATGTCGAACACATGCGCGTGACAGTTGGCGGTATAATGACGTCATCCGAATGACTTCGTTGCTCCCGAGTTTGGATTCGTGCTCTTCCGGTGAGTAGTTCGCGACAAATCGGACTGCCGGAATTTAACGATAAGACACGATTGACTACGATTCTTGGGGAGCCCTACGGGGAAAATTCATAATAAAAGCGATTGGTGATAATCCACTGCAGTGGATTACCAAGTGATCATCCACTGCTATATCGTGGTAATCCACCGAAAAGCATAAATAAAAAGAGTTATTTGTATTTTGCGACTCACCAAAGTCTACATTTTGAGATGGTTGTTGAGTTTGATCATTATCCGATTCATATGACATCTCTGGATCACTCATGTTGTCTTGAAATTGGAAGAAATGTTTAAAAATATCAGAGCTAATGATGGGTCCGTCCAACCATATTGATCACGTGACATAATCGTCTGCAACCTTTTTACGTGTTAACCATCATCATGTTGAAGTGTCGCCTGTCTCGAATAAATCGTCTGAGAAAATACCCGGTAGCCAAAAATCAGTTAATATGTTTTTGAACTGCAAAAAAAAACCGTTAAGTATGAGTGACAAACAAGTTTGATTATCCGGCAAACGATCTTGATCCAAGCTGTTTGTAAATGTTAACCAAGTCACGCTTAACTTGATAATGGACTTCCATTATTTGTATAAAAATCATTATATTTTCATATTTTCAAGCGCGATTGTAAGAATCGTACACTTATAGTGGAGAAAACGTTATTCTTTTACGTTTTAACGCAAACGAAACGCTAACGCAAAACACTGAAAGGTAGAAAATGTCAACTTATATTATTATTATTATTATACCCGATTTATATAGCGCTCTTTTCACACAGGAGTTGTGCGTTCAAAAGCGCTTCACATGAAATTATATAAATGTACCTACAAAGCGAGAAAGACAAATAACTACATTCACAATAAAAATGATACAATATTGAGATGCATGGAAACATGGAATTTCTTCCAATATTATTACCAAGATTATAAAATTGTTATAGTAAGTTTGTAAGATCATTTTTAAAATGAGTCAAATAATTAAAAGATCAATGGCATGATTAAAAACAGAGTGGTGTTTTGTTTGTTTGTTTGTTTCAGTGTAGAGCCAGAGAGTAGTTCACAAGTCGTAAAACGAATGTTTAAAACAATACTCTCCGTGTTGTTTGGTTGAATTTGTTTGTTTGTTTGTTTGTTTCAGTGTAGAGCCGGAGAGTAGTTCACAAGTCGTAAAACGAATGTTTAAAACAATACTCTCCATGTTGTTTGGTTGAATTTGTTTGTTTGTTTCAGTGTAGAGCTGGAGAGTAGTTCACAAGTCGTAAAACGAATGTTTAAAACAATACTCTCCGTGTTGTTTGGTTGAATTTGTTTGTTTGTTTCAGTGTAGAGCCGGAGAGCAGTTCACAAGTCGTAAAACGAATGTTTAAAACAATACTCTCCGTGTTGTTTGGTTGAGTATTGTACAATCCATGGCCGTGGTACACCCTTAGTTCATAAACATAAAGCTGTCCAAGAATTACACCATAGACCCCTAGCCAAATGGTTGCAAAGCGATTGGGCAATCCCTACCAGCAAGATCTACCAGACAGGCACAAGGTCAATGGTACAACTCCAGAACTGCCATTATACCCACAGCATCCACAGCAAGAACACAGCCCAGAGGTAGCAGTCATTGATTACCTACTTTCTTCTAATAACAGATATTAAAGAAGTGAGTTTTCAAACGTTTTTAGCTCGCCTATTCGGAGAATGGGGGGGCTTATGGAATCACCCCGGCGTCGGCGTCGGTGTCGGCGTCGGCGTCGGCGTCGGCGTTGGTTTTTCATGGTTAAAGTTTTGGGGTAAGTGTTGTAATGCACTAATACATCATGAAATATTTGCATTAGGAAGCTGATATTTGGATTGGAGGTGCCCTATGGGTTGAACATTGATGTTATGTAGTTAAAATTTAAATAAAAGTTAAAATTTAGTCAAAATTTTACCTGTTGTGGACTTAGGTTTTTCGGCTGATTTCTCATGGTTAAAGTTTTGGGGTAAGTGTTGTAATGCACTAATACATCATGAAATATTTGCATTAGGAAGCTGATATTTGGATTGGAGGTGCCCTATGGGTTGAACATTGATGTTATGTAGTTAAAATTTAAAAAAAGAATTAAATTTAGTCAAAATTTTTCCTGTTGTGGACTTAGGTTTTTCGGCTGATTTCTCATGGTTAAAGTTTTGGGGTAAGTGTTGTTATGCACTAATACTACATGAAATATTTGTATTAGGAAGCTGATATTTGGAATGGAGGTGCCCTTTGGGTTGGACATCGATGTTGCGTAGTTAAAATTTAAAAAAAAATTAAAATTTAGTCAAAATTTCACCTTTTGTGGACTTAGGTTTTTCGGCTGATTTCTCATGGTTAAAGTTTTGGGGTAAGTGTTGTTATGCACTAATACTACATGAAATATTTGTATTAGGAAGCTGATATTTGGAATGGAGGTGCCCTGTGGGTTGGACATTGATGTTGCGTAGTTTAAGTTAAAAAAACAGTTTAAATTTAGTCAAAATTTCATCTTTTGTGGACTTAAATTTTTCGGCTGATTTCTCATGGTTAAAGTTTTAGGGTAAGAGTTGTGATGCACTAATACTACATGAAATATTTGTATTAGGAAGCTGATATTTGAAATGGAGGTGCCATGTGGGTTGAACATTGATGTTGCGTAGTTAAAATTTAAAAAAAGTTAAAATTTAGTCAAAATTTCACCTGTTGAGGACTTCGGTTTTTCGACTGATTTCTCATGGTTAAAGTTTTGGGGTAAGAGTTGTGATGCACTAATACTACATGAAATATTTGTATTAGGAAGTTGAAATTTGGAATGGAGGTGCCCTGTGGGTTGAACATTGATTTTGCGTAGTTAAAATTTAAAAAAAAAATTAAATTTTGTCAATTTCAGCTTTTGTGGACTAAAGTGTTTTGGGACTGAAATTTCAAAGTTAGTTATGGAGTAAGTGTTGGAATGCGCTTATACTACATGACATATTTGCATTAGGAAGTTGATATTTTGAATGGAGGTTCCCTGTGGCTTGAATATCAATGTACTGATACACTTTTCTTTTGATAGTTACCTATTTAAGAAAGGTTTAATTAGGCGAGCTTTGCTGTTCTCCGACAGCTCTTGTTTGAAGGCTGCAATTGAGCTAGCATCTCTGATGTCTGATGGTAGAGTGTTCCAGTGCTTTGGGGCTGCATGCATGAAACTTCTCTCTCCAAACTTCACCAAACGACTTCTCGGCACAACCAGCGATACTGATTTACTCGCAGACCGCAACTTTTAGATATTTCTTAAAATTCTTCTTTTTTTTTTAGTGACAAACAGTTTGGAGCCTGATCAGACGCCGTAAACGCGTTTATTGGGAAAGAATAACACAGTCTCCACCGTAAAAATCAGATGTTCAGATTTTCAAGCGCGATTTAAAGAATCGTACAATTAACCCTTTCGCTCTCTGGGTGTATAATAGTAACATATAGAGGATAATTGGGTTTTTTCAGTTTAAGATAGAAATTTAATCCATTGAGTGAACATCAGACGTTATATTTTCACGAGTGGCGAAGCCACGAGTGAAAATATAACAGTCTGATGTTCACGAAATGGATTAAATTCGATCTTATACTGAAAAAATACAATTATTCTATTTATTTATGCTTTTAAACCACTTTTTAAACGAAATTGTTCGACAATTGTGAAAGCGAAAGTACATGATTTACCCCGTGTTTACCCCAAAGTTTACATCGAACACATTAGCGAAACAATTTCCCGTACGATGACGTCACTTATATATTGATTTGACGTCATCCGAATTACGTCGTTGCTCCCGATTTTGGATTCGTGTTCTTCCGTTGAGTGGTTTGCGACAAATCGGACTGCCGGAATTTAACGATAAGACACGATTGACTACGATTTTTGGGAGCCCTACGGGGAAAACGGCGATTGGTGATAATCCACTGCAGTGGATTACCAAGTGATAATCCACTGCTATTTTTCGGTAATCCACCGAAAAGCATAAATAAAATTCTGCAAACTGTTCAGATCAGACGCCGCGTTGGTCTAAACTGTTTGACACTATGATAAATGTTTCCTAAGAAGTAAAAAAAAACCCGCATAAAAGTCAAACTTTTAAAAGTAAGGTAAGAAATCCAAAGATTTCGGAAAAATTCGTAGGTCCAAAGAAAAATATTAGTCAGAAGTTATCGGAAATATCTGGAGAAATGGCAGCCCTGGATTCGTCCTCAACATGCTACGCGCAACTTGGTTAACATTTGCAGTTCGACTTGGTTGGTAGGACAGACGTTACATTATAAAGCTACAGTGTCCTTTCAAAGTTACAGTTAAAGCAGTATGAATAAATATTAATACGGATATTAAACAGTTTGGATCCCAAACTATTTGCAATTCTACTTTACTCATTTGTGCCCATGGTTCTATCTATAGGACATAAGCAAACAGTGAAGACTTTGATCAGTCGCCGCATCATGCGGCGTCTGATCAGAGTCTACACTGTTTGCTGATAGGAATTTGAACATTATTATTATTATTATTATTATTATTACTATTATTATACCAGATTTATATAGCGCTCTTTTCACACAGGGATTGTGCGTTCAAAAGCGCTTTACATGAAATAACATATATATGTACCTACAAATCTAGAAAAGACAAAATAACTACAATATAAAACAAAACGAAAATTAAAATTAAGACCAGGCACCCCTTAGATACAAAACATTGACTAATCCATTATATACGCATAGAAGAATCCACTGGGTGCAAATGGGTTAAAGTGAGACAAAGTTTTCGGTGATAGTTTATATTAAAACTGACGTCGATAAGTTTGGAAAGAGGCATTGCGGACCATTTGCAGTCTCTCTTCAATAGTCTACGAGTGATATCAGTTGATGCAATCTAATTGTTAAACCTAACGGGACCATCTAATTTAATATTTTGTTATTACAGACCTACTTTATTTGCAGGGTGTTTTTTCTGACTGTCAAAGAAACCTTTACAAAATGGTTGTAACTGGATTAGATATTTCACTGTCTTACCGCGAGTACAGAGAAGGCGGGTCCACAGCACTAAGGGGTCCCAAAACGTCAAGACATTTTACAGTGCTCCCTCCCTACAAAGACCCTCCCTACAACGACTCGCTCCTTACACACAGTTTTAGAAACAAGACAACGCTTTCACTGCTGTAATATCGTTTGCTTAAAATAATTGTCGTCTACTGGGTTTTTTTTCAAAGTAGACATTTAAGTAGACATTTTGCTATAATAAATATAATGACGAGTGATAAACAGCTCGAATCCAGATCAGACGCCGCGTCACGCGGCGTCTGATCTGGATTGAAGCAGGTTGCAGATGTAAACCAAGTCTTAATTTTTCACTCCCTATAACGACTCACTCCGAAAAAAACACACACAATATGTGTCTTCCATTGAGTGTCGTTGTAGATAGATATCCCTGTACTGCTGGTTCTGTTGTTTTATTTTGCAGATACGCTGTTCCAGGCAGGTCGGCGCATGCTGATGTGTGGGTTAAATTGTAGGTATTTTGACTTCAGAAATAATATAACGAGTGTCAAAAAGTTTGGATCCTTATAAGACACCGCGTTACGCGGCGTCTGATCAGGGTCCCATCTGTTCGTAAATAACTATTGTCCTCTGAATGGTTGGGTTTGTTTTGGCTAACGTCCGTTTCTACCATATATGGGGTAATTGGACGCCCCAGAGAGAGGGGAGATGAAACAGAAAACCTCGACGCAATACCATGCTCTTATTATCGACAGGGTTCTCTGGTTCTTTTGGAATGCCTATTGTAAAGCACTGATACATCGGACATCGGTTTATCAAGTCTCATCCGAAGGACTTGGAGTTAGGCAGTGAACTAGTTAACTTTGAAATACGCCTTTTAATCTCTTGGTTGGACTGAAGCTATCACAACATTTCACATTCCAATTGTAGCAATGAGGGTTTGTTGACCTTAAGCAAACTTTATTTGGCGAGGTTTGGCTGTATTTGGTCGACTGCAGATATTGCCTGCTTTTGAAAATGACGAACTGAAAGAAGAAAAAAATAAATTAAGGCAGAATTTTTCCATGAATGCCTATAGTCAACAAAAGTGCAATTCGAAGCGTTTCATCAATGTCATTACTGTTTGCTATTTCATATACAATAAAATGTTGTTTGGTGAGTACAGTGGAGAATCTGTTATTCTTTCCCAATAAACGCGTTTACGCTAAAACTATTATTTGCAACTGCAAACAGTTTGGTACCAGATCAGACACCGGGTAACCCGGCGTCTGATCAGGCTCCAAACTGTTTGCCACCAAGATAAACATGAATTATCAGAACTGTCCAAAAGTTGTACTTTTCTACGTTTTAGTGCTTTGCGTTTGCGTGCGTTTGCGTACGTTTGCGTTTAAACGGGAAAGAATAACAGATTCTCCACTGTATGACGTCACCAATGACGTAAGAATAACAGATTCTCCACTGTATGAGCCATGCCACTAAGTCTGGTTGCCTAATGTTGGCTGAAATAAAAGCAGAATGCACCTAAAGACGCATTCTGCTGTTCTTTAAATCCCCTTTTATGTGGTCACCTATCTTCAAATCGAGAAACAGGTTGTATATGGGATAATGATTTTAAAGATTACTAATATTGAATGAATCTTTGCGCTCTCATCACATGTTTCCGGGATGAAAAGAAAAATACGAGTTAAACTTTTTTTCCATTTTGATGTTGATGTCGACTCACAGATGAATTGGGTATTGTATTTGATACAAAAATATAACACAGATGTCATTCCAGATGGCATATATGTACCGTTATTTACATTTGAAATACCATAGGACGACCTGTTCGTTGCCAAATCCTACAGTTTTCTACTTTAAATAAAATCGTGTCAGTATATACATGTACTAATCTCAAATAAGCACAAACAAGCTATAGTCTATAAGTACCGGCGGTAGTGGCCCAATGGTTAACACCTTGGACTACGGTACCAGGGGTCGTGAGTTCGATCCCCCGCCGGACCAGCGAATCCCTGATGATGTACAGGAATGTCCTTGAGCAAGACATGTACCGCGATATGCTCCTCTCCACCCAGGGGTTAAAATGGGTACCTGTGAGGGTCTAAGCCGGTACTGCGGCTGCTTTAGCGCCATATTTTAGCAGTGCTCAATATTGTAGGCAAGATGGTTCAATGATCAGGGGGTAAATCTACAGTCGGCTGAGCGGTCATTCGGACTGAAAGTAGACTTTAACTGGTACTTTACTTTTTTTAACTGCCTTACCTCGAGTGCACTAGTTATTAGATAAAAGTTTTGATCCTGACGCCGCATTACGCGTGACACTCATGTCAATATTTCTAAAAGTAAAAAAAAAAATTAAAATTTGATAAAAAAAAAAAAGCAGACGACAAATGTTTAAAATTGATGACGTCATTCACAAATCCTCATCTGGCAGGGCAGTTAATGAGATCCCCTCCAATCATTCATTGAGAAAATCCTATTACTTACTCCAAATTCCATTACTATAATTGCATCCCAATACTCCGATTTGCCTTCAGCTGACATTAGATATTTCCATGCTAATTATTGCTAACCTATGCAAACGGGTTGGATCCATACTGCTTGACACCAATATTCAATGTCTGCAAAACTGATCTTGAAAACACAACATTTACTAATAGGCATTGAAGCTAAATGACATGCAGACATAATAATAATTATCAAATGGCCAGTAATCGTCTTTTATCTCTTTAACCCTTTACCCCATAGACTGTTTCTAGTTTTGAAAATTGGTGACTACTTAAAGCAGGTTGAAAGTAAAGCAGAATGCGCCCTAAGGCGCATTCTGCTTTACTTTCAGCCTGCTTTAAGTTACCATCTGCTAGAATTAAGAAAATATTTTTTCTGATACATATTCATGACTGTATAGATTGGAATTATTTTCTTCCGCGGAGGATTAAACGGAATGCGCTAAAAGGCGCTTCTATAAGGTAAAGGGTTAAAGAGGAAAATATGTTGTTCTTAATGGAAACAATGTAGAGAAAACGGCAGCTATTTAAGAGAGTATTGACAGTTTGTTTTAATCTGATTAGGAAACAGTTTGTAGCCAGATCGGTCGACATATTACCTGCACGAAACTGTTTGCAATGGACATGGAACAAGGTTATGAAGAGGTTTGGTTGAGTCTGAAATGACTCTCAAGCATTTGATTTGTCAGATTTGGGCTTCTGCTTGCAAATATCTTATTGGTAAGATTTTAGCTTTAGCTCAAATGCTTGAGTACGATTTCAGATTTGACTCAAACTATTTATTACCGTGGGCCTTGAACTGTTTTAGTATATTTATTTGACTTGACTATAAGGTTTGTCGTGAGGAAATAATGTATCCCCTTTCATCACGGAGCCGCTATCTGGAAGTGCTAATATAGCCCGAAAAGGATAATTTCACAATTTCCCAGGCGTGAAAATGAGTGCGGGCTTAGAAATTCAATTAGCAATTGAATGAGCAGGTGTCAGGTTAATAGGAATTCAATATTTAAGGCTGATTGAATGCTTTTCTTCCGAACCATAAAATAGTCGTTTATAATTTCTACGAACCAAGTTTTTGTTTCGATAGTTATTATCGAAAACTTCAATGCGTGTTCTGTCATCAGCGTTCGTAAATTCCAAAGTCAAAATCATACAAATGTACTGTTTTAAACAATAAAAGCGGGGTACCGAACTGTCATCTATATATGCGGGTGTCTTTTCCGAACATCATAACATTCGGTTTGTTGTTTCCAACCCTAGTATTAACCTATGGCCCAAATACACAAACGGGTATATTCCTCCACTTACGAGTATAACAAAAATGCGGGATTGCCATGGTAACGGTAAAAATACACATAGCCTTAAAGAGTTTAATATTGGGTACATTCGCGATTCTGAATCAGGAGACCCTACTGAACATAAAAAGTACAGGGGGTGGGTGCACAGTGGACCCCATTGGCTCCCAGAGTTTATCCTCCAGAGACGAACACGTTTTTCTTTCCGATATTATCGAAACCTATAGACCCAGCCGCAATATAATACACTGTAGAAACTAAACCTTGCACTGTCATAATGACGTTATACATGTAACCTCTGACTATATCTATAAAATTCGGAGCTTTATATATTTTTTAACTTAAAGTCCCATTGTGTTTTCAGACCTTTTCTCAATGCCTGAAATACAATAACGGTTAATAATAATGTTTGAACATTCTTATGGGCCAACCTGATCTATGAAATGATGAATACGGACCTAAATCACCAAAAAGGGCGATTTAAAATCATAACAAACTGAAAATAGAACGTCTGACATAAACATTTCCACACGGCTTAATATCACGTGATACAGCCGAAATCAACTTCACTGGGTGCAAACCGTATCTACCTCCGCCCGTCCATCCATCAGTCAGGTAGACTATCACACTTTTTTGTCCGCTCTCTAACTCAACTAATTTTTATCCGATCTACCACAAACTTGCTGAAAATGTTCATTGATATAAAATCAATGTTCAGTTTGATTACTACTAAAATCGCATAAGGTATTTTTGAGTAATTGCCTGTTAATTAATAAAAAATGACTTTTTCAGTCATTTTTGCACTCTAAAACAAACAGCTTTTATCGGATATTCACCAAACATGCTGAAAATATTTTGCAGACGACAATGTCAAAGCAGACGACAATGTCAAAGCAGACGTATGTGCAGCAGAATAAGGGTTAACCTGTATGGTCACGTGACTTGTGAATGGACGTGTTTTAGATCTAGAGCAACAAAATAATCTTTTCTGCTTAATTTCCGAGATAATTTATACAAACATTAAGTTTGAAATAGTGCATCTGGATATATAAAACTAGTGTGACGTTATGTGAGGATGACAAAGTGGAAATCTAATAGAAAAGGAGCGGATAAACGAAAGAAAAGTAGTGACAGTAGTGAAGTACAAGGCAAACCATCTCGCGTGGGAGGCTCGTCGGGGGAACCTAGGGAACATGAAGTAAGTGGCATTAACGCAAGCATAAGTGACGTTCTAAAGCAGAGTAACGATGTTTTTTATAACAATGTAAAGGAGTGCAGATCAGTAGAAGACCAGGATCTAGATATTTCGACGGCGTCGGTTTTTGATTCTGTAGAAAGTACATGTAACTCGGGATATAAAGAGTCCAATATGGCGACCGGTGGTAAAGAGAGCCCCAGTAACAGCGAGTTAATGTCAGTGTTAAGATCCATGGACAAAAAACTTGAAAGACTTGATACTGTGGAGAAAAAGATAGATAAGTTTGAGACCGAGCTAAAAAGTCTTTGGAAATTCATTCATGACAATCAGTTAAAGCTAGAGGACAGAATCACCAGAGTAGAGAACACCATTGAAAACAGTGACTTCTCATCAGCGTTAATGGCAGATAAAGTCTCCGAGGTTACAAAGGGCTACTGACAGAGCCAAGGAAGATCTATTATATATGCAGTCTCAGTCAATGAGGAACAACCTTCTGTTTTCAAATATACAGGAAGATAACAGAGAATCAGGGTAAGAAACGGAGGGGAAACTCAGGAAATTCATGGTGGATAAATTACAGTTGGCAAGTGACACAGTTGAGCAAATAAAGTTCGAGAGAGTACACCGTATGGGCCGCTCGTCTGGTGTAAACGCAGGAAGGCTGATCGTTGCCAAATTCACATAATTCAAATATAGAGAGATGGTAAAAAGAGAAAGACGAAAACTTAAAGGAACTAACTTTTTCATAAGTGAGCAGTTTCCGAAGGAAATAGTTGATAAACGAAAGCAGTTACAACCTAAACTAAGGGAAGCAAGAGCGGATGGCAAGCCTGCTTGGATTTCCTATGATACGCTATATATAGACGGAAGAGCGATTAAAGACGCCACTCGGTAGGGATGTAGACGAGATGAGTTGAATGTGTGTGCATGGAACTGTAAAGGGCTAACACAGCATAAATTAGACTCTTTAGAATTTACTGATATATTTATAAGAAATGACATAGTTTTTCTATATGAATCATGGACGCATAGTTTAAGTAATATTGATATTCAAGGTTTTAAGTCTTATAACTATTACAGACATTTCCAGCATAAACGAGCGAGACGACACAGTGGTGGCATTGTAGTTTATATTAATAACAACATATCTAAAGGCATTTCAGTTGTAAGAAATCATTTGAACACTTTACTTTGGTTAAGACTTGATAGACACTTTTTCAGGTTAAAAGAGGACGCATATATTTGTGGTGTTTATATCTGGGGCGAAGATTCGCCTATGTATAATATTGAAAATGTTGACCTGCATAATTTATTAGAAAATGATGTTTTATATTTCGACAGCTTAGGATCTACTTATGTCATAGGTGATTTTAATGGTCGAGTCGGTCGAAGGAATGATTTTATTAATAAAGCTTTGACAGAAATATTGATCAAATTGATTTTGATGATTATGTTCCCGATCGCCCCCTTGCAATGGCCTCTACGGATTGTGTATGTAACACTCAGGGAATTAAAACCCTTGATCTATGTAAATCTACAGTGCGCATAGCTAATGGAAGATTAGGCCACGATGATATGATAGGTAAATGTACTTATATTTGCACGAGAAGTTCGTCTGTTATTGATTACTTGTTACCGCTTTACTTTTCTTTGTCGTGCAAAAAGCCTGTTGTTACGGCTGAAAATCATGATTTCACTTTGTATAAATGGGACGTTGAGGGACGAGATAGCTTTCGGAGGAATTTAATCGCTAAATTACCTGAACTGAACAGAGTTACCTCGAGCCTTGACAGTCCGGACCGTTTATCTGTAAATAGTTGTGTCACAGAAATGGTGGCGTTATTGCGATCAGTGGCTGACCCATTGTTTTCTAAACATGTAAACGTTAACAAAACTTATACTCGCAAGAAATGTGATTGGTTTGATAATGATTGCTATGCAGCAAAACTTGAATACCGTAATGCTTTAGTTAATTTTAACAGTAACAGGTCGCATGAAAATAGACTGCAATTTTGTGAAAAGAAGAAGTTTTATAAAGACATGATTATTCGTAAACGGCGTGCTTTTAAAAACAAAAAGATAAAGCAAATGGAAATGTTACGATATTCTAGGCCTAAAGAGTTTTGGTCATTTTTCCGTAAGAAGCCGCCTGCTGATAATAATATAAGCATTGAAGAATATTTTGATTATTTTAAAGGCTTAACGGGGAGTAACGTAGACAACGAACTGAATGTTCAAGCTGATGCGTTTTGTTCGGAATTTGATTTTAACAACACTAGCTGCAATTTTGAAGAGTTAAATACAGAGATAACTGTTAATGAAATTCAGGCAGTGATAGATAAATTAAAGCATGGAAAGGCTATGGGCGGTGATTTATTAATGAATTCTTACTTCATAGAATCTATTCACATAATTGGTTCTCACTTGTGTGATCTTTTTAATGCTATATTTAACTCTGGTGTTTACCCAGATTCTTGGACAGAGACTATAGTTGTACCTTTGTTTAAAAAGGGTGATCGTGATAATGTTTCAAATTACCGTGGTATTGCTCTGATAAGTTGTTTAGCAAAAATATTTACTGGTGTCCTAAATAATATAATGTCTAAATGGTGTGAGGAAAATAACATTATTTCTGATTCTCAGTTTGGCTTTAGACCTGGTCGGTCTACGGTTGATGCTTGCTTTATACTTCAAGCAATTATACAGAAAACTTTGAATGCTAATAATAGATTGTATTGTGCTTTTATTGATTTAAAGCGTGCATTTGATAGTATAAATAGAAATTGCTTATGGCTTAAAATGTATCGACTTGGAGTTGACGGTAAGATATTACGTATTATAAAAGACATGTATACTAAAGTTAAGACCTGTGTAAGGAAAGGTAACTCGTACTCTGACTTTTTCGATAACTTCGTTGGACTTATGCAAGGGGAGATAATTTCGCCGATCATGTTTTCTATGTTTTAGAAGACCTAGAGTTATTTCTTCAAGATCCAGATCATGGTGGTATTAAAATTGGTGACCTTATGTTAGTTATTTTATTATTTGCGGATGACCAGGTTATCTTTGGCGATTCACCTTTAGACTTACAACGTAAATTAGACAGATTAAAAGAATATTGTGATAGTTGGGGATTGGAAGTTAATTGTCAAAAGACAAAGGTAATGGTATTTCGGAAGAGGGGAGGTTTAAAAGAAAATGAAAAATGGGTTTACGGGGAGGACAGTATTGAAGTTGTTAATGATTTTAATTATTTAGGTACCGTCTATAATTATACAGGTAATTTTGCATTAAACCAGGAATTTCTATCTGGGAAAGGGTTGCGGGCTTTAAACACATTAATGGTAAACATTAAGGATATTGATTTAAAAACAAGTGTAATATGTCAGTTATTTGATGCCTTCGTTGGTGCTATCTTAAACTATAATTGTGAAATATGGGGATACACAAAGTCTAAGCAAATTGAAAAAATACACTTAAATTTTTTACAAGAACTTACTGCATCTTAAGAAAAGTACTTCTTCTTTTGGTATATATGGAGAACTAGGTAGATATCCTCTGTATATAAATCGCTATACTAGAATATTAAAATATTGGTTTAAAATTGTTACAAGTGAAAATATTATTTTATCTACTGTATATAATATGTTATTAGAAGACTGCAAAAGTGGTAAAAAGAATTGGGTTACAAATGTTAAATCGTTGCTAGAGGATTATGGATTTGCATATGTTTGGCAAAACCCAAGGAATGTTAATCCAAAATCTTTTCATTTTGTCTTTAAAAGAAGAGCTATAGATTGTTTTATTCAATCTTGGAATGAAAACATTGCTACTAGTGGTGTCTTATTTTCATACAAACATTTTAAATCAAATTTTGAAATTGAACCATATTTGGATATATTACCTAAAAATCTACGATTTTATCTTACCAAATTAAGGCTGTCTTCTCATCCTCTTAAAATAGAAACTGGAAGATATGGTAGAAATAGTCTACCGAGGTATGAAAGATATTGTGATGTGTGTGGGAAGCGAGATATTGAAGATGAATATCACTTCATAATGGTTTGTTTAAGTTTCACTGATTTAAGAAAACAATATATAAAAAAATATTTCTACATAAGACCAAGTTTCGTAAAGTTTTGTCAGTTGATGCAGTCTACTAACAAAATTATACTTAACAACCTTACCAAATTTATTAAGTTTGCTCTTAGTAGACGCATTTCGTTAGTCGGAAATACAGATTAAACTCATTTCAAACTTTCTACTTGATTGGTAATAAAAGAACAACAAGAGTTTGTATTTTGTACACGTATTTGTTAATGAAATATCGATAAAGATTATCTTAAAAAATATATATAGTCATTGCATTACATGTTTAAGCTACTTAATTATATTTTCATTGTTTGATATTTGCTCTGTTTGGATGAATGTGAAATGTTGCATGTTAGGTGACCGTTATTCTATTATATAGAATGTATGTATCAACGAGGTACGTTTATGTACAAGTTGAAATAAAATTATGTTCTGTTCTGTTAACCGGTTCATTAACAGCGCTCCAGGTAAACGGGAGTAATCTGAACTAATCCAACATTTTCTCACTCATTTCAGCACCGAATGCTATGGTGTTACTACTGATTAAACCGTCTCTTCGAGACAATTTTAATGAGTATGACATCATTGGGTTTAAAAGCAGAAATAAAGATTTTTAGTTTTCGAAATACTTCCGTTATCTGGAGCCCTGTATTTACAGAGTTGTATTTCTTTCCATTCACAGGGAGGCTTTTTAATTTGTTCAGCACAAAAAAAATAAAAATAAAAATTAAAAAGCGAATTTCTTATGCCCCTATTCCACACCGACTACGAATCCCACGAATCGCCACGAATTGATAAATGTTATGATTCGTGGGGATTCGTGGAATTCGGCAAATCCGTGACAGTCTACGAATCGGCTACGAACGAGTTAAGAATATTCGTGGGATTCGGCACGAATCTTACGAATAATGTCAAGAATCCAGTACGAATTGCAAGAATCCACTACGACTACTGCACGAACGCTAAGAATCAGTTACGAATTTGCCGAATGCATCTACGAATCAGCTACGAATGAAGTTTGATTCTTGACGGTTCGTGGGATTCTTGAAGGTATGTAGTGTTCCCTCCCTGCAACGGCCGTCCCAAATACGACTCTCTCCTTACAACAAAACTTGTCGTTGTTTTCAAAAAAAAAAAAATTGTCCAACCTTTCACGCCTGCTATATTGTTTGCTTAAAATTGTTGGCTGCTGTTTTTCTCAAAGTTAAATAATAGGCGTGTGACAAACGGCTTGAATCCAGATCAGACGCAGCGTTATTCGGCGTCGGATCTGGATTCAAACTATTTGCAAATGTAAGCCAATTTCCCTCCCTATAACGACTCCCTCCAACAACGCACACATTTTGTCTCCAATTGTAGAGAGGGAGCGCTGCAGTTCCCGTTTCAACCCGGGCATACGTCCAAAAATGGACTTTTAAGATAGAGCAGCAGTGGCACTGGATTTGGAACTGGCGTATCAACGCTAACTGCATGCTACAGTGGAGAATCTGTTATTCTTTCCCGTTTAAACGCAAACGTACGCAAACGCAGAACACTAAAACGTAGAAAAGTACAACTTTTTGACAATTCTGATAATTCATGTTTATCTTGGTGGCAAACAGTTTGGAGCCTGATCAGACGCCGGGTTACCCGGCGTCTGATCTGGCTCCAAACTGTTTGCACTGCAAATAATAGTTTTAGCGTAAACGCGTTTATTGGGAAAGAATAACGTTTTCTCCACTGTAATAGCAAGAAGATATCCCGAAGAAGAAGGGGAAGATCCACAAGGTGGTGGGTTAGAAAGTGGTTGACTCCATCTAGAACGCTAGAACATTAGCTTAGTGTGGAAGATAAGAATAATTTTACCAACTTCAGTGTTCCCTCTCTACAACGGCCCTCCCAACAACGACCACCTCCGTACAACGACCCTTGCGGCAGTTCCCCAAACATGACAATTACGTTTAACATTTTCGCTGCTGCAATATCGCCTGCTTAAAATTATCGTCTGCTAGTTTTCTCAAATTTACATATTGGACATTTTGATAGAAAGAAATGACAAGTGACAAACAGCTTGAATCCAGATCAGACGCCGTGTTACTCGGCGTCTGATCTAAATTCAAGCTCTTTGCAAATGTAACCATAGTCTTAAGTTTCCCTCCCTAAAACGACTCCCTCCGAACATATTGTGCGTGTCCCATTGGGTGTCGTTGTATAGAGAGGGAGCGCTGTATGTAAGAATGCCAGGATTATAGGTCAGTCATCCATGCAGAGGAGGGACACTCACGTGAGACCATATATATATGCCGGAGTGAAGCTGGCATTGACTCTCAGACTCCTGGCTACAGAAGAAAGGTATTAAACTAGTACTCACGAATCCCACGAATGAGTTGAGAATACCACGAACGCCAAAAAAGCCGTTTACGAATCCTACGAATCCGCTACGAATCCTACGAATGCACTACGAATTTGTTACGAATTAACTACCCATTGTTCCATTCGTGGAGGTCTTGGCCAAAACTTTGAACAGCTCAAAACATTTGCCACGAATCCCCGACCGCTCACGAATTGCAAGAATCGACTACGAATCAGGTAAGAACTCCACGAATCTGTTAAGAATCAACTACGAATCCTAGCATTTTCCCATTCGTAGCGATTCGTGGGATTCGTAGTCAGTGTGGAATAGGGGCATTAGATAAAGCCGGTATTTGAGAAAGAATCACGTCCCATGTAGTTCAAATGGGACTTCAAACAACCGTTTTATGCAGGTTTCTCAAAAACACAATGCGGCTTTAAAACAAACCTTACCATGACTATTAAACAATGTGGGTCGTGAGCAAACGACGCGTGATACGGCGTCTGGTCAGGGTCTAAACAGTTGTCAAACGTTACAATTTTTAACAGACGACAACGTAGGCGGAACCAACAGTGGAGATGTCATTACTTCAAGTTTAAACGCAAAAGAAAAGTAAAAACAAAAGTTGCTTAAATGTAGTATCGATGTTTTTTTATCTGAGTGGCAAACAGATTGAAGCCTGGTGAGACGCCAGTTTTGGTTCTACGCTGTATACAGTTGAAATATCGTTAAAGGTTAAATGGCATTCAACGCTCTCCGGGTGAAACCCGAAACGGCTAAAACCACGTGAAGTAGTTTACAAGTACGTTGCTAAATATACAAAGCTAAGAACAAGTTCATTTGAATTTAAATTACAAGTTTACATTTATATCGTATATTTGTGTTGCTTATATTAAAAACTGTAGGTGGCGAAAATCAAGCTTCAAAATTAACTTCAACCTTTATCCTGTCGATTGCGACTTGACAGGTGTTAGCAAACAGTTTTGAATTCAGATCAGACGCCGCGTTACGCGGCGTCTGATCAGAATCCAAACTATTTGATATTACTATTTTACAGTTCCGTCTTTTTTTATTAAAAACACTTAAGTTTAAAGATTAAAAGTGTATAAATCCTAATTAAAGATTTACTGATTAAATTGGAACTATTTTCTTCAGCGGATGAATAAATCATATCCGCTAAAAGGCGCTTCTATTGGGGATAGGGTTAAACATATACACATGTAGCGAATATCCGAGGAAATGAAATCTTTATTGGAAACCTGCAACTCTGATCAAACACCAATAAATAAGAATTAAAATTTGATGAAAACAAGTCTCCAGCTCTTCTGAAACGACGAAATACTTTTTATTATACTGCATAGTAAATTCCTTACTTCTGATTGGATACAGAGCCATAGATGTGAACCCAAGTACTCTGAGCTGACAGGGTACGTAGAAATGCAAATGTTTTCATTGGCTGACAGGTCCCTGAACCTTGCTTTGCAGAAAGTAAGATGGCCGACTGCTCGACAAAATTTAGTGCATTCAATCGTGCATCCTCCGTTTTAAGTTCATTTCGGCTACATGTAAGAACCAATCGGAAGTTGGATCTTTCAATAGTCGCATTTTTTCTGCTAAAGTTGACGCCGACGTCTACGAGCGTGCCCATCCTACATTGTACTTATGAATAAAAACCGTCAGAAACATTACGTCATTTACGCTCAACGTCATCTGTTTTTGGCGCGATCTTGTTACTGTTTCCTATGAGCGCTGTACACGAGAAATTCCGAAATATTTCGTTTGAACAGTGAAAACTTTGCAGTATGATAAATTCGTTAAACAGTTTCTTCCCAAGATAAATTCTCGGCTGTTGAAAACTTTGTACAGTGGAGAAAATGTTATTCTTTCCCGTTTAAACGCAACGAAACGCAAAACACTAAAACGTAGTAAAAGTCAATTTTTAGATTTATCTTACAATTCATTTTTATCTGAGTGGAAAACAGTTTGGAGCCTGATCAGACGCGAGTAGCAGTGGAAATAAACGTTTTAGCGTAAACGCGTTTATTCGGAAAGAATAACGCATTCTCCACTGTAACCCTCGCCTTACGGCTCGGGCAACATGATTTTCCTCAGCCGGGAATTTATCCCCACGTACCCTGGAAGGAAACTGTATAACTAATAGTATAAATGCAAATATTAATTGTATTTAGATGGAAACCCGGGAAGAGAGGATGAAAACTCTAAAACAGTCGATGTCGATAGCTCAAAACCACTTAAACAATCTAACTTACCTGTCTGTTTGACTTCAGCGAGCTCAAGTCGAGATTCAAGTGAAGTGATATAGATAAGTTTGACTTAAAGCGAGTTCGAGTTTTGTAAGGTTCGGCTTGTACCTTTAACTGAGATATTACGGACATCTTAATTAGATCAGTACATGTACCTGAAAAGCTTGGCCCTTGCACTCGTGCGTCCATGTACAGTGGAGAATCTGTTATTCTTTCCCGTTTAAACGCAAACGTACGCAAACGCAAAGCACTAAAACGTAGAAAAGTACAACTTTTGGACAATTCTGATAATTCTTGTTTAACTTGGTGGCAAACAGTTTGGAGCCTGATCAGACGCCGGGTTACCCGGCGTCTGATCTGGCTCCAAACTGTTTGCACTGCAAATAATAGTTTTAGCGTAAACGCGTTTATTGGGAAAGAATAACAGATTCTCCACTGTAACTCTTTCTCTTCTATCGTCTGCTACTGTAACGCCAAAATATCGCATGCATTGATAGTGCCGTCTGCAATATCAAACTTAGGGGGGGGGTTTTACTGAAGAAATAACATTTGGGATCCGACGCCGCGTGAATCAGAATCCAAATTGTTTGCAGCTTTTGCGCCATTGGCCAGTGAAAGAACTAAACTATCAAATATTGATTTGAATTATTTGTCAACTGTGAAGCAGACACTGATCCAGTCTCCAATCGGGTTAACATTAAATGGAAAGAAAACGTTGTGAATGTGTTTTTTAGGTATTAAACGCTTTGAGTACAAAGTTATTATTTCGTCTGCAACAACTGCCGTCTGCTTCTCTTCTAAATTAAGATTTTTAAAACTCTATTTTCAAAATAGTGTCTGAGTGCCAACCAGTAAGGACACTGAAGAGACGCCGAATTATTTGGCGTTTCATCTGGATCCAAGCTATAAAGTTCAAGCTATCATAACTTCGCCGTTAGCTTGCAAAGAGCTAAATGGAACTTCAAGTTGGAAAAATCGGTTTTTGTATTATTTCAGGGGATTTTCTTCCGTTACAGACAAGAAGTCTCATTGACAGCAACAGTCTCTATAATCGTATTATATCATTGAATTGTGCAGTCTCAATGGACACTGAACGTCTTCAGATGAGTCATAAAACGATTTGCGTTTTTAGAAGCAATGTCACTCCTGCATCCGTTCTTTTCATATCTAAGGTTTATATCTTGCGACGTTTTCTCATACCGTTTATAAAGCACACATTGTATCCCTTTGGTCAAGTCTTCCTTTTATTCATATACAGAGGAGAAGACGTTATTTCCCGGTTTTAAAACACATTGCATTAAAATGGAGAAAATGATAACGTTTTTTTTTTTTAATTTGAGTGGTACACAGTTTGAATCTTGATCAGACGCCGGGTTATCCGGCGTCTGATCTGGCTCCAAACTGTTTGCAATGAAAATAATAGTTTTAGCGTAAACGAATTTTTTGGGAAAGAATAACATCTTCTCCACTGCTGTTCCAATTATTTGCTCCCAGTCACCGTCTCTGTCTGTGTATATCTGTTGTTTGTCAGTCCTGTTACCTGTCTTTTTATCTGTCTGTCTGTTTTCTCAAATGACTGTGTTGTATCGTGATTGTATTAAGAAATGAACTGATTTTTTCGGCGTTCAAGCGAAATGAACGACAGAAAATTATCGGCAAATTCCATGAATCGCGCTAGCGCGATTCATGGTAAATTTGCCGATAATTTTCTGTCGTTCATTTCGCTTGAACGACGAAAAAATCAGTTCATTTCTTATATTTACAATATATTTGCTGTAATTTCTAACATTAAATAAACATTTTGTCAGTACGCATGTACATGTATGTTTAATCCATATAAGAGGTCGATAACACGAATAATGTGTACCCTATACGGAACAACCATGACCGATTTACTGAATCTGTGTACATTCGAAAGCAGAAAAAATAAGTTCCATTGTCAACAACTTGACAGTTTGGCGCGAAAAAAATGCTGATTTATGACGTCATTAGAAGTGACGTAATTTTAAAGTAGGATAAATATATCGGGGTTTTATTGTCATAAAGAAAGGCAGATATAGGCCGCTGTTTATAAGGTAGATTCTTATGTCAATTTTCTTGCAATTTATCTCATTTATAAAGAAGAATATTAGTCGGGAATCATGGTTTCCACTAGTAGGAACTAGGAAGGCATAGATCGGTTAAGAACAAATTTGGAAAAAATCCGCCAAATGTTTGCTGCCCCAAGTTCCAAAGATTAATTCGCGAATGAAAACTGCATATGCCCCGCCTCCCCTTCGAAACTTTTCCACAAGTCCCACCCTCTCGAAAATTGGTGTTTGTTTGAAATGAACACACTTTTTGTCAATGGAATTGAATGGGGCGATTGTAAATATTTGAAAATATATAAATGTACAATTTGAAACCATTTCAAGCAACATTTCTAAACACGTACGATTCGGCTCGCCAAACTAGACAGTGGAGTCGCCCGCCGTCTGTTCATACATCAATTGTTTTGATTAGAATTAACTTCCAAAACAATATACACATGTAGCCTTTCAACAAAATATCATAGCCTCAAACAGGTTCAAAATAAGCGAACGACAAACGTGCCCACGTCGTTTATGAATGCTTACATGTGTAAAAGACAAGTTAAACTCTTCACTGCCATGCCGTCATCAACTTTAACAATTGACTGCTTTTATTTATCAATTTTAATTTACTCTTTAGGTAGTTTGGCTTAAGAAATATTGAATTGAGTTTCACACAGTTTGAATCCTGATCAGACGCCGCGTAACGCGGCGTCTGATCAGGATCCAAACTGTTTGCAAATATATTTTGTACTCGGGGTAAGGCAGTGAAGGTGTTTAAAAGACAAGTTAAACTATAGCAGATTACACGTCTGAATCGAGAGCATTATGCGCTGCAGTCTTCTTATATTATTAGATTATACTGTCTCACCAAACACCAACACGAGTCATACAGTAAAGTGCATTTTCCAGGGGACCTTGAAAATCTCCTTCACAGAGAGTATTCATCCCTTCCTCAACATACGTCTCTGTCACAGGCTACAGCTCCAGATGCCAAGATTCTTGGCTATACTTTTCTTATACAATTTTTAAGCAATCAAACAACCCGATTAAAAACATAAGGTAGATCTACTTCAATGTTTCAAATATGCAAAATATGTGTCAAATATTATAGTTTTCAGTCAAAAATAAATAAAATATAAGAGACAAATCTTCAAACTATTTTGTGTATTTTGAAATAAACTCGTTTAACGAGTTGATGCTTTTCGTATATTTATCGTAAATAAACACGAAACACAATCACTCAGATACTCTTGGCCATTAGTTTGGCTTTTTACCCATTACACCATAGCTTGTTTCTAGTTTTGAAAACTTACGACTACTTAAAACAGGTTGAAAGTAAAGCAGAATGCACCTTAAGGTTAAGGTGCATTCTGCTTTACTTTCAACCTGTTTTAAGCTACCATCTGCTAGGATATATAAAATATATATCATCATTCTTATTCATAATGGTAGAACGTGGAATTGTTTTCCTCAGGGGAGGAATAAACTACCGGCGTAAAAAGCGTATTTGTGCGGTACATGTAATGGGTTAATTAACGGTAATTTTTACAACATTTCTCTAATAAAAGACGGTACCAGAGACTGAAACGCTTAAGAATACTACCTCAAAAGTAGTACATAATCTACGACACCAGTGTCTGATTTGGCTCCGAACTGTTTGCTACATGTATACACGTAAGGGTTTTTGCATAAAACGCCATATTCTTAAATACTACATGTACGCCAAAAGCAGAACCTAGCCTACGACCCAGTGTCTGATTTGGCTCCGAACTGTTTGCTACATCTTTACTAGACACGTAAGGGTTTTTGCATAATACGCCCTAGTTCTTAAGAATGCTACGCCAAACATAGTACAGTGGATAATCTGTTATTCTTTTCCAATAAACGCGTTTACGCTAAAACTATTATTTGCAGTGCAAACAGATTGGAGCCAGATCAGACGCCGGGTAACCCGGCGTCTGATCAGGCTCCAAACTGTTTGCCACCAAGATAAACAAGAATTGTCAGAATTGTCCAAAAGTTGTTCTTTTCTACGTTTTAGTGTTTTGCGTTTGCGTACGTTTGCGTTTAAACGGGAAAGAATTGACAGATTCTCCACTGTACCTAGCTTACGACCACAGTTTCTGATTTGGCTCCAAACTGGTTGCTATACACGTAGGGGTTTTAGCATTAATGCGTCCATGTAGAAATTATACATTCTTACTATCAGTTCTTATTTTGATCGGGTGTTTCACGAAGCACTTTAAAGTTTATAATGTAAATACATGTATGCATAAATTATTTAGAAATAAAAATCTCTCTCTCACTCCCTCACTTTCTCTCTCTCTCTCTCTTTATTATGCCTCTTTCTCTGTATGTCTCTCTATTTTGTCTCTCAAAGTATGTCTCTCTGTCTCTCTCATACACACTCAAAAATACCGCATAATAACCCGTAGTTCTTATTCTAGAGCAGTCAAACAGCAAAGTTATAACAAATCATATTAACCTATCACAGAACAAGATTAAGTCTCATCTAATCTATGAAACCCAATAACATAAACCACCCCAATCCTCATTTTATATAAACTGAACCCCATTAACCACCAGTTTCCAATTATTTAAACATGACTTTCACAATAACCTCATCACTCCCTAACTGCGATTAGCACATGGCTTGGAGCTCTCGGCCAATCAGATGCCTCAAAAGCCTGTGAATATATCGTTTATTTTACAAAACCATGAAATAACTAACACACTGTTCACTTATTCCATACTTCCGTCATCTCAAGGCAATCTGACGTCACAACCCTAGCAATCCTCTGAACTGCACTCGCTTGATGACGTCATATTATGTACAGTGAGACCTAAACTTTAAAGGCAATTAATAATGAATTGTGCTTACATATAGAGCTTCAATAAGCGTTATCTATGTTGGTGTTAAAGCATGCTTAACTACACATTGAAATAACCTTTCAATTTAAGTAACATATTACAAATAAAATGACTTTTTCGTCTAAAACAAAAAGCAGAAACGAAGGGTCATCTTGTTTTCCTCGAGCCCAAGCCAGTGCTAAATAGGTTAGACCATGGTTGCGCGCGAATAAACGACATACTTCTCGGGGGCTACGCCCCCTCGAACTATATCGTTTATTCGCTTGCAACCATGGTCTAACCTATACATACAATTAAATGGTTATTTGCAAACAGTTTAGATCCTGATCAGACGCCGCGTGACGCGGCGTCTGATCAGGATCCAAACTGTTTGACACACATAAAGATATACCTTTTGTCAAATGATATAAAAAAAATAAATGTAAAAAATACAAGCAGACGGCAATTCTTTAAAACAAATGACGTCATGGTAGTGAAGGGGATTTTAAATACAGTGAAACCTGCTTACAGTGGAGAAAACGTTATTCTTTCCCAATAAACGCGTTTACGCTAAAACTATTTTCTCCGTTATAAACAGTTTGGAGCCAGATCAGACGCCGGGTAACCCGGCGTCTGATCAGGCTCCAAACTGTTTGCCACCAATATAAACATGAATTATCAGAATTGTCCAAAAGTTGTATTTTTCTACGTTTTAGTGTTTTGCGTTTGCGTACGTTTGCGTTTAAACGGGAAAGAATAACGTTTTCTCAACTGTACACAGTGAATCTTTATAAAAACCCGTTCATTGTGTTAAACACAGGTGACAGCTTAATTCAGGCTTAATGTAAAGACAAAACAGTTTTCTGTTTTACTTTCATCCTGCTTGAAGCATACCCTGCCTTAAACACCGAATTGATTTGTCATAACTTGGGGCTTTATTGTATCAAACACTAGATTACCAGAACAGGACATGTACATCCGTTTGATCCGTCGCAATAAACTCAAAGTTTTTTTTTTTATTTATCTAATTCATTTTCCATTTTTAACCACAGAATACTAATTTCAAAATGAAAATTGTCGATTCTATAAAACATTTCTTTAAACACAATAATCCTATAGCGATGCTTATTGGCATTTGTAAATTGTCTCAATATAACAGCCAGATCAAATACTCTAAACACAAATATCTTTTAAGTTTGTTGCTAGGCATCTTATACAACCACGCAAACGTAACAGATTAAATTTTATTTCTCCTTGATCGCATTATTGCCTTCCCCAAAGATCACTGGCATTTGTAAATACAGTGCTCCCTCTCTACAACGACTCCAATTGGAGACACATATTGTGTGTATTGTTCGGAGGGAGTCGTAATTGGGAGGGCAAATTAAGACTTGGCTTAACCCATTACCCGATAACCTGTTTTTAGTTTTGAAAATATGTGACTACTTAAAGCAGGTTGAAAGTAAAGCAGAATGCGCCATATGGCGCATTCTGCTTTAATTTCAGCCTGCTTTAAGCTATTACCTGCAAGAATAAGGAAAGTATTAAATACGACACATATTCATTACGGTATATATTGGAACTATTTTCTTCAGCGGATGAATATAATGCATGTGCTAAAAGTCGCTTCTATAAGGGAAAGGGTTAAAAGTACATTTGCAAACAGATTGAATCCGGATTAGACGCCGCGTAACAACAGTTGAATCCTTAAAGCAAGGTGACAGTAAAACAGAAAGCTCCTTTTGGCGCTTTCTGTTTTACTGTCACCTTGCTTTAAACTGTCACCTGTCTTTTAAGCAGTTAATTAACCATTATTTTAGTGATCGTGAGGTTTTACTGGGGGGTTTTTAAAATTACATTTCACTACCACTTTGTCTCTGCACAAGTACTACATGTACTCTTACTTATCCACCTCTAAAACATTTAATGGACATTGCCAAATTCAAATTAACATATCGGGTTGAATAACAATATATTGCCAATTGACAAATAGTGCAGACCCTGGTCAGAGTGTAGGAACCCTTTGATAAGTGTTGACACTGTTTGGCTGAGGAGTTTTTGCATAGAAAATGTGTACTTTTCTGTTAGGTATGTGGATTTTTAATGACGAGTATACTCGTCTCTAGCGTTGAATGTGTTCAATCTTTGAACGCTAAGTAACATTGTCATCTGCAACAACTGTCGTCTGATACTGTTCTGATCTTCAAACTTTGTACATTTAACTCATTTATACCTAGTGGATTCTTCCATGTTTATATATTGGATTAGTCCATTTTTTATCAAAGGGATGCCTGGTCAAAATTTACATTTTCATTTTATTTGAAATTCCTATCAGCAAACAGTGTAGAATCTGATCAGACGCCGCATAATGCGGCGTCTGATCATAGTCTACACAGTTACCTGTGTCCCATATATGGGATCGTGGGCATAAATGGGTTAATTTTTATTCCATATGCAAATGATAAGAATACTTTCGCTGTTGGCGTGCTAATAGATAATAGACAAAGACAAAATATGTAATATAGATCTACCATGAAATCCATAGCTTTCAGCAATTTAAATGGTCTCAAACTAAAATACAGAATGAATCACAGTGCTTTGTCATGCAATGTACCATGCACTTTTACCAATATTGATAGTTTAACTGGCAGAGTTTATCGGTTTAATCATACGACCATAGATACGATTTAACGCCATTAATATTTTCCTTTACTCTAAAAATTATATGTACTTCTAATTTAAGGGTGTATCAAACTCATGAATTTGGGAAAATTTCAAAGTATATTAAAACACTCTATGATGGTTTTGTATTGAATAGCTATTTAAGATGAGTGAAAAAATAGAAAAAGTGTACATTTTGGTGAACAACATTTGGCTCTATGGCCTTGTAAAATTCACCCCACCCACTTTCTCTTATTTTGTCCTTTTCAAACAGCCCGCTTCAATAAAATCCATTTCAAACGAAAACAAATATGATAATTTGGTTTTGTGTTATTTATTTCCTGTCTATAGTAGTATTTCTTCATACAAAAAACTAATTTAAGAGAAAACAGGCACCAAATGTGTAATTTATAAAGCTTTAAATACAATCGATATGGTACTTTTTTTTGTAAATTTTGTAAAGAGAGATAACTCTTTTTACATTAATAACTCAAAATTTTCACACTGACCTTTCAATTTCTTTTCATATTTTGAACTGCCTTAGCTTTGGCTTTCATCTGGTAGAATATAAGAAAAACTTTAATACTAGAACTATTTCATTTTCAAACCTTTTTACTTTTTCATGAAATAAAAAATCTAATAAAATCATGTCCTATAAAAAGCATATTTTTGATATTCGAGGATCCATATTGTTCAAACTTGGTGCCTGTTTTGTCTAAATTTGGTTTTATATGTGAAAATACCACTATAGACATGAAATGGAAACCAAAATTAGTTTAAATTACCATGTTTGTTTTGTTTTGAAATAGATTTTACTGAAGCTTGTACTCTGAATGGGTAAAATTTAAAAAAAAATCCAAATTTGACATACCTTTTTCAAAGCATTTGTTCATTCATCATAAACAGCTCTTCCGAAACAAACAATGATAGAAAAAAAGTTTAATGCTTTGAAAAATTGCTTATGGGTTTCATACACCCTGAAATTGTCATGGACATTTGTCGAAAACAAAGTTTCTATATTGCAGCAGATGGTAGCTTAAAGCAGGCTGAAAAGTAAAAAGGATTGCGCTTTGTTTCAATGTGCTTTTAGTGATCACCTATCTCCAAATACCAGAATTAGACTACATGTATGCCGTAGGGGATACTACTTTTTAAGAACAACAGCAGAGCGAACTTATAAACAGCATGCACAAGCATGACGTGTCGTCTGATTTGGATCAAAACTCTTTAACATCCGTATTCATGTGTCTTCTATTTTAACATAAAAAATCAAAATCTTTGCAGACGACAATTTCAAAGCAGACGACATCACGAAAGAATAAGGGTTAAGAAACGCTATCCAGCATCAGGGCTGCCATTTCTCCGGATTTTTCCTAAGTAATCGGAGTTTTATCCTAGCAGGTCGTAGCTTACAACAGGCTGAAAGTACAGCAGAATGCGCCTTAAGGCGCATTCTGCTTTACTTGCAACCTGTTTTAAGCAGTCATGTGTCTTCAAAGCAAGAAACAGACTATGGGGTAAAGGTACGATTAGTAAAATTACGTCTGAAAAATTGAAAATTTGAAAACTTAGGATTTTTATGATCAACTTATGGCAGCCCTGTATCCTTGCAGTGTATGGGTTAAATCTAGTCCAGCTATTTACAAATTTTCACAAATAGTACGACTGTAAAAAGGTTATTACTGCATGCGTACGACCAATTTATATCTTATACAGTGGAGAATGTGTTATTCTTTCCCAATAAACGCGTTTACGCTCAAACTATTATTTGCAGTGCAAACAGTTTGGAGCCAGATCAGACGCCGGGTAACCCGGCGTCTGATCAGGCTCCAAACTGTTTGCCACCAAGATAAACATGAAATATCAGAATTGTCCAAAAGTTGTTCTTTTCTACGTTTTAGTGCTTTGCGTTTGCGTACGTTTGCGTTTAAACGGGAAAGAATAACAGATTCTCCACTGTATATATATATATATATATATAGTGATATCCATTGCTAAAGCAGCTGATATGGTCTAAAAGTCCAATATTATTGATTCAAAGTGCTTTGCCATGCAATGTCCTTTGTCTTATTGCCAGTTTATAAGATATAACTTGTTGAACATTAAAGAGACTGTAGAACAATGTTTAACCCCTTCACTGTCATGACGTCATTACCTTTTAAGTCAAACTGTATGATTTAACTTTGAAACGATATTGTAGACAACATTGAAGCAGACGACAATATGGCGGGAAAGCGGTTAGAATCCTCATGAAAATTTTGACAAAAGAAAGGTTTTTTAACTCGTTCAACACAATGGACCTGTTTAACTATACTCATGGCATTTGCAAAGTGTAGTCCCATATTAGAGGGCTCCTATAGGAGCCCTTTAACCCGGGTCTACACGGTTTGCTTATTTAGACCAGTATTTATCTAAATACCCAGAATTCTAAATAGACTAGTCCATGTTCTGGTAATTAGATATATCCACAACGGAACTTAATAACCCACAATAGTTACTTAGTTTTGAGAGTTTACCCTTTCAGATAATGATCTAAGGAGCAAGCAGTTTGAAGTCTGATCAGGCGCCGAGTAATCTGCCCTGTCTCCAAAATGTTTAAAATGCAGGACCCTAGAACAAGGAGTAAACTGAACAAATCTAACATTTTTCACATAGTTCAGCAACAAGTCCTGTAGTGTTACTTCTCATTAAAATCGTCTCGCAGAAAATAAAGATTCTAGTTTTTTAAATACTTCTCTTATCTGGAGCTCTGAAAATGGAAGTAAGTTTGTTTGTATCTACATATATACCTACATACATAAACGCGTTAGCTGGGACTGAAAAATGTCTTCTAATGTAAAATTGTCACGCACTTAGACACATCACCGCCTACGAGATGCCTCATTTCCATCCACTGTCGATGGCAATAAATATATGTGATAAGCAGAATGTATGTCAAAAGCGATTTACGACAAATAATCTGAACTTTAGTGAAGAAATATATTGCATTAACGATTTGAATGCTATATGTGATACAGTGCTCCCTCTCTACAACGGCCCACCCAACAACGACTCCCTCCTTACAGCGTCACTTGTCGCAGTTCCCGAAACAGGACATTTATGGCTAACGCTTTAACTGCTGCAATATCGTCTGCTTTTTTTCTCAGTTACATATAAGTGGACATTTAGATAGAAGAATGATAATGAAGAGTGACACACAGCTTGAATCCAGATCAGACGCCGCGTTACGCGGCGTCTGATCTGGATTCAAGCTGTTTGCAAATGTAATCCAAGTCTTAATTTTCCCTCTCTATAACGACTCCCTCCGAACAACGCACACTATATGTGTCTCCCATTGGGTGTCGTTGTAGTGTGGGAACACTGTAGTATCTTCTGAAACACTTTGCGTCTGCTACTGTTTCAAAATTAGTATTTTCTAAACTACATTTTCAAAATAGTGTGAGAATGTCAAACACGTTTTGATTCTGATGGGACACCGCTGTTACCCAGCGTCTTATTTGGCTCTAACCTGTTTACATAGGTTATCACAGTTGACTGTTTGCATGCAAGGAATTAAATTTGCGGATTTTGTAAAATCTTGATATCATAGTCTGTCTAAACCTGTAATTGAAAATCTCCATAGGCGTTATCAGATTTAGAAAGATGCCGTCGAATAAACCCTGCGGTCTAAAATGATATCTTAGTGCTTTATGTCTGTTTATACATGTATATTCAACCCTAGCGATGACTATACTCGTCGTTGACAAAGAGTTGGCCTGTGAAGAGTGCACATGTCCTGTGACTAGACTTTATTGTACATTAAAGTTTTGAAGTTCTGACTCAAGAAATATTGATTCAAGTGTCAGTTTGGATCCTTATCAATCGTCGCGTAACGAGACGTTGAAAGGGTTATTCTCCGCATCTGGCAAGAAGGGTTTAGCAATAAAATATCAATTTACTGTTTGCCTTTGAAAAGTATACTCGTCATATGTACACTGTTTATATACTTTTCACTAGGGTTGAATGTGTTTACTTGCGTTAAATATGTGTCATATTAATGCAGGATAAACCGTTAAGAAAAAACTCCTAAGGCAGCTTTCTGCTTTACATTTGTCTTGAATTAAACAATGATCTCATTAGATCTACTTCTACAAACAATAGAAAGTTTTCAGTTTGACTAGAATCATTGTATGGTGTATAATATCCAATTTAGTAAGCGCTATTTCATTTCAAGTATGTATTCATTCGTAATCATTAAACTGTTTGCACGTTTTACCAAATTGGTCGAACCTGTTCACATAGCTTTACAGTGGAAAATCTGTTATTCTTTTCCAATAAACGCGTTTACGCTAAAACTATTATTTGCAGTGCAAACAGTTTGGAGCCAGATCAGACGCCGGGTAACCCGGCGTCTGATCAGGCTCCAAACTGTTTGCCACCAAGATAAACAAGAATTATCAGAATTGTCCAAAAGTTGTTCTTTTCTACGTTTTAGTGCTTTGCGTTTGCGTACGTTTGCGTTTAAACGGGAAAGAATAACAGATTCTCCACTGTACCTTTCACCATGCGGGTCGTATGAATTTGACTTGGCAAACAGTTTGGAACCTGATCAGACGCGGTGTAACGAGGTGTCTGATCAGGATCCAAACTGGTTGACACTCGTTTAGATATTTCTTAAAGAAATTTTACTACCTTAAATCCAATTTTGAAACGATCTTGCAGACAACAATATTGAAGCTGACGACAAAGTAACGGTGAAAGGGAGGGGGGGGGGGGGGGGGGGGGGGTGTTTAAAGCCTCACAATTTATTGGCGCCGAAAGTGTTTGACAATCTGAATTTATAATTATATTATACATATTTTTGAATTTCACTTATTTTGGCATTTTGTCAGTCAACTTCCTGTTGGTATTCTAGAGGTTAATTGTATATTTATTGTAAACTCTACATTGAAAACTTCATAAAAGAGACATAGCGGACCTCCTGCAGTCTCGTCTAAATAGATTACATGTGAACGCTCGATGTGTAAGTTGATTTCAAACTCTACAGGGAGTATCTAATTTCAAATGCCAGCATCTTAGATCTACTTTTTTGTAAGAGGGAATTTTATTAACACTTTCACCACCAATTTTATTTTCTAGTTTTTCGCCATTTGTTGCCATATTGTCGCCTGCTTCAATATCGTAACAGTAAGATTCACGGCAGCATGGCTGATAAAATTTCGATATGTGTGTTAAAACAGTTTGGATTCAGATCAGACGCCGCGTTACGCGGCGTCTGTTCTGGACCCAAACTGTTTACACAGAGAACACAAAATGTACCCTGTATTTGTTACTTTTATTTGTATCCCTTTGGTTCATTAGGTTAATTAATGCATATAATAGATCTGGCTGGGTTTTACAATTAGTCCGCCACCAAAAACTAGGGTTAGGGTTAGGGTAAACTTTAGAATCTGTCCGCAGGTCTTTGGGGTATTTTTGTAGAAATTAACTGGCCATCTCTTATGACATTAACCTGGCCATTTATTGTGACATTTATCTGGGCCAGTGGCCATTTCCTTGTGACATTAACCTGGCCATAAAAAGACATTTTGGGTGGCGGACTAATTGTAAAATTGCATAGATCTGGTTGTATTCTGCACATGTAGATCTATGCTCTCCTTATCTGGAGGAAATAAAGATTATTATTATTATTCACCCCTCCTCCAGTTTAGGAGCATACAATTTAGTGCACTTTACGCACTACAACACCCACGGTTTTAAACCGGAAATGTCACACTTAATTTCAACGCAGTTTTGTACTCAGTTTTTAGCTCACCTAGCTCAGGGAGAGCTTTTGCAATACTTGAATGTCCGTCGTCAACACTTTTAGTGTTCACACTCTAGAGGCCACAATTATCGAACTTGCTCAGATTGTATATTACCATACATGCATAATAGTTCGAATTTGATTATGGTGGAAATCGGACCAATAGGCCAAGAGTTATCTACCTTCGAATCGCTGAAAATGCGATATTTAACAGTGTTTACACTCTAAAGGCCACACATTAAATTTAATCTTTCTAAAACTTGCTCAGATTGTATGTTACCATTACAGTTCGGGTGAGTTTGATTATGGTTGAAATCAGATGAATAAGTCGAGAGTTATCTACCTTTGAATTGCTGAAAGTGCCATATTTAATTGTGTTTACACTCTAGTGGCCACACTTCCTCAAACTTGCTCAGATTGTATATTACTACAAGAGTTTATATTAGTTCGATTATGGTTGAAATCGAACAAATAGGTCAAGAGTTATATACCCTTGAATTGCTGAAAATGCCATATTTAACAATGTTTACACTCTAGAGGCCACACATGTTATTAAATCTTTCTTAAACTTGCTCAGATTGTATATTACCATAATAGTTTGAATGAGTTTGATTATGGTTGAAATCAGACCAATAGGTAAAGAGTTATCTATCTTTGAATTGCTGAAAATGCCATATTTAATGTTGTTTACACTCCAGACGCATCAATTTTTAACAAATCAGTTATCTTCACTCTTGCAACTACAGTTTTCAATGGATTTTATATATACTTGCACACAATGCATATAGCTAATATGTATTTAGGCTTTGCCTATGTACGGAAAAAAGCAAAATTGTACTAATGAAAACGGAATAGATCTATCTCCAGTGTGTGATCAGCGCTCTTGTATCAGTTCGTTGTGTATTCCAGATCACACTCGAGGCTACGCCTCTCGTGACTGAGATCTGGATTACACAACCGACTCGAACTTTTATTATAAACCTAAATTGTTTGGGACAAGATCTATATGTTGTTACCCAATAATCAAATAGATATATAAGTGTATACAATGTTAAAAGTTAAAACTCCTCCGTACAGCTATATTATCAGGGCTGCCATTTCTCCGGATTTTTCCTAAATTTCCGGATCTTTCCCCAGGTTATGGTAGCTTAAAGCACGCTGAAAGTAAAGCAGAATGCGCCATTAGGCGCTATCTGCTTTACTTCCAGTCTGCTTTAAGTAGTCACATGCCAACAAAACTAGAAATCGGCTATTGGGTAAAGGTACGATTCGTAAAATCGCGCTTGAAAAATGCATATTTGGAAATCTTAGGTTTTTTCATTTCAACCAAGTTATTAGATGCCAGTCCTGTATTATAATGCAATCTGAAACTATTTTTGGAAGTCATATGACCACCAATAATGACGTCATTATTTATATTGATGACGTGTTGGTAATCCGTTATTTTTATCGGTTCGATTGAGAAGTAGCAAATAACGTTCATTTTTAGCGTTAAAGGGTATGAATTGAACTGTTTGAAATTTTGTCATTTTGGAGGAAATCAGTACAAGTGAGTGTTGTGGGTTATTCATTCTTAACCCTTTCCCCCATAGAAGCGACTTTTAGCGTATTTAATTTATTCCTCCGCTGATGAAAGTAGTTCCAGTTTATACCCTCATGAACAATAACCATTACAAAAAAAGTATATAGCCTAGCAGATTTTATCTTAAAGCAGGCTGAAAGTAAAGCAGAATGTGCCTTAGGGCACATTCTACTTTACTTTCAACCTGCTTTAAGTGGTCAACTATCTTCAATACTAGAAATAGGCTATCAGGTAAAGGGTTAAACTGGTTTAAAAATATCACCGAAATCGGGGGAATTCCGAAACGTCACGCACAACTCTTCGTAAAAGCCGTGACGACATCATCCAAGATGTCAGCCCCCATGTTTTGTAGTTGCCTAGTTTTGAGGAAATTATTCACGCGCAAATCAAACACTTTTCAAAGTCTGTCAGTGATTGAATAGAATAGGAATACCTTTGAGTTCTAGAATGAGTGCAATTATTGTTGAAATCTGATCATTGTGGCAAGTTATTTGCCCTTGATATACTTTGAAATGCTGGAAAAGGCTTCATTTCTGTATTATTTAGGCTCTAGTTATCTGCCCTTGATGTACTCTTCTATACTATAGTAGGTCGTATTCCAATGTTGTTTACATGCTCTACTACAAATTTGAATGGATTTAGAATAAAACGGGTGAAATTCAAAGCTATCAGGCTTCATTACAAATGGTGAGCGATATCGGGGCCTTTTGATCAAGATTTGCACTGTTTTTACCTTGCAAAACAATATTTAACCCAATACCCCATTTCTAGTGTTGAAGATATGTAACCACTTAAAACAGGTTAAAAGTAAAGCAGAGTGGTTAACTTTCAACCTGCTTTAAGCTATTATCTGCTAGAATATAAGAAATATTTCTTATGAATTTTATTTGTGACAGTATAAATTGTAACAATTTTCTTCAGTAGAGGAATTAATTAAAGGTGTAAAAAGGAGCTTTATGGGGTAATGGTAACCCTGAATAGTACAAGACGACCATAATTTGCTCTCCTGGTAGCCCATAGTTATGGTAAAGGTGACATTAAAGTTGGACAAGAGTTTTCAGAAAAGATGTGTATGCTATCACTGAGTCATATAATAATAAGGAAAATCTGCCTCACCCAGTGTGCCATGATTTTTAAGCCAGGAATATTATTGTAGAAATCTAGTATAGGGTCATCAAAGGATCAATTGGGTAAAACAATTTTCAAATCATGCAAGTGGTTTCAGACCTGAAGACTTTTTAAGTTAATTATTTTTAGTCATATATTATTTTTAGTTTGGAAAACTATGTTAAGTTGAATATCCAAGAGACAGATGGACAGGCACAGAGCGATCACAACAGCTCACCTTGGCACTGTGTTGGTGTTGAGGAGAATAAGACGGGTTGCTGCATTTCATTTACATGTACTTATTTCTCTCAACAAATAAATACTTCTGTAAAATATCACAAACAATATGTTTTGCTTTAACAATTTTATTCAGAGGTCTGAACAACATGGTAACTTAGAGAGACAAATACAGTAAAATCTCTCTATTACGACCACTAAAACGAAGGCTAATTGACATTATAAAATACATGTGACAGCTTAAAGCAAGGTGATAGTTAAACAGAAAGCTCCTAAAGGAGCTTTCTGTTTTACTGTCACCATGCTTTAAGCAGTTACCTGTCATAAAAACCTAATAATAAATGCAATTTAGTGGTCGAGATAGAGAGGTTTCACTGTATTCCTAAACCCTGTACTCGTTCGCCATGTTCAATGTGATAGTAATGGATTTGTGATGGTCAAATATCATGATATATTTACAGATATGTACAGCTTATATCATAAACAAAAACAAATCAAATAGGAAGTCAACTTTTTTTGTATTACAATTTTCCTGCATTAAGTTTCCACCTGTCCTCAAAGTAACAATTACATCTGCTTTTGAGTAGTGGCTTCACACAAGCTTTACTGAGATTGTGAATACAAATCTAGCAAAACAACAACTTCAAATGAATCAAATAGAGACTGTTTTGTTTGTTAACCCATTACCCCATAAAAACGCCCTTGTATGCCTTTAAATTATAACTATACCAAACAAAATAGTTCAATTTTATACAGCCCTGAATATGTGTCATAAGAAAATGTTTCTTTATCCTAGCAGATGATAGCTTAAAGCAGGCTGAAAGTAAAGCAGAATGTGCCTTAAGGCGCATTCTGCTTTACTTTCAACCTGTTTTAACCCTTTGAACCCTAGACCCGCATATAGGCGTCCTTTTCAAACAGTATACATGTGAAAAGTGCACTAGTCCTATGCAAACAGTGAAGACCCAGATCAGAGGGCTCCTTATGGAGCCCTCTGATCAGGGTCTTCACTGTTTGTCATAATGCAAAACATTGACAAAAACAACCCTTAAAAGTCAGAAATGGAATTGTCCATTTAAAGTTTCAGGGAGGAAAGAGTTAAGTGGTCGCATGTCTTCAAAACTAGTATCAGGCTATGGGGTAAAGGGTTAGTCTTCTTCACTTCCTTTAACATAATACATGAAATGAAACTAAAAATGTTCATGCTTGCTTTAACATTGAAAACTAAATACAGAAAAACGACCCTGATTGATGAGTTATACTTCAATTCCAGCCATAATTTTCAAAACAATCTTTGAAATTTTCCAACATGCAAACGCATATTCACATGCACTATAAATCATACCGACCTTGAGGAAATAATCTAAATAGGGAAATTTGCTCTTGACATGTGACCACTCCCAGTTTAGTACCCTCAATTTATGCTTGAACTCCAAACTATATTTGTTTCAACATGCAACATCGGACAAACTTTACAAGAGACAAAAAGGGAACCAATATTACATAATGAAGGTTAGCTCTTACAGAGCAGGGAACAAATATTTACATCTTTTTCAAACAGTGTAAAAACCCTGATCAAATATTGTTGGAACAAACATTACCATAGGCAACTTCAACTGAAAATTTTACATAGGTCAAAAGCAATAAGCGTTAGAGCTGAATCTAAGGTAGTTCTCAAGCATTTGATTGGTCAGCTTTGCTTAAATCTGACTAATCAAATGCTTGAGAACAATCTCAGACTCAACTGAAACACTTTAATATAAGTTTAGAGCATGAACATAAAACAATATCTCTTAGCTGCTTTTCGTGTCAGAATTTTGCCACTCAAATACCAATAAGACATCAACGAGTTTATGATCCTCTTTTGTTGATATAGTATAAAACAATTTACCCTTTCTAAGTTAGAAACCATCCTATTTATATTTTACAAACAGTGTAGATCCTGATCAGAGGGCTCCTTAGGTAGCCCTCTGATCAGGGTCTGCACTGTTTACTGTATTTTCATATTTGTGTTTTTTTCAGGGTACATAGATCTACAGCCTAAAAAGCAGATAAACTGGTCATTTATCAACAATGGAATAGTAAATATGAAAGATTCACCATAGGCAAATAGGGTTCAGGCTCCTTTTATTTTGTAATGATATAATAGTATTACCCCACTCAAACACTTCATTAATATAATTGTATTGTGAGCTATCATTGACAAGACATGTCCTTCAGCTGACATCCCGTGTTGATCATCAACACTTCAAGCATACTCATCTAGTTACTAAATTGTTTCTCCCAATTTATCTTAGCTGTACTTTTCTGGAGCAAGCTTTGGTCATTGTTCTGTTATCCCATTAAGCCATACCGACTCATATGGACTCATTGTGCAATATTCTCGTACTGACTCATTTTGACACACTTTAATCCACTAGCTTGTATTGAGATAAGCATTGATAAGTGTTTATTGCTTATGAGTTAATAGGATAATTATACAATGCCATTTAGGATTCAGAACAAATACATGTATGTAAATGTTTAACCCTTTGAACCCTAGTCCCGCATATTGGCGTCCTTTGCAAACAGTGAACATGTAAATAGTACACTTGTCCTATGCAAACAGTGAAGACCCAGATCAGAGGGCTCCTAAGGAGCCCTCTGATCAGGATACTCACTGTTTGTCATAATGCCAAACATTGACAAAAACAACCCTTAAAAGTCAGAAATGGACTGGACTTGAATGGAAACTGGAATTGTCCATTAAAAGTTTCAGGGAGGAAAGAGTTAACCTAGAGCCTGTTTCTTGTTTCGGAAACAAATGATCACTTAAAGCAGGTTGAAAGTAAAGCAGAATGTGCCTTAAGGCACATTCTGCTTTACTTTCAGCCTGTTTTAAGCTACCATCTATTAGGAAAGTATCTATTACAGTATATATTCATTACTATGTAAAGGGAAACTATTTCAGTGAAAAAAACAAATTAAGAGGCGTAAAAAGCGTATGTAATGGTGTTTTGGGTTTAATAATTTGTGTGGGTGAAAGTTCTCTGTCTAAAAACTGATCCAAATACTAATCCTTATAAAACATCTCCAATCTTTGCAGCTCATTCAGGCATATAATAATTCAATAATATTGTCGTGAGGATTACTGGTATTGAAAACAAATCCCAAGTAAGTTGATGGATCTTACCAAACATCAACCAGTCGACTTTTTAACCCATTACCCCATAAAAACGCCTTTAACTTATTCCTCCACTGAAGAAAACAGTTCCAATTTATACAGTCATGATTATGTATCAAAGAAATATTTTCTAGATTCTAGCTGATGGTAGATTAAAGCAGGCTGAAATTAAAGCAAAATGCGCCTTAAGGCGCATTCTGCTTTACTGTCAACCTGCTTTAAGTGCTCAACTATCTTCAAAACTTGATACAAGCTATAGGGTAATGGGTTATAAGGTAGTCAATGTATGACAATGGTGGTATGGTAACCCTTATCTTGCCAAGCCTGACTTGGCTTACATTAGCTTTACAGTTTGGATCCAGATCAGATGCCTTGTAACGCGACTTCTCATATGGATCAAACCTGTTGTATTCAACTTTTCTTCAGTTTGAACAAGCATAAAACTAGTATTGATTTTTTTCGCAGACAATACATTTGAAGCAGATGATAATTTTAGCATGATAAGGTTTTAAATTCATTCGCTATACCAAAAATATGCCTTTTTTATGCCTCTTATTTATACCTCCACTGAAGAAAATCATTCAATTTATAGTCATGAATATGCATCCCCAGAAATATATTCAATATCCTAGAAAATGGTACAGTAGTTTAAAGCAGGCTGAAAGTGAAGCAGAACTCATGAGGCGCATTCTGTTTTACTTTCACCCTTCTTTTACTTCTTTTTACTTTCGCCCTTGATCGCTCACCTGACCATGGTGACACCTAAGCTGGGTCATGGAATGTCCTGCACACAAGAAGATTTTTGAAGTTTTCATTGAAAGTCTATTTTTAGCTCTGGTGATCCAGATATGCAACAGACAAAAACCAATTCAACATTATATGTGAAGGACCTCTGGAGGTTACACCATGCCCAAATATCAAAGCTCTGGCCATATTGGTTTCTGAGTAAAAGATGTTTGAACATTTCACTATATAACTCTATGTAAAACGGTGACCCCGGGGCGGGGCCAAATTTGACCCTGGGGCAAAGATTTGAACAACTTTGATAGAGGACCTATTGACGATGCTATTTATAAAATATCTAAGCTCAGTGTGTTATGGTTTCAGACAAGAAGATTTTTGAAGTTTTCAATGAAAAAGTCTATTTTCAGCTCCTGTGACCCAGATACGCAACAGACCGGAACCAATTCAACAATATATGTGAAGGACCTCTGGAAGTTACACAATTAGGCCATTCAATATAAAATTCGACCTAGACAAAATTGCAAAAGAATTTCTGATTGTTGTCGGCGAAACTAGATATGTATATTATCTCACTGCAAAAAGTTGGAAGTTGGAGTAGGTGGGGAAAGTTAAATAAAATCGATTTTAAACCGCTCTACTTTACGCAAAATCCGATGGCCTGTACAGTACACCGTAGAAGTATTTCCTGACGTAAAAGCTAATGACGTCATCAATATGACATCATTATGTCTATGAAAATGGCGATCGCAAGGTTTCAAATTTACTTCCGGGTGTAAATTATTTTGAAAAAAGCTGATAAAGCGATACTGGTAAGTCAAAATTAATACATTTGTATCACAATTGCAACACTGAAGACGGACGATTTCGTCTGTGTATTTATTATTACACGTAATTTAATAAAATGGCGAGTTTCACCGCACATTTGTTGATTTTCAATATTGCAGGTTTTGCTTCATTTTTTATGAAATAACTGGCTTTTTGCGTAATAGTATGAAAGATATGAACATCGGTATAAGAATTATTAAGAAAAGAGCGATAAAAGCGAAATTATGATGAAACTAACACGAAGTCAGCACGTGAAAATTAAACTCTGACACACAGAAAACACCATTATGTAGAAGGTAAATTCATTATGCTTATCTCACGTAATTCTGATTTATAGCAAGAAGCTTTGCGCATGACGTTCGGTATTCCCGGTTTTGATGCTATTAATTTTTTGAAGTTGAAACCAAGCGTTGATGACTTTTGAACGTTTCATTTCCGTTTGAAGCGTGCATAATCCACAGCACTCACTTTCACTTATGTTTTCCTCCAAAGGATAAAGCTTGTACAGTTTAATGTATGCTCTAAAACGTTTAAATGAAATTTTTTTTGCAAACAAACACTTCTCAATCGAGCCGATGAAAATAAGCTGACCAAGGCGAGAACAAATCAATACACGTTATCAATATAGATGATGACGTTTTGAATGACAAAAGTTAAACATATGCATATATTTAGTCATTCGATTGAGCAAGAAGATGTAGTCCCGATTTTAAGCTAGTTTTAAATTAACTTTAATTTAATAAAATAAAGTAAGATAAGAACATTATATAAAGATAAGGTTTATAATACAAGGAATATTATCACAGTTTGTGATCCGGATCTTGTATCAGTTTGTGTATTCCAGGTCTGGAATACACAACCAACTAAAACTGATACAAGACCCCAGATCACACACTGTGGTGATATTTCGTTTATATCAAATCTAATGTATTTATGTTTTAACGGATTTTCTTGGTTTATTAGGTTAAAATACAGTTTTACCCATACATGTACAATTGCGCAACAGTACAAACAAAACGTTCTGGCCAATATTTTCTAGTCACTGACTGCTTCTTTATTAACTATATTCTAGGTGAGTTCAGATATGAAGGTATAGGATAAAAACTATGCAAATTATCCGACCATCTGCTTAATCTATGCTTTGAGATATAACATGCATTTAACAGTTACGGTTAATTTGTATATGAAAAAATACACAAAATATCAACCCACCTAACATATATAACAGTTACGTTTAATTTGTATGTATAGGTTAGACCATGGTTGCGCGCGAATAAACGATATAGTTCGAGGGGGCGTAGCCCCCGAGAACTATGTCGTTTATTCGCGCGCAACCATGGTCTAACCTATTTAGCACTGGCTTGGGCTCGAGGAAAACAAGAAAACCATTCGTTTCTGATTTCTGTTTTAGACGAAAAAGTCATTTTGTTTGTAATATTTTACTAAAATTGAAAGGTTATTTCAAATGATAAGTTTGAGACATTAAGCATGCTTTAACACCAACATAAATAACGCTTATTGAAGCTCTATATGTAAGCACAATTCATTAGTAATTGTCTTAAAAGTCTAGGTCTCACTGTACATAATAAACGTCATGAAGCGTGTGCAGTTCACCTCTGCCCTCAGCTGTTTTTAGAATTGTGACGTCAAATTGCCTTGAGATGACGGAAGCGAGGAATAAGTGAACAGTTTGTTAGTTATTCCATGGTTTGTTGAAATAAACGATATATTCACAGGGTTTTTAGGCATCTGATTGGCCGAGAGCTCCAAGCCATGTGCTAAACATGTATGTTATACGATTGCATAAATTACAATATTGTCTCTGAAAGCTTAATACTTACAAATGTATTTATTTTGTTTTAAAAGGCACTTTTGATAAGGGTTCAGTTTAAATCTATCCAAGGTCTTTGAGTTGCATCGTACTTGTGGATAAAATGTGTCAATCATATATACTTATTGCATTGTTGTTCTTGTTTCAGATGGACAACACGTGCATTGTGTTTGAGCAGCTTCTGAAATTGGGAACCAACCAGTTGTAAACAGGGAGATAAGGGAACTAAGAGCCTTAACAGAGGATTCCGACATAGAAACAGAACGTGACCAGTGAATTCATTCAAGCTGTAAACGTGACTTTATTCGCAAATAAAATACTGACACAAATAGTGACAATAATATAAGATGTCTTCTTGTGTTTGCGCTACACGTGTCATGTGTCATTGACATGGAATAAATACACACGGAGAAGAAACAACCTATATAACCTATGCATTTTCCCAAAACCTTTGTCGTCGGTTGGTAATCCGATACCTGTAAACGCGACATAGCTCAATCTATTGATAATTCGGTACGCCGAAAACATCCATGTGTTATTATTACCTACTGTTAGCTAAATTTACATAAATCCTCATTTTTCGCATAATAATGGTCTTAAAACGGCTTTAAAGCTACGAGAGTCTATTCTTTTAACTAGAAAGATTTTATGGCAAGTAAGAGGTGTTGCCAAATGTATTGGCCGATAAACGAGATTTATGACGAAATGCGATGTTCAAAACAATATGGAAAAAATCTTATACCTATATGGTATTGTGGGTTTATAGGAGGGCATTTTCTGTGATGTATTCCTTCTAAATCTAACAATGGTGATTTCTCGAAAAATACTGTCATTTTTAGGGACAAAGACGTAGAAATGCAGATTCGTTTTCGTTTCACTCAAAATTTGTTCTATTGTAATACCATGTTGTTGGTATTTCGCTTCATACGTTTTTCTTAAATATATTTTGGGAATATACTCTCACAATCATGAATTTAAAATGACCCATTTACAGACAATGGTTCTTTGTGTGTTTTACACACTTAATTCCAAACAGCCCTAATAAGGTCACCATAACTACTTGTTTACTGCAAGAACAAACTCTGGTATTTCTATAACCGAAACATAAGGGTCTTGGTTTTCTATCAAGGCCATTGCCATTATTTACAGAATCGGAAGAAAAGTTAGAAATGTATTGAAGTTTTTGTAACGGAAGGCATGCTTTTTTTGCGCGTGAGCAGTTTATCAATCGCGACCGGTTCGCTGAATGGTAGTCTGGAAGACAAGATAAATCGCAGGCATGCTGGTTTCTTCTCCGTGTTTATTTACTCTGTGTTGTGGTGTAGTTTGTTCAGATTTGATTGATTGAGTTGGGTTTTACGGCACCGCGACACATGAAATGGTCATATGGCGCCGAGTAGTTTGCTCAGATGAATGGGTCTTCGAACCCATACATAATGAAGTTGAGGCTGTCGAGAACAACATCAGCAATGACATTTAATGTTTTAAGTTACAATGTTTATCATAGCTAAACAAGCACGCTAGTCCAAAAATCGCTTATTATCATTGGAATGCGATACCGACAACATTTATTACTTAGCCTGCATACACGTAGACAACTATCACTAAAGGTGATATATATAGCCCCACCCAAACTTCCTTGTCACAAACCCTACATAATGTCATAAATACCAAGTAAAAGCTTGGCATTTCTTAGTATATGAGCAACCTTAGCCAAAAAACCTAACCATGGTCACCTATCTTCAAAACAAAGAATTAGGCTATGGGTTAAAGGGTTAAACACAAAAACTTAATCAAATTGAATGGTGCTGGACATTTGGCCATTTTCTTTAGAACTGTGTTCTCTTAAACTCATTTAGTCCCGGAAGCATATGTGCACGTGTACTTGTCATGGGTAAGCATCTTGTTTTCAGTTCTCTTGTAAACGTATATTTTTGAAAAATCAATTCAGTGTATTCTCCAAGTTTACATTATAAAGATTATATTTGTGTACCAAGAAAAATGTCCACACTAAGGAACAAAATTTAAAAGGGAAATAATTCTGTCAAACATTTTACAAGAGTTATGATACTTTTAAAAAAAAAGTCTTCAAACATCACGCTGCATGCATGATAATGTGTACCAAGCCTGAAGACATTATCATTAAATAATTTTATAAAATATGGCATGTTCCAAGCAAAATGTCCCAATTAGGGGACACAATTTCAAATTAAAAAGGGGTATAATTCTGCGAAATTGTGTGCAAAGAGTTTTGAAACTTGTAACAGAGTGTAACCTTATAACACAGATAATGTGTACGAAGTTTGAAGATTGTATCATATATAGTTTTTTAAGAAAAGGGCAAATGACCCGGAAAAACGTGACAGACGGACGAACGATGTGGATTCCTATATAGCCCCAACAACAGGTGGTGGCGGTATAAAAGGAAGATTAATATGCAATTCAATAACGTGAATAGTTTTCCATTAAGATGATTTGCATATCTGTGTCTAAATGTCAGCTATATGTATCTATTCTAAATATTACCAATTTATGTGTTTCGGTGCCGTAAAACCCAACTCAGCCGTTCAATCAACCACTATGTCTAGGGTCAAATTACCCCACCCACCATAATTGAAATGTAATTGCTTATAAAGATGTTAACCATAACCAAGTATCCATGTTAAATGAAATTGACTTGTTATTCAGGAAAAAATATTTTATACAAAAAACACATAAAATAAGTATGTTTCATAAAAGTGTCTAATCCACTATTTCTGGGGTTAAATTACCCCACCCACTAAATAGACTTTAAAGCTTCAACTGTAATTGTTTATAAATATGTTTATAATAAATATGATGAAGTATTAATGTATTTAAATGAAATTTGACATGCAATTCACGAACAAAAATATTTATATACTTAAAACACAAATAAAATATGGATATGTCATAAAAGTTTGTCTTTTTGTCCATTCTGTTCCACGAATAAGGAGCATTTTCTTCTGAAAAACATGTTAATTCATATAAAAATGGTATAATACGCATTGAAATTTAGTACTGATGAAGTACAAATGCCACAAAGTACCTCAGATGATTGAAAATGATGATACTTTCGGTAATAACTGATCCATATGTGTTTATTTACATAATTAGCGGCCATTTTGTCGGCCATCTTGAATTTCGAACTTTCCCCCAATATTTGGAAATGCAAATTTTAGTATGTTGTAGTACAGGTATATGGGGATCATATTATGATAGAATAAAATCTTTTGCAATTTTGTCTAGGTCAAGCCCTATTTTGGGCTAGATTGAATGGCCTAAATACCAAATATCAAAGCTCTGGCCATATCGGTTTCAGAGAAAAAGATGTTAGAATATTTCACTATATAACTCTACGTAAAACGGTGATCCCCGGGGCAAACCAATTTTGATCCCAGGGGCAAAATTTGAACAACTTTGATAGAAGACCTGTAGACGACGCTATGTGCAAAATATCTAAGCTCAGCGTACTATGGTTTCAGACAAGAAGATTTTTGAAGTTTTCATTGAAAAAATCTATTTTTAGCTCTGGTGACCCAGATATGCAACAGACCGGAACCAATTCAACAATATATGTCAAATTCCTCTAGAAGTTACACCATGCCAAATATCAAAGCTCTGGTCATATTGGTTTCAGAGAAAAAATGTTTGAACATTTCACTATATAACTCTATGTAAAACGGTGACCCCCAGGGTGGGGCCAATTTGACCCCAGGGGAAAAATTTGAACAACTTTGATAGAGGACCTATAGATGATGCTATGTGCCAAATATCTAAGCTCTGGCCCTTGTGGTTTCAGACAAGAAGATTTTTTAAGATTTCCTTATTTTTTCACTTTGGTTGCCATGGCAACCAGAGTTCTGCATTGTTTCAAATTCTTTGAACAACTTTGAAAGAGCTTGGCCCAAGGAACATTCCTGTGAAGTTTGGTTGCAATCAGGCCAGTGGTTTTGAAGAAGATGTTTGAAGAAATTGTTGACGCACAACGCACGACGACGGACAAAGACCGACCACAAAAGCTCACCTTGAGCACTTTGTGCTCAGGTGAGCTAAAAACTAGAAACAGACTTTGGTATAATGAGTAATATGTGTCACGATGAGAGAACTAAATTGTCACATTTAAATAACTACTTGTACAAGCATTCCAAACTAAATATAAAACAATCTCTTAACATTTAAATACAACACAACATAAATACTCTGTTAAGGTCACTTTGAACACAAAACATATATTTGATCATAATAACTACAGCAATAATTCTAATTAAATCAGCATAATTCCTTGCATTGATTCTTAAAATAATGTGCATTAACCATTTATACCCAGTGGATTCTTCAATGTTTATATACTGGATTAGTCCATATTTTATCTGGTCAAATTTTCATTTTCCTTTTGTTTTTCCATTGAAATTCTCATCAGCAAACAGTGTAGACTCTGATCAGACGCCGCATAATGCGGCGTCTGATCAGCGTCTACACTGTTTGTCTATGTCCCTTTTATGGGATGTTGGGCATAAATGGGTTAAAACCAATTGTACATCTAAGATGCATTCTAAACCCTGAAATCTTTTTCACAATCACTATGACAATTTAACTCTTACAAGACAGGGACCAACTGTACACATCCTTCATAAAAAAGCAGATCCTGATCAGAGGGCCCCTGAAGGGATCTGCACTTTTTGCCATACATGTAAATTGGTGGTTTGTAATAATTTAAGGTCTATGTATTGAAAGGGTTTAACTAGTCTATTAATCGATATACTTGGTCCACTACACCATCATCTCTGAATGGCGAAATAAATTAAATACATTTACAGCAGCCATTCAAGTAACACATATACAGTCGGACTTTGATATCTCGAACTCGTGAACTCAAACTATCCGATAGTTTGACACATGAACTGCATTATGTCATGCTTGGTTAGACTGAACATACCCATATTTCAAAGTTACAACGTGGCTAAGCCACGTTTTAACTTTAAAATAAGGGTATGTTCGATTTAACCGAGTTCGAGATATCAAAGTTAGACTGTAATATTGTGGAAACAACATCATTAACCTTCACATCCTCCTCATACTCAAAACTGGTCCATTTTCATTGGTCCAGGTATCAGCATCTGTCTCTCCATTGGATAAAGTACACGTAATACATGAAGGCATTTGATTGGGTATTACAGCACTAACAATTGATCTCCTCATCATACTGATAACAAGTTTATTTTCATTGGTCAAGAAAATAGTATCTGTATTTCCATTGGATAAAGTAATACAAGATGTTTTTTGATTGGTTATTACTGCACTATTAACCTGACCTCCTCCTCATACTCAAAACAAGTCTATGTTCATTGGTCAAGAAAATAGTATCTGTATTTCCATTGGATAAAGTAATTTATGATGGTTTTTGATTGGGTATTACAGCAGTATTAACACGACCACATCCTCATACTCAAAACAAGTCTATTTTCATTGTTCAAGAAAATAGTCTATCTCAACATTGGTAAAACTAATGCAATAGCTGCCTTTTCATTGGTTGAAGTAATACACATTGGTTTTTGATTGGTCAGTTCTACAGCCAGGGATGCCAGGCTGGGTCCATTCTACACAGATTGTCATGGCTGTTGGCTGCAGCAACCAGAGTGTTCACACGACTTTCAGCTCCTTCAAATGTTGCCAAATCTGGAATAAACAAAGTAATGTACCTATAGATATAACACATTTTCTATCTATATCAGTGGCAAATAGTTCTGATCCTGATCTGTCACCATATACCTCTGATGAATGTTCTTTGGGGTTATTTTATGCAGTAAACACTTTCCTAAATAGATATGGATTAGGATTTGTTATGATTTGACGTCGATTTAAAGACATTTCCTCAGTCCTTTGATGGATCCCCCCCCAATTGTTCTAGATAGGCATGAAAGTAACTGTAAAGCAGGAGCAAAGTGTGGACAGCCAATGTCACCAATCTCAAGTTGTCTAGAGAGGCCCTGACATACTCACACTCAAGGGGTTTTTCAATGGGTTTTACTAATCAAACTATCAAATGTAAGGTGTGGCCCTCACATGAGAGGTTTCAATGATTCACAGCAATACAGGTATGCATGAAAATCATATTTTATGCAAGGGAACTGCCTGTATAGGGATTATCACTGATAGTAGATCAGGAAATGGCTTTAACAGTATTTCAGTCATATCGCGACGTTCACTTAATTACTCAAGGTGCATTCTGCTTTACTTTCAGCCTGCTTTAAGCTACCACCTGCTATAATAGAGAAAATATTCCTTATGATACATATCAAAGACTGTGTTAATTGAAACTCTTTTCTTTAGCAGAGGAATAAACTGAATGCACTAAAAGGCGCTTCTATTGGGGGAAAGGGTTAAACAGTTTGCATCCAAATGAGACCACCTAACGAGGCGTCTCATCTAGATCCAAACTGATAGACACTGTTTTGAAAATAAATTTAGAAAATTAATTTTATTTTTAGGAAAGTAGAAGACGACAAATGTAAGAAAAATTACACAGCATGCAAAGAGTTAAAATCAGCTGCATGTTACTATGTTGTGTGATGCATTAGCAAATTTTTATCATCGGGGTCTAATTAAGTTTTCTGCCCGCTCTCATCATCGAGTCTCTTCTAACATTTCTGAACTGGTATAAATCACAAAAGACACTATTTTAAACCACTCTCATTTTCTGGAGAAAAAGGACACAAAACAAAATTAATCTCTGTTTGATGGCTCACATGCAATTTCAACTCTTTGCATGCTAGCCGCAAATATATCCACCACAATGATTGTCTTTGCAAACAGTTTGGATCCAGATGAGACGCCGCGTAATGTGGCGCCTCATCAGGATTCAATCTGTTTGACACTCTAACCATGTTTTGAAAAGAATTTAGAAAAATCTATTTATAGAACAATAGCAGACGACAAAGGTTGCAGATGAAAAAAGTTTACCCAGTATCGAGGGCTTGGTGCAAAACTATTGTAACTCCCTCACAATTGTGGGGGAGTTACAATAGTTTTGCACCAAGCCCTCGGTATGCAAAGAGTTAAAAAAAAATGTTTGACATTTAATTTTGCCATGCATTGGAATTTCCTAACCATCTCACACAAAGACAGCCAAGAAGGTGATTTCACGTTACATTAACATCAAAGACTTATATTGTACAACCTAGCTTAATGGCATGTCTAACAAAAGAGTGAATCATTGAACTGAAGTTCATTAAACTTTTCTCTCTAGCAGAGATTTCTATTTTATATCAAACCTACCTAAACACATAGCCTGTTTCTAGTATTAAATATTAAAAGTATTAAAAGTTTCATGTATAGTAACTTAAAGCAGGATGTTTAGAAAAGAATGTATTTTAAAGCAAATTCTGCTTTTCTTTTAACCTACTTTAAGTAGTCACTTGTACTAAAAGCTAGACACGGGTAAGGGGTAAAGGCCTGAAACCAGTGGCCCGTTTCATAAAACTTTGTATGATAAATGTTGTCGTAAGTCTGATTATAAAAGTCTTAATTATTATTCATTTCTCCATCAAATCCTGTCTTGTGACATCTCTTTGGGTTCGTCTTGAAAAGACGATTCCAAAGAGATGCCACAAGACAGGATTAGATAGAGAAATCAGAAATTAAATGTATATTAAAGTTTTGACTTACGACAGTTTTTGTCGTACAAAGTTTTATGAAACTGGCCCCTGATTTGTAAATTTGACTTAGCATTGCTACATACTCTGTAGTCGTGTTGTAATGGCGGACACTGCTTTGTTCACCATGGTGATGAGTTGTTCCCCTTCCATCTCGGATGGCTCAGTGCCTGGACTCACCTCCTCTTGTTTCTAAAAACAAATTATACAAATAATACCGGTTCACTGTTTTAAACGACTTCAAACTGTTTTTTAAAACAAGAGACCCAGAGGGTCACATTTCGCTCACCTGAGGACATTGTACCATAGAATCTGACTGGGCAATACAACATTTTGATATAGCTATGACCCAGGTGCCATAATTTGATCTTGGTAGAGGACCACAATGCGAAGCTACATGTCAGATATTAATGATCTGGGCCTTACGGTTTAAGAGAAGACGATTTTTTAAGGTTTTCCTATAAAAACTGATAAGCCCCTGGGTGGGGCCAATTTTGGCCCAGGTGTCATAATTTGAACACACTTGGTAGGGAACCACAAGGCAAAGCTATATGTCAAATATTAAATATCTGGGCCTTACAGTTTCAGAGTAGAAGATTCTTAAAGGTTTTCCTATATATGTCTATGTAAAACTGATAAGCCCCGGGCGGGGCCAAATTTGGTCAAGGTGTCATAATTTGAACAATCTTGGTAGAGTACCATAGGGCAAAGCTACATGTCAAATATAAATGATCTTGGCCTTACGGTTTCAGAGAAGAAGATTTTTAAAGGTTTTCCTATGAAAAACTAATAGGCCCAAGGGCGTGGCAATTTTTGGCCCGGGGTCATAATTTTAACAGTCTTGGTAGAGGACCACAAGGCAAAGCTATATGTCAAATATTAAAGATCTAGGCCATACAGTTTAAGACAAGACAATTTTTAAAGGTTTTCCTATTATAAGTCTATGTAAAACTGATAAGTCCCGGGGCGGGGCCAATTTTGACCCAGGGGTTATAATTTGAACAATCTTGGTAGAGGACTATAAGGCACAGCCACATATTAAATATAAATGATCTAGGCCTTACAGTTTCAGAGAAGAAGATTTTTAAAGGTTTTCCTATGAAAAACTGATAAGCCCGAGGGCGGGGCCATTTTTGGCCTGGGGGTCATAATTTGAACAATCTTCGTAGAGGACCACAAGGCAAAGCTATATGTCAAATATTAAAGATCTGGGCCTTACAGTTTCAGAGAAGAAGATTTTTAAAGGTTTTCCTATATAAGTCTATGTAAAACTGATAAGCCACGGGGCAGGGCCAATTTTGACCCGGGGGTCATAATTTGAACAATCTTGGTAAAGGACCATATGGCAAAGCTACATGTCAAATATTAATGATCTAGGCCATACAGTTTCTGAGGAGAAGATTTTTAAAGGTTTTCCTAAGAAAAACTGATAAGCCCCAGGGCGGGGCCATTTTTGGCCCCAGGGTCAAACTTTGAACAATCTTTGTAGAGGATCATTAGGTTATGATACATACCAAATATCAAAGGTCTGGGCCTTTGGGTTTCTGAGAAGAAGATTTTTTAAGATTTTCTTATGCATTAAAAGTTGTCTATAGGGGTCATGTTAGAAAATCTGGTCCCACAGCAAGGGGAATAACTCTAGCCAAAATCTTTGAACAATATTTCGTTCCCCCTTGTCACTGATGCTTCTGACAAAATTTGGTTGAAATCGGTTCAGTAGTTTCTGAGGAGATGTTGTTTGAAAATGTGAACGGACGACGGACACCAGACACCGGACGACGGACGGAATGGTATCACAATAGCTCATCCTGAGCCTTTGGCTCAGGTGAGCTAAAAACAAGAGCGTGTCCCAGTTACACGAATGCCCCCGATGATACAGGGAGGGGAATCCAGACTATCAAATGTAAAATGTACGAGTTAGAGAGCTGAAACTGTCGTGGAGCGCCATTTTGAGGAATTCAAGGACCATTACACCAAAGGGCCCAGCATAAATTGGCACCGCTGGTTATCCAAATTGGTCTCCATTTTATGTCAACAAACATTTTCAGAAAGTTTGGTGAAGATCAGAGAAAAGCAATGTGTTTGTGAAACACAAATGCCCCCAGCCAGCATCATGTTCTGTAATGTAATGCTTATTTGCAAAAGTAGGTCAAAAGTCATGGTCGTAGGGTAAATGAAACATTGGCATGGTTGGAGAAGTCTTAACACAAGAAACATACAAAGTATGGAAGCTCTAGGCCTACTGGGCAAAAACGTAGGTATGGTTGGAAAGGTCTTGACACAAGAAATATATAAACAAAATATGAAAGCCGTAGGCCTACTGGTGCAAATGTTATAGCCATTTAAAGATTTCAACAAAAGTAGGTCAAATGTCAAGGTCACAAGGTCAAAAAGTTTTGTAAGGTTAGAAAGGTCTTGCCACAGGGAAAACACATGCCAAGTATAAAAGGCCCAGGTGCAAAAATGCAAAAGTTATAGCCAAGGTTAAGGTTTTTGGTTAAAGTTTGATTAAATAGGTCAAAGGTGAAGGTCACAAGGTCAAAGATGTTGGTATGGTGGGGAAGGTCTTGACACAAGAAATATACATACAAAATATGAAACCCCTGGGCCAACTGGTGCAAATGTTAAAGCCATTTAAAGATTTTTACAAAAGTAGGTCAAATGTCAAGGTCAAGGTCACAAGGTCAAAAAGTTTTGTATGGTTGGAAAGGTCTTGCCATGAGGAATACACATGCCAAGTATAAAGGTCCAGGTTCAAAAATGCAAAAGTTATAGCCAAGGTTAAGGTTTTTGGTTAAAGTTTGATTAAATAGGTCAAAGGTCAAGGTCAAGGTCACATGGTCAAAGATGTTGGTATGGTTGGAAAGGTCTTGACACAAGAAATATACATACAAAATATGAAAGCCCTGGGCCAACTGGTGCAAATATTATAGCCATTTAAAGATTTTTACAAAAGTAGGTCAAATGTCAAGGTCAAGGTCACAAGAGGGCCTGAAGGCCCTGATATCGCTCACCTTTTATAATGAAGCCTGATAGTTTTACCTTTGAATTTCACCTGTTTTATTCTAAATCCATTCAAATTTGTAATATAGGATGTTCACAACATTGCAATATGACCCATTCTAGTATGTATAGTAGAGTACATCAAAGGCAGATAACTAGAGTCTAAATAATACTGAAATTAAGCCTTTTCTAGCATTTCAAAGTAAATCAAGGGCAGATAACTCTTGCCACAATGATCAGATTTCACCAATAATTGCACTCCCTCGAGAACTTATAGCTATATACATTGTGTGCAATTATAATTAAAATCCATTGAAAATTGTGGCCTCTAGAGTGCAAACACTGTTAAATATGGCATTTTCAGCAATTCAAAGGTAGATAACTCTTGACCTATAAATCCGATTCCAACCATAACCTAACTCATCTGAATTCCTATGGTTATATACAATATGAGCAAGTTTAAGAAAGATTGGATTAAAATTGTGGCTTCTAGAGTGTAAACACCCTTAAATATGGAATTTTCAACAATTCAAAGGTAAATAACTCTTGACCTACATGTCCGATTGCAGCCCTAATCAAACTCATCTGAACTCTTATAGTCATATACCATCTGATGAAGTTTGAGAAAGATTGGGTTTAAATTGTGGCCTCTAGAGTGTAAACAACCTTAAATATGGCATTTTCAGCAATTTAAAGGGTGATAACTCTTAACCTATCAATCAAATTCCAACCATAATTAAACTTATCCGAACTCTTGCAGTTATATACAATCTGAGCAAGATTGGGAAAGATTGAATTAAAATTGTGGCCTCTAGAGTGTAAACACTGTTAAATATTGCATTTTCAGCAATTCAAAGGTGGATAACTCTTGACCTATATGTCCAATATCAACCATAATCGAACTCATCCGAACTCGTATGGTAATATACAATCTGAGTAAGTTACAGAAAGATTGGATAAAAATTGTGGCCTCTAGAGTGTAAACACCAAAATTGTTGACGACGGACGACGAACGCCGGACATTCAAGGATTGCAAAAGCTCACCCTGAGCTAGCTCAGGTGAGCTAAAAATATTAGTATGGTTGGAAAGGTCTTGATACAGGGAAGACATATGCCAAGTATAAAAGGCCTAGGTAAAAAAATGCAAGAGTTATAGCCAAGGTTAAGGTTTTTGGCACAGACAGACGGACGGACGGACAGACAAACCAACAGACATGACAAAAACTATATGCCCCCGAATCGTAGATTCTGGGGGCATAAAAATTGCAAAAGATACACACAAAGATGCAAACAAGCTATAGACCTTACTCTTTCAACACTTAGTAACTTATTACCTCATAAATACAACTTTTTACGCCTTTAATTTATTCCTCTACTGAAGAAAATAGTTCCAATGCTATCACAAACAAAAATCATAAGAAGTATTTTCTATATTCTAGCAGATAATAGCTTAAAGTAGGCTGAAAGTAAAGCAGAATGCCCCGTATACGCTTTCTGCTTTACTTTCAACCTGCTTTAAGTTGTCACATATCTTCAAAACTAGAAACAGGCTATTTGGTAATGGGTTAAATGACTTCAAACTGGTTTTTTTTAATTTTTTGGCAAAAGATACACACAAAGATGCAAACAAGCTGTAGACTTTACTCTTTCAACACTAAGTAACTGGGTAAGTAGGTTCCCTTCAGGATGATCATTTTAGCTATCAAAACAGGAACAAGTCTAATTGTAATTCTTGGTAGTAAAATAAATATTACTCTAAATACGCAAACAGTGTAGACCCAGATCAGATACCTCTGATCTGGGTCTAAACTGTTTGCAAATGTAAGGAGTATATATTTTTATACAGCTCCAAGGTGTAAAAGAATTTCTCTAATGCAGTTATTTTGTAGCACAGTATTTTACAACATAGGGTAAAGAACAGCAGTAAAGTATGGCAGACAGGTAATAAAAACATGGCAATTGCTAAAGTGCAAAGACAGATTTCTTTTTAATGAAAGATAAAAGGCAAGGCAGAAAGGTAAATCTCCTTAACCCTTTCCCACATAGCCTGTTTCTAGTATTGATTATATGTGTCAACTTAAAGCAGGTTGAAAGTAAAGCAGAATGCACCTTAAGCGACCTAGTTTTTGACCAGACATGACCCATATTCAAACTTGGCCTAGATATCAATTAAACAAACATTCTGACCAAGTTTCATCAAGATCCAATGGGATTTAACTGTAGCCTCAAGAGTGTTCACAAGGTTTTTCTATGATTTGACCTAGTGACCTAGTTTTTGACAAGACATGACCCATATTCAAACTCGACCTAGATATCAGTTAAACAAACATTCTGACCAAGTTTCATGAAGATCCAATGAGATTTGTAGCCTCTAGAGTGTTCACAATGTTTTTCTATGATTTGACCTAGTGACCTAGTTTTTGACCGGACATGACCCACATTCGAACTTGACCTAGATATCAATGAGGCAAACATTCTGACCAAGTTTCATTAAGATCCAATGAAATTTGTAGCCTCTAGAGTGTTCACAAGGTTTTTCTATGATTTGACCTAGTGACCTAGTTTTTGACCCGACATGACCCACATTCGAACTTGGCCTAGATTTCATCAAGACAAACATTGTCATTAAGTTTCATGAAGATCGGATGAAATTTGTAGCTTCTAGAGTGTTCACAACCAATTGTGGACGGCAGACGACGGACATCCAGCGATCCTAAAAGCTCACCTTGGCACTTCGTGCCAGGTGAGCTAAAAAAATTATTACTGTATTAAATCCTATGATGTCACTACTCATTAGAATAGTCTCTTCCAGACGATTGTAATGAGTAGTGACACCATAAGATTTGATGCTGAAATGAGAAAGACAATGTTGGATTTGTTCTGTTTACTCCCTCTTACAGTGGAGAATCTGTTATTCTTTCCCAATAAACGCGTTTACGCTAAAACTATTATTTGCAGTGCAAACAGTTTGGAGCCAGATCAGACGCTGGGTAACCCGGCGTCTGATCAGGCTCCAAACTATTTGCCACAAAGATAAACATGAAATATCAGAATTGTCCAAACGTTGTTCTTTTCTACGTTTTAGCGCTTTGCGTTTTTGCGTTTAAACGGGAAAGAATAACAGATTCTCCACTGTATCTTGAGCCCTGCTATACCTTTTTGTGCCATGTCATGTATTCATCTCTCAGAATTGCACGTAAGAAGCTAGGCAGTTTATACTGGGGCTGCACAAAGCACCGGGCTGCGGACACCATGGAAGCTGTCAGGGGCCCTGTGACCCCAGTACTGGTCAGGAACTCAGCAATGTTAGGGGTAAGACGGAATGGGACGGGTCGGTTGGCATCAAGCTCACCTGAAGAAAATAAGAACTGGAAATAAGCTACAGAATTTACTTTTCAAATACTACGAAATTAAACTTTATGGATGTTATTTAACCCATTACCTCATAATGCCTTTAATTTATTCCTCCACTGAAGTAAATACATAGAGGATAATCAATTTCTTTGGATTGATGCGGACTCGTTTTTTAACCAGATAACAACCGATTCGAGTGATATATTTTTCATATCTATTGAAAGGAATTGATTATTCTATTTACATTTTAATGACGTTTTTACAGAAAAAACACACAAAATTGATTACCGCGACGTCACTAAACTAATTATGACGTGACGTCACAAAGAGTGATATCATCACTACATGTAATGATGATATCAACAGTGACGATAGTAAATTTATCTAACTGAGAAATCTCTATAAATCATTGATATGTATATGATAATTCTGTTTAATACAGTCATGACTATGCACCACAAGAAATATTTTTTATATCCTAGCAGATGGAAGCTTAAAACAGGCTGAAAGTAAAGCAGAATGTGCCTCAAGGCCTAAAATGACCACTTAAATCAGCTTGAAAGTAAAGAAGAATGTGCCTTGAGGTCCATTTTGCTTCACTTTCAATATGCTTTAAGTGGTCATCTGTTTTCAAAACTATAAGCAGCCTATGGTGTAATGGGCTAATACAAGTGACAAGTAGAAACTATAGTAAAGCTGTTGGAAGGATAAAAGTTATAGAAGAAAGCTCCAGTAGAAGCTTACTGATTTTCTTGAATTCTGCTTTAACTCTTTCCTCCCTGAAACTTTAATTAGACAATTCCAGTTTCCATTTTAGTCTAGTCCATTTCTGACTTTAAAGGGTTGTTTTTGTCAATGTTTGGCATTGTGACAAACAGTGAAGACCCTGATCAGAGGGCTCCTTTCGGAGCCCTCTGATCTGGGTCTTCACTGTTTGCACAGGACAATTGAACTATTCACATGTACACTGTTTGAAAAGGACGCCAATATGCGGGACTAGGGTTCAAAGGGTTAAGCATTCACTTATCTTAACCAGGGTTCCAGATGAGAGGGAGTTAACTGAATAAATCCAACATTTTCTCACTTATTTTCACATTAAATCCTATGGTGTCACCACTCATTAGAATCGTCTGAAAATGATGATTCTAATGAGTTAGTGACACCTTAGGTTTAATTGCACAGATGAAGATTCGAGTTTTTAAATACCCCCTTATCTGGAGCTCTGTTAACCATCTAAAATCAAGTTCCTTTTTTGGCAGTTTAATAGTTGAAGTTTTGTAGGCTTTATCAATTTGGATATAAGCGGTTTGCACTGCTGGCCTTAGGAGAAGGATCAATGAGGAACTCCTGTAAGAACAGTCCTCATTGATTTAGAACTGTTCCCCCCTATGACTGTATGCTCTTAATCCTAAGAAAGCTGACAAAATATCTCTTGCTACAGTTGTCTACTAATATTGATTCACTCTTCTTTCAAACTGAAGACTACAGTAAAACCTCTCTCTATTACCACCACCAAATTAATCCATTACCCCATAGCCTGTTTTTAGTATTTAAGATAGGTGACCGCTTAAAGTATGTTGAAAGTGAAGCAGAATGCGCCCTAAGGCACATTCTGCTTTACTTTCAACATGCTTCAAACAACTATTTGCTAGAATATAGAAAAAATTCTTATAATACACTTTCATTACTGCATAAATTGGAACTATTTTCTTCAGTGGAGGAATAAATTAAAGCCATAGAAAGGTATTGATTGTATGAAAGGCAGGTGAGAGCTTAAAGCAAGATGAAAGTAAAACAGAAAGTGCTTCTGTTTAAATTTCACCTAGCTTTAAGCAGTCAACCTGTATTAAATATCTAATAACTACTGGTAATACAATTTGTGTTAAAAGAGAGGTTTTACTGACTGTATACAGTTGAACTTTGATATCTTGAACTCGTTTAGGTCGAACATACCAGTATTTCAAAGTTAAAACATGGCTAAGCCACGTTTTAACTTTGAAATACAAATAAGTTCGACTTAACCCAGCATGAAATAATGCAATTCATTCTCTTTTCCAGTCATCCGGGTATTTAATGTCATACGCATTCTCTCGATCCTTCATTCGGATGGCGTCGGTCTTACTCGGAGAAAAAATTAATTCTAATTTTCGGTAAAATCACGCTTTTGCAACTTATGTAAGACCTTCGTAGTATTCATAGGACCTATTCAGATAATAATGCGTAACCAGAGCCATCGCAAGATGGCACGCTTGACTATTCCAGGTTTTTTTCGTTATTGGAAATTTGATAATTTTTAATTTCTAAGTATAAAATTTCTAATTTAATATATAAGGTAATTTCTAAGTCCATCTACAAGGGCCATTACTCACACTAAATGCAAATTATAATTACCTGCCTTGATTGACTGCACTAGTGGCAAGGTTGTGGTGAAGTTATAATGCGATACAAGCAGCAGTTGCAGAGATATAAGCTTATTTGTAGGTTGCACAAAAAACCTTAACCAAAATATCTAAGTCCATCAAGGGCCACAACTCACACTAAATGCAAACTAGAGTTACCTGCCTTGATTGACTGCACTAGTGGCAAGGTTGTGGTGAAGTTATAATCCCATACAAGCAGCAGCTGCAGAGATATAAGCTTATTTCTAAGTTGCACAAAAAACCTTAACCAAAATTTGTAAGTCCATCAAGGGCCATAACTCACACAAAATCCAAACCAGAGTTACCAGCCATGATTTGCTGCAGTAGTGGGGAGGCTGTGGTGAAGTTATAATGCAATACAAGTATTGGTTGTATAAATACAAGCTTATTTGTAGGTTGCACAACAAGAGGGCCAGAATGGCCCTTAATCGCTCACCTGTACATGGTGATGGGTCAGTGATTTCAGAAAAGAAGATTTGTGAAACTTTTACCCACGGGCGGGGTCACTTTTGACCCCAGGGACATAATATGAATGCTCTTGATACAGGACCTGTAGATGATGCTATGTGCCAAATATCTAAGCTCAGTGTACTATGCCAGAATGGCCCTTAATCGCTCACCTGTACATGGTGATGGGTCAGTGATTTCAGAAAAGAAGATTTGTGAAACTTTGACCCACGGGCGGGGTCACTTTTGACCCCAGGGACATAATATGAATGCTCTTGATACAGGACCTGTAGACGATGCTATGTGCCAAATATCTAAGCTCAGTGTACTATGATTTCAGACAAGAAGATTTTTAAAGTTTTCATTGAAAAAAATCTATGTTTAGCTCTGGTGACCCAGATATGCAACAGACCGGAACCAATTCATCAACATATGTGAAAGACCTCTAGACATTACATCATGCAAAATATCTAAGCTCTAGCCATATTGATTTCAAAGAAATTTGTGTTTGAAAATTTCACTATATAACTCCATGTAAAATGGCGACACCCGGGCCGGGGCCAACTTTGACCCCAGTGGCAAAATTTGAACAAATTTAATAGATAATGCTTAGTGAAGTTTGGTTGCAATCAGGCATGTGGTTTTGAAGAAGAAGATGTTTGAACATTTCACTATATAACTTTATGTAAAACAGTGACCCCCGGGGCGGGGCCAATTTTGACCCCAGGGTCAAACTTTGAACAATCTTGATAGAGGACCTATAGATGATACTATGTGCCAAATATCTAAGCTCTAGCATTTGTGGTTTTTGACAAGATTTTTTAAGATTTCCTTATTTTTTCACTTTGGTTGCCATGGCAACCAGAGTTCTGCATTGTTTCAAATTCTTTGAACACCTTTGAAAGAGCTTGACATAAGGAACATTCCTGTAAAGTTTGGTTGCAATCAGACATGTGGTTTTGAAGAAGAAGATGTTTGAACATTTCACTATATAACTCTATGTAAAACGGTGACCCCCGGGGCGGGGCCAATTTTGACCCCAGGGTCAAACTTTGAACAATCTTGATAGAAGACCAATAGATGATACTATGTGCCAAATATCTAAGCTCTAGCCCTTGTGGTTTTTGACAAGATTTTTTAAGATTTCCTAATTTTTTCACTTTGGTTGCCATGGCAACCAGAGTTCTGCATTGTTTCAAATTCTTTGAACAACTTTGAAAGAGCTTGACCCGAGGAACATTCCTGTGAAGTTTGGTTGCAATCAGGCATGTGGTTTTGAAGAAGAAAATGTTTGAACATTTCACTATATAACTCTATGTAAAACGGTGACCCCCGGGGCGGGGCCAATTTTGACCCCAGGGTCAAACTTTGAACAATCTTGATAGAGGACCTATAGATGATACTATGTGCCAAATATCTAAGCTCTAGCCTTTGTGGTTTTTGACAAGAAGATTTTTTAAGATTTCCTTATTTTTTCACTTTGGTTGCCATGGCAACCAGAGTTCTGCATTGTTTCAAATTCTTTGAACACCTTTGAAAGAGCTTGACCCAAGGAACATTCCTGTGAAGTTTGGTTGCAATCAGGCAAACGGTTTTGAAGAAGAAGATGTTTGAAGAAATTGTTGACGCACAACGGACGCCGGACAAAGACCGACCACAAAAGCTCACCTTGAGCACTTTGTGCTCAGGTGAGCTAAAAAACCTTTACCAGTGCAACGGCGACTGTAATAGCCCTCCATATTCTTCGAATAGTTGAGCTAAAAAAGAATGATATTAAACGCCCTGCTGCAAAAACTTATGTAGATTTCGGGTTTGTTGTCCCTGAGTGCGCATGCTCGCTAAGTGTAAACAAAGAGGGTATGACGTAGCACTGGAAAACAGAATGTGTCAACAAATCGGATTGTTCAAAGTAAGCGAGTTCGAGATATTGAAGTTCAACTGTATATTGAACATGAGCAGATGACAAGTTGCTTGCTCACCAAAGTCTAACATACAGTCAGACATGAGTAACATGACCATGCTTTGAAAACACATTGAAGGTTCTAAGACAGATGTCTGCTTAATGTATGAGCTTTCTGCTTTAGTTTTTCCTTATATACATTAGGCTGTCATCTGTATTTAACACACTACTTCATAATAATACTTCTTTTTATGTCTTTAGTTATTCTTCCACTGGAGAAAAGTTCTACTTTATTCAGTCCTGAATATGTACTATACGATAGATTTCCTTTATCCTAGCAGAAAGTTTAAAGTAGGCTGAAAGTAAAGCAGAATGCATCTTAAGGCACTTTCTGCTTTACTTTATACCTGCTTATAGTAGTCAGCTGTTTTCAAACTTTAAACAGGCTGTGGGGTTTTCAAACTTTAAACAGGCTGTGGGGTTTTCAAACTTTAAACAGGCTGTGGGGTTTTCAAACTTTAAACAGGCTGTGGGGTTTTCAAACTTTAAACAGGCTGTGGGATAAAGGGTTAAGCAATCACCTGTCTTTAGAAAGCCTCATTGTTTTAACACTTTCAACACTAAGTAACTCTTCCGGGTTATTAGGTTCCCTTGTGGATCTTTTTTGTTACAAAAACATGAATCAGTCTACTTGGAATTCTGGGGAGTGTAACAAATACTGGTCTTAATTACCAAACAGTGTAGACCCAAATCAAACGGCTCCTATAGGAGCCATCTGATCTGGGTCTACACTGTTTGCAAATGTAATGAGTATATATGTATACAGGTCCATGGTGTTGAAAGACCACTTTACACAAGTCTAACTGTGACACTTTCTAGCATTTCAAGGAGGTCAAAATGTTTTTTCTATCCATAATCATAAAGCAAGAAAACGAATTTTAAAATTCCGACTTCCAAGGAGTAATGGCACCATAATTTATCTGTATGAATTGCCTGCGCTGAAAATGACTTTCACCCTTATCAAGCTGACTTCCAATATGAACCCTTCCATATTCTTCATACAGACCAGTTTACATACTCTCGAGGGGCTTGTCTCCAAAAATGCTTTAAATAATGGCAATCAGTGCAGATCCTGATCAGAGGGCTCCTGAAGGAGCCCTCTGATCTGGGTTCTGCACTGTTTGCCAATGATGAATATACTTTTCTGCACAGTTATGGTTAACCTTTTGAATGCTAACTAAATGTTGGTTGCTTAAAATGCTGTCTGCATATTTACTGAAACTGCATTTTTCTTGAGTGAATTGATCAACTGATCTCAGTAGCATACACTAACTCATTAAAAGTCTGTGTGACCCGATCTCGATCAACGGTTTAAACTTTTAGAGTAATCATTACTTGCATTGAAGTGGTTAGCTCAAGACTAAATCCAATTTCCAAACATTAATACAATCTCGTCTGACTTTCAGAATTAAAAGATTGCCAATGTGGCACTAAACTTTGTAGATAACTTCGAAATGTCAGACATTGGGACGCTATAGAAACTATGATGGCGTTTTATGCATTTCTGTTCTATTAAATTCTGATATTTCTTGCATTTTCCTCCCCAATGTGAGTGCACCATGCATAAAATCTTATTGCATTCTGAAGAAAATAGCATAGGAACATACTTCATCATAGGTCACTGAAATATGGCATCTGTACTATAACATCCTGTGGAGCGTGACAAATCACACCTTAGCTAACCCTTTCCCTCATAAGTACCTATTATTAGTTTATTACATTAACCTTTTTCCTTTCCTTATACAGATGCGTTTTCATGCTTTAACTCATTCATCCCTGAAATTTAATGGCAACTTCCATTTTCGAATTAAGTTTAGTCCATTTATGACAATTTAGGGAGGTTTACTGCAATATATTGCAAATTGATAATCAGTGCAGGCCCTGATCAGAGGGCTCCTGCAGGAGCTCACTGATCTGGGTCTACAATGTTTGTATTGGACAAGTGTACTCTTTATAGGTACAATGTTTATTAATGACAGATATACTCTTCGTTAGGGTTGAATGTGTTAAAAGATTTACAGTAATCTTTCCCTGCATCCTGACAGATAGATGCTCAGAGCAGACTGAAAGTAAGGCAGAAAGCTCCTAAAGGAGCTTTCTGTTTTACTTACAGCCTGTTTTAAACATTTACCTGTCTTAAACACTGATCTTTTTATGACTCATCTGGAGACGTTTAGCCTCCATTGAGACTGCACAATTCAATGATATAACACGATTATAGAGAATGTTGCTATCAAATTTAACTTTTTGTCTGTAACGGAAGAAAATCCGTTTAAATAATACAAAAACCGTTTTTTCCAACTTGAAATTCCCTTTAATTCTTTGCAAGCTATCGATGACGTTACGGTAACTTTATAGCTTGAAACCAGATGAGACTTCAAATAATTCAGTGGCTCATCAGGGCCCATACTGGCTGGCACTTGGACACTATTTTGAAATTTAGAATTTTAAATATTCTAATTAAGAAGAGTAGCAGACGACAATTGTTGCAGACGAAATAATTACTTGGCACTCAAAGCGTTTAATAGCACAAAACACATTCACAACGTTTCCTTTCCATTTAATGTTAACCCGATTTGAGACTGGATGAGTGTCTGCCTCACAACTGACATTTATTTCAAATCAGTATTTGATAGTTTAATTATTTCAATTTCAGTGGTGCCTAAAAGCGAATTTGCAATGGTTTGGACCCTGGTCAGACGACGCGTCATGCGGCATCCAATCAGGACCCTGCCTGTTTGATAAGTCTATCATAATTTCTTCAGTCAAAACATCCATAAATCTGATTTGAAAACAATATTGCAGACAACACTATCGATACAGATTATATTTTTTACGTTGGGAGGGTAAAAGAAGACAATAAAACTTTACAGTGAATGAGCTACTATGACGCACTGGTGTATGATTTATTTGATTTGTTTTGATTTTACGTTGCTTTCAACAGTATTTCAGTCGTATCGCGACGTCCAGCTAATTACAGGTGGAGGAAGACCCCAGAAGTCCTTTATGCACTGTTTCAGGCAAACTGTGTAGAACCACTGACCTTACGCAAGCCAGCTGGAAGGCTTCCCCACAAATTCCGAACGACTCTACTGGGATTCGAACTCACAACGGTGAGGAGCTCAGTGATGTAAGTCACAGTGACTATACCACTAGGCCACGGAGGCTCCGTACTGGTGTATGAGACCCTGTTCTAATTTAAATGTCACTAATGTCTCAGTTTACCCTTTCCCCAATAGAAGACCCTTTTAATTCAAATATCCACTGAAAAAAATAATTCCAATTTATATGGTCATGAGCATGTACCATAAGAATTATTTCCTATATAAAAGCTGGTGGTAGTTTAAAGCAGGCTGAAAGTAAAGCAGAATGTGCCTTAAGGCACATTCTGCTTTACTTTCAACCTGCTTCAAGCAGTCACCTGACATCAAAACTAGAAACAAGCTATAGGGTAATGCGTGAAAGAAATGATTATTTTCACTCGAACATTAACTCTGGATGATGACAAACTTTGAAGCATTGTCCTTCATTACTGGTCTTGTAATTATTTGCCCACACACTTTTCATTGCAACGACAAAAACCAATGCTGCAAATAAGTTAGGAAATGAAATCTTAATGAGAAAACTGCAACTCGATGCAAACATTCATAAATTGGAAATTACAACTGCAAGGAAATACCAGTCTCTTTCAAAATTCTGAAATTACAAAATTCCATTTTAAACCCTTAATGTGTGGATAATCAAACCATGTAGCCTTTGCAAACAGTACAGACCCTGATCAGAGGGCTCCTTAAGGAGCCCTCTGATCAGGTTCTACATAGTTTGTTTTACTTAAAGTTTTCTGGAAGCAGCCCTTAAATCAGCATACATTGATCAATTTTTGAAAGCGGAATAGTGTGGCAGACAGGATGTAGTGAAATTCAAGATTCATGTCAAGGACAGACCTGAACTTATTTTCCCAAGCCCAAATAGACAATTACTTATATCCACCTGTGTTTAAGGAAGGTGACTGTTTAATCCCTTTCTCAAAAGACTGTTTCTAGTTTTAAAGATATGTAACCAAATTTAAGGCAGGTTGAAAGTAAAGCAGAATGCCCCTTAAGGCACATTCTGCTTTACTTTCAGCCTACTTTTAGCTGCCATCTTAGGGTCTAGAAAATAATTCTTATGGTATACATTAATGACTGTTGAAAGTGGAACAATTTTCTTCAGTTCAGGTAAAAATTAAATGGTGTGCAAAGGGGTATTTATTGGGTATTGGGTTAAAGCAAATTGTAAGTAAAACAAAAAAATTCTTCTGCCAGGATCTACTGGTAGTGTCTTATTAAATGGGCCCAAGGTTATAAAGCGTTTGAGCTGAGTCTGAGTGTGTTCTCAAGCATTTGATTGGTCAGATTTGAGCCTAGGCTCAAATCTGACCAATCAAATGCTTGAAAACGACTTTAGACTCAAATGAAAAGCTTTATAACCTTGGACCCTGGGCACCATAAAAATGCCATAGCGCATCTAACACTTTCAAAGCTATATATTACAGTCAGCATATTATATAATCATATTTTTAGCATTTTAGGCATTTTCACTTAAGAAACATTGTCTTATGTAGCAAACAGTATGGATACTAATCAGGCACCAAGTTACATGGCCTCTGATAAAGATCCAAACCGTCTGCAAGATTTAATGTTAGTGTATCAGGCTTGGCAGGAAACGAGTTAAAAAGTTTGGTTTTCTTTTTCTTGGGATTGAAAGGGTTAATTTCCCGTGGGAAATAGAAGAAACGATATCCTGTAGACCTTCTAGGGAAATTGTCTTTTTCTATTTGTAGACTTTTCCAATTTTCACTGAGGCTGCATTTCCCTCATGTCAGAAGCTGAAGGGTATTCAATAAAGGGCAAACATATATTGTACAGTCAATCTTTTGCTATGCATTCATTCTCCGACAAAGTATGAATCTCTTTAGCCGCAGTTTACAGCTTAATGCAGGTCAAAAGTAAAGCAGAAAGCTCCTAAAGGAGCTTTCTGCTTTACTTTTGTCCTGCATAAAGCTGCAAACAGTGTCAAAGACTTAATTCATATTACTTTGAGAGGTTACTTAATACAAGATTAGATGTATTTCATGTCCCAATGCTGACAAATTAGAATCAATTCTATCATAAAGGAATTCAAGTTTTCAGACATCCATACAACAAGCTAGTATAATGGCAGTGTTATCCCACTTAAAGGCGCTAATAGCATTTTCCTAGACCAGAAATTACCACATAATACCTCATTCAGCACTAATAAAGCTGAATACTAGAAATAATATTTGATTATTTGACTGAATATGTTAGGATAACCAATTATCACAGACCTCCTCGACTGAATATCTTTTTTTTCAAAATCACTTAACCCATTACCCCATAGCCTGTTTCTAGCATCTAGTATTGAACATAGTTGACCATTTAAAACAGGTTGACAGTAAAGCAGAATGTGCCTTAAGGCACATTCTGCTTTACTTTCAGCCTGCTTCAAGCTATCATCTGCTAGAATATAGAAAATATTTCTTACGATTTTTATTTGTGACAGTATAAATTGTAAATATTGTCTTCGGTAGAGGAATTAATTAAAGGCGTATTTATGGGGTAATGGGTTAAACTTAGCCTAAACCCTTATCACGCTAACAAACATGACAATGTCTCAAGACCAACCACTGTTTAACCCATTACTCCATAAATATGCCTTTTTATGCCTCTAATTAGTTCTACACTAGGTAAGTCTAGGAAGTCCTGAACATAAAATACAGAAGGCATTTCCAGTATATTTCTAGATGGTAAATTAAAACAGGTTGAAAGTAATGCATAATGATGATTAAGGAGTATTCTGTTTACTTTCAATCTGCTTAAACCCATTATCCATAGCATGTTTCTAGTTTTGACAGAAAGGTGATGACTTAAAGGAGGTTGACAGTAAAGAAGGATGCGCCTTATGGTAGCTTAAAACAGGCTGACAGTAAAAGCAGAATGTGCCCTAAGGCACATTCTGCTTTACTTTCAACCTGCTTTGTGTTCACCAGTCTTCAAAACTAGAAACAGTCTATGGGGTAATGGGTTAACAGTTGTTCAGCAATATCCGAGTATTCAGCTAAGTACAGGTAATAGAGCTGTAGGCAAACAGGTACCGACTGTGTGAATGGGATGAGAGGACTCACCAGTTTGATCATCAATGTCAAACTTGAAGTAGGAGATATTAATGTAGCCACAGTCTTGGTGTAGGTACATCATGTCCGGGTTCATTCGAGTCAGGTGTAGTACAAACTCTGCAAAACCCATCAGTGCCAGCTGAACTGTGAACTGGAAAACAAAACATAAATACTGAAATATTAACAGGGCTCCAGATAAGGGGAGTATTTCAAAATAAAAAATTTCTATGTCTGCATTTAATGATAATAATGCAGGGGTTTCATAGTATCATTTTCCTTCTATCGTTTCACTGTATAAATTTCCTTATACCAATTGCTTTAATTTCCTCAGTGCAAAATTAAAATAAATTGCTTTCTATATAGACATAAACTTTTCATACTTTTATAGTTATAAACAATTAAATCTATTCTAACTCTTAAGCTACTTTTATATGTTTATAAGCGTCACTTTGGCGCCATTTGAAAACTTTTTTCAACCCCGATAAAGTGCCATATTACTTGGATTCTGTCAAGAACAAAAATTTTGGCACCTTTTATCGAATAATTTCGCAGACCACAGTGTGTATGTGGAAAATACAGTAGTGGGAAAAAAGTTTATCTTATGAAGGAAAAGGAATATTTTGAACAGTAAACCCTTTCCCCCATAGAAGCGACTTTTAGCGTATTTAATATATTCCTCCGCTGAAGAAAATAGTTCCAGTTTAAACCCTCATGAACAATAAGCATTATAAATATTTTATATAGCCTAGCAGATTTTAGCTTAAAGCAGGCTGAAAGTTAAGCAGAATGTGCCTTAAGGCACATTCTGCTTTACTTTCAACCTGCTTTAAGTGGTCACCTGTTTTTCAAAACTAGAAACAAGCTATGAGGTAAAGGGTAAAATGTTAGCTAAAATACCGTTTTTCTGAAGATCCAGTAGTCTGTTGCATCCAGGAAGGTGTGCAGGGCCCATTCCTTAAGTAGACCACGGGGTACCATATTGTTTTGCACTTCCTTTAGTATATCTCGTAAAACCTGATGACTAGCCTGTGTTCCCCTAGCCTGTACCGTCAATAGACGCTCATAATACCGGGCTATTGGTGCATCATGCTCAATTCCACGCTTACTGCATCTCTGTTCAGGAATAAAACAAAGTTTTTACTAGAGTGCCTCAAGGACAATACATGCTTGTCAAGTGACTTGACCACATTCAACGTGTCAAATGTTTTGGCAACACGTTTTTTTTATACAGTCATAAATATGTACCATAAGAAGTATTTTCAATATTCTTGCAAAATGGTAGACTAAAGCAGGCTGAAAGTAAAGCAGAATGTGTATCAAGGCATATTCTGCTTTCTTTCAACCTGCTTCAAGTGGTCACCTGTCTATGAACTAGAAACGGGTTTGGGGTAAAGGGTGAAATAGTCTCTATTTGTCAAGTTTATCTAGTTTAGCTCTACTATTATATAGAATTGAACATAAATTCCTTCAAATGCAAATTCTTGCAAAATGTGAACTGTATACTTTGATAAAAATGCAAATATAAAACTATTTAAGAGACAATAGATTTTTGAGATGACAAATTATGGTCTCATACACTAACATTCTACCTGCCACTTGTGGTGTTTGCATTAAACACGTTCTGTATTTACACTTATCCTGCCTTAACTCTTTTCAACACTATGTAGCTCTTGTGGGTTATTAGGTTCCCTTGTGGATATTTTAGTTACCAAATCATGGACCAGTCTACTTGGAATTTTGGGAAGTTTAATAAATACTACTCTTAATTAGCAAACAGTGTAGACCCTGATCAGAGGACTCTTAGGAGCCCTCTGATCAGGGTCTACAATGTTTCCAAATGTAATGAGTACATTTTTAAACAGGTCCATGGTGTTGAAAGAGCTAATATCATCTGCTTTCAAATTGTCCTCGGCAAAATTTTCATTTTTTTTTATGTATTCAAAATTATAAGACACAGTTGTATACAAGTAATAGTTTGGCTCCAGATCAGATGCCTCATAACACATTGTCACATCTGGATCCAAACTGTATCAGTCTCAAGTTGCACTCCACAGGATAAGGGTTAAGTTTTCGCTATTTTGAAACACCATTTAAGGTTTGACAGTACAATCTTTTGTTCTATATGTTACATTAGTGTAAGGGAGGTAACCTGTTTATAGACATCTAGCAAGGAGACAGAGGCAGGGTTATCTTCCACTAGTCTCATCTGTGGGGATACAGCCACAACACGGGGAACCGTGAAATACAACATCCTTCTGCTGGTTTCCTGCAACACAATCAGAAAATACTATTAGCAAAAGTCTCAAACAAAGGTATTCCAAACATATAGACTATGTCAAATAAGTAAATACTGTGAAATCTTAATCAGAGGCCTCTCATTAAAGTGGAAATTCAATTTATAAAGACAGGTCATTTCTTATTGAAAGACTTAACCCTTTACCCAATAGCCTGTTTCTAGTTTTGAAAATAGGTGACTATTTAAAGCAGGTTGAAAGTAAAGCAGAATGCGCCTGAAGGCACATTCTGCTTTACTTTCAGCCTGCTTTAAACTACCACCTTCTAGAATAAAGAAAATATTCCTTATGATACATATTCATAACTGTATGAATTGGAACTATTTTCTTTAGCGGAGGAATAAACAAAATGCGTTGAAAGGCGCTTCTATTAGAGAGGTTAAGTGATGCAGAAAGCTCATACAGGATTATTTTGCATTAGTTATATACCATGCTTTAAACTCTAATCTTTCTGCAAGATAACTATTTCATGTTCTTGGAAATGGTCTAAAAACAAAACTTTTCCTACATTGTGACTGGTGACTGCTTATTATTTCTTAACCCATTACTCCATACTTACAGTGGAGAATCTGTTATTCTTTCCCGTTTAAACACAAACGTAAAGCACTAAAACGTAGAAAAGAACAACTTTTGGACAATTCTGATAATTCTTGTTTTGGCGTCTGATCTGGCTCCAAACTGTTTGGACTGCAAATAATAGTTTTAGCGTAAACGCGTTTATTGGGAAAGAATAACACATTCTCCACTGTACACCCTTTTTGTGCCTTCAAATTATTCCTCCATTGAAGATAATGGTTCCAATTTATACAGTCATGAATATGAATCATAGATTTGTTTCAATATTTTTGAGCAGATGGTAGCTTAAAGCAGGCTGAAAGTAAAGAAGAATGTGCATTAAAGCACATTCCACTTTACTTTCAACCTACTTTAGGTGGCCATCTGTCTTCAATATTAGAAACAGGTTATAAAGTAAAGAGTTAGAGCTCTCACAGGGAGATTCTTACTTTTGTTTCCCCTTTACAAACACTTGCCTGCAATACTCAACACCAGTTATGTGGAAAAGGGTTAAAGCTCTCACAGGGAGATTTCTACTTTTTTTCTCAGCCTGCTGTAAGCAGGCAATCAAGCTATGAGGGTTGGATTAATACAGACAACTTTTCCTACATCCTCACAAGTGGCTGCTTAACTTAATTCTCCATATGTACGCTTTTTATGCCTATAATTCAACTCTCCACTGAAAAGAAAAGTTAATTTTTAATGAAAATGCAACGTAAGAAATATTTCCTAAATCCAAGCAGATGGTAGCTTAAGTTAGTGAGCATTCTGCTTTACATTCAGCATGTTTTAAGCGATCATCTGTCTTTAATACTGAAACAAAGTTATGTGGAGCAAATTTAACAGAAAGATTTCTACTTTCTTTCAGCCTGCTTTAACCAGCCATATATCTTAACACTAAAATCAAGCTATGAGGGCTGGGGTTAATACAGTGGTATGTCTCACCTTCTGTTTAGTTAGGAAGTGGTTGAGCATTCTCAGCAGCTGTAACACTCTCTCCTCCCGCCTTGACTCCGTTAGACAGGCATCATTTACAACCAGGTATGGATATATCTACACAAGGATAAGACAAGTGTATATTTAGATTTGTTTTTTACAATATAATTATCCATGCTTTAACACATTAGCCCATTAAGCCATACTGACTCATATTGATGCATTGCGCAATATTATCATACTGACTCATTTTGACACACTTTAATCCACTAGCTTGTATTGAGATAAGCATTGATAATTGTTTTTATTTATGAGTTAATGGGTTAAACCTTAGTGACAAGTATACTCATCCTTTAAAAACAATGTACAGTAACACCTCCCTATTGCAAACACTAAAAGTGTGACATATTAAGTGTTTATGATAGGAGACTGCTTAAAGCAAGGTGACAGTAAAGCAGAAAGCTCCTATAGGAGCTTTCTGTTTTACTGTCACCTTCCTTTAAGCTGTCACCTGTATTTTATATAATCCATTAGCTTTCTTTTATGTGGTCGTTATAGAGATGTTTTACCGTTTGTTTAGAGTGAGTTTGACAAGGTAATTGGATCATGATCAAATTTGTCTTAACATGAGCTTCAAAGATTTTCTTAACTTTGGATATTACAAGAGGGCCTGAAGGCCCTGATATCGCTCACCAGTTGTACTGAAGCCTGATAGCTTTATCTTTCTGTTTCATCCATTTTAATTTAAATCCATTCAAATTTGTAGTATAGCATGTAAACAATTTTGGAATACAACCTCATAATTCTAGTATAGTAGAGTACATCAAGGGTATATAACTAGAGCCTAAACAATACTGAAATGAAGCCTTTCTAGCATTTCAAAGTATATTCAACTATTGCCACAATGATTAGATTTCAACAATAATTGCACTCCTTCGAGAACTTATAGCTATATACTTTGTGTGCAAGTATAATCAAAATCAATTGAAAAGTAGTTGCAAAAGTGTGAACACTGTTAGATACGGCATTGTAAATATGATTATGAACTTGTGTTATATGGTTGTACAAATATATGGCAATAAAATATGTTTAAACTAGATACGGCATTTTCAGCAATTCAAAGGTAGATAACTTTCGACCTATTTGTCCAATTTCAACAATGATCGCACTTATTCAAACTCTTAATGGCCATATACAATCTGAGCAAGTTTGAAAAAGATTGGATAAAAAGTGTAGCCTCTAGAGTGTAAACACCGTTAAATATGGCATTTTCAGCAATTCAAAGGTAGATAACTTTCAACCTATTTGTCCAATTTCAACCATAATCGTTGTCATCTGAACTCTTATAGTCATATACAATCTGAGCAAGTTTGAGAAAAATTGGATAAAAATTGTGGCCTTTAGAGGGTAAACACCATTAAATATGGCATTTTCAGCAATTCAAAGGTAGATAACTCTCGACCTATTAATCTGATTTCAACCATAATATAACTTATCTGAACTCTTGTAGTTATAAACAATCTGAGCAAGTTTGAAAAAGTAGATAAATATTGTGGCTTTAAGAGTGTAAACACTGTTAAATATGGCATTTTCAACATTTCAAAGGTAGATATAACTCTAGATCTATTGGTCCGATTTCAACCATAATCAAACTCATTTGAACTGTTATGGTAATATACAATCTGGGCGAGTTTGAGAAAGATTGGATAATCATTGTGACCTCTAGAGTGTAAACACTGTTAAATATGGCATTTTCAGCAATTCAAAGGTAGATAACTCCTGACCTATTTCAACCATAATCGAACTCGTACAAACTCTTATGGTAATATACAATCTGAGCAAGTTTGAGAAAGATTGGATAAATAGTGTGGTCTCTAGAGTGTAAACACTAAAATTGTTGATGCCGCACAACGCATGACAGACGCCGGACAATCAAGGATTGCAAAAGCTCACCCTGAGCTAGCTCAGGTGAGCTAAAAAGAATAATCCCTCGCTATTTTTTATTAAGCTTTGCACAAAAGGTCTTGTACAAAATGGTTTTTGCCACATACTTGAGTAATCTGAAGCAATGCAAGATGTTTTTTGTTAATAACAGCGTTGTAGCTTATGTTAAGACAAATCTGATATTTATCCAATTACTTTGTCAAAATCACTCTTAATTTTATAACATTTCCTGTTGACTATGCCATGTGAAATTGAAATTTCAACAGAGTTTATTATAATTAAGACAACAAGTATTGTGATAACAGTTTTTCATTATCTACAGACTTCAATAATACAACGTCAAATTTCACCATGAAACTTTCATTCATGATAATGACAAGCAATCCAGCCATTTTAGAAATACCAAAATGATTTCACTGACTTTTAAAATCAAAAGTCCTATAGTTAAAATATTCCCATGAAAGACCAAAAGCCTGCTCATATATATTTTCATGCCCACCTTTCCGTTGCCTCCACGTATATACAGTCTTCTGGCAGCTGTGTTGTGTTTCTTTATGATCTCTACTCTTGGCATGAAGCGAGCTATTCTTACATAATAGTGGCTGTGCTGTAATACAGAGAACAAGAAGCATTGCAATACCACTAAAAACAGATTTTTCGTACAACAGTCGAACATCGATATCTCGAACTCCCCTAACTTGAACTATTTGATAGTTGAACTGCATTGTTTCATGCTCGGTTAGGTCGATCATACCCATATTTCAAAGTTAAAACGTGGCTAAGCCACGTTTTAACTTTGAAATACGGGTATGTTCTATTTAACCGAGTTCGAGATATCGAAGTTCAACTGTACTTCTATTCATTGTAAAGTATTGCCCCATAAAAGCAAAGAAGAAATGAAAAGAAAAAGGGTTTTGAAAGCATGTAATATGATAACATGAAATGCAAATGTCACAAGTTAAACGTGAAACACAAACAATGACAACATGCAAGCATATATCTATTGATTTAGCTTATGAGATTGGCCAAATATATATGTTGCTAGGTACTATAGTATAGCAGATTTGGACCAGAAAAGGTTTTCTAAAGGTCAAGGTCACAGACTCCTGAAAACTGTTTGCCACACTCAACAATCTAAAGATGTATCCAAACATAAAATCTGGTGTTCCCAGGTCATAAAGTATATTTATTATATGCCTTCGAATGATATCCAGCGTTTCCGCGTGTATCTGCCCAGTAAAATACAAGATTTAACATGACGTCATTTACGTACATGTACGAGTGCCTCTTTATTCTTTGTGGCATACAAAACATCCTGTTCTGCTTCAAATAACTTATAAATTTTCGATATAAAATGATTTAAACAACTACTCAGTTGTTTCTGGTTTGTATTCAAGGCATGTAATAAAAACATCACCAGTTGGCAGTGCGCAACAGAGAGTTGCATTTAGCTCTCGACGTTTTTGGCGGAAACAACCTGTCAGACTCGCGCCAAGGCGCTCGTCAGATCGGCTATTTCTGCCAAAAACGTCTCGAGCTAAATACATCACTCTGTATCGCACTGTCAACTGGTAATGTGTATGTATACGCCAACAACCGGGTGACAACAGCTCTCTTGGACATTGGTCCAGCAAGTCTACAAATTCAAAATTCTGACTCCTATATACCTGCTCTCAAGCTTCACTTGTGGGGTATAATTAAACTTATCTTGAAATATATACAGAAATATAGCTATCAGTATTGAATCATTTAAATTGATTGTTTTTTGTTAAACTAAACCATATATATTTACATTCCCCCCATTCAATTCCATTGAAAAATGTGTTGTTTAATTCGTATAGATGCAATTGCTCAATGCGGCGGGACTTGTGGATAAGTTTCACAGAGGCAACGGGCATATGCATTTTTCATTCGCGAATTAATCTTTGGAACTCGGACAGCAAACATTTGGCAGACTTTTCAAAAATTGGTTCTTAACCGATGTATGCTTTGCTACTAGCGGAAACCATGATTACAGACTAAAATGCTTCTTTATTAATGAGATAAATTGCAAGAAAATTGATATACCTTAAACAGCAGCTGTCTGCATTTCTTTATGACAATAATATTGAAATATTTATCCTTCTTTAAAAAGGACGTCATTTCCAAATGATGTCAAATCAGCATTTTTGTGCCAAACTGTCAATTTGATGATGTTAGAATGTAAACAATGGAACTTGTATTTTTTTGCTGTCAAATGTACACAGCTTCAGTAATGCGATCATGGCTGTTCCTTATAGGGTACACATTACTCTTGTTATCAACCTCTAATATTGATCAAACATACACGTATACTAACAAATTGTTCATTTAATATTAAAAATTACAGCAAATATATTGTAAATATAAGAAATGAACTGATTTTTGGGGGGGTTCAAGCAAAATAAATGACAGAAAATTATCGGCAAACTTCTCATGAATCGCTTTACTCCATAGCCTGTTTTTAGTTTGAAGACAGGTGACCACTTAAAGCAGGTTGAAAAGGCGCATTCTGCTTTACTTTCAGCCTGCTTTAAGCTACCACCTGCTATGATAAAGAAAATATTTCTTATGATACATGTTCATAGCAGTATAAATTGGAACTATTTTATTCAGTGGAGGAATAAATTAAATGTGCTAAAAGGCGCTTCTGTGTGGGAAAGGGTTAAGTAACAAAACTGCTAATACAACAAAGGGTAATTAACTCTTTGAGCCCTAGTCCCGCATATATAGGTGTCCTTTTCAAACAGTGTTCATGTGAAAAGTACACTTGTTCTGTGCAAACAGTGAAGACCCAGATCAGAGGGCTCCGAAAGGAGCCCTCTGATCGGGATCTTCACTGTTTGTCATAATGCCAAACAGTGACAAAAACAACCCTGAAAAGTCAGAAATGGACTAGACTAAAATAGAAACTGGGATTGTCCATTTAAAGTTTCAGGGAGGAAAGATTTAATGGTAATAACCAAAACTGAAGAATTCATTTGAACTTCAACAAAGCTAAAATGACCAATAAGGTCAGATAGTGATGAAAAGAAGAGACAATACCACTGTGAGTGAATTCTGCTGAAGACAAAGCCAAACAATGACAAATTAATACAGTGGAGAAAATGTTATTCTTTCCCAATAAACGCGTTTACGCTCAAACTATTATTTCCAATACAAACAGTTTGGAGTCTGATCAGGCTTCAAACTGTTTGCCACTCAGCTAAATATCAATAGTCAGAATTGTCAAGAGGTTGTTATTTTCTACATTTTAGTGTTTTGCGTTTGCGTTTAAACGGGAAAGAATAACAGATTCTCCTCTGTACCAGGTCAAGATGAGGAATATCTTTATCTTATCAACAGTATGAAATGTCATTATCATTTGTAGATGTTTCAAAAGCATAACTTTTCCAAATACAGTCGAACTTCGATATCTCGAACTCGTTTAACTCAAACTATCCTATAGTTCGACATATGGACTGCATTGTTTCATGCTCGGTTAACTCTTTCCTCCCTGAAACTTGAAATGGACAATTCAAGTTTCCATTTAAGTCGAGTCCATTTCTGAATTTTAAAGGTTGTTTTTGTCAATGTTTGGCATCATGACAAACAGTGAAGACCCTGATCAGAGGGCTCCTAGGGGCCCTCTGATCTGGGTCTTCACTGTTGGCATAGGACAAGTGTACTATTCACATGTACACTGTTTGCAAAGGACGCCAATATGCGGGACTAGGGTTCAAAGAGTTAAGTTAAACATACCCATATTTCAAAGTTAAAACGTGGCTTAGCCACGCTTTTAACTTTGAAATATGGGTATGTTCGACAAAACCGACTTCGAGATAACGAAGAAGGACTGTACTCATAGAAATTGTGTTGATGATTATCATGCTTTTACAGTTCTGACAGAACATATGAATTCTAGAAAACACATTGTCCTTAACCCATTACCCCATAAATACGCCTTTTTACGCTTTTAATTAATTCCTCTACTGAAGAAAATAGTTCCAATTTATACTGTCACAAATAAAAATCATAAGAAATAGTTTCTATATTCTAGCAGATAATAGCTTAAAGCAGGTAGAAAGTAAAGCAGAATGTGCCTTAAGGCGCATTCTGCTTTACTTTCAACCTGCTTTAAGCAGTCACATATCTTCAAACTAGAAACAAGTTATGGGGTAATAGGTTAACCCATTTGCCCATAAATATGTCTTTGTATGCCTTTAATTTATTCCTCCATAGTCATTAACGTATACCATAAGAGACATTTTCTACATCCTAGATGAAAGAATCTTAAAGCTTTAGGAAAATTTGAGATCTGCTTTACTTTCAATCTGCTTAACTTATCACCTGTCTTTAAAACTAGAAACAAACTATGGGGTATGAAGTTGACCAGGCTCCACATTAGATTATGCTAAAAAAAATCCAATACTTTCTCCTTTATGTTGCCATCCAACCTATGTTGTGATTTAACCCATTCCCCCATAAATACACCTTTTTAAGCCTCTAATTTATTCCTTAACTGAAGAAAATAGATCCAATTTATACTGTTATGAATATGTATGGTAAGAAATATTTTCTTAAATATAGCAGATGTTAGCTTAAAGTAGGTTGAAAGTAAAGCAGAAACTGCCTTAAGCACATTCTGCTTTAATTTCAATCTGCTTTAAGTAGTCATCTATCTTCAAATTAAGTAACAGTCTATGGGTAAAGGCACATTCTGCTTTACTTTCAACCTGCTTTAAGTGGTCATCTATCTTCAAATTTAGAAACAGTCTATGGATAAAGGCACATTCTGCTTTACTTTCAACCTGCTTTATGTGGTCATCTATCTTCAAATTTAGAAACAGTCTATAGGGTAAAGGGTTAAAAATTTGAACTGCTTTGAACATTCTGATCCAACATATATCACAGGACTTGAAGAAGACATCAGGTTCGATCATTAAAAAGAAGGCTAATTGATGTATGAAAAACAGATAACAACTTAAGGCAAGATGAAAGTAAAACAGAAAGCTCCTTAGCTTTTCATTCTACTTTCACTTTGCTTAAAGTATCCTCTTTATTGTGATTTTACATACATTCTAATCTACTCAATAAAACACTACATATATTGATCAGTTTATCAACTTACAGAAAGTCAGATTGCCATAGTACAGCGGGGAAAATGTTATTATTTCCAAATAAACGTGTTTACGCTAAAACTATTATTTCTATTACAAACAGTTTGAGCCAGATCAGATGCCGGGTAACCCGGCATCTGATCAGGCTCCAAACTGTTTGCCAATAAGATAAACATAATTCATTAGAATTGTTGAAAAATGGTACTTTTCTACGTTTCAGTGCTTTGCGTTTGCGTTTGGTTTACATTTAAACGGGAAAGAACATTTTCTCAACTTTAACTATTTACCTTGGGTAGCAGGAATTCTCCAGGGAGCTCCACTTCAGCAGTGTTCAGTGAGAAGTTACTGAGAAACTTACATCTCTCCTCGATCAGGAAGGATCTGGAAAATTACAGTAATATGCTCCAGATAAGGGGGGTATTTCAAAAATTAAAATCTTTATTTCTGCATTAAACCCTATGGTGTCACTACTCATTAGAATCGTCTCGAAGAGATGATTCTAATGAGTAGTAACACCATAGGATTTGGTGCTAAAATGAGTGAGAAAATGTTGGATTTATCCCCCCCCCCCTTTTATCTGGAGCCCTGATATTCTCTTGTAAAACTACTTCACATTGAAAGTACAGTAAAAACCTCTCTATTATGACCACTAAAGTGTGTTACTTATTAGGTCAATTGGTGTTTAATTACCACAAATTATAGCTTAACTCATTCACCCCTGAATCTTTTAATGGACTGTTCCAATTTCAAAATTAGTCTAGTCAATTTTATACTATTTAGGGTTGATTTTAACGATTTATTTCAAAAATGACAAACAGTAAAGACCCTGATCAGAGTGCTCCTTAAGAACCCTCTGATCAGGGTCTACCACTGTTTGCATAGGAAAAGTGTAATCCTCACAGGTACACTGTTTGTAAATGATGAGTATACTCGTCGCTAGGGTTGAATGTGTTAAAGTAAGGTGAAAGTAAAACAGAAAGCTCCTTTAGGAGCTTTCTGCTTTACTTTCACCTTGCTTTAAGCTGTAACCAGTCTTTTAAATACACAATTAGGCTTCATTTTAGTGTTCCTTATAGAGAGGTTTTACTGTATAGCACAGTCACAGGCAACTCCATAAAGAAACATTGAGATCTCTAAGGAACAAAATTTTATGGCAATCTCTATAGAAAGATAACTGCTCAACCCTTTCCTCCCTGAAACTTTAAATGGAAAATTCCAGTTTCCATTTTAGTCTGGTCCATTTCTGACTTGTAAGGGTTGTTTTTGTCAATGTTTGAAATTATGACAAACAGTGAAGACCCTGATCAGAGGTCTCCATTCGGAGCCCTCTGATCTGGGTCTTCACTGTTTGCATAACAAGTATACTTTTCACATTTTCACAGTGAAAACGACACCAATATGCGGGACTAGGGTTCAAAGGGTTAAAGCAGGATAACAGTAAAGCTTGTAAGATGTATAAGTGACTCACTTTGGAAGCAGTTTGGTTTTTGCCTCTAGAATTTTGATCCATTTCTTCAGTTTGTTGATCAGGTTGTGTAACTTGGTGGATCCAGGCACACTGAAATATGAACATTGATGTGAATCTACTTTTGGCAAACAAAAACTTGAAACTAGAACTGTCATCTACAGGCTAACTTAACCCATTACCCCATAGATATGTCCTATTCCTCTACTCAAGAAAATAATTCCAATTTATAGTCATTAATATGTATGATAAGAAAACATTTCTATGGTCTAGCAGAAATTAGCTTAACCCTTTCCTCCCTGAAACCTCAAATGGACGATTCTAGTTTTCAATCAGGTCAAGTCCATTTTTGACTTTTTAGGGTTGATTTTTACAATAAATGTCAAAATGACAAACAGTGTAGACCTGATCAGAAGGCTCCTTAAGGAGCCCTCTGATCAGGTTCTACACTGTTTGTATATTACAAGTGTACCCCTCACAGGTACACTGTTTGCAAATGACGCATATATGCGTGACTAGGGTTCAAAGAGTTAAAGCAGGCTGAAAGTAAAGGGCGATATATGATTCCAGTACAGCACCTAAACTTCCAATACAGGGTATGTGTGTGTAGGGATTATTTCCCATGATAGTAGGGGTAGGATGAAAAAGACTCCAGATAAGAGGGAGTAAGCTACAATGATTCAAATGAGTAGTGACACCATATGGTTTAACCCATTACCCCATAGCCTTATTTTAGTTTGGAAAATAGGTGACCACTTAAAGCAGGTTGAAAGTAAAGCAGAATGCGCCTTAAGGCACATTCTGCTCTACTTTCAGCCTGGTTTAAGCTATTGTCTGTTTGAATATAGAAACTATTTCTTATAATACATATTCATAAATGTATAATAGTGGACCTATTTTTTCAATATAGTAATAAATTAAAGGTGTAAATAGGCGTGTTTATGGGGGAATGGGTTCATGCAGAAATGAAAATTTTACTTTTTGAAACACTCCCCTTATCTGGAGGTTTGCTGAAGATTCAAACACATGTGAAACAGGCCTCACCTAAAGTCAAAGTCTGTTGTAAACTGACTCTTCATCTTCTGGAAGATTGGATCCTGTGCTGTGGCCTGAGCTCTACGTGCCAGTGACTCCGAGGCTGCACTGGAGAATGTGGTGACGACATTGGACACATTCTCTATACCCACACCAAACGTACTCACCAACTTCTTCACAAAGTTCAGGGTATGTGGAGTGATGGTGGCATCAGCAACTGAAACAAATCAAACACGAGCTCCAGATAAAGTGCATACAGTCAAACTTCGATATCCGATAGTTTCGACATATGAACTGCATTATTTCATGCTCGGTTAAGTCGAACAAACCCATATTTCAAAGTTAAAACTTGGCTTAGCCACGTTTTAACTTTGAAATATGGGTATTTTCCACAAAACTGACTTCGAGATATCAAAGTTTGACTGTACTTCAAATACTATCTTCCTAATTTCCCTTTCCCTCATAGAAGCCCCTTTTAGCACATTTAATTTATTCCTACATTGAAGAAAATAATTCCATTCATACAGTCATAAAAATAGATGGGTTCCTCGGAACACGTGTGTCACCTGCCAGCAACCATCAGTTGAGCAAGAGTTTAAGTTAAAATGACAAATTTGTTATAGCAGAAATAATCTGCCACAAAAGAAAGTGTAGAAAAGGGGAATAACTCTTATGGTATTGATGCAAGACACTTCCACTCATCAAATTATTTAAGTAAATGAAATTTTATCTGGAAAGCATGAGTAGAATAGAAGTTATATGCTGAAAATAGAAAATATGGAAGAGGGGAATAACTCACAGTATTGCTGCAAGAGTTATCAACCTTGTGCAAGACGATTTCACTCATCAACCTCTTTCCATAAAAAAAATTCATTTCAAAATCTTTAGTATTACAGAAGAAATCTGCATGAAAAGAAATTGTTGAAAAGGGGAATAACACTTACAATATTGTAGCAATAGTTATAACCCTTGTGCAATATGCTTCCATTTGTCAAGTTCTGTCCATAAATGAAGTTTCATCTTAAAAGCTTCAGTAGAACAGGAGTTATGTAGGGTGACGCAAAAAGCGTGACAGACAGACGTTCTCACAGATGGATGGACGGACAGACAGATGCAGGAAAAGTGATCCCTACAGCAGCTGACACAAAAACAGGCTATAGAATAAAGGAATAAACATAGAAAATAAAATCTATTTAATTTACTAACCGGATGCCCTGTTTTCAAAGGCCACAGCGTAACATTTGGCAAGGCCCTGTCTCAGTTGTCTGAGCACCTCCTCATACCAGTTCTCTCTGAACCACACCATCTGATCAACAATACCCTCTAATGCCGACAGTATGGTCGGGTGAAACTCCCTCTGCATGTGCATGATGCGACTACATCTCCACATAGGGGTTGGGGCCCTAATGGGGCCAGCATCTGACTGTCCAGGCAGCCTGGGAGAGTTGGCAGCAGAGGTAATAGGTGTTGCTGTGACAGGATCTGAAATAAACAGACGTCAACTCTTTCAACACTTAGTAACTTGTGGGTTATTATATTCCCTTGTGGATATTTTTAGTTACCAAAACATGAACCAGTCTAGTTGGAAGTCTGGATACCTTATAAGGTTTTTTTTCATAGTAAGGAAATTGACTGCTAAACCCATTATCTCATAGCCTGTTTCTAGTATTGATGATAGGTAACTACTTAAAGCAGGTTGAAAGTAAAGCAGAATGTGCCATAAGGCACATTCTGCTTTACTTTTAGCCTGCTTTAAGCTACCATCTGCTTGAATAAAGAACTTTCTTCTGATACATATTTATTACTGTATTAATTGGAACTATTTTCTTCAGTGGAGGAATAAATTGGAGGTGTCAAAAGGAGTATTTATGAAGTAATGGGTTAACTTTTTCAACACTTAGTAACTCTTGTGGTTTATTATGTTCCCTTGTGGATATTTCTAGATACCAAAACATGAACAAGTCTACTTGGAATTCTTGGTAGTTTGATAAACACTGTTGTAAATTGGCAAACAGTGTAGACCCTGATCAGAGTGCTCCTCTGACCTGGGTCTACACTGTTTGCAAATGTAATATGTATATTTCAAAAAGGTCCATGGTGTTGAAAGAGTTAACCTTTTTATTGTAAGGAAATTGGCTACTTAAAAACTGCTGGTTGCTTGAATTTCTCTAATTAAGATTTTAGGCATTTTGACCGAAGAAACATGCATATGAGTGTCTAACTGTTTGAATCCTGATCAGGTGCTTATTTACTCTATATCTGATCAGAAGCCACTCTTTTTGTAAATACAAGAACACATAGGGAAGAGGGGTATATGATTCATGAATTAACCCATTACCCAATAAATACGCTACTTACACCACCAGTTTATTCCTTACAGAAGAAAACAGTTCCACAGTCATAAATTAATTGTCATTAATATTCCCTTGTGGATCTTTTTAGTTACCGAAACATGAACCAGTCTACTTGGAATTCCTGTTAGTTTAATAAATACTGGTCTAAAATCAGCAAACAGTGTGGACCCAGATCAGAGGGCTCCTATAGGAGCCCTCTGAGCTGAGTCTACACTATATTCAAATGTAATATATTTTAAACAGGTCCATGATGTTGGAAGAGATAAAGATTAAAGTTATGTATAAAGCTACTCCCTAAAGGAAGTAATGACTAGCAGGGCATGGCTCCAGATAAGGGGAGTATTTCCAAACCTAAAACCTTTATTTCTGCTTTTAACCCTATGGTGTCACTACTCATTAGAATCGTCTCTTCGAGAGGATTCTAATGAGTAGTAACGCCATAGGATTTAAAACTGTATAAGTGAGAAAATGTTGGATTTGTTCAGAATACTCCCTTTTATCTGGAGCCCTGGAAGGGTATTCCTTGGAACTCACGTGCCACCTGCCAGCAAGCATAAGCCAAACAAGTAATAGCCAAATTGAAAAGCTTTAGTATAGATTAGCAGAATTTATCTGCTGGAAAAGGAAGTGTAGAAAAGGGGAACGATTCTCATGGTATTGATGCAAGAGTTATGAACCATGTGTAAAACATTTCCACTCATCACTCTTCCCATAAATGAAACAGAAGTTATGGGCACAAAAAATTAGAAAATGTGGAAAAGGGGAATAACTCTCACAGTAGTGATGCAAGAGTTATGTACTTTGGAAATGGGAGGAACGGAAAGAAATTTCTTCATGCACATCTTTCCATGGTACTCTACAACCTCTACAGCAAGTTATTTTGTGTAGGAGTAGTTGTGTTTACGAGAATGGACAGACGGACAGAGTGATTCCTATTTACCCCCCCAACTAGTTTGCGAGGGTATCATAAATATATGCTGAGTGACAAACAGCTTGAATCAAGATCAGACGCTACACATGTTATGGGGCATCTGATCTGGGTTCAAGCTGTTTGTAAATGAAAGCCAGGTCTTGATTTTTCCTCTCTAAAACAACCCCGTCGAACAACACACACAATCTGTGTCTCCCATTGGGTGTTGTTGTAGAGAGGGAGCACTGTATATGAATATTCAGCAGAAGGGATAAGCACCGACTACATTAGCCTTCTTGTACGGTAAAACCTCTCTATAACGACCACTAAATTGTGTTAATAAAATTATTAAGAGTTAATAACAGGTGACTGCTTAACCCTTTCCCCAATAGAAGCGCCCTTTAGCGAATATAATTTATTCCTCCGCTGAAGAAAATAGTTCCAATTTAATCAGTTATGAATATCTATTATAGGTAAAAAAAAATTATATTCTAGCACATGATGGCTTAACGCAGGCTGAAAGTAAAGCCAAATGCGCCATAGGGCGCATTCTGCTTTACTTTCAACCTGCTTTAAGAAGTCACCTTTATTCAATAATAGAAAGAGACTATCAGGTAAAGGGTTAAAGCAAGGTAACAGTAATACAGAAAGCTCCTTTACAAGCTTTCTGTTAAACTGTCACCTTGCTGTAAGCTATCACCTGTCTTTCAATTAGCCTCCTCTTTATTGATTGTGATAGATAGGTTTTACTGTAATTTGTAAAAGCTGCCGTTTTTTACCTACTTAGGATTTTACACTACAGAGAAACCTCTCTAAACTGGACACATATGAAACAATACGTTTGGTATTTAACTCAAATGATAACAGGTACAGTTGGAGAATCTGTTATTCTTTCCCGTTTAAACGCAAACGTAAAGCACTAAAACGTAGAAAAGAACAACTTTTGGACAATTCTGATAATTCTTGTTTATCTTGGTGGCAAACAGTTTGGAGCCTGATCAGACACCGGGTTACAGTTTGGAGCCTGATCAGATGCCGGGTTACCCGGTGTATGATCTGGCTCCGAACTGTTTGCACTGCAAATAGTAGTTTTAGCGTAAACGCGTTTATTGGGAAAGAATAACAGATTCTCCACTGTAGTAGCTTAGTAAGGCAGAAAGCTCCCTTTATCCTGCATAAAGTAGTCATTTGTCTTAATAAAAGTTATGTGGTTTGCCTTTTTTTCCAAAGACTGTCTGGGTTATAGAGGGTTTACTGTATCTACAAAATAGCTCAATCCATGAAAACATAATATAAATCCTTGTAAAACAAAGTAAAACGTGAAAACATAATATAAATCCTTGTAAAACAAAGTAAAACGTGAAAACATAATATAAATCCTTGTTACACAAGTCAAACACTAAAACGTAAAATAAAGCCTTGTTATAGAACTCAAACACACAATACAACAATCCATTTACCAGCTGAGGAGAGGGTAGGCTCTGGAGTAGAGGGTGTGGTTATCCCCGGGGTGGTGGGAGACAAGATCTGATTGGATGCAGTTGTGACAGAGTTACTCCTGCTCAGTGAGAGAGATGCAGTATCTCCACTTTTGTCTGCAAATTGAAACCAGGGCTCCAGATAAGAGTGAATAAACTGAACAAATCCCAACATTGCCTTGCTCATTTCAGCAACAAATCCGATGGTGTTATACTCATTAGAATCGTCTCGAAGAGATGATTCTAATGAGTAGTGACACCATAGGGCTTAATGCAGAAATAAAGATTTTAGTTTTTGAAATACTCCCCTTATCTGAAGCCCTGTGAAACCCAGATTTATTCCTTTGAAAGCAATCAGATCTGCTTACACTTACTCAATAAGACAGCCTCAGGGACACTTCCTCACCAGAACACATTCATTGATAATGGGGTTCATTTCAAAGTAATCTTGCGACAAAAACTATCTTAACTCTTTCCCCCACAGCTTGTTTTCTGTTTTACTTTAATTTTGCTTAAGCAACCACTGTAAGAATGCAAGGAAAATTTCCCGAGGTTCTATAACACTTTCCTCCATAGAAGCACCTTTTAGCACATTTAATTTATTCTTCTACTGAAGACCAGAGCCATCGCAAGATGGCATGCTCGACTATTCTAGGTTTTTTTTCGTTATTGGAAATTTGATAAGGGTATATAAATATATTGGATAAGCATTTTTGATGGTAGTCATTTGAACACATGACTGTAAAGTCCATCAAGGGCCATAACTCACACTAAATGCAAACTAGAATTACCTGCCTTGATTGACTGCACTAGTGGCAAGGTTGTGGTGAGGTTATAATGCGATACAAGCAGCAGTTGCAGCGATAGAAGCTTATTTGTAGGTTGCACAAAAAACCTTAACCAAAATATCTAAGTCCATCAAGGGTCACAACTCACACTAAATGCAAACTTGAGTTACCTGCCTTGATTGACTGTACTAGTGGCAAGGTTGTGGTGAAGTTATAATCCCATACAAGCAGCAGTTGCAGAGATATAAGCTTATTTCTAGGTTGCACAAAAAACCTTAATCAAAATATCTAAGTCCATCAAGGGCCATAACTCACACAAAATCCAAACCAGTGTTACCAGCCATGATTTGCTGCAGTAGTGGGGAGGCTGTGGTGAAGTTATAATGCAATACAAGTATTGGTTGTAGAAATACAAGCTTATTTCTAGGTTGCACAAAAAACCTTAACCAGTGCAACGGCGACTGTAATAGCCCTCCATATTCTTCGAATAGTCGAGCTAAAAATGGTTCAAATTTATATAAATGAATACGTATCATATGAAATATTTTCTATATTCTAGCAGATGATCACTAAAGCAGACTGAAAGTAAAGCATATGCTTTATTTTAAACCTGTTTTAAGTGGTCACTTGTTTTCAAACCTAGAAATAGGATATGGAGTAAAAGGTTAAAAGGACAAAATCATGGTAGAAGCATAAACATCATTTCCAGGAGGAATATCATTAGGTGTTTCAATAGAGGAAAGGGTTAAACAGTCCAAACCCAGTTATGACCGTTCCACCACCAACTAGCTTTACTTTTACATTCTACAGTACTCCCTCCCTGCAACCACTACCTCCCTACAACTACCCTTGTCGCAGTTCCCTAAACAAGACAATTATGTCTTACATGTTTACTGTTGCAATATCCTCATGTAAAATTGTAGTCTGTTGTTGTTACATTATGGACATTTTTACAGAAAAAGACTTAATGAAGAGTGAACAAACATTTTGAATCCAGATCAGATGCCGCTTTCTGATCTGGATTCAAGCTGTTTGCAAATGTTAGTCAATTTCACGCCCTATAACGACTCCCTCCGAACAACGTACATATTTTTTGTCTCCCATTGGGTGTCGTTGAAGAGAGGGAGCCCTGTAGAAGGCTACAGTCTACAAACTACACTATTTGACAGAGAACAACCCTAGCTTTTCTTACAATTAATCTTGTATAAGGTGACGATTCAATAGAAGACTCAGTATATCCTTTAATATTTGTTTTTGCTTTACCCAATACTTCATAAATATGCCTTTTTATGCATTTAATTTATTCCTCTGCTGAAGAAAATAGTGAATTGGAACTATTTTCCTTAGAAGATATATAAACTACAAGCGTACAAAGGCATTTTTATGGGATAATGGGTTAAAAAATGTTGTTGAACACCCGACAATCACAATAACCTTGAGCCTTTGGCTCAGGTGAGCTAATAAAGCAGACAGCTCTTAAAGGATCTTTGCGCATTCATGTTATCATGTTCCAATCACCAGTGTCATACACAGTCTATGAGCCTTCCATTGATAAGTCACCTCATAAAAGATTGAATGTAGATTGAAATATACATGGAGAGGCACACACATACTACTGTTATACTCACATCTTTCCCGCTGTTCTATCTTGAGGGTTAGGTAGAGGGTTCTGATAGGGAAATAGAGAGCCTGTGGGTACATACGTCCCACCTGACTCAACAGGTTCATGATGAGTCGCCCCTCATTCCTCACCAGGCATGTCAATAGCTGGGGAATCCTAATGAACAAACAAATGTGCTAACCCAGAGCTCCAGATAAGGGGAGTATTTCAAAAACTAAAATGTTCATTTCTGAATTAAACCCTATGGTGTCACTACTCATTAGAATCGTCTCTTTGAGAAGATTCTAATGAGTAATAACACCATAGGATTTGGTGCTGAAATGAGTGAAAAAATGTTGGATTTGTTGGATCTTATCAGGAGCCCTGTAACCTTCAGACAATATACAGTAAAACCTCTCTATAACAAACACTAAAACAAAGACTAATTGGTTGTATAAATGACAGGTGATAGCTTAAAGCAGTCACCCATCTTAAATACCTAATAATTTATATAATTTAGCTGCGGTCCTAATAGTGAAGTTTTATTGTAGAAGTAGAAGCTGAATAAACAAACAAATATTCACATTTTCTTTTGACAACATACAGTAAAACCTCTCTTTTACTGCCAATACAATAAAGGCTAAAAGACAGGCGACAGCTTAAAGCAAGGTGACAATAAAACAGAAAGCTCCTCTAGGAGCTCTCTGTTTTACTGTCACATTGCTTTAAGCAGTCACCCATCTGAAACACGTAATAATTAACATATTTTAGTGGGCCTAATAGAAAAGTTTTAGTGAAGAAGCTTTCATCCATCATATAATCTAACATGACACATGAATTTGTCTCTATAAACAAAGAACAAGTTTGCCGTGGTATACCTAGTGTGTTTTACCACGCTGTGAAAATAGTCCTTTTAAACAGGCTCTTCCTGTACCCATCCTACAGTAAAGCGCATTTTTCAATGAAAAGTCATGTGACGTAAAAGGTCTTTTCTATCATGTTTTGTAACTGATTTGCCACAGATATATTTAATCTGACCAGTACTAAATGGTTCTATGACAGAATAAAGTATTTCATCACTATTTTTATTTTTCTTATATATGACGTACTGATATTGGTTTCATGTAATAGCCATACAAGGGAAGTAATCGAAAACTGCATCCGCAGAGGAAATAATCCTGAAGCATTTGCTTGTATTTCTTATGATTTTTTTTTTAAAGTTAGTCATGTTAGAATCAAAATAATCGATGTTCTACCGTTGTTAAACAGTATTCTACAATGGTTGGTCGTTGTGATGAGCAGGAATTGACCACTCAGGCCTTCGGCCTTCATGGTCAATTCCTGCGCATCACAACTCCCAACTGTTGTAGAATACCGTTTAACAATGGTAGGATATCGATTTTTCTTAAATGAACTATAGTGACTCAAGCTAACTGATCCCGCATCTAATCATTTCTACATTAAGGAAAGAAGCCTGGTCAGATGTTTATTTGAATAGAACGTCTTAAAATTAGAAAATGTTAGTGAAACATATTCATGCTCCTGCTTAATGCAAAATCTAACCAAAGTAAGGTAGATAAATACATTTTTCAGACTATTAAACATGGATGGACATAGAAAGGGCATATTAAACTCTATGATGTCACTACTCATTAGAATCATCTCTTTTTCAGATTATTCTAATGAGTAGTAACACCGTAGGATTTGACACTGAAATGAGTGAGAAAACGTATCATATCCATTCTTAAAGAAATGTCCTGTGAAAAAAAACACAGAAGGATAATCAAAGTTTACCAAGCTCGCCTCCTGCAAGGAACAAACTTCAATGCAAAACCATAACATTGACTCTAGAGTCCAAGGTCAAGGTCACCAAACTGCTTTGCAAGGTGGTGTACTCATTGAGGCGCATCAGCATATGAAGTTTCTTGACCATAGATGCAGTCTTTTGCTCAGTACAGAACCCATAACCGTAAAGTTGACCATAGAGTTCAAGGTCAAGGTCACCAAACTGGGTTGCATCAAGTCCTACTCATTATGGCGTATAAGCATATGAAGTTTTGTGACAGTTCTTGGATCACTACAGATTTTAATACAAAACCTAATGATGAGGCTAAGGGTCAAAGGTCAAGGTCACCAAACTGCGGTGCATCATGGTCCACTCATAGAGGCATATCAGTAGGTGCAGTTGTTTGCTCAGAGTAACAGACTTAACACAAAACCTTTGACCCTAGAGGTCAAGGCCACCAACATGTGGTGCATGGTGGTCTACTCATTGAGGTGCATCAGCATATGAAGTTTCGTGACAGAAGGTGCAGTCGTTTGCTCATTTGATGATATCCAAGTCCCGGACGCCGACTCCGAGCGTATTGCATAAGCCCCCTTCACTTCCTGCAGGTGAGCTAAAAACGGTTGTAAGTCAAAACTTTAAAATACATCTAATTTCTCCATCTAGATGATTCCAAACAGATGTCACAAGACTGGATTAGGTGGAGAAATAAATAATAATTGAGAATTTTAGAATCTGAAGTATTGCAAGACAGGCCCCCCAGAGCACCAGATAAGGGTAGTTTTTCAAAAACTTATATCTTTTTTTCTGAATTAAACCCTATGGTGTCACTACTCATTAGAATCGTCTCGAAGACACGATTCTGATGAGTAGTAACAACATAGGATTTGGTGCTAAAATGAGTGAGAAAATGTTTGATTCGTTGAAATAACTTCCTCTTATCTGGAGCCCTGGGCCCGTTCTCTGTATAAAAACTTGTTACCATGGCAGCCACTGTACAGGTGGCACTCCAACACAGTATTTGTCCACAGCCTCGGCCAGCGTAGACTTGTCATCATCATACGTCAACAGCCACAGTACCTTGGCCAGGTATTTACGAGACTTGCTCTCGTTCTGGTGACGACAGGCGTGAAGGAAACATGTGATAGCAGACACACCAATGTTGATTTGCCTTGAAGAGAAATATGGAGAAAATTGTCAGGGCTCCAGATAAGAGGGGGTAAGCTGAACAAATGAGACATTTTCACACTTATCTTAACACTAAAACCTATGGTGTTACTACTCATTAGAATTGTCTCGAAGAGACGATTCTAATAAGTAATACCACCATGGTGTTTAACCCATTACCCCATAGCCTGTTTCTAGTTTTGAAAATAGGTGATCACTTAAAGCAGATTGAATGTAAAGCAGAATGCGCTTAAGGCGCATTCTGCTTTACTTTCAGCCTGCTTTAAGCTAACATCTGCTTATTATTAGAAAATATTTTTTATCAAACATATTTATGACTGTATAAATTGCAACCATTTTCTTAAATGGAGAAATAAATCAAAGGCGTAAAAAGGAGTATTTATGGGATAATTGGTAAATACTTATAAAGTTAAACATTTTTATAGTGAATTTATAAATTAAAGTGTTCTATCACTCTGTTAACCAAACATTAAATTTTCTTTAAGCTTTTCCCCTATAAAGCTTGATGAAAGTAAAGCAGAACGCTCCTGAAGGACCATTTTGTTTTACATTGATTCTGCTTTAAGCTGTCGCCTCTACTCAATGCAATAACTGAATATCCATTTTGGGCCCGGGGAAGGGAAGGTAGATACACACAACAGTGCTCATGCAGAAGAAAGCATTAAGCCTTCATTCGTACAAATTTACTATCAAACTGACTACAGTAAAACCCCTTTAATACAACCACAAAAACGAAGGCTAATTGATTGTATACAAGGGCCACTATGGCCCTAAATCGCTCATCTGGTAACCATGTAACCATGTACACCGTGTGACCTAGTTTTTGACCCGGCATGACCCTCATTCTAACTTGACCTCGATTTCAATGAGACAATCATTTTGTTCAAGTTTCATGAAGATTCAATGAATTTTGTAGTCTCTATAGAGTGTTAACAAGGTTTTTCGATAATTTGACCTAGTGACCTAGTTTTTGACCGGACATGACCCACATTCGAACATGGCCTAGATTTCATTGAGGGCAATCATATTGATGAAGTTTCATGAAGATCCAATGAAATTTGTAGCCTCTAGAGTGTTAACAAGGTTTTTCGATAATTTGACCTAGTGACCTAGTTTTTGACCGGATATGACCCACATTCGAACATGGCCTAGATTTCATTTAGGCAATCATATTGATGAAGTTTCATGAAGATCAAATGAAATTTGTAGCCTCTAGAGTGTTAACAAGGTTTTTCGATAATTTGACCTAGTGACCTAGTTTTTGACCGGACATGACCCACATTCAAACTTGACCTAGATTTCATTGAGGCAAACATTTGAATGAAGTTTCATGACGATCCAATGAAATTTGTAGTCTCTAGAGTGTTAACAAGGTTTTTCGAAGATTTGACCTAGTGACCTAGTTTTTGACCAGACATGACCCACATTCGAACTTGGCCTAGATTTCATTGAGGCAATCATATTGATGAAGTTTCATGAAGATCAAATGAAATTTGTAGCCTCTAGAGTGTTAATAAGGTTTTTCGATAATTTGACCTAGTGACCTATAGTTTTTGACCGGACATGACCCACATTCAAACTAGACCTAGATTTCATTGAGGCAAACATTTTGATGAAGTTTCATGAAGATCCAATGAAATTTGTAGTCTCTAGAGTGTTAACAAGGTTTTTCGAAGATTTGACCTAGTGACCTAGTTTTTGACCGGACATGACCCACATTCGAACTTGGCCTAGATTTCATTGGGGCAATCATATTGATGAAGTTTCATGAAGATCCAATGAAATTTGTAGCCTCTAGAGTGTTAACAAGGTTTTTCGATAATTTGACCTAGTGACCTAGTTTTTGATCGGACATGACCCACATTCGAACTTGACCTAGATTTCATTAAGGCAAACATTGTGACCAAGTTTCATCAAGATCCAATGAGATTTGAACCTGGTAGAGTGTTAACGAACAATTGTGGACGGACGGACGGACGACGAACATCCAGAGATCCTAAAAGCTCACCTTGGCACTACGTGCCAGGTGAGCTAAAAAGACAGATGACAGCTTAATGCAAGGTGACAGTAAAACAGAAAGCTCCTTTAGGAACTTTCTGTTTTAATGTCACCTTACTTTAGCAGTCACCCGTCATTAACACCTAATAATTAACACATTTTAGTAGTCTTAATAGAGAAGTTTCACTGTACTATGGATCAACACAATGATAAGATCAGGGCTCCAGATAAGGGGGAGTAATTGGAACAAATCAAACCTTTTTTCACTCATACAGCACTAAATCCTTTGGTGTTAATACTCATTAGAATTGTCTCTTCGAGACGATTGTAATGAGTAGTAACACCATAGGGTTTAATTCAGAAATAATGATTTTAGTTCTTGAAATACTCCCCTTATCTGGAGCCCTGTAAGATGATTTGATATGTGGGCAGAGAAACAGAGCATGACTCACTTGTCTCTGGTGAACACAGACTCTAGATAATCTCCCCATAGAGCCCAGGCTTTCACTAATGTGTCATGCATCTGTACTGCTGCAGAAAATGACTTGTTGGCATCATCAGAGCGCCCTGTCTGGGCTAGGAACATGCCCTTTAGTGCGTAGAACTCGGCCGTCATCTCCTTGGTGAAGTATTTAAGATTGGTGGACTCTATCACCTCCAAACCCTGAATCACAAAACATCAGTATAGAGTCATCCCTCCTTAAAACGGCCCTCCAAACAATGACTACCAATAATTGCAGCTGTTCCACAAATATGTCCTAACTATTTCTCTTCTGGAATATTGTCTGCAAACTTGTTCTTTGTATAATACAGTGATCCCTCCCTACAAGGATTACCATCTTACAACAACAATAACAGCAGCTTTTCCTCAAATAAGCCTTAACTGTTTCGTTTCTGGAATATTGTCTGCAAAATTGAGTTACTGCTCTTTTTTAGGACATTTTGACAAAAGAAACATAAAACCGAGTGACAAACAGTTTGAACCCAGATCAGATGCCGCGTTACGCGGCATCTGATCTGGGTTCAAACTGTTTGCAAATGTTAGCCCAGTCATTCTCAGCACTCTAAGGGTATTATTTTCCCCACCCTGTAACAACTCCCTCTAAACAATACACACAATATTTGTCTCGCAGATGGTGTTGTTGTAGAGAGAAAACACTGAATATGGCCTTATATGTGTTTTTACATGCCTACTTTAAGGCACTAATATATAGTGGGATTGAAATATTTAACAGAACAAATTACCCTGATACTATATATAATTCAATTGTAATGCTAACAAACATGCAGTCCATGAAGCAAAAATACTTTTGATACAATATTTAAAACTTAATTGGTTCTTATTAACTCATTCCTCCCTGAAACTTCAAAACGGACAATTCCGGTTCTAATATATTCTAGTCCATTGTTGACTATTTATGTTTTGTTTTTTTTTGTCAAAGGGCTCTTAAAGGGTCTTTACTGTTTGCACAAAACGAGTGCACTCTTCACAGACATACGGTTTTTACAGGGTGTGTATAGTACTCCCTATCTACAAAGGCACTCCAAACAATGACTCCCTCCTTACAACAAGCTTTGCCATGGTTCCCTAAACAGGACAATTATGTATAACGCCTTTACTGCTGCAATATAGTCTGCTTAAAATTGTCGTCTACTAAGTTACATAATGGCAGAAAAAACTTAATGAGGAGTTACAAACAGCTTGAATCCAGATCAGACGCTGTGTATCACAGCGTCTGATCTTGATTCAATCGGTTAGCAAATGTAAGCCAATTTCCCCCCAACATCACACATATTTTGTGTCTCCCATTGAGTGTTGTTGTAGAGAGGGAGGGCTGTATATGCAGTATTTGGATTCAAAGGGTTTAGCCAGAAGTATTGTGAGTATTCTTAAGTCTTAGCAAAACGTTCACTTTAGATTAGTCTCAGTTTGAATATAATCACCTCATTGAGTTCATGCTTGCCCATGGAGCCAGCCATCTGTAGGTAGCATTTGACCTGCTGACGAATCTTCTGGAAGCAGTCCACTATAGGTACACTAGGGATAGTGTGGATCCTACAGGTATAAATTACAGGTGTACAACTGCCTTAGAATATTTCCAATAGCGCAAAGCAAAGCAGCTTTTTGTCATATAAGCGTTTTCAGGGTTCAACATTAACTTTTATTTTAACTAACCCGGTCTGGCTTATACTTGAATAACCTACTAGCCCGGACCTAATTTTGCTATGCCCTGATTAGAAAGGACTTCCAATCTCTGATGTTTGTTTACTTTATTGCCTTAAACATATAGAAAGAACATTTTTGCTGTCAAAATTGTATTGCATAAGTAAAGTAAAATTGTATGTAGATTTTTATTTTGATGTGCCTGGTTGGGCTAGTTCTTGAAAAGTTTACTAGCCCTGATCCAAGAACAGGCAGTGAATTGACTTTGGGCACAGCTTAATGTCAAACACTGGTTTTAAGTCAAAAGTATTAATGTTTTCCCCCATAAAAGAACCTTTTAGCACGTTTGAAATTATTCCTTCACTGAAGAAAATAGTTCCAATGTACACAGTCATGAAATGTACCATAAATTAAATTTTGTAAATCCTAGTAGATAACAGGTTAAAGCAAGTGGAAAGTAAAGCAGAATGTGCACATAACCTGATTTAAGTGGTCACCTACCTATCTTCAAAACAAGAAACAGGTTATGGAGAAAAAAGTAAACCTTTCTAATGCTGCATGATCTATTTTGATGGATAATTTTATTTTTTTTAAATTCTTTTAACTTAACGACTTTCTCTTTTTGCAAAATAGTGTGTTCTTTTTAGCTGGAAATAAATTTGCCGTTCAAAATTTTCAAAAAGATACTTAACTCTTTCCTCCCTGAAACTTTAAAAGGACAGTTCCAGTTTCCATCTAAGTCTAGTCCATTTCTGACTTTAAAGGGTTGTTTTTGTCAATGTTTGGCATTGTGACAAACAGTGAAGACCCTGATCAGAGGGCTCCTTTCGGAGCCCTCTGATCTGGGTCTTCACTGTTTGTATAGGACATGTGTACTATTCACATGTACACTGTTTGAAAAGCACGCCTATATGTGGGACTAGGGTTCAAAGAGTTAACCCATTTATGCCTGGATATTGCAATGAACTCTCCCTGTAAACTAGCAGGAAGATTTCATTGTAGATATACAAGGGTGATCAAAAGACACTGCAGTGTTTTTCCATAATGCAAAATATTTCATATGATATAGCAAACAGCGTAGATCCTGATGAGACACCCAATAGCTTGGCATCTCATCAGGTTCTTACCTATCTGCCAGTGTGCACTTAAGTAGAAACTAGGCTGTAATGGGTGAACCCATTATCTCATAGCCTATTACTATTTTACAAGACATGTGACTACTTAAAGCAGGTTGAAAGTAAAGCAGAATGCACCAAAAGGTGCATTCTGCTTTACTTTCAACCTGCTTTAAGCTACCATTTGCTAGAATATGGAAAACAATTCTGTATAAATTGGAACTATTTTCTGTAGTGACAGAATAAATAAGAGGCGTAATTATGGGGTAATGGGTTAAAGCATCACACAACAGGGGCTTTCAGCATTTGTGTTATCCTACACCAAGCTGACACTTGTCTTAATGCTGTAACATCATTTTCCTATGAACAAACTCTATATTTTATTAATCTTGAAACCTCTCTAAACCAAAAATTCTTCACTATACTTGATTTGATTTGATTTGTTTTGATTTGACGTCGCTTTCAACAGTATTTCAGTCATATCGCGACGTCCAGCTAATTATAGGTGGAGGAAGACCCTCACTATAATTGAAGTCATACAAAGCAAAACCTCACTAACACAAGAGTTAATGAATGTTAATTTTTTGGTGTATAAAGCAAGTGACTGCTTAATGCATGATGAAAGTAAAACAGGAGCTTTCTGTTTTACAGTACAGCTGTCACTTTGCTTTAAGCTGACACGTCTTAACTTAAACCAAATAAGAAGCTTTCTGTTTGACTTTCACCTTGCTTTAAACTGACACCTGTCTTACTTATAACCAATTACAGTCGAAGTTTGATATCTCAAACTCGGTTAAATCGAACATACCCTTATTTCAAAGTTAAAACCTGGCTTTGCCACGTTTTAACTTTGAAATATGGGTATGTTCGACCTAGTGGAGCATGAAACAATGCTGTTCATGTGTCGAACTATCGGATAGTTGGAGTTAAGCTAGTTTGAGATATCAAAGTTCGACTGTAGCCTTTGTTTTGGTGTTTATAATAGAGAGGTTCTTCTGTATTCTGTTATCATCATCACCATTCACTCTTACCTGCTGAGGGAGTCCAGGCACACTCCAGACAGGCTGTGTTTACGGGCAATCTTGCCAAAGTGTATGATGGCCTGGGCTGAGGCATGAACACCCAACATGGAATGGTTATTTTGCTGAGAAAAGAAAGGAATATGCACATGACAGGAAAAAACACATTTCACCCAATACCCCATACGCCTTTTAACGCCTTTAAATAATTCATTCGCTGAAGTAGATAGGTCCAGTAATGAACATTTATCACGATAAATATTTTCTTTTTTCTAGCAAATTGTAGCATAAAGCAGGTTGAAAGTAAAGAAGAATGCACCTCAAAGCGCATTCTGCTTTATTTTCAACCTGCTTTAAATAGTCCCATATCTTCAAAACTGGAAACAGGCTACGGGATATTGGGTAAAGATGATTAAGATCAAAGATTTTTCTATACTGAAGGACTTTAGCAATGCATCCCGATATATATGTTACAGGGATTAAGTGTAATCAGGGATTACGCATAATCCCAAACTTTTTAGGGATTACGCGTAATCACTGGGCGTTTTAAAAATTGATGAAATGTCCCTTTTTTCATCAAATTAATAGATTTGTAATATCATGATATTTCTATTGGTTTTAAACATCATACTTTCTTGAAATATCATAGTCTAATGAACGTTCATACTAAGTTTCTCGCACAAGTGAATAAAAATAAGTGCACAAAATATTTAACCTGGTCTTGAGCTGCATGTGTGTCATAGTGGGTTACTATGAACTCGTAGTGATGCTGTCGCCAGCTGAATATATCACTCCAATGAGACAAGTCATCCGATATCATTGGCAGGCGGTTCCTGTAATTAGATGAGACAATCTATAACACGGCTCCAGATAAGAAGTTAACCCATTACCCCATAAATACGCCTTTAATTTCTTCCTTCACTGTAGGAAATAGTTCCATTTTTTAGTCATAAATATGTGCTACAGTAAAACCTCTCTATAACGGCCACTAAAGTGTGCTAATTTATTAGTTGTTTTTGACAGGTGACTGCTTAAAGCATGGTGACAGTAAAACAGAAAGCTCCTGTAGGAGCTTTCTGTTTTACTGTCACCTTGCTTTAAGCTGTCACCTGTCATTTAAACAACCAATTAGTCCTCGTTTTAGTGGCCGTTATAGAGAGGTTTTACTGTATATGAAATATTATATTATGTCCAAGTATATTGTAGCTTTACTTTCAATCTGCTTTGAGTGGTCTCCTCTAAAGCTAGAAACACCTTGCGCTTCATCAAAAGAAATGTAAAATCCAGAAATGTCCCAAGTCAAAGAGATGGCGTATAACACCTATGTCCGCCCTCAGTTGGAGTATTGCTTCACGGTCTGGCACCCTTGGCAGCAATACCTAACTGATAAGGTGGAGATGGTACAGAGACAAGCAGCACGTTACGTTCTTAATGATTTCAACTATACTAGTAGTCTCACTCAAATGCTCTCTACCCTGAACTGGCAAACGCTTGAACAAAGACGACAACGCTCTTCATTGGTCATGCTTTACAGGATCAGGGGAAATTTAGTCGCCGTGGACCATCATCATCTTTTGCTATGGAACAGTCTCCCTTTCGACATTCAGTCTAGTCCTAGTCTACAAATTTTTGTAGACAGGCTGGCTGCACAAGCTATATAAACACTGTACTCTTTTACTTTTTAACTGTAAACTATGGCAGTGTTTTCTCCAGCTTTTGCACACAGGGGGCCCTTGAGGGCCCATGGGTTACAGTTTAGGGGGCCCTTTTCCAAACTAGAGGGCCTTTTTAAAAAAATTTCAAACTTTGTAATAATAATTATTTACTTATTTAATATACTGTTTTGAAGTTAACTAAACGTCTCCATGCTTTTCAATTATCAAAAAATGTTTTTGATTTGTTTAACCATGGTGTTTCATGAATGAATCAGTCAGAGCAAATCTTACCACTGTTAATTTAAGCAAATGAAGAGTCAGTGTGCTTTCCTTGAAGTTGCATGTTACTGACATCAGACTGGGTTTTGTCTTATTCTTCACAAACTGAACAAAACACTGTTTTCGTGTTGTAATTCAGCCAGCGATTATTTTTTCTGTCCGTATTAAGCATGTCAACATGGTAAAGCTACTTTCACTTTCAATGAAACATTGTCCGAGTCCGAGTTGGAAAATCTCATTGAGACATTTTGTTTAGACTTTTCAATAAGGTTTGGGATACTTTTATTTTAAGATTAAACTACATCTACTGACCGTGCGTCTGTTTTGTTTCATGTTTACAAAACTCATTTTTTATAACTCGATCACTGCACCGTCTGCCATACATACTTCAATTATTTCCTCAATTGTAATTTTTCCGGGAAAATTGTTTGTCGGACCATTGTACGGCTCCCTATTCCGATTTTCGGTAGTTTTTCGAATTTTTCAAATAACAAGTATTTATCTCGCGCTCTTTAGGCACTCAGATCTTATTGTTCATTCCATTAAAAGTTTAAATCATCTTGGGAAGATACATCGTCGAATTTGATAGATACGGATGCATTTTTATTGCGATACCGATATTTTTTAACTCGTCCCGCATTCTACCTGCATTATGCTCATTCTAGAAGCTTGGAAATGCAGTGCAATTTAATTGCACAAAGCGCGTAGACGATCATGTTGCGCAAATGGAGAACAGTCTCGGTTTCGTCTTTGTGTTTATTATTAGAACTTTATACAGCTATATATAGCAATCTTGAGGAATTCCAAAATAGATTTCGAACCGCTATAAATGTTGGATTCCCCATTGAAAACAACAATGGTCATTTATTACCGAGAGTGCGCCCTAAAGGGCCCCGGGTAAGTACGGAAGTGCGTTCTTCGTGATTTCAGTGTGCTAAAAAACGCAAGGGCGCGGGTTGGAGAAAACACTGCTATGGTATTTTTATCTTTTAACTTTGCACATAATATATTTCTTAACACACTGTATCCTGACAGCGCCTGCTAATAATAATCGGCTACGATTGTGAGGCAGTATTAAGTTGAAGTTGAAGTTGACCTATCTGTAAAACCAGAAAGTCTATGGCGTAATGGGTTAACTGAACAAATTCCATAGTTTCTCACTCATTTCAGTACCAAATCCTATTGTGTCACTACTCATTAACATTGTCTCAAAGAGACACTTCTAATGAGTAGAGACACCATAGGGTTTAATGCAGAAATAAACAAGACTGCACGTTCATGTCTGCTTACCGTTTTTTGGACGGAAATTCAGGCAATCAAATTTTCAACAGATCTAAACCTTATTCCATTTTTTTTTCAAATCAGGATTTTAGTCAAATAATCAGGGTAGTCGGATTGTGTCTTTAGAATCGGGGAGACTGCCGACGAGCTTGGGAACAATGGTGTTGGTGATAGATCAAATGGAAGAAGGCTTGATGTTGAGGGATTCCAATATTTTCCCCCCCTTTTTTTTCTGTTTTTTTTTTGTTGAGGGATGCCTACCTCCATGTTTTGACTATGGCTTTCATGTCATGAAGACTAGAGCTGCGGGTGATATTGGCGGGCTGTAAGCCCTGGTTTATTTGGGCGGCCTCCTGAAGCTCCATTATCTGCTGGGCTGCCTGCAAAGGGAGATAACAAATGTGAACATAGATCTACAAGCTTAACCCATTAATGCCAAGTGGGTTCTTCCATTCTGATATATTAGAATAGTCCATTTTTTATGTATGGGGTGCATGGTCTTAAATTCATTTTCGCTTTGTTTTATATTGAAATTCCTATCAGTAAACAGTGTAGACTCGGATCAGACGCCGCATTATGCGGTGTCTGATCAGAGTCTACACTGTTTGCATATGTCTCTTTAATGGGACACTAGGCATAAATGGGTTAACCCATTACACCACAGATACACATAATTTACTCCCTATAATTTACAAGGTAGTTGATTAATCATCCCCCCCAGCATATAGTGATAGTACCTATGACAGGTGACTGCTTAACTCTTTCCTCCCTAACACTTTAAATGGGCAATTCCAGTTTCCATTTGAGTCTAGTTCATTTTTGACATTTTAGGGTTGATTTTTACAATATATGTCAAAATAACAAACAGTGTAGACCCTGATCAGAAGGCTCCTTCAGGAGCCCTCTGATCAGGGTCAACACTGTTTGCATAGGACAATTGTACTCCTCAAAGGTACGCTGTTTGCAAATGACGCATATATGCGTGACTAGGGTTCAAAGAGTTAAAGCACGATAAAATTGAATAGAGAGCTCATGTAGTAGTTTTCTGGTTAAATTTCACATTGCTATTTGGTTAAAACCCCTCTAAACTGGAAACCCCTCTTAAGGTGGTTCGCGGGTCAGCTTATTCTGTGTCAGAATTCTTTGAAACCTTGATTAAATTGAAATATACCATATGTAGAGTGAAAAATCGTTAAAATAAAAAAAAGTTACAGTGCCGTTTTTTTCTGACAGGACCTTTTGTCGAGAAAAGCTCCTTTTTTGATAAACAGGAATATTTTCTTTATAAAATGATATAACTCAATAATTTCTGTACATTCAAGTAAACTGTTCATAGACTATAAGATATTGGGCAAACAAAAGTATTTCACGACGTATTTTCTGGAAATATCAATATTTTAAAAAAGTCAAATTCTGAAAATCTCAAATTACAAAAAATCTAGCTGTTTAACATACACTTATTTTATTCTTATTAGATAGATATAACTTAATTCTACTAGCCACAAAAATTTAATGAAAATCTACAGTAGAATTTACATTTTATACATGATTTCCTGAAATTCTGACAAAATGTTAACACAAAACGAGTAACCTCCCTTGAGTTCAACTTTAAAATGCCGTCAGCTCTAAATAATACCATAAGTCAAACCTGTAATAAGGGATCATTGAAAACGGTAGCCTGTAGATCTTTAAAGGTAAGTGACTGCTTAATGCATAACAAAAGTAATGCATAAAAGCTCCTTTAGGATCTATCTTTTAGCATTATTTTTGTCTTGTGCTAAGCTGCCATCTGTTATATAGGCTATAAATCCTCACAAATTTAGCTGTCACTTGACTATACTTGCATCTGATATTATTAATTATTACGTCGTGACTAAACATAGCCTGTCCTTTGATCACTGCGTTTTGAATTGACTAGTCACTAAAATCGGACAATTTGTTAAAAAAAAGTTTTGAACCGAGTGGGAATCGAACCTAGAACCTTTGGATTGCAAGTCAATCACCGTACCCACTGCGCTAACAGAGAACACACTGAATTAGATCGAACTTTTCTTTATCTAGATTTTCTACTATAAGCACGTGCCGCAAAGATCAGGTGAAAGTCATCAGCATTTCCGGAACTCGAGATGCGGGCCGCCCGCTGTCGAACCACCTTAAACTAGAAACAGACTATTGGGTAAAGGGTTGAGGGTGTGAAGTTTACCTGTAGTAACGGCACATGTATGTGGGTGACAATGTGAGGAAGTCGTCTCCACTCCTTAATGGCCATGTTACTGGACAGCTCAACCAAACGCTCAATCTGTAACAAACAATCATATTCCAACCCTTTAAATGTGGGAACCAAGTTTTCTTCAAAAACCCTTGGATACAATTTAGATCAAATGTTAACTCATTACCCCATAGATTGTTTCTAATTTTGAAAACAGGTGACCACTTAAAGCAGGTTGATAGTAAAGCAGAATGCGCCTTAGGCGCATTTTGCTTTACTTTCAGCCTGCTTTAAGCTACCATCTGCTAGGAAATAGAAAATATTTCTTATGGTTAACATTCATAACTTTTCAGTGGAGGAATAAATTTAGGACGTAAAAAGGCGTATTTATAGGGTAATGGGTAAAATGTTGGAAGCAAGTTTTCTTCAAAGACCCTTGGATACAATTTGTATCAAATTTTAATTAACTCTGTCTGATGAGGATCAAAACTGCTGCCATTTCCACCTTTTAACCCCCCCCCCCCCCCCCCCCCCCCCCCCCCCAAATGCTAATAAGCGCCTTTTAGGGCATTCCAAAACTAGTTCTAATTTAAACATACGTGAACGTGTATAAGGAATTTTTCTTTATTCTTGCAGCTGGTAGCTTAAAGATACTTTCAACCTGCTTTAGTTAGTCACCTATTTTCAAAAACTAGAAACAGGCTATGGGGTAAAGGGTTTACTGCAAATACAAAGAACATTTGATTATAGCAGGACATGTTTTCAGCAGATGATATCAAATAAATTTATACAGTCATGAATATGTACCATAATATGTATATTCTTTATCCTAGCAGATAGTGGCTTAAAGCCAGCTGAAAGTAAAGCAAAATACAATGTACAACCATAGGGTGCATTCTGCTTTACTTTCAACCTGCTTTGAGTGGTCACCTTTATTCAAAACCAGAAACATGCTATGGGGTAACGGGTTAGGTATTAACCCGTTACCCCATAGCCTATTTCTAGTTTTGAAAACAAGGTTCTACTTAAAGCAGGTTGGAAGTAAAGCAGAATGCGCCTTAATGCGCATTCTGCTTTACTTTCAGCCTGCTTGAAGCAAAAATCTGCTAGAATATAGAAATTATTTCACATGGTTCATATTCATAATTGTGTAAATTGGAACTATTTTCCTCAATGTATGAATAAACTAGAGATGTAAAAAGGCGTATATAATATTATATGGGGTAATGGGTTAAAAGGCTCGGTCATAGCCATGAGGCCAAGACAGAATAGACATATCTCAAGCACACCTCAGAAAATCTTGCTAAAATCATGAATTCAAACAGAATTGGTGCAAAAATACTGTAACTGTCTTTAGCTTTCATTCAGAGGAAGGCAAATTTAGCAGTCTTTATATATTTTGAAGTTTACCCTACTGCAGGCAGCAGAGACCTTATTTATTATATATTCAATAAATGGCTCTTTCTCAATATTTTGCAACCAAATCACAATGTTAATCTTCTTTCTGTATAAAAATTCAAGGTTCAAATGTATTAGAACTTGCTCAACTCTTTCCTCCCTGAAACTTTACATGGACAATTCCAGTTTCCATTTTAGTCCAGTCCATTTCTGACTTTTAAGGGTTGTTTATGTCAGTGATTTGCATTATGACAAACAGTGAAGAACCAGATCAGAGGGCTCCTTTCGGAGCCCTCTGATCTCGGTCTTCACTGTTTGCACAGGACAAGTATACTATTCACATGTACACTGTTTGAAAAGGACGCCTATAGGCGTGATTAGGGTTCAAAGGGTTAATCTAGAAATGAATAGGAAGTACAGTGGAACCCCTCCAAACAGGAACCTCTAAATACCGGAGTTGGCTCTAAACAGGACAAAAGCTTTGGTCCCGTTTCCAACCCTTCTTTATTTTTACCCATTACACCATAACTACTCCTTTTTAATATTTAGTTTATTCCTACACTGTAGAAAATAGTTTATACATTCTAGCAGATGATAGCTTAAAGCAGGTTGAAAGTAAAGCTGAATGTGCCTTAAGGCACATTCTGCTTTACTTTCAACCTGCTTTAAGTGGTCAGCTATCTTCCATATACAGTGTAGCTCCATTATATCGCGGAAGTTGGGGTTCACGAAATGAAATCCGCGATGTGGTCGGATCGCGATATAGCCCAATTCTGAGCTGAACTAAATTCTGTTGTATATTCCATTGCCAAACTCTATTATATCAATGTCGTGCAATAAACACGGTTTCTTGGTTGATTACCTTGTTATTTCTTGTGAAAACAAGTGTTTATATGCACTGTCATATCTAGCATCAGCGTTTTCATGTGTATTATACCAAATGCGTACTTTCGATTTTGACAACGGCCGCCATTTTGATTTAAATGTGCGTGTGTCAGTAAGATTCAGTTACTCGTGGAAATCACACTTAATGCCTATATCGCGATTAGAACACGGATAAAATGAGATTTTCTCGGTTGAATTGTCAAAAAACGAACCGCGATATATGAAATTGAAAGAACAATGAAACCAATTTACAGATCACAGGTTAAATTTAATTTATTTCGTGGCCGACATTGTTCGAGTACGGTGTTAGCTGGTACGAATCGCAGTTATGATTGTAAGCGTCTGATTGATGTATCAAAATGTAAATGACTTTGATTTGAATGTCTGTGGTTATCTCTCCACTGCTATTAATACGGATTAGTCGACCTTGATTGTTATAACTCAATCAGGTTAGTTTGCTAATTATTGCTAAATAATAATGGAAACTTCGCATGCGCGAGTTCACTCAGTAGGCCTATTGTTTGTTTGTTAGTGCACCTGTCAATCAACGCAGCGGGATGACACACGCGCTGTCCACATATGGTGATAATTGACACTGATTACGCAATTTTAGCGACCTGTTAAAGGAAGATATAATTATGAAAGAAACAGAAATTATCGCTACTCGGCTTTTATTGACTTTTACTATACATATAGGAAAAAATGGGGTCCAAGCCGCAACCGCGATATATTGGCTTTCGCGAAATAGCGGACCGCGAAGTAATGGAGCTACACTGTAGTAGAAACAAGCTATTTGGTTAAAACCCCTATAAACTGGAAACCCCTCTTAACTGGATTTTTTTTTTGTCCCCATACATGTCCGGTTTAGAGGGGTTTCACTGTATATAGAATAACAATGACTAGAATATCATATCTGTTCATGTCACAACAATGTCTTTATAGCAAACAAATGTGTGTGTTTGCAACAAACAAGTTTCCTGTAGCGTGTTCAGTTACCACTGTTTGCTGTTTAGGTTAGCAGTTTGTGCCCCGTGTGCAGCATGAAGAGTACAGTAGAGAAAACGTTTTATTTCCAAATAACTGTGTTTACGCTTAAACTATTATTTTCATTGCAAACTGCAAACAGTTTGGAGCCAGATCAGACGCCTGGTAACCCGGCGTCTGATCAGGCTCCAAACTGTTTGCCACTCAGATTAAAACTAGTAGTCAGAATTGCTACAAACTATCATTCTGATGAGTCAAAGAGAAGGACGAAATTAGTCAATGATATGTGACACCAAATATTCCAGCCGGGTTTTCTCTTGTCAGTCTTCTATACTTTTGTATTGCTAAAAACTAGTCATTTTCTATATTTCATTGCAATGTGCTTGTGTTTCATCGAAAGAATAACATTTTCTCCACTGTATTTTAGACCAGTAGCCAAGTGTAATTGATGGCCATCGATTTTCTTACTAAACTCATGGCTGATAAGAGTAAATGGAACAAATTTAACATTTTCTCACTCACATGGGCATAAAATCCTATGCAGTTGCTACTCATTATAATTGTCTCAAAGAGGGGAAAGGGGATTCTAATGAATAGTGACATTATATGGTTTAATGCAGAAATAAAGATTTTAGTTTTTGAAATACTCCCCTTATCTTGAGCTCTCCACACATAAGCATTGCATATAACTAACAAGGGTATACAAAAAAACCTTAAAATTCAAACGACATGTAGCATAAATTGCAATATATAAACAGTCGAACTTCAATATCTCAAAAGTCGGTTTTGTTGAACAGTCCCGTATTTCAAAGTTAAAACGTGGCTAAACCACGTTTTAACTTTGAAATATGGGTATGTTCGACTAAACCGAGCATAAATAAATTTAGTTCATATGTCGAACTATCAAATAAGTTGAGTTAAACGAGTTCGAGATATGGAAGTTTGACTGTACGCAAAGACTCAAGATAAGAGGGAGTAAACAAAGCATCCTTTATCAAGTTCATGTCTGCACCAAACCCCATCTTCTAAATTTTACAATAACTAAAATTGTCTTTAAATAACGCAATACCCCATAGATATGCCTTTAATTTATTCCTCTACTAAAGAAAATAGTTATATTTCATATAGTCATGAATATGCATCACAAAAAACATTTCATATATATCGGATTATCCTAGCAGATTATAGCTTATTGAAGGCTGACAGTAAAGCAGAATACTCCCAAAGGATCATTCTGCTTTATTTTCAGTCCGCTTTAAGCAACTATCTGTATTCAATACTGAAAACAAAATATGAAGAAAGGGTAAAAGAGTAAATTCTAATAAATGCAACATAGTTGTGTCATTTCACAACAAAGCACCCACAAACTGCACCTCTAGGTCTACGTCTCTCTGGTTTATATAGATACAACAACAATGCATGTGCAAAATACAAAACTAGAACACTGACCAAGGTAGAAAGGGCCCAACATAATGCTTTACTTTCAACCTGCTTTAACCCATTACCCTGTAAATACGCCTTTTAATGCCATTAATTTATTTCTCCACTGAAGAAAATAGTTCTAATTTATACAGTTATGAATATATATCATAAGAATTAATTTCTATTTTTTAGAAGATGGTAGCTTAAAGCAGGTTGAAAGTAAAGGCATATTCTGCTTTTTTTTTACCTGCTTTAAGTGGACAACTATCTTCAAGACTAGAAACAGGCTATGGGGTAATGGGTTAACAGGTCTTCTGTCTTAAAAACTAGAAACAGGCCATGGGATAAATGGTTAAGTAGGCTCTCAGTTTAAAAGCAGTGGACTATTTTGGTAATCAAAATATAAGATAAGAAGCAAAAAGCAAAATAAAATAAAATAAAGCCACAACACAATAACATCAAATATCTAGTTTTCTGGTTTACACGTTACTCCATAGATACACATTCTTATGCCTTTAATTCATTCTTCCACTGCAGAAAATACAGTAGTTCCAAATTATACAGTCATGCATATGTTTTAAAAGAAATATGTTCTATATTCTAGCAGAGTGCCAAAGGTAGAATATTTAGACATTTTTTGTTAATAAAGTATATATTCTTTTGCATTAAAACCCAAAGCACCATATTTAAATTGTAAGAGTAAAATCTTTTCCTTTCCTTTTGCTGCTGGTTAACCCCTTCACTGCCACGTCTGGATGTACTGGCATTTGCCCACAGGGCTGCCATAACTAATTCAGAGTTCTCAAATTTTCAATTTTTCAAGCGTGTTACTTAAAGCAGGTTGAAAGTAAAGCAGAATGTGCCTTAAGGTGCATTCTGCTTTACTTTCAACCTGTTTTAAGTGATCACCTGGTTTCAAAACTAGAAATAGGCTATTGGGTAATGGGTTAATATGCCTAAGATTCAAACAATTTTAACACAAATGAGAGCATTTTAAGCAGACAACATTTGTGCAGTGAAGGCGTTAACCTTCAAACCTGATTACACAAGCTTTGCTGGTCCAGGGCTGCCATAATTTGATAATTAAACATCCTAATATTTCAAAATTTACAAGCGGGATTACTTAAAGCAGGTTGTAAGTAAAGCAGAATACGCCTTAAGTTTCAGCCTGCTTTAAACTACCATCTGCTAGGATCAATATCCGAGGATTTCGGAAAAATCCGGTGAAATGGCAGCACTGCTGGTCCCTATATTTACCCGTATGACACCAATTATCTGCTACTATGGCAACTGAAGCGCACCAAACAACATCCAGTTGATGCACATGCCTAGTATTGTAAGTTATATTACCATAGTTACCATGTTTAGGTGATGGTCGTCAGGGTGACAGATGGCAACGTAGCCACGATACAGATTCACCTTCCATGCCATTTCCTTAGGACAGCTGGAATCCACCTAGATATAGAACAGTTTAAATCAGGGCTCCAGATAAGATGGAGTCAAATGCACAAATTCAACATTTTCTAACTTATTTTAGCATCAAATCCTATGGTAAAACTACTCATTAGAATCGTCTCTTTGAGACGATTCTAATGAGTAGTGACACCATAGGGTTTTAAGCAAAAATAAAGGTTTTAGTTTTTGAAATACCCCCCTTATCTGGAGCCCTGTTAAATGTATAACCCATTACCTCATAAATACCGTCTTTTTACGCCTTTAATTTATTCCTCCACTGAAGAAATAATTTCCAATTTATACAGTCATGAATATGTACCATAAGAAATAGTTGATATATCCTAGCAGATTGTAGCTTAAAGCAGGCTGAAAGTAAAGCAGAATGTGACTTAAGGCATTCTGCTTTACTTTCAACCTGCTCTAAGTAGTCACCTATCTTCAATGCTAGATACAGGCTATGGGGTAATGGGTTAAGTTTGTTTTTAATATATCAAATCCTGTGTTAAGCCACCTCATGAAACATGATTATTAGGCTTGCATAAAGGCATAAAGGTAGCAGCTTCATGCAGAAAGCTTCTAAAGGAGCATTTAGCATGTTTACCCTGCATTAAACCATCACTTCCCTTTGGAGATCACTATGCCTTATCATGGAGTGACCGTTGAACACAGATTTTTACTGTAATCTTGCAATATTGTCAAAACAGACCAGACTAACCATTATCAAACTTTGGCTCATTTAATTAACAATCTTTTGACAAATTCTGCCTCTCAATACTATAAATGTGTTAACACTCTACCCCATAGCCTGTTTCTAGTTTTGAAGACAGATGCCACTTAAAGCAGGTTGAAAGTAAAGCAGAATGCGCCTTAAGGCGTATTCTACTTTACTTTCAACCTGCTATCGTACATGTTCATGGCTGTATAAATGGAACTATTTTATTCAGTGGAAGAATGAATCAAATCTGCTGAAAGACATTTCTATGGGAAAAAGGGTTAAGTTTTACTAATTTATTCTGACCTGTAGGGCGTTCAAGTACCGTATCAGCGAACAGTAACGTTAACCGATGCAAACAACCCATATAGTACGACATCTAACGTTCACCGATACTCTTCAATAATAACTCATTGCGCCCCAATGTTTATTAACTTTTCAAGGGTACGAACGATTTATGTGCGAATCTAAATAACACAAGCATAAGTGCACTAATCAACGGAAATGCATCAATTTTACCGCATATTAAATATGCTCAGATGTAAGCTACTTTGTTTGATACATTAAATATCGGAAAATGTTGGTTTACAGTGTAGCTCCATTATATCGCGGAAGTTGGGGTCCACGAAATGAAATCCGTGATGTGGTCGGATCGCGATATAGCCCAATTCTTAGCTGAACTAATTTCTGTTGTATATTCCATTGCCAAATTCTATTATATCAATGTCATGCAATAAACACGGTTTCTTGGTTGATTACCTTGTTATTTCTTGTGAAAACAAATGTTTATATGCACTGTCATATCTAGCATCAGCGTTTTCATGTGTATTATACCAAAAGCGTACTTTCGTTTTTGACAACGGCCGCCATTTTGATTTAAATGTGCGTGTGTCAGTAAGATTCAGTTATTCGTGGAAATCACACTTAATGCCTATATCGCGATTAGAACGCGGATAAAATGAGATTTTCTCGGTTGAATTGTCAAAAAACGAACCGCGATATATGAAATTGAAAGAACAATGAAACCAATTTACAGATCACAGGTTAAATTTAATTTATTTCGTTGCCGACATTGTTCGAGTACGTTGTTACCTGGTACGAATCGCAGTTATGATTGTAAGCGTCTGATTGATGTATCAAAATGTAAATGACTTTGATTTTAATGTCTGTGGTTATCTCTCCACTGCTATTAATACGGATTAGTCGACTTTGATTGTTATAACTCAATCAGGTTAGTTTGCTAATTATTGCTAAATAATAATGGAAACTTCGCATGTGCGAGTTCACTCAGTAGGCCTATTGTTTGTTTGTTAGTGCACCTGTCAATCAACGCAGCGGGATGACACGCGCTGTCCACAGATGGTGATAATTGACACTGATTACGCAATTTTAGCGACCTGTTAAAGGAAGATATAATTATGAAAGAAACAGAAATTATCGCTACTCGGCTTTTATTGACTTTTAGTATACATATAGTGAAAAAATGGGGTCCAAGCCGCGACCGCGATATATTGGCTTTCGCGAAATAGCGGACCGCGAAGTAATGGAGCTACACTGTATTGATGAGAAATTAAGTCGGGACTGTTCGCTTGTTTTATTAAATTCATTTGGTAGCCATTTTGTTTTCCTTGTTGGGGACGGCGAACTACCTCTGAGACGGTTCGTGTCGTTCGCAATCGGTAACAGCGTAACGTCGTTAAAAGTGTATTGTTACCGTTTTCCGTTGCAATCGATTGCATCGATACGGTACTTGAACGCGCTACTGGTGTATTCAACAGGAGTGCCTAGATTTGTCACAAATGTTACAGAGCTCCCTCCCAACAGGGATTCCCTCCCTACCACAATGCTTGCCGCTGTCCCCACAAACAAGACAATTTAGTCTTAACCCTTAGCCCGCCAAATAAATTGTCGTCTGCAATTATTTCTCGTCTGCTTCAAGTTTCAAAGTGCTTCAAAGTTGCTCAAAATTGCTGAAAATGTTGTCCGAGTGTCAAACAGCTTGGATCTGGATGAGACGCCGAGTTACTCGGCGTCTCATCCGGATCCAAGCTGTTTGCATATGGAGCTATAGTCGTAAGTGGCAGGCTAAGGGTTAATGGTTTCACTGTTGTAATATTGTACAGTCGAACTTCGATATTTCAAACTCGCTTAACTCGAAATATCCAATAATTCAAAACATGAATGTGCCTTATTTCAAGCTCGGTTTAGGTGAACATACCTGTGTTTCAAAGTTAAATGTGGCTTAGGCGCGTTTTAACTTTGAAATATGGGTATGTTAGACTTAAGTTCAACATATCTAAGTTTGACTGTATTCTTAAGATTGTCTTTTGGTCTTTTTTTCTCTCAAAGTTACGCATTGGACAGTTTGTCAGAAGAAACAGAAAGACGAGTGACAAGCAGTCTGAATCCAGATCAGCTGCCGCGTTATGCCGCATCTGTAACGCGCTCAATTAACATTGTTTGCTGATTTGGTTAGCAATTTGTGCCCCGTGTGCAGAGTACAGTAGAGAAAACGTTTTCTTTCCAAATAATCCCGGTTACGCTTCAAATATTATTTTCATTGCAAACGGTTTATAGCCAGATCAGACGCCGGGTAACCCAGCATCTGATCAGGCTCCAAACTGTTTACCACTCAGATTAAACCTGGTAGTCAGAATTGTCAAAAAGTTGTCATTTTCTATATTCCATTGTAATGTGTTTGCATTTGAACGATAGAATTACGTTTTCTTCACTGTATTTTAGACCCGTGACCAACTCCCAATCGATGGCCATCAATTTCTTTACTGAACTCATCTCTGATCTGGGTTAAAATTGTTTGTAGATGTAAGCCAAGTCATTCGCAGCACTTTTGGTTTTCCCTCCCTTTAACGACTTCCTCCGAACAAAACAAAATATTTGTCTCCCATTGGGTGTTGTTGTAGAAAGGGGAAAACTGTACCGTTTATCAGTTTATATTACAAGAGTTTGAACTTTCATATCAGGGTCAGCATACAGTGGAGAAAACTTTATTATTTCCCAATAAACAAGTTTACGTTGAAACTATTATTTCAGCTGCAAACTGTTTGGAGCCAGATCAGACGCCGGGTGACCCGGCGTCTGATCAGGCTCCAAACTGTTTGCCGACCAGCTTAAAATAAATGGTCAGAATTGCCGACAAGTAGCTATTTTCTGCGTTTTATTGCGATGAGTTTTCGTTTCGTTTGCGTTTAAACGGGAAAGAATAACGTTTTCTCCACTGTAGTTTAGCTTACCTGAGAGAGGGCGTCTTTCATGAGGGCCCAGTTGGGCACACGCCAGGCACTTTCCAGAACAAGGTGAGGGTTAGTATTGCCCTTGGAGTTGGCATACTCTAACAGCAAGTCCCACTGGTTCAGCTCCTTAGAACACCTGACAACGATTGGATATACACTTGTACTTATTGACGAATAGTGGAAATCTTTGAAGGTAATTAACCCATTACCCCATAGCCTGTTTCTAGTTTTGAAGACAGGTGACTACTTAAAGCAGGTTGAAAGTAAAGCAGATTGTGCCTTAAGGGCACATTCTGCTTTACTTTAAACCTGCTTTAAGCTATTGTCTTCTAGAAAATAGAAATTATTTCTTATGATATATTTTCATACCTGTTTAAAATAGAACTAGTTTCTTCAGTGGAGAAATACTTAAAGGTGTTAAAGGCGTATTTATGGGGTAGTGGGTTAAATATAGCAGGTAGCAGGTACAGAAACTTTAATTAATTCCAATACTAAAGAACATAGTTCCATTTTGTACAGAGCATCTCAGCAATATAAGAAATATTTTCTATATTCTAGTAGATGGTAGCTTAAAGAAGGCTGAAAAAATTAGAATGCACCTTAACTCTTTGAACCCTAGTCACACATATATGCGTCATTTGCAACCAGTGTACCTGTGGAGTACACTTGTCCTATGCAAACAGTGTAGACCCTGATCAGAGGGCTCCTTAAGGAGCCTTCTGATCAGGGTCTACACTGTTTGTCATTTTGATATATATGGTAAAAATCGACCATAAAAAGTCAAAAATGGACTGATAGGAATGGGTTAAGACACATTCTATTTTACTTTCAACCTACTTGAAGTGGTCATTTGTCTTCAAAATGAAGAAACAGGCTATGGGGTAAAGCGTTAAGCAAGAACCTGCCTTAACCCTTTACCTCATAGCCTGTTTCTAGTTTTGAAGACAGGTGACCACTTAAAGCAGGTTGAAAGTACGACACATTCTGCTTTACTTTCAGCCTGCTTTAAGCTTAAATCTGCTAGGCTATATAAACTATTTGTAATGGTAATTGTTCATGAGGGTATAAACTAGAACTATTTTTTTCAGCGGAGGAATATATTAAGTACGCTAAAAGTCGCTTCTAGGGCGGAAAGGGTTAAAAACAAATGGACATACATGTAGGTGATTCCTGGGAGAAAAGGGATGAGCATACTATTTGTCTTTAAAGATCTATATTCCCCTTCCATAAGGGGCAACTTATCAAAGGTTTGTTCAGGGCTCCAGATAAGAGGAAGTATTCTGTACAAATCCAATATTTTCTCACTTATACAGCACCAAATCCTATAGTGTTACTACTCATTAGAAGGGTCTCTTCGAGACGATTCTAATGAGTAGTGACACCATAGGATTTAAAGCAGAAATAAAGGTTTTGAGTTTTTGAAATACTCCCCTTATCTGGAGCTCTGTTTATTGTATTGTTGTGTACCTGATCCAATGTTCCTCCCACAGCCTGTACTCTGGAATGACTGATGGTGATGCTGGGCCTGCATTATGGTCATGTCTGGCTTTAGCCATAGCCTGGGTAAAAGAAGGAACAAACACAATTGTATACTTTATAGCAGAAAGGGTGTTAAAATTTGTGCAAAATTCTTGAACAGTTTCAGAGAAAGACTAAAAAGAAAACTTAAAAGACCTACTAGTGTAAAATCAAACAGTGGAATTTAAAAGTAAAAAGTGCTTTATTTGTGTCCTGATATAAAGCAGTAACCTGTAATAAAGCATGCACTTCTTTTTGAAAGGCCATTTAATGGAAGTTGACAGTTTATTTGGTTTGGCTTCATGCAAATTAAATAAAGTGTGTTAGCAAAACATCATGTCCGATGATGGTCAAAGTTTGTTTCAGCCTACTGAGCCTCTTGATGACCTTGACATGTGTCTGACATGACCTATGTTGTACTGAGCTCAAAGGTTTCTTGAGTAGAGTACACATGTCAAATATGAAGTCTCTATCACTTGTAGTTCTTAAGTTATGGACAAGATTAAAGATGTGGCATAAAAATCATACTACATGAATATTAATCGCTATATCAGGGCTCCAAATACAGGGACTATTTCAAAAATTAATATCTATATTTTCTGCTTTAAACCCTATGGTGTCACTACTCATAAGAATTGTCTCGAAGAGACAATTCTAATGAGTAGTAACAGTATAGAATTTGGTGCTGGATAAGTGAGAAAATGTTGGATTTGTTCGGTTTACTCCCTCTTATCTGAAGTTCTGTATGTCAGTCAAAAGGGTCTTACAGATTCAAATGAGCTCTGAGCTTGTTCGAAGAAGCCATGTTGTTCATAGGCTATAGCAGTGTTGGTGTCTGCGAACTTTGACCTTTTCTGCCACAGTCCAGCACACATGTCCTCCTCTTTCAGTAGAGAGTAAAGATCACACAGAGCATCAAGAGTCTCCTGTCACAAAACAACAACAACACACTGTAAACATACAGTCGAACTTCGATATCTCAAACTTACTTAATTCGAACTATCTGATTTGTCTACACATGAATTGCATTATTTCATGATGGGTTAAGTTGAACATACCCGTATATCAAAGTTAAAACGTGGCTAAGCCAGGTTTTAACTTTAAAATACAGGTTTGTTCAACCTAACCGAGTTTGAGATATCAAAGTTCGACTGTACTATAAAACTTTCACAAGCTTTATACTCTATATTCATCCAGTATAACCCTTTACATCATAGATACACATTTTTTTATGTATTTAATTTATTCCTCCACAGAAGAAAATACGAAAATACAAGTATTTATACAGTCATGAATGTGTATCATAAGAAACCGTAGGGCTCCTATAGGAGAGGTTGTAACTATATACATTGTGAGCAAGTATAATCAAAATCCATTGAAAACTGTAGTTGCAACAGAGTAAAAACTGTTCGATATGGCATTTTCAACCAATCAAGGGCACATAACTTCTTGATCAATTAGTCCGATTTCAATCATTTTCAAACTCAACCGAGACCTTATGGTCATATACAATCTGAGCAAGTTGGACTAAGATTGGGTAAAAATGGTGGCCTCTAGAGTGTAAACACTGTTAGATATGGCATTTTCAGCAATTCAAAGGAAGATAACTCTTGACCTATTGGTCTGATTTCCACTATAATCAAACTCATCTGAGCTCTTATACAATCTGAGCAAGTTTGAGAAAGATTGGATAAAAATTGTGGCCTCTAGAGTGTAAACACTAAAATTGTTGATGACGGACATTCAAGGATTGCAAAAGCTCAACCTGATCTAGCTCAGGTGAGCTAAAAAGCAGCCAATATAGGATCTTTCTTCTTTATTTTTACCTTGTTTATAAGCATCTACCTATCATAAACACAGGTGGACTTTGGTGATTTGCAACTATAGCTGTTGAGGCCAGGGATAAAAGAAGACACTTACCATAATTGAAAAACATTTTGGTTTTGAGAGGTGATAATATCAGTGTTAACTAATAGTTCTTATAATTTCTATAATGGAAAATAGCACTATTTGTCTGTTACAGTGGAGAAAACTTTATTCTTTCCCGTTTAAACGCAAACGAAACACAAACGCAAAACACTGAAACGTAGAAAATGTCAATTTTTAAATATTTCTTACAATTCATTTTTATCCGAGCTACAAAAAGTTTGGAGCCTGATCAGACGCCGGGTTACCCGGCGTCTGATCTGGCTCTAAACTGTTTGCAGTGGAAATAAACGTTTTAGCGTAAACACGTTTATTGGGAAAGAATAACACAATATCCATTGTATATCTCTTCTATCATATGATATAGTATACACCAACTTTTCATTACTTTTTTACGTCAAGACAAAAATCATTTTTCCTTTTTAAACCTAGCTGATCTTACCTGGATGGGATTGTTGGTGGGCTCAAACTCATACTCGCTTGCACCTCTGTTCTTGAATAGGGTAGTTGGTCCATTCTCAAAGGCAATCTGCTCCAGTAGCAGGCAAGACCGGTACCACAGATTGTGAGTCCTGCCAAGGTACTGTTCAAAACAAGGAAAAACAAGTATAGGCGTATAGTGTAATCTCCGAATACTGGATTCCTTCAAACTAGATGTCTAGGTACTTATAGGAAGACAACATGTCTGAATAAAAATTGAATGAAGAACGACAGAGGAACATTCTATCCATTCACCCCTGAAACTTGAAATGGAAAATTCCGGTTTCCAATCTATAAGTATAGTCTTTGTTTTATTATTTAGGTGTGTTTTCAAATTTATTGCAAAATAACAAACAATGAAGACCCTAATCAGAGGGCTGGTTTAAGAGCCCCCTGATCTGGGTCTACACTGTTTGCATATAACAAGTACATTGTAAAGGAGGATTATACTTGTCAATAGGGTTCAACAGATTAACCCATTACCCCATAACTACGCCATTTTGCCTCTTTAATTTATTTTTGTACTTAAGAAAATAGTTTCAACTGTATACTGTAATAAATATATGCAATAAAAAATAATTTCAATATCCTAGCAGTTAGTAGCTAAAAGCAGGCTGAAATTAAAGCTGTTAAACACTGTTTGCCTATGTCCCATATATGGGATCGTGGACACAAAATGGGTTTAAAGATCTATTAGTGTAAAATAAAACAGTTGAATTTAAAAGTAAAAAGTGCTTTATCTGTGTACTGATATAAAGCAGTAACCTGTAATAAAGAATGCACTTTTTTTAAAGGCCATTTAATAGAAGTTGACAGTATAGTTGGTTGGGCTTCTTGAAAATTAAATAAAGTGTGTTAGCAAAACACCATGTCCGATGATGGCCAAGGTTTGTTTCAGCCTACTAAGCCTCTTAACCCTTTGCCTCATAGAAGCGCCTTTTAGCACATTTAATTTATTCCTCTACTAAATGAAATAGTTCAGTTATATACAGTCATAACCATAAGAAATTGTTTCTTTATCCTAGCACATGATAGCTTAAAGCAGGCTGAAAGTAAAGCAGAATGTACCTAAGGTGCATTCTGCTTTACTTTCAACCTGATTTAAGTGGTCACCTATCTTCAATACTAGAAATAGACTATGGGGTAATGGGTAAAGCATATACAATAAAACCTCTCTATAACGGCCACTTAATTGTGTTTATTATCAGGTGTTTCAGGCAGGTGACTGCTTAAAGCAATGTGAACGTAAAACAGAAAGCTCCTATAGGAGCTTTCTGTTTTACATTCGCCTTGCTTTAAGCTGTCACCTGTCTTTTATTCAACCAAATAGCCTTCATTTTAGTGGCCGCAATAGAGAAGTTGGACTGTACATAAAATAATTTACCTTTAAGACGCTGGGTCTGATAGGAACTGGAGGGACACAGAGGGCGAGACTCTCAACAAATGTGTGTATAGAGCTGGGGTGGCAGTCTTTCTGTACTACATGACTGCCACTGCAGATGAATGGAACCAACTCTGAACCTAGCATCTGAAAGGTACATTGACCAATGGCTTACAATATCATACCAGCATGAAAACTATGGGTTAAATGAATGTTACTTGTATTGCTGAAATTATCCAATTTCTGATTAAAGTCCAAAAAAGAAACAATAAAACATCTCTATTACAACCACTGAAATAAAGGCTAATTGGTTGTTTAAAAAACAAGTGATAGCTTTAAGCAGTCACCTATCGTAAACACTAAACACCTAATAATTAACACAATTTAGTGGTCGTAACAGAGAGGTTTAACTGTATATGAAAATGTGTTGTCAGCGTCTTCATTCTTTGATAGTTTATGTTTGATTTTCATCTAAATACAGTCGAACTTCGATATCTGGAACTGGGTTAAGTCAAACATACCCGTATTTCAAAGTTAAAACGTGGCTCAGCCACGTTTTAACTTTGAAATACGGGTATGTTCGACATAACCCAGCATGAAATAATGAAGTTCATGTGTTGACATATCGGATAGTTTGAGTTAAGTGAGGTCGAGATATCGAAGTTCCACTGTAGACAGATGTTATTTATTTCAAATGAGCTTGTATGTAGAAATACTTACTTGTTGCTGTCTCTCCGAGAGGACTTTCCAGATTCTAGGGAACAAGTCCAACCAGATTGTGTGGCTCAGGTCCGTGTTGCTGTGAGCTAGCTGACTAAGGGCTGTCAGACATGAAACAGTCTGAAAACAAAAACAAGTAAAACCTTTAAAAAATAAAACAGAGCTCCAGATAAGGGGAGTATTTCAAAAACTAAAATCGTTATTTCTGCTTTAAACCCTATGATGTTACTACTCATTAGAATCGTCTCTAAGAGACGATTCTAATGAGTAGTAACACCATAGCATTTTGTGTTGAAATAAGTGAGAAAATGTTGGATTTGTGCTGTTAACTCCCTCTTATCTGGAGCCCTGATAAAATATTGTGCAACAAATGCAAATGGGAAATCACATTTTATTTCTGCTTTTCAGTGGATTACTAGGAAGTAGCAGTGGATTATCATTTGATGTTCGATATAAATTTGGGGCTCCAAATCATGTACTTTGGCTTTCCATTGTGGAACAATTCGCTTAAAAAGTGGCTTAAAAGCATAAATAAATAAAATAACTGTATTTTTTCAGTATAAGATCGAATTTAATCCATTTCGTAAACATTAGACTGTTATAACTTCTGATGTTCACTCCACGTATTAAATTTCTATCTAATACTGAAAACAGGAGGGCCAGAGGCCCACATTTCGCTCACCTGAGGACATTGTACCATAGAAGCTGACTGTGCAAGACAACATTTTGATATAGCTATGATCCAGGTGTCATAATTTAAACAATCTCGGTAGAGGACCACAAGGCGAAGCTACGCATCAGTTTCAGAGAATATTTTTGAAGGTTTTCCATAGAAGTCTATGTAAAACCGATAAGCCCCGGGAAGGGCCAATTTTGACCCAGGGGCATAATTTGAACAATCTTGGTAGAGGACCATAAGGCAAAGCTACATGTCAAATATCAAAGATCTGGGCCTTACAGTTTCAGGAGCAGATTTTTAAAGATTTTCCTATAGAAGTCTATGTAAAACTGATCAGCCCAAGGGGAAGGCCAATTTTGAACCAGGGGTAATAATTTGAACAGTCTTTGTAGAAGACCATAAGGCAAAGCTACATGTCAAATATTAATGATCTTTGCCTTACCGTTTCAGAAGAAGATTTTTAAAGGATTTCCTTAAACAAGAGGGCCATGGCCCTAAATTCGCTCACCTGAGGACATTGAAGTTTGTACCTAAGTTGACTGGGCAAGACAACATTTTAATATAACTATAAATGGAGTTATCTTCCAGACAAGAAAACATGACAAAAGTGAATTTTGTTGCCAAGCTTATGACCCTTATCCATGACACATCCTCTTATCAAGCTATTTCCATTTCCAATAAATGATTATTATTTCACTAGCGTCAGCAGAACTGGAATTATTTTCCTGACAATAAAATATGACAAAGGGGAAAAACTAAATATTGCTGCCCTTGTGCATGGCATTTTCTCTCATCAGTTTCTTTCCATACATAAAATTTCATTACAATAGCATCAGTAGAACTGAAGTTGTCTTCTTGACAAGAAAATATCACAAAGGGAAATAACTCAAAAAACAATGATGTCAGAGTTATGGCCTTTGCAAATGGCACTTCCTCTCATCAGGCTCTTTCCAAATAGGCAATTTCATTTTACCCATTACCCCATAGCATGTTTCTAGTTTTGAAAATAGGTGGCCACCTAAAGCAGGTTGAAAGTAAAGCAGAATGTGTCTTAACCCTTAGCCTGCCACTCACGACTATAGCTTTATATGCAAACAGCTTGGATCCGGATTAGACGCCGAGTAACTCGGTGTCTCATCCGGATCCAAGCTGTTTGACACTCGGACAACATTTTCAGCAATTTTGAGCAACTTTGAAGCACTTTGAAACTTGAAGCAGACAAGAAATATAGCAGACGACAATTTATTTGGCGGGCTAAGGGTTAATGCACACTTTGCTTTACTTTCGCACCTTACATTTTGACTGAACCATATCTAAACTTTAGCAGACAACATGTTCAGCTGATCATGACCAGTTCTGTGATACTCCCTACCAGTACCAGTTGCATAATATTTGACCTCAGTGGCTATAGAGTTCTGGGAATTACCCTTACCAGACTGAAATGATGTCTGCTTAAAACCTACTGTATGTGAAAAGTGTACAAAAAAACAATTTAGAAAATGTTAAGGTGGTAAATGAGTGGCAAATAGGTTGGATCCAGATTAGATGTAGCATTATGATTATGTTGCATCTGATCTGGATCCAAAATGTTTGCAAATATTGGCTATTTGCCCTTAGTATATTAAGAGTAACTCAGGTAAAATACAGTTCTGCTTCTGTTTCATCAAAAATACTGTGAAACCTGCCTAGAGCAGCACTTAAACTGCGCAGGGTGGCGTCAAGTGTGACCCTAGGGATTTCATTTTAACAAACTATAGAGGGATCGACCAGGAGATTCTACTGTAAAAATATCAAAGCTTAGGGCCTAGTAGTTTTTAGCAAGAAGATTTTTTAAAGTTTTTTGCTTTTTTGCTTTTTCAAGCAGAGTTTTTGCTTTTTCTCTTTCATTTAAACAACTTCTGTAGAGAAGCATCCAAGGAACATCATGAGCAGTTTGAATCCGCCCTACAATCCGCGGGTTCAGAGGAGATGTCGTTTGAAGTAAAAGTGAACGGACAGACGTACTACGGACGGTGAGCGGTCACAATAGCTCACCTTGAGCCTTTGGCTCAGGTGAGCTAAAAAACTGATAAGCCTCAGGGCGGGGCCATTTTTGGCCCCAGGGTCATAATTTGAACAATCTCGTTCAAGGCCCCTGTGGGAATATCTCTAGCTAAAAACTTTGAAGAAAATTTCGTTCCCCCTTGTCACAGACACTTCTGACAAAGTATGGCTGAAATCGGGTCAGTGGTTTCAGAGGAGATGTTGTTTGAAAATGTGAACGGACTGCCTACGACGTACTACGTACGGAGGATACCAGACAAGACGGAATGGGATCACAATAGCTCATCCTGAGCCTTTGGCTCAGGTGAGCTAAAAGCAGTTATCCTCTATTTATTTAACAATATCTTAAGAAAACTTTTCTAAAACATATTATTACTAGCAGAAATCAAGGGCCCATTTCATAAAACTTTGTACGACAAAAACGGTCATAAGTCAAAACTTTAAAATACATTTAGTTTCTTATTTCTCTACAAAATCCTGTCTTGTGACATCTCTTTGGAATCGTCTTGAAAAGACAATTCTAAAGAGATGTCACAAGACGGGATTAGATTGAGAAATAAATGCCTATTGAGACTTTTATAAAATGACTTTATGAAACGGGTCCCAGCTTCAATATTTCATTAGTTCTGACCTTGAATTCCCGACAGCTCTCTAGGAACTTGGCTTGTCGCTGTAACAGTGTCTGTAGGTTCTGTTTGGGATCCTGGATTTCTTTCTTGGGCGATTCCTTGCGTAGCGGTTCTTCTGGAGACACGCCCAACTCCATATCTATCTCATCCTTATGTAAACACAAAGTATATATAGTTGAACTTCAATATCTCAAACTCAGTAAAATCGAACATACCCCTATTTCAAAGTTTTAACTTTGAAATAGGGGTATGTTCGACTTAACAGAGCATAAAATAATGCAGTTCATGTTTCAAACTATCGGATAGTTCGAGTTAAACGAGTTTGAGATACCAAAGTTCGACTGTATTATTACATATGAGCCATGCAATGAGAAAACCTGACTTATTGCATTGCAAACATTGTAGATCAAGGTCAGTAGCTGCGTCAAAGATATGGCAACTGGCCTTGATCTTCACTGTTTGACACCCACATGCATCTAAAGCATTGTATGTAGCTGTAATATATACAATATTTAGCAGTATTTACCAAACTCAAGATGCAGGGTCTGGGATGACAAGGGTGCTTGGTCTGTACAATGTTGCAATATAAAGTTTTGAGCACAGAATTCCTTTTAAGTTTTATAACCTCGAGCTCAGTATCAGCTTAAAACAAATGAAAGTAAAGCAGAAAGCTCCTTCAGGAGATTGCTGATTTCCTTTAACTTGTTTAAAGAAGTCATTTTTCAAAACATATTTGAATATAGGTGTTTTGTGCATATGTTCCCAAGGAAAGGGGGTTAAAGTAGACTGAAGCAAAGCAAACCAAATATGGGGTACATAAACAGAAAGCAATTCTGGACAGTATATTTTGAATTTTTTCTAAGACCAAATTAGGTAAAAGTCAACCCGAGCTTGGGTAATATGGGTCAATTGGTAATGTTCAAAGGCAATAACTGTATAAGTATTGAAGCATTGTAGTAAGTAGTGTTGATGCTAGACGAAAGGGTAAAATCTAGTTAACCAAGAGATAGCCTTTTCAAAATATTCTAAGTCCAAATTAGGTCAAGGTCAAGGTAAAAATCAAGGTTGGGTGACATTGGTGGATAGGGAATGGTCCAAGGCAACAACTGTATAAGTATACAAGCATTGGAGTAAGCGTTGTTGATGCTAGACGAAACGGTAAAATCTAGTTAACCAAGAAATAGCCCATTCAAAATATTCTAAGTACAACTTAGGTCAAGGTCAAGGTCAAAAGCAAGGTTGGATATTATTAGTGGCTAGGGAATGTTCCAAGGCAACAACTATATAGGTATCCAAGCATTTGAATAAGCGGTGTTGATGCTAGATGAAAAGGTAAAATTTAGTTAACCTGGATACGGACGGACAGGACTATTACTATATGCCCCCGCATCTGTCGATGCCGGGGGCATAAAGATAGTAAATACTGTTTGACTAGCATAATAACATATTACTAATTAACCCTTTCCCAGATAGAATCACTTTTTATTTATTCCTCAATTGATATAATAGTTCAATATTTACGATGTGTGTTCTATATTCTTGCAAGATGGCAGCTTAAAAGTAAAGCATTCTAATTTACTTTCAACATGCTTTAAGTGGTAACCTGTCTTCAAAACTAGAAACAGGCTATGGAGTAAAGGGATATGTGTACCTCTTCTTTGTTAGAGTCTAACCCCTCTACATCCATTGGCTCCTCTTTCATCTTCATGAAGCTTGCAAACTGTAGACGGTCCTGACTGTCAGCCATGTTTACAATACTGCTGGCTGAGGGTAGCAGGTTCATGGAGGAAGAACTCTGGATAGAGTGGCCGTTAACAGCCACATTCAGGATCAGCTGCAATACATAATACAGAACTCAGTTATAACAAATTCAGAGCCAGGGGTGTAAAATTCTACTCGCCCGCTCGTCATGGTGAGTAACATTTTATCAGGGCGAGCAGATTTTCTGATAATTTACAACAGAAACTAATGAGCAAATTGTCAATATCACCCAGCAGGGTGAGTAACAATTCTGAAAAGTTTACACCCCTGAGAGCGACAAGATGATTTATACTTAGCTCTTAGCATTATTTGCTCTATGGATACTGTGTCCTGACTGGCAAAATTTGTGTCAGACTGGCAAATATTTAAACTTGCCGGTCCGAATGACTGGCAATTTTAAAAAAAAAATTGCAAAGAATTGCATTGTAAGTCCTTTTCGGACCAGTAAAATTTGTGGCTGAGTGGCATATTTTTCAAATTCGGACTGGCATCAATTTTCAACTTTCTAAAAGTCTGTGCTTACCTCAATGCACTGTTTGATCCAGAAGTGTCCGCCCATGGCCTCCCAGTTCTGGGAACATGTGATGTATAACAGTCTCTCGAACACACGCCTCGGAATACTCATGTTGAATACCTGACACAAGAAAAACACTTCAAACTCAAATTAAGTCAAAACTTCAATATCTCAAACTTGTTTAACCCATTAACCCCTAAATATGCCTTTTTACGCCTTAAAATTATTCATCCACTGAAGAACAAGACTGCGTTCAATAAACGCTTATGCCCCCGGTGGCATCCTTGACAATATATTCTGAATCTTTTCTAAGTCCAAATAAGTCAAGCCTCAAGGTCAAGGTCAAACTGAGCTTGGGTATTACTGGTGGGTTGGTAATGGTCCAAGGCAATAACTGTATAAGTAAAGAAGCATTGTAGTGAGTAGTGTTGATGCTAGACGAAACGGTAAAATCTAGTTAACCAAGAAATAGCCCATTCAAAATATTCTAAGTCCAAATTAGGTCAAAGTCAAGGTCAAAATCAAGGTTGGGTATTATTGGTGGCTAGGGAATTGTCCAAGGCAACAACTGTATAAGTATCCAAGCATTTGAATAAGCGGTGTTGATGCTAGACGAAACGGTAAAATCTACTTAACCTGGTTACGGACGGACGGACAGGACGATTACTATATGCTCCCGATTCTGTCGATGCCGGGGGCATAAAAAGGTTCCTTTTTATACAGTTATGAATATGTATATGTAACTTGGTGAAAAAGTTGTGACTCAACTGGGACTCGAACCCATAACCTCTGGCTTACCATGCCAACGCTCTAACCACTGAGCTACCGAGTCACCCAGAAAAGCCATTCAACCATTTCACCATATTCTCTACCCGGCTACATTTGATAAGAAATAGTTTCCATATCCTATCAGATAATAGCTTAAAACAGGCTGAAGGTAAAGCAGAATGTGTCTTAAGGCGCATTCTGCTTTACATTCAACCTGCTTTAAGTGGTCATCTGAAATTTAGGTTTTCGAGGAAAAGGCATGCATATTGGACATTTGAATGTTGGGGGCATTAGGAGCAAACTAGATGAACTCAAAATCATGTTACAACCAAATCAAAGTAGTATTGCATTACAGTTGAACTTCGATATCTCGAACTCGCTTAACTCTTTGAGCCCTAGTCACGCATATAGGCGTCCTTTTCAAACAGTGTACATGTGAATAGTACACTTGTCCTGTGCAAACAGTAAAGACCCAGATCAGAGGGCTCCGAAAGGAGCCCTCTGATCAGGGTCATCACTGTTTGTCATAATGCCAAACATTGACAAAAACAACCCTTATAAGTCAGAAATGGACTAGACTGAAATGGAAACTGGAATTGTCCATTTAAAGTTTTAGGGAGGAAAGAGTTAATTGGAACCATCCGATTTGTCAACACATGAATTGCATTATTTCATGCTCGGTTAAGTAGTACATACCCGTATTTCAAAGTTAAAACATAACTTAGCCACGTTTTAACGAAATACGGGTATGTTCGACCTAACCAAGTTCGAGATATCGAAGTTCAACTGTACTTTGTTTATCTGAAAGCAAACTCGAGCGACATCAACCAGATTCTGCTTTTAAAATACTGGGTTATCAATTATTTCTAAGAGACAAAATTGAAGGTTCAAGTGGTTTGCTCACTCATGTAAGAGAAGACATAACTTGCTTGCATAGACAAAATAGCGAGTCAAGTAACATTGAATGTTTATGGTTGGAAATATTTCCAAAACATAGTAACTCTTTTTTAAATGGTTATATACAGAAGTCCAAGCACAATGTATAGACTTTTACAGTCATATTGAAAATGTTCTTGATAAACAAAAAGAAACAATCATATTAGGAGATTTCAACAAAGATTTGTCCAATGCTCAAATGAATAACCAATGGATTGATTACATGAACACATTAGGGCTTATTCAACATGCTGGAGTGGCAACAAGTGTTGTTTCTGGAAAAAGTAGTACATTTATTGATCACATAATTATATTCCAATTACGCTAATAATATACAAGAGGGCCTGAAGGCCCTGATATCGCTCACCTGTTGTACTGAAGCCTGATAGCTTTACCTTTCTGTTTCATCCGTTTAATCTAAATCCATTCAAATTTGTAGTATAGCATGTAAGACTGGACAAAAATTGTGGCCGCTAGAGTGTAAACACTGTTAAATATGGCATTTTCAGCAATTCAAAGGTAGACAACTCTGGACCTATTTGTCTGATTTCAACCATAATCGAACTCATCTGAACTCTTATGGTAAGATACAATCTGAGCAAGTTTGAGATGGATTGGATAAAAATTGTGGCCGCTAGAGTGTATAAACACCCTTATATATGGCATTTTCAGCATTTCAAAGGCAGATAACTTGCAACCTATAATTCTGATTTCAACCATAGTTGATCTCATCCGAGCTCTTATAGTAATATACAATCTGAGCAAGTTTAAGAAAGATTTGATAAATATTGTGGCCTCTATAGTGTAAACACTATTAAATATAGCATTTTCAGCAATTCAAAGGTAGCTAACTCCTGCCCTATTGGTCCGATTTCAATCATAATCGAACTCATCCTAACTCTTATGGTAATATACAATCTGAGCAAGTTTGAGAAAGATTGAATAAATAGTGTGGCCTCTAGAGTGTAAACAGTGTTAAATATGGCATTTTCAGCAATTCAAAGGTAGCTAACTCCTGACCTATTGGTCCGATTTCAACCATAATCGAACTCATCCGAACTCTTATGGTAATATACAATCTGAGCAAGTTTGAGAAAGATTGAATAAATAGTGTGGCCTCTAGAGTGTAAACAGTGTTAAATATGGCATTTTCAGCAATTCAAAGGTAGCTAACTCCTGACCTATTGGTCCGATTTCAACCAAAATCAAACTCATCCGAAATCTTATGGTAATATACAATCTGAGCAAGTTTGAGAAAGATTGAATAAATATTGTGGCCTCTAGAGTGTAAACAGTGTTAAATATGGCATTTTCAGCAATTCAAAGGTACTTAACTCCTGACCTATTAGTCCGATTTCAACCATAATCAAACCCATCCAAACTCTTATGGTAATATACAATCTGAGCAAGTTTGAGAAAGATTGGATAAATATTGTGGCCTTTAGAGTGTAAACACTAAAATTGTTGACGCCGGACGCCGGACATTCAAGGATTGCAAAAGCTCATCCTGAGCTAGCTCAGGTGAGCTAAAAATTTATTGATGTACCACAAATTGACCTAAGTGACCATTTTCCAGTTTTTCTCACCAGAAAAATTCAGTCTGATGAGTGTAAGTTCTCTCACCATACTATCTCATACAGATCTTTTAAGAATTTCAATGATGAGAATTTTAATAATGACTAAAAGCAAGTGCCATGGGATGTTATCAAAGTTTTTGATGATGTAGATGATACTGTGGATTTATGGTGCTCATTGTACTTAATGAAGTTTTAGATAAGCACCTTCCAAGTAAACAAAAAAGAGGGCCTAAAGGCCCTGAAATTGCTCACCTGTTGTAAAGCAGCCTGATAGGTTTACCTTTGAGTTTTACCCATATTAATCTAAATCCATTCAAATTTGTAGACTATAATAGTGTGTAAACAATATTGGAAAACAAACTATTCTAGTATAGTAATGTGTATCAAGGGCAGAAAACTAGAGGGTAAACAATACACAAATATAACCATTTCTAGCATTTCAAAGTATATCAAGGGCAGATAACTCTTGCCACAATCATCAGATTTCAACTGTAATTGCACTCCTTCAAGAACTTATGGCTATATACATTGTGTGCAAGTATAATCAAAAGAAGAAGATCTTTGAAGAAAAAGTTTGACGATGGACACAGGGTGATCACAATAGCTCAGGTGAGCTAAAAATAACAACAAGGCAAAAACCAGACCAACTTGATGTGAAAACTCTTAACATAAAAGTAACAAGAGTTGTATACAGCGCTAAATCGCTCACCTGGAACCATTGATGTAAATGTAAAATAGCTTGGAAAGCCGAGAAATTTTGACAATATGATTGTGCAAATTGCTTGTTAGATGATACTGTGTGCCAAATATCTAAGCTCAGGGTACTGTGGTGTATGACACGATTTTTTTAAGTTTCATTGAAAAAATCATTTTTTAGTTCTTGTGACCTAGATCTGCAACAGACTGGAACCATTTGAACAATATTGGTAAGGTTCCTCTATAAGTGTCACCACGCCAAATATCAAAGCTCTTGCCACATTAGTTTCAGAGAAGTAGATGTTTGAAGATTTCACTATATAACTGTAAATAGATGTAGTTTTAAATAAAAAAAAATCTATTTTTAGCTCCTGTGACCTAGATATGCAACGGACCTAAAACATTTCAACAAGAGCACCGCAGTGCGGCAAAATACGCCCGTCATGGCCAGCGGCTGTCAAAGTCGTCCGGACTCAGGCCGACTGGAAAAAGTCGCCCGGAGTGTAGGCCCGACTATTGATCTCAAAAAGACTATGCTGTAATATTGCGATAGCTCAAGTACTATCCCGATAGTATTGCGATAGTCAAGAAACTATTGCAATACTATCACGATAGTTTTTCTACCAAATGTTTTCTCATAAACAAATGCTCTTTGGGCGTATTTACATACTTTGGATATATCACGGAATTTTGACAATTAAGGGGGCATAACTCTGCTAAAAATAGTTGCCAACATCTGAAATTTAACAGGAACCAAAATATTCACAGGTGCCTTCCTTGTATGATGAGAAAACTAAATATGAAATTTGGTTACAATAGACAAAATGTAAGTAAAATTATTATCAGGAAACAATATATTGTTAAAAAAATTGTGTGAAGGGGCATAACTCCGAAAATACAGAGTCAAACCAAAAACCCGTAATATATATTAAGTCACTTCATTCATTGTATCACTGTATCAAATTTGAAATCAATTGAATAAAAGATAAAAAAGTTCTGTTTTTTTTTTTAAAAATGCCCATTTTTGACAATAAAGGGGCATAACTCTGCTAAAAATAGTCCCCAACGTCTGAAACGCGAACTCGTCTGAGCTATTGTGGTATGGAATATTTGTAGGAAGTTTAATCAAAATCGGTCAATAAATGAAGGTAAGAGAGCGCTAAGAAGAAAAGTAAACGGCATAAGTGTGGCTTATTTTAAATTTTAAGTATGTAAAGGGGCATAACTCATAGAAAAATAAATTAACAGGAACCAAAATTCGCAGGTGCCTTCCCTGCATGATGAGAAAGCTAAATATGAAATTTGGTTACAATAGACAAAATGTAAGTAAAATTATGATCAGGAAACAATATATTGTTAAAAAAATTGTGTGAAGGGGCATAACTCTGAAAATACGGAGTCAAACCAAAAACCCGTAATATATGTTTAGTAACTTCATTCAGTGTATCACCATATCAAATTTGAAATCAATTGAATAAAAAATAAAAAAGTTCTGTTTTTTTTTTTAAAATGCCCATTTTTGACAATAAAGGGGCATAACTCTGCTAAAAATAGCCGCCAACGTCTGAAACGCGAACTCGTCCGAGCTATTGTGGTATGGAACATGTGTAGGAAGTTTAATCAAAATCGGTAAATAATTGAAGGTGAGAGAGCGCTAACAAGAAAAGTTAACGGACGGACGAACGTCGCTGGGTATACCATAATACGACCGTCGATGACGGGCGTATAACAATATTGGTACAGTACCTCTAGAAGTAAACCCAAAACGAACAAACGGACGACGACGGACACAGCACAATCAAAATAGCTCACCTTGGCACTTTGTGCCAGGTGAGCTAACAAATGGTACGTATGTAAACATGGTTTCATGTGATAAGTTCCTTGGTATTAAAGTAGAATGAACGCTTAAAAACTGTAAAATTAACAAGAGGCCTAGAGGGCTGTATTTAGCTCACCTGAGGATGATGTGCCATAGAAACTAGCTGGGCAAAACAACTTTTTGATATAGCTATGGTACAGATGGCATAATTTAAACAATCTCGGTAGAGGACAACAATGCGATGTTAAATGTCAGATATTAATGGCAGGGGTTTAAGATGAGAAGATTTTTGAAAGGTTTTCCTTTAAAAACAAGAGGGCCTTCAAATGATATCGCTCACCTGTTGTACTGAAGCCTGATAGCTTTACCTTTCTGTTTCACCCATTTTAATCTAATTCCATTCATATTTGTTGTATAGCATGTAAACAATTTTGGACTACAAGCTCATAATTCTAGTATAGAAGAGTACATCAAGGGCAGATAACTATATTACTATATAGCCTTAACAATACTGAAATGAAGCCTTGTCCAGCATTTTAAAGTATATCAAGGGCAGATAACTGTTGCCACAATTATTAGATTTCAACAATTATTGCACTCCTTTGAGATATTGTTGCTATATACTTTATGTGTCAGTAAAATCAAAATCCCTTGAAAACTGTAGTTGTAAGAGTGTAAACGCTGTTAGATATGGCATTTTCAGCACTTCAAGGACAGAAAACTCCTGACCAATTGGTCTGATTTCAACCATAATCACACTTATTCAAACTCTTATGATTATATACAATCTTAGCAAGTTTGAGAAAGATTTGATTAAAATGGTGGCCTCTAGAGTGTAATCACTGTACAATAGGCCATTTTCAGCAATTCAGAGGTAGATAACTCTCTACCTATTTGTCCGATTTCAACCATAATTGTACTCATCTGAATGCTTATTGCCACATACAATCTGAGCAAGTATGAGATTGATTGAACAACAAGAGATCTAGAGGGTCACATTTCGCTCACCTGAGGAAGCTAGCAGGGCAAAACATCATTTTAATAAAGTTATGATCAAGGTGTCATAATCTAAACAATCTTGGTACAGGACCATAAGGCAAAGCTACATGTCAAATATTTATGATCTGGGCCTAACAGTTTCAGAGAAGAAGACTTTTTAAGGTTTTCCTATAAAAAAAACACTGATAAGCCAGAGGGCAAGGTCATTTTTGGTCCAGGAATCATTATAATTTGAACAATCTTGGTAGAGGACCATAAGGCAAAGCTATATGTCAAATACTAAAGATCTGGGCCTTACAGTTTCAGAGAGGAAGATTTTTAAAGGTTTTCCTAAATATGTCCACATAAAACTGATATGCCCCGGGGGTGGGACTAATTTTGACCTGGGGTTCATAATTTGAACAATCTTGGTAGAGGACCACAAGGCACAGCTTTATGTCATATATTAAAGATCTGGACCTTACAGTTTCAGAGAAGAAGAGGAAACTACACTCAATATGTCAATCAACCCCCTGGTGTGTGTTACAAAACAAAAACAAAAAAGGATTCTTTAATTAATGCAGACTTAAATTTGACTGCACGCTATATGCTTCGATCATTAATATGTGGAATGTGCTTCTATCAAGATAAAGTGAGTGATTGCTAATGTGCTTCTGAGAAGGAATGGGTCTATGCACTGGAATACACTTCTATGGAGGAAAGGGTTAAGTACATAATTATAGTTGTACAATCAGTATTTAAAATGTTCTCACTTCAAAGAATTTCTGTCTGATATGTGGCTGGTTACACCTCAGGCCTGCTAGAAAGGCTGGCTCTAACTTTGATGTCAACTCCGTACCACATAGTGTCTCATCTCTGAAACAACAATAACAACACATTGCACCGTACAGTAAAGTCTCTCCATTACCACCAATAAAGTACAATCGAAACTCGATACTACGAACTCGCTTAAATCGATCTTACCAGTATTTCATCAGTTGAATTTTGATATATAGATCTCATTCAATTCGAACATACCCGTATTTCAAAGTTAAAACGTGGTTTAGCCACGTTTTAACTTTGAAATATGGGTATGTTTGAAGGAACGTGAGTTCGTAGAATCAAGTTTTTACTGTATGTTAGTTATTAGGTATTCAAGGCAGGTGATAATAGCTAGATGAAAGTAAAACAGAAAGCTCAAGCTCCAGGAGCTTTCTGTTTTACGTTCACCTTGCTTGCAGCTGTCACCTGTTTTTCGTACATTCTGCTTTACTTTCAACCTGCTTTAAGTGGTCATCTGTTTTCAAAACAAGAAACAGACTGGGATAATGGGTTTAATTAATTCCACCACTGATGAAAATAATTCCACTGTAAACAGTCATGAATATGAACTATAGGAAATATTTCCCAGCAGACTCCAAGCAGGTTGAAAGTAAATCAGAATGCGCCTTCAGGCGGTCACCTGTCATCAAAACTGAAAACAGGCAGTGGGGGAGAAAAGAGTTTGATATTACATATACTATAGCAAACAATGCAGATCTTGATGAGATGCCACATTATGTTAAAGACTACACTGTTTGCATGGAAAGGTATTGTCCATATACTGTTTGCCAATGTATGTCACTTTCAAGTACATATAAGTCATTTAACCCATTACCCCATTGCCTGTTTCTAGTTTTGAAAATAGGCTACTTCTTAAAGCAGGTTGAAAGTAAAGCAGAATGTGCCTTAAGGTACATTCTGCTTTACTTTCAGCCTGCTTTAAGCTACTACCTGCTAGAAAATAAATAATATTTCTTATGAAACATATTCATGTATGTATAAATTTGAACTATTTGCATCAGTGGAAGAATATATTAGAGGTGTTAAAAGGCGTATTTATGGGGTAATGGGTTATAGATTGGGCGAAACAGAACAATGTTGCTTACTTGTAGATATAGATAACAAGTTCCAGGAACTGAGCATTTCTCTCCTGATCCTCCCTGAACCGCTTCTCTATTTGAATCATCAGCTTCACCAGTAATATAGCCTTCTCTCTGATAGATGGTGACTGGTTCAGTGCTATGGTGCCCTGTAGAAACATAGTTAAAAGTACAATTTAATAACCAGTCCAGGGGCCTGTTTCATAAAACTTCGTACGACAAAAACAGTCATAAATCAAAACTTTAAAATATATTTTATTTATGATTTCTCGATCTAATCCTGTCCAGTGACATCTCTTTGGAATCGTCTTTTCAAGACGATTCCAAAGGGATGTCACAAGACAGGATTAGATGGAGAAATAAATAATAATTGATACTTTTATAATCTAACTTACAACAATATATGTCGTAGGAAGTTTTATTAAACGGGCCCGAGGGCTCCAGATAAGGGGCTCCCTCCCTACAATAACCCTCCTGACAAGGATTGCCTCTTTACAACAACGCTTGCCACTGTTTCCCAAACAAGACATTTATGTCTAATGTTTTCATTGCTGCAATAGTGCCTGTTTGGAATTGTTATCTGCTGTTTCTCACATAACTACCTGTTTTCTACAGCGAACAATGATCAGGAATATCCTTGTCTCCAACATGTGTGAGATAAAGGTTTTCAAAGGTTTTCTTACGAAAAACTGAAAAGCCCAAGGGCGGTGTCATTTTTGACCCGGGTCAGAACAATCTTGGTAGAGAAACATAAGGTAAAGCCACATTTCAAATATAAATGATCTGGGACTTAGGGTTTTAGAGAAGAAGATTTGTTTTTAAAGGTTTCCCTATGAAAAACTGATAAGCCCAAGGGCGGGGTCACTATTGACCCGGGGGTCATAATTTGAACAATCTTGTTAGAGGACCACAAGACAAAGCTAAATGTCAAATATTAAATATCTGGGCCTAACATTTCAATTCTAGACTCGTTTGAGATCAGCTTGTCTTAAACATCGACTCATGACAAATCCTATATTTTTTCTCAAAATCAAGTATTGGACATTTTGACAAAAGAATCATAAAGACAAGAGTGAAACAGTTTGGGCCCAGATCAAACGCCGTGTTACACAGCGTCTACTGCCCGTCTAGTCAAAATGTTTGCAAATGTAACATAAAGATGATTGACAAACAGTTTGAACCTAGCTCAGACCCCCCGTTACGTCGTCTGATCTGTGTTCTAACTGTTTGCAAATGTAAACCAAGTCATGCTCATCACTCTAAGGGTATTAATTTTCCCTCCCTATAACAACTCCTTCCAAACAACACACACAACCTCTGTCTCCCATTGGGTGCTGCTGTAGAGAGGGAGCACTGTACTTGTGTTGTGTCTATTAACCCATTCCCCCATAAATACGCCTTTTAACACCTTTAATTTATTCCTCTACTAAAGACCCGAGCCATCGCATGATGGCACGCTCGACTATTCCAGGTCTTGGTATTGACGAAAAGCAAACTTTCTTCTTCTTGTTCAAATGTAAAACGTAAACTGAAACCAGAGCTACTTGCCTTGGTTGGGTGAAACAGTGGTTGCAGAGTAGCAGAATTTTTAATTTCTAAGTATAAATTTTCTAATTTAATATATAAGGTAATTTCTAAGTCCATCAAGGGCCACAACTCACACTAAATGCAAACTTGAGTTACCTGCCTTGATTGACTGCACTAGTGGCAAGGTTGTGGTGAAGTTATAATCCCATACAAGCAGCAGTTGCAGAGATATAAGCTTATTTCTAGGTTGCACAAAAAACCTTAACCAAAATATCTAAGTCCATCAAGGGCCACAACTCACACTAAATGCAAACTTGAGTTACCTGCCTTGATTGACTGCACTAGTGGCAAGCTGGTGGTGAAGTTATAATCCCATACAAGCAGCAGCTGCAGAGATATAAGCTTATTTCTAGGTTGCACAAAAACCTTAACCAAAATTTCAAAGTCCATCAAGGGCCATAACTCACACTAAATGCAAACTAGAGTTACATGCCTTGATTGACTGCACTAGTGGCAAGGTTGTGGTGAAGTTATAAACCCATACAAGTAGCAGCTGCAGAGATATAAGCTTATTTCTAGGTTGCACAAAAAATCTTAACCAAAATTTCTAAGTCCATCAAGGGCCATAACTCACACAAAATCCAAACCAGAGTTACCAGCCATGATTTGCTGCAGTAGTAGGGAGGCTGTGGTGAAGTTATAATGCAATAAAAGTATTGGTTGTAGAAATACAAGCTTATTTGTAGGTTGCACAAAAAACCTTAACCAGTGCAATGGCGATGCCGACTGTAATAGTCCTCCATATTCTTCGAATAGTCGAGCTAAAAATAGTTCCAATTTATCCTGTTACAAATAAGAATCAGAAGAATTTTTTTCTATATCCTAGCACATAATAGCTTAAAGCAGGCTGAAAGTAAAGCAGAATGCGCCTTAAGGCTCATTCTGCTTTTCTTTCAACCTGCTTTAAGGTGGTTCGACAGCAGGCGGCCCGCATCTCAAGTTCCGGAAATGCTGATGACTTTCACCTGATCTTTGCGGCACGTGCTTATAGTAGAAAATTTATATAAAGAAAAGTTTGATCTGCTTCAGTGTCTTCTCTGTTAGCGCAGTTGATACGGTGATTGACTTGTAATCCAGAGGTTCTAGGTTCGATTCCCACTCGCTACAAAATTTTTTTTTAACAAATTGTCCGATTTTTGTGACTAGTCAATTCATGTAACGCAGTGATCTAAGGACAAGCTATGTTTAGTCACGTAATAATGAATAATATCAGATGCAAGTATAGTCAAGTGACAGCTAAATTCGTGAGGATTTATAGCCTTTATGACAGATGGCAGCTTAACACAGGACAAAAATAATGCTAAAAGATAGATCCTAAAGGAGCTTTTATGCATTACTTTTGTTATGCATTAAGCAGTCACTTGCCTTTAAAGATCTACAGGCTACCGTATTCAATGGTCCCTTATTACTGGTTTGACTTATGGTATTATTTAGAGCCGACGGCATTTTAAAGTTGAACTCAAGGGAGGTTACTCGTTTTGTGTTAACATTTTGTCAGAATTTCAGGAAATCATGTATAACATGTAAATTCTACTGTAGATTTTCATTAAATTTTTGTGACTAGTAGAATTAAGTTATATCTATCTAATAAGAGTAACATTAGTGTATGTTAAACAGCTAGATTTTTTGTAATTTGAGATTTTCAGAATTTGACTTTTTTTAAATATTGATATTTCCAGGAAATATGTCATGAAATACTTTTGTTTGCCCAATATTTTATAGTCTATGTATAATTCACTTGAATGTACAGAATTTATTGAGTTATATCATTTTATAAAGAAAATATTCCTGTTTATTAAAAAAGGAGCTTTTCTCGACAAAAGGTCCTGTCAGAAAAAAACGGCACTGTAACTTTTTTTTATTTTAACGATTTTTCACTCTCCATATGGTATATTTCAATTTAATCAAGGTTTCAAAGAATTCTGACACAGGATAAGCTGACCCGCGAACCACCTTAAGTGGTCACACATCTTCAAAACTAGAAACAGGCTATGGAGTTATGGGTTAATCACTGACCTTTGTTTTAACCCAGTCCTCCACCATTGTAGTTATAGCCTTCACCACTTTACTGTCTGGCGTCTTTTCAAGAAGGCCAACAAGAATCGAACCAATGAAGTTCTTCCTCATCTCCATCGACATCACACCAACACGGTTCTTCACCAGGTCAAGACTCAGTATCAGCAACTCACTGGCCACTATAATCATACAAGACAAATATAAGAGCTGTAGTTTGAAGGAATAGTGAGTTTTTAATCGGAAAACCATTTCGTGTAAAATTCATAAATTACATTACTGAATGACCTTGACCTATGACTTACTGACCTAAAAGGAAGCAGTGGTCATGTTCTCATAATGACAAACCTCGCTATTAAATATAAAAATTTGCCAAGCATAAACTCAGATGGCCCCACTCACCTTTTTTTTAACAATTTTCGAAGCTCATAACTACAGTATGTATCTGACCAAGTTTGGTTAAAATTGGGTCATTGATTTCAGAAGTTATTATTTTAAGTATTCTGCAAGAAAATAAAAGTGGAAAAGGGGAACAACTCTCACAGTTTTGATGCAAGAGTTATGAACCTTGTTAAAGACACTTCCACTTGTCAAGCTCTTTCCATAAATGAAATTTCATCTGAAAACCATACTTAGAACAGCACAGGGCTCCAGATAAGGGGAGTATTTCAAAAACTAAAATCTTTATTTCTCCATTAAACCCTATGGTGTCACTACTCATTAGAAGCGTCTCTTTGAGACGCTTCTAATGAGTAGTAACACCAAAGGATTTGGTGCTGAAATGAGTGAGAAAATGCTGGATTTGTTCAGTTAACTCCCTCTTATCTGGAGCCCTGACAGGAGATATAGACAGAAAATTGATCCCAAATTGTCACCATTGCCTATAGCAGGTGACACAAAGAAGGCCTCGTCTTACCAGGGCTGGTCTCTGTAGTTGTTGGGGCAAGATGTTCACGGTGCATCTTTGTAAGGACTTTCATGAATGTGGTGATGAGACGGTCAATGTAGCATTGGTTATGCATACAGGCTGCCTTGAGGATCATCAGGGTACTGAACAGCTGAGATGGCGCACCATTTACTGCCCTGTGACATAGGATAGGAAGAAAATGAAGAAACAGATCATTAACCCATAGATATGCCTTTTTACGCTTTTTATTTATTCCTCCACTGAAGAAAATACAAAATGTAGTTCCAAATTATACCTTCATAAATATTTACCATAAGAAATATTTTCTATATCTTTCTCTATATCCTAGTAGATATTAGCTTAACCCTTTACCTGATAGCCTATTCATAGTATTGAAGATAGGTGACTACTTAAAGCAGGTTGAAAGTAAAGCAGAATGTGCCTTGAGGCACATTCTGCTTTACTTTCAGCCTGCTTTAAGCTATCATGTGCTAGAATATAGAAAATATTCCCTGTAATATATATTCATGACTGTTTAGATTGGAACAATTTTCTTCAGCGGAGGAATAAATCAGATTCGCTAAAAGGCGCTTCTATGGGAGAAAGGGTTAAAACAGGCTGTAAGTAAAGCAGAATGTGCCTTAAGGCACATTCTGCTTTACTTTCAGCCTGCTTTAAGTGGTCATCTATTTTCAAAACTAGAAACAGACCATGGGATAATGGGTTAAGATGATATGCCTTGTGAATCATTTATGATATACCTGAACAATAAACACAGACAATCTACTATTATAATGACTTTATGTACAGTAGATCCTCTCCAACTACATGAGCTATTTTTAAAAAAAATCAATTTTAGGCAGGTGGCTGCTTAAAGCAAGATGACAATAAAGCAGAAAGCTCCTATAGGAGCTAGCTTTCTGTTTTACTGTCATCTTGCTTTAAAACTGCAAGGCAGTTCTTGCTTTATAGATTAAAATTCCTATCAGCAAACAGTGTAGACTCTGATCAGACACCGCATGTCGCATCTGATCAGAGTCAACACTGTTTGCCGATAGGAATTTTATACGACGCTAGGCACAAATGCGTTAAACATTATGAAACATATTTAGTTCACATAATTTATCCCATTAAGCCATACTGACTCAATACGCAATAGCCTCATACTGACTCATTTTGACACACTTTAATCCACTAGCTTGTATTGAGATCAGCATTGATAATTTTTTATCGCTTAGGATAATGGACTTGACAAGAAGACTCACTTGTCAAAGTTGGTAATCACTTATGAGTTAATAGGATAACGGAGTTGACAAGAACACTCACTTATCATAGTTGGTAATCACTTATGAGTTAATAGGATAACGGAGTTGACAAGAACACTCACTTGTCATAGTTGGTAATCGCTTATGAGTTAATAGGATAACGGAGTTGACAAGAACACTCACTTGTCATAGATGGTAATCGCTTATGAGTTAATAGGATAACGGAGTTGACAAGAACACCCACTTGTCATAGTTGGTAATCACTTATGAGTTAATAGGATAATGGAGTTGACAAGAACACTCACTTGTCATAGTTGGTAAGTCCCTCGTACACCACTTTGCTCACACAAGCATACAAGCATTCTAGTTCCTCATATTTCGAAGCCACACTTGATGTAACTGGTTCAGTAGGGAAGAAGCTCATTAGTCGTGACAACAGGCTGTGCACACCACGGATCACCTTCGTATTAGGGCAATTCATACAAGCAGCTATACCTCGCTGTAGGGGCTTGAAGCTCGCCAGGATTGTCTCCTTTTTCTATTAAAAAATAATGGTACAATATGGATTTGATTTGATTTGTTTTGATTTTACGTCGCTTTCAACAGTATTTCAGTCATATCGCGACGTCCAGCTATCACAGGTGGAGGAAGACCCCAGAAGTCATTTATGCACTGTTCAGGCACAAATCGGCAACTGGGTAGAACCACCGACCTTCCGCAAGCCAGCTGGAAGGCTTTCCCACATGAAAAATCCGAACGACCCTACTGGGATTCGAACAATATGGAATCACTATAAACATGAAACTGCCAGCAACAATTCAGGAACAGCAAAGACATGCCATTATACTAATTCCATTTCTCACAGAACTACCCCTGTTTTCTATAACAAACAACGATCACTAATATTCTGATCTCCAACATGTGTGAGATCAGTTTGATGACGTCACTCTAACGTCAATATTTATAAAGGCGTTATTACGTCATCGGGATTCCGAAAAAAGCCTATTGATTAAAAAAAATTACTTGAAATTGTTGGTTATGTGAGAAAAAGAATCTGTCACTCGTCGATGTTTAAGACAAACTGATCTCAAACTCTTCTAGAATAGAAAAGTTATTATGCTTGCCAAGGCTCACTTAATAACATTTCAATTCTAGACTCGTTTGAGATCAGCTTGTCTTAAACATGGAGTCATGACAGATCCTATATATCACAAAACCAGTGCTACTTGAGCAATACCTGGCAACAAATATAAACCAGGTTAAGTTCTTATGACTATGTAAGTCATATGCAAGTTTATTTATCCCCTCCCCCTCCCTTTAGTTTGATTTCAGTATCGAAGACAAGTAAACACTTTCAACCCTATAGCCCTCTGTAGATATTACTAATTGCATATGCAAACAGTGTAGACCCTGATCAGAGGGCTCCTATAGGAGCCCTCTGATCAGGGTCTGCACTGTTTGAAATTTTTATTGTTTTTTGTTGTCAGATCAGATATGCAATAGAAGACTCGTTCAAAATTCTTGTACTAGAAGAGTCCAAAAGGATTATAAATACCCACAAGAGAAATTTAGGGTTGAAAGGGTTAAACGTTTCGAAACGTTGTAACCTTCTGCATTTCAGTGCATTGCGTTTCTTTTGGGTTTAAATGAGGAAAAATAACGTCTTCTCCACTGTATATATATCACTGAATTACTGCATAATCTCATGCTCTGTTAAGTCAAACATACCCATATTTCAAAGTTAAAACGTGGCTTAACCACGTTTTAACTTTGAAATACGGGTATGTTCGACAAAACCGACTTTGAGATATCTAAGTTCGACTATACTTACCAGTATAGTAAGTAGAAAGCAGAGCAGTTCCAGTGCTGTACAAATGTTGTTGAAGTTGGGTTGCTGGCTCTCCACAGTATTCAATAGTTTGTCAAACCAGGCCAGCTTCAGCTCTGCATTCGGCCAGACGTCTGGACGAAGGGCAAGCTTCAGCAGATTGACACAGCGACGGGACAGAACTTCTCCGGGAGATCCAGCTACCTCACTCACCTATAACATGATGATAAATTGGAAGTGCATTATTGTGCAATAGAACACGGGTAGGAGTTGACATGCGTAGTAATCAAATCATAAGGCCAAAGGCTGAGTCATTTTATAATCAGCATCTCAAAGAATACCAGTGTTCTAATGCTCAATAATACACTGGTATTAAATTTCTATTTTAATTCTAACACTTAAAATTATATACAATTTGCACTGCCGCTACATTTCATGGTGCAAAAATTATCGAAGCAATTTAACGTCACATAAAACTACAGCTCGTGCATGTTTTATAGAGAATTTAAACATAGTGACTGTGTTAAGACATACATGAAATTGTCTTGTTTGGGGAAAAGCGGCAAGCATTGTTGTAAGGCGGGAATCATTCTTTGGAGGGCTGTTTTAGCGAGGGAGCACTGTGTCTAGGAAACTGTACATACAAACAGTACAATTCAACTTCTTATTGATGATATTTAACTCTTTCCTCCCTGAAACTTTAAATGAACAAGTCCATTTTCGATTTTAGTCTAGTCCATTTCTGGCTTTTAATGGTTGTTTTTGTCCATTTTTGGCATTATGACAAACAGTGAAGACCCTGATCAGAGGGCTCCTTTCGGAGCCCTCTGATCTGGGTCTTCACTGTTTGTTCCAGACAAGTGTACTTTTCACATGTTCACTGTTTGAAAAGCACGCCTATATGCGGGACTAGGGTTCAAAGGGTTAAGATGAAAGGCAGCAAAAAGCAAGCCATATCAGTATTCTGCTTCACTTTCAGACTGCTTTAAACTACCATCTGCTAAGATGTAGGAACTATTTCTTATGGTGCATGTTCATGACTTTATAAAGTGGAGCTATTTTCTTTTGTAGAAGATCACAAATTATGGGCATAAAAAGGAGTATCTATGGCGAAATTAGTCAATATACCCACATCTGTTTTTGCCCTCACCTGGCAGGCAATTCGAAGTAGAAAGTTAACGACGGAGTCACAGTACTGTTTGTCTATGGGCTTGCTGCTCTCGGTGCTAGCTCTGCTCTGGCCTGGGTCTGGGCTTCCTACTGCACTGCCTGTAGAGTGGCGAGCTTTCTTCACATCCATCGGGTCAACAGAGCCAGCTCTCTTCAAGGGATTAGTCTGTGACGTCTCAGACGAGCCCTGTGGAGCATTGATATTTATATACAATATTTAAATACAAATAGATATAGATTGATTTTTCGATACGGATCTTTGCATTTCAACTTTGGGGCCGGCAGCACGCTCTTTCATTATCGGAATTTACCGTTGTCAACTGTTGTTTTTTTTCTCAACATTACATATTAATATACATTTTGACAGAAGGAAGATAATGAAGAATGACAAACAGCTTGAATCCAGAACAGACGCCGCGTTACGCGGCGTCTGATCTGGATTCAAGCTGTTTGCAAATGTTAACCAAGTCTTAATTTCTCTTCCTATAACAATTCCCTATGAACTACACACACGATCTTTGTCTTCCATTGGGTGTTGTTGTAAAAAGGGAGCAATGTATATACCAATTGCACGTGGATATTGGTGCACGCATAAATTGTGTTCCTTCAAGTTGAAAGTATCGGACAATAGCAATATACTACAAACTATACCTATCAACCCCAAAATCGAAAGTAAATTAGTTTATCTTTGCCAAAGGTTAGCTCCGCCCTGCCAGTTGAATAAAATCAGCCTATAACATCTTTGTTAATGATGATCCAAAAAAATATTACAGGGCTCTTGATAAAAGGGAGTAAACTGAACAAATCCATTCATTTCAATAACTTATCCTAATGCTGTTAATACTCATTAGAATCGTCTCTTCTAGACGATTCTAATGAGTAGTAACACCATAGGGTTTAATGTAGAAATAAAAATATTTTAGTTACTGAAATACTCCCCTTATCTGGAGCTCTGTAAATGCAAATATATAACATTTTGTTAATGATGATCCAAGAGAAGATATATTGACCCATTCAACCATAGCCACCAGTGAAAAAACTTTAGACATGTCATTTATAAATATTTACTATACAGTCAAACTTCGATACCTCGAAGTCGATATTGTCGAACATACACATATTTCAAAGTTAATATGGCTTCGCCACGTTTTAACTTTGAAATATCGGTATGGTTGACTTACCCAAACATGAAATAATGCAGTTCATGTGTCAAACTATCGGATAGTTCGAGTTAAGAGAGTTTGAGATATCATAGATATCAACACTATTCAGAACATATAAACAGAACAAGATTTGTCAGAGACAACAAAGCTTGCAGGACTCAAATTTTGTAACTTTAAAGTGGAGTATGAGGTCAAGGTCATAGCGTTAAAATTTTCTATTGAAAGGAAACAGGCTGCCATAAGGTGATCATGAAAATTCACAAGATTTTCAAATTTTCAATGGCATTTACTTTAAGCAGGTTTAAAGTAGAGCAGAATGCACATTAATGCCCATTCCGCTGAACTTTCAGTCTGCTTTAAGCTGCCATCTGCTAGGATAAAAATCGTAAGATTTCGGAAAATCCGGAGACATGGCAGTCCTGGGGAAAGATCTTGTCCATACACACATGCATACCAAATATGAAAGCAATATCTCATGGGACATAGAAGTCATGAGCATTATCTTCAGTTGGAGAATAAATCAAATACATAAAAATGTGTATTTATTGGGTAGTGGGTTAAAGCCATGGGTCTATACATCATTCTGCTACTCCTTACCTCAGTGTCATTTTCCTCTTTGGTCCTCTGTACCTCCCACTTGATAATCACATCAGCCAGGTCCACGGCCAGTTTACGCTGCTCAATGGTTGCCTGAAGAAGTAACCATAATTCCATTATTCACCAGTACTACAGATTTAGAACACTGACCAGAAAGGCCCCCACAAAAGCTGTCATGAGGCGAAAGGTACAGAGAGAAAACTGCACATTGTCAGCAAATTGTATCACTGAGGCAAATTGACTGAAGATATAGAGTGGTCACTTGGAGTGGTCATCATCGCTATTCAAGAGGGATACAAGATGGCTGCTATAAACATGAAATATCTTTCTATTACAACTGAAGTTTTACTAAAAGTGATGAAAATGCATTTTGAATATTACAAAATTATAAGTCACATTATTAACTTAATATACTTAAAGACCATTTAACACTTCTACTGCAAACAAAATATTCAAAATGGCATCCAAGATGGACGTCACTAACATACCAGAACATAACAGAAACATAAAATGTAACGACACAAAAATTAAAGAACCCGCTTATAAAACATACGCAAACTTTATTTTGGTAAGCCCACTGCCCCAAATATGGAAGACAACTCAGCTCTCTTGGCATAAGAACCTATCAAATGAAATTGGAAGAGTGCAAAGATCTACTGCCAAAAATGTCTGTTCAGGCAATTACAGTGGAGAAAACTTTATTCTTTCCCGTTTAAACGCAAATGAAACGCAAACGCAAAACACTAAAACGTAGAAAATGTCAACTTTTAGATATTTCTTACAATTCATTTTTATCTGAGTGGCAAACAGTTTGGAGCCTGATCAGACACCGGGTTACTCGGCATCTGATCTGGCTCCAAACTGTTTACAGTGGAAATAAACGTTTTAGTGTAAACACGTTTATTGGGAAAGAATAACACATTCTCCACTGTATGTCTTGTTATTGCACAGTCCATGTAATCTTGAACTAGTGTGTACAGAAGCCTTTACTATAAGATTCCATACTAACTTACTTTTTGACCTAATACATGACCTAGATATTATCATGGTGATCATTCTGAGTAAGATTTATGGAGCTTGGGTTTCTATATGGCGTCAAGTGTGGTTAAAATCTTATTATTTGTCCTAATGACCTATTTTTTTTAACTGAAAAAAATCATATTCATACATTAAATAGATTTTGTCAATGGGATAATTCTGAGCAACATATGGCTAAAAATAAGGCTCCTAGAGTGTTTAGAAAAATGTTCTATGTATTGACCTACTGACCTACTTTTAAACCTACATAACCCATATTCACACATTGTCTAACTTTTTTCAAGATGATCATAAGATTGGGCTAGCAGTATGCCCCCTGGAGAGGCAAAAAGCTTTTTTTGCCTATTATTGGTGTCCCTGTACATTTTTTTGTAAAATACAGTCGAAATTAGATATCTCGAACTCGCTTAACACAAAATATCTGATATTTCGAAACACAAATTTGCCTTATTTCAAGCTCGGTATAGATGAACATACCCGTATTTCAAAGTTAAAACGCGGCTTAGCCGAGTTTTAACTTTAAACACGGGTATGTTCAACTTTACCAGTGTGACGAACGTAAGTATGTGAAAGAGTGAGGGGGGAATCGGTATTAAGGAGACGTAAATGACGTATGCATGTTTGAAGAGGAGGGCGCCCGTGAGCGTTGTGGGTGGGTTGAGAGAGTTGAATGGTGACAGTTGGGTGTGTAAACGGAACGGAATAAAACAGTAAATTGTAAATTGGAGTTGTTGCTAACTTGCTCAGATTTGGACCACGCTACACCGAGTTCAAGATGAGGAAGTTTGACTGTAGTGAACAAATGGTAACTTACGCTAGCAGTGAAGCCCAGCCTCTGTAGGGAGTTGACCATGTGTTGTATAAGGTGGTGTCTGACTGGGTAGTAGACTTTAAAGTGGCGCACGATCAGCTGTAGAATGTGGACAAGTTGGGCGACGGAGTGACCATCCTCCACGATAATCTTCTTCGTCCAGTGTGTTAGCATACCCTGGTAAAAGATCATAAACAATTTAATTAGGCAGGACTCATGATAAGAGGTAGTAAACTAAACAAATCCAACATTTTCTCACTCATTTCAGAACCAAATCCTATGGTGGTACTACTCATTAAAATTGTCTCTTCAGACAATTCTAATGAGTAGCAACACTATAGGGTTTAATGCAGAAATAAAGATTTTGTTTTCTTTAAAAACTCCCCTTAACTGGAGCTCTGATTATTAAAGCCTATCTTTCATAGCTTGTTTTTATTTTTTTAACACTTTTACAGCCAATAGTAAAAAACTACCTATATCCAATTACGTTTAAGGCAAGTGACTGCTTAGCCTACTTTAAGAGGTCACCTTTCTACCACACAAGAAAAGGGCTATGGGTAAAGCATCTGTGAGTAAGTCCCCCCCCACCCCCCCTCTCAAGCCTTGGGCACTCATACAGTAAAACCCCTCTTTTACGACCACTAAATCGAAGGCTAAATGACAGGTGTCAGACAGCTTAAAGCAAGGTGACAGTAAAACAGAAAGCTTATAGGATCTTTCTGTTTTACTGTTGTCACCTTGCTCAAAGCAGTCACCTGCCGTAAACACCTAATAGTTAACACAATTTAGTGGTCGTAATAGACAGGTTTTACTGTATCTAGAAAGGTAAAGGCACTCGCATGTGCTTCTGTGGGCGAAAGTGTCATCTGCATTACATACAATCAATTAGCCGTCTTTTTAGTGGCTGTAATAGAGATGATTTTTCAATGATTTATCTATTTTGGGTACTTACATTGCCGTCTTCCATACGTCCAGGCATGGCCGGCGTCAGTATCTCCAGGGCCTGTCTCACCACTGCCCTCGCCTCCCCAGCATGGGCCTTCAACAGACTGTGGAATACCTACAACAACAATAAACCCATTAGCAGAGCTCCAGATAAGAGGGAGTAAACTGAATAAATTTAACATTCTAACATGACACTTGAATTCGTCTCTATAAACCAAGAACAGGTCTATCGTGGTATACCTGAGACGGTATACCACGCTCTTCCCTACCCCGCTCCTCCCACGGTTATATGACATGACGTGACCATGTGCGTTCATATGTTATGTTTTTTAAATTTCCTTCGTTATTCATATAGCCCGTAAAGACCATATACAGTCCAAACTCGTTAATCCAAACTCGCTTTAACCGAAATTCTCGTTAAACCAAATTTTTCTCCCGGTCCCGATCTTTCCCCTTCTTATTCTATATAAATCAACTCCGCTTTATCCAAATTTCGTTTATCCGAATTTTCCGTTAATCCGAAGTATTAATCTGGTCCCTTTGAAAAGACTTACCCTCAAATTGACACGCTTAATCCGAAGTGCAATTTTCACACCTCAATCGGTGTCAGACTGGTCATAATTACCTGAGACCATACCGTCACCAAACACTCGCAAAAACTAATTACACCGCCTAAAGACTGTACACCATGTTTGCAGTATTGGCCAATTAAACACATTTATATCCAATAGTAACTGTAGAGATATTTAAAAACACAAGCGGAAGGTGTTGACATACGTTGCTCAAATGTTTGTAACCATATTCTTCTTTGCGATATTGAGATCGCTTCTTCACTTTGAACGCTGTGTGTACATGTACGTACGTAAATCGTTTACAAATGCGGAAAAAGTATTATCGCCGTTTTTCGAAGTTTCAAGCTTTTGTTACGATTTAATATTTATGACATAAATGTATTAGATAAATTATAATGTATTTCATGATTTGTGTTATCAAAACCGTTGTCGTAAAACGTGCCGTTTTGTTCATGTATCTAGTGTGTAATATCTTTATGAATACACATATGGGTACCGACGCGTATGTCCGTAAGTAGCAGAGAGTAAACAGAGGTTTGTGTTTAGTTGGTTTCATTAACTGGATTATGGGATTAAACAAAGTTATCAAATTTAAAGCACATCATTATTATTGCATAAGTATTAAGCCAAAACAAAAAAAATAACTTTTTTTACGTATTTGCATTAACTGAAAAGAAATATTACGGGAAGGACACCCTATCAAAAACGATGACCGGAGATGACAAAGTTGATACAAGGTGGCTGTAATCGATCCAATCGCTTAATTCGTACCCCCGTTAATCCGAATTATTTTTCTTGGTCCCATGAAATTCGGATTAACGAGTGTGGACTGTACTTTTAACCAGTAACGTTACAGTAATTTTCTCATTCTTCTGTCTTGTTTGATGTAATGTTTGTTCTATGCCAGATTATGGATCGGTAATTGTAAATTTGCTTATGGGTGATAGATTCTTGTAATGCCGCGGAAAAAGTTATTCGGTCGAAAAACTTCATCCGCTGATGAAATAAGTATGGAACATTTGATTTCCTTTCTAATGAATTTCCTTACATCTGGTCATGTTAGAATCGAAATAATCTATGTTCTACCGTTGTGAAACTGTATTTTACAACGGTTGGGAGTTGTGGTGCGCAGGAATTGACCACGAAGGCCGAAGGCCTGAGTGGTCAATTCCTGCGCACCACAACTCCCAACCGTTGAAAAATACAGTTTCACAACGGTAGAACATAGATTATTTCTTAATTATCTCGCTCATTTCAGCACCAAATCCTATGGTGTTTCCACTCATTAGAATCGTCTCGAAGAGACGATTCTAATAACCCATTAACTCATAAGCGATTAACAATTATCAATGCTTTATCTCAATAGAAGCTAGTTGATTAAAGTGTGTCAAAATGAGTTAGTATGAGGCTATTGCGTAATGAGTCAAAATGAGTCAGTATGGCTTAATGGGATAAGTAGTGACACCATAGGGTTTAAAGCAGAAATAAGGATTTTAATTTTTGAAATACTTCTCTTATCTGGAGCTCTGCCCAGTAGTCCATAAACACACCTTTTTAAGCCTTGAATTTATTGTTCTATTTAAGAAAATAGTTCAAATTCAAAATAATGAATAGAACATCACAAGAAATATATTCTATATCTCAGCAGATTGTATCTTAACTCTTTGAACCCTAGTCACACATATATGTGTCATTTGCATTTGCAAACAGTCTTCATGTGAGGAGTACATTTGTCCTATGCAAACAGTGTAGATCCTGATCAGAGGGCTCCTTAAGGAGCCCTCTGATTAGGGTCTACACTGTTTGTCATTTTATATACATTGTAAAAAAAAACATCCAAAAAGTCAAATATGGACTCAACTGAATTAAAAAGTAGAATTGTCCATTTGAGGTTTAAGGGAGGAAAGGGTTAACCACCCACCTGTACGAAATATATTGTTCAAATCAACTCTAAATTGTCAAAAATGAACTAGACTTATTTTGAAATTGGAATTGTCCATGAAAAGTTTTAGGGGTCAAGGTGTTAACCACCCACCTGTAGAACAATGCGTTTATGGATGGCAAACTTGGCTATGATGTGAGACAATAGCAGATGACCATGGTACTTGGTCGCTGGATCTATACAGTTCTTCATCAACAAACATGGCCAGGCAAATGTCATCAGACGACGAAGTTTAATTCCTTGCTTCCTGGAAAAATTAATATTCAAGAAATTGAATTGCTATATAAACAAAGAATCTCTTCAACAAATAAAATTAGACTGCAAAATGTTGGGTTTTTTTTTTCAATTTTTTTTTTTTTCAATTACAAAGGAATGGCAAAAGGGTCCTTTTGAGGGGGAAATTACACAAGTAATCAAGTGTTTATGATAGGCAGCTGCTTTAAGCACATGTCAGAGCATAGGAAAAGTGTGCCAGGGTTTATTTATCTACAATGGATAGGGTGAAATTAAAGCTGTTCTATTAAACAAGAGAGCCTTAAAGGCCCTGATATTGCTCACCTGTTGTTAAGAAGCCTGATAGCTTTACCTTTTAGTTGTGAAGACAGGTGACCACTTATAGCAGGTTGGAAGTAAAGCAGAATGTGTCTTAAGGCACATTCTGCTTTACTTTCAGCCTGCTTTAATCTCTATCTACAAGGATATTGAAAATATTTCTTACAGTCTATATTCAGGACTATATAAAGAGGAATTAATTTTTTCAGTGGAGAATAAATTAATGGGGTAATGGGTTAACCCACTAGTCAATTGATACACACTTTAATGCATCTAACTTATTCCTCCACTGAAGAAAATAGTTCCATTTCAAACAGTACTGAATGTGCAACATATGAATTATTTTCTTTATCCTAGCAGATGGTAGCTTAAAGCAGGCTGAAAGTAAAAGCAGAATGTGCCTTCAGGCACATTCTGCTTTACTTTCAATGTGCTTTAAGTGATCAACTGTCTTCAAAACTATAAACAGGCTATGGGGTAATGGGCTTAACCAAAAGAAATGAAGAGCCTGTATCTTTATCAACCAACTCACTTGTTAGCGGCATCATGTACATGTGGTGCCGCCTGCTCTACCAGGAGGGAGGAGAACTGCAGCAGTAATATCCTCACAGCATCCGAGTTACCAAACGGGTTGTCTGGATCTATAACCTTGATAATAAACACACTGACAATATTCTCTGGACTGTCTTGGTCCGGCTGGGCGGGGCCACCTATCAGCTTCTCTCCCTCTCCATTCTCAAAGGAGAACTGGAAACATGGCAGCATCACATACTGTATGATCTTGGCCTTCAAGGTCTGCGGCCAAGCAGCATCCTGGAACACTTCAACAAACTTGAAGAACGCTTTCCTTTTCCAATCCACTGTGAATGTCTGTTTAAAGAAAGAATTCTTTTTAATAAATTTGTCAAAAGGTGCATAATATTTTATTTTTCATATAATAAACAAAGTAAGAAAATATGCTACTGAGATGAACATTAAATTTCTTCGAAAGATCAAAGGGGCAAACCGTTTGGCAGGGTTGCCATTTCTCCGGATTTTTCCTAAATCTTCCGATATTTTCTCTCCAGTACATGGTAGCTTAAAGCAGGCTGAAAGTAAAGCAGAATGGACCTTAAAGCACATTCTGCTTTACTTACAGCCTGCTTTAAGTAGTCGCATGTCAACAAAACTAGAAACAGGCTATGGGGTAAAGGTACGATTTCGTAAAATCGCATTTGAAAAATGCAAATTTGGAAATATTAGGATTTTTCACATCAACTTATGGCAGCCCTTGTTTGGATCCTGATGAGATGCCAAGTTACTTGGCATCTCATCCTGATCAAAACTGTTTGAAAAGGTAATCAATGTTTTGATGTTAATATACAAAGATTTAACCCATTACCCTATAGATACACTTTCAATTAATTACTCGAATAAACACAGTAGTTTTCCTTTATGCAGTCATGAATATGTATCATAAAAAATATTTGTAGATGGTAGCTTAAAACAGGTTAAAAGAAAAGCAGAATGCTCCTGAAGGAGCATTCTGTTTTATTTTCAGCCTGCTTTAAGAAATCATCTGCCTACAATGCGGAAAAATCTATGGGGGTGGGAAGGATAAAACATAAGAGATATCTAATTTATCCAACTAACTCATAAGCGATAAAAAAGTATCAATGCTTATCTCAATACAAGCTAGTGGATTAAAGTGTGTCAAAATGAGTCTGTATGAGAATATTGTGCAATGCGTCAATATGAGTCAGTATGGCTTTATGGGTTATATACAGAATAAAGCATAGGTCACATACGGCAGCTACTGTGTTATCGAGGAACTCCTTCACAAACTGGAACTGTGGTACATGTCTAGTGCAGAAACATCTCAGAATGTGGAACAACAGCTCAGTCTCCATTGGATTGTGTCTGGAAAAGAAAATAACAGCTACTGTGTTGAGAAATGTTCCAGGGCAGGTCTGCCATAAGTTAAAAGTCGATCTTGAAAAATCCTCAGATCTCCAAATTTTCTATTTTTCAAGAGCGATTCCTTAAAGCAGGTTGAAAGTAAAGCAGAATGCGCCTTAAGGCGCATTCTGCTTTACTTTCAACCTGCTTTAAGCTCCCATCTGCTAGGATAAAAATACGAAATGTTTTAAATATCCGGAGAAATGGCAGCCCTGCAAGGGAGTGAAAATCTGGCTACTATTATATATGCAGATGAACTTCAATATCTCAAACCTGCTTACCCATTACCCCATAAATATGCATTTTTACGCCATCAATTTATTTCTCCACTACGGAAACTAGTTCCAATCTATACAGATGTTAATATGTGTGATAAGAACTATTTTCTATATTCTAGCAGATTATTGGTTAAAGCAGGCTGAAAGTAAAGCAGAATGCACCTTAAGGTGCATTCTGCTTTACTTTCAACCCTCTTTAAGAGGTCACATATTTTCAAAACTAGAAACAGATTATGGGGTAATGGGTTAAGTCAAACCAACAAGTATTTCTACAGCTGAATTTCATTATTTTGAACCCACTATAGTCAAACATTTCCATACTTGAAATATGGATAAGTTCAACTTAACCACTTACCCCATAGCCTATTTCTAGTATTGAAGATAGGTGGCCGTTTAAAGCAGGTTGAAAGTAAAGCAGAATGCGCCCTAAGGCACATTCTACTTTTCTTTCAGCCTGCTTTAAGCTAATATCTGCTTGGATAAAGAAAATATTTCTTATAATACATATTATTGACTGTGTAAAAAGGAAGTATTTTCTTCAGTGGAGGAATAAAAAAAGGCGTTAAAAGGCATATTTATGGGGTAATGGGTTAAGCGGGTTAGAGGTATTGTGATTTGACTGTACATACAATAATGGCTTCATATCTTGCACTTAATGTACTGATAAATGATCAGTATTGCTTGGATGTTTCAGCCAGGTAGCAGTGCTTAGAAATACAGTGCTCCCTCTCTACAACGACATCCAATGGGAGACAAAGATTGTGTGCGTTGTTCTAAGGGAGTCGTTATAGAGAGGGAAATTGGTTTACATTTGCAAACAGCTTGAATCCAGATCAAAGGCCGCGTAACGCGGCGTCTGATCTGGATTCAAGCTGTTTGTCACTCATCATTATATTCATTCTATCAAAATGTCCACTTATATGTACATTTGAGAAAAACAGCAGAGGAAAAATTTAAGTAGACAACATTGCAGCCATGAAAAGGTTGGACATTATTGTCTTGTTTGGGGAACAGCGGCAAGAGTCGTTGTAAGGAGGGAGTCGTTGTAAGTAGGGAGCACTGTACAGTCAAGTCTCGTTATCTCGTACTGGCTTAACTCATTGAGCCCTAGTGACCCATATCTGCGTCTTTTACCAAATATGAACCTGTGAAGAGTACACTTGTTCCCTGCAAACAGTGAAATCTTTGATCAGAGGGCTCCTGTAGGAGCCCTCTGATCAGGGACTTCACTGTTTGTTATTTTGCAATTTATAACAAAAAACAGCCCTAAATAGTCTAAAATGGACCAGCCTTAAATTATTGTAAACTGGAATTGTCCATTGGAAGCTTCAGGGGATAATGAGTTAAGTCAAACTAACCCATATTTTTACATTTGAATTTTGATCATTCAAAGGTGTCAATGTCTGACATATCCTTATTTCAAAGTTGAAATGGGACTAAGCCACGTTTTAACTTTGAAAAACGGGTATGTTTTTCTTTAGCCAGATCATGTTGACGAAATTAACTTATGAAATACTGGCAAGGTTGATTTAAGCTTGTGTTTTTACTGTATTATAAATGTAATTTTAATGTACTAGTATGCAACATACATTTAACATGATTAAAAAGATAATTTTATTGAACAGTTTTACCATGAAAACAACTTAGGGCTCTAGAAATACATATATCCCCTTCAGTCCTCAGTACAATTGATTCATAACAAAATGGCATTCCAATTAATTGCGACCAATATAAAGTTGCTTAAAAGGTTTGTACATATACTTACTTAAAATAGTTCAGCAGACACTTGACAAGCATGGATGACACCTTCCAATGGCCGTAGTCTGTAATCTCCAATACCTGGCAGAAATAACTTAGCATATCAAGATTCAAGCAGAAACAGAGCTACAGATAAGAGGGAGTAAACTAAATCCAACATTTTCTCACATATTTCAGCACTAAATCCTATGGTGTTACTACTCATTAGAATTGTCTCAAAGAGACAATTCTAATGAGTAGTAACACCATAGGGTTTAATGCAGAAATAAAGATTTACATTTTTGAAATACTCTCCTTATCTGGAGCCCTGAGAAACAAAACAATGTAAGTAATTTAACTGAAATTATTATTTTACACTGCTAAAATACCATTTACTGATAGTTGTATATATGTACATATAACATTTTTGTTTCTGGAAGCCAACACTGTTAAAACCCATTGCCCCATAAATACGCTTTTTTACGCCTGTAGTTTATTCCTCCACTGAAGAAAATAGTTACACTTTATGCAGTCATGAGCATGAATATGCAACATAAGAAATGTATTCTATATCCTAGCAGATGGCAGCTTAAAGCAGGCTGAAAGTAAAGCATGCATAAAGGTGCATTCTGCTTTACTTTCAATCAGCTTTAAGTGATCATCTTTCTTTAAAAACTAGAAACAGGCTATGTTGTAATGGCTAATCCATTACCCCATAGCCTGTTTCTAGTATTAAAGATATGGGATCACTTAAAACAGGTTGAAAGTAAAGCAGAATGTGCCCTAAGGAGCATTCTGCTTTGCTTTCAGCCTGCTTTAAGTTACCATCTTCTAGAATATAGAAAATATTTCTTATGAAACATATTCATGACAGTTTAAATTGGATCTATTTTCTTCAATTGAGGATAATTTAGAGGCGTAAAAAGGCGTTTTTATGGGGTAAAGGGTTAACAATAACAATATTGAAAAGACTGTTTTCACTTATACTTACAGATTTCTTTTCTTCTTGGAATGCATCAGATACCCAGATTTTCTTCAAACAATTCACCTAAAATGAAAATCAAATTTTAAATTGATAGACATTCTGGTAGAATAGTAGACCCCCTCTATTATGACCACTAAAAGTAATGTCAATTGATTGTATGAAAGACAGGTGGCAGCTTCAAGTTTGATGAAAGTGAAACAACACCAGGGTCCAAGGTTATAAAGCTTTTGAGTTCAGGCTTAGTTCATTCTCAAGCATTTGATTGGACAGATTTTAGCCTAGGCTCAAATCTGACCAATCAAATGCTTGAGAACAACTTCAGACTCAATTCAAAAGCTTTATAACCTTGGAGCCTGTAGACGAGCTTGAGTTGAGTACACAAGCCAAATGGGAAGCCTCTATCACATGTAGTTATAAAGTTGTGACCAAACCTAAATTCAGCCTTTTTGACCTCTAAATGACCTTTGTCGGACAGCACCCAAGTTGCACAGAGTTCAAGAACTTCTTGAGTTGAGTACACATGCATGCCAAATAAAAAGTCTCTCCCACATGTAGTTATAAAGTAATGGCCAGGATTAAAGTTCTGGACAGACAGAGACACAAACAGACAGGAAAGACAAACTGACTAGCTCTTGCGGGAGTATTAACCCTTTGAACCCTAGTCCCGCATATAGGCGTCCTTTTCAAACAGTGTACATGTGAATAGTGCACTTGTCCTGTGCAAACAGTGAAGACCCAGATCAGAGGGCTCCAAAAGGAGCCCTCGGATCAGGGTCTTCTATGTTTGTCATAATGCCAAACATTGACAAAAACAACCCTTAAAAGTCAGAAATGGACTAGACTAAAATGGAAACTGGAATTGTCAATTTAAAGTTTCATGGAGGAAAGAGTTAAAAAATATTTCAACACCAAGTAATCATTGTCTGCTGAAAATGTCTTCTGCTGAAAATGTCTTCTGCTGAAAATGTCTTCTGCTGAAATTTTGAATTTGATTCCTTCTTTACAATTACAATCGAACGTCGATATCTCGAAGTAGGTTTTGTCGAACATACCCGTATTTCAAAGTTTGAGATATCGAAGTTCGACTGTACAGACAAAGGACCTGATTGAAAAACAGTTTGGATCCTTATCAGGCCCCACAATTGGTGATCTAGATTCAAACTGTTATCAAATATTCTAGACACAGATAAAACAGTATGGATTGGTTAACCAGAGAATTTATATTAAATTATTACAATGCAAGATGCTGATACAAAACTATATACAGTCAAACTTCCATATCTCGAACAAGTTTAACTCGAAATATCCGATTGTTCGATATATGAACTGCATTATTTCATGCTCGGTTGAGTCGAAAATACCAATATTTCAAAGTTAAAACGTGGCTTAGCCACATTTTAACTTCGAAATACGGGTATGTTCGACAAAACCGACTTCGAGATAACGAAGATCGACTCTACATATACAGTAAAACCTGTCTATTTTTAACAATAAAACTAAGGCTATTCGGTGGTATAAAAGACATTTTGGTGATAGCTTAAAGCAAGGTGAAAGTAAAACAGAAAGATCCTAAAGGAGCTTTGTTTTACTGTCACCTTGCTTTAAGCATTCACTTGTCAAAACACCTAGTAATTAACCAAATTTAATGGTCGTAATAGAGAGGTTTTACTGTACATGTAGACTTCATCACTTACAAGCTGTGGGTGATTGGACAGCCACTCGTCTTCAAACCTGACCAGTGTGTGTATCAGCAGTATGGCTTGGTACTCCAGTTCCCCACCCGCCGACTGTGGCTGCTGCTGCTGAATGGTCAAGGCCAGCTGTGGTTGCTATGGTAACAAATACAGACAACTATGAAACAGTTCAGTACAATACAAATCATTTGTCTTTAATACTGAAAAGAAGCTATGGCGGAAAGTGTTAACAAGAATCACATGAAGTTAGATGTCTCACTGTTAGCGCTTTGATCATCCATACACACATGGGATAGGAAAACAAACACTATAATTGGGTTTTTAATTCCAAATGTTTGATGCAAACTATAATTGAAAAGTAACACCAGAGTCTAGTTTCTGCTTCTTTTTTGCGCCGAGATAAAAAAGTCAAAGGCAATTATATAAAATTACACAGAAATTTCCGACAATTATGTAAATTTTAGTGAGCCATGATATAACACTTTGACTGTACCCTTACAGTGTGGTAACTGTTTCACTCGGTGGATGATAAGAAATAGTGTTTTCTGCAATAAAACCTATTACGACCATTAAAAGAAAGCTAAACAATTGTTTGAAAAGACAGATGACAGCTTAAAGCAAGGTGAAAGTGAAACGGAAAGCTCCTTGAGCTTTCCGTTTCACTTTCACCTTGCTTTTAGCACCAAATAATAAACATAATTTGTGGTCGTAATTGAGAGTTTTTACTATTCTGTAGTGTTTCTACCAGATAGGGGGAGTATTTCAAAAATTAAAATCTTAATTTCTGGATTAAACCATATGGTGTTACTACTCATTAGAATCGTCTCTTTGAGACGATTCTAATGAGTAGTGACACCATAAGATTTTGTGCAGAAATGAGTGAGACAATGTTAGATTTGTTCAGTGTACTCCCTCTCATCTGGAGCCCTGTTCTACCCCACTCTAAGACTACTGTACCTGTGTGGAGCCTGTCAGCATGGTGACCAACTTCAGAACCTGGGTTTTCATCACATCTCGGAACGGTTGTCCATCAGTATGAATCAACAGATACTACAATATACAGGTATCAATTAAAGGGACTTTTTCAAAAGACTATTATCTTAATCCATTACCCCATAAATACGCTTTTTTACACCTTTAATTTATTCCTCCACTGAAGAAAATAGTTTTAATTGATAAAGTCATGAATAAGAATTGTAAGATAAGCTTTTTTATATTCTAGCAGATTATAGCTTAAAGCAGGCTGGAAGTAAAGCAGAATGTGCCTTAAAGCACATACTGCTTTACTTTCAACCTGCTTTAAGTGATCACTCATTTTCAATACTAGAAACTGGCTATCAGAAAATGGGTTAATGTATTCATCACCAAAACCTATTATGTGATAATTCATTAGAATTGTCTCAGGGTTTGATGAAGACAAAAAGGAAAAAACGTTTGAAAACTTCGAGTTTACGCCCTCTTATTATTTGAGCCTTGCAGGTCAATACTTTTTATATTATTTCAGATAGGCAAGTGTCAGCTGGTAGGTGATGCAAGTCTCAATGGGAAGGTGGTTAGATGAGAAAATGTGTACTTGTTTCTAATCAGGTATATCAGTAGTTATTATAGTCACAATAGGAAAGATAATCACCACTACTTGCTTTGCCCCTTGTCTGGATCCAAACCTGTTTGCAAATAACAAGTCAACCCTTTCTATGTTAGAAACCAGTGTATCTTTAATTTTGCCAAACAGTGTAAACCCTGACCAGAATGCTCATTAACTCTTTCCTCCCTGAAACTTTAAATGGACAATTCCAGTTTACAATTTAAATCTAGTCCATTTCTGACTTTTAAGGGTTGTTTTTGTCAATGTTTTGCATTATGACAAACAGTGAAGACCCTGATCAGAGGGCTCCTTTCGGAGCCCTCTGATCTGGGTCTTCACTGTTTGCACAGGACAAGTGTACTTTTCACATGTACATTGTTTGAAAAGAACGCCTATTTACGGGACTAGGGTTCAAAGGGTTAAGGAGCCCTCTGATCAGGATCTGCATCAATTTCAGCTTAAAACAAGACTGCGCGTTCAATAAACGCTTATGCCCCCGGTGGCATCCTTGACAATATATTCTGATTTTTTTCTAAGTCCAAATTAGGTCAAGGTCAAACTGAGCTTGGGTATTATTGGAGAGTTGGTAATGGTCAAAGGCAATAACTGTATAAGTATCAAAACATTGTAGTAAACAGTGTTGATGCTAGAGGAAACGGTAAAATCTAGTTAACCGAAAAAAGAGCCCATTTAGTCACAATAGGAAAGATAATCACCACTACTTGCTTTGCCCCTTGTCTGGATCCAAACCTGTTTGCAAATAACAAGTTAACCCTTTCTATGTTAGAAACCAGTGTATCTTTATTTTGCCAAACAGTGTAAACCCTGACCAGAATAATAGAATCAAGCACGGCTTTTGGTAAAGACAGGGAATTCTATACCCGAGGTCTGTCTGTTCCCAGTCGGAAACTAGCTTTAGCGAGTTTCCGACAGGAACAGACAAGCCGAGGGTATAGAATCCCCCGTCTTTACCAAAAGCCGTGCTTGAATATTTTTCTCGCTTAAAATTACCGTTAAAACGAGTTAATTAAAGGAATTGTAAAGACCTACTTTTTATCCGAATCACACATTCCATATCCAATAGCAACAAACAGCTGTTTAAAAGTCGCGCTATTTCAGCTTGGCTTTAACATTTATTTGTACACACGTTTTAAGAAGAAAACATGTCCCATTTTAGATCACAACTCAGAAATACAAACGTTTTTATTGAATCCAAGCGATTTTGAATAGTAAAAGTTATCAAAATGTCCATTTCTTCCTTTATATGCGTTCTACTTTCAAGCTATAACAACAACCGACGTCAACGACGTCATATAAGAACGTGACCTTACGCGTATACTCGATCATGTGAAACAATCAACAACAACAACATAAATTATGGTTTAAACATCGGATCATTGAATTGTCGAAAGCCACAGACAACTGTAGAGTCTACTGTAAAATTATCGGTTTCATTTCTCTCTATAAACGTAGTTTGTGGTCCATTTAAGTTTTAGGGAATTTCTGTATGAGTAATGTCCCTTTCCCTTGCTTTTAGCCAATCGGGCGGAAGGATACCGTACCAGACAAGGTTTGCCGCACTGCTATTTATAGTAACAAAATGTGGTCTAGCACCTCTGAAAAGCGAGAGTACTCATTAAGGAGCCCTCTGATCAGGATCTGCATCATTTTCAGCTTAAAAAAAGAGTTATATTATTGTTTCAATGTTTTCAAACTTCACCTATAAGTACAGTACAACTCCTCTATTATGACCCCTATAATTTGTTGTATAAAAGACAAGTAACAACTTAAAGCAAGGTGAAAGTAAAACAGAAATCTCTTTAGGAGCTTTCTGTTTTACTGTCACCTTGCTTTAAGCTGTCATCTGTCTTTTACACAATCAACTAACCTTCTTTTTAATGGTCATAATAGCGAGGTTTTACTGTACGAGCTATAACTCACCACAAAGTATCTGAGATACTGCATGTCCCTTATGTTTGTATCATTCATCAGGAAGTCTACAGTCTGTACAGGATATCTCACTAAGAACTTCCTCAGGGGTTCCCGGAATGGGCTGCCAGGCTACAGGGACAATAATCAAAACTCTTACAAAATCATTCATTAACCCTTTCCCTTACAGAAGCGACTTTTGGCGCATTCATTTTATTCATCCGCCAATGAAAATAGTTCCATTTAATACTGTCATGAATATGTACTATAAGAAATATTTTCTATATACTAGCAGAAAGTAACTTAAAGTAGGTTAAAGTAAAGCAGAATGTGCCCGAGTGCACATTCTGCTTTACTTTCATCCTGCTTTAATAGGTCACATATCTTAACTACTAGAAACAGGCTATGGGTTAAAGGGTTAAACATTACAGTCAAAACTTCTGAAAACAAAACCCTTCTGGGGCTTTCAACAGGGCTTCAGACAAAGGGAGTTTTTCAAAAATATTAAATCTTTATTTCTGCATAAAACCCTATGGTGTCACTACTCATTAGAACTGTCTCTTTAAGACGATTCTAATGAGTAGGAATACCATAGGATTTGGTGCTGCAAATGAGTGAGAAAATATTGGATTTGTTCAGTTGACTCCCTCTTATCTGGATCCTTGTTTCAAGATGAGAGATTTTTATGGATTGACTTCTTCTTCTCCAGAACAGTGAACCTGATGTCCTTCTCATTTTTAATCAAGTCCTCTGGTTCTTTTACATGCCAAGTGTATAGCATGTGATCTGGGTCTATACTGTTTGCATAAGACAAGTGTGTTGTTCACATGTAAAATGTTTGAAAATAATGTGTATACATATCACAAGGGGTTAATGTGTAAAATACACCAACAGCAGGTGTCACTACTCATTAGAATTGTCTCGCAGAGACAATTCTAATGAGTAGTAACACCATAGGATTTGGTGCTAATATGAGTAAGAAAAAAGTTGATTTTTCTTTTCACTTTACTAATGTGATGTCTGCTATGCGTGCACCCAGCCAGCTACCTGGAAGGGAGCCCACTGATGTGTATGACACTCCTGCACTGATGATGATAATGATGATGATGATGATGATGATTACTCCCTCTTATCTGGAGGCCTTGGAGGAAAGTAACAAGAGGGCCAGAATGGCCCTTGATCGCTCACCTGTCCATGGTGACACTAGGATGGGTCACTTGATTTCAGAAAAGAAGATTTGTAAAAGGTGACCCCAAGGGCGGGGCAAAATTTGAACAACTTTGATAGAGGACCTGTAGATGATGTTATGTGCAAAATATCTAAACTCAGTGTACTATGGTTTCAGACAAGAAGATTTTTGAAGTTTTCATTGAAAAAAGCTATTTTTAGCTCCGGTGACCCAGATATGCAACAGACCAGAACTAATTCATCAATATATGTGAAGGACCTCTAGAAGTTACACCATGCCAAGTATCAAAGCTCTGGCCATATTGGTTTCTGAGTAAAAGATGTTTGAACATTTCACTATGTAACTCTATGTAAAACGGTCACCCCCGGGGTGGGGCCAATTTTGACCCCAGGGGTAAAACTTGAACAATTTTGATAGAGGACCTGTAGACGATGCTATGTGCAAAATATCTAAACTCAGTGTACTATGGTTTCAGACAAGAAGATTTTTGAAGTTTTCTTTGAAAAAAATCTATTTTTAGCTCCGGTGACCCAGATATGCAACAGACTGAAGTCAATTCAACAATATATGTGAAGGACTTCTAGAAATTATACCATGCCAAATATCAAAGCTCTTGTCATATTGGTTTCAGAGAAAAAGATGTTTGAACATTTCACTATATAACTCTATGTAAAACTGTGACCCCCGGGGCGGGGCCAATTTTGACCCCAGGGACAAAATTTGTACATCTTTGATAGAGGACTTGTATACGATGCTATGTTCAAAATATCTAAGCTTAGTGTACTATGGTTTCAGACAAGAAGATTTTTTAAGGTGGTTCGCGGGTCAGCTTATTCTGTGTCAGAATTCTTTGAAACCTTGATTAAATTGAAATATACCATATGGAGAGTGAAAAATCGTTAATATAAAAAAAAGTTACAGTGCCGTTTTTTTCTGAGAGGACCTTTTGTCGAGAAAAGCTCCTTTTTTAATAAACAGGAATAATTTCTTTATAAAATGATATGACTCAATAATTTCTGTACATTCAAGTAAACTGTACATAGACTATAAGATAGTGGGCAAACAAAAGTATTTCATAACATATTTTCTGGAAATATCAACATTTAAAAAAGTCAAATTCTGAAAATCTCAAATTACAAAAAATCTAGCTGTTTAACATACACTAATTTTACTCTTATTAGATAGATATAACTTAATTCTACTAGTCACAAAAATTTAATGAAAATCTACAGTGGAATTTGCATTTTATACATGATTTCCTGAAATTCTGACAAAATGTTAACACAAAACGAGTAACCTCCCGTGAGTTCAACTTTAAAATGCCGTCAGCTCTAAATAATACCTTAAGTCAAACCTGTAATAAGGGACCATTGAATACTGTAGCCTGTAGATCTTTAAAGGCAAGCGGCTGTTTAATGCATAACAAAAGTAATGCATAAAAGCTCCTTTAGGATCTATCTTTTAGCATTACCTTTGTCCTTTGTTAAGCTGCCATCTGTCATATAGGCTATAATCCTCACAAATTTAGCTGTCACATGACTATACTTGCATCTGATATTATTCATTATTACGTGACTAAACATAGCCTGTCCTTTGATCACTGCGTTATGGATTGACTAGTCACTAAAATCGGACAATTTGTTAAAATAAAAGTTTTGAAGCGAGTGGGAATCGAACCTAGAACATTTGGATTGCAAGTCAATCACCGTATCAACTGCGCTAACAGAGAAGACACTGAAGCAGTTCAAACTTTTCTTTATCTACATTTTCTACTATAAGCACGTGCCGCAAAAATCAGGTGAAAGTCATCAGCATTTCCGGAACTCGAAATGCGGCCCGCCCGCTGTCGAACCACCTTAAGTTCTCATTGAAAAAATCTATTTTTAGCTCCGGTGACCCAGATATACAACAGACCGGAACCAATTGAACAATATATGTCAAATACCTCTAGAAGTTATACCATGCTAAATATCAAAGCTCTGGTCATATTGGTTTCAGAGAAAAAGATGTTTGAACTTTTCACTATATAACTCTATGTAAAACGGTGACCCCCAGGGCGGGGTCAATTTTGACCCCAGGGGTAAAATTTGAACAACTTTGATAGAAAACCTGTAGATGATGCTATGTGCCAAATATCTAAGCTCTGGCCCTTTTGGTTTTTGACAAGAAGATTTTTTAAGATTTCCTCATTTTTGCACTTTGGTTGTCATGGCAACCAGAGTTCTGCATTGTTTCAAATTCTTTGAACAACTTTGAAAGAGCTTGACCTAAGGAACATTCCTGTGAAGTGTGGTTGCAATCCAGCCAGTGGTTTTGGAGAAGAAGATGTTTGAAGAAATGGTTGACGCACAACGCACGACGCACAACGCACGATGCATGACGCACGCCGGACAAAGACTGACCACAAAAGCTCACCTTGAGCACTTTGTGCTCAGGTGAGCTAAAAATCACAAGTGAAAGTCTAACACTTTCCAGGAGGTCTAGGACATGCAGATTGAGGGAAGACGGGGGCCAGGACGGCCAAAAATTACATGGAAGACATTGGCACACAGAGACAGACGAGAGTGGAAGCTCTCCGAAGTCGAACCTTGTGATAGGGATGTGTGGAGATGTGTAGAGATCTAATGTGAGATCTGCTATGCGTGCAACCAGCCAGCTACCTGGAAGGGAGTCCACTGATGTTGATTACGCTCCTGCACCTGCACGTTAATCTAAACACTGATGATGATGATGATTTCCTTCACTCACCTCCATAAGCAGAGACTTCTCCCCCAGGAGAGTGATCTTCATCAAGGGTTCTATCATCTTCTTGCTGGCAGCAGGGATTAGATGAAAGATGTTGATAATTGCAGCACATGTCTTCAGCTCCTACAATAAATATAACAAACAAACTTGAAAACTGCAACACTGACAAGCTTAGCCACACTTCAACTTTGATTACAGGTATAGTGGAACCCCTCCAGACCGGAACCTCTAAATACTGGAATTTTATCTAAACCAGACAAAAGCTTTGGTCCTGTTTCCAACCCTTCTAGTCTTATTTTTTACCCATTACACTATAATACGCCTTTTTAACAACTTTAGTTTATTCCTAAACTGAAGAAAATAGTTAATACATTCTAACAGATGATAGCTTAAAGCAGGTTGAAAGTAAAGCAAAATGCGCCTTAAGGTGCATTCTTCTTTACTTTCAACCTGCTATAAGTGGTCAGCTATCTTCCACACTAAAAGTAAGCTATTTGGTAATGACTTAAAACCCCTCTAAACTGGAAACCCCTCTAAACCGGAAAGTTTTGTTGTCCCAGCACAAGTCCGGTTTAGAGGGATTTCACTGTAAAGTAGAACTTTGATGTGTGAATGTTGAAGGGTCACACTGAAGCTTCATCAATTCATGTTTTACCTCATGCTCCATCGATTTTCTTTTTCATTCCATTCAAGGACCAGTCCATATGTTACTTGTTGGTGTCAATTGTTTCAAGTTAAAAACATTCAAACACATTGAATTTATGCTGCAGCACCTCTAAACTGCCTGGGTGCATATTTAGTCATTTTACCACAACGAATCTTAACCCTTAGCCCGTCAAATAAATTGTCGTCTGCTATATTTCTCGTCTGCTTCAAGTTTCAAAGTGCTTCTAAGTTGCTCAAAATTGCTGAAAATGTTGTCCGAGTGTCAAACAGCTTGGATCCGGATGAGATGCCGAGTTACTCGGCGTCTCATCCGGATCCAAGCTGTTTGCATATGGAGCTATAGTCGTGAGTGGCAGGCTAAGGGTTAAAGGAGTATTTTGGATTAAAGTACATAATTTACTGTATCTAGATTTTCAGAAAATAACAGCACAACAGTGAGGACAGAAGCAAATTGCTATCTGCACACCAGGATTTTTTTACCCATTTCTGCATTATATCCTCTCAAAACGCTGGAACCAGCTTCAGGGAAACCCCTTTTCTTGTATAAAAAAGGATCTATTTTCTTCAGTCGAGGAATAAATGAAAGTCGCAAAAAGGTGTATCTATGGAGTACTGTGTTAACCCTTCCAACCCTAGTCCCACATATAGGCGTCCTTTTCAAACAGTTTACATGTGAAAAGTGCAGTTGTCCTATGCAAACAGTGAAGACCCAGATCAGATGACTCCTTCAAAACATTGACAAAAAACAACCCTTAAAAGTCAGAAATGGACTACACTAAAATGGAAACTGGGATTGTCCATTTGAAGTTTCAGGGAGGAAAGTGTTAAAGAACTTGATGAAAGAAATTTCATACATTGTCTGATCTGGATCTTAAATGTTTGCATATTCCAGTCAAGTCACGACCGGCAGGTAAAGGTTTAACAAATGTTATAATAGCCTCCATGTACAACCCAAGGGCTCCAGATAAGAGGGAGTTAACTGAACAATCCACAATTTTCCCTCTCATTTCAGCACCAAATCCTATGGTGTCACTACTCATTAGAATCATCTTGAAGAGACGATTCTAATGAGTAGTAACACCATAGGGTTTAATTCAGAAAAAAAAGATTTTGTTTTTCGAATTACTCCCCTTATCTGGACCTCTGAACCCTACCTGTCCATTGTTCCTGATCTGGCCTGACTTCTGGCTTGCACCTGCAATCTCTAGCCACTTCTTCAGGTGTGTCTGAAAAATAAACACAGCATTGTGCATAATCACTATCTGTTACAATTATATATACAGCGCTCCCTCCCTACAACGGACCTCCCAACAATGACTCCCTCCTTTCTACGACCCTTGCCGATGTTCCCTAAAGATGGCATACATTTTTACTGCTGCAATATCCTCTGCTTAAAATTGTCGTCTACTGTTTTTCTCAATGTTACATATAGGTGGACACTATGATAGAATTAGTTTAAAGACAAGTGACAAACAGCTTGAATCCAGATCAGACGCCGCGTTATGCGGCGTCTGATCTGGATTTAAGCTGTTTGCAAATGTAGGCCAAGTCTTGATTTTCCCTCCCTATAACGACTCCCTCCAAACAACACAGAACACACACAATCTCTGTCTCCCATTGAGTGTCGTTGTAGAGGGAACACTGTACCTAAAAGTTTGCACCTTGGGCTTGATAATTTTTAAGTTTGTATATTCCCTGATGAAGGTCATTGCACTACTGAAACCTTGGATAAGAGACAACAAAGCTCGCAGGTGGCACATTTCTAAACTTTAAAGCAGAGTCTCAGAGGTCAAGGTCACTAGGGTCAAATGTTTGTCTCAATAAAATTATATGTTCTAAAGTGTTCTTAACTCTTAGTACGCTAGCAGCAGATATACCCGTCATAGTGATTATCTCTGCGAACAGATTGGATCCAGATGGATCCAAGCTGTTTGCCATTCTGACACTGATATTAAAAAATTTGAAAATTCTAATTTTAGAACAATAGCAGACGAAAAAACTACCCAGCATGCAAAGAGTTAAACATGTTACTGTTAAGGTAATCTGAACCAGTTATTCTAACCTAGAGATAAGAGAAGTTAATTCAGAGCCATAGATAATTTTTCAGTCACTTGGGTTTTTACTCATCATCATTTTTCTTTAAGAGTTAACCGAAATCTTACTGTCAGAGTATTTTCTCTCATAAAATTTAAAGAAATGAATTATTATACTTTTGGCAAAAACATTCCCAACTGCCCATCTGTGACAGTCTACAGTAAGACCTCTCTATAATGGTCACTAAATTATGTAATTTTTTAGGTTTTTATGACAGGTTACTGTTTAAAGCAATGTGACAGTAGATGTCGGAGATGTACTCGCTTTGACAGACGGATGCAGTGTATATCATTTACTAATCTACTTGTTTACCATGAAAACTCATATGTTTACCATATAAACTGTATATGAAAAGAGAGGAAATTACATAAACTTCATAATAAAATTGTCTGTATCTTGGTAAAAATCGAATTCATATTTATGTGAGACAGCACATATCCCTACTTTGTGTATATACCAAAGGGGAGTAATTTGACCGATTTTGAGACAGATTAATAGGAGTTGTCTTTCGTGTCTTGCAAATATGGCTGACTGAAATTATGCAAGCAAGTTTGTATGTGACCTAAAAATCAACATAATCTAATGGTCCTAAAAGAGAGGTTTTACTGTATAAATACAAATCAACACATGCAAAAGAAACAAAAGAACGGCATTCAATTTCCAAACTTTATTTTTTCTTTTATAAAGGTAGTTTCCATTCCCATATCCAAATAAGTTTTAACTTACATGTAAGTTTAAACTTAATTGGATATGGGAATGGAAACTATTTTTATACTTGAATAATATGCTATCCTGATGAATTTCTTTTGTAACCTTTATTTTTTCTTCGAATCCGTTATCTAAGAAAACCTGAAGTCAAACAAAATGAACTTTCATTTTGCAATGTACAGTCGGCTGAGTGGTAAAAAAAATACCAACTGTCAGCATGAATATTTTGGTGCATACGTTTACACATATGTTGTAAAGTCTTTGGGCAAATCGTTAAGTTTCATGAGTATTTGATGGAGATAATATTTGTTATCCATGACTGAGTTATGTGAGAAATCAACGTTTGACTGCATGTTTACAAACAGACATCTTCCAACGGAATATTATGTATTCATATACAGCGTTCCCTCCCTACAACCATTCCCTTCTTACAACAATACTTGCTGCTGTTCCCAAAACAAGTCAATTACAGTGGAGAATCTGTTATTCTTTCCCGTTTAAACGCAAACGTACGCATACGCAAAGCACTAAAACGTAGAAAAGAACAACTTTTGGACAATTCTGATAATTCTTGTTTATCTTGGTGGCAAACAGTTTGGAGCCTGATCAGACGCCGGGTTAACCGGCGTCTGATCTGGCTCCAAACTGTTTGCACTGCAAATAATAGTTTAAGCGTAAACGCGTTTATTAGGAAAGAATAACAGATTCTCCACTGTATGTCTAACGTTTTCACTGCTGAGATATCATCCACTTAAAATTGTCGATTGAAGTTTTTTGAGAAAGCTACGCAGTGGACATTTGACAGAAGAAACATAAAGATGGGTGACAGAGGGTTTAAACCAAGATCAAACGCCACTTTATGCAGCGTCTGATCTGGGTTCAAACTGTTTTCAAATACCCTAAGGGTATTAATCTTCCCTCCCATTAACAGCTCCCTCCAAACAACACACACAATATTTGTCTCAAATTGGGTGTTGTTGTAGAGAAGGAGCACTGTATTCATATATAAATCTTCTAACCCACTATGAATTTCTTTTTTCTGAACTTATAACATGGCAAATGTAATGTAGGATTTATTTCAACAGGAAAGAGTGCAGACTTATATCAAACAGAGTTTTATAAGAAACAAGAGTAACACCAACAAAATATGCCTGGTGACAATTGGATTCTATGACAGCCAACGTTTAACTTACACTGAAGAGAGTCTGTAAAAGTACAATTTTTATAGGTTTACGGGGCTCCAGATAAGGAGAGTTTTTCAAAAACTATAATCTTTATTTCTGCATTAAAACCTATTGTCTAACTTCTCATTAGAATTGTCTTTTCAAGACGACTCTATTAATTAGTAACACCATAGGGAATGAGGAAGAAAATGTTGGATTTGTTTAGTTTACTCAATCTCATCTGGAGCCCTGGGAAAACATATTTTGGGTACAACATAGCAGCAAATACTGTAGTATGCATATAATTATTAGTCTTGCATGAAACAATTATACAGAAAAATATTCTGTTTCACAATTGCCAACACGTGCCTGGTGCAATTTGGCTGGCTATTTAACTTGGCCTCCATTTTATGCTAATACACATTTTTATTATGTTTTGTCAAGATAAGATAAAAATTGACTGAAATAGAGAGTGGAAATCATTGTGGAACTCAAAAGTGTCTTATGTGATTTGGTAGGTTATTGAACTTGGCCTCCATTTTATGGCAATAAACATTTTCAAAAAATTTGGAAAAGATCAAATGAAAAAAAATTGAAATAGGAAGCGGAAATCAATGTGTTGCCGCATGTTGAGAAATTCAAGGGCCATAACTTAAAAGTACCTGGTGAGATTTGGCTGGTTATTGAACTTAGCCTCCATATTACGGCAAAAAATATTTTCAGAAAGTTTGGTGAAGATCGGTTGAAAAGTGTTCTTTGAGTTGAAAGAGCGGAAACCATTTTGGAGACAAATTCAAAGGCCATAATCCCTAAATGCCTGGTGTAAATTAACTGGTTATTCAACTTGACCTGCGTGTTGTGGCAAGAAACAGTGTCAATTAGTTTGGTGAAGATCAGTGGAAACTCTTTGAGTAAGACAGACACCATAGGGGATCCAGTAACATGTCCCTTCAAAAGACGGCTGTATAAAAAGTGCAGACCCATACAGAGCACTGTCAGATCGTTTGTTCTACCTACTTTGACCTTTTGAATTGATTTTTCAAATTCTTTTCATTTAGGTAGCCCTTTAAACCAACATGAACTGGTCAATTAAGTCCATATGAAAAATTCAGCATAAAAAGGTTTAACCCTTTACTCCATAGTTTATTTTTAGTTTTGAAGACATGTGAGCACTTAAAGCAGGTTGAAAGTAAAGCAGAATGCGCCTTAAGGCGCATTCTGCTTTACTTCCAGCCTGCTTTAAGCTACTCTCTGCTAGAAAATGGAAAAAAAATTCTTGTAGTATATGTTCATGACTGTACAAATTGGAACTATTTACTTCAGTAGAGGAATAAATTAGAGGCGTAAAAAGGCATATTTATGGGGGGAAGGTTTAATTACCAAGAGTTGTTCACAGAGCTTCTCGTTAAAGGTGTTGGGGAAGAGTTGAGTGAGGCTCGACAGTCGCTGGATCACGTTCAGGTCTAGATTCCGATAATCTCCTAACATCAGCAGCAGTGGACGCATGGAATTGTGCACCAACTCCAGCTCTATGTGACCTCCTGCAGTGAACTGTAAGGACAAAACTACATTCTAGTACAATAGAGAAGACATTATTCTTTCCCAATAAGCAGGTTTATGCAAAAACAATGATGTCCATTGCAAACAGTCTGGAGCCACATTAGACACAGGGTAACCCAGAATCTGATCAGGCTCCAAACTGTTTGCAACTCAAATTGTACAAAAATATGATAACATTGTTAATGTCTACATTTATTGCATTGGTTTTTTTTTCCATTAAATGGGAAAGAATAAAGTCTTCTCCACTTTTTTTAAAATCAGATACAAGTTTTCAAAACTATCTGAAGTCTGTGAACATTATCATTTTGTACATCTCAATACAACAGAAGTATGATTACAAAATAGACTCAAGTTGCTGCATTTAACCAAATGCTCCCTAAATACATCTTTTTATGCTATAATTCATTCCTCCATTGAAGAAAACAAATTCTACTTTATACAGTCATGAATATGCACCGAAAGAAATAGTTTGTATAGTCTAGCAGTTGATAACTTAAAGCAGGGAGAAAGTAAAGCAGAATACACCTTCTGTGCCTAAAGAATAATTTTGCTTTACTTTCAACCTGCTTTAAGTGGTCTCCTGTCTTCAAAACTAGAAACAGGCAATGTGGCAAAGGGTTAAGTGATCACTTGTCTTCAAAACAAAAAATGTGCTATAGGGTAAAGGGTTTAACCCATTATCCCATAGCCTGTTTCTAGTATCGATGATAGGTGACCACTTAAAGCAGGTTGAAAGTAAGGCACATTCTGCTTTACTTTCATCCTATTTAAGCTAACATCTGCTAAAATATAGAAATGTTTTCTTATGACTCTAATTTTTGACAGTATAAATTGGAACTTATTTCTTCAATAAAGGAATAAATTGAAGGCGTAAAAAGGCGTATTTATGGAGTAAAAGGTTTAAGTGCTTGCATCGACAATATAAAGTTGCTCTCACCTTCTTCATGCATTCATGGGCCACCTCTTGCAGCTCATTATTCTTACTATTGAGGGCCTTGTAGATCACCCCAAATATCTTCTCACGCTTGTTAGGAATGTAGCTGCATGCTGCAAGAGCTCCTGTAAGATCAACGTCAGTTAATTAGCATCTAATTTATTTATTTATTTGTTTTGATTTTACGTCGCTTTCAACAGTATTTCAGTCATATCGCGACGTCCAGCTAATTACAGGTGGAGGAAAACCTCAGAAGTCCTTTATGCACTGTTTCAGACACAAATCGACAGCTGGGTAGAACCTACAACCTTCCGCAAGCCAGCTGGAAGGCTTCCCCACATGAAAAATCTGAACGACCCTACTGAGATTTGAACTCACAGCGGTGAGGAGCTTAGTGATGTTAGTCACAGTGACTAAACCACTAGGCCACGGAGGCCCCCAATTAGCATCTAACTCATTGAATACTTGTCCTCTACAAGCAGTATACCTTGAAGTGTACACTTGTCTTATACAAACAGTTAAGACCCTGATCAGAGGGCTCCTATAGAAGCCCTTTGATCAAGGTCTGCACTGTTTGTCACATTGGGATTAATTGCAGGAAACAACTCTTAAGTAGTCATAAATACCATTATGGACTAGACTAAAATGGAAACTGTAAATGTCCATTTAAATTTATTAAATGACCATGACCTTGCCTTTAGGTTAATGATTATTGAAAGTGCTTGTAAAGTCTTCACCCTAACCCACTTTCCCATAGCCCAGGGCAAGTGATTTCTTATTCGGGCAAGTGATATTTATATCAGAATTTGGCATATTACAGATATAAATGCAGTTTGTGTCAGTTTTAGACAATTGGTTTTTGTCCACATACAGGTATAAAATGCCCCCCCCCCCCCAACTTAGAACATCCTATCATCTGAACAATTATATGGGCTTATAAAGTTACTTATAGAGTGAATGTAAAACTCATGATAGACAGACCCTTTAAGAAAATGGTGCAGACCATGATCAGACATCTCCTTTAGAAAAGCATCTTACTCTTGACAACCCAGGCAAGACGGAATTATTTCCATTTATTTATGCTTTTCGGTGGATTACCGGGAAAAAGCAGTGGACTATCACTTGATAATCCCACTGCTTCAAGCAGTGGGATTAATGCCGCGCATGCTTCTTTTAAGAATTTTCCCCGTAGGGCTCCCCAAGAATCGTAGTCAATCATGTCTGACTGTTCAATTCCGGCAAACCACTCAACGGAAGAACATAAATCCAAGATCGGAAGTAACGATGTAATTCCGATGACATCAATTCAATAAATCATTGACGTTATCGTACAGGAAACTGTTTAAAAAATGTGTTGGATATAAAATTGGAGCTCAACACGGGATAAATAATGTACTTTCGCTTTAAATTGTCAAACATTTTCCTTTAAAAAAGTGCCCAAAAGCATAAATAAATAGAACTATTGTATTTTTCTCAGTGTAAGATGGAATTTAATCCATTTCATGAACATTTCGCTCACCTGAGACATTGTACCATAGAAGCTGACTGGGCAAGACAACATTTTGATATAGCTGATAAGCCCCGGGGCAGGGCCAAATTTGATCCAGGGGTCATAATTTGAACAATCTTGGTAGAGGACCATAGGGCAAAGCTACATGTCAAATATAAATGATCTGGGCCTTACGGTTTCAGAGAAGAAGATTTTTAAAGGTTTTCCTATGAAAAACTAATAAGCCCGAGGGCGGGGCCTTTTTTTGCCCGGGGGTCATGATTTGAACAATCTTGGTAGAGGACCAAAAGGCAAAGCTATATGTCAAATATTAAAGATCTGGGCCTTACAGTTTCAGAGAAGAAGATTTGTAAAGGTTTTCCTATATAAGTCCATGTAAAACTGATAAGCCCCGGGGCGGGGCCATTTTTGAGCCGGGGGTCATAATTTGAACAACTTTGGTAGAGGACTATAAGGCAAAGCTACATGTCAAATATAAATGATCTAGGCCATACAGTTTCTGAGAAGATTTTTAAAGGTTTTCCTATGAAAAACTGATAAGCCCGAGGGCGGGGCTTTTTTGACCGGGGGTCATAATTTGAACAATCTTGGTAGAGGGCCACAAGGCAAAGCTACATAACAAATATTAAAGACCTGGGCCTTATAGTTTCAGAGAAGAAGATTTGTAAAGGTTTTCTTATATAAGTCTATGTAAAACTGATAAGCCCCGGGCGGGGCCAATTTTGACCCGGGGGTCATAATTTGAACAATCTTGGTAGAGGACCATAAGGCAAAGCTACATGTCAAATATTAATGATCTAGGCCATACGGTTTCTGAGAAGAAGATTTTTAAAGGTTTTCCTATGAAAAACTGATAAGCCCCAGGGCAGGGCCATTTTTGGCCCCAGGGTCAAAATGTGAACACTCTTGCTAGAAAATCATTAGGTAATGATACATACCAAATATCAAAGGTCTGGGCCTTTGGGTTTCTGAGAAGAAGATTTTTTGAGATTTTCTTATGCTTTAAAAGTTGTCTATACGGTCATGTTAGAAAACCTGGTCCCACAGCAAGGGGAATAACTCTAGCCAAAATCTTTGAACAAGATTTCGTTCCCCCTTGTCACTGATGCTTCTGACAAAGTTTGGTTGAAATCGGGTCAGTGGTTTCTGAGGAGATGTTGTTTGAAAATGTGGACGGACGGTGGACGAAGAGCGATCACAATAGCTCATCCTGAGCCTTTGGCTCAGGTGAGCTAAAAAACAGTTATCATCTATGTAACACTTACTAAGAGCACTTTTCCTGAGGGGTAACAGATTGGTGACTGTCTTGTAACAATGAAGCTTCTGTAGCACTGAGTCCTCGGCATCACATAGGTTCTGTATCTGTGGCGTAAAATCATAACATACCAATAGTAACTACTTCCTCTACATCTGTATTGTTTTGTTTCAGTAATAAATACTTTTAAAAGTGGGAAAGATGTTCTTTCCAGTTTAACCCATTACCCCATAGCTTATTTCTAGTATTGAAGATAGGTGACCACTAAAAGCAGGTTGAAAGTAAAGCAGAATGTTGGCATTCTGCTTTACATTCAGCCTATTTTAAGCTATCATCTGCTAGGATATAACAAATATGTCTAATGAAACATATTTATGACTATAAAATGGAACTATTTGCTTCAGTATAGGAATAATTTTAAGGCGTAAAAAGGCGTATTTATGGGGCAATGGGTAAAACAAACTTAAATGCAAATGCAATGCAATAAAATTTAGAAAATGAGAGGCAATTGGCATTTTTTCTGAGAGTTAATCAGTTTGGAACCTAATCAGATAAACTGTCTGCAGTTAATAAAACTAAAGAGCATTCTGCTTTGCTTTAAGCCTGCTTTTAGGAACCATTCTGTCTTCAATACTGAAAACAAGCAACAGAGGACTGGGTTAAGCTAACCCTATGTTTCAGAACTAATGTAATGGAGAAACAAGCAGATTGCTAAGGCAGCCAACTGCTTCATTAAGCACATACATATTGAAGATTAATTATTCACATGGTTGTTTAGAAACAAACCTGACAGATATGTGATATACTATACAGTGAAACCTCTCCATTACCACCACTAAAGAGAATAGGGCTAATTGGTTGTATAAAAGACAGGTGACAGCTTAAAGCAAGGTGACAGTAAAACAGAAAGCTCTTAAAGAAGCTTTCTGTTTTACTGTCACCTAGCTTTAAGCAGTCACCTGTCTTTAAAACCTAATAATTTACACAATTTAGTGGTCATAATAGAGAGGTTTAACTGTATTTAATTTTCTAGCAAAGCAAACAATGAGCCTTTTAGAGGAATACAAGCAGACTTACCTCAGAGAAATAGACACTGTGTTCCCCGATGCTCAGGTCAATAGTGAACAGCCGTGGGTTGAGAGTGGTACAGAATGTATTACCGTCCTGAAAACAATTTAATGAAAGAACACATGTAGATATAACAGGGCTCCAGATAAGAGGGAGTAAACTGCAGAAATCCAACATTTTCTCACTTATTTTAGCATCAAATCCTACAGTGTTACAATAGGGTTTAAAACAGAAAAAAAAAGATTTTAATTTTTGAAATACTCCCCTTATCTTGAGCCCTGTTTAAATTTTAACACTTTGCACGTTAGTGGCAGACCCATGATTACCTAACAATATAAGCTACTAAGTAAATCAGTGTGTCTTCGAAATCCAAACTGTTTGACACTCTAACTTTGTTTAAAAAGGATTTAAAAAATAATAATCAAAATTTAGAACAGTCACAGAAGACAATTGTTGCAAAAAACTACATTAAAAGGGTTAACACTGTTTACAATGTCCAAGACCTCCAACCGCTCAGACATAACTTTTTGTTCTACATGCATTTTACCAAGAAGGTGTTCAGATAGCATAGTGATCAGCCAGCCCCTTAACACAATAATTGTGGTCTTGAGTTTGATCCCATGTCAGGGCAGTATGTGCCAAGGTATATTGGTCCCCTTCTTAACATGTGGGTTTTACAAGGCTCCGAGGTTATAAAGTATTTTAGTTGAGTCTGAGTGTGTTCTCAAGCATTTGATTGGTCAGATTTGAGCCTAGGCTCAAATCTGACCAATCAAATGCTTGAGAACAACTTTAGAAATGATCACACAAGTTGTTAGACCTTGTTTCATAATCAATGTTAGATAAGTTAAAACTTTTTAAGCATTACCATTAGTCCCATCTGTGCATTGGCTGGTTGGTGTCGTAGCAGGTGTTTTTTGGGTGGGATCATGTCTTGTAAGGCCTCCTTGTGTGGCTCCATGATGGCTGTCACAGATTTGCCTGTTGTTGACGCTAGTGTTTCTAGGGACTTCATAGCCTGAAACACACATGAGGTTATAAAACAGGGGCCAGTGATAATTTTACCTGCCCATCCCGAGTCCTATACTCATTAAATTTGCCAGGGACTCATTTGTTGAAAAGTTGCGAGTCCTAAGGAACCATAACATTTCTGGCCTTTATTAACTCACTACTCAATAATTATGTATTTATTCTTCCACTGAAAAGAATACTTCCACTTTGTACAGAGTCTATAGTTTTTATATCCTAAAAGAAGGTAGCTTAAAGCAGGCTGAAAGTAAAGCAGAATTCGCCTTAACCTGCTTTAACTAGAAATAGGGTAGTTTTTAACTTATGGACTCAATGTTTGTCTCGGGGACTCATCGTTTTAGAGAATGTGCATCCTGAGGACTCGTAAAATTATCACTGCAGGGGCCAAGAAAGGAGAGCAGGTCTCCAGATAAGGGGAAGTTAACTGCACAAATCTGTATTTTTCTGACTCATTTAAGAACAAAATCCTAATAGAGACGATTCTAATGAGTAGTGACACCATAGGGTTTAAAGCAGAAATAAAGATTTTAGTTTTTGAAATACTCTCCTTATCTGGAGCCCTGGGAGAGTATTTCTTTATTTCTGCATTAAACACTATGATGTTACTACTCATTAAAATTGTCTCTTCAGATAAATCTCCAAATCCTATGGTGTTACTACTCGAAGAGACAATTCTAATGAGTAGTAACACAATAGGGTTTAGTATTGACATAAGTGAGAAAATAATGTATTTGTTCAGTCTGCTCACTCTTATCTGCAGCCCTGTAAAATCAACCAATTTATTTTGAAATTTAACCCTTTCCTCCATAGACGAAAGTGCAAATAAATTAACTACCAACACTGTTACTAGAAATTAGTAACTGTAATCTAGTATCTAGTAACTGTATCTAGTAATTGATATGAATCAGTTATTTCCTTTACTGTCAAACACTCACCGTTTCTCTAACTTGAGTATTTGGAGATGTAACTTGCTTCACTAACTCATGTATCACGTCATGCAGGGACTTCTTCTGTACTTGGTGCATCTCCTCTATGTCATTGTCACCCTCTAGTTTCTTGGAGCACAGGACCAGCATGTTCTCCAGGTTTGAACTAGCCAAGTCCACTGCTCCACTAGATACCTCCCCAGTCAGATCCATCATGACAAACAGCAGGGCTTTCAGGAAGTGGAACTGATGTTCAAGTACCCAGCGTAATGCCATGTGTTCATACATAAACTTGATGGCCAGGCAACTGAAAAGTCATAGAATACACATAAAGTCCAACTTCGATATCTCGAAGTCGGTTTTGTCAAACATACCCTTATTTCAAAGTTAAAACGTGGCTAAGCCACTTTTTAACTTTGAAATATGGGTATGGTCAACTTAACCGAGCATGAAATAATGCAGTTCATGTGTCAAACTATTGGATAGATTGACGAAAACAAGTTCTAGATAACGAAGTTTGACTGTTTTACTTATTTTCACCTCTCACTAGTTTCTGGCCTTTTTTTATTGGATAAGAGCAGTCACAAGGTGACCTACAGTCGAACATCGATATCTCGAACTCGCTTAACTCGAATTATTCGGTAGTTCGAAACATGAATTTGCCTTATTTCAAGCTTGGTTTAGATGAACACACCTGTGTTTCAAAATTAAAGCGCGGCTCAGCCGCGTTTTAACTTTGAAATATGGGTATGTTCGACTTAACCGAGTTCAAGATATAGAAGTTCGACTGTACTATTTTTCTTTTATCAGTCAGGAGCTGGGATATAATAATTACAGAATGCACATTTTCTACCCTTTACTCCATAGATACGCAATTTTATGCATTTTATTAATTCCTCCACTGAAGTTAATTGATACAGTCATGAATATGTATCATGATAGTTTCTTTTCTATACTCTGGCAGATGGTAGCTTAAAGCATGCTGTAAGTAAAGCAAAATGTGTCTTAAGGCACAATCTGCTTTACTTTCAACCTGCTTTGAGTATTCAATTTTTTTTCCATGCTAGAAACATGCAATGGGTTAAACTGAACAAGTGGTGTTATTTTCAATGCAAATTCAAACTGGATGAATACCAGGGCCACAGATAAGAGGGAGTAATCTGAACAAATCCAACATTTTCTCACTCATACAGCACTAAATCCTATGGTGTCACTACTCATTAGAATTGTCTCGAAGAGACGATTCTAATGAGTAGTGACACCATAGGGTTTAAAACAAAAATAAAGGTTTCGAGTTTTTGAAATACTCCTCTTATCTGGAGTCCTGGAACACTGTAAACAAGTGCATGACAAGCAGTATACATACCCTCCACATTTGGCATACCAGGCCCTATCATAGCACAGGGAACACATCTTCTCTACCAGGTACTCAAACAGGGGCAACTGACATGCCTGAAACATACAAAACAAGATTGACAGGGCTGCCATGAGTTGATCTTGAAAAATCCTAAGATTTCCAAATTTTCTTTTTTTCAAGCTCGATTACTTAAAGCAGGTTGAAAGTAAATCAGAATGCGCCTTATAAGGCGCATTCTGCTTTACTTTCAGCCTGCTTTAAGCTACCATCTGCTACGATAAATATTTGAATATTTCGAAAAAATCCAGAGAAATGGCACTGAATTGACTCAGATTGCCATGTTTTGAGGATTGTGGGATTTTTTTAAAAATATAAAATTGATGTTATTTTATCCCTTTCCCCAATAGAAGCACCTTTTAGCACATTCTTTTTATTCCTCCACTGAAGAAAATCGTTCTACTTCATACAGTCATGAATATGTTTCATAAGATAAATTTTTTATATTCTATTAGATGGTAGCGTAAAGCAGAATGCACCTTAAGGCGCATTCTGCTTCACTTTCAACCTGCTTTAAGTGTTTCCTATTTTCAATACTAGAAACAGGCTATGGGCTAATGGGTTAACAAAAACTCAAATAGTCAAAGCTGTGCTAAGAGGCCATTCAAAAGATGGTTATCCAACTGTTTGTGGGTGGCCTAATGCAAGGCATTTCTTAAAATGGCCACTTAATCCATTACCCCATAAATACGCCTTTAATTATTCCTCCACTGAAGAAAATAGTCGGCTCTATATAGTCATGAATGTGCACCATAAGAAATATTTTCAATATCCTAGCAGATAGTTGCTTAAAGCAGGCTAAAAGTAAAGCAGGATGCACATTAAGCTAAGGCACATTCTATTTTTTTCTTACCACAAGCTGTAAGTAATTGCCTATTTTGAAAACAGGACACAGGCTATGGGGTAACGGGTTAAGAGAGTGGTACAGCGCTCCCTCTCTACAACGACACCCAATGGGAGACAAATATTGTGTTCCTTGTTCGGAGGGAGTCGTTATAGGGAGAAAAATTGGTTAACATTTGCAAACAGCTTTAATCCAGATCAGACACCACGTAATGCGGCGTCTGATCTGGATTCAAGCTGTTTGTCACTCGTCACTAAGGTTTTTTCTGTTAAAATGTCCAATATGAAAATTTGAAAAAAACAGCAGACAACAATATTTAGCAGACGATAGTGGAGCAGTAAAAGCGTTAGACATAATTTTCCTGTTACGGGAACTGCAGCAAGGGTCGTTGTAAGGAGGGAACCATTGTTGGGAGGACCGTTGTAGAAAGGGAGCACTGTACTCATTTATGTGGAAGACAGTCAGAATACCTTACCCTTTGTTTGGAGCCCAGTATTGTAGTAGCAGTGTCTAGAATCAAGACGAGTGCCAGGTTTCCTGGTTTACACAGTTCCTTCTCCTCGTGTCCCATGATGACAGCCAAGGCATCTATCAATATCTGGGTGTCCATGCCATGAAGCTTATTCTGTTTCTCCCCTACAGGGAAGGGCCCGCACTGCTGGGAGATGGCTATCATCGTGTAGTGACGCACCATACAGCCCATAAACGTCAGTGCCATCTGGCGCAGATCCTTGATAGCAGCAGCAACTAAACAACAAAGTTAAACAAAATCTTCATAAAATGCATATTGTAAATTTCTGTCAAAACTTCAAAATAGAATTATACAATCATAACAACTACACATGTTGCTTCACATCAACATAATGTTGCTATGTAATATCAATTTATCAAAATCATGTATTTTAACATTTTTAACATAACCTGTACATACATGTTTGATTTTAGAGGTAACTTCTAATGTACTTATTATATTCATGACTGTATAAATTAGGAATGAATTAAAGGCGTAAAATGTGTGTCTATGGAGTACTGGATTAACTGGTATGGCAATTAAAAGCTTACAGAATATTCCAGTGAGGGCCTGTTCATGGACTTTCCTGGAATGTGAATCTGGATTCTTGTACAACTGCCCATTGTGTAATGGTATCTCCTTCTCTGTGAAGCTGAAATCAATACAGACAGAAAAGTAGTTCTAAGTTTGCATAGGCAGTCAGACACACTGAGTCCATAATATTCCCACAATCCCCTCTCCAAATTTGTTATGAAATAAATAACAAATAGTTATACCTAGAGTGATTGAAAAGATTATCCAGTGTAGCTTTATCATCTTCAAGGTTCATCACTGACACAAGGAAACACTTGATGAGCTGCCAGGCCTGTCTACGTATGTATGTGTCTGTGTTACTACACTTCAGAGCAGCCAGGGCAGCATCTATAGCCTTCTCTACAGGCAGACCTACAGGGGTCTTACAGTCCTGGAAGTATATCTGTACACACGGACCCACCGTCTCCTTGTCATTGAAGTGCAGCTGAAATAGACAAAACAAATAGTTGCTAAGTCTTCATCTTTTAAATGGCCATTCTACTCCATAACTACGCCTTTACGCATTTTGATTACTTCCTCCGCTGAATTATGCAACTACATTAAAATCTCTTTATTATGCCCATTAAACTAAGTCTAATTAATAGTATAAAAGAAAGGTGACAGCTTAAAGCAAGATGAAAGTAAAACATAAGGCTCCTTCAAGGAGCCGTTTAACTGTTATCTTGATTTAAGCAGTCACCTGTCGAAAACACTTAATAGTTAAAACAATTTTGTGGTTGTAATAGTAATTTTACTGTATATTTATCAAATAGGCTGAAATGGCTTGGCCATGTAGAGAGAAGCTCTAGCTGGATCTCGCAAATCAGATGCCTAAACATCACAACACAGCGGGGTCCAGGCAGACCAACGCTATCTTGGGAGGACCTTGTAAAACGTGACCGTGAAGCTCTCCTGTTGGAAAACACCAACCCACAAAACCACCAAGCTTGGAGAGGGAGACTTCGACCGCCAGGCCTCACCCTTATAAGAAGGATTAATCAATAGCCTGGTTAAACTAAACTGGATGATAATGACGATGATTTATATATTTGTTCAACTATATTTGCTTCTTGTTCTTGTTGCAGTACTTACTGTCTGTGGTTCTCTCAGCATCTTCCTGTTGCCTCCTCCAAACTTGCCCAGTACCCTGAAGGCCACATGAGCGATGTTATCCTGAGGGTTTCTCAGTGTTCTCCACAGTGCCTGCATCAGCTCCGCCCTCACTGGCTGGATATGGTCATACAGAAAGTCAGGCTGTAGATTGTCTACACACAGCTCCAGTGTCCTCAGACCCTGAAACAGACAAACAGAGTCATTCTCAAGCATTTGATTGGTCAGATTTGAGCCTAGGCTCAAATTTGATCAGTCAAATGCTTGAGAACACACTCAGACTCAGCTCAAACGCTTTATAACCTTGGACCTTGGGACAAAACTCAAAACGATCTTACTGTAATGTATAGGATCTGTATTGAGTCGATGTTTAAGACAAGCTGATCTCTTAAATTGAAATGTTATAAAGCGAGCCTTGGCAAGGTTAATAACTTTTCTATTCTAGACGAGTTTCATATCAGCTTGCCTTAAACATCAGCCTGTGACAGATTCTTTTTCTCATATAACCAACAAATTTAAGTTACTTTTTAAAGCAATAGGCTTTTTGGGGTAAATCTAAGTGACATAATAACGCCTTTATAAATATTGACGTTAGAGTGACGTCATCAAATTTATCTCACACATGTTGGAGACAAGGATATTGGTGATCGTTGTTCACTATAGAAAACAGGGGTAGTTATGTGAGAAAATGCAATCTTGCATTAAGCAGTCCAATGTTGTGCTTCAAGTGCTCACCAATATAATTTACATGAAAATAGGCCTGGCTACAAATGTTTGTTTTTTTAATTTTCTTCACATTTTTTTCTCTGGTCCAAGTAATTGAAAACTTAGAGATCTTTGTCAATATAAAAGTTATATGTCTATGTCATATGCATAGTTTTGTAAGGTAGAAATGAGGATGGCTCCTCGAAACCAACACACCTGACAGGAAAATAAACAAGGTCCTGCTTTTGACAAGGCCTGAAAAAAAAGTGCTTACCTGTCTTAAAAACTAGAAATTTTCTGCGCTACATGGGTAACATCAATGTAACCTTACCTGACTAACTAAAGTCTGTGAGCCATTTAAAGCTGAGACTAGAGGGTCCATGAGCAAGGGTAGGTAGGGCAGTAGGGAACTCAACCTGACAGGTACAGTGAGGCATAGCTCAACAAACAAATCCTTCATGAGCTGTTTGTGCAAACCACTCTGTAGACTGTTCAAACCTGCAAATACAAAATATTATTATCACAGATAAGTGGGTGTAAACTGAACAAATCAAACATTTTCTGAATTATTTCAGAACCAAATCCTATGGTGTTAATACTTATTAGAATCGTCTCTTCAAGACGATTCTAATAAGTAGCAACACCATAGGGTAAATAGCAGAAACAAAGATTTTAGATTCTGAATTACACCCTTTATCTGGAGCTCTGTTACCAATTAGAACATTCTCAGAAACTGATTGATTGACTACACAGGTCATACGAGACTGTAAACCCATGTTTGGCAAGGTATTATACATGTATGGAATCATAGCAGTCACTTTCTTTCATCCGCTTTAATTTTATTGATTTGAATATTAACAATGCTGAATGGATTTTTATGAAGTAATCGCTAGCAGCCACAGTAAACAGTATTCCATTTCACAACATATCAATTCTGGTCTTAAATCTCATATAGGAGTAAAACTATGGTCAATGATTCGGTTTTTTTATTTGCTAGAAGCTCCATGTTACTAAGGTAAACAAAATACCTGAAGTTAGCAGTCAGTGTATGACGACATAAATTGAATATAATGAGGTAATCAGTTTAAACAGATTCACAAATATGTTATCAATGAAGGACGAAACATTGAATGATGTCACCTCAAATCTATGGAAGATCATCTTAACATTGTATTCTATTTAACTCTTTCCTCCCAAAAACTTTAAACGGACAAATCCAGTTTCAGTTTTAGTCTAATCCATTTATGACTTTTAAGGGTTGTTGTTGTCAATTTTTGGCATTATGACAAACAGTGAAGACCCTGATCAGAAGGCTCATTTTGAAGCCCTCTGATCTGGGTCTTCACTGTTTGCACAGGTCAATTATACTATTCATGTGTACACTGTTTGAAAAGGACCACAATATGTGGGACTAGGGTTCAAAGGCTTAATAAAATTTTGTTGGAAACAAATTCTTATGGTTGTACACTGTATCAGGCCGACTTACCCTGCAGCAAGTTGGGTAATAAGGGAAGAAACTCCTGGTACAGCAGATCATGGCTGCCCCCGCCTATAGAGCGGAAGAGTGCACGCAGTAGCAGGAAGTAGTTGTAGGGCTCCTTGGCACTCATTGCTAACTCCATAGACCTGTTCACTATAGTGTGTAGGTGGGGCTGGAAAACAAGTACAAATATTTCAACTCCTTAACTCTTTCCACCCTGAAACTTTAAATGGACATTTCTAGTTTCCATTTTAGTCTGGTCCATTTCTGACTTTTAAGGGTTATTTTTGTCAATGTTTGGAATTATGACAAACAGTGAACACCCTGGTCAGAGGGCTCCTTTTGGAGTATTATAAGAATCTAAGCATTGTAGTATGTAGTGTTGATGCTGAACAAAATGGTACAATATTGTTATCAAATAAATAGCCTTTTTAAAATATCACACTTATATAAAGTCCTAATACGGTAAGGTGAAGGTCAAAGTCAAAATCAAAGGTTGGGTAATATGGGTGAATTGGTAGTGATCCAAGTTAGCACCTGTATAAGAATCAAAGCATTGTAGTCAGTAGTTTTGATGCTAGAGGAAACGGTAAAATCTAGTTAACCAAGAAATAGTCCATTCAAACTATTCTAAGTCCAAATAAGGTCAAAGTCAAAATCAATGTTGGGTGATATTGGTGGATAGGGAATGGTCCAAGGCAACAACTGTATAAGTATCCAAGCATTTGAGTAAGGGGTGTTGATGCTAGACGAACCGGTAAAATCTACTTAACCTGTTACGCATGGACGGACGGACAGGATGATTACTATATGCCTCCGCATCTAGAGATGCCGGGGGCATTAAAATGAAAGCAGAAAGCTCCTTTACTTTTATCCTGCATTAAGCTGCCATCTGTCTTATGCGAGTCCTACACTTAATCACAGAGTGGCTGCTTATCACAAGAATGTCTGTAGATATGTGGGTACTTATGACAACCTGTGTAGGCACTAGCCATGGTCACTTACCTTCAACATCTGTTCATTCTCAGCAGCAAACAAAGACACAGACCCAAACACAAGCTTGAACAACTTCAGGTACAGATTACTTCTTTCCAGGTTTGCTGAAGATGCAGATGAAGCATGATCAAAATCTGTTTCATAATTACCATGGAGAATACGTTATACTTTCCTGTTGAAATGCAACGAAATGCAAACGCATTGTAATAAATGAAGAAAATGACAACTCTGAGTGTTGATTTTAACTTTGATGGCAAACAGTTTGAAGCATGATTAGACGCCGGGTTACCCGGCATCTAATCTGGCTCCAAACTGTTTGCATTTGAATGAATGAATGAATGAATGAATGGTGTTTTACTGCCCATCGACACAAAAAGGTCATTTAGAGCCGAATAAATAATGACAATATTAAACTTAAAACAATATCAAATTAAAGACTACGTCAATGTCAGTCAATGTTTGCATTTGAAATAATAGATTTAGCGTAAAGGCATTTATTGGGAAAGAATAATGTTTTCTCCACTGTATGACATTAGAAAGAAGACAGCTATCCAATGAGGTCTTGTCCACTTATTGGTAAATACCATTTACCCATTACCCCATAAATACCCTATTTTTACATCCTTTAATTCACTACTCCACTGAAAAAACTCATTCCACTTTATACAGTCATGAATATGCGCCTGAAGAAATATTTGCTACATCTTAGCAGATGATAGCTTAAGACAGGCTGAAAGTAAAGCAGAATGCGCCTTATGGGGCATTCTGCTTTACTTTCAACCTGCTTTAAATGGTCATCTGTCTCCGCAACTAGAATCAGGCTATGGGTTAATGGATCTTATTACTTGACAAAAGAGATTTCAACTTTGCACAGCATGGAGGTTGGAAGAACTTGTGCCCAACCCTTTAGCTCTTATATTTGTATTTAGTTACACTTGATTAAGCACTTGTGCTAATATGGTTGTACAAATATATGGCAATAAAGTATGTTTAAACTATTGAGGTTGAAAACTTAATCTTAATAGTATCAGTAGGGTAACGTTTAATGCAAAACCCTGCTTATCTGGAGCACTGTTAATCTGCTTGTAATATGAACTCTCAGTTATTTTCTATTTGTCAGCTGTTCTATCCCAATACCAATAACTCAATACGCGGGTGTACTTACATCCCATTTCTTCGAGTCTGGCCAGGAGATATTCCACCAGGATGGTAGCAAATGTGGCCGAGGTCCCAGGGTTAGCCAGGAATGTGTTGGCAACAATTTGCAGGGCGTAGTTGTTATGGATACGGTCAACCATGAACTCCACAGTGGTGGCAAAAATCTCCTTGAAGGTGAATGGGCTCATCATGGTAAACTGAAATACACAAGGGATTTTAACGCTTTACTCCATAGCCTGTTTCCAGTATATTATAGGTGACTTCTTAGAGCAAGTTGGAAGTAAAGCAGAATGCACCTTAAGGAGCATTCTGCTTTCTTTCAGCCAGCTTTAAGCTACAATCTGTCAGGATAAAGAAAATATTTTATCTGGTACATATTCATAACTGTATAAAGTGGAATTATTTTCTTTCATGGCGCAATAGATTAACGGGGTAAAAAGGCATGGATAATGTCTTTAACCAGTGAAAAATAACATCAAGTTTCATGCCATCACACAAAATAGCATTAAACCATTAGCCCATAAATATGCCTTTTTACGCCTTTAATTTATTCCTCCATAGAAAGTAAAGGTCCAATTTATACAGTCACAAACTTATATCTGATGATATATTTGCTATATTCTAGCAGGTGGTAGCTTAAAGCAGGCTGAAAGTAAAGCAGAATGTGCCTTAAGGCACATTCTGCTTTACTTTCAACCTGTTTTAGGTTGTCACCTATCCTCAAAACTGGAAACCAGGCTATTGGGTAATGGGTTAATGAAATTTGTAAATATTTTTAGTATGAATACTCTCCCATGGTATTTCAATATGTAATACAAAGACATGTCAAACACTAGTTCTTAACAATAAATAAATGGATACGTCTTCTACATATTAAGTTTGTTTGTTAACATCTTTTTCTGCCATCTATGGGCTAATTTGACGCCCCAGAGAGAGGGGAGCGGATACAGAAAACTTGGGTGCAATGCCCTACTCTTATTATAGAATGAGGTCTCTGGTTCTTTTGGCTGCAGCCCAGTGTAAAGCACTGATACATCATACCTAGTTTTATGAAGTCTCATCCAAAAGGACTTGGTTTGGCAGGGGATCAAACTCATGACCCCTGGTAACACAGCTGAATGTGCTTACCACTGGACCATATCTGCCGATCTAGATATTAAAATATTCAAAATTAACCCTTTACCCCATAGCCTGTTTCTTATTTTGAAGACATGTAACCAATTCAAGCAGGTTGAAAGTAAAGCAGAATGCGCCTTAAGGCGCATTCTGCTTTACTTTCAGCCTGCTTTAAGCTACCCTCTGCTAGGAATTATAAAATATTTCTTATCGTACATGTTCATGACTGTACAAATTGGAACTATTTTCTTCAGTGGAGGAATAAATCAAATGCGCTAAAAGTTGCTTCTATGGGGGAATATGTTAAAAAGTGCACACTTTCTTTTGGAACCGAGCATGGATTTCATCATTGTATTGTGACTTACCACTCCAGCAAAATGTTCCAAAACTTCTTTCTCTTCCTTGGTTCTTACTGTCTGTACCCTATAAATAAAGTAATATCATGACTATAATAGCTAGATCCAGGGATCCAGATAAGGGGAGTATTTCAAAAACTAAAAACTTTATTTCTGCGTTAAACCCTATTGTGTCACTACTCATTAGAATCGTCTCAAAGAGACGATTCTAATGAGTAGTAACACCATAGGATTTGATACTGAAATAAGTGAGAAAATGTTGGATTTGTTCATTTTACTCCCTCATGCCCAGTAAATATTGTATAGGAATGTAGCGTTGCAATTACAATTGAAAAGTGTGTTGTTGTGAGGGTGTTGTGAGGGTTTTCTCATGAGTTTGAAAAGGTTTTTTTTTCAACAACTAGTACATTGATGATTGAGTGTATGCATGATTTGGCACATGCAATGTGACCATACCATCTAGGACACTTTGTGCATAAGGCCGTTGTCACCTACTGGATACCTAATTTTGCACAGTTTGTACTCAAGGAAAGGTTTGATACATCCCTTATAAAGCGTTTGAGTTGAGACTCAACGCAAACGCTTTATAAGCATGGACCATCTATTTCATGAGCTTGCCAATTCCTGACTCCAGAAGGCATGGGAGACCAAGACAGACATGGTCTTGATGTGTCAGGGCTGAAATGGATTTATGCAACCTTGGCGACATTGATCCACTGGATAGAGTGGAGTGGAGATTGTGTATTAGACACTCTAGCCACCTGCTGTCTACCCCAGCAATTGGGACACCTGCAGCAGTTGAAAACTAAACTCTGGATCTAACTTAGTACACGTATCAAAAATGAAACCTAAATCTCAAGGGAGTTATAGACATTTTCAAAACCTAAATGTGGGCCGTTACTTTAAGGTCAAGGTCACTGGGGTCAAACTTTTTGTGTGCATGGAATATGCATGAAATAGTCTTGTCCTGAATGACTCCTGATACACATGCATATCGAATATGAAAGCAAAATCTCAAGGGACACAGATGTTACAAGCATTTTCTAATTTAAGCTGTTCATGATGCCGACATCAGGAGTATAGCAAAAGCTTGTCTTGTAATTTGTACAGGCAATCTAGAAAGGCATATGTATGGAGTAATGGGTTAACTCTTTACGCCATAGCCTTTTTCTAGTTTTGAAGACCAGGCGACCACTTAACACGGGTTGAAAATAAAGCAGAATGCGCCTTCAGGCGCATTCTGCTTTACTTTCAGCCTGCTTTAAGCTTTCAGTTGCTAGAATATAGAAACAATTTCTTTTTTCAAATATTCACAACTGTTTAAATTGAAACTATTTTTTTCAGTGGATGGATAAACTTAGAGGTGTAAAAAGGTGTATGTATGGAGTAATGGGTTAAGGCAGGTGAAAAGATGCTGAAATACTCACTATTTTCTTCAGTGGATGGATAAATTAGAGGCGTAAAACAGGCGTATTTATGAGGTTATGGGTTAAGGCAGGTGAAAAGATGCTGATATACTCACACTGCAGGTCTGACCATGGCCTGACCACTAGGGGATACATTGATGGTGTAGATGTCCAGCGCCTGCAGGGCATACTTTATCAGTTTAACGTATACAAGAGTCTCCTTGGCCAAAAACTGCTTGTTCTGTACCAAGCCAGTGTCTGAAATAGATGTACATAACAGTAAATCCTCCCTCTACTACCACCACTTAAAAGTTTAAACTTTATCAGGGCTCAAGATAAGAGGGAGTAAACTGTACAAATCCAACATTTTCTCAAATATTTTAGCATCAAATCCTATGATGTTACTACTTATTAGAATCGTCTCTTCGAGACGATTCTAATGAGTAGTGACACCATAGAGTTTAAAGCAGAAATAAAGATTTTAGTTTTTGAAATACCCCCTTTATCTGGAGCCCTGCTTTATTTATTTTACATTGATTATGAAACAAGCTTCATTAACTGACGCAAATCACATTCGATTGCTCAAATGGTGGCGTATTTGGTCATTTCTGTGGGAGGAAACTGGTTTGCCCCGAGAAAACCCACATGTTTGGTCGAGCGACCAATGTACACTCTCACATACAACCACTTAATTGTGTTAATTATTAGGTGTTTATGACAAGTGACTGCTTAAAGCAAGGTGACAGTAAAACAGATACATGTAGCTCCTTAAGGAGCTTTCTGTTTTACTGTCACCTTGCTTTAAGCAGTCACCTGCCTTTTATTCAATCAATAAGCCTTTGTTTTAGTAATTGTAATAGAGGTTTTACTGTATATCTATTATTTAAACTGACATTAAAGCCAAAAGTTTGTCAAAACTTTAATTAACATAAGAATAGTGATTAATGTGCTGCCTCTCTACAACGACACCCAATGGGAAACACAGATTGTGCGTGTTGTACAAAGGTTGTCCTTATAGGGAGGGAAAATTAAGACTTAGCTTACATTTGTTAACAGCTTGAATCCAGATCAGACGCCAGGTTACCTGGCGTCTGATCTGGATTCAAGCTGTTTGACATTCGTCATTATATTTCTTCTGTCAAAATGTCCACATATATGTAACATTGAGATAAACAGTAGACGCCAATTTTAAACAGACGATATTACAACCATGAGAGCTTTAAACATAATCGTCTGGTTTGCAGAACAGCGGTAAGTTTGGTTGTAAGGAAGTAATCGTTGTTCAGAAGACAGTTGTAGGGAGGGAGCACTGTAAATAAAAGAACCTGCACAACACTCCAATCATCTAAATAAATATTAAGTTGCTTGATAACAAGCTAAAATGAGCTTTAAAATCATCTGTTCATTATCCTTTTTCCCATAGCTTGTTAACAGTGTTTAAGACAGGCGGTTGCATAAAGCAGGCTGAAAGCAGATTTCTGCTTTACTTTCAGCTTGCTTTGAGTATCCACCAGTCAGGATGCAGGAAAGATTTACAATGGCCTTTTAACGGGTCATGTAGAAATATGACAGCACTACTATGAGGAAACTTCTGTGGAGAAAGAAATAATCATTTAACCCATTAATACGCCTTTTTACACCTTTAATTTATTCCTTCACTAAAGAAAATGGTTCCAACTTATAAAGTCATGAGTATGTATCATAAAAAATAATTTTATACTCTAGCAGATAATAGCTTAAAGCAGGCTGAAAGTAAAGCAGAATGTGCCTTAAGGCACATTCTGCTTTAATTTCAACCTTGCTTTAAGAAGTCACCTATCTTTTATACAAGATACTATGGGGTAATGGGTTAAATCAATCTTACAAGTGTACTTACAGTAATATCTGTAGCCTTACCAGTAGCACCTGTCTTGCAGGTGCTGATGCCCCATGTAATTGTTTTTACTCCACAGACCAGAGTTTTCACCAAGCCTCGACAGTCAGCGACAGAGTAGGTATTGTATTGACTAGGTGTTACACCAAACCGATTGGGAGGCTGCAAAGATAGTGATATACAGTAAATATTGTGTATACAGTAGAGAAAAGGTTATTCTTTAACCAATAAACACGTTTTTAGGCTAAATCTATTATTTCCAATGCAAACAGTTTGGAGCCAGATCAGATTGGATGACCTATATTTCAAGAAATCTGAGAGATTACCCTACAAGGAACAATCCTATGAAGTTTTGATGAAATTGGCCAAGTGGTTTCCAAGAATAAGATCTTTGAAGAAAAAAGGTCATCACACACAACGGACGGACAACTGACGAAGGACACAGGGCGATCACAATAGCTTACCTTCGTGCCAGGTGAGCTAAAAAACTGGGGCATCCATACCTTGTCATCTTTAGCGTTGGTTGTTTCCTTGATGTCAGTTGATGCTGTGCCAAGCTGGGGTTTCACCTCTGACAGTGGTGTCTCAGTGGTTGGGGTAGCGGTGGGTGTGGTTGGTACTGTCTGGACAGTGGGTGTGGTCAGGGGCGGAGTCTTTGTCTCTGCAGACTTGGCCACATCTGTGCTAGACTGGCTAGGCTGCTTTTGACTGAATTAGAACACAGTATTTCACTGAATTTTCAGCTGTTCTTACAAATGTTAATTATAGTAAAACCTCTTTACAACTGTCACTTAGTTACAGTAGTCAAACCTCTTTATTACAACAACTAAATAGATTTAATTATTAAGTGTTTACGACAGGTGGTTGCTTAAAGCAAGGTGACAGTAAAATAGAAAGCTCCTTTAGGAGCTTTCTGTTTTACTGTCACCTTGCTTTAAGCTATCACCTGAAATTTATACAATCAATTATCCTTCGTTTTAGTGGTCGTAATAGAGAGGCTTTACTGTACTTATTTTGTGTTTAAGGCTGGTGATAGTTAAAGCAAGCTGAAAATAAAATAGAGATTTCCTTTAGGAGTTTTCTGTTTTACTTTCACCTAGCTTTAAGCAGTCATTCTTCTTTCATACAATCATTTAGCCCTGTTTTAGTGGAAGTAATAAAACCGTTTTACTGTATTTCTACTTTTCATACTTATATTTTACTAATATCATCAAAAGTTTTCACTATCATCTTTTAGAGAAATAGGGGTTTCTCTGTTTGAAAACTTGAGTTTAACCCATTACCCCATAGCCTGTTTCTAGTTCAGATATGTGACCACTAAAAGCAGGTTGACGGTAAAGCAGAATGCGCCTTAAGGTGCATTCTGCTTTACTTTCAGCCTGCTTTAAGCTATTAACTGTAAGAATATAGAAAATATTTCTTACCGTTTTCATTTGTGTCCGTATAAATTTGAACAGTAGAGTAATTAATTACAGGTGTAAAAAGTCGTATTTATTTGGGTAATAGGTTAAATTGTTTGTATTGCAAAAATAAAAGTAAACTGTTCAACACGTTAATACAAATATTTCGAACTTTCCATTGCTTTTCATGAAAGCTTGAGAATGTCTCCTCCCACACAGACTGAAACTCACCACTTGGCTAAGATTAGCGGCAGCTGTATCTTGGCAATTGTCTTGAACTTCAACACAAACACCTCCAACATTCTCATCAGCAGTTCTCTCCCCTGAAATAACCATCAATAATGTTACTAGGCATATTTTTACAGCATCGAACTCAAACCAACTATTTCATGATAAATGCAAGCAAATTAACCCCCTTTCCCCAGCTTGATGTTTGTGCCTGTTAAGCCTGGTGGTTGTTTTACGTATTACACCGTAGCCTCATTTCAAGACAAGTGACCACTTAAAGCAGGTTGCAAGTAAAGCAGAATGCATTATAAGTAGTTACCTGTTTTCAAGACTATAAATAGGCTATGGAGTAAAAGGTAAAACAGTTTTACATAGACTTATACATATGCAGTACAACTTCTCTTCACTAAAAAGAAGGCTAATTCACTGCATAAAAGACAGGTGACAGCTTAAAGCATGGTGAATGTAAAATAGAAAGCTCCTTCCTCCTGTCATAAACATATCATAATTAACACAATTTAGTGGTCACAACATATAAAGGATAACTGTTTTTTCAGTTTAAGATAGAAATTTAATCCATTGAGTGAACATCATATGTTATATTTTCATGAGTGGCGAAACTATGAGTGAAAATATAACAGTCTGATGTTCACGAAATGGATTAAATTCAATCTTACACTGAGAAAATACAGTTATTCTATTTATTTATGCTTTTGAGCCACTTTTTAAACAAAACTGTTTGACAATTGAAAGCGAAAGTACATGATTAACCCCGTGTTGAGCCCCAAGTTTATATCGAATCATACAATGATGTCACTGATTTATTGATTTGACGTCATCGGAATTACTTCCTTACTTCCAATCTTGAATTTGTGTTCTTCTGTTTAGTAGTTCGCGACAAATCCGGTTGTCGGAATGCGATGATAGGATACGATTGGCTACGTTTATTGGAAAGCCCTTTAGGGAAAATTCATAAAAGAAGCATGTGTGACGTTAATCCCACTGTTCGGAGCAGAAAAATTATCAAGTGATAATCCACTGCTAATTTATTTATATTCCCTTTAAATAATATTTCCTAGTAATCCACCGAAGCATAAATAAAGATCTTTATGTGTAGATAAGAGACTAAGGGTTAAACATTGGCTGACTTTCTACTTACATTTCCGTTTTCCTGTTCACTCTTCTGCCTGATACAGTCTACGAGGTTGAGCAGTAGTTTACATGACATTGTCTGTATGCTGCTGGGCAGAGACTCGTCATGTACATTCTTAGAGAATAGGTTTACAGCCATGGACAGCTCATTCATAGGCAGGGCCGTGCGAACATGGTGCACAAGATCTGCTAGGGTACTGTAGGCTAGAGGTCTGCAAGTCAAAAACAATACATGACAAGCTAGTGGATTAAAGTGTGTCAAAATGAGACAGTATGAGGCTATTGCGCAATGAGTCAAAATGAGTCAGTATGGCTTAATGGGTCGTGCAAAGACGATTCCAAAGAGATGTCACAAGACAGGATTAGATAGAGAAATAAGAAATTAAATGTATTTTAATGTTTTGACTTACGACCATTTTTGTCGTAAAAAGTTTTATGAAACAGGCTCCTGAAGTTCAAACTATTTACTAAGACATTGAAGCTAGCAAAATAATGCATGGAAATGACTAGGCACTAAACTTGACTAGCCCTTTACCCCATAGCCTGTTCTACTTTTTAAGATGGGTAACCAGGAGTAAACAGGTTGGGAGTAAAGCAGAATGTGCCTTAGGGAATGCTTTCTAGTCAGCATGCTTTAACCCCTTACTCCATAACCTGTTTCTAGATTTGAAGAAAGGGGACCACTTAAAGCAAGTTAAAAGTAAAGCAGAATGCGCTTTAGGCGCATTCTGCTTTACTTCCAGTATGCTTTAAGCTACTATCTGCTATGATAAAGAAAATATTTCTTAAACAACATGTTCATGACTGTATGAATAGGAACTATTTTCTTCATTGGAGGAATGAATTAAATATGCTAAAAGGCGATTCTATGGAGGAAAGGGTTAATCTACCTTCTGCTAAGATATAGAAATTTTTTCTTCTGGTACCCATTCATCACTGTATACAATAATACTATTTTCTTAACTGGAGGAATCAATTAAAGGGTGTAAAAAAAAGGTGTATTTATGAAGAAGTGGGCTAATCACAGACTGAAGTTCCTTACCTTAGTGATTCATAGACCGTCCAACCACTTCCTATGAGTATGTTCTCATCAAACAACTTGTCTATTACACCGACAAATTCTGAAACAAACACACAGTACTCATTTAGTAAAACACTTATACACAAACATAAGGTTTGAGAAAATATAGGAACTTTCATGAGTCGATGTTTAAGACGAGCTGATCTCAAACGAGTCTAGAATTGAAATGTTATTAAGCAAGCCTTGGCAAGTAAATAACTTTTTCTATTCTAGAGATCAACTCATGAGATCAACTTGTCTTACACATCGACGAGTGACAGATTCTTTTTCTCACATATCCAATGATTTTAAGCTTTTTTTCAAAGCAATAGGCATTTTTTGAACCCCGGTGACGTCAAAACGCTGTTATAGTGATGTCATCAAAGTGATCTCACACATGCTGGAGACAAGGATATTCCTCATCGTTGTACACTATAGAAAACAGGGGTAGTTATGTGAGAAAAGGAGATACATGGAACACAGACAACCTAGCTTAAGTAATAGTGAGGTTTCACGCCACATAAATCAGGACAATCCGGGACATTCAGTATCTACTGAATCAGTGCACATATTGGACCGTGAGCCCTCCTGGTTTGAACAGGGGGGTCAAAGAGGCTATCTTCATCAGAGCACACAAGCCACCGCTCAAAAAGGACGGGGGCCGCTACAACTTGCCACACATCTGGGACAATGTATTAACACATTCAACCCTAGTGACGAGTATACTCATTATTTACAAACAGTGTACCTGTGAGGAATACACTAGTCATATGCAAACAGTGTAGACCCTGGTCAGAGGGTCTTCACTGTTTGTAACTTTGAAATACAATGCGAAAATCAACCCAAAGTAGTAAAAGATTGACTAGAGTTATCCTGAAAATGGCATTGTCCATTAAAAAAGGGGTGAATGAGTTAACATCGCTAACTACAGCCTCGAGCGTTGTCAAGTCCCAGTGAAACGTCAGTTGGTTGAAAAAGACTGTAGAACACGGGCGAAACTTCCAAGGTAAGCTTTCAATCTTTTTTGTGTGTGAAATTTAAAAGTTTAAAACTAAGCATTATGAACATAAATGACATACATGAAAGGGAATTACAATTAACAATATCAGATGATTTGTTTCTAGAACTCTTTACGCGCTAGCGGCTGATATAGCTGCCACAGTCATAACCTTTGCAAACAGTTTGGATCCAGATGAGACCCTGCGTAACACGGCTTCTCTTCAGAATCCAAACTGTTTGCCATTCTGACCCTGAATTCAAAAGAAATTTTGAAAAATTCTTATTTTAGAGCAATAGCAGACGACAATTGTTGCAGACGAAAAAAATTACCCAGCATGCAAAGAGTTAATGAAAATCCTAGGAGAACCTATATCATATGGATCTTATGAAAAGAAATTGACAAACAAACAATAAATTTCTCTAATAAGTAAAATAAAACAGACTGAAGAAATCAACAAACACACTTTACAAAGCTTCAGATGGGAACTTTTAGATACAGTCGAACTTTGATATCTCGAACTCGGTTAAATCGAACATACCCGTATTTCAAATTTAAACCTGGCTTAGCCATGCTTTAACTTGGAAAAATGGGTATGTTTGACTTAACCGAGCATGAAACAATGCAGTTCATGTGTCAAATAAGTGAGTTTGTGATATCGAAGTTCGACTGTATAAGGGAAATCAAACTTGTGATCCAAAGCTAAATGATAAAATGTTGTGAAAAGCCTACAAAATTCTTTTGCAGTCTTGAATTAAAGCCCTGCTGGCGCTGATGTTTTTAATCCATTTATGCCCAGTGGATTCTTCCATGTTTATATATTGGATTAGTCCATTTTTTATCAAAGGGATGCCTGGTCAAAATTATCATTTTCATTTTGTTTTATATTGAAATTCCTATCAGCAAACAGTGTAGACTCTGATCAGACGCCGCATAATGCGGCATCTGATCAGAGTCTACACTGTTTGCCTATGTCCCATATATGGGATCGTGGGCACAAATGGGTTAAGGCTTTTTAAGCTTTTGTAGAAATTAGCTAAACTAGGTCTGGTTTAGAAGGTTTATCTAGCCGGCGGAATCTGCCTCTTTATTTCTGTCCATTGCAAAATCATACATGAGTGTGTTACTAGGTTCGGAAGAATTGTGGTTATGTCATAATGTGGTATAGATGTTTTTACAGCTTAACCCACAATACCCCTTATAGCCTGTTTCTAATGTTGAAGACGGGCGACCTCTTAAAGCCGACTGAAAGTAAAGCAGAATGTGCCTTAAGGCACATTCTGCTTTACATTCAGTCTGCTTCAAGCTACTATCTACTAGAATAAAGAAAATATTTCTTATGATAAATATCCATGACTGCATAAAATGGAACTATTTTCTAAAGTAGAGGAATAAATTAAAGGTGTAAAATGTCGTTTTTATGGGGTAATGAGTTAAAGATGTTTTAATAGCTAAAGCCATAAAAAAAAAAACAAGAGGGCCATGGCCCTAAATTCGCTCACCTGAGGACATTGAAGTTTGTACCTAAGTTGACTGGGCAAGACAACATTTTAATATAGCTATAAATGGAGTTATCTTCCGGACAAGAAAACATGACAAAAGTGAATTTTGTTGCCAAGCTTATGACCCTTATCCATGACACATCCTCTTATCAAGCTATTTCCATTTCCGGTAAATGATAATTATTTCACTAGCGTCAGCAGAACTGGAGTTATTTTCCTGACAATAAAATATGACAAAGGGGAAAACAAAATATTGCTGCCCTTATGCATGGCATTTTCTCTCATCAGTTTCTTTCCATACATAAAATTTCATTACAATAGCATCAGTAGAACTGGAGTTGTCTTCTTGACAAGAAAATATGACAAAGGGAAATAACTAACAAGAATGCGCGTTCAATAAACACTTATGCCCCCGGTGGCATCCTTGACAATAATTATATTCTGAATTTTTTCTAAGTCCAAATTAGGTCAAGGTCAAGGTCAAAATCAAGGTTGGGTAATATGGGTTGATTGGTAGTGATCCAAGGCAACAACTGTATAAGTATCAAAGCATTGTAGTCAGTTATGCTGATGCTAGACGAAACGGTAAAATCTAGTTAACCAAGAAATAGCCCATTTAAAATATTTTTAAGTCCAAATTAGGTCAAGGTCAAGGTCAAAATCAAGGTTGGGTGATATTGTTGGAAAGGTAATGGTCCAAGGCAACAACTGTATAAGTATCCAAGCATTTGGGTAAGCGGTGTTGATGCTAGACAAAACGGTAAAATCTACTTAACCTGTTACGGACGCACGCACGGACGGACGGACGGACGGACAGGACGATTACTATATGCTCCCGCATCTGTCGATGCCGGGGGCATAAAAAAACAATGATGTCAGAGTTATGGCCTTTGCAAATGGCACTTCCTCTCATTAGGCTCTTTCCAAATAGGCAATTTCATTTTACCCATTACCCCATAGCCTGTTTCTAGTTTTGAAAATAGGTGGCCACCTAAAGCAGGTTGAAAGTAAAGCAGAATGGGTCTTAATGCACACTTTGCTTTACTTTCAAACTGCTTTAAGCTACCATCTACTAGGATATAGAAACTTATTTCACATCTTACATTTTCATGACTGTTTAACCCTTTCCCCCATAGAAGCGCCTTTTAGCGCATTCAGTTTATTCTTGCTCTGAAGAAAATAGTTCCAATTTATACATTCATAAATATGTATAATAAAAAATATTTTCTATATTCTAGCAGATGATAGCTTAAAGCAGGCTGAAAGTAAAGCAGAATGCGCTTAAAGCGCATTCTGCTTTACTTTCAATCTGTTTTAAGTGGACACCTACATTCAATACTAGAGATATGCTATGGGGGAAAGGGTTAAAGGGGAATTATTTTCTTAAGTGGAGGAATAAATCAAAGGCCTAAAAATGCACATTTATGGGGTAATGGGTTAACAAACGTCAGTATTTATTGGGAAAAAGGGTTGAATCCTGGACAAGAAAAAATGGCAAAACATGCAGATAACTGTGACAAAACCAATATTAAACATATGTATAAATATGGCATAAGACATAATTACATAACTGTCAGTGGATCACTTCCAGATCCTGTTTCTCTAAGTATGAAGAAGACTGAACCATTTCTAAACTTTAGCAGACAACATGTTCAGTTCTGTTGGCCTGATCACTGAGGTCAACTATTATGCAAGAGTACGGTACTGTAGCATTAGCAGCAGTGTGCTGGTGGCTTACCCTTACCAGACTGAAATGATGTCTGCTAAATACCTTCTGTGTGTAAAAAATGTACATTTTTTTTTTTTAGAAAATGTTAAGTTGGTAAATGAGTGGCAAATAGTTTGGATCCAGATTAGATGCAGCATTATGTTGCATCTGATCTGGATCCAAACTGTTTGCAAATATTGGTTATTTGCCCATAGTATATTAAGGGTAACTCAGGTAAATACAGTTCTGCCTAAATCAAAAATACTGTAAAACCTGCCTAGAGCAGCACTTAAACTGTGCAGGGTGGTGTCAAATGTGACCCTAGGGATTTCATTTTAACAAACTATAGAGGGATCCACCAGGAGATTCTACTGTACAAATATCAAAGCTTAGGGCCTAGTAGTTTTGGGCAAGAAGATTTTTTAAAGATTTTTGCTTTTTTGCTTTTTCAAACAGAGTTTGTGCTTTTTTTCCTTTTTTTTGAACAACTTCTGTAGAGAAGCATCCAAGGAACATCATGAGCAGTTTGAACTCTCCCTACAATCGGCGGGTTTCAGAGGAGATGTCGTTTGAAGTAAATGTGAACGGACAGACGGACAGATGGACAGACGGACAGACGGACAGACGTACTACTGACGGTGAGCGTTCACAATAGCTCACCTTGAGCCTTTGGCTCAGGTGAGCTAAAAAAACAAGAGCCCCATGGGGCATATTTCGCTCACCTGAGAATAGCTGAACAAGAGGGCCTGAAGGCCCTGATATCGCTCACCTGTTGTACTGAAGCCTGATAGCTTTACCTTTCTGTTTCGCCCATTTAAATCTAAATTCATTCAAATTTGTAGTATAGCATGTAAACAATTTTGGAATACAACCTCATAATTCAAGTATAGTAGAGTACATCAAGGGCAGATAACTAGAGCCTAAAAAATACTGAATTGAAGCATTTTCTAGCATTTCAAAGTATATCAAGGGCAGATAACTATTGCCACAATGAATAGATTTCAACAATAATTGCACTCCTTCGAGAACTTATAGCTATATACTTTGTGTGAAAGTATAATCAAAATACATTGAAAATTGTAGTTGCAAGAGAGTAAACGCTGTTAGATATGGCATTTTCAGCAATTCAAGGGCAGATAACTCTTGACCTATTAGTCCGATTTCAACCATAATAGACCTCATATGAACTTTTATGGTCATATATAATCTGGGCAAGTTTGAAAAAGATTGGATAACAATTGTGGCCTCTAGAGTGTAAAAACCCTAAAATATGTCATTTTCAGCAATTCAAAGGTAGATAACTCATGACCTATTGGTCTGATTTTAACCATAATCAAACTCCTATGAACTCTTATAGTAATATACAATCTGGGCAAGTTTGAAAACGATTGGATAAATATTGTGGCCTCTAGAGTGTAAACCCTGTTAAATATGACATTTTCAGCAATTCAAAGGTAGATAACTCTCGACCTATTGTTCTGATTTCAACCATAATCAAACTCCTCTGAATTCTTATGGTAATATACAATCTGAGCAAGTATGAGATAGATTGGATAAAAATTGTGGTCTTTAGAGTGTAAACACTGTTAAATATGGAATTTTCAGCAATTCAAAGGTAGATAACTCTTGACCTGTAGGTCTAATTTCAACCATAATCGAACTCATCTGAACTCTTATGGTAATATTCAATTTGGGCAAGTTTAAGAAAGATTGGATAAATATTGTGGCCTCTAGAGTGTAAACACTGTTAAATATGGCATTTTCAGCAATTCAAAGGTTGATAACTCTTGATCTATTAGTCTGATTTAAACCAGAATCGAACTCATCCGAACTCTTATGGTAATTAACAATCTGAGCAAGTTTGAGAAAGATTGAATAAAAATTGTGGCCTCTAGAGTGTAAACACTAAAATTGTTGACGACGGACGACGAACGACGGACGACGAACGCCGGACATTCAAGGATTGCAAAAGCTTACCCTGAGCTAGCTCAGGTGAGCTAAAAATGGAGATAATGATTTATGTCCAGGACTGACCTAGATATGTAACAGACCGGAACAATTTGAACAAAATATGTAAAGTATATTTAAAAGTGTCACCATACCGAATATAAAAGCTCTGGCCATATTAGTGTCAGAGAAGAAGTGTTTGAAATTTTCTCTATATAACTCTATGTAAAACTGTGACCCCCGGGGTGGGGCCAATATTGACCCCAGGGGCATAATTTGAACAAACTTGATAGAGGACCTGTAGGCGATGCTATGTGCCAAATAGCTAAGCTCTGGCCCTTGTAGTTTCAGACAAGAAGATTTTTTAAGTTTTCATTGAAAAAATCTATTTTTAGCTCCTGTGACCTAGTTATGCAATCAACCAGGACCATTTGAACAAATTTGGTAAAGGACATCTAGAAGTGTCACCATGCCAAATATCAAAGCTCTGGCCATATTAGTTTCAGAGAAGAAGACGTTTGTAAATTTCACTATATAACTCCTATTAAAACTGTGACCCCTCCCCCCCCCCCCCCCCCCCCCCCCCAGAATCGGGCGGGGCCAATTTTGACCCCAGGGGCATAATTTGAACAAACTTGATAGAGGACCTGTAGATGATGCTATGTGCCAAATATCTAAGCTCTTGCCCCTTGCAGTTTTTGACAAGAAGATTTTTTAAGATTTCCTTATTTTTTCACTTTGGTTGCCATGGCAACCAGAGTTCTGCATTGTTTATAATTCTTTGAACAAATTTGAAAGAGCTTGAACCAAGGAACATTTCTGTAAAGTTTGGTTGAATTCTGTCAAGCGGTATAGGAGATGTCATTTGAAGCAATTGTTAACGACGATGCACAACGCCGGACACAGGGCCATCCTAATAGCTCACCTTGAGCCTTTGGCTCAGGTGAGCTAAAAACAACAAGAGGGCATGAAGGCCCTGATATCGCTCACCTTTTGTACTGAAGCCTGATAGCTTTACCTTTCTGGTCACCCGTTTTCATCTAAATCTATTCAAATTTGCAGTATAGCATGTAAACCATTTTGGGTATAGTACAGAACATCAAGGACTGATAACTAGACCCTAAACAGTACTGAAATGAAGCCTTTTCTAGCATTTCAAAGTATATCAAGGGCAGATAACTATTGTAACAATGATAAGTTTTAAAGAATAATTGCACTCCTTTGAGAACCTATAGCTATATATACATTGTGTGCATGTATAATCAAAATCCATTCAAAACTGTAGTTGCAAGAGTGTAAACACTGTAAAATATGGCATTTTCAGCAATTCAAAGGTAGATAACTCTTGACCAATTAGTCCAATTTCAACCATAATCACCCTATTTTGAACTCATATGGTCACATACAATCTAAGCAAGTTTAAGAAAGCTTGAGTAAATATTGTGGCCTCTAGAGTGTAAACACTGTTAAATATATCATTTTCAGCCATTCAAAGGTAGATAACTCTTGACCTATTGATCTGACTACAACCATAATTGAACTCACTTGAAGTCTTATGGATATATACAATCTGAGCGAGTTTGAGAAAGATTGGATAAAATGTGTGGCGTCTAGAGTGTAAACACCCTTAAATATGGCATTTTCAGTAATTCAAAGGTAGATAACTCTCGACCCATTGATCTGATTACAACCATAATCAAACTCATTTGAACTCTTATAGTCATATACAATCTGAGATAGTTTGAGATAGATTGGATAAATATTGTGGCCTCTAGAGTGTAAACACTGTTAAATATGGCATTATCAGCAGTTCAAAGGTAGATAACTCTTGATCTATTTGTCCGATTTCAACCATAATCGAACTCATCTGAACTCTTATGATCATATACAATCTGGGCAAGTTTTAGAAAGATTGGAGAAATATTGTGGCCTCTAGAGTGTAAACACCCTTAAATATGGCATTTTCAGCAATTCAAAGGTAGATAACTCTTGACCTATTTGTCCAATTTCAACCAAAAGCGAACTCATCCGAACTCTTATGGCAATATACCATCTGAGCAAGTTTGAGAAAGATTGGATAAATATTGTGGCCTCTAGAGAATAAACACCAAAATTGTTGACGACGGACGACGAACGACGGATGCCGGACATTCAAGTATTGCAAAAGCTCACCCTGAGCTAGCTCAGGTGAGCTAAAAAAATAAAACAAGAATTGTGTCAGAGTAAGTGACAAATGCCCCAAAGCGTTTTGTCCCTGAAATGTATTAATTTGACCTCTTCATGACCTTTGCCTTTGCCTGGCACAAACCAAGTTGTACTAAGCTAATAAGCTTCTTGAATTCAGCACACATGCAAATTATAAAATCTCTATCACACATGGTTTTGTAAATTCTGGCCAATTTAAAAATAGACGGCGTTCCTCGGAACACATGTGTCACCTGCCAGCAAGTAACAGAAAAGGGGAATTACTCTTATGGTATTGATGCAAGAGTTATGAACCATGTGCACGACACTTCTGCTCTTCAAATTCTTTGAACAAATGACATTTTGTCTGAAGTGCATCAGTAGAACAGGAGTTATATGCTGAAAATAGAAAATATGGTGAAGTAAATAACTCTCACAGTATTGCTGCAAGAGTTATGAACCTTGTGCAAGACACTTTCATTCATCAATCTCTTTCCATATATGAAATTTTCATTTCAAAATCTTCAGTATAACAAAAGAAATCTGCAGGAAAAGAAAATGTTGAAAAAAAGGGATAACTCTCACAATATTGATACAAGAGTTATGACCCTTGTGCAATACACTTTCACTTGTCAAGCTCTTTCCATAATTGAAGTTACATCTTAAAGGCTTCAGTTAAACAGGAGTTATGAAGCATGATGAAGACAGACAGATGGACGGACTCCGGAAAAGTGATCCCCAAGTGTCCCCTCTGCCTGCATCAGGTGACACAAAAATCGGTCACTTTGACCTCTAAATGACCTCGACCTGTGTCAGGGATGACTGAAGTTATACTGAATTGAAGAGCTTCTTGAGTTGAGCACACATTTCAAATATAAAGTTTCTACCACATGTAGTTCTGAAGTTAAGAACAAGGTTAAAGTTGTGGACAGACAAATGGACAGACAGACCTAAAACAATATGCCCCGACTAAGTAGTGAGGGGGTATAACAATAAACAAATTGGAAACAACAAACAGATGAACCTCAACAAAACAAAGTCATATTCTTTATGAAATGCAACAATTCTTTAAAACTCATTACCAAAAGGGAAAATAGGATCTTTTTTTCTTTTTTTAAGTGGATTTTCATCACCTTAATAAAGAAACACAAATAAATATAAATAAATTATTAGACAGCCAAATAAAAAACATTGACATCTATATTACATATCAGGAAGCTAGTTACACTTTAAAGAATATGAAACAAGGGCCACAATGGCCCTATATCGCTCACCTGGTACACCATGTAAAACTTCAACTACAGTGACCTAGATTTTGACCCGACATGACCCATATTCAACAGTAGCCTTGATTTTAATAAGGAAAACATTTTGACCAAGTTTCATCAATATCAAACAAGAGCTGTCGGAGAACAGCAAAGCTCGCCTAATTTAACCTTTCTTAAAAAGGTAACTATCAATAGAAAAGTGTATCAGTACATTGATATTCAAGCCACAGGGAACCTTGATTCCAAATATCATCTTACTAATGCAAATATTTCATGTAGTATAAGTGCATTCCAACACTTACTTCATAACTAACTTTGAAATTTCAGTCCCAAAACTCTTAAGTCCACAACAGGTGAAATTTTGACTAAATTTAACTTTTTTTAAAATGTAACTACGCAACATCAATGTTCAACCTACAGGGCACCTCAATTCCAAATATCAGCTTCCTAATACAAATATTTCATGTAGTATTAGTGCATTACTACAATTACCCTAAAACTTTAACCTTGAGAAATCAGCCGAAAAACCTAAGTCCACAAAAGGTAAAATTTTGATTAAATTTTTACTTTTTTTTAATTTTAACTACGCAACATCAATGTTCAACCCACAGGGCACCTCCATTCCAAATATCAGCTTCCTAATACACATATTTCATGTAGTATTAGTGCATTACAACACTTACCCCAAAACTTTAACCATGAGAAATCAGCCGAAAAACCTAAGTCCACAAAAGTTGAAATGTTTACTAAATTTTTACTTTTTTTTATTTTTAACTACACAATATCAATGTTCAACCCACAGGGTACCTCCATTCCAAATATCAGCTTCCTAATGCAAATATTTCAAGTAGTATTAGTGCATTACAACACTTACCCCAAAACTTTAACCAAGAAAAACCAACGCCGACGCTGACGCCGACGTGATTCCATAAGCCCCCCCATTCTCCGAATAGGCGAGCTAATGAGAAATGTAGCTTCTAGAGTGTAACAATGTATTTTCATGATTTGACCTAGTGACCTAGTTTTTGACCAGACATGACTGTGAGTATTTGTAACTTATATATCTAAATACCAACAAGCACTTTGAGGAAATAAAATATTTCTGACTCACTGTTTCTGAGTTCAGTGGCAAGGATATGTTTGGCAGCTATGAGCAGCTCCTTTCTCAGGTGGGCCACTTCCTGGGGACACAGGGTCAGCAGGCTCAGGTGACCCTGTACCATCTTCTGGGAGTAGTTCTGAACCTGTTCCTGTAGGGCGAAACATTAGAAAAGTTTTAGATTTGATTTGTTTTGATTTTCGTCGCTTTCAACCGTATTTCAGTCATATCCCGACGTCCAGCTAATTACAGGTGGAGGAAGACCCCAGACAGAAGTCCTTTATGCACGGTTTCAGGCACAAATTGGCAACTGGGTAGAACCACCGACCTTCCGCAAGCAAGCTGGAAGCTTCCTCACATGAAAAATCCGAACAACCCTACTGGGATTCGAACTCACAGCGGTGTGGAGCTTAGTGATGTAAGTCACAGTGACTATACCACTAGGCCACAGAGGCCCCTAGTTTTAAACTAGTTTTAGCACCTAAGGCTGTGTGAGATTCTGGTAAGTGAAACATGTATTAAGGTGCCACTCTTTTATATAGAATGAAGCTCGCTAAAGAAAGATGACCGCTTAACGTTAGATTAAAGTAAAGAAGAACTCTCCTAAAGGAGCTTTCTGCTTTGAATTTGTCCTGTATTTACCTGCCTGGCATTTGTATCTTATCTTGTTTTGAGTGGCGACTGGATACAAGTTTGACAGAAGTGGCAAATACAGTTAACCCATTGCCATTACGACTTTTTACGCATTTAATCTATTCTCCCATTGAAGAAAATAGTTCCAACTATTAGTCAGATACAAGTATCATGAGAAAAAAATTCTATATTCCAATAGAAAGTAGCTTAAAGCAGGCTGAAAGTAAATCAGAATGCACATTAAGGCACATTCTGTTTTACTTTCAACCTGCTTTAAATGGCCAACTATACTCAATACTAGAACCAGGCTATGGAGTAAAGGGTCAAAGAATGATAAATTGTCTGAAAGAATAAAATTAATTTTCTAGACTTCCGTAAATATTTGGGATCAAGATCAGACACCGAAATACTCAACATCCGATCAGAGTAAAAACTGTTTGCCGCGTAGATTGTATACCTGCAGTAATAAACAAATGATAAATTTAACAATTAAAATCAAGGTCATTTTGCGCAATCAGTGCTTATTCAGTATGCAACAGATCCATTTTTAGACAAATCTTTGCAATACATCTTTTTATACACTAAAGATACATACACAATATCACTCAAACAACTGATAGCAGGACCCCAGTATAAGGGGAGTATTTTAAAAACTAAAATCTTTATTTTAGTATTAAACCCTATGGTGTCACTACTCATTAGAATCGGCTCTGTGAGCTAATTCTAAAGAGTAGTAACACCATAGGATTTGGTGCTGAAATGAGTGAGAAAATGTTGGTTTTGTTCCGTTAACACCCTCTTTTTCTGTAGTCCTGGATAAGATATTTCATACCTGGAATATGCGGACTATGTAGGCTAGAAATGATAGGGTTTTCACTTGGGCAGCTACAAAGTCCACAAAAACCTCTTTGTTGAATGCAAGATGAGTCCTGGAAAGCAATATAGAAAACAAATACCATTAAAAGTATCAGATTTGTTTGAAGCAATACCCGACAATAAGCAGTTTATGAAATATCTTAGATATCTGAAAATTGCTGAAGAAACTAGAATACTGACCCAGTCAAAAATGGCCCCATGCAAGGAGTCCGGAGGAGAAAGGCACAAGAGAAAACTGGGAAGTTCAACATATAGAATTACTGAGGGAAAAAATTAAATACAGTTGAATGAAAATCCATAATGAAGTAAAGGACATATGGAGTGGTGATTTTAAAAAAATATTACTTGACTTATTACCAACATGGCTAAGATGTAGCACATGCTAACAGTGTCCTCAAATTTGACTGAGATGGGATAAAAACTGTTTCCGTTACAGGGTGGACAAGGCTAAAATAAGGGTGAAGCAGCACATTTTCAATAACTGAAAGACAATAACTCCAACATGCCTTCCGCGATTTGGGTATTTCTCAAACAGGGCCAAGATTTTACACAAATAAATATTTTCAGCAAATTTGGCCAAGATCCAATTAAACTGTTTGAGTTAGAAAGCAGACAAGGCTAAAACAGGCAATTTTTAATAAATCAAGGACAATGACTCCACCATGCCTTGTGTGATATGGGTAGTTATCAAACTTGACCTAGATTTGATACCAATAGACATTTTAAGCAAGTTTGGTGAAGATCCGATTAAAACTGTTTGTGTTAGAGAGCAGACAAGACTGAAACAGTAATTTTTTAATAATTCAAGGGTAATCACTCCAACATGCCTTATGCGTTTTTGGTAGTTATCAAACTTGGCTTAGATTTTATACCAACTACATATTCAGCAAGTTTGGTGACGATCGGATAAAACTATTCGAGTCAGACTGTGGACAAAAAAGTGTGACTGACTGACTGACAGACTGACTGACGGTCAGGGCAATTACTATAGGGCACCCACCTCTCGGTGGAGCACTAATTATTAAACTTGCCTATGAAAAAACCTTGTGTAGTGGAAGTGAGAAACCCATGTTGCGAGAGTGGCTCAAAAACTAAAATCTTTATTTCTGCATTTAACCCTATGGTATCACTACTCATTAGAATCTCCTCGAAGAGAGAATTCTAATGAGTAGTCACACCATAGGATTTGGAAAATATTGGATTTGTTCAGTTTACTCCGTCCTATCCAGAGCCCTGGGTCCAAGATTATAAAGCGTTTTGAGTTGAGTCTGAAGTCATTCTCAAGCATTTGATTGGTCAGATTTGAGCCTAGGCTCAAATCTGACCAATCAAATACTTGAAAACATACTCAGACTCAATTCAAACGCTTTATAACCTTGGAGCCCTGGCATATGTGTGGTGTTGAAATGACTTGTGTGTGCTATGAGCGTTGCTAGCTAACCTGTGTTGAGGTAATGGCTGCAGTGTGATGGTATTCATGATGAGAGGTATGAAGCTGGCCACCTCCTGGTGAACATTGGGTTTATACAGCTGGTACATCAGTACGACAATGATAGGCAGCTCAGCCAGAACCTTCAGTGACAGCACTCCGCGTGGGATAATATTGTACTGAAAATTGCAACACAAAAACATTAATCCTAAGTGACAGCACTCCACGCGGGATAATATTGTACTGAAAATTGCAACACAAAAACATTAATCCTAAGTGACAGCACTCCACGCGGGATAATATTGTACTGAAAATAGCAACACAAAAACATCAATCCTAAGTGACAGCACTCCGCGTGGGATAATATTGTACTGAAAATAGCAACACAAAAACATCAATCCTAAGTGACAGCACTCCACGCGTGATAGTATTGTACTAAAAATTGCAACACAAAAACATCAACGTTCAGTGACAGCACTCCGCGTGGGATAATATTGTACTGAAAATAGCAACACAAAAACATCAACGTTCGGTGACAGCAATCCGCACAGGATATTGTACTGAAAATAGCAACACAAAAACATCAACGTTCAGTGACAGCACTCCGCGCGGGATAATGTTGTACTGAAAATAGCAACACAAAAACATCAATCTTCAGTGACAGCACTCCGCACGAGTTAAAGTTGTACTGAAAATAGCAACACAAAAACATCAACATTCGGTGACAGCAATCCGCACAGGATATTGTACTGAAAATAGCAACACAAAAACATCAACCTTCAGTGACAGCACTCCGTGCGGGATATTGTACTGAAAATAGTAACCCAAAAATATAATTATTACTATACACTTTTTAATTCCAATACTCAATAGATACACCTTTTTATACTTTTAATTGGAACTATTTTCTTCATTTGAGGAATTAATTAAAGGTGTTTTTATTGGGTAATGGGTTAAGACAGGTGTGGTTTAATGCAGGACAATAGTAATTAATGCAGAAAGATCTATTACTTTTGTCCTGCATTAACCCATTACCACATAGCCTGTTTCTAGTATTGAAGAGAAGTGACCACTTAAAGCAGGTTGAAAGTTAAGCAGAATGTGCCTTTAAGGCGCATTCTGCTTTACTTTCAGCCTGCTTTACGCAATTATCTGCTGGGATATAGAAATTATCTCTTACGATTCAAATTCATCTCTGTGAACTATTTTCTTCAGTGGAGGAATAAATCAGAGCTGTAAAAAGGTGTATTTATGGGGTAATGGGTTAAGTAAAAACTGTCCTTTCAGCTCTGTATACCTGTACATAGAATGATTAGTAAACAAGTAGAATAAGTATTGAGAAAATTGTCAGAACCCCACTATTAAGACCACTAAAAAGAAGGCTAACTGTCTGTATAAAAGACAGGTGACAGCTTAAAGCAATGTGAAAGTGAAAGTGAAAGCTCCTGTAGGAGCTTTGTGTTTCACTTTCACATTGCTTTAAGCAATCACCTGATTTAAAAGACTAATATTTGACACATTTAAGTGGTCAAAATTGGGAGGTTCTACTGTATTTTGAGTTCTATTTCAGGGTACCTACCGAGACATTCTGGTTGTCCGCATTCTTCTTATCGGTCATGATGGCCGTGATAGTGAAGGTTTCCTGTAACAGGGCCTCGACATTGATCTCTGTAATGTCCTTCACCTTAATCTGAGCCCTTGGGTCAAATATCTTATTAAGGTGTCCAGGTAAGTTGGTGTAAATCTGATTCACAAACTTCAAGAAATCCAGAATCTGCAAAATCAAAGAATAGAGACTCTTAACACTGCTGATATTCATATTTTCAGAAAGTTAAGTTATATTATGATTTTACATCGCTTTTAACATCATTCAGTCATATAGAAGTGTCCAACTATATATTACAGGTGGAGAAAGACCACAGAAGCACTTTATGCACTGTTTTAGGCACCATTCGGCAACTGGGTAGAACCATTGACCTTCCTCAAGCTAGCTGGAAGGCCTTCCCACGTGAAAATTCCGAATGCCCGGACCTGAATTCCAAACCACAGCGGTGAGGAGTTTAGTGATGTAAGTGTAGATGGGTTCAGATTATGATTAAATGGTGAGAGATTTGTGTAAGCGGCCCGGTGGTTAAGTCGGCAGAACACTTGCCCTGTAAGCAAGGGGTCCCCGGTTCGAGTCCCGGTCTGGCTGCATATTTTTCTCACCATGTTACATTTGGCGACCAATGTTAAATAACCTGTAGGATAATATGTAACTCGTAGAGTGTACAGATTTAATATTAAGAAAATCGTGGAATTCGGGACAAATTCTTGAGTAGAGGAGGTGTGTGTAGCCAGGTTGAGTATATGATTAAATAGTGAGAGATTTGTGTAAGCGGCCCGGTGGACACTTATAAACACAGTAGGTTGAACACTTGCCCTGAAAGCAAGGGGTTCCGGGTTCAAGCCCCAGTCTGGCTGCATATTTTTCTCACCATGTTATGTAAGTCACAGAGACTATACCACTAGGCCACGGGGGCCCCCTATTTTCAGAAAGAAACATAGACACCCCCCAAAAATGTATACTTTGCATCCACATCTTAAAATTTAATGCCACTGAAAGCAATGCAAAATCCCAAAAGCTATGAGAAGATTGAAATAAAAGCAGAATGCTCTTTAAAGCTGCCACCTGGCTTTTTTTGCAATTAGCCTTCTTTTTTAGTGGTCGTAATAGAGAGGTTTAACTGTATAAGTCTTTGTAACAATGATACATTTTGTAACGTTTCCAACATTCAAAGTTGTCTTATTGACTTGTTTTACGCCAGTTTTAATACAATAGACTATCAAATCTTGATGTGTGGTCAATGGTGTAAAATAATATGATTGGAAAAAGCACACTGATCTTGTCTCAAGGTTATAAAGTTTTTGAGCTGAGTCTGAGATCGCTCTGAAGCACTTGATTGGTCAGATTTGAGCTTTTGCTCAAATCTGATCAATCAAATGCTTATGAACAATATTAGACTCACCTCAAACTAATTTGGGATAAGAATTTATTTTTCCACATGTTTTATGTGGTACAGACACACTTACAGACTTTCCCTATACACGTATGTAATATTTCAACACAGGGGTAGTCAGTGCGAGCACATGCGCTTTGCCACACCATCATACATTTGAATGTGTAGCCTCTTAAAGATATCACATGACCAAGCTTGGGTGGTAACACCTACCCCTGTATACAGTTTGAGTCAAAGCATGCAGAGCATGCACTAACAGTGGTAGCGTCTAGGCAAAGAATCATTCAGGCGTCTCAAGTGAGGTCCGCACCTAATATTTGATAGCTTGGTTAGTAAAACCCATAGAAAACCCTATTGATATCTACATGTATTATGTAAGGGCCTCTATTCAAAGCTGAGCCATTGCCTGAAGACTTTTCTCATGCTGTATACCGGTATATACCTGTATTTTGACACCAACTAAAGAATGGGGGGGTGAATCAATGAAAGGACTGGCTGGATGTCTTTAAATAAATTCAAAAACTTTCTCATACTAGACTGCATTATATATTGTTTCTTTACTGTTCAAATGGTTTTAACCCTTTCCCCCCATAGAAGCGCCTTTTAGCGCATTCAGTTTATTCTTGCCCTGAAGAAAATAGTTCCAATTTATACATTCATAAATATGTATAATACAATATATTTTCTATATTCTAGCAGATGATAGCTTAAAGCAGGCTGAAAGTAAAGTAGAATGCGCTTAAAGCGCATTCTGCTTTACTTTCAACCTGCTTTAAGTGGACACCTATATTCAATACTAGAGATATGCTATGTGGGAAAGGGTTAACTGATAACAAATCTGATATCGTGTTAAGTCAGTATCATTTCGTGTTGGCAAACGGATGTACTTGCTAGCACAGACGAATGCAGTGCATATCATTTACTTTCGGTTTCTAAAATTTACTTGTTTGCCATGAAAACTCCTATGTTTACCATAAAAAACATATATGAAAAGCAAGGATATTACATAAACTTTTATCAGAAAATTTTCTGTTTGTTGGTAAAAATTCAATTTCATATTTACGAAAAGCCAAAACATACCCCTTCTTTGTTTTTATATCGAAGGCGAGTAATTTGGTCAAATTTGAGACAGATTAATAGGAATTGTCTTTCGTATCTTGCGAAAATGGCCGACTGAACTCTTTTCAGCAAGTTTGAACGTGAGGCATGCAAAAGATGAATCAAAGCAAGTTCAACAGCTGAAAACAAAGAGACCTTCAGTTTCTTTCAGCTAAATGCAGTCAGAGTGTACTTTACCAATTTAACAAACTATAAAACTCTTGAAAACCATAACACAGTTTAACCCATTACCCCAAATAATTATATGTCTTTTTACACATCTAATTATTTCTACACTTAAGAAAGTAATCCCCACCTAGGAAGGCATGAACATAAAGCACAATCTACAGTCAAACTTTGATATCTCGAACTCGTTTAACTCAAACTATCCAATAGTTCGAATTATGAACTGCATTATTTCATGCTCCGTTAAGTAGACTATACCCATATTTCAAAGTTAAAATGTGGCTTAGCCATGTTTTAACTTCGAAATATGGGTATGTTCGACACAACTGACTTTGAGATATCGAAGTTCGACTGTATGTCCAGCATCTTTCCAGGCAGTAGCTTAAAGCAGGCTGTCCGCAGAAGGCGTCTCAACCTGCTGTAAGTTGTAACCTATTGTAAAAGCTAGAAACAGGTATGGGGTAAAGGGTTAAACAAAAAATATTTCCTTTCCACAATGTCAAAAAAATTATCAACTTTACAAAACCAACAGATCTGTAAACAATGAAGTAAAGTTACAGGGCTCCAGATAAGAGAGAGTAAACTGAACATATCCAACATTTTCTCACTCATTTCAGCACAAAATTCTATGGTGTCACTACTCATTAGTATCGTCTCAAAAAACGGTTCTAATTAGTAGTCACTAGAGGTGTAACAATATGCCAATATATTGTTATATTGGAATACGCCTTTGGCAATATGTATTGCAATATGTATTTCCGTATTGCAATATTCTATACATGTACATGTATTTTATTTGGGCACATACGAGAGGGGTTGCCCTGTTATTTTAAATGTTATACAGTGACAATTATAACATTTACAGCAAATGTCTATGTTAATTTGGCCTCCCCCTTGTATTTAAAGCACTCCTTTTATTCTTTTAATGCTATAAACAAGTTTTCAATGCTAATACACAGTTAAACCTCGATGTATCGAACTTCAAGGGACTGTGAAAAAAACTTCGAAACATCGGGGCTTCGAATCATAAATGGGTTGTGATTTGAGTATTGAATTTCAATGCATATCAGATCTATAAGAACTATCGTTCCCGGCGTGTTCTTTATCATTTATAAAAAACAACGGCATAAATAACAAAATACAATACATGTGTACAAAGGTAGGAGAATTCATAGTTATACGCATTAAAACAACTACATGTATCTTACTTTCAAGTTAGATGCTGTCAATTACACCAAGATGCGAAACTACGGCGGAAATGCCGAAAATCGTACTATGTACAGTGTAACTGTCAATCAATTTAGCTTCTAGATTGAAATAAATATTTGATTAAATAATAATGATTTTAAAGATTAATTTTCGACTTCGAGGTTATCAAGATTGCAGGTGCATAAATACGAACATACAGTAATATCGTTATCGATATCTTAACAGAGTTGTCGTTCGTTGTGAGATGGGTCTGCCCAGCTATCCCCACGGATTGGTTACCGGGTCTTTCACCGGACAGACCATGATCGGAGCGCATCTGCCATGTTGTGGCTCTGATAATAGAATGCCGACCACTGGTTTATCAGCATTATTAAACTTCTCACAAAGTTTGGCTTGTTTCGTTAATTGTCGGTCCAAAACAGTCCTTGCGGTTTATTTACTCATTTGGATAAATTGGTGTCATCAAGCCTTTATACATGGCGGCGTTGTCAATATCATTAACGAAAACTGTGAAACAATTAAATGACAAACTTACCCAATTATTACTGATAACACAGAGTGTGCATGCAGAATTAAAAGCACCCCAGCGTGTTTTCACGCGAAGGTGTGAAAAATTAGCGTCAGTCTAGCGAGTCATGTAATCCATTGATTCATGTTAGTTGACAGGTAATCGATGTTCGATACATTTGTGGTATTTTATGTTGGATTTATATGAAAAGGACTGGAAAAAAACTTCGATACAATGGGGAATTCGATACACATAACTTCGATTCATGGATGTGTTTTTACAAGGAATATATAGTGGAAAAGATCGGGACTTCAAAAAAACTTCGACACAAAGGGGTTTTCGATTTATCGAAGTTCGATACATAGAGGTTTAACTGTATATCCTATTTTTGTACTTACAAGTTGCCAGAATATATTGCAATATATTGCAATACAGTTCCTCTGTATTGCAATATATTGCAATATGGTTTTCACCGTATTATTACACCCTTAGTAGTCACACCATAGGGTTTAAAACAGAAACAAAAAAATTAATTTTGATATACTCCCGGACCACTTATCTAGAGCCCTGCATGAAACAAAATTTCAAGAGTACACTTACTATATTTTTCTTCTGTGCAAAAAAAGTTCAACTTACTGACATCAAGTAAATGACACAAATCTGCCTTCAACAGCAAACTTATATTTTGTAAAATTATGAAATAGAGTTTCATAAGCAACACAGCTATTCCTTTTAAGAGAAAATAGGAGCTTGGACAATGTCCGTCATAGATTGTGTTTAACTCATAGAGCCCTAGTGAAGAGTACGCTTGTCCTATACAAACAGTAAAGTCCCTGATCAGAGGGCTCCTGCAGGAGCCCTCTGATCAGGGACTCCACTGTTTGGCATCTTGCCATTTATCACAAAAAAACAACCCTAAATAGTTTAAAATGGACCAGCCTTTATTGCAAACTGGAATCATCCATTAGAAGTTTCAGGGGATAATGAGTTAAACAAGAATATCGTTGGAAACAAAGAATGCTCTCGAAAAGAAGCACGCATGGTTATAGCATATTTAAGCAAGTGAGCACAATCCTGTAAATACTAGGTTTACAACATGAGCATTGCATCAAATAAAATCAATTTGTTAAATCACATTTTGAACAGTAAATTGATAATAGCTAGCTTATAAAGCAAGAAAGTGTGTGACAGATAGACAAAACAGCATTGGGGAGCATTAAAAAAGCTGCAAAGAAATTGTTTTTGAACAGAAAATTGAAAGTTAAAATACACTGAAATGTACAACTTCAAAGGGAGATAAATCAATTTAGAAAGGTCAGAGTTATTGTTTTTGTGTGTTGCATTTCCTACTGTTATACTGTACTTGCATTTCCCGCTTAGTTGAGTTACCATGAATCATTGCAGTGATACGGGCTGGACAAAATTGTAGAACTAATTGTGAACAAAAATAGGAATATGGTTCTTGTACACTGCGTATCTTTATGCCATCCTTTATCCTTGTAAACAGTTTTAACCCATTACCCCTTAAATACACCTTTTTACGCCAAAGATTTATTCCTCCACTGAAGAAAATAGTTTCAATTTATACAGTCATAAATATGTATCATGATAAATATTTTCTATATCCTAGCAAATTGTAGCTTAAAGCAGGCTGAAAGTAAAGCAGAATGCGCCTTATGGCGCATTCTGCTTTACTTTCAACCTGCTTTAAGAGGACAAACGTCTTCAATACAAGAAACAGGCTATGGGGTAATGGGTTAACATTAGCCTTTTTAGAGATATCATCCAGACAAAAGTTGGAAAGTTATTATCTAACCTCTTCATTCATCTGAGGTCTGTACTGCTTGTGTAGTTCTATGATAATCTTCAAACAAACCAATACATTCTCTTCATTCTCAATCTGAAATGTAAAGAAAATAACCTGCAGGGCTCCAGATAAGAGGGAGTAAACTGAATAAATCCAAACTTTTCTCACTCATTTCAGCACCAACTCCTATGGTGTTTCTACTCATTAGAATCATCTCGAATGAGTAGTGACACCATAGGGTTTTATGCAGAAATAAAGATTTTAATTATCTGGAGCCCTGAACCTGTCTATATGTAAATATAGACATTCAACAAAATTCATTTTACAACCCTTAAGTCAAACAATTATTCAATAATTGTTTTACTACAGTGCTCCCTCTCTAAAGCAACACCCAATGGGAGACAAATATTGTGAGCATTGTTCGTAGAGAATTGTTATAGGGAGGGAATTTCAATACCTTAGTGTACATTTGCAAAGTTTGAATCCAGATCAGACGATGCGTAACCTGGTGTCTGATCTGGGTTCAAACTGTTTGTCTGACATCTTTATGTTTCTACTGTCAACATGTCCAATACGTAACTTTGAGAAAACAGCAAAACATTTTAAGCAAACTATATTGCAGCAGTGAAAGTTTTCGATATAATGGTCTTGTTTTGGGAACAGCGGCAAGTACAAGTAGGATTTGGTGCAGCATTAGCTAGAAAATGTGAGATTTTATCACATTACTCCCTCTTATCTGGAACCCTGTAACAGGGGTGGCAAAGACAACAGAGTTGTATACCTTTATCAGCTTGAACATGAGGGACAGGATCTGGGGTACATATTTCTTCAAGTGTTCATTGCTTGGGATTCTGTGTATGATCTCCAATAGAAGCTTACGCAGTTGCTGAAAGATAGAGAATAATAAACGGAAAGTGTTCCAAGGAACACAGGCACCACTCGCTGCTGTTGTCATTTAGAGTGTCGCAATACCTTGGTCTCGATTTTGCTTCTTCTATGCGGAAAGACAAAAACTCTGGGCTCAAGATAAGGGGAGGTTTTCAAAAACTACAAAGCATTATTTCTGCATTAAACGCTATGGTGTTACTACTCATTACAATTGTCTCTTTGAGGCGATTCTAATGGATAGTTACACCATGAGATTGGTGCTGAATTTAGTGAGAAATTGAGATTTGTTCAGTTTACTCCCTCTTATCTGGAGCCCTGAAACTGCAAAAATAACTCCCTTGACATAAGCCGTAGACTTACTTATATTAAGAAACATGTAATTTTAACAATATGAGAATATGAAACTTTATCCTTTTAACTTGTTGCTGCCTGAAACTTCAATTGGAAAATTCTAGTTTCCAAATAAGCCCGTTCCATTTTTGGCCTATTCAAGATTATTTTTATAATGTATTGCAGATGACAAACACAGTGCAGACTCTGACCACAGGGCTCCTGCAGGAGTTCATTGATCAGGGGCTACACCAATTGTATAGGACAAATGTTATCTTCTTAGGTATGATGTTGTAAAGAATGTATATACGCATCACTAGGGGCATATGAATTTACTATATAAAAAGCATGCCTTTCATTTGTTATGTCCTTTTAATAAGATATGCATTTCCAGCTAAAGATTTTAAGTGTCATGAATATGAATATTTATTAGTTATAAAATTTTAAAAGTGATCAACACTAGTTCAGTAGGTCAATGATGGTCAATTCCATTCAACAGTGGTCATATGAATTTTTTTTTTTGTAAATATAGAAAGGTTCTTCTGTAATAGATATATGCAAGTAGTTTACCCTGTGTGAATCTTAAGTGGAAAAATATATTCAAAACTGACTGTTTAACCGGTTACCCCATAAAATACACATTTTTATGCCTTTAATCTATTCCTCCACAGAAGAAAATAGTTCCATTTTATACAGTCATGAAGTTACACCATAAGAAACATTTTCTATATCTTAACAGATGACCACTTAAAGCAGGTTGAAAGTATAGCAGAATGCTCTTAAATGTGCATCCTGCTTTACTCTAAACCTCATTTAAAGCTATCGTCTGGAAAGGTACTGTAAAGACCTTCTATGTTTAATAATGAGGAAATTCTGGTTAGGGACTACTTATCTGAAGTGTAAACAGGCATACTCAATTACTCATACAGTAATGGGTTAGTGCAAGAAAAAGGTAAATAAGAATGTTCCCAATTGTCTAACAGACATCACGCCATAGATTGTTTCTAGTTTTGAAGACAACTTAAAGCAAGTTGAAAGTAAAGCTTAGAGTGGTTTACTTTCTGCCTGCTTTAAGCTATCATCTATAAAGAGGATAAGTTTTCTTCTGTGGAGAAATAAATTAAAAGTATGAAAAGGCATATTTATGGGGTAATGAGTTAATGCATCATTTTTTATTTAACGATTACTCAAGCAGATTTGATTGCAGTTGAAACTGTAGGTCGTGATTAAATTCTAAAATTCCTTTCCTTTCAAAAGTAGTTATAGATTTGAGCCCTCCCATAAAGAGATTACAATGTAACATACAGTTTGGGTACTTTGGCTCTGTAAACCTCGCTTTATCTCTACTTTCATCTGAAATCACAATCTGCTATTAAAACCTTGAAAGTGTATACAGGGCTCCAGATAAGAGGGAGTAAACTGAGCAAATCCAACATTTTCTTACTCATTTAAGCTCAAAATCCTATGGTGTTACTACTCATTAGAATCGTCTCTTTGAGACGATTCTAATGAGTAGTGACACCATAGGGTTTAAAGCAGAAATAAAGATTTCAGTGTTTGAAATACTCCCCTTATCTGGCGCCCTGGTATAGATAAAGCATGGTTAACTCTTTGCATGCTAAGCCGCGTCAGGGCTCCAGATAAGAGGAGTATTTCAAAAACTAAAATCTTTATGTCTGTATTAAACCCTATGGTGTCAGTACTCATTAGAATCGTCTCTTCGAGGCAATTGTAATAAGTAGGCACACCATAGGATTTGGTACCGACATGAAGGAGATAATGTTTGATTGTTCAGTTTATTCCCTCTTATTTGGAGCCCAGGGGCCCGTTTCATAAAACTTCTTACGAGAAATGTTGTCGTAAGTCAAAACTTTAAAATACATTTAATTTCAGATTTCTCTATCTAACCCTGTCTTGTTATATCTCTTTGGAATCGTCTTTTCAAGACGATTCCAAAAAGATGTCACAAGACAGGATTAGATGGAGAAATAAATAATAATTGAGACTTCTATAAGCTGACTTACGACAAAATTTGTCGTAAGAAGTTTTATGAAACAGGCCCCTGCTATACAATTTCAAGTGTTATTTTGTCACCAATCTGACAAACATTCTGGAGCCAGATTCGACCCTGCATCTGTATGGCCCGATCTGGATCCAAACAGTCAAACAATTTAATTCCAGCATGCAAAGAGTTAAGAAACTAATCAAAAGATACAGCAAGTTTCTGCAAACAATAATTCAGTGGACTTTTAGAGTCTCACCACAAAGAAGAAACAAAAGTGAAACTATGATAATTATTGATTACGTTTTATAAAATTGCCCTAAAACAAATGGCTACAACATGATAACATAATTACAAGGACTCAGTTGATTCATATAATCAATAATGTAATATGTAATGTAATAATAAAATTAATCAGCAATGACCAGTATTGACCACTTTGAGAGTGTTGACCAGATCAGTTTTAACTTATTAAGAATCTTAATCTGTATTATGCCTGTTATTAGCAGCTACATGTCAGGATGAAGTTTCCTATGTCACTTGAACAGAAACATCAACCCATTTACGCCCAGTGGATTCTTCCATGTTTATATATTGAATTAGTCCATTTTTTATCAAAGGGATGCCTGGTCAAATTTTTCATTTTGTTTTATATTGAAATTCTTATCAGCAAACAGTGTAGACTCTGATCAGACGCCGCATTATGCGGCGTCTGATCAGGGTCTACACTGTTTGCCTATGTCCCATATATGGGATCGTGAGCACAAATGGGTTAAAAGCCAGTTAATTTCAGTAATACAGTAGCAGTATTTACATTAGTCATTATTACTTTGATGGAAATGTTTACAGAAACACTTTACGTACACAGGACTCGAGATAAGGTGAGTATTTCAAAAACTAAAACCTTTATTATTGCATTAAACCCTACGGTGTCACTACTCATTAGAATTGTCTCGAAGAGACAATTCTAATGAGTAGTAACACCATAGGATTTGGTGCTAAAATGAAAGAGAAAATATAGTATTTGTTCTCAGTTTACTCCCTTCTTATTTGGACCCTGCGAAATAGTTAACCATCGTCATACCTGGATATTTTGATCGGCTATGAACTGGGGCTCTCCCTCCTCCAAAAGTTTCATGAAGACTCTCAAGGCATCTGCAAGAAACTGGGGGTACTGTGGTGATGATACAACAGTCTGAAATAGTAAACAAGAAAATTCTAAGCACTCAAAAACTCAAATTTACTTGCTGTCTAAAATTCTGGGACAAGTAAATTTTATATTTTGGCAAGTTTACTTTAGGTTGGGGACTCAGACCCTAATGAGATAAGGCCAACATTCGTCAATATCTGTACCCTACGAAGAGCGATTGGCCACTTTCATCCACTGTGGGTCTGTTTGAACCATGCTAAAAACAAGACTGCGCGTTCAATAAACGCTTATGCCCCCGGTGGCATCCTTGACAATATATTCAGAATCTTTTCTAAGTCCAAATTAGGTCAAGGTCAAACTGAGCTTGGGTATTACTGGTGGGTTGGTAATGGTCCAAGACAATAACTGTATAAGTATAGAAGCATTGTAGTAAGTAGTGTTGATGCTAGACGAAACGGTAAAATCTAGTTAACCAAGAAATAGCCCATTCAAAATATTCTAAGTCCAAATTAGGTCAAGGTCAAGGTTGGGTGATATTGGTGGATAGGGAATGGTCCAAGGCAACAACTGTATAAGTATCCAAGCATTGGAGTAAGCAGTGTTGATGCCAGAAGAAACGGTAAAATCTACTTAACCAAGAAATAGCCCCTTCAAAGTATTCTAAGTCCAAATTAGGTCAAGGTCAAGGTCAAATTCAAGGTTGGGTATTATTGGTGGCTAGGGAATGGTCCAAGGCAACAACTGTATAAGTATCTAAACATTTGAATAAGTGGTGTTGATGCTAGACGAAACGGTAAAATCTACTTAACCTGGTTACGGACGGACAGGACGATTACTATATGCTCCCGCATCTGTCGATGCCGGGGGCATAAAAATGGTCTCGAACGAGGGGCAATCAGTTGAAGAAGATGGCTGATTGCTTGAAATACAATAACCAACATCAACCTTTAAACAGTTTGACAGGGCAACTTCATTCAAATACTAGTTTAATACTGAACAAACATTAGAAAGTAGTTTCAAACCAATAATCAGTCACTAATTGTCGGGAAAAGGAATGCAGAAAGCTCCTATAAGAGTTTTCCGAGTAAATTTTCTTCTGTACTTTTAAGCAGTCTCCTATGTTCAGAGATTTTATCACTTCTTTTACAACACAGGAATCTCTGTGAAAAAGCCATTCGTTTCAAGACAAGGTTTTTTTTCCCCCCATTACTCAATAGATACGCTTTTTATACACATTTAATTTATTCCTCCACTAAAATAACAGTTCTTATCAAAACAGTCATGAACATGTATATATGTATTCTAGCAGATTGTAGCTTTTATCAGGCTGAAAGTAAAGCAGAATGCAGCTTTAAACACATAGATTCTGCCCTGCTTTACTTTCAACCTGCTTTAAGTGGTCACCTGTCTTCAAGTTTAGAAACAGGCTAAGGATGTAAAGGGTTGAAATACTTGTTTGAATGGACGTGCCCAATATGTATACAGTGTAACCAATATAAAATCCTACTCTCATCAAATCTTATAGTTTATGCATATGAGGCTAAAGACTTGTACAGAGTACCTTCTCTTAAATGTCTATGAATATCCAGACTAATACAGCGCTACCTCCCAACAACTCCCTCCTTAGAACGACCCTTGTAACAGTTCCCTAAACAGAAACATTATATCCAACCTATTCAAAACTGAATTTCTTAAAATTGCAGGGCTTTTTACCTTCTATAATAGAGGCTGACTTTCGGCGACTTCCCAATTGCAGAAAGACTCTTTTTTACCAATTTTTTGTGGAGAATTTCCCAAAAAATATAGAATTATATTTTTTTTTACAATTTTGTTCTTTTCATTTACCTGTCCCTCTTCATTGTTAATTATTTATATTCTGGTATTGAATTAATGCAACTTTCTATTTTCTGTAAGTAAGTAGACTTCCATTCAGTTTTTATGTATTTTGGAAGTTAGTCTACTTTTCCCAATTTGGTCGAAAATCGTGCTTGAATTTCCCAAATGGAAAGGCTAAGGCCCCTTCCCAATTTTAGAAAAAAAGGCCCTGATTTGTTGTCTGCTTTTTCTCTCAAAGTTACACGATGGACTTTTTGACAGAAAAAAACTTAAACACGAGTGAAAAACAGCTTGAATCCAGATCAGACGACGCTGTTTGCAAACTTCCCTCCCTATAACGACTCCCTCCGAACAATGCACACATTGTTTGTCTCCCATTGGGTGTTGTTGTAGAGGGGTAGAGTTGTATCACTATTAGATGATTTAAAAACAAAAACAATACAAACCTCAAAGTTTTCACTGAGTTCCTGTGCTGCTTTAAGTTTCTTTTCAGCAACTGCAACAGATATTAAAATCATGTAGCTAAATTTTACCCACAATCCTATTTTATTTCTATGAAACTAATTTACTAAACAAAAGAGAAACTATCAAAGTTGTTTAACCCATTTCACCATCAACTCATTATCCCCTGAAACTTCCAATGAACAATTCCAGTTTGCAATAAAGGCTGGTCCATTTTAGACTATATATAGGGATGTTTTATTTTGTAATAAATTGCAAAATGACAAACAGTGAAGTCCCTGATCAGAGGGTTCCTGCAGGAGCCTTCTGATCAGGGACTTCACTGTTTGCATAGGACAAGTGTACTCTTTACAGGTACACATTTAGTAAAGGTTGCATATATATTGGTCACTTGGGCTCAATGAGTTAATATGTGTGCCTTTTAACACTTTTAAAACTAGAAACAAGCTGGATAATCATAAAGGGTTAAAAAATATCACTGCAAGCTTTATTAATGAATACTAGTTGATAATGGTAAGCAGTCAGATCTTATCAGCTCTATATTGTCATACATATCGTCTCAACTCATATTAAATTGAGGAGTCGATTCTTGGTAGGGTTATCCATCATTCTGTAAATCCATTACCAAAGATTAATATCACTTGTTAAAATATCTTTTATAACTCACTACTCAACAAATACATGTTAAAATGCCTATAATTTATTCCTCTAAGTTAACTTATCCAGTCATGAATATGTATCATACGAAAAGCTTTCTAAATTCTAGCAGATGGTAGCTTAAAGCAGGCTGAAAGTAAAGCAGAATGTGCTAAAAGGCGTGTTCTGCTTTACTATACTGCTTTAAGTGGTCACTTATCTACAATACTAGAAACTGGCTACAGGGTAAAGGGATAATAACTTTTATGACTTTCATGTTATACTTACTGCCTGGTGTAGGGTCAGCAATGAGAGCCACGTAGCTTTTGAAGGTGGTAAGCTGTGTAGTGGCATTGTGGGGACTAAGTGGTGAGGCCAGCATGGTGTCTGCAAAATTACAACCTGCAAAAAAAAAAAGTCAAACAATTGATGGCTTAAACAAAGTTCTGTTGCCAGGGGCTCTGCTGGCAGACGCCAAAATCTCAAAATGCGAACAAAATTGGCAAAATAATTTGACTTTTGCGAAAGTTGTTGCTAACTCCGCATAAAATTATTTCCAAAATATTCTATATTTAGGGCTATCGCCACCATTTTAATGACGTAGCTTGTCTGTGTGGAGAACTTTTTGTGGGTCATATATCGGTGAGGGTTGGTTTTTATCGAAGCACAGGCTGTAACAAAAGTATGTGATCAATAAAAAATATTGTAAGAATCTCTCCTGTAAGGTTTCCGATCTTTATGATAATATGAATAATAAAGAGATCGGATTTTATCCCTTTTGAATGAATATAATCGGTTCCTCGCCTGTTATGCCTCTCTCCCATTTAAATAATAAATCAAAACAAGTAAATTTTCCATCATTCCTTTATTAATAAGGTAGGTCTTTGTTCCAATTCAACACTTAAGGAATGGTCAAATCATATTGACAAGATATATTCTTAGTAATTATTCTATAGACTATTCCCCTCCCCTGTCGAAAACAATTTTAAGCATTTTTAAAACTCAAAGAAGAGCTCTCCTTGGCCAATTTCTATAATGTAATTTGTTTTGTAGTATTGTAAATAATTTGTGACATACAAGTTATACCTATTATTAAGTATTTTGAAAAACATGCATATGCCTCATTAGCCTCCAGTAATGCTTGGTACATCGGACTCTTAGTCTCTACCAAAATCGTTTGTCTGTTGTCCACAATTTTCTCCATTTTATGGAATATTGGCATGTAAATTGGATCTTACTTCAGCAAATTGTTTTATAGTGACAAACAAATGATGAAATCTAAGTGTATATAAGCCAGTTTCAGATTTATTTATAAACTCTAGCTTAAGTCCAGAATTTTCACTGCATATTATTTACTTCCAAAGAGTATTTTAGAATTTATTAATTAGAACATAAACACTAATAACAGAGTTTGTGTGAACCCCAAAGCAGCGGTCAAGCTTAAGTTTTAAAAACATGAATGGCAAAGAAAGACAAAGCTCAATACTTGCTTAAAAATTATCAACTTATATTAACTTAAATGGAAATCCAACAACTTCTCACAAGTTTGAAAGATGTGCAGAAGGGAAGGGGAAATCATTTTAAAATGAGGCATTTTCAAATGAAAAGTTCTCAAGTTGATAATTTTATTCATATCTTGAGTTATTTTTTTGTGTGCATTTCAAGTTTTTTCCGTTCTGCAAAACTTGGTGTGAGCAAAACTGCAGGTCCAAATTCCGAACGTGAAGTGAAACTGTCATGAGAATCATCTACAGATGTTAAAAGAGTTAAAGACTAACAAATGTTTCTTCTGATATCAACTCATTGTGTTGAATTTGTTTTTGGAACGATCGTAGGTCGACGGTGATCAAACGTTTCACATAAATATCGGAAATGAAAACTGAACAAGAAACTTAAGAAACATCACATGAAACTTGCAAGCACTCAAAAGGTAAGCAAGGGAATCGTTACTGTTTCAGTTTTATTTTGTGTTCTTTCGACCGAAAGCCGAAGTCGCAGAAACAAGGTTTCCTTTTATTTCTGCAGAAATTGACAAGATTTTTTTTAAAACGTTTGGCCTCTAGCCATCTCGGCAGAAATTTAAACCGGAAGCTAATAGGTTTTATAGATCGTAAGGATAAAAGCCTAGAGTTTTACATGTACGCAACAACTCGGACAATAACAATAATCGGCGCTATTTTTAGGTATACAATGTAGTTAACTATGTATTTCAAGATATCTATGCCTATAAGGTGCAGAAATATGTGATATTGAGTAAAACAGGGACATTCAATAACATGGTATTAAATGTTCCTGAGTAAAACTACAATTTTTTGTGATTCTTCAATTTCATCTCTGGACAAAAATCAACTAATGCAGCAGCGATTTCAACGGATGGGTTGCATCAGCCATCGATTCTTATTGACAACACTGTACTATATTAATCTAATTATCTTGTTCAACCAGACCCTTGATTCGCTGCTTGTTTCTTAATAAGACTAAGAGCGTCTCGTTGAGCAAGATTAAACAGAAACGAAATACTTACTGTTACACCAACTAGGGATATGGATAAATAACCAAACTGCCTCTACACGCAGTTCCGAAAACAATTCCTCGGAACAAAAGGTAAGTTTGTCCATTCTTTAACTGTTTTTAAATAAGGCAAAGAAAATTGGTTTGTTTGAATCTGAACCGCGATGCAATATTATTCAGCTCACACCGCAATGTATTGGTACACCGCCGAATCCTTACACCCCTAGTCAATAGTGACTTTTACACGACGGTAATAGGTAACTATAATCCGTTTAAGGGTGATTGAGCAGGTTTATGGTCTTAACGTACCAATGCCTCAACGTACCAGTCTCAATGTACCATTTTTCTAGACTGAACGTACCACTACATAAAATTTATAGAAAACAGTTTTATTATACTAGTTTTTAATAAAGAAATGGTTTATAATTATCCCTAATCTAATTTGATTGATTTATGATATTTGTAATTAAAAAATCCACACCCGATCATAGAAAAAAAAGAATGCAGATACGTACATATTGAATTGTATAAACACATTGCATGCTGGGGATGAACTTTTACAAAAAGTGTAACTGGGTTATTGCAGATGAGATGTCAACACAGGGTTACACCAGGGTATAAAAACACTATTTTACATTTTTTATCAACTAATTAGGCTCAATTATGGTTGAAATATAGGTTTATTTAAAATGGTACGTTCAGACTGAAAATGGTACATTGAGGCAGTGGTACGTTCATGAAATGGGACATTAAGACTAGTTACCATTGAGCATACTTTTGATTTAAAATTTAAATCAATCTTTCAACTTATTCAACTTCAAGATTTTGCTACTGTCTATAACTAGTGTAATTCAAATACTGACAAGGAAAGGATCTCTATAAGCATAGCTTTTGATCTAATCCTTTTTTATTATATCAATGTATGGGTGCTGGTGAATTCGCCTAGAGACGAACTCGCCTACAATTAGATATACATGTATAGTAACCTAAATGGTGAATTCGCCTAGAAAGCAATTATATAGTGATTGTATTTCACACCTTGTAGTACAGGTATATCTACCGTTTTACAAGTAGATAAAATAAAAATAAAAGTCCATTCAACAATAGGCAAATGCTGACCATTGTCCCAATCCTGAGACAATGGGATGACGCATCTGATAAAGCTTATGCGGGACTATAAACCTCAGCAGAAACAACAACATAAAATAAAAAAATAGATGTTTGTAGAGGATCAACTTATCTTGTTGTTTTCTTATCCAGATTTATTTTTAACAAAATTAAAGATCAGTGTAGCCCCTAATCACTACACTCAGATTTGACAACCTGTTTGAAAGGGGGCAGGGGTGTAAAATTCTTCCAAAAGCTACTCGCCCTGTAGGACTAGTAACTATTGAAATCCACTCGCCCTTCTGCAACTTTTGCTCGTCCGTAAATTTTCATATATAATTCATATGTACATGTACTTAACTTTCAAAATGTTCTTATTTATTTATCTAAACTCGAAAATATTACTTATAGGAACATACTAATTAACTCTTTCAACACATAAGTAATTCTTGTGGGTCTTGTCATCGTTTCGACATCCCTGCTAGCGCCGCTATCTTACTCCGAAGAACGACTGTAAGATAGTTTTGTTAGTTCATGTTGCTGGCGGTGCTTCCGGTTTTTTCAGCATGTAAAATTTTGACTCGTTCAAATTAAGTACGAAATCGTCGAAGCTTTATACAATGTATAAAGAATGTTTGCATTTTGACGGATGATTGAACAATAAAACACGTTATAACACTGTTATGCATATTTTAATTTTATAAATCTAATAAATATTTGAAGTACTGCTCGATACTTTTAACACAAATAAACCTTTTGGGCCGAAACTTTCGTACTTCGAAGGCCGAATAAAAGTAGGTGTCCGTGAATTGGAATGCCTCTAACTTCTTCGTTGATAATGGTGAAATGTACAACATTGTAGAAAATATGTCTTTGATGTTGACACACGCGGAGAATTTAAGCCGCTTTAATTTGCACTCTAATTACACTGCTCAAAGTTTTTAGTTAGGAAAACACCAGACCAAAAGATCCACTCGCCCTAAAGGTCGAGCATATATTTGAAAGCACTCTCGATAAATGTTTTTTCTGTTGAAATCGTAACCGAAATCTACTTTTAAATGTATCATGTGAGAATTACACAAACGTGAGAATTACACTGTACAAAGTAGATTTCGGTTATGATTTCAACAGAAAAAAACATTTGTAACCCACAAATTGCATATTTTCTTTACAAATTTAATATATTAGTAAACAAAATGTGTAAATACATCATCTGAAACTGTTTTATGAACCATAATAGGTATATTTAGGAGTATTTCGGTGTATTCCGGTTATTCTAGTAACCCCTTTAAGCTACCATGTACCAGAAAAAAATCCGAAGATTTAGGAAAAATCCGGAGAAATGGCAGCCCTGTGTGTGGAGACGGAGGTTATTTCTACACTTCTTCTTAGTAAATTTGAGATGGTGTCCACGTAGCTCACCAACTGCTAGTGAGAACATATTTTCTATATATATCTAATTGTAGGCGAGTTCGTCTCTAGGCGAATTCACCAAAAACCAATGTATTATATTCTTGTATAATATCTGAAATAAAATATGTTTCAACCAACTTTTTCAACTTCAAGATTTTTGCTTTTTCTTTCTTTCTTGGCAGGTTTTAAGGCAAATAAATATATTTATCAATAGAAAAAAATCGCTCTTCTATTGATATATTAAGAAAAACAGCTACTTTATAACCTGCCAGTAAAATATTCAAAATGCATGCATATAGTAGTATCTTAAACATTAATTTGAGATTGTTTTATCCGAATGTATATATCCGAATACAAAGCAACTTTTAGGACGCCATTTTCAGTTTGAAAGAGGCGATAGATTTAACTCATTTTTTCCAACAAATATGCACATCCGACTATACAAAAATTAAGCAATATTGTTTTAACAATGGTCTTACCTGTGCTTAAATAAAAATCAAATTAAATCTGTATGTAAAGTCATATTTTTAAGCAAAATTATATCCTCCGCGAGGATTCGCGCATGTGAAGAGTTGCTCGTGACGTCACTATGAAACCTTCGCTTTTGAAGTCTTTAGTGTACCCGTAACGATATGAAATGCTGGAATGATATTTTTTCATGCGAATGGTCACCACACACTATTTACATGTATCAATCTGCGACAGTGCAGTTAGTTAACCCATTACCCCATAAATACGCCTTTTTACGCATATAATTTATTGCACTTAAGAAAATAGAGCCAGTGTATACCTGTATCTGTATCTGTATCAATACGTCGTAGAATCCTTAAAGGCTTTTACACGACGGGTGAGAAGAGTCGCCAAATTATTGGCGATAATCTCGTAGGGCTGTTTTGAACGCCTCTACGGAATCAGCATGCTCTGTGCTGTCTGGCAGTTTGTTCTATTGTATTACTGTGTCTACAAAGAACGAGTGTTTTTATTGATGGGTCTTGCTATCTGGTACTGTGAGCCCTCTTGTATTGTTGCATACTTGATTTTCTATTATATTATTTGTACTGAAATCTTTAAATCTGGTTGCTCTGATGTTTCTTCTTGGTTTTGCCGGTTTTGTGAAAGTGGATGTTGGTAGGGCTGGTACCAGACCTTCAACCACCTTATACATTAGTATCAGTCTGAGGCTTAGTCTCCTGTCTTCAAGAGTCTCCCGTTCCAGTTGTTCTCTCATTCTTGTGATTGCCCCCGTCTCTCTGTCCTTGTAGTTCTTTTTTATGAACCTGATAGCCCTATTCTGAATTTTCTCTAGTTTGTCTATGTCCCCCTTGAGGTATGGATTCCAGATGGTTGCGCCATACTCCAGAATTGATCTCACCACTGAGATGTATGCCATTTTCCTGCAATTTTCCGGTACACTTATAAGGTTCCTTCTTAGGAACCCAAGAGTTGTATTGGCCTTTTTGCATACTTGATTTATGTGCACATTCCATTTGAGGTCTTTGGATATTTGTATGCCTAAATATGGGTTATCTTGTACTTCTTGGAGGAAGTGATTATTAAGTTGATAGAATTTTGAGATTTTTTTGTTTATAGAGAGTATGTAGCATTTTTTGGCATTGAATCTCATATCATACCCCAGTCTTTTGCCCAGGTTTCTAGATTTGTTAGGTCCGTTTGTAGTTTTTCTTGGTCTGAGTTGCTCTTGATGGTTCGGTATAGTAGACAGTCATCTGCAAAGAGTCTTACAGATGATTTTACACAGTCTGGGAGGTCGTTTATGTGACAAAGAAACAGGATCGGACCAAGGACAATTCCCTGGGTTACTCCGGAGTCCACTGTCGTTTCGTCTGACTGACTACCTTCTACTATGGTTTGTATTTTACGAGTTGTTAGGAAGTTTGTCAGCCATGTATGGATACTCCCTTGGATTCCATAGTGTCGTAACTTGTGCAGTAGTTTGTCGTGTGGTACTGTGTCAAAAGCCTTAGAAAAGTCTAGTATGGCTACGTCTGTCTGGTGTCCCTTGTCATGTTCTTGGAGGAAGTCATTTAGGGTGGTCAAAAGTTGTGTCTCGCACGAGTAACCTGATCGGAAGCCATGATTTAGGTTTGTGAGGATTTGGTTGTTTTCTAGATGTGTCATTAGATGTCTGCATATTATATGCTCCAAAAGTTTGCTTATAACAGATGTCAAGGATACTGGTCTGTAGTTTTCGGCCAGATGTTTATCTCCTTTTTTGAAGATACTGGAGACATTTGCTGCTCTCCAGTCGTCCGGGAGCTCACCGGTATCTAGTGATGCCTGCATTATGATTTTTAGAATTGGTGCTAGGTGGACTGCACATTTTTAGCTCACCTGAGCCAAAGGCTCAATGTGAGCTATTGTGACCGCTCACCGTCCGTAGTACGTCTGTCCGTCTGTCTGTCTGTCCGTCTGTCCGTTCACATTTACTTCAAACGACATCTCCTCTGAAACCCGCCGATTGTAGGGAGAGTTCAAACTGCTCATGATGTTCCTTGGATGCTTCTCTACAGAAGTTGTTCAAAAAAAGGGAAAAAAAGCACAAACTCTGCTTGAAAAAGCAAAAAAGCAAAAATCTTTAAAAAATCTTCTTGCCCAAAACTACTAGGCCCTAAGCTTTGATATTTGTACAGTAGAATCTCCTGGTGGATCCCTCTATAGTTTGTTAAAATGAAATCCCTAGGGTCACATTTGACACCACCCTGCACAGTTTAAGTGCTGCTCTAGGCAGGTTTTACAGTATTTTTGATTTAGGCAGAACTGTATTTACCTGAGTTACCCTTAATATACTATGGGCAAATAACCAATATTTGCAAACAGTTTGGATCCAGATCAGATGCAACATAATGCTGCATCTAATCTGGATCCAAACTATTTGCCACTCATTTACCAACTTAACATTTTCTAAAAAAAAAAAAATGTACATTTTTTACACACAGAAGGTATTTAGCAGACATCATTTCAGTCTGGTAAGGGTAAGCTTCCAGCAGCAGTGCTGCTAATGCTACAATACTCTTACATAATATTTGACCTCAGTGATCAGGCCAACAGAACTGAACATGTTGTCTGCTATAGTTTAGAAATGGTTCAGTCTGCTTCATACTTAGAGAAACAGGATCTGGAAGTGATCCACTGACAGTTATGTAATTATGTCTTATGCCATATTTATACATATGTTTAATATTGGTTTTGTCACAGTTATCTGCATGTCTTATCATTTTTTCTTGTCCAGGATTCAACCCTTTCCCCCAATAAATACTGACGTTTGTTAACCCATTACCCCATAAATGTGCATTTTTAGGCCTTTGATTTATTCCTCCACTTAAGAAAATAATTCCCCTTTAAACAGTCATGAAAATGTAAGATGTGAAATAAGTCTCTATATCCTAGTAGATGGTAGCTTAAAGCAGTTTGAAAGTAAAGCAAAGTGTGCATTAAGACTCATTCTGCTTTACTTTCAACCTGCTTTAGGTGGCCACCTATTTTCAAAACTAGAAACAGGCTATGGGGTAATGGGTAAAATGAAATTGCCTATTTGGAAAGAGCCTAATGAGAGGAAGTGCCATTTGCAAAGGCCATAACTCTGACATCATTGTTTTTTTTTAGTTATTTCCCTTTGTCATATTTTCTTGTCAAGAAGACAACTCCAGTTCTACTGATGCTATTGTAATGAAATTTTATGTATGGAAAGAAACTGATGAGAGAAAATGCCATGCATAAGGGCAGCAATATTTTGTTTTCCCCTTTGTCATATTTTATTGTCAGGAAAATAACTCCAGTTCTGCTGACGCTAGTGAAATAATTATCATTTACCGGAAATGGAAAAAGCTTGATTAGAGGATGTGTCATGGATAAGGGTCATAAGCTTGGCAACAAAATTCACTTTTGTCATGTTTTCTTGTCCGGAAGATAACTCCATTTATAGCTATATTAAAATGTTGTCTTGCCCAGTCAACTTAGGTACAAACTTCAATGTCCTCAGGTGAGCGAATTTAGGGCCATGGCCCTCTTGTTTAAGGATGCGGTTCGGTATGTTATCGGGGCCTGAAGCTTTAGAAGGATTTACTCTTTCTAGTAGTTTCTGTAATCCATTTTGGTCAATTTGAATCGGATTGATTGTGTTTTTTGTTTTTGTTTTCACGTGGGGAAGTTCTTGGTGTGACGATTTTGTGAACACTGACTTAAATTGTTTTAAAAGGAGTTCAGCCTTCCCTTTGCTGTCTGATACCAGTGATGTCCCGTCTTTCAGAGGAGCAATGCCCCCAGCATCTTGTCGTTTGGATTTTACATATTTCCAAAAAGGTTTTGTGTTATTGTTGTTTAAGCCTTCAATGATATTTAAGTTAATGTAGTCCTGTTCAGCTTTCCGCATGTGCCTTTTACACTCTTTTTGGAACGCCCTGTAATTTGACCATTTCTTTGTTTTGCGAGCTTGGTTGTACAGTCTTTGTTTCTTTTTAATCATTTTTTGTTCTTTTTTCCTTATCCATGGTACATTATTTTTAGATTTTATTACTTTATTTGGTATGTTTTTGTTCATAGATCTAAAGAGGTTGTCTTTAAAGGTGTCCCAAAGTTTTTGTACAGTTTTTCCATTTGTTTGTTCATTTTCGATGGTCGTTTTAATATTTGATAAGTCTTCGTGGATGGAGTCCCAGTCGGCTTTACTGTAGATGTAGCATTTCCTTGGTGCAGACTTTTGATGTTGGACTTTTGTCTCTAAATCTGTTATTATAATGTCATGGTCAGATATGCCTGGTACATTTGTTGATGATTTTATGAGTGTTAGGTTTGATACAAACACCAAATCTAAAAGATTATCTTCTCTAGTAGGGGATTCATGAATTTGTGTTAGAGTGTTTGATCCCATGATATCGATAAGGCCTTGTTGTATTTCTCTATCAGGGCCTTTAGCTACCCCGGAGTTCCAGTTTATGTCTGGGCAGTTAAAGTCTCCTGCAAAAATAATATCTTTGTTAGAGCTTTGTATTTGTTGCAGAGAGCTTTCAAGTTCTGTCAAATGTTTTTGTTGTCTGTGTGGCATATAGAAGGAACCTATCAGTATATCTTTGTTATTTTTAGTCTTGACCTTGACCCATTCTATCTCCCCTTCTGTGACAAATGATGGTTGCTCTACCGAGATTAGGGATTTTTCTACTAGCACAAAGACCCCTCCTCCAAGCGAGCTCCTGTCATTTCTATAAGTGGTGTAATTTGGGGGGAATATTTCGCTTGAGTTAATAGCATTTCCCTCTGGGTTTTTGCCTGGTTTTATTCCTCTTAACCAGGATTCTGTTCTACAGACTATGTCAGGTTTGAGATAGTGGAGAGCCATTTCAAATTCACTCTTTTTGTCAATAATGCTTCTGCAATAGTCATTATTCTGAGATTTTTCTTTGGTGGAATGTCATAGGGGTTGCTAGCTTTACTGAGGTTGGAGCCCTTTGACGATCTATTGTTATTTGAATGATTGATTTCCCTTTCTGTGTTCCTGGGACTGCTTGCACGTATGGGGCTAAAAACCGACGGAAGCGAGTCCATTGTGGTATCTAGTCCAGAGATCGGTTCATACTAATTCGAGGAATCTATTTCATAGGATCTAAATGTAAATGAACTGACGTTTATACTATCACACCGACAGCAAAGCCATTGTACATTGGATCTATCTAGAAGTTCAAAGTCTTGTGTACACAGATCCATGCAGGATTTGTGGTGCCAGATACTGCATCCATCACAGCAAACGCCGTAGCATCCCCATGTTACTGGCTGGTCACACATTCCGCATGGATATATGTTTGCATTTTGGGGGCCTGGATTGAGTTCTACGTCTCCTGCTAGTAATGCAGTTAAGATCAACAGGTTTGCAGTGCGATTTGCCTTAGTTGGTAGGTTAATGGGTCTACGCCAAGCATAGTTCATTTTGTTGTTTAATAAGCTGTGTGAGAAATGTCCTAATTACCATCATTAATATGTGTCATAAGAAATATTTTCTAGATCTATATTCTAGAGGATGGTAGCTTAAAGCAGGCTGAAAGTAAAGCAGAATGGGCCCTACTTATAGGCGCATTCTGCTTTACTTTCAACGGTTGAACCTTCTTTCAGTAGTCAGTGACTACTAGTCACCTATCTTCAAAACTTGAAATAGGCTATGGGGTAATGGGTTAAAATCACGAAGTATGTACTTCGTGTTACAAGTAAAAATATAAAGTAGAAGAAAAGTGGAAGAATACTTAAGTGTACAAATTTGACGGCCCTTTACTGTAGTTTTTCCATTTTCTAAATGCTATTTTCAGAAAAAAATACCAAGCCAGTGGCTAAAACCTAAAACCGTATGAAAATGGGCACTTTTTTAGTTTATTTAAACGTTTGCTTTTTAGCAGCTTTCTTCTAAATATCTCCAATGTGATTAAAAGAATAGCCTACAGTCAAGTAGATCTATCATACCAAGAAGTCTCATCACAAGTTATGCAAATTTTGAAGAAAAAAAAGGTTTTTATGCCCCTCCATGAAATGTATTGGGCATATAGTGCTGCCCCTTTTCGTCCTTCCACCATCCAGATCTCTATATATGTGCCTGCATCATCATTCATGCAGTTTCAGTCCGTTATCTCAGTCCGTTATACCAGTTTGTACAGAATATCTCCTTCTTCTTTAAAAATGGTAAACATTCAAACTTGAATATGATGCCCATGGTGCATAAGGGGGTTAAATTAAAGCACTGACCACATTGGTCTATGATGTTGAAGAGAGTTCCACACTAATACTACTTCTTCTTTCATTAATGCACCGACCCCACTCTGGGGCAATTTCGCACATGAGTGTATTTACAAGCGGTGTGAGCGACACGTAAATAGGACCAGTGCATGTTTTAAAATATTAAAACAGTCATCTCATGGCCTAGTGGGTAGAGACCAGCACCTCTTGAAGGCTTCGACGCCGTCAGCCATCATTGTGTGTTCTGGAAGTTGGTTCCATAGTCTAAAGGGGGAGGGGAAGAAGGAATGGAGGCACATAATCAAGTTTGAGCTTATTTTTGTTTGGATAATGCTTCTTCTACTTCTACACTGTACGTTAATCAGTCAACATTGACTATTATATAACGGTGCGCTAAAGAGATAAGATAAAGATAAAAAGCGAAAAAGTAAAGTTGGAAAATGTAGCACAGTCGGTTAGTAGACTGCGTATAGTCAAAAAGCAAGAAGAAAGAGAGTTGACCAACTACTACACCTCACAAGAGAGACCACTCCGGCTTGCGTGGCACTGCCAGGACACAAGGTCCCGCCGGCACAGCTCCCCCCGTCTAAACTGAGGTGCAGCAGTTGGCATGAGTATCCCCTTAGAAGGGCCGACATGACAGCTCTCTCTTTAAAGATGCCAAAGAGAGAGCATCAGCTATGGTAGCTGGTAGTCTGTTCCACAGGGGAATGGTCCATGGAAAGAAGCTAAAATATGCTTGAAATAGTCGGTTGACGTTGCGTACTGGTGGAAGCGGTGCTTGTGGTCTGCTCTTGTCCTGGAGTTTTGCGGCTTTTAAGATGTGTAGAAGATGAGATGTCTATAAGGTTGTTGACTACTTTCTACTTCTACTTCTGCGTGGTTTCTCCCTACTGTCAATTGCTGATAATTACAGGGAGGTTGGGGACAGTGTTAAAAGAATAATAATAAGAAAGCGACTTCTATTTAGTGGTCACAAATAGACAGTAAACAGACAAGTTATATAGAAACAGGTTAATAGTACTATTAAGAGATTAGGGTTTGGAAGAGCAGAGGCTAGCAGTGAAGCCCAAGAGGCTGTCACTGGCCTTGGTGTTATAAGGGAGCCCAGGTTCCATGGTCTGATACCACGAGCAAAAAATAAGTTAGCATGATATTGTGTTCTAGAAAATGGAGTTATGAAGTTGAATTTTCTGGATATGTGGAGATGGCTGTGATCTACGACTACAATGTTCTGAGTGATTTTGAAGAGCATAATAATGGTTGCTTTGTTTCTTCTAATGTAGGCTAGTTTAGGATATTTAGCACGCTAGTAACACTACGGTAGTAGGATTTACTGGAATAGTCATTTAAAAAGTATCTAGCAGCTGCTCTCTGCACTCTTTCAAGTTCGCAAGTCAGTGAGGCTTGTCATGGGTGCCATACTGTGCTACAGTACTCCAGTTGTGGTAGTACGTAGGCCTAAGTCTTATAAGCAGTTTGTTTGATTTTATGGTTGTTAGTTTTGATGTTTCTTTTAAAAAATCTGACTGTGTTATTTGCTTTAGATGAGATGTTTTCAATGTGTTTATTCCAGGAAAAATCTTTGCTAATTGTTACCCCTAAGTATTTTGTGTTGGCCGACTTGTGACTCAATGAACGGGGAGGTAAATGTAAAAGTCGGCAGAATATGTATATAACAGCAGAATTTATAAACTCCACCTTTACCTTTACCTTTATGACTTCACATTTCTATCTATCTATCTATCTCTTTGTACTGCTGCACACCCTTATCATTGGCCATTTCCTTTCCCAAATTTCAAGGCTGTTTTAGTCTTCCTGTAGGCATTGTGGATCATATTCTTTGTTTATAGTGAGATAAATGATGGTATCATCTGCAAAAGGGGGAACTTTTCTTTTGTAACGTACGTGGTACGTTGGTATATGCAAATTAGATTGTGGCAACGGTGAGATAAGGACAACTGCCAGACCGGAGTTGCCTTACCCACGGTTCTCCCAGGGTCAAAGTCTCGAGACGAGACTTCTCGGAGGAGAGAGTTATGTAACGTACGTGGTACGTTGGTAGGGTGTCGGACGTTTCGGTAAATGACCAGTTCGGTAAATTGATTTTATATAGTGAAAGGTTTGGACGTTTCGGTAAAAAGGTAAATTATAGTAATTAAAGGGTTATGTACCTGTATAGCACACCTTTCGCTTGATAAAAAACTGATAGCGTTTGATATGTATCACTTGCATCTTTTAATGCCTTACAAATAGATTGGGTCTAAACTATACTATCTAGTTCTCGAAATGGTAAAATTTCTATGCCGTATTTGGGCAATCAAGTTGGTAATGAAGTTGGAAATTGCGAACGAAAAAAAAATCAAATTAGACTTCCCAGACCGTGGTATGTTGGGAAGTGAGTCAATTATATAGTGCTATAGTGCAACAAACATCTCTTGGTGTGAGCTTAAGCTTTGTATCGACGGGGTTGTTGTTACTGGGTCACTCGGTTTGCACGTTACACTGTTATAGATATATAGAGGTGGGGTTGAAAAATTATTTCAGAGACATTTCAGAGATAAAAAAAATCCACGATCATGCCAAAATGTGATAAAGCTTTTGAATTGAGTCTGAGATCGTTCTCAAGCATTTAATCAGATGTGAGACTCAACTGAAACTATTTATAACCTTGGACCTTGATCACATCAGTCGAGCATAAATATATTGATACTATACGTTTCAACCTTTAGCATGCTGAAATATCGTCTGCTTTAAGTATATCGTATGTGAAAATAAATAAAAATTAGTTTTTCAGCATTTCAAACTGACGAAATGTTGAAGATGAGTGGCACACAGTTTAACTCCAGATCAGACGCCGCGTTACGCGGCGTCTAATCTGGATCTAGACTGTTGCAAAGTAAGTAAAGTCACGCTTAGAATGATAATAGATATAACATTGAAATTAAGTTTTGATCGAATTATGCAATAAACGTAGTTATCAAAATTCGACAATAAAACAAACCAGAGCCATCGACTATTCCAGCAAGGTTACAAGCAGCAGTTGCAGAGATATAAGCTTATTTCTAGGTTGCACAAAAAACCTTAACCAAAATATCGAAGTCCATCAAGGGTCACAACTCACACTAAATGCAAACTTGATTTACCTGCCTTGATTGACTGCACTAGTGGCAAGGTTGTGGTGAAGTTATAATCCCATACAAGCAGCAGTTGCAGAGATATAAGCTTATTTCTAGGTTGCACAAAAACCTTAACCAACAATCTAAGTCCATCAAGGGCCGCAACTCACACTAAATGCAAACTTGAGTTACCTGCCTTGATTGACTGCACTAATAGCAAGGTTGTGGTGAAGTTATAATCCCATACAAGCAGCAGTTGCAGAGATATAAGCTTATTGGTAGGCTGCACAGAAAACCTTAACCAAAATATCTAAGTCCATCAAGGGCCACAACTCACACTAAATGCAAACTTGAGTTAACTGCATTGATTGACTGCACTAGTGGCAAGGTTGTGGTGAAGTTATAATCCCATACAAGCAGCAGCTGCAGAGATATAAGCTTATTTCTAGGTTGCACAAAAGAAACTTAACCAAAATATCTAAGTCCATCAAGGGCCACAACTCACACTAAATGCAAACTTGAGTTACCTGCCTTGATTGACTGCACTAGTGGCAAGGTTGTGGTGAAGTTATAATCCCATACAAGCAGCAGTTGTAGAGATATAAGCTTATTTGTAGGTTGCACAAAAAACCTTAACCAAAATATCTAAGTCCATCAAGGGTCACAACTCACAATAAATGCAAACTTGAGTTACCTGCCTTGATTGACTGCACTAGTGGCAAGGTTGTGGTGAAGTTATAATCCCATACAAGCAGCAGTTGCAGAGATATAAGCTTATTTCTAGGTTGCACAAAAAACTTAACCAAAATATCTAAGTCCATCAAGGGCCGCAACTCACACTAAATGCAAACTTGAGTTACCTGCCTTGATTGACTGCACTAGTGGCAAGGTTGTGGTGAAGTTATAATCCCATACAAGCAGCAGTTGCAGAGATATAAGCTTATTTGTAGGTTGCACAAAAAACCTTAACCAAAATATCTAAGTCCATCAAGGGCCACAACTCACACTAAATGCAAAGTTGAGTTACCTGCATTGATTGACTGCACTAGTGGCAAGGTTGTGGCGAAGTTATAATCCCATACAAGTAGCAGTTGCAGAGATATAAGCTTATTTGTAGGTTGCACAAAAAACCTTAACCAACAATCTAAGTCCATCAAGGGTCACAACTCACACTAAATGCAAACTTGAGTTACCTGCATTGATTGACTGCACTAGTGGCAAGGTTGTGGTGAAGTTATAATCCCATACAAGCAGCAGTTGCAGAGATATAAGCTTATTTGTAGGTTGCAAAAAAAAAACTTAACCAAAATATCTAAGTCCATCAAGGGCCACAACTCACACTAAATGCAAACTTGAGTTACCTGCCTTGATTGACTGCACTCATGGCAAGGTTGTGGTGAAGTTATAATCCCATACAAGCAGCAGCTGCAATCTAGGTTGCACAGAAAACCTTTACCAAAATTTATATGTCCATCAAGGGCGATAACTCACACAAAATCCAAACCAGAGTTACCAGTCATGATTTGCTGCAGTAGTGGGGAGGCTGTGGTGAAGTTATAATGCAATACAAGTATTGGTTGTAGAAATACAAGCTTATTTGTAGGTTGCACAAAAAACCTTAACCAGTGCAACGCCGACGGCGACGGCAGGGCGACTGTAATAGCCCTCCATATTCTTTGAATAGTTGAGCTAAAAATTAAACAAAAATGAGTTTTTTTTTTTATAAAAGTGAGCCCAATGGTATAGAAATTTGAATAAATGTTTTTTACTGAAAAAATACAAATGTGTGGGATGTTACAATGTACTAAAACACTTATAATTTGATAGCTTTTATTTATCCTTTATATTTAATTTACAGTGGATCTAAACTGTTTGCATAATAATCATGATAATGTTAGTGTTATAGAGCCTGAGAGCGAAAGGGGTAAAGGTACGAGTCCTTAAATCGAGCTTGAAAATTGGGAAACCTTAGGATTTTGTTTAGAAATAAGATTATGATAGATTAGCCGTGAAAAAGTAGTGGATACCCTGATTAGACTGCTTCTGAGAGAGCTGTCTGACAAGGGAAGCTATCAGCAGAAAGGCTACACCCCAGGGGACTTAAAGCCCGTCTTATGAAAGGTCGTACGACAAATAGTGTCGAAGTCAGATTCTAAAATTCTCAATTTTTATTCATTTCTCCATCTAATTCTGTCTTTTTACATCTCTTTGGAATCGTCTTGAAAAGAGATGTCGCAAGACTGGATAGTGCGACGAGTATACTAATCATTAACTCTTTACCACATAGCCTGTTTCTAGTTTTAAAGAAAACTAATCACTTAAAGCAGGTTAAAAGTATATTACAAGGTGCCTTAAGGCGCATTTTGCTTTACTATCAGCCTGCTTTAAGCATTTTTCTGCTTTGATATATCAAATATTACTTATGATACATATTCATCACTGTATTAAAGGGTTCTATCAACTTCAGTGGAGGAAAAATTATAGGCGTAAAAATGTGTATATTAGAGGAATGGGTTAACAATAAGTGCACCTGCACGTGAAGAGCACACTTCTCCTGTTATGTGGTAATTGGTGAAAGCAGTTTGAAAATACAAATATAATTTGAGGGTCTTTCTGACTTACTTTCAGCCTGCGTTAAGCTTCAAACTGCTAGAATATAGAAAATATATCTTATACACGTTCATAACTGTATTAATTGGAAATATTTTCTTCATGCAGTTGCGGAATAAATTATAGGTTCATTGTATAAAAGTGTGTATGACTATCTATGAAGAAATGGATCAAGCCAAGTGGCATGTGATCTTGGCCTTATCTGTTTGCTATTGCCAGCAGGGATGCAGGACTCAGAAAGATGCCCACTATTCTGTAAAATCTATGATATATTGTTACTAAATAGTCGTGGAAACATTCGCCGAAAGGGACAATCCATACCGTAATCCCTCCCCACAACGGCCCTCTGGACAATCATTCCTTCTTAACAACAACGCATGAGGCTTTCCCCTAAAAACCAAGTACAGTAAAACCTCGCTATTACGACCACTAAAACGAAGGCTAATTGATTGTTTAATAGACAGGTGACAGCTCAAAGCAAGGTGACAGTGAAACAGAAAGCTCCTACAGGAGCTTTCTGTTTCACTGTCACCTTGTTTTAAACGGTCACCTACCGTAAACACCCTAATAATTAACATAATTTAGTGGTCGTAATAGAGAGGTTTTACTGTAGGTCCAAACTTTTCATGGCTGCAATATCGTCTGCGTAAAATTGTCGTCTGCTGTTTTTCTCAGTTATATGTAGGGCATTTTGACTAAGTGACAAACAACTTAAATCAAGATCAGACGACGCGTTGTGCAGCGTTTTATCTGAATTCAAGCTGTTTGCAAATGTAAGCAAAGTCTTAATTTTCCATTCCTATAACAACTCCCTCCGAACCCCAGGTACTTGACACATATATTTTAGATCTATTACAAAAACTGTTTTTATTTATCAAGTTAATTAGCTCACCTGGCATGAAGTGCCAATGTGAGCTATTAGGATCGCTGGATGGCCGTCTTCTGTCTGTATGTCCAACTGTGCGTTCACAATAGGTTCGTTAACACCCTAGCGGCAACTTTTTCATCCAATCTTAATGAAACTTGATGACAATGTTTGTCTTGGAGAAATCTAGGTCAAGTTTGAATTCGGCTCATGTCCGGTCACAAACTAGGTCACTAGGTCGAATCAAATAAAAACCTTAACACTCTAGAGGATACAAATCTCCTTAAATTTAAATGAAGCTTTGTCAAAAAACTTGCCTTATTGATGTATAGGTCGACCTTGAATGTGGGTCTTGTCTGGCCAAAAACTAGTTCACTTGGTCAGATCATAGAAAAACCCTATTAACACTCTAGAGGCTACACCTCTAATTAAATCTTCATGAAACTTGGCCAAGATGTTTGCCTTATTACTATCTAGGTCAAATTTGAATATGGGTCATGTCTGGTCAAAATCTAGGTCACTAGGTCAAATTATAGAAAAAATCTTAACACTCTAAGAGCCACAAATCTCATTAGATCTTCATGAAACTTGGTCAAAATGATGGCTTCATTGATTTCTATATCATTTAAAATGTTGATCATGTCTGGTCAAAAGCTAGGTCACTAGGTCAAATCATAGCAAACTCTTGTAAAGACTTTAGAGGCTGCAAATCTCATTAGATCTAAATGAAACAGTTGAAACTTGGTCAAAATGTTTGCTATCTAGGTCATGTTTTAATGTGGGTCATGTCAGGTTAAAAACTAGGTCACTTGGTCAAATCATGAACATACATTGTTAACACTCTTGAGGCTACAGTTCTCATTTGAACTTGATGAAATTTGCTCAAAATGTTTGCCTCATTGAAATTAAGACCACAGTTGAATGTGGGTCATGTTGGGTCAACATCAAGGTCACTATAGGGCAAGTTTTACATGGTGTACCAGGTAGATATAGGGCCATGGTGGCCCTTGTTTTTAAGATATTTTGACTAAATAATATGGAGTATAAAAATGAGTGTCAAACATTTTAAGCATATGTTGTGTTATGCAGCATCTGATCAGGATTAAAAAAATGATTGTTCTTAGGATAAGGCAGTGAAGGGATTCAAACTTACTGTAGAACAATTCCTTGAAAAATGACAGTCTGGATTCTGATGCTGAATTACTCAGTATCCAATCAAGCCAAACTGCTTGGAAATGTGATTCTAGTTGCGCTTAACACACTTTACTCTTTCAACACTAAGTAACTGTTGTGGGGTATTAAGTCCCCTTGTTGATCAATTTGGTTATCAAAGCATAAACCAGTCTACTTGGTATTCTGGGTACTTGTAGTTTTTAAAAAAACACTGGTTTAAATTAGCAAATAGTGTAAATCTGGGTCGACACTGAAAATGCAAATATAATTAGTCCAAACTCGATACTACGAACTCGCTTAAATCAATCTTACCAGTATTTCATAAGTTGAATTTTGATACGTCGATCTCGTTTAAGCTGTACATACCCTTTTTTCAAAGTTAAAACGTGGCTGAGACAAGTTGTAACTTTGAAATATGAGTATGTTCAAACAAACGCAAGTTCGTAGAATCGAGTTTTTACTGTATTTTATTTTAAACAGGTCCATGGTGTTCACACAGTTAAGGTTAATGATAAAATGCTGGGAGGAAAGCAAATGAATGATACACAGTATATATATTCATCAACTATTTATTCACAATCACGATAGAAACAGATACAAAAAGATGTAGAAAATATATAATATTGTATAATATGTAATATCTTAGTTTTTAAAATAACAAGCAAATGGACGGACACATAGTTTGACTTTCTATATCACATTATCACAATAAGGATACAAAATGAGCCGCTTTAAACAAATACATGTAATACAACCTGCCTATTTATTCTCCCATCTGTTAAAACCAAATAACTTATTCATGAATAATCTTAACCTAATACCCATTACTCCATAGCCTGTTCCATGGTTTTAAGGCAGGTGACCACTTAACCCTTTCCCACATAGAAGCGACTTTTAGCAAATATGATTTATTCCTCCGCTGAAGAAAATAGTTCCAATTTAATCAGTTATAAATATATATTATAGGGAATATTTTCTATATTCTAGCTCATGATAGCTTAAAGCAGGCTGAAAGAAAAGCAGAATGCGCCTTAAGGCGCATTCTGCTTTACTTTCAACCTGCTTTAAGTAGTCACCTATCTTCAATTCTAGAAATAGGCTATCAGGTAAAGAGTTAAAGCAGGTTGAAAGTAAAACAGAATGTACCTGAGGACACATTCTGCTCTACTTTCAGCCTGCTTTTAGCTAATATCTGGTAGCATAAAGAAACTATTTCTTATGGTGCACATTAAAAACTGTATAAAGTGGAACTACATGTATTTTCTTCAGTGGAGGAATATGTTAAAGGCATTAAAATGTGTATCTATGGAGTAATGGGTTAAACACCAAACAAAAGACTTCTTTACAAAAGTCTAACTAGCATGTCTTTGTGTTGTATCAGTTAGATATATAAGTAATTATTTACTGGTTGCTATGGAAATAAGACTAAATTCAAATCTCACTTCAACTTAGTTCCTAGTTCCATATGTAATCAATATCGCTAGAACCAGTCCTAAGAATTTGAGATTATTCTTTTTACATCAGAGATTGTTTAGTTATACACAAATACAGAAAAATCTCTCTATGCTGACCATAAAACTATGTTAATTATTGAGTGTTTAACAACAACAAGACAGTTGACTGCTTAAAAGCGAGGTGAATAGAAAATCAGAAAACTCCTAAAGGATCTTCTGTTTTACTTTCACATTGCTTTGACCCATTACCCCATAGCCTGTATCTAGTATTGAGGATAGGAGGCCACTTAAAGCAGGTTAAAAGTAAAGCAGAATGTGCCTTAAGGCACATTCTACTTTACTTTCAACCTGCTTTAAGCTAACATCTTCTAGAAAATAGAAATTATTTCTTATGGTATATATTCATAACTGTATAAATAAGAACTATTTTCTTCAGTGGAGAAATAAATTAAAGGCGTTAAAAGGCATATTTATGGGGTAATGGGTTAAGAAGTCAACTGTCTTTTAAACAATCAGTTAAAATACTTTTTAATGGTCATAAGAGAGGTTTTACTGTATATTCAGCTCTTGATTGGCAAGATAAAAGCTTAAACCAGTTATGAAAGTAAGCAATAGTGTCATTTAACTAGTGGTACGTATATTGATAAACAGCCCAAGTTGGATAATTGAAACTCATTAAACCCTTTCCCCCATAGAAGCCCCTTTTAGCACATTAAGTTTATTCCTTCACTGAAGAAAATAGTTCCAATTTATACAGTCATAAATGTGTATCATACGAAATGTTTTCTATATTCTAGCAGATGATAGCTTAAAGCAGGCTGAAAGTAAAGCAGAATGCGCTTAAGGGGCATTCTGCTTTACTTTCAACCTGCTTTAAGTGGACATTTATATTCAATACTAGAGACATGCTATGTGACCCTTCCCCCCATAGTTTTGAAGACAGGTGACCACTAAAGTAGGCTGAAAGTAAAGCAGAATGTGCCTGATGACTTTACTTCCAGCCTGCTTTAATCTACAATCTGATAGGATACAGAAAAATTTCTTATGGTGCATAGTCATGACTGTATGAAATTGAATTGTTTTCTTTATTAGAGCAATAAATTAAAGGCGTAAAGAGGTGTATTTATTGAGTACTGGGCTAAGTCAACCTACCCATATATTACAGATAAACTGCTGAAAAATGGATGAGTTTAACAATAGCTATGATGTTTAAATTATCAAAGTTCAACTGGATATTGTTTTGTTAGTAGATTAAACATTTTCAAAAAAACATTCATTTTTTAGTTAAAAATGAAAAATTCGTATGGGCCTTTCCAAATTCAACATTTAAAAAAAAAAAATTGATATTATTTGCCATATACATGTATATAATTGCCTAAAATATGTGTTATATGTAAGTTATTATGCTAAGCTTGGTATGTATATTATTGCTATCAGTATTGAAAAAGATAATAGTAATTGAATGATATACATAACTCCAGACAAGGAGAGTAGTTCAAATACTTAAATCCTTATGTCTGCATCAAATCTTTTTTGCCACGTTAACTCCATGGTGGACACACATCTGGCAAGGGCTCATGTTAATATTATTGGTACAGTCAGGACTCGATACACCGACATCCGTTACAACCGAATTCTCACTTACCAACAAGAATTCTGTGGGAATAAACCTGCACGTTTATATATTTGAGATTCAATACAAAGACAAACTCATTACAATACTAACTAACTGTGTCGTTGTATCGAGTCCTGACTGTACGGGACTATTTCAAAACACATTTACCGTAAACACAAAGACCAGCTTTGTGTGTTTTTTTACAGTTTATTACACATTTACAATCAGTGCTGACCCTGATAAGAGAGCTCCTTTAGGAGCTCTCTGATCTTGGTCTACACTGTTTGCATAAGACTAGTGTATTCTATACAGATACACAAGTTTTCAAAGAGGAGAATGCTCGTCACTAGGGTTGAAATGTGTTAAATTCTTAACCCTTTACTCCATAGCCTCTTTCTAGTATTGAACTTAGGTGACCACTTAATTAAAACAGGTTGAAAAGACAAGCAGAATGTGCCTGAAGGCACATTCTGCTTTACTTTCAGCCTGTTTTAAGCTTAAGCATCAATCTGCTAGGCTACAGAAAATATTTTATGGTGCATATTTATGACTGAACCAAGTGGAACTATTTTATTCAGTGGAGGAGTGATTTAAATGTGTAAAAAGGCGTATTTATGGAGTTATTGGTTAAATACTTATAAAACATAGCATGATAGCTGATGTTACACAATAAGGCACTTAATGTTAGTTATGTGACTCCTACAGGTGCAACTATAAATCTATATATACATACTGGTCTGAATAGCGAAACTATAACCAGGGCTCCAGATATCGGGAGTATTTCAAAAAATAATTTTTTTATTTCTGCATTAAACCCTATGGTGTCACTACTCATTAGAATCGTCTCAAAGAGATGATTCTAATAAGTAGTAACACCATAGGATTTGGTGCTGAAATTAGTGAAAAAATGTTGGATTTGTTCAGTTAACTCGCTCTTATCTAATGAGCCCTGTAATAACTACTGAGGATAAAAGTCAACTTAGCTATTATGAGGTATTCATAATTTTTAGAAGTAACATACAAACAGAAAAGTATTAATTTTGAGACTCATGATGAATTCAGTTAAAACAAGATGAGGTGGTATACAGTCGAGAAAACATTATTATTTCCCAATTAACATGTTTAGTTGCCCTAAAACTTTTATATCCAATGCAAACAGTTTGGAGCCAGATCAGACGTTGAGTAACCCGGCGTCTGATCAGGCCGGCATCTGATCAGGCTCCAAACTGTTTGCCGTTCAGGTTAAAATCAACATTCAGATTTGTTCAAAAGGTGACATTTTCTCCATTTCATTGCAATGAGTTTGTGTTTCGTTTGCCTTTTAACCCTTAGCCTGCCACTCACGACTATAGCTCCATATGCAAACAGCTTGGATCCGGATGAGACGCCGAGTAACTCGGCGTCTCATCCGGATCCAAGCTGTTTGACACTCGGACAACATTTTCAGCAATTTTGAGCAACTTTGAAGCACTTTGAAACTTGAAGCAGACGAGAAATATAGCAGACGACAATTTATTTGGCGGGCTAAGGGTTAATGGGAAAGCTAGAATAACATCATTTCTACTGTATTTGATTGTGGAGACATAAAAACTGTAAATAAAAAAAGAGACAGAAATCCTTTATCACATGATATTCTTAAAGCCTTTGTTACAGTGGAGAATCTGTTATTCTTTCCCGTTTAAACGCAAACGTACGCAAACGCATTGCACTAAAACATAGAAAAGGACAACTTTTTGACAATTTTGACTATTCATGTTGATCTGAGTGGCAAACAGTTTGGAGCCTGATCAGACGCCGGGTTACCCGGCGTCTGATCTGGCTCCAAACTGTTTGCAATGGAAAAAATAGTTTAAGCGTAAACACGTTTATTGGGAAAGAATAACAGATTCTCCACTGTAAGCAACCATTCAGTTTAGAAGCATAGAGATCTTTAAAGACAGGTGGCTGCTTAACCCATTACCCCATAAATACGCCTCTAATTTATTCATCCACTGAAGAAATAGTTCCATTTATTTAGGAATATATGAACCTTTAGAAGAATTTTCTTTATCCTAGCAGATAGTAGCTTAAAGCAGGCGCAGGCTGAAAGTAAAGCAGAATACACCTTAAGGTGCATTCTGCTTTACGTTCAACCTGCTTTAAGTGGTGACATGTCTTCAAAACTAGAAACAGGCCATGGGGTAATGAGTTAATACTTTGTTAAGGTGTTGTTGAAACTCCAAAGGGAGTGTTTTGTCTAACTGTTGTTGTGTATTCTTATCCCTTATAGTACTGCAACTGGATATAAACATCATTTCCAAACAGTGTGGACCCAGATTAGAGATCTCATGAAGGAGCTGTTTGTTATACATGTACTAAGAATATTTTTGGACACATCCTTTCCAAGGTTAATGTTATTGGTCATTTTCACTCTCCATTTTTCTTTAAATGGTCACTCAATATGGGTTTGCCTCTACAAGAACAGTAAAAACCTGACAAGTTTGACCATTAAATCGTTCAACACCATGGACCTGATTAAAACATACTCATTGAGTTTGCAATCAGTGTAGATCCAGAATAGAGGACACCATGGAGTCCTCTGATCAGGGTCTACACTGTTTGCCTATTTGTGTTTTTAACACTAACCTATTGCCTGTTCTAGTACTGAATACAGGTGACCACTTAAAGTAGGTTTCAAGTAAAGCAGAATGTGCCTTAAAGGACATTCTGCTTTACTTTCAGCCTGTATTTAGCTATCATCCTATAGAATAAAGAAAATGTTTTTTATAATACATACTTATTCATCACTGTATAAATTCGAACTTTTTTCTTCAGTAGATGAATAAATTAAATGTGTTATAAGGCATATATATGGGGTAAAGGGTTTATTGTATTAAAATCAGGGTTTTACTGTACAAACAAAAAATAGATGAATCTATCACAAGTCTTTGGTTACGCAAAAGTTACTAAAAATAATAACAAAATGTAATATCACATAACAAGTAAAAAATAATGAATCATAATGGTTGCTTCCCATCCACCTATGTAACATATCACACAAAACGAATGTCAATGTCAACTAATTAAGGTCCAAACTGACCTTTTAGCTGGGTCAAGGTCAAGGAATTGGTTCAACACAATGGTTTTCTTTTCTATATAACACATTGTGTTAATCTTATGGCTTTATCCACAGGGTAAACCTTTACTATCTTTTAACCCTTTACCCCAGAGCCTGTTTCTAGATTTGAAGATAGGTTGCCACTTAAAGCAGGTTGAAAGTAAAGCAGAATGCGCCTTAAGGCGCATTGTTTTACTTTCAGCCTGCTTTAAGCTATTATCTGCTAGAACATAGAAACTATTTATTTTGCTACATATTCCTGACTGTATAAATTGGAACTATTTCCTGCAGTGGAGGAATAAATTAAAGGCGTAAAAAGGCGTATTTATGGGGTAATGGGCTAATCTTAAGGCTATCTACAGCTTAAACCTTAACTATCTTTTAAACATTTCACTTTCTCCTATCCCTTACCTAATAGCCTGTTTCTAGTTTTGAATACAGGTGACCACTAAAAGCATGTTGAAAGTAATGCAGAATGTGCCTTAAGACTTAATCTGCTTTACTTTCAACCTGCTTTAAGCTACTATATACTAGGTTATAAAAACTATTTATATGGTACATGTTTATGACTGTATAAATTGGACCTATTTTCTTCAGTGGTGGCATAAATCAAATGCGTGAAAAGGCACTTCTATGGGGGGTAAAGGGTTAACCATTTCCCCCATAGAAACCTACTTTGATGCCTATACCTATTTCTCATGTCATAATAAAGAGCCCAGGAAACTTTTCCTGTTTCCTTACTAGTAGATGCTTCAAGAAGTCTGAAAGTGAATTAGAAAACTCATTCAGGAGCTTTCTGCTTTATTTTCAATCTGCTCTAAGCAACCACCTGCCTCAAAGAACTGAAAAAAGCTATGGTGTTAAGGGTTAAACATGACCTTCTCTTAATCCATTACTCCAGAGATACTCATTTTTACTCTTTTAATTCATTCCTCCACTGAAGAAAATAGTATCAATTTATACATCATGGATAATACATGTATATATAATAAGAAATAATTCGTATATTTTAGCAGATGGTAGCTTAAAGCAGGCTGAAAATAAAGCAGAATGCACCTTAAGGTGCATTCTGCTTTACTTTCAATCTGCTTTAAGTAGTCACCTGTCTTCCAAACTAGAAACAGGCTATGGAGTAAATGGTTAATGACCTTAACATATAAAGTTGAATCAGTAAATGTAGCAGTAATAAGTTTAGACAAGTGAGCTTTAAAAGACCTTGAAAACAATGCATTGAGCTACTGCAGATATATATAGACAGTAAAACAATTTGTTAGTACATAGGGGCCCGTAATTTTATACCCGACACCCCTATCACTAATAATATTATTAGTGATAGGGGTGTCGGGGTCAAATTTCAGATCCCTATGGATTAGTACAGCAGATCTATACAGTTTACAATATATGCAGATTATGCAAAATTCGACTTTTAAGATTTTTTTTATTAACTCTTTCAATATTATGGACCTGTTTAAAATATACTCATTACATTAATTTTGCAAACATCGTAGACCCAGATCAAAGAGCTCCTAAAGGAGTCCTCTTATCTGGGTCTACACTGTTTGCAAACTTAGACCAGTTTTCATAAAACTTCCTAGAACTCCAAGTAGACTGGTTCATGTTTTAGTTACTAAAAAGATTCAAAAGGGAATCTAATAACCCACAACAGTTACTTAGTGTTGAAAGAGTTAACATAAAATCAATATGAGCGTTAAACAATTTGAAACCTAACCAGATGCAGAGTTACTCAGTATCTGATCTGGATCCAAACTGTTTGAAAATGAAAATCAAGACATGATTAGTAGGGGTACAGGTCTTATAAGAAGGTGAAACATTTGATAGTTTAACAATATTGCAGGGCTGCCATAATTTGATCATAAAAATCCTAAGATTTTCAGTTTTCAATTTTTCAGACGCAATTTTACTAATCGTACCTTTATCCTATAGTCTGTTCCTTGTTTTGAGGAAACATGACTGCTTAAAACAGGTTGAAAGTAAAGCAGAATGCGCCTTAAGGCGCATTCTGCTATACTTTCAGCCTGTTTTTAAGCTACGATTTGCTAGGATAAAAAGTCTAATACTTAGGAAAAATCCGGAGAAATGGCAGCCCTGATAATGAGATGACTGATTGTTTACTTTTGTGACCAGAAAATCATATCACAGAAAAGTTTTGCACAACATCTGTTAGTGCCGAGCGGGACTCATCAGTATTTCTTATCACACCTTTTTATACTTTTAAGTTTTGAGCCATTTAGGAAATGTTTTTGACACTACCATGGATTTCTAGCATGAAACAAAGGCTATATACAACTGGGGCCCAGATTTAAGAAACATTGTAAGACTAAAACGGTCGTAAGTCAAAACTTTAAAATAGACTTAATTTCTGATTTTTCCATTTAATCCTGTCTTGTGACATCTCTTTGGATCTTCTTTTTCAAGACGATTCCAAAGAGATGTCACAAGATGGGATTAGATAGGAAAATAAATAATAATTGAGAATTAAAGAAATCTGACTTACGACAATACAGTCGAACTTTGATATCTTGAACTTGGTTAAGTGGAACATACCTGTATTTCAAAGTTTTAACTTTGAAACATCGGTATAATTTGAAATAAGGCAAATTCATGTTTCGATATATCTGATACTTCGAGTTATGAGAGTTCGAGATATCGAAGTCCGACTGTATTTGTCGTACGACGTTTTGTAAAACGGCCCCTGGTGGCTTTCTACATGTGTTGTTGATGCCTATATGATTACTGTATCACACAGGCCTTTGATTCCTGAGCGTTTGATCCCCCAGTGCCGGTCTGTACAGGTCGTCCTGGGGGGTTCCTTCCTGCCAGCAGGGCCTCTACATCCTCCATCTGTGGGTGTAAAAGGCAAGAACATTATACAGTCAAACTTCGATATCTTGAACTAGCTTAATTTGAGCTATCCCATTTGTCGACACATGAATTGCATTATTTCATGCTCGGTTAAGTCAAACCTACCCGTATTTCAAGGTTAAAACGTGGCTAAGCCACGTTTTAACTTTGAAAATATGGGTATGTTCGACATAATCGAGTTTGAGATATCAAAGTTCAACTGTTTATATTATGGCTGCAGTAGCCGGAAACAGCGCTCCAAATAAGGAGAAAACTGAACAAGTAAAAAAATTTCTCACTTATTTCAGCACCAAATCGTATGGTGAGACAATTCTAATGAGTAGTGACACCATAGGGTTTAATGCAGAAATAAAGATTATAGTTTATTTTAATACTCCCTTTATCTTGAGCTCTGGGTGGTGTACTAGAAGGTGGGAGATTCCTTGCCCCTTATATTATAAACAGAGTAGGGGTAACAGGGCTCCAGATAAGATGGAGTAAACTGAACAATTCCAAACTTTTCTTACTTATTTCAGCACCAAATCGTATGATGTCGCTACTCATTAGAAACCATAGGGTTTAATGCAGAAATAAAGATTATAGTTTTTTTAATACTCCCTTTATCTTGAGCTCTGAGTGGTGTACTACCAGTTGGGAGATTCCAGTGAAGGGGTAAAAAATTCATTGCTTTGGAAGACAGAAGCTGTGTTAGGACATCTAGCGTCTTCTTAACGTAACTTGCCACAAAACTCTTAACCGATTACTACATAGATACACATTTTTAGGCCTTTAATTTATTCCTCCATTGAAGAAATGAATGAATATTGAATATTGAAGAAAATATACATGTTCACTTTATACAGACATGAAAGAGCAACGTAAGAAATATTTTCTATAAACTAGCAGATGTTATTTTAAGTATATTAAGTGGTCACCTTTCTTCAAAACTAGAAACAGGCTGTGGTGTAAAGGGTTAATAGTAAAAACTGTACTAGGTGTAATTCCAGACTAGACTTGTTCATTTGAAGTTACGTGCATCAATGTCCTAATGTTTTACCTTCCATGGATAAACATACAAAATCTAAAACATTGAAATACGAGTAGTAACCAATATTATGGAAGATGGAAAAATACTCACCGACATTGCTGTATGACCCATCGCTTTTCTCTTCCTGATGTAATCATTCATAGTGGACTGAAACAAATAATAACAAGATGTGTATGTGAACAGGGCTCCAGATAAGAGGTAGTTATTTCAACAAATCAAACATTTTCTCACTTATTCAGCACCAAATCCTATGGTGTTACTACTCATTAGAATCGTCTCTTCGAGACAATTCTAATGAGTAGTGACACCATAGGGTTTAATTCTGAAATAAAGATTTTAGTTTTTGAAAAACTACCCTTATCTGGTGCTCTGTGTGAAACACTATACCCCATCATTGAACATGACTTCTAAACGACCTTGACTTTTGTCTGTATTGACTCAAGTTGTACTGAACTCAACGGCTTTTAGAGTAAAGTACAAATGCCAAATAGGAAGTCTCTATCACATGAAGTTTAAAAGTTAAAGCCAAGGTTAAGACAAAAGTATAAACAGAACCACAGACAGATAAGAACAATTGCTCTGAACGCATCATTGTCATAATATCTATAACAATATAATAATATTACAATTAACAATAATAATTATTATAATAATGAAAATAACAAGATTTGTTTGTGAAACATACACTACGCTCTCTGATGTGACCATGACCTCTAAACAACTTTGACCTTTGTCGGACACGATCCAAGTTGTACTGAGCTAAATAATCAATTTTTTTTAATTTAGTGGTTGTTTTAGAGAGGTTTTCAGGACTCCAAAAAAGAGTGAGTAATCTGAACAAATCTATTATTTTCTCACTCATGCTGCCCCAAATCCTATAGTGTTACTACTTATTAGAATCGTCTCGAAGAGACGATTCTAATGAGTAGTGACGCCATAGGGTTTAAAGCAGAAATTGAAGTTTTGTTTTTGAAATACTCCCCTTATCTGGAGCACTGACTGTACATATGCTTACCAGTTTTTGCTCCTGTTCTGTGGATTTTTTCTTGTACATATTGGCTTCCTCTTTCAGTTTGTTGTCCTGTATGGGTGGTAGCGGGGCACCAGCCTTGCCATTGGACTGGGCGGGGGCAGGCTTAGGATCTCCTTTCTTGGTCTTGTCAGCCTGTTAGTAAGAAATAGTTTTCAACTCCATTAGATAGGCTATGTGTGCCATATATGGGGTTACAGTCATACATTTCTTTAACCCATTTATACCCAGTGGATTCTTCCATGTTTATATATTGGATTTGTCCATTTTTTATCAAAGGGATGCCTGGTCATAATTTTCATTTTCATTTTGTTTTATATTGAAATTCTTATCAGCAAACAGTGTAGACTCTGATCAGACACGGCATTATGCGGCGTCTGATCAGAGTCTACCCTGTTTGCCTATGTCCCATATATGGCAAACAGGGTAAAAAATGGACAATTCCAATATATAAACATGGAAGAATCCACTGGGTATAAATGGGTTAAAGTTATCAGAGAATCCTCATTTGAGGACATTTATGAAGACAGGGTAGTGGTGTCCTATGGCCATTTATGGAGGATGAGGTAAACTCAAACAATGGAACTTCGATATCTCGAACTCGCCTAACGCGATTTAACCGATATTTCGACACATGAATAACAATATTTCAAGTCCGGTTCAGTAGAACAGACCTGTATTTCAAAGTTAAAACATGGCTAAGCCACGTTTTAACTTTGAACTACGGGTATGTTCAACATATAAATTAACCTAGTTAGAGATATCGAAGTTCGACTGTATATGGCAAAGGAAGGGACATATAGGATCTGTCATGAGTTGATATTTTAGACAAGCTGATCTCAATCAAGTCTAGAATTGAAATGTTATTAAACTAGCCTGGCAAACTCAATAATTTTTCTATTCTAGAAAAGGTTGAGATCAGCTTGTCTCAAATATTGATGAGTGACAGATTCTTTTCTCACAAAAACCAACGATTTTAAGGTACTTAAGGAATTCCTAGACTGAAGATCACCTTTTTCCGTGTTATCTTGTCATTTTCCGTGTTTAACGGAATATACCTAATAGTCCCATAAAAAACCTGGACGATAATGTTTGAAATTATCCGAACAAAGTTCAAATGTTGCAAATCTCGTCTTGTAAATTTGCATGGCCTTCCCCGCACAGTTCGAATCCTGACTGAGCTCAATATATTTTTCTTTGAAATATATATCTTTTTTAAACAAAACCTTTTCCTAAATAAATGATTAGATCTAGATGTTTATAAATGCGCCTGACATTTACTTGCAAAAATATTTATTTACCGGTATAAGTCAAATATATTGTTCCGTCTTTATAAAGTATTCAAGGTCTCCAACACTTTTTTGGAAGACAAAATTATTTTTTTCCAGTTAGGTGCGGCCAAATGTCTTCATAATTTGGATTTATATTGCGTAAGTATTGTATGAAAAAATAAGCAAGTGGTTTGCTTTGCCCAAGTTTTCATTTTTGTTCAAACATACAACCTTTTAAGTCATATAATTTAAAATCGTATGGAAAATATTGCATATTTTAAAGGGATGATTCAGATTTTTTAATTTTTCACATCATATGATGCAAATATTGGGACAATAACTTTTATTTTGTTATGTTCACGTCTTCTGGCATAGGCATGACATAAAAAATAACAGTATTTTAGGTAAGAATAGGCAAAAATCACCTTTTAGGAAAATTTGTCTTTTAATTTTCTCGCATATTTTCCTACCTGTTAGGCTTTATACAATATTTCAAATATTTTCGAGAAGGGATGGCGAATAGCCTTCATATTTCACACAAAACACGGGAATTACATGTAGTATCTATTCATAACATCATTTTCACATTACAATTACCCTACCTTCAGTGTTGGAATACCTTAAGCAAGAGACCTTTCTTGGAATAGAGTGACGATATCAAAATGAACTTGCACATGTTGGAGACAAGAATATTTACAATCGTAGTTCACTATTGAAAACGGGGTAGTTATGTGAGAAAAGTGGTATTCCGTATTGATAGGAAATGCCACTTTTCATCAAATGCAGGGCTGCCATAAGTTGACATAAAAAATCCTAAGATTTCCAAATTTGCAATTTTCAAGTGTGATTTTACGAACCGTACCTTTACCCCATCGCCTGTGTCTAGTTTTGTTCACACATGGCTGTTTAAAGCAGGCAGGAAGTAAAGCAGAATGTGCCTTAAGGCGCATTCTGCTTTACTTTCAGCCTACTTAAAGCTACCATGTACTAGAAAAAAATCAGAAGATTTAGGAAAAATCCGGAAGAAATGGCAGCCCTGCAAATGTTTCAAAACTAGATCCCATATTCTACTTACTGTTTTGGTTGCTGTTTTGGTGGGGGCCTTTGAGCCCCCTCCCTTGCCCTTCTGTCTGCCCCACACCTCTATATACAGGGACTCGTTTTCTAAGTACTGCAGGAACTGTTCAGTGGCAGATTTTATGGTAATCTGCTTCTTATGTTCGAAGTCTGGGTTTATTGTACCTGCCACTTCCTCGGTGCTTGTGTACTTGTCATCCAGGTAAAACCTGTACTTGCAGAAACTCTGAAGGTAAAAGACAAATATTTACATTCAAAACATTGAAAACCTCATGACATGTATATGCCTCCGCATCTTCAGATGCCGGGGCAATAAAAAGCTAATGAGGCATTGTGTCTAAAACTTCTGTGGTAATCATTTGAAATGATTAAATAGAGGATAACTGTTTTTTCAGTGTAAGATTGAAATTTAATCCATTGAGTGAACATCAGACGTTATATTTTCACAAGTGGCAAAGTCGCGAGTGAAAATATAACGGTCTGATGTTCACGAAATGGATTAAATTCAATCTTACACTGAAAAAATACAGTTATTCTATTTATTTATGCTTTAAAGGAACTTTTTAAATGAAAGTGTTCGACAATTCGAAAGCGAAAGTAAATTATTTATCCCGTGTGATCAGAGCCCCAAGTTTATATCGAACATATTTTCGTGACAATTCCCGTAAAATGACGTCACTAATTTATTGATTTGACGTCATCCCAATTACTTCGTTGCTCCCGATCTAGGATTCGTGTTCTTCCGTTGAGTGGTTAGCGACAAATTGGACTGCCGGAATTTAATGATAAGACAGGATTGACTACGATTTTTGGGGAGCCCTATGGGGAAAATTCATAATAAAACTGCGCATGGCGATAATCCCACTGCTTGAAGCAGTGAAATTATCAAGTGATAATCCACTACTATTTGGTGGTAATCCACCGAAAAGCATAAACAAGAGCCCCATGGGGCATAATTCGCTCACCTGAGAATAGCTGAAAAAATGGAGATATTGATTTATGTCCAGGACTGACCTAGATATGCAACAGACCGGAAAAATTTGAACAAAAAATGTAAAGTATATTTAAAAGTGTCATCATACAGAATATAAAAGCTCTGGCCATATTAGAGTCAGAGAAGAAGACGTTTGAAATTTTCTCTATATAACTCTATGTAAAACTGTGACCCCCGGGGCGGGGCCAATTTTATCCCCAGGGGCATAATTTGAACAATGTTGATAGAGGACCTGTAGTTGATTCTATGTGTCAAATATCAAAGCTCTGGCCCTTGTAGTTTCAGACAATGATGATTTTTAGCTCACCTGAGCCGAAGGCTCAAGGTGAGCTGTTGTGATCGCCCGCCGTCCGTCTGTCCGTCCCTTCAAATTTACTTCAAGCGACAACTCCTTGAAACCGCGAGTCTGAGGAAAAAACTAATTTGATCACGGTGTTCCTTGGATGCTTCTCTACAGAAATCGTTAAAATCTGCATCTAATCTGGATCTAAACTATTTGCCACTCATTTACATATTTTCTAAATATAAGTTATTATTTTTTACATATTTCACATACAAACATTTGGAGCAGACAACAGTTCAGCATGATAATAGTCATTTCTCTCTGAGACCGTCTCCTATTGCATAACTGACCCATAGCTAGCTCTGAACTCAGGTCACTGAGATACATAACAGAAATGATAGTGATGTCTGCTATTCTATGCTCAAGCACAACTTAGTTCGAGGCATATTACTTTTGGTCTGTCTGTTTGTTTGTTTGTGTTTTGTTTGTTTGTTTATCTTTCTGTCTATCAGTCCACAATTAATTCTTGGCTATAAACAGTATGGATCCAGGTCAGATGCCACATAATGCTGCATCTAATCTGGATCCAAACTATTTGCCACTCATTTACATATAGTTTCTTATATTTAGAAAATGTAAATAATGATATTTATTAACCTATTAACCCATACATATTCCTTTTTATGTCTTTAATTTATTCTTCCACAGAAGAAAATAATTTCACTTTATACAGTCATTGTTGTCTTTAACAATTGCTTCAAATGACATCTCCTCATATACCGCTGAAAAGATTTCAACCAAACTTTACACGAATGTTCCTTGGGTCAAGTTCTTTCAAAATTGTTCAAAGAATTAAAAACAATGTAGAACTCTGGTTGCCATGGCAACCAAGTGAAAAAATAAGGAAATCTTAAAAAATCTTCTTGTCTGAAACTACAAGGGCCAGATCTTAGACATTTGTCACATAGCATCATCTACAGGTCCTCTATCAAACTACAAACTATGCCCCTGGGGTCAAAATTAGCCCCGCCCGGGGGGTCACAGTTTAACATAGAGTTATATAGTGAAATTTTCAAACGTCTTCTCCTCTGAAACTAATATGGCCAGAGCTTTGATATCTGGCATGGTGACACTTTTAGATGTCCTATACCAATAAGGTTCAAATGGTTCTGGTCGATTGCATATCATCTACAGGTCCTCTATCAAGTTTGTACAAATTATGGGTCACAGTTTTCAAACGTCTTCTTTTCTGAAGCTAATATAGCCAGAGCTTTGATATTCGGCATGGTGTTACTTCTAGATGTCCTTTATCTATTTTGTTCAAATGGTTCCAGTCTGTTGCATATGTAGGTCACAGAAGCTAAAAATAGATTTTTTCAATGGAAACTTAAAAAAAATCTTCTTGTCTAGAACACTAGTACCCTGATCTTAGATATTTGGAACATAGCATCATCTACAGGTCCTCTATCAAGATTGTTCAAATTATGCCCCTCGGGTAAAAAATGACCCCGTCCTGGACATAAATCATTCTCTCCATTTTGATGTACAGCTATTCTCAGGTGAGCGACATATGCCCCATGGGGCTCTTGTTTAAGTTTTCATTGAAAAAAATCTATTTTTAGCTCCTGTGACCTAGTTATACAACGGACCATAACCATTTGTACAATTTTGGTATAGGACATCTAGAAGTGTCACTATGTCAAATATCAAAGCTCTGGCCATATTAGTTTCAGAGAAGAAGACGTTTGAAAATTTCACTATATAACTCTTTGTAAGACTGTGACCCCCGGGGCGGGGCCAATTTTGACCCCAGGGGCATAATTTGAACAAACTTGATAGAGGACCTGTAGGTGATGCTATGTGCCAAATATCTAAGCTCTGGCACTTGTAGTTTCAGACAAGAAGATTTTTTATATTTTCATTGAAAAAATCTATTTTTAGCTCCTGTGACCTAGTTATGCAACCGACCATAACCATTTGTAAAATTTTGGTAAAGGACATCTAGAAGTGTCACCATGCCAAATATCAAAGCTCTGGCCACAATGGTTTCAGAGAAGAAGACGTTTGAAAATTTCACTATATAACTCTATGTAAAACTGTGACCCTGGGGCGGGGCCAATTTTGACCCCAGGGGCATTATTTGAACAAACTTGATAGAGGACCTGTAGATGATGCTATGTGCCAAATATCTAAGCTCTGGCCCATGCAGTTTTTGACAAGAAGATTTTTTAAGATTTCCTTATTTTTTCACTTTGGTTGCCATGGCAACCAGAGTTCTGCATTGTTTTTAATTCTTTGAACAAATATGAAAAAGCTTGACCCAAGGAACATTTCTGTAAAGTTTGGTTGAATTCTGTCAAGCGGTATAGGAGGAGATGTCATTTGAAGCAATTGTTAACGGACGACGGACACAGGGCCATCCCAACAGCTCACCTTGAGCATTTGGCTCAGGTCATCGGAGCTAATAATACTTTATAACACCCTTTAAACGCCCCAGTGGGTGATGCAAAATCAAAAGATTTCAATCCAGTTTATAGTGTATATATCTCTTTGTATGCGAATTGCAATTAACAGTTTGGATCCAGATGGCGTGTCATAAGAATCCAAAACTGTTTGACACTCTGACTCTATTTTAACCCATAGCCTGTTTCTAGTTTTCTAGTCCATTATGTATGGCACATTCAGTTTTACTTTCAACCTGTTTTAAGCTACAATCTGAAATATTTCTTATTTTGCACTTTCACGACTGTATAAAATTGAACTATTTTCTTCAGTGGAGGAATAAATCTAGGCATAAAAGGCGTATTTATGGGGTAATGGGTTAAAAGATTATTGTTTGAAAACTCTAAATTCATAAAAAGAGACATTAAATATTATATAGCATAGGTCAATTTACTTTTCTCTAAAAGAAAGATAAACAATGTTCATTTACCCATTGTGCCCATGATCCCATATATGATCAGAGTCTACACTGTTTGCTGATAGAAATTTCAATATAAAACAAAGTGAAAAATTAAAATTTAGGCCAGGCACCTCTTAGATAAACAAGAGCCCCATGGGCATATTTCGCTCACCTGAGAAAATAGCTGAAAAAATGGCGATAATAATTAAGGTCCAGGACTGACCTAGATATGCAACAGACCCGAACAATTTGAACAAATTATGTAAAGTATATTTAAAAGTGTCACCATACCGAATATAAAAGCTCTGGCCATATAATTGTCAGAGAAGAAGACGTTTCAAATTTTCTCTATGTAACTCTATGTAAAACTGTGACCCCAGGGGTGGGGCCAATTTTGACCCCAGGTGCATAATTTGAACAAACTTGATAGAGGACCTGTAGGCGATGGTATGTGCCAAATATCTAAGCTCTGGCCCTTGTAGTTTCAGACAATGATGATTTTTTAAGTTTTCATTGAAAAAAAAAAATTCTTTAGCCTCTGTGACCTAGTTATGCAACCGACCAGAATTATTTGAACAATTTTGGTTTAGGACAGATAGAAGTGTCACCATACCAAATATCAAAGCTCTGGCCATATTAGTTTCAGAGAAGAAGACGTTTGAAAATTTCACAATATAACTCTATGTAAAACTGTGACCCCCGGTGCGGGGCCAATTTCGACCCCAGGGGCATAATTTGAACAAACTAAATAGAGGACCTGTAGGCGATGCTATGTGCCAAATATCTAAGCTCAGGCCCTTGTAGTTTCAGACAAGAAGATTTTTTAAGTTTTCAATGAAAAGAAATCTATTTTAAGCTCCTGTGACCCAGTTATGCAACTGACCAGAACCATTTTAACAATTTTCGTATAGGACATCTAGAAGTGTCACTATGCCAAATATCAATGCTCTGGCCACATTAGTTTAAAGAACAAGACGTTTGAAAATTTCACTATATAACTCTATGTAAATCTGTGACCCCCGGGGCGGGGCCAATTTTGACCCCAGGGGCATAATTTGAAGAAACTTGATACAGGACCAGTAGATAATGCTATGTGCCAAATATGTAAGCTCTGGCCCTTCCAGTTTTTGACAAGAAGATTTTTTAAGATTTCCTTATTTTTTCATTTTGGTTGCCATGGCAACCAGAGTTCTGCATTGTTTTTAATTCTTTGAACAAATTTGAAAGAGCTTAACCCAAGGAACATTTCTGTAAAGTTTGGTTGAATTCTGTCAAGCCGTATAGGAGGAGATATCATTTGAAGCAATTGTTAACGACGACGGACGACTAACGACGCACGACGACGGACGCCGGACACAGGGCCATCCCAATAGCTCACCTTGAGCCATTGGCTCAGGTGAGCTAAAAATGGACTACCGGTAATCCAATATATAAGCATGGGAGAATCCACTGGGCACAAATGGGTTAAATTCAGTGTTTTGGAATTATTATTTGGAACATATTTTAAGGGGGTATTTATTAACCCTTTGAACCCTAGTCCTGCATATAGGCGTCCTTTTCAAACAGTGTACATGTGAATAGTACACTTGTCCTATGCAAACAGTGAAGACCCAGATCAGAGGGCTCCGAAAGGAGCCCTCTGATCAGGGTCTTCACTGTTTGTCATAATGCCAAACATTGACAAAAACAACCCTTAAAAGCCAGAAATGAACTAGACTTAAATCGAAACTGGAATTGTTCATTTAAAGTTTCAGGGAGGAAAGGGTTAAAGGAGGGGCGTTTAACCCCTTCACCGCCTTACTCTGAGTACAATGGTTATTGGCAAACAGTTTGGATCCTAATCAGACACTGCATAACACAGCATGAGATCAGGATCCAAATATATTGACACTGAATTTTTAATTTCTTAAGTCAAATACCTAAAATTTGAATTTGAGACAAAACACAGATGATGATTGTTTAACCCATTACCCCATAGCCTGTTTCTAGTTTTAGAGAATCAGATATGTGACCATTTAAAGCAGGTTAAGGCGCATTCTGCTTTACTTTCAGCCTGCTTTAAGCTATTGTCCGCTGGAGTAAAGAAAATATTTCTTATGATTTTTATTTGTGACAATATAAATTGGAACTATTTTCTTCAGTAGAGGACTTAATTAAAGGCGTAAAAAGGGCATATTTATGGGTTAATGGGTTAATTTGATGACACCATGGCAGTAAAGGGATCAAATGGTAGTTTCATCTTCAGCCCTGAGAGCTTTTCCTACCTTGTCAATGTTCTGGGGAAGACCTCTGGCTGATTTGATCTCTACCTTACAATATACAGGTTTCCCAAGCTAAAATAGAAAACAAGATGGCAATGATTGAAATATTTCTCCCTTTTTGGGGCATGAATACTGGTACAGTGGAGAATCTGTTATTCTTTCCCAATAAACGCGTTTACGCTAAAACTATAATTTGCAGTGCAAACAGTTTGGAGCCAGATTAGATGCCGGGTAACCTGGCGTCTGATCAGGCTCCAAACTGTTTGCCACCAAGATAAACAAGAATTATCAGAATTGTCCAAAAGTTGTTCTTTTCTACGCTTTAGTGCTTTGCGTTTGCGTTTAAACGGGAAAGAATAACAGTACTTCATGCAAAGTCTTAGCAATATTGACAGACTTACATTTACAGCACTCCCTCCCTACAACGGCCCTCCCAAAAATGACTCCCTCCTTACAATGACCCTTGCCACAGATCCCTAAACAGGACAATTATGTCTTATGCTTTTACTGTTACAATTCCCTCTGCTTAAAATATTCGTCTGCTGTTTTTCTCCAAATTACATAATGGACATTTTGATAGATCAAATGTAATGATGAGTGACAAACAGCTTGAATCCAGATCAGACGCAGTGTTACCCGGCATCTGATCTGGATTCAAGCTGTTTGCAAATATAAGCAAATTTCCCTCTCTATAAGGACTCCCTCTAAACAATGCACACAAATTTTGTCTCCCATCGGGTGTCATTGTAGAGAGGTAGCACTTTAATTGATTGTAAATTAAACAAGAGTTGTCAGAGAAACAAAGCTTGCCAACGGCACATTTCAAAACCTTGAGGTAGTGTCACTCTGAGGTCATGGCCACAGGGGTCAATTTTTTGTCTGCATGGATAGGACTTGGCCATAGTAATGCATACTAAATGTGAAAGCAATACCTCAAGGAACATAGGAGTTATCAGCCTTTTTATCACCCCAAATGCAGATTTTGAAACCTGAACACGGGCCTTGAGTTTATGGTCAAGGTCACAATAATCAAATTTGTAACCTGCATGGAAAGGTCTAATGCCTGTGTCCATATACATGTGCATATATCAAATATCAAATATATACCTCAAGGGACAAAGGAGTTACAAGCATTTTTCAAAACCTTAACACAGATTTTAAAACCTAAACGCAGGCCCTAAGTTCAAGGCCAAGGTCACAGGGGTTGAATATTTTGGGTGCATGGAATGGTCTTGTCCATTATACACATGCATATCAAATATGAAAGTACATGATTGTAATATCTCAAGAGACATAGGAGTTACAAGCATTTTTCAAAAACTTGGTACAGTTTTAGAAACCTAAACGTGGACCCTGAGTTCAAGGTCAAGGTTACAGGGGTTCAAACCTTTTGCATTCATGAAAAGGTCTTGTCTATATACACATGCATTCAAAATATCAAAGCAATACCTCAAGGAACATAGAAGTTATGAGCATTTTCTTTAAATTGATTTCGCCGTTCAAGACACCACGGACGACAATGACGTCTACACTAGGGGTATTGCATAAGCTTGTCTTGTACTTTGTACAGGCGAGCTAACAAAAGTTAACTCTTTGCATGCTGGGTAATTTTTTTCGTCTGCAATAACTGTCATCTGCTACTGTTCTAAAAATAGTATTTTCTCATTTTCTTTTCAAAACAGGGTCAGAGTGTCAAACAGTTTGGATCCTGATGAGACGCCGTAACGCGGCGTCTCATCTGGTTCCAAACTGTTTGCAAAGATAATCACTGTGGAAGATATATTAGCCGCTAGCATGCAAAGAGTTAAAAGATAAATTGTATGTCTGACAGAGGGACAAATGCCTCCTAAATAAGCTATACGTAACATTATCTTTAAGTATTTATCTGTTAATAAATGAGACAAAAATTTTATAACCTGTTCCTTAGGGTCCTCAACAAAATCATCTTCTCCCAAAACCTCAAATTTTGGTGTGCATGGAACGACAGCCACGCTCAAATGACCTCTGTCTTGACCTTTGTAATCTGCTATTAATAGATTCTCAGTAAGGTCAATCTTATAGGCCAAAGATTGTAGTAGCACCTGACAGGTGCCAATTAACTTCTCTGAGTCAGCTGGCTCCCAGAATGGATCTTTGTCCTGCAATAAGTGAATAAAGTTCAGAAAATGCTGCTCTCCAGATAAGAGTGCTTAACTCAATACCCCATAAATACGCCTTTAACTAAATCCTCTACTGAAGAAAATAATTTCACTTTATACTGTTACAAAAAAGAATCATAAGAATTATTTTTTATATCCTAGCAGATAATAGCTTAAAACAGGCTGAAAGTAAAGCAGAATGCGCCTTAAGGCGCATTCTGCCTTACTTTCAACCTGCTTTAAGCTACCATCTGCTAGAATATTTTAAAAAAATTAAATAATACACATTCATTATGAAATGCTACAATTTTTCTTCAATGGATGAATAAATTAAAGACGTAAAAAGGCATATTTATGGGGTAATGGGTTAATTTACTAGAAACTGGCTTTTGGGTTAAAGGTTGGAAAGTCACAGTTCAGATACCATGAGATCAGACAGGTTGAGCTTCAGCGCCATGTTCAAGATCATCGAGCGGAAACCTAGCGGAAACCTAGCGCTTGCTGTCTGCTCGCTATCATTCAACAAGCACAGCTTGCGCCCCCTAGAGTGTACTGTAATACAACTAGCAACTTGTACGTCCTGATACCTTCCGCTCGCATAGCACTCGCCGAGCAAGTTCGTTCAAGAGCGAGCGACCGTCCGCTCGGTAAGCGGAAGGCTGGCTGAACAGGCCTCAGTAAAACACATGCCAAAGATCGTAAGTATTAATTTCAAAAGAATGTGTTTTAAATACCTTGATAGTAAAACACCACAACTTAATTGAGTTTTCAGTGATTTAAAACAGGTGATTGTTTATAGCAAAATGAAAGTAAAGCAGAAAGCTCCCAAAGGAGCTGTCTCTGTCTTTAACCCTTTACCACACAGCCTGTTTCTACTTTTGAAGATAGGTGATCACTTAAAGCAGGTTGAAAATAAAGCAGAATGTGCCTTCTGCTATACTTTCAGCCCTGTTTTAAGCTACCATCTACTAGGCTATAGAAAACATTTCTTCTGGTATGTGTTCATGACTATATAAATTGGAACTATTTTCTTCAGTGGATGAATAAATTGAATGTGCTAAAAGGCGCTTCTATGGGGGAAAGGGCTAATACATTCAACCCTAGTGACTTTTACACTTGTCATTAACAGACAGTGTACCTATGAAGAGTACACTTGCACATTTGCCTGTGCAAACAGTGTAGTCCTTAATCAGAGGGTTCCTGCATTCATGAATATGTACCATAAGAAATATTTTTGGAATTCTAGCACATAGTAGCTTAAAGCAGTTTGAAAGAAAAACAGAATGCGTCTTAAGGAACATTCTGATTAATTTCAACCTATACAAACTGTGAAGACCCAGATCAGCAGGCTACAGAAGGAGCCTTCTGATCAAAATATGCACTGTTTGTCGCATTGCAATACATTGACAAAAAATATATGGGTTCCTCGGAACACGTGTGTCACCTGCCAGCAACCATCAGTGGAACAAGAATTTATATATCAAAGTTAAAATGACAAACTTTGTTATAGCAGAAATAATCTGCCATAGAAGAAAGTGTAGAAAAGGGGAATAACTCTCATGGTATTAATGCAAGAGAAATGAACCATGTGCAAGACACTTCCACTCATCAAATTATTTAAGTAAATGAAATTTTATCTGGAAAGCATGGGTAGAACAGAAGTTATATGCTGAACATAGAAAATATGGAAAAGGGGAATAACTCACAATATATTTCTGCTAGAGTTATCAACCTTGTGCAAGACAATTTCACTCATCAATCTCTTTTCATGAAGAAATTTCAATTCAAAATCTTTAGTATAACAGAAGAAATCTGCATGAAAAGAAAATGTTGAAAAGGGGAATAACTCTTACAATATTGTAGCAAGAGTTATAACCCTTGTGCAATACGCTTCCACTTATCAAGCTCTATCCAGTTTCATCTTAAAAGCTTCAGTAGAATAGGAGTTATGTAGTGTGTTGCAAAAGGTGTGACAGACAGACAGATGGACGTTCCTAAATTTGGGGTTTGTTGGGCTTTTCTCTTGTGCTCCCTACCCAACAAGAACACAAAAATACCCAATAACACACACAGAATGAATAGAATTTACTGTTATCTATTGTTCTCCATACCCAACGAGTGACCTTTCATGCACTCGAACGGACAGACCAACATTTGTACAGATGGACATTCGTTGGGTATTTTTTTGTTTAAAAGTATCCAACAGTACACAAAATATCCAACTATACACAATACGGCAATCACGGAATGAATGGAATCTATTGTTATCCCTACCCAACAAATGACCTTTCTTGCGCTCGTCCGGACTGGCGGACGGACTGATGCCAGAAAAGTGAACCCAAAGTGTCACCTCTGCCTACAGTAGGTGACACAAAAACCAATCCTTAATTCCTTATTACAGAGCACCAGATAAGGGTAGTTTTTCAAAAACTAAATTCTTTATTTCTGAATTAAACCCTATGGTGTCACTACTCATTAGAATCGTCTCTTCGAGACGATTATAATGAGTAGTAACACCATAGGATTTGGTGCTAAAAAGAGTGAGAAAATGTTGGATTTGTTGAAATAACTACCTCTTATCTGGAGCTCTGCTTATTAGTCAAAAATGGAATATTATGAATTAGAAATGGGAATTGTCCACATGAAGTTTCAGGGAGGAAAGGGTAAAGCGAGTTCAAGATAATGGAAGCTTTATACATGGCTCCAGATAAGAGTAGTTTTTCAAAAACTAAAATCTTTATTTCTGAATTAAACCCTATGGTGTCACTACTCATTAGAATCGTCTCTTCGAGACGATTCTAATGAGTAGTAACACCATATGATTTGGTGCTGAAATGAGTGAGAAAATGATTGATTTGTTGAAATAACTCCCTCTTATCTGGAGCCCTGTTTATACCTGAGGCACGTCCCAGTCGTTGTCTCCCTCCACATAGTTCTGGTACATCTCCTGCATGAGGAACTTCCTGTTGATAAACTTGTTCCTGTCCCATAGCCAGTCATTATCAGAGCCGTCCAAAGCAACCATCTTCACCATCACCTAGTACAGACAATGACATGTAAAATGAGTAATCGCTGCATATAAGAGCACAGCAACGTTTTTCACCCAATTGGGAACGGGTCCGGTACCCCTCAGTTTGGGAATTTTTCTTGTCACGTAAACTTCAAATTGGGAAAAAACAAGTCGTGAAATGATGACAAAAAAGAAATTGGGAAGTTTATTATATAATATATGTAGGCCTATATTGATCTAACTTATCAAGTAGCAATTATGCAGTTCATATCAACAGGCAATGCTAACACTAGTAACAGAAATTCTCTTTTTTTCACTGAAAACACTATTATTACCATATTGCCAGGTCCCTTCTTTGAATTGGGAACGGGTCCTGTTCCAGTTGGGAACGGATCCTGTTCCAATTGGGAACGGGTCCTTTCCCGGGTACCGTCCAAAGAAGGAAAAAAAACGCTGGAGCAAGTAAATTGAACAAATGCATAATTTTCTCACTTATTTCAGCTCCAAATCCTATGGTGTTACTTCTCATTAGAATTGTCTCGAAAAGACAATTCTAATGAGTAGTGACACCATAGGGTTTAATGCAGTAATATAGCCAGTCATTATCAGAGCCATCCAGGGCAACCATCTTCACCATTACCTAGTACATAGAAAATGACATGTTATAAACCCATTATCCCATAAATATGCCTTTTTACTCCTTTTATGCATTCCTTCACTGCAATTTATACATTCATGGAAAGAACTATGTATTGTTAAAAAAATATTTATTTTCTAGCAGATGTTAGCTTAAAGACATTACATGACCAAGCTTGGGTGGTAACACCTAGAAGGGTAGAAAGTTTGAGTCAAAGCATGGAGCCCATGCACTTACTCGGCTAGCGGCTAGGCAAAGAATCATTCAGGCATCTCATGTGAGGCCCGCACCTAATATTTGATAGCTTGGTTAGTAAAACCCATTTAAAACCTATTGAGCTCTATTATGTAAGGGCCTCTATTCAAAGCCTCAGATGGCTAAGCCATTACCTCCACAATTTTCTCATGCTTTATACCGGTATACCTGTATTTTGACACCTAGTGAATACAATGGGGGTGAATCAATGAATGGACTGGCTTAATGTCTTTAAAGCAGACTGAAAGTAAAGCAGAATGCCCCTTCAGGCGCATTCTGCTTTTCTTTCAACCTGCTTAACACAAGTTGTCACTTATCTACAATACTACAGGCTATGGGGTAATGGGTTAAATAAATGAGTAATCAGGGCTCCATATAAGAGCGAGTAAATTGAACACATCTAACATTTTTCTCACTCATTTCAGAACCAAATCCTATGGTGTTACTTCTCATAAGAATTGTCTCCAAGAGACAATTCTAATTAGTAGTGCCACCATAGGGTTTAATGCAGTAATATAAAAAATATTTTTTAAATACTGCTCTTATCTGGAGCCTTGATGAGTTGCCAGATTGGGATTGCAATTCAATCAGGTACATACAGACCTAGAGATCTGTGAACAACCACATTGGAAATGTAACATCAGATCAGGGTTTATATTGTTTGTCATTTATGATAAGAACATCAACTGCAAATTTAGTGCAAGCATCTGTATATATATATGGCGTAGGGACTACAAAGTAAAGCTTCAATAAATTAAATTGGTTTTTAAAATGTTTATCTGATAATTAGAATATCTCATAAATGTTGAGCTCATGCGTATTACTTATCATTTTTAATAAACTTGTGGACTAAAATAAATATGGCATTTCCAAGGTTCACATCATATTACTTTAGTCAACTTGTTTATATTGAGCACTCATGTAAGATGCACTATTTGTTTCAGTAGAACTTTGAAATTTTGAACAAATATATCTTCAGAGCTGCCATTTCTCCGGATTTTTCCTAAATCTTCGGATTTTTTTTCTAGTTCATGGTAGTTTAAAGCAGGCTGAAAATAAAGCAGAATGCGCCTTAGGGCGCATTCTGCTTTACTTACAGCATGCTCGAAGTAGCCACGTGTCAACAAAACAAGAAACAGGCTATGGGGTAAAGGTATGATTGACGTAAAATCGCACTTGAAAAACGCAAATTTGGAAATCTTAGGATTTTTCATGTCAACTTATGGCAGCCCTGTATCTTTATGACTGTTCTTACCTCTGTCTTGCCACTCTTCAGTCCTCTAGCCTGTGGAGATACAAGAGTCACTTCAAACTTTACTCCCTTGTTGAGCTCTTCAGCCATGGCTGTTGCTTCATTCACCATTGGCAATACCTGGATCAGATCCTCTTGTAGTAGTAAGTCATCTGCAGAAACACATACAGTGGAGAATCTGTTATTCTTTCCCGTTTAAACGCAAACGTACGCAAACGCAAAGCACTAAAACGTAGAAAAGAACAATTTTTGGACAATTCTGATAATTTTTGTTTATCTTGGTGCCAAACAGTTTAGAGCCTGATCAGACGCCGGGTTACCCGGCGTCTGATCTGGCTCCAAACTGTTTGCACTGCAAATAATAGTTTTAGCGTAAACGCGTTTATTGGGAAAGAATAACAGATTCTCCACTGTACAACCAAAATATTACTATCTGTATATATACAAGAATGTCAATATTATATAAATGTCAAAATCTTCTGACATTGAATCATATGCAAGAAAACCTTTGTACTACAATATAAGACAACAGGGCTGCCATAACTTGATCCTGAAAAATCCTAAGATTTCCATTTTTCTATTTTTCAAGTTCGTTTACTTAAAGCAGGTTGAAATTAAAGCAGAATGCCCCTTGAGGCGCATTGTGCTTTACTTTCACCCTGCTTTAAGCTATCATCTGCTATGATAAAAATCTGAAGATTTCGGAAAAATCCAGAGAAATGGCAGCCCTGAGACAATTTACAGAGGTTACATGTTTTGTGTTTCAGGCAAGTGCCAGATAAAAGAAAGATTAAAGTAAAACAGAAGGGTCCTGTTTCTGCTTTACTTTCATTTGCTTTAAGCTGTCACCAATCTTTAATACCATAAATTAGTCTTTATTTGAGTGTGATGAAATTCTGAAATTGACAACTAGTAGTTCTATTTATAATTACAGAAAAATAATCGGAGTGACAAATAGTTTAAATCCCAATCAGGTCTCATATTAGGTGGGTCTGATCTGTTTGGAAAGGTTTTAAATACTTTCAGTATTGAAAGTGCTAAACCTTAAAACAAGAACATGTACGAAATATACTTTGCCAAAAATGTGCTGATTAGGAATAACCATAAAAATGTTTTTCTGTATCCTGGGAGATTAAAGAGCTGAGATGTGATGATGTCCAGTGAAAACAGAACAATCAACCTTTACCCATAACCCCATAAATACACCGTTTTACGCCTCTGATTTATTCCTCCAATGAAGAAAATAGTTCAAATTTATTCAGTAAAAAATATGCATCATAAGAAATATTTTCTATATTTTGGCAGATCATAGCTTAAAGCAGGCTGAAAGTAAAGCAGAATGCACCCTAAGGTGCATTCTGCTTTACTTTCAACCTGCTTAAGTGGTCACCTGTTTTCAAAACTAGAAACAGGCTATGGGGTAAAGGGTTAAGTTGGGTCACTCAAAGGAAAGTGATATTCTTTAACCCTTTCCCTTATAGAAGCGACTTTTAGCACATGCATTTTATTCATCCGCTGAAGAAAATAGTTCCAATATAAACCGTAATGAATATGTGTCATATTTAATAATTTCCTTATTCTAGCTGGTAATAGCTTAAAGCAGGCTGAAAGAAAAGCAGAATGCGCCATATGGCGCATTCTGCTTTACTTTCAACCTGCTTTAAGTAGTCACATATTTTCAAAACTAGAAATAGGCTATCAGGTAAAGCGTTAAGACAGTTGACAGCTAAATTCATAACAGAAGTAATGCAGAAAGGAGCTTTCTGCATTACTTTTGTTTTGAATGGAGCATCCACCTGTCTTTGGCAATCTCAATAATTTTTAACCCTTTACTCCATAGTCTGTTTCCAGTTTTTATGACAAGTGCAATCTGCTTTACTTTCAACCTGCTTAAGTGGTCACCTGTTTTCAAAACTAGAAACAGGCTATGGGGGTAAAGGGTTAAGTTGGGTCACTCAAAGGAAAGTGATATTCTTTAACCCTTTCCCCAATAGAAGCGCCTTTTAGCGGATATGATTTATTCATCCGCTGAAGAAAATAGTTCAAATTTATTCAGTAATAAATATGCATCATAAGAAATATTTTCTATATTTTGGCAGATCATAGCTTAAAGCATTCTGCTTTACTTTCAACCTGCTTAAGTGGTCACCTGTTTTCAAAACTAGAAACAGGCTATGGGGGTAAAGGGTTAAGTTGGGTCACTCAAAGGAAAGTGATATTCTTTAACCCTTTCCCCAATAGAAGTGCCTTTTAGCGAATACGATTTATTCCTCCGCCGAAGAAAATAGTTCCAATTTAATCAGTCATGAACATCTATTATAGGGATTAAGTTTTATATTCTAGCACATGATAGCTTAAAGCAGGCTGAAAGTAGAGCAGAATGCGCCTTAAGGCGCATTCTGCTTTACTTTCAGCCTGCTTTAAGAAGTCGTCTATATTCAATAATAGAAATAGGCTATCAGGTAAAGCGTTAAGACAGTTGACAGCTAAATTCATAACAGAAGTAATGCAGAAAGGAGCTTTCTGCATTACTTTTGTTTTGAATGGAGCATCCACCTGTCTTTGGCAATCTCAATAATTTTTAACCCTTTACTCCATAGTCTGTTTCCAGTTTTTATGACAAGTGCAATCTGCTTTAATTTCAATCTGCTTTAAGTGATCACCTGGGGCCCGTTTTACTAAACAACTTACGCAAAATTTTTGCGTAAGTCAAAATTTTAATCTATATTTTTTATTATCACTTGCTACAAACAGCAAATAGCCAGATCAGAGGACGCGCTTTTAGCGCGTCCTCTGATCTGGCTATTTGCTGTTTGCAAACGTTTATGATCGAAAAATAAGAGTTAAATGATTTTGACTTGTGCAAAATTTTTGCGTAAGTTGTTTAGTAAAACGGGCCCCAGTATTCAAAACAGAAAGAGGCTTAGGGGTAAAGGGTTAAAGTTCAAGAGTTGATTTATAATCTGGACCTAACTTGTTCACATTAATTTTGTATGTAAAAAAAAAAGAAAAAAAGGTTTATTATCAAATAGAGAAGAACAGTAAGACTGCCACCATCATGCAGACCATAATCCTGTTAATCCTTAACTCCATAGATACACATTTCTACACATTTAATGTATTCATACCCTGAAGAAAGTAGTTCCAGTTTATACGGATACAAATATTTCTATATTCTAGTAAATGGTAGCTTAAAGCAAGCTGAACGTAAACTAAACTTGCTTTAGATGGTCATCTGTCTTCAGAACTAGAAATAGGCTATGGAGTATAGGATTAAGCATGACATACATGTATTTGGAAACAGGTTGGATCCAGATTAGAGAGAAAAATACTTGGCTTTTGATCAGTATCAAATCTTGTTTATAAATACTCTTTTTTGAAATATAAATGACAAATACCAAAGAATAAAATTTCAATGCAGATATTGATTTTGAAGATGACCATACTTCAAGCCATGGCTCCAGATAAGTAGAGTTTTTCAAAAACTAAAATCCTTATTTCTGCATTAAACCCTACGGTGTCACTACTCATAAGAATCTTCTCTTTGAGACAATCTTAATTTGTAGTTATACCATAGGATTTGATGCTGAAATGAGTGAGAAAATGTTGGATTTGTTTGGAAAACTCCCTCTTATCTGGTGCACTGCTTCAAGCAATAATCTCCTTAAGGGAGACCTCTACTTAACATTAAGTCAGCTTTATGCAACTTCATATCTTTTACAATACAAAAGCCAAGCTATGGGAAAGCATAAAATGGGATCCACAGATTAGTTAGTAAAATGTGGAAACAAATATATTTGGTAAATATTTCTCAATGGGATAAATAAGTGATATTTATAAACATACTAATCATACTGCAAAAAAAGTACACAAGTGAGAGCAAAAATAAATCATGAAATATTACAAAATTTTGGAACAATCATAAACCAAAACAAAATCTAAAATACTAAAACATGACTACAAACAAGGGGTAGTGGGCTAAATGTTTTATTTCACTGTAAAAACTTATGTTGTGACTTCTCATTAGAATCAACACCAGGGCTGCCATAAGTTGACATGAAAAATCCTAAGATTTCCAAATTTGCATTTTTTAAAGTGAGATTTTACAAATCGTACCTTTGCCCCATTGCCTGTTTCTAGTTTTATTGACAAGTGACTACTTAAAGCAGACTGGAAGTAAAGCAGAATGTGCCTTAAGGCGCATTCTGCTTTACTTTCAGCCTGTTTTAAGCTACCATATGTACCAGAAAAAAATCCTAAGATTTAGGAAAAATCCGGAGAAATGGCAGCCCTGCAACACTACAACATATGGATTGTACTATTTTAACACATTCACCCCTGAGAAATGGACCATTAATTTCAGTTTCCAATTAAGTCTAGTTCATTATTACATCATTAAGGGTTGATTTTAATAGTTTGTTGCAAAATTACAAACAGTTCAGATCCTGATCAGAGGGCTCCTATAGGAGCCCTCTGATCAGGGTCTGCACTGTTTGTATATGACAGGCAAACTGTTCAAAGATTGAGTGTTTGTAAATGGTGAATATACTCATCGCTAGGGTTGAAGGTGTTAACTCATTGATCTCTGAAACTTCAAAACAGACATTCCCAATTTCTGATCAGGTCTTGTCCATTTTTGACAATTAAGGGTTGATTTTTACAATATAAACTGCAAAATGACATACAATACAGACTCTGATCAGGGTCTGCACTGTTTGTATACGAAAGGCATACTGTTCAAAGATTCAATGTTTGTAAATAACAAATATACTCATCGCTAGTGTTGATTGTGTTAACTCACTGACCTTCTGAAACTTCAAAACAGACATTACCAAATTCCAATCAGATGTTGTCCATTTCTGACAATTAAGGGATGATTTTTACAATATAAACCCTCTGATCAGAATCTGCACTTTTTGCATAGGACAGGTGTACACTTAACATGTAAACTGTTTTTAAAATATGCAAAAATGTGACATCAAGGGCCAATGCCATTTAGAATAGTCTCTTTCTCTGGAGCTATTAGAAGGGCAAATTAGATTCCACAGGCAGAACAATTTAACAGCTATCAAAAACAAAAACAAGAGCCCCATGGGGCATATTTCGCTCACCTGAGAATAACTGACAAAATGGAGATAATTATTTATGTCCAGGAAGGGGTCATTTTTTACCCAAGGGGCATAATTTGAACAATCTTATTAAAGGGCCTGTAGATGATGCTATGTGCCAAATATCTAAGATCAGGGTAGTAGGGTTTTAGACAAGAAGAATTTTGTAAGTTTCCATTGAAAAAAATCTATTTTTAGCTCCTGTGACCTACATAATTATGCAACAGACTGAAACCATTTGAACAAAATAGGTATAGGGCATCTAGAAGTGTCACCATGCTGAATATCAAAGCTCTGGCCATATTAGTTTCAGAGAAGAAGACGTTTGAAATTTTCACTATATAACTCTATGTAAAATTGTGACCCCCGGGGCGTGGCCAATTTTGACCCAAGGGGCATAATTTGAACAAACTTGATAGAGGACCTGTAGGCAATGCTATGTGCCAAATATCTAAGCTCTGGCCCTTGTAGTTTCAGACAAGAAGATTTTTTAAGTTTTTATTGAAAAAATCTATTTTTAGCTCCTGTGACCTAGATATGCAACCGACCAGCACCATTTGAACAATATTGGTATAGGGCATGTAGAAGTGTCCTCATGCCAAATATCAAGGCTCTGACCATATTAGTTTTAGAGAAGAAGATGTTTGAAAATTTCACTATATAACTCTATGTAAAACTGTGACCCCCGGGGCGTGGCCAATTTTGACCCCAGGGGCATAATTTGAACAAACTTGATAAAGGACCTGTAGGTGATACTATGTGCCAAATATCTAAGCTCTGGCCTTTGCAGTTTTTGACAAGAAGATTTTTTAAAATTTCATTATTTTTTCACTTTGGTTGCCATGGCAACCAGAGTTCTGCATTGTTTTTAATTCTTTGTTCAAATTTGGAAGAGCTTGACCCAAGGAACATTTCTGTAAAGTTTGGTTGAATTCTGTTCAGCGGTATAGGAGGAGATGTCATTTGAAGCAATTGTTAACGACGACGCACGACGACGGACACAGGGCCATCCCAATAGCTCACCTTGAGCCTTTGGCTCAGGTGAGCTAACAAACAAATCTAAAGCAACATAGATTTTTCATGGCCTTCTGCAAGTAAAGATAATCCTAGCACTACTTTAGAGATTAACTTGGCAAAGTCGTGATCAAAGCAAAACTCTTCTCGCAGCTACTTATGTATGTACCATATGTTTGTACATACAGTATAACCTGGGTCTGAATCCATCCAAAGAATATTGCATATAGGGTAGTCGCATCACTCAAGCAGGATTGTTAAGCATGCACTTAAGTAAAACGAGGCAAATGTAGTGAAGATCTTAATTAAAGTCCCTTTTGATTCATACTTGAATATTTCATAAAACACTTAACAATTTTATCTGGAGCTCTGGAAAGGAGCGAATAATTGATCAATATAATCAACTAGACAACAGAGACAATAACATGTACCGATACACAAACGGTATATCTCCGCCAGGTAACAAAGATGTAATTACACATGTACATGTAAATTTCATTCTTCGAGACAGCAATATCATCCGATTTTCTTATTTTCTTAATTTAAGAGGCAGAATCTTGGCAACCAAATAAATATAACAAACACTAGGGAAGAGTAAGAAGTAACAACAAAATGGTATCATGCATGCTGCTAGAAGCTAGCTTAAATAGGTGTGAAAAAAAGCATGAACAAAAAACTGTCTTGTAATGAAGCAATTCTTTTATCTTAAACAATCAAGATTTAAATACTTTTTATAATTATTTGTGTCAAACTCTTTGAATCTAAATTTTCTGCCATACTTCTTTTTCAAATTCAGAAACCTCAAACAAAAATGTCAAACCGCTGGAATTATGACCAAATGCGAAGTTTCATAGCATCTGATCTTGATCCATACTACTTGCAAATGCAAATTAAATTTGTAGCCATAAGCATAGTTAAAACTAAATAAAGCCAAGCATCAATTTGCTACTATGACATCAGAAGCATTCCATATTCTTTGTTCAAGCAAACGAAATCTGAAAACAAGTATATATGAGTGCTTATACCATAGTTCATTACAGAGGAGAAAACGTTATTCTTTCCAAATAAATGCGTTTACGCTAAAACTATTATTTCTAGTACAAACAGTTTGGAGCCAGATCAGACGCCGGGTAACCAGATCAGGCCCCAGACTGTTTGCTACCAAGATAAACATGAATTATTAGAATTGCCCAAAAGTTGTACTTTTCTACGTTTTAGTGCTTTGCGTTTGCGTTTGGTTTGCGTTAAAACAAGAAAGAATAACCTATTCTCCACTGTAACTGTATTCATAATAATATTTGGTGAACAAAACAAGGAAAAACAAAACCTTATTAATATAAAACTGATGAATTGCTTGCAAGAATTACTGTAAGAGCCATCTTTACATATATTAACCCATTACCCAATAGCATGTTCCAAGTTTTTAAAACAGCTAGGGCACAAGCTGGTTAACAGTAAAGGAGAATGCACCTTAAGACACATTCTGCTTTATTATCAACCTAATTTAAGCTATCATCTGCTAGAATATAGAAAATAGGTCTTATCAAGTTATGATACATATTCATGACTGTTTAAAATGGAACTCTTTTATAGTGGAGGAATATATTGAAAGCGTTAAAATGTGTATCTATTGAGTAATGGGATAAGCTAGTATGGCCTTGTAGGCAACCATCAAAATGCAACTTTATCCTGCCTTTGCAATATGTCTGCATTATGGCAAACAGTGCAGATCCTGCTAAGACACTGTATTTTGGTCTTCACTGTTTGCCAATCTCAATTCTTTTGAGATGCTAAGCATCAATTGGTAGCATACAATTTCACTGTAATTGCATGCCAAATTTCTTGAAATATGATTTAGATTATGACCATTTACAAATGCAAATTAAATATTTAATTAGAAAACCACTTATTGAAGAAACATGGAGATCTCTAGAAACAAATAAATGCCAAATGCAAAATAAAAAGTATTCAGAAAGCTCCTGTAGGAGCTTTCTGAATTATTTTTATCCTGCATTAAACAACCATCTGTAATTAAGACAATGATAGGTCATCTATTAGAGCACTTGCTTAAAACAAGATTTACTGCACAGCAGGTAAAATTACAAGACAAGTTATGATACATACAATTATATAACAGTGTAACATGTTAACTATAACACCTTAGGTATCAGGGAATAAACAAGCAAGCACTGAAACCATTCTCACTAACCCATGGCACACTTGGTATTCTTCAATTATCAACCTAATGTTTGCCTTTTCTCATATAAAATCATGAGCAGAAATCATGTTATTTGATTGGGTGCAACATGTTTCCTACATGTATATGACCTATGTAAAAAAGATGCATCTGCTTGGATTGGAACTGCAAACACTTATTATTTTATAAAAAGACAGTATATTCAGCATGAATAAATTCAATACATGTACTGATAATATAGTCACTATATCTTATAGATAAGGCATACATTTTCAAAATGTTGGCTGTCAATCAAGTTTGGAATCATGCACTTTATAAGACTTATGGACAATTCTAAGAAAAATGACAGGTATGTATTTCTTAGTAAAGTTTTCCATAGTTGATGAATAGATAACATATCAAGTAAGCATGGGCTTTGTGAGAATGCATTAGAAACATGCTTCAATACAAAATATTAACTGAATAATAATGCACACGTCCACACATAGGAAACTTACACTTGTCACCATCTGTAGAAATATCAACCAATCAGATTAGGGTGGTGAAAAAAGTGGAAATATTATAAGATAACCAATTCCTTTGGATTGATATGAAAAATATATCATCACAATGGGTTGTCATCTGGTTAAAAAACGAGTCCACAGGACTCTGTTTTTTAACCAGATAACAACCCATTCTCGTGATATATTTTTCATATCTAGGAATTGTTTTTTAACCCATTATCTTGATATATTTTTCATATCTATCCGAAGGAATTGATTATTCTATTTATTATATACATTTCAATGACGTTTTTACAGAGAACACATGCAAAATTAACTGTTTACCCGGGACATCACAAAAGATATTGTTAAGTGACGCCACAAAATAGATATCGTCACTGCAAAAAAATATATCATCACTGTATAGTGATGATATCAACTGTGACGCATATGATATTTATCTAACTGATAAATCTCTTTAAATCATCGATAGGTATATAATAAAGTGCACTATCTGCTGTAACCCATGTCAACTATTTAGCATACCCTGTGCATCACATAGCTTAAACCCTGCAATGTTGATCAACAGAATGATGCCATTGTTCTACATCATAGGTATTTCTTACTAAATTGATTCCACATGTTCCTGTCTTTACCTTATATTCTTTATACATTCTTTTCTCATGCTTCTGTCTTGATTAAGAGCCACCATACATCCATATGATGACTCATAAAAAAGACTTGCCATTCAGCCTTTTGTAAGCAGCCATTTGTCTTAACCCATTACCCCATAAATAAACCTTTTTATGCCTTGATTTATTCCTACACTGCAGAAAATGGTTTTAATTTATATCTTCATGAATATGTATCATCAAACATATTTTTCTATATTCTAGTACATGTTAGCTTAATGCAGGTTGAAAGTAAAGCAGAATGCGCCTTTAAGGCGCATTCTGCTTTACTTCCATCCTGCTTTAAGTGGTCAGCTATCTTCCATGTCACTAACAAGTAATGGGGTAATGGGTTTAATAACCAATACGTAATGAGAGAATGTTTTAACTTATCTTTCTATTTCTTCTTTCAATAAAGGTATAAGTTCGGCATTAGAATAACTTTATTGTAAGAATTACCTTTGATCATTTCATCTCCTGTCATGTCTTAAACACCCAATAAGCAATGAGAGAATGGTTTAAAATATATTTCTCTTTCTTTTTTCAATAAAGGTATTAGTTCAGCATTATAATCACTTTATTGTAAGAATTACCTTTGGTCATTCCATCTCCTGTCATGTCTTAAACACCCAATAAGCAATGTGAGAATGATTTAACTTATCTTTTTATTTCTTCTTTTAATAAAGGTATTAGTTCAGCATTATAATCACTATATTGTAAGAATTACCTTTGGTCATTCCATCTCCTGTCATAAGACCTGATTGTTTGGCTATTTCTTCTTGAGCAGTATCAAAGGTGGGCGTGTCTACCTTCTCCCCAGAGTTGACCTTCTTGGCAAAGTCTTGTGGATGGTGGAATACAAACAAATGGTTCGGACCAAACAAAACCCTGAAATAGTTTAAAGCTATTACATGCCAGTCCGACTGCTTCTTTGAAATTCATATTATTATATGCCTTCTTATGATATTGAGTGTTTCCACGTGTATCTGCACAGTAAAATATAAGAGTCTGTATTATCCACCTTGTATTTTCTCTTTGTATTTTACTCCAACCTCATCTTCTACGTCATTTATGTACATGTACAAATTTTGCATTATTCCTTGTGGTATACAATAGTTCTTGTTCTGCTTCAAATAACTAATGTTTGTGGATAGAAGATAATTTAAACAGCTATTTAGTTGTTTTCTGGTGTGTACATGTATTCAAGGCATATAATAAACACATCACCAAGGTGCTCATCAGATCAGCTATTTCCGGCAAAAACGTCTCCAGCTGAATACATCACACTGTATAGCACTGTCAACTGGTAATGTGTATTTATCTTAAAATTTTATACATCTGAAAATAAATATACAGTAAATCAGAGAAACAGATAATTTTTTATGTCAATTAGTTTTAACTACAAGCTTTTTTAGTCAATTAGTTTTTAACTAACACTTTCCAAGATCAATTAGTTTTTCTGCATTTCCAAATAGTTTTTCAGATTTATCAATTAGTTTTACTTAACTTGTATGTAATGTTCACATCCTATTAAATAAGCCTTGTGTCCCAGTGTGTAAAAATCAAACAAATTGTAAAATAGAAATGATGTAATTGCTTGCATGCATACATTAAAATCTTATCCATAAAGATATGAACTTGTTAAACATGTTTTTATCTTTATAGTATATACTTATTCCTTAGGTATGTGAAATTAAGATCTATAAGAATCTAAATTTTTCGCCCCTTATGCGTTTTTTTCTCTGGCAATGAAACAGTGCTCGAATTTATATCGTTCAACAAACTACCACAAGTTTCATAACGTGTTAGTTCCTTTTAAATCAGAAAGTTGACAACTGACAATTCTCAACTTTCTATCATTTTTCTGACTCTTCCATGCTTAGGTTTTGACATTTTAATGCGAGTTTTTCAACCAAAACACTATTTTCGGAGATTGGATTTTATCATCCATATATCAACGAAGGTAAAGATGTATATGCGAGTGCTCAGTAACCTTCCTTTTCTACCAGTGCACAAGTAAAAGATTACCATAACCGAAATCAAACCTACTGAAAAAGTCAGCATCTCGAGGCACAATTCGCATTCCCATTTTGAACGATAAGATTTTGAAATTAATTCGTTTTACCTGAAATCAATTAGTTAAAATGATAAAATGAAGCTTATATCTGTTTCTCTGATAAATCCTGTGTTTAGCAGTCCATTTAGTTCAACCCTTCACTCCATAGATACGCATAGATACTTTAATTTAATCCTCCACTGAAGAAAATAGTTCAAATTTATATAGTCATGGATATGTATCTTCTATATTCTCTATTCTAGCAGATGTTAGCTGAAAGTAGACTGAAAGTAAGCAGAATGTGCCTTAAGGCACATTCTGCTTTACTTTCAACCTGCTTTAAGTGGTTCTCTGTCTTCAAAATTAGAAACAGGCTACTGAGTATTGAATGGGTTAAGCAGTCATCTGCATTGAGTATTGATAATGCTATGACTTTACAGTATCTCACCTGTCGTTGTGGCTGAGCTTGGTGTCCCCGGTGACCTTGACACCATTAATCATTATCTCTTTGGCTTGTTTCACCTTGAGGGTGACCACGCTGTCTTTGTTGAGAATCTCACAGTGGTCCTTGGCTATACTGTTAATACAAAAAGCATGCAGTGAGTTAACTAAGTGTCTACTGTAAAAATCCTAAATATTGGGATACAATGTAGAACTGCTTTCATGAAGTACAGTCAGAGCTTGATACTTAGAGCTCCCTTAAATTAAACTTACCTGCATTTCATAAGTTGATTTTGCTGAAGTCAAACATACCTATATTTCAAAGTTAAAATGTATGAAAGTCATATTTAAGGTTTGAAATTTGGTAAGTTTGACTTAGCAAGTTCTTATTCACAGAGTTTTGACTGGACATGCTATTATATGCTTTACCCCATTGATATAGATGTTTTAATTTGAGGTTTTTTAAATGTTTTGATGGTAAGTTTACTAGGAATTTGAATCTTGATTACAAAGTCTACAGGGTGACGAATTTCAGAGAGCCTGTAGGTATATTAGTTGTGCAAATCAGTTTTTGTAACTACAAAAGTGTGTAATAATTAAGAGTACATGTATGCTTACCTGAGACCATTCAGCATGATATCCGGAGCAGGGGAGGCATTTTTGTTACCCATTCTGGACTTGCCTAGGTACAAAGACAACAACATATACAAATTACCCATTGGCAGTGCGATACAAGACTATGTATTCAAAGCTCGAGATGTTCCTGTCGGAAACAGCCAACCTGACAATCGCCTTTGGGATGAGTCTAATTGGCTGTTTCAGCAAAGAACGTCAAGACCTGAATACAATGCCCTGTAGCGCAATATCAAATAGTAATGCATTTATTATATGCCTTCAATATACACCACAACCAACTAAATAGTTGTTTAAATCATTTGATATACAGAAACATTTGATATTTTGAAACACTACAAAAATTATTTTATGCCACATAAGTAACAAACAAACAAGAACATGAACATGTACATGATATCACGCTTATATAATTTGATGTCAGACTAAAATACAAACAGTATCTCACTGTACAGATACAGGCAGAAAAGCACAATATCACAGGATGGCATATATTAAAACCAGTTAATTACTTGACCTAAGATACAACTCAATCCAATCAGTCAATGTTTTCACATGAATGACGTTGTACAGTTTATATTTACCTGGTTTGGTAAAGTGAACAATCATTCCTGTCAGAGCGGGGTCTTCGTTGAGGTTCCAGAAATGTGGAATTACTTTTTTGTCAGCTTCATCCTTCTCATGGGCAGCATCCGAGCTCTGAGATAAAAACAAAAGAGCATTTTAATTCATTCAACCCTAGGGACGAGTATACTCATCATTTACATTACGCTTGTTCAATGCAAACAGTGTAGACCCTGATCTGAGGGTTCCTTAAGGAGCCCTCAAATCAGGGTCAACACTGTTTCTCATTTTGAAATATATTGTTAAAATCAACCCTAAATAGTAAACAAGAGCCCCATGGGGCATATTTCGCTCACCTGAGAATAGCTGACAAAATGGAGATAATGATTTATGTCCAGGACGAGGTCATTTTTTACCTGAGGGGCATAATTTGAACAATCTTGATAGAGGACCTGTAGATGATGCTATGTGCCAAATATCTAAGATCAGGGTATTAGGGTTTCAGACAAGAAGATTTTTTAAGTTTTTATAGAAAAAATCTATTTTTAGCTCCTGTGACCTAGATATGCACCGGACTGTAACCATTTGAACAAAATACGTAAAGGATATTTAGAAGTGTCACCATGCCGAATATCAAAGATCTGGCCATATCAGTGTCAGAGAAGAAGATGTTTGAAATTTTCACTATATAACTCTATGTAAAACTGTGACCCCCCCGGGGCGGGCCAATTTTGACCCCCGGGGGCATAATTTGAACAAACTTGATAGAGGACCTGTAGATGATGCTATGTGCCAAATATCTAAGCACTGGCCCTTGTAGTTTCAGACAAGAAGATTTTTTAAGATTTCCTTATTTTTTCACTTTGGTTGCCATGGCAACCAGAGTTCTACATTGTTTTTAATTCTTTGAACAAATTTGAAATAGCTTGACCCAAGGAACATTCCTGTAAAGTTTGGTTGAAATCTGTCAAGTGGTATAGGAGGAGATGTCATTTGAAGCAATTGTTAACGACGACGGACAACGCACGACGGACGACAACGAACGACTGACACAGGGCCATCCCAATAGCTCACCTTGAGCCTTTGGCTCAGGTGAGCTAAAAATGGACTATAATTATTTTGGTATTTGAATTGTCCATTAAATGTTTCAGGGATGAATGAGTGGCAAGCATTCTAGGTATACACTGGTGCATTAGACAATTACACCATAGCGTTGAAATCAATAGCCAGTTTTACTACTACATGTACAAATGAAATTAACAAACAAAAACTTATTATAAACTATAAATTTTTATGCTTTCTTTTCATCTTGCTTTAAGCACCCACCTGACTTTAGAACAGTTGGATATATGTGATTGGAAAATAATTGGCTATGGAGGAAACTGGGTTTACGCTTAAAGCATGGTGACAGTGAAACAGACAGCTCTTTTAGGAGCTTTCTGTTTCACTGACATCTTGCTTTAAGCTATCACCTGTCTTTTATACAATGAATTGTCATTTGTTTTAGTGGTCTTAATAGAGAGGTTTTACTGTACAATATTTTGATTCGGAAAAAATCTTGAGGAAATTGGCATCTAATAAGGATACAAACTGTTTGACACCTGACTTAGTGTTTCATTAGTCAAAAGATACTAGAAAACTAAATTGTTTTTTTTCTTTTTCATAAAAACAATTTCGAAGCAGATATAATAACTTAGTGGGGCATGTGTCAAAGTCAGTGCTGCCAAAGTGCAAAGGTCATGATTGCATTTTAACCCATTTGTGCCCACAATCCCATATATAGGACATAGGCAAACAGTGAAGACTCTGATCAGACACCGCATTATGTGGCGTCTGATCAGTGTCTACACTGTTTGCTGATAGGAATTTCAATATAAAACAAAATGAAAATGAAAATTTTGACCAGGCACCCCTTTGATAAAAAAAGGACTTATCCAATATATAAGCATGGAAGAATCCACTGGGCACAAATGTTTTAAGAAAAGTACATCTGTAAGTTGCCAGTACTGACCTTGTTTGCAACAGCAGCATCAGCCATTCTCTGTTCGTAGGACTTGGTGAGATTCTCAAGCTCCTCCTCTTTCTTCCTTAGCTCCTCCTCCATCTGCCTCTTCATCTCCTCAACCTCTGTAACCAAACACCGTATCAAACATGTGAGTGTGAGAAAACACAATCTTAAACCTTTACTCCACTACATTTTAGCCTTATCCAAAGTTTTACACAGGAAAATGCTTGAATCAGGCTGAAAGTAAAGCAGAAAGCTCCTTAATGAGCTTTTCTGCTTTACTTTAAGCCTGCTTCAAGCAGCAACATGTCTGTCAAAGAAAATCTTTGTCAGATTCAAGCTCCTCCTCTTTCTTCCTTAGCTCCTCTTCCTTCTGTCTCTTCATCTCCTAAACCTCTGTAACCTAACACCATTTCAAACATGTGAGTGTGAGAAAATACAACCTTCAATCTTTACTCCATAGTTTTAACCAATGTTTTACACAGGGAAATGCTTTAATCAGGCTGAAAGTAAAGCAGAAAGCTCCTTAAGCAGCTCTCTGCTTTACTTTCAGCCAGCTTCAAACAGCAACATCACAGTCTGTCAAAGAAAAACTTTGTCAGATTCGAGCTCCTCCTCTTTCTTCCTTAGCTCCTCCTTCTGTCTCTTCACCTCCTCAACCTCTGCAACTAAGAACCCATTACCATAATAAAAATTATGACTCATGTGTAAAAGAATTAGCTTTCATCACTTACAACACTGATTTTTCCAGTGGATTTCTCCATTAACCCTTTCCTCCACAGAAATGCCTTAACCCATTACCCCATAAGTATGCATTTTTAGGCCTTTAATTAATTCCTCCACTGAAGAAAATAGGTCTAATTTATACTTTCACAAATAAAAATCATAAAAAATATTTTCTATATTCTAGCAGAAAATAGCTTAAAGCAGGCTGAAAGTAAAGCAAAATGTGCCTTAAGGCACATTCTGCTTTACTCTCAACCTGCTTTAAGAATTCACATATCTTCAAAACTAGAAACAGACTATGGGGTAATGGGCTTTTATTGCCTCTATCTACTCCTAAAGAAAGGCACCACAAATGAATAATTTTGAATTCATAATGTTGAACACAGATTGACTCTTAAAGTAAGATCAAAGAAAAGCGGAAAGCTCCTCTGAAAGTTATCTGCCTTCAACAAAGTGATAGACAGGGGCTCAAGGCATATATATTGCTATGGAGGTAGGGGTCAATGAGTGTCAAGGACAAGTGTAAAATCTATAGAAACAGTCAAAATTGATAAAAATAAAAACAAAATCCCCGAAAATATCTATGCATGCACACAATTTTGAAAACTAATTAATATGGATGGTAAAATATGAAATGAAGTTTACATCTATAGCAATGAATGGACCATGTATCTAATCTTCAGTATTTGAAACATTTTTTTCTGCAAAAAGAAAAAAAATATCTGTAGGTAATTATTCAAAAAGAACTTTCTGTTTTTAAATTTCAAGTTATTTTTATGATTTCTTTACTTCTTTAGAAAATAAATTCATAATAACAATCATAAGAAATAAAATAAAAATAAAAAAACTAACAAGACACAGAGTAAATTTTATTTAGAGGAATGTTAATTTTAGTACCAAGCAGCTAAGAAATGCTATGGGAACATCTAAAAGACTCCATTAATTTCTCAGACAACTTCAAACAAATCAAGAAGACATGTTTATCAACCTGGGTTGCACTATAGAGACTAAAAGCATCCTTTGTAAACCACAGTCTATGATCAGTCATAATGTTGGGCATAATACAATAATACATGTCTGGTATGGGTTAAATTCATTCACACCTAAAACGTCTAACCCATTCCACCATAAATACACCTTTTTACGCCTATAAATTATTCCTCCACTTTAGAAAATAGCTCCATTTTAAACAGTCATGAATATGTATCATAAGAAATATTTTCTATATCCTAGCAGATAATAGCTTAAAGCAGGCTGAAAGTAAAGCAGAATGCACCTTAGGGTGCATTCTGCTTTACTTTCAACCTGCTTTAAGTGATTATGTTTCTTTAAAGTAGACACAGGTGTAATGGGTTAACGGACAATCAGGGCTCCAGATAAGGGGAGTATAAAAAAATCTTTTATTAATCTGCATTAAACCTTATGGTCTCACCACTCATTAGAATCAGCTCTTTAGGACGATTCTATCAAGTTATAACACCGTAGGATATGGTGCTGAAAAAGAGTGAGAAAATGTTGGATTTGTTTGATTTACTCCCATTTTTCTGGAGCCCTAGACAATTCCTATATTGCAAAATAACAAACAGTGGATAACCTGACCAGAGGGCTCCTGCAGGAGTCCTCTGATAAGGGTCTACACTGTTTGCATAGGACAAATGTACTCTTCACAGATTCACTGTTTGTTATTGATGAGTATATTCGTTGAGAGGGTTGAATGTGTTCAACTTGCCATATAACTGTCATCACTACTTTGAAAACTGATGTTGCAAAATGGATAGATCCTGATCAGATAATACTATAAATGTGCATGTCTGATTGGGGTCTATACTGTTTGCCATATTTCACAGTCAACAATTATTCACTCACTACAACTGCAATTTGTGCAAACAGTGTAGATTCTGATTTTTAAAATACAGTCAAACTTCGATATCTCGAACTCGCTTAACTCGAATTATCCGATAGCTCGACAAATGAACTGCATTTTTTCGTTCTTGGATAAGTTGAACATACCCATATTTCAAAGTTAAAACGTGGCTGAGTCACGTTTTATCTTTGAAAAACGGGTATGTTCGACAAAACCGACTTCGAGATATCGAAGTTGGACTGTAGCTGAAAAGTCTGCTGTTGAATTGTGTTGATCATGAATTACATTATTTGTAATGTCTGATGCTCTCTTTGCATTTACATTGCTCACATATCATTCATGTTCATTGTAGTATGTTAATGCAGGGCTCCAGATAAGAGGGAGTAAACTGAACAAATCCAACATTTTCTCACTCGTTTCAGCACCAAATCCTATGGTGTTACTACTCATTAGAATCGTCTCTTCGAGACGATTCTAATGAGTAGTGACACCATAGGGTTTAAAGCAGAAATAAAGATTTTAGTTTTTGAAATACTCCCCTTATCTGGAGCCCTGTTATTGTGTTAATTTTTGTATACAGTGAAACCTGTGTTAAGCAGCCACTTAAATTTAGATAAACTATGTGTATTGAGGAAAGGTAGCAGCTTAACCCTTTGAACCCTAGTCCCGCTTATAGGCGTCCTTTTCAAACAGTGTACATGTGAATAGTACACTTGTCCTATGCAAACAGTGAAGACCCAGATCAGAGGGCTCCTTTCGGAGCCCTCTGATCAGGGTCTTCACTGTTTGTCATAATGCCAAACATTGACAAAAACAACCCTTAAAAGTCAAAAATGGACTTCACTAAAATGGAAATTGGAATTGTCCATTTCAAATTTCAGAGAGGAAAGAGTTAAGCAGCCACTTAAATTTAGATAAAATATGTGTATTGAGGAAAGGTAGCAGCTTAAGGAGCTTCCTGCTTTACATTTGTCCTGCATTAAGCAGTAACCTGTCATTAGTGCTAAAAATGTTTCTTTATAAAAATGACTGCTTAACTCTTTCCTCCCTAAAACTGTAAATGGACAATTCCAGTTTCCATTTTAGTCTAGTCCATTTCTGACCTTTAAGGGTTGTTTTTGTCAATATTTGGCATTGTGACAAACAGTGAAGACCCTGATTAGAGGGCTCCTTTCGGAGCCCTCTGATCTGGGTCTTCACTGTTTGCATAGGACAAGTGTACTATTCACATGTTCACTGTTTGAAAAGGACGCCTATATGCAGGACTAGGGTTCAAAGGGTTAAGACAGGTTTCACTGTATACAGTTTGCTACCACACAGAATAATTGCAATTAACCCTTAGCCCGCCAAATAAATTGTCGTCTGCTATATTTCTCGTCTGCTTCAAGTTTCAAAGTGCTTCAAAGTTGCTCAAAATTGCTGAAAATGTTGTCCGAGTGTCAAACAGCTTGGATCCGGATGAGACGCCGAGTTACTCGGCGTCTCATCCGGATCCAAGCTGTTTGCATATGGAGCTATAGTCGTGAGTGGCAGGCTAAGGGTTAAAGCTCAACCAGTATTAAGCAGCCTCTGGAAAATGCAGATGAATTGGCAGTTGAATCTGATAGTAAACCTTCACATAGTGTTTGGTCCCTGAACTTCTACTGGCCTTTGTCTCTTACTTCGTTTGCATGTTCAGTAATCCAATACACAGATTTCACTTCAAATTTATTCTATCTCCATAGTAAAAACACATTTTGAACAATGATAGTCAATATGCATCATAGAAAAAGCATATTCTGAATGCAAAAAATGTTCAAGATCAGCTTCGCACATGTCATCTTGTCAGGTTCTACACTATTTGTAACTCAGCAATAGTAGCATCAGCAGTGCAAATCCAGATCAGATGCTGAATTTCGTTGTATCCACTGATTTGGGTCTATATTGCCCTTCATCGTGGCCAATGACTATATAGTACTCTAAAACTGCAGTCGTTTATCATTAAATCCAGACCAGTACTGTTTGCAAGGGTCTCTCTGACTTTAGGGTAAGCAACATATGGAGTAGTCAACAGCTTTAAATCTGGTAAATAAAGTCCGCCTATTATTATGGTCCAAATGAATTATCAATTATAACACAGGCTACAGGTTAAAACAGGATGACAAGTAAAGCAGCCATTTATGATATTAACCCATTACTCCATGTATAAACATTTTCACACCTTTAAAAGAGATTGTTTAGTTTACTGCAATGCAGTATGTATCATTAGCTATGAATACATTTCTTGTATGTTTAGTATGAACATTTGTGGGAATCATCTTTGGGTAGGACTAAAATCTGCACATGACTGGGTAACTATTTGTACAAAATTTCACATATTCATACTATTAGCCTACAATTAAACCTCACCGTCAAAACCACTCAATGTAAGTACAATTAATGGGGCTTAAAACAGGTGCTGCTTAAAGAAGGATGAAAGCAAAGCAGAAAGCTCCTACAGGAGCTTTCTGCTTTACTTTCATCCTGCTTTAAGCAGGCACCTGCCTAAAAACAACCAATCAAGCTCTGTAGTGATTGGTCATAATAACGAGAGTTTACTGTTTAAGAATTAACATTTTATGATGGAATCTACTTGACAGTGAGATGACCCTTTACTTCAGTGATAATAAAACTATAAGAGATCAAATCAAAATCAAAATGATTTCAAAATAATTTCAAGCCTAGATTTCGTGAATTTCTTATGCATTATATCTGAGACAATACCAGTAAAAAGCAGTCGCTTTAACCATAAACTAGTCCTAATTTTGATGATAAAGTAAAGTGGCTACTTAAAGAAATATAAATATTAATTAAAGGGTTCATCTAGCTTTATAGGCAGCAACTTGTCTTAGCTTGTATGAAACAGTTGTTTCTTGAAGGAACTTTCTGTTTCACTTTCTGCCTGCTTTCCCTCATTATTTCATTGCCATTTTAGGCATTCAATTAATTCTTCACTGAAGATAATATATATAGTTCCATTTTGTACAGTAATGAAAGTGCAACATAAGAAATATTTCCTATAGCCTGGCAGATGGTAGCTTAACCCATTACCCCATAGCCTGTTTCTAGTTTTGAAAATAGATGACCACTTAAGGTGTCACTCCTGTACAAAAGCCCTTCTTCTTCCTCCATAGAACTCTATAGTAAATTGACAATATTCTCCTGTCTCTGTCCAGTTCCAGGACCTACCGGTCAATAAAACAACCCTGTTTCCATGGAAAGCAATAACATGGCACCAGAATTAACAAAAGAAAAAGATACCATTAAGGTTCAACTTTTCCACAAATTTCACATTTCTAAGGTCACCGTCCAATATTTACAAAATGAAAGTTGATGACCCGCCGCACCACACTCGCATCTCTGACCACATGTTCTCACAAATTAGTTCCCAAATAGAACCCAGAAACACCTTTGATTTATCAACAACATCACTATTTCAGCTCAAAAACAAATGCATCTGCAGTTAATCAGCATTTTCAATAAAAAATATGACCATGAACACACACACATCAATTTTTCACTATATAAATTAGGGACTATTTAGGCACCCTACGACCCGGAAGCACTTCCGTACAGGTGTGACACCTAAATATGAACTATTTTTTTCCTGATTTGCCTGTTTTTACTCTTATATCATAGCTATAGGTATTGAAAAATAAAAAAACATGGTGACAGATGTCAAGTTCCACAACATTTGGCATTACAGACTGTTTAAACACAAGGTCTAAGTCGCAAAATTGGTAAAAAATCAGCTTTTTGGATTAAATTCAACGCGACCGCTAAATCTTTGTTTTCGCCACATGTAAACTTATTCGAACACTTTTTATGTAAACGAAAGTGTGCGGATAACCCTTTTTGAAAGGAAAATTGCCTTTTCGGGTAAGAAAAATATTGAAACGACAAAATTCGCCCTTCACGTCTGTCCTAGATTGTAGGGTTTATCTATGAAAAAATGCATTTTTTGCCATTTTCACCCCAAATAGCTCCTTTTTTCAGCTAAAAAACGTTTTGAATATGCTGATAGCCATGAATAATATGGAGTACATGAATTTGCAGTGAAAAATAGAAGAAAAACTATGTTTATGACAGATTTGAAGGAAAAGTGAAAGCTCATTGGTCTTGGACCGGGGTAAAAAATGACCAGGCCGAATGGTAGCAGCCCCCTTTTTTTCTGAGGAAAAACAAGAAATCAACATTTTGTGGACCAAAACCTGCAAATCTAATGACATTCAGCTTAAACAGACCTTTAAAGCCTACATAAGGCAAGCACAGAGCTTTTCTACAGCATTTCAAGAAAAAACGTGTGCATCGGTCTCTTTCTCAAATCGCAGGCGTCACAATTTTAAGTGAAAAACCTCATTTTTAGCCAAAATTATTACCTGATGCAGCTAAAAATAATTTTTCTACCATCACATGTTCATAATTTCCCTAAAATAGCACTCTAAAATTAAAATAAACTGTGACGTCATTTTCCGGGAAATCCTTCATATAGGTGTCACTCCTGTACAAAAGCCCTTCTTCTTCCTCCATAGAACTCTATAGTAAATTGACAATATTCTCCTGTCTCTGTCCAGTTCCAGGACCTACCGGTCAATAAAACAACCCTGTTTCCATGGAAAGCAATAACATGGCACCAGAATTAACAAAAGAAAAAGATACCATTAAGGTTCAACTTTTCCACAAATTTCACATTTCTAAGGTCACCGTCCAATATTTACAAAATGAAAGTTGATGACCCGCCGCACCACACTCGCATCTCTGACCACATGTTCTCACAAATTAGTTCCCAAATAGAACCCAGAAACACCTTTGATTTATCAACAACATCACTATTTCAGCTCAAAAACAAATGCATCTGCAGTTAATCAGCATTTTCAATAAAAAATATGACCATGAACACACACACATCAATTTTTCACTATATAAATTAGGGACTATTTAGGCACCCTACGACCCGGAAGCACTTCCGTACAGGTGTGACACCTTAAAGCAGGTTGAAAGTAAAGCAGAATGTGCCTTAAGGCACATTCTGCTTTACTTTCAGCCTGTTTTAAGCTAATATCTAGTAGGATATAGAAAATATTTATCATGGTAAATATTTATGAAGGTATAATTTGGAACTATTTTCTTCAGTGGAGGAATAAATAAAAAGCGTAAAAAGGCGTATCTATTGGTTAATGGGTTAAAGTAGACCGAAAGTAAAGCAGAATGTGCGTTATGGTGCAATCTGTTTTACTCTCAACCTGCTTTGAGTAGTCACCTATCTTCAGGATGGGGTCATGGGTTGAGCACCACAAAGCAGGAAAGGTTTCCCTATGGGGCTTCTGATCAGGATCCAAGCTGTTTGACTCGCATTACAATGTTACTTTAGTAAATTTACCTAAAATTTCAAATTGAGCTAAAAAAGTAGATGGCAATTGTTCAAAGCAGTGAAGGGGTTAACATAGAAAATAAGACAATACTTTATTTGGTAGCATAATCTCAGGACTTAAATTTACTATAATACTGTAAAAATATCCTCTCAAAATAATGATTAATTAACCCTTCAAAAATCTCAAAATAATGATAAACCCTTCAAAAAGTCCACAATAATAATAACAAAATAATGATTAACCCTTCCATAAGCACAAAATAGCGATAAACCTTAAAAATAACAAAATTAATTTGTAATTATTAATCTTTCAAAAAGTACAAAATAATTATCAAACCCTTAAAAAGCACAAAATAACGATCAACCCTTCCACAGCACAAAATAGTGATTATAACCTTTTAAAAAGCACAAAATAGTGATTAACTTTTCAAAAAGCACAAATATTGATTAAACTTTCAAAAAGCACAAACTGATGATTAACCCTTAAGAACCAACAAAATAACGATTAATATAATTTCTTCAAAAAGCACAAAATAGATTTACTCTTCAGAAAGCACAAAAAACTGGAAAAGGTTAGTTGCTGATCAATTAGTGATTGATTAAAAGAAAGAAATGATATTTACTAAGCATGTCTAAATAAGGACAGCCTGATTAGATATACGGTAGTTAAAATGTAACCATCCGTTCATTAGCAAATTTTATGAAAGACTTATGCCTATTCGTTATAAAATTAATAAAGAGATCTAAGCAACCAATCAGATTTGAGGAATCTTTGATTGGGACAGTACCAGCTCATCATCATCTTCATTGGATGAACAGAACACACATCAGATGTTATTTTGTTATTACAGAGAGAAGAGTCAGACTGTGTTTAGCAACCATTTATCCTTTATTCCACAGATATGTCTTTTTACACATTTTAATTCATTCCTCTACTAAAGAAAATAGTTTATTTTATACAGGCATGAATATGCAACATTAAAAGGAAATATTTATAAAGTCCTAGCATATGGTAGCTTATAGCAGGCAGAAAGTAAAGCATAATGTGCCCTAAAAGCAAATTCTGCTTTATTTTTCAACCTGCTTTAAGGGGTCACCTGTCTCAAAAACTAGAAACAGGCTATGGAGTAAAGGACTTATTCATATCAGCATCTTGAGATTTCCATTTTCACTCATTTAATGGTCACCGAACACAGACATGACATCATTTCTACACAAACATGACATCATTAGTGACATCATCATCAAGTCTACACAAACGTGATGTCATAAGTGACATCATTAATCTATTGAGTATCATAAATACCAAACAAGGAACTGCGCACACTCACCATCTGCAAAAATAAAGCCCAATCACACACATCACATTAGATTTCTTTCAATCTATGTATGTCTTGATACATTCAAGAAATACTTAACCCATTATCCCATAAGTGGGCCTTTTACGCCATTAATATATAGCCCCACTAAGGAAAATTGTTCCAGTTTAATATACTGTCATGAATATGTACCATAACAAATATTTTCTGTATCCTAGAAGGTTGTAGCTTAAAGCAGGCTGAAAGTAAAGCAGAATGTGCCTTAAGGCACATTCTGCTTTACTTTCAACCTACTTTAAGTGGTAAGTTATAATCATTACAAGAAAAAGGCTATGGGATAATGGGTTAAGGTGTATTTTATTAACAAGGATTCATAGTCAATATTTAAAGGGTCACCAGTAATTTTGGCAAAAGTTCTAAAAGGGAGATACAAATGAACTTTGCTAACCAATTCAATAAAACCTCTCGATTACGACCATAAAATTGTGTTAACTATTACATGTTTAAGACAGGTGACTGCTTATAAAGCAAGGTCAAAGTAAATCAGAAAGCTCCTTCAGGAGTTTTCTGTTTTACTTTTGTCTCGTTTTAAGCTGTCACTTGTCATTTATACAATCATTAATTAGCCTTCTTCTTAGTGTAAGTAATAGAGAGGTTTTACTGTATATCACTAGTATACCATTTTCCAGTATTGATGATGTATATGTTGATTTGGACAAGTCCTATAATAATTATATTCTTAGCCATGCATAACATTCATATACAAATATTCATAGGTATCTTCTTGTGGCTAATTTACATATTTGCACATACATGTACATGTATACATTGTATATGTCATATTATTTCTGGATTACATCTCAACCAGCGTTCTGTCATAAACTTGTATTAAGCCATTAATTAACTCTTTGAACCCTAGTCACGCATAAATGTGTCATTTGCAAACAGCCTACCTGTGAGGAGTACCCTTGTCCTATGCAAACAGTGTTGACCCTGATCATAGGGCTCCTTAAGGAGCCCTCTGATCAGGGTCTATACTGTTTGTCATTTTGACATATATTGTAAAATTAAACCCTAAAATGTCAAAAATGGACTACACTAAATTGAAAACAAGAATTGTCCATTTAAGGTTTCAGGGAGGAAAGGTGTAATATAGCCTATTATTTGCATCATTTACAAACTTATATTCATAAACACTATACTTAGGATCTATACAAACAATGTAGACCCAGATCAGAGAGCCCACATAACCTCTGAATAGAGTCTACACTGTTTGCCATTTTGCAATAAATTGCAGAAAACAACTCTAAATTGTCATAAATGGACTTAATTCAGAACTGGAATTGTACATGAAAAGTTTCAGGACTCATTGAGTTAAAGACTTTTCTTGGAGTTCTTTAGATTTATATAATGACTTAATACAGATTTGACTTTACAATTGTCATGATAATATATTTACAGTGTCTCTGTACATATGTTATTATGATATTTATGATATTTATACATCAATTTCATGTCAAGTTGTCATTCTTTGAATAAACTCCTTAACTCTTTGAACCCTAGTCACGCTTATATGGATCATTTGCAAACAGCGAACCTGTGAAAAGTATACTTGTCCTATGCGAACCATGTAGACCCTGTAGATCAGGGTCTACACGGTTTGTCACTTTGACATATATTTTAAAAATCAACCCTAAAAAGTCAAAAATGGACAAGACTAACTTGAAAACTAGAATTGTCCATTTTAGGTTTCAGGGGGGAAAGGGTTAAAGACAGATGCTGGCATAATGCAGGACAAAAGTAAAGCAGAAAGCTCCTACAGGAGCTTTCTGCTTTACTTTTGTCCTGCATTAAGCTATTGTGCCACAGTTGCCAAAATAAAATCAATCAATCAATCTACCTGTAAACGATTGATAATGAATCATAGTTTTAGTGACAGCTGAACATAAGTTTGACTGTACATATTATACTAACTCTTTGCATGCTGGGTAATTTTGTTCGTCTGCGACAATTTGTCGTCTGCTATCGTTTTAAAATTAGATTTTTCAAATTTTCTTTTCAAATCAGTGTCAGAATGGCAAACAGTTTAGATCCTGATGAGGCGCCGCATGACGTGGCGTCTCATCTGGATCCAAACTGTTTGCAAAGGTTATGCCTATATATGGCAGCTATATCCGCCGCTATAGCGTGCAATGAGTTAAACATGCTATAACGTGATATTCTGTGTAACATAATAATTCGTCAATAATGCATGAAAAATATTTCTCCAAATACATGTACTTTAATCCACTACTCCATAGATATGCCCTTTTACTGCTTTAATTTATTCCTCCAATGAAGAAAACAGTTCTAGTTTAAACAGTCATGATATACATTATAAGAAATATTATCTATATCCTAGCAGTTGGTAGCTTAAAGCAGGAACAATCTGCTTTAATCTCAAACTGCTTTAAGTGGTTACATTTCGTCAAAACTAGACACAGGCTATATATGGGATAATAGGTTCAAGTAAAATTGATGAAAATCAATAAAAATGTTCATGAAAATATACCACTAAAACTTGAATAAGAATAAATGACAATGTAACCAATAGCAACCAATATCAGTGATAAGTGTTAGAAACAAAGTTTCTAAATTTCAATATATAAACCAGTATTAAAAATTGACTTTAAAACACTATGTAACATTTAAACACTTTTATAATATGCTGATTTTGGTAAAATATAAGTAAAAAATTTTGAAGTCTTTCATGGAATTGGTTTTGAAAAGATATGAGCCGTGTCATTACAAAACCTGCCTTATTGCATTGCAACATTGTACAAACCAAGCATTTTTGTCATCACAGACTCTGCATCTGAGTTTGGTCTAAACAGCAAAATACTTTATATAATACTGCTAAGTACAATGCTTTAGATGATTTTGGGTGTCAAACAGAGTAGATCATGACCAGCTGCAGCGTCAAAGATGCAGCGGCTGGCCTTGATCTACACTGTTTGCAATGCATTAAGGCAGGTTATGTCATGACGCGGCTCATATGTATTGATTAAATATTCAATAAATATCTTTACAGATTTACTTTGAGAGTAGGTCTTATTGATTACAATAAATTCTTATGTTTGACACATAAGGTTAGCATGGTCTCTGAATCATAAATAAAAATCTAAATCTGAATTTCAAATATGTTAGTGACAAATAGTAATACAGAGAGAATGAAGAATTTTAATAAAAAGGAAAAATGAATCAGAAACGTGCAACACAAAATATGTTTCTAGAGGAATTCTATTGGGTAAAAATTCCAAGTACTAGTAACTGTTGTAAGGGCTCAAGATAAGAAGGATAGACTTTTCTAAAATATCTTCATCTTGTCACCACTCACCTTATCTTGTGACTTAGTACTCATTAGAAATGTCTTGAAGAGACAATCCTATGGAGTAGTCACAACATAGGTTTTGTGTAGACATAAGCATCTCAGAATTTTGAAATAATCCTCTTATCTAGAGCTCTGCAGGGCCCCAGATAAGGGGGGTATTTCAAAAACTAAAAACTTTATTTCTCAATTAAACCCTATGGTGTCACTACTCATTAGAATCGTCTCTTCGAGACGATTCTAATGAGTAGTAACACCAAAGGATTTGGTGTTAAAATTAGTGAAAAGCGTTGGATTTGTTCAAGTTTTGTAACCCCCTCTGATCTTTAGCCCTACTATATCAGAGACACATCATTGGAAATGGGACATACAGAAAATTTGCAAACAGTGTACACATCCAAAGGCTATAAAGAGTTTGAGTTCAGATGACTCTGAGAGCATTTTCAAGCAAGTGACCAATCAAAAGAGCTCAACTCTGACCAATCAAATGCTAGAGAACAATCTTAGACTCAACTCAAACTCTTTATAACATTGGATCCAGGATCGGATCATTCACCAATTTGGAAATGCTAGAGTCACATCAGGGTCTGCACTGTATGCAGAGGTACAGCGGAGATGTTATTTTTCCCCCAACAAATGCTAAAATTAATTGCAAAACTTTTGGAGCCAGATCAGACACTGCATGGGTAACATAATATCTGATAAAACTCCAAACCATTTTCCATAATTTTATATATATTTATAAAAATTGCAATTAAAATTACATATTCTATTGCATTGCGTTTGCATTTTTACAGTAAGAATAATATTTGTTTCCTCTATAGTGGGTGAGGTGATGATAAGTACAGTGGAGAATCTGTTATTCTTTCCCAATAAACGCGTTTACGCTAAAACTATTATTTCCAGTGCAAACAGTTTGGAGCCAGATCAGACGCCGGGTAACCCGGCGTCTGATCAGACTCCAAACTGTTTGCCACCATGACAAACATGTATTATCAGAATTGTCAAAAAGTTGTACTTTTCTACGTTCTAGCGCTTTGCGTTTGCGTACGTTTGCGTACGTTTGCGTTTAAACGGGAAAGAATAACAGATTCTCCACTGTAATAACAATATAGACCCTGATGGGATGTTAATATTGATTATCACTGATCTGGGTATACACTATTTGTAATATCTGAATGGTCTCATGATCGACATGGCTCACGTTGGTTTCACTATCCTCACTATAAATGTATTAACCCATTACCCCATAAATACGCCTTTTTACACCTTTAATTTATTCCTCCACTGAAGACAATAGTTCCAATTCATATTGTCACAAATAAAAATCATAAGAAATATTTTTTATATTCTAGCAGATACCGTAACTGCTTAAAGCAGGCTAAAAGTAAAGCAGAATGCACCTATTGGCACATTCTGCTTTACTTTCAACCTGCTTTAAGTGATCATCATTCTTTAAAACTAGAATCAGGCTATGGGGTAATGGGTTAAATAACTTGTGACACTTTCCTTCATAGTTAAGATAGGTGATTGTTCAACTCTTTCAACACTATGTAACTATTGTGCGTTACTATGTTCCCTTGTGAATCATATAAGTTTACAAAAACATGAACAAGTCTACTTGGTATTTTGGGTTGTTTAATAAATACTGCTCTAGCTTGCAAATGGTGTAAATCCTGATCAGAGGGCTTCTATAGGATCATTCTGCTTTGGGTTTACACTGTTTGCAAATGTAATGTGTATATTTAGCAGGTCCATGGTGTTGGGTGATTGTTTAACTATTTCCTCCCTGAAACTTCAAATGGACAATCTCAGTTTCCATTTTAGTCTAGTCTATTTCTGACTTTTAAGGGTTGTTTTTGTCAATGATTTGCATTTTGACAAACAGTGCAGACCCAAATCAGATGGCTCCTTAAGGAGCCCTCTGATCTGGGTGTTCACTGTTTGCATAGGACAAGTGCACTTTTAACATGTATACTGTTTGAAAAGGACGCCTATATGCAGGACTAGGGTTCAAAGGGTTAAAGTAGGCTGAAACTAAATTAGAAAGCACCTGTATGAGCTTTCTGTTTAAGTTTACATTTGCTTAAGGGAGTAACATTTGCATGGAGGTAATAATTTTTCTATACCTATTATCAGCATGAAAATGCATTTCGTATGAAAGAAAGATTTATAAATCACTGAAAATGGAATGGGAGTGATTGATGAACAATGAAAGAAATATCAAAAGCAGTTAATTTGAAATTTTATCAGAGTAAGACTTTTCCTAATGATTTACGGTTTGTCTTATTCTAATGACTAGTGGGATAAAAAAATGATATGAAAATACTTATGTTACACCTGAGTTCACTCACCATCTAAAATAGAAAACCATTATGATGTGTAATGGCAAATTGATTATGCCAGAACATAAATATTGAAGAAACTGTTTTGTGTAACATTTTATTAAAATGATATATAATACAGGTACAGTCGAACTTCCATTTCTCGAATGCTGAACTCAAACTATTCGATAGTTCGACATATGAATGCATTATTTCATGCTCTGTTAGGTCGAACATACCCATATTTCAAAGTTAAAACGTGGCTGAGCCACGTTTTGACTTTGAAATACGGGTATGTTCGACATAACCGAGTTCGAGATATCGAAGTTCGACTGTATATCTTCTCATCATTCCTCCAAACTGTCATTAAAACTTGATTAATTCTTTTAAGACTCCTTAGAATGAAAAAATATCATACGATCATTGTTGAAGAAGTTATGGGAACATGCACATGTAATGATTTAAAATATGCAAATAATGGATACGCACGTTCCCTACACAGTAAAGTTGCTTCCATCCTGCTATCTGTCCTGAACTAGCTAAACTATTTATAATATGGTGAACTTTATTTGAAATTCGTATACTTTTAGTGAAAATAACCATCAAAAGAAGATGCAAAATTTAATGTAGTCTATATTAGCTGCAGTTTAACCCATAATTCTATCTACACAATAGTTTACTTTAATATATTCCTCCATTAAAGAAAATAGGTCCATTTTATATGATCATGAATATACAAAATATTTTAACTATCCTAGCAGATGCTTAAAGTAGGCTGAAAGTAATGCAGAATATGCCTTCAAGCTCACTTTGCTTTACTTTCAATCTACATTAAGTGGTCACCTGTCTTCCGACCTAGAATGGGGTAATGGGTTAAGCTGCAACCTGTCTTTAGATGCTTCTTCCATGAGTGGTTATTAACCCATTACCCCATAAATACACCTTTTTACGCCTCTAATTTATTCCTCCACTGAACAAAATAGTTCCAATTTATACAGTCATTAATAAGTTTCATAAAAAAATTGTTTTTATATTCTAGCAGATGGAAGCTTAAAGCATGTTGAAAGTAAAGCAGAATGCGCCTTAAGGCGCATTTTGCTTTACTTTCAATCTGCTTTAAGTGGTCACCTATTTTCAAAACTTGAAACATGCTATGGGGTAAAGGGTTAAACTCAGCTTTAACTGTCAATAAAAAGATATGACAAGGCTACACTAAGCAATATTCATATTGAGCAATAGAAATTTAAAGGTTGAACTAACACAGTGCTCCAGATAAGTATAAGTAAACCAATTAGTCCCAATGGTTTCTCTTTTATGCCTACAGCAAACCCTATGATGTGACTACTAGTTAGAATTGTTACAAAGAGATAATGCTAAAGAGTGGTCACATCATACAGTGGAGAATCTGTTATTCTTTCCCGTTTAAACGCAAATGTACGCAAACGCAAAGCACTAAAACGTAGAAAAGAAAAACTTTTGGACAATTCTGATAATTCTTGTTTATCTTGGTGGCAAACAGTTTGGAGCCTGATCAGACGCCGGGTTACCCGGCGTCTGATCTGGCTCCAAACTGTTTGCACTGCAAATAATAGTTTTAGCGTAAACCCGTTTATTGGGAAAGAATAACAGATTCTCCACTGTAGCATTTGGTAGAGGCATGACTATTTTTTCTTTCAAATAACTCTCTATATCTGGAGCAGTGTGACAACAAAGATTCAAGAATGTCTAAACCATGTTTGAATGGTGACAATATCTTGTAATCTCTACTATTATAAATACCATATCAGGTACACTGGAAACTCACCGTCTACAAGGAAAGAGATGAGTGAAATGTAATAACATGAATACACAACATTCAATAATGTAATAACATGAATACACAACATTCAATAATGTAATAACATGAATACACAACATTCAATAATGTAATAATATGAATACACAACATTCATTAATGTAATGACATGAATGTACAATATCTAACTCAGGGTCCCAAATAAGAGGGAGTTCCTTAAAATTTCCATTCTTTTTTCACCAACTCTATGTTGTACTTAGGCTTAAGCCAGATGCATGATTAAGTAAGTACAGTAGAACCCCTCGATTACGACCACTCAAAAGAAGGCTAATTGCCTGTATAAAAGACAGGTGACAGCTTAAAGCAATGTGAAAGTGAAACAGAAAGCTCCTGTAGTATAGTTTTATACAATCATGAATATGTAACATCAGAATTTTGCTTACAGCAGGCTGAAAGTATAGCAGAATGCGCCTTAAGGCGCATTCTGCTTTACTTTCAACCTGTTTTAAATAGTCACCTATATTCAATACTAGAAATAGGTTATCAGGTAAAGGGATAAACAGAGCTTATGCAGTAACCATGATTCTCTCCAACAGCCCTTTGCCTTGTATGCTAGCATAGGGTTAGCAACTTAGCAGACACATACAACATTGTAGACACACAAGCAAAGGGCTCCTATTACTCATGTTCTGAACTGTTATTAATGGCTAGTCCTACCTATAGACATGCACCAATTAGATATATTTAAAAAGTTAGGAGATATTATGTAAAAATTTGATGTAAGAATGAGATGCAATGTTATCTTTGAATAAATGAAATAATTTCTACTATTATGTGATCTCCCTTATTTGTAAGATATGCTACCATTAGGTAATCTCCCTTCTTTATAATGATTTAAACAATTAGATTACCTCCCTTACTTATATATATATAAAATTTCTAATATTAGGTTATCTCCCTTACTCATATATTGTAGTTGTCAGCATCAGTTTAAAACCATGCATTTCCTGAAGATGTGGCATTGGCCCAATAAATGTTGGCAGCCAACCAGAGACTTCACTATTTGTAACGATTATGAACAACTTTCCTAACAATAAAACTTATCAAATAGATACAGTAAAACCTCTCTATTATGACAAAAAATTACTGAAACAATGCTTCAAGACACCATTAGTTCACATTAAATATTCTTACTATTGAAATCTTCCTATATAGTTTACATAATGTATTGCTATAATTGTCTTGCATTTTGATATTCAATCTTAACAAACTTTGATCTGAGGAAAAAGGGGCCATTGAAAACAAAAGTACACCTCTGTTCGACACTGTACTTGATTGCAGTAGTGGATCTTGGTCAACACCGCTTGCTATGTACTACAACTTTTTATCACAATACTCTTTAGAGTTTCTAGACAATTCAGGGCTCCTAACAAGAGTGTGTAAACCACAAATTCCATCATTTTCTCCTGTAAACTAGGGCTCCAGATAAGGGGGGGGAGGGGGGGGGGGGTTATGCCAAAAACTAAAATCTTTATTTCTCAATTAAACCGTATGGTGTCACTACTCATTAGAATTCTAATGAGTAGTAACACAATAGGATTTGTTGTAAAATGAGTGAGAAAGTGATGGATTAATTCAAGTTACCCCCTGTTATCTTGAGCCCTGGTTAACTTCAATCAAACTCTATGTTGTGACTACTCATTAGAATTGTCGCATTGAGACAATCCTAATGAGTAGTCACAACATAGGGTTTGGGGATGCATAAGGAATTTAGTTTCTGAAATACTCCCCTTATCTTGGGCCCTGACAGCTCCAAATAAGGGGAGTTGTTCAAAAACTAAAATCTTTATTTCTGCATTAAACCCAATGGTGTCACTGTGACTCACTAAAATCGTCTCTTCGAGACTATTCTAATGAGTAGTAACACCACAGGATTTGGTGCTGAAACCATGAAAAAATGTTGGATTTGTTGAGTTTAGCCTCTATTATCCGGAGCCATGTAGATAGTGTGTAATGTCTAGACAGACCAAGGTGAGACACCCACCTTCATTAGAACTTCCTCCCCCTCCTGCTCCCATGCTCGCCATGACAGCCCCGCCCCCTCCGGCCTTCAACATCTCCATCAGTCTGGCATTCTCCTCTCTCAGCTCACGGATTAGCTTGTCTGTGGGACTTTCATTGATGGTGGCTGTTGTCTTGATGGCTTTGGCTCTGTCAGCTGTAAATAAGAATCATAATTGTCTGATTATTCTTTTCTCGGCATTAGCACAATATGACGCCTTTACAACTTACTAAGAATAAGCACCACACAATTAATTATACTCATTCATGTTTTTGAACACCTGCAACAGCTGAAAGCTTTCTGCTTTACTTTCATCTTGCTTCAAGCAGTAACTTACCTTAATCACAGTTGGATATAGATGATTTGTACTTTTTAATAAATTTGCAAACAGTTTGAATTCAGATCAGACACCCTGTAACATGGTGTCTGATCTTGGTTCAAACTGTTTGTCACTCATATTGATATTTCTGCTGTCAAAATGTCCAAAACATAACTTTGATAAAAAACAGTAAGCAACAATTTAAAGCAGACAATATTGCAGCAGAGAAAGAGTGAGATGTAAATGTCTTGTTTGAGTACAGTGGAGAATCTGTTATTCTTTCCCGTTTAAACGCAAACGTACGCAAACGCAAAACACTAAATCGTAACAAAGAACAACTTTTGGACAATTCTGATATTTCATGTTTATCTTGGTGGCAAACAGTTTGGAGCATGATCAGACGCCGGGTTACCCGGCGTCTGATCTGGCTCCAAACTGTTTGTATTGTAAATAATAGTTTTAGCGTAAACGTGTTTATTGGGAAAGAATAACAGATTCTCCACTGTAACAGCGGCAAGCATTTCTGTAGGGAGAGAATAATTGTTCGGAACACCATTGTAGGCAGGGAGCCTTGTATGATAGTGGAATAAGATTTGTAAAACATAATGTGACAGTGTAATATATCAACATAAGTTATGTTGTAAATACAGTTGAACACTAAGACATTTTAAAGTTTCTTAAGTAAAAAAAAAAATTGAAGTCAAAACATTGCTAATCAAAGACTTTTTTTTAAAAAGTTAAATTCGGCTACCTTTCCCCATAATACTATCTGCTAGAGTACAGTTATCTGCACTATTGTTTCAATCCAGAGTACTCACCAAATCTCAGGGTTGATAATGTCTCTTCATAGTTGATGTCTGCAGGACTGAGAGCAGCAATCTACAACAAAGAACAAAGTAAAGATACATGAAGGAGTAATGTACAGTGCAAGGAAACCGGGGCCCGTTTCATAAAACTTCGTACGCCAAATGTTGTCGTAAGTCAGGTTATAAAAGTCTCAATATGTTTTTATTTCTCCATCTAATCCTGTCTTGAGACATCTTTTTGGAATTGTCTTGAAAAGACGATTCCAAAAATATATCACAAGACCGGATTAAATAGAGAAATAACGATCGATTTTTTTCGTACGAAGTTTTATGAAACGGGCCCCTGGTTAGCCAAGCATTCATGTTGATGCTAGGCAAAACAGTAAAATCTGGTTAACATAATTACACTCATGGATTGATGCTCAGCAAGGATAAATATGTGTCTCCCACACCAATAGATGCCAGGGGAGGGAGGGGCATAAAAAATGTTGCACTAATAAACAATCACTGTTATTTTTCTCAAAGCTCCTTCATGTAGGGAAATTGTCTTGGAAAGGGGAGTTATCACTTTTTGAAGAGAGGTTTATCAATAATCTTTTATCTCTCTTTAATTCTTCACCCTATAGCCTCTTTCTAATTTGAGGACAGGTGACCTCTTAAAGCAGGTTGAAAGAAAAGTAAAATGGGACTTTAGATGCATTCTGCTTTACTTTTAGCCTTCTTTAACTCTTTGAACCCTAATCCCGCATATAGGCGTCTTTTAATACAGTGTACATGTGAATAGTACTCTTGTCCTGTGCAAACAGTGAAGGCCCAGATCAGAGGGCTCCGAAAGGAGCCCTCTGATCAGGGTCTTCACTGTTTGTCAGTAATGCCAAAAATGACAAAAACAACTCTTAAAAGCCAGAAATGGACAAGACAAAAATCGAAACTGGAATTGTTCATTTAAAGTGTCAGGGAGGAAAGAGTTAAGCTACCATCTGCTAGAAAAATATAGGAAATATTTATGTTGTACATTCATTATTGTAAAAATAGAACTCTTTTCTTCAGTGGAGAAATTAAATAAAAACGTAAAAAGGCATATCTATGGAGTAAAGGGTTATAAGAGATCACTTTGACTCACCATAATAGTTTTGCTGTTACCACCGAGAGCATTCTGCAGCAGTCTGGTCAGTGTGGAGTTCCTGTAGGGTACTGAAATATAAGATATTTATATTACTCTCAAACCTGTCCCATGATATTGTTCAGTGCCTGTAAATGGTAGCAGTACAATGCAGTTAAAAAAGAATGCAGAATTCTAGTTTGGGAGCTTTCTGCATTACTTTTGTTCTGCATGAAACAATCACCTGTATTAATAGATCTCTGTGCATATTCAAAGAATTAGTGCTTTCTGTATTAATAAAGAGTTTTCTGTATTACGTTGGTTTTGCACTAAGCAATCAAGACTTTTAGCGTTTAGAGACATTCGACTGTAACATGCTAAGGAAAGGAAAGTCTCAGATTTATTTCAACTTCTTTTTAAACCAACAAATTACTGAAACATTATATTTTTAAAGCATAATAAATGCATGTATTAACCTTTCTAATGCTAACAGCATATACTGATGAATACACCCTGCATTTCTTACAGTTTCAAACTGCTTGAAACTCAGATTGTTTTTTCCACAGCAAAAGGGAAAGACAACATCATTTCTCAAGAAGACAACTTGTTCAAAGTAAATTATATGTAAATGAAGAAAGACTTGTTAACTATGACAGCTGTCAAAAATGTTGATTGTTTTTGCCTTATATTCAAATTTAAAAAGCATGAAAATACTAGTAGCAGTAATATACTTTAACTCTTTTCTCCCTGAAACCTAAAACGGACAGTCCCAGTTTCAATTTAAGTCTAGTCCATTTCTGACTTTTAAGGGTTGTTTTTGTCAATGTTTTGCATTATGACAAACAGTGAAGACCCAGATCAGAGGGCTCCGTAAGGAGCCCTCTGATCTGGTTTTCACTGTTTGCACAGGACAAGTGCACTTTTCACATGTATACTGTTTGAAAAGGACGCCTATATGCGGGGCTAGGGTTCAAAGGGTTAAAGGAAGAAGGGTTGCATATTAGAGGCAGTGAACTAAACAGTTCTACACATTTTCTCTTTAAGAATATCTAGAAAACATGTTTAACTACCTAAACTCATTACTTCAAAAACAATAAAAACCTTTTATTATGTCTTTAATTAACCCTTTATACTATATAGCTGATTTCTTCGTTTTATAGACAGTTGACCATTGAAATCTTACTGAAAATAATAGGATTTGGTGCTAACATAAACAAGAAAATGTTGGATTTGTTTGGTTTACTCCCTCTTATCAGGAGCCCTGTATATAGTAAAGAGAAAACTCAAGTTTGGGTTTAAGGTAAATGAAGGGTATATAATTATGCTAACAGTAGGGTTAGGAATAATTGGAGTTAGTCTACAAAATACACTAGGCTGGATCTACAACATCTTTTGTATGGTCACAATGATCACGATTAACCCATTATCTCATAGCCTTTTTCAAGTACTGAAGATAGGTTATCACTTAAAGCAGGTTGAAAGTAAAGCAGAAAGCGCCTTAAGGCACATTCTGCTTTACTTTCAGCCTGCTTTAAGCTACAATCTACTAAACCGTAGGAAATATTTCTTATGGTGCATATCCATGACTGTAACTATATTGTGGAACTATTTTCTTCAGTGAAGGTTTAAATCCAAGGCGTAAAAAGGCGTATTTATGGGGTAATGGGTTAATTAACATGATATAAAGGTAAAAGGGTCGTATTAAAACAATAGCAGCTTAGGCATTGTAAACAGCCTGAGGCTTAACATCATCTGATATTACAGTCGAACTTTGATATCTAGTAGTCGGTTTTGTTGAACATACCAGTATTTCAAAGTTAAAACATGGCTTAAAGCCACGTTTTAACTTTGAAATATGGGTATGTTTGACTTAACCAAGCATGAAATAATGCAGACCATATGTTAAACTATCGGATAGTTTGAATTAAACGATTCGAGATATCGAAGTTTGACTGTACATTGAAAATTATACAGATTATAATGATAAAGCTAGTTTACTTTAAGCTTGAATTGATCATTAAGACAGCATTAAAGGACAACAAATAATAAATTTGGATACAATGACATTATTTAAATTCTCATTCACACTTATGACACAAGGATATTCTTTATAACTTAAATTCGACTTTATTACTATTATATTCTAAATGATATCTTGGATCGAAAATAAAAATGCTTCAGAAATTAGCATTTATAATAGAATTGATTGCTACACTAGAATAGAATTCAGATACAAGCCATGGTTTTGTGTTTAGGAATTATACTTTTAACCCATTACCCCATAGACTGTTTCTAGTTTTGAAGACAGAAGACCACTTAAATCAGGTTGAAAATAAAGCAGAATGTGCCTTAAGGCACATTCTGCTTTACTTTCAGCCTGCTTTAAGCTATCATCTGATAGGATATAGATAATATTTCTTATGGTACATATTCATTACTGTATAAGTTCTAACTATTTTCTTACGTGGAAGAATAAGTGAAAGGTGTAAAAAGGTATTTTTATGGGGAAATGGGTTAAAAAAAAAGTATTAACCTCATGAAGGTGGCAAATAAAATACAATCATTTAGACATGGTTTTGATCCTTAGCTATAAGACAGCAATACACTAGCTGTCTGATCAAGATTGAAACGGTTAATTGAGATTTAACTCATTCACCCCTGAAACTTTTAATAGACAATTCCATTTTTCAAATAGGTATTAGTCCATTGCAAAAAGACAAACAGTGCAAATCCTGACCAGAGGGCTCATATAGGAACCCTCTGATCTTGATCTACACTGTTTGTATAGTGCAAGTGTATTTTTTAAAATAACCCAAGTATAATCGTCCCTAGGGTTAAATGAGTTAAAAGGTCTATCACTCAGATTTAATTTCTACATAATACAATGCAGAGTGGTTGAAAACTATGCTTGTAAAAAAAATGTTAACCCATTACTTCATAGATAACCATTTTAATGCATTTAATGTATTCTTCCACTGAATAAAATAGTTCCATATTATACATTCATGAATATGTATCATAAAATATATTTTCTATACTCAAGCAGATGGTAGCTTAAAGCAGGCTGAAAGTAAGGCAGAATGCACCTTTAAGGTGCATTCTGCTTTGCTTTCAATCTGCTTTAAGCTACCATCAATCTTCAATAAGAGAAACAGGCTATGGAGTAAAGGGTTAAACAACATGTATAAACAACTGGCATTATACTATAATAATGTAAATGACATATAGCTTCTATCAATAACATAAATTATACAATGACTTAGCCTGCTAAAATGAAATACAGTAGAACCTCTCTATTACGACCACTAAATTGTGTAAAATATTAATCGTTTAAGGCAGGTGACTGCTTAAAGCAATGTGATAGTGAAACAGAAAGCTCCTTTAGGAGCTTTCTGTTTCACTTTCACATTGCTTTAAGCTGTCACCTGTCATTTATACAGACAAGCAGCCTTCGTTTCAGTGGTCGTAATAGAGAGGTTCTGCTGTATATGTATGGGAAAATAATTTAAATAAGCACTTGTTGTGCTCGCGTGAAATATGCAACACTGTACACAATACACTGACAAATACATCTAAAGCCAATACAAACAAAATATTATAGCGTTGACCTTGGGTCCAAGGTTATAAAGCTTTTGAGTTGAGTCTGAAGTTGTTCTCAAGCATTTGATTGGTCAGATTTGACCTTGGGTCCAAGGTTATAAAGCTTTTGAGTTGAGTCTGAAGTTGTTCTCAAGCATTTGATTGGTCAGATTTGAGCCTAGGCTCAAATCTGACCAATCAAATGCTGGAGAACATTCTCAGACTCAACTTAAACTCTTTATAATCTTGGACCCTGATTCACTCCTAAAACTTTTAATCAAATTGTTCCTGTTTCCAATAGTTATTATATATGTGGCATCTGATCAGGATCCAAACTGTTTGTAACTCTGACCCAGTTTTGGAAACAAAATTTAGATTTTTTCTTTATTTCAAAACAATAGCAGAAACAGTACACTCAGTACAAAAAGAAACGCACATTGTGCTCAGGCGCAGATTAAGAGACTTTTTTAAGATACTAAGACCATATCTCAAGATCAATTTAATTCAACCACAAGTTTAGAAAAACATATTCTTAAAATTACTGTGCTGTATTTTAACCCTTTCACTGTTAATGACGTCAAAATGCGCGTTTTCAAACGGTTTGGATCCTCGTATAGATATACTTTAAGTCATACTACTTGAATCTTACTTTGAAACGATCTTGCAAACAACAAAATTGAAGCAGACGACAATGAAACGGTGGTGGGATAAAAATCTCACGATTAATTTGGCAGCGAAAGAGTTAACTAGTGCCTGTTGAAAACATCACACCGATTTGTACAGGTTGTGATGATACCAATTCAATGATAAACCTCCCATTTTCAACATTGATAGCCCAAGACGGAACTGCTGACTGTAGTGAAAAGATTATTTCACAAATACGTTCCTTCTACATACAGATAATATTGTAATAAAAGTGTGCGTTTCTTTTTGCACTGAGTGTACTTAGCAGTCAACGAACTGTAAAGGGGTAAATCTGTTTTTGACAATCATAGAGACACATTTGATACTTGACCATACATCGTAACATGTACATGATAAATAAAATATACTAAAGTAAAAATATAAATCAAGGTTTGGTGGGGAATGGGGATGGGGAAGACCACAGGCTGACCATAATATGACTAAACTTACAAGCTGATGACATTGCACTGACCATTAAATAAACTCAGGATTTATAAACTGAATACAATTACTTTACAATGTTGAACCGTGTACAGTGGATGATAATTCACAATAAAACTTACCATATTGTACTATAAAATAATACCACAATAGTAAAAGAAATGCTAATTACACAGCTATTCATCTAAAAGGTCACACTAACTCATTAACCCCAGAATCTTCCAATGGACAATCCAAATTTCCAATTAGGTCTAGTCCATTTTTGACTTCAGGTATTTAGTTTTTTTGTTGTTTTTTTACATTACAGTCATGTATATTGTAAAATGACAAACAATGCAGACCCAGATCAGAGGGCTCCTTAAGGAGCCCTCTGATATGGTCTACACTGTTTGCATAGGACAAGTGAACTCTTCATAAAATCACTGTTAATTAAAGACGCAAATACAAGGGCAATAGGGGTCAATAAGTTAAGAATCGTTATCCAGCGCTTTTTTTTTTAAATCTACAGGAGTTTTAACCCTCACTATGCTCAATTTATTACAGACTAGTCTACATGGACTCTCAAGGGGTGTTGCCAAAATATTTATCAGTATGACAGTGTATACATGTGTACTTGCAAACAGTGTGCAGATGTATTTCTGAAGGCTCCTAGAGGAGTCCTCAGCAATGGGTCTACACTGCTTGTAAATTATGTATATTTCTGGTGCAAGCATTGTAAGAGTTAATGAGTTACTCAATATACATGTACAGTCAAACTTTGATATCTCGAACTCGTTTCACTAGAACTATCTGATAGTTCCACATATAAACTGCATTATTTCATGTTCGGTTAAGTTGAACATACCCATACTTAAAAGTTAAAACGTGGCTTTAGCCACGTTTAAACTTTGAAATATGGGTATGTTCCATTTAACCAAGCATGAAATAATGCAGTTCATGTGTCAAACTATTAACTATTGGATAGTTCAAGTTAAACGAGTTCGAGATATCGAAGTTTGACTGTACTTTGGAAACAGTCAAATCTCAAAAGTCCTAACAACTAATAACTAGAGATGTGGATGTGGCTGTAAGACATGTATTCAAACAGGTTGCAGCTACAGTGGAGAATCTGTTATTCTTTCCCTTTTAAACGCAAACGTACGCAAACGCAAAGCACTAAAACGTAGAAAAAAACAACTTTTGGATAATTCTGATAATTCATGTTTATCTTGGTGGCAAACAGTTTGGAGCCTGATCAGACGCCGGGTTACCCGACGTCTGATCTGGCTCCAAACTGTTTGCAGTGAAAATAATAGTTTTAGCGTGAACGCGTTTATTGGGAAAGAATAACGTTTTCTCCACTGTAGAAAACTTTAACAGGATTTAGATGGACAAAGTATATGCTGTATACAGTACTCCGTCCCAACAATGGCCCTCTCAACAATGACTCCCTCCTTACAACAATCCTTGTCAAGTTCCCTAAACAGGACAAGTATGTCTTGAACTTCTGCTGCTTAAAATTGTTGTCTGCTGTTTTTCTCAATGTTGCATATAAGTGGACATTTTTAATATAATGACCAGTGACAAACAGCTTGCATCCAGATCAGACACCACATTATGCATTACGATCTGGATTTAAGCTGTTTGCAAATGTAAGCCTAGTCTTAATTTTCCCTCCCTAAAAAGATTCCATCCAAACAACACATCCAATCTGTGTCTCTCATTGGGTGTCATTGAAGAGATGGTCGGCTCTAAATGACCTTTTTGTGTCAATGGGCTGTAAAACACCATTCATTCATTCATTTCAAGAGATGGAGCGCTGTATATGGACGGACAAACTAACAAACATACTAAAGAATTAACAGAAGACTCGGGACAGATGGACGGGGATAAAGCAGTATGCCCCATAAAACTTTCATTGATAATTAACATGTTATCATCATTTATAAAATATCCAAGTGGCAAATATTTTGACACCAGAATGATTAGAATTACTCAGCATCTCATCTGGACTAAAACTCTTTGCAAAAGGTCTGTCCGTTACATGTCAAGGTTTAGTCTATAGTTCAGCAGGTCTGTCTGATAACGTTTACTTTATAGATATATGAATTCCCTCTAGATGAGTTCCATTTATAGATAGTCAGATGTTTTATAGATAATCTATACCAAGTTGTTCAGCAACCATTCGCAGAAGAATCATTGAACACTCTTAACCCACTACCCCATAGCCTATTTGTGGTGGTGGCCACTTAAAGCAGGTTGAAAGTAAAGCAGAATGTGCCTTAAGGCACATTCTGCTTTACTTTAAGCCTGCTTTATGCTACCATCTGCTAGAATATAAAATAATATTTCTTACAGTGCAAGTTCTTGACTGTATAAATAGATCTATATTCATCAGAGGAAGAATGAATTACAGTCGTAAAAAGGCGTATTTATAAGGTAATAGGTTAAGGATATGTGACATTTTCTTCATTGAATGTTTGCTAAACACAGATTTCATTATACATCTAGGAAAGACAGAAAAGAAGAAACAGTTCATCTGTACCAAAGTTACTAATGTACAAGTACAGTGATTTCTATCTTGAGCGGCATCCCAGAAAGGCAAAAATGGAGATCTTTAAATGCAGATGGCTGCTTCATGATAAACAAAAGTAACACAGAAAGCTCATTACTAAGTTTTCTGCATGACTTATGTTCCACATTAACTCATTCACCCCTGGAACTTTTAATGGACAATTCCATTGTCCAATTAAGTCTAGTCCATTTTTGACAATTTAGGGTTGATTTTAACAATATCTTGCAAAATGACAAACAGTGGATACCCTGACCAGAGGGCTCCTGCAGGTTTGCATAGGAAAAGTGTACTCCTTACATGTACACTGTTTGTTCATGACAAGTATACTCTTCACTAGGGCTGAATGTGTTAAGCTGTTGCTTATCTTGAAGATTGGCAATTAGACATATTATGAGTGTGACACTCAAGACAGGGGGTACTGTTAATATAAGATTTGAAATTTTAAAGTTTAAACACTCCTAAAAGAGAAGAAAAGATTATAAATGTATCTATAAAGCCAATTAACACTATCACCATTTATGAATAAAAGCCTTCTAAAATATATCTAGAATATGTTAGTTAGTCTTACTGGAATATCTTAAAGCATGAGTACAATGTTTTATTTAACAAGCACTGCATGTTTCTTACCGTGCAACTGACCACCTTTAACAGTAATACCAAGTCTTATACCAGTTATGTTTATACTGAACACTTATTTTAAACCTTATTATGCTACTTGGGACCAAATATACTGAAGTAAGTTAGAAAAGAGATGTGTGATGCATAAAATAAACAAAAGTGTAATCTATGATAAAACAAAACAAACCAAAAACAGAAAGTGCATCCAAAAACATTAAGACAATTTTAACTTTCGTTTCAAAGTAATCTGACTTCATAAAACAAAAGAAAAACAAACAATTCAACAAAAAAGGACTATAATCAGAGCTCTATTGTTTCATAATACATTGCTTATATCTACACCAAACCCTATGATGTGACTACTCAATAGCATCATCTAGGTGAGACAATTCTATTGAGTAGTAACCTCATAGGGTTTTGTGGAGGTAACTTAAGGAAATACTCCCTCTTATCTGGAGCCCTGTGAAGTAATCCTATTGCCCAGGCTCCAAGGTTATAAAGCCTTTGAGCAGAGTCTGGAGTCATTCTCAAGCATATGATTGGTCAGATTTGAGCGTAGGCTCAAATCTGACTAATCAAATTCTTGAGAATGATCACAGACTCAACTCAATAGCTTTATAACCTTGGACCCTGGTATGTTTCTTTATTACACATTCTAAAATCACACACTGTGTAAACTCATATCACTCAAAGCATTTCAGACACTAAGTTTAATCTGGATCAGTTCTGTATACACAACGATCTAAACAAAATACTGCTGACACTAGCAACTGACAAACACTGTCAACACTGATTAGGGACTGCAGCTCCCAAAACAGCAGCTCATCTTGATCTTGATCTATGCAGTTTGCAATGTTTAACCCATTACCCCATAAATACACCTTTTTACACCTTTAATTTATTCCCCCACTAAAGAAAATAGTTCCTTTTTATACAGTCAAGAATATGTACCATTTGATTGTTTTTGTTTATCCTATGAGATATTAGCTTAAAGCAGGCTGAAAGTAAAGTAGAATGTGACTTAAGGCGCATTCTGCTTTACTGTCAACCTGCTTTAAGTGGACACCTGTCTTCAAAACTAGAAACAGGCTATGGATTAATGGGCTAAAGCAGATTGAATGTAAAAATGAATGCACCTTAGGGTGCATTTTGCTTTACTTTCAGCCTCCTTTAAGCAAAAATCTGCTAGAGTATAGAAAATATTTCTTGTGGTACATATTCATAATTGTGTACATTGGAACTATTTTCCTCAATTGATGAATAACTAGAGGCGTAAAAAGGCGTATTTATGGGTTAATGGCGCTTTTTCTATGGGACTCACACATAATTATGATATACAGTGGAGAATGTGTTATTCTTTCCCAAAAAACACGTTTACGCTAAAACTATTATTTGCAGTGCAAACAGTTTGGAGCCAGATCAGATGCCGGGTAACCCGGCGTCTGATCAGGCTCCAAACTGTTTGCCACCAAGATAAACAAGAATTATCAGAATTGTCCAAAAGTTGTTCTTTTCTACGTTTTAGTGCTTTGCGTTTGCATACGTTTGTGTTTAAACGGGAAAGAATAACAGATTCTCCACTGTATGTGTTGGTGAGATGATGTGCAGTTAACCCTCTACTCCATAGCTGGTTCTAGTTTTGAAGACAGGTGACCACTTGAAGCAGGTTGAAAGTAAAGTAGAATGTGCCTTAACTCTTTCCTCCCTAAAACTTCAAATGGTCAATCCCAGTTTCCATTTAACTCTAGTCCATTTCTGACTTTTAAGGGTTGTTTTTGTCAATGTTTTGCAATTTGACAAACAGTGAAGACCCAGATCAGAGGGCTCCGTAAGGAGCCCTCTGATCTGGGTATTCACTGTTTGCATAGGACAAGTGTACTTTTAACATGTATACTGTTTGAAAAGGACGCCTATATGCTGGACTAGGGTTCAAAGAGTTAAAGTGCATTCTGCTTGCAGACTCTCAACCTGCTTTCAGCTACCATCTACTAGGATATAGGAAATGTTTCTAATGTTGCACATTCATTTCTGTATAAATTGAAAGTAATTTTTTCAGTGGAGGAATTAATTAAATGTGTAAAAAGGGATATATGTATCTAAAGAGTAAAGGGTTAAGGTTATCCATTACCAGGTATGTTTGATTAACACATGGACCCCTTAAACTTCAAATTGGCGATTCCAGATTCAAATTAAATCTTGTCCGTTTTTTTACAATTAAGCATTGTTTTTACCACTGTAGTGCCAAATGAAAAACTGTGCAGACCCTGTATCAGAAGGCTTGTGTATCCCTCTGATCTGGGTTTACATTGTTTACACAGGACAAGTGTACTTCTCACAGATTAACCCAATACGCCATATCCTGATTCTAGTTTTGAAAATAGGTGACCACTTAAGCAGGTTGAAAGTAAAGTAGAATGCACCTCAAGGTGCATTCTGCTTTACTTTCAACCTGCTTTAAGCTACCATATGCTAGAATTTAGAAAAAAGTTCTTCTGATACATATTCATAACTGTATAAATTGAAACTATTTTCATGACTGAAGAAATAAATTAAAGGCCTAAAAATGTATTTTTTTATGGGGTAATTGGTTAAATCACCCCTTATAATGTATAAATAGACTCAACTTAATTGGAAAGTGGAAACATCAATTTGAAGTCTAAGGGGTGAATGAGTTAAAAACAGTTTGACTGCAATAGGAATCATGGAATTCAACATGTATCCCTACACCATAACTCATAATATCTTTAACCAAGGGACATGACTCTTACCGACTGTTCCCTTCTTTCCTGTTGACAGGTCAGCGAGGGCTTTGATGACATTACCCAGGGTACTGAGTGACTGATTGATTGATGAACCTTCTTTTAGACGATCACCTGTGGCGCCAGTAGAATCGGCTCTCTCACTGAAATAATAAAACAGTTACATAGTACAGTAAAACCTCTCTATAACGACCACTTAATTGAATTAATTATTAGGTATTTAAAACAGGTGACTGTTCAAAGCAAGGTGACAGCAGTTTTACTGTCACCTTGCTTTAAGCTGTCATATGACTTTATACAATCAATCAACCTTCTTGTTATAGAGAGGTTAGACCGTCTGACCTTTAGTCTATCTCAAACGTCTCAATCTCTCATTGACTCCTTAATCCTCAAATGGACAATTCCAGTTTAATGTCTAGTCTATTTTTGACTATTTAGGGGTGTTTTAACAATATTATAGATTGCTAAATGACATACAGTGCAGACTCAAATATACATGTAGGTCTACACTGATTGCATACTAGGCCAATTTTACTCTTCAAAGATACATTGTTTCTACTCTTGTTTTTTCTCTTTAGGGTGCCTGTCTCTCCACCACATGCACCACAACGGAATATTCACAGGGCTCCAGATAAGAAGGATGAAACTAAACAAATCCAGCATTTTCTCACTTGTATCAGCACCAAATCATATGGTGTTACTACTCATTAGAATAGTCTTGAAGAGAGGATTCTAATGAGTAGTGACACCATAGGGTTTAATGCAGAAATAAGGATTTTAGCTTTTGAAATACTCCCCTTATCTGGAGCTCTGTATTCACTGACGATGCTGCCGAATATAGATGAGAGCTTAATAAGGCAAGATGTAAGTGAAGCAGAAAGCTCCAAACTGAGCTTTTGCTTTACATCATGCTGTTTTAAGTAACCACCTTCCTTGGTTAAATATGTAGGTAATTTACATATATGGTTATATTTGAACAGGTTGACCCATTATATTTCAAAGTTCTTATAACATATATAATTCATAGTTGAGTTGAAATATTTCTCTACCTGCCAGCGAGATCTACAAGGTTGACTGTGGATGTTCTTGTCATGCTTTGGCCGGACTCGTTTGGCTGCTTCTGGGTGAATGTTATGGCCACAATGGTATGGGCTCGACTGAAAGACAAACGATTGTACTTTAACCCTTTCCTCCCTGAAACCTAAAATGGACAATTCTAGTTTTCAATTTAGTCTAGTCCATTTTTAATTTTTTTAGGGTTGATTTTTACAATATATGTCAAAATGACAATCAGTGTATACCCTGATAAGAGGGCTCCTGAAGGAGCCCTCTGATCAGGGTCTACACTGTTTGTATGGGACAAGTGTACTCCTCACAGGTATGATGTTTGCAAATGACGCATATATGCGTGACTAGGGTTTGGAGAGTAGAGAGGCTGACTAGTTAACAATGTAATGACAACACAAGAGTAACACATTACAGTGGAGAATCTGTTATTCTTTCCTGTTTAAACGCAAACGTATGCAAACGCAAAACACTAAAACGTAGAAAAGTACAACTTTTTTGACAATTCTGATAATTCATCTTTATCTTGGTGGCAAACAGTTTGGAGCCTGATCAGACGCCGGGTTACCCGGCGTCTGATCTGGCTCCAAACTGTTTGCACTGCAAATAATAGTTTTAGCGTAAACGCATTTATTGGGAAAGAATAACAGATTCTCCACTGTACATGCCTGTTTGGCAAATTAAGAATCAACGGTTACACCCCATAAATTATGGATTGATTATTGTGGATATAAAATTTGTCCAAGCTATTGTTGTAGGGAAGTTTGAGGTGAATTTGTTTTAAACCAACATACTCATGATGTGAAGTGACCACAATCTGTGTCTGCACACCCAATCTGCAAAGCTGCACGCTAATATACTGACACATGAGAACATAGTATGGTACATATTCATGATTATTATACCTCAATTTCATTTACCATGTTAATCTCTCATAGGTCGACGTTACAAAAAAATCTGTCAGACCCAGCAGGAAAATATTTACTGTCTGCAAAATACTGTCGCCCACTACCATAGGTAACAGAATTTGTAAATTATGTCAAACCCAAAATGACATCAAATCTAGGTTAACGCCCCAAAGCATCACTTTAGATAATGTCAAAACTTAGATCTACAATTTGAAGCAGATTGAAGTTTGAAGTTTAACACTAAATGGTGTAAATAAACAGTCAGTTCTGAAAACGAAAACCTATGCATGATTACCTTTTATTCAAATATGAGGAGATACAGCCTCGAGTTTGCATAATTACTTCAAAATCCAATCTTTTTATCATTTGATGAATTTTATTATGAATCACATGCGAATCTAGTTACATTCATGATTCCAGCCAGCTTTAGGAAAGATCTAGATTTCCTGGTTAAAACCCATGCAGAGTTTCTGTATAATAAAATAAATACCACATGTCTGACAGTAAAATTGTCAATATTTGGAAAAATACTGTCAACCGAGGCAAAGAGCCTCGGTTGACAGCATTTTTCCAAAAATTGACAATTTTAATGTCACCCTGTCAGACATGTGATATTTATTATAGTTACTGTATAAAAGGAAACTATTCTATATGATGGATGAATAAATTAAAGATGTAAGAAATGTATGTATTTATATGGTAATGGGCTAAGTGCCTTAGATGCAGCTTCTATGCATTTGCAAATGTATGAATGTGTGATCTAAGTGACTGAAATTGAAGCAGACAAAATGAACTGCAGGTGAAAAATACAATGGCAATGTGTATGCTGGGTACCGGGCCTACCTGCTGGTGGCATTCATGTTGGTTGCTGCCACAGTTCGGTTCCTGGTTCCATCATTAATCTTGTTGTCTATCTCTTTATAACTGTTCACATTGGAGGCTGTCATGTTCTCAACTGAAACAGGCAAGTTATGTGTGTTAACTCCATTCACGGTAAATTTTCATTTATTTCAAAACGGTTGTCCATTAAAAAACTCAAAATTAAGTTTCTCGCAATTTTTATGAAGAAAGCCTCAATGTAAATGTCAACGAGAGTTGTCAAAGAGACAACAAAGCTCGCTTTTGGCACATTTAGAAGCTCAATGGACATAGGAATCATAAGCATTTTTCAAAACCTACATGCAGATTTCAAAACCTAAACGCAGGCCCTAAGTTCAAGGTCAAGGTCACTAGGCTGAAATTTTTAAAACGCATGACCAGGTATTGTCCATATACACATGCACGCAAAATATGAAAGCACTATCTCAATTAACATAGGAGTTATAGGTATTTTTCAAAACCTTAACACAGATTTCGAAACTTAAATGCAATAGTTACACCATAGGATTTGGTACTGAAATAAGAGATAAAATGTTGGAGTTTTTCAGTTTTCTCACTCCTATCCGTAACCCTGGATCCTTACTGATAACCTTTCAGATACTGATCAGTCATTAACTCAGAATATGATCTAGAGCAAATCTGTTTTCAATTGCAAAGTTAATCTATTACACCATCCATATATGTGCCCTTTTAGACATTCTAATTCAAACCTTCCTTATAGTCATGAATACGTACCGTAAGAAATATTATACAGTTGGTAATTTAAAAGTAGGTTGAAAGTAAAGCAGAATGACATATTCTTCTTTACATTCAATATGCTTTAAGTGGTCACCTGTCTTGAAAACTTGAAACAGGCTATGGGGTAAGAGTAATGAGATAACCCTTCACCACATAGACTTCTTCTGGTATTGAAAATAGGTGAACACTTAAAGCAACTTGAAAGTAAAGCAGAATGCGCCTTAAGGCGCATTCTGCTTTACTTTCATCCTGCTTTAAGCTGTCATGTGCTGGAATAAAACAAACGTTTCTTATAAAACAAATTTATGACTATATAAATTGGAACTATTTTCTTCGGTGGAGGAATAAATTAAATGCGCTAAAAGGCGCTTCCATAAGGGAAAGGGTTAAGCAGATAGGTACCATAGAATCCCTTCGTTGGATGCTGTCTGACCTTCAGACCTCCCTTCTGGTTGATTGTCTTGGGGTTCAACAAGTCACGCACCTGCTCATTGTAAATCTCCATCATGCTCAAGGTCACCTGTGTTGTTGTCATGGAAACGAAAACAATTTTACTTCCCAACAAAACAATTAGAAGCAAGACAGAAAACAGTTTTCATCAAACTATTGAGGCAATATAGGACTTCAGTGGAGATCTGCTTTCTTTTAAAATACTTAGTTTGCAAAAATATTCAAATTGGAAAAAGGTAAATAAGATTTGTGTAGGCAGTTAATAAAATAGGTGGTTAGCTGCATGTAGGATAAAAGTAAAGCAGAAAGCTCATGCAAGAGCTTCACTTTCAATATAATGTAAGCACTTATCTGCGAGTGATTTGCAAGTAATAAATAGAAAGCTTCCCTTGGCTTTATATCTCATTTAACTGTCACTGGTCCACTGTGTGTTTTTATGTTCTATTTGTGTGGATTACAAGCTTTACTACAGTGGAGAATCTGTTATTCTTTCCCGTTTAAACGCAAACGTACGCAAACGCAAAGCGCTAAAACGTAGAAAAGTACAACTTTTTGACAATTCTGATAATTCATGTTTGTCATGGTGGCAAACAGTTTGGAGCCTGATCAGACGCCGGGTTACCCGGCGTCTGATCTGGCTCCAAACTGTTTGTATTGTAAATAATAGTTTTAGCTTAAACGCGTTTATTGGGAAAGAATAACAGATTCTCCACTGTATATACATGTTTCTGTAAATGAGGAGAAAAACATTAGCAATACCGTATAATCTTCATCCTTGCCCGCTGTTGTTCTCTTCTCTTCAATGCCTTTGAATATTTCATCACAGAAGATTGGAATAATTCCCTTGTTGCTGCCATAACCCACCATAGAGTAGGACTTTCCTGAACCAGTCTGACCATAGGCAAACAAGGAGCAGTTGTAACCCTTCCAGGAATTGTCAAGCACTCCTCGACCAAGATCATCAAACACACGTTTCTGAGAAACAATAAAAAATAAATAAAAACACCAATTTTATAGAGTTTAAAGTATATACATTCATATTACCTCATTAGTTTCAATGAATAAGGTTTAACCCTTTCCCCCATGGAAGCGGCTTTTAGCGTATTTAATTTATTCCTCCGCTGAAGAAAATAGTTCTAGTTTATACCTTCATAAATAATAACCATAACACATATTTTATACAGCCTAGCAGATGGTAGTTTAAAGCAGGCTGAAAGTAAAGCAGAATGTGCCTTGAGGCACATTCTGCTTTACTTTCAACCTGCTTTAAGTGATCACCTGTATTTTATGTTATAATCGGGTTATTGGGTAAAGGTTTAACCCTTTACTCCATTGATACACATATTTCCTTGTCTGCACTGCCAGATTACTTTGCGGGCAAAGATTGGCTTGACAAGCCATCTCCGTGTCCACGGAAAGCTACACTAATTGTAGGATGACAAAGTGGTCTTGGTCATTTATGACGGACAAACTATATATAATATACACATATTTGGGCATTAAATTTATTCATTCTGTGAAAAAGGTAGTACTACTAGTCTTTATAGTCATAAATATGAACCATAAGAAATATTTTCTTTAACCCTTACATATGGTAGCTTTAAGCAGGATGAAAGTAAAGCAGAATGCACCATCACGCCATTTTACGCCTTTAATTAATTCCTTTACTGAAGAAAACAATTCCAATTTTTACAGTAATAAATATGTTCTATAATAAATATTCTCTGTATTTTAGCAGATGAAAGCTTAAAGCAGGTTGAAAGAAAAGCCGAATTCACCTTAAGGCGCATTCTGCTTTACTTTCAACCACGTTTAAGTGGTCACCAGCCATCTTCAAAACTAGAAACAGGCTATTGGGTAATTGGTTAAGACATATTCTGCTTTAAAATCAGCCTGCTTTATGCTAGCATCTCCTAGGATATAGAAAATATTTCTTATGATCCATATTACCTTAAAGACTATATAAAGTAGAACTATTTTCTTCAATGGAGGAATATATTAAAATTTCAACTGTACCTTATATAACAAGGTTTTGTTTATTTCAGTGCATCTTTGAATGACTTTATATGCTTTAATGTGTCTTCTTTGTAAGTACAAGCAGCATTTCTTTTCAACATTGGTTAACCAACTAACCTATAAATATGCCTTTTTACACCTAAAATTTTTCCGCTGAAGAAAATAGTTCCACATTATACAGTAATGATTATGTACCGTTGGAAATATGTTCTATTTTTCTATATAATATGGTAGCTCAAAGCCAGCTGAAAGTAAAGTAGAATGTGCCTTAACCCATTACCCAATTAATAGCCTGTTTCTAGTTTTGAAAATTGGTGACTTCTTAAAGCAGGCTAAAAGTAAAGCAGAATGTGCTTTACTTTCAGCCTGCTTAAAGCTACCATCAGTTCGAATTTAGGAAATATTTCCTATGAAATATATTCATAACCTTGTTAATTGGAACTATATTCTTCAATATTAATATATATACTGCTCTTTTCTAATATTTCGACCACTAAGGGCCTTTTTCAAAGAAAATCGCGTCAAAACATTGTTATATTCTTCAGTGGAGGAAAAAATTAGAGACGTAAAAAGGGGTATTTATTGAGTAATGGATAAGACATGTTTCAAATGGTCATCCTTTTTTAACCCATTACCCCATAGCCTGTTTCTATTTGTGAAAATAGTTGATCACTTAAAGCCGGTTGAAAGTAAAGCAGAATGTGCCTTAAGGCACATTCTGCTTTACTTTCAGCCTGTTTTAAGCTATTATCTACTAGAATATAGAAAATATTTCTAATGATATTTATTTGTGACAGTTTAAATTGGAACTATTTTCTTCCGTAAAGGAATAAATTAAAAGCGTAAAAAGGTGTTTTTATGGGGTATTGGGCTAAAACAGGCTATGGGGTAATGGGTTAATCCTTGGATTACAATATAGGTGGTATAATCCAGAAGGGAGTAGGCTTGTATGTTAGCTAATGCTAGAAATTGTTCATGTTGTTGTATAATATTTGAACTGTTCAGCAAATTCTGCATGTATATATAAGAAATGATTATGTACGCTGACTGCTAGGCTAATGTTTGTAAACATCTGAATGCCACCAAAAGTATAACTTAAAACTTTTGAAAATTACTGTTAAAATATAAGTTCAATTTGTGGGTTGTGCATTGGAGCTAGTTTTAACCAATTACTCCATAGCATGATTTAAGAAATAAAAAATTCATACCCTGAGTGTTTTATCGTGCAATCGAACACTGGGAGGAGTTGAGATGCATAGTTATTTAGGCCGAGTGATTTTAATTACTAGCATCTCAAGGACTACCCGATTGTTAGATAAACACTGGTGTTAATTTATTATTTCAATTCTAACACATAATTTAACCTGAATTTGCACTGAAGCAACGGCACAACATTTCTTGGCGTAATTAAACCAAGGATAAGAGATTTTTGTCAAGTGTCCTCTTAACCCAGTACCCCATAAATACACCTTTTTACGCTTTTTATTTATTCATCCAAAGACGGAAAAATGTTCAAATTTATACAGTCAAGAAAATATATCATACAAAATATTTTCAATATTGTAGCTGATGGTAGCTTAAATAGGCTGAAAGTAAAGCATTCTGCTTTACTTTCAACCTGCTTTAAGTGGTCACCTGTCTTCAAAACTACAAACAGGCTATGGGGTAATGGGTTAAGGCTTGAGAATGTATCAGTAAATACTTAAAAAAAGAAATGATTTTTCTGGTGTTCATGCAAAATAAACACCAGAAAAAGATCATCAAAAACATGAATGGCACCAATATTTATGGTTTATTTGCTGATGTTTTCTGTCAATCATTTTGCATCAACACCTTCAAAATCATTAAACTTCTTATAGAGGATCTTGTATGGGTGCTCATTATTTATACTTTTTAATAAACGAGTTGACTAAAATAATATGACGCGATCCTTGGCGAGTGTCATATTCATTTTAGTCAACAAGTTTATTAAATTGATAAATAATGAGCACGAATGTGAGATTCTATTTATCACATAACAAGTTTAAGCACCTATTAAATTGATTGAAGCCATAGTTTGTAGACACTCCACTATATAGATTGTTGGCGAAAACGTTACGTTCTTTACGTTAACGTCATCGGAAATGACCTCATTTGGCGTCCTGCTACATGCAGCGCTTGTGGACGAACAGGCTGGGTTGGAGTCCAAAAAACGATATTCCACTAGTGGATTACGATCATTACATGATGTCTTTATGCAACTCCAGGACGGCAGATTAAGTGATCAAATGCATTAATGTGTGGAATAAATACCTCTGAGAATGACTTTCATACAAAATGTACTTTTTTTTAACAACAAGGAATAATTCTTATGTGAATATAGACTTGATCACCTGACTCTATACACTGTATGTGACAAATTAATAATTAACACTTTTAGCCATTCTAAAAGGTCTCAGATAAGAGTAATAAACCCATTACACCATAGCCTATTTCGAGTTTTGAAGACAGGTGACCACTTAAAGTAGGCTGAAAGTAAAGCAGAATGTGCCTTAAGGCACATTCTGCTTTACTTTTAACCTGCTTTAAGCTACCATCTGCTGGGAAATGGAAATATTTCTTATATTGCACATTCATTAGTGTATAAAGCAGAATACTTTCTTCAGTGGAGATATAAATGAAAGGCGTTAAAAAGGTGTATTAATGGGGTAATGGGTTAACCCTTACAATTCTGAATTTTCAAATGAACTCAGCCATTTTCTGATCAATCACTATTTCACATTGAGGCTTGACGGATTTGTCCCAAAAATATTAAAGCGTTTTACAAACAGTGCAGACCTTGATCAGAGTGCTCCGTCCGGGATTTTCACTGTATGCGGAGGATGGGTATATTTGGCTCCATGCTGTAAAGATTATTCTTCCCAATAAACGTGTTAATGCTAAAACTGTTATATCTATTGCAAACAGTCTGGAGCCAGATCAGACGCCATGTAACCCTGCGTCTGATCAGGCTCCAAACTGTTTGTTACACAGATAAACATGAAAAGTCAGAATTACCAAAGGTTGTCCTATTTTACATTTGATTGCATTATTTTGCAATTCATTTGCGTTTAAACGTGGAAAATAATCTTCTCTTCACTGTAAAAATCTTCCACTATGATATTCTGAGACTTTTGAATTCTTGGCAATTAGTTTGGACTCTGACGATATACAACAAAAGCATGAGATTTCTAAGTAATTTAAAATACATGTACATTGAAACATACAAGAGGAATTTAGTTTTTAAAATATTCATGAGTTTTATTCTTTTAGATGTTCCATTCAAAGAAATCCATTTCCTTAATGGACCGTGAATACAAACAATTAGTGAATATATTATAAACATGAGTGATTAAGGTTTGTGACAATCAGATAGGAAATTAAGTCTGTAGAGCCATGACCTTCAAAAATCCAAACCAAGTTCTATTTATAGCAACAATGACCTAGTTCTTGATCCCAGAAGGTTGGAATGCAAACTGGCACAAGAAGTGATGCTAGTGTGTGCACATTTATGAACTTTAATTGGTAACAATTGGACAATAATGAAGTCTGTAGAGCACTGGCTTTATTTGGGACACATAGTATGTTTTATTATAGTAAAGTGAGTGCTCCCTCCCTAAAACAACCCTCCTGACAACGACTCCCTCCTTACAACAACCTTTGTCTCAGTTCCCAAAACAGGACAACTATGTCTAATGCTTTTACTGCTGTAAAATCGTCTCCTTAGCGTTGTCGTCTGCTGTTTTTCTCAAAGTTACATATTGGACATTTTGACAAAACAAAACTTAATGACAAGTTACAAACAGCTTGAATCCAGATCAGACGCCGCTTTTAGTGGTAACCTGTTATCAAAAACTGAAACTAGCTATGGAGTAATGGGTTAAAGCAGGTTGAAAGTAAAGAAGAATGTGCCTTAAGGCACATTCTGCTTTAATTTCAGCCTGCTTTAAGCTATCACCTTTTAGAATATTAAACAAACTTCTTTGGTACAGTGGAGAATCGGTTATTCTTTCCCGTTTAAACGCAAACGTACGCAAACGCAAAACACTAAAACGTAGAAAAGAACAACTTTTGGACAATTCTGATATTTCATGTTTATCTTGGTGGCAAACAGTTTGGAGCCTGATCAGACGCCGGGTTACCCGGCGTCTGATCTGGCTCCAAACTGTTTGTAAAAGAAAAAATAGTTTTAGCATAAACGCGTTTATCGGGAAAGAATAACAGATTCTCCACTGTATGAATAAATGAATTTGTTAATATGTGTAATCTATGGAGTAACTTTTTAGGGTTAATTAATATTTGCTTTATACAAGTTTAACTGTATTCTGCTATATTATCTCATGGATTGCTACAACTCTGATTGAATATTACCCATTAACTTCTATCCTGCTAAACATATTTACCTTTCAAAAATCGTCAAGTCCAATTTTTGGTCAAAAACTCATTTTTATATCATTTTGAATTGAAGACACATTGATATAATTCGCAGTGTCAAACAGCTTGGATCCTGATCAGATGCTAAGTTACTCGGCATCTGATTAGGATCCAAACTATTTGCAAAATGGTATTCTAGCTTTTGCAGAATAAAGGTAGGTCATGAACATGGGCCTCTCTGATCAATCTAATGGCACTTAACTCTATATCATCTTTATGAACAATTGGCATAAACATCATCTGCTTAGAATGATGCCTGCTGAAATTTGGTAAGTGATTCATGTTTGGAGTTGCCAAAATGTTTGGATTCTGATAAAAATTCTAAGTTATTGGAATTTTGATTTAAATTTAACCCATTTGTGCCCACGATCTCATATATGGGACATAGGCAAACAGTGTAGACTCTGATAAAACCCCGCATTATGCGGCGTCTGATCAGAGTCCACACTGTTTGCTGATAGGAATTTCAATATAAAACAAAATGTGAAAATGAAAATTTTGACCAGGCATCTCTTTGATAAAAAATGGACTAATCCAATATAAAACATGGAAGAATCCACTGGGGGCAAAGGGGTTAAACAGCTTGAAAATCTTAGTACAGTTGCTAATAGGAGCTGTAAGAGTTCGGGTAAAACCATAACATTATGACAGTTTATTTTTAGATACACTTTTCATATCTAAAGCTGTTGTGGTTCCTTAAAGCATGATGAAAGTAATGCAGAAAGCTCCTAACTTGCAGCCTGCTATAATCTTCAATGCTATGTTCCATAAAGGGAATATCTAGCATGGTACATAAATTATATATTACTGTATTAAGTGGAACTATTTCCTTCAGTGGAGGAATAAATTCAAGGTGTAAAAAGGCATATTTATGGTGTAATAGGTTAAATTAAGATGCTTGATAAGGAGAAAACAATAAAGACCTCTGATCCAACATCTTGTGACATTGTTTTGCTGTTTATCTTAGTTTAACTTGTTTAACCCACTACCCCATATCATGTTTCTAGTTTTGAAGAAAGGTAACCACTTAAAGCAGGTTAGAAGTAAAGCAGAACTGTATAAATTCGAACTTTTTTCTACAGTGACAGAATAAATTAAAGATGTAAAAAGGCACCTTTATGAGATAATAGCATAGCAATGTATATAGTTTTTGAAGACAGGTGACCAAATAAAGAAGGTTCAAAGTAAAGCAGAATGTGCCTTACGGTGCATTCTGCTTTACTTTCAACCTGCTTTCAGCTACTAGGCTAAAATATAGAAAATAGTTCTTATGATGCATATTCATGACTGTTTAAAATGCAACTTTTTTCTTCAGTGAATTAAGGAATCAATTATCTGTGCTAAAAGAAGCTTTTATTGGGAAAGTGTTAACCCTTTTTCCCATAGAAGGGCCTTTTTAGTGCATTCAGTTTATACAGTCATTAATATGTTTCATAAGGAATATTTTCTTTATTCTAGCAGGAGTTAGCTTAAAGCAGGCTGAAAGTAAAACAGAATGTGCCCTAGGGCACATTTTGCTTTATTTTCAACCTGCTGCTTTAAGTAGTCACTAATATTTTCAAAACTAGAAAGAGGCTATGTGGTTAAGGGTTAAAGTGCCAGCATGCAAGGACGTATTGGTTCAAATCAATAAAACAAATAAACCGTGTCAATCAATAGTTCTGTTAGTGAACTATATGTTGACCCTCTCATCAACCTCGGTATACAAATACATAAAAACATAAAATCAAACAGCCAGGTGTCAAGGAAAAGGACACTGATTCCTGTTGCTACCACTCTTGGGAACAATTTCATCTAGGCATTAACCTGTTCACCCATAGAAGCACCTTTTAGCGCATTCAATTTATTCTGCTACTGAAGAATTTTATATATTAAGTACCAATTTATACAGTCATGAAAATGTACCATTAGAAATATTTCTATATCCTAGCAGATGGTAGTTTAAAGCAGAACGTAAAGCAGAATGTGCCTACTTAAGTACTGATTCATGTTGTTACCACACTTGAGAACAATTTCATAGGTGTCAACCCTTTCACCCAAAGAAGAGCCTTTTAGGGTATTCTATTTAATCCTCTACTGAAAAAAATTGTACCAATTTATACCATCATGAAAATGCACCATTAGATCCTAGAAGTTTAAAGCAGGGTGAAAGTAAAGCAGAGTGCACCTCAAGACACATTCTGCTTTACTTTCAACCTGCTTTAAATGGTAATCTGCCATCAAAACTAGAAACAGGCTATGGGTTAAAGGGTTAATAGAAGAGCAAAGACCACTATTACTGCCAGTAGAAGACATCATGTTAATGCTTTCCAAACGAATTAATCCAACTGTGTTTATTAGGCAAGTGCTTGCTTTAAGCAAGATAAATGTAGAGCAGAAAGCTGTAGGAGCTTTCTGCTCTGCATTCTTCTTGTTTTCAGCTTCCAGTATATAATTCAACACCATCAGTGATTACTGATTTAAAATGGCACTTTTTATGGAGTCTGAATCAGGAAGAGGCAATTGCTAAGTAATTAGAGTATCAATTTGTTTAGCTTCATTGTCTTAGAATGCCAAACAGTTTGGATCTAAATCAGAACATAATGAACATGCCACCTGAACTTGATCCAAAATATTGGTATACGTTGTCAACCATTTTAAAGTTTCACTGTAGGCATGTGAAAAGTAAACAAAATCAACCACCCATCTTCATAAAAAGTAAATAAAATATAACTATAAATAAATAAATAAATAAAAATAGAAGAGCATGTGTCCTTTCTCACCCACACATGACACGACTTATGAAGTCATGATCAATGCTAATCACACCACCAGGTCCTAAAATATCTCTTTGCATGCTGGGTAATTTTTTCCTCTGCATCAATTGTGGTCTGCTTTTGTTCTAGAATATAATTTTTCTAAATTTATTTTCAAAACATGGTCAGAGTGTCAAACAGTTTGGATCCTGATGAGACGCTGCGTTACGCGGCGTCTCATCTGGATCCAAACTGTTTGCAAAGGTAATCACTCTGGCAGATATATCCACCGCTAGCATGCATACAGTTAAAGGTAGTCTCTAACACAAACAGAAAGCTAAACCGATATCTTTCAGTGGAATATGATCTCTTATTTGACCTATATACTCAAAGCAGAACATTTTGAAATGTTAATGACTGATGACCTATCAATGCTGTGTATACTTATATGGTAAAATGTTCAAACTTGAATAAACGAAGCCACTACTTTTCAAATGGGCATGGAGCTCTCTATAAAAACAGGAGACTGATTAATGCAGGCAAAAAAGCTGAAAGCTTTTATGAGCCTAAAATTCTGCTTCAATTTTGTCATGTATCAATTAAGCTGCCCCCTGTCTTATATATACACTGCATATTTGTTGTCTTTTGAGGGAGTGCAAAAGGCAAGCTTTATTGTATACAAATTTTTAAGCTGGGTCTAAGATCTAGGCTAAAGCAGGCTAAAAGTAAAGCAGACTGCATCTTAGGGCATATTTTACTTTACTTTCAACCTGCTTTAGATAGTCATCTGTCTTCAAACTAGAAACAGGCTATGGGTCCTGAAAGGTGAGTATCATAATCATAGTAATCTAGTATATTTCTTATTATACCTTGACATGTAAATGCAAAATGTAAATTTCTCATACTGCATGCATGATATTTTATTCAAAAACTTATATCAGCCCAAGCAAATAGAAATTAGAATTAGAATGACACCTGTTGGTGCATGCTGCTCACGGTACAGTGAGTGTTATCTTGCTTTAACCCATTACCCCTAAGTCTGTTTCTTAGTTTCAAAGACTGGTTACCGCTTAACCCATTACCCCATAAATACGCCTTTTTATGTCTTTTTTTGTTCCTCAACTCAAGAAAATAGTTCCAATTAATACTGACATGAATATGTATCATAGTCAATATTTTTCATATTCTAGCAGATGGTAGCTTAAAGCAGGCTGAAAGTAAAGCAGAATGCTCCTTTAGGCATATTCTGCTTTACTTTCTATCTGCTTTAAGTGGACACCTGTCTTCAAAATGAGAAGTAGGCTATGGGGTAATGGGTTAAGCAGGTGGAAAATAGAGCAGATTGTGCCTTCCAAACTACTTTAAGCTACCATCTACTACTTACTAAGGATAAAGGCAATATTTCTTATGGAGAACATGCATGACTATATAAGTTGAAATTGTTTTCTTCAGTGGAGAAATAAATTAAATGTGTAAAAATGTGTTTCTATGGAGAAATTTGTTAAGCAGTCACCTGTATTAAACACTATCAGCAAAATAAATTGATTTTTATTTGCGGTGCTTTACAATGTAGTGGAAGGGGTAAAGGAGTCATATGGGGCTTATGCAAAGAAAAGGATCATCAATTACTCCATAGATGTGCCTTTTTCAGGGATCCAGATAAGGTTTTTTTTCAAAAATTAAAATCTTTATTTCTGCATGAAATCCTATGGTGTCACTCACTACTTATTAGAATCTTCTCGAAGAGACGATTCTAATGAGTAATGACACCATAGGACTTGGTGCTAAAATGAGTAGGATTATGTTGGATTTGTTCAGTTTACCCTCTCTTATCTGGAGCCCTACTTTTTACACATTTAACATGTTCCTTCTCTGAACAAAATAGTTCAACTTTATATCATGCAGTCATGAATATGCACTAAAAAGTATTTTCAACATCCTAGCAGAATCGGATGGTAGCTTAGAGCAGGCTGATGTAAAGCAGATGTGCCTTAACCCATTACCTCTTAGCCTATTTCTAGCTTTGAAAACAGGTGACCACTTAAAGCAGGTTGAAAGTAAAGCAGAATGTGCCTTAAGGCACATTCTGCTTTACTTCCAGCCTGCTTTAAGCTACCATCTGCAAGGATATAGAAAATATTTCTTCTGATACATATTCTTGGCTGTATAAATTGGAACTATTTTCTTCAGTGGAGGAATAAATAGAGGCGTAAAAAGGCGTTTTTAAGGGGTAATGGGTTAAGGCACATTTTGCTGTACTTTCAACCTGCTTTAAAAAGTAACCTGTCTTCAAAACTATAAACAAACTAATGGAGTTATGGGCTAATTAAGTGGCCACAAAATGGTCATCCCTATTTGAAGATCAGACCATAGACAAAACAAGAGATTCAGGTCTGAAAAATGCACAACTTGTGTGACCCACATATCTTATATACAAGAAGCTAAATTAATGATAATCAATAATTCTATGAAATTCAATGAACCATTTATACAGCAAATCCCTGCTATACATGTACAACTCAGTAGAGGCACCGATTGATTACGACAATATTGGCGATGGATGCTTAACCCATTAATACCCCTTAAATATGCCTTTTAACGTCTTTAATTTCATTCCTCCGCTGAAAAAAGTATTTCCACTTTACAAGTCATGATTAATTTTCACCATCAAATGTTTTTCTATACCCTAGCCGATGGTTACTTACAAGCTTAAAGCAGGTTGAAAGTAAAGCTGAATGCACCTTAAGGTGCATTCTGCTTTACTTTCAACCCTCTTTTAGTAGGCATCTCTCTTCAAAACTAGAAACAAGCTATGGGGTAATGAATTAATGCAGGATGAAAGCAAAACAGAAGCTTTCAGGAGCTTTCTGCTTTCTTTAATTTTGATTTAAGCTGTCCCCTGATTTAGATATTTTAACCTCTATATAGTGCTTGAATTGGATGTACACTTAACGAATCTTTTTACTGTGCACTTTTCTTTTCGCTATATATCTCTTATTTATAAGAATTTCTACACAATTTTTTGCGTGTTGGCTATTGACGGACATTGAAAGGTCATATCGTTATCAAATTAAAAAAAAATGTTTGAAGACCCAGAGAACCATGAAACGACAAAATACTTAATTTTCACGAGAAAATCGTGAACTGTTGAGAAATTGTTCTAATATTTTTTCTCTTGCATTCGCTATCAAGCCGCACATTAGGAAAACATGTTCTTGGATGAATATCTTGATCGAGCGACGTTGAATAGCCAAACTATGAGTAACGTCGATATGACGTCGACGTCAGGCTGTTATAAATGATGCTGGACAAAGGCGTTACTGAATTAACCCTTAGCCTGCCAGTCACGACTATAGCTCCATATGCAAACAGCTTGGATCCGGATGAGACGCCGAGTAACTCGGCGTCTCATCCGGATCCAAGCTGTTTGACACTCGGACAACATTTTCAGCAATTTTGAGCAACTTTGAAGAACTTTGAAACTTGAAGCAGACGAGAAATATAGCAGACGACAATTTATTTGGCGGGCTAAGGGTTAAAACCGTTTGTTTGTCTAAATTGACAAAAAATACTGTTTTAATGACTTTTTGCTACACTCACCGTTGGACGTGGTCGATGAGTAATGCGCTCGACTACGATACCAGGGGTTGTGAGATCGATCCCCCGCCCGACAAATTCCTTCGGATAAGACTTTATAAAAACCGAAGCCCAATGTATTTACACTGGGTATCTAAAATAACCAGCGAATAAGAGTAGGGAATCGCACCTGAGGTTTCTGTTTACGTCTCCTCCCTCTTTTTGAGAAACCAACTTTTTTTACTCACTCATATTTTTCGTTCAAATTTATATATTTTTTGTTTTGTATTAAATAAATTAAACATATTACCATTAGAAATATGTCTTCTTGATTTCTGCAAATTTTTAGCACGATCTAGTTATTAGCGCCGGAGATATGATACCATATATAAGTGCACAGTTAGAAGATTCGTTAAGTGAATTTATCCTTTACAAACAGATCAGGGGTCTCTATGCATTGTTTGTTATGTTTTACTAAAGCTTGGGGACAAACCCCTGAGAGTCAATGTAAACTACTCATTTATCAGAATATGGATGAGTCCATTTGAATATTAAGCCATTACTCCATAAATACGATTTTTTACTCATTTAATTTATTCCTCCTCTTAAGAAAATAGTTACAATTTATTCAGCTATGAATATGTATGATAAGAAATATTTTTTATATTCTAAAAGATGGTAGCTTAAAGCAGGCTGAAAGTAAAGCAGAATGTGCCTTAAGGCACATTCTGCTTTACTTTCAACCAGCTTTAAGTGGTCCTCTATTTTCAAAACTAGAATCAGTCTATGGGGTAATGGGTTAAGCACGAGAAATGTTCTTAGGAGTGGTAGTTAAAGCCGACTGTCATCCATTCTCATTGTTTACCCTACAATAAAACTGACACCTATAATTATCTAAGGCTCGGAAATATCCCTATTGATTATGTTTATAACTATTTCAACACTGTAAACCAGTATGAATGAACATTGCATTAACCAGTTACACTATATCCTGTTTCTAGTTTTGAAAACAAGTGACCACTTAAAGCAAGTGTAAAGTAAAGCAGAGTGTGCCTTTATGTTTCTTTAAATGATCTTGGTCTACACTTTTTACAAAAAGTATTCATATATGCACATTACCAGTTGATAGTGCAATACAGTGTGATGTATTCAGCTCGAAGACGTTTTAGGCAGAAATAGCCGGCCTTGCGAGTCTGATCGGTTGTTTCTGGCAAAAACGATGAAAGCTGAATACAACACCATTGTAGCGCATTGCCAACTGGTGATGTGTATATTAACCCTTTGAACCCTAGTCCAGCAAATAGGCGTTCTTTTCAAACAATGTACATGAGAATAGTACAATTGTCCTGTGCAAACAGTGAGGACCCAGATCAGAGGGCTCCGAAAGGAGCCCTCTGATCAGGGTCTTCACTGTTTGTCATAATGTCAAATATTGACAAAAACAACCCTTAAAAGTCAGAAATGGACTAGACTAAAATGGAAACTGGAATTGTCCATTTCAAGTTTCAGGGAGGAAAGAGTTAAATGCCTTGAATAATGAGTACACACCAAAAACAACTAAATAGTTGTTTAAATCATTTCATATCCAGAAACATTAGTTATTTGAAGCAGAACAAGAATTCTTGTGTGCCACAAAGAATAACACGGAACTTGTACATGTACATAGATGACGTCATCCTTAATCAGAAACGAGGTTGGAGAATATTACAAACAGTAAGATACAAGGTGGCTGATACAGACTCTTGTAATTGCTGTGCAGATACAAGTTGAAGCGCTGATTTATCGTAAGAAGGCATGTAATAAATGCAAATACTGTAACAGGAGAGTGGTTAAAGATCGATAAGACATACATGTACAAATGTAGAAACATTTTCATTGTCTGTCTATGGTATCCATTAGTATTTAACCCTTTTATATTCATAGATGCGCCTTTTAGCTCATTAAATTTATTCCTCCACTGAAGAAAATACTTCCAATTTAGACATTCATGAACATGTACCAAAAGAAATATCTTTTATATCCAAGCAGTAGCTTAAAGCAGGCTGTAAGTAAAGCAGAATGCCCCTTGAGGCGCATTCTGCTTTAAATTTACCTCCAATCTGCTTTATGTGGTTACCTATCATCAATATTAGAAAAGGGCTATTGAGTAAAGGGTTATGGTACTTACAATGGTTGTGCAGGCTCAAAGAATATATATGTTAGTCCTTTGCAAACAGTGTAGAAACAGATCAGAGGATTCCTGGACGAGCCTTCTGATCAGTTTTTGCACCGACTTTGTCATAATTTTATACACTGTGGAGACAGACACGGTGACAACTCTCAAAATAGTCACCTTTTACTTGTAATTTCACAAAAAATAGGAGAGCGGCTTTTGAAAAAATCAGAAAAGAAAGGGTTGACTGTTAATTGTATACATAATTCCCGTATGAATGACATCCATTACTGCCATACAGTAAAACCTCTCTATTACGACCACTAAAGTTTGTTAATTATTAGGGTGTTTACGATAGGTGACCGCTTAAAGCAAGTTGACAGTGAAACAGAAAGCTCCTTTAGGAGCTCTCTGTTTCACTGTCATCTTGCTTTAAGCTACCCCCTCTCTATTATACAATCAATTAGCCTTCGTTTTAGTGGTCGTTTAAGCGAGGTTTTACTGTACTATTATATAAACTTGAGCCAACTCTTATCTCCCTTATTTATTGTTACATGTATCTATAAAAAATCAATTTCTGTTTTTCTTTTCTTTTGACCGATTTACCTTTACATTGCTGACTTACAAAATGGACTATTTCATTTTCTAAATAATGACCAGTTTACACTATCTATAGAATGAGTGTCGCAATAATAACATACATTAATGTATGTGTATCATCAAAAGTATGTTAAACAGTGCAGACCCTAGGCTAATCAGGTGACTCCATTGCAAAGTATATATAAATTGGTTTTGTTTCAAATACTACATTGTTCTAAAGGGTTAAGCAAAGGATAAGGATAAACAATAAACACATTTACGCTAAAACGTTTCTTTCCACTGCAAACAGTTTGGAGCCAGATCAGACGCCAGGTAACCTGGCGTCTGATCAGGCTCCAAACTATTTGCCACTCAGATAAAAATGAATTGTAATTTTCTACGTTTTAGTATTTTGCGTTTTGTTTGAATTTAAACGGAAAGAATAACATTTTTCTCCACTGTATCTATAAAACAAATTACAATTGCAGTACAACCTCTCTATATATCACAATCACAAAGTTGTTGTTCATTATAATTAGGTGTTTACAACAGGTGACTGCTGAAAGCAAGGTAACAGTAAAACAGAAAGCTCCTATAGGAGTCCTTTAAGCTGTCTTCTGTCTTTCATACAATTAATTAGCTTTCGTTTTAGTAGTCGTAACAGACAGGTTTAACTGTACTCTACTATTTTCATTCATGATTCAACAGCTAGAGTAGGTGCACTCTTGAATGGATCAGCTCTTTGAATACTTAAGTTATTATGTTGTCTGCTATTGTTCTAAAACTGGATTTCCCAAAATATCTTTTTCGAATTAGGTCAGTTAATTAGAGTGCCTAACAGTTTTAACCCATTACCCCATAGCCTGTTTCTAGTTTTGAAGATAGGTGACCACTTAATGCAGGTTGAAAGTAAAGCAGAATGCACCTTAAGGTGCATTCTGCTTTACTTTCAGCCTGCTTTAAGCTACCATCTGCTATGATATAGAAACTTTTTCTCATGGTACATGATTCATGACTGTACAAATAGAAACTACATGTATTTTCTTTGGTGAAGGAATAAATTAAAGGCATTATCCCTTTCCCACATAGCATGTCTCTAGTATTGAATATAGGTGTCCACTTAAAGCAGGTTGAAAGTAAAGCAGAATGCCCTTTAAGCGCATTCTGCTTTACTTTCAGCCTGCTTTAAGCTATCATCTGCTAGAATATAGAAAATATTTTGTATTATACATATTTATGAATGTATAAATTGGAACTATTTTCTTCAGGGCAAGAATAAACTGAATGCGCTAAAAGGCGCTTCTATGGGGGAAAGGGTTAAAAGACGTATTTATGGGGTAATGGGTTAATACAGATGAAACACTAAGATACTAGCTGGCATTTTTTTTTTTTTTTACCTTACCCACGAATGAATTACATATAGTATAGTATATTATTCATTCGTGCCTTAGCTCACAGTAACCTTTGTCTTGGCTGTAAGCTTGTTAAGCCAGTAAAGTAAAAGTCGAAAGATATAAAATGACCATTTCGAAATAGCCTTGACGTCTTTGTCTACGCACAAAAGTTTGTACTTATAAATTAAACTTTTGGCAAACAATGCTAGCATGCCCTCGAGTGGTCTGCTTATATACAGGCCATTGTTATATGACGCAGGATAGAATTTCTTTACAGAATAGATTACAGTATATGAAAACATTGTGATCCAATTAATATGCAATTCCTTTCCAACAACGGTAACATGTAATCCTATTTTCAATTGACTGATTAATCTTACTAGCCATTTTGCCATGCAAAACTTTCTGGCCCTTAGGACGTTTGCAAACAGTTTGGATCCAGATCAGGCCCCACTAAACGTGGGGCCTGATCTGGATCCAAACCTGTTTGCTAGATTGGTCCTGTTTATGAATTTTCTACAGAAAACAGTTTCAGAATTATTGCAGACAATAAGATTGTGTTCTGCAGACAACAATTCTGTAGTGAAGGATAATGGGTCATTCTTGAGATTTCAAGTCCAGGAATTATTCTAAATGCTTATAATAAGTCAGACTGTTGATTCAAATTCAGTTAACACCATTTTATACTGTACGTAGTTTCATTTCCACTCCAAACTGGGTTTGACTCATACAGAATTTTAAAACGCAGTTAACTCATTCAACACCATAGACCTGTTTGAAATATACTCATTACATTTGCAAACAGTGAAGACTCTATAGGAGCCCTCTGATCAGGGTCTACATTGTTTACTAATTTAGAGCAGTATTGATTAACCTACCCAGAATTCTAAGTAGACTGGTTAATGTTTTGGTAACTAAAAAGATCCACAAGGGAGCATAATAACAATAGTTACTTAGTTTTGAAAGAGTCAAGATTAGAAAATTAATAACAGAATGGAAAAAATTACTGAAATAGTCTCAGGTTCAAAAGTTCAAACAAAAAAGTGCAATTATTTAGCATTCAAAGAGATAAGGGACATGTTTTAACCCTTTACCTCATAAACTTTTATTGTTTTGAAGATAAGTGACCACTTAAAGCAGGTTGAAAGTAAAGCAGAATGCGCCTTAAGGCGCATTCTGCTTTACTTTCAGCCTGCTTTAAGCTGCCATCTTCTAGCATATAAAAAATATTTCTTATAACACATATTCATGACTGTATAAATTGGAACTATTTTCTTCAGTGGAGGAATAAATTAAATGCGCTAAAAGGCGCTTCTATTGGGGAAAGGGTTAATTAAGCAGTCAATCAACAAAGAAGCCCGGAGATCATGAAATGGTAAATGCAAGAGAAAGTAATGCAGAAAGGAGTTTTTTCTGAATTACTTTTCTCTTGCAAGAAGCTGCCAACTACATGTCTATAAGACTCCCTACTACCGGTATATCTCTTTACAGTCTGGGACACCTCATACAGGTTTTACTGTATTTATAATACCATAAACATCAATTTAATCTGATAGCAATATTTACTTACTGTGTTTAACGCATTACTCGATAGCCTGTTTATAGTATTGAAGACAGGTGACCACTTAAAGCAGGCTGAAAGTAAAGCAGAATATGCCTTATGGCACATTCTGCTTTACTTTCAGGCTGCGTTAATCTATCATCTGATAGAATATAGAAAATATTTCTTATGATACATATTCATGACTGTATAAATGGGAACAATTTACTTCAGTGGAGGAATAAATTAGATAAGTAAAAATGTTTATCTACATTGTATATTGAGTAAAGGGTTAATGTAAATGAATTGTTACAAAGTCTGTCCGTAACAAACACAAAGATATTATATTGGGCGGTCTTTGATTTTCAATTAAGATAAAATATTCCTAAGAGGGAATTAAGATTAAGTATAAAATCATAAAATAGCTCTTTTATTCTCTCTAAATTGATTTGGTTTCCAGTTTAGCATTCCTTTATCAATGAAAAAAACTTCTTCTGTTTAACCCTAAATTATCCCATAGCCTGTTTCTAGTTTTGAAGACAAGTGAACACTTAAAAGAGGTTAAAGTAAAGCAGAATGTGCCTTATGAAACATTCTGCTTTGTTTTTAGCCTCCTTTAAGCTACCATCTGTTAGGATATAGAATACATCTCTTATTGTAAATATTCATAAAGTGTGCAAAAAGATGTATTTATTGGATAATAGATTAACCCATTACTCCATAGCCTGTTTCTAGTTTTGAAGATATGTGACCATTTAAAGCAGGCTGAAAGTAAAGCAGAATGCGCCATAAGGCGCATTCTGCTTTTCTTTCAGCCTGCTTTAAGCTATTATCTGCTAGAATATAGAAAATATTCTTATGAATTTAATTTATTCGCCATAAGGCGCATTCTGCTTTACTTTCAGCCTGCTTTAAGGGGGTAGGTGCACCTTTGGAAAGTAATTACCAAATTCTTCAAACTTTGCATACAGACAGTAAAATTAGTTTCTATGACAAAACTGGTGAAAAAAGTGGGGGTACCGGACCTTTCTTTTTCACAATTTGAGATTTTTCAGGGCTACCCCCCTAAAATTGAAACTTCACAAAAACTCCTACTTTTTTGTACTACGGTTTTTCAATCTTTATTTAAACAAACTATTTGTACAAAAAGTATCCTAATTTATATTACCATAGTAAGAATAAACTCTGAAAATAATGTTTTGTCAAGATTCAAAATAAAAATGTTTGATTTCACCGAAAAGGAGTAAAATTTACCCCACCCACTTTTTTATAATGGGAGAATAAGGCACAGTGAAAATTGCCCTACAAATTGTAGCAAACTAATTACCAAATTTTTTATTTGTTGATTTTAGCCTTCCAAACATAAAGTTTTAGTGAAATAGCAAATAAAAACACAGGGTCCCGGATCTTTTAAAAAAGATATAGATCGTTTTATTGAAAAAATCCATTTTTTCTCATTTTTTCACTTTTTGGTGTATTTTTACCCAAAAAATTTTTTTTCAAAAAAATATCATTTGATCTTTTGAATTATCTATAATTTATACTAAAACTGTACTTCCATGAAAATTTCATGCTTATATTCTGAGAAATTGAAATGAAATCGGATGTAACAAAATGCAACCTACCTATGAAAACGGTGTATGCTGTAAACTACGAATAGGACATAAAACTTAAGAAGTCCCTTCCGGAACGAAAAATCTATTTTTTTCCCGGGAAAATAGTATTTTATGACTGTTTGCATTCACCAAAAATGAGTTCTTAACATTTTTCGGAAAATGAGTTCGTAAAAAATTTCGGAAATTTCATAATGCTCAAAAAGACAGGCCGACATCCTTAAGCCATTATCTGCTAGAATATAGAAAATATTTCTTATGAATTTTATTTATGACAGTATGAATTAGAACTATTTTCTTCAGTAGAGAAATAAATTTAAGGCATAAAAAGGCGTACTTATGGGTTAATGGATTTAGTAACCACCTGTCTTGTACACAACAAGAGCCCCATGGGGCATATTCGCTCACCTGAGAATAATTGGAAAAATGGAGATATTGATTTATGTCCAGGACTGACCTAGATATGCAACAGACCGGAACAATTTGAATAAAATATGTAAAGTATATTTAAAAGTGTCACCATACAGAATACAAGAGCCCCATGGGGCATATGTCGCTCACCTGAGAATAGCTGTACATCAAAATGGAGATAATGATTTATGTCCAGGACGGGGTCATTTTTTACCCGAGGGGCATAATTTGAACAATCTTAATAGAGGACCTGTAGATGATGCTATGTTCTAAATATCTAAGATCAGGGTACTAGGGTTCTAGACATGAAGATTTTTTTTAAGTTTCCATTGAAAAAATCTATTTTTAGCTCCTGTGACCTACATATGCAACAGACTGCAACCATTTGAACAAAATAGGTAAAGGACATCTAGAAGTGTCACCATGCCGAATATCAAAGCTCTGGCTATATTAGCTTCAGAAAAGAAGACGTTTGAAAACTGTGACCCCCGGGTGGGGCTAATTTTGACCCCAGGGGCATAATTTGTACAAACTTGATAGAGGACCTGTAGATGATATGCAATCGACCAGAACCATTTGAACCTTATTGGTATAGGACATCTAAAAGTGTCACCATGCCAGATATCAAAGCTCTGGCCATATTAGTTTCAGAGGAGAAGACGTTTGAAAATTTCACTATATTATATATAACTCTATGTAAAACTGTGACCCCCGGGGCGGGGCCAATTTTGACCCCAGGGGCATAGTTTGTACAGACTTGATAGAGGACCTGTAGATGATGCTATGTGACAAATGTCTAAGATCTGGCCCTTGTAGTTTCAGACAAGAAGATTTTTTAAGATTTCCTTATTTTTTCACTTGGTTGCCATGGCAACCAGAGTTCTACATTGTTTTTAATTCTTTGAATAATTTTGAAACAACTTGACCCAAGGAACATTCGTGTACAGTTTGGTTGAAATCTTTTCAGCGGTATATGAGGAGATGTCATTTGAAGCAATTGTTAAAGACAACAATGACTGTATAAAGTGAAATTATTTTCTTCTGTGGAAGAATAAATTAAAGACATAAAAAGGAATATGTATGGGTTAATAGGTTAATAAATATCATTATTTACATTTTCTAAATATAAGAAACTATATGTAAATGAGTGGCAAATAGTTTGGATCCAGATTAGATGCAGCATTATGTGGCATCTGACCTGGATCCATACTGTTTATGGCCATGAATTAATTGTGGACTGATAGACAGAAAGATAAACAAACAAACAAACAGACAGACCAAAAGTAATATGCCTTGAACTAAGTTGTGCTTGAGCATAAAATAGCAGACATCATAATTTCTGCTATGTATCTCAGAGCTAGCTATGGGTCAGTTATGCAATAAGAGACGGTCTCAGGGAGAAATGACTATTATCATGCTGAACTGTTGTCTGCTCCAAATGTTTGTATGTGAAATATGTAAAAAATAATAACTTCTATTTTCTAAATATAAGAAAATATGTAAATGAGTGGCAAATAGTTTAGATCCAGATTAGATGCTGCATTATGTGGCATCTGACCTGGATCCAAACTGTTTGCAAAAATGTTGCATTTAGTATAAGGGTAGCTTCTTAGCCTGGAAGATACAATGGGTCTGTATAAAAACGGATCATTAGAGAGTTTTCACTGTCAGACCTGCATCAAAAAGCACTGATACAGCCAGGGTTGAGTCCAATTTGACCCTAGGGTTTTGATTTTTTACAATTTTGAAAGTGATTTAGTAGAAGATACTATTCCTGCAATATCTAAGGTGTGGGAACAGTGGTTTTTTACAAAAAACTTGTTTAAAGTTTTTCACTTTTTTTAATAAATTTCAATAAGTAGTCAACATTTGAATTTTATTTTAATGATTTCTGTAGAGAAGCATCCAAGGAACACCATCAGCAATTTAGTTTTTCCCTCAAACTCGCGGTTTCAGAGGAGATGTCGCTTGAAGTAAAATTTGAACGGACGGACAGACGGACGGACGTTCTCACAGTTGGACATTTGTTGGGTATATTTTTTGTTTAAAAGTACCCAACAGTACACTAATATACCCAACAATAACAATAGGGCAATCACGGAATGAATGGAATCTATTGTTCTCCCTACCCAACAAAGGACCTTTCGTGCGCTCGGACGGACAGACGGACGACGGACGGCGGGCGATCACAACAGCTCACGTTGAGCCTTCGGCTCAGGTGAGCTAATAAAAGCTCTGGCCTTATTAGAGTCAGAGAAGAAGATGTTTGAAATTTTCTTTATATAACTCTATGTAAAACCGTGACCCCCGGGGCGGGGCCAATTTTGACCCTAGGGGCATAATTTGAAGAAACTTAATAGAGGACCTGTAGGTGATGATATGTGCCATATATCTAAGCTCTGGCCCTTGTAGTTTTAGACAAGAAGCTTTTTTAAGTTTTCATTGTAAAAAATCTATTTTTAGCTCCTGTGACCTAGTTATGCAACGGACCAAAACCATTTGTACAATTTTGGTATAAGATATCTAGAAGTGTCACTATGCCAAATATCAAAGCTCTGGCCATATTAGTTTTAGAGAAGAAGACGTATAAAAATTTCACTATATAACTCTATGTAAAACCGTGACCCCCGGGGCGGGGCCAATTTTGACCCCAGGGGCATAATTTGAACAAACTTGATAGAGGACCTGTAGGCAATTCTATGTGCCAAATGTCTAAGCTCTGGCCCTTGTAGTTTCAGACAAGAAGATTTTTTAAGTTTTCATTGAAAAAATCTATTTTTAGCTCCTGTGACCTAGTTATGCAACCGACCACAACCATTTGAACACTTTTGGTAAAGGACATCTAGAAGTGTCACCATGCCAAATATCAAAGCTCTGGCCACATTGGTTTCAGAGAAGAAGACGTTTGAAAATTTCACTATATAACTCTATGTAAAACTGTGACCCCAGGGGCGGGGCCAATTTTGACCCCAGGGGCATAATTTGAACAAACTTGATAGAGGACCTGTAGATGATGCTATGTGCCAAATATCTAAGCTCTGGCCCTTGCAGTTTTTGACAAGAAGATTTTTTAAGATTTCCTTATTTTTTCACTTTGGTTGCCATTTTGAACAAATTTGAAAGAGCTTGACTCAAGGAACATTTCTGTAAAGTTTGGTCGAATTCTGTCAAGCGGTATAGGAGGAGATGTCATTTGAAGCAATTGTTAACGACGACGCACGACGCACAACACACGACGACGGACGCCGGACACAGGGCCATCCCAATAGCTCACCTTGAGCCTTTGGCTCAGGTGAGCTAAAAACCCAGCTATGGGACACAGTGGCTCAATCGACATTTAAAGTGTTGACAGATTTGACATTGCAGGTCATTGCTTTTCAAAGTACCAAGTCATGCAGACAGCTGAACAACCATTTTGGACTTCCTCATCAGTAAAACCTCTCTATTACGACCACTAAATCGAAGGCTAATTGAATGTTTATAAAGTGACAGCTTAAAGCAAGGTGATAGTAAAACAGAAAGCTCCTAAAGGAGCTTTCTGTTTTACTGTCACCTTCCTTTAAGCAGTCATCTGCCGTAAACACCTAATAATTAACGCCATTCAGTGGTCGTAATAGAGAGGTTTCACTGTAGTCAAACAATTATAATTATACAGTCAACCAAAATTTCAAAAATCAGATATGATATCTCTAAATGCCTAATATACCAGCACTGGATTCTAAGTATAAAAAATCTAAAATTATTTGTTTTTTTTTATATATTATTTTACCGCGACCATGGCCTAGGGGTAAGGGTGCCCACCTCGGAAGCGGAAGGTCGATAAGGGGTTGGGACTGATATGGCCGGTTGGTGAGCCGCCAGCTAGTTACACGAATGGTTACCGTAGGCCCATCTCTGCCAGGCGCCCAGCAATAAGAGAAGGGATTCAGGAGGTACTGTGCACGCAAAAAGGATAGATGTCTCCTAAGCCAAACTGGCTGGCCCTTTCAATAGGGGTGACACTATAATAAACAAAGCCTTTACCTTATATATACATGTATTACCAAAATTGTGTTAAGCAACCACTACTTTAACATGCATGATGTTCTTCACCTATTACCGTTTTAGCTCGTCTGTATTGAAGAAACTACGAGCTATTCTGATCACTCCGGTGTCAGCAAAGTTGTCGTCATTGTCCGAAATCTTAACGTTGGCCATAACTTTAGAACTACATGTGATACAGACTTTATATTTTGTATGTGTACTCACCTCAAGAAGCTATTGAGCTCAATTAAACTAAGGTCATTTCCCACGAAGGTCAATGTCATTCTGGGGTCATTTAGAGTAAAAATAGGGTGAATTTAACAATGCCCACAGACGAGCGTTGGCACCCGCATGTCGTGCTCTTGTTTATGCTTCTAATTATTCCTCTCTAAGAAAAGTAATCATCAGCTGGGAAAATCTGAATTATACCTTATATGAAATACATTAACCCATTACCCCAAGCCGGCTGTTTCCAATATTGAACATAGTTGACCACTTAAAGCAGGTTGAAAGTAAGGCACATTCTTCTTTACTTTCAGCCTGCTTTAAGCCACCATCTGCTAGGATAAAGAAAATATTTCTTATTATAAATGACTGTATAAATTGGAAGTATTTTTTTTATTCGGTGGAGGAATCAATTAAAAGCGTAAAAAGGTGTACTTATGGGGTAATGGGTTAAAGGCATTACCAGAACATTAAAGATAGTTAGCTTTCAGAACTAAGGAGCAGCTTGGTTTTAAAATAATTGAAAAGCATGACAAATGGTGCAGATTCTGATAATAGGGCTCCTTCAGATCTTGGTTAACCCTTTCCCCCATAGAAGCACCTTTCAGCTTATTTAATTAATTCCTCCACTGAATAAATTAATTCCGATTTATGATGTCATAAAAATGTACCAAAAGAAATATTTTCTATGTTCTATCAGACCACTATTCAAAGCAGGTTGAAAGTAAATCAGAATGTGTACCTTAAAGTGCACTCTGGTTTTTTTTCAACCTGCTTTAAGCTACATGTACCATCTACTTTTCTGAGGATATAGAAAATATTTGTTATGGTGCAAACTGCATATCTATGACCGTATCATTTGGGGAAAGGGTTTAGCTACCATCTGCTAGGATATAGAAAATATTTGTTATGGCGCATATTCATTTTATGACTGTATAAATTGGAACTATTTTCTTCAGTGGAGGAATGAAATAAATGTGCTAAAAGGCACAGTGCCACTTATATCGGGGAATGGGTTAAATTTAAGCTACCATCTGCTATGATAGGGAAAATATTTGTTATGGTACACTTTATTATTAAGTTTATGACTGTATAAATTAATTGCAACTGTTTTCTTCAGTGGATGAGTAAACTAAGGCCATAAAAGGTGTTTTTTTTAAAAATGGTTTAATCCATTACTCCATAAATATGCCTTTTTATGTCTTTAATTTATTTCTCCACTAAAGAAAATAGTTCTAAATCGTACAGTTATGAATATGTATCATAAGAAATAATTTCTATATTCTAGAAAATGGTAGCTTGAAGTAGGCTGAAAGTAAAGCAGAATGCGCCTTAAGGCTCATTCTGCTTTACTTTCAACCTGCTTTAAGTGCATGGTCACCTGTCTTAAAAACTAGAAACAGGCTATGGGGTAATGACAGGTTAAGTGGTCACCTGTCTTCAAACTATGGGGTAAAGGTTTACATGAGTTTGATTGGGTTAAATGTAAATGTGATAAGCCATACCTGGTCAGCATATTTTGAACCCTCAGGCTCCAGGTAGCCGTCACTGCGTTCTTTGAAGGCGTCATGTGACCAGTAGGAATAGTCAAAAGCAAACTTCTTTGGCTCGGCCTTGGGGTCCTCTGGATTCTTTATCTCTGTGGAGTTGCCAACCATGTTGATAATGATACCAGCATTTCTGGTTGTCTCTCTGGCATTGTGAAAATTGTTAAGGAAAAAACTAAAATAAAGTTATAGTCAGGCTTTTGTTTCAACCAATTTTACCCCATAAATACGCCTTTTTACGCCTCTGATTTTTTCCTTGACTGAAGAAAATAATCCCACCTTACAAAGTCATGAATGTATATCATTAGAAATATTTTCTAAATTATATCAGATGGTAGCTTAAAGCTGAGCTGAAAGTAAAGCAACATGTGCCTCAAGGGACAATTTGTGCTTTACTTATAGCCTGCTTTAAGAAGTCACCTGTTTTCAAAACTAGAAACAGGCTATGGGGTAATGGGTTAATTAATCCTTCTCTTACTTAATTATTGAGGCCTTTTTTAAAACAGTGTAGAACCAGATCAACCAGCTCCATCAATATTTTTTTGTAGGTTAACATGATTCCTGAAAAAACTGTTTAATAATGATAGCCAGCTGTTCCTTGTGGGCAGAGTTTAACAATTAAGAATATCTAGAAGGAGAAGTGTTTAAAACTGTACATGTATTTATTTTACATCTGTGTGTGATTTCTAACATCTGTGTGTGATATACTATCTCAAAGGAACATCACTTAACCTATTACCCCATATATACGCCTTTTTACGCCTCTAATTTATTCCTCAATTGGAGTTAAAATCTCTTTCATAAAGTCATGAATATGCACCATTAGAAATAAGTGCTATATCCTAGCAGATTGTAGCCTAAAGCAGGCTGAAAGTAAAGCAGAATGTGCCCTAAGGCACATTCTGCTTTACTTTCAACCTGCTTTAAGTGGTCATGCACCTGTCTTCAAAACTAGAAACTTGCTATGGGGTAATGGGTTAAAGCAGGTTCAAAGTAAAGCAGAATGTTCATTAATCCTTTGAATTCTAGTTACGCATATACATGCCCTTTGCAAACATTGCACCAATGAAGAGTACACTCTTGTCCTATAATATGCAAACAGTGTAGATCCTAAATTTAAGGCTTAATATGGGGTAATGGGTTAAAATTATTCATGTTTAATTGTGAGAGTTATATCAGTCGAAACCAGAGTATGGTTGCTGTACAGTCAGACTTGCAATATGTGATCATAACACGTAAGAATCTCTAAATATAAGCAAGAATTATAGATGAGATGCATTATACCTGTACTTGCATACTGCATAAACTCTCATAAAGCTTGTTTATAATATACATATATTATGTATTTTAATTTCAACATAAAAAATAATTGAATTGAATTGTGTTAGAGGCTCTAACTTAGACTTAGACTTAGAGCAGGGACATTATTCTTATGGTAGTGACTAGGGGTACGTGACCGTACCTCTAATATTTGAAATTAGCGGTACGGTCACGTACCCCTAGCGAGCCCTGTGAGGGTTGACTAGGGGTACGTGAGTCGTTTAAACTATGTAGCAACACATTATTGTGCCTGCAGATACGTTTTTTTATGCTAATATTAATAATCTCTCATTTCTACCTTTACTTCTGGATATTTATTGGAGAAAAACAAAGAAACTTCGATAAATATTCCCGACCCAACTTGTTCTCACGGCAGCGATGAGAATAGATGTATTCCGCATACATGTATAGGGTTAATTATCGTCAGATACGCCCGATATCTGAAAATCCGTGACCAATGTTAAGGTTTTTTTCTTAAAAATTTGATTCAAAGGTAACTTTATATAATAAGTTTGTTGGAAATTACTGCTGGTGTAGCTTCCTAACTTAGCGTTGAAAATAAAGTGGTAGATCTGAGAAAATGAAAACTATCGAAGCTTCGGCTCCCATCAAGTATCGAAACATGTTGGTTAATGACCTACACAAATCAACTCGAAAAACACGTTTGACAATTGATCGCAATTAAACAGTGCAATTATTCTAAACAAAGCATTGGATATTTATACATGTTTGTAAAAATGTGTGAACGTTCTTTATTCATAGGTAGATCTATATAGTTTTCGCGGCCGTGAAAAAAATGCCGATTGGAATTTTTTTTAATGAAGTTTCTTTGCTTTTATACGTTAAACAGTCCGAATAGAAGGTTGAAATGAGATATAATTAACATTAGCATCGATATTAACGTATCTGCAGACACAATAAAGTGTTGCTATATAGTGTTTAGGACTCACGTACCCCTAGTCAACCCTCACAGGGCACGCTAGGGGTACGTGACCGTACCGCTAATTTCAAATATTAGAGGTACGGTCACGTACCCCTAGTCACTACCTATTCTTATACAGTATCCCCACAGTTAGAGGAAAGGATTAGTCTAGCTTAGTGGTGCATATCAATATACATGCAAAAAGTTTACATGTGAAGGGTACAATTGTTCAATCATAAAATTCCGGTCATTTTGATGGATCTCTGTTAAAATAACCCTCTAAATTGTCACAAATGAACTGCACTTAATTGGAAACTGGAATTGCTAATTGAAGTTTCTATGGGTTAATGCATGTACAATAAAACCTCAGTATTGCGACCGCTACAACGAAGGCTAATTGATTGTACAAATGACGGGTGACAGCTTAAAGCAATGTGATAGTAAAACAGAAAGCTCCTTAAGGAGCTTTCTGTTTTACTGTCATCTTGCTTTAAGCAGTCTTCTGTCTAAAACACCTCATAATTAACACAATTAATTTAGTGGTTGTAATAGAGAGATTTTACTGTATTGACCGAGCAGGTCTAACCTGTAAAGAGAAAATTGCAGTTATGTTATTGGTTTACAGTACTACATGAAAAGGATATAAATGGCCTCACTCGCACCGCAACCTTTACGTTCTCAGCCATTATGAATGTCTACAACACAAAAAATACACAACAATATCCTGTCAGTTTAACAAAATCCGAACTTGTGTTGCTGAATGACAAAGCACTGAATAAACACGCGCGATGAAATAACTGAATGCAAACAGCCGAATTCCGATAGTCTACTCAATTTCTGTTAGGATTGGGTTTATTCCCCTGTCACGTTTTAATAATTGATCAGTGATTCGTACCAAATATTTCAGGTCGCGACGAATTCTACTTCCGTAAACAAATGAAAGTATTTATAGCAACCAAGTCCGTACTTGTTCGGTAATAGCCGGAAACGCTTCGTTTATTTCCGTCATATATGTCAACAAGTCTTCGATATCTTCCGGTTTTGGGTCGTTACTAAAAAGGCTAGCAGAGTAGTCTCCCTTGTAAAATGGCTGCGCCCATGGATCTCAGCAAGGTTTTCGTCAGAGAAGTAGAAATAAATAATGGTAAAACATTGATCATAAATCAATATGCCATCGGCGATGTTGGTTGCGTTGTTTGGGATGCGGCACTGGTGTTGTCAAAGTATTTAGAGACACAGGACTTTGATTTCGGGAAGTCGCTTCAGAATAAGACTGTGGTAGAGCTTGGGGCAGGGACTGGAATCGTTGGGCTGATGGCGGCCAGCTACGGGTAAGGAGTAGCAGCTACAGGGCTGCCATAAGTTGACGTGAAAAATTTTAAGTTTTCAAAATTTGCATTTTTCAACTGCTATTTTACGAATCGATTTTTACCCCATAGCCTGTTTCTAATTTTGTTGACATGTGACTACTTAAAGCATTCTGTAATTAAAGCAGAATGCGCCCTAAGGCGCATTCAGCTTTATTTTCAGCCTGCTTTAAGGTACCATGTACTGGGGAAAAATCCGAAGATTTAGAAAAAAATCCGGAGAAATGGCAGCCCTGCAGCTAGCTGTTGTTGTTCTACTTCTAGCAGTTTGAGACTGAAGTTTATGGACAATCGAAACTTGTCTTTCAACCTCTATACTCAAAATCAAAGCGCTGAAAGCACTGAGGGTTTTATCTATCTATCTATCTTCCAATGAGTCAAACCCCTGTTGGGGACCTAGACTTGACTAGTTTTTTCTAGGAACGATGTCTTGACACAATGATCACTGTTCCAATAATACAAGTTATTGCACTTATCCAACACAATAAGAATTAGATTTGACCGTCTTTATTTAGAAACTAAAGACTTTATTGTTTTAGTCAGGGCACAACAAATCCTGTGCCTGGAGCCCGGCAGGGACCCACGTACATTTTGGGTTTGGGCAACCATATTTTCCAAACTGCTGCCCGGGGGGCAACCCATAAATTCAGTTTTAAGATGTCCAGGTAATCTAAATTTTGGAAAAATTAATTCAATAAAATTTCAGAACACGGCACGGAATTAATCGTGTGTGATAATGTCCGTGGTCAGAATACTGCAGTGCGAGTCAGCTTCATGTACAATCTAGTTTCTACATGGACTGGAGTATCAGACTAAAGCCATAAATATTGAAAGAGTGCAACAAATTTGCTGATTAATAATCCCGGGTTCTCTGTATCCAGTATCCACCCATTTCACTCTGGGGCGTCCAATTAGCCAATAGATGGCAGAAAAGGACGTTAACAAACAAAAACTCCAAAAATGCTTGTCCCAAAATTATAAAGCTTTTAAAGAGTCTCAAATTGTTCTCAAGCATTTCATTGGTCAGATTAAGGTTTTGCTCAAATCTGACCAATCGAATGCTTGAGAATGATTTCAGACTCAATTAAAAGCTTTTTAACCTTGGGTCCTATTTTGGGTCTACTCTGTTTTCAAGAAATGTCAAACAGTAATAGCAGGAGAATATTTACCTAGAGTTAATGATTCTTTTAAATGGTTACACATTTTTATGCTGCATTACTCTTTCAGGTATTTGAGTGAGGAAAGCCATTCACTCATAATGTAACTTCAACAGAAATATGATACATACAGGAGAGAGACTTTACAAGTGTGATGTCTGTGAAAAGTCGTTTAATGAAAATGCTGATTTAACAAGACGCATGAGGATACATACAGGGATGAGAACTTACCAGTGTAATATCTGTGAAAAGTCATTTAATGAGAATGCTGATTTAACAAAACACATTAGGATACATAGAGGGATGAGAACTTACCAGTGTTGTGTCTGTGAAAAGTCGTTCAATGAAAATGCTGAATTAACAAAACACATGAAGATACATACAGGGATGATAACTTACCAGTGTAATATCTGTGAAAAGTCATTTAGTCAGAATGGCTATTTAACAAAACATATGAGGATACATACAGGGCTGAGACCTTACAAGTGTTGTGAAAAGTCATTTAATGTGAACGCTGATTTAGAAAAGCACATGAGGATACATACAGGAGAGAGACCTTTCAAGTGTGAAGTCTGTGAAAAGTCATTTAGTCAGAATGGCTATTTAACAACACACATGAGGATACATACAGGGGTGAGACCTTACAAGTGTGACATGTGTGAAAAGTCATTTAATGTGAACGCTGATTTAAAAAAGCACATGAGGATACATACAGGAGAGAGACCTTACAAATGTGAAGTCTGTGAAAAGTCATTTAGTCAGAATACCAATTTAACAACACACATGAGGATACATACAGGTGAAGGACTTTACATGTGTGATGTCTGTGGAAAGTCGTTAAGTACCAACAGCACTTTAACAGCACACATGAAGATACATACAGGGGTGAGACCTTACAAGTGTGAAGTCTGTGATAAATCATTTAATACAAAACGCATTTTAACAACACACATGAGGATACATACAGGAGAAAGACCTTACAAGTGTGATGCCTGTGAAATGTCATTAAGTCAGAAAGGCATTTTAATAACACACATGAGGATACATACAGGGGTGAGACCTTACAAGTGTGATATCTGTGAAAAGTCATTTAATAGGAATGGCCATTTAACAAGACACATGAGGATACATTCAGGAGAGAGACCTTACTAGTGTGATATCTGTAAAAAGTCACTTAAGGGTGTATGGAACTCATAAATTTTGGAAATTTTCAAATTATATGAAAACACTCTATGATGGTTTTGTATTGAAAAGCTATTTAAGATGAATGAAAAAATAGAAAAAGTGTACATTTTGGTGAACAACTTTTGGCTCTACAGCCATGTAAAATTTTTCCCACCCACTCTTTCTTATTTTGTCCTTTTCAAACAGCCCGCTTCAATAAAATCCATTTCAAATGAAAACAAATATGATAATTTGGTTTTGTGTTATTTATTTCCTGTCTATGCTAGTATTTCTTCATACAAAAACTAATTTAAGAGAAAACAGGCACCAAATGTGAAATTTAAAAAGCTCTTAATAGCATCGATGTGGTACTTTTTTGTAAATTTTGTAAAGGGAGATTATAAAAAGAGTTATCTGAGATAACTCTTTTTACTTTAATAACTCAAAATTTTCAACACTGACCTTTCAATTTCTTTTCTTATTTTGAACTGCCTTAGCATGGGCTTCCATCTGGTAGAATATAAGAAAAAGTTTAATACTAGAACTATTTCTTTCTGACTTGATTTCCATGACTCAGAGCGAAAGTTATTTACCTGCGTAATTTTCGGAAATTAAACGAAAATTACGCAGGTAAATAACTTTCGCTCTGAGTCATGGAAATCAAGTCAGAATGAATAATCCAGAGCATGGAAACAACCTTTTTAGTTGTAGAACTATTTCATTTTCAAACTTTTTTTTACCTTTTTCATAAAATCTAATGAAATCATGCAATATAAAAAACAAATTTTTGATATTGAAGGATCCATATTCTTCTAACCTGGTGCCTGCTTTGTCTTAATTTGGTTTCTATATGTGAAAATACCACCATAGACATGAAATAAATAAAGAAAACCCAAATTACCATGTTTGTTTTGTTTTGAAATAGATTTTACTGAAGCTTGTACTCTGAATGAGTACAATTTGAAAAAAAAGTCCAAATTTGACATACCTTTTTCAAATCGCTGTAGCTCAAAAAAAGGACACCACCATATACTTTTATTTTCTTTTTTCCATTCATCATAATTATACAGCTCTTACAAAAAAACAATGATAGAAAAAAAGTTTAATACTTTGAAAAAATCGCTTATGGGATTGATACACCCTTAATAGGAATGGCCATTTAACAAGACACATGAAGAGACATACAGGAGAGAGACCTTACTAGTTAGTGTGATATCTCATCATATCTGTGAAAGTCATTTAATAGGAATGGCTATTTAACAAGACACATGAGGATACATACGAGTACAAAGGATAGATCTAGCAATAGATATGTCTCTGAAAGGTCATTTAGTTAGAGGTGTCACGCTATCTGAAAATTGCGATATACCGGTATTTTAAATTTATCTCAATAAATTTTGCAGTCTATTATATACTTATTCTAAAAACAAGCGAATACAGGCCAAAAAATCTTTTTCCGTATCCGATGGTCCGTATTAGATGGCATATATGCTACACAATGTTGACGTCACTGCTTTTATGCAACACAAGTTGTACACGATCTATTTTTAGCTCACCTGGCACAAAGTGCCAAGGTGAGCTATTTTGATCGTCCTGTGTCCGTCATCGTCCATTCGTTCGTCGTCAACAATTTCAAAAAACGACATCTCCTCCTAAACTACTGGATGGATTTTAACCAAACTTGGCAGGAATGATCCTTATATAGACTTAGTCCTCTTTAAAAGTTGTTCAAATATTTCCGATCCAATGCATATCTAGGTATGAGGAGCTAGGAATAAAAACTTAAAAAATCTCCTTTCTGAAACCACAGTACCCTGAGCTTAGATATTTTGCACAAAGCATCATCTACAGGTCCTCTATCAAGATTGTACAAATTATGTCCCTGGGGTCAAAAATGGCCCCGCCCCGGGGGTCACAAATTAACATAGAGTTATATAGTGAAATCTTCAAACCTCTTCTTCTCTGAAACTAATACAGCTAGAGCTTTGATATTTGGCATGGTCCAACTTCTAAAGGTACTTTACCAATATTGTTCAAATGGTTCCGGTCAGTTGCATATCTAGGTCACAGGAGCTAAAAATAGATTTTTTCAATAAAAACTTAAAAAATCTTCTTCTCTGAAACCACAATACTCTGAGCTTAGATATTTTGCAAAAAGCATCATCTTCAGGTCTTCTATCAAGATTGTTCAAATTATGTCCCTGGGGTCTAAAATGACCCCGCCCCAGGGGTCACAAAATTACATAGAGTTATATAGTGAAATCTTCAGACCTCTTCTTCTCTGAAACTAATATAGCTAGAGCTTTGATATTTGGCATGGTGTAACTTCTAGAGGTACTTTACCAATATTGTTCAAATGATTCCGGTCTGTTGCATATCTAGGTCACGGAGCTGAAAATAGATTTTTTCCATAAAAGCTTTAAAAATCTTCTCTGAAACCACAGTACCCTGAGCTTAGCTATTTGGCACACAGCATCATCCAATCAGCAATTGGCACAATCATATTGTCATAATTTCTCAGCTTTCCAAGATATGTTACATTTACATCAACGGTTCCAGGTGAGCGATTTAGGGCCGTATACGGCTCTTGTTATAAAGAAGCATTGGGAATTTCAGGTTCTGATGCTATTTTTAAAACAAGGGCCATTATGGCCCTAAATCACTCACCTGGTACACCATGTAAACTTAACCTTAAGTGACCTAGATTATGACTGGACATGACCAACAGTAAGCCTTTATAGTGGCAACAAGATTTGATCTAGTTTTTGACCAGACACAATCCACTATTGATTTTGATCTAGATTTGATGTAGGCAAACATTCTGACACTATTTCATTCCGATCTAGTGAGATTTGTACCCTCTTGATAGTTAACAAAGTTTTTTCTTTGATTTGACTTAGTTTTTTACCCTTATTGACCCATATTTGAAAATGACATTGATATCAATTAGGCAAACATTCTTATCAAGTTGCATTAAAATCCAATGATATTTGTTGCCTCTAGAGTGTTAACAAAGTTTTCCTATGATTTGACCTACTGACCTAGTTTTTAATCTGACATGATCCACATTCAAACTTGACCGAGATATCAATAAGTTAAACATTTTGACCAAGTTCCATTAAGATCTAATGAGATTTGTAGCCCTTAGAGAATTAACAAGATTTTCCTATGATTTGACCCAGTGACCTAGTTTTTGACCGGACAAATCACATTCGAACTTGATCTAGATATCAATAAGGCAAACAGTCTGACCAAGTTGCATGAAAATCCAGTAAGATTTTCGTGGCCTCTAGAGCGTTAACAAGATGTTTATATGATTTGACGTAGTGACCTAGTTTTTGACCGGAGATGACCTACATTCAAACTTCACCTAGATTTTAATAAGGCAAACATTTTAACCAAGTTTCATAAAGATCCAACGGAATTTTTAGCCGATAGAGTGTTAAGATTTTTCGATTATTTGATCTAGTGACCTAGTTTTTGACCGGACATGACCCACATTCGAACTTAACCTAGATTTTATCAAGACAAACATTGTCATGAAGTTTCATGAAGATCCGATGAAATTTGTAGCCGCTAGAGTGTTAACGAAAAATTGTGGACGGACGGACGACGGACATCCAGTGATCCTAATAGCTCACCTTGGCACATCGTGTCAGGTGAGCTGAAAAGTTGAAACTAAGCTTTGATCAACTTTGAATAGTTCATTTCCATTTTAAGCTTGAATAACCCACAACGCCCACTCTTTACTAATGTTTTCCTCCAAAGGATTTAGCTACTTTAAAATGCTTAAAAGACCGTTATTTACGGTGGCACTGAGGTGACATGCAAACAATTTTTTTTTTTTTTTTTTTTTAGTTTTTATCTCGTGCGCTCGACTTAATTTGTTTAAAAAAAAAAAATCTTTACTTTTGATCTTGTGCGCACAACTTAATTTGAAGGAAAAAAAAAATCTTCACTTTTTATCTCATGTGCACGACTTAATTTGAAAAAAAAAAATGGCCAGGTTGCTTACGGAGGGTACTTATGTGGCTAAAATTCTTAGCCCCATAATTGAAAAACATTAACCTGGCCGTCTCTTGCGACATTAACCTGGCCATTTCTTGTGACATTAACCTGGCCAGTCGAGGGACATAGGTTAGGGGTAGGGTTAGCCTCCAGACCATTTTTTCCAAGTTAGAGCAAAAAGAAATTGTCAATTTTGTGGCTATAGCCACGCAAAAGAAAACTAGAAAATAGCCACATAAGTATCCTCCCGTAAGAACACCCGTCTGTCCGTCCGGCTTGCCCGGAGCATTACTTCTAAAGTATAAGAGCTATTGACTTCAAACTTCATATACAGATAGATCTCATTGACCAGGAGTGCAGTGCTCAAGAACCATAACTCTGTCATCAATATTTTTGGAGTTATTGCCCTTTGTTATTTTTATTAAATTTATTCTTGTCCGGAGCATAACTTCCAAAGTATAATAGCTATTGACTTCAAACTTCATATACAGATAGATCTCATTGACTAGGAGTGCAGTGCACAAGAACCATAACTCTATCATCAGTATTTTTGGAGTTATTGCCCTTTGTTGTTATATTTTTATCCATTTTTGGAGTTGTTGCCCTTTGTTATTTTTTTCCATGTTAGGACCCTACTGGGGGTATGAATCACCATTTGTGATGGGTCTATTTTCTTCTAAACATTATTTGGTCATCATTTATAAGTCTCAGCAAGACACATCTATTGAAGGGTAATTGTTTTTTATGCCCCGCTACGATCAGTTGGGACATACTGTACTGTTTTACCGCTGTCTTGTCTGTCTGTCCGTCCGTCTATCTGTTTGTTAGTTTGTTTGTATGTCCTACATATAAAGGTTCTCTATCAAGACTGTTCAAATGATACCCCTTGGATAAAAAAAATGGACACCTGTCATAAATTATTTTTCCATGTTTGCAGGTGATTGTTTTTATGCTTTGTGTGTAGACTTTAGCGATACTAATTGAAAACTATTGCGCATCACGTTGAAAAGAGTTTCACTATCAATAAGGAGAGAACACGGATATTGCTAACCATGGCTGCTAACACTATTGTCTGCAAGCTCGTTTTATGGTTGGATTTAAGGTGGTGTGACTTAAGATATGTCAATACTATTGTCAAATAGTTTGGATCCTGATCAGATGTCGTATTATGCAGCATCTTTATGGGTCCAAACTATTTGCAAAGTCAACATTTAGTCATTAGGCGACTTTGGAGATGAAATGGTTAAATAAGTCTCCAAATGATCTCTGTGTTAATGCCATCAAGAAAAGTGGCAGATTGATTCAATAAAAATATTGTTTGTCAACTATAATATTAATTTTTAGTACTTATACTAACTACAGCGCTCCCTCTCTACAACAACACCCAATGGGAGACAACGATGGGTGTGTTGTTCGGAAGGAGTCGTTATAGGCAGGGAACTTGGCTTACATTTGCAAACAGCTTGAATCCAGATCATATGCGCATCACGCGGCGTCTGATCTTGATTCAAGCTGTTTGTCACTCGTTATTTAGTTTTTTCTGTCAAAATGTCCATTATGAAACTTTCAGAAAAAAGCAGCCGACAATTTTAAGCAGACGATATTGCAGCAGCGAGAAGGCTGGACATAAATGTCATGTTTGGGGAACAGTGGCAAGAGTCGTTGTAAGGAGGGAATCGTTGTTGGGAGGGCCGTTGTAGGGAGGGAACGCTGTATTTGCATGCTAGAGCGGAAATTGTGATAACTATAACAAACTATATCCATCCAGATGAGAGAGCAACTTGGAATATCATCACAGTTAAAACTGTTTGTAAATCAAATAAGAAACTCACCTGAACAAGAGAAAATATTGGTTTAAGCAGACGTCATATTGAGCAGACATAATATTCTTGGCATTCAAAGACCTGGCCCTTTTACCTATTGACAGGAAATAGGTGGGAAGGTCCTAAAGGAACTTTTTACTCTGCTTTTGTCCTGCATTAGGCAATCCCACAGTACCTGTGTACATGGTTCTTCAAACATTGGCCCCTTAACATAAGTTTAATCACATATTGTATTCGTTTTGTTTCATGATTTGTTAAATATGATGTAACTATGTATATATGTCGAGGCCCACATGGAAGATTGGGCTTGCCTAAATGTGTAGTCTCAGTAAATAAAGTCGTTATTATTATTATTATACAGTAAAAACCTCGATTCTACGAACCCGGGTTTGTTGGAACATATCCACATTTCACAATAAAAAAGTGACTTAGCCCATTTTAACTTTGAAATACGTGTATGTTCTACTTAAACAAGATCGACTTATCAAAATTCAACTTACGAAATACTAGTGAGATCGATTTAAGCGAGTTCCTAGTCTGGAGTTTCGACTGTATATGATATCTTATAAATACATTTCTGTATGTACAGCCAAGGCTCATAAGATTTTCCCTAAATTGGCCACTGGGTATTCTCTTACCAAAGCACATGCAAACTTTAAACATTAACCTACTTAACCCATTACCAAATAGCCCGTTTCTAGTATTAAAAATAGGTGACTACATAAAACAAGTTGAAAGTAAAGCAGGATGTGCTTTAAGATACACATTTATGACTATAAATTTGATGTATTTTCTTCAGTGGAGGAATAAATGAAAGGCGTAAAAAGGTGTATTTATGGGGTAATGGGCAACTCCAACTTCCCTGAAACTGTCAGTATTTTGAAATAGGTACGTTTGCTCACACAATATGCCCAATTCTCACTTGGAATACTCGCATAAAGTGATCGTACAGAAGCCTGACTGTAACAACCTCGAATGTCGAGAACATTTCTAAGATCCTTGTTAGTTTTGGTATTTACTGCACATTTACACATTATGCCTAGTTAAATCTGGGAACTTTGTCACCATGTCTATCCGGTAACTATGTCATCAGTATTTTTGGAGCTACATGGATTGCCCTTTGTTATTTTTATCAAATTTATTCTTGTCCAGAGCATAACTTCCAAAGTATAACATCTATTGACTTCAAACTTCATATACAGATAGATCTCATTGATCAGGAGTGCAGTGCGCAAGGACCATAACTCTGTCATCAGTATTTTTGGAGTTATTGCCCTGTATTGTTAGATTTTTTTTATCCAATTTTGGCTTGTCCGGAACATAATTTCTTAAGTATAGTAGCTATTGACTTCAAACTTCATATACAAATAGACCACATTGACCAGGAGTGCAGTGCGCAAGGACCATAACTCTGTCATCAGTATATTTTGGAGTTATTGCCCTGTATTGTTAGATTTTTTTATCCAACGGAACATAATTTCTAAAGTATAGTAGCTATTGACTTTAAACTTCATATACAGATAGACCTCATTGACAAGGAGTGCAGTACACACAAACCGTTACTCTGTCACCAGTATTTTTGGAGTATTTGCCCTTTGCTGTTATTAGCTCACCTGGCACGAAGTGCCAAGGTGAGCTATTGTGATCGCCCTGTGTCCGTCGTCGTCGTCTGTCCGTCCGTACATCCAGGAGGCACATTATTGGGTCATTAACCTGGCAGTTTGGGTCATTAACCTGGCCAGTTAGTGATTGTGGGGTTGAAAGAGAGTATTGTGGGGTTAAAAAAGGCGTTTGTGGGGTTAGTTTTAGGGTTAGGGTTTATATAGCATTTAACCCCACAACACCCTCTCCTAAGACAGTCCGTCAGTCCGTACACACCCTAGGATACTTATGTGGCTAAAATTCTTAGCCACATAATAGAAAAACATTAACCTGGCCGTCTCTTGTGACATTAACCTGGCCATTTCTTGTGACATTAACCTGGCCAGTTGTGGGACATAGGGTAAGGGGTAGGGTTAGCCTCCAGACCATTCTATTCCAAGTTAGAGCAAAAAGACATTGTCTCTTGTGTGGCTAGCCACGCAAGAGAAAACAATAGAAAATAGCCACATAAGTATCCTAGCGTAAGTACGTCCGTCCGTCCGTCCGTCCGTCGTCAAACTTTTTCTTTAAAGATCTTCTTCTTGGAAACCACTGGGCCAATTTCTTCAAAACTTCATAGGATTATCCATTGTAGGGTACTCTCTCAGATTTCTTCAAATATAGGTCATCCAATTGAAATTGTGGTTGCCATGGCAACCAATTGAAAAAAACTTTAAAAATCTTCTTGTCAAAAACTTCTGGTCCGAATTGAAAATAATTTTACCCAAATGTGCCATTTGTGACCCTCTATCAGATTTCTTAAAATAACTTTCCTATCTTAAAAAACATGGTCGCTAGTGGTTGGGCAGATTTTCCTTTTATGGCTATATTGTGAAAACTTTAAGAATCTTCTTGTCTGAAACCGCGACTCTTGTTTTGAGACCTTTCAGATCATGTCAATATTTTTGCCCTTCTGATCTTGACCTTTGCAATACTTTTGCAAAATCTTTAATGCCTATAACATTGGAACCAATAGGCCTACGGTTTCCATACTTGATTTGTATCTTTCTTGTCTGAAGACTTTTCTAACCATACCAATATATTTCACCACGTGACCTTGACAATGACCATTCACCTACTTTTCCAAAATTCTTTCAATACCTAATACCATTGGAACAATATGCCTACGGCTTCCTTACTTTAGCAAATAAACATGTACATTATCAAACATTGTGCTGACTGGGGGCATTTGTGTTTCACAGATACACTTTGCTTGTCATTATCTTGTGTAGTTGGCTCTCTGTGAATGCTATTTATGTCATTATTTTTACCATGTTCATGGCTCTTGACCAGTTATGGCGAGAGTAAATGAAACCAAACAATGTACCTCCTACTCTGATGCTTTATCCAAGGATTTTTGAGAAGTTTTACATGTACAGCGCTCACTGTCTTCAACGACACTCAATGGAAGACAAACATAGTGTGTTGTTCAGAGGGAGGCGTTATAGGGAGGGAAATTGGCTTACATTTGCAAACAGCTTGGATCCAGATCAGAAGCCGCGTAACGCGCCGTCTGATCTGGATTAAAGCTGTTTGTCACAAGTTCTTTTAGTCAAAATGTACACTATGTAACTTTGAGAAAAACAACAGGCGGCAAATTTAAGCAGACGACATTGCAGAAGTAAAAGCGTTATCATAAATGTCTTATTTAGGGAACTGCCGCAAGGATCTTTGTAAGGAAGGAGAGATGTTGTAGAGGGAGCACTGTTTATTAACCCTTAGCCCGCCAAATAAATTGTCGTCTGCTATATTTCTCGACTGCTTCGAGTTTCAAAGTGCTTCAAAGTTGCTCAAAATTGCTGAAAATGTTGTCCGAGTGTCAAACAGCTTGGATCCGGATGAGACGCCGAGTTACTCGGCGTCTCATCCGGACCCAAGCTGTTTGCATATGGAGCTATAGTCGTGAGTGGCAGGCTAAGGGTTAATGACACAAGGGGAGAAAAAATCTGTAGACTGACCTGGGCGTTAATCTGGGGGCATACAGACTAACTTCCAACACTCTATTGACTGAGATACTATCTGGTTACAAGAATTCTATACCAAGACTTGAAAAATTCTTGAACATCATATAGTTTTGTCAATTTGTCCATTTACTGAACCCATGGCTACACCAGAAAAAGGCATGTCCCCTATCTTCAAAACTAAAGGCTATGGGGTATAGGGTTAAGCTGTTTGGATATGTTTAAGGTTTGGGTATTGATGTTATGCTAGCCGCTGACATATGTGCCACAGTGATTACCTTTGTAAACAGTTTAGATCCTGATGAGACGCCGCGTAACGCGGCGTCTCATCAGGATCCAAACAGTTTGACACTCTGACCCTGTTTTGAAAAGAATTTTGAAAATTCTGATTTTAGAACAGCAGAAGACCACAACTGTTGCAGACAAAACAATTACCCAGCATGCAAACAGTTATATATATGATTTTATTTTGCTGCAGGGCTTCAGTTACTATCACAGATCTAGAGGAGTTTGTTCCCTTGATGATGATGAATGTTGAGGCTAACAAAGAACTTTTCTCCAGTCATGTGATAGCTGAGGAACTCAAATGGGGGACTGAAATAATTGACAGACATAACAACACGGATATTGTCCTAGTGGCAGACTGTATATATTATGAAGAGGTAATTGTATTCAGTGTTGTATTAACCAAACACTCAGTAAAGCAATTTTAACCCTTAGCCCGCCAAATAAATTGTCGTCTGCTATATTTCTCGTCTGCTTCAAGTTTCAAAGTGCTTCAAAGTTGCTCAAAATTGCTGAAAATGTTGTCCGAGTGTCAAACAGCTTGGATCCGGATGAGACGCCGAGTTACTCGGCGTCTCATCCGGATCCAAACTGTTTGCATATGGAGCTATAGTCGTGAGTGGCAGGCTAAGGGTTAATATAATAATCTTAAGGACTGGTGATTGCTAAATGCAATATAAGTATGACATAGCTCCAGATAAGAGGGAGTAAACTAAACAAATTAAACATGTTCTCACTCATTTTCTCACACAATCCTATGGTGTGACTACTCTTTAGAATCGTCTCAAAGAGACGATTCTAATGAGTAGTGACACCATAGTGTTTACTGTAGAAATAAAGGTTTAAGATTTTGAAAAACTCCCCTTATCTTGAGCTCTGATAAGATCTTTCTGCATTAATTTTATTCTTTCATTTAGGATTTTAGCAGTCAACTGTCTTAAGAGATCTCAAAGCTACTTCAATTACCTTTGGTGGTTGCTTAATGTGTAAGATTAACCATATAACATTTAGTAAAACTCTTTACAATAAAAAAACCCCGCTCAAACTGTAAGAATTGATGTCAATTTCAATGTTTTGAGTCCGATCAGACTGACCCCTTTCCTCCATAGAAGCGCCTTTTAGGGCATTTAATTTATTTTTCCACTGAAAAAAACATTTCCAATTTATACAGTCATGAACATATATGAAAAGAAGCATTTTCTATATCCTAAGAGATTGAAGCTTAAAGCAGTTTGGAAGGGAAGCAGAATGCTCATTAAGGTGCATTCTGCTTACCTTTCAACCTGCTTTAGGATGTCATCTATCTTCAAAACAAGAAACAGACTATGGAGTAAAGGGTTAAAAGCAAAGTGACTGTTTGATGCCCGTATTAAATTAATTGCCAACACTTTCTAGAAATTCATGTTTTCTACATACATGTAGTATTTGTGTTTAGTTTCCCATGAATGGTTAAAACAGTGTATTGCCTTTCTAAATCAACTAAAGTTATTAGGGGCAGGGTTTATCTTTATGGTGTGTTTATTCCTTATTAGTCCCTAGAACCCCTTGTGAAGAGTATGGAGGCCCTGTGTGGGGAGACCACATGTATATACTGTAGCTATGAGGAGAGAACAACTGGAAACAAACCTGAGTTACAAAGAAAATTCTTGCAGGTAAGTCTGTTAACCCATCTTATGCCAAATTTAGTAAAATCAAGGGCTGCCATTTCTCGGATTTTTCCTGAGTCTTTGAATTTTTATCCTAGCAGATGGTAGCTTAAAACAGACTGAAAAGAAAGCAGAATGCTCCTTGAGGCGCATTCTGCTTTACTTTCAACCTGTTTTAAGCAGTCATGTGTCTTCAAAACTTGAAACAGACTATGGGGAAAAAGTAAACGATTAGTAAAATCGCGTCGGAGAATTTAAAAATTTGAAATCTTAGAATTTTTATGACCAACTTATGGAAGCCCTGAAAATCACTTATAGTCATGATAATGTCTGTTCTTAGCGCACTACAGTGGAGAATCTGTTATTCTTTCCCGTTTAAACGCAAACGTACGCAAACGCAAATCACTAAAAGTAGAAAAGTACAACTTTTGGACAATTCTGATAATTCTTGTTTATCTTGGTGGCAAACAGTTTGGAGCCTGATCAGACGCCGGGTTACCCGGCGTCTGATCTGGCTCCAAACTGTTTGCACTGCAAATAATAGTTTTAGCGTAAACGCGTTTATTGGGAAAGAATAACAGATTCTCCACTGTATCATTTGATAGTAAGATTTAACCCTTTACCCTATAGATACACATCTTAATGCATTTAAATTATCTTTTCTTTGAAGACAAAAGTTACATTTTATACAGCAATGAATGTGCAACATAAGAAATATTTCCTTTATCTTAGTAGATGGTAGCTTAAAGCAGACTGAAAGTAAAGCACAATGCACCTTTGCAATGAGCCTTGCAAACAGTGTGAAGAGCACAATTGTCCTATGCACACAGTGTGCACCCAGATCAGAGGGCTGATCATTAATAGTCAGAAATGGAGTAGAATGTATTGGAAACTTGAATTGTCAATTAAACATTTCAGAGGTGAATGAGTTAAGCACCCCCTCCCCCTTAGTAGTGCCTTTTAGTACATTCACTTATTCCTCAAAGAGATGCCTTTTCATGCTTTTACAAGTAGAAAACTCCTAAAAGAACGTTCTGCTTTACTGTCTCAGTCTGACTTAAGCCTGGTCCTTTAAATCCACTTGCCCTGCCCATGGGCAAGCTCAAATTCTGTTGGGGCAAGTCCAATTCAGACAGCAACTTGCCCTGGGCAATGTCGATTTTCCTATCTGGGCAAGCTCAAATTATTGGAAAAAATTGTAAATTAACCAACCTATTGTCTAGTTGCACCTAGTTAACAATCAAACACAACAATAATCAGTGCCCCTGCCCCAACTGTGACCAATATTCCTCGCTGAAAATATGGGGCAAGTCCAAAATTTTCAGCAGCTTGCCCCGGGCAAGTTGCCCTGAAAAATATATGTCCAGCCCTGAGCCACCATCTGTCAGGCATAAGAACTGAGAAACAAGCTCTTGGGAAAGGGTCAACCCCTTACTCCATAGATATGTACACCCTTTTACACATTAAAATTACACATATTTCATCAACTGAAGAAAATAGTTCCATTTCATACAGTAAAGATGTGCAAAGAAAGATATATTTTCTATTTCTTTGCCGATTGTTGCTTAAAGAAGGCTTAAAGTAAAGCAGAATGTGCCTTAATCCATTACCCCATAGCCTTTTTCTTGTTTAAAAGATAATTGACCATTTAAAGCAGGTTGAAAGAAAAGCAGAATGTGCCTTAAGGCACATTCTGCTTTACTTTCAGCCTGCTTTAAGATATTATCTGCTAGAATATAGAAACTATTTCTTATGATTCTTATTTGTGATAGTGTAAATTGAAACTGTTTTTCTTCACTAGAGGATAAAATTAAAGACGTAAAAAGGCGTATTAATGGGGTAATGGGTTAAGGCACATTCTGCTTTACTTTTAACCTGCTTTAAGTGGTCACCTGTCTTCAAAACTAAAATGAAGGTAAAAGGGTAAGATGTGTAAATTTTCATTCACAGCTTTGCGGTGACAGATTTACAATAGAGAAGATCCCTATTGAACGACAGAACCAAGAATTTTGTAGTGAAGATATACATGTGTACAAATTCACAAGATTAAAGAAATGAAATATTGTTGTGTTATGTTCCTTGTCAATGCAGCCATGTTTTATACTCCTTTGTTGTATAAATTATCGCTTTGAATGCTGGGTAATGTTTATGTCTGAAACAATTGTTAGCTGCTACTTTTGTAGAATCTTTAAAATTTCTGTTTAAAAGAGGGTCAGAGTGTCAAACATTTTGGAACCTGATGAGACAACAAGTTATGCAAATGTCATCATTATTTTCACCGCAAGGGTTTGAGAAGTTAGTTAGTTTTTGAAAACGGCAAACTGCTATAGTTTTTGTGTCACCAGCTGTTGGCAGAGTGGCACTTATTAGGGATCACTTTTCTGGCGTCTGTCTGTCCGTCCCTCTGTCTGTTTTTGCGTCACTCCTCATAATTCCTGTTCTACTGAAACTTTTAAAGATGAAACTTCATTTATTGAAAGAGCTTGACAAGTGGAAGTGTATTGCACAAGGGTCATAACTCTTGCATCCATATTGTGAGAGTTGTTCCCCCTTTCGAGATTTTCTTTTCATGCAGATTTCTTCTGTTTTACTGAAGATTTTGAAATGAAATTTCATTTATGGAAAGAGGATGTTTGACTGATGCTGCTGGCAGGTGACACACATGTTCAGATGAACCCATCTATGTATTTTATTAATACATATAACAAAACTCTGTTTACAAAAATCACAATGGAGTTTGTGTTATTCTTTCCCAATAAACCCGTTTACGCTAAAACATTTATTTCCACTGTAAACTGTTTGGAGCCAGATCAGACGCCGGGTTACCCGGCGTCTGATCAGGCTCCAAACGTTTTGCCACTCAGATAAAAATGAATTGTTAAAAATATCTAAAAATTGACATTTTTTACGTTTCAGTGTTTTACGTTTGCGTTTCGTTTGCGTTTAAACGGGAAAGAATAACGTTTTCTCCACTGTACTTGCAGAACAGACTTCATTACAGTGGAGAAAACGCTATTCTTTCCCGTTTAAACGCAAACGCAAAGCACTAAAAAGTAGAAAAGTGCAACTTTTGGACAATTCTGACTATTCATGTTTATTTTGGTGTCAAACAGTTTGGAGCCTGATCAGACGCCGGGTTACCCGGCGTCTGATCTGGCTCCAAACTGTTTGAAATAGAAATAATAGTTTTAGCATAACCGCGTTTATTGGGAAAGAATAACGTTTTCTCCACTGTAGCTATTACTAATTTAAAAAAGTAAAGTACCAGTTAAAGTCTACTTTCAGTCCGAATGACCGCTCAGCTGACTGTACATTTACCCCCTGATCATTGAGCCATCTTGCCTACAATATTGAGCACTGCTAACATATGGCGCTAAAGCAGCCGCAGTACCGGCTCAGACCCTCACAGGTACCCATTTTAACCCCTGGGTGGAGAGGAGCAATTCGCGGTACATGTCTTGCTCAAGGACATTCCTGTACATCATAAGGGATTCGGAAAAAATCCCCTAGTCAGACCGCTGGTCCGGCGGGGGATCGAACTCACGACCCCTGGTACCGTAGTCCAAGGTGTTAACCATTGGGCCACTACCCCTTCTTCAGCATACAGTGGAGAAGACATTAATCTTTCCCAATAAACAGGTTTACGCTAAAACTATTTTATCCATTGCACACTGTTTGGAGCTAGATCAGACGCCGGGCTACCTGGGGTCTGATCAGGCTCCAAACTGTTTGCCACTCAGATTAACATGAATAGTCAGATTTGTCAACAAGTTGTCATTTTCTTTGATTTATTGTAATGTGTTTGTGTTTTGTTGGCATTTAAACGGGGAAGAGTAACGTCTTCTCAACTGTAAGCTCATCCCAAAAAGTGCATAAAATTAATACAGCGCTCCCTCCCTACAATGGCCCTCCTAACAACAATTGCCCCCTTACAATGACACTTGCCGCTGTTCCCAAAACAGGACAATTATGTCTAACCTATTCACAACTGCAATGTTGTCTGCTTAAAGCGACTCGCAACCAGATGGTGCATTAAAAATAGTAATTTGTAAATATGTGTCAAACGCTTATATAAATGGTAAAGAATTAGTTTAGGATAAGAAATTCTGTTTAAAAAAAATGAATTTCAATAAAAAAAAATATTGGTCTCTGGTGGGATTCGAACCCATGGCCCGGCATTGGCGGACAGAAGGCAAAATAGGGGAAACCGCTTAGACCAATGGACCACGGAACTATCCGTTTAACTCGGATCGATTTAACGTATTTCAATGTGTTGCGGTCGAAAGTGCATACAACTTCGTAATTCGGCTCGTGTTTATGTCTGAGCCCGTGTAGAGAAGCAACAGCAACAACTATACCGTCTACTAGTCGGTATAGAAAAACGATGGAAAATATCTAAACATCTAAGATTCGGTGACGATTCTTGAGACTTTTTTTGGACTGATCATATTTTTTTAATGTCAGAAGCCAAATAATGCCACAAATTTGCTTTTATTTGAGTATTTTATTTTATTTTGACAAGTACACCATCCGGTTGCGAGTCGCTTTAAAATTGTCGTCTGATATTTTTCTCAAAGTTACATAATGGACATTTTGACAGAAAAAACTTATGATGAGTGAAAAACAGCTTGACTCCAGATCAGACCCTGGGTTACTGGTTTCAAGCTGTTTGCAAAAGTAAGGCAATTTCCCTCCATATAAAGACTCTCCGAACACGGCACACACTTTTTGTCTCCCATTGGGAGTCGTTGTAGAGAGGGATCCCTGTACAGTGGAGAATCCGTTATTCTTTCCCAATAAACGCGTTTACGCTAAAACTATTATTTGCAGTGCAAACAGTTTGGAGCCAGATCAGACGCCGGGTAACCCGGCGTCTGATCAGGCTCCAAATTGTTTGCCACCAAGATAAACAAGAATTATCAGAATTGTCCAAAAGTTGTTCTTTTCTACGTTTTAGTGCTTTGCGTTTGCGTACGTTTGCGTTTAAACGGGAAAGAATAACAGATTCTCCACTGTATTCCCATTTGGAAGATTCATGCATTACCTTTGTCTGCTTTAGGCAACCGCCTGTCTAAAACACGATGACAATCTTAAACGGACACGTTTTACTTTCTATACTCCCATAATTCTTTGCTCTCTTTGCAACTTTGGGAATATGCGAATCGTGGGACAAGCGATCTTCTACTCATTCAATATCTAAGAAAGATAATCTATGGACACTGCTCTATCAGATCTTACAGAGTTGTCTCCCATAGGTGGGGCTAAATTCGTTGATAGCGACAATCTGGCGTCTGCTTTTATATGTCAATTACTTTAGATAAAGACACATTGATATGAATGTAAAATATTTCATCTGATCAGATGTATAGATACTTGGCGTCTGATCAGGATCCAAACTGTTTGCAAAATGTCCAATTTAGATCTACTCCTTTTTTGAAAACCAAGCTAAAGACTCAAAATACTCCGAAGAACTGTGAATATGTCTGCTGCCTTTTCTGAGTTCCTGAATACAATGTATAACTTGACCTCCCTTTTATTTTTACTGAAACATGACTGACATGGGGGCCAGATCGGACGCCGGGCAACTTGACGTCTTATCAGAGGCTCCAAATTGTTTGCCACTCAGATTGAAATGAAATAAATTTGTTAGCATTTCAACAAATTGTAATTTTCAACATTTCATTTCAATGCATTTGCGTTTTAAATAACGGGTAAGAATACCATATTCTCCACTGTAGGTGTTGTGGCTATATTTCCTCGGTATTATAGAGATGTAAACATAAAACCGAAATCAGAACACGCTAAACAAGATCTGAAATCGTGTTCTGTAGGTCTACACAAGAGGGAAACGCGATGTACATAATGAAAATAGATAGTGTTCATGATATTGTCAGGGAACGGTTTGAAGCCTAATCAGACGACGGACTACCTGGTGTCTAATTTGGCTCCAAAATGTTTGCAACGGACATAAAACTTAAAAAATTACCCAATTTGTGCCCACGATCCCATATATGGGACATAGGCAAACAGTGTAGACTCTGATAAGAGTCTACACTGTTTGCTGAAAGGAATTTCAATATAAAACAACAAGAAAATGATATTTTTGACCAGGCATCCCTTTGATCCTTTTGATCCAATATATAAACATGGAAGAATCCACTGGGCGTGAATAGGTTGACCACGGAATTATACATCAGTGTATAATTCTGTGGGTTGACGTACTTTATAATTGGAAGGAATAACGACCTCTCCAATCTCGTTCGTATGAACATGACCCAGCTGCCGTTGATAAGAAATGGCAAGATACATGTATATCTGACGGGTGGTCATCTAATTGAGCGTCGTCTAAACACAGTTGGCTTATTGTCTACTAAAGAGGAAATTTGTAAACAGTGTAGACTCTGAAGAAGCACGTGGCGCGCACCGTCACATCAGAGTTTTCACTGTTTGTTATTTCATATGAAATAGTCTGCTGTGAAAGAATTATAATTATGGACAGAGCAACCAAAAACCACAAATATCTATACAATGAAATATTCCAACAAGCACACAGGGCGAGTTCGTTTCAGCATCAATGCATAAAGGTATTAAATGTACATGTACATATATAAATTGACCCGGTTTATTCGTTTTTCCCGTATACCCTTTACGGAAATGACCGAACAGTGGAGCAATACGTTCGGATTCATCAATGTGCTGATTACTTTCGTTTTTGTTTTTGACCCCAATCAGAGTGAGACAGCTCCTCCAGATTAGAGTATGCACTGTTTTATATTAGGAACAGTGTATGAGCGGGGGTTGTATTACTATATGAATTTTCATCGGGAGAAGGATTCAGCTTGAAATGATGCAGGACATTTTCAAAAGCTCAGGTGTATTCTCACCTTATACAATGGAGAATACGTTATTCTTTTCCGCTCAAACGCAAACAAAACGCAAACGCATTGCAATAAAATGAAGAAAATTACAACTTTTTGACAACTCGGAATGTTGATTTAACTTTGATGGCAAACAGTTTGGAGCCTGATTAGAGACCGGGTTACCCGGCGTCTGATCTGGCTTCAAACTGTTTGCATTTGAAATAATAGATTGAGCGTAAACGTGTTTATTGGAAAAGAAAAAACGTTTTCTCCACTGTTATGAACATACACTAGTTAAACAAGTTCTATTTACCCGGTTTGACATTAGTATCGATGTTTCCTTTGCTAGAAGGACCAACTCATTTGACTTTTAAAATGTTTGAGAGGGCAATCTTCAACGTAAAGTATGTTATAAAGCATGATAAAATCATGAGTCCCAGCTTAATTTAGACAATGGAAAATTATGTTGATTTATCCTATATCGATTATAATTGGAATCATTACTAGTCTCAGTATATAGAACATTGTTTTCTCACATAACTAACCTTGTTTTCTATAACAAACAACGATGACGAATATCCTTATCTCCAACATGTGTAAGATCACTTTGATGACGTCACTATTTATAACGGCGTTTCAACGTCACCCGGGTTCCAAAAAAATGCATATTGCTTAAAAAATAGCTTAAATCGTTGGTAATGTGAGAAAAAGAATCTGTCACTCGTCAATGTTTAAGACAAGTTGATCTCAAACTCGTCTAGAATAGAAAAGTTATTAAGCTCGCCAAGGCTCGCTTAATAACATTTCAATTCTAGACTCGTTTGAGATCAGCTTGTCTTAAACATCGACTCATGACAGATCCTATATGTCTAGTAGTGTCTTCAGAATGACCAACCAATCATGTACGGTGTACGAGATGGTAACAACATTATTACAAGAGGAAATTAGATCGTAAGACCCTAAGAAAAAAAACTCGTGCACACCGCCATCATCATGATGTTATATGGTAATCCATTTCTATGATCTACGACTGCTACATAATTCTCCTAATTTCATTTCTTACAGTTTTTCACAACATTTATTTAAGTCTTTGTCGGTATTTTTGTATTTCATAATTTAAGTCGATAGTTACCGCGAAAATGTATTAAATATATGCTAGAAAACATCCTCACTATACCCAGTTGAATATTTTATCATAATTTAATGAAAAACTAGGTTTACAAATCAGCTTTAAATGTAATCAAACTATGAAATAGCCAATTTTTATGGTAGTTGATACATGCAAGGGGAGATAATTCAATAAAGATAAGGAAAACACTCGTTTTGATCGATTTTTGGGATGACTGTAAGTGTGTATCGATAAAAAACAATGGTGATATTTGTGAAGACCAGATATTTTGCGACTAAAACATGTTATCATTACATAATCTACCAGGATTTAGTTTTCTCAAAGGGGAGGTAATTTCAATTTGCTCTGACCGGGTTAGGCCCCATGTACAAAGGGAAGACAATCAGAATGTACACGGAAGACAATGAGGTATGACACGCCATAGCTGTCTCCTGTTGTCACATTTCTTCCTGTCTTGTTTAAATAAATGCTTGTCATCTCTTAACGCCATGCTATAAATAGAGGATCTGAAATGAGTGTTCATATTTATTTGATTTATTAAATGAGTCTTAAATGAGTCTTTTTGAAACGATAAAAAACGAGCTTTAGCGAGTTTTTTATCGTTTCAAAAAGACGAATTTAATAAATCAAATAAATATGAACACGAATATAAGATCCTATTTATATCATATCCAACACACACTCATATTTATAGCCAATTTCTCAGGAGTAAGGTAGGTTGTAGTAAGGTGTTCCTTATATAGAAACTATCAATGGAAGGCGAAATGAGGTTTTCTCAGTGACTGGGAAAGAGAAGTTCCAAATTTCTCGATGTTTTATTGACTTATTGTCACTATATAAGCCATTATGCGATTAAGATTTAGATTAAGAATCTTTCTGATAAATACACATTACCAGTTGACAGTGCGATACAGAGTGATGTATTTAGCTCGAGACGTTTTTGGCGGAAATAGCCGATCTGACGAGCGCCTTGGCGCGAGTCTGATCGGTTGTTTCCGCCAAAAACGTCGAGAGCTAAATGCAACACTCTGTTGCGCACTGCCAACTGGTGATGTGTTTATTATATGCCTTGAATACAAACAAGAAAAAACTAAATAGTCGTTTAAATCATTTTATATCCAAAATTTGTTAGTTATTTGAAGCTGAACAAGATTTTGTGTATGCCACAAAGAATAACGCGGCACTCGTACATGTACGTAAATGACGTCACGTCAAATCGAAAGCGAGGTCAGAGTAAAATACAAAGTGGCTGATACAAGGTGGCTGATACAGACTCTTGTATTTTACTCTGCAAATACACGCGGAAACGCTCGATATCACTCGAAGGCATATAATAATTAAGTAAACTGTGAAAGGTGATTATAAAACCACGTCGAAAAACATTTAAGTTACAGTTAAGAACGTCACATCATAACGTCACAAATACTTCCCAATAAAAGGAACACAGTCGTGACGTCACTCTACTATAGCATTATTAGGCTGTGTCAAGTCCGCGCCGTATTTTTATTTCAACATTTTAACGAAGACACAAACACAGCTTTTGAATTTCTACTCATCACTGTCACTATCGATATGGTTTAAACCCCGTCTTCGTTTTGGAACATTCGGCCCTTCTGTGCTATTGTGAAAATGGAAATCTCCACCGTGAATCGGAGAGCCAAAAATGTTGAAACCGCCAGAGACATGTGTCCAGGGTTGATGACCTAGATTCTGTACTAACGGTGGCAAAGGATTGTGCATGAATAGGAGACAATTTTATACGAACTGTGTTAGAATATAAAATTTCCAAATCTATTTGAGCTGTGATGGATTTAGATAATAAACGCGATGTTGACTGCATTATTTGATTGGACTGGATTGTTGTCATTCAGGTGAAAGGATGACTGGGACCAGAGTATCCGATAAATCATCTTTCTGCATAAATGGTTTAAAATCTTGTAGATTATGATACTAACAGGACGGCGATCAGGACTTGTATGATATGACCAAACTTTAGGCGGAACAGTTCGAACGTTGCGTCCCTTAGGGCTTCACGTTTGGTTATCGATCAATCTACAATTGATAACTATGCTTTCCTCTTTGGTTGTGCGACGACAGACAGGGCTTAGCACTACATGATGATGTATCTTTAAAGCCGTCCTTAACTGGGAGAGTTATGTCGGATTTTCGTGCTTTGTTTTTTCTCTCCCTCTCTGTCGTACCCTAGACCCTTCCATGTCTTACAGTTACTCGTAACTACAGACTAGTCGCTTGAGTACAATTTGACCGTTGCCATAGTGGGTTATTTTTAACACGGGCTTGAATGTTTAATTCTTTCCCATGTTACTAATGATCTTGTCATAGAATTTTTGCTAAATGTTTTACATGTATTTACTTACTGTGCTGGCGGTCTTTTTGATTGTGAGGTTGTGGAACAGGGTTTATATTTTATGTACACTGTTTGTCTTTATAGGTGAATATAGGAGATAAGTGTGAGGTTGGGCGCCCCTAAACCCAGGTTTAACCCCCCAGTGGTTGTTAATAATTAATTAATTTATAGTTGGTTATTGATTGCTACTGACCGTACCAAGGCGGGCTCCTATATTCACTTTGCTTTATGTTTGTCTTGCGTGTTGTTTTCTATTTAGTGTGTAGATGAAGGAATGGTATTGTGTGTGTGTGTGTTTGTTGTGGTATGACTGTGTGTGTGTGTTCTGCTTGAGAGGTGGGTGTATTGTTTGTGTTACGTTTCCTGCTTGAGTCTTTCGTATTTAATTATTCGCCTGACATACTAGTTTTGGTTTGACTCGGTATTGAGCCTAGTTGTAAATAAAAACTGAAACTGAAACTGAACTGGTAAACTGCAGTACTCGTGGTCAGTTGTGCCGTAGGATCCGTACCGTATAAAATGCACCGAAAATTCTGAATAATGAATACCGTTGATTTTATTGTTTCTAGTCCCCTTCCGTCTATTGGCACTCGATCGTTGCCAGCTAGGTCAGAGTCCGCCATTTTTGTCCGCCTCTTTCAAAGTGTTTTGATCGTCCTCTGTCCGTCGTCGTTCGTTCGTCCGTCCGTCCGTTCGTCGTCAACAATTTCTTTAAACGACATCTCCTCCGAAACTACTGGATAGATTTTTACCAAACTTGCCCTGAATGATCCTTATATGGTCCTCTTTCAAAGTTGTTCAAACATGTCCGGTCCGTTGCATATCTAGGTCACAGGAGCTAAAAATAGATTTTTTCAATGAAAACTTAAAAAATCTTCTTGTCTGAAACCACAGTACGTACCCTGAGCTTAGATATTTGGCACAAAGCATTCTCTTCAGGTCCTCTATCAAGATTGTTCAAATTATGTCTCTGGGGTAAAAAATGACCCCGTCCCGTGGGTCGTAAATTTACATAGAGTTATATAGTGAAATCTTTAAACATCTATTTCTCTGAAACTAATATGGCCAGAGCTTTGATATCTGGCATGATGATTCTTCTAGAATCCCTTAACCAATATTGTTAATATGGTTCTAGTCAGTTGCATATCTAGGTCACATGAGCTAAAAATAGATTTTTTCAATGAAATCTTAAAAAATCTTCTTGTCTGAAACCACAGTACCTTGAGCTTAGATATTTGGCACAAAGCATCATCTACAGGTCCTCTATCAAGATTGTTCAAACTATGTCCCTGGGGTAAAAAATGACCACGCCCTGGGGGTCGTAATTTTACATAGAGTTATGTAGTGAAATCTTCAAACATCTTTACCTCTGAAACTAATATGGTCAGAGCTTTGATATTTGGCATGCTGACACTTCTAGACGTCCTTAACCAATATTGTAAATATGGTTCCGGTCCGTTGCATATCTAGGTCACAGCAGCTAAAAATATATTTTTTCAATGAAAATTATGTCTTTGGGGTGAAAAGTGATCCCATACCAGGGGTTATGTGACCCTTGTGTTGGTTTTTCCAGGTGAGCGATATTTAGGTCCGCATGGGCCTCTTGTTTTTGTTTTGACAGCGCGTATGAATAATATTCGGTCGTAGGAGTGTAATAAACATCCGTGTGTTACCAAAATTAAATAATGGTGTTAATCACGCGCAGAGCCGCGCGATATTATATAAATAACGTTAAACTTTAAATGATCTTGTCTAGAGTACGTTTGTCAAAACGATATGTTGACTTTTCCACACTGCGTCTTGTTATGCTGAAAAGTTATGTTTTTATGTCGAGCATGTGTGTTACTTTGTCTACATATTGTTTGAACATGTGTAGTTAATGTCTTGGTATGTCTGTTGGCTATGCTGTTATGTACAAAGCAAGTTCGTCTTGTCAAAACGCAATATGAACTTGTCCATACGATCTGTTTTCATGTTAATTGCATAATATGTTGTTATGTCAATATACAGGGTTGGCTTGTCTAGAGCATGTCTTATCATGTTCAATAGATATGTTATTATACCACAAAGTAGTCTCATATTGTCAAGGATGAACTTGTCTAAATTCCGTCTTATCATGTTCAACACCTATGCTATTAAGTTACAAGGTAGTCTCATCTTGTCAAAGAGCGAATTGAACTTGTCTGTATGATATGTTGTCATGTTAAACGCACGTGTTGTTATGTCAAAATATAGTGTTGACTTGTCCAAACTCCACTTTATTATGTTCAACAGTTATGTTATTATGTTACAAGGTAGTTTCATTTTGTCAAAGAGAGAGGTGAATTTGTCTATATGATGAGTGATCCTGTTTAATGCACGTGTTATTTTGTCAAGATATAGTGTTGACTTGTCCAAACTCTGTCTTATCATGTTCAACAGTTATGTAATTATGTCAACAATTGTCAACATGCTAAGACATATTTCAGACAAGTCAACATTTCATAATGACATAACAACACGTGCATTGAACATGATAACATAACTTATAGACAAGTTAACACTACACTTTGACAATATGAAACTGCATTGTAACATAATGACATAAATGTTGAACATGATAAGACACGGTTTGGACAAGTCAACACTGCATACTGACATAACAACACGTGCATTGAACATGATAACATACCACATAGACAAGTTAACAATATACTTTGACAAAATTAAACTACTTTGTAACATAATGACATAGATGTTGAACATAATACAACACAGTTTGGACAACAACATTGTATATTGACAAACAACACGCGTATTTGACATGATAACATATTATATAGACACGTTCACATTACTCATTAACAAGACAATACTATAGTATGCTTTGTAACATAATATAGCATAGGTGTTCAACATAAAAAGCCATTTTGTAGACAAGATCACAAAGCGTCCCGACATAATGGCATGGAGCTTTGAGATAACAGGTCTCTATTTGAACATAACAAGAAGAAATGTGACAACAGTAGGCAGCTACGGGGTTCCTTAATGAGGTTTCAGAAAAGTAGGGGGGGGGGGGGCTAAAAAGTCCCCACATGGGGGGAGTAGGGTGTTCAGTAGCTTGAAGTCTAAAAGGTTAGTCGGAGTGACGTTTTGTTAAGTGCATTGCGCATGACCAAGACTGAACAAGCAGAAACATATCGTCTATTTATAGCTATCCACCAGTATATAAGACTTAACAATACACAGAGAAAATGTAGTTTGTTGTTTACCCAATCTGTCAAACTAAAATCTCTAAAGTGAAGGGAGTAACGCCGGTTTAATCGAAGCTGACAGAAAGTAAGTATGGATTCTTAAGCATACAAAGTCATGCAATGGGTTGACATTAAGTGATATGTTTGGTTTAAGTATATAACTCATCGGACATGTATAGTTGATACGGGAGAAGGCTAGCCTAGTTCTTGATAATGCTCTTATCGATTAAGGCATAGCTACAGTGAAGACGATGTAATTCCTCCCTGTTTAAACTTAAACGAAACGCAAACGCATTGCAATAAAATTTGGAAATAGTGTATTTTTAAAGAAAACAAACGAAGCATATCAATCTGAATGGCAAACAGTTTGGAGTCTGATCAGACGCCGATTAACCGGCATCTGACTTGGCTCCAAACTGTGGAGAAAACGTTATATTCTTTCCCGTTTAAACGCAAACGAAACGCAAACGCAAAACACTAAAACGTAGAAAATGTCTACTTTTAGATATTTCTTACAGATCATTTTTATCTAAGTGGCAAACAGTTTGGAGCCTGATCAGACGCCGGGTTAGCCGGCGTCTGATCTGGCTCCAAACTGTTTGCAGTGGAAATAAACGTTTTAGCATACACGCGTTTATTGGGAAAGAATAACGTTTTCTCCACTGTACATGCACACGTTAAAGTCTTCTCCACATAATTCTGCAATTCAATATTTGAACCTCTCATCAACGACATAACAATACGTCGATCTAATTGTCGTTATACATGTAGAAGATTGGTTGGCCTTTTAAGACAGTTAGGCTTAGTATTGTTTTACAGTTCAATCGGTATAACTGCATAATAATAAACTACTGGATATATGCAAACGAACAGAAATGTCAAATTAATATTGACCTATACTTTTAAAATAGGTTATTATGGTTGAGAGAGGCGTATCTAAAATGTAAACATGCACTACTATAACTAGTAGTATCGAGTTACTTTCGGTTTGGATTTAGGTTGTTTGTAAACACGCATCATTTAGCATGATGGGACTTTAATAATGCGTTGAACTCTAGTCACGCATGTACGCGTCGATCCTTTGCGAACCATGTACAATTGTCCTATGCATACAATGAAAACCCAGACCAGAGGGTCTCTAAGAGCTCTGATCAGGATCTGTACTGTTTGTTTTATTGCAATACATCAATTGACAAAACGAACATGAAATAGTCATCGATGAACTGTACTAAATTGGAAACTGGACTTGTTCATTTAAAGTTGAGGGAGGAAATGTGTATTTAGGCCAGCATTATATTAAAAGTGGTTATTCAAATGGCAGAAATCTTCAAAGTTGTAGAAACAAACAATATACGTATATTGTTTGTTTCTACAACTTTGAATATTTCTGCAATGTCGTCTGCTTAGAATTGTCGTCTGCTGTTTATCTCAAAGTTACATAATGGACATTTTGACAGAAAAACACCTTAATGACGAGTGTCGTTGTAGAGAGGGAGCGCTGTATATGCATTATTTTGCAAACGAGTTAGACCAAGATCAGATGGATCACTAAGTGTATACTTGCATAATTATCACCTCTAAACTGCACAGGGCATCATATTTTGTAATTTGTTTTTGATATCATTTAAAGGTTGCCTTAAGGGTGTATCAATGTCATAAGCCAATTTTTCAAAGTATCAAACTTTTTTTCTAACATTGTTTTTTTGTAAGAGCTGTTTATGATGAATGAAAAAATGAAAAAAAAATATATGGTTGTGTCCTTTTTTTTTGAGCTACAGCGATTTGAAAAAGGTATGTCAAATTTGGACGTTTTTTTCAAATTTTACCCATTCAGAGTACAAGCTTCAGTAAAATTTATTTCAAAACAAAACAAACATGATAATTTGGGTTTTCATTATTAATTTCATGTCTATGGTGGTATTTTCACATATAGAAACCAAATTAAGACAAAGCAGGCACCAGGTTTGAACAATATGGATCCTTGAATATCAAAAATATGCTATTTTATTAGATTTTTTATTTTATGAAAAAAATTAAAAAAGTTTGAAAATGAAATAGTTCTAGTATTAAATTTTTTTTTATATTCTACCAGATGAAAGCCCATGCTAAGGCAGTTCAAAATATGAAAAGAAATTGAAAGGTCAGTTTTGAAAATTTTGAGTTATTAAAGTAAAAAGAGTTATCTCCCCTTACAAAATTTACAAAAATACCATATCGATGATATTTAGAGCTTTATAAATTTCACATTTGGTGCCTTTTTTTTCTTAAATTAGTTTTTGTATGAAGAAATACTACCATAGATAGGAAATAAATAACACAAAACCAAATTACCATATTTGTTTCATTTAAAATGGATTTTATTGAAGCGGGCTGTTTGAAAAGGACAAAATAAGAGGAAGTGGGTGGGGTAAATTTTACATGGCCGTAGAGCCAACTGTTGTTCACCAAAATGTACACTTTTTCTATTTTTTCATTCATCTTAAATAGCTCATCATAGAGTGTTTTCATATACTTTGAAAATTTCCCAAAGTCATGACATTGATACACCCTTAAAATCAACATAAAATCAACATAAGCTGGTCATTTTTGACAACTGAAATAGCCTGTATTAACTCTACAGCATAAACAGGGTTAAATTAACCCTTTACCCAATAGAAGTGAGTTTAAGCGCATTTAATTTATTCCTCCAATGAAGAAAATTGTTCCCATTTATATAGTCATAAATAAATTATGTATTATCAGAAGTAAGTAAGTAAGTAAGTAATATAAGTACATATTTTACTATTGTTACATGTGCATACAACAAAATGTTTTTAACAAAATATTGTTTAAATACAAACAATTTGCACCCGGCCCAGTGGGCCTATAAGTCACCACCAATTTAAACATAAATGTCTTGCACAGAAGTATTTTCTTTATTTAGCAGATAGTAGCTTAAAGCAGGTTGAAAGGAGAACAGGATACGCCTTAAGGCGCATTCTGCTTTTCTTTCAACCTGCTTTAACCCATTACCCCATAGACTGTTTCTAGTATTGAAAATAGATGACTACTTAAAGCAGGTTGAAAGTAAAGCAAAATGCGCCTTAATGCTTTACTTTCAGCCTGCTTGAACCTATTTCCTGCTAGGATATAGAAAATATTTCTTATGATACATATTCAGAACTGTATAAAAGGGCCTATTTTCTTCAGCGGAGGAATAAATTATAAGCGTAAAAAGGCGTATTTTTGGGGGTAATGGGTTAAATGGTCACCTATTTTCACTACCAGAAATGGCCTACATGTATAAGGTAAAGGGTTAAGAGACGTTTGTCACGTTTTGTACATGTTTATGCTTGTTAAAACTTTGAGTATTGGGTAACCTTGACCCTGATTTGATTGCTCACGATTAGCTCTTAGAATGCTGGGTAATGTTTTCGTCTGCAACAATTGTCGTCTGCTACAGTGCTATATATAATTTCATATTAAAAAAAAAATCAAAACCTGGGCTGTGTCAAGCAGTTTAATTGGGTACTGATGAGACGCCGCCTAACGAATTAAAGATATTATATACTGACACAAATTAGAGTTACTCAAAATAACGCTGACCTTCCGAAAGCTAGTTGGAAGGCTTCCCCACATGCAAACTCCGAAGTGCCCAGACCAGGATTCAAACCCACAGCGATGAGGAGCTTAGTAATGTAAGCCAGAGTGACTATATCACTAGGCTATACGGATGCCGCTTTCCAATTTGGGGGAAATTCCGACACTATTTCGATTGAACGAAAGCAGACATTTATCCAGCGTCAGTAAGATACATGCATGTATACATGTCAAAACATGCACACCTCGTTTATTATTTATTCACTCGTATTGAGTATTTGCATAAATTATTTATATTTTAGACAAAAACGTTTGCAAAATCCTTTACTGACGCTAGAAGTTTTTAACCTTAAATAATGTCAACATATCGTCTGCATAAAATTGTTCTCTGCAAATTAGTTTCTTCTAAACAATGCATTTATGTTGAATGATGTCACCTACATCAACGCTAATACATTTACTATACAAATTTCAGACACATGTGATAATAATCAGACTTGGAATAAATGGGCGTTCTTTCTGGGGCCCAAAAAGTTAAACATGTACATGTACGATGCTTACTGATTGTTTGAAAGACAGACTAAAGCAGAGAGTTCCTTTAGGAACTTTAAGCCAGATCAGACTCTAAACTTCTGCCTATAGGAGCCAAACTGTTTGAAATTCGAAATAGGATTGTTTATTTAGAAATAAAATTAAACCGGGTCTACTTCCAAATGAGAAGAAATGCAGACGATATTTCCAAAGCAGATGCTATGATACCATGATAAGGTATATTTGTATATACATGTACATGTCGTGAAACTGCGAGGATACAGTGGAGAATCTGTTATTCTCACAATAAACGCGTTTACGCTAAAACTATTATTTGCAGTGCAAACAGTTTGGAGCCAGATCAGACGCCGGGTAACCCGGCGTCTGATCAGGCTCCAAACTGTTTGCCACCAAGATAAACATGAAATATCAGAATTGTCCAAAAGTTGTTCTTTTCTACGTTTTAGCGCGTTACGTTTGCGTACGTTTGCGTTTAAACGGGAAAGAATAACAGATTCTCCACTGTACCGTCCGCTAAATAATTGTCGTCTGCTTTAATGTCTCTAATTGGAAATTTCAGGCAATTTGACTAAAGAAACATGGACATAAGTGTCAAACAGTTTTGATCTTGATCAGACATCGAGTGTCTCGGCATCTGATCGGGATCTAAGCTGTTTGAAAATACCAATAATACCCGGGGTAAGGGCGGTGAAGTGGATGTCCTTGACTTATTTTACATGAACCATTACGTGAAGTGTCGTAAACCCAGCATGTACGATATGTTAAGACTTGTACAAGTTTAACCCCTTTCACTGTCATGATGTTACCAGGTTTAAACAACCGTCGGCTGCTTTTATTTCTTATAATTAAATTTTAGTATTTTAAATTGGGAAATGTTGAAATGAGTGTAAAACAGTTTAGATCCTGATCTGACGCCGCGTAACGCGGCGTCTGATCAAGAACTTAAGTGTTTGCAAATAATCATTGCATTCGGGGTAAGACACAGAAGAGGTTTAACCGTTTACTTGTTTCTATATCGTCTGCTTGAAATTGTTCGTCTGTATTTTGTTTTTAAATTAATTTGAGTGATGCTTAAACCGAAGCCTGCTTAGTACATATATTTTCAAACAGTATGGATCCTGATCAAACACCGAACTACTCGGCGTGTATAGTCTGGATCCAAAATAAAAAACACAACCCCAACAAAACAACAACCTGGCGATATGTTTAGACAGGAAAATGGGGTCCTGCTATACGTGGAAGTTATCTATCGGCTGATTCGAAAATGAAGTCTGCAACATTTTCAAAATTTAAAACTATAAGTTTTTTGAAGGGAAGAAATTTGAATAGAAATATCAAACGTAGAGTCTAGTATATTATCTCGGCGTCTAATTAGTAACCAAACTGTATTACACTCTTTACGACGTGTCTTCCGTCCACATGCTTTAACCCTTAGCCCGCCAAATAAATTGTCGTCTGCTATATTTCTCGTCTGCTTCAAGTTTCAAAGTGCTTCAAAGTTGCTCAAAATTGCTGAAAATGTTGTCCGAGTGTCAAACAGCTTGGATCCGGATGAGACGCCGAGTTACTCGGCGTCTCATCCGGGTCCAAGCTGTTTGCATATGGAGCTATAGTCGTGAGTGGCAGGCTAAGGGTTAAATTTAAATTTGAAAACTTGTCTCGGACAAAACCTTTTAAGCACGCTATACATGTAAGACAATAACCAATGGGTTAATTGTGGAGCAGGGTTGTCCCTAACAAGGTCATATGAACCATATCAATTCATTGTTCACCCGAACTTCTTTAACCCATTTATGCCTGGATATAGCAATGAACTCCCCCTACTTGCTGGGAGATTTCATTGTAGATATATAAGGGTGATATAAACTTAAGACACTGCAGTGGTTGTCTATACAGCAACATATTTTATGTGATATACAGTGGAGAATCTGTTATTCTTTCCCGTTTAAACGCAAACGTACGCAAACGCATAAAGCACTAAAACGTCGAAAAGAACAACTTTTGGACAATTCTGATATTTCATGTTTATCTTGGTGGCAAACAGCTTGGAGCCTGATCAGACGCCGGGTTACCGGCGTCTGATCTGGCTCCAAACTGTTTGCACTGCAAATAATAGTTTTAGCGTAAACGCGTTTATTGGGAAAGAATAACACATTCTCCACTGTACCAAACAGTGAAGATCCTGACGCGGTGTCTCATCAGGATCTACACTGTTTGCAAATGTTCATTTTAGTAGACACTATGCTTAAATGGGTTAACCATGTAAATGCTTGTAATTGTCTGTTCAAAACATCGTCTGCTAAAATTTTAGTGTCGTCTGCCTAAAACTTATTCAGCAATAATATTGTTTGCTTCCAAATGTATACATGTAGATCTACTTAGGCTTCCCAATGGAGTATAATGTGTACAAACATGCTAAATTGGTACTGCTTTAAACAATTGTCACTTGTTTCCACTTGTCAGATTTATCTTTTAGATAAGTAATACCAATGTATATCAAAATGTCAAAAAGTGCAGACCCTGATCGGAGTACACCTATAAGGAGTATTCCGAACGGGGTATACACTGAGTGCATTTAAGACAAGAGTACCCTTCATAGTACAAACTTGTAAATGACGCATATATGTGTCGCAAGGGGTGAATGGGTTAAGCATACGTATTGATCTAATTTGGTATTCTGTTATTTGTTTGCAAGTCACGTGAAATGATAAGACCTGTTGAATATGATATAGAAATGATGGAATACGTAACGAGATACTACATGTATCTGTATAAGTTACGAATAAAATATGTCTATTTGAAAATAATCACATTAAGGCAGCAAATGGTTAAGCAGTCACCTGATATAAGTAGTTGCCCTTGTGGTTAGTGGGATCAGGTGCTAACACATTCATCCCTGAAACTTTAAATGGACAATTCCAGCTTCCAAATAACAATTAGTGTATGCCCTAGTCAGAGGGCTCCTGCAGGAGTCCTCTGAGCAGGGCATACATGCACTGTCTGCATAGGACACAATAAATGTTCTCTTCACAGGTACAATGCCAAGAGTATACAGCATTCCCTCCCTTCAACGGCATTCCCAACAACGACTCCCTCATTACAACGACCCTTGCCGCAGCTCCCTAAACACAACAGTTATGTCTAACGCTTTTTCTCCTGCAATATCGTCTGCTTAAAGTTGTCGACTGCTGTTTTTCTCAAAGTTACTGTAATGAACATTTTGACATCAATGACGAGTGACAAACAGCTTGAATTCAGATCAGACGCCGCGTTACGCGGCGTCTGATCTGGATTCAAGCTGTTTGCAAATGTTAACCAATGTCCTTCCCTATATCGACTCCCGCCGAACAGCGAACACAATATTTGTCTCCCATTGAGTGTCGTTGTAGAGAGGGAACACTGTACATAGTCATCTATAGGGTTGAAAGTGTTTAGAGAATTGCATCGATATTCTACTCGTCCATTGATTAGTGTCTAAAATTACACTAGTCTTGATCGTGTTTGTCATAGTCAATGTTTCCCAATGATTATTCGTTATTGGCACATAGACATAGTCAAGCTTGTAAAAATCGATCTATGAATGAATAAGTGTTGTGAGTTTACCGTGTTTGGTTTCGTTTAACCCATTACTCCATACATAAACCTCTTAACGACTTTATTGTATGCCTCCTTTGAAGAAAATAGGCCCGTATTGTACAGTGGAGAATCTGTTATTCTTTCCCGTTTAAACGCAAACGTACGCAAACGCAAAGCACTAAAACGTAGAAAAGTACAACTTTTGGACAGTTCTGATAATTCATGTTTATCTTGGTGGCAAACAGTTTGGAGCCTGATCAGACGCCGGATTACCCGGCGTCTGATCTGGCTCCAAACTGTTTGCACTGCAAATAATAGTTTTAGCGTAAACGCGTTTATTGGGAAAGAATAACAGATTCTCCACTGTAGTTATGACTATGCACCATGACACATTTTCTATATCTATCAGGTCTTAAATGAAAGCAGTCTGGAAGTAAAACAGAGCACGCCTTAAGGCGTACTCAGCTTTACTTTCAACATGCTTTAAGTGATCATTTTTTAAAAATTAAAAAAATGCTATGGGGCAATGGGTTAAAGGATCTGAGTAACAATTTGCCCATTAGATATACAATAAAACCTCTTTATTACGACCTTGCTTTAAGCTGTCATCTGTCTTTTATACAATAGATAAACATTCCTTTTATTGGTCGTAATAGAGAGATTTTACTGTATATACTTATCTAAGATTCCTTCATTTATAGCACTGAGGTCGACGACACTAGTGTTAGAACCAAGATGGCTGTCAATCAACAACGGAAGAACGCTATGAAGCGTTTAGCACGTGACCTGCACGAGCTACAACAACAACCGGTAGATAACGTGTCTGCCTCTCCTCTAGACGAGAACATGCTGGAGTGGCACTGTAACTTTAAACATGACGATATCATCTATCACCTCATCCTGTTCCTTACCGACAAGTACCCGTATGAGTCCCCTAGTGCAGAGTTTGTACCTGGAGGGTTTAGGTGAGTTTGTATATCCATATCCGGTTAATTTCGGTTCTAATTTTGCAAGCTGGGTAAGTTTTTCGTCTGCAACAATAGCCGTGTGCAAAAAATAGAATTTTCTCATTTTCTTTTCAAAATGAGACAATTCGAGACGATTCTAATGAGTAGTTACACCATAGGATTGGGTGCTGAAATGATTGAGAAAATGTTGGGTTTGTTCAGTTTACTCCCTCTCATTGTTCAGTTTACCCTCTCTTACCTGCAGCCCTGTTACACCAACTCTATATAGCAGGAGAAGTGTTAATCAATCGAATCTCATAGTGAAGCATTGAAAATAAACCCGACTCATAAAGAGAAACCGTCTAAAACACCCAGGAAGAAACATCATAGGCATATTAAGGTACTTCGCAGGTGCGCTTAGTTTCCATACAAGGTGTTATGAAACTTTTCATGAAGAATAATAATAGCCTAAGAAACAATGTGTGAAAATATAGGCAACATTTATCGATTGGTTTGTCTTTAAGGTATCTTTTTCTGACAAAACCTGGAATTTTGATGATTCTCAAAAATAAATAAAGCTAATGACTGTAAATCTCGCCCAATAAGTAGTCCACAACATTCATTACAAGAAAAGCTAAAAACATTTTGAATAAAGGTGTTCAGAAAGATGTTATCAGCTATTTAAATTTTGCAAAATGCTTAAAAATTGAATTACAAAAAACTGACTCATTCAATTTATATTTGTTTTCGTTTTATTCAAATATATGGTTGATGAAAAAGTTAGTCTGAAAAAATTAGAAAATATTACAGTCAGGATTTGTTGTAATAACAGATTTTCTTATTAAAATGTGGGATATTTGAAGTTGAGATACAGTTACCTACCTTAAAATTAAATTTCTGTCATTAAAATGATTATTATTTATTCATGGACTTGCATACAAGGTTAATTATATTTTTTAAACATAATAATAATGGGTAATATCGATTTTGAAAAGGTTGACGTATAATTGGACTATATATAACATCACTAATTCTAATCAACGAAGACTAGAAAATAACATGTCGCTCGATCACTGCGTTATAGATTGACAAGTCAATAAAAATACTTTGGATCGGATGGGTCTCGAACCTATGACCTTTGCATTGCTAGTCAACCACTATACTGACTGCGCTATGAAGGATTATACTAAATCGTATCAACATTTCCTTTATATAAATTTTCTAGTATAAGCACGTATGGAAAAAGATCAAGTCGTCAAGACGCATATCCGCTCGCCCGCAAGACCGACTTCCGTATGCGAAAGGCCTTAAGTTACAAGAAAATGTAAAACCCACGACATTTATGCAGTGATGTGATTACAAAAAAGAAATGTGGTAAAATGACACCTGGAGTAAAAACCTTAAACAGCACATTTCACCCAACATCGATCCAACACAGTTTTCATTATTCAGTTGAAGAGCAGGACGTTGTTGTTTCCCAATAATTGCGTTTGTATTCAAAGAGCTGATGCACGTGAAACAGTTTGGAGCCAGGTTAACCGTCAATTTAATTTGCATATTTTCAGTATCCAAACTGTTTAACACTCAGAAGAAAGTATTTTCAAGAAACTATCATTTCCTTTATTTTTATATTATGAGGGCTCCAGATAAGGATACATATGCACTAAACCATTATGTTACATAATGTAGCAATGCAATAAGATTTAGTTCTGATGAGTGAGAACATGTTGGATTTGTTCAGTTTACATCCTCTTTTCCGGAACCTTTATTATTGCATTTGTGTTACATCCGGTAAACCTATTCCGCGACAGAAGCACCCGCCTTAAGACAATCCTCACACACTCAATTAAAGGTAGCAGTTTAATCAAAATGAAAGAAAATCGGAAGTTCCTTAAGGAGCCTTCAGCTTTATGTTCATCTTGCTTTAAACAGCAATTTTTCCTTAGACACGAATGAATATCGGGACTTTACACATAGGGCTATGGAGGGAGTGGTCAAACGGGAAATAAAAGTGATTAACCCACTAAAAATTAACGTTTGCTGCTTTTTTCTCTCTCAAAGTTACAATTTTGATTGAAGAAATATAATAACGAGTGACAAACAGCTTGAATCCAGATCAGACGTCGCGTGACGCGGCGTCTGATCTGGATTCAAGCTGTTTGCAAATGTAAGCCAAGTCTTAATTTTCCATCCCTATAACGACCCCTCCGAACAGTACACACAATGAGTCTTCCATTGGGTGCCATTGTAGGGAGGGAGCATTGTTATAGTGATTAACCCACTTTATTCTACAGTGGAGAATCTGTTATTCTTTCTCGTTTAAACGCAAACGTACGCAAAGCACTAAAACGTAGAAAAGAACAACTTTTGGACAATTCTGATAATTTTTGTTTATCTTGGTGGCAAACAGTTTGGAGCCTGATCAGACGCCGGGTTACCCGGCGTCTGATCTGGCTCCAAACTGTTTGTATTGTAAATAATAGTTTTAGCGTAAACGCGTTTATTGGGAAAGAATAACAGATTCTCCACTGTACTCTTCAGATACAATAGTGGAGCTACCATGCCAGGCAAGAAAGGTACCAAGGTTTGCCTCAACATTTTCTCGGACTTTGCCTACATTCACACAGAATGGAAGGATCAGAAGGGAATCGGCTGGTCCCCTGGTTATACCGTCCAAACTATTCTGATGAACGTTGTAGCTTTTCTGGCCGAGACCCAGAGCGGTGACAACGCGTGGATGAAGGATACCTCCGCCCACAATCTGAAACTGTCCAAGGCGTTCTCGTGTTCGGATTGTGGCCACACCTACAAAAAGCCTTTCCCGCCCCTCGACTCTAAACCAGCAAAGGCCGCAAAAGCAAAAGAAGGAACAAAAGGGCAACAGATATTTGACTACATATCAAAAGATGAATTTAAACCGGTTAAACCAAAATCAGCTGCAGAACTTTGGGGTTATGGTCTCATCCAATCAGGTCCTCCGCACCGCCCCGCGCTGACGTCACCATGTGAGTTTGTCCAATTAGACTCGTTTAAAGGCATGCAGAAAGCGGTTGGAAAGGTCCACAGCGTAATGAAAGAAGAAGTGAAGTTTTTCCTGCCATTATATATTCATTCTAATCACGGTCAAGAAATCAAGAAAACTGTTGAAGAAACACTGAATGAAATAGCAGCTATCTTACCTAAATGTAAACCGAACAAGACTCCAATGGAAGAGATGGTGATTAAAACAATACCTAATCTGATGAGCGCTACCGTTGTAGAGTTCAGTAAAGGGACACAACACACGAGTGACAACAGCTTGAATGGTTACTTCGCTTTACACAGACTGTTCCTGTGGGCTTTAGAGACCTATCCTGACTTACAGGGAATCGTTGACAAGCGTCTTAAGGTAATTAAGCATTCCTCCGCTGAATATTCTTTGTCCTTGTGAGGTTTAAGGGGTCAAGGAGACAACATGAATAACTGCGAATTCTTTTAACCCATTTATGCCCACGATCCCATATATGGGACATAGGCAAACAGTGTAGATTCGTCATATGGCGCCGAAGTTATATAAAACTGTCAGTTTGTTTCCATTGACCAAAGTCATGTCATACGGAATTGTTAGTTTGTTTCTTTTAATCATAGTAGCCATGTAACATGAAACTGCAAGTTTTGTTTTCATTTAACCATATTCTTGTTATATGAAACGATCGGTTTGATTCCATTTATCAAAGCCATGTCACATGTTACTGTTAATTTGTTTTTTAACCATAGTCATGTGACACGAAACTGTTAGCTTATAGTCATGTGACTAACTGTTAGTTTGTTTCTTTTAATCACAACCATGTTACATGCAACTGTTAGTTTGTTTCCTATAAGCATACATGAATCTGAAAGTTTCTTATCTCAGGAAGTCAGTTTTCTGTTTGTTACGAATATGGCAATCACCTACCTTTAGAAAGTAGTGTTTTCTTTAAAAAGTTGTTACTTTACCCAAGTTTAAGTATATAATTGCATGTACAACGACAAATGTGTTTGTTTAGGTGTCTGATTTTGTATGGGAAGCTTATTTAGAATATGAACTGATATTTTTATTGATCTAGGATTTCATAGACGACGAAGCCAATCGATCAAAGAAGGCGTGTCCTCATATTGGTGAGTGGCTGATGCTACTGTCGGGCTCTTGGAAATATAGGTAGGCGAAGATTATTATGTTGTCATTGTTTTTACAGCTACAACTATTCCTGGTTTCGTCTTTTATTACTTAAGAAGTTAAGTAAAACATTACTTAGAAAAAGCCAGGTAAAGTATTAATAGAACTAAGACATCATATTCACATAAATAACTAAATAGAATATAGCCACATCAAGTGATTTGAAAAGACATAACTTCAGTGCCCTCCAAAGAAATTAGCATTAACCCTTAGCCTGCCAGTCACGACTTTAGCTCCATATGCAAACAGCTTGGATCCGGATGAGACGCCGAGTAACTCGGCGTCTCATCCGGATCCAAGCTGTTTGACACTCGGACAACATTTTCAGCAATTTTGAGCAACTTTGAAGCACTTTGAAACTTGAAGCAGACGAGAAATATAGCAGACGACAATTTATTTGGCGGGCTAAGGGTTAAATATAAGAAATGTATACATTAGTGAAAACTTACTATAGCAACACCTCTGTTTGTTTCATCTAATTCTTAGGATAGGAAAGTCGGCATTGGTGTTACATTTTACATCACCAACAAAGAGGGTTTGCAGACGTGGGATGAAACTGTTACAGTGGAGAATCTGTTATAGTCCGGTTGCCAACCCCCTGATTTTTGGAGAAGCGTGTTTTGCGGTCCGTACAAAGTGTTTTTGCTGTTTCTATACCTCTGAGGTGTGCTCTTTAAGAATCTGAATGATGCCACTCTGGCATCTTTGGGCAATCCGCACAATATGCAAATTAAGGTCGCCATTACTGAAAATCTTGTTTTCGCTAATATCTCAGTAACTATGCATGGTATCAAAATAATTTCGGTGTCTATCCCCATGTTTTGAGGGATAAACAATCAGATAAAGCTATTTAAGTAACGATCATAGTGATATTTTGTGCTGAATAGGCATATTTAGGCAGCCATTACTGAAAATCTAGTTTTCGTCAATATCTCAGTACCTGTGCATGGTATCAAAATAATGTTGGGGTCTATCTCCATGTTTTTAGGGGTAAAGAATAAGATTAAACCATTTTAGTAAAGATCACATCAACATTGTGTGCTGAATGGGCATATTTAGGCAGCCATTACTGAAAATCTCGTTGTCGTCAATATTTCAGTAACTGCATATCAGAATAATTTTGGTGTATATTCCCATGTTTTGAGGGGTAGAAAATCAGAGAAAACCATTTCAGTATTGATCCCACAAATATATTTATAAGTTTGTGATGAATATGCATATTTCGGCAGCCATTACCGAAAATCTTGTTTTCGTCAATATATCAGCATCTACGAAATATAATATCAAAGTAATTCTGGCATATAAACACATCATTTTAGCGGTAAATAATCAGTTGAAGCCATTTCAGTAAAGATCACACAAATAGTTTTTCTAAATATGCATATTTAGTCAGTCAGTACTGAAAACCTCATTTTCGTCAATACCTCAGCAACTACGTATACATATGATACATGTATTTACATATTTTTGGCGTCTGTACTCGTGTTTGTAGGGGTAAAGAAGCAGATTAAACCATGTCAGTATTGCTCACACCAACATGTTTTGCAAAATATACAACAATCCACTTCAGTGTACATCAAAGTTACAAAGCAATTAGCATTCCTTTTACTTATAATGATGTATGTTGCCATTACTGAACTGACTCAGTCCTCAAACAAGTCATTTTTAACAACATTGTCACTGTCATCGACACGTCGGGTGTGCTCATTCTGGCTGGGTGCTTCCCCGTGGCATCCACAAAATATTGTGCATGGCAAGTGAGTCGTATATCACAGACACATTGCTGTCGGACAGAGTGTATTCGTAGCACAACCTCACCTTATCAATTCCAGCTACTCCTGTGAAGCAATAGTGACGTTTGCTTGCAATACAACTGTATCAATTATCTAGTGCGTTCATCAAGTTCCCACCCAAACTCGACAAAATCTAATGGTACATGTTCTGATTTGGGAGCTGACTTCCAAATGGCAGTGTGAAAAGTTTACGATATCTTTGAATGCCTCTTTAGAAGGTGAAAGTAACTTAAGCTGTCGAGCATTTGTAACATTTGTTCTATCAATCCTTCGCAACCAGACTTCGCCACAAACTTCAGACATGTTCGATGTCACCAAGTTTTTGACCCTGTAACAGGCAGCCATGAATTATGTCGCTTCTCAAACGATGTCGCATATAGCATAAGATAAGTCGCTCACTTTTTGCAGTACCTAGCCATTCTTAAGGACTTTAATGACAATGCCTTTTTCTACTCCGAAGCACTGACGCACGGTGCCACAGCCTGAGAACACATTGGCGGCTGATAGATGTGAAAGCAATTGTTTATGTTCACTTGCAGTTGCGGCAATGTCTATAGTAGTTTATTCAGCATGTGGTCCTTCTTTTGTACGCGACAGGTCAGGTTCAAATTTGCGTAGAAATGCAGCAGGAGGACGACAACGTCAATGTCCTCACATACAATGTTTGATTCTTTTACGCCACTTTCAGCTGCCTTAACAAATGTTACAAGTGCTCGACAGCTTAAGTCACTTTCACCTTCTAAAGAGGCATTCAAAGATATCGTAAACTGTTCACACTGCCATTTGGAAGTCAGCTCCCAAATCAGAACATGCACCATTAGATTTTGTCGAGTTTGGGTGGGAACTTGATGAACACACTAGATAATTGATAAAGTTGTATTGCAAGCAAACGTCACTATTGCTCCACAGGAGGAGCTGGAATTGATAAGGAGAGGTTGTGCTACGAATACACTCTGTCCGACAGCAAAGTGTCTGTGACATACGATTCACTTGCCATGCACAATATTTTGTGGATGCCACGGGGAAGCACCCAGCCAGAATGAGCACACCCGACGTGTCGATGGCAGTGACAAAATTGTTGAAAATGACTTGTTTGAGGAGTGAGTCAGTTCAGTAATGGCAACATACATCATTATAAGTAAAAGGAATGCTAATTGCTTTGTAACTTTGATGTACACTGAAGTGGATTGTTGTATATTTTGCCAAATATGTTGGTGTGATCAATACTGAAATGTTTTAGTCTGCTTCTCTACCCCTACAAACATGAGTATAGACGCCAGAATTATGTAAATACATGTATCATATGTATACGTAGTATTGACGAAAATGAGATATTCTGTACTGGCTGACTAAATATGCATATTAAGAAAAACTATTTGTGTGATCTTTACTGAAATGGCTTCAACGGATTATTTACTGGTAAAAATATGTGTTTATACGCCAGAATTACTTTAATTTAATATGCCGTAGATGCTGATATATTGACGAAAACAAGATTTTCGGTAATGGTTGCCGAAATATGCATATTCATCACAAACTTATAAATATATTTGTTGGATCAATATTGAAATGGTTTTATCTGATTTTTTACCCCTCAAAACATGGGGATATACACCAAAATTATTCTGACACGATATGCCGTTTCTGAAATATTGACGACAACGAGATTTTCAGTAATGGCTGCCTAAATATGCCCATTCAGCACAAAATGTTGATGTGATCTTTACTAAAATGGTTTAATCTTATTCTTTATCCCTAAAAATATGGAGATAGACACCAACATTGTTTTGATATCATGCACAGGTACTGAGATATTAACAAAAACTAGATTTTCAGTAATGGCTGCCGAAATATGCCTATTCAGCACAAAATATCACTGTGATCGTTACTAAAATGGCTTTATCTGATTATTTACCCCTCAAAACATGGGGATAGACACCAAAACTATTTTGATACCATGCATAGTTACTGAGATATTGGCGAAAACAAGATTGACAGTAATGGCGACCTTAATTTGCATATTGTGCGGATTGCCCAAAGATGCCAGAGTGGCATCATTCAGATTCTTAAAGAGCACACCTCAGAGGTATAGAAACAGCAAAAAAACTTTGTACGGACCGCAAAACACGCTTATCGGTTTCTGCCACCGGACTATTATTCTTTCCCGTTTAAACGCAAACGTACGCAAACGCAAAGCGCTAAAACGTAGAAAAGAACAACTTTTGGACAATTCTGATATTTCATGTTTATCTTGGTGGAAAACAGTTTGGAACCTGATCAGACGCCGGGTTACCCGGCGTCTGATCTGGCTCCAAACTGTTTGTACTGCAAATAATAGTTTTAGCGTAAACGCGTTTATTGGGAAAGAATAACAGATTCTCCACTGTACAGGCATGATTATATAGTGGAACTTTTTTATTTAAGGATTTCGCATTGACTTAAGAATAAGTTTTCATGAAATATGTCTATTAATGGATTAATGTATTTCAGTTCAAGAAGAGTGCATTTGACTATAAAATTGTTAGTTTCCTCTAGCGTTGGAAATTGTTCAGGTTACAAACATCGACTAAAATCGACGTTACCCTATTTAATGATTTCATTAATTGCTGACAAATTTAAAACATGAAAGGATATAAAAGTTATGAAAAACTAGTCAGATTAATCCTAACCTACTTTGTATTTGGTTCAAGGTCTGTTTCAATGTTCTTTTGTCTACCTGATTAAAGATGTTTACCGTTCAAAACAACAGAACAAAAAACGATAAACCCTCTCCCTCAACAACAACCCCAACCATCACCGCAAAAACCCCCAACAAAATATCCCAACGAAACAAACAACAAGAACAACAACCTCCAAGCAACAACAGCAACAACAAAAAAAACCAAAACAAAACAAACAAAAATTTCCGAAGCATGCGATTTTTTCAGCAAACAAACTGAATGTCAGACGGCTAGTTGCTTGTTTTGAAGGCAGGTGACCACTTTAAGCAAAATTGACAGAAAAACTGAATGTGCTATACAAATAGTTTTTATGTTCATATCCATAAATGTATAAATGGGAAATATTTTCTTCAGTGTAGGAATAAATTAAAATAAGGAAAGGGTAAATAATGACTGGATGGTGATATTACAGATGGGAAGAGGCAGGACATGCTTATCTGTCTGAAAGTTGGAAGCGGCAGGTCATGTGGTATGTTAAAGAGGACAGTAAACTTGGAATGTTGGACACAGACCAAAAATACAGACTAGATCAGACGCTTGAACGGACAGCAGTAAGCCGCAAGCTACTAGCCTTCCAGGTAAGTTAATATTACAGTTGAGGTACATAAAGTGGCAGGGAAATACGATACAATTTCAACATAAACCTATTTATACTTTCACCCTTTGCCCAAAAGGAAGTTTCTAGTTTTCAAGATAGGTTAGCACTTAAAGTCGGTTGAAAGTAAATCAGAACACGCCTGAAGGCATATTAAACCTAAACATTTACGTTGAAGTTGAAATCGTTTCTTGGTTAAAAGTCAAAACACTAAGTCTTGTTTATTCAGATCCTGAGAAATGTTTGGATATGAATACACTGCTTATATTAATAAAATGAAAATTTAGTTTAATTTCAACCCTCATGACAATAGATTTATATTTGTTACTGATTCTATGATAAAACTGGCGATAATCAAGTTGATAACAATGGTTCTCTCTCAGAACATAAATAATCATTAATTCTATTTTGATCTTGAGAAATAGTAATCTTTTTATGAAAACAAATCAATCACGCATTTTATTCTTATCCTGATGAAAATTCGTGAGCTAAGATGTAAACCGTGATTTGAGAATAATTTCATTTAGCCTTGTTCAAGAAAACACGAATTATATATTCGATTTGACTCCTTAGATAAACGATTCATCCCTTACATGTGCATTTATGTTCTGTAAACATGACAACCGTTATACACATGTATTTCATTGTGGTCCGGCTATGAAAAAAATACCAATTTGAAATATCGGTACACATGTATAAAGATCTACGTGAAATCTCTCCAAACTTGACCTTATTACATGTACACAGTGTTTTGTGTAAAACCGTGGTGCGTATAAATTAACTGTAACTTATGTTCGTTTACCACAATAGGTACTTTTCTTGGATATTGCCATGCCAAAGGGTAAGAGCCGGAAGGATCTGATTAAGCGGTATGATGATAACCTGGGATTTCCAACGCCTGATATGGTCAAACAGATGAAGGAATCGGTAGAGACAATCGGCAAAATGAAGACATTCGCTGACTGGTTCAAGGTCATTGTCCCATAATACTCCCATTCTGAAATATCTTTATGAGTTGTTTACTTGGACATACGTGTATTTATTGTTTAGTTATTATAAGTGTTGAACTGTATCCCGTTGAATACAGTAGACGAGTATTGAAGACGTTTGCAAATAGTTTAGGCTCCAAGGTTATAAAGCTTTTCATTTGCGTTTGAAGTTGTTCTCAAGCATCTGACCAATCAAATGCTTGAGAACGATCTCAGACTCAACTCAAACTCATTACCTTGGACTCATTACACAGAAAATTCAGCAGAGTTTCAGGGGATGAAGTGAGAGTGATTCAGTATGGTATGTAAATGATTAAGAGAAGACTCTTGTATATCTCTAAGTAAGACGAAGATATTTTGGAGATTTGTGCATTCATTTTGTTCCGCCTTAAGTCGCAATGTTACTGAAATACTTCGATTTTGGAATTCTTTCCGTTTCTTATTTATTGTTATGAATAGCTGCCTTCGTACAATGTAGCATATAAACTTATCGTTTATTGTTATTGTTATTAATAGTCTGCCCGTATGCCCTAATTTTGACCGAGCTGTGTATGTTCAGATATTTCTCTTCCCCATCTTTTCATTTTGCCACCGTCTCTCTCTTTTCTGGTTTTCTTTCTCTCTATTGAACATTCTCTCTCCCTGCTGATGAACCAAGTTGGAGTCATAAATTAAGAGGGTTTAATTCCATTTGGTTATCTATCATCATGAAGATATGATGTCAATTGACAGGTGTTGAAGTTAAAGGCTCCGAGTGACAAGGAGATATTTGACAAGTTGGTGAAGGCTGTAGAGTTTTCTATCTGGACTGACGGTTACAACTGGTCCTTCTGGAAGACCGGCGGTGGCTGGGGCGAAGTGCTGAGGCGGTACAAACCCTACAAACCTAAGGAAAAGAAAGATGGCGACGGAGGAGAGAAAGAAGTGAAGGGAAAGGGAAAGTCCCCTGTTAAGGTACATGTAGATATATTCGATATATTTTGAACTGTTTTGTTTAACTTGATTGCGTTTATTGGAATGAATGAATTCCTTATAAATTGACAGAACATGATATTTTTGTATTTTTTTTTCATACGAAATATACGTAACTAGATCTATTATTATTTTCGAAAGAAGGAATAAATATTGAATTTGAAGTCAAAGTACAGAAGCTACTTGGTGGAAATGTAATATAAGGAGGTTCATGTAAACTTTGAATAAATATAACAAATCCTTACCAGTGCTCGATCTCTTTAGCAACATACTAGTAAATAAGAATAGGCATCTTAATGCTGGACTTAAATAATGCAGAAAACTCCTCTCAGGGGCCCGCCTTACGAAACGTCGAACGATAAATATTTCGTAGATCAGTTTATGAAATTCTCAGTTATTATTTATTTCTCCATTTAATTGCGTTGTGTGATAACTCTTTGGAATTGTCTTCAAAAGACAATTCCAAAACAGGATTAGATCGAGAAATCATAAATAAGATGTATTTTCATGTTTTGACTTACGACATTTGTTTTCGTACGACGTTTCGTAAGACGGGACCCAGGAGCTTTCTCAGTCCTTACATTTGCCCGGCAATAAACTGTCAACTACATGTATCTGGAACAACCACAATCAGGCTTAATTTTTACCCTTTCAACCCCAAGTTTCTCTTGTGGATAGCTATACGCTTTTGGGCTCTTCTGGTACAAGTACTTTGAACCAGTATTCTGTTACTTTTTGGTATGACAACAAAAACCAATGAAACTATCGAACAGTGCATACCCTGATCAGAGGGCTCTTATAGGAGCCCTCTTATCAGGGCCTACACTGTTTGAATGTGTAATCAGTTATCGCTACAAAGGGCTGCAGGGTTAAAAGTGTTAAGTAACATTAGAGATGTTTTACTTAAGGGTGTACCAATGTCATGAGTCATTTTTTTCAAAGTATTAAACTTTTTTTCTATCTTTGTTTTTTTGGAAGAGCTATTTATGATGAATGAAATAATAAAAAAAAATATATATGGTGGTGTCCTTTTTTTGAGCTACAGCGATTTGAAAAAGGTATGTCAAATTTGGATTTTTTTTCTTCAAATTTTACCCATTCAGAGTACAAGCTTCAGTAAAATCTATTTCAAAACAAAACAAAAATGGTAATTTGGGTTTTCTTTATTTATTTCATGTCTATGGTGGTATGTTCACATATATAAACCAAATTTAGACAAAGCAGGCACCAGGTTTGAACAATATGGATCCTTGAATATCAAAAATATGCTTGATATAGGGCATGATTTTATTAGATTTTTTTATTTTATGAAAAAAAGTAAAAAAGTTTGAAAATGAAATAGTTCTAGTATTTAACTTTTTCTTATATTCTACCAGATGAAAGCCCATACTAAGGCAGTTCAAAATATGAAAAGAAATTGAAAGGTCAGTGTTGAAAATTTTGAGTTATTAAAGTAAAAAGAGTTATCACCCCTTACAAAATTTACAAAAAAGTACCATATCGATGATATATAGAGCTTTATAAATTTCACATTTGGTGCCTTATTTTTCTTAAATTAGTTTTTGTATGAAGAAATACTACCATAGATAGGAAATAAATAACACAAACCCAAATTATCATATTTGTTTTCATTTAAAATGGGTTTTATTGAAGCGGGCTGTTTTAAAAGGACAAAATAAGAGGAAGTGGGTGGGGTAAATTTTACATGGCCGTAGAGCCAACTGTTGTTCACCAAAATGTACACTTTTTCTATTTTTTCATTCATCTTAAATAGCTCTTCAATAGAAAACCACCATAGAGTGTTTTCATATACTTTGAAAAGTTCCCAAATTCATGACATTGATACACCCTTAAGTCATTTAAAATATGTATGGTCGTTTCCAGGGAAAAGCCGTAGTAAAGGGTAAAGGTAAGAAAAAGGAGGAGTCGGAGTCAGAAGAGGAGGAGGAGGTTGTACCAAAGGGGCGTGGCAGAGGCAAGGCCAAACAGAATGCTGCTCCAAAGGCAGTGGGTAAAAAGGCTGCAAAACAGCCTGAACCAAAGGGTAAGGGAAGAGGGCGTGGCGCAGCTAAGAAGGCGGAACCAATGGACGAGGACGATGAAGAAGAGGTCAAACCGAAGGGGCGTGGAAGAGGCGGAGCTAAAAGGAAAGCTGACGAAGCCTTCGGTAAAGCTGCTGCTGGACGTGGAGGGAAAAAGAAGAAGTAGAAGGTGTCTATTCTTTACTGAGAATACAGTTGTTTGTGGTCGTGAATGATGTTGTAACTTTGTTTGTTCTCAAAAGATGTATTGACAATTGAGAAGATTTTCAATACGAGTGAAAAAAGTATATGCGTGTTCGGCCGTACCATTCTTTTATGTGCCTGTATAAGCTGGACTCTAACGTTAATGTGCCATTTGTAACATTTAAATTTCTATCATTGATGTTGAGCTGCATCACCAGTTGACTTTGCTGACAGTATCTGTGATTTTTGTGCCAATAGCATTGTATATTACATATGTTCTATGCCATGACAAAACATGCCTTATTGCATTGCAATGTTCCCTTCCTACAACAGCCCTCCCAACAACGACTCCCTCCTGGAGAGTTCTGGAGAGGACTTACATAGGCAATGCCTGTTGTCCAATCCATTTCATTATTTGAATAAAATATTGTTTAAACCAACGACTCCCTCCTTACAACGACACTTGACGCCGTTTCCTGAACAGGAAACTTATTCATGACCTATTCACGGCTGCAATGTCGTCTGCTTAAAATTGTCTTCTGCTGTTCTTTCTCAAAGTTATATAATGGACATTTTGAACTTAATGACAAGTGACAAACAGCTTGAATCCAGATCAGACGCCGCGTTACGCGGCGTCTGATCTGGATTCAAACTGTTTTCACATTTCCCTCTCTATAATGACTCCCTCCGAACAACGAATACAATTTTTGTCTCCCGTTTGGTGTCGTTGTAAAGAGGGAACGTTGTACAACATTGTACAGACTAAGCTACGTTGTCATCCAAAGCTCTGTATCTTCGTCGGGTCTACGCTGCAAAATATAGTACATGATTTTACTATATAAAATGCTTTAGATGTATGTGAGTGTCAAACAGTGTAGGTCAAGGCCAGCTGCCGCGTCTTTGACGCGGCATCTTGCCTTGAACTACAATGTTTGCATTGCAATAAGGCAGATTTTGTCATGGCATGGCTCATCTTCTGTAAATAAAACTAACAAAATGTCATATTTTATCATGTTGTACTCTTTGCCTTAGTACATGATCTTAGGTGGATATGTGGTGATTAACTCTTTACCCCTTAGCCTGTTTCTAGTTTTGGACACTAGTGAACCCTTAAAGGAGGTTGAAAGTAAAGCAGAATGAGCCTGAAGGCACATTCTGCTTTACCTTCTATGTAATCGGGTAAAGAAACTATTTCTTACCGTTAAAGGATATACTTAGTAGCTGATCAAACATTTGAGTGAAATATCAATGGCGGTCTAGAATAATTTGCCGCTTTGTGAAGATAACATTTATTTGCTGTGTTTAACCAGTCTCCACTGTTTGCAAAGTATATGCCCGCATATTGGTTTCCAATATAGAACTGGTCAAAGAAAGTTGCAACCATTGAAAAAGAAAACATTCGAACGCAATTTTAACCAATGGCAAATTGACCAATTAACCCAATATACGAGTATATATGCTGTTTTACGACTTTAATTCACTCCTTAACTATAGAAAGTACTTCCTCTTGTAGTTCCTCAGCCCTGATTGTGCACCAGAGGAAATATTACCTATATCTTAGAAGATGGTAGCTTAAAGCAGGCTGAAAGTAAAGAAGAATACTCCTTAAGTCATTCAACATGCTTTCAATCATCTGTTTTCAATACTGAAAAACAAGCTATAGAGGGGAAACGGTTTATGTAGAACGCAATAAAATTGCAGAGAGTATCCATAAGAGCTTTCTGAAATAAAAAACCTAGCATATATACAGTGGAGAATCTGTTATTCTTTCCCAATAAACGCGTTTACGCTAAAACTATTATTTGCAGTGCAAACCGTTTGGAGCCAGATCAGACGCCGGGTAACCCGGCGTCTGATCAGGCTCCAACCCAAGTGTTTCTGTTTTAACTGTGAAGTGTCATATATTTATTTTATATATACTATACATTAGAAGCCTTCAATTGCAACCACTAAAAAGAAGTATATTTGATAGCTTTAAGACAGCTTAAAGCAACATGAAAGTAAATCAGAAAGTCCTTTGAAAAGGGAAACAGAAAGCTCCAAAATAAGTTTTCTGCGAACATACGGTCATCTTGCGTTAAGCAGATATCTTTCTCAAACACAGAAAAACTCGTAGTGGTCGAAATAGAGTGACTCTACTGTAAGTTGTGGTTAACGGGTCCAACCTTTTAATGATTAGTTTATTTGTTTGATTTTACTTTCATTACAGACTAGTATAAACTTAACAGAATTTGTGTTTTGTTGTTGGATATTTACCTTCTCATGCTGACGCTTTTTATTTATTACAACGTAACCCTTTACTCAATAGATACGCCTTTTTACGTATTTGATTCATTCATTCACTTAAGAAAATAGTTCCATTTTATTGTTTTATTCAAACATGCTAAATTTGATATTGACTGGGTATCAGCATCTCACCCGGATCCAAACTGAATAACTAGTGATGCATATTCGCGTCTTTCATAAACAACGTGAGTGTATGTAACGAGCGTGTTTGTCCTATACAATCAGTGAAGACACATATCTAAGGGACCATAAAGACCAGACTCTTCACTCTGTGTACTTTTTTTACAATGTTTTATAAAAACACAAGTCTAAATAGTAAGCCAAACTAAACCAGTGCAGAAAGCTTCTTCATCATAATTGACCTTCTGCACGATACGCACGAGGTTGAAATACTGCAAACAGTTTGTATCTAGCTGATACGCAAAATTACTCGATGTCACATCTGGATACAAAATGTTAGCTATCCTGTGATATTTTCTCTTTATATCATCGATAGGTATATAATAAATAGTGTTAACCTGTCTTATTTGTGTCTTATCATGTCAAAAAGTCGTATCCTCTTAATAAAGAGCGATGTGAACTTTATAATATGATATCAGGTAACGTGCACATGATGTTTTGTCAATATATAGTGTTGACTTGTCCAATCTGTGTTTTATTTTGTTTAAGATATATGTTATTATGTTAAAAGTTTCATCTTGTTGAAAAGCAATGTGAACTGGTCTAAAGATATCTTATCATGTTAAGTGCAGTGTTGTTTTGTACATACGTATTGTTGACTTATGTAAATAATGTCATATTATGTTGACATTTGTTGACAAAATAACATAGCTTGTAAGCATAATAAAAAGTTGAATAGACAAGTTAATACCCAAATTTGGCAAAACAAACGTCTCATTAACCATGTGAGCACACTATGATGACAAGTTCACGTGCATTATAGAAAAGAAAATTTAATAAGAATACCTTTGAACATAACAAAACGCCATTTGGACAAATCAACATCACATATGGACAAAACAGCACGTGAACTTAACATGATAACATATTATATAAGCAGTTCTCTTTAACTAGATGGACATACTTTTAAACATAATAATATAGCCGTTTAACATAATCAGGCACTGTTTTGACAAGTAAACACGTTGTATTGACGGTAAAAACACTAAATAGTAAATGTAAACTTGTTCTGTACCAGAAAAAACAAAGAACATTCGAACATTTCGTATGAAAAGTGTTTATTCCAAAATATGTGGAGTTTGCGATAAACCCTAAAGTCGTTTAGGAACCAAATAATTATATACAACCATATAAGAAAACAACCGAAATTTGGTCACTATATAGCGGTGCTGGTAGGATTAATGTCATCTGATCCTGGAATTAGATTGATTTAACCTCTTCACTTCCTCACACTCAGTTCAATAGCTTTTCGTAAAAAGTTTTGATTCTGATAATACTCATCGTAGTGTCCAAACGTATGGATCCCGATCAGACGCCGTGACTGATCGGGATCAATACTTTTGGACACTCATTTTATCATTTCTAAAGTCAAAATACCTAAAAACTAAACTTGAGAAAAAAACCCAGAGGGCAATTGTTTAGAATATAAATGTTAGAATAGTGATGACATCATCGCTATGAATGGGTTAAAACAAGGCCGCTACATCGATGAAGTTACTCGTCATCTTCCTGTTCGAACAAAACGAAATGCAAACGCAATGTGATTGTCGAAAAAATTATAATTGTATGTTTTGGAACATTTGACCATTTAATTCAGTCTTGGTTACAAAGTTTTTGGAGTCTGTTCAGACGTCGGGTTACGCAGCGTCTGACCTGACTGAGGACTGTTTGCAATTGCGATTATTATTTTAGTACGGATGCGTTTATCTGGAAAAATAAGGTAGTACATGTACTCACAGTAAACGTTTTAATGTTTGATATTGTGTCGTATCAATTCAAAGAAAGTAAATAAATTTTGATACAGTCGAACTTCGATATCTCGAAGTCGGTTTTGACGAACATACCCGTATTTCAAAGTTAAAACGTGGCTAAGCCACGTTTGAACTTTGAAATATGGATATGTTCGACTGAACCGAACCTGAAAAATGCAGTTCAGGTGTCGAACTATCGGATAGTTTGAGTTAAGCGAGTTCAAGACTTAGAAATTAGAATACATCGAGCTTTAAGCCATATACTACTTTACCTCGTGTATGATGATTATTTGCAAACATTTTGAATCCTGTTCAGACGCCGCTCGACTGTTTGGAACTCAATTTCATATTAAGTATGTCAAACTATCTTAAACATAGATTTTCAGAAATAAAATCAGACGCCAATTGTTCCAAGACGATGACGTCATGACAGTGAATGCGTTAAACCCCCAGGTAAATGCTAGTTGCACGTTCACACTATGGTCTTCTTCATTTCTCCAAAAAATATTGTGTTTCAACTACTAACTAGACTAATCTCTTCGAGACAATTATGATTGGTAGTCACTTCACACGGTTTATATCAAGTCAATTTCTTTGACAATGTCTATATTATGTGTCATTCCCTTGTGCCTTCAATCCCTGTATCATTAACTATTTCTTTGCTTTTTATCATTATTTTGCTGTCCTCTGTTCAATTGTGGGTTGTCCTTCTTTTGCTGTTTCCTATGTTCTTGTTGCTTGGCATGCCCTTGTTGATTGCCGTTTCCTTTTTGTTTGACGTTTCCTTTTGGTTTGACGTTCTTGTTTTTCTTGCCGTCCCCATGCTTTTTACCCTTTTTACATTTCTTATTCCCGTTTCGTTTTTTATTGCCCTGACAGTTCTTTTTCGCTTTTTTCTTCTTTTTAGGTTTGTTTCGTTTCTTTTCAGTTTCAGCTTTCTTCTTCCTCTCCTGTTCCAGTCTTTTAAGTTCAGCTTTCCTCTCCTGTTTCAGTCTTTTAAGTTCAGCTTGCCTCTCCTTTTCCCGTCTTTCAATTTCTTGTTTTTTCGCCTCCATCTTCACTGTCCATTGTGGATCTTCTTTGACCCTGTTACAGCCGTCAAGGTGCTCCCCCACCCAGTCACTAATGATGGGCGTAATGACGTTTTGAAATACGCTGAACGAAGTATCCCCCTTGTCGCAGTCAAATGTTCTTGCAGCTAATCCAAGAACGGTAAATCTATCGTCCGCCATAGTGTCCATGATTGGACCACCGACATCACCCCTACATTTGTCGCTGAAAAAAAATCAAAGCACTGAAAGTACAGTAGATGTTGGAGTAATCTTTCTCATTTTACAGTGTAGAAGGTGTTATTCTTTCTCGCTAAAACGCAAACGAAACTCAAACTCACAACAAAAATATGTAGAATACGGCAAATATGTGGAATGTTTGAGGAGTTATATTAAATGTAAAAAATGATAGTTTTTATATTATTAATTGTTTTTATTTATTTAAAGAAATCCCAAAATCTGAGTTTCAAACAGTTTTGAGCCTGCTTAGACGCCGGGATGCCCGGCGTGTGATCTGGCTGCAAACTACTTGCAATTGAAATAACGTAAACGCGTTTATTGAGAAAGATTAACTTCTTCACTCTGCCTGTACCGTCTGTGTACTATATAATTATCGTCTACATGTGTTTCTTATTAGACGTTGTTAATCATTGTCTGTCTTATCAAACCCTCAAACATTTGCCACGGACATAATCTGTTTGGAGCCTCAACCCCCATCCCGCCATGCGGCACACCTCTGTAGCGTCCGAAATGTTGACTGACTCATTTCACGACAAATAAAGTGTAGCTGCTAAAGTGTGGAAAAACGTTATTATTTGCGGTTCTCCATATTATTGCGTTGCTTTTTTGTTGCGTTAAACCCGGTCTCCCATAGCCTCTTTCTATGTATGAAAACAAGTTACCATTTCAAACATGTTGGAAGTTAAGCAGAATGCTTCTAAAGAAACATTCTGCTTTATTTTCAGCCAGCTCCATTTTGGGTAGGTATTCGTCTAATCCAAGTTCGTTATATAAGTGAGCTTCATTGTTAAGTCGAACTTCGATATCTCGACCTCTCTTAACTCAAACTCTCCGATAGTTCGACACATGAGCTGCATTTATTCATGCTCGGTTTGGTCGAACAAACCCATATTTCAAAGTTAAAACGTGGCATAACCACGTTTTAACTTTGAAATACGGGTATTTTCGATTTAACCGAGTTCGAGATATCGAAGTTCGATTGTATTAAGAACCAACGACGCAATACAAACCTTTCACCAAAAGGGTTGAAGACGCAGAAAAATTGGTTTTCATCCAGATCGGGGAATCGCCTTTTACATCTCTTGAATGGTAAAATCCCGCGTTTGTCCTGGTACAAGAACTCCCACGGGAAAAGCGTGTGATTGACGTTCCATGGACTGTGTCCCCATCCAGCGACGAATGATTTATCTACCGACCTCAACCTTGACATAAGCATCACCTCAGACACCTGCTGTACATTGCTTTCATCTGAACAAAAAATATTTAGAAGGTACAGTGGAGAATGTGTTATTCTTTTCCAATAACCAATAAACGCGTTTACGCTTAAACGTTTATTTCCACTGCAAACAGTTTGGAGCCAGACCAGACGCCGGGTAACCCGGCGTCTGATCAGTCTCCAAACTGTTTGCCACTCAGATAAAAATGAATTGTAAGAAATGCCAACAAATTGACGTTTTCTACGTTTTAGTGTTTTGCGTTTCGTTTGCGTTTAAACGGGAAAGAATAACGTTTTCTCCACTGTATAACAAAAGTCTGTCGGTAGACGTTTGATCTGGGTCCAATTGTGTCAAACATATGTCAACTCATTCAACCTTAGCGACGAGTATACTCGTCATTTACAAACCGACCTCTGAAACGCCTGCTTGCCCTACGCCAATAGTGTAGACTCTGATTTGAGGCAGGATCTGTACTATTTGTCATTTTGAAATATATTGTTAAATTTCACTCTTAATAGTTCAAAAATGGCCTTATAATAGAAAGTACAGACCGGAAGAGGCAAAAAATATACATATAGATCTAATAAAGTATTGTTTTAATTATCTTTGTTTGGTTAATCAAATATAATACGAAGCAGTACAGACCGGTAGTGGCATATTATATACATATACAGCGCTTCCTCTCTACAACGACATCCAATGGGAGACAAAACATGTGTTCGTTGTTTGAGGGAGTCGTTATAGGAAAGGAAATTGGCTTACATTTGCAAACAGCTTGAATCCAAATCAGACACCGCGTAACGCGGTGTCTGATCTGGATTCAAACTGTTTGTCACCCAATCGTTGTTGGGAGGGCCGTTGTAGGGAGGGAACACTGTAGACTTTCGTTTCGTCTGAAGTCCATAATTCTGGTGCCAGGCAGTGGCCTGATCATACATTTGTTTACTTTTTCAGATGGATATTTATACAATGTATATATATTTTATATAAAAAGCACAGCGAATAGTTTTAGAAATGGAGAATAAAGTAAACATATAAAGCAGAATGTTCCTATAAACATATTTTCTAACAAAGCAGAATGCGTTTCTTAATGGAACTGGAAAATTAAAGCTCGTAGCAGAATATATAATTTCATATAATTTATTTATTTAATAATATATAATTTTCGAAATAATCATTTGTTTATTATATTTGTATATTATTACTTTTGATGGGGAAATCGCAAGTTTTTGTCTGAACAAAATGGAACATGTTATTCTTTCCAAATAAAGGTGTATGTCTTAAAACACATATATAACAGTACACACAGTTGGGGTCCAGATCAGACGCCATGATTATGGTCCAAAATGGTAGCTACCCATATCAATATAAATCGTCAACACTTTAATTAGCTGTTATTTTCTACATTTATTACACTGGATTGTGTTTTAACTTGTATAACACATTTAAAATAGTATAATAACATTTCTATAATACAGTGGTTCGCATAGCTTACCGTCCTCTTTCTTAACTCTGGTCGGGAAACATAGTGGACGAATGAATTTGTTCAGCTGTAGGGGAGAGTACTCTCCTAGGTCTAGTAGAGCGACGTCATACTCCCTTACTTGACCTTCTATGATCTTTCCTGTGTAATTTGGGTGGAGGAGAATATCTTCGACCGGAACTATTATCTGGGTATCGTCCTCTTTGTATAAATCGTGATCCCCAAGATTAACATTAATCTAGAAGAAAACAGAGAGACAAGTAAGATTCAATGTATTAATTGTCGATTGTTCGAGTTTTGAACCCTTCACCCCTTTACCCTTTTTGACGCCTTTACATAATTTGTTCCTGATACGGTAGTTATTGTTCGAGCAATTCGCGGTGTCTTGGGACATATTGTACATGTTTAAACAGAAGATGTGTCATGAATGATAATCTTGCCCAGTGATTATAAAGAGTTTGAATTGAGTCTGAGTTCGTTCTCAAGCATTCGAGTGGTCAGATTTGAGCCTAGGCTCAAATCTGACCAATCAAATGATTGAGAATAATTTCGGACTCAACGCAAACGCTTTATAGATTAATGGACATTGGCCTCTCTGTTCATGGTCAATGTCATACTGAGGGATTGAAACACAGCTGAAGATATTCTGTCACACTACATTCTTTGATAAGGCAGAAGTCGAACCACACAAAATCATATGGTATACTTACACCCTTTTCTGTATTCAAGTTATTCTTAGCCTCTGATCATAGTCTACACTATTTGCATATGACACATGCACTCTTCACAGGCACACTGTTTGTAAATAACGAGTATACCCGTCGCTATGGTTGAATGTGTTAATTGTTAAAGTCTTACCAGTTTGGGAACGGCTGGGTGTGGGCGCGTGGTTTCGTTTATTGTTGCTAAGTAACTAACACAGTGTGCCATAGTGAGGAACCAGCGGTCACAAAGTAGCACGCCCCCGCATGTCCACGACTGGCCAGGACTGCCAGTCGTTTCATTCTTCAGCATCATAACACTCACCCACCCAATCCAAGGCCATGCACCCTGTAAAGAAATAAGTGTTTCATTTGAATGATAACGCACATCCATACTACAAAAAGCCTACACACCCAACAAAGGAACATATTAGAATTACATAATTATTTCACTGACTCACGTCCATAATAAGGCTCAGCTATCCAATGCAAGGTCGCGCACCCTACAAAGGAAACTGTTAGAAATTATCTTTTCACTTAACCCTTTACCCAATAGCCTGTTTCTAGTTATGAAAATATGCAACTATTTTAAGCATGTTGAAAGTAAAGCAGAATGCGCCTTAGGGCACCCTAAAAAGGAAAACGTCAGAATTAAGTACATGTATTTCTCTGCCAATACAACATTCATCCATCTAATCCAAGACCACGCACACTACAAAAGACACTTTCAGAAGACCATTTTACTGCCATCAGAAAATTCACCCATTTAATCCAAGGCAAAGTACCATACAAAGGAAATCTTCAGATGTAAACATTCCCATGCCATCACAACATCCAAGGCAAAGTACCCTACAGAGGAAATCTTCAGATGTAAACATTTTACTGCCATCACAACATTCACCTATCTTATCCAAGGCAAAGTACAATACAAAGGAAATCTTCCGATGTAAATATTCCCATGCCATCACAACATTCACCTATCTAATCCAAGGCAAAGTACCATACAAAGTAAATCTTCAGATGTTAACATTCTCCCTGCAATCAAATCATTCACCCATATGATCCAAGACTATGCACCCTATAAGAGAAAACTTCAGATGTAAACATTTAACTACCATAACAACATTCACCCATCTGATCCAAGATCACACACCCTCCAAATGAAAACGTTGTAAATATAAATATAATTATTTTGTTCACAACAATAATAACACTTACTCGTACTATCAAAAGTCAGTACATCCTACAAAGGATAACGTCAGAAAATAAAAAATGTCACTGCCATTATAACATTCAACTTTCAAATAGAGGATCTTGTACTAGTACTCATTATTTATCATTTTTAATAAACGAGTTGACTAAAATACTATGACGCGAGCCTTAGCGAGCGTCATATTCATTTTAGTCGACGAGTTTATTAAAAATGATAAATAATGAGCACGAATGTGAGATTCTATTTATCACATAATAATTTTAAGCACCTATTAAATTGATTGAAGCCGTAGTTTGTAGACCGACTATCCGCAAAAACGTTACGTTGTTTACGTTAACGTCATAGTAAATGACGTCATTTGGCGTCCCGCTACATGCAGCGCTTGTGGACAAACAAGTTGGACCGGAGCCCCCCAAAAAAGGTATTCCACTTAGGCTAGTGGATTACGATATATATACAATCGCTGCATGCAACTCCCAGACTGCAAATTATGTGATAAATCGAATTAGCTCAGTTTGGAGGAACAGAAGGACAACTACATGTAAATTGACGATGTGAAAGAGAACGAAGGATAAGGAGAAATTGAACCGGGTCATAATGATATGCGGAAAAGGGTCTGTGTTGAACAAGCTATTGCGGAAATAAAGAATACAGGGCTATTAGCTCAGTTTAAAATTGGCCGCATGCTTGAAAAAAAGAAGGAAAGAACTCAATGGTATCCATTAAACCAATAAAAAGTTGTGCATTATATTACAGTTAAAATAATATTGAGAAGGCCCCTCAGAAATATAACAAATACATAGTACATTTAAGTTTACAATTTCATTTAAGTTTTATGTGGAAAGGTCCATTAGCTAACGTGTGGCATTTAAATGTGTTACATATACAGTGCTCTCTCTCTTCAACGACACCCATTGGGAGACAGAATTTGTGTTCGTTGTTCGGAGGGAGTCGTAAGAGGGAGGGAAATTGGCTTACATTTGCAAACAGCGTAAGGCAGCGTCTGATCTGGATACAAGTTGTTTTTCACTCGTAATTAAGGTTTTAATGTCTAAATGTTCATTATGTAACTTTGAGAAAAACAGCAGACGACAATTTTAATCAGACGATGATGCAGCAGTAAAAGCGTATGACATACAGTGGAGAATCTGTTATTCTTTCCCAATAAACGCGTTTACGCTAAAACTATTATTTGCAGTTTAAACAGTTTGGAGCCAGATCAGACGCCGGGTAACCCGGCGTCTGATCAGGCTCCAAACTGTTTGCCACCAAGATAAACAAGAATTATCAGAATTGTCCAAAAGTTGTTCTTTTCTACGTTTTAGTGCTTTGCGTTTACGTACGTTTGCGATTAAACGGGAAAGAATAACAGATTCTCCACTGTAACTGTTTGTGTGGGGAACTGCGACAAGGGTCGTTGTAGGGAGGTGTCGTTGTTGGGGGCCGTTGTAGAGAGGGAACACTGTATACTGGATACGGATGGTCTGCCTGATACAGTGGAGAAAACGTTATTCTTTCCCAATAAACGCGTTTACGCAAAAACTATTATTTGCAGTGCAAACAGTTTGGAGCTAATTCAGACGCCGGGTAACCCGGCGTCTGATCAGGCTCCAAACTGTTTGCCACCAAGATAAACATGAATTATCAGAATTGTCAAAAAGTTGTTCTTTTCTACGGTTTAGTGGTTTGCGTTTGCGTACGTTTGCGTTTAAACGGGAAAGAATAACAGATTCTCCACTGTATCAGTCTGTAATTTGACTGTACCAAAGTGCATAATGAACTGAAAATGTACCAGTGCACTGTGTCCTCCTAAATGTACGCAAACAAAACAAGTGATCAAGCTGGTCATGTTATCCGGACATTTTTCTCTTTTTCTATCATCGAGGTTAAAGGTCAATTCTTCTTCATAAAAGTGTACTCTTGTCCTAGGCAAACAATGAAGAAACTGGCCAGATAATCCTCTGACCAGCGTCTGCACTGTTTACCATTGGTGAAAATGGACTAGGTTTAATTAGAAAGTGGAAGTATCCATAGAAAATTTCAGTTTTTAATTTGAAGAGCGCATTCTACAAGTGATTTTCAATAACGTTAATGGCGACCTACCTTTTTTGCCTTATGGCTTCCCTGTTGAATTGTGATTCTTCCTGACACACCACACTGTCCATAATCTAAAATATGTTAATAGTACAGTGGAGAAATATAGGATCTGTCATGAGTCGATGTTTAAGACAAGCTGATCTCAAACGAGTATAGAATTGAAATGTTATTAAGCGAGCCTTGGCGAGTTTAATAACTTTTCTATTCTAGACGAGTTTGAGATCAACTTGTCTCAAACATCGACGAGTGACAGATTCTTTTTCTCACATTACCAACGATTTAAGCTATTTTTTAAGCAATATGCATTTTTTGGAACCCCGATGACGTCAAAACGCCGTTATAAATAGTGACGTTTTGGTGACGTCATCAAAGTGATCTTACACATGTTGGAGATTATAAGAATCCACTATGAGTGTAGATGTAGAATAGGAATTTTCTCCCCCAAGGGTCAGAAAATTCATGCAGGGACGAGGTTTGCTGAGTCCCTTCACGTTTTTTCCGCCAAACACGACGTTGTTTATAGTAATGTCATAAGAAATGACGTCATTTAGATACCCGCGTCATGCAGCGCTTGTGATAAAGCTGGGCAAACAATAAGAGACGCCACGTGGTATGGAGGATAGAGTACTTCCACATAGGGAATATCTCTATCCCAAATCGGCGAAAATGGGACTGCGTGACAAACAGTTTGGAGCCTGATCAGACGCCGGGTAACCCGGCGTCTGATCTGGCTCCAAACTGTTTGCAGTGGAAATAAACGTTTAAGCGAAAACGCGTTTATTGGGAAAGAATAACGTACAGTTGTTGGCCATAATTAAGTTCCCACCCTGGAAATCTGTCATACGTTTTTAATGTATTTGAACTGTTTAAGGTAAACAGGAACATGTCGATTAACTTAAAGTCACTAAAGGTAAATATCTACCAAAAGCTGAATTAATATCCGATCAGACTGAGAGGTGAGATTGTATTTACTTCTGCTTTGATTCGGTTGCTTAGCAACTTTAGAACACTACTAAAAATCCTTGACTAGTGTTCTAAATAATATTACCATGGCAACGTGAACATCACATGGCATCAAGACATGCTGTCATTTTAAAGAGAAATCATTAATAATTATTAAACATTTGGAATTGTTCAGCTAAATCAAGTCATTAAAGATTTCTCTTTAAAATGATAGCATCTCTTGATGCCATGTGATGTTCACGTTGCCATGGTACCATTATTAAGAACACAAGTCATAGATTTTCACTAGTGTTCTAAAGTTGCTTAGCAACCGAATCAAACTAGAAATAAATAAAATCTCCACTCTCAGTCTGATCGGAAATTAATTCAGCTTTTGGTAGATATTTACCTTTAATGATCGACAGGTTCCTGTTTACCTTAAACAGTTCAAATACATCAAAACCTTATGACAACTTTCCAGGGTGGGAACTTAATTATGGCCAACAACTGTAGGTGCCGTTCGATTAGGGTGTATACTGTTTGCACAGGACAGGTGCACTCTTCACGTGTTCATCGTTTTTTAATGGCGAGTATAACCTTCCCTAGGGTTGTACAGGGCTCCAGAAAAAGGGGAGTAAACTGAGCAACTACTCATTATAATCGTCTCGAAGAGACGATTCTAATGAGTAGTGACACCATAGGGTTTAAAGCAGAAATAAAGAATTCAGTTTTTGGAATACTCACCTGATCTGGAGCCCTGGTTGTTAAAAAGTTACCTATATTTTTCTCAGCTATAATATCTCTAACACGGTCGAGGTCCTCGAACTCATCCGTCAGGAATACATGCTCGGATTTAGGATGTGAGGCTATCTTCGTCAGAAGCTGTTTATTAATATTACTACCAATACCAATGGCAAAAATTTCGTATTCTGTAAAAAAGATAAATTCAAAATTCAAATACAGTCGATAACTCGAAATGGTTTAGATAACTCTCATCTCAAAGTCGAAACGTAACTTAGCCAAGTTTTCACATTGGGATACGGAAATGTATGTCTTCATCCGTTACCCCTAGCCTGTTTGTAATTTAAAGACAGTTGATCATTTAAAGCAGGTTGAAAGTAAAGCAGAATGTGCATTAAGGTGCATTCTGCTTTATTTTCAGCCTGCTTTAAGCTTCAATCTGCTAGAATATAGAACATATATCTTATGAAACATATTCATGAATGTATAAAGTGGAACTATTTTGTTCAGAGGAGGAATAAATTTAAGGCGTAAAAATGTGTATATATGGGGTAATGGATTAAGAGAAGTATAAATTTGGATGCGTTCTATTTATGCGAGTTTGTGCTACCTAATTTGATTGTATAACAAGTCCAAAACACAATTGTATGAAACGCTGTCTTGACCGTTTACATGTAACTCTTTCACTGCCAATGGCGCCAAACTGCGCCAAACTGCGCCAAACGGCGACATTGCAAATAGTATGGATCCTGATCAGACGCCGCGTTACGCGGCGTCTGATCAAGATCGATACTGTTTGTCACTCGTATCAATATTCCTTCAGTCGAAACAGCCATAACTTTGACTTTAAGAATGTTGCAGACGACACTTCCAATGTAGACGATATTTTGGTGGTAAGAGGGTTAAAGCAGACGATACGACTTGGCAGTGAAAGAGTTAAACGAAACACGATACAATAACAAGAGACCCAATGGCATTAACGCTCGCAATATAACGTAGATAATAGCTACCAGGTGAGCTCAAAAGTCTACCATATTGATGTTTATTACTATTTAAGTAGTTGAATGTGTCCATCACCTTGACCTATGACGTCACGGCTTTGACATTAACATCAAAATGATCAATGCATTGATGTCTATGGTATTCTAATGTATAAGTTGATAAAGATCAAAACTTTTATGATGGATAATTGGGTATTTCCGTTATTCTCTAAATAGGTTCGTTAGCTTTCGCCTAATAGCCTTCAAACTTCAGTCAAAATGACTCATACATATACAGTGGAGAGGGTGTTATTATTTCCCGAGCAACGCTGATTCAAACTTTTCGTGCGATGTTTACCCTTTCACCGTCTCAAGGTCGTCTGCTTCAATTTTGTTGTCTGCAATGTCGTTTCAAAGTTAAAAATAGACAGTATGACTGAAGAAATTTCAAAACGAGTTTCAAACAGTTTGGATTCTGATCAGACGCCGCGTTACGCGGCGTCTGATCTGGATTCAAGCTGTTTGCAAATGTATGCACATTTCCCTCCCTATAACGACTCCATCCGAACAACGAACGTAAACGAGCTTTTAAGCAACATTGAGAGCAAAAGGAATAAGACAATCTAAGACAAAGCTTTCGTTACCTTCTCGTAATTGCCTTGCCGTGTTTTCAAGTATGAATCTGTCAAGAGCCTCGTTATTTGTTTCGAATGTAGCCTCGGCGTCAGTCACAATAAAGATTGCTTTTGAGGACTCGGCACGTCTGCTTTTAGCCGCTTCACTGGATTTGTCGTTTATCACCTTGATGGTTATCAACTTGGCCTCCACGAACGCTTCTTTTAGGTTGGTACCCCCTCCTGCAGACTATATTTAAGAAAAGGTGAAGCCGAAGGTAGAAGACAATATCCATTCTGGGTTAAACGCAAACGAAATATGTAGAAAATAGCACTTTGTTTTAAACTTCTAGCGAATATTTTAACCTTATAGGCAAACAGTGAAGACTCTGATCAGACGCCGCATAATGCGGCGTCTGCTTAGAGTCTACACTGTTTGCTGATAGGAATTTCAATATAAAACAATATGAAAAAGAAAATTTTGACCAGGCATCCCTTTGATAAAAAATGGGCTGATCAAATATATAAATATAGAAGAATCCACTGGGTATAAATGGGTTAATCTGAGAGTTTGGAACCTCGTCAGATGTCAGGTTACCGGTGTCTTGTATGCATAGAAACTGGTCTTGTTTAAGAAAAGCATTTTAGCATAAATGGGTTTATGGATCAAGAGGGACTTCTTCTCAACTGGACATATGTATATATGGGGCATAATTAAAACAAAATACCCGTGTTGCTGGTAACCCGACCAAACCTATATTTTTCTCACGACCCTAAACTTTTTTTTTTCATTTTTCGAAGTGAATTGACGAATGTCGGTCCTTTTGCGGAGCCCTTGACAGTCGTCTTTGCGAAGCGTTTTATTATAGATATTTAAGAATTTAAAACTTGATTGCTAAAACGATTCAGCAAAACATCTAAGTGAAATTTGCTCTTTGTGAAAAAAAACCCTACATTCCTTGAAGGTATGATCTGCTAATTAATTTACAATTGACACACTCCACATGCATACATGTACAACACATTTCAAAACTACGTTAATTTCATCTATCATATACAGTCGAACTTAGATATCTCGAACTCGCTTTACTTGAACTATCCGAAAGTTCGACACGTGAACTGCATTATTTCATGCTCGGTTAAATCGAATATACCCATATTTCAAAGTTAAAACGTGGCTTAGCCACGTTTTAACTTTGTAATACGGGTATGTTCGATTTAACCGAGTTCGAGATATCGAAGTTCGACTGTATACTTATCTCATAACTTTGCTGTTTTCGTATACCAATAAAGATCAACAGTGATACCAGTTTAGATGTTAAGGTAGTTCTGGTAATGAGACTATCAAGAAAATCAACAGTGTGCATGGATATTTATCTATAAGTATTTTTTTCATTTTTGACTCAGTGATTCTGCACGTTATTTTTAAATAATTTCAAAATATGTTCAAACATGAATACAATTATATCAAATACATCAGAAAGTTAAAAATAGTATTTCATGTGTAAAAAACGAAAATATTTCCTAACAAATCGATATTGTATTTACATGTACACGGATGTAATGGAAACATGTACTTTTTATTTTTGCTCGGTATTCTGTAGATGGTATATGGCACGTGTATACGGTATAGGTAGGGAGGGGATGGAAAAAAGAGAGACAGACAGATAGACAGAGACATGTTGACAAGGAGATATACATACACACAGATAGACAGAAAATCAGACAGACAGTCACAGAAAAAGAGACAGACAGAGTCGGACAGACAGACAGACAGACATACAGGCAGAGACAGATATACATGTATAAAGATACAGAAAGACATAGACAGAGAGAGAGAGAGAGAGCCCGTGAACGAGAGAGAAAGAGAGAGAGAGCGCGAGAGAGAGAGATAGCGGGAGAGAGTGAGAGAGATACAGAGAGAGGGAGACAGAGGGATACAGAGAGACAGAGAGACAGAGAGAGACAGAGATAGACAGAGAGAGAGAGGCAGACATACAGACAGAGGGAGACAACATGTGGCATACCTTGATGCTGTCTATTTTGTCATTCACCGCCTCTATGGAACGTAAGTCCGGGTCGTTAAGATTAAATTCAACAGTTGCATTACTGCTGAACGTTATCAATGCAACACGCGTCCCGTTCTTACCTAAATGAAAAGGACACCATCTGAGAAGAACTGCCGTGGATTAGTCCTGTATCCAATAGCCTGGGACCGTTTCATAAAACTTCGTACGACAAATTTTGTCGTAAGTCAGATTATAAAAGTATCAATTGTAATTTAGTTCTCCATCTAATCCTGTCTTGTGACATCTTTTTGGAATCGTCATGAAAAGACGATTCCAAAAAGATGTCACAAGACAGGATTAGATAGAGAAATCGCAAATTAAATGTACATGTATTTTAAAGTTTTGACTTTAATGTTTTATGAAACGGGCCCCTGTTTCTATTTTTGAACACAGGTGACTACTTAAAGCAGGTTGAAGGCGCATTCTACTTTACTTTCAGACTGCTTTAAGCTATTATTTGTTTTGATGTAGATAGTATTCATGACTTTATAAAGGGGAATTGTTTTCTTCAGAAACAGGCTATCAGGTAATGGGTTAATACATGTTAATTATTAGTTCCACCTATTATTTCCTAAGTTTTATACATGTTAATTATTAATTACACCTATTACTACCTTAGTTTTATAGATTTGCGTTGTAACAAGTTTAAACCATTTGCGCCCACGGTGCTATATATATATATAATATGAATTTATATTAGGCACCTATCAGATAGAAAACAATCCAATATACATGTGTAAGCATTGACGAAAGCACTGGCCGTAAATGAGTAAAGTGACATATTTCCCATTGTAGCTTACTGCAGAAACCCTGTCTTCATGTATGAAAGTATTTTGGTTGATTTTTAGATCGTCCTCAAGTTATTGATTGGGCAGAAATGAGTATGAGAACCTTCTGAAGCTTTTGATTAGTTAGATTTGAGCAGAATGTTCAAATCTGACCAATCAAAAGCTTCAGAACGGTTTTGCTTAAGCAGACTCATTGGTCACTAACCTCCCGATGGGTCAGCTGATACGTTAAATTGTGCAACTATAATCTTCAGGAACTGCTTGGCCGTTTCCAGTGATTCATTGGCAATACTTGCCGAAACATCCACCAAGAAAATGAGCTCCAACCCTCTTTTGCCGACGCTTAGTTTACCTGCAAGAGTGTAAAGTCAGTGTGATTAGGAGAGTGTGAGAGGACATTTTCTATTGTCATTCTGCAATGGAACATTGTCGCATCCTGATTGTTTTGGTCTTGGCAGTGTAAATATTAGCGGGTGCGTGTACTCCAAACAGTTTGTTTTGTTTGTACAGTGCCCACTCTCTATAACGACATCCAAAGGGAGACAAAAATTGTGTGCGTTGTTCGGAAGTAGTCGTTATATAGGGTGAAATTGGCTACATTTGCAAACAGCTTGAATCCAGATCAGACGCCGCGTAACGCGGCGTCTGATCTGGATTCAAGCTGTTTGTCACTAATAATAATATTTACTCTATCAAAATGTCCACTTATATGTAATTTTGAGAAAAAACAGCAGACGACAAGTTTATGCAGATGATATTGCAGCAGTAAAAGCGTTAGACATAATTGTCCTTTTAAGAGAACTGCGACAAGTGTTATTAGGAGAGTGGGAGAGGGCATTGTCGTATTCTGATTGTTTTGGTCTTGGCAGTGTAAATATAAGCGGGTGCGTTTACTGCAAACAGTTTGTTTTGTTTGTACAGTGCCCACTCTCTATAACGACATTCAAAGGGAGACAAAAATTGTGTGCGTTGTTCGGAAGTAGTCGTTATATAGAGTGAAATTGGCTACATTTGCAAACAGCTTGAATCCAGATCAGACGCCGCGTAACGCGGCGTCTGATCTGGATTCAAGCTGTTTGTCACTAATAATAATATTTACTCTATCAAAATGTCCACTCATATGTAATTTTGAGAAAAAACAGCAGACGACAAGTTTATGCAGATGATATTGCAGCAGTAAAAGCGTTAGACATAATTGTCCTTTTAAGGGAACTGCGACAAGTGTTATTAGGAGAGTGGCAGAGGGCATTGTCGTATTCTGATTGTTTTGGTCTTGGCAGTGTAAATATAAGCGGGTGCGTTTACTGCAAACAGTTTGTTTTGTTTGTACAGTGCCCACTCTCTATAACGACATTCAAAGGGAGACAAAAATTGTGTGCGTTGTTCGGAAGTAGTCGTTATATAGAGTGAAATTGGCTACATTTGCAAACAGCTTGAATCCAGATCAGACGCCGCGTAACGCGGCGTCTGATCTGGATTCAAGCTGTTTGTCACTAATAATAATATTTACTCTATCAAAATGTCCACTCATATGTAATTTTGAGAAAAAACAGCAGACGACAAGTTTATGCAGATGATATTGCAGCAGTAAAAGCGTTAGACATAATTGTCCTTTTAAGGGAACTGCGACAAGTGTTATTAGGAGAGTGGCAGAGGGCATTGTCGCATTCTGATTGGTTTGGTCTTGGCAGTGTAAATATAAGCGGGTGCGTTTACTGCAAACAGTTTGTTTCGTTGTACAGTGCTCCCTCTTCGAACGACTTTCAAGTAATTAAGAATAGTCATATTTAAAGCCAGTTGAATACTAATGTAGGGCAAAAAGAACACAGAAAGCCCCTGGCTGTGGTTTCTGCATTATGTTGCTCCTACAAGGAGTTGTCATGTGCATAGAACAAGACAAAAAAGTAGTTGGTCAGAATTTTTAACAGCTAAAGTTTACAAGTTTAAATAAGTCACATCAATATTTATTTATTTGTCGGACACAAATACCTTTAATTTCTTATTTCTCCATCTAATCCTGTTTTGTGACATCTCATTGTAATGGTTCTTTTGCAAAACGAATCCAAACAGCTGTCACATGACATGATTAGATGGAGAAATACATGATAATTGAGAAATTTAGAGCCTGACTAAGGACAATAATGAATATTTGTCTCACGACGTTTCGTAGACGGAACCTTGGATCTTTATGAGAGAAAAGGATTGCAGTGTCATCCGAAAATAATATTAATGTACAGTTACAGTGGAGAATCTGTTATTCTTTCCCGATAAACGCGTTTACGCTAAAACTATTTTTTCTTTTTCAAACAATTTGGAGCCAGATCAGACGCCGGGTAACCCGGCGTCTGATCTGGCTCCAAACTGTGTGCCACCAATATAAACATGAGTTATCAGAATTGTCCCAAAATTGTTCTTTTCTACGTTTTAGTACTTTGCGTTTGCGTACGTTTGCGTATAAACGGGAAAGAATAACAGATTCTCCACTGTATCACTTATGCTTGGCTCATATAATTATCATAGCGGAGAAACAGAAACGGCCCAGTAATACGTATTTGAGGAACACCACCATACCTATTAACTCATTATCCCCTGAAACTTCCAATGGACAAGTCAAGTTTGCAATAAAGGCTGGTCAGTTTTCGACTATTTAGCGTTGGTGGGTTGTAATATTTTACAAAATGACAAACAGTGAAGACCTGATCAGAGGGCTCCAGCAGGAGCCCTCTGATCAGGGACTTCACTGTTTGCATAGGACAAGTGTACTCTTCAAAGGTACACTTTTGGTAAAAGACGCATACTTGCGTCACTAGGGTTCAATCAGTTGAGGCTGTCAGACATGGTATCATTTGCTTCAACAATTTGAGTTATATCACTAAGATATGAGCAAAGCTCTAGACCAGGAGGAGAAGACTGAACAAATCAAACATTTTCTCACTCATTTCAGTACCAAATCCTATGTTGTTACTACTCATTAGAATCGTCTCTTCGAGACGATTCTAATGTGTTGTGACACCATAGGCTTTGAATAAAAATAAATATTATTGTTTTTGAAATGCTCCCCTTGTCTGGAGCCCTGTATGAGTGAAACCACAAACTATCAACAATTTGAATGTACAATTATAAATGTTCCTACCTATTTATGACCCCTTGGCCCTGCATAATAAAATAATTTCATATAATTTCAAAGCTCCACCAGATAGTAAAATGTATCACTGCGTGTGCAAAAAATACGCTTTTTGTAGCAAATGCGTTTCATGACGTCATTGAGTTTGAAATTGTTAAATAGGCAATACATGTTGTATTGTTTTTTGCCTTACCTTGTACTTTACTATCGGCAGAGTCAGCGGTCGCCGCTGCGAGTGGATTGATAAAATCTTCCTTCAAAATGTTGGCAAAATCTTCCACTGTCTTCCGACCTGTAAGTGTAATATAACGAAAGCATTATAATTTAAACGTTCTGTACTTCGTACTCATGTGAGTTTATGAAAAACCCTACCCTTTTTCACAACCGATTCACACAGTCACCTAAGACTAGGTACTCCTTTTGGCGTAGCATTCTTAACCCCTTCACTGCCTTATCCCGAATACAGTAGTTATTTGCAAACCGTTTGGATCATGATCAGACGCCGCGTCACGCGGCGTCTGATCAGGATCCAAACTGTTTGTCACTCATTTCAATATTTCTTCAGTCAAAATAGCAGAAAATAAAATTGATGACGTCACGGAAGTGAAGGGGTTAAGAATTGCGATGTATCTGTTTCTGTAAGCACCTTGTACAGTGGAGAATCTGTTATTCTTTCCCAATAAACGCGTTTACGCTAAAACTATTATTTGCAGTTCAAACAGTTTGGAGCCAGATCAGACGCCGGGTAACCCGGCGTCTGATCAGGCTCCAAACTGTTTGCCACCAAGATAAACAAGAATTATCAGAATTGTCCAAAAGTTGTTCTTTTCTACGTTTTAGTGCTTTGCGTACGTTTGCGTTTAAACGGGAAAGAATAACATATTTCTCCACTGTATGACGTCACCAATGACGTAAGAATAACAGATTCTCCACTGTACCAGAAACTGTTTACCAAAACACAATTAACCCTTTCACTGCCAAGTATGACAACACTGATATTTGCAAACAGTTTGGATCCTGATCGGACGCCGCATGACGCGGAGTCTGATCAGGATACAAACTGTTTGCAAATGTCATATCAATGTTTCTTAAGTCATAAACGTACTAGTTTCCAAAATTTATAAAAGCCGATGAAAATGTAAGCAAACAATAATAACGCAGCGACCCTGTCAGGCGGGTATTTACCATATATGGCAGTGAAAAGGTTGTACATTATAAAACAAATTTTATTGCTTATACGTGTAGTGGTTGGGTGATATTTTTCATTGTTTACTTACGATATTAATAATAATAATAATAATAATAGTAATAATAATAATAATAATAATAATATTAAAAGTACAGCTAAAAACTGCATTATTTTCAAAAGGTTAAAAGGCTATATTTTAAAAAATAATATAAACATTGAATTTCTAAGATTATCCTCTGTTATATTAGTACCTTTGAACTATTGGCATTTTAGTTATTTGTATGCTGAAGATCCAAATTAATAGTTTCTAGTATAGGAGATTGTTGGTTTAAACACATTTTAATTCCATACACATAAGGAAATGGGGTCGGGTCACACGTTCTCACAACATTAAATTCGACCCTTCCCATAAGGGGGAGGGTCGAATCTAATGTTGTCAGAACTTGGCCTAGGAGATGGTTAACAAAACATGATCAGACACCGGAACAAAGATGGTGACTGAGATTGTTTAACCCTTTCATCGCCAAATTATTTTTGAGGTTTTTACCCCTACACCGTTATTGTGTCGTCTGCTTCAATATTATTGTCTGCAATATCATATCAAAGTTAGAATTAAGAGAGTACTAGTATGACATAAGAAATATCGAAACGGGTGTCAAACAGTTTTGAATCTGATCAGACGCCGCGTAACGCGTCGTCTGATCAGGATCAAAACTGTTTGCAAATTCGACTTTAGGCGATTCTGGCGGTGAAGGGGTTAATCTCTTTAGTTATATATTTTGTAATTCGATTAACCCGAGTGACTCATGGCACCCCTCAAATAAATCTCCCTCACTTCGACATGTTGGGAAAGATCCCCCTGTCCATGTTTTCCCGTTTCTGCAGGTAAGTTTTTTAGCCCCCACCAGTTCGTAGCCTTGGTCGCACGAGAAGTAGGCAACGTCCCAGCCTTTCTTCAACAAGTCCATGCTCCCGTGTCGTGGCGTTTCCGGTGTTCTGCATCTTCTTGTTGCTGAAATAGAATCACTGAGCCATGTTATGCAATAATCAGTACTTCCTGAATATCAGCTGTCAAAAAGTCTTTTTTTTGCGGCGTCGACAATATTTAACCCTTTAAAAAGTATGATGTGTCCGTTTCTATCACGTCTCGTACAAGAAAATGTACCAAAACCACAATTATTCTTTTCACATAATCCAATCTGTTTGCAAGAAACCAGTAAAGATGTACTCGATATAAAGCTGAACTTAGCAGCACTTTTCTAGATAGAATTCCATAAGTTTGCCCAGGAACGTATATAGAGTCTAATATCTTCCTGGTTTGACTGACTTGAGTCGAATTTATCCGTATATCAAAATCAAAACATTGTTAAGTCATGTGTTACAGGCCAAACTGCCAACGCAACACCTCCGAGTTCCCTTCTATTTTCATATCAGAGCGGGTGTTTTAAATCGATGGGAAAATTGACACAAAATTATAAAAAAAAAAAAAATTGTTTTTAAATTGATGTACTGTCGTCAAAGTTGTTAATATTGGCAACGAATTTTCATTGACACTTCTGACGAATAATAACCATATATCCAAACGTATCGCTAATTTCTGGTTAACATTCCCCATTGAAACTGCATCGGAATGAGAATTCTGAAAACTTGTTATCACAAAATTCCATATTTTTGGGACCAAATGCCAATTCATTTTGTTTTTGTTTACCAAGAGTATTGTCCATTGATCACTCTATGAATTGCAGAAGGAATATATTCAGGATATGCAGACATTACAGAATTGACAAGACTGTTTAACATTGGAAGTAATTGGAATATCCGGGGTGTTGCGTTGGAATTTTGGCATAGTATATATGTTACGCACAGTGGAGAATGTGTTATTCTTTCACAATAAACGCGTTAACGCTAAAACGTTTATTTCCACCGCAAACAATTTGGAGCCAGATCAGACGCCGGGTAACGCGGCGTCTGATCAGGCGCCAAACTGTTTGCCACTCAGATAAAAATGAATTGTAAGAAATATCTAAAAGTTGACATTTTCAAGTGTTTAGTGTATTGCGTTTGCGTTTCGTTTGCATTTAAACGGGAAAGAATAACGTTTTCTCCACTGTACATTTGAAATACGGGTAAATTCGACTTCAACGAGTTCGAATTATTGACGTTCATTGTAGAGATTTGTCTTACCGTGGTATGGGAGGAAACAGTCGCCATCTTTGTTCGTCCACTTCCGGTTCCATTTACATTTTCGTGTATCCTCTCTTACGTCCAGTATATATCCGTCATCACAGATGTATGTGATCTCTTTGCGCCGATCATTGTATTCAAAACGACCAAAGATAGGCTCCGGTGGCAGTACACAGCCATACTTCCACCTTTCTGCGATAGAGAAAGTTAAGTTAACGTTAAGTATTTGAAGGTTTAACTCATTCACCCCTGAAACTTTAATTGGACAATTCCAATTTCAAAATAAGTTTGGTCTATTATTGACTATCTGGGGTTGATTTAAACAATATATTTCAAAATATCAAACAGTGTAGACCCTGATCAGAGGGCTCCGTTTATTTCCACTGCAAACAGTTTGGAGCCAGATCAGACCCTGGGTAAGACAACAATACTGAAACAGACGGCAATATGGCGGTGAAGGTGTAAAACTAGCTTAAGATTGATTTGGCGGAGAATGGGTTAAAAACGGAATTCTCTGAAAACCGCACCAAATCACAAGAACCAAAATGTTTATTACACGTCCTCAGCCCAGGTGGTGGCAGCGTACCTCTTTGAATCCGGATACTTAAAATAAACAATTCCAGTTTTCAATTACCCCCACCCCACACCACACACACACACACACACAGAGGAGCGCCCTTTCGTGTCTATAACTTATTCCTGCACTGAAGAAAATAGTTCCAATTTATAGTCATGAATATGCATCATAAGAAATGTTTTCCATATTGTAGCAGATGGTACATGAAGTCTTAAGGCGCATTCTCCTGTCCTAAACGGCGGTCAAATCAATTGTTTTCAATGTCCTTAAAATATTGCAGTATTTTAAAGCTCTTTGGATCGAGCGTATGACTCAGTACGGCATGTTTTAGTTTTAAGAGATCTATTTACTTTCGTAAATTATCTTGTTGCTTTGAATTTCTCAAAGGAATACAACAAAACTTGCACATGTCATTTCCTTTTGCAGAAAAAAACACCTTTGAAAAGTCCAAGAGGGAGGTTTCTTCATTTTATCCATTCTGCATTAACCCATTCACTGCCATGACGTCATCAATTTTAAACAATTGTCGTCTGCTTTTATTTTCTAAATTAACTATTTAGCTATTTTGACTTGTGAAGTATTGAAATGAGTATAAAACAGTTTGTATCCTGATCAGACGCCGCGTTATGCGGCGTCTGATCAGGATCCAAACTGTTTTCAAATTACTAATTAACTCGGGGTAATGCAGTGAAGGGGATTAACCCCCTTTCCCCATAGCTTGTTTTCAGTATGGAAAACACGTGGTAACTTAAAGCAGGCTGAAAGAAGCAGACTGAAAGTAAAGCAGATTGCGCACAGTGGCACATTCTCATTTACGTTAAGACTGCTTTAAGCTAACAAGCTGCTATGACGAAGGACACATTTGATATGGTCAATATCCATGGCTGTATTGGAACTTATGTTTTCTGTTAATAAATAAATTTAAGGCGAAAAAAGCTATCCCTGTGGGGTAATTGGTTAAGCAATTATGCGATAAAAAGTACTAAAAGAATAGCTACACATATGAATGTCTTAAATTAGTAATGAACATGAAGTGCTCGGTTTTAATTTATAAAGTTTATATTTGAGACCCGGCGTCTGATCGTTTGCCAATCAAATTAAAATAAGTCGTGAGAAATTTCAAAATAGTATAAGTTTTACATTTTAATGCACTACGTTTGCGATTCGTACATGTATGCGTTTACAGGGGAAATAATATTATAACGTTTTCTGCACTGTACGTACATGTAGCGTCTAATCTGGATCAAAACTGATTGCAAATGATAATGTAGTCAAAGTTGGACGGGAGCATATGAAACAATTTTACTTACTTTTCGTTGATTCTGCCTGCAGGACTAACAAAGTCAAAATCACAGAAATTAATAGTCCTGCTTTCATGACTCCTTTGTAACTCAGTTTATCATGCCAACATGTAGTTTAGAGCTTTGCGTGAGTTATGTTTTGCGACTTGGAAGTCTAACAGTATTTCTCACTAACCACGCATGCGCATTGATATAAGTAGTTGAAGTGGTTTACTTAAACCATTTTTACGTTAATATCGTCTGCTTAAAATTATCGCGTCTGCCAAAGTTTTTAATTCAGTATAAATGGACTGTTTGAAGAAATGATAGAAATGTAAAAGAAATGAATCTGGAGAAATCGTGGAGTTCCTCGGCGTCTGATCTAAGTAAAAATTGTTTGCCAATGTAGAACGAGAGTTAATTACATGTACAATGTAATTCTATTCAGTGAAATCACGACTTTGCTAACATTTACAAACAAGTTGGATCCAGATAGATCAGAGGTGGCGTGTCGCGGCCATATTAAATACAGTTTGGTGCTCATGTTCAACTTTAAGAAGGCATAAAAGAAATAATGTTAAGTGTTTCTCTCATACAGTTGAGAATCTGTTATTCTTTCCCGTTTAAACGCAAACGTACGCAAACGCAAAGCGCTAAAACGTAGAAAAGAACAACTTTTGGACAATTCTGATATTTCATGTTTATCTTGGTGGCAAACAGTTTGGAGCCTGATCAGACGCCGGGTTACCCGGCGTCTGATCTGGCTCCAAACTGTTTGCACAGCAAATAATAGTTTTAGCGTAAACGCTTTTAGTGGGAAAGAATAACAGATTCTCCACTGTACTGTATACATTGTATTGCAACAGACGACAGTTAAGCATGATGAGGGTTGAACAACTGACAACTGAAACTACCAGACGCGAGTTGAACAGTATTTGTATATACTTTGAATCCAGATCACATCTGGTAACTCGTATTCTGATCGTGATCGAAACTGTTCGACGATCATATCGGTGTTCAAAATTAACGGGGAATGAAAAAACAACGATTCTAATGGTTATTCGCAGACGACACTTTAAAGAGACGATTTGTTTTTGACAGGATACGGTAAAAGGAGGCAAATCCGTTTTTCGTGGATCTACTTATACATTGGGGGAAAACATTATTCCTTACCAATTAATGCGTTTTCATGGTCAAATTTATCGTGAGATTTTTATCCCGTCACCGCCATATTGTCGTCTGCTTCAATATTGATGTCTGCAATATCGTTTCAAAGTTAAATTTATTTGATTTATTGAAATTAAAGGAGTTAAATATCATGAATATGGCTTAAAATGACACGGTTACACGTTATAATCAACAGATCAAACAGTAGTTTCAAACCGTTACAATACAATGATCTGATCCTATCAAATGATAGAAATAGCCCTTCCATGAGTACTAGTACATGTAGATTACAAATATACAAATCTTCATCTGACTGTCTGTCCCGTTTCTCTATTTCTCTTCTTTCTCTTCTTTCTTTCTTTCTTTCTTTCTTTCTTTCAGTCTTTCTCTCTCTCACTCTCTCTGTATCTCTGGTTTTGTGATCTGCCTGTTTGTCCGTCCGTCAACCCACTGCTTTCCTTTCTCACTGTCTCTCTTCTCTGTCTGTCTGTTTGTCTGTCTGTTTGTACTTGTCCATATGTCTGTCCGTCTCTCGTCTTTCGATTCTCGTTTGCATCTCTCCGTTTGTGCCTGTCTGTTTAAATGCAAGTTTTATAAAAGCATCGGCCCGCTCCCACCCCATCCTTTTTTGTCTCTCCCGTCGTTCTATTTCGTTTTCCTTCTCTCTCTCCTATCTCGCTCTCTCCGATTGTGTATATATGTGAATCTGCCAATGTGTCTGTCCATCGGCCCGCCAGTTCCCGTCTCTTCCGCCTCTCTCTCTCAAGCAGCCTTCTCTCTCTCTCCCTCCCTCCCTCTCTTTCCCACCATTTCTCTATCTCTCTCTCTCTCTCTCTCTGCATGTATGTCGTTCGGTCTGTTTGTCTCTCTTTTTTCTCACTCTCTCTCTATGTATCTCTCTGTGCCTCTCTCTGTCTGTCTGTCTCTCCATGTCTCTCTATGCCTGTATGTCTCTCTGTCTGTCTCTCTATCTCTGTATCTCTGTCTCTCTCTTTCTCTCTCTCTGTTTCTGTCTCTGGTTCTCTCTGTGTATATGTCTCTGTTTGTCTCTGTCCCTTTCTCTATCTCTTTCTGTCTTTGTCTCCCTCTATTTCTGTCTCTTTGTGTCTGTCTCCCTCTGTTTCTGTCTCTGTTTGTCTGTCTCTGGCTATCTCTCTTATTGTCTTTGTTTGTCTCTGTCTCTGTCTCTGTCTATCTCTCTTCTCTGTCTCTATCTCTCTGTGACTCTCTCTGTCTCTGTCTCTCTCTGCCTCTCTCTATATCTCTAAATTAATACCCAAAACTAACATAAATTACCGAAAACTAACTTTAAATACCAAAAAAACTATTTTTAATACTTAAAAATCCTCTAAGGACCCGAAACAATTTTAAATACCCAAAACAAACATTAATTACCGAAAACGAACTTAAAATACCAAAAACTAACATAGATAACCGAAAATGAATTTAAAAGATCCAAAACTAATTTTAATTACCCAAAACTAACATAAATTACCGAAAATGAATTTAAAAGATCCAAAACTAATTATTAATACCCAAACTTACATAAGTTACCGAAAAAAGCTTAAAATACCCAAACTAATTTGTAATACCCAAAACTAAATTAAAATTAATTTAAGATACCCAAAACTAACATAAATTACCGAAAACTTACTTTACATACCCAAAACTAATTTTACATACCCAAAACTTCCGCTAAGGAACCAAAACAATTTTAAATACCCCAAAACCCCCATTAATTACCGAAAACTAACTTTAAAATACCTCAAATTAACATAAATTACCGAAATTGAATTTAAAAAAGCCAAAACTAAATTTAATACCCAAAACTAACATAAATTACCGAAAACTTACTTTACATACCCAAAACTAATTTTAAATACCCAAAACTTCCTATAAGGAACCAAAACAATTTTAAATACCAAAAAACCCCATTAATTACCGAAAACTAACCTAAAATACCCCAAATTAACATAAATTACCGAAATTGAATTTAAAAGAGCCAAAACTAAATTCAATACCCAAAACTAACATAAATTACCGAAAACTAACTTTAAATACCCAAAATTATTTTAAATACCCAAAACTTCCTCTAAGGACCTGAAATACCCAAAAATATTGCCGAAATGAATTTAAAAGAGCCAACACTGAAATTAGCATAAATTACCGAAAACTAACTTTAAATACCGAAAACTAACTTTAAATACCCAAAAATATTTAAATACTCAAAACTTCCTCTAAGGACCTGAAACAATTTTAAATACCCAAAACTAACTTTAAATACCAAAAACTAATATAAATTGCCGAAATGAATTTAAAAGAGCCAAAACTAAAATTTATACCCAAAACTAGCATAAATTACCGAAAAATAACTTTTAATACCGAAATTCCTTTAAGGACCCGAAACAATCTTAATACCAAAAACAAACATTAATTACCGAAAACTAACATTTAATACCCATAACTAACAAAAATAACCGAAAATGAATTTAAAAGAGCCACAACTAATTTTAATACCCAAAACTTTCTCTAAGGACCCAATACAATTTTAAATACCAAAAACAAACGTTAATTACCAAAAACTTTAAATACCCAAAACTAACATAAATTACCGAAAATGAATTTAAAGGACCCAAAAATAATTTTAAGGACCCAAAACTAACATAAAATTACCGAAAATGAATTAAAAGTGCCAAAACTAAATTAAATACCCAAAACTAACATAAATTACCGAAAACTTACTTTAAATATCCAAAACAAATTTTGAATACCCAAAACTTCCTCTAAGGAACCAAAACAATTTTAAATACCCAAAACAAACATTAATTACCGAAAACTAACTTTAAATACCCAAAATTAACATAAATTTCCGAAATTGAATTTAAAACAGCCAAAACTAAATTGAACACCCAAAACTAACATAAATTACCGAAAACTAACTTTTAATACCCAAAAGTAATTTAAGATACCCAAAACTAACATTAATTACCGAAAATTAACTTTAAAGTCCAAACATTACTGTCAAATGCCAAAATCGCGCACTTTTAAAACCTGAAAATGTAGGCACATTCGTAATCTAAACCTATAAAAAGAAGTAATCCCCGATGATTATGGAGGCAACATTACACAAAACCCCGTGAAATTGGTGGTAACAAGTCGACTTTTAAATCTGTTTTGTTGACATTCGATGGAAGACGAATGATTACGGAAATGCTCCGGCTTTGCTCGGCTTTGCGCACAGTGTATATGAATTATCGCCGTGCTCCGTATCAATCACGTGACCTTTATCAGAACCACCCTTAGTTTTATTTGTAAACAAACCCGCTTAAAATGTAAACCATCACGATAAGAATTCGACACATTCAGATAGGATTCTTTACGAAATGGGGGCATATGTCAGGCTTCTTACACGCGATTTCACTTAGTTTTAATACATACGAAAATGCACATATATAAGAAATTGCGCGTTTTAAAAACCAATCTCAGTAGGATTGTGCCTTTAAATACCCAAAACTAACATAATTTACCAAAATTAACTTTCAGGACCCAAAACTGATTTTGAATACCCAAAACTAATATTTATTACCGAAAACTAACTTTCAATACCCAAAACTAACATAAATTACCGAAAATGAATTAAAAGACCTAAAACTAATTCTAAATACCCAAAACCATAATTAATTTCCAAAATCTAACTTGTAATACCCCAAACTAATTTTAATTTCCCAAATCAAACTATAGGACCTAAAACTAACTAGAAATACTAAAAACTAATGTAAAGGACCCAAAACTAAGTTTTACGACACAAAACTATCATTTATTACGGAAAACAAGATTTAAATACCTAAAACTAACATAAAATACCGAATTTTTTAAAAGACCCAAAACTTATTTTACATACTCAAAACTAACATAAATAACCGAAAACTAACTTTAAATACCCAAAACTAACTTAAAAGACCGAAAACTAATTTTAGATACCCAAAACTAACATTTATTACCGAAACTAACTTTAAATACCCAAAAATAACATTATTTACCAAAATTAACTTTTTAGGACCCAAAACTAAAAAACTAACATTAATTACAGAAAACTAACTTAATATACCGAAAACTAGCATAAATTACCGAAAATCAAATTCAAAAGCCCAAAACTAATTTTTAATACCTAAAACTAACATTAATGACCGAAAACTAACACGAAATACAGAAAACTAACTGTAAAGACCTTAAACTAACATTAATAACCTCAAACTAATTTTTAATATAAAAAACTAACATTTATTACTGAAAATTATCTCAAATACCCAAAACTAACATTATTTACCGAAAACTTACTTTAGAATCCAAAAACTAGAATTTAATACCGAACATTAATTGCCGAAACTAACTTTGAATACCGGAAACTAGCATAAAATACCGAAAACTAACATAAAATACTCTACACTTTATTTTCTACACCTAAAACTAACAATTTACTGAAAACTTTCTATTTCTATTTATTACTTCTACGCCATCAATTCTGATGATTATGAGAAGGGGCACTTTTTAGGTGCACCATTGGGAATGTAGCCAGCTGATCATTTTATCCTGTCACCGATGAACCAGACATAATGCTAACCTGAACTCCTGGGGGCCAAGGTGGGAAGCCATTACTACCAGTTTGCAAGAACATGAATTCGGTTTAACCTGGATGGGGATTGAATCCGCAACCTCATGCACTGCAAGCGGACCACTGAGCTATACAGGCGGTGTAACTTTAAATCCCGAAAATTAATATTAAATCTGAAAATGCCACAAAATATTGGATAATGATACGTACTACCATAAACTAGGATTAAAAACCCAAAAACTTACATTTAATACCAAATACTAGCATTAAAGACCGAAATCTAACTTTAAATACCTAAAAATATCATTACTTACCGAAAACTAAATTAAATACCGAACATTTGTACAAACTACCAGATATCGAAGCATAAGATACGCTAATACTCTACAAATTACCAGAAAACGACACTAGCGGAAAACTATTTTCTACAGTTTACCCCTCTCTCTCTCTTTCCCGCCTCTCAATGTCAATCTCTGCCTGTGTCTGTCTCTTCTCGGTCTCACTTCGTGTCACTGTCGATCACTTTCTCTGATTCTCTCTCTCTCTCTTTCTCTTTCTCTCTCTCTCTCTCTCTCTCTCTCTCTCTCTCTCTCTCTCTCTCTGTCGAGGTATATATCTCTGTCTCATCTGCTAGTCTGTCAATGTCTCCTTCTTTGTCTATTTCGCGATCTCTGTATATCTGTCTCACTGGGGGCCAACGAAGTATCACGACGACCCGTTTCGCACAGAATGCCCCCTATATAAATTCAAAGACGACTTCAGTTGGTATCAAAGACATATATAATGTAATTCGTTTGATAACGTATACATATTCTCTTTACTCTGTTTACAGGACTTCTGTGTCAAACGAGTCTCCTGATACTCCGTTGGCCCCCAGTGTGTCTGTCTCCTTATCTCTCTGTTTCCGTCTATATTTATCTCTGTCTGTAGTTCTCTCTGTGCATGTCCCTCTATCTCTGTCTGTCTGTCTGTATTTCTCTCTCTCTGTCTATCCCTATCTGTATATATGTATGTTTATTGTGTCTCTGTCTCTGTCTTAATGTATCTTCTATCTCCCCCTCTCTCTTTGTCTGTGTCTGCCTGCCTCTCTCTATATGACGTTGTGTCACTGTCTATCTCTGGTTCTTTCTCTGTCGCTCTCTCTGTCCTCTGTCGGTCTGTTTGTTTCTTCATCTGCTCTCTGTTTCTGTCTTTGTCTCGTTCCCTCTCTCTCTCTGTCTCTCTCTGCTTTTTTCTCTGTCTGTCTGTTTGTCTCTCCTTCTTTGTCTTTCTCGCTGTCTCTGCCTGTATGTCTCCTAAATTCTGTTTGTCGCTGTCTCTGTTTCTCTTCTCTGTTGCCCTTTCTGTCTCTCTCTGATATGTCTGTCTGTCTGTCTCTCCCTCTCTATGACTTTTTGTCACTCTCTTTCTCTGTCTGTGTCTACGTGTCTCTCTCCCCTCTCTCTGATTCTCTCTCTCTCTCTGTCTTTCTCTCTGTCTCTCTTTCTCTTTCTCTCCCTCTCTCTCTATCACACTCTATCTCTCTCATTCTCTCTCTATCTGCTTCTATCTCTCTCTCTTTCTATCTGCTTTTCTCTTTCTCTGTCTGTATGTTTGTCTCTCCTTCTTTGTCTTTCTCGCTGTCTCTGTCTGTATGTGTCCTAAATTTTGTTTGTCGCTGTCTCTGTTTCTCTTCTCTGTTGCCATTTCTGTCTCTCTCGCTGATATGTCTGTTTGTCTCTCTCTCTCTCTCTCCCTCTCTATAACTTTTTGTCACTTTCTTTCTCTTTGTCTACGTCTCTCTCTCTGGTTCTCTGTCTGTCTGTCTGTCTTTCTGTCTCTCTCTGTTTCTGTCTCTGTCTGTCTCTGTCTGTCTGTATGTCTTTCTCTGTCTGCCTGCCTGTGTGTGTCTCTCTCAATCTGTCTCTGTATGTCTGTCTGTCTGTCTATCTGTCTGTCTCTGTCTGTCTGTCTCTGTCTGTCTCTCTGTCTTTCTGTCTTTCTCCCTCTCCCTCTCTCTCTCTCTCTCTCTGGATACAAATAGTGCAATACTTAAATGTCATTTTACTGTACTTCAATCAATACTCAATACTCACGCCCTTTCACGCCTTTAACAATGCCAACAATTATACTAGTCAATTGCAAATAAAGTACCCGTGAAGAGTAGACCTTTTCTTTGCTAACAGTGTACATAGATCCAGAGGTTCCAATCACGGTCTACACTGTGTGTCAATTAGATTTCAATCGTGAAAACACCAACCGGAAATAAATGATCTAAACTGAACTAAATTGAATTATTTAATGAAAGAAAAAGTTCCTTGTGACACAGTCATGAATATGCAATGTAAGAAAGTTAACCTCTCTATAACGACCACTAAATTATGTTACTTATTAGATGTTCTATTAGAGGTACTAAAATAATCAGTAATTATCAAAAGGTTAGTCACACGTACACGTAGAAGTAAGAAATCGAAACACACTTTACAAGTTCCCGTACACGTACAGGGTGTCTCATAATATGTGTTACCATTGCACACCTTTGCCTCGTATTCAATAAAACAGGTATCTGTACTAAATGTATATCAAAATAACCAGAAAGCTTTAAAGTTTTATATTCAATGTAAAATAGGTGAAAACTCTGAAGTCATGACGTCATATATGACGTCATCAAAAGTTGTTATTTCCAAGATAGTGCTGTCAATGGAAAATGTTAGGACATAATAAAATTATATTATGAGAGCAAGTCAATACTTTTGTGACTCAAAGGACGAGAAAACTACACCGGAGACAAGACCATTACCAGGTTACAAGATAATACGGCCGGAACAAAAAGCTGGCCGAAGGCCAGCTTTTTGCGCAGGTCGCCTTTAGATAATGTGTACGCGTTGCGTGAATAAAACAAGAAATAGAGAAATAAATTTCATTATCCTATCGACCTGAAAAATTATCGCACAGTTTATGGGCGCCGCCATTTTATCTTGCACGATTTCACTTCCGGCGAGGGAATGCCTAATTCACCAACCAACCGAGCGTTCGGAAATTCCGTAGCGGCGCCTCAACCGGCTCTCCATTATGGAAATATTTTATTATAGTCGTACATAATTTACCTGTGAACAATGATTGAGTACATAGGCTTATACCGAAAGACTTATCCCTATCATGTGATTGGTACGCCGCACCGGATTAATGAATCGAACAAACCGGCTGGCGATAACAAAATGGCCGCCAATGTTGTTCTCGCGGCAACCGGCATTTCGTACCCTCGCCTTTTCGCACCCTATTTTTTGTCATTTCGTACCCTCTTAAAATTAAACTATATACCTTATTTCCTATACTTTGTAGGAACAGGTTTCGGCCGTATATAGGTTTTACCTATAGTTATATTATAGTTTTAAAAAGGTTTAAGAAGTATGGAAATGTATTGAACCAGATACATGACAACAAGGGGCACTCCAGAAACAGTCAAAGCGATGAGATCGTATTGAACGTGAAGCAAATTATTGACGACACACTACAGCAGTCGGTATGAAAGGTGCTTTCTGACAATATAAACCCTTCCAGTGCTACTAGTGTGTACAGAGCTCTAAGATTTGATTTAAAATTAACACCCTACAAAGTTTCAGTGCTCCAACATCTGAAAGACAGTTATGTTAACCAATGTCTGAGCTTCAAAAAAAGTTCCGACATTTGGCCATACCATTACCCGGATCTCGGTCCTTTGGATTTTTCTCGAATCAACTTAAGGAAATGGTTTACATAGTGCACCAAACTTCAGAAAAAAACTCGCACTGTCATTTTCACTAGAAATGAGAAACATAACATGCGAATCCTGCAAGGTCGCAATAACAAACTTTGTGTTTAGACAGTGGAGCAGCTACTGCGACGTCAAAATTGACGTCATTTTAGTATATGCTGTAAATGGACGCTATTTTCTAGGAGTGATTACATAGAGGATAATCAATTTCTTTGGATTGATATGAAAAATATATCACGAGAATGGGTTGTTATCTGGTTAAAAAATCGAGTCCGCAGGACGAGTTTTTTAACCAGATAACCCATTCGAGTGATATATTTTTCATATCTATTCAAAGGAATTGATTATTCTATTTATCATATATTCTAATGAGGTTTTTACAGAAAAAAACACACAAAATTGATTACCGCGACGTCACTAAACTGATTATGACGTGACGTCATAAAAAGTGATATCATCACTACATGTAGTGATGATATCAATAGTGACGATATCAAATTTATCTAACTGAGAAATCTCTACAAATCATCGATAGGTATATAATAATTTAGTGTTAATTACCATTTAGCTAGTTAAGTATGTTATCATTAAAATTTTAAACATTTACCTTTAATATGATATATTTCTAGTTGTAATAGCTATCCGAATGAAAAAGTGACAAATATTTGAAAAGGATACATATATTAATGAGACACCCTGTACACGTAAGAAATCGAAACCTCTCTATTGTTTTCTCTACTGCTAACCTGAACAGCAAACAGTGGTAATTGAACACGCTACTGCTCAATGGTTTGGGCATCCATCCTCCAGGACAAGTCCGACCAAGGGATATAATCAGAACTATACATGTACAGTAGAGAATGTGTTATTCTTTCCCAATAAACGCGTTTACGCTAAAACTATTATTTCAATTGCAAACAGAATGGAGACAGATCAGACGCCGGGTAACCCGGCGTCTGATCAGGCTTCAAACTGTTTGCCACCAAAATAAAAACGAATTTTCAGAATTGTTCAAAAGTTGCACTTTTCTACGTTTTAGCGTTTTGCGTTTGCGTTTCGTTTAAACGAGAAAGAATAACGTATTCTCCACTGTACCTTTCCTCACGTGAATAGAGATACAAATCATATGTACATACGGGTATTTGGGTATCCCATATCTTATCAACACTTATCCCGCGAAATTATTGTCTGCTTCACCAACGTCAACCAAAAACATATCAAATTAAGTTTCATACTTTGTGGTTATAAAGAAACATTATAACGTCAATAGGTCTGAATCCAGATTAGACGCCGAGTTACTCGGTGTCTGATCTGGATCAAACTGTTTGTAAATACCAGTCGAGTCAGACATGATAAGGGCCAGGTGCAAAATTGATAAAACTTTGTAGAAATGAAATGTTGAACCCTGAACATGTGACTGATTGAGGGGAGTTACAAAACCACACAATGTTCACCCCTTCACTGCCATGACGTCATCAATTTTAAACAATTGTCATCTGCTTTTATTTCTAAAATTAAATATTTAGTTATTTTGACTGATGAAATATTGAAATGAGTGTAAAACAGTTTGGATCATGATCAGACGCCGCGTGACGCGGCGTCTGATCAGGATCCAAACTGTTTTCAAATTACTAGTGTACTCGGGGTAAGGCAGTGAAGGCGTTAATACAAACTGACAAGAAATCATTTTTATGCTTTCATGGGTCTTCTTATGAATTGTTGTCTGTTGTGATTCTTTAACTGTAAAGTAAGGTACTGAAACATCGTAATGCATCTAGATCTAGATAAGCGTAGTATTTCAAAAACTAAAATCTTTATTTCTGCATTTAAACCCTATGGTGTCACTACTCATTAGAATCGTCTCGAAGAGACGATTCTAATAAGTAGTAACACCATAGGATTTGGTTCAGTATGAGTGAGAAAATGTTGGATTTGTTTCTTATCTGGAACCCTGATAATGAGAGTCAAATAGACGCCCCGGGAAATTCGGTGTCTGATCTTGATCCATACTGTTAGAGAACTAGGACTAAACTAATATGCCCATTGCAGAGATCAGACGTCACTAAAATAAATTGTCCAAATAAAAATGATTTTTTGAATTGTTTCTACACTATCGCATTGCTACTATGTTTATTTCCCTATTTAAAAACCGGGAATAAAAATGCCTTCGCCATTGTACTTAACCCTTTCATAATCAATTTTATCGTGAGGTTTTTACCTCCTTCATCGCCATATTGTCGTCTGCTTCAATATTTGTTGTCTGCAAGATCGTTTCAAAGTTAAAATCAAAACCTACCAATCTTGTAGTTGTGCCGGTCACACACATACTACATGTAACTGTTTGTTTTAGCCAAATTAGTTTAATCCATTCCCCATTAGGAGCGACTTTAAGCGTATTTTATTTATTCATCCGCTGAAGAAAATAGTTCCAATTTGTTCAGTCATGAACATGTACGATAGGATATCTTTTATCATTCCTAGCAGTATGTAGTTAAAGCAGGTTGTAAGTAAAGCAGAATGCGCCTTAAGGCGCATTCTGCTTTACTTTCAACCTTCTTTAATTGGTTAGATGTCTTCAAAACTAGAAACAGACTATAGGGTAAAGGGTTAAACATATTTTATTACAGAAAATGTACAGTATACATACAATATACGATATATTTATTATAGGATTAGAACGAAAACTAAAGCTTATTAAGTTCTTCTCCTTGACAATAAAGTTACATTAAAAAGCAGTTTGAAACCTTCTGCACGTTGTTGGTAAGTTTAGGATAACTGAAGCAAACGGTACAATTCACAGCAAGGTTTAAAATCTGACTTCTGTTGTTTTTTATTTCTACAATTCTAAATCAAGGCAATAAGACTGAAGAAACGTCTAAAAGTGAGTGTCATACATTTTAGATCCTGATCAGACACCGGGTTAATTGCTTTCTACACAGAAGAAATAATTTCATGTAACATACATTGCAATAGCTTAAAGCAAGCTGAAATAAGAGCACAATTCGCCTTGATGCGAATTCTTGTTTACTTTCAAGCTGCTTTTAGTGGTCACCTATCTTCAAAACTAGAATCAGGCGTTAGAGTAATTGTTTTTTTATAAACCAATGTTCCGGTATGTAAAATGAAATACATGTACATTTCTCGAAACTTTATGAACGACCCTTCAATGCGTCTGTACGGGAGCATCATTTCCGCCTATAGTTTCACTCTCAATTTATTGACATACCTAATTGGATACTTAAATCACCGTAACAAATTCAATTAATTAGTAATTACTTACGTAAATTTGAGAGTACTTTGCTTGGATATAACAATACTACAATGGTGAATCTGGTGTACTTGTCCGTGTGTTTAGCGGTGCTGTTGTCTGGTCACTTGTCCGAGGCTCAAACTGGGGCATGTAAGAAGAAGAATAGCTGTTCGTGTGAATACGAGGATGGAACAGTACTAGACCTCTCCAAACTCACAAGGGACGATGGTACACCCGCGTAAGCTTTTGTTTTGTTTAACACGTTCCTCCATAAATACCAAATTTCCTAGAGATCAAGGATAGAATTAGCCTTAACCTCTCCTTCCTCAATAGGAGTATACCCGCGTGTGTTTTTTTAAATACAGTGAAAAGTCGCGTTAGTTCGAAAATACCCATATTTCAAAGTTAAAACGTGGCTTAGCCACGTTTTAACTTTGAAATACGGGTATTTTCGACTAAAGCGAGATCGACTTATCAAAATTCAACTTACTAAATACTGGTAAGATTGGTTTAAACGAGTTCAAAGTATCGAGTATCGACTGTACTATGATTATTTGCAAACAGTTTCGATACTGATCAGACGTCAAACTGGTCGACACTTATAACGATTCTACTTCAGTTACTTGACTTGAAGTTTGAATCTGAGAACTACAGCAGACGATAATTTTTAAAGCAGATGACGTCATAATAGATAAAGTTTTAAAAGTTGATTCTCGACCCTAACTTAGTTGTTTCTCTTTATCCATGATGGGACACAGGGCCGTAACCTCCTCTTCCAAGTACATGTTGACCTTAGATATCAGTCTACAGGGTCCAAGGCTATAAAGAGTTTGAATTGTATTCTTTCTCAAGCATTTGATTGGTCAGATTTGAGCCTAGGCTCAAATCTGACCAATCAAATGCTTGAGAACGTTCTTAGACTCGGCTAAAAAGCTTTATAACCTTGGACCCTGGATTCTCAACCAGATTTGGATCGATCGACCTATCTTCCGTCTTTCCTGTGGGGTTCTAATCCAGGGAGTGGCGTGCTTTATGTGGCTTGTCCCTAACTGTAGAGTGTGTCCAATCCACCTCCATTTTCTCTGGTTGATAGCTGTCTGATTGGTTCGCTGCCATAGTTCCCTGTTGGATATTTTGTCCGGCCATCTGAAGTGAAGGATTTTTCGAAGGCATGTGTTAATGAAGACTTGTAGCTTGTTGTCAATTTACTTTGCGTGTCTCCAGGTTTCTGTTCCATATAACAGTACTGTTTCGATATTGGGATCAAACATTCTGAAGTTGGTTTTCAGACAAGTTGGTTTTTCCTGATTGGCTTTAGCATAGCAAAGGCGTGTTTTGTCTTGCCCTATCTGGCCTGAATATCTTCTACGTTGCCCCTGTCTTGCTCACAACACTGTCGAGGTAGGTAAACTCGGATGAATTTTCTATCACCTCTTCCCCAAGTTGAATGGGTATTCCCTGTGCTACGTTAATCGTCATATATACACTTTGTCGTGTAAATATCCAACCCAGTGCATTTGTCATTCAGCTGTGTGTGTGCTGTCTTCTGCTGTATGTGCTTGAATGTGAATTGTGTGACAACCTATATCATCGACGAAGTCCTGATATTCTAACCGCTGAGTCAGGGTAAATTGTATGCCTCTTGGTTGATCTGTAGTGGTCCTCACCACCCAATCTATCACAAAGGAGAAGATCAATGGGTACAACAGACAGCCCTGTCGAGTCCCGTTGATATTGTTGAAGGTAGTTGAGTGTTCCATATCACAGATGGATTGGCAGATGGTGTTATTGTACATGCTCCGTATGATGTGGACGATCTTCTCAGGGATCGAAGGAAAAGTACGATACAAAGGACATCTTCAGATGTAAACATTCTCATGCCATCACAACATTCGCCTGTCCAATTCAAGGCCAAGTACCCTACAAAGGAAAACATCAGATGTAAACATTCCCATGCCATCACAACGTTCATCCATCTAATATAAGGCGAAGTACCATACAAAGGAAAACTTCAGATGTAAACAGTCCCATGCCATCACAACATTCACCTCTCTAATCCAAGGCAAAGTACCATACAAAGGAAAACATCAGGTGTAAACATTCCCATGCCATCACAACATTCACCCATCTAATCCAAGGCAAATTACCGTTCAAAGGAAAACTTCAGATGTAAACATTCCCATGCCATCACAACATTCACCTCTCTAATCCAAGGCAACGTACCCTACAAAGGAAAACATCAGATGTAAACAGTCCCATGCCATCACAACATTCACCTCTCTAATCCAAGGCAACGTACCCTAAAAAGGAAAACATCAGATGTAAACATTCCCATGCCATCACAACATTCTCCTCTCTAATCCAAGGCAACGTACCCTACAAAGGAAAACATCAGATGTAAACATTCCCATGCCATCACAACATTCACCTCTCTAATCCAAGGCAACGTACCCTACAAAGGAAAACATCAGATGTAAACATTCCCATGCCATCACAACATTAACCTCTCTAATCCAAGGCAAATTACCCTACAAAGGAAAACTTCAGATGTAAACATTCCCATGCCATCACAACATTAACCTCTCTAATCCAAGGCAAATTACCCTACAAAGGAAAACTTCAGATGTAAACATTCCCATGCCATCACAACATTAACCTCTCTAATCCAAGGCAAATTACCCTACAGAGGAAAACTTCAGATGTAAACATTCCCATGCCATCACAACATTAACCTCTCTAATCCAAGGCAAATTACCCTACAAAGGAAAACTTCAGATGTAAACATTCCCATGGCATCACAACATTCACCTCTCTAATCCAAGGCAAATTACCCTACAGAGGAAAACTTCAGATGTAAACATTCCCATGCCATCACAACATTAACCTCTCTAATCCAAGGCAAATTACCCTACAAAGGAAAACTTCAGATGTAAACATTCCCATGCCATCACAACATTAACCTCTCTAATCCAAGGCAAATTACCCTACAAAGGAAAACATCAGATGTAAACATTCCCCTGCCATCACAACATTCACCTCTCTAATCCAAGGCAAATTACCCTTCAAAGGAAAACATCAAATGTAAACATTCCCCTGCCATCACAGCATTCACCCATCTAATCAAAGGCCAAGTACCCTACAAAGGAAATCGTCAGATGTAAATATTCCCAATGTCATCACAACATCCACCTATCTAATCCAAGGCAAAGTACCCTTCAAAGGAAAACATCAGATGTATACATTCCCATGCCATCACAACATTTACCTCTCGAATTCAAGGCAAAGTACGCTACAAAGGAAAACACCAGATGTAAACATCCCCCTGCCATCACAACATTCATCTCTCGAATTCAAGGCAAATTACCCTACAGAGGAAAACTTCAGATGTAAACAGTCCCATGCCATCACAACATTCACCTCTCTAATCCAAGGCAAAGTACCATACAAAGGGAAACATCAGATGTAAACATTCCCATGCCATCACAACATTCACCTCTCTAATCCAAGGCGAAGTACCATACAAAGGAAAACATCAGATGTAAACATTCCCATGCCATCACAACATTCACCTCTCTAATCCAAGGCGAAGTACCATACAAAGGAAAACATCAGATGTAAACATTCCCATGCCATCACAACATTCACCCATCTAATCCAAGGCAAATTACCCTTCAAAGGAAAACTTCAGATGTAAACATTCCCATGCCATCACAAAATTCACCTCTCTAATCCAAGGCAAAGTACCCTACAAAGGAAAACATCAGATGTAAACAGTCCCATGCCATCACAACATTAACCTCTAAAATTCAAAGCAACGTACCCTACAGAGGAAAACTTCAGGTGTAAACATTCCCATGCCATCACAACATTCACCTCTCTAATCCAAGGCAACGTACCCTACAAAGGAAAACATCAGATGTAAACATTCCCATGCCATCACAACATTAACCTCTCTAATCCAAGGCAAAGTACCATACAAAGGAAAACTTCAGATGTAAACATTCCCATGCCATCACAACATTAACCTCTCTAATCCAAGGCAAAATACCCTACAAAGGAAAACATCAGATGTAAACATTCCCATGCCATCACAACATTAACCTCTCTAATCCAAGGCAAAGTACCATACAAAGGAAAACTTCAGATGTAAACATTCCCATGCCATCACAACATCCACCCATCTAATCAAAGGCAAAGTACCATACAAAGGAAAACTTCAGATGTAAACAGTCCCATGCCATCACAACATTCACCTCTCTAATCCAAGGCAAAGTACGCTACAAAGGAAAACATCAGATGTAAACATTCCCATGCCATCACAACATTCACCCATCTAATCCAAGGCAAATTACCCTTCAAAGGAAAACTTCAAATGTAAACATGTCCATGCCATCAAAACGTTCACATTTTTAATCCAAGGTCAAGTACCCTACATAGGATATCTTCAGATGTTAACATTCCCCTTGCAATGAAATCATTCAACAATATGACCATGCACCTTATAAGGGAAATTTTTTTACTACCACCACGACATTCAACCATCTGATCCAAGACCACACAGCTCCCCAAATGAAAACGTTGTAAATATAATTATTTTGTTCACAACAATAATAACACTCACTCGGACTATCAAAAGTCAGTACATCCTACAACGGATAACGTCAGAAAATAAAAATTGTCACTGCCATCATAACATTCAACTTTCAAATCGAATTCCTTGTCTACTACAAACAAAACTGTTCACTGACATCGTAACGCTCATCTATCCAACCAAAAAGTAGTACAGTGGAGAAACAAAGCATATATTTAACTATTAGTTGGTCGTAAAGGAAGCAGTTTAGTGGTACTCTTATCTCTAGTCAAAATTTCCTGGGCTGCCTTTTTCCCGAGTTTTCCCCGAAATTCTCCGGACCTACGGATATTTATTTTTTAATTGTTATTTTTTTCTTTACATTTTTTAATATTTTTACCGTATCTATGGACTTCTGATCTCATTAATTCAATAAATATGCTGGTGTTATACAGCTGACAGCGACAGGGTTAAAGCTTTGATTAAAAAAAATGCGCTTGAAAAGATGAAAAATCGTACTTATTGTAACCCTGAATTTCTATGTATTCGATAGGTTCACCAATGTGACCGATTCCGACCATCAGACATATGTGTCATGGAACCCTTGTCAACCGTTCACCTTCGAAGGCACGGAATGCGACAATGTAGCAGTAAGTATCCAAATGTTCGTCGCCATATTGAGCTAAAAAAAATTCTAAAAACTACGGAATTCTGTTAGAGCCAACCTTTTTTCGGTTTTCGGACTGCAACGGTGCCTTCTCGCATCTTTTTTCGGCGTTTGAAAAAAACCCCGCCGTAAAACAGATTCAAGATTGCACCCTTTAAATCTCGCATTTTTTTCTATGCATTTTGTCCACCAATCATCTAATAGTAATCTATTGTAGAAAATGTCGAACAAAGATTCGAGAATGCACCGTTGCAATCTTGAATCTATTTTGGACGATTTAACAATAGAATACTATTGAATTTGAAGACAAAAAGTACTGAAAAAATATGCACCCTTACATTCCCGCATATTTTTTCGGCGTTTTACTGAAATCGAAAATCAGACAAATTGCTGGCCCTAACAGGATTCCCTAGAAAAAAGATGCGAGAATGCACCCTTGCGTTTTTCCAAATCGAAAAACGAAAAGTATTGTTGGTCCTAACAGGATTCCGTAGTATGCCATACGCCGCCAGCATAAGATGTACTCACACAACAAATACGACTTATGTAGCCGATGTGTCGTAGGCGTTAAATGTTCTGGACAAGATATTTCATAATTGATTTGGGTCGAAGATCAATGTCATGATACGTGGCTTTCGTATTCTCAAGATGTACTCTCACGCCAAGTATGGTATCCCTATTTGAGATTGTACAAATATATGCTTCGGACAATTTGAGGTCAAATACCAAGGCCAATGTTGCAGTAAACTAAAAATGGCATACAACAATTTATCATTCCATGGTAAACTCGCACTACAAAACGGTATCTCTAGCTAAAGTAGTACAAGAAATGTCTCTAGGACAGATCATTTTCTTCAATTGAGTTCAAAGGTCAAGATCAGTGTCAACGTGACTTAAAATGTTTAAGGGCATTGTGCCATTCCAAAAACTACGTATATGAGCATACCAAGTTGTTTGATATTCCTACATGTATCTGGTTTGGTTTAGGGAATATCCCCTGGACAAGTTGTGTTTAATATGCATGTTCATGTAATCAAAGACAAAGGTCAAGGTAAATGTCACATTGACCAGGTAATGGTTTATGATCATCCAACAACACAAGATGTTCTCACTCACCAAATTCAGTAGCGCTAGCTGATACAATGGAGAATGTGTTATTCTTTCCCGATAAACGCGTTTACGCTAAAACGTTTATTTCCACAGCAAACAGTTTGGAGCCAGGACAGACGGCGGGTAACCCGGCGTCTGATTAGGCTCCAAACTGTTTGCCATTCAGATAAAAATGTATTGTAAGAACTATCTAAAAATTGGCATTTTCTACGTTTCAGTGTTTTGCTTTTGCGTTTCGTTTGCGTTTAAACGGGAAAGAAAAATGTTTTCTCAACTGTAAGCGTATCTTTTTAACATAAGTAGCTCTTCTTAAAATTAACATCTGTGATCAGTGACTCAAAGGAATAACAGGTATTTCCAGAATACATGTATATGCTTATAAGGCCTGAAACCGTTCTTAAGCTTTTGATTGGTCAAATTTGAGCAGAATGCTCAACTCTGGGTTCAAGGTTATAAATCTTTTCAGTAGAGTCTAAATTCGTTCTCAAGCATGTGATTGGTCAGATTTGAGCCTAGACTCAAATCTGACCAATCCAATGCTTGAGAACACACTCAGACTCAGCTCAAACGCTTTATAACCTTTGACCCTGATCAATCAAAATCTTAAGAACGATGTCAGGTTCGACTCGAACGGTTTAGCAGCATGGAAACAAGAGCATATGGGTTTATGATAAACTGGTGCCAAGGTTATAAAGCGTTTGAGTTGAGTCTGAGTGTGTTCTCAAGCATTTGATTGGTCAGATTTGAGCCTAGGCTCAAATCTGACCAATTAAATGCTTTAGAACGACTTTAGACTCAACTGAAAAGCTTTATAACATTGGGCCCCTGTCCCCTCTTTTCAGGTGTGTGTTATGAGAGAAGGAATTCCTAAAACATTGTTCTACAACGTCGGCACAGAAGACTCGGCTACCTTCACCTACAACATTAATGGATCTCTGCTTCTAACATATACCTCAGATCAGGGAGATTTTAAAAGGTATGCATGCATGCTATGTCCATTTTCTACCTTCTTAATCTATAAGGCTTTATGATTCTAATAAGATCGGGCCAATGTTGGTTCCATTTAAACGCAAACGAAACGCAAACATTACAATAAAATGGAGAAAATGTTATTTTCAGAAAATTCTTACGATTAATTTTTATCTGAATGAAAAACAATTTGGATACCGGGTAACCGACTGACGTGGGTTAATTAGCATTAGCGCGTTTATCGGGAAAAATAACATATTCTCCATTGTAGAATGTTCATTTATTTGTTTGTCTTGGGACAATATTCTCATTTTTAATGACATTACCAAAGTTAAAGACCCATTACAATTTTGCAGGAGCCTTCGTATTTAAGAATCATGTGAAGTCATTCCTGAATTCTTATCGACGACTGTTTCAATCGTTAATCACATAAATGTTTTTAAAGGGACTCGCAACCGGATGGTGTACTTGTCAAAATAAAATAAAATACTCAAATAAAAGCAAATTTGTGGCATTATTTGGCTTCCGACATTAAAAAAATATGATCAGTCCAAAAAAAGTCTCAAGAATCGGCACCGAATCTTAGTTTTTTAAGATATTTTCCATCGTTTTTCTATAGCGTTAGCTAACGGTATAGTTGTTGTTGTTGCTTCTCTACACGGGCTCAGACATAAACACGAGCCGAATTACGAAGTTGTATGCACTTTCGATCGCTACACATTGAAATAAGTTAAATCGATCCGACATAAAACGGATAGTTCCGTGGTCCATTGGTCTAAGTGGTTTCCCCTATTTTGCCTTCTGTCCGCCAATGCCGGGCCCCGGGTTCGAATCCCACCAGAGACCAATATTTTTTTTTATTGAAATACATTTTTTTAAACAGAATTTCTTATCCTAAACTAATTCTTTACCATTTATATAAGCGTTTGACACATATTTACAAATTACTATTTTTAATGCACCATCTGGTTGCGAGTCGCTTTAAATTGTAAACTGATTCATTCAAATATAACAAGAAAGTGTAATTTGTGTAAAATAGAGCGATTGTCCTATAAATTACTAATTTTCTATAAAATACTAATTCTATTTTTAGGTCCGCGGAGATACATCTTCAATGCTTAAAAGATGCTAAGTTTGACTTTTTCGTTTACGAAGGTGAACAAGAGCCTAACAATGACACGATCTTCTATGTAAGTAAATGTACACGAGGAATTGTAAGGTACTACGCCCCTAACGTAACCGGAACCTATTGTCAGTCAATATCAGTACGAAGATTGGCGTTGTCACATGCGTTCTCTCCCTTGATTAACCCCCCTTCACTGCCTTACCCCGAGTACAGTAGTTATTTGCAAACAGTTTGAATCCTGATCAGACGCCGCGTAACGCGGCGTCTGATCAGAATCCAAACTGTTTGACACTCGTTTCAATATTTCTTAAGTCAAAATACCTAAAATTTGCTTTTTAGAAACAGAAGCTGACGACAATTGTTTAGATTTGATGACGTCATGGCAGTGAAGAGGTTAACACTTTATTATCATTATTTTTAATTTTATTATTAGATCTATAATAATAATAAAAAAATAAAAATAATTATAACTATTATTATTACTATTATAAACCAACAAACTACAGTCTAGTCTCGATAACTAGAGCGCGCTTTTACGGCCCCATTCAATGTATTCATCCACGGAAGACAATAGTTCCACTTTGTAGTCATGGATTCGTAATATGAGAACTATTTTATATATCCTAGCAGATGGTAGATTCACCCATTTTCACACAAATACGTATTTTACGCCTTTAAATTACTCTTCCACTAAAGAAAATAGTTCCAATTTATGCAGTTGCGAATATTTTACTTAAGAAATAAGTTCTATTCTCTTGCAGCTGAAAGCCTAAAGCAGACTGAAAGTAAAGGCGCATTCTGCTTTACTTTCAATCTGCATTAAGGGGCCACTTCTCTTGAAAACTAGATAAAAAGCTATATGGGGTAATGGGTTAAAGCAGGCTGAACATGAAGCATTGAGTGACACTTACAGCTCGTTCTGCTTTAATTTTAACCTGATTTAAGTGACTACCATTCTTCCAAACTAGTAACTGACTATGGATTAAAGTGTACATGTAACTAGGGTTCAAAGGATTGATTAAAATTGAAGACCTACATGTATGCTCGTGGCTTAACCACGTTTACAGTAGGGGATAGGGGCGTTATTATTTTCTCTTTTAAACGAAAACGCAATACAATAAACTAGTTAGAAAACGTCCATTACAGTGGAGAAAACGTTTTTCTTTCCCGTTTTAAACAGTTTAAACGCAAACGCATTGCATTAAAATGGAGAAAATGGCAACTCATTGACAATCCTGGTTATTACATGTAATTTTAAGGGGGTAGGTGCACCTTTGGAAAGTAAATACCAAATTCTTCAAACTTTGCATAAAGACAGTAAAATTAGTTTCTATGACAAAACTGGTGAAAAAAGTGGGGGTACCGGACCTTTCTTTTTCACAATTTGAGATTTTTCAAGGCTACCCCCCTGAAATTGAAGCTTCATAAAAACTCCTACTTTTTTGTACTACGGTTTTTCAATATTTATTTAAACAATCTATTTGTACAAAAAGTATCCTAATTTATATTACCATAGTAAGAATAAACCCTGAAAATAATGTTTTTTCAAGATCCAAAATAAAAATGTTTTTATTTCACCGGAATGGAGTAAAATTTACCCCACCCACTTTTTTATAATGGGAAAATAAGGCACAGTGAAAATTGCCCTACAAATTGTAGCAAACTATTTACCAAATTTTTTATTTGTTGTTTTTAGCCTTGCAAACAAAAAGTTTTAGTGAAATAGGAAATAAAAACACAGGGTCCCGGATCTTTTAAAAAAGATATAGATCATTTTATCTAAAAAATCCATTTTTTCTCATTTTTTCAATTTTTGGTGTATTTTTACCAAAAATATTTATTTTCAAAACAAATTCATTTTATCTATTGAGTTATCTATAATTTATACTAAAACTGTACTACCATGAAAATTTCATGCTTATATCATGAGAAATTGAAATGAAATCGGATGTAACAAAATGCAACCTACCTATGAAAACAGTGTATGCTGTAAACTACGAATAGGACATAAAACTTAAAAAGTCCCTTCCGGAACGAAAATCCAATTTTTTCCCGGGAAAATAGTATTTTATTACTGTATGCATTCACCAAAATTGAGTTCTTAACATTTTTTTGAAAATGAGTTGGTAAAATTTTTCGGAAATTTCATAATGCTCAAAAAGACAGGCCGACATCCTTAATCTGAGTTGCAAATTGTTTGCAATGGAAATAATAGTTTTAACGTAAACGCGTTTATTGGGAAAGAAAACGTTTTCTCCACTGTAAACTTAAACTGACGATTGGACATGTCTTACTGCTTATTTTAGTCTGAGTGGCAAACAGGTTGGAGCCTGGTCAGACGCCGGGTTACCTGGCGTCTGATCTGGCTCCAAACTGTTTGCAATAGAAATAATTGTTTTAACGTAAAGGCGTTTTTTGGGAAAGAAAAACGTTTTCTCCACTATAACTTAAACGTCTGACGATTAATTTTTATCAAAGTGTCAACCAGTTGGATCCTGGTAAAAAAAAACAACACACACACAAGGTTTCATCCTAGTTATTAAAATTTATTGATTGCATGTAGGATTCCTATTTGCAAAAACTATAATATCATGTCTCTCTGTCTTAAATCATATGGTGTTACTACTCATTCTGTTGAGTAGTAACACCATAGTATTTGGTGCTTAAATAAGTGAGAAAATGTCGGATTTGTTCTATTAACGCTCTCTTACCTGTAGTTCCCGATTCATAAAACTTCCTACGACAAACGGTCGTACGTCAAAACTTTAAAATACATTTAATTTCTGATTTCTCGATCTAATCCTGTCTTGTGACATCTCTTTGGAATCTTCTTTTTAAGACGATTCTAAAGAGATGCCACAAGACAGGAATAGTAATTGAGACTTTTACCAGCTGACCTACGATACCATTTGTCGTACGAAGTTTTATGAAACGGGTCCCTAAATTATTTGCAGAAAATTGTGCTGGCCAGTAGGTATGCCTGCGGATTAGCCCCTAGCATCACACCCGCCGGTACCAGCTCGCCATCGTCATTGAGCGGAGGGGTTATATTCATCATTGTGTGAGTATGGGAGGTATTCCTCGCTGAAACCCATCCCCTTCATACTAACTACAGTGGTCCCTCCCTACAACGGTCCTCCAAACAACGACTCTCTCCTTACAACGACCCTTACCGCTGTTCCCCAAACAAGACATATATATGGCTTTCACGGCTGCAATATCGTCTGCTGGTTTTCTCAAATTTACATATTGGACATTTTGATAGAAAAAACATAATGACGAGTGACAAACAGCTTGAATCGTTACGCGGCGTCTGATCTGGATTCAAGCTGTTTGTAGATGTAAATTAGTTTCCTTCCAAATAACGACTCCCTCTAAACAACGCACACATTTTTATGTCCCATTGAATGTCGTTTTAGAGAGGGAGCGCTGTAACGCCTTTTCATACACAGACACACGAGGCTAAGCTCGAATTTGTAAACAGATTTTACCCTGATCAACCGCCTCATAACCCGCCATCTTATCAGGACACAAACTTTTTTATACGTGGGTAACGTTTCTTCACTCAAAACTTCCAACTTTTGAATTTCACGTAAAATTATACAGACGACCAATTTTTGCAGACAAAATGTTAAAAAGAAAGTGATGGTGAAAGTGTAAATCTACAGCAACATTCATCCTGAAATTTCAGTTTCAAATTACATGTTATTTCGTGTTCACAAGATCTCTTCGGATTTTGTCATAGCAGATGATAGCTTAAAGCAGGCCGAAAGTAAAGCAGAATGCGCCTTAAGGCGCATTCTACTTTACTTTTAGTCTGCTTTAAGCGGCAGCGTGTCTTCAAACTAGAAATACACTGTGGGGTAAAGGGTTAAAGGTACCATTTGTAAAGTTTCGCTGGTGGAAAAATTGATAAGGAAATCTTAGGTTTTTTCATGGTCAACTTATGGCAGCCCTGTTGTTTTTAACACCATTTTCAATACATTACACACAGCAAATACCCTGATCACATGGCTACAGTAGGAGTCTACTGATCTGGGTCTACACTGTTAGAATAGGTCCTATGGATTATTTATGGGAACATTGTGTGTAAAGGACGAGCATACTCGTCGATAGGGATCAATATATTACATGCTCCCTCACCACAACGGACCTCCGAACAACGACTTCCATATTACAACAACGCTTGCCACTATTCCCAACACAATTATAATTTTGTAACGTTATTATCTGCTTAAAATTGTTGACTGGTGTTGTTCTTACAAACCGGATTTTTGGACGAAAAAACCCAACATAATGACGAGTGGCAAATAGTTTGAATCCAGATCAAACGCCGCGTCTGATCTGGATTCAAGCTTTTTGCAAATGTAAGCAAATGTCCCTCCTTTTAACAACTCCCTTTGAACAACACACACTTTGAGTGCCGTTGTAGAGAAAGGAAGCGCTGTATATTTAACTTAACCTCAATGAGCAGCCATAGGATACGTTTCCAACATTCTAACAGGTGACTGCTTTAAGCTGGTTGAAAACAAGGGAGAATACGGGTATATTCTACTGATATGACTTCGAAATATAGATTATTCGACTTACGTTTTATTGTACAGTAGAACCACTCTATTACGACCACTAAAAAGAAGGCTAATTGTCTGTATAAAAGACAGGTGACAGCTTAAAGCAATGTGAAAGTGAAACAGAAAGCTCCTGTAGGGGCTTTCTGTTTCACTTTCACATCGCTTTAAGCAGTCACCTGTATTAAACGAATAATATTTGACACAATTTAGTGGTCGTAATAGAGAGGTTCTACTGTATTTCATTTTTTCATTACAGATTATTCAGTTTAATCGGAGCCTACCTCGTGTTTGGCATGGCCTTTCAGGTATTTGTGAAGAAGGAGTCCGGAAGAAGAATTTTCCCCAACAGCGAATTCTGGTGTAACCTTCCTTCCTTGATTAAGGTGAGAACTTAAGTCCCTTAACCCATATCTTGCGGTGAAATCGTCTGCTTCGAAACTGTCGTCTGCAAAATCTGTTAAATTTAGATTTATATATTTTTTTAAGTATAACAACCTAAAGACGAGTGTCAAACGGTTTGGATCCAGATCAGACGCCGCGTAAAGCGGCGTCTGATCTGGATCTAAACTGTTTGCAAAAATCCGTTAAGTCGCGATCAGCAGGAAAAGTGTTAATATCTTTTCTCGATATAAATTTCAACATCACATTTCACGCTCAACTAATATTGTATACAAATCCAACTTCCGTTTAAGTCTAATCCATTTTAGACTATCTAGGGTAGATTTTAACAAAAATGCAAACTGACAAATATTGCAGATCCTGATCGGAGTACTCCTATATACAGGAGTTCTTTGAACAGGGTGTACACTCTTTCACGTAGGAACACTGCATTTTTTCACAGATACACTGTTTGTTTAATGACGAGTATTTTCATTTATCACATAACTTTCAGTCTGGGACTGGAATAAAGCCATTATATCATACTGAGAAATTCTCCTCAAACCGATAAATTCAAGAATGATAACCTTCTTTTAAGGGCTAGAGTCGAATAACCTACCCTGTTTACGTTTTACAGTTGCGGGATTAAATCTATGGACCCTTGGTAAGGTCATTACGTAATGCTTTTCGCTTAGCGATAGACTATAGAATTTCATGACTTTCCACTGTTAACGTCTGCTACTACTACTGCTACTGCTACTGGTACTATTACTACTTCTACTTCTACTACTACTACTACTACTACTAGTACTACTACTACTGTTACTGCTAATACTACTGTTACTTCTACTGCTACTACTGTTACTGGTACTACTACTGGTACTACTACTGCTACTACTGTTACTGCTACTGGTACTACTACTGTTACTATTACTGCTACTACTGATACTACTACTTCTACTAGTACTACTACTACTACTTCTACTGGTACTACTACTGTTACTGCTACTGCTACTACTACTGTTACTGCGACTGCTACTACTACTGTTACTGCTACTGTTACTTCTACTTCTACTACTACTACTACTACTACTTCTACTAGTACTAGTACTAGTACTACTACTTCTACTTCTACTGTTACTACTACTTCTTCTTCTACTACTACTACTACTGTTACAACAACTATTACTACACTACAACTATTATTATTTCTACTACTACTACTTCTACTACTACTACTACAACTGCTGCTACTACTACTGATACTGGTACAACTACTTCTACTGTTACTACTACTACTATTACTACTTCTACTACTTCTCCTTCTACTACTACTACTACTACTACTACTACTACTACTACTTCTACTAGTACTAGTACTACTACTTCTACTTCTACTGTTACTACTACTTCTTCTTCTACTACTACTACTACTGTTACAACAACTATTACTACTACTACTACAAATATTACTACTACTACTACTTCTACTACTACTACTACTACTACTACAACTGCTGCTACTACTACTGATACTGGTACAACTACTTCTACTGTTACTACTACTACTATTACTACTTCTCCAACTACTACTACTACTACTACTACTACTACTTTTACTACTACTACTACTACTACTACTACTACTACTACTACTTCTACTACTACTGTTAGTGTTTCTACTAAAGTTAATTTTCTTATCAGACGACTAGCCTTAAAATCAGCAGGGGGCTCAGTCAGTGATGAGGGCCATGTCAATGAAAAAATAACAACTTTAAAAAACAGTGGAATATAACTTAAACAAGGGCCACTATGGCCCTAAATCGCTCACCTGGTAACCATGTAACCATGTACACCTTGTGACCTAGTTTTTGACCGGGCATGACCCTCATTCTAACTTGACCTCGATTTCAATGAGACAAACATTTTTTTCAAGTTTCATGAAGATCAAATGAAAGTTTGTAGTCTCTAGAGTGTTAATAAGGTTTTTCGATGATTCAACCTAGTGACCTAGTTTTTGACCGGATATGACCCACATTCGAACTTGACCTAGATTTCATTGAGGCAAACATTTTGATGAAGTTTCATGAAGATCCAATGAAATTTGTAGTCTCTAGAGTGTTAACAAGGTTTTTCGAAGATTTGACCTAGTGACCTAGTTTTTCACCGGAAATGACTCAAATTCAAACTTGGCCTAGATTTTATTGAGGCAATCATATTGATGAAGTTTCATGAAGATCCAATGAAATTTGTAGCCTCTAGAGTGTTAACATGGTTTTTCGATAATTTGACCTAGTGACCTAGTTTTTTACCGGACATAACCCACATTCAAACTTGACCTAGATTTTATTGAGGCAAACATTTTGATGAAGTTTCATGAAGATCCAATGAAATTTGTAGTCTATAGAGTGTTAACAAGGTTTTTCGATAATTTGACCTAGTGACCTAGTTTTTTACCGGACATGACCTTCATTCAAACTAGGCCTAGATTTTATCGAGGCAATCATATTGATGAAGTTTCATGAAGATCCAATGAAATTTGTAGCCTCTAGAGTGTTAACAAGGTTTTTCGATAATTTGAACTAGTGACCTAGTTTTAGACTGGACATGACCCACATTCGAACTTGACCTAGATTTCATTGAGGCAAACATTGTGACCAAGTTTCATTAAGATCCAATGAGATTTGAACCTGCTAGAGTGTTCACGAACAATTCTGAACGGACGGACGGACGGACAGACAGACGACAGACGACGGACAACGGACATCCAGCGATCCTAAAAGCTCACATTGGCACTACGTGCCAGGTGAGCTAAAAAGGACCAAAAATTCCTTACAGTATTCTGTTTTAAAGGGACTCGCAACCGGATGGTGTACTTGTCAAAATAAAATAAAATACTCAAATAAAAGCAAATTTGTGGCATTATTTGGCTTCTGACATTAAAAAAATATGATCAGTCCAAAAAAAGTCTCAAGAATCGTCACCGAATCTTAGATTTTTAGATATTTTCCATCGTTTTTCTATACCGACTAGTAGACGGTATAGTTGTTGTTGTTGCTTCTCTACACGGGCTCAGACATAAACACGAGCCGAATTACGAAGTTGTATGCACTTTCGATCGCTACACATTGAAATACGTTAAATCGATCCGAGATAAACAGATAGTTCCGTGGTCCATTGGTCTAAGCGGTTTCCCCTATTTTGCATTCTGTCCGCCAATGCCGGGCCCCGATTTCGAATCCAACCAGAGACCAATATTTTTTTTTATTGAAATACATTTTTTTTAAACAGAATTTCTTATCCTAAACTAATTATTTACCATTAATATAGCGTTTGACACATATTTACAAATTACTATTTTTAATGCACCATCTGGTTGCGAGTCGCTTTAAAGGCACTAGTAGAAAGAATGCGTTTTCTTCTTTCAAGTGCAAGTTGTGGCTAAGATATTAAAACGAAGAAAATTGGCTTTCTTGGACGTTGAAGTAGGCAAATTAAGGCAATTTGGCACGTTTTATATAGCGTATATAGGAGACGATAGGAGTATACTTTAACTTTAAAAAGGACCAAAATTTAATTTGAATCAAAATCTAAAAAAAATATCAGTACAAAGATAAAACTATAAACTTTGTAATGTCGGTTGTGGCTAAGCTCTGTGATTAGTACGAGTGTAATTATTAAATGAAACGTCAATTGCTCCTTCTTTATTCTATATAGCGCATCTGCTATGACTCGGCGGAGCTCGTGAGGTACACTAGTGAGTCGTTTTTTGGGCTCCGGCCAAACCTTTTCGTCCACAAACGCTGCATGTAGCGGGACACCAAATGACGTAATTTGCAATGGCGTTACCGAAAATAACATCAGGCTTGGGCGGAAAATCTATATAGCAGAAAGACTATAAAGTAAAACTACGACTTATATTGATTTTATGCGATATATAAATAGAAATTCACATTTGTGCTCACTACTTATCATTTTTAATAAACTCACTGACTAAAATTTATATGACGCTCGCCAAGGCTCGCATCATATTATTTAAGTCAACGCGTTTATTAAAAATGATAAATAATGAGCACTCGTGTAAGATCCTCCATTTATTCATCTTTTCAGGGTGGCTGTAAGAGTGCGGGACCAAAGGCAGACAAAGCCACTGCCTACGATAGCATATAACAACATGGAAGGGAACATAACACTTCTTTCTAGACAGCAGTCATTTTCATTACAGTGGAGAAGACGTTATTATACCCTTTCCCCCATAGAAGAGCCTTTTTTGCGGATATGATTTATTCCTCCGCTGAAGAAAATAGTTCCAATTTAATCAATCATGAATATAGTATAGGGAACATTTTCTATATTCTAGCACATGGAAGCTTAAAGCAGGCTGAAAGTAAAGCAGAATGCGCCTTAAGGTACATTCTGCTTTACTTTCAACCTGCTTTCAGTGGTCACCTATCTTCAATACTAGAAACAGACTATCAGGTAAAGGGTTAAATGCTAAATTCCTAGTGTCCATTGCAAACAGTTTGAAGCCATATTAGACGCCGGGTAGCTCGGCGTCTGATCAGGCTTGAAATTATTTGCCATTCAGATAAAAAACAACACTTTGAAATTAATAAAACAAAGGACAGTTTCTCTATTTTATTGCAAACATTTAAATCCAAAACCAAAAGAAACACGTCACGGAGTAGGGGACAGTTGTTACAATTGTAACAGTGCATACGTAGATCTAAGTCCAGGCAGAATAGGGTTTTGTCTGTTTAAAGACCTAGGTCTACACTGTTTGTGGTTTATAGATAAGTGTGATACTGAAGAGTGGCAATAGTTTAGATACAGTGGAGAAAACGTTATTCTTTCCCGTTTAAACGCAAACAAAACGCAAACGCAAAACACTAAAACGTAGAAAATATCAACTTTTAGATATTTCTTACAATTTATTTTTATCTAAGTGGCAAACAGCTTGAAGTCTGATCAGACGCCGGGTTACCCGGTGTCTGATCTGGCTCCAAACTGTTTGCAGTGGAAATAAACGTTTTAGAGTAAATGCGTTTATCGGGAAAGAATAGCACATTCTCCACTGTATTCTGGTCAGTCGGCGTGTTTCAACCGCGGATGATTCAGGTGTTTCGCTTATAATCTAAACTAACTTGTGTGATTTTCAAAGACAACTGTTTTATTAGTTTTGATAAGTAATGCACATCTTAATACAAGCATCGTTTTACTTCACTTCCAAGTGTTTTATGATAAATGCACATTTTGTCCTTAACACTAAAAAAGAATGACAAACGCACATTTTCATCATGTATTGCATTGGTAGATGTCTTTCAAAATAGTTAGTTTTGATTTAAAAATATTTATATATGTGTCAAACAGTTTTTATCCAGATCTGGATCCAAGCTGATTGCATATATAAGTGTTTTCGAGATTGGCACTGAAAGGGTAAAAGTTTTATACATGAAAGACTACTCTTGTGTGCGCAAATTATTGAATTTGAACATAGTTGTCTCCCTTCTCGTTACATCACCTCGCCCGAGTGTGTGAAATGGCTATCGATATCAGTATTATGTCAAGCATCATCAACACCTCACATAAGGGGGTGCATGGGTTGCTTACCTTTGGAAAAAATGGGATTTCTTTAATTAACGTATTCATCCATATATGTATAATGAAAATCGTTAAAAAAAATTAATCATTACATAAAGACATTTTGTGTTAAAATCGGAATACATTTGTAGCCATCGACAACGAATACAGACACATAGTGAAAACATAGACACGATGCCAAAGATCAAGTCATAACTTTTGAACTTATTTTCAATTGACAAACGTTACTTTCGACTTAAGTTAAATGCAAGTTGAGCTACAATTTTTTGAAGAAGCATGATACAGTGGAGAATCTGTTATTCTTTCCCGTTTAAACGCAAACGTACGCAAACGCAAAACACTGAAATGAAGAAAATGACAAGTTTTTGATATTTCTCAGGATTTCTTTTAAGCTGAGTGGCAAACAGTTTGGAGCCTGATCAGACGCCGGGTTACCCGGCGTCTGATCTGGCTCCAAACTGTTTGCAGTGGAAATAATAGTTTTAGCGTAAACGCGTTTATTGGGAAAGAATAACGTTTTCTCCACTGTATCAAAGTCGATATGTTTCTCAATGCATGAGTAAAGTAATGCAGAAAAGTCCGGTTGGAGCTTTCTGCACTTCTTTTTCCTTGCGTTTAACTTAAGCTGCCAGAAAGACTATCATATTACATGCATTGCATTTGTCTTCAATTAAGTGTTACATGATTTACATAAAGCATAAAAGCTTTTCATTTCAAGGATTGCTTTATACCAGTTTGAATGCACGAGTAAATGGAAAAGTTAACATGTACATGTATTTATCATTAAAAAACCAGGAAACTTATAATCCCACTACATACATGTTCACTCAAGGCCACAGCCAACGCAACAGTTTCTATATACAGTAAAACCTCGCTATTACGACCACTAAAACGAAGGCTAATTGAGTGTATAATAGACAGGTGACAGCTTAAAGCAAGGTTACAGTGAAACAGAAAGCTCCTATAGGAGCTTTCTGTTTCACTGTCACCTTGCTTTAAGCGGTCACCTATCGTAAACACCCTAATAATTAACATAATTTAGTGGTCGTAATAGCGAGGTTTTACTGTATAATATAATTTGAGTAATCGTGAACGGAAAGTGTTCAAATTTGATACAAGTATAGCTTAATACAGCATACATACATAAATTTCTTTTCAATCGGCCATCAAATAAATGTAAAATATAGCAAATAAAACTACCACCATTTTTCAAGAAATTGGATTTTGAAATTGTTTCGTAAGCTGTGACATTGAGTGTTGAAGCGTCCTTTCTATGTATAAATGGGTTGATCGTTTCAGAGGACTGTGTGTGGTATTTAGAATGTAAGCATGGTGTCTGTAAATGAAACCATTAAATAAAACATTAAATTATTATCGTTAATACTGTCTTATTTTGTTATTACATGTACCCGGCACTGGTGGGTTCTACGCTGTTTCCAAAGAACAAGTGTACTCTTCACATATACATAGTCATCACTATAGTTCAATGGGTTAAAGCGGAAAAAATAATAACGTAAGCTGGAAAAGATATGAAATAGTTAGACAGGGAAAAACTAAAAGTTTCCGCACAAATTGAATATGAACTTAACAAACAGCAGTCAAAAGATGTAAATTTTAATGACTCTCTGAAATGGTTTGTCCTTGACATATCACCTGCTTGGCATAAACCCTATCACGTTAATACATACTTTCATAAAATACATTTTTACGCCTTTACCTATTCAAACAAGAAACTTGCCTGTTCATTCAAATAACCTATTTTGTTAAAGAGTCATAGGGTAGTGTTTTTTCGCATCCTGATACATGTATGTGGATTTGTAACCCTTACTTGCTTAACATTTAGTTTAAACATATTTTATTTCTCAAATGATCATAACATTTGTCAAATACATACAACAATGTAAAAAAGGATGAGATCGAAAGCATAAGCTTATTTAAGATCCTCTCCTTGTCATAGATGTTTTACATTCAAGAGCTGGTGGTAATTTACAATAAATTATATTGCAGCAATTAATATTCTAAACATCAAGATATGGTGAAACTATGTATAGATAAACTAGAATTCCAAAGCAAAATATTAAGAATAGTAATGGAATCGTGTGAGAATACATTGGTACAACACGAAGGAAAAAAAGGCGGTTGGAGAAAAAGAATTCTTCGGATCAAAGGCTATCGAGGGAGATGGCTGCCCCTAGGCAGACTCGACACCAGCAGTCTATTAAAAATGTCTCACGAGAAACGATTTGTTTGCAGAATATAACTTTGCACTGCCTGAAAGATAGTTCGATTGGAATTATAGTCAAGTGATGGATCACCATAAAGAAAAAGTTTAGCGGTTGGTGTATGGTTTAGTTGCGTTCAGCAAGACTGTGCGTGTTTGCTGGTATGATGGGCATGTAAGAAAGAAGTGATGAGCACTTTCGATTTCACCACAGTGGCACAATGGAGAGTCAACAATATTTTTCTGGAACAGGTTAATATTTAGAGAGCTGCAGTTAGTACGCAAACGTGTTGGAGTATTTGTGCCCTCCTACTTCCAATGTAATAGTATGAGGGAACTGAAGCAACAGAAGGTTTAATAGAAGATTTAAAGGAAGACACAGATTGGGAGTTTCTTATTTCTTCTGGTAAAGAATTCCAATCACGCACAGTAGATGGTAGGAAAGATTCAGAATAGAGTCTTGTTCTTGCATAGGGTTGTTGTAGATTATCAGCATTTCTCAAGTTGTATCTAAGCCCGGTATTTGACAGAGGAGGCACTAAAGACGATAAATAGCCTGGGGTCAGGTTATGCGTCATTTTATACAGTAAAATCAATTTATTGCTACGTCTTCTATCACCGAGCGATTCCCAGCCAAGTTCTTGTTCCAAATTATTCAAAGAAATAAGCTTTGTGGCCCCAACCGATATTCTAGCTGCCTCATGTTGAATCTTCTCCAGTTCTAACTTTTCAGCAATGGTACAGTTATCCCAGACAACATCAGAATATTCCAAGACTGGTCTAATAAAACTCAGGTAAATTGTCTCAAGTGATTTACGATCCAGAACAAATTTCAGTTTTTGCATAATATTGATCCTGGTCCATGCTTTTGACTTGATAAAGTCTATGTGGGAATGCCAACTACCATCATTGGATAAAAAGACACCTAAATGTTTATGCGTTTCAACGTCTGAAATATGATTATCTAACATTTCCAAAGGAGGGTGTAATGGTTTATTTAATTTACGTGATATCAATAGAGATTCGGTTTTTGTGGGATTAAAGGTTACAAGCCATGATTTAGCCCATTCAGTAATTTTAGTAATATCAGAATTGAGAGTGATAGCTGTATGATTAGCATGATTCACAACGAGATACAGACTTGTATCGTCGGCAAAGAGACGAATATTAGACTGTATTTCGGACACAATATCATTAATATAAATAAGAAATAAAAGGGGACCAAGTATAGATCCTTGTGGAACACCAGCTTTTATTTCAGCCCAGTCAGATTTGGCACCGGGTATAACTACTCGTTGACATCTATTGTGAAGATAATTAGTGAACCAGTTGAGTAATTTGTTTGATATACCTATTGATTTTAGCTTAGCTAAAGGTCCAGAATGCCAAACACGATCGAAGGCTTTGCTTATGTCAAAGAAAACGACTCGTACTTCTTTGCCTTCATCCAAAGCCTTAATAAATGTATTATATAGAAATGTCAACTGGTTCACAGTCGAGTCACCAGGAATAAAGCCAAATTGGAAAGATGAGAGATAATTTATATCACGTAGATAGTTGTATAGATGTTTAAAGACTAAACGCTCGAGTATTTTATCCAGATTGCTTAGAAGAGATATAGGGCGATATTTACTAACAAGGGAATGATCACCTTTTTTGAAAACAGCAGACACATTGGCTTCCTTCCAGGATTGTGGTAATACACCATCATTTAAAGATTTATTGAATAGGTCACACAAGGGAGAACTAATTTCCTTAGACATTGCACCAAGGATCTTGTTACTTATTCTATCAGGACCGGTTGCTTTACCAATAGGAAGACATTCTATTATAGACATGACTTCATCAGGGGAAAGGGTAAAGAAGGGCATAGTAAAGTTGACTGGTAAGATAGCTGGTACTTGAACATTGTGTTCATCTAGAATTGTTTGCCCAGCAAAGTAATTATTTAAGAGATCAGCTTTGTCGGTAGTTTCAAATGCAAATGAGCCATTGTTTTCAAGTGTCAAAGTCATCTTTCCATCTTTTAACATTTGCAAACAGTTTGGATCCAGATCAGACGCCACGTATAACGTGGCGTCTGATCTGGATCCAAACTGTTTGGCACTCAGTGTACTCAATTTTTGTTCTGTTTCAAAAGCATGCAAACTAATTTTTAGTATTTTAGCAGACGATATATTTTAAGCTGACGACACTTTAGCATGATAAAGCATTGAAGCAGATAAAAGCAGAAATCTTTCTGCGAAAGGTCTGCTTTACCTTCAATCAACTTTGTCTTTCTTAAACGCTCAAAACATACCAAAGGGGGTATATCTAGTTTTAAGTAATATTGGCGCGCAACAAAAATCTAAACTTGCATGGGAAATAGTTTTGTTCGGGTCCTATGGTGTTTTTGGAATGAACGAAATGCCTGGCCTGTATTGTTTGGCTGACTCAATATTTTTCCTTAAAATACACCTGTGCTATCATCCCATTCAAAAACGCTCCATTATTTTTCAGGAATGGAGCGTTCGGAACAATAGGTCTCCATTACTTTTCCCTACACAAGTGTGTAATAGTTACACAAATGTGTTGGAAAAAGTAATGGAGACTTATTGTTCCGAATGCTCCATTTCCGAATACAGTGGAGAATGCGTTATTCTTTCCCAATAAACGCGTTTACGCTAAAACTAGTATTTCCATTGCAATTAGTTTGGAGCCAGATCAGACGCCGGGTAACCCTGCGTCTGATCAGGCTCCAAACTGTTTGCCACCCAGATTAAAACGGATACTCAGAATTTTCAAAAAGTTGTAATTTGTTCCAATTTACTGCAATGCGTTTGCGATTGGTGTGCGTTTAAACGGGAAAGAATAACGTATTCTCCACTGTAAAAAGAGACTGCTAATTAAGCGACCACTGACCGAAGATGCAGGGTGATCTTTTAAGAGAGTTTGCCGCTAAAGGCAGGACAAAAATAATACAGAAGGCTCCTATATGAACATTCTGTATTACTTTTGTCCTGCATTAAGCCGCAACATGCAGTGAAAACTCCAAATACATGTATGTCGATTTTTAGTGGTAGCTGAAAGACAGGTTTGACTGTGCATACAGTAAAACCTCCCTATTACTACAACTAATTCTTTGTTTACTATTTGGTGTCTAAGACCGGTGACTAGATCCATTAAAGGAAAGTGAAAGTAACACAGAAATTTCATTTTGAAGCTTTCTGTTTTACTTACATCTTCCTTTACCTGTCACTTGTATTTTATTCGCCTTCAGCAAGCTACAAACGACTAGACACTTAAAACGAATACCCTTACAAAAAGCTTGGAATGTAAACAGAATCCAATCAAATTATCATCAGATTATAATAAATTTGCAAACAGCTTGGATCCAGCCCTGACACCAAATACGTCGATGTCTCACGTGGATCCATACTGGTTTACACTTGCGCTTTTGAACGCACAACTCCTGTGTGAAAAGAGCGCTATATAAATCGGGTATAATAATAATAATAATTAATAGATCCATATCCTCAAGTATACGTGTAACTGATTTTGGTTAGCTTTCAAAGTGAAGCAGACGATAACTTTAGCAGACACTACTGGCTTTGGTATACAATTACACCTCTCTATTACGACCACTAAACTAGGTTATTTTAATTTTTTTGTGTTTAAGGCAGGTTACTGCTTAAAGTGTAAGGTTGATGTAAAATAGAAAGCACCGTTTGGAGCTTTCTGATTTACTTTCATCTTTCTTTAAGCTCCACCTGGCTTCTATACAATCAATTAGCCTTTTGTTTAGTAGTCGTGATAGAAGGGGTTTACTGTATAAATTGCTCAAATGGTGTCTGGTATGGGTTGTAACCCGTACTTACAATTGTGACCATAATACAGTGGAGACAACGCAAACGTACGCAAACGCAAAACAATAAAACGTAGAAAAATACAACTTTTTGACAATTCTGATAATTCATCTTTATCTAGGTGGCAAACAGTTTGGAGCCTGATCAGACGCCGGGTTACCCGGCGTCTGATCTGACTCCAAACTGTTTGCACTGCAAATAATAGTTTTAGCGTAAACGCGTTTATTGGGAAAGAATAACGTTTTCTCCACTGTAACATGAACAAATGCCTTAGATCCAGATCAGATGCCGGGTAAGTCGACGACGGATCAGAATCTAAGATGTTTGACTAATGTTACTTAGAAGATATTTTCAAACTGCTAAATATACACTCATACACAAGTATAAGTCCCATTCGAAAGAAAGAAAATCCAGATTATGAAATAAATCCAACGTTTTCAAATATTTTCCCGGTGTCATATTAACGCAGACTGAGAATAGCCAGATAGGTTCTGGTCAGCCATTGTCTACGGTGATTTTACACGAAATGACCAGTTAAAACACTGTACACAGTCATTGTACACGACATTCTTTAAGGAATGGAGAGTTATTTATAATTGCTAGAATTTCTTGAGAAAAGCATGCTCATCAGCATGAGTATCACTAACAGTGCAATTACACAATATTTAGCTGAGGGTTACCAGCGGGAATTAACAATACTAAATTCATGTTAGGTGTATTTTAAGTGGGAGAATGAACTCGTATCTCTCCATTCCTGAAAAATAATGCAGACTCGGCCCCTTCGGGGCCTCGTCTCCATTATTTTTCAGGAATGGAGAGATACTCGTCCATTCTCCCTAACTTAATAACAAACGTTCTTTATTAACTCCATCATTATCTTTACCCGGGTATAATAGTAATTTGCAAGATACTTGGGTCCTGGTCAGACGCCGTATTACGCTGCGTCTGATCAGGATCCAAACTGTTTAACGCTCGTTTCAATATTTCTAAAGAAAAAAATACCTACAATCGATATTTAAGAGAAATAAAAGCAGGCGACAATTGTTTAAAGCAGATCACGTCATGACAGTGAAGGGGTTAAAAAAAGTATCGCTTTTGACCTCCAGGTAGATTTTAACGTTTTACAACTTAATTTGTACAAAACAAAAATTAATATCATTATAATCATCCAGGCCGCATTCATGCCCCTAAAGGGGAGGGTCCCTTACATTTCCTAAAATTCTGAGCGATTCCCACGTTGAACAATTTGGTATTGTTTTTGCAAATCTAGCCGCCCTTTAATTCAGGTTTAACCCTTTCGTGCTATCTGATACTATGTCCTCTTTATTTCCACGTATAACTTTAGTGTAGTCATCAAATTTGACAATATTTTCAGGTTTAGTGCGATTATAAAACCCTGCATACGATAACTAGTGATTATGCTGCAATTAACCCCCTCGTTGCAATGACGTCATCGGTAAGAAACAAGTATCGTCTGCTTTTATTTCTCAAATTTAATTTTTATGTAAATTGACTAAAGTTATATCATATCGGATGTCAAACAGTTTGGATCCTGATCAGACGCCGCGTTATGCGGCGTCTGATCAGGATCCAAACTGTTTGCAAATAACCACTGTTACCTGTATAGGACAGTGAAGGGGTTAACCCTTTTCTTAAAAATAATATCGTCTGCTTCCAATAAATGTCGGCTTCAAAATATAGCAGTTTGAATTTACACGTCTGTTTACTTAAGAAATCTAAGAAGGAATTTTATACTGTTTGGGTGGTGATCTGGCGCCGGATTATCCCTGGTCTTATCTGGATCCAAACAGTTTAAAAATGACAGTACAATTGCGATTTGCTTGATAAAGGGTTAATGAAAAAGCTACTAGTTTAAAACCGATGCAGTTCCAGCGCGCAATTTACCAATTTCTACCAGTTTTTAAGCAAGATGTTCTACTTTGTACAAATTTGATATTAATATCCCGCCTACTCCCCCATGGCAAATTATGCATAACAATAACGGAAGCGAATAAGCCACGCCCCGAAGATGTCGGTCTTCGTAGTTAAGGGTTGTTATCTTTCCCTCTTTTGCGGCACGCGCCGAGGTCGATAAGGCCACACTTAACTGTTACCTGGGGACACGCACGCGCCCAAGAGAATTCCCTCATTGGCCGAGCTTAAAATAGGCCCACGTGCTGTGTATTTACATAAAATTCGTATAAAAGCTTTGGAACAACTTTGAAACTTTAAGAATGATTTCGAGTGATGGCACATAACAAATAAAACAAATTACTTTAACGATATTAAATGATTAATATTTCATGATTTGTTTAAACATGTTGGAGCATTTGGATTTTGAATACTTTACAGATGATTATTTTGAAGACTTGTCTCAGTCGTCATTTTCTACCACGGATGACGAAATCGCGTTCTCGCCGCCAGAATGTGCCAATTTCAGTTCTTTTTTCATGGACCATGGTTCGTTCGGAAAATTTAAGAAAAGGCGAAAGAGATGTGGTCAGTTTCATGTCCAGCAGAGACAGGCTGCTAATATGAGAGAACGTAAACGCATGCAGTCTATTAATGATGCATTTGAAGGACTCAGATCTCATATTCCTACACTTCCGTATGAAAAAAGACTTTCCAAGGTGGACACTCTGCGATTGGCCATCGGTTATATAAGTTTTCTGGCGGAAATGGTGAACACTTCTGACACGGCTGATGGAGGCACTTTCAGCGCTGCTGTGGAAAAGTCTAGGAAAGTTATAATACAGTGTCACGCAGGTGAGTCTACCCCTTCAGTAAACGCGTTTATTGGGAAAGAATAACACATTCTCCACTGTAGCAAACTTTTAGAAGTAGAACTTATTTTAAATAGATTCAAATCCTTCTATCAAATACATTTAAACTATTAGTTAACATCTGGTATTCTTTTAATTCCATACCACTGTATTTCAGTTTAAAAACCATAATCATTGTCTCAAGCACTTTGATTTTATATTATGATAAACCTTAGATATTATTGTCGATGGTCTTTGCACTGGCACTCATCACTTTACGTCATCTTTCGTCGATGAAGTCGGGATTATCCGTTCAATGGTTTGATAAAATCAATAAATACTTATCAACATATGCTATACACTCAGTTGAATAGTACAGTACTGAACCTTATTAAATTAACAACTTTTGCGATTCGCTCGCAATTCGATGCCAATTCGCTTGCAATTCGATGGCAAATCGCTTGCGATTCAATATACATGTACTAACTTTACCCTCGGGTAAGTTTTCTTGAATGGTGTATCTCACAAATGTTCGCAAATATGCATTCATTAATTTGTTTGATTCCATTTGTGTCAGAACCGCTTCGGAAAATTCGCTTAAAATATTCAAACGTAGGATTTGTTTTTTGAAGCGCCCGATTCGATCGCGATTCGATGGCAATTCGATGGCAATTCGCTCGCGATTAACAATTTAATTTAATAAGGTTCAGTACTGTAATACGGACACACTAGCTCAGTGTCATGTGTCGCCGACTCGAAGGACCGAGGTCGTGTGTTCGAATCTAGGTAAATCTAATCTAAATTCGCCATTAGGTTTTTTCGGTTTTTTTCGAAGACCTATATATTTCACTGTAAATTAATTTTCTCTTTATACATGTATCAGCACCTACGTAAAATCTACTTTTTAGCGAAATAGAAGTAACACAGTGCGCTTCTAAAGAGCGTTCTATGTAACGCGTACAGTAGAGTGCTTTCAGCAGAAATGTTGGATTTTATTACTTGTAGATCTACATGTACACTCAGTGCAAAAAGAAACGCACATCGTGCTCAGGCGCAGATTAGGATACATTTTTTTGAGAAAAATTAGAAAAGAAAGACCATATCTCAAGATTTATTTAATTCTGCAACAAGTTCAGAAAAAATACTCAAAAAATATTGTGCTGCCTTTTAACCATTTCCCTCCTAATGACGCCAAAAAGCGTTTGCAAACAGTTTGGATCCTGATCAGACGCCGCGTAACGCGGCGTCTGATCAGGATCCAAACTGTTTGACACTTTTATCGATTTCATTTAAGTCATTCTACATTGAATTTTACTTTGAAACGATCATGCAAACAACAAAATTGAAGCAGACGACAATAAGACGGTGAAGGGTAAAAACCTCACGATTAATTTGGCAGCGAAAGAATTAACTACAGCTTGTTTAAAATACCGCACCGATTAGTTCAGGTTGTGATGCTACCAATTCAATAATGATTTAATAATAATTCACAAATACGTTCCTTCTACATAAAAATATGATTGTGATACAAAATGTGCGTTTCTTTTTGTACTGAGTGTACGTCTTTAATTTTTGTGGAAGACAAGACAGTCTCTTTGTACAAAATCCACAGAAGCATGCGTCTACACGACAAAATAATTCAAAGAATATATACATGTATATCGAAAAAGTGTAATGAATGTAGAACTACCATGACGGGGGTCGAACTCACGACCCTGACATTAATAGTTCGGTGATTATACCCCTGAGCTACTATCGATTTTGTAACAGATTATGATGTAGAGTCATTATTCAGTGACTAAATCTCCAATTGTTTTCCGGAAGATAAAAATAGCTTACGGAAAAATACGGAATATGCATAGAGTGCCAGTTAAAACGTCATCGACAATACGTCTGTTCGCATAGTCTTCGCCAGCTTTTACAGTGGAGAATCTGGTATTCTTTCCCGTTTAAACGCAAACGTACGCAAACGCAAAACACTAAAACGTAGAAAAGTACAACTTTTGGACAATTCTGATAATTCTTGTTTATCTTGGTGGCAAACAGTTCGGAGCTTGATCAGACGCCGGGTTACCCGGCGTCTGATCTGGCTCCAAACTGTTTGCACTGCAAATAATAGTTTTAGCGTAAACGCGTTTATTGGGAAAGAATTACAGATTCTCCACTGTATGTTGTCGTTTGCACGTCAATTTCAACTGAAGATGTAGTAGCCCATTTTAAGTTAAAGATGAATATATCAATATCGATGCGTATCATACAAAATTAATAGTAAGCAAATACAGCACTACCTCTCTCTAACGACATCCACTGGGAGACACATATTGTGTGTGTTGTTCGGAGGGAGTCGTTATAGAGAGGGGCCATTAAGACCTGGCTTACATTTGCAAACAGCTTGAATCCAGATCAGACGCCGCGTAATGCGGCGTCTGATCAGGAATCAAGCTGTTTGTCACTGGTCAATATATGTGTTCTATCAAAATCTTCACTTATATGTAACTGTGAGAGAAAACAGCAGACGACAATCTTAAGCAGACGATATTGCAGCAGTAAAAGAGTTAGACTTAATTATCCCTTTTAGGGAATTACGACGAGTGTCGTTGTAAGGAGGGAATCGTTGTTGGGAGGGCCGTTGTAGAGAGGGAACGCTGTAAATGTAACTATTTATGGGGCTTTGATGATTTCATACAGTGTATATGCTATAACCAGTCATCTGTCTTAGACTTTAATACGGACTATAGGCGACTACAGTCGTCTTTGCAAACATTTTGAATCCTGATCAGTATCCAAAGTGTTTAACACTCGTGTCTTGTTTTCAGGTAAACTTAAAGTTTGTCAAATATGTATTAGTTTGGGCAACGTTTGAAAGCAGACGATAAACTGTTACATGTACTTAGTAAAGCAGAAACTTAAATTTCGCGGTTAAAGTTATAAAGGGATTTAATATCAAGCTAATTCTGTATTATGCTATAAAACAGCAATGTATCTTATAAAACGATACAATGTCACGTATCGTGTTTACATACTGAACCATATCTTGAAAATAAACCAAAATTAAAACAGCCAAACTTCGGATATCTCGAACTCGCTTATGTCGACCTAAGCCATATTTCTACAGTTCGTTTTCGACATCTTGAACATAATTAAGTCGAATATATTCGTATGTCAAAGTTAAACTGTGGCTTACACGTAAACTAAGCCACGTTTTAACTCTGTAATTCGGATATGTTCGACGCGACTTCGAGATTTCGAATTTCGACTGTACATAAAAACAAAAAACACACCGCTATTCGATTCCTGTCACTCAATGTCATGATTTTCCGACAAAAAAATCATAAGCGCATCTGTATCGATCATATTCAAGATAAGATGCTAATTTAACAAGATCTAAGGTTTATTTATAGTATAAAATCAAAGTGCTTGAGACAATGAGTATGGTTTTTAAACTGAAATACAGTGGTATGGAATTAAAAGAAAACCAGATGTTAACTAATAGTTTAAATGTATTTGATAGTAGGATTTGAATCTATTTAACCCATTTGTGCCCAAGATGCCATATACATGTATGGGATATAGGCAAACAGTGTAGACTCTGATCAGACGCCGCATTATGCGGCGTCTGATCAGAGCCTACACTGTTTGCTGATAGGAATTTCAATATAAAACAAAATGAAAATGAAAATTTTGACCAGGCATCCCTTTGATTAAAAATGGACTAATATAATATATAAACATGGAATCATCTACTGGGTGCAAATGGGTTAAAATAAGTTCTACTTCTCAAAGTTTGCTAAGCACCAAGGGTAAAACCTACATATTGAACCTATCATTTTCTCACCGCATAACTTCCAACAATTTTGTTTGATTCTTCTAAATCTATAGATCGTTTTGCCAACGGTTGCCTTTAAGGATTCTGATAACTTTAACACTTGGCTACAAGTATGTCCGGTAGGCGAAACCCGAGGGAATTACCAAAATGTGCAATTTCTGAGATTTCACCAACATTTTTAAATCCATTGAATTCGACATTTTAATGTTATTAGAGTTGTTATTCGTTGGTAAAACAATGTTTTACCTTTTAATGTCTAATTGTACCCATATATTGAAATGCTAAGCATGCTCGTTAACTCAAAATCATAATATGTAACTTTTAGCAGTTTTCTAAAACAGCTATTTCTAAATATTTTCGAGCCAGGTACATGTAAGTCGCCGAGTGATTCGACTTGTGACCAGGCACCAATATTGCTTATCGCATTGAAACAAAACGTCAGCATGCTCATATCCTTTCACTTCCATCTAAAATATGTTGGAATGGTGCTGCGCTGGACCTTTAAACCTATTACCCCATATGTACGCCTTGTTTTAAGCCTTTTATTCACTCGTTCACTGAAGAAAATAGTTTCTCTTTATGCAATCATATTATGCACCGTAGAAATATTCCTATATCTATTTTTTTTTTAAATTCTCCTAAAGGAGCATTCTGCTTTTCATTCTGCATGCTTTAAGTAGCCATCTGTATTCAATAATAATACACGATAGGGCGAGGTTTAAATTGATGTATCTAATTTTCGAATGTAGGCATTTGAATGATTCGATTCCCAATGCCATCTTCTATTACACGTACGCACCGTGTCGTAGAAAACAATTTCCGCTTTAAAAAATGAAAATATAAATCATGAGCTGAACACGAATCAAAAATATAAATATTTGAAAATTCTTAAATTATTCTACTCATGCTTTGTATACACCATCTGAAAACGCACATATTTAAAAAGGATATTGAGTAAAACATCTACGTGCGGCTAATGAACGGGGTTAAGGTTTCGGTTTCTCTAAGACAGATGGACGCGTACATGTATCACACAGTCTCGATAGACTGAATCTTTATTTACATTGTTGTACATCTCGTAATTGCACATCCAAATATAAAGGGATACAATAATAGTTTTAAAATAGCGCAACGCTATTTCTTGAAGGAATGATAAGAGATGGTATAAATGACTTTCCATACCATAGATTACACACATATACATGCAAAACATTACATTATGTTACCAAGAAATCAGAGAATGGAAAAGTTCTAAAGCTGATTTGACATACAAATGTATTAAGATGGGCGCTAAACATTAAGAGTATGTAACCATTTTGTTAGAAACAATGTTCCTATAATATTAATGTCGGACATGTGCCATAGTAGGTGGCATTTGGTTGGTGAAGCACCATGGAGAGAGTCAAGGCATAATGACTTATTAATGCAAAATAGAACGAATGCAGGAGTAACCGAAAAAACCCTTATATAAATGGTTGATTACAGTGGAGAATCTGTTATTCTTTCCCGTTTAAACGCAAACGTACGCAAACGCAAAGCACTAAAACGTAGAAAAGAACAACTGTTGGGCAATTCTGATAATTCTTATTTATCTTGGTGGCAAACAGTTTGGAGCCTGATCAGACGCCGGGTTACCCGGCGTCTGATCTGGCTCCAAACTGTTTGCACTGCAAATAATAGTTTTAGCGTAAACGCGTTTATTGGGAAAGAATAACAGATTCTCCACTGTATTACATTGTATTGCAAAATTAAAAACAGCGCAAACGTTGATTAGAGGACTCCTTTAGGGGCAATTTGATCTGGGTCTACCGACTGTTTGTATATGGCAAGTATACTCTTCACATCTACACAGTTTGCAAAGGAAGCGAATGTGTCACTAGTGTTCAAAGGGCTTATAGAGAAGCAGGGATATTATTTTATTTTAGAAGGGATATACAGTGGAGAATCTGTTATTCTTTCCCGTTTAAACGCAAACGTACGCAAACGCAAAACACTAAAACGTAGAAAAGAACAACTTTTGGACAATTCTGATAGTTCTTGTTTATCTTGGTTGCAAACAGTTTGGAGCCTGATCAGACGCCGGGTTACCCGGCGTCTGATCTGGCTCCAAACTGTTTGCACTGCAAATAATAGTTTTAGCGTAAACGCGTTTATTGGAAAAGAATAACAGATTCTCCACTGTAATTTAATGCAGGGCAACGGTAATTCAAAAAGTCCTATATAGCTTCAGGTTGGTCAACTGGCATGTTTTACTGATGTTATTTCTTATCTTTATTTCATAATATTAGCCATCGTTGAGCACATCGTGTTTTAACCATATATTGCCTAAACTTTTTATCTCAACTTAAGATTTAAAGTAGTTTTCGACCGAAGAAATATCGATAGGAATTTCAAAAAGTTCGAATCTTGATCAGGCGATGCTACATCTAAAGTGACGTATTGCGATGAAAGGATTAAGTATTTTTTTCTCAAAACGTTTGGTGTATTTCAATGTTTCTAATCAACAACTGATATATACTGTTTTGCAATACAATAGACAAAAATGCAAAATACTAGTCAATCCTGTTTGGATCCCATATCTGAAGCTGGTACATTCACTTTAAAAGATAATGAGAGAAATTTATTATTTCCATCAAAATGACATTGGCAAAATGTAGAGACAAAATGTAGAGACAATAATAGAAAGCCATTTGTTATGGAGTTTAATAATTAGAGTCTAAATCAAAACACTGTTTATAAGGCAATGTGTGTACAATGGTTGGGTGTTTATTCGTTATTTTTGTGCTTGTTCTTTTCATGGTGGGACCTCGACTTATTTCATGTGGAATTCGAAATCGAACAAGCGACCTCTGTGTTACACAGAGAGCAACTTAACCACTACTCCATAGAGCATTATGTGTCTGTTTACTATTCTAATATTGAGTCCGTCCAGAATCTAAACTGTTTAACATTCGTGTTGATGTATTTCAGTTAAGGGGAGAGGATTGACAACAATGTTTACAGTGGAGAAAACGTTATTCTTTCCAGTTTAAACGCAAACGAAACGGAAACGCAAAACACTTAAACGTAGAAAAGTGCAACTTAAAGATATTTCTAACAATTCATTTTTTTCTGAGTGGCAAACAATTTAGAGCTTGATCAGACGCCGGGTTACCCGGTGTCTGATCTTGCTCCAAACTGTTTGCAGTGAAAATAAACGTTTTAGCGTAAACGCGTTTATTGGGAAAGAATAACACATTCTCCACTGTAAAACAGGCTATATTCCGGAAAGGGTAGGGGCACACGCACATGGGTTGCACTATTTGCAAAAGGGGAGATACGGTCGTACATCTTTAGAAGATGTGATTTCAAACACTCCGTACAGAAACAAAATATTGAAAAATTGACATTGCACAAACATGGACCAACGCCCTAACCAATTGAATAGAAACAATTTAACCTTAAACACCAGAGGGCGCGTTCGGTTGCAAAATTTGTCGTCTGCAATAATAATTATGTTTGATATTAAAGTTTTAAATTATAGTAAACAATAACCTTGTTTCAAACAGATTGGATCCAGATGAGACGCCGCGCAACGCGGCGTCTCATCTGGATCCAAACTGTTTGCAACTGCTATTAGAAATTTGCCCATAGCGTACAAGAGGTTAAGCCATATCAGGGGTATCAAGCAAGATCACCTCTGGTTGTAATTGCAAAATAATTTGCGTTAAAACGATAAATAGAAAAAAACTATATTTAAGTTTGTTACACTGTTAAGTTCTTAAGGGGGGTTTGGGGCTTCTTTGCCAGGCTCCAAAGCCCCGACAGGTTGTCGGCATTGGGCCCTAGATAAAATCGCCACACTTCTGTTTGGGCTCGTTTTTATTTTTATGGGCATTTTATGGCTACTATGGCGCTATTAAAGCTGGTAACACTTTTTATCAGTCTGAAATGAACAAACGATTATCATTCAACGCTAAGTTAACGACATTTAATACGTATTTTTACACGCCGATTTATTGCTTTCTGTGGGTTTAAAACCCTTTATCTTGCAAATCGCATTTTGATTGGCAGTTGCAAATAAGTTAGATCCTGATCAGACGCTGAGTGAATCGGCTTCTGATCAGGACCAAAACGTTTTTTGCTCGTCATAAATTAGGTTTATTTAGATTAGAAAAAAATGAAACTTGAATTTAAACTTTTGGCAGACGACAATATTGAAGCAGACGGTAAATTGGCGGAAGATGTGTTACGTATTATTGTGGAAGTCAGCGAAAGGGGTGATGTAAATGAGTTGATCGTCATTTCGCAATAATCAAATAAGCGCGTCTTTTCACCGTGTAGTGTCGCCACTGAACTTAGCCCCTTTCCCACCACGGTATCGTCTGCTTTATATTGTCGTCTGCGTTTTCGTTCAAATTTAAAGTTTTAGAAATTTGACTGTAGAAACGTCGATTTTAGTTTCAAACAGTTTATATCCTGATCAGACGCCGAGTTTATCGGCGTCTGATCAGGATCTAAACGGTTTGCAATTCTAATACATTAGTCGAGCCTAGCAGTGCAGGGGGTTAAAATCTTGCGTTTTATTAGGTTTACTGATGGCGACTTTTAATCACCGACACGCGCCAGTCGCGTGCCTAGTAGAAAGGTCTCGTGGTCGAGAGCCCGGGACACCGCCATGCGGTGTGTGGTTCGATCCCCAGGGATCAGTGGGGAATTAGTGTAAATGTTGAATTGCTTTTAACCCTCGCCACGTGTCCTTTTTTATTGTTTAGCCGTTTGAGAAGTGGAGGAAACATTCGACCGTATAAAAAAGCTGATCGGATTAGGTTTCTGCCACATATGGCATTACATGAATTCAAATGTTTGTTGTGGTTAAAAAAAACATTTTAACCCCTTCACTTGTTTACTCCGAATACAAAAGTGATAGCGAAACAGTTTGGATCCTGATCAGACGCCGCGTAACGCGGCGTCTGATCAGGACCCATAATGTTTGACAATCGTTTCAACATTTCTTTAGTCGATTAACCTCAACGTTAAATTTGAGAAATAAAAGCAGACGACAATGTTTAAAACTGATGACGTCATGGCAGTGAATGGGTTAACCCTTATCGTGGAACAGTATCGTCTGCAGTCAACCCATCGTCTGCTGCCTTTTAAGTTTAAATGTGTTTTTAATGTGGAAATCATAACTCAAAGGTAAAACAGTTTTGATCTTGCTCAGATTGAAATTGAAACTGAAACAACGTCAACCTCTTGTATATTAGTATTGTCTAAGATCGTTGGAAGCTCACCCTTGGTTTGCCTTGTCGTTGTCATGTTCCAAATTTGTCGACTGCAAATCCTTTCAGAATTAGCTTTTGTTTTGTCTTGGAACTAAAGAAACACAGTCGCAAGTGTCGAACGATTACACACAGCTTCAAATAAATCAAGGCCTGACCAGACAATCTTATCGATATTAATTAAGTCATACAACCTTAAATCTTACTTTTAAACGTTAATTATTGCAGAAAACAGTACCAATGTAGACACTATAAAGACAGCTAAAAATAGAAAAATAGATATACAGTAAAACCTCGCTATTACGACCACTAAATTATGTTAATTATTAGGGTGTTTACGATAGGTGACCGCTTAAAGCAAGGTGACAGTGAAACAGAAAGCTCCTATAGGAGCTTTCTGTTTCACTGTCACCTTGCTTTAAGCTGTCACCTGTCTATTATACACTCATTTAGCCTTCGTTTTAGTGGTCGTAATAGCGAGGTTTTACTGTATTTATTCATCATAAAATGTACATGTGCATGGCAAAAGGGTTTAAACGGACGATAAAACATAGAAAGAGTTAATAAAACATGGATAGAAAGAGTTAATATAATTATTAAATAAAATATCCATTAAATTCTATCCTGACTGAACGTTAAGGGAACGCTAAACTGTTAGGTTGTGTTTAATGTTTGGCAAGGATAAAAGCGTGGCGGAAAAGATTAAACTATTTTGCTTTTGACAGAGAGGTTTTAAGCCGCGTCTCATCTTGGTCCATACAATCAGACACTGTTATTCTATATGTTTAAAGAATGACTGATTGATTTATGATTGGTGAAGATATCGCAACGTATGCACATGAAAAGGAATTACATGTAAAAACTATGAAAGACAGTTTTTTTTAAATCAATAAAATACAAAAAGTGACAATTTACAATGTATAAATTATAACCATTTAATTATTTGAGTTTCCATTTCTTTTACAGGCATACTGTGCGGGCAAGAAAATATCTGTGGAATGCCGCCACTTATTGGACATTCGTTGTCATGGAAACACGAAAAGCAGACATCCCTGGGACCAAACAACACAATGCATGCAAAAATATGGCGACCGGCAGATCCACGTGCGTTGCCTAGCGACAAAACCGGACATGACGTTAATGATATTTTTGTAGAGACTAATGACCAGTTGTTAATGTAGAGAAGTAATTTTAAATCGTGTGCGAATACTGTTTTATCATATTTTATCATTTCGTTCCATTGTTACCATTCGCAGACATTTGTGAATATCAACCAGATATTGTGAGATGTGAGCATGCGCAGTGGTGTGTACATTGCTGACGATGATTTGAATAATTATCAAATCAGTTTGAAAATTGTTATGAGGCAGTATGATGTTACGGGGCTTTCAAATAAAAATAAGTGCAATTTAAATGTCTGAAATATAATCTGTATGCAATAAATTTTACCCAAATTGACACGGCTTTCACTTTCTTTGATTTATGTGGGACGATTTTACCATACAGATGCACTATACTGACGAAAACGAGTTACAGTTGACATGACGTTATTCTTTCCCGTTAAAGCGCAATCGAAACGCAAACGCGTTGTAATAAAATGGATAAAATGGCAACTTCTTGTCAATCATGACCATTTATTATTATCTGAGTGGCAAACAAATTGGAGCATGATCAGACGCCGGGTAACCCGGCGTCTGATCTGGCTCCAAATTGTTTGAAATGCAAATAAATGTTTTAGTGTAAGCGCGCTTATTGAGAAAGAATAACGTCTTCTCCACTGTAACCCTTATCCTCCCCTTAAAGACACCTGTTATGGATTTGTCCTCTGCAGATTTTGTTAATTTCAGATGCGTGCATTTTTTAAATTGAAGAAACTTAAAGAGAAGTGTCAAACGGTTTGGATCCAAACCAGACGCCGCACGACGCGGCGCCTGGTCTGGATTCAAACTATTTGCAAAAGCTAGTCTAGTAGAGATCAGCAGGCAATGGATTAAACGGTGCCCACAGATACTCTCTTATACGGATGTACAGACCGTTGGTAAATGCAGGATAAAAGGAACGCAGCAAGCTTCGACAGGAGCTTTCGTCATTTTTCCATCAAATATTTAGTAGGCACTTGTATTTGATTTCCTGGATGCTTCCACAAAGGATGTTCGCTTGATTCAGGTTTGACTGTATTCGAAATGATAAATGAGTCAAATTAAGAAAAAATATTAATTACAAACAGTGTTTGCCCCGATCAGAAGACGCAGTTCGAACAAGGTATGCACTGCTTGAAATGGAAGACGATTATGAAGCCTTTGAAAAGTGTTACAAGTTGAACCAAATCATAATTATGTTAGATGTTCTTGGTAAATATCGTTTGAGGTACTTACATTCTATAATTATAATAGTAGAACGGTCACAAAACATGCAAACATTCTCATAAAAGCGAACAGAGTAAACTATTGCACAATGAGGTAGCTTATGGATCTTTAAAGACGGGTGACATCTGAATGAAGGTTACACGTTATGGCGAAAGTAGTGAATTACGTTTACAAGTACTGCATAACGCTGCCGCCGGTCAGATTGGCTACACTGTATATTTTACCTAATACAGTGGAGAATCTGTTATTCTTTCCCGTTTAAACGCAAACGTACGCAAACGCAAAGCACTAAAACGTAGAAAAGAACAACTTTTGGACAATTCTGATAGTTCTTGTTTATCTTGGTGGCAAACAGTTTGGAGCCTGATCAGACGCCGGGTTACCCGGCGTCTGGGTTACCCAGCGTCTGATCTGGCTCCAAACTGTTTGCAGTGCAAATAATAGTTTTAGCGTAAACGCGTTTATTGGGAAAGAATAACAGATTCTCCACTGTATGAAATGGACCCCTGTTGCCAATTGAAAAGAGCTTGGAGCCAGATATGACGCCGAGTACATGTAGCTAGACTTGACTTCAGATTGTTTCCATTCAAATTAAAACAATATTTCAACATTTTCAATGAGAGTTCGTTTTGTAAATTTAGTTCCACTGCGGTTTTAAGTTACAGTGGAGAAAACGTTATTTCTTTCCAATAAACACGCATACGCTAAAAATATAACCTACCGGCGTCTGCTCAGGCCCCAAACTGTTTGCCACTGAGATTAATGAAAAATCAGAATTGTAAACAAGAAATATCTTTAAAAAAGATATTCGGCGGAATGAGTGGTTGAACTAAGGCTATATAGATGGGTGTGCAAAATTGAATGAAATTGAGGTTTTCAAAGAATTGTCATATCTTTGATTGAAAAGCAAAAAAAACAACTATACAATTGAAACAGTAACTTTTATTTAAAATGCAAAACTATCATGTACAGAAATGCAAAACAAAACAATAATTGAACTCATATCTTAGCTCCTGGTAGGAGATCCTCACATTAATCTATTGTTCTATATATCAAACTTCATTCATAGAGTTTCTTGAAACAAACTATAGCATACACAAATGTACAGATTCAACACTATGCTGTACTTCACTCTTGTAAATAATGATGAAACCACACGATTGTGTTTAACTCACTTGAGGCCATTTATATATAATATTGCTTTTAATGTATGGTAAATGTGTACAAATAGTTAACAATTAAAACAAATTGGTAGTAAACAATTACAAAACACCTAGCTTCCTCTGTATATCTATAAAAAGATTTCAGATGTCATCTTAAAATAGAATCATAATTGCATCAGCTCAGTGTAGTAAACAGTCTGGTCTGTGTCTCTAAATTTTACACTCACAGTCCATATCTGGGAAAACTGTAATTGGACATGGACCAGCCTACAGGGCTCCAGATAAGAGGGAGTAAACTAAACAAATCACATTTATTCACTCCTTTCAGCACCAAACCCTATGGTGTTACCACTCATTTTGATTGTATCGAAGAGACAATTCAAATGTATAGTGACACCATCGGGTTTAATGCACAAATAAAGATTTTAAGTTTTGAAATAATTCCCTTATCTGGAGCCCTGGCTACTATCCAATCAGACTATTCAGTTTCAACAGGTGCTCTCAACTCTAAATTTCTGATCAAATATAATTGGTTGAAATGTGTGGCCAAATAGAAAGTATGGCTAAATAGAAACCAGACAGCTCCGCCGAAAAAAACCAACCGATTTTTCTACGATTTTTTGGCAATGCGTTTGCGTTTCGTTTGCGTTTAAACGGGGAAAATAACTTCTTCTTCACTGTAGCTTGGTTGAATGAATAACAGTGGAGAATGTGTTGTTCTTTCCCAATAAACGCGTATACGCTAAAACGTTTATTTCAACTGCAAACAGTTTGGAGCAAGATCAGACGCCGGGTAACATTTTCTACGTTTTAGTGTTTTGCGTTTGCGTTTCGTTTGCGTTTAAACGGGAAAAAATAACGTTTTCTCCACTGTAATACCCAGCCTACACACAGCGGGGAATACTTTATTCTTTCCCGGTTAAGCGCAAACGAAAAGCAAACACATGCGTTAAACTATAACAAATGACAACTTTTCGACCATTCTGTCTATTAATTTGTATCTGAGTGCCGAACTGTTTGCAATGGTGATATTCGTTTTAGTATTAATGCATGTATTGGGAATGAATAACGTCTTCTCCACTGTATCCATTTAGGATACCATACATGTCTTTTATTCGGTCAAATTGTTTTTGTATATACATGTACTTTCTCCTATTTTGTAACACGTATTTCTAACATAACCCTGCTTTCATTGTATTCAGACCATAATCTTAGTCGATTGAAACCTTAAACCTGTGAAAATCCCCATATAAGAACACCCACTAGACTACCTTAATTCAATTCAAATAGTTTTGCATTAAACATATATATGTACAATGTTCATAGCCATATAACATAATAATAAATATAAACATGACTTACAAAAAATGTTATAAAGTCCTAGGCGAGAAAAAACAATTACATAACCAGGAGATAAGTATTAAAATGTGAGATGGTAGCGTTTCTTCATTCTGTAGTATACAAACTAAGTATATCCAAACGAATTGAAGACAGGGCTGCCATTTCTCCGGATTTTTCCTAAATCTTCGGAATTTTTTCTAGTATGTGGTAGCTTAAAGCAGGCTGAAAGTAAAGTAGAATGGACCATAAGGCGCATTCTGCTTTACTTTCAGCCTGCTTTAAGCAGCCACGTGTCAACAAAACTAGAAACAGGCGATGGGGGTAAAAAGAACGATTCGTAAAATCGCACTTGAAAAATGCAAAGTTAGAAATCTTAGGATTTAAATCAACTTATGGTAGCCCTGTGAAGATGAGATCGATAGACTGTGTCATAATTAATACTAGTACAGTACAGTGCCCCCTCTCTACAACGACACCAAATTGGAAACACAATATCTGTACATGTAAAACAGCATGGCAAACACATATACAAACATCGCTTTTTAACCACTTCACTGCCCTACTCCGAGTACATTAGTTATTTGCAAACAGTCTGAATCGTTATCAGACGACAGACGCCGCGTAACGCAGCGTCTAATTAAAATCTAAACTGTGTGACAGTTATTTCAATATTTCTGAAGTCCAAATACCTAACATTTAAATTTGAGAAATCAATGCAGACGACACTTGTTTAAATGTTGTGACGTCAAGGCAGTGAAAGAGTTAAAGGTAAGATTCCACTGTTCAAATCAGACTAAAACAAAAACCAGTCGAAGTATTCTAACCCTTTACACCATAGAAGCGCCGTTTATCGCATTTGATTTATTCCCCCATCGAAGAAGATACGAGTTCCAATTTATACAGTCATGAATAATATATCTTATAAGAAATGCTTTCTATATTCTATTATATTGTACCTTAAAACAGGATGAAAGTCAAGCAGAATGCGCATTCTGCCTTTCTTTCAACATGCTCTGAGTGATTACCTACAGTGGAGAATGCGTTATTCTTTCCCAATAAACGCGTTAACGCTAAAACTATTATTTGCAGTGCAAACAGTTTGGAGCCAGATCAGACGCCGGGTAACCCGGCGTCTGATCAGGCTCCAAACTGTTTGCCACCATGATAAACATGAAATATCAGAATTGTCCAAAAGTTGTTCTTTTCTACGTTTTAGCGCTTTGCGTTTGCGTACGTTTGCGTTTAAACGGGAAAGAATAACATATTCTCCACTGTATATATAATACTAGAAACATGTTATGGGGTAAAGGGTTCACACAAAACAGACATGTGATTATAGTTGCCCTATCACCGTCAACTTTATCGTGAAGTGTTCATCTCTTCACCGCCCCAAGTGTCCTGTGCTTCAATGTTGTCATCTGCAATATCGGTTTAAAGTTAGTTTTAATGCAGTATTACTGACGGAATTTCGAAATGAGTGTCAAAAAGTTGAATCTTGAAAAGGACGGCGCGTTACAGGATCCAAACTGTTTGCAAATAACCATTTTACTCAGGGTAAGGCAGTGAAGGGGTTATTGAAAATTGGGTGCGTTTCATTTCGTTAAACAAAACTTGACGTATTTGACTTCTGATGTAGAGAATACGCCATTCTTTCACAATACACGCATTCTTTCACAATAAACGCTTTTGTCCTTAAACTATTGTGTCTATTTGGCCAGTTTGAGCAAGATCAGGCACTAAGTTATAGTGCTATATGTTTAAAATAAATTGTTAACACTGTCAATTAACTGCCATTTTCTACAGTAATATTGTACTGCGTTTTAATTTAGTTTCGTTCAAACGGCAAAATAGAATTCAACCAATAGAAACAGACGACTAGATCTGTTAACAGGGCCGGGTTTTTCATAAAGAAAGGAATTGAACGATGTCTGTAAAATAAGTATCCCACACCACATTTAATCACTGGACAATGCCAAATAAAGTTTGATTTTCAAAGGATGAATAGAATTAAATCAGCAATGTCCAGTCTAAAGCTATACAGTATCCCTGATTGTTCCAACCGCAATCTCTCGGATATAAGCAGACAGTTTTGATCAGGATCAGACGCCGAGTAATTCGGCGTATGATCTGGACCCAGACTGTTTGCCACTTTTTAGGCGTTTCTCTTGATAGACAGACTCAAAACTATTTTTAGAATTGTAGCAGACAACACTATTTAAGCAGACGACAAGACAGAATCACAAGGGGTTAATTATATGCGGGATAGTTTTGTTCTTTAGGTGACCTTTCATTTATATTTAAAGAATACGTGTTCCTCGCGATTTACTTTCAAGCGCTACCTTCAAATTTTAGGCCACGTGCTTGCAATAACATGATGAAAACTACGGTAACTCATGTGTTAACAATGATAGATCTCCATAAACGTCAAAGGCCCGGCCCCTCACTATCCCTTTTATGGGCCCTAGTCCACTTCAAAGTGAGATAATGGGAAGATTAGGATCCTTTATAGCCGTATCATCTTCGATAAACACTTGTATAAAATAAGATTGTCCGAACTAATTTGCATAGATATTTACATACATAATCAGCACACTTGTCGGTATTTGAAATGAGTTTAAAAATGAATCCCTTTTACAGGGGAGATAACTTAAGGGAGTTTGGATCAAGATCAGATGTCAACTTACTCGGCATCTGATGCGGATCACAAGCATGTGACCATATAATAGGGGATTCTAGACACATACAATCTAAGTATACAGTGTTCCCTCTCTACAACGGCCCTCCAAACAACGACTCCCTCCTTACAGCGACCCTTGTATCAGTTCCCTAAACCGGACAATTATGTCTAACGCTTTTACTGCTGCAATGTCGTCTGCTTAAAATTGTCGTCTGCTGTTTTCTTAAAATTACATATAAGTGGACATTTTGATAGAATAAATATAGTTATGAGTGACAAACAGCTTGAATCCAGATCAGACGCCGTGTTACGCGGCGTCTGATCTGGATTCAAGCTGTTTGCAAATGTAAGCCAAGTCTTGATTTTCCCTCTCTAAAAGACTCCTTCCGAACAACACACACACAATCTGTGTCTCCCACTGGATGTCGTTGTACAGTGGAGAATCTGTTATTCTTTCCCAATAAACGCGTTTACGGTAAAACTATTATTTGCAGTGCAAACAATTTGGAGCCAGATCAGACGCCGGGTAACCCGGCGTCTGATCAGGCTCCAAACTGTTTGCCACCAAGATAAACAAGAATTATCAGAATTGTCCAAAAGTTGTTCTTTTCTACGTTTTAGTGCTTTGCGTTTGCGTACGTTTGCGTTTAAACGGGAAAGAATAACAGATTCTCCACTGTAGAGAGGGAGCACTGTAGAATAAATATTGCCGACAACATTTTGAATCAGGCGATATTATCGCAGTTAAATTATTTTACTGTCGTTGGCACCGAAGGGCGACGTGGCAAATGGTTTGGCTCTAAAGACGCCGCGTTGGTATTGGTATTTCTTCCGCCAAAGTGCCCTGATACTACTTGAAACAAAGGTATTTCTTATACAGTGGAGAAAACGTTATTCTTTCCCAATTAAACGCAAACGAAACGCAAACGCAAAACACTGAATCGTAGAAGATGTCAATTGTTACATATTTCTTAAAATTCATGATCAGATGCCGGGTTACCCGGCGTCTGGTCTGGCTCCAAACTGTTTGCAGTTGAAATAATATTTTTTAACGCAAACGCGTTTATTGGGAAAGAATAACGTTTTCTTCACTGTACTACTTGAAACAAAGGTATTTCTTATACCACGTCAAATACGAATACTAAATTCAGTGTGTAAGCCCATCTTGTTGTATCGGAGTGTCGTGTAACACATTCAGCGTGACTTTTAATTTTGTTCGAAACTACATTTATACAAAAAGCGAATTCGTAGTAAGTTTACTATACTGTACCACTGCAAGTAGATATACAAATTTGGTGTGCAAGTACATCATTTAATTACGGAGGTTGTGTATATGTGTATTTACAGATCTGCATAAAGACGAAATACATTTCACTGTCAATAAACACATTGGGCCTTTTATCACGTACTGTGACGCAGTTCTTGATATATCTAAGATGACTATTACTTTAGCTCAAATTGCTTTGATTATCAACGTCAAACTTTCGGCATGTTAATTGAGGAAACCTAACAGAACAGTGACGAACGGATATATTCAAACCGAAGCTATATAGTTTGGGTTATATATCTGCATGCTAGCTTTTTATCATGCATTAGGCTAATTTCACTGCTATAGAAAAGTAAAGATTTTGGAAAAGTTATAATTACTTAACGAATATAAAGCTTGTGATATTTTAGCAGGTTATATACAACAGAAATTTTCAATGTTATGTTCAATTCAGGAATATTTCCAATCGCTTGGACTAACGGTTTAACGGAATCTATATACAAGGAGAAAGGCGATAAGTCAGATGTAAATAATTACAGGGGCATAACGCTATTTAGCAATTTTGGAAAGCTTTTTTTAAAATTAAATTAACGTATTACTAGATTGTGTGAGGAAAATGAAACAATATCAGATGCAAAATTTGGTTTCCAAAAAGGGATATCTACTGTAGATGTCTTTTAATTTGCATTCAATTATCTGGAAATACGTCAACGAAAATAAAAGACATTATCCCGTCACTACAGCCTCCGGTGACATAATAAATAAACCTAGGTTTATCTGTATAGTAGGTGTATGTGTACACCGGAACTATTGTATTTTCATTACTCAAAACAAATAGCGGAGAAGTTAATTTTTAGACGCAAAATTTAGCATCAACAAAAAAGAAAACATAATTTAAAACGAACATTTTTTTGGGTCTAGTGGGATTCGAACTCGGGTTACATGTACCATGGTGGAAGGCTGTCACCTAAACCGCTAGACCACGGAGCCTGATCACTTGACATCGCATTAAATTGTATATAAAGTTTGTATATTGACGTTTTTTTAAAAAAAAAAAATCAAAAAAATCAAATTGATAGTAACAAACCATTATTCTGAATAAATATTGCTTTTTGATAGCCAAAAAAAAGTTAACAAACATGTATCCCTTCATTACTCATAGAGATCTACGCTGTTATAGACCATTCCACAATCGTCTCAAACTCTGTTTTCTGGATCTGCTAAAGCAATGCGGTACTGTAGCAACAAGTTGACAGATACTTTAGGTATGCAAATAGACAAAGCAGAATGTCAGATTTAGTAGAGAACAGGATGCAGAGTTTGAATCTAAGGAGTCAGAAAAGAAACTGACCCAAAACAATGAACGACGTTGATTAGCAACGCGGAAACTTGTGACACTTTGCAATCTTTTAATCTTTTTAAAGTTTTATCTTATGAGATGAAGCGTAAAGTACGATCCATTTGAGTTAAAATGTATAACTTTTCAAATTTGAATCGACTCACTTTTCCAGTTCTTTACCTTTACTTCACTATCTAAAAGGCGTTTATTTTCTGGCTTCGCGGCGGGCTCCCTTGCGATAATTTATGCGGTATGTGAGAATTTTCTTAAAAAATATGTAAAACATGTCAAATATTGAATTAATATCAGTTTGAAATGCCAAAATCATTTAGTGACGAGATAAATCGAATAATATGTCATTGCATGAGACAGGACTTGTTTATTCTGCTCGAGGTGAAGCCACTGACAACTCGGCAAGCCTCGTGGTCAATGATTTCTCCTCTTGCAGAATAAACAAGTCCTATCTCATGCAATGGCATATTATTCTCTATTTATTCTTGCTTTATTGGTATGAAACGTTGTTTCGACAACATTTATAGAAATGCGCTATTGTTTAAGTTAAATAACAATAATCTTGTTGATAAAATGCTGCGTATAATACGTAATATGTACCAGTCTGTGAAATAATGTGTTAGATTATGTAATTCTTATCCTAATCATGTTAATATAACAGTTGAACGCAGACAAGGGGGAAATAAGCTCGCCCACAATGTTTTCTCTATTCGTAGACGATCTGGCGCTTTATTAGCAAGACAAGGTAAATCGAAGCATTAACTTCAAAGACATTTGATTTATTCTACTCCTATTTTGCAGATGATATGATAGTTTTAGGGAAAAGTCCAAAGATTTGCAATTATCACTAAATAGGCTACACAACTATTGTAATCATTGGGGACTGGATGTAAATGTCGTAAAAACCAAAGTTGTATTTTGTTTGCAATAATCTTAAAAGGTTTGAACAGGATGGACAGGATCAACTTGAAGTTGTGACTGATTTTAATTATTTGGGCGTTCTTCTAAATAACACAGGAAACGTCTTTTGGAATACTCAAAACCTATACGGAAAAGTTCTAAAGGCTATAAAAACGTTAACTTTTAATTTGAAAAAAATATGAAACCAAATAATCTAAGTTCTCACTACAGCTTTTGATGCATTCGTTTTACCTACCATAACGTATGCATATGAGATCTGTTTTTCTCTAAATAAAACACATTAAACTATACATTGAAAAATGGTTTAACAACGCAAAATATTTGCTAGAGAAAAAAGGATTGTTATATGTTTGGTACAATAGAACTGATATAAATGTGAAAGTTTAAATGGCATTTAAGCAACGAGTATTAGATTATATTTTACAAGAATGTCATCGGAATTTAAATGATAGTAGCGTTTAAACCTGTATAGAAACATTTAGATAGAGGTTTGCCTTGAAAATAATCTCGAAACTTTTGCATCTAGAAAATCGCACAGCGATAACGAATTTACTAAATTTTGGTCAATTTTGCCAAATATAAATCATATTGATCTTCAATTGATATGCATTATACCATTATTTGTAGTACTATGAATGTATTCTTGGCCGACGGCCTTCATTACACTGAATAATAAATTGAACTGAATTGTATTGAGTTGATCATAATCTAAGAATTCATAGAGGAAGATACGATAGAACGGAGGTAAATTAGAGAACATGTCAAATATTTAATTGTAACGATATTGTACCATAAGATTTTTTTGGGCCCTTATTGAATTTTCAGCGTGTATGTTGGTAAATGAAAACATTGCTAATGTTTCTAGTTGTTTATTAAAGTCCTGTAATATCCAGTGTAGATAATGTGCTACATGTAATCCAACATAACATAAGTATATGAAAACATTTACTGTTCGATATTAGTATTTGCTTAGGAACTCCTGCATCCAAAGTCCAAGATGTATTTTAGTGCCTGAACAAGCATGGCGGCCAACGCCTCCCCTTTGTGCAATCACTGGCTTACTGCCGAAAATCTGAATCTAAACAATGCCCTGTATGCTGATATTTTACAACTATATATATATGTTTTGCAGACAACAGCCAGACATATTTCATAGCCCCGTCTACTCTTAAATTGATCAACTTGTCATATACATTGAGAGAGCATCTACAAAAATTCCCGAAGGCTTACAAGTGTCTGTTAAGTAAAGGTGTATTACTGTCATATTGCATAATTTGTCTCGAGAGCAAATTTGCTGTGTTACAATATCTAAGATGAGTATCATTTTGTTTTCAAATGCAGGCAGTACCAAAGTTTGAAATTGCGTTATATTAAGAGATACTTTAGAGATAGACATACTATGTTTAAACTATTTGAATTGTTTGGGATACAAAAAAGAAACGAATTATATAGGTTATGTAGATATATATCAGAAGCTTCAAAACTGACAATAAACACGATAAATGCGCCTTAGTCTCGTTTCAATCTGATATTAAACAAATGACAAAGTTTAATATTTCAACAACTTGTAGCAGAAATGCACATTTTCAGTTTTTATCATTATGGCATACTGATTTTTTTCCAAACAGAAAGCAAAGAAAATATTTTTAAACGTGTCTTAATCGGATAAATAAATGAATTTAAAAGGTTAGATATGCATATATATTTAACAAAGTCCAAACATGGAAATTAGTTTTGGTTATCTTATTCATAAATGTATACATGTAGAGCTATACCAGTTTAAACATATAGTATACATTTTGTTAACACACACATGTGAAGTTTATGTGATATGTTATATAATTATGTATGTGTAATAAAGATGTAAATATGTGGCTATGTACATACATACAGTAAACCACGATGCTGTAACAAAATTAGTTAATATTACACCTTTTGTAGTATCTATATATGTCAAACAACAAAGGTTTACTCCGCTTTTCAGCGCTATGCAGAAGATGCAGGGGTGACGTGCGGTTTGTATTGTTTTAGCTTATACGTTCATCCATCGAACACAAACGTACCGCTATGAATTTTATACAAAACTGTTATATTTATAAATAGAGAATTGCATTTACTAGAAACTGTAAATTTTACGTGAAATAAAAGTCTTTTCTGTTCTTATAATTCCTTTAAGGAATGGTGATGTGCTAAAACTACCATTTCACACGCATCTCTACAGTGTGATGTAAATAAAGATTCGATCCTACAGTGGAGAATCTGTTATTCTTTCCCGTTTAAACGCAAACGTACGCAAACGCAAAGCACTAAAACGTAGAAAAGAACAACTTTTGGACAATTCTGATAATTCTGGTTTATCTTGGTGGCAAACAGTTTGGAGCCTGATCAGACGCCGGGTTACCCGGCGTCTGATCTGGCTTCAAACTGTTTGCACTGCAAATAATAGTTTTAGCGTAAACGCGTTTATTGGGAAAGAATAACAGATTCTCCACTGTAAATGACATTAAAATATGTATATATTTTAAAAGAATGACACGTAACTAGAACTTCGATGCTACGGATAATTAAATGCTCTATTCAAGCGTGTAAGATATATGGAACAAAAGTAGTATGTATGATAAACTCTTTTATTATATACCGTGTCATGATATCGAGCGTTTCCGCGTACATTGTATATCTGCAGAGTAAAATAGAAGCGTCTGTATCAGCCACCCTTGTATTTTACTCATACCTCGTTTTCGATTTAGCGTTACGTCATTTATGTACATGTACAAGTTCCACGTCATTTTTGTTCAGATAAATAATGTTTCTGGATAAACAATGATTTAAACAAGCATTTTGTTGTTTTTGGTGTGTTTTCAAGGCATATAATAAACACATCAGTAGTTGGCAGCGCCCTACATCGTGTTGTATTCAGCCTTCGACGTTTTTGCCGAAAACAACCGATCAGACTCACGCGAAGGAACTCGTCAGATCGGCTATTTCCACCAAAAACGTCTCGAGCTGAATATACCACCCTTTATCGCACTCACAGTATGCGGAGTCCTACTGTACCCTCACCGTAAGTCGGTAGCTATTAGGGATACAGATTCGCCAAATAGGCATACAGACGTGTTGTTTGTGTTGTACAGTTGCTGATAGATTCGTTTTTCTGAACGATTTCCAGTTCAAAATTGATGTATCTAAAGGGATCAACGTTGCTTTTTGACTTAGACAGTAGAAACTGGTCAAACTATTGCTTGGAATGGCTCGTATTGAAAACATGCACTGTCAGCCTCATAGCCGATATATTTTCAGAAGTGTATGCCTAATCGAAAACGCACTGTACAATAATTGCATATACTTTTCTAAAATAATTTGTTAATCGTACAGCTTGCTTTGCTGCAATTTTTAAAACCATGGCTGTCAAAGGGTTTTCGTCATCAAGTATTGTGGCCTGCTTCATCTTCCAAAGTGGACGATTCTTGAATTTCTTTCAAAACATGCACTCAATTCCATTTCTTCGTCTGAAGTATACACGAACAGCGGTTTGTTTTGGTTTCAATGGTGTTGATGTAAGTCTTAGTATTGTTATGTCCCCATAATCTATGATTCGAGGACATATATATTTTGCACTGTCCATTCTTTTTGTCTGTGTGTCGGCCTGTCTGTGTCAAAACCCTTAACCTTGGCTATAACTCTTGCATTATTGCACATGGGTCTTTAATACGAGGGGCATTTTTAGTAGTGACAACTGATCAGTAACATCAATATAATAAGTGCAAAATGCATGTGTGGTACACAAATGTTTATCATTTTTAAGGGCAGTTCTTAGTATACACGATGGTATAACACACGATAAGATCACATGAGTCCATAAGTCACAACATGAACCTAAATAACCCGTATTTCAGGACACTAGACCTTACTTGTGTATTTTAGAGGTAATTTTTAACAAAATTTGATACTATAATTATCATTGCGGCTTTATTATTCTACAAATTTATGATACTTTCTGTCAAGTAAAATCAGACAGTTATGCACACATTTCACAGTTTAAAATGATATTCTTTTTAAAAATAGAATTATATAATAAATCAAATGATAAAATAGATAACAATAATAAATAAAATGAATAAAAAGCTTAAAAAATAATCAATTTTTATATTAAACCAGGCTATAAATGAAGTAATTGAACTAGATTTTCATGATGTAAAATCAAAATTTAGACATACCGATCTAGAAAAAGATTATATATATATTCGGAACACATGCTGAGTTTTTTCTTAAGCAAAATAAGAAATATTATTTTTGAAAAAAAATATCTCTTAGTCAGATAACCCTTTCAATGGTAATGAAATTTTATTTATATTAAAAAAGGGACGTGAACTTATATATTTAAACCATTATTTAAAAGAAATTGAAGAAGTTTTTACGTCAAAAAATAATGTATGACAAGTGCTATGTTCTAGTGTCCTGAAGTAGGGGCCATTTAAGATGTGACTTATCGACTTATGTGATCTTATCGTGCATTACACCATCGTGTCAGAAAAGAATTGCTCTTTAAAATGATATAGCACACATGCATTTTGCACTTATTATATTGATGTTACTGATCATTTACCAATACATGTATTTAAAAAATGCCCCTCGTATTTGGCATACAACAATTGTTTACCTTGTGACCTTGACCTTTGACCTATTCTTGTAAAAATATCTAAATGTCTATAACATTTGAGCCAGTAGGCCTATAGAGCTTCCATACTTTGTATTTTCATTGTATCTTTCTGGTGTTAAGACTTTTCCAACTATGCCAATGTTTTTTAACATGCGATCTTGACTTTTGACCTACTTTTGCAAATAAGCATTACTTTACCGAACATGATAGGGACATTTGTGTTTCACAAACACATTGATTTTCATCTGATCTTCATCGAACTTTCTGTAAAATGTGTGTTGTCATAATATGGAGACCAAGTTCGATAACACTAGGCCCATTGGAGTTATGACCCTTGAATTCCTCAAAATTGTGCTTTTATGGCAATCCACGACGGTATCTGCTCTCTTCATAGACTAGTCTGGATTCACCTCCCTTTGCCATCAGGGTGATTCGTGTATCTCGTACACGCTTCTTGTTTTGTCTGGTGACGCAAATGTATCTTTAAAATCTAGCTATCTAATATTCTGCCGATTCCTCTAAACGGGGAATTCAGCTTGTTTTCCACGAATATTGCTGAAACACAATGTGATAATCTTTTATTTGAAGAATGTGTTGCCTCCTACATGTGTTTTCATTTCTACTTTTAGAACGTTGTTTGAATGATTAGCGTGGTTGATGGTTTATTCGATTGACGATGAAGAAAAACTGCAGTTATAACACAGCCATTTGTCCATGTTTCCATGAAATTACTAGATACATGAAATCGGGATTATGTGATTAAGCATACAGTCGTTTTATAAAATTTGCGATTAGCATACAGAAGCGATTATTCGTACAGTTTGGTCAATATATGTTTTACACGAAAAACCTTCCGATTTCGATTCTTTGCAAGAAAGTGGAAGATAGAATCTGGTTTGTACATGTGAAAAGGGTAAAATCGGCGATTAGACGTCTCAAAAATGGCTTATACCCCCGCGATTAGCAATAAATAACACGTCTGTATGCCTATTTGGCGAAACTGTATCCCTAATAGCTACCGACTTCCGGAGAGGGTACAGTAGGAGTCCGCATACTGTGGCACTGTCAACTGGTAATGTGAATGTTTTGTTGCTATGACTTAAAATGATATAATATATTATTGAATGCTTTAACGAGTCTACATTAATGATTGCCTGATGTTATGTGACACGTTTATAACAAAGTGATGAACGTTTGTGTTGTTTATCGATTAATACGAAATTATCGTACATGTAGTTGTAAAATTAACAACTAAGCAATTTGTTTTTCAAGATGTAAAAGTTTGTTTGTCGCAAATGTTGTACCTTTTTGATGAAATTGAAACATTTTCGTAACAAATAAACCTAATTTGGACAAAACATTATCATAAGTTTTATAACTATGAAAGTATACCATTTTGTGCTTTTAACAATTTTCTTTAATCTTATAAACAATAGATTCACTCCGTCTTCCTAGAATGTACTCGCATTGCATATTTATTATCTCAAACTAATATGGTAGGGTATATTAGCTTCTATTATAAGTGAGGTCAAATGCCAATGCCACACAGTGTACATGTACACGAAAGTGTCAACTTAACATTGACTCATGATAATCCTAGCTTGTGTGGTACAGTGGAGAATCTGTTATTCTTTCCCGTTTAAACGCAAACGTACGCAAACGCAAATCACTAAAACGTAGAAAAGAACAACTTTTGGACAATTCTGATAATTCTTGTTTATCTTGGTGGCAAACAGTTTGGAGCCTGATCAGACGCCGGGTTACCCGGCGTCTGATCTGGCTCCAAACTGTTTGCACTGCAAATAATAGTTTTAGCGTAAACGCGTTTATTGGGAAAGAATAACAGATTCTCCACTGTATATGAAAAATGCCACATACAGGATTTCTGTATAAATGAGATCAATGGTAGAAGTCAACGTCACAATGACGTTCAAATGGTACGCGGCGTTCCGCATTTCCAAGATGTACTCACACACCAAATAAGAATTCCTTTACTGAGGTTGTATAGGAAATATGTCCCGGACAATCATTTTATAATTGAGATCACAAGCTTCCATCAAATAAAGTAAACGTTCAAGAGCTAGGTCGCAGTGACCCGAAAATGGTAAGGTCTATACTATCTCAATAAATACTCACAAACTACACTTGGTATAGAGAAAATGCCCTGAACATGTTCTTCTAAAATTAAAGTCAACGGAGTAGGACACAGGTACAGTTACAGTGTACCAGAATATGCCTCCCCTGCTGGTCTGTTACACCAAATTTGGTACCCCTAGATGGTGTAGTATAGGAATTATTCACCGAATATATCTTTTCTATTGTCGAGGTTCGATGTTAAGTTACAGTGACATAGAAATGATACGCGTCACCCCATCATCCAAATATATACTCATATATAAATGTTGGTATCCCTAACTGATGTAGTATAGAAAATATGCTCCGTAAAAGTTCATTCTACATTGTTCCCTCTCTACGTCGTACAACGACACCCAACGGGAGACAAAAATATGCGCGTTGTTCGGAGAGTGTCGTTATATGTAGGGAAACTTTTTGCATTTGCAAACAGCTTGATTCCAGATCAGACGCCGCGTAACGCGGCGTCTAATCTGGACTCAAGCAGTTGGTCACTCGTCATTTAGTGTTTTTTTCTGTCAACATAAGGAAAACAGGAGACGATAAGTTTAAGCAGACGATATAACAGAGGTAAAAGCGTTAGACATAATTGTCCTGTTTAGGGAACTGCGAAAAGGGTCGTTGTAAGGAGGGAATCGTTGTTGGGAAGGTCGTTGTAGGGAAGTTGTAGGGAAGGAGCACTGTATCAATGAGGTCTACGATCAAGGTCACAGTGAACAGAAAAAGACACGTACTACTCTTTTATCCCAAGATGTACTCACAAAAAAACACTTTGATATTATTAGATGATGTGTGGTATGTATAAGAAATATACTCCCCAGTTTTGGTTTATATATTCAAGGTCAAATATCGCGGTCAAGTATATCGTGCCCTGAAACTGGTATGCCACACTATTGCCACATCAAAAAGTGTACCTACACACCAACATTTGTATCTGTAGCTGATTTGGTGTATGAATTAAGCTTCGGACAATAGTTCATTCTATCATTGAGGTCAATGTCAATGTTTTACAGATCTTTCCGCCACCTCAATATATACGTACACACTGACTTTGGCATCACTAGCTGATGCAGCATACAAATCAATTTCCTAACGTTATAGCCCGTAAAAACCATATACATTTTTAACATTCATATCACCTTTTATTTTCACATTGTTCTGTCTTGTTTTGTGTAATGTGTGTTGGTGTCAGATGGTGGATCGGTTAATATGCCCCGTGTGTGTGAACTTATATGCTGCACCTACATTGTAAGCTTACTGTTTCGATATTAGATTCTTGTAAAAGCCAGATTTTACAAGGGAAGTGATTCGGTCGGAAAACTGCACTCTCAGAGTAAATAAGCATGATATATTCTAAAGATTTTTGTCAAAAGCGGGTAATGTTAGAATCGAAATAATCTATGTTCTATCGCTGTTAAACGGTTTAAGACAACAGTTGATCTTTTTGACGGCAGGAATTGACCACTCACATTACCTGAGCATCCAAACTCCAAAACCGTTGTCTATAACCGTTCGGTCTGGTCAACTCCTGCACATCCAAACTACCAACCGATATCTTATACCGTATAACAACTAACGGCAGAATAGAGATTATTTCATTATTTTTTGCAGGTGACACTTTCAAAGCGGACTATATTATGGCAGGATACGGGGTAAAGTGGGGTTAAATTGAATCTGAGAATAGAAACCTTTGCTTTACTGTCATCCGACTTTCAACAATTAAACGCATTAAATAAAACATTTGAAATATGTTATTAGAGGGTCTTTACTGTAGAAAAATTAGTGTGAATTTATGTTGGTAGCGCAATGCCATCGTTGGTTTAGCGTAAACGTCTACAAACACACCCTACCTCACTTGACAATAATGTAGCCCCATTTGTATTCATCCGTTGTCTAAACGAATGTTAGAACATTGATTTACCCTTATCATGGCGATCACAACTCGATTGGCATTTCAAAACAGTTTTGCTCTAGATCAAACACCGATAAAGTTTGCGTCTGCACTGGAGCCAAACTGTTTGACACCCTAACTGGTGCGACATGAATAATACATTGAAGTATTAGTTTGTTAATACGGGACAGACGACAAATATTCAAACAGACGATTATATAACATTATGGTATTCAAATTCTTTGAATTGACAGAAAGGGGCATTCGGCGCGTGCAGCGCTCATTCCATGTGATAATTTATAGTTTATTCTTTATAAGCGGTGTCCGTTCTCTCTCGCCGTCAAGTTGGAGTTAAAACATAAATTGGTTGCGATTTGACAAACGGTATTTATCCAGATAGGTCGTAAAATATAAACACGTTTCCGTCTAAAATGCGGGCTACCAATGCCCAATTGCGGAGTTTCGTAATCATATGAATAATTTAGAAATAGAATAATGAAGGAGTATGCATTTAAGATTATATTTAAACTGATATCTAATAGTCCATGTACACTAGACCAGCGTTTGCTAAGAGATAAAGTTCAGAAACATCCGTTCAAATCTGAACAGAATCAAAATTGTTTGATAGCCAATTCATTACTCTTTTCAATTGAACGGGTTAATCATTGTCCTAATACCCTTCTACAGTGGAGACTCTGTTATTCTTTCCCGTTTAAACGCAAACGTACGCAAACGCAAAGCACTAAAACGTATAAAAGAACAACTTTTGGACAATTCTGATAATTCTTGTTTATCTTGGTGGCAAACAGTTTGGAGCCTGATCAGACGCCGGGTTACCCGGCGTCTGATCTGGCTCCAAACTGTTTGCACTGCAAATAATAGTTTTAGCGTAAACGCGTTTATTGGGAAATAATAACGTTTTCTCCACTGTACCCTTCTATCACAGTCGTTGAAATATCAATTGCTTATATTATAATTACTTTTATAATTTAGAATTGTGTGCGTTTTTGGATGGATGAGTTCCATCTAGATTCCAGAACCGCGACATGGTAGGACGGTCTCTGGGGTGTTTTTTGAATGAGGAAACATTGATATGAATGTCAAATAGTTCGTCTGACAATGATTCAATCTGTTTGCAGATCTCAGTGTTGTCGGCATTGGCAGTGAATGGTTTAACAATCAAATTAACATGTTAAAGCATGCAGAAAATTTAAAGCTAATTACATTTCGGCCTGCATTGGTATAGGCAAACTGCATTACACGTAAGGCGACGGATTAATACTCACTACACTTCGCTTAATTCATATTCAATTATTCACCCTTACTGTGCGGAAAAGGAGTATATACATTGTACACATGCACATCTGTAGCAAACAGTATCGATCCAGATCAGAGATCCCTTTAACTAGCTGGCTGTTGATTGACCGGTCACAACCGCAGAACCCCGGTAGATACTCAAACATTCGACCTTCTGCGCCGAAGCTTGTGCCTGAATCACTGGGCTATCGGTACTGGGAATATTTACAGTTTTAAAAACCTTTTTTCTGTCTGTTCAGAATAATGTTTGAAATGGTGTTTGTGTGGTTATCTTATCCACTAAATGTGTTCAATAATCTAAATACTTTAGTGTTTACATATTGACGGATGGTTTACAGTGGATAATCTGTTATTCTTTCCCAATAAACGCGTTTACGCTAAAACTATTATTTGCAGTGCAAACAGTTTGGAGCCAGATCAGACGCCGGGTAACCCGGCGTCTGATCAGGCTCCAAACTGTTTGCCACCAAGGTAAACAAGAATTATCAGAATTGTCCAAAAGTTGTTATTTTCTACGTTTTAGTGCTTTGCGTTTGCGTTTAAACGGGAAAGAATAACAGATTCTCCACTGTAGAACGCGCCTTAATGCCGGTATTTAGAGGTTCTGGTTTGGAGGGGTATCACTTTATATAGAGCGTTGTGTTTCAATCATTTGAACCTCAAATTAAACAACAAAAACATCATTAACAAACAAACAATGTACAGACAAACATACGGACATCGTCGATTATGATACCATACCCCACCTTTATCGAGTGGGTGGGGGATAACAATGACCAGCTGGCCACTCTGTCTTACCTTTGGCACGTTGCTTAGTTTTGTCTGCAGAATTTGTCGTCTGCAGTTAACGTCACATCAAATATCTGCTAGATTCTATTTCTCTTAAAATACAATCGCATTGTTAAACAGTTTGAATCCAGATGCTGCGACAGGTTACTCGGTTACTAGATCCATACTGTTTGCAACCGGATCACAAATAATCCTCAAGTAGCTTGCTAAAGGCCATGTTTTTTTGTTGAAGTTGAAAAAACACAAATTTTATGGATCTTTCCACACCTGTCAATTTTCTCTTCTGTACTTTTCAAGTCCTCCATTTCCCCAAAATCGAACGAACTACAAGTCAGACTACTTGCTCAATTACAAATTGTATTTGCTTTAGCAGAAGACCAAACAAACTTTCTTCCAAATGGCCAATACCCTTTAGCGCAGGTGGAACTAATCTTGGTATCAAGTTTGAGGCTGTTCCAGTCAAAGATTTGGCAATGAATAACTCTCCACCCGATCAGGATCTAAACTAGCTAGCACCAAACTACAATATATTGTAAGAAAATGAAGAATTATATTTGTTTCATTTGTCAGTATCTAGTTCTCATTACGGGCAAACATTTGTTTATCGTATTTTCAGGGAAGATATTCTTCTTCAAAATCTGAAAAGCATACAATTAACTCCAAGTTTAGCGATTGTTTATAGAACGATGTATTGTCTGTATATGAGATATGCTTGATGTTTAATGAAGGACAAAAGTAATGCAGAAAACTGCCTTTGGGAGTTTTCTGCATTACTTTTATCCTGCAGTAAGCAGATACATGTCGTTAGATATATTCATGGGTGCGTTACCGAAAGTATCGAATAACTCCTGTATTACTGTACTTGGGAATGGATTCTTAATTGATATGGAGAAACCAGATTGTTTGCTCATGTTGGGAAGAGACCAGTTGTGAAAGTGATTCAATATTTATTAATAAGCGACTGGGGTTAATTAATGATATTGTGAACGGAGGCCACCTGAATTCAACTAGCCGAGATAGAGTTACGTTTTATTAGTTCGAAAGTACAGTTTTAGTAGCATCCCTGATATTTAAGCAACCACGCCGCTAGATGGCGCGCTGTACAAATTTAATTTTCAGCCCGCCACGAGCGAATTGGGGTACATTTTGTAAAACAGTTTGGATGCAGATTAGTAACTGGGTAACTTAGCGTCTGATTTGGATCAATCCTGTTTTACATTTTGATGATATTTCTTGAAATAAAATGAAAATATTTTACTTTAAAATAGTGTTGCAGACAACAATGTTTACAGACGACAACTACAGCGCGTGCTAAGGATAAACTCTTATCATTATCTGAATTGTCGTCTGCTTCAAATATATCGTCTGCGAAACAAAATCAAAATTACTTTTAACTGTGTTTGATCTGAAGAAAAGTTGAATATAAGTGCCAAACAGTTTGGATCCAGATTAGACGACGCGTTACGCGGCGTCTGATCTGGATCCAAGCTGTTTGCAAATGTTAGCCAAGTCGCGCTTTTCATTATAAGGGTTAAAAGAGTGCCCCGGTGTCCGGGGAAGATAAGGTCCCCTTTCATGTGTGGTTTTGTTTGATCGACATACACTATTTTAACTGATGACTGCGTTGATTAATAATTCATCTATAATTTTCGCCGCCGTTTAAAGTTCATAAAAATTTTATTGAATTCGAATAAATCATTGACTGGACACTTCCAGCTTTGTGGCTTTTTACATTTGGAGAAAGGGAGTTAATTAAACATTAACCATTCTATTGCCGATTACTGCCTTATTGGTTTAAGCAAACAGTTTGGATCCAGTTCAGACGCCGAGTAACTCGGCTTCTGATCAGAATCCAAACTGATTGCAACAATTAACGTTTTATTTTTGAAAATAATTGCAACGTTTTAAAGCATAAAGAGTAAAATAGCAGGAAAAGGGAAAACGGCGTTTTGTTCAGTATTCAAGAATATCAGGAAAAACTACGAATTAACCAATTTTATTCCATAGCCTGTTTCTGGTTTCGAAGACATGTGATCACTTCAGAAAGATCCATTATGCAATAATATAAAAAAGTGTTTCTTATGCGACGTCGGTGATTACTGGGGGTTTGATTTAAATAAAAAAAGAGTAAAGTACCAAGTTATAGTCTACTTTCAGTACGAATGACAGTTTACATTGCAAACAATTTGGAGATATGCTCCTAACTGTTTGCCAGCTAGATTTGAAAAAATCGTGAGAAAAGTCAAAGAGTTGTTTTACTACATTTAATTGTTGTTGTTTTTTGCGTTTAAATGGGAAAGAATAACGTCTTCTCCACTGTAAGGCCAAATTAAAAATACCCCTGTTTCCGGTAACCCGACCGACCCTAGTTTTTCCCTCCGACCCTATTTGTTTTCATTTTTCGAGAAAAGTATCGGCGAATGTCGGTCATTTTTGTGGCGCATGTGACAGTCGTTTTTTGAGGAACGTGCAAAAGACGTTATTCTTCACTTAATTGTTAAAAAGCTACTTTATAGTCGTTAATGTGTTTTAAAAATTGATGTTTTAAATATCTAAGTAAATTTTGCTATTAATCTGTTATAAAGTAGCTTCCTTGCAGATATAATATGCTAGTTAATTGACCATGGACACATTCAACATGCAGACAACAAGTTTTATTGACACAATTTACATGAATACAACACAATTCCATTTATCATATATAAGTCACGATTTTGCCGGTTTGGTATACCAATATTGGTTAAGAATCATACCAGTTTCAATTTTAAGGTTATTTTGGTAATAGGACCTATCAATTGAACCAACAATTTGAATTGATAAGTTTTGGGGTTTTATGTATGGCACATGGCTCTGAAAAATGAAATACATTCATATATTTTCAAAATTATCTTATTTTCTATACTTTGCGTTTAAACAGGAACTAGTATCATCTTCTTCGATGTAGTTCATCATTTGAACTTGTGTGTCCCATGTTGGAGCAAGGACCACACACTGTCGGGTAACAATGTTTGCATGCGCTGACAATGTTCCGACAACGTTTGACCGTTAAATGATACCGGTGGCAATACAACGTCTCTTGTGGATTTACGACATTAGCTCATAAAAGGGCTTTTATCTAATCTTCAAAATTGTTAGAGGAGATTTACTTGAATATGAAGTGTACCTGACCTCCGTAACAAGTACGCTGACAGGTGAGAATGTCCCATATCCTCCGCCACGCTTTATTTGCTATTATTTATGGCCACGTGCGCACGCGACCGGCTTTGAGGAGCTATCAAATTTGATCGATCCGCAGATACGGATGACCGCCATTTTGATGGTGCATATCGCATCCGGGCTCTTTCTAAAGAGTTTATTTGTTATTTATTGAGATTTTATAACTTTCCATGGTCGAGATGCTTGGTATTTCCAACTTCTTTACCCTTCCATTACAGTTTTGTCGTCTGTATGACATTTGTCGTCTGCAATATGCATTTGTCTAAAAGTAAGATTCGAAACTTTTTGACTGATAAAAATCCAATATGGTGACAAATAGAATGGTTTCTGATCTAACATGTGGTTTCTCGGCATCTTATTCGGATCCAAGCAGTTTGCAAAATGCTTCGGCAGTTAAAGTGTTAACTCCGGTGTGCTGTTTGATAACATCTCGAAAGACCGTTATGCTATTTTGATGATTTTATAGCTTGGACATGGATTTTGAAGTTCTGAAAATCACAGAAGTATTTCGAAAGAAATTTCAACTTTCATGCGAGACGGTACAAGTTGCTACTGAACACATTCGTATTTACCTGTAAATTCGTCTATTTTCTCCAGTGCTAAGGCAGTAAATTAAAAGATGCCGGTACCAGTAAAAACAAACTGCATGGACTCATTTGCATACCTGTATTGTTTATGAAATAATTAGTAGCCTAATGTTCACTACTGGAAAAAGAATGTTTAATCAATCTCTAGAGTAGAGATTTATGTGAGAGCCAATGCCGGATGAAAACTATCACTCTAAAAATCTTCACCTAGATAGCCCGTTCATCCGAAGTCTAACCACGCGAAAAATATAACGAAAGTGATACGCTATTAAAACTCGAGCCATCGGTTGAAAAAGACCAACCGGGCGCATTTTCGTTTTTTCATCCGCGAAAGAAAAACGGGCTCGGAGGTGAGTAATAATTGTTTTGTAATATTACGAATTTTGTCCAGGTTTCAATCAATTCTGTGATTTATGGCCACAATGAGAGTGGAATTGTGGTTTACTACAAAAGTGAGTGGAGTTTCAAAACTATTAAAGTGGATATTAATTATTCATGGACAGCAACATGAAAGCGGGTTCTCCGATGATTGGGCGAAATAGGTAGCATGAAATCTAAGAATTATTTCCTTATAAAACGACGTGCGATGATTACCAAGACCATTTAAAGATTGTATCAACCAGGAAATACCCCATTATCAAACCAAGACTCGAACAGGCCGTTCGGGAGTAAGCCGGTCTGAGGAATGGTTTTTCAATTGCAATCAGTCGATGAGAGCGCGGACACAGCCTGTAAGAGCCCATATCGGTTTTGTTTTTGTCTCAATTTGCACTTTTTCTTCCTTACACCTTTTCATTCAACACTTTCATTTAATGTTGCAATTGGAAAATTAGCACCTGAGATAACACAACAACATCAGCTCTCATACAGAGGAGAATGTGCTATTCTTTCCCAATAAACGCGTTTATGCTAAAACTTTTATTTCCACTGCAAACAACAGTTTGGAGCCAGATCAGACGCCGGGTAACCGGCGTCTGATCAGGCTCTTAACTGTTTGCCACTCAGATAAAAATGAATTGTAAGAAATATCTAAAAATTGACTTTTTCTACGTTCTAGTGTTTTGCGTTCGTTTGCGTTTAAACGGGAAAGAATAACGTTTTTTCCCCTGTAAACGAATATTTAGTGGAGATATAAATATCCCTTACAATGTAAGGAGCTGTCTGCATAATTTCCTTTCTGGATTAAGCTGTCTTCTGTCCTAAATCTGGGCCATGCATCGTTCAAACGAAAAGCCACACATTTTAGATCGAGCTGTAAATTGATATTGGATAGATGCGTTCCACTCGAATTTACGTAAAAAAAGAGAAACCCTCCCGTATGATTATAAATCAGTGGGGCGAATAAATGTTTTAATATCGTTTAAGAAACCTGAGAGCAGACTCGTGCAGCTGATGTATGAGTCGACAATAAACATACCATCTCCGTTGTCAATGATGATGACTACTTTAACCCATTGATACAGTGGAGAATCTGTTATTCTTTCCCGTTTAAACGCAAACGTACGCAAACGCACGCAAACGCAAAACACTAAAACGTAGAAAAGTACAACTTTTGGACAATTCTGATAATTCTTGTTTATCTTGGTGGCAAACAGTTTGGAGCCTGATCAGACGCCGGTTACCCGGCGTCTGATCTGGCTCAAAACTGTTTGCACTGCAAATAATAGTGTTAGCGTAAACGCGTTTATTGGGAAATAATAACAGATTCTCCACTGTACCCAGTGGATTCTTCAAGGTTTATATATTGGATTAGTCCATTTGTTTTATAAAAGGGATGCTTGGTTAATTTTTTCATTTTCATTTTGTTTTATATTGACATTCGTATCAGCAAACAGTGTAGACTCTGATCAGACGCCGCATAATGCGGCGTCTGATCAGAGTCTACACTGTTTGCCTATGTCCCATATATGGGATCGTGGGCACAAAGGGGTTAACCATATCCTCCCTGAAACCTCAAATGGACAATTCTAGTTTCAACTTAGTGTAGTCCATTTTTGGGTTGACTTTTACAATATATATCAAAATGACAAACAGTGTAGATCCTGATCAGAGGGCTCCTTAAGGAGCCCTCTGATCAGGGTCAACACTGTTTGCGTAGGACAAGTGTACTCCTCACAGGTAGGCTGTTTGCAAATGACGCGTATATGCGTGACTAGAGTTCAAAGAGTTAAATACACTATCAGTTCTCCCTCATACAGTGGAAAATATGTTATTCTTATCCGTTTAAGGGTGTATCCAACCCATAAGCGATTTTTTCAAAGTATCAAACTTTTTTTCTATCATTGTTTTTTTGGAAGAGCTATTTATGATGAATGAAAAATTGGGGAAAAAAATATATGGTGATGTCCTTTGTTTTTTTAGCTACAGCGATTTGAAATAGGTATGTCAAATTTGGACTTTTTCTCTCAAATGTTACCCAATCAGAGTACAAGTTTCAGTAAAATCTATTTCAAAACAAAACAAACATAGTAATTTGGGTTTTCATTATTTATTTTATGTATATGGTGGTATTGTCACATATAGAAACCAAATTTAGACAAAGCAGGCTCTAGGTTTGAACAATATGGATCCTTGAATATCAAAAATATTTGAAAATGAAATAGTTCTAGTATTAAACTTTTTCTTATATTCTACGAAATGAAAGCCAATGCTAAGGCAGTTCAAAATATGAAAAGAAATTGAAAGGTCAGTGTTGAAACTTTTGAGTTATTAAAGTAAAAAGAGTTATCTCCCCTTACAAAATTTACAAAAAAGTACCATATCGATGATATTTAGAACTTTATAAATTTCACATTTGGTGCCTGTTTTCTCTTAAATTAGTTTTTGTATGAATAAATACTACCATAGATAGGAAATAAATAACACAAAACCAACTTATCATATTTGTTTTCATTTAAAATGGAGTTTATTGAAGCGGGCTGTTTGAAAAGGACAAAATAAGAGAAAGTGGGTGGGGTAAATTTTACAAGGCCATGGAGCCAACTGTTGTTCACCAAAATGTACACTTTTTCTACTTTTTCATTCATCTTAAATAGCTCTTCAATACAAAACCATCATAAAGTGTTTTCATATACTTTAAAAATTTCTTAAATTCATGACATTGATACACCCTTAAGTGCAAACGGAACACATACGCATAATAATAAAATATAGAAATTGTAAATTAAAAGAAAGCTAACGAGTCATTTTAATCTGAAAAGCACACACGAAGGAGCTTGATCAGATAACGCGCTACTAAGGTTCTGATCTGGCTTCAAATTGTTTGCAACTGATATAACAGATTGGCACAAACGCATTTATTGGAAAACAACAACGTCTTTTTCACCGTAGCTTGTGTTGGCTGTTTAATATATCCGACTGCTAAATGTAGACTTAAAACAAGCAAAATTATATCGTCAATACTCTACGGAAATACATTTTTCTCCAATTTTCGCCTATGTAGGATAGGGATTTGCCTGATGGGGAATCACTCTAGCCTCCATACCACGTGACGTCTTTAATTGTTTGCCCAGCTTAACCATAAGCGCCGCATGACGCGGGTACCTTAATGATGTCTTTTCTGATTACGTAACTATAAACAACAGAACAAAACTCCACCATTCGTTTTGTTGATGTAGGATATGAATGTCTCCCCTCGGGTAAGAAAATTCACGCAGGGTAAAATCCGTTATTGTGAACTCACTAGATACGTTTTCGCATGTATTGCACGCGGGGCCATGCTAAATCAGGGGGAAATTCCGTTAAACTGCGGGACTATTCTCCGGGTCTCCCATGTATCCACTTTAAATAAATTTTAAAACAAATGTATGCTGTTCTCTTCCATTCGAAAATTTAAGCTATAACTTAGTCATTAGTTAAGAATTTATAACTGATGTTTTGTACTATATCAATAATAGATGTACCTGACCTATAATTTGTTGAATGTGTGTTATGGAAATTTCTCATGTATTTGTATACGTGCAAACTGAGAAAATAAAGAGTACTTTGATTTGATTTGATTTGACAAGCCTTGTCCTTGCATTAATTTTCTGATCCTCGGGGGAGAAATTCCTATCCTACATCAAAACTCATGGTTGATTCTTATACTCCTACTTTTAGTCTGCTTTAAGCAGCAACTTGTCAGGGTGTAGGAAAAACGGCCATCTACTGTCCATTTATCAAGACATATCATCGCCAACATATCACCTGTTTGGATACTGTTTTACATGTAACACTACTGTACTACGGTGGAGAATCTGTTATTCTTTCCCGTTTAAACGCAAACGTACGCAAACACAAAGCACTAAAACGTAGAAAAGAACAACTTTTGGACAATTCTGATAATTCTTGTTTATCTTGGTTGCAAACAGTTTGGAGCCTGATCAGACGCCGGGTTACCCGGCGTCTGATCTGGCTCCAAACTGTTTGCACTGCAAATAATAGTTTTAGCGTAAACGCGTTTATTGGGAAAGAATAACAGATTCTCCATTGTATTTCATACAGTGGAGAAGACTTTATTTTATATTCTGTTTAAACAAACGAAAGGCAAGCGCAGTGTTATAAAATGTATAAAATGACATTTTTTAAAAATAATTTTGATGACACATTTCAATCTGACTGGCAAACAGTTTGGAACCTGATCGGACACCGGGTTACCCGCTGTTGGACCAGGCACCACAACTGTTACATGTAGTTTAGTAGTTAAAATGGGAAAACGGGAATTTTTTTTGAATCGAATCGAACACGAAACCAGGGCCTTTGAATTGTTGGCCAGTCGGTTTATCAACTGAGCTATAAAGGCAGACAAGCTTATACATCTTTTTAATTATTAACATCCCTTACCCGAGTACATGTACGTAACATAATTATGCATTATTACACCTCGCTTTGAGTTCCAATGTTAAATTCCCATAGACCTACAGTTAACATTTTGCATGTCCTTTACATCTATTCAAAATATACTGTCACTCTTTACATGTGTATGATATTCTTTTTGTGACGTCACTCTAAAGGACATTACTTTTTTACTCCGTCCGAAAACGTACTGTCAGCATTGACATGACTTTCGCTATTGGATACATTGGGACGTTTTAAAAAAAGAGTGGTAACTTCTAAGCAACTTTTGGCATTTTCTGTACAAGTTGTTTCCTTTTGTCCATTCCTTAACGATTTGCCACCCTTTCGGAAGAGGATATTTGCCACCTAGACAATGTAAAGACGCTGTTTCTTCAATTTACTTATCATAACGTTCTTCTTTGTTTCTTGTAATATAATTATAAACAATGTGACGTCGTAAGACGGCGACGTCATTTCCCGCGTTATGTACATGTCCGCGCTAAATTGGTACTCACAACACATTTTATAAAAGACGAATAAAGCTATTCCAAAGCCAGTGTTGATAAGCTCGGTGTAATAAAATAAATATTAGATGTCAGTTTGCGTGACATTCAAATTGTCAACCCTCGAAAACAAGAATGTCACCCTCGGCTACGCCTCGGGATGACATGCTGTTTCTCGGGTTGACAAATTGAATGTCACGCAAACTGCCATCTAATATTTATATAATGTCGTAAACATTTTGGTGCAGGGTGGACCCGCTTTGTTGAAATTGTTTCTAAAATACTGTCTAACATCATTCCAAAAGATCAACGTAAAATGATCATTTTTTCGAAAGTCGAATAGCCAATTTGAAAAACAGATTCACCATAGAGAGAGTTCATTACACAGCCATTAACTCTTTAACAAACACTCTGAAGTAGTTTTATTCAAACAATAAACATTTGGCGTATTCTGGTGTTTACTTTATATAATGATTAACTCAGTAAACTGATAAATATTGGGGTGACATCTATAGTGCCAGTGCCGAAAGCTGGCGCATTCGAATTGATAGAAAATACGGCTTAAAGCAGCCGCTAGCATGAATTAAACCTTATTTTAATCGAGGTTGTAATAGGATGTATATGTAAATCATCATATTTTAGCGTTCTAAATTTTTCCAATTATGTTTTCTACAACAAATATATAGATATTTGTATATCGCATTACTATTAGCGAACTGATAGTACAGAGTTTCACCATTTTAATCAGAATTTTCTCTCCAAAGGTTTTTCTTTTACAAACTACACTGGAGAATACGGTATTCTTTTCCGTTTATACGAATCTAAACACACACACAAAGTAATGAAATTACGAAAATCACAATTTTATGAAAATAACTACATGTTGTATTTCTTTTAAATTTGAATGAAAACCAGCTTGGTTTCTCTGTGCCTGATCTGACTCCAAATTGTTTTCAACGGACATACAATTATGCATTTGTTTTTAGCATATTCGCAATTATTTGGAAAGAATAATGCATTTTCCACTCTGGTTGACATTATCGTCGATATTGGTAAATAGTTACAGTGGAGAATCTGTTATTCTTTCCCGTTTAAACGCAAACGTACGCAAACGCACGCAAACGCAAAGCACTAAAACGTAGAAAAGAACAACTTTTGGACAATTCTGATAATTCTTGTTTATCTTGGTGGCAAACAGTTTGGAGCCTGATCAGACGCCGGGTTACCCGGCGTCTGATCTTGCTCCAAACTGTTTGCACTGCAAATAATAGTTTTAACGTAAACGCGTTAATTGGGAAAGAATAACAGATTCTCCACTTTAGGTATCTCAGTAACCACTCTTAACCCTTTCATTACATGTACTATGCTATTAGATATATATATCTCAATTAAAAAAAGAGAAAGATTATGCCTTTGTTTATTTTTTTTTAAATAAAAACATTACGCTACTCTACTTTACTAGTTTCGCATTTCGGCTCCGCAGTAGTCAATGGAAATAGTTTATATAGACACATTTGATTTCATGTCGGATATTTGTAACAATATAACATAAGTCCAGAAGGGATTTTACTCCGACAAACATATGTCAAAACAACAATGAATTAACGTTTGTATATCCAAGCATGCATTAAATTCAATTTTACATACAGTGGAGAATCTGTTATTCTTTCCCGTTTAAACGCAAACGTACGCAAACGCAAAACACTAAAACGTAGAAAAGAAAAACTTTTGGACAATTCTGATATTTCATGTTCATCTTGGTGGCAAACAGTTTGGAGCCTGATCAGACGCCGGGTTACCCGGCGTCTGATCTGGCTCCAAACTGTTTGCACTGCAAATAATAGTTTTATCGTAAACGCGTTTATAGGGAAAGAATAACACATTCTCCTCTGTAATACAAACATGCATAAAACCAGATAAAAAGGAGAACATGTACAGAAAAGCATATACCCAAAACAGGTGCCCGGTAAGTAAATCGGTAGCTTATCTGTATATATAACCATCTGCACATATTATTTTGATCAGAAGTCATATGCCTGCATAAGGTGTCAAGTGTGTTGGCACCCGGTCAATTTTGAATCATCTTTGATCAATTTAATAAAATTAAGAAACTGTGAGAAAGCTGTTGATCGTGACCTAAGCCTAAAGCCTTACTTTAAACGATTTGGAAAGAACTGATCAGCAACATCCTGACAGTCTATGAGGATCATAAAAGAACATCAAGCATAATTATTAGAACATATAGCATAAAGAGCTACATTTAAACATTTTACAGCGAAATATACTTGGACTAGTGCCGCAATAAGGCTTAATGTAGTGATTAAAGAGAACTGGTTGCGAAACGCTATGTGACCTCTAAAGGACATTGAACGTCGTCAGACATACCTTGCACTTAGCTCGATGGCTTCTAGAGTCGGATGTTCATGCACAGTATGAGTTCTATATTAGATGTAGTTTCAAAATTATCTTGGCTAGTTGACCTCTAAATAGCACTTTGTCTAATTTTTACTGTGATCAAGAGTTTCTTGACATGCCAACTATAAAGACTTAGTGACATGCAGCTCCATATTGATGGCCAATGTTAAAGTTGTTTGACAGACAAATTTACGGTATACAGACAAAAAGCCGCCTAAAAGACAGATACAGTCGAACTTCGATATTTTGTCGGTTTTGTCGAACATACCCGTATTTCAAAGTTAAAACGTGACTAAGCCACGTTTTAACTTTGAAATATGGGTATGCTCGACTTAACCGAGCATGCAATAATGCAGTACATATGTCGAACTATCGGATAGTTCGAGTTAAACAAGTTCGAGATATCGAAGTTCGACTGTATATAAAAAACAATACATCACGGAATATGCAACACATATGCATGTCTACAATATGCATCGACTTTGGCATTCGGAGTTGGAGTGGGGCGGAGGGGCGTTGTTGGAAATAATGTATTCGGTACATGCGAACGTTTTGAAATCAACTCTAATCATAAACATCAGTTTTGAATGACAACCTACTGTCACAGTAATTAGACTATGCACGTGGATATGTGCACCAGCATGTCCTTGTGAGCTAGTGGTCAGACCATGGGGGTTCTGAGCCTATCTGAACGGGCAGAGGATGGCAAAACAAATGAAAGCGCTTGTACAACGTTTAAAATAAACTTTCCACTGGTTCAAACCGTCATTAATTTAACCCACTACTCCATAAAAATGCCTCTATATAAATTTCATTTATTCCTCAACTAAAGAAAACACACACGTAATTCCAATTTATAAAGTTATATGTAAAGTAAAAAATATTAGCAGATGGTAGCTTAAAACTTTCAGGTGCATTCTGCTTTACTTTCAGCCTATTTTAAGAGATTACCTATCTTTAAAACTAGAATCAGACTTTTGGGTAATGGGTTAATTCGAATAACAATTGAATATGATTTTAAACACCAAAGTAGCCAACACTATTGAAGACTTTCGTAAATAATTAAGTATCTTAACAACTACGTCTCCTTTCAATTAAAAGATATAAGTTCCAGTTATTATTCTCTGATAATGTTTTTTCTCCTTTTTTCTCACATTTAGACTTTTACCCTTTTTATAAAAAGTTTCCAACCTGATCTGCCATCGAGTCACTCGGCGCCTGATCAGTATCCTTACTGATTTCAAATTTCAATGCAGCCTGGCTAAATCAGTGATAGGGTTTAGTGTAGTGATTAAAAATAATATATGCAGCTCATGCTATAATTTTGATATCAAATCTGATCATAAACTGCAGTTTGAATGACAGCGCATTGTCACAGTGATTAGACCGGGCGCGTGGCACTGTATGCACTAGCAGTATAGCATTGTGTGCTATTGGTCAGTTTGAAGGTCCAGCACCTGGCCGAAGAGGCTTAAAATAGCAGATCTTTCATACAACTGTAATAAATATTGCAAACAGTTTTGGTTGTCGCCAGTCTTTACGCAAATAACTATATCTTCAATTTTCAAAATACTAACCACTTGCACTGGTATTTGTTTGTCAAAAGCATATGAATCAGCATTGTCATAAATGCTTATTTTGCATGTTTTCCACAAAACAATTTTAAGGTGGTCGACACTATAAATTATCTCCGGGGTCTGATCATGGACATTTCCGTTGCATACACATTCACTTCAAATTTAAGTAACAGCAGTTCCTAGTTTTACTTTTTATATAAAATATGTCATCTACTATACTCTTTAAAAAGGTTCTTTGTGTCGAAAACGTCGGAAAACATAAGATTAGCAGGCAGTTTGAATCTTGATGAAACACTTAGTAACAGCTTGTTTCATCAGGATCCAGGGATTATTTCAAAAGTTATATATGGAAGACGCCCAATAGATGCTTAGGGTTCATCATTATTCTACTACCATTTCGTCTGTTTTGGAATTTCGTCCGCAATATCTTTGAAATTAAGATCAAACAAGATGTTAATTTAGTGTTAAGCAGTTTTGATCCCGATGACTCGGCGTTTCATCAGTATCAGTTGGTTATTCTAAAGTCGTCCATGCTCAAGGTTAATAACTATGTGCATCTTGCCACCTGTCAGAGGACATCCGGTTTATCACGTGCTCTGCATGCTGCATTCTCATAAATATAGTATAGGGTATAATTCCCTCTACTCACCATCTTGTTAATTATCAGCTTCTCAGTATACCTACTGTTTCAATCCTAGTCCTGAAAAAGTTAAATGCGACCTAAGGCATACTATTCGCCTAAATTTAACGTTGAGACACGTATCCGCGGGATTTCTTGCTAAACCGTTACGTGTATCTACCCTAAAGAGTTTTAGCAAGGGAAAGGACAGCTACATCTGGAAATCAAATGAACATGAGTTTCTTTTGCAATAGCATTACAAATTTGGACCGCATTATAGGAGCAACGTATTTGAAAGCCATGTATCGAATTGCGGTGATATTTAATTTCATTATCGATGCATCTATATGCAACTTTATACGTTCAAATAATAGCTTTTCGTCTAAACCCAACACTTACTCATTTAACTGCTGACATATCCGTCCACTACGGTGGATATCCTAAAAGCTACGCACAAAGTGAAGACTTCTCACTCGCGACTCTGATCCTCGTATCAGAGCCACGAGTGAGAAGTCTTCACGTCGCCAGTAGCTTTGAGAAAAACCACAGTTGTGGAGAAGGTCAACACTCAAACGAGTAAGTGTTGTGTTTAGAAGAACATCTATTACATATTTACATATGGATTGACCAACACGATGAATTAATTCAAGAACTTCATAATTACATAGATACATGCAATATAATGTATCATCTTAATGCCTTTAGTATGGAACGCATTTAAGAATTTTCGAAGACATCGCAATCAGCATTGGACTATTAGTAATTAGAATATAACCTACATTTTTAACCAATCAAACTGCCGTTTGCGCCCCATTAAGTACGGCACTTAATCATTAAGAATTTTGTTGTATTTCGACGTCGCGTGGTGTCTTGCGCATGGTATAGATAACTCCGCCTCGTAGCACCTAGTTGTAAAGAATGCCATATTTGGGCGATCTCACAACCAGAATAAGCCAGTTTTGTTTACGATACGTGGGAATTATGTAGTCATCGGCCAATAAAAATATAGGTTACGCTCGTTACGCCCCTTCTTAATCATTATGATTTCACTTAATATGTTCTAACTATAACGTAAATAATAATTTCTTTTGACAACTTAAAATGACACCTTACTAATTTACACACACTCATCATTTAATAAATACAGGTAGTTACAGTATCCTCCGCCTGAAGTTCATTAACAGGTTGAATGCAAATAAGTTGCAAAATATAAAACATTACCAGTAATCATGCAAATAGCCAGCTACGGTCTGTTATGTTCCTCTAAAACAGACATTGTTGTAACATAAACAAACACAATTTGAAACATAATCCTTTTAGTTTCCCGGCAGTATACACTGAGTCTGGTTTCCATATTCTGTTGCCTGAATGGATCCCAAAAGAGAAAGTTCTCTAATTGGAAATGAATGTTTATGTATTTTAAATTAATAACAAGGCCGTTGGGTAGTAGTGTATTCCTTACCTTTATTAATGGAGAGCTATAACACACCGATATATACGTATATACAGTGGAGAATCTGTTATTATTTCCCAATGAACGCGTTTACGCTAAAACTATTATTTGCAGTGCAAACAGTTTGGAGCCAGATCAGACGCCGGGTAACCCGGCGTCTGATTAGGCTCCAAACTGTTTGCCACCAAGATAATCAAGAATTATCAGAATTGTCCAAAAGTTGTTCATTTCTACGTTTTAGTGTTTTGCGTTTGCGTACGTTTGCGTTTAAACGGGAAAGAATAACAGATTCTCCACTGTAAGAAGCTTTTTTTTAATTGTTGGCTGATAGGGCACGTCCAAAACAAATGATCAATAGTTTCACAATGGGCTATCTGTATAATTCATTTTGAACAGATAGTAGTGTGTGCCAAGTAGTCTATGTGTAATACGAAACTGAAATCACTGTATTTCTGCATTATTTGATATAATAAAAGGTATTTGATAGATGTCTTTCCAGTCGTTTTTACTGATTGTTATCCCTAAATATTTATCCCATTTTCCTTGCGATGTTGCATGTCAGAATTTCTATTTAAGCATTTATATTTTGCTTTTGAACCTTAAAAGTAATTCAAAATATGTTTGAAATAAGGTGGAAACACTGGCTTTTGTAAATGGTTTTGTATATGGTTTAAACCTCCCTTTTTCATTTTGATACCCTCAAGTCCCTTTTCGATAGAAAGTTTAATTCCATTGTGCAATGTATATCAAATGATTAGTTGATAATTTATATTTATTTACAAATTCATTAAAAGTCATGTTTGCACCATTTTCGATTACCAAATCTCCAATGCAATGTAACCCTGGTTTAAACCATGACTTTAAGAATACACTTTTTTGTCCAACCCAAATCATATGATTATAACATAATCGGTAATCTTGAATTATGTCGTTATCTACAACATGATTATCCATAGCGTTGGGAAATGTATGAAGGTTTCGGACCAAAATTTACTACATTTACCAGCAAATATTTCATAGAAATGATTTCCTACCAACGATCCAGTTTAGAGATGGTGTAACTGTGATTCGATTGTAACTTTTAATTGTTTCAGAAAGCTAGTGCTAGGTTGCTAGCCTGGGACATAATATATATACACAATATATTATTCTAACAATTTCAACAATTTAAGTGGTAAGAAACTTCTTCTAATTAGACCGTTGACAAGAAACTCATCAGAAAGCTGGAATGTAAACGAAAGGTGTTACTATATGCTTCAAACAGTTAGTAAACATTGACTCGTTTATCCTTGTGTGCCTTTCTGGTTCTTAGCCTCCTAGTTGCACTGCTACAGTGGAGAATGTGTTATTCTTTCCCAATAAACGCGTTTACGCTAAAACTATTATTTGCAGTGCAAACAGTTTGGAGCCAGATCAGACGCCGGGTAACCAGGCGTCTGATCAGGCTCCAAACTGTTTGCCACCAAGATAAACATGAATTATCAGAATTGTCCAAAAGTTGTACTTTTCTACGTTTTAGTGCTTTGCGTTTGCGTACGTTTGTGTTTAAACGGGAAAGAATAACATATTCTCCACTGTATGACGTCACCAATGACGTAAGAATAACAGATTCTCCACTGTAGTTGCACTGCTATACCTTTCAGATATACATTTTCATGAAAGTTAAAGTTTATATTTATTGCAGTCCATTGTGTCCCTGTGCAAAAAATCCAAACCCTATACCTTCAAGAGAAATGCGCTGGGTTTCCATCCTGCGTGAGGGTCAAAGAAGACTTGAAGAGATTCGAATGACATAAATTGGCGTAAAGGGTTATCAGGCCGTAATTCGGCATCGGGTGGTAAGCTGGTGTATAACGCGACTAGAATAGTGATATTGACTAAGAGTAAACTAGTATATAAAAAAGACGAGGCACAAACACTTTTAATGATTGCAAAGAAGGCAAAAACCAAAAAAAAAATTATCCCCTGTAAAATAATCTACGAACCCTATTCTTGACCATACCTCTTTATTATGCAGTGATACAGTTACACATGTACGTTGTACGTTTCTAATAAACACGTTGTGTCAAACAAGTGTTTATTTTGCTAACTATTGTTTTCAGTTTCATTAAAAGGGGAAATAATTAAATCTCCTCCACGGTAATTAGGGTACCTGCTTCCATAATTGATATAGTTTATAATGTTAAGCTTCGCTGTGATTGTGGTTGCCCTTTAAACGGCTGGATTAAAGAATACTGAATTACTGTAAGTATACCTGAAGAAGTCTGTTAGGCAACGATTGAGATTCATTTACATGTACATGTATACCAAAATAAACATTGCTTCACAACTGTCGATTTTGTTTCATTTTTTGATTTTGTGTCTTTGGGGCTTAACAATCAGCAAATTAATGTCAAACTGAAGGGTTAGAGCAAACAAGACCCAAAAAGCATCAGTATTTCATAAGCTTTAATTTACACATTTATACAGTGGAGAATCTGTTATTCTTACGTCATTGGTGACGTCATACAGTGGAGAATCTGTTATTCTTTCCCGTTTAAACGCAAACGTACGCAAATGCAAATCACTAAAACGTAGAAAAGAACAATTTTTGGACAATTCTGATAGTTCTTGTTTATCTTGGTGGCAAACAGTTTGGAGCCTGATCAGACGCCGGGTTACCCGGCGTCTGATCTGGCTCCAAACTGTTTGCACTGCAAATAATAGTTTTAGCGTAAACGTGTTTATTGGGAAAGAATAACAGATTCTCCACTGTATAAAGAAACCACTCATTCACCTTATAGAAAAGTGTCACCTGACAATATAATACAGGACAAATACATATTCAATAGGAGTTATATGTATTTCTACGCTTACTTAAGCAGTTAAATATAACTATATTTTAGATATCTGTACTTCTTCAGTTATTGGTCGCTTTAAACATGTAACATAACCGTCTACACTTCTGAACAGGTTCGCCAACTTCCGGACTCTCAAAAGGAAGCTTGCAAGATTGTGCAAACAGTTTTTTCCAGTTACTTTCTAAACCCTTTGCTAATCGAGAAGTATTTGTGCAAATGAAGTAATCGAAGTCAATTTCCAAATTTCAGCAGCTTACAGTCGGAGCAGACGCCGTTTACCCAGCGTTCAAAGGCTTCAATCAGACATTCGTAAATCTTGTGTAAACAATTAAAAAGGCATGATGATCAATATTGATGTCACCATCAAACACCTTCATTACCTCAATAACAAATTTATTAGATCTTTATTAATTAACCTTTATCTAGCCGTAATATCGTCTGCTTTGGAACTTTGGAATTGTCGTCTGCAAAATTTGTCAAATCATCATGTTTATATTTTTAAAAAGAAGAAACCTAAAAAATGGTTGTCAAACAGTTTTGTTCCAGATCAGACGCCGCGTTACGCGGCGTCTGATCTGAAACCAAACTGTTTGCGAAGAGTAAACAGGTCGAGAGGACATGGTAAGGGTAAAATAGTTTTCAGTTGAAGTTCAACCCATGCATGTCGAAGACGAGAAGAGTTTAATTTCGCCACTTCTAACGATTTACATGGTTGAAGTTTGCACGGAAGATTAACCAAGACGATGTTTATCAAATTTTGGGGATAATTTGGAAAGTGTGGCGAGCGACGACAGTAAATGCTGATGTTTCCGATGTAAATAACTCCTTCACTCCAATGTCCCAAGCAAAAGTTGTTATTTTCTAACAGTGCGGATCCTGATCAGACGCCGCTGATCAGGATCCAAACTATTTGACACTCAAAAAGATAGAACCTATTACTTTGTCAATCTATGTACAATTTTAATTTGAGAAATAAAAGCAACCGATAGTTGTTTACAGATTACGTAATGGCAACCCTTTGCATAATTGCAATACATATGTATATCATTTGGCAAACAATGCAGACCCTGACCAGCAGATACCTAAAAGGGCTCTCTGACTAGGGTCTACATTGGTTTTTTTAATTTTATCTTTCTGAAATATTTTCTAAAACAACCCCTTTGAACTGCCATGAACTCGTTATTTTCAAAAGAAGTAGAGTTGACTAAATCTAGACCTTATTGGAAATTTCAGCACAAAAAGGGTAAACATCTGAGATGATAAATTCATTTGTCATGGTCCGAGATTCTTCACATGCATCTAAAATGATAGCCTTTAACATTATAACGTGATCTAAACATGTGACGTCAGCGTATTTTCACGCGCCACAAAATACCAGGATGCGACCGATTCTACGATAAGGGAGATAACTATCAAACTCTTTTCAAAGATTAAAATCAAAGCGATGAGAATCAAAGTTTTTGATACCATTGTTAGCGGCATTTATATCCACGTGACCGATGCGTAAAACTATTAAAGATTACATCTCAGCTCACTTCTCAAATTTTTACTACCCATAATGCGAACAATCATACAGTTTGGATCCAGATCGAACGTCGAGACACTCGGCGTTCTGTCAGTTTGACGCACGTATGTTTTTGTTTCTAATATGGTTTTGATAATGAATTTATTAAATTTAAAAGATAACAGTGTAGACAACATTATTTAAGCAGACGATATTATGCATATATCTAGTTAAGGGTAAGGTGTCGTATTGCCAATTTGTCTTGAGAGTTTGCCTCCTGTAAAATATTAACCTCCTTCACTGCCTTACCACGAAAACAATGGTTATTAACAAACAGTTTTGGCCCTGATAAGACGCCGCGTAACTCGGCGTCTGATCAGGATCCAAACTGTTTGATATTCATAACAATATAACTTTAGTGAATTTATATACAATTTAAATTTTTGAAATAAAAGCAGACGACAATTGTTTAAAGCAGATGACGTCATGGCAGTGGAGGGTTTAAATAGTTTCTGTTACGAAAGGTGCAGTTTGTTGCAGAAACAACACATTTACTCCTTACGGTGTCGCCTGCTTAAACGTTCACGGCTGCTGATAATGTCACAGAATTTACAGATGTTTGAACTTGAAGAAACGCATATTCGGTTTTTTTGAAGAATGGAATGTTTGACCCTGTTTATATGCAAATTAGCTTATCAAATGAAATAGAATAGAACTATATGTATATTTAAGAATAGATCTGTTTAACTTGAGACGTAAAAAGGGTTATTTAACGGAAAGGGGTCAATACATAACTGCAATGTTTTCGCGGTAATGATAAAGTGACACTGATTTCATTGAGAAACAAAAATGTGTTGTTTTAAGAACAAAGACAGTTATATGAATATTAATTATGTGCATGTATCGTAAATAAACACAATTAGAATAGTTAATGATTCGTTAACAATTTGTAAAAATCCAAATAATATTTAACCCTTTTTCGTGCTCAGTTTGACTTCATAAGTATTTGCATAAATGCGTGTGTTTAGCTCAGACGCTCAATTGTTCGACGCCTGGTCAGAATCCAAACTACTTAAAACTAGTTACAAGCGACTCGCATTTGCAAATACTCGCTATGAAAAGGATTTTAGTCGATAGTTTTAAAAATATTATGTTTTCAGGCTTGAACAAGGGATAATGGTCGGCGTATTGCTACATGTAAAAACGAAGGGCTTATAAATCACTTTGCACGAGTCTTCTTCGATCTTGTCAACTATAAGTAGATACTTTAAACAAAATGTTGGACACGCGATTGTCAGTCACGCCTTTACGCTAACACTATTGTTTCGACTGCAAACAATTTAGAGCCAGATCAGACGATCAGGCTCCAAACTGTATGCCACTCGGATTGAAATAAATAGTCACATGTGTCAACAACTTGTCATTTTCTACATTTATTGCAATGTGTTTTGCGTTTCGATTGCGTTTAAACGGAAAGAATAACGCATTTTCTACTGTAACAGCGAGCAGAATGTACAGTGGAGAATCTGTTATTCTTACGTCATTGGTGACGTCATACAGTGGAGAATCTGTTATTCTTTCCCGTTTAAACGCAAACGTACGCAAACGCAAAGCACTAAAAAGTAGAAAAGAACAACTTTTGGACAATTCTGATAATTCTTGTTTATCTTGGTGGCAAACAGTTTGGAGCCTGATCAGACGCCGGGTTACCCGGCGTCTGATCTGGCTCCAAACTATTTGCACTGCAAATAATAGTTTTAGCGTAAACGCGTTTATTGGGAAAGAATAACAGATTCTCCACTGTACTTGCGATCAAAAGGCAAGTCATTCTTGCTTCAATCAGTTGACAGTGAACATCGGGGCTGCCATCTTGCCGGATTTTTCCGACGTCTTTGGATTTTTTCTTCATTACCCCGGATCTTCGGATTTCTGCTCTTACCTTTTAAATTCTAAATTTTTGCGTTTTGTACTTGAGAAACATTGATACATGTATGTGTATCAAACATAAAGGATACCGATCAGACGCCGCAATCTCAAATCATTGCCGTACCAAAAAAACTTACATGTGCAAGTATACCTTTACTGCCGATGTAAACATACACATTTGTTTTTGGTATTGCAATGATTTGAGTATAAATCAGCTTTGATCGGTGTCAAAAATGGATATCTATGGAACTGTATGACTGTCATGCTCGATATTACCGCCTCAACAAGCATACAGTAGTGGTCAATGCTGTGTCAGCTGTGAACGAACCCCTGTCCCATTTGCTAAAAGTCGTTGATTTCTGTGAGTAAATGCAATTACTGTTGAAAGTGCATGCTTACAGTTGGTTTTTATGTTATGTTTTTATGGAAGGGTATTATAATTACATGTATTAGCTAGACAGAAATACAAAAAGGGTGTCGTTTCATCAATTATTATTCATGATATGCCCGGTTTTATCGATATAGGGTAAGAATATACTAACAATCATGCAGTTGTACCCCTTGTCTCTATATATACCTTCTGACGATTGTTTTGTCTCAAAAAGCAGTCGTGTCGGGGCCCTGTGCATATAGAGTCCAACCGTTCATGTGCATATAGAGTCCAACCGTTCATAACCAAAGTCGATTGAACAGCACATTGAGTCCTATAACAATATACAGTTTAAATTTGTCTTTATAAGAAATCAACATATACATGGATGAGGTGCAAACGTTCTTATACATAGAGTCAATCTAATATTTTATTGATTCATTTCAGCAATATAGAGAGAGGTTTTGTCTTTATATGAAGTCAAAATGTATATAAATCATTTGGAAACTTTCTTCTAATATAGATTAGATAATAGACTATTATATTGTGTCATTTCAGCCATAATAGTGTAAATTTAATTTTATACTAGTAAATATGTACATATATCCAGTGGAAAAAAGTCTTATCTATGGTGGATCTATATTTCTAGCATGGTAAAATCCATCATTTTTTGAATGACATCATTGCTACGGTGATGACATAAATATCGCTCACAGACGATAAAGACGTTTGAACGTCAGTTCATCACAGTATCGGCTACGTACAGTGGACAACCCGTTATTCTTTCCCGTTTAAACGCAAACGAGTCGCAAATGCAAAACACTATAACGTAGAAAATGTCAATTTTTAGATATTTCTAACAATTCATTTTTATCTGAGTGGCAAACAGTTTGGAGCCTGATCAGGCACCGGTTTACCCGGCGTCTGATCTGGCTTCAAACTGTTTGCAGAGGAAATAAACTTATAGTGTAAACGCGTTTATTGGGAAAGAGTAACACATTCTCCACTGTAAGTGAGAATCTGATGAAGGTCATACAGCAGATATAGGACAAAGCTTGTAGCGCAGTGCTAATAAGTGGTAACTTAGTTAAATGGTTCAAAAGCACAGTTGGAGTCAGACAAGGTTAACTTCTGTTACCAATCCTCTTCATTATCTTCTTGGAGCGGATCATGTGAGACCTTGGACGAACACGAGAGAACGGTGAGCAGTGGAGGAAGAACTATATACAACAAATCAGGGTCCAAGGTTATAAAGCTTTTCAGTTGAGTCTAAAGTCGTCTCAAGCATTTGATAGGTCAGACTTGAGCCTATGCTCAAATCTGACCAATCAAATGCTTATTAACACACACAGACTCAGCTCAAACGCCTTTTAACCTTGGACCCTGCGCTTTGCTGACTATATTGATGGACCGGCATGGTATACGCAAGGACTACGTACTTAGTAGTATAACGACACTAAGTTTGGGATGAAAATAAGTGCCAAAAAGACCAAAATCATGATCAACAAAACAGAATATCTTGAAAATGACAAAGAGATCAATGGACACATGCTAATAGAGACAATACAGTGGAGAATCTGTTATTCTTTCCCAATAAACGCATTTACGCTAAAACTATTATTTGAAGTGCAAACAGTTTGGAGCCAGATCAGACGCCGGGTAACCCGGCGTCTGATCAGGCTCCAAACTGTTTGCCACCAAGATAAACAAGAATTATCATAATTGTCCAAAAGTTGTTCTTTTTTACGTTTTAGTGCTTAGCGTTTGCGTACGTTTGCGTTTAAACGGGAAAGAATAACAGATTCTCCACTGTAACAGTCTTCAAGTACCCTGAATCTGTTGTGACAAATAAGGGTTCTAGACCTCAAGTCTGGCTCTAATTGCACAAACACTCGCTACGCTTTCAAAGCTGAAGCCCATTGGAAGAGAAAGGAACATCTCAGTCTGCACCAAGAGGAGACTTAAGCGCTTAATTGTAATAAAAGCGCTATGTTCATTTATGCTTGTGAGATTTTGATGCTGACGCAAAACTGGAGAGTAGAATCCATTTTAGTGTTGAGATGCTAAATAATGATTCTTAACCCCTTAGGTGCCTTACCCAGAGTTCAATAAGTATTTGCAAAAAGTTTGGATCCTGATCAGACGCGGCATTTGATCAGGATCTAAACTGTTTGACACTCATTTCAAATTTTCTTGAGTCAAAATACTTAAAATTTAAATTTGAAAACTTAAAGGAGACGATAATTGTTAAAATTTGATGACGTCATCGCAGTAAAGGGGTTAACATCTCATACAGTGGAGAATCTGTTATTCGTTCCCGTTTAAACGCAAACGTACGCAAACGCAAAGCACTAAAACGTAGAAAAGTACAACTTTTGGACAATTCTGATAATTCTTGTTTATCTTGGTGGCAAACAGTTTGGAGCCTGATCACGTCTGATCTGGCTCCAAACAGTTTGCACTGTAAATAATAGTTTTAGCGTAAACGCGTTTATTGGGAAAGAATAACAGATTCTCCACTGTACCGATGAAGAGGTCCAAAGTCAGGCACCAGCTCTGATTTGCCTTTACAAAGAGCTTCTCACTATAGTGAAGTTAAAGAAGTTGAGATGGTACATGTATGAACATGATTGTCACCAGTTCACCAGGCCTCGCCAAGACAATTCTCCTGGGAACAGTTTATGAAACAAGAAAGAGAGGATGGACGACAAAAGCAGAGATATGAAGATGAGGTCAAATAACGGACAGGCTTGAGTTTTGCAGGAACTCAAAGAAGAGTTGAAAACAGGACTAAAGGAGCGAGGTTGTCATGAAGTCAGCGAATATGCCCCTACGACCCTATACTAGTACAATGTATAGCAATTTATGTTATGTGACCATTCGGTAAGGACCACTGTATGGTAAAGTAACTTTTAATGACCCGTTTGAATCCTTTCCTTTATTGCATGATCATGACAGGTTCCTGTTCAAGTAAGGCTGGAAATAACAGCTTTCTGCATCAATATCAGTCTACTTTAAGCACTATCCTGTTGTAATTTCGGTAAATTGTTTCGTATAATATGGAGAATACGTTCCCCCCCCCAATAAGCTCATTTACGCCGAAATTATTACTTTCAATGCAACAGTTTGGAGCCAGATCAGACACCCGGTAACCCGGTGTCTGATCAGGCTCCACTCTGTTTGCCACTCAGATTAAAAAAGACAGTTAAAAACCAAAACGTTCTCATGTTCTACCGTCTGGTACATAGCGTTTGTGTTTCGTTTGCGTTAAAACGGGAAAGAACGTCTTCTCCTCTCCATTGTAGCTCTTTAAAAGAACATGCACCAAGATTTATAGCTTTTGAGTTGAATATGAGATCGTTTTCAAGAATTTTAATGGAAATTGTTGAGAACGATCTCACACTCAGCTCAAAAGACTTACCGGTATAACCTTGGACTCAGGCTACAGCGGAGAAAACGTTATTCTTTCCCGTTTAAACGCAAACGAAACGCAAAGGCAAAACACTAAAACTTAGAAATGTCAACTTTTAGATGTTTCTTACAATTCAGACGCCGGGTTACGCGGCGTCTGATCTGGCTCAAAACTGTTTGCAGTGGAAATAAACGTTTTAGCGTAAACGCGTTTATTGGGAAAGAATAACACATTTTCCACTGTATAATCATGAAGCGGGTCTCCGTGACCTAGTGTATACTGTGGCGCTAAATCACTAAGCTCTTCGCCGTTATGGGTTCGATTCCCTAGTAGTAACTGTGACTTAAAATGACTAAGCTCCTCACCGCTATTGGTTAGATTCTCGGTCTAGGCAATTCGAATTTTTCATGTGGGGTAGCCTTCCAACTGGCTTGCGGAAGTGCGATAGTTCTATCCGCCGAATTTGTCTGAAAACAGTGCAGAAAGGGCTTCATGGTTTTTATTCAACCATATTATTATCTGGACATTCCCACCATAAAATGTCGATAATGACCTGGAGGGAAATTAAACCATTTGCGCCCAGTGGATTCTTCCATGTTTTATATAGGATTAGTCCATTTTTTATAAAGGGATGCCTGGTCAAATTTCATTTTCATTATGTTTTATATTGAAACTCCTATCAGCAAACAGTATAGACGCTGCGCAGACGCCACATAATGCGGCGTTTGATCAGAGTCTACACTGTTTGCCTATGTCCCATATATGGGATCGTGGGCACAAATTGGTTAAATATTCAAATACTTAACTTTAGTCATGAAATGTCATTTAAATGGAATAGCTAAAACGTAACCAATCATTTATATCTATGATGGAAGGAAAGTTTATTCTACAGATGATTTAGTCGTTACATCGAGTAACTCGGAGTCTGATCCGGCTCAAAAAGGTTTGCTTGTCGGAATTTTAAAACAATCGTCTACATTTCTAAAATTCAATCATTCTCTAGAGCTTTCACATTTGGGTTTAATTTCGAATAAACAGATAAAAATAACGTATTCACCACGGTAAACACTCCTGCATAAAAAGGTCAAAATGTGTTTTATAGGCTGATTTTATCGCTCTGGCAGGGCGGAGTTTCGATGCGGACCTTTGCATTTCAACTTTGGGGGCGCAGCACGTTCTTTTATAATCGTTATTTACCGTTGTCGTTACAATGTAGACATTTCTCTCAACATTACATATAAGTAGGCATTTTGACAGAAGACATATAACAAAGAATGACAACTCCCTCCGAACAACGCACTCAATATTCGTCCCCAGTTGGGTGTTTTGAAGAGAGGGAGCACTGTAACACCTTCTCACGTGGATATGGCTGCACGCCCATGTGTTTTACAGTGGAGAATCTGTTATTCTTTCCCAATAAACGCGTTTATGCTAAAACCATTATTTGCAGTGCAAACAGCTTGGAGCCAGATCAGACGCCGGGGTAACCCGGCGTCTGATCAGGCTCCAAACTGTTTGCCACCAAGATAAACAAGAATTATCAGAATTTTCCAAAAGTTGTTCTTTTCTACGTTTTAGTGCTTTGCGTTTGCGTACGTTTGCGTTTAAACGGGAAAGAATAACATATTCTCCACTGTACCCATGTTGAAAGTATCGGACAATATCGATAAAATACCGCTACGGAACTATACCCACCTCCCCTAAAAACTAAAGTAAATTAGATTATCTTTGCCAAAGGTTAGGTCAGCCCTGCCAGGTGAAACACATCGGCCTATACCAAATACACTGGTTGAAGTTACACTGGTTAGTGGAAATATATTTGATTGGAGATATCCCCCAGAGACCTTCCTACATACAGTGGAGAAGACGTTATTTATTCCCGTTTAAACGCAAACGAAACGCAAACGCATTGCATATAAATATAGAAAAATAACACCTTTTTTGTTTAGTTTCTCACGTTTAACTTTAATCTGAGTGTCAAGCAGTTTGGAACCTGACCAGTTGCGATCTTTCTTCTTTACTCTCAGCACACTCTAAAAGTAAGCTACTAATTGCATCAGTACAACTTACTAGAACCTCTTACTTTGTATAATGAATTTTTAACAATAAAATCCAATAATAGGGGACATACCGTATGAGAGTAAACGAGAGAGTTCACGAGCAAGCTGTCTTATTTACTCCCAGCTCTCTGATTTCATCGGTTCTGGGATTTAATTGTTTGCAGTGAGTGATATTAGCCAAAATCAATCACTTTCCTTAAATCACCCCTCACCTTCACCTCATCATATCATTCAACGGCGAAATATAACCTATTCAGCGTCGCAATTACGTAATAAACAACAATTATCTCCATATTAATTTAAGTTTCTATGATATTTAGTCCATTATTTAACATTTGGCGTTGGTTTGGTTGTTGATTTGTTTTACATACATATATTGCAGAATGTTTACATGTGAACAGTGTGATTCTGATCGGAGGGCTCCTTCGGACCGGATGCTTCTTATCTGGATCTACACTGTTTGCACAGGGTCCTTAACAGGTACACTGATTGTAAATGACGAGTTTACTCGTCGCTAGGACTCAATGTATTAAAGAGTTTTACAAAACACAGTACGAACACGGACAATTCACATTACAGACATAAAATCGGTCACAATCACAGGTTTACGCTTTCAAATGATGTGTATTTATTAAGCATGTTGGTCACTGATAAGCGCTAAATACTATCTTGTACACGCGGAAGGTTTCGAGGTATGTAATAAAACTTTGCCATAGCGGATATTTACAATATGGACAATTTTCTGTGTCTGAAACAGGTGATTGCTTAACACAAGATGAAACTATACAAACGTTACATGCTTGTTTTACTATCATTTTGATCAAGCTGTACGTGTCATTCACGCCATCAATGAGAATTTGTTTAATGTTCGATATAGTTGGAATATGTTTGTAATGGTTACGGTTTTTTTCACAAAATATGTTTCAGAATAGTATTGTATTTTTCACCAGTTTTCTTGATTGACATTTTCTTCATATCCCTATAAACAGGCTGCAACGCTTAACGAGTTAATGAACAACAGGTGTATTTAAGTGCATGCTGATTTTCATACCAATGGTAATAAAACACGTGGACATTTCCACAAATGTAATTTTGTGTGGTCAACATATATCTTGAAAATTTTGTTTTGTTTAAGATAATCCTTTGTATGGTTTGTTTGAAGAAAGCTTGTCAATGGTGTGCCGAACTTCAAGGCTCTTGAAACGACCATTTTGGCTTGAACACAACGCTTACTTCCCCAAAGTTCCAACACCTTTAAAACCATAACGGTTCGTCAAAACTCCTTCAAATTTCGCCCACAGGTGAACAAGAACGTTAACTCTTTGTTCTCAAGTTTTCATAGATAACGTTGGTGCGGTTATCTAAAAAACAAGTGCTTTTGCAAGACACCCTCTCAAGGTGGCGGGTGCAGACCGCATTCCACGTCCTCAAAAGCATTTTAGGACAATAGAACAATGACAAAACACCTTGTTTTTACCAGCATGTGCTCGAAAATGCATGAAGTGACCTTTAGATATCAGATTAGTCAAGAAATACACTTGCATAATACTGATTGCATCTAAATGGGAGGGGCATTTGAGACTGTTTACGCATACAAATTGCATTTGTTCTTCAGATGTTTTGCTGAAAATCACCTCAGAGAATTGGCTCAGTTTCTGTAAAGACGTCGTTTGATCCATTTGCACTCGTAAAAGTGCCATAATTATGATTCAGGCTATCAAAGAGATACATTTTTATCCACCTCCCTTCTAAGCCACGAGTACTTCGTGCAGATTTACTTGTCTCTGCACGCGCTCATGTGACGTTTTCTGTTACCTCCACGAAGTTGAACGCAGGGTGGGCGACAGATTATTTGTGGATTTGAAAGCGCCAGAGCCTACAGACCGCTCGTTTTCACAGCTCCTGTCTTACAGGATGTGTATTTTATCTCTCTGCCAACCGTAAGATTGCCTTGGTTTCCGGCCGTAGACACGTGGAAGGCCGTATTCACCTGTTTCTGCTGCAAGCCCCGGAGTCTCTCACGTCGTTCTTCTCCACACTTCCCGTCGCATATTCACAGCTAAACACCCTCAGACAATGCGCTAGCTCTCACAGGAAGTGCTCGCTCATATAATTTGCTAATTACGAATACTTTTTCTTTCCTACACCCGAGTTAATTTAAGCTGTTTGTTTTCGTCTGCAGCAACTTGGACCGGTTGCCGTCTGATGCAGATGCCGCCTTTGGCATGACTTTATCCATACGCACCCATAAATAAGAGCCATTTTCAAACAATTCAAGTGTTCGTTATTCATTGCAAAATATTGCTGATTTCCAATGAAAGAAATTGACTGTTTGTGCAAAATTAATTTTAGTTTAACGGCTTCTAAAGAATGGTTTTGCAACTTAATTCCGTCTTGCGCGTGTCAATCAGGGTCCTGTTATGTTTGTTCTGCCACTTTGCAGTTCGAAAAAATATCCTGATATTGCTGGAGAGGTTAAGGGTCATTTTGGGTAACAAAAGTCCATAAAAGTCGTAAGGAACGCAAGGCAGGAATCGACAGGACGCAGCTGTTAGAGTAAAGAGGTGTCCTGCTCCCCGGAAACAAATGAGCCTATAAAAATCCCACTTTTTCTACGCGAATGACTTGTTAAATTCATATTTATGTCCGAAATTGATTACCCATAAATAAAACAGTGCAATAGTAGTCAAAATTTGAAGGGTTCATGATTAAACAAAGACGTTAACACGACTTAAAATGCAGTGATTCCCACCGACACTTTAGAAGTTTTAAATTTCCCACCATATCTAAGTCGAGTATTGATTGCGCATGCGTGCTCGCTACTGGCTGCCAGTATTGAAAATAGCCGATATCAGTCTGGGCGGTACTCGTGGAGTTGTGAAGAATCTATGGTTGCGCAATCGTGATTTTCGGGCAGTAGACGAAATAAAGACACGAACAGGCCCATTTACACTGTTACTCATGCTCGAGTAGATCTCAATGAATATTAAATAATTTTACATTGTGTGAAGATTCTAACGGATTTATAACTGCGCCCGGTTATGCTCCAGAAAAATCGGAACAAAACCTCCAAAACCCCTAGTTTTATTACCGACACCCTTATTTCATGGTCTTTCGGCTCCTTGACTTTATATTAATGTAGTTTTTAACCGCAAACAAGAATAACTAAATTGATTTTACACCATAAACACTTTGAAATGGAATAACACTTGACATAAGTTTGTTTTATATTGAGTTTAAGACAGACGAGTCCTCAAGTATAGTCATTACTACAGATTATGAATTTCATTTGCTGTTTTACTTGGGAGCTTACAAACTCGGTGTGTGCAAAAATGTTCTTATATGTAAAACAGTGCCAATATATTTAAGAAAATATGCATTGCTTAGTGATATTCCTATATTACATGAAAAGGTGATACCGTAATACGCACATCTTCTTTTCCACAGGAAGAATGATGATAAGGAATATCCGTTTACAAGATGGTCTATCAATTTATGTAAAGAGGCGAGCGCATTAAGAAGTAAAACGTATAAGAAATGCTATTCAAAATACATTGTAATTGTATTTTTTGCAATATCTTACCTGAATATTATACTTCTTACAATGAATAAAACATGTATTTATTTTCTATATACCAATATAAAATGGAAAAAACCCCGAGAGAACTGTATGCGCCGTAAAAAGAAAAACGTGGGTGTTATTTTGGACTCTTTTTTTTCGCGCACTGATATTGATTTTTAAATGACAACTTGTCAGTAGCTCGTCTCGCCTGCCACGCGTGTGATTTGACATCGGAGGTCAATATTCAGAAAAATAATGGCTCAAACAAATCAGACACAGTTCCTTGTCGCAGACGTAAAGGTGAATACAGTAAAACTTCTCTATTACGACCACTAAATTATGTTAATTATTAGGTATTTACGACAGGTGACTGCTTAAAGCAAGGTGACAGTAAAACAGAAAGCTCCTGATGGAGCATTCTGTTTTACTGCCGCCTTGATTTAGGCTGTCACCTGTCCTTTTTACAACAATTAGCCTTCGTTTTAGTGGTCGTAATAGAGAGGTTATACTGTATTAAATATTATTGACTGGTGGTATGAATAATCAAGCCTTGAGTAAAAAAGTATTAAAGTGCAAATAGGAAATGTTTGTTATATATCATTTATAACTCAGTCCTCGATCAGAATGAAAACTGCTTGTCTAATGCTAGCATTAAAAATTAATAGACAACAACATAAAGAACATTTTTACATTCCATTATATAATGTCATAAATGTTCCTCTGAAAATGCCGATAACATGTATCTACTGTTTATAAACATTTTTGCTTTGCTATAAGCATCCTGTATGATGTTTAATGCAATAAAGGATTGATTGATGGATTGATTGATTTATAAATAAATAGCAAAGAATATATAAAGGCATGTTACATGTAAGTTGGAACTGGTGAAAATTATAAACTTGACCAAGATTGATAACTGGATAAACATATGCCTTCACGGTGTAATCGTTAGAATATGATATAATTATCTTCAAGTTCATAACAAGCAGAGAATCTAGAGAATTGACTTTTGGACGGGGCAAATTGTGTAGACCCAGGTACGGAACAACTGTGCTTGACCATGGTCTACATTGAATGTCATTCAGAACCTTGTCTGTTACAGTGGAGAATCTTTTATTCTTTCCCAATAAACGCGTTTACGCTAAAACTATTATTTGCAGTGCAAACAGTTTGGAGCCAGATCAGACGCCGGGTAACCCGGCGTCTGATCAGGCTCCAAACTGTTTGCCACCAAGATAAACATGAATTATCAGAATTGTCCAAAAGTTGTACTTTTCTACGTTTTAGTGCTTTGCGTTTGCGTACGTTTGCGTTTAAACGGGAAAGAATAACAGATTCTCCACTGTACCACTGACAGCAGAACTGATTTTTATCTAGTGTAGACCATGATAGTTTTGTTTTTATTTGTAAAACCAACTTCAAATAATTAGCATATGGACAATACGTGTATATAGAATCTTGAATTGTTCATATTACTATTCAGGGGCGAGTAAATTAATCGACCCAAGGACAGCGAGCGAGCTACGTCTTTAGTGTTTGCACAGTAAAGTATGTCTATTGTGATCATTTTAAAATACTAATCGAAGACAGGTAGCAGTTTAAATGAAGATGAATGTAAAACAGAAAGCTCTTAAAGGAGATATCTGCTTTACTTTCATCTTACTGTCAAATCGAATGTTCCTTTTTCTGGCGATTTTCTTTCTTTTTATATGAATAGTTCCATAAGGCCCTTTAATCATTTCACTCTCATTGACGTCATAAAGCGCACTTTCAAACAATTTCGATTCTGATCAGACGCCGCTTAACGCGGCGTCTGATCAGGATTAAAATTGTTTGCCACTTGTTTTGAAATTACGTCAGTTATATACTGCCTTAAATCTAACCTTGAAACGGTATTGCAGAAAACAATATTGAAGCAGACGACAACTTTGCGGTGAAGGGATAAAAACCTCACGATAAAATGGATAATGATAGAATTAAGCTTTATTATGCTAAGCGTGACTTGACAGGCTTTTTCAAACAGCTTGGATTCAGATAAGACGCCGCGTAGTCTTATCTGAATCCAAACTATTTGAGACTCATATTCAACTTTTCTGCAGTTTAAATAGCTTGAAAATTGATTTGGAGTTTTTTCCGCAGACGATCTCTTTGAAGCAGACGGCAATTCAACAAAATAAGGTTAAACCTTTTCACAAATAGCTTAAGATGTGTTCGATGTTTAAGACAGGCGTATGCTTAGAGCAGGCTGAAAGCTTTATCTGTCATGTTTCTTGAACACGAAAAGGTTTTGTCTCATTTTATTTACATGTCAGTTACATGTATGAATAACACCGTTGGTAACAGTGGAGAATACATACATACGTAATTTTTTCCAAAACGCGTTCATTCTTAAAACTATTACATGTATATCAATTGCAAACAGTTCGGAAAACGTGGCGTCTGATAAGGCTCCAAATTGAAGCACACGAAGATTATTTATTCTTTTTCTAAAAAAATGTACTTTTCTGCATGTTATCGCATTTTCGTTTTATAAGGGAAATAATAACGTCTACTGCAGCTCTAGTGTAATCGATAACCAGAGCTACAGTGGAGACAGTTATTCTTTCTAAGTAAACACGTTTACGCTAAAACTATAATTTCCATTGCAAACCGTTTGGAGCCAGATCAGACGCCGGATAACCCGGCGTCTGATCTGGCTCAAAACTGTTTGCATCGGAAATAACAGTTTTAACGTAAACGCGTTTATTGGGAAAGAATAACGTTGTCTCCACTGTACGTTAATCTGGAATAGGTAAAGGCATAAAAATATATGAATTTGTTGGGAAATAATAGTGTACCAGCTTGTATTCAAAACTCTTTGCAACTGTGACTGGTCGACAGACAATTGCGAACTCTCGCGTAGTGCAAATGAGATTTTGGGAGACTTACACAATATAAGGGTCGTAGAAACAGATTAATCTTTGCATAGCCACTGTATCATTAAACCCCTATTAAGGTAACCCGGATTATACATGTTTTTATAAACAGTTTGGAGCAAGATCAGACGTAGCTTGGCGCTGCGTCTGATATAGATCAACACGTTTAGCATGTTTTTTATATTGTATTCTCAGTATCTTCGGCTCTAAATATAGAGTGTAACATACTGACAGGCGACACTTTATAAAGCAGACGATAAGGTCGAAAGAAAAGCGTAAACCCTGCTTCTGCCACAGTATCGTCTGCTTTGAAATTGTCGTCTGCAAATTTTGTCAAATTTAGAAATATACATCTTTGAATTTAAGAAGCCTTAAAAGGAGTGTCAAACAGTTTGGATCCAGATCAGACGCCGCGTTACGCGGCGTCTGATCTGGATCCAAACTGTTTGCAAATCCCATTGAAGTCACGTTCGTCATGCTAAGGATTAAGATGGGCGTTGCAGCTGGGGCAGGGGGACAGTGGAATAGAAATTACATCAAAATCTCATCAGTTACATATTCTTTATGGGGGCCGCGCCCACTCTATTCCGTTACCGCACTGGTGGGTGGGTTACTAAACCTTGTACATGTAGGTCATTAGTGACATTGCATTGCAGACTTAAAGCCCAGATATGGTGGTCATTTTGCATCTCAGTGAAAAGAGTGACATTCTAAAACGACACAGATGGGTCTATACTGCTGGCTTGAATACAGTGGAGAAAACGCTATTATTCTTTCCCAATAAACGCGTTTACGCTAAAACTATTATTTCCGATGCAAACAATTTTGAGCCAGATCAGACGCCGGGTAGCCTGGCGTCTGATCAGGCTCCAAATTGTTTGCCACCAAGATAAACGTGAATAATAGGAATTGTCCAAAAATACGTTTTAGTGCTTTACGTTTGTGTTTCGTTTGCGTTTAAACGGGAAATAATAACGTTTTCTCCACTGTAACTATCATTTTCACTTAGATTTTAACCCCATCAATACAAATTATCTTCTTACATGTACACTAGGTAAAGAAGTCCCTTTCATGGAAGGGGCCTCCGTGGCCTAGTGGTGTAGTCACTGTGACTTACATCACTAAGCTCCTCACCGCTGTGAGTTCGAATCCCAGTAGGGTCGTTCGGATTTTTCATGTGGGGAAGCCTTCCAGCTGGCTTGCGGAAGGTCGGTGGTTCTACTCAGTTTCCGATTTGTGCCTGAAACTGTGCATAAATGGCTTGTGGGGTTTTCATCCACCTGTAATTAGCTGGACGTCGCGATATGACTGAAATACTGTTGAAAGCGACGTAAAATCAAAACGAATCAAATCAAATCAAACCCTTTCATGGAAGTCATAAAACATGAAGTATAAAGGGAATGTTCAGTACCTTTCCCGGAAGGAGGTCAAAGCAGGCTGAAAATGTTTCCCTATCCTCCTTCAAGAGCATTCTGCTTTACTTTCAATCTACTTTCAGTGGTCACCTGTCATTAAAAACTAGAAACGGACTGTGAGGGTAACGGATTAGACCTGCCCGCTGCACGCAACCGATGATAAACCCATTTGTGCCCACGATCCCATATACATGTATAAGCAAACAGTGTAGACTCTGATCAGACGCCGCATTATGCGGCGTCTGATCAGAGTCAACATATAAAACAAAATGAAAATGAAAAGTTTGACTAGGCATCCCTTTTATGAAAAATCCAATATATAAACCTGGAAGAATCCACTGGGTATAAGTAGGTTAACGATACTTGTCACTGTAATTGAAAACATAAATAGCTTTAGCAAACAGGTTGGATCCAGATCAGATACCGAGTTACTCAGTTTCTCGTTAGGATCCACATTGTTTGATGACAGTTGTGCTAACCCATTGAAGCCTGAGGTCTATTGAACGGGACATTTGCAAACAGTGAAGATCCTGATAAGACGCCGCTTTACGCAGCATCTCATCAATGGAGAAAACGTTATTCTTTTCCAATAAACTGGTTTACTCTAAAACTATTATTTCCATTACTGTGGCTGGAGAGAGAGAGAGAGAGAGAGAGAGAGAGAGAGAGAGAGACAGAGAGACAGAGAGAGACAGAGAGACAGAGAGACAGAGAGAGACAGAGAGAGAGACAGAGAGACAGAGAGACACAGAGAGAGACACAGAGAGAGACAGAGAGAGACACAGAGAGAGAGACAGAGAGAGACAGAGAGAGAGAGAGACAGAGACAGAGAGACAGAGACAGAGAGACAGAGACAGAGAGACAGAGAGACAGAGACAGACAGAGACAGAGACAGAGACAGAGACAGAGACAGAGAGAGAGAGAGACAGAGAGAGAGAGAGAGAGAGATAGAGAGACAGAGAGAGAGAGACAGAGAGAGACAGAGAGAGAGAGAGACAGAGACAGAGAGACAGAGACAGAGAGACAGAGACAGAGAGACAGAGACAGACAGAGACAGAGACAGAGACAGAGAGAGATACAGAGAGAGAGACACACAGAGAAAAGAAAGAGAGAGAGAAAAGAAAGAGAGAGAGACAGACAGACAGGGAGAGACAGAGAGAGAGACAATGAGAGACAGAAACAGAGAGAGACAGAGAGACAAAGAGATAGAGAGATACAGGCAGACAGAGACAGAGACAGACAGATATACAGAGACAGACACAGAGACAGAGACATAGAGATACGGACAGACAGAGAAAGACACAGAGAGAGAGAGAGATAGACAAAGACATAGACAGACAGTGACAGACAGACAGACATAGACATAGAGAGAGAGACAGAGAAAGAGACAGACGTACAGGCCAGGCAGAGAGAGAAAGAGAGAGAGAGAGAGAAAGACAAACATAGAGAGACAGACAAAGAGAGAGAGATACAGAGAGAGACAAACAGATAGAGAGACAGACAGAGAGACAGACAGATAGAGAGACAGATAGAGACAGGGAGAGACAGAGACAGAGACAGACAGACAGAGAGATAGAGAGACAGGCAAACATACAGACATACATACTCAGATAGAGAGACAGAGAGGCATAGAACATAGATGGAGTGTAAAGAGAGATACACACAGAGAGGAGAGACTGATAGAGACAGAGAGGAATGGGGAAAAAGAAAGAAAGAGACAGACAGACAGAGAACAGACATATACAGAGAAGAATGGGAAAAAGAAAGAAATATAGATAGATAGATATACAGAGAAAATGCATATGTCAGATTAGTATACACGTCGCTAGGGTTAAATGTGTCTATGCTTATGCACCGTGTACTTTTATTGGTGTAACTGCAGAATATCTGGACTCTTTCATATCATATTCATAAAGGCTTTCTCACCTGATCAGGGTTGATAGGCACATCACCCCCGTCACATTCGCTTTGATCATTCGTTCCTGTTGGATAGTTTTACTATGTCTCTCTCTCACTCTGTCTCTCTGTCTGCATCGTAAACAAATTAAGCAGACTAGAAAAGACGACGAGTCTTGCGTGCGTGGATTACCCCTCTTACCATCTTACCAACAATACGTAATACTGTCTGTTCTGCAGTAAAACAAAAAACATATTTTCTACCATGTTAAACGCAAACGCAATTTTTTTTGGGGAATGAATTTTATTTCATCATATTTCATCTTATACAATTCCACATTGCACAACATACATTTATACACTTGATACGCAATTCAATAAATTGTAGAATATGTAACTACGGATTCCTTTCAGATTGGATCCTAATCTGACGCCGTGTTACCGGGTGTCTGATCTGGCTCAAAATTGCAGTGGATATAGGATTGTCTGCATATATGGAAAGAATAGCCGCTCTTGCACATTAACCCACTAAAACTATTATTTCCATTGCAAACAATTTGGATGCAGATCAGACGCCGGGTAACCCGGCGTCTGATCAGACTCCGAACTGACACTCAAATCATAATAAGTCGTCATAATTTTTTAAACGTTGTCACGTCCTTCGTTTACTTCAATGTTTAAATGGCGGTTTTTAAGAATATCGTCTTCTCCACTGTATGTCATATACATTTGTAATAGAAAAAAAACCCTTATTTTCTTCCCGTTTGTTTCCTATCAGTCTGAGATGAAAACAGTTGTGAATCTAATCCGATACCATACAAGCCATTGTCTGATCTGGCTCCGACATGCTTTTTAGCGTAAACACTAGTCTAGATAGGGAAAGAATAACGCGTTTTGCACATTAACCTATTTGCTTATTACGACCACTAAATTGTTATGATTATTACAGTGCATAATCTGTTATTCTTTCCCGTTTAAACGCAAACGTACGCAAACGCAAAACACTAAAACGTAGAAAAGTACAACTTTTGGACAATTCTGATAATTCATGTTTATCTTGGTGGCAAACAGTTTGGAGACTGATCAGACGCCGGGTTACCCGGCGTCTGATCTGGCTCCAAACTGTTTGCACTGCAAATAATAGTTTTAGCGTAAACGCGTTTATTGGGAAAGAATAACACATTCTCCACTGTATGTGTTTAAAACAGGTCACTGCTAAGGCAAGGTGAAATTAAATCAAAAAGCTTTATGAACCCCTTTGGAGCTTTCTGTTTTACTTTCACCTTGCTTTAAGCGGCGTTGTCTTTTATACAACCAATAAGATTTATTTTTAGTGGTCGTTATAGAGAGGTTTTACTGTATTCAGTTTTAAACATTTTGAGTTTAGAAATAGAAACAGAACAGAACAACAGAATGGAACATTTTCAGATTTACACAGTCATGGGCACATCATCATGCATAATATCAGCAATACTAACAATATCAAAAGACATTCATTCATTTGAATTCGAACAGATAATATATAATACATGTACTAGTAAGATATAGAAACGGTACATTTGGTTTGAGGGACTTTTGTTATACTTATAGGTATAAATCATAGACAAATTTGGTATCAAAATGCACAAAACACGATGGTGTATTTTTAATTGTGATTTTATAATTAAAAGAGCATAATTTTGTGTATGGAAGACGATGATTTGAAACTGAAATGTTGCAGACATATACTGGTTTTATTACTCTATTTAAATCTGTAACCACCGGGTCAGGGCAATTTTTGACCCCATGGAAATTTTTTGAATTTTTTTGTAGATGTCTTCATTGCAAGAATACATGTCAAATACCAAACTTACAACCAAAGCTCTAGATCTTACGGTTTGGCACAAGAAGATTGGTCGATAGCTAAACGAAAGTTACAAAACATTAAAAGACTTCTTTACTTACTTTTACTTTTCACACCCTCGTCATTCACAAACAAAAGTATGACCTGCTAAGTATACAATCACATTTAAACATACAGTGGAGAATCTGTTATTCTTTTAGCGTAAACGCGTTTATTGGGAAAGAATAACGTTTTCTCCACTGTACATGTACACCATCGCTTATCCAAAATATTTTTGCAAACTTTTGATACCAAATTTGTCTTTGGTTTATACTTATGAGAATAACAAAAGTCCCTCAAACTAAATGTGCAGTTTCTATATATCGTGTTAGTAAAGTTTCACTTACGATGCAATTGAAATGATTGCTTTAACATAAACGCTTTTAGTGGGAAAAATAACCTCTTCTTCACTGTATTATCTATCGAAATAACAGTAATAACGACAACCTGAAGGATACATGTGAGAGTCTATCGAAATAACAGTATTAACGACAACCTGAAGGATACATGTGAGAGTCTATCGAAATAACAGTATTAACGACAACCTGAAGGATACATGTGAGAGTCTATCGAAATAACAGTATTAACGACAACCTGAAGGATACATGTGAGAGTCTATCGAAATAACAGTATTAACGACAACCTGAAGGATACATGTGAGAGTCTATCGAAATAACAGTATTAACGACAACCTGAAGGATACATGTGAGAGTCTATCGAAATAACAGTATTAACGACAACCTGAAGGATACATGTGAGAGTCTATCGAAATAACAGTATTAACGACAACCTGAAGGATACATGTGAGAGTCTATCGAAATAACAGTATTAACGACAACCTGAAGGATACATGTGAGAGTCTATCGAAATAACAGTATTAACGACAACCTGAAGGATACATGTGAGAGTCTATCGAAATAACAGTATTAACGACAACCTGAAGGATACATGTGAGAGTCTATCGAAATAACAGTATTAAAGACAACCTGAAGGATACATGTGAGAGTCTATCGAAATAACAGTATTAACGACAACCTGAAGGATACATGTGAGAGTCTATCGAAATAACAGTATTAACGACAACCTGAAGGATACATGTGAGAGTCTATCGAAATAACAGTATTAACGACAACCTGAAGGATACATGTGAGAGTCTATCGAAATAACAGTATTAACGACAACCTGAAGGATACATGTGAGAGTCTATCGAAATAACAGTATTAACGACAACCTGAAGGATACATGTGAGAGTCTATCGAAATAACAGTATTAAAGACAACCTGAAGGATACATGTGAGAGTCTATCGAAATAACAGTATTAACGACAACCTGAAGGACACATGTGAGAGTCTATTCTTTATTCTCAACCCATAATAAAATAATGTTGGTGACTGCAAGCCCGAAGATACTGCAGTATTTGACAATTTTGTTAAATATACATGTACTACATGTACATGTATCTCAAACAACCCCTACATAATGCAGAGCCTAACCCTCATCTCGTTGAATATTCAGATATAAAACTAAGCCACCTAAGCACATTTATCATCTCAACTGTTGCATTTGCTAATAAATTAAGAGAAAAGTTTCTCAGGAAATGGCACAGAAAAATGTTAGACATATAGTGAACTATAAGGTTGTGCAGACCCTTATCAGACAGCTCCTTCGGGGACTGTCTGAACTTGGTATTCACTGTTTCCTAACATCGTCAATATACGTAAATAGTAGAAAACGGGCTTAACCATCTATACATTGAAAAAATGATAAGACCCGCATGTCAGCCAATAAATATAACAAGCTGTTTGCAAACGCGCTTTTCGACGTCATTGAGAGTGAACTGGTTTAACTCTTTCCTCCCTGAAACGTTAAATGGACAATTCCAGTTTCCAATTTAGTTAAGTCCATTTCTGACTTTTAAAGGTTGTTTTTGTCAATGTTTGGCATTACGGCTAACAGTGAAGACCCTGATCAGAGGGCTCCTTTCGGAGCCCTCTGGTCTGGGTTTTCACTGTTTGCACAGGACAAGTGTACTATTGACATGGTCACTGTTTGAAAATGACGCCTATATGCGGCTAGGGTTCAAAGGGTTAAACAGTCACGTTACCCTTAAGAACTATTTGATGTACTAATGTTGTGCATGCAGGCCTCTGTTATAACAATTTGCCCATTTATCACATCCTCACAAAATATCTACCTTCAATGTGTCAAAGGTAATATTAAGAGTTGTATTCATTGAGAAATCGCGTTTTTATTGAAAACTATTATAGATATTGGCTTTGCTTAACGATATTTTGATTATAGTAAAAATCACAGAGATGGATAGACAATTATAGCGTATCTAATTTATTCCTCCGCTGAAGAAAATAATTCAAGTTTATACATGTACCCTCATGAACAATTACCATAACAAATATTTTATACAACCTAGTAGATGGTAGTTTAAAGCAGACTGAAAGTAAAGAAGAATGTGCCTTACGGCACATTTTGTTTTACTTTCAACCAGCTTTAATTGATCACCTGTATTTATTGTTATGAACGGGTTATTGGGTAAAGGATATTGACAGATGTGACAGTTTAATGCAGGATAAAGGGATGTTTTTGGAGCTTTCTGCGTTACTTTTTCAACGGTCCTTTATTATGTAATAAATATATTAAGCGTTATAGATATATGCTTCTTTGTTGAGTTATGCCTCGGAACTTACAGTGGAGAATCTGTTATTCTTTCCCGTTTAAACGCAAACGTACGCAAACGCAAAACACTAAAAAGTAGAAAAGTACAACTTTTGGACAATTCTGATAATTCATGTTTATCTTGGTTGCAAACAGTTTGGAGCCTGATCAGACGCCGGGTTACCCGGCGTCTGATCTGGCTCCAAACTGTTTGCACTGCAAATAATAGTTTTAGCGTAAACGCGTTTATTGGGAAAGAATAACGTTTTCTCCACTGTAATAAATAATGCAAAACAATAAAAAAAAAGAATAAAAAAGAATGCAAAAACAAACCTATGGAAGTTTTTTGTATTGCCGTTGGCCCTGTATTAGGCAATAACCTTTTCTTAGGTGACGTTAATTTTTCGAATATTTAAGTTACCTGAGGGAGAGAAAGCACGTGCAAAATTGTCTTTATGCTCTTTCACTTTCGTTTTCATCTAATGTGCTATTGAAAAACAATTCTAGAAACGAAGGTGACACAAAGCCACGATTGAAAACATTTAAGACTGATCAGTCGAAATATGGTAGGGTGCTTATTAAATGTAGTAACTTCTCGTTCTGATTAAACGCCCGAAATAAAAATACCAGTTTTATTTAACAGTACCTCATAAAAGAAAACAATGTCTACCTTTAGCCGAAAACAATAAATTTTGTTGGAAATTTAATATATGAAATGCATTTTTTTAAAATAAACAATGCGATGGATATTGTTGACACCTTTAGACTTTTGACTCGACTTGAGATTTCTTAAATTAAGAATATGTTAAGTTTGCAGACGATAATCTAGAAGCAGACTGTAGTGTACATTAAGAAACACTGCCAGAAAGAAGTACATCTTGCCAGGTCAAATATGTAACATTATAGTTCTCGCAAATAAAAGTCACACTTTACAAAATTTGACTTCCCGCTAACCGCCAATTGTAAAAATGTAACTTCCGCTTTTAGAAATCAATCAAAACACCTCGAATGTACGAGAAAACTGTCTGTGGCACGTTTGCAATAGGATACTCTGTAATTTCTTCACTTCCGTAATAATCATTTTAAAAAGGTAACAGTAAAGTAAAATAGTCCACCTATACAACCCTGGAGGTGCGCAGGATCTATTTCCCCTTGACATGATTACATGTTAACCCTTAGCCTGCTGAACGCGGCTTCACTGGTACAGTGGAGAATCTGTTATTCTTTCCCAATAAACGCGTTTACGCTAAAACTATTATTTGCAGTGCAAGTTTGGAGCCAGATCAGACGCCGGGTAACCCGGCGTCTGATCAGGCTCCAAACTGTTTGCCACCAAGATAAACAAGAAATATCAGAATTGTCCAACAGTTGTTCTTTTCTACGTTTTAGTGTTTTGCGTTTGCGTACGTTTGCGTTTAAACGGGAAATAATAACAGATTCTCCACTGTATTTGCAGACAGTTTGGGTCTAGATCAGATGTCGGGTATCGTGGCCTCTGATCTTTGTTCAAACTCTTTGACACTCGTCTTTGTTGTTTTCCTTTTCAAATTGCACAAGTTTAATTTTAAGAATGTTGGCAAAAATTGCAGGCGACAATTTCAAAGCAGACTCTCTTAAAAGTTTGTTTTTCTTTTTTGAAAAAAATAAATAAAATAGAATAAAGTTGTCTCTTGTTGATCAGTAGGTTTGAAATCATTTTTGGAAACCACATCTATTCTACGTTTCTTTAACTGTAGGAATGCTGTTTTTCCAATCAAATACATGCACCTTGTACTAAGATAAAAACACATCTTTCACATGCAGGTCAGAAATCATTTTAAACATTGAGAAAAGATAAACCGACACCAAATAATTAAAAACATCTTCGCGTGAAATGTATCCTTGCGCGAGTTAAAGTCGTAAAATGGGCGTGGTCGAGACTCCTAAGTCCCGTGCCTCGTGTCAGAAGGTGTTCTCTTACAACAGCTCCGAGGGTGTAAATTTCCACTCATGCGGCTTAACCGCCTTCACTGCCAGACTATCTTCTGCTTACAAATGTCGCCTGATTATATTTCTAAAATTCATGATTGAGATATTTTGAATAAATAAACCTCGATATATGTGCTAAACAGTTAGAATTCAGATCAGACGCCGATTAACTCGGTGTCTGATCTGGAGTCTTTCTGTTTGAAAATGCGAGTCAAGTTTGGGATTGGCAGTGACAGGGTTAATGATTTAAGAAAAATGTCAATTTAGTAATTATGTTATGACCTGGAGTGGACTATCTTGGTTCCCCAATGTTTTGTTCTTTGGTGACGCATTCAAACAAACGATCAAATTTGTGTAAGCGATCATTAATCGAAAAACCGTGATTATATGTATCGCTATAGACAAGTGACTGTTTAATACAGGCAAAAAAGAAATAAGGAAGTTTTGTGTTATATTTGTACATGTTCAATGGAGATATTATATACAGTGGAGAATCTGTTATTCTTTCCCAATAAACGCGTTTACGCTAAAACTATTATTTGCAGTGCAAACAGTTTGGAGCCAGATCAGACGCCGGGTAACCCGGCGTCTGATCAGGCTCCAAACTGTTTGCCACCAAGATAAACAAGAATTATCAGAATTGTCAAAAAATTGTTCTTTTCTACGTTTAAGTGCTTTGCGTTTGCGTACGTTTGCGTTTAAACGGGAAAGACTAACATATTCTCCACTGTAACGTCATCACCACTGTACAAGACCAAATATCCATTGCAAACAGTTCTGTATAAAGGAGAAAGCTAAAAATAAGTTTCTTTTTCCCGTCGCAGACGGGTCTGTTTTGTCTTTTGACCGCAACTCTATGAAACAATTTAACCAATCAGGAATGATCAGAAATCCTGGTCAATGACCACCTGCTTGAAATGCAGTACTCTTATCGGCCAATGGTCTAGACTGGCGTTCTGTTATTTTTTCACATCCATCTTGCGAGTTTAAACCTGGCAAAACAATGAGATGCAGTCTAAATTATAGCGCTGTGTGTTACTATGTCATCATTTCTAAATTTAGCTCGGATAAGCTCTAAATTTAGCATGTTTACGATGTTAAGTCAGAATCAGTGTATACACTTGTCTCGAATACTGTACCCCACAAAAAAACCTTTAACCTGCGACGGAATATCTTTTTTAAAGATATTTCTTGTTATCCTATGAATTGACCTTTAGGACCATTCCACACATTGGTTTTGCAAGTTCCATACTTCAGGAATAATGCCAATTAGTTGAAGTTCCTGAAATAAATTCAGCCAAATTTCTGTAGAGTCTGTGACACATATCCTGTATTGCTATCTAAATATAAATCTTTAAATTATATACATTATGTAAAGGGCCTACTCTTCTAGACTCAGATTATTCAGGTTATAGGTCTTTGTCAATATGATAAGATGCAATATTGTAAAAAAGAAGTGAAAATGTAGAGTCTGTGACACATGTAGAGTATGTGACACTTAATCCTAGTGATTCATTTTAGCAGCTTTCTGTTATTTAAATGTTTTACACCGTTTAACATATGTACTGTATCACGAATAATGACATCAAAAGTTATGGCATCAGTTTGTGCTGCTGATATCGTAACTGTTATGTTGATGATGTCATCAGTTCCTGCCATTTACGTTATTCTTCTGCTGCTGCTGTTATCATCAAAATAGATAATCTACAAAGTTCACATGGCCTGTATCATTATAATATATAGAATATAGTGTATTTTATGCAGATATTATTAATTCATGCTTATTAATTATTGTCATAGGCACTACAGAAAAATGATAAAAATAACTTTGTAGCACTTTAAGAAATGAAACAAAATCTAGAAAAATGGTGTACAGTATGGGACAAAAGTCAAAGCTAGATGCTGAAATGTCTTCATCTTCCCCCAAAAATGACATGGTTTCAAAATCAGAGCTGTTTGAAAAAGTTGATTTTTTGACAAGATGAAACACTTCTGGATCTCTGATTGAGATTTTGCCGATAACAAGAAACAATAAAGGTTTCATACTATCAAAGTCAAAGGGGTTGGTATAAAGTCCTTTTCTGACCTATGGTATTTGTACTATAGTGAGAAAAACCTCGTTTAGCCCCATCAAACACAATAATTCTGAAATTTCGAACGACTTGTTTCAATCAGAGCGGAATAAATGTCCATTGCGAACGGGTCTGACGCTGGTGAGAAAGGGGTTTAACCCAATTATACCCAGTGGATTCTTCCATGTTTATATATTGGATTAATCCATTTTCTATTATCAAAGGGATGCCTGGGCAAAATATTCATTTTTTTTATATTGAAATTCTTTTCAGCAAACAGTGTAGACTCTGATCAGACGCCGCATAATGCGGCGTCTGATCAGAGCCTACACTATTTGCCTATGTCCCTTTTATGGGATGTTGGGCATTAATGGGTTAATTGGAAAGAACAACGTCTTTTCCACTGTACAATTACCAGATGTCCATTACAAACAGTTTTACAGTGGAGAATCTGTTATTCTTTCCCGTTTAAACGCAAACGCAAAGCACTAAAACGTAGAAAAGAACAACTTTTGGACAATTCTGATAATTCTTGTTTATCTTGGTGGCAAACAGTTTGGAGCCTGATCAGACGCCGGGTTACCCGGCGTCTGATCTGGCTCTAAACTGTTTGTACTGGAAATAATAGTTTTAGCGTAAACGCGTTTATTGGGAAAGAATAACAGATTCTCCACTGTAGGACAGGGCAGAATTATTTCAAAGTAAAGGCGATCACACATTTTAAAATAAACCCGTAAACATTTTAAAGAAAGTTTTCACTTTACGCATTTCATTGCATTGATTCACATGTTCAAATCAGTTGTTAACAGTTTTAAAGCACCTGTCAATTGTTTAATATTGCAAATTATATGCAAGGTTTAAAGGTTTCGTTTAAAAAGAAAAACATAACGGTTTCCCTCTTTAGCGCTGACCTTTCAGTTTTTCTGTATCAAAATTATGACCTTTGAGACCCTATCCTTTTTTGAATATTCTTTTAAATTTGAATACAATGCAGGGTAATTAAAGAACACCGATTACGAAAAAAATCAATTATTTGTTTTTCCCGCTCTTTTTCTAATGCAGTCTTGGTTTCAAAGCAATTTTAGAATCAGGCATTTTACAAAAGAAAACAAGGGTTCACTGCACAAAAACACAAATAACAGGGGTGCAATTACTGACCTTTGAAAATTTACACCGTAGTGTAGAACGCCCTTTTAACCCTTTTATGACAATATTATTCTGGAGATTTTTACCCCTTCACCGCCTTTTGTCGTCTGCTTCAGAATTGTTGTCTTCAAGACACGTTTCAAAGTTAAATTTAAGGTTGTTTGACTTAATACATATCGATAAGAGTGTCAAACAGTTTGGTTACTGATCAGACGATGCGTTATGCGGCGTATGAACAGGAACCAAACTGTTTGCAAACGTGCTTTAAGGCGTCATTGAGAGTGAAAAGAAAACCGTGTTTACTCCTCTCTTGTACTTGCTCTAATACACTGATGCAGTGGAGAAGACGTTTTTCCCCCCTGAGGGTCAGACAATTCATGCAGGGACGAGGCTTGCCGAGTCTCTGTTCGAATTTTCTGACCCGGGGGTGGGGTGGGTGGGGGTGTGTGTGTGTGTGTGTGTGTGTGTGTGGGGGGGGGGGGGTTCGAGGGGGATAACTTCCTTTCCTACTTCGACAAATTGAATGGTGTTTTTTTTCTCCCATTTAAATCATTAAAACATGATACAAATAACGGAATAAATGCAGTTTTTGTGTGCACTTTTTTCCGCCAAAACGTTGACGTTGTTTATAGTAACGTCATTAGAAATGACGTCATTTAGTTACCCGCGTCATGCAGCGCTTGTGGAAATACTGGGAAACAAATAAAAGACGTCACGTGGTATGGAGGATAGAGTGATTCCACATGGGGAAAATCCCTATCCCACATAGGCGAAACTGGGAGAAATTCCTATCCTACATCAACACTCATGGTGGATTCTTATAATCCTCCCCCGTTTAAACGCAAACGAAAAGCAAACCCTTTGAAATAAAATGTAGAACTTTAACCCCTAAAAGATGATAGATATTAAATAAAAAATAAACAGCAACAAACAGCAACACAAACAAAATACATATATAACGATTTGTTTTAATCTGAGTGGCAAACAGTTTTGAGTCTGATCATACAGTGGAGAATGTGTTATTCTTTCCCAATAAACGCGTTTACGCTAAAACTATTATTTGCAGTGCAAACAGTTTGGATCCAGATCAGACGCCGGGTAACCCGGCGTCTGATCAGGCTCCAAACTGTTTGCAACCAAAATAAACAAGAATTATCAGAATTGTCCAAAAGTTGTTCTTTTCTACGTTTTAGTGCTTTGATTTTGCGTACGTTTGCGTTTAAACGAGAAAGAATAACAGATTCTCCACTGTATGCCAGGTTAACGGACGTCTGATTGGGCTCAAAACTTGTTGCAATTGACATCAATGTCTTCTCTTTTGTGTTTATCTGATTGAATAAGGCCGCAAATTTCATCATTAATCAATATCCAAACTGTTTGACAGTTACATCAATGTGTCTGTATCCAAAGTGCATAGAGTCTGATTATAATAATTAAAAGCAGGCGGCATTTTTGATGGTGCCCTGGAACTTAACGAGCGAATCTTACAATGGCGAACAGTTTGATGTCCATTTAAAGTCGGCCCGGCTGCTGTTCATTGTATTTGTACAAGTGAAGTACTGCACGATTTGTGGTTGGTATTGCAGTTTGGATCTTGAGAGGTGTGTGGTTCCATAAAGAGGTTTGGAGATGGAAAGAGAGAAAGAAAGAGAGATATAGAGAAAGAGAGAAACAGAGAGAGAGAGCGACAGAGAGATATAGAGACGGACAAACAGAGGAAGAGAGGCGGACAGACATAGAGAGAGTCAAAGAGGAAAAGAGACAGAGGATGAGAGCCAGAGAGACAGAAACAGAAGTCAGATAGACATACAGAGAGAGAGAGAGAGAGAGAGAGAGAGCGAGAGAGAGAGAGAGAGGCAAATATAGAGAGACAGAGATACACCGAGATATAGAGGCATAAACATATTCAGAAACATACAAAGAAACAGAGACACAAGAGCAACAGAGAACAGAGAACGATAGAAAGAGATAGAGAAAGAGAGAGAGAGTAAGAGAGATATATATATAGAGAGGGAGAAAGAGAGAGAGAAAAAAAGAGAGAGAAGAGTGTATACATATACATTAAGGGAGGCAGAGAGAGACAGGGTCAGACATATTGACAAACAGACAGCGGGGGAGATAGAGTGGGAGAGACAGACAGAGATATACATAGAGAGAGACATTTATTCAGACAGTGACAAAGAGACAGAGAAAGAGACAGACAGAAAGAAACAGCGAGAGAGACAAAGCGAGAAATACAGAGAGACAGAGACAGAGACAGAGGGATGAACGTACGTATTAATAATATTATATTGCATTGCCACCTCTCAATAAGTACACTTGTACAATGTAACCCGTATTGGCACATTAAGACCAAGGGTTTCATATCAAGACAGAAAAGATTACATATGAACCATACTTGAACTTTAATCTCAAGAGGTGTGTGATTGATACAGTGGAGAAAACGTTATTCTTTCCCAATAAACGCGTTTACGCTAAAACTATTATTTGCAGTGCAAACAGTTTGGAGCCAGATCAGACGCCAGGTAACCCGGCGTCTGATCAGGCTCCAAACTGTTTGCCACCAAGATAAACATGAAATATCAGAATTATCCAAAAGTTGTTCTTTTCTACGTTTTAGCGCTTTGCGTTTGCGTACGTTTGCGTTTAAACGGGAAAGAATAATATATTCTCCACTGTAGTATTAAAACTAGCGAACAGGATTTCATATTAATGGTAGTCATTTGTCCATGTATTTGATTTGATTTGTTTTGATATTACGTCGCTTTCAACAGTATTGCAGTCATATCGCGACGTCCAGCTAATTACAGGTGGAGGAAGACCCCAGAAGTCCTTTATGCACTGTTTCAGGCACAAATCGGCAACTGGGTAGAACCACGACCTTCCGCAAGTCAGCTGGAAGGCTTCCCCACATGAAAAATCCGAACGACCCTACTGGGATTCGAACTCACAGCGGTGAGGAGCTTAGTGATGTAAGTCTCAGTGACTATACCACTAGGCCACGGAGACCCCCCCCCCCCCCCCCATTTGTACATGTATATCGAGAGGGTAAAAAGAGTGAGAGAAATAACGACAACTCACACTCACTGATGTTTATGATAGAGGCAACGTACAGTGGAGAAAACGTTATTTTTCCCTTTTAAACGCAAATGAAACGCAAACGCAAAACACTAAAACGTAGAAAATGTCACTTTTAGATATTTCTTCCGATTCAGATTTATCTGAGTGGCAAACAGTTTGGAGCCTGATCAGACGCCGGCTTACCCGGCGTCTGATTTGGCTCCAAACTGTTTGCATTGGAAATAAACATTTTAGCGTAAACGCGTTTATTGGGAAAGAATAACACATTCTCCACTGAACATGAAACCATACGTCTTTTACGCCTCTATTTGTTCCTCCATTCCAGAAAATGGTTTCAATTTATATAGACATGAATATGAACTACATGTATAAGCGATATATATCCTAGCAGATTAGTCAGGGATAATGCTCCTTACGGCACATTCTATTTACTTTAAATCTGCTTTAGTTTGTCACATTTCTTTAATACTGAAAATGTCTTATGGTTAAACAGGGATTACTTTAAAGCAGAACGGTCTTACACGAGGTTCAAGTTTGCTTTAACCATGCATTTTCAGAATAGTGTCTACGAAAGAAAAGCAATGGCAAATTATGTAGACCCAAAAGAGACTCAACAGGGTCTGTTCTGTTTGCTGTTTTATATGAAAAGTTCTGCTGTATGGACAACACATGTAGAACACCCTTACTGTAAAAACGTGAAATATTAACGTCTTCTCTACTGTTAGAAAAATGTAATGACTCGATTATACAGTGGAGAATCTGTTATTCTTTCCCAATAAACGCGTTTACGCTAAAACTATTATTTCCAGTACAAACAGTTTAGAGCCAGATCAGACGCCGGGTAACCCGGCGTCTGATCAGGCTCCAAACTGTTTGCCACCAAGATAAACATGAAATATCAGAATTGTCCAAAAGTTGTTCTTTTCTACATTTTAGCGCTTTGCGTTTGCGTACGTTTGCGTTTAAACGGGAAAGAATAACAGATTCTCCACTGTAGTCCAACAAAATTTTACAGCATTGTGTGGTTCTTAACCCTTCAGAATACGAGTTATGTCTCTGTAAAGATCTGTGTTTTCATCCATTACTCCATGAATACGCATTATTATGACTCTCATTTTTACTTCCACTGCAGAAAATAGTTTTACTTTGTATAGTCATACATGTACATGTAACTATGCACCATTTGAAATATTTTCTATATTTTAGCAGATAACAGATAAGAAGACTGCAAGTGAAAGCAGTATGAGCCTTCAACTTTATGCCCACCCTGTTTATAACGACAATCTATTTTCATTGCTATAAGCAGGCTATGGTGTTAAGAATTAAACGACTATGCAGACAAATATTTAGAAGCAGGCGACAGTTACAGTGGAGAATGTGTTATTCTTTCCAATAAACGCGTTTAGGCTAAAAAGTTTATTTCCACTGTAAATAGTTTGGAGCCAGGTCAGACGCCGGTTAACCCGGCGTCTGATCAGGCTCCAAACTGTTTGCCACTCAGATAAAAAGAATTGTAAGAAATATCTAAAAATTGACATTTTCTACGTTTCAGTGTTTTGCGTTTGCGTTCCGTTTGCGTTTAAACGGGAAGATTATAACGTCTTCTTCACTGTAAGAGTTAAACTACAATGCAGACAAATATTTAGAAGCAGCAGAGACAGTGTATACTTAATTTAAATCATTGGAAGCAGGAGACAGTTATGTTTCTTTCATTCTGGTGCAGGCGCTTCGCGAGTCTGAAAGTGTTCATGAACGGAAGTACAGTGGAGAATCTGTTATTCTTTCCCAATAAACGCGTTTACGCTAAAACTATTATTTTCAGTGCAAACAGTTTGGAGCCAGATCAGACGCCGGGTAATCCGGCGTCTGATCAGGCTCCAAACTGTTTGCCACCAAGATAAACAATAATTATCAGAATTGTCCAAAAGTTGTTTTTTCTACGTTTTAGTGCTTTGCGTTTGCGTACGTTTGCGTTTAAACGGGAAAGAATAACAGATTCTCAACTGTAGAAGCAATGCTGAAATCATGAGTTATCAGAATTGGATTATTTTGTAAAAAATGTGGTTATAAATCTAAAACATTGTTGACATATAAATACGGGCAATGGAAACGCCGTGCCCTTAAATTAGCGCCCTCTGTCCACGAGACGGGGTTAATAGTAGGAAATTATAGGGGTGTCACAAATAAAATTATAAACGTCCCCTTGACACCTAACAAAACCGTGTTCTCGCTCTGTCCCTCGAAGACAGATTTGAATTTTGACAATTAAATATATTTCTGTCCTGCTGCCGAAGAAATGCGGACCAGGATTATTCATTCGCGTAACAATGTGTCGCAACACCGTAATTAGTGGGACCACTGCCGAATGTCAGTCGGGAATTAGAACAGAACGAGGGTAAAGGTGACTGAGCGACAATAATGTCCTCACATTCTATTGTTCTCCAGTAATTTTTGGACAAGAGAAGGTCGCTTGAAATTACCCCTCGACCCCGGAAGAAAAATGGAAATAAGATATTTCATTTAGCTGGCATTTCGATTTCATTTTATTTTTGGGGAAAATACATAACTTTTAGATAATTGTACATTATCGCTTTTCCAGTTTTATGCGCATCCTTATGTCGGATGGTGTAATGGGCATCGTTGCCTGGCAACGTTCATAGAAATAAAACCTGAGCATAGATTCGAATGTGACCGTTGTTCGTCGTAAAAGATTATAGTAAACGGCCACTGCAGGGCTTCCATTTCTCCGGATTTTTTCCGAAAGCTTCGGTTTTTATTTTATTTCTCCGGATCTACGGATTTTTACTGTTCAAAATCTTAGAATTTTTTCCCTTACTTTTAAAATTTGGAATTTTATATGAGTCTTTTTACTTAGGAAACGTTGAAATGGATGTCAAACAGTTTAGATTCAGATCAGACGCCGCGTGACGCGGCGTCTGATCAGGATCTTATCTGTTTGCATATTTATATTTTAGTGTTATAGAACCTGGCAACGAAAGGGTTAAAGATAAGAATTCTAAAATTGTGCTTGAATATTTGGAAATCTTAGGATTTGTATACAAGCAACTTATGGTAGCACTGTCATTATTTGGGCTTGTCACTGACAGGTGGCTGCCAAATGCAGGACATAAGTAAATAAGAAAGCCCCATTACAGGTTTTCTTTTTTATTTGTATCCTGGAAAGAATAACGTTGTCTCCACTGTACTCATAAGGACAGAGACGCAAAGCAAGCACATGTACAAAAGGACAGAGGTTTACATAATTTTAACAGCTAATTTTTATGTGGGTGTCAAAAGGGTTGGAACCAGAACTGTTCAGTGCAATACAAATGGAATTACAGTAGTTATAGGGGTAGGCAACAGGGGAGAAGAGGTTATTCTTTCCTGTTTAACGTAAACGAAACGCAATGCACTTAAATGTAGAAAAATTAATAACAACATTTGGAAACACCTTATGTTTTAGTTTTATCTGAATGGCATACAGTTTCGAGCCTGATCCGACGCCGGGTTATCCGGCGTCTGATCTGGCTCCGAACTGTTTGCAATGGACAGTATTGTTTAACCCATTTGCGCACAGTGGATTCTTCCATTTTTTATAAATTGGGTTAGTCCATTTTAATAAAAGGGAGGCCTGGTCAAAATGTTCATTTTCATTATATTTTATATTGAAATTCATATCAGCAAACAGTGTAGACTCTGATCAGACCCCTTAAATACGGCGTCTGACCAGAGTATACACTGTTTGCCTATGTCCCATATATGGGATCGTTGGCATAAATGGGTTAAGCCTAAACGCGTTTATTTGGAAAAGAATCACGTCTTCTCCACTGTACATGTACAGAGGCGATTGTCCTGAAAGAATAAAAAAAATTCTTCACTATACAGTCGAACCTTCGATAACTCGAACTCGCTTAACTCGAATTATCCGATATTTCGAAACATGAATTTGCCTTATTTCAACCTTGGTTTAATTGAACAAACCCGTGTTTCAAAGTTAAAACGCGCTTAGACGCCTTTTTACTTTGAAATACGGACATGTTCGACTTAACCGAGTTCGAGATATCGAAGTTAGACTGTATTTAATTATTGGAATTATTGTTATGCGCACACGAATGGCACAGATTTCTTTATTTTGAAAACAAAACAATGTATTTTTCTCAAGAGAGCCATTGTCTGTTTCTTTCTTTTAAAATGCAACAGACATAATAGACCTACAACAAACGCCATAATATGTGGCTGTCAGGGAGTGTTGCCCTGTACAAAACAAATCAGAGACATTGTTGCCCCAAAATATCAAAGTTCGGACATAGTATTTTGACCTAAGTGTGTGTGTGTGGGTGTGCGTGTCTGTCTGTCTGGCCACTATATCTACTTTAACATCGGCCATAACTTTGAAACTGCATGTGATAGAGAATACATGTAAGGCGTGTGTACTCCGTTTAAGAAAAACCTTGAGCTCAGTGCAATTTTGCTTTGATCAGATTAAGGTCAGATGCTAAGATACTTTTTTCTTCAAATTGCTACATCCAGTTAATACATTGTATTGTTATACTGTTAATTATTTGTTTGTATGAAGTGCCTTTTGTTATATGTACTTGTATATATGTTGAGGGCCTCACGGAAGATTGGTCTTTAACAATGATTTCTCTCGTTAAATAAAATCTATATTATTATTATAATTATTATCATTATTATTATTATTATTATTATTAAAGGGTTATTTAAAGTTCACGTAGAAGTCAAATGGGTTAGAAATTAAACTATTTAGGCTAGATCTACTTGCACAACATATTTGAATTAGATGAAATGGATAGGCTACTTCATATTTGGCATTTGCATGTTCCTTGCATCAGTGCCTTTTCAACAATAATTGCCTTTGTGACCATGACCTTCGACCTAGTTTTAAGTTTCGAACCTAGGATAACCTACTTAGTTTCGGGAACATTTGTGTTTCACAAACAGTACACATCATGTTAAGTTTTTAAAATTACAATAATTAAGCCTATGGTAGGCTATTACACCTACTCGAGTTTTGTTTTTACTTTTAACCCTTACCGTGCCAAGCGCGACTTGGCAAGATTTTGCACAGTTTGGTTCCTGGGGCCCGTTTCATAAAACTTCGTACGCCAAAATATTGTCGTAAGTCAGATTATAAAAGTCTCAACTACATCTAGATCTACTATTCATTTCTCCATCTAATCCTCTCTTGTGACATCTCTTTGAAATCGTCTTGAAAAGACGATTTCACAAAGATGTCACAAGACAGAATTAGATAGAGTAATCAGAAATTAAATGTATTTTAAAGTTTTGACTTAGATCTACGACCGTTTTTGTCGTACGAAGTTTTATGAAACGGGTCCCAGATTAGACGCCGCGTATTTTGAATTTGATGCTTTCCATAGACGACGACAATTCAGCATATTAAAATGACAGGGCTGCCATAAGTTGATCATAAAAAATCCTAAGATTTCCAAAATTTCTTTTTTTCAAACGCGATTTTACGAGTCGTATCTTTAATCCTTTACCCCATAGTCAATTTCTGGACACATAGCCACTAAAGGTGGTTCGACAGTGGGCGGCCCGCATCTCGAGTTCCGGAAATGCTGATGACTTTCACCTGATCTTTGCGGCACGTGCTTATAGTAGAAAATTTAGATAAAGAAACGTTAGATCTGCTTCAGTGTCATATCTGTTAGCGCAGTTGGTACGGTGATTGACTTGCAATCCAAAGGTTCTAGGTTCGATTCCTACTCGCTTCAAAACTTTTTTTGTAATAAATTGTCCGATTTTTGTGACTAGTCAATTCATAACGCGGTGATCAAAGGACAGGCTATGTTTAGTCACGTAATAATGAATAGTATCAGATGCAAGTATAGTCAAGTGACAGTTAAATTTGTGAGGATTTATAGCCTATATGACAGATGGCAGCTTAACACAGGACAAAAATAATGCTAAAAGATAGATCCTAAAAGAGCTTTTATGCATTACTTTTTGTTATGCATTAAGCAGTCACCTGCCTTTAAATATCTACAGGCTACCATATTCAATGGTTTCTTATTACAGGTTTTACTTTTGGTATTATTTAGAGCTGACGGCATTTTAAAGTTGAACTCAAGGGAGGTTACTCGTTTTGCATGTGTAAACATTTTGTCAGAATTTCAGGAAATCATGTATAAAATGTAAATTCTACTGTAGATTTTCATTAAATTTTTGTGACTAGTAGAATTAAGTTATATCTATCTAATAAGAGTAAAATTAGTGTATGTTAAACAGCTAGATTTTTTGTAATTTGACTTTTTCAGAATTTGACTTTTTTAAAATATTGATATTCCCAGAAAATATGTCATGAAATACTTTTGTTTGCCCAATATCTTATAGTCTATGTACTGTTTACTTGAATGTACAGAAATTATTGAGTTATATCATTTTATAAAGAAAATATTCCTGTTTATTAAAAAAGGAGCTTTTCTAGACAAAAGGTCCTGTCAGAAAAAAACGGCACTGTAATTTTTTTTATTTTAACGATTTTTCACTCTCCATACGGTATATTTCAATTTAATCAAGGTTTCAAAGAATTCTGACACAGAATAAGCTGACCCGCGAACCACCTTAAAGCAGGTTGAAAGTGAAGCAGAATGCTTCATTTTCAGTCTGTTTTAGGCTACAATCTGCTAGGATATAAATCCGAAGATTTCGGAAATATCCGGGGAAATGACAGTCCTGTTATGAGAGTTAATATCCAACAGCAATTTCGTGAGCTGATAATCATATTAGATCTACCCAAACTTGTGAACAGCTACATTTATTTTTTAGCTACAGTCGAAAGCTAATTTCAGCAGACGGCAGATTGTAAGAGAAGGAAGATAACCATATAAGATCAGACTGTACAATTTTACGACAGTTATTTCCCTTAACGTTCTAATTATAGATAAATATTCTCGTTCAACTTTTTTGAGTTTATTTGAACTTGCGCGTAGAATCTTACCTTTAAAAGTTTACACAACATGAAAAGAGGCATATACAATAAAATTATATAAAGTAGATCTAGTGAAAACGTGTAGATCCAGCGTATTCGTATCGATATTAGCATAGATAGATTTGTTCTATTTTTAGCCAAAATTCACGCATCGATGGTCACGTTGTTTCTTACGGAAGAAGCCGATTAGGTGTTCGCAAGTTAACTCGGCGTTCGTTAATGTTTTAGGTTAAGCAGAATATTCATGGCATGTGTGCTTATTAAATATTTTGGTATTGTCTTATGTAAGAATAATTTTCAATATTAATATTGTAATGAAAAAGAATGCAGAAAGAATGTCAATATCCGATAATATCGATATAACTCTACTTTCTGTGCTGATTTACAACTGGCCGTTTAGCTCAGTCGGTTAGAGCGTCGTGCTAATAACGCGAATGTCGTGGGTTCGACCCCCACAATGGCCAAATCTTTTTTTTCTTTTTACGATGGCCTTTTCCACGTAATTTATTTGAATTATGTTTCTTTCCATAGGCTGGGCAATTTCCAATTTGAAAGCAATGTTTATTTCTGGATAAACCACGATCAAGGTAAATACGAAATGTAGATCTAGAATTAGATCTAGACTAAAGCAGGAACGTATATTTATATAATCTACGTTCCTGACTAAGCCACGTTTTAACGTTGAAATAAGGATATGTTCGACTGAAGTGAGAATGAATAAATTAATGAATTTCAGCCGGAGAACTTCGCTGCACTTTGGAAAATAACTTTCATGGTCTCGATATGATATCAAAGATCGACTGTTCGGTTTAACGTCTCAAGTACGATCACTTAAAATAAGGCTAATTAACTGCATAAAAGACAGATGATAGCTTAAAGCAAGGTGAACATCAAATAGAAAGCTCCTAAGGTTTCTGTTTGATACGTTTACATTGCTTTAAACAGTCACCTGCCTTATACAGTGGAGAATCTGTTATTCTTTCCCGTTTAAACGCAAACGTACGCAAACGCAAAACACTAAAACGTAGAAAAGTACAATTTCTGGACACTTCTGATAATTCATGTTTATCTTGGTGGCAAACAGTTTGGAGCCTGATCAGACGCCGGGTTACCCGGCGTCTGATCTGGCTCCAAACTGTTTGCAGTGAAAATAATAGTTTTAGCGTAAACGCGTTTATTGGGAAAGAATAACAGGTTCTCCACTGTAACACATGCTTATTAACACAATTTTATAGAGACGTTTTACTGTATTTGAATTTAATAAGCTTCATGTTTGGTTAATTTAACCCATCGCCCCATATCCTGTGTCTAGAACTGAAGATAGGTAGTAACTTAATAAAACAGGTTGAAAGTAAAGCCGAATGCACACCTTTATGTGCATTCTGCTTTCCTTTCAGCCTGCTTTAAGCTACAACATTAAAGCTACAATATTCTAGGACACAAAACATAATTTCGTATGGGACATATTCATGACTGTATGACTTGAACTTTAGATCCCTATTTTAAATTAAAGGCGTATAAGGGCGTTGTTATGGGGTGACGGGTTACATGTAACTCTTTACAATTTGATATATCGCCTGCTTCAATGTTGTCTGTTTTGATTTATCAAATACAGGGCTGCCATTTCTCCGGATTTTTCCTAAATGTTCGGATTTTTTTCTCTCTAGTATATGGAGGCTTAAACAGGCTGAAAGTAAAGCAGAATGCGCCTTAAGGCGCATTCTGCTTTAAGTTTAGCCTATTTTAAGAGGCGACGTGTCAATAAAACTAGAAACAAGCGATGGGGAAAGGTACGATTCGTAAAATCACACTTGAAAAATGCAAATTTGGAAATATTAGGATTTTTTATGTCAACTTATGGCAGCCCTGCAAATATATTATTTTTGACATGCTGACCTGGCAGAAACATCGATACAAGTTTCAAACAGTTTGGATCCTGAGCACACCCCTCGTCACTCGGCCTGTGCTCTGGTTCCAAACCGTTTGCAAATGTTAGTCAATTATTATTGACAATTTTTGAATGGGATCGCAAATAAGTCGTTTTTCTCGAAGAACTCCCAATTCAAGTGTTTCGTATCGAATGCTGAGTTACCAGGCGTCTCTTCCGAATCCGACTTGCTAGTGAATGCTAGATATGTGACAGGATAATGTTTAGCTCCAAAACTTATATTTACATTGACCCCAAACGGGTTTAAACCTTTATTTGTCCGACCGCTCTGTTGTTTGCAAACAGATTGAACCCTGGCCAGACATCTTGATTCCAAGCATCTGATCAGAAGCCAAATCAGTATAGAGTTTGATCCCGGAGTGGGGCAGTATGTGAAAGTAGGGTACATTTATCCGAACACATGGGTTTTTTGCGAGCACTCTGGTTTAATTAATCAGAAATGACCACATTAAGTGGAGAAAACGTTATTCTTTCCCTTTTAAACGCAAACGAAACGCAAACGCAAAACACTGAAACGTAGAAAATGTCAAATTTTAGATATGTCTTACAATTAATTTTTATCTGAGTGGCAAACAGTTTGGAGCCTGATCAGACGCCGGGTTACCCGGCGTCTGATCTTGGCCCCAAACTGTTTGCAGTGGAAATAAACGCGTTTATTGGGAAAGTATAACACATTCTCCACGGTACCCCACCATTCGAGCCATTGATAGTGATTTGGATTGTTTGCGTAGTAGGTTGTTTCGTTATTTAAATTATGGGAAATAACTGCCGCAAGTTTAAGTGAAGCGCCTAGTCTTTTTTGGTTATCCCCCTTATCTAAAAGTAAAGCAGTGGGGAATACGTTATTCTGTCCCAATACACGCGTTTAGGCTAAAATTATTTTTACATTGCAAACAGTTTGAAGCCAGATCTGACGCCGGGTAACCCGGCATCAGATTTGGCTGCAAACTGTTTGCCACGCAGATAAAAATGAATATTGAGGATTTTCAATAAGTTGCCATTTTCTACATTTTATTGCAGTGCGTTTGTGTTTCATTTGTGTTTAAACGGGAAAGAGTAACATCTGCTCCACTCTACAAGTAACAAGGGTTCAAGACTGCTACTACAGTGGAGAAAACATTATTCTTTCCCGGTTTAACGCAAACGAAACACAAACGCAAAACACTAAAACGTAGAAAATGTCACTTTTAAGATATTTCTTACAACTCATTATTATCTGAGTGGCAAACAGTTTGGAGCCTAATCAGACGCCGGTTCACCCGGCGTCTGATCTGGCTCTAAACTGTTTGCAGTGGAAATAAACGTCACAAAGTTTAGCGTAAACGCGTTTATTGGGAAAAAATAACACATTCTCCACTGTACTACATTGTATTTTGAGTGGCCGCTTAATGCAAGTTTGACAACAACAACAACAACAACAAAAAACTGCAAAAAAACCTGGTGCAACCTTTAACCTTTGCACGCTGCGGATGAATTTGTGATATCTGTTTCAATCAGTTTGGATCAATAAGACACGCCGAGTTACTCGGCGTCTCCTCAGGATCAAAACCTTTTAACACTGATTATTATTTCTGAGTGAAAATACAAATGAATTGAATTTGACAATTATTTGCAGACGACAAATGTAATGTTGCAGGCGACAATTACCTAGCATGCAAAACGTTAAATATCATGTAAAACGATACACAGACAGGTGTCGGTTTTGGCCTATTAATGTCGGAACAGACTTTAATCTTTCCGTGCGAGTAACGCAGATTCCGAAAGATTCCCAAAAACTCCTAGTGCATCCTGAAAACTCATCATCTTCCGGTCATGCGTGAACGCACTCAGGGTAAAAATAGTCATCAGCGATCTTTTAGTGATGATGTCCTTATGTGCACTGCACAGGAAAAAAAAATTCTTATCAGATTGACTTGGGTTAGAAAACCTGATCTGATTGGCTTGTAATATGTCATTATACATAAAACGCAAGTTTTATAAGATTGTATAGATCTAGAATTTTTTATATGTTACGACCCAAATACGAACCTGTGAACGATAGATAAAACGATAGAAAGATTAATTTGTTAGTACTTCAGCTTGTCTGTCGATTCGTAATAAATACTAGTTTACTTAATCACACAATCCCCCCGTCAACTAGGCAATTACATTGACGTTACGCACAATGTTGGTTAACTTATGAAATGACGTCACTTCTCTTTAAAAGATGAACTATATTTTCTGCGTGAAAAAAGATACCTTTATAAAACTATATATCATTTGAAAGCTCTTCGAATGACGTTTTTAAACATGTGAATGATAATAACTCTATTCAGAATGTAATTCAAATATAGCGCATTGAACAGCGGAAAACAACGAAAAAATGCGTGAAGCAAGGTAACTTGTGCGCATCGTTACTTTTGTTCAGATGCAGACGAAAATATCAAAATGGCGCAAACATTTCCTGAAATTATCACCAAACGTTGGTCTACAAATGCGGTCGATAACGTTATGTTGAATGTTGACGTCAGGTTTAAAAAAATAACATTGCGGCTTCTCAAAGTTTGGCAACGAAATGAAGCAATTCGTCAAAAACGGCTAAAAATAAGAGGTAAGTGTTTTGTAAGTTCTTGGTTTTACATTTTTCTGTGAATATTGTAATAAAAAACATATTTCTGAAACATTGTCAGCGCCAAGTGTTTATAATTCGATTTTTAAGACATTGTCGTTAAAATTGTAAAAATTGTGTATAAAACTGAAAGACGAAAAAAATGTCACAAAAACAGAAAAATGGCGTATTTTGACGTTTTTCAAGGTAAATGCTGAAATTCGGTGTAATTTACAATGCTTTAAATAATAAAATGCTTAAACTTGATTGCAAATTATAAATATTGTTTTCTTAAATTTTCCAAAAACGTGTTTACATAACTTGTAACGTTAAAATTCTAAAAAATATCTGTAAAATTGAAAGACGAAAAAAATGTCACAAAATTCGAAAAATTACGTATTTTGACGTTTTTCACCGTCAGTATTGTATTTCTATGTATTTTACAGTGCTTTAACTAATTAAATGCTAAACATTTATTGCAAATTACAAATATTGGTTTCTTACATTTTTAAATGATGTATATCATTTGTCAATCAGACAGACAGTTAACCAATCAGTTGGTCAGTCAGTCAGTCAATCAGTCAGTCAGCCAGTCGGTCGGTTGATTGGCCAGTCAGATACAGTGGAGAAAACGTTATTCTTTCCCGTTTGAACGCAAACGAAACGCAAAACACTAAAACGTAGGAAATGTCAATTTTTAGATATTTCTTACAATTCATTTTTATCTGTGTGACAAACAGTTTAGAGCCAAATCAGACGCCGGGTTACCCGGCGTCTGATCTGGCTCCAAACTGTTTACAGTTTATTGGGAAAGAATAACACATTCTCCACTGTAACAGCTTGTAAGACACTGTATCAGTAATTTCGGCGGTAATATGCAGTTGGGAAGAAGTTATTCTTTCCTGTTTAAACGAAAACGACAACCTTTTGACAACACATATCGAAAGACTTGTAACATAGCGATACCAACGACGTTACCAACAGAGAATAAAACTAAGCTTGTATTAGCTATATTTTTTCAATGAACTATGCTTTGAGCATGTTTGGCATAAAATTAGTTTTTCCATTTCTCTAGCCCATTAATGCATATTGCAAACAAACGTAGAAGTTAGCAAACAATGTAGAACCTGATGAGGCGCCGCATGGTTCTGCTGACAGACATTGTATTACCTCTAGATCGCCATTGTACAGTGCACCCTCCCACAACGGCCCTCTGAACAACGTTTCCTTCCTTAAAACAACAATTGCGGCTGTTCCCTAAAGAAAACAAATATGTCCAACATTTTCTCGGCTGCAATATCGTCTGTTCTGCTTAAAATTGTCGCACAGTAAAATAAATCTTATTAAGATACTGGCATCTCAAATAGTAACTTTGTTTGTACGGCAATTATGTTATTTCGCAGATATGTTTAAACACACTGATTTGACAGTAAAACTGTTCATTTTACGCGGCGTCATATATGGATTCAAGCTGTATGCAACTGTAAAATTTCCCTCACTATAACAACTCCCTCCGAACAACGCACATAATATGTGTCTCCTTTTTGGGTGTTGTTGTGGGGAATGAGCACTGTATGTACATGTATATAAATATATATAATGAAATATTCCATCAAGCACACCGACAGAGTTCATTGCCATACCCAGGCATTAATTGATTTAACATATCAAACTCTTCACTGTACATGGCTACAGTGGAGAATCTGTTATTCTTTCCCGTTTAAACGCAAACGTACGCAAACGCAAAACACTAAAAGGTAGAAAAGTACAACTTTTTGACAATTCTGATAATTCATCTTTATCTTGGTGGCAAACAGTTAGGAGCCTGATCAGACGCCGGGTTACCCGGCGTCTGATCTGGCTCCAAACTGTTTGCACTGCAAATAATAGTTTTAGCGTAAACGCGTTTATTGGGAAAGAATAACAGATTCTCCACTGTACACAGAAATTCAAATAAAGATAAAACATAATATCTGAATTAACAGAGACACCGAGTATGTTTGGTTTATAAATATTATCGATAATACAACATATGACAAATAACTTTTAAGTTCCATGATACTTTCGGAAACTTAATTGAATTACTAGTATGATTCTGACTGGAAACATGTACGCTTGCATTGCGTTTTATTAGTGAATTTAAAATTCAAATTAAGCTTTGTCTTAAGCAAATGCAAACTGCTATCGTTATTTGGTTTTTAAATAGACACACTTTCAATTTTCTTAAAACTGTCTCATATCTTTGATGTAATCAAATAGCAATTTGTTTTGTGGTCGTTATAGATGGGGGTGTACTGAATAACTATTTTATCCATTCAACCGTGTAATCGATCTTACTAAGGTCGGAATAAAGTTTAAACAACATACTGTAATACATGTAATATAACAATCCAGCTATTGGAAAACATTATCAAAGCATTTTGGGCTTTAACAACGATGCTAAAATACAGCGATATTGATTCTAACTAAAGCCCTCTATATTTTGGAACTGTGTCCGGTATACTTGAATGAGTTCATCATGTAGGTGATTCAACATTATTTAAGAATTTCTTCATATCACCACATAGTAGTACAATGTACTTCTATTTATTCATGTAGTACTAGTATATTGAAGACATTCTTAAACTATGTATCCGGTATGTTTTTGTACCACGGAGAGACGTTTTTCTTTCCTAATAAACCTGTTTATGATAAAACATATCCTTATAACTTGCTTTGAATTTCAATATTATATCTCCCATTGACCAAAATGTAACCGCGATATTCTTTTGCTATGCGACATTCTGTTGAATGTCAAATATAGGGGCAGGTCACTCTAATGTCTCTTGATCTTTATGACATTCTTTTGCTATGTCACATTCTTTGGAATGTCACATAGGGGCAAGTAATTCTATTGTTTCTTGGTTTCTTTCTGTATCATTAAGGGCGCTTTGTTTCTTATTTTATAAAACACGAATGAGACGATTCCAAAGCGAGAGTATAATAGCTCTGTATAATAAAATGAATATTAGATGGCAGTTTGCGTGACATTCAAATTGTCAACCCAAGAAAACAAGATTGTCGCCCTCGGCTTCGCCTCGGGTGACATTCTCTTTCTCGGATTGACAATTTGAATGTCACGCAAGCTGCCATCTAATATTTATATAATGTTTTCTTATCTATATGGTAAATTTGTGAACAAAAGGAAGTTATTTTTATCGTATTGCAAGTACATTATATTGGGTTGTTATGGTACATGTAACACGGAAGTGAATATGGAAAAGGTTATTTTTTATACCACATATATACCTATCACGTGTAAATATTAATGTACATTTGATTTTGATATAGTGCCACTTTCACCACTTTGTGGACCTTAGTCCATATTAATAATGTTAGCTAACCTAGTATGATGTATGAAAAATAAAATACAACCAAGCTCAAGATTATTGAAAAATGTGAGAGTTTTTGTGTTTTCAAATCGTGGAAATCAAGATCCATTACCTAATATTTGTTTACGGGACATCACTTTTAAGTTATGAAAAATGTAGAAATGTAGATACAGTTTTCACCCTGTTTGAAAAGTTGACTACAAAACCTTAAATATTATGTCTTTTGTTAAAATAGATAAAATATTTCAATGTTAAGATGCTATTATATTTAATTTAGTAATATTGCAACAAATATACCGGTAAATAAAAAAAATTCTTACAGATACGCTATTTTACCCAGTCAAGGCAGCTGGTCTAAATTAAAATGATCTTAAATCATTGCAAACTCCTTTTAAAATTTCTTACTTATTTATTTTGTCACTCGTATTTACATCATTGAAACATCATAACACTAAAATATCTTATTCTGGCATGTGTATTAGTCTAATTTTAACATACCTACACGAAAGGGTGAAAGTTATTTTTTCCCTACTGCAGTGGAGAATACGTTATTCTTTCCCGTTAAAACGAAACGAAACACAAACGCAAAACGCTAAAACGTAGAAAAATGCAAGTTTTTGACAATTCTGATAATTGATTTTTATCTTGGTGACAATCAGTTTAAAGCCTGATCAGACGCCGGGTAACCCGGCGTCTGGTCTGGCTTCAAACTGTTTGTAGTAGAAATAATAGTTTTAGCGTAAACGCGTTTATTGGAAAAGAATAACGTTTTCTCCACTGTACCGGTGTATTCAACAAAACTCTTCTAGAAAAATGCTTCCTCATAAACAATCTTCGTTTAGAGTAACTTTCGCGAACAAATCTTGATTTTCCATAAAAACAGACATATTTAGGCTATTTAAATGTCACTGGTGTAATACTTTTTTCAACGGAAAAATTGTAACTACGGACGCGTATAGATAGAAAGTGAACCATTTTCTTGAAACAAAATCTCACGACAGTCTTGACAGATATTTTTATGGATTCTATAGAATGCCTGCTAGTTTTTCAGCACATTGTATAAATATTATGTTTGTAAATTAAAGACGTGAACGGTATTTTGGTTTCTCGTAATACGCCAGTTACTAAAGTTAGGATGACTGAGCACCCTTGCTCAAAACCAAATTTGACATAAAAACTTACGCGTAACGCGGCGCCTGATCAGGATCAAAACTGTTTGCCACTTGTTTTGAAATTATTGCAGTCATACTGCCTTAAATCTAACTCTGAAACGATATTACAGACAACAGTATTGAGGAGAAGACGTTATTCTTTTCAGTTTAAACGTAAAAACTCTTTGCAGTCAAAGGGAGAAAATGACAATGTTTGGAAAATTATGACGACTTATTTTAATTTGAGTGGCAAACAGTTTAGAGCCAGATCAGACACAGGATACAGATCAGACACAGGATACTGTTTGCAATGGAAATAATAGTTTGAACGTAAACGCGTTTATCGGGAAAGAATAACGTCTTCTCCACTGTAGTTTAAAAGATCAAGGGTAAATGAATTATTTTAAAACAGGAACTTTGCTTACAAACAAATAAACAATAAAGATAGACAAGTATTTAGATGAATAAATGGAATTATGTTTTCTATCAGTACCTTCAGCAAAAGACAAATTATTTATTTAAAAAAACCTATGTAACTCAGTTTGAACAAGCAATAAATATCTGAATACATAAAACGCATACACACGTAATAGAAGCGACTTATACCGGGCAACAGCATTTATCGAATAAACAAACACATATTTAGATAAATAAATAAATGTAATCGTATCTCGATAATCTCCTGATAAAGCGATGCAGTGATGATTATTTATATAAATAAGACCTTTTTAAAAAAGAAGATATTCCACTGTCCTTTCTTTATTAACAGCAATTTCACAAGCCATGAAAACAATATCAGACATATTTCCACTTTTAGAATTTACCTACAATGATAACTCGTTTGAAACTTATTTAAACATTATGGCCCTTTATGTGGCTGATTAATATCTGTGGTTTAACATGAACCAAAATGCAAGTAGTTTGATATTCTGAAACTTAGAGAGACTCTTCAATTTGTTACATCATATACATGTAGCAGACAACGCTTCCTGAGCGTCGGGCCTTTGACGTCGTCGAAAGAATTATGGTAAGACCTTCCAAACACTGCCGAGAAAAAACGCGTAGTAATTTGTTGTTGGTTGTAAATGCACGTAAATAACAGCGACAAGATCTAACGTCTTTGATGTTTCTTGGCTCGAACATTAACGTCAGTCGATAAGCCCAGTTCTTGTGAGCGATATGCGTTACGATCGAGCACAAATGTTGGGCAATTTATCACCGCGCGGGCCTCTCTCTCCTCTATAACATGATTTATATTACCTTGTGTTGTAAATAAACACGAGACTTGTACAAGTAGCTCACCGAGAAGGAATATTTTGTCGGAGTCGACGTGTTGAGTAAACAATGGAATGAGAATTAAGCATCGAACTGTCATATACCATTTTGCTCAAAGCCGCAAGATGGCAATTATACCCTAGGATACTGAGAGGCGGTTAGGACTTTGAATATACAAACAGTTTTGACCTTGATCAGACGCCTACAACGGCGGCGTCTGATCAGGATACAAACTGTTCGAAATTCGAATCTGAGAGTTAAATGTTAACACACATCAACCCTTTATTTGAGCTTTGTTTCAGGCTGCAAGTTTCAGCAAATCATACTAAAGCAAGAAAAGGGGAAACATTAAGCTACAGTTTAAAAGGTTTGCTCAATCGAATTTGGTATTTCAGATTTCAAATTATTTCTATTTCACCATTTTATTAAAATTAAACTATTATCAGTTCGCTTATAACAATTACATAGGGTTTGTATGCACTCTATCTGGATCCAAATTAGATAACAGTTTCGACAGATGGTGTTTTAACATATCAAGGGTTCGGGAAATTGCATCTTGAAGTCTTTAACTTTACAGTGTAACATATACTGACGTGCGTATGGGCACAATGACATGTAAATAGCAATAGGAACCATACTTATATTTCAAATGTTTCACGTAATACAGTGTAGTTCCGCTATTATAACAATTTCGTTGGAAAGGTTCCAAATGAATTCATTGATCCTGGAGACGTCAGATGGACAATTCCAATTTCCGATTAAGTTCATTGTTGACATATGTTTTATGGGTTGAGTTTAATATAATATTGCAAAATGGCAAACAGTACATACCCTGATTAGAGCGTTCCCTTAGGCGACCTCGTATCAGGGTATGCACTGTCTGCACAGGACAAGTTAACTTTCACATGTATGATTTTGGTAAATGACGAATGTGTCGTCGCTTGAGTTCAATGTGTTTAACAAATACTTACTGTATTTAGACACTAGGCACTTTGAATAGAACTGCCGTCGGTTTCAGTGTCAAACAGTTTGGGTCCTGATCACAAGCCAAGTAACTATAAATATAATATAGTAGATGTTTGAACGCACAAATAAACGCGGGACAAGGAAATGAATGAAATTATAAAATATCAGCTCTCAGCAATATGAATTAATTCGAAGCTTGAAGTTGTACAAGGGATTTCTATTTTACGTTTACCATGCAAAATAAGAAGTCGTTTATCTTAAAACAGAAATGAATGCCAGAAAAGCAAGAGAAACGTAAAGCAAAAAAATTTTACGTTAGCTTCCTGCTTTGCTTTAATCTGACACACTATAGTGTTTCATTATCTATTTGTTGTCAAATGTACAGAGAAAAAATATATTTTCCCAAATACATGCTAAAAAGTGCATGTTCGTCGCAAACCCTTTGGAGTGAGAACTGTAAGATGTATACTAGTAGGCCAGATTTAGTTTCACCTGGTAGGGCGGAGCTAACCTTTGGCAAAGATAAATTATTTCGCATTTGGTTTTAGGGGTGATAGGTTTAGTACCGTATTGGATCTTTTTTTCCTATCCTTTCAACATGGAAAACACAATATGCGCGAAGCCATATCCTCGTGAAAAACTGTACAGTGCACCTTCTCTACAACAACACCCATTGGGAGACAAAGATTGCGTGTTATTTTCCAGATGATGATGGTATAGAGAGGGCATATTAAGACTGGTCATTATATTCTTTCTGTCAAAATGACCACTAATATGTAACACTGAGTTAAACGGTAGACAACAACGGGTAACGGTGAATTCCGATACTAAACGAACGTGCTGCAGCACCAAAGTTGAAATGCAAAGGTCCTCATCGAAACCCCGCCCTGTCAGGTCAAAAACATCGGCATATCAACACAACGTCTGGTCAAACTCCAAACTGTTTGCCACTCAAACTAAAATGAGTAGTAAATACTTTCAAAAATTAATCGTTTTCTTCATTATATTGCATTGCGTTCGCATTTATTACCGGGAAAGAATAACATCTTCTCCACTGTACTGAATTTGAAGCTACAATGATGTATTGATTTACAAGTACGGTATTTGTGTTCGAAACTATATGCATTCAAAACAAAACTATACTGAAACATTTTCCCTTCTGTTAACAGTTAGATATGGTTAAATATGCGATGTAATATTTTCTGTTGAAGAATGTGTTTAGGGTTAAAATAGTTAGAACCAGACCATTGTTATACTTCAAAAGTCGGTTATTATTCGGTATCAATTGACGCATGTAAATATTGTTCTTTGCACACACAAAAACTGACAGCTTGCAGATACTCCTTACATTCTATTTCTCCAATTATATCTATGTACTTTAAATTTATTTCTATATAGATACGCTGAAAATGGTGAACATGGTTTTTTCCCCCTGTTTGACGAAATGCAGTAGCCATAGATAAAACCGTAAAAATCGTTGTATTATTTTTTAATGGTCACTGAAACGAAGGGAAAATAATAGAAAGGAAATAGATACAGTGGAGAACATGTTATTCTTTCCCGTTTAAACGCAAACGTACGCAAACGCAAAGCACTAAAACGTAGAAAAGAACAACTTTTTGACAATTCTGATATTTCATTTTAATCTGAGTGGCAAACAGTTTGGAGCCTGATCAGACGCCGGGTTACCCGGCGTCTGATCTGGCTCCAAACTGTTTGCAGTGAAAATAATAGTTTTAGCGTAAACGCGTTTATTGGGAAAGAATAACACATTCTCCACTGTACCAGAAGAATATTGGCGAGGCAAGGAGTTACGATAGTTTGATCGGCATTCGGATGTTTCCGTCAGAATATTGAGATATCTCGTGGTAGCCAGTTGCACGGCGGGGACTCCGATAAGCCAGGGTGGCTGCAACAGGTCATTTCATCAGCACAAACACGTGTTTAATGAAACAGTACAGTGGAGAAAACGTTATTCTTTCCCGTTTAAACGCAAACGAAACGCAAACGCAGTGCACCTAAATGTAGAAAATGACAACCTTTGAACATTTCAACCTAATCATTTTAATATGAGTGGCAAACAGTTTGAAGCCTGATCAGACGCCGGGTTACCCGGTGTCTGATCTGGCTCAAACTGTTTGCAATGGAAATAATAGATTTAGCTTAAACGCGTTTATTGGGAAAGAATAACGTTTTCTCCACTGTATGAGTTAACCGTTTTCATAAACTAATGCGCTATTTACGGCAATGTCCCTATAACTGCAGGAGGACAACTCCAGTTTCCAGTCCATTTTCTGAAATTTTATTTTTACAATATACATTGCAAGATGCCAAAATATGCAAACCCTTATCAGAGGGCTTCTGTAGGAGCTCTCTGTTCTCGACCAATATGTTCTTTTTTATAATGCTGAAAACGATTTATATTATATAAGTGTGCATGGACAGAAAGGGTAAAACGATTTTATTTTGAAAATATGTACAATCTTACACATACTGTACATCCTCAAACACATGGGCAAGTACTGTTTGGGAAATGGTATTCTTTCCCATTTAAATTGAAATTAAACAAAACGCAAGTCAATAAAATGTAGAAAAAAGAGTCTGTTTTAAAAAAAATGACCACCTGTTTAACCCTTTCACTCTCAATGACGTCATAAAGCGCATTTGCAAACAGTTTTGATCCTGATTAGACGCCGCGTTACGCGGCGTCTAATCAGAATCAAAACTGTTTTTCTCATGTTTTGAAATAACCTTAAATCTAACTTTGAAACGATATTACAGACAACAATATTGAAGCGGACTACAATATGGCAGTGAAGAGGTAAAACATCTCTATAAATTTAATCATGAAAGGATGAAAATGACAAATATTTCCAGTCTAGTCAGACGAAATGAGACTCGAGGATTTTTAATATGAAAGCTTTTTATTGGGAAATAAAAATGTATAACACCTTGTTCATATGTATTTCACTTTTCTCAATCAGACGTTGTGAGTTTTTTTAGGATTTAAACTTTTGTTCTTACTATGAATAATCTTTACTAGATATACCTGCTATTGTTCAATGCAAAATGAAACTATTGCAGACAGCTAAAGGAGACTTTGACGTTATCTTAATACTAACTTTAGCAAAGGTGCACTGGAATAAAATGATTTTTGGATTCATGAAAATATGCAGTTTTAGCGTATAATTGTACTTTGTAATAGTTTTATTTTACATTTACAGTTTGGAAAAATGTGCCAAATAAAGTATGTAAGTATTAATGAGTAATATTTCATACGTGAAGCTGTGGGAGGTTTGAGTACAGAGGGGAATACGTTATTGTTTCCCAATAAAAGTGTTTATGCTAAAACTATTATTTCAATTGCAAACAGATTGGAGCCAGATCAGACACCGGGTAACCCGGTGTCTGACCGGGCTTCAAACTGTTTGCCTTGGCCTATCAGATTTAAACAAGCTCGTGAGAAATGTCAATAAGTTGTTATTGTTTGCATTTTAGTGCATTTCGTTTACGTTTGGTTGCGTTCAAACGGAAAAGAATACCGTCTTCTCCACTGTATCAATTTAAAATGTATGGTCTCAATTGATTAATTTGTATTAATGATTTTGATAGCATAAATGCGTCCAATACTTCACCACGCGGGTAGCCTTTGAATCTGGCTTGTGCGCTATTATTTATTTATTTATTTAAAATAGAACAACATCAACAAAACAATAAATAAATGAATAAACAATAAGGGACATTTCACTAACACCTTCTTACACACTAAACTCAATGGATCTTTTAATCCATTACCCAATGGATACGCATTTTTAATACAATTAATATTCCGCATTCAAATACTTTCTTTATCGGGCAGATTGTAAGGAAGGCTAAAAGTATATCAAAATTCCTTCTCCTTTACTTTCAACCTACTTTAAGCGGCCACGCGGCTTCAAACTAGAAAATTCTAAGGGGGTAATCGTTTCAAGTTTTATTCTTGCAAATTTATCGCCACAGCACATGCGCTAATTGTTAATGATAAAACATATCAGTAATAAACACAATACATTCATTCATTCATTCATACTAGGGCTGCCTTTTCTCCGGATTTTTCCGAGATGTTCGGATTCTTTTTAATTTCTCCGGACAGTTTAGATCCAGATCAGACGCCGCGTCACTCGGCGTCTGAACTGGATCCGAACTATTTGCATAATTGCATTAGTGTCATAGAGCCTGGTAACAAAACGGTTAGAGATACTGTATGATTCCTTAAAACGTGCTTGAAAATCTTAGAATTTTTATGATGTTTAGGCAGGTGGATTTGGGAAGAAAAATGAAAGTAAAACAGAAAGCTCATTTGGAGCTTTCCGCTTTACCGTTATTCTGCTTTAAGCTGCCACCTGTCTATAACATATAAAATGAATCCTCTTGTGGTTAGACGTAACGGCAGGACTGTGCTATAATATTTAAATATTAATCAATTAATTACAAAATAATCCGTCGTATTTAATACATTTTATCTCATAGTCGGTTTCCAGTATTGAAGATAGGCGACCACTTAAAGCAGATTGAAAGTAAAGCAATAGTCGCTTTAGGACACATTCTGCTTTGCTTTCAATAAGGCTATCGTCTTATAGAATATAGATAAAAAAAATCTTATGATACATATTTATGACTGAAGAAAGTGGAACTATTTGCTTCAGCGGACGAATAAATTAAAAGCATAAAATGGCGTTTTAATATAGTAATGGGTTAACATAAAAACGAATCTTCTTGTGAATGGCTGTACATGTAACAGCGGAACTGCATGGTAATAATTCAATATGAATGAATTAATTACAAACTACTCGTCGTATTTGATACATTTTATCGCATCACCACTGATGGAGCTGTCTGGCTGTAATTGTACGATCGGCATTTGCTAAATGTCAACAAATGACCTTATCATTTTCTCCAGTATACCAAATTCCAGCAGTAATAGCGAGTTTGACACAATTTGACAAATTACAGAAAATTGGATACACCGATTATTGTTTCCTTCTGTCAGTCTGAAGCGTTTCCATGACAGCACGTAGCGAAACGGATGATTGATGCGTCCAAGCTCCGCCTCTTTGTGACGTCACGACTCACCAACAGGGGTAAATGTACCGTAGTCTGGTTCTGCAGGGGGCATTTGCAGGAATCACCGTAATTAATTAGCAAGTTTATTCACTAATTAACAATCGCAGCGTGTTTGTTTTGCCCTAGTGTTCTGTTCAGTGTGCGTGTTGTGTCGTTTTATGCACCAGAGTTGTGAAATTGTGTCGAAGTTAGTGGAAGGTTCGGGTTTTACGGAAACTAATAGAAATATCAATGACATGGATAGTATGGTAATTGATATTAATATGATATGAATTAAATGATCTTAATATACATGCATATGTAACGGTAATTAAAGGATGGCTAGTCTGAGTTAAGTATCTTTCTTTAGCCAATATAACGTTATAGGATAGTCCAGGAGAAATAGAGAAAAACAAAATGAAGAAGGATGGAAAGAAGAGAAAAGTGGACGATGCTCACAATGGATCTGATACAGACAGCGGGTGTTCCAACGATTCTTTTAATGGATCTAGGAGAAAACGGAATAATTCACCTGAGCGTTGCTGTGACGATGACACGATGGAGAACGGAAAGCCTCGGGGTCACGCTAACGCCCGCGAAAGGGATCGAACCCAAAGTGTAAATACCGCGTTTGTAACGCTACGGACTCTGATTCCAACAGAGCCAGCCGACCGGAAGTTGTCCAAAATTGAAGTGCTAAGACTGGCGACAAGTTATATAGCTCATTTGAACACTGTGTTGATGGTGGGGACGGACTGTTTAGATCAGCCTTGTATAAAACACCAAGCCATGATACGGGGTGGAATAGACTGCATGCCTAAAGCAGTATGCACTTTTTGTCTCAGCAACAGCAGGACAAGAGCTGTAAGTATAAGTATATAGGAGAGAATTAATACAATATGGTATAAATGACAGTGTGGTAAGATAAATATGGTCTCAATGTAACCAGTATGGATCCAAACAAGGTGTCTGATCATGCTCAAAACTATTTATCATTCAGATTTTAATAAATCATCAACGTTCTCAATAGCTTGTAATTTGACAATTTATTGAAATATGCGTTTAGTTTAGTTTAAACGGAAAACAATAACGGTTTTCGAAGCAATGCAGTATACACCGGAGAAGTGCAGAAGTATATATACAAGTCATACAATAATGTAAATAAGCACACATGTAATACAATTCTAAACCAGACCTGTACCGTAAAAGCCCTCCAAAGTTTGTACGTTATGTACGTAAGACAAAACATAGATACAAGTATAATGCAGGTAAAACACATGTATGTCATAAGGTGCTATTTGCTTTACTGAATCATTTAAGCTGTCACTCGTCCTTAACGCCATTTGTACGCCTTAAGTGTTTAACATGTATGTTAAAGTGGTAATTAGATAAGATCTGAGTAGCCAATATGCACATTTTTAATACTTGTATATTATATATATATATTTTTTTAATTTATTTATTATGTCTTTGTTTATCTGAGAAAAGTTTAGTTTCTGTCTTGACAAAATCACTTCAATTCCTAACCTGTCAATTCATATTCTGCTTCAATGTTATGGTAGTTAGTTTTGATTTAATGGTGATCACCTGGCATGATATTAAGTTTTCGACACAATTCAAAATTAGTAGATAACCCAATTTATTATACATCGAACGGTCAATAAATAGTGTTGAACATTTACAATAGTTTTGTACTGAATTTTTTTTACAGAAAATACCAGAAGTGTATTAGAATGTTAATTATACTACAGTACTAATCATAAACAAGATTATAAAGAATTAATTAGGAATCGGACTCCGAGTGCAAGCTAAACAAGACTCATATAAGATATATTTAGATACAGAAGCCCTAAACATAAGCCGTTTTGGATTTGTTTTGGACATAAATTATGTCTTATTTGAATCATATTTGTAGTTATGAAACATTGGAATGATATTGAATCAAAAAGACAGGTATTGGCTGTTTTTAAACGTTTTATTCTGTCTGCTTGAAACATGTTATGTCACACCGAAATTACTACAGTGTCAACAAACTAGACGTCCGATTTTGACTAAAACTAATTACAATACCATTCAAGTTGTGGGAAAGAAATACTTCACAATTGGTAAAATATTTGCAACAGCATTTTCAATCAACAAGATCCAACTGTTATTTTGCATACACAATTGCTCCAATATGTTTTGCATATGGTTTTCAAATTCAACTCAAACGTTTATAAAAGATTTAGAAATTGATGAAATGTATTACTATTCCTACATTTTTGTATTCTACAAATGTACATACAGTGGAGAATCTGTTATTCTTTCCCGTTTAAACGCAAACGTACGCAAACGCGAAACACTAAATCGTAGAAAAGAACAACTTTTGGACAATTCTGATAATTCTTGTTTATCTTGGTGGCAAACAGTTTTGAGCCTGATCAGACGCCGGGTTACCCGGCGTCTGATCTGGCTCCAAACTGTTTGCACTGCAAATAATAGTTTTAGCGTAAACGCGTTTATTGGGAAAGAATAACAGATTCTCCACTGTACACCGTTGTGAACTGCCAAAACCATGAATACTTTTGCATATATTCGATGACCTTCTTTTAGTGGCGCGACAAAAATGTGAGTAATAGAAGGAAACATTTTTGTTAACAAACTATAGATAACTACATATTTCATTTTTATGATCAAAATTTGGAAGAGCTGATGAAATATTTTAAAATATATATGTATATAATGAATTCTTGCAAACTTTATTATTACATGAATTGTATTTTCAGTAAACGCCGACACCAGAATAGAACTCATCATTGATTTATTTCCCGGATCGCAAAAAAGGAATTAATACAAAACAATAAATTTATAAAAATCCATTGTAGTGGCAAACAAAATTAAAGATACAATTAGTGGTACTTCTGAGAAACGACGTATTTCTTTCCCATTTGATTGTAACTAAATGTTATATAGAAATTGACAGTTTGTAAAAAATGAAAGCCTATTTTAAACTGAATGACACAGACGCAGAGTTTGCAATGTACATTCTTAGGTTGCTTATTCTACTAAAGTACGAACAATTCACATCGACGGACTATATTTCGACAACTCACAACATTTCAAAGCACGTACATGTAACAAGTAGTAAACTTCAAACTTAAAACTAATGGAAGGAACATTTACCATAAAATGAAAACACATATTTTATTTCTTTTTCAAGATTGTTTTGAGTTGTTCCAATTTCTTTCAATTCAAAACAAAAGCATATACTAACGATACGTGTGACAACAGCTAGGTCACAACTATCGTTTTCTGATCACATATTTCAATTAAGAAAACTGATACATCTATGTAACATACTAATGTATGTTTAGCACAGGTAAACATACAATAAAACTCTTATCTGCGTTTCCCTTGTTGTGTAGTAAACTGTTACATGTTTAACCGGATTTGATTACTCACTGAAATATATTAAAGAATGAATAACGAACGTCGATAACATATCAAGCTCGTAAATGTTGCAGTTACTTGTATATCTACAGTTCAATTTCAATGAGCTCGCGATAGTTATTGCATACCCATATAAGTTAAAACTTAGCGAACAATGTGTATGTTCGACCTATGCAATCTCGAGTTATTGTGACTAAACTACATTTTTGCTTCTCCACAGTAGTTCACCTGGGGACCAGATTTTGTTTAGTTTTCACGTGTTGGCACATGTTTGTGCTATGGGGTCATACATGCTAATATATGTTATTCCTAGCTCTCCGTCAAGGTCCCTTGTCAGACATGTCAAAACAAGAAGTAGTATTCCATGGAGTATTTTATTCAACCAACTGACACAACCAACGTCCAATTAATTCGACACGTGCAAACAGTGTTGACTCCGATAAGTTGACTATAGGTATGCACTGTTTTGAACATCAATATGTTTCCAAGCTACAGTGGAGAATCTGTTATTCTTTCCCCCAAAAAAACGCGTTTACGCTAAAACTATTATTTGCAGTGCAAACAGTCTGGAGCCAGATCAGACGCCGGGTTACCCGGTGTCTGATCAGGCTCCAAACTGTTTGCCACCAAGATAAACAAGAATTATCAGAATTGTCCAACAGTTGTTCTTTTCTACGTTTTAGCGCTTTGCGTTTGCGTACGTTTGCGTTTAAACGGGAAAGAATAACAGATTCTCCACTGTATATACAAAAATTATATTTTGTTCAAGAATTTTCTAGCAGGTATAAACGGTTGAATAGAAATATCGCATAAGTTTGCTTTCAAGCAGTAGATTCTGGTCAGCTTGCGAAGCGCACCCGTTAGATTAACAGGGGTATACATATCTTGCACGATGTGTGATGTGTCAATATTCCTGATATTCAACGAAAAATCGATGTTAAGTTACGATTGTAAACAGTATACATTTGCAGATAAAAGAAACGTGGTAACCTTTTTCTGTACTACTATTCTTTGCATTAACATAGTCAATGCTAGCGACGAGAATATTCGTCATTAACAAACAGTGTACAAATGCCATTTTGCTTTTACTAAAGAAAACCCTAAATTCCACTAGAGACCTTCCTACCTATTTATGGGGATTAATTGTGATAGGGAATGTTTCTGTTTATTTGACCGAGAGTATCCCCTCTGAGAGTGAATGAGATTAGCCGGAATCATCTTTTCTGATATCACCATCATCATCTCATCTCATCTCACCATCCCACATCACCTGGGGCCCGTTTAATAAAACTTCGTACGACAAAAACGGTCGTAAGTCTAAACTTTAAAATACATTTAACTTCTGATTTCTCTATCTAATTCTGTCTTGTGACATATTTTTCGAATCGTCTTTTCAAGACGATTCCAAAGAGATGTCACAATACAGGATTAAATTGATAAATAAATAAAAATTGAGACTTTTATAATCTGACTTACGACAACATTTGTCATACGAAGTTTTATGAAACGGGCCCCGGATCGGTTCTATATGGCCTATTTTGTATCGCAGTGCGGTAAAACCTAACCCAACAATCCATCCTAAATAGTCAAATAAAGACTAGACTTTATTGGAAACTAATATTGTCCATTTAAAGTGTCAATGGGGAATGAGTTAAACAATAATATGTCTGACCAGGTCTCAGTTCCTATGAGATATAGATCTACATGTGGTAGACCAGGTCTCAGTTCCTATGAGATATAGATCTACACGTGGTCTACTGTAAATAGCTACACTTATTTACTAAGTTTATCGATTTCGCTTTAGCATCGGCCCTTTATTTTTTTTATCAGTATTTTCATTATAGAAAACGATAATGTTGTAAGATAAATAACTTGAACAAACATTCATTCGAGTGCCATTGTTTCTTATGATTTTAGTTTTGTAATCAATATGCATATTTGCTTTGTAGGCTAAGATAAAGGTTATTTTCCTTAAGTTTATGAATCATATCTAGTTTTATATTGTATCTACTGAATATTATCCAACGATTTAATATAACAATTTCGTATTTTTCTTGTAAAATGAGTCTGTATGTATTTAGCTTAGGTAGAAACTATGTCTGTATTTAGTTTAGAATGATTGAATGCTATGAAAAATTAGAAGCTGATTATTACAAGTTTTAGTTGTAGTCATTACATCAAATACTAAACGAATCAGTAGGTATATAAGTGTTCATTGTAAAATGGTTGATGTTAATTTTGTTAAATGTGGTTGACATTGTGTATTGCAGTATTTTATGTTTTGTATTAGAAAAAAGTAAATAAGCACTAACTTTGCACCCCTCTCACTCCGATACATAGTCTTTATGCATTAAAGTAATTAATTAATATTCAATAAGTTGGTATAATTCATTAAGTTCTGAAGGAATTCAATTATGAGGTATACGAATTACAAGTTTGAATAAGCATCTGTATTAAACATAACATTGACACAAATGCAAATGGCAAATTAAATAATTTTGAATATAATGTAATATTGTAAGTTGAAACACACGATTGAATATACTAATACTCCTTTAACATTTTTCTAATTCCTAATACCCGTAAACGAATTCCGCTGGAGTTGTATATTTTATAGTGGATATGGTACAGTGGAGAATCTGTTATTCTTTCCCAATAAACGCGTTTACGCTAAAACTATTATTTGCAGTGCAAACAGTTTGGAGCCAGATCAGACGCCGGGTAACCCGGCGTCTGATCAGGCTCCAAACTGTTTGCCACCAAGATAAACAAGAATTATCAGAATTGTCCAAAAGGTTGTTCTTTTCTACGTTTTAACGCTTTGCGTTTGCGTACGTTTGCGTTTAAACGGGAAAGAATAACAGATTCTCCACTGTATTGACTATGTTGTAAAAGCAAGAGGCTAACAGACAAATCTTCAATTTACTACATACAAAAATATATTGTTATATTCATGCCGCTATTCAAACATCCTAAAAAGATGTATCGCTTATGTATGAAAATAAATGTTGTATGTTAAAAATGGTAAAAGGATGAAAAATCAAGTTCGAATTGATACATATTCAGCTATTATAACAAGTAACATCATACCGTCTAAAATGTTTACGCGAATCAGCAACCAAGAATTAAATAATCACTTCAGTTTTAACGCTAACTCACTCCGCATACTTGTTCAGATAATATATAGTTTATAACCTAAATATGAATGTATAGTTCATAAATAATTACATCCAATAAAAGCAATGTACAGTAACGACAATATGCTTTTTATTTATGAATATTTTGTATGAAATAGTATTCATAGTTATTAGTAGTATTAAACCAAACTAAACTAAAATATTTATACGTTCATCAAAACCGAAATAACTAAGGGAGATACATTTTACATATGAGGTATTTAAATCCCTTAACCTTCCAGTTTTAAATTTAAATATTATTTGAAAACGGCTTGAATCAAACAGTTTTTAAAATAACCGTTTGCCAAGATTCTATGAATGTAATTTTTTAAAGGAATTGTTTTACATCCTGTGGTCTGTATGTGTTTAAATATAATATATAATTGTTGCATTTGACGTGTCAAGCTGTTTCTTCCTGATCAGGGGCCCGTGTCCTTAAACTTCGTCCGACAAATATTGTCGTAAGTCAGATTATAAAAGTCTCGATTATTATTTATTTCTTCATCTAATCCTGTCTTGTGACATCTTTTTGGAATCGTCTTGAAAAGACGATTCCAAAGAGAGTTCGCAAGACAGGATTAGATAGAGAAATCAGAAATTAAATGTATTTTAAAGTTTTGACTTACGATCGATTTTGTCGTAAGAAGTTTTATGAAACGGGCCACAGATACCGAAACACTCAACGTCTGATAAGGGTCCAAACTGTTTGTATCTGCAAGCCGATAGCCTCATGACACGAGGAGAGTTCAAATAATATTTTGTACTAGGTTAGCATAAGAAACAGAAGAAATTTGACACATTTGAGATATAGAGGAACGAGTGCTTGATAGGCGTGTAATGACCACCAAATGTTCACACATGGCCGAGATGGACAAATAATAGGGCTTCACCTTAAACGAACCCGGTCACTGGGTACAAATGCCAGACTATAAGGTGATTACAACCATAATGACTATGGTGTTCTTGATATAGGGTATCTAAGGTCAGAAACTGTTTCTGTATACTTTCTATAGGTGTGGTACTGTATAGTCTGCTAACACAACTGTCGTTTGCTTGTATGTTTTATTGTCTGAGTAAACGTTACCATAGCTTTAACATAAGTGGCGTCTGATCAGGACTATTTGGCTAGTTCAGAAAAAACTATATACATTGTAGAGAGCATTTAACCTAATCCAGATTGAATATGTAATGCATAGTTTGCTTTTACATGTAACACATTTCCGTTTGAAAATGCAAAATGCAAAATAAACAGCACTATGATGGTTTATAATACACAGGCATAATTTATAAAACAAATTTCAAGCAGTAATTGAGCCATTTGTTCTGGGGTTTCACTGTTATCCTTAGGCAGGTCATGTACAGTTTGTAAGTGACGAGTATATTCGTCACTAGGGTGTGGTGTGTTAAGAAATGTACCTACTTCCACTGGTTTTATGAAATTGCAATAGCAAAAGCATTATTTGGAGTGTTTTTAAGTTACATGTACAACGTTTTTTTTCTGGTGGTGATTTTATGCAATCTAATTGCTACAATGTTTTCAGGCTGTTAACATTTTACGCTTCCCTACTTTGAATAATTTTCATTTACTTTATGTTGACGTTCACTTTATTCCACTCACATTTACACATCATTATAAAATCGCTATACATTAGACATTTTCAGTGAAGAATACTTAAAGAATACTTAAATGGTGCTTAAATGTATTACGCTGTTGCGTTTACATTAGGAAAACGTCTTCCTCATAATGCACAAGTACAGTGGAGAATGTGTTATTCTTTGCCAATAAACGCGTTTACGCTAAAACTATTATTTGCAGTGCAAACAGTTTGGAGCCAGATCAGACGCCGGGTAACCCGGCGTCTGATCAGGCTCCAAACTGTTTGCCACCAAGATAAACATGAATTATCAGAATTGTCCAAAAGTTGTACTTTTCTACGTTTTAGTGTTTTGCGTTTGCGTACGTTTGCGTTTAAACGGGAAAGAATAACAGATTCCCCACTGTAAAAAACCAGGCCTAGATGGTACACGCCGTCGTATCTAAGCCTACTTTGTTTGGAAATGTCATATACCTTAGTACCTCAAACTCGCGCCAGTTGAATATACCCGTACATGTATGACACAGATTACCCTTTCACTCTCAATGACGTCATAAAGCGCATTTGCAAACAGTTCTGATCCTGATCAGACGCCGCGTCAAATCTGTTTGCCACTTGTACTGTCTTAAATCTAACTTTGAAATGTTGTAGACAACAACACTGAATCAGACGACAATATGACGGTGAATGGGTAAAAAAATCACGATTAGTTTGATCATGAAATGGTTAAAACATGATAAAGTCACGTTTAACTTTCAAATACGGGAATATCCGTCTCTAGCATGCTCGATGTAAAGATTTTCAACAGAAGGAATACGACTTAACCCTTTCCCCCATAGAAGCGCCTTTTAGCGAATGTGATTTATTTCTCCGCTGAAGGAAATAGTTCCAATTTAATCAGTCATGAATATATATTATAGCGAATACATTTGATATTCTAGCACAAAATAGCTTAAAGCAGGCTGAAAGTAAAGCAGAATGCGTTTAATGCGCATTCTGCTTTACTTTCAACCTGCTTTAAGTAGTCCGCTATCTTCAATGCTAGAAATAGACTATCAGGTAAAGGGTTAATTCGACTTAACATATATTAAACCCTAGCGACGACTATACTCGTCATTAACAAACAGTGTACTTATGATGAATACTATTGTGGTATGCAAACAGTGCAGACCCTGGTCAGAGGAAGAAGCCCTCTGAGCAGGGTCTGCACTGTTTCCCATATTGAAATATATTACAATAAAAAACCCTAAATGGTCTAACATGGACTAAATCTGAATGGAAACTGGAATTATCCATTAAAAGTTTCAGGGGCGAATGCGAGTTTCGTTTCATTGAGGTTCGAACATCTGTACGTGCAAACGAGCAAACCATGGCATGTACATGTATGAGCAATGTTGATCTTTCATGAAAATACCTAGTAAAACCGAGTCTGAATTTTTCCATTTTTGCTGTGTTTTCGATGCTTTAAGAGATACCCCTTTATCGGATCATACACCAGTCCAAAATGCTATATCACTATTGTTTTAGATGTGAACCAAAATGATTTCCTTATGTAAGAATGTATTGTAGGAACATGACAGTTCCAAGCCCGGTCCTTACAAAAACAATGATTTTCCCATTAAAAAGTTATGCAAGAATTACTCGTGTGTTACTGGGAAATATCACATTTAAATCAAATGTTTACAATTCAAGTCATAGTTAAACCCTTACACAATTTCTTCTCAAAAGAGTGTTTCATTTTCTGTATTGAAATCAGATGCCTGGTTTAAACAAGACGAAAGTAAAAACCTAATGAGATTTATGATTAACTGTCATTGCATGTAACTAATGTTTATAACGTTGATCAGGTCTATGTAAGAATGGTTGAATAACTAGGCATTGCTGTACAATATAACCCCTCTATTACAACAAATAGGCTGCATGATATTACACTTTTTATGTTGAAGGGAGGTGGCTGCTTAAAGCAATATGAAAAAAAGCAGAAATCTTTCTGTTTTACTTTTATCTTGCCTTAAGCTGTAACATGTATTTCTACAATTACATGTAATCAACCCTTTATCCAATGGATGTAATAGATGGGTTCCACTGTATGTTGTACGGGAGTCTAACACGACAGGTTGTTGCAGATATTTCCACAAATCCAGGTCAAACACGGTGTAAGTGGATCAAATGAAATATATTCTTATCGTTAAATATACAGGCTATGTATTTTAAAAAATGGGATAAAACTGAAATCAATATTTATTAAGGATAGGGAAGCCAAGAAGATATATGTAGATTGCATTAGAGGCAGCCCGGAAAAATTACAGCGGAGAAGACGTTTTGTCCCCAAAACCCGTTTATCCTTAAACAATTATATCCAGTGCAAACAGTTTGGAGCTAGATCAGACGCCGGATATCCCGACATCTGATCTGACTTCAAGACTATTTTCCAATCGTATTAAAACAAATCTGTAGAAATTTAAAACATATTATTTTCTTTGTTTATTGCAATGCGTGTGGGTTTCGTAAACGTTTCAATGGAAAAAGAATAACATCTTATACATTCTAACACCTGAGGATTGCATACATAAAGAAAGGATTTGATATTCTATCACATTAAACGTGCAATTTTGCAAAAAGCTTGTATCTTGTTCAGACGTCGTATAACGGGATCCAAAACGGTTTGAAACTCGTACCGATATTTCCTTTGGCCGCATACTTAAAATCATACCGGTACTTTGAAATAATAGTTTGTTTGTTAACGTCCGTTTCTGCCATCTATGGGCTAATTAGACGTCCAAGAGAGTGGGGAACTGATACAGAAAACCCGGGCGCGATAACTTTCCCTTATTATCGACAAATTCCTCTGGTTCTTTTAGATGCCAAGTGTAAAGGACTTGGTCTGGTTGGGGATCGAATTCAGGATCGCTTGCGGCGTTTTTGAATGTGAAATTATAGTTAACCGTTTACTCACCATAGTCTATTTCTAGCTTTGAATGCAAGTGACCACTTATAGCAGGTTGAAAGTTAGGGAGAATGCGCCTGAAGGCACATTCTTGTTTGCGTTCAGTCTGCTTCCAGCTACCATCTGCTAGAGGATATAGAAATTATTTCTTTAGATACATATCCATGACTGTAAAAATTGGAACTATTTTCTTCAGTGGAGGAATATATTAGATGCGTAAAAACGAGTACAGTGGAGAAAACGTTATTCTTTCCCAATAAACGCGTTTACGCTAAAACTATTATTTGCAGTGCAAACAGTTTGGAGCCAGATCAGACGCCGGGTAACCCGGCGTCTGATCAGGCTCCAAACTGTTTGCCACCAAGATAAACATGAATTATCAGAATTGTCCAAAAGTTGTACTTTTCTACGTTTTAGTGTTTTGCGTTTGCGTACGTTTGCGTTTAAACGGGAAAGAATAACAGATTATCCACTGTATCTGTGGAGTATAGGGTCATGACAACATTTTTCAAGCAGAAAACTTAATGACAGTGAAGAAGTAAATGTAGACGATACACGTTGACAATGGAATGGTTAATTTAGAAATGTGCTTTCAAGATTATGACTTGCACTGAACAATAACAGCTAGGACACTTTTCTATCATTCTGGCAGATACATGTTAGCTGACTGAAAGTAAAGCAGAAACTACCAATTGTTATACATTATATTTCTGCTCTAATTCCTGCCCTTTTGAAGCAACCATTTGTTACTGAAAACATACTATGAATAAAAAAGCCAACCCTTTCCCCATAGCTTGATCTCTGTATTTCAGACACCCCCCCGTAGCATAGCATTTACGCGCATTTAAATCATTCTTCCACTGAAGAAAATAGTTTATACAATAATTTATACAATCATAAACATGTGTCAACAGAAATGGTTTCTTTTATCCTATCAGACAGTAGCTTAAAGCAGGCTGAAAATAATGCAAAATGCACCTTTAGGCCCATTCTGCCGTACTTTCAACCTGATTTAAGTGTTCACTGTCTGTCTTTAACCCTTTACAGTGGAGAATCTGTTATTCTTTCCCAATAAACGCGTTTACGCTAAAACTATTATTTGCAGTGCAAACAGTTTGGAGCCAGATCAGACGCCGGTTAACCCGGCGTCTGATCAGGCTCCAAACTGTTTGCCACCAAGATAAACATGAATTATCAGAATTGTCCAAAAGTTGTACTTTTCTACGTTTTAGTGTTTTGCGTTTGCGTACGTTTGCGTTTAAACGGGAAAGAATAACAGATTCTCCACTGTACCCCATAGCCTGTTTCTTGTTTTGAAAATATATGACTACTTAAAGCAGGTTGAAAGTGAAGCAGAATGTGCCTTAAGGCACATTCTGCTTTACTTTCAGCCTGCTTTAAACTAGTATCGGCTAGAATATAGAAACAATATCTTATAATACCAATTCATGTCTGTATAAATTGGAACTATTTTCTTCAGTGGATGAATAAATTAAATGTGCTAAAAGGCGATTCTATAGGGGTAAGGGTTAAAACTAGAAACAGGCTATGGGGTAAAGGTCAAATTAGACTGAAAGTAAAGCTTTCTTACGCTCCTTGTTCATGACTGTATAAATTAAAACTGTTTTCTATAGTGGCGTATTACATACAGTGGAGAATCTGTTATTCCTTCCTAATAAACGCGTTTACGCTAAAACTATTATTTGCAGTGCAAACAGTTTGGAGCCAGATCAGACGCCGGGTAACCCGGCGTCTGATCAGGCTCCAAACTGTTTGCCACCAAGATAAATAAGAATTATCAGAATTGTCCAACAGTTGTTCTTTTCTACGTTTTAGTGCTTTGCGTTTGCGTACGTTTGCGTTTAAACGGGAAAGAATAACAGATTCTCCACTGTAATAGGCGTAAAGTGGGGGAATTTATAGGGTAATGGTTTAAGGAACCTTGTCAAAAAGCAGGATGGAATATTGCTTTTCGAAACATCCAAGCATAAGAAGTTTAATCAATTTCGATATGAAAATTTCCTCGGACCCGATATTTAAATATTTACATGTTTTCCCAAACCCAAACGTTTTCATTTACATAAATATGGGCTAAAACGCGTATTTATTCTGTTACCGCCACGTACATGTATCAGAAGATATCGTTTGCCATTATATGTGAAATTCGAGCATTAAAAGCTTTGATATGATATACGAGTTTGAAACAGTTTAAATACTGATCAGACGCGTGTTACTCAGTGCCGAATCTAGATCAAATTTAGTTTAGGTTGCGACATTGCCAGTTAAAGAATTAATTACTATCAGACTTTGTTGTTGTAATTTCCACGGCGACATTTCACACATACTTGCATTCAATTACAAACAGTCGTAAAATTTCTTCAAGAACTGTCCAAATATTTTCACATCATTAACCCTGCAACTTGGAATGTTTGAAGTTTGAAATTTCCCTTTGACCAGCACGTGAATGGCAGCCATTGATTGAGACTTGATTTTTACGCATGCGCAGTGAGCATTCTGCAGCTGGGTGTAATGTCATTTGTTGATAGCTATATGCACATTAGGATCGACAGGATTCCGATTTATAACGAGGCTAAACGTCTTGATTCAAAACAAAGAAGTCGTAATTAATTACTCCCTTGGGTTCCCCACTGCAGGCCTTACTGTGTATCCCATTTAATTGACCCATCTATAGTACAGTGGATAACATGTTATTATTTCCCGTTTAAACGCAAACGAAACGCAAAAACACTAAAACGTAGAAAATGTCAATTTTTAGATATTTCTTACAATTCATTTTTATCTAAGTGGCAAACAGTTTGGAGCCTAATCAGACGCCGGATGATCCGGTGTCTGATCTGGCTCAAAACTGTTTGCAGTTGAAATAAACGTATTAGCATAAACGCGTTTATTGGGAAAGAATAACACATTCTCCATGGTACATGTACCTCTGAAGCATCATATGGACAATTCGAATTTAGTCCAGTTTTGACGAATTAGGGATGCGTGAGACCTTATATTATAAAATTACAAACAGTGAAAAGTTGTCTGGGTCTACACTGTTTGCATAGGAAAATTGAACTCCTCACAGGTACACTGTAAATAGATATATAGATAGATTTATCTTAACACAAAATGAACAATTACATGGCAATCTGTTATTAATAACATACACAGTAAACAATAAGCAACAATATGTATGATTTAATACAGCCATGTCACTCAACATTATATGCCAAGGATACATGTATCACAAAAAAGGGTAAGAAATACTCTTATTTCCATTGTGACACATACATATGGAATAATGAGTTAAATTATGTTGTAATATCGATGGCTCATGACTGTCTTGTGGAAAATGTCCGACGTCTGTTCTGGCTTCATAATGTTTGCCCCTCAGTTTAAGATGAAGCGTCAATACCTAAAACTAAAACTAAAACTAAAACCAAATTATTATTTTTACATATTACATGTATTGTTAATGCATTTGCGTTTCGTTTAAACGAGAAAGAATAGTAGCGTCTTCTCCCCTCAATACAGTGGAGAATCTGTTATTCTTTCCCAATAAACGCGTTTATGCTGTAATATTATACAGTGGAGAATCTGTTATTCTTTCCCAATAAACGCGTTTACGCTAAAACTATTATTTGCAGTGCAAACAGTTTGGAGCCAGATCAGACGCCGGGTAACCCGGCGTCTGATCAGGCTCCAAACTGTTTGCCACCAAGATAAACATGAATTATCAGAATTGTCCAAAAGTTGTACTTTTCTACGTTTTAGTGTTTTGCGTTTGCGTACGTTTGCGTTTAAACGGGAAAAAATAACAGATTCTCCACTGTAGTGAGTTCGTATTCGAGCATCAAGTCGGAGAGGTGAATCAAGTTAAATTTGTTTCCGTTCTACCCATTGCTCCGTAAATAGCCTATATGACACCTTTCATTTATTCATCGACTAAAGAAAATAATTCTTTGGAACTTTGAAGCTTTATAATTTGGTTAAACTCCTATTTTTACAAACCATGCATTCAATGGCGTTGTACATCGAAATAGAATTAAAACAGTTAAAAAATAATGAATGCAGTCATGAATAATGTTATGTGACATAAAGAAATTATTATTCAAATAGTTTCAATTATCCTAGCAGATTGTAGTTTCAAGTAGACTGAAAGTAAAACAGAATGCGCCACAAGTAGTCATCTGTCTGGAAAACTAGAAATAAGCTAAAGGGTAATGGGTTAAACAGTAGGCTGACACCAGTTCTGTTTAAGAAGTGGCCAATGGGTTGAATGTGAACTAAACGTGTTTTTGAAGTTTATTTGACCCAAACAATTTCCATTTATTTATTATATACAGTGGAGAATGTGTTATTCTTTCCCAATAAACGCGTTTACGCTGAAACGTTTATTTCCACTGCAAACAGATTGGAGCCAGATCAGACGCTGGGAAACCTGGCGTCTGATCAGGCTTCAAACCGTTTGCCAACAAGATAAACATAAATAATCAGAAGTGTTCAAAAATTGTACTTTTTCTGCGTATAGAAAACCAAATTTGTTATAAGTATTGCATATCCAGAATAGAGTAATACCCGATCACATGCTGGTTACCAACACGTGGCTGATCACAGAACAGAACAGAACAGAACAGAACAGATGTTTTATTTGACTTAAGCATACAAGCTCATCATCATTACATATATACATAATAACATAAAACTGATGGTACTATATGAGATACAATGCATGTTTAACAGAACGATCAACATCGCGATAGTGCTCATCATTAGCATGGGGCTGTTAGGAGTTGATTTTAAAAAATCCTAAGATTCTCAAATTTTCTAGTTTTTTAAACGCTTTGACTTATAGCAGATTGAAAGTAAAGCAGAATGCGCCTGAAGGCGCATTCTGCTGTAGGCCGACTTTCAATTGGGTTTAAGCTACAATCTGCTAGTATTAAAATCCGAACACTTTGGAAAATTCCGGAGATATGGCAGCCCTGTTAGCAAAATAAACTTTTCATTCTCACCTTTAACCCAAGGTCAGCGCAACACCACCGCATCTGCGAATTACGCTACTCGAGGATACGGTAGTATTGCACTGAATAGATCTAGATCTACATGAGTTATTTAAAACGCATAGAGTTTAGAAGAAGTTATACTTTCCCAAGGAACGCGTTCATGGTAAAAAATGAAGTCCATTGCCAACAGTTTGGAGCAAGATTCGACGACACTCAGATTAAAATACATGTATATCGTTAGACATTTCAAAACCTGTAATTTTCGACATTTTATTTTAATACGTTTGCGTTTTGATTGGGTTTAACGGTAAAGAATAACGTCGTCTCCATTGTAACGCAAGGATACAGTACTGAACCTTATTAAATTAAATTGATAATCGCAAGCGAATTGCAATCGAATTGCCTTCGAATCGCGCGCTTCAAAAAACAAATCCTACGTTTGATTATTTTACGCGAATTTTCCGAAGCGGTTGTGACAATGGAATCGAAAAAAATAACGAAGGCATATTTGAGAACATTTGTGAGATACACCATTCATGAAAACTTACACGAGGGTAAAGTGTGTACTTTGATTCGCAAGCGAATCGCAAAAATTGTTAATTTAATAAGATTCAGTACTGTATAATTCAATCAATCAAGCGTGATACAAAATCACTGTTTCTATGTTTTGTCTGGCAGACAATATACATGTTATAAACTGCAGTTCATTTCCTGTAACAGACACCATCTGATCTGTCAGCATTGGTTTACACCTGTCACGTCATACTGCCGATACATTCACCTCCCTAGGTATTTACCGATAATCATGGCCGGTCATTAAAACGTCACATGATACCTGTACCTGCCAATCAGATCGTAGCGATAGATAGGTGATGAAAGAAGCGGCACTGTCAGTATTAATTGTTAATTGTCTTGGTGTAATTGGATAGATAAGTACATATGTACTTCATGTTTGCAAATGTAACTACAAATCACATACAATGTAAACGTTATTCTTTCCCAATATAAACGCGTTTATGCTAAAACAAGTATTTCATTTGCAATCAGTTTGGAGCCAGATCATACGCCGGATACGGCGACTGGTCAGGTTTCAAATTGTTTGCCACTCAGGTTATAACAACTTTTTAGAAATATAATAAAGTTACAAATTTCTACATTTCATTACATTCAATTACATGTAGCATTTCGTTTTCGTTTTAAGGGGAAATAGCGCATTCTCTACTGTAGCAGATAAGCATTATAGAAAAAGCATTTGCGGGATTAGAACCATTGATAAATCAATCATGGTTGTTAACATGCGTGATAGAAACTGGTATCACAAAAATTGAAATCTAATTGAGAAATCTAAGATACATACATGTACACTGCCAAACAAACCCCGTATTTTGTTAACCCTTTACCCCATAAATACGCCTTTTTACGTCTTTCATTCATTCTTCCACTGAAGATAATAGTTCCAATTTATACTGTTATGAATATGCACTATAAGATATGTTTATTTTATCCTAGCTGATTATAACTTAAAGCAGGCTGAAAGTAAAGTAGAATGCGCCCTTAGGCGCATTCTGCTTTACTTTCAACCTGCTTTAAGTCGTTACCTATCCTCAAAACTGGGGATTGGGTTAAAACAGTCTGGACCATGACACTACTCTACTATGAAAATCTGTCCAAAAAAGCTGTCTGCAATAATTCATTTCGAAAATTTCTTCGAAACATAAATAGGAGATTAAGAACAGTATATAACCTGATCAGACACAAAGTCACTTAGGTTCTAATCGTTATAAACTATTTGCAAATGTATGTGCAAAGAAAATAAGTAGTGAACGTGAAACATGTATCAATAAAAGACAACATGGGAACAGTGGAGACTCTGTAATTCGTTCCCGTTTAAACGCAAACGTACGCAAACGCAAAGCACTAAAACGTAGAAAAGAACAACTTTTAGACAATTCTGATAATTCATGTTTATCTTGGTGGCAAACAGTTTGGAGCCTGATCTGGCTCCAAACTGTTTGTATTGTAAATAATATTTTTAGCGTAAACGCGTTTATTGGGAAAGAATAACAGATTCTCCACTGTACAAACTAAAATGGTCAATGCAGTGAAAACGTTAACTTATTTCCCAATAAACGCGTTTACGCTGAAACTGTTATTTCCATTGTAAACAGTTTGGAACAAGATTAGACACCGGAATACCCGGCGTCTGATCAGGCTCTTCGTTGTTTGCACCTCAGATAGAAAATATTGCCAACACGTTGTGATTTTCTAAGTTTTATTGCAATGCGTTTGTTTTTCGTATGCGTTTAAACGGGACAGAATAATGTCTTCTCCACTGTATGAATCCCTGCAAAAGCGTACGTTTTATCACGGATGTGCAATTTTCCGCTGTATGACAAAATAAAGTAAACTCTGTATATTGTCTTATATCTGTGGGCCCTTCCCCCATAGCTTATGTATAGTTTTGAAGACAGGTACAGTGGAGAATCTGTTATTCTTTCCCGTTTAAACGCAAACGTACGCAAACGCAAAACACTAAAACGTAGAAAAGTACAACTTTTGGACAATTCTGATAATTCATGTTTATCTTGGTGGCAAACAGTTTGGAGCCTGATCAGACGCCGGGTTACCCGGCGTCTGATCTGGCTCCAAACTGTTTGCACTGCAAATAATAGTTTTAGCGTAAACGCGTTTATTGGGAAAGAATAACAGATTTTCCACTGTATCTGTGGGCCCTTCCCCCATAGCTTATGTATAGTTTTGAAGACAGGTAATCACTAAAATCAGATTGAAAGTAAAACAGAATATGCATTCTGCTTTATGTTCAGCCTGCGTTTATTTAACATTTGCTAGGATAACATCTTTTTGATGTTGTGAATCATTCTATATCAATTGGGATTGATTACTTCAGGAGAGGAATTAAATTAAAGTCGTAAAAAGGCGTATTTCATAGAGTTTTTGGTTAACAAACCCCTCTGATGAGCACTGTGGAAGCATGAATTTATCATATGGATGCAGCGATTAGTTTCATGTTGAAATATTGTAGCGTGTATTGTTTGTTACAAAATATTTCAAATTGAGTTGATTCTTGAACAGGCATAACAGGTTTAAACAAACAAAAATTGATAAAGATAATTTGTCTGACAGATTGAGACCATGGTTATGAATTTTCAGTCATAAAATGAAAGTTTGCTATATTGTTTTTTAAAGAAACTGTTTGACAAACACTCTACGCAAAAGGTCATATTGTAATTTTAAAAAGTGTTTTTCTAAACGTAATTATTTCTTGTGGCATATATGTTCTGAAACTAGTTATACTTATTTCTTCCGAAATTAATATTAAACTGTTTCGGGCATAATTAGATGCATGGTCAATATGCCGGTATGTATATAAAAAACATATAAACCCATTAAAGGTAAATTGTCATGAATACCGCGCCTTTATCAAACGGCAGCGATGCATGTATATCAATATGAAACCTTTAATGTAAAAAGTAAACAACAGCGATGAATACAAAATCGGTAAGATGACATTGAACCGTTACCACATAAAGGAGTGTCTCTTTACGGTATGGCATGAATCCAATACTTGTCTTTTAAACAAAAGCAGCAATGGTGCGAATATATATAAATAGTAACAAAACAATATATGTTTTATCTACATATATCGTTAAACATCGGGTACATGTATGCAATGCTTAAATGTAAGATAATTCGTTAGAGTATCTCTTTTCATATGAAACAATTTTGCACAATAATTAAACTCAGCAGTCCTAATTTTCTGAAACAGTACAGTGGTCAGTTTATTTCTAAAATGATCAAAAGGGTACTGCAAACAGTCTAACTCCTGACCAAAAGTCTGATTATTATTACTTAATCTCTTTTGACCCCTATGTATATTTGAACTGTCAAGTTTCATTGCCTATACTTTGAAAAATAAAACAAACACATGTGCACAAAAGCGTTTTGATCAGGCGTTATTATGGGCGTGAAAGTTAAACAAATAATTCATCGGGACTTATTTACCTAACTTTGACTATTTAATTGTATAATTTGTTATAAAATATAAACGGTACACTATTCATGAGTGATCTAGGTTTTAGACATTCGTTCGATAAATTGGATCATTAAATTGTTTAATTTTAATTTTTTGAAAGGTTTCCCCGAAGGTTATGCCTAATAGCCTCTGTTCAATAATAGGAAAAAAATAAGTCATAAGATTTGTTTCTTAAGAAAGAAACTCCCTCGGACACATGCATAAAGTTATCCTTATACACGTATAAATCAAGTTTCTTCACTACAATACATTAATGGTTTAACTATGCAATGTAATATAATTATATACTTCAAAATACATTTTATTAGTGGTCCAGATGTGATGTATATACGTAAATCTTGATTATGATACTTGTCATTGAACATTTGTAAATAAAGCACTAGTGACATAAGTGTTATTCAAGTATTTTCAATCTCGAAATGAAAAGACGACATAATTTCTAAACCCGTAGCATAAGTATTGTTCGTTTGCATAGAATGTCATAATTTGTTTTGAATAGCAATACAAACATTCGCAATTTTTATAAATTGATAAGGGTAAACCCTGTGCTCAAAAGAAAGAGGATTATTGCAGAAAATCTGAAACTAGTATTAACTTGTCTTTTTATGCCTCATAGATTTGTCATTGAGTGGCCACTTAATAATTGCTTTTTTGGGGAAAGTACAATATAATTAAAGGTATGACACCTTTCGTACACAAAAAATACTCATAATAATAGTATATATATATATTTATTTCCTCAATAATATGAACATTAAAATAATATGAACAACTAAAAGAAAGTAATATGACACAACTAGACAACCAGCACGGCATGAAATTGTGTGTTCATTATAGGAATAAACAACACATTTTTGACGTTCATGACGGTATGACTACATTAGCTTCGCAGGGGGTAAATTTCGTAAACGCCCGATGTAGTCTATTTGAAGAAGTCCACGAATAACACGGGGGAAATCCGAACTGGCTAAATCCAGTTTCGAATTGTAGGTTCATCGGCAGATGTATTGCATATTTTTGATAGGATTACTATTGGGAATAGTGGTTTATATAGATAACTATATTTCATAGAATAAGTATAATGTATTTTTATGAGGTCGGCAATACTGAATATACTTGAGTATATTTCGAATCGAAATTTACAAACTTGATGTAAAGGCTACTAGCAAAAGGAAATATTAGTGTCAGTATTGTTTAAACGTGCAGCTGACAAGAATCTTTGCTAATTGCTCAACAAAATAATTATATTAATCATTGTTAAATACCTTCTCCGCACTTGTGTTATATATGTATGTATTTTGTAATTTGTCATATCATACTGTCAGTCATGTGCATATTTGTTTGTGTATTTTCCTCATGGGCCTTTAGGCCTAATGGAACTACTATGAATAAACTTATCAAACTTATCATAAAGACTTTACAGGGTGAATGTAAATATAGTAAAATGACAAAATATGCATAAGATATATCCGTGAATACTTGGCCTTTGCAAATAGTGTCGTGCTCCTGGGAGAGCCATTTACACAGGGTCTTCACCTTAGTAAAATACCATAAGTAGACAAAACTGGGCTAGATCTAATTGGAAAAAAACTAAACGTGTCCATTTCCGGGTTAGAATGAGTTATGGTCGACTTTACCACTTGACTTGAAATGTTATTTAATACGAACATACGGCAGCAAGACAAAGTACGGAACCATGTAGTGTAACGAGAAGAGATTTATTTTGTATATGTCCATACATGTATAATGTAAATACCATATTAACAGAGATACATATAGTAATACGCTATAACGGAGTTGCCCTAAACTAAACACCCAAAATGTTGACTTCGAAATTGTAGCATGTTGCACCAAGTAGGATTTCCATTCCTCTCAAGGCAGACAAAACATGAAAAGTATTGAGATTCCGATTCAGACGGGTTACGCTGTATACTCAAATAGATATCGTTCACTTACAGTGGATAATCTGTTATTCTTACGTCATTGGTGACGTCATACAGTGGAGAATCTGTTATTCTTTCCCGTTTAAACGCAAACGTACGCAAACGCAAAACACTAAAACGTAGAAAAGTACAACTTTTGGACAATTCTGATAATTCATGTTTATCTTGGTGGCAAACAGTTTGGAGCCTGATCAGACGCCGGATTACCCGGCGTCTGATCTGGCTCCAAACTGTTTGCACTGCAAATAATAGTTTTAGCGTAAACGCGTTTATTGGGAAAGAATAACAGATTCTCCACTGTACTTACATATTCACATTGCTTATGCGATGCAATGTGCTCATTTAGATAAGCATGGCATTAAGTCATCATAGCAGCAATCTCTGAGCAGCGATGCAGCGATAATTGGATGGTACACCCAAACTATTGTATTGGCCATTTCATAGAGTCTAACGGAAATCCAAACTTGTTGTCAAAGAAAATTACAAATACTGGTTCCAATTTTACTTTTAGCGGCTTAACAACAAATCATTCTATTATAAAATTGTCTGCTTTACTAATGTTTTGCAGGTCCTACGATACTTGTAGCAAACATCGCCAAAGCGGGTTAAATAGGCTACTAACTGAACAATTGATGTTACAAATATTTCCTGCCAAATAAATTGCTGTGCAAACTTCAACAGAAACATATAACTAATGAATACTATTGACAGTTCAAAATCTATCAAACCCCTCGATAGATGTACGATTATTCTAATTAAAAACATATTGGAGTTCCTCATTGCTTTTAATCATACATTTAGAACAAATAAATACGAAAGAAGACTCAAGCAGGAAACGCAACACAAACAATACACCCATCTCTAAAGCAGAACACACACACAGCCATACCATAATAAACACACACACACAACCACACACACACACGCAATACCATTCCTTCATCTACACACTAAATAGAAAACAACACGCAAGACAAACATAAAGCTAAGTGAACATAGGAGCCCGCCTTGGTACGGTCAGTAGCAATCAATAATCAATTATAAATTAATTAATCATTAACAACTACTGGGGGGTTAAACCTGGGTTTAGGGGCGCCCAACCTCACACTTATCTCCTATATTCACCTATAAAGACGAACAGTGTACATAAAATATAAACCCTGTTCCACAACCTTACAATCAAAAAGACCGCCAGCACAGTAAGTAAATACATGTAAAACATCTAACAAAATTCTCTGACAGGATTATTAGTAACACGGGAAAGAATTAAACATTCAAGCCCGTGCTAAAAATAACCCACTATGGCAACGGTCAAATTGTACTCAAGCGAATAGTCTGTAGTCACGAGTAACTGTAAGACATGGGAGGGTTTAGGGTACGACAGAGAGGGAGAGAAAAACCAAAGCACGAAAATCCGACATAACTCTCCCGGTTAAGGACGGCTTTAGAGATACATCATCATGTAGTGCTAAGCCCTGTCTGTCGTCGCACAACCAAAGAGGAAAGCATAGTTATCAATTGTAGATTGATCGATAACCAAACGTGAAGTGCGCAGCAATATAGTTGGATCATAATCTTCTTTGAGGAAAAATCTAATACGTTTCACAAATAGGTTTTGAAAATGCATATGTCCAAGAATCTTACGAAGTCTGTAAATCACATCACCATAAAACTCCGGATGTGAAATACCTTGCCGCAGAAAAGACTTTAAGTTACATTTATACTTGTTAATGAGAGGAAGATTTCTATAAAAGAATTTAGAAAATGTTTTACGAAGTTTATGAAATCTGTACCCCTGTTTAAGAAGCTTTTCAGTAATAGTTTTATTACGAATGTGGAAGTCCTCAACAGAGGTACAAGCCCTAGCAAAACGAATAAGTTGTGAAATATAAACCCCGTAAGATGTAGAACGGGGAACATCGCCATCTAGATGAGGATAGTTTACAATACTAAAATCAAAATCATCTCGTTTATCGTAAATCTTAGAAGAAACAATACCGTTATTTATTAAAAGATCCAAATCTAAAAATGGTGCCGATAAATTTGACTCGTTTATTTTATTAAGGCGTAATTCTTTTGGGTAAATAAAAGGAAACAACGTATCAAAAAATGGGTTGTCTATATTAAAAATATCATCTAGATAGCGCGATGTGTTGTTAAAGGCTTCGATCATATCTGCCTGTGTATCAGGTTTTAGACTTAGCATAAAGTCCCTCTCATAACAGTACAAAAATAGGTCTGCGACAAGGGGCGCACAGTTTGTACCCATAGGGATACCAATCACTTGGCGGTATATGGTACTCCCAAAACGTACATAAATATTATCCAGAAGAAATGATAGTGGTTTACAGACATCGGTGCAAGTCCACATAGTGTAATGCTTAACCGTGTCATTTGTAAAAAATGCACGATCAGTATTACACGCCAGAAATAGTTTCCTTTCTCTGGCAAAAGTCTTTTCAATAAGTTGTATAAGTTTAGCTTTTATTAAATTATGAGGTAAGGTAGAATATAGTGTTGAAAAGTCATACGTACTAATATTGCAAGCTTGGTATTTTCTATGTTCAAGCTTCGTCAAAATTTCATTCGAGTTTTTGATAGACCAAAACAGATTAAGTCCAGAATTTTCGTAAGTCTTGTCACAATACATTTGAACATGTTCTTTGATTTTAATTAAAGACCCTTACTAAGAATTGTTACTCTATCAAAATATTCCCCCATGAAATGCATTAAACGATATGTAATCAATATATTTTCCATCATGAAAACATTATGTTTGATTTTATATTCACAATGGAACACTTATTGAACACATATAGAATCATCTTACAATGTACAATTTAACTTCAAGATTAACATGTCTAATGCAATTTTCCAAACAGACACGTTTGTACTACGAAGAAACTGAAGTCTGTTTGGAGCAAACACCAGACATCTGCACGCAATCGACGCCTTTCGACCTTTGAATTGGAATAAGAGTTCACCACTCTCATACAGATTAATCAGAGACATATATACTAACATACTACTTAACGAGGTCTCTGGTTTAATGCAAAACTTTCTTTTCATTTTAAGTTTGAATTACCTTTTTTCATATACTTCTTGTCTATTGTGTATAAGTTATGTAATCTTACTTGTTTATGTTATATATGTTATAATAATCAGTAGAGAGGGTTTAAAACGAAATCGGTTTGCAATATTGTAATAATATGAAACATGTTTGGGTTAGGAACGTTTATATAAACGTGCAACTCTTTTTTATATTATATTTCTGACATTTGAAACAGCTTTTAATCTAGAATAACTCGCCACTTGAAACAAACTATTTGTCAATTTTATCAATAATTCTTATGTAAAAATTACATAGATGACAATTGAAAATAATCAATAAATCTTAACGTATATATATATAATTGTAGAAACATTTAGCATAAAGATGTATTTCAATGATTTTTAATCTTAAACAAACGTACATACATTAAGAAAGTGATGCTTTTGAATCATCCATGCTGCTTGAAGCTCATTTTATTATAAGTTAATATGAGCATAAAACCGTCTTTAGAGGTCGGTCAACAAATGTAGTTTAAATTCTTGTCAGAGTATTCACATACTATAATGTCAGTTTTAATTAAATGTTGTATCTCTACATTTCAATTTAATAATATAGAAAAGTGAGTGACCACAAAAAGGATACTTATGATATGTCTCTTACATATAACAACATAATGTATGTGCTCTTAACTGGGTAAATGAAATTCAATTGCGTTGAGTTGAATCAAGATTTTTCTCAGCTTGTTTGCACACGAGATCCCCTATTACCCTCTCCCCCTCTCTCGCTCCTTATCTCTTTTTTCTCTAGCTCTCTATCGCACGCTCTCACTCTATCTCTTTAAGTACTTATATTATTTGTAACACTGCAGGGGAAAAACCGACCCTTTTCTGTACGCAATTGGAAATAAGATATGTTTAAACTACTAAGGCCGCTTAGGGTGTTATCCATGTTGAAGATATGTTGCAGCCTTAACCAGACTTAATCAGATTTAAACAACAGTGAAGTTGAACCATTATAAACGTAAAGAAAAATCGATTAAGATTAAGGGATCTTCAAAGGGCTTTCTGTTTTCTGTTTTCTTTTTATCTTTTTTATTTATGTAATTGAAAACAAGTCTTACTTATATCAGTATGCTGTATCAGTTTTAGTGTCGAAGACTTTAAAAATCAATTGCAAATACTTTAGAGCATGATCATATGCCGGGTCGGGCTTTAAATCGTGTGCCACTAAGATAAAAATAAATAATCTTAAGAAATTTCAAAATTTGTTATATTTCTAAACATGATTGTGTTACCTTGACGTCAAGTGTTATTTCAACTAGAAATAATAACACCCCAAACTACAAATATGTGATTTGCAATTAAGGCCATGGAGGACAGTATACTTGTTCTCGTTGCAATTTTGCATAAACATGACTACGATATGCCTCTCTTTTTACTGACATTTTTCGTGAAAAAAAGAATAAAGCACTTCCTCATGTGGTTGCGCTGTGAATATGTTGCAGCGAAATATGTTGATGTGGCGTGTAAAACATTTAAGCCTTAACCTGCTCAGTAAGACTAAATTGGCAGTGGCGCACAATTTGAATCAAGACTAGATGCCTGATAGTACGACGTCTGAATAGAATTCAAACAACTAAACACTCGAATTTATTTATTCAGTAAAATTTACATTAACCTAATGTTTTAAAATAATAACCATGAAACAGAAAACGACACAAACGACTGTGGTTTTAATGGTCACACGCGGAATACATCCACATAGAGTATAACCTGTTAATGAAAATATGAAAAAGGAATAGAGCGCTTTATGCATAATAGCGAACATATTGCAAAGAAACAACAAAAAACAAAAATCAACACCCGCAAAATTAGATAACTATCGAAGGACAAATCTATATAATGTTCGCTCTTAATAAAAAGGCAGCTTGTTTTAGGAGCTAGCTGAGAAGAGTGCACGTTTAATTTTTAATTGAAATTCTGAACAACTATTAAACAGTTTTGCAAACAAATAATCCTTTTCGATGGAATTCCGGAATGTATACTACATATAATTAATTTGACAACCAAATCGTACAAACTAACTGTTTGAAAGCATCGTCATTTCTTAATTTCGTTAAAAGTTGTGTTTTATTGAATTCAATTCATCCATGATGCACAAATACTTACTGATATATCAAATAGTGGAGACCCAGAATAGATGACTCCATCATGGGCTATCTGGTTTTCGTCTAGTTTGTTTGCCTAAATCAATTAAATGGAATGCTTAGTATTTGATGGTTAGTGCATATGGCGGCAACCAACATTTCAATAGAAAATATTATCTAGTTCATTACACCGAATGCTTTGAATATGTTTTTAGGTTTTTAATTAGTAAATACCGCTATTCCATAATGAACGAATCAATTTCCGACTTAATTATTTTTCCAGAGATCAAAACGGTATATCGGAATGCCGAGCAATGCTATATCTTAACTGGATCCAAACGGCTAGCAAATGTTTGCTCATATCACTAACAGTACTGACAGAAAACAGCTCACCCTGTGGTAACAAAAAGAACAGAAACGAATTCCGGATTCTTAGAGAAAAATTACAAGACAGTAAAACTCGATACAACTCGAACCCACGTTTATGTATTTAAATTCTTATAGTTGAACTTTGATAATTCGAGGACGCTTAATCGGAACATAACCGAAGGTTAAGGTTAAAAATAGCGTTGTCAAGTTTTAACATTGATTTACGTATACATTCCACTTAAGCCTCGTCGACTTATCGAGATTCGATTGTATTACATTTCAGAAATAATCCTTTTACATAACTTATACATTTACAAGCGGTTCGAACATAACAATTTCAGTAATAAACACACAGCTCAAGCATATGGTCATAGCGCATAAACGTTTGTGGCAATTATTTACAGTAATATTTAAGTACTTATTTATAACAAATAACAAAATAAAACCTGGCGAAAACAATTAGAGCAGACGACATTTGTTGAAGCAGACGACACGTTCAATCATCGACAATATTAGGGGTACGTGATGATGGATCTGTACACGTGAGAGACTGGTATAGTCATCACGAGGCCCATTCGTTCCCGCCACAGCTGCTGTCACGGCTAGTTAGCTCCCTCCCAATTTATTCCAAGCTCTAGTTTCTGTATGCCTAACATCCCTCTCTGATCGATTCCCCAGTCCCCGGTCGTTTCAAGTACCCGTAGATGAAAGGCAGCGGTACAAGTAACTATTTCGCTCCCAGTTTTTATGAGGTGATGCTCTTTCGTTTTGGGGAAATACAATGGGACCTTGTGTTTAGCGGGTACCAAAATAAAAACCAATGTACACAATTTTAAGACAGGTTTTGGCTTAATGCAGGACAGTGACAATGCAGATGTACATTAAAAGCTTTTGCAGAACTCTTGTCTTACTTTAAGATGATACCTGTACTTAAAACGCCATTTAAAGACACGTGTTTCTTCTTCTTTGAATTGTCGTTAAGCACATGTTTGACTGTAATGAAGCCAGTATTTTATTAGTCCTATTCAACCGTTTAACTGACGTGAATCACTATGTTTATATGGCACCACAAATAACAATATAAATGCCAAATTGGGATTTGACTTGACCGCGTAGATCATGCAGCATTTAGAACACAATTGACTACTGGACCGACCTTCTCTTAAATGGCCATCGTATATGTAGACTAGATAACCGAAATTAGACGCAAACAATTACAGTGGAGAAAACGTTATTCTTTCTCAATAAACACGTTACTGCTAAAACTATTATTTCCATTGCAAACAGTTTGGAGCCAGATTAGACGCCGGGTAACCCGGCGTCTGATCAGGCTCCAAATTTTTGACACTCGGATTAAAATAAATAGTCAAAATTGTCGAAATGTTGTCCTTTTCTACGTTTTATTGCTATTCGATTGCGTTTCGTATGCGTTTAACGGGAAATTATAACATATTCTCCTCTATACATTACAAAATGACATGTTTGTTTTAAAATGATAACGATTATTTTATATCTGAGTTGCAAATAGTTTGGAGCCTGGTCAGAGGTCGGATTACAAAGGAGACTGATATGGTTCCAAACTGTTTGCTTTTAACTCATTATCCCCTGAAACTTCCTTTACGATTCCAGTTAACAATGAAGGCTGGTCAATTTTAGACTATTTAGGGTTGTTTTTACAATATATTCCAAAATGACAAACAGTGAAGTCCCTGATTAGAGGGCTCCTGTAGGAGCCCTCTAATCAAGGACTTCACGGTTTGCAATAGACAAATGTACTCTTCACAGGAACACTGTTGTTGGTAAATGACGCATATATATAAATGCGTCAATAGGGCTCAATGAGTTAAATAATTGTTTCAGTTTAACGCTTTTATTCGGAAAGAATAACGTCTCTTACAGCTGTCACGGTGGTGTAAGGAAATATTTGTATATTTTAAAACTTCTTAAAAAGCAAATTACTCCGTTGTTGACTCCTTACCTTTTAAGTTTTTGTCAATAACATTAAATTCACAACTTGTGACTTGCGCAAACTGCTTGATATTCAGAGTGCATGTAGAATGAATTGCTAGATATTCAGAGCATTGTGATTTTCTACGTTTTATCGCAGGATGTTTGCCTTTTTGCGTTTATACAGAAAAGAATAAAATAGACTTCATTTAATCACCAGTTTTTATAGTACAGTTGTTTATGTGCCTTCACGAAATGGTTGGTCAGCGTTATAGCACAAATGCGTTTGGACCAAGGCATTGGGTCAACATTTCAGAAATTGAGGATTGTGTATTTTGAGATCCCACCTTGGTAATGTACCAGATACTTTAGTCAACATTTTGTCAGGTCTGTTACAAATTTCTGTAGGTTGAATTACGGACGTGAGAAAAAAAGAAACTGATCTTTTCATTGTGGTTAGATTCAGAACCACAAGAGTTGAAAAGTTACAGGACAACCAACATATTACTTCTCAAACAGTTAATGCATATGTTATGTGAATTTATAAAAACATTCAAACATGGGAGTGTACAAAATCTGATGTTGTTTTATCTGTATTAGAAAACAGAACCCCTTAAAAGCAATCAATCTTACATATTGTTACCACTCAATACAAGTTGAATTTCTTTGTATGTCAGATGACTACATGAATTAAACAATGAACGAATAAATGTCCTACAACTTAATCCTATCAATAGTAATTAAAAACTATTCCAGTAGGAGTTATTTTGAATTATGTTGGCCATGTAGGTGTATGATGTCACCAATGACGTAAGAATAACAGATTCTCCACTGTATTTCGTTGTCACATTTTGTTTTAAAGATTACATAGGGTTTTCGCTCATTAGGTACGTTATTCAAGTTTGATTATACAGCAAGGTTCCGCTTGAACAACTCACCTATAATGTAAATTTAATATATTTAACACTAGCGATGAGTATAATCGTCTTTATACTGACAGAGTACCTTATAAAGTACATGTGTCTTATGCAAACAATGAAGAGTGTAGAATTTAATCAGATGACTTTTAAATAAACAAATGATTAGGGATAAAAATGGTTGTAAGCTTGCAAATGTATTGTAAAAGTAATCCTAAATGTTCATAGATGGCTTCAACTAAGTTTGAAAGTGGAATTGTTCGTTTAAAGTCCAAAACCCCTATGGTAAATTAGATCTGATTAAATCAAAATGAAAGTAAAAAACAAAGGTCTACACACACCGAACATAAGCTATTGTTTGTTGGTGGTATTATTTTGGCGATACGATGAACGTAAGATAGAAATAAAACTGATGAATTAAAAACACAAAAAGACATTTGGGTAATTTGTTTGTTTAGTGCAACTGCAAATATTCTTATTAAGAATAAAGATTTCTCGCCTTTTAATATCTATTACGTGTCCATTTGGAATTCAGTATTATCACTTTATTAACATGACTCATTTCTATTTCATTGTTAAAAATTCAAATAGAGTTTAGCTTGCCTATACCTCTGTGTAAGACAATGTTTTGCAAATCATGTTCGAGTATTAATTTCCTTGACATGTGTACCCTGGCAATTACAAACCAATTTGTATATCATTTTGATAGATAAAAACCGAACGGCAACAATCTCTCATAGTTTATGCTCTCCTTATCTGGAGGTAATAAAGATTATTATCATTATTATTATTGCTTTAAGTAGTTACCTATTTTATAGTTACCAGAAATATGCTATAGGGTATTGGGTCAAACAGGAAATTGTATATATCGAATATTCAAAGCTTCCAAGGCTGCAAGTCATGACAATTCGTCACATGTTATTTCCCGTAAATTAGCGAGCAACATTTGTACAGTTCCATAGCATATAGAACATGTATGTTATACTCGTAACTCATTCGGTGCAAGACTCAACTACATAAACGTTTACCAAACGATTACACCTTGGACAGACTCTGAATTACGCAGTGTCTGAACGTGATCCAATTTTTAGGAATTGACACATATTCTTGGAATATAAATAAACATGTCTCCGCCCCCCCCCCCCCCGTGTAGTACAGTGCTCCCTCTCTACAATGACACTCAATGGGAGACAAATATTGTGTGTGTTGTACGGATGGAGTTGTTATAGGGAAGAGACATTGGATTATATTTGCAAAAAGTTTGAATCCAGATCAGACGCCGCATCACGCGGTGTCTGATCTGGATTCAAGCTGTTTATCACACTTCATTTTTCCTTTTCTGTGACTTTGATAAAACAGCAGACGACAATTCTATGCAAACGATGTAGCAGCATTAAAAGTGTAAGACATAATTGTTTTGCTTTGGGAACAGCGACAAGTGTTGTTGTAGGGAGGGAAACGGTGTCGGGTGGGCCGTTATTGGGAGAGAAAACTGTAGTTGTACGTGTTCTGACGTCACATTTTTATTTTTCAGATGAAGCCAGAGAGTTGTATGTACAAGGACCTCCGGTCATCTATGCCTATGCATGTACGACGATGAGCAGGGGGACATAGCTGATATCAGATAAATCCATGCCATCCCAAAATCACCACCAAGTTGACTACGTAGTCTTGTTAAGTGTCATTCAGTGACGTCAGACGACGCGGTTTGGCAGACATAAGTAAAGACGGATTAATTCGGTGTTTGTTCTAGATATACTGGTTGCAACATCTTTCACAAATTCTACCATAGAATTGATCTATTAACTGCTTAATCCTGAGTACAAAAGTTAACGTGGCGTCTGTTCAGGATGAAAACTGCTGGATACTCATTATAATACGAATTTAGTTGTTACAATTTTAATTTAACTTTGAGAACAAGAGTGGACGAAAATTGTTGAAGTTGATGATGTCATGGAAATGAAAGGTTTTAAGAGGTATACAACAACGGGTACAAGCTACTGTGTATTCAGTTCATCATTTCACTGTACAGACAATTTGTTTTTCAGCGAACACTTTCTTATCAGAGTTGATTAAAAGAAATGTTCATATCAGAAAAAAACGAAATCAGAGTGTCAAACTGTGTAAATTTAAATGAGACACCGAGTAAATCGGCGTTAATACGGACAACTGATGAATACAATATACATGTAAACTGGAGAAGACGTTATTATAAACGTTTTTTTCTTGGAAATAATAACATATTCTCCACTGTAGTAAACAATCGCCTGTATTAAATACCGCGTATATACGAATATATGTTAACGTTGCTTTAATAAACATTCTAACACACCTCGTCCACATCCCTATATAAGCGAAGAAGGACCGTTTCAGTGTACGAATTTTCAGTAGAACACTCACGCGCTAAACGTTCTAGCGTGACGTCATTTGGCTTCGAAAATGCGTACCCCAAGAAATGTAGCGCCGTTGCTTTGGTGCAAATTAAAGTTAAATTATGTGTTAGAATCGAAATAATAAATTAATTCCAGTGTTTTATCTAACAATCGAACACGGGTAGTCGTTGAGATGCTTGTAATTAAACCACTCGGCCTAAAGGCCTCGTGGTTAAATTACTACGCATCTCAACTCCTACCAGTGTTCGATTGCACGATAAAACACTGGTATAGATTTATTATTTCTTAATTATAATATTGGAGAAGACGTGTTCTTTCCCGTTTAAACGCATACGAAACGCAAACGCATTGCAATAAAAAGAAGAAAATGATAATATTTTGACAATTTTTTATTCTTTTTTTTAGTCTAAGTGGAAAACAGTTTGGAGCCTGATCAGACACCGGGACCCCGGCGTCTGATCTGGCTCCAAACTGTTTGTAATGGATACAAAAGTTTTAGCTTAAACACGTTAATTGGGAAAGAAAAACGTCTTTTCTACTTTAACACTATTGTGAATATTGTAATTAGCGTTCCACGAACGATCAACTATGAATATTTACAATTTTGCTTATTGTTATCCTAAAATCTGTGTTTGAAACATACACCTCTCTATGGGTATCTAAGGACCTATGTCTCCATAATACAAAATAAATTTAACGAAAACGCTCATCAGGAAGAACGCTTACCCCAGGAACATAGGGTAAAACATTATTCTTTCCAGTTGTAGTGGAGACGACATCTTTCTTACCCGTTTAAACGAATCTAAACACAATTGAAATAGAGGATATTACATGAGAGTTCATAATTTATTGGATTTATTAAACGAGTCTTTTAGAAAACGATAAAAACGAGGCTTTGCCGAGTTTTTATCGTTTTCTTAAACGACGAGTTTGATAAATCAAATGAATTATGAACACGAATGTTATATTCTTTTTATAACATAACCTAGAGAAGATCTTTCCATGTTTTTCGGCACTTAAAGTCAAATGAATGTTAAGCGCTAAATAAGTATAAAGGATAAAGTTGTTCAAATTAACTCCGTTCACTAGCATAATGTTTCTGTTACTATATGAATTAATAACAATTAAATGTAGATCTAATATTGATTAATCAAACAAAAAATCTATAAATTGATTCTACATGAAGGAATGACGACGTTGGGTATTGAACGCATCTTAATGACGTCATAAATGCACGACGTCGTCGCATACCTCATTTGCATAGTTATATAACTAGTTATATATGACAAATAAACAACGGCTGTTATTCAACGCTCACGCCGTCTGTTATGTAATAAATGTAATTAAATGTATGGTATGATAGCTTCATGACAACTCTCAAGGTTTATTTTAATCTGAAAGCAAATAGTTTGGAGTCTTATCAGACGCCGGATGACTTGGCGTCTGATCTGACTACAAACTATTTGCGGTGAATAATGAATAATTTTAGCATAAACGCGTTTATCTGGAAGTTATATTTTCTCAACTACAAAAGCGTTACTAATCAAAGAACTGGTGTCAGTTGCAACCTATTTGGTGTTTGGTCAAAAGAACCTGACTATGATCTAAGCTGTTTGACATGCATATTATAGTCAACCATTAGCATTTTAAACATATTTTCTGCATTTTATTGCTTCGTGTTTCCTATCTGTATTCTATCTAAATTTCACAAAAGTAGTACGCCCTAATGAGATCGGACCAATGCCATTCAAATTCAGTAAATGTACACTACGTAGAGTAATCGGCCATTCTTGTCAACAGACGGGCAGTACCGACATACGAATAAATGCTCGAATAAATAAGGTGCTGTTACCTTAAATATCCCCGTTTTAAAAGCTATGAAGTGCTAACATGCGATAACTAAATGCAGTTATACTTTTTTACACTATTGCTGTTGGAATTTAATAACACATTTGATAAGACACGATTGAGTTACATTGTGGTTACCATTGTTGTATTGACAACGATAGTATACAGTGGAGAATCTGTTATTCTTTCCCGTTTAAACGCAAACGTACGCAAACGCAAAGCACTAAAACGTAGAAAAGAACAACTTTTGGACAATTCTGATAATTCTTGTTTATCTTGGTGGCAAACAGTTTGGAGCCTGATCAGACGCCGGGTTTCCCGGCGTCTGATCTGGCTCCAAACTGTTTGCACTGCAAACAATAGTTTTAGCGTAAACGCGTTTATTGGGAAAGAATAACAGATTCTCCACTGTACATCTAATGAAGCGTTATACTCTCTACAAGAAAGAAAACAGCGTATGTTTGTAAAACAAATGTATTGTATACAACCTTCTTACAGTGGGGAAGACGTAATTCTTTCCAACAATCAGGTTTGTGCTAAAACAATAATACAAAACATTTGCAATTGAGGTTAGTTTAGTTAACCCGTTCATTGATTTAGACCAGTTACACTGTGGCTGACCAGGATCAAAACTGGTTGGGGCCCATATCAATATTTCTGCAGTCAACACTTCACAAGTTTTGAATTTGGCATAATATTGCACGAATTAATCTTGAATAACATTTTTATACATATGTCAGTAACAGCAGAGAAGATGTTCTTCGTTTTCATTTTAACAAAACTAAACGTAAATGCAAATGCAATAAAATGTAGAAAATGAAACATGTTTTGAAAAATGATTTATAATTAGTTAAATCTGAGTAACAAACAGTTTCGAGCCTGGTCAGACTTTGGGTGACTTCTGGCTCCAAATCGTTTGCAATGGACATGACTGTTTTAGCATTAACACTTTAATTTGGAAAGAATACCGTGTTCTCTACTGTTTTTGTTCAAATGGCTTGATTGGTATACTGGGGTCCGTTTCATAAAACTTCGTACGACAAAAATTGTCGTAAGTCAGATTATAAAAGTCTCAATTATTATTTATTTCTCCATCTAATCCTGTCTTGTCACATCTTTTTGGAATCGTCTTGAAAAGACGATTCCAAAAAGATGTGACAAGACAGGATTAGATGGAGAAATCAGAAATTAAATGTATTTTAAAGTTTGGACTTACGATTGTTTTTGTCGTACGAAGTTTTATGAAACGGGCCCCTGTTGTATTACAATACAACCAAGCTGTTACGAAAGCTCAAAGGACGCCTATTAATGATGTAAAAAGTGCAAAGCAGATGAACTTTCATCTTGTTTTAACCAAAAACTGCCTTAACTAAAATAAAATAGTTCTTTGCAAACTGTTCAGACTATATATTAATACATGAGTGTTTTGACTATATATTAATATATGAGTGGCAAGCAGTTTGGTGCCAGTCTGACGATTGACATACTGTAGTTATATGCACAAAATGTGCTAAATTGGGAATCACAATGTATTCCCCATGTAAGCAATCCACTACATTTAACTGTAAATGCGTACTCCTGTGGGGTGTCGTAATATATAGTAGGGAATTACGTTACTGTTTCACTGTTGGTGCTTTTTATAGAATTCGTGATTAAATAATTGAAAACAAAACAGTTATCACGGCTTTATTTGTGATTCCAGAATCCTGGTAGCTTGGCACTCCGTGTACTTTCAGTCTTGCTGAAAAATCTCAGATTTAACCCTCGCCATAGAAGCACTTTTAAACGCATTTAATTTATTCTCCACTGAAGAAAATAATTCAATTTATGCAGTCAAGAACCTGGGGCCCGTTTCATAAAACTTCGTACGACAAATATTGTCGTAAGTCAGATTATATAAGTCCCGATTATTATTTTTTCAAGACGATTCCAAAGAGATGTCACAAGACAGGATTGGGTAGAGAAATCAGAAATCATATTTTCTGAATCCCTGCAGATGGTAGCTTAAAACAGACTGAAAGTAAGGCGCATTCTTCTTTACTTTTAACCTGTTTTAACCCTTTCCCTCTCTAAGATGTCATAAAGCGCGTTTGCAAACAGCTTTGATCCTGTAACGCGGTGTCTAATGAGGATTAAAATTCTTAGCCACTTGTTTTGAAATAACGTCAGTTATAATGCCTTAAATCTTACTTTGAAACGATATTGTAGACCACAATTTTAAAGCAGACGACAATATGGCGGTGAAGGGGTAAACACTCCCGATAAATTTGATCATGAAAGGGCTAAGGGGTCATCCATATCCAGTACCAGAACAAGACTATGGGATAAAGGGTTAAAGCCGCATTGTGTTTTTGGGAAATCTGCATAAAACGGTTGATTGGAATCCCATTAGAACTACATAGGACGTGATTCTTTCCCAAAAAGCGGCTTTATCTAAGAAATTCGCTTTTTAATTCATGGATATAACTTCCATTTAATTTGACCTTGTGAACGGAAAGAAGGACAACTCTGTAAATACAGGGCTCCAGATAACGGAAGTATTTCGAAAACTAAACTTTTAATTTCTGCTTTTAAACCCAATGGTGTCATACTCATTAGAATTGTCTCGAAGAGACGGTTTAATCAGTAGTAACACCATAGCATTCGGTGCTGAAATGAGTGAGAAAATGTTGGATTTGTTCAGTTTATTCCGCTTATCTGGAGCCCTGAAAATGAAGCGGTTAACCCTTATTCTGCTGCACAGACGTCTGCGTTGACATTGTCGTCTGCAAAATTTGTTCAGTTTAGATTTATGCATTGTTTTATTTAAACAAACCTTAAGACGAGTGTCAAACAGTTTGGATCCAGATGAGACGCCGCGTTACGCGGTGTCTGTTCTAGATTCAAACAGTGTGTCAACTCCGTAAAGTTACGACCAGTAGGCACAGGGTTAGACTATGAGATCCAGTCACAACGTGTAAATAATATTCACGGGGGTGAGCGTGTAAAAATAATTACGGAGAATCTGTACCTAGTTTACTGAAAATGACTGTTTCAGCCTTGTCCGCGCTCTAACTCAAACACTTCTTTTTGGATCTTCACCAAACTTGCTACAACCGTTTATTAGTATAGAATCTAGGTCAAGTTCAATAACTAGCACAATCGCATGAGGCATGTCTGAGTTATTGCCCTTGAATAATTAAAAAATGACTGTTTCAGCATCTTCTGCTCTCTAACGCAAACACTTTTTATTGGATCTTCACCAAACTTGCTGACAATGTGTATTGGTATTAAATCTACGTCAAGAAAAAAATCGAATACAGTTGAATGAAAATCCTTCAAGAGGTAAAGGAGAAATGGAGTGGTCATTTATTACTTAACTTATTACCAACACGGCTTAGATGAAGCACATGCAACCATTGACCAACTATTTGGCTAAAATAGAATAAAAACTGTTCCTTTTACAGAGTGGACAGGGCAAAAATAAGGATAAAATAGCAAAATTTTAAAAATTGAACAACCAAAACCCCAACATGCCTTCGGCGATTTTGGTATTTATAGAACTGGACCAAGATTTTATACAAATATTATTTTCAGCAAATTTGGCGAAGATCCAATTAAAACTGTTTGAGTCAGAAAGCTGACAAGCCTGAAGTAGTCAATTTTTAGTCATTCAATGGCAATAACTCCAACATGCCTTGTGCGATTTTGGTAGTTAAGATGATTGACCTAGATTTTATATTATTAAACAATTTCAACAAGTTTGGTGAATATCCGATACAAACTGTATGTGTTAGAGAGCAAAACCTGCTGAACATTCATTTTCGTACTTAAGGGCAAAAACTCAGACATAGCTTTTGTGAGTTTAGTAGTATTCAAACTAAACCTTGATTTCAAATAAATAAACATTTTCAGCAAGTTTGGTGAAAATCACAAAAAAGTTTATTTGAGTTAGAGAGCAAAAAATGGTGAAACAGGTATTTTTAAATACATAAAGGACAATAACTTAGACATGCCTTATGCGATTTAAGTAATAATCCAACTGAACCTAGATTTTGTATAAATAAAGAATTTCAGCAAGTTTTGTTAAGATCCGAAAAGAAATGTTTGTGATAGAGAGCAAAAAATGCTGAAACATTAATTTTTAATAACTAAAGGGCAAAAAACTCAGACATGCCTTATGCGATTTTAGTACTATTCGAACTGGACATATATTTTATATTTATAAACATGTTCAGTAAGTTTGGTGAATATCCGATAAAAACTGTATGTGTTAGAGTGCAAAAAAACTGAAACAGTCATTTTTAATAATTAAAGTGCAATAACTCAGATATACATTATGCAATTTTAGTAATATTTAAACTTAACCTTGATTTTATATTAATAAACATTTTCAGCAAATTTGGTGAAAATCAATAAAAATGTATTTGTGTTAGAGAGCAAAAATGGTGAAACAGTCCTTTTTAATACATAAAGGGCAATAACTCAGATAATCATTATGGGATTTTAGTAATAATCAAACTGGACCTAGATTTTATAAAAAATAAAGAATTTCAGCAAGTTTGTAGAAGATCCGATGAAAACTCTTTGTGTTAGAGAGCAAAAAAGGCTGAAACAGTCATTTTTAATAATTAAAGAGCAATTACTCCGACATTCCTTATGTGATTTTAGTAGAATTCAAATTTAACCATGATATAATATCAATAAAATTTTCAGCAAGTTTGGGGAAAATTCAATAAAAAGTATTTGTGTTAGAGAGCAAAACTTGCTGAAAACAGTCATTTTTAATACATTAATTGCAAAAACTTAGATATGCCTCATACGATTTTAGTAGTTATCAAACTAAACCTAGATTTTATACTAATGAACATTTTCAGCAAGTTTGGTGAAGATACAATAAAAGTATTTATAACATAACAGACGGCGTGGGCGTTGAATAACACCCGTTATTTAAATGTCATATATAACTAGTTATATAACTATGCAAATGAGGTACGCCACGACGTCGTTTACATGTGACGTCGTTAAAATGCGTTCTATGCGCGTTCGATTTCCAACGTCTTCATTCCATCATGTAGATTCAATTTATAGACTTTTGGTGTAATTAATCAATATTAGATCTACATGAAAGTGTTTATTAATACGTATAACAACATAAACATTATGCTAGTGAACGGGGTTAATTTGGAACAACATTTTTCCTGTATAGATCTACTTATATCGCGCTTAGCATTCACTTGAACTCAAAGGCTGCGATAAATAACATTTCTAGGTTTTGTTATAAAAAGAATATAACATTCGTGTTAATAATTTATTGGATTTATCAAACTCGGCAAAGCCTCGTTTTTATCGTTTTCTAAAATACTCGTTTAATAAATCCAATAAATTATCAACACTCATGTAATATAGAGGGCAAAAATTGCTGAATCACTCATTTTTAATACTTAAATGGCAAAAACGCAAACATGCCACATGCGATTTCAAACTGGACCAAGATTTTATAATAATAAACAATTTTAGCAAGTTTGGTGAAGATCAACTAAAATATGTTTGTTTTAGAGAGCAAAAAATGCGGAAACAGTCAATTTTATATACATAAAGGGCAAAAAGTCTTATATGCCTTATTCGATTTACGTAGTAATTTAACTGTACCTAGATTTTATATAAAGAACATTTAATTCAAGTTTGGTGAAGATGCGATAAAAACTCTTTGTGTTAGAGAGCAAAAAGGGCTGAAACACCATTGTGACGAAATGTGACTCATTACGACTCGTATATAGCAATATCGTAGTTCGCTCGCACCCCTGTGATATTGATCCCAGCTGTTCCCCGTGACACTAATCCGTGTGGTAATGTTTATGTCAGACGTTCTACTTTCGGTTTGTTTTGGTTTTAAATCGCCTTTTTGGTGATTTAGGTCTGTCTTCAACATTTCATAGATCAGTTTGGCCCATTAGAATGTTCAAGCATTATTATTAACCGTTATTGTATTTCGGACATTAAAAAAAGGTCTGAAAACACAATGGGACTTTAAGCAGTGTAAAAGGCGACCCAGTCTGCAGCAGAAGGTCAGTGCAGATGATGGAAGGATGTTTACGTTAATTTCTATATATCAAAATATCTTTGCTTAAAATATCCTACATTTCAAAGCTGCTAAATATGTTGTCCGCTTCAAAATACATCATATAGTGTTGTTTTCTTTTGCAAAAGCGTCCATGTATACGTGTTTGAGGTCAGCCGCCAGTTGAAAAATAAGTTCGTCAAATTTTCATTCAGACGCTAGCTTAAATCAGAACAAAATAAAACCAGACAGCTTCATTTGCATTTCCTGCTCAACTTAAGATGGACAAATGTGTTCAAAGATCAAGGTGACATGAAATAGTACTTCATCCCAATATGTAATTAAACTCATTTATTCCTACTTAAAACTCCGCCATGGCCGGTCCCAAACCCGGATGCGAAAGGAGGAGGGTTGTGCGCAGGGTCAGCACCCAGTCATGTAAAAACACGCTACAGAAACCAACACCAGAGAAAACAACAATACCGGACCAAGGATGGAAGCACGCCAGGAAACTGGACCTAGGACGGCTAATCACCCAATAGCGGATATCCTTGGACCAAAGACATCACGAAGGGTGGGCTGCTGGAATGTTAGGACACTCTACCAGACCGAAAAGCTAGCCCAAGTGGTGAGGGAGATGGAGAATTATGGTATCAGCTTGTTAGGAGTAAGTGAGACGAGATGGACAGGCACTGGAAAGAGACAACTAGCTACAGGCCAAACCATAGCCTTTTCAGGAAGATCAGTAGACCAGCATGATCGAGGAGTAGCACTGATTATGGACCAAACAGCTCACAAAAGTCTAATAGAGTGGAAGCCTATCAACGAAAGACTCATGTCAGCAATATTCAACTCTGTATACGCTAAACTCACAATTGTAGTTTGCTATGCACCAACAGAAGTTGCGGAGAATACAGACAAAGACGCCTTCTACGACCAATTTCAGGAGGTCATTGAATCAACTCCAAAACATGATGTCCTTCTTGTCTTAGGAGATTTGAATGCAACAGTCGGCCAAGACAATACAGGAAAGGAATCCACTATGGGCACACAGGGATGCGGAATTAAGAATGATAATGGTAAGAGATTGGTAGAGCTGTGCGAAGAAAACAACCTGGTTATTGGGGGCACCATTTTTCCCCACAAGAACATCCATAAGCTAACATGGAAATCACCAGACGGACAAACCAATAACCAGATTGACCATATCATCATTAACAAAAGATGGAGGGGCAGTCTACAAGATGTAAGAGCGATGAGGGGAGCCGATGTTGGCAGTGACCATACATTAGTAATTGCCAAGTTAAAGTTCAAGTTGGAGAAGAGACAGGAGAGGAGAGCAAAGGAATCCACACCTTGATGTAGGTAAGCTCAAAGATCCGACGGTCAAGAGAAGCTTCCAGATTGAACTGAGGAATAGGTTTAGCCTGTTTAATGACCAGCAGGAAATGGATATTGATTCATTTAATCAGGAGGTTCTTGGAGCAGGACAGAAGATTCTTCATACAGTACGGAAGAAGAAGGAACAGTGGATATCCCAACAGACATGGAGTAAGATTGATGAAAGGAATGAGGTTAAAAAGAAGATGTTGCAGACAAAGTTAGAGCGGATTAAACAGCAACTGAAAGACACCTATGCAGCTTTGGACAAAGAGGTCAAGAGATATGCTAAAGCAGACAAGAGGCAATACATAGACAATCTGGCAACTGAAGCCGAAGATGCAGCTGCAAATCAGGACATGGGCACTCTGTATAAGATCACAAAGATATTGACAGGAGGATTTACTTCTACAGACGTTCCAGTAAAGAACTTGCAAGGGGAAATTGTTTCCAGTGATGAATTAAAGCTGAGATGTTGGAAAAAACATTTTGACAGAGTTCTCAACAGGGAGGATCCATCCACTGAAGCAGTTATTGCTCATGCAGAAATCCCACTTGACATCAACACAGAGCCACCAACTGTACAAGAGATTAGACAGGCCATTAAGAAGTTACAGAATGGAAAAGCCCCTGGTATAGACATGATACAAGCAGAGTTGCTTAAAGCGGGGGAACAGATAACTCCTACAGTACTTGCTAGTATACTAAGGGTAGTATGGATCTCAGAAACAGCGCCTGAGGATTGGAAGGTTGGATAAATAGTGAAACTGCCAAAAAAGGGTGACCTTACAGACTGCAACAATTGGAGAGGTATAATGCTGCTGTCAATGACCAGTAAGATCTTTAGCAGAGTGGTGTTAGACAGAATATCAGCAAGTGTAGATAGACTACTGCGGAAAAATCAAGCCGGTTTCAGGAAAGGTAAGTCATGTGCAGATCAGATTATAGAGCAAAGTCATGAATGGAACGCAACTGTCTATGCAAATTTCATTGACTTCCAGAAGGCATTTGACAGCGTGAATAGGCCAGCATTGTGGAGGATTTAGCCCATTATGGAATCCCAGACAAGATTACCTCTGTCATTAAGATGCTTTATACAGATTTCAGCGCTAAAGTGATCTGCGGAACAGCTCTCACAGAGAACCTCGAGATTTGGACAGGTGTGAAGCAGGGGTGTCTACTGTCCCCTCTACTATTTTCGTTGTGTATTGATTGGCTGATGAGAGAAACCACTAAGGACGCTGTCAAGGGACTCCAATGGACGTTCACAGAAACTCTGGAGGATCTTGACTTCGCTGACGACATTGCGCTTCTCGCTCAACGCCACCAAGACATTCAAACCAAGACGGACAAGCTAGATGCTCTTGGGAAGCAGATTGGCCTAAATATCCATGTCAACAAGACCAAAGTGATGAGAGTAAACGCCAAAACAAATCAACCAGTTACCATCAGCAATAGTGCCATTGAAGAAGTGAACGATTTTGTGTATCTTGGAAGTAAAGTCACAGGTGACGGCACTTCAGAAGAGGATGTAAATAACAGATTATCCAAAGCCCGAGGTGCATATGCGGTATTACGGAACATCTGGAAATCCTCCAAGCTCACTTTTACCACCAAGATCAGGATTTTCAAGACCAACGTACTTGCAGTCTTGCTGTATGGTTCCGAATCCTGGAAAGTTACAAAGTCTATTTGTCTCAAGCTTGATGTCTTTCAAAGAAGGTGTCTCAGGCGGATTCTCCAAATCGTCTGGCCAAATACTATATCCAATGCAGCACTCCACCGTAGAACAGGTACAACTCCAATATCAACGCAGATCAAGCGCAGAAGATGGCGCTGGATTGGTCATGTTCAAAGGATGGAAGAAACAGCCATTCCCAGAATTGCAATGCGATGGACACCCATTGGACGTAGACAAAGAGGTCGACCAAAAGAGACATGGCGCCGATCAGTGGAAAAGGAGATGAGGAAGGAGAATTGGAGCTGGGGCCAGGTGCGGACATTGGCTAAGGATCGGCTACATTGGCGAGCTCTGGTGGCGGCCTTATGCGTAACCCAGCGCGAAGAGGATTAGTAGTAGTATTCCTACTTAATGTCGTCAAGAACAAGCAATCTTTATACATTGTACAGTAGAGAAGACGTTATTGCCTCCCGTTTAAACGTAAATGAAACGCAACGCATTGCAATATAACGTAGAAAATGACAGCTATTTGACAATTCTGACTTTTCATTTGAATCTGTGTGGCAAACAGTTTAGAGACTGATCAGACCCCGGGTTACCCGGTGTCTTATTTGGCTCTAACGTGTTTGAAATGCTTGCTCTCAGCAAAAGCTCAAATCTGACCAATAAAATACTTTAGAACGATATCAAACTCAGGTCAAAAGCTTTATGACCTAGGACAAGTCATTCCAAGATGTAATGCATACAAATTTGATATCCCTAACTTGTGTGGTACGGGAAATGTGCTTCTAACAAGCTTTTTGTAGAATTAAGGTCAAAGCTCAATGTCAAAGTGACCTGAAAATAGTACGCGACACTCCTCCATCCAAAGATGTACTCAAAAATAGAAATACATAATTTGGTATCGGGGCATAAAAACAACGACCTTTAGAATCTCAAAGGAAGGAAATTAAATAACAAAACAACGGCATGCATTCATACTTTTATTAATGGACGGAACATAAAGAAACAACTAGTGTATCGCAACTTATTTGCACGTCTTCCATTGCAGATATGTCTTAACCATTGCACACACTTAAATTTAAGCAATTTAATTGTACAGTTGAGAAGACGTTATATTTTCCGTTTAAACGCAAACGCAACACACACATTGCATTAAAAAGTAGAAAATGACAACTTGTTGACAATTTTCACTAGTTATTTCAATCTGAGTGGCAAACAATTTGGAGATAGATCAGACGCAGGGTTATCCGGCGTCTGATCTGGCTCCAAATTGTTTGCAATGACATTACTAGTTTAAGCGTAAACGCGGTAATTGGGAAAGAATAACGTCTTCTCCACTGTAATCATTGACCCCTAGTACAGTGGAGAATCTGTTATTCTTTCCCGTTTAAACGCAAACGTACGCAAACGCAAAGCACTAAAACGTAGAAAAGAACAACTTTTGGACAATTCTGATAATTCTTGTTTATCTTGGTTGCAAACAGTCTGGAGCCTGATCAGACGCCGGGTTACCCGGCGTCTGATCTGGCTCCAAACTGTTTGCACTGCAAATAATAGTTTTAGCGTAAACGCGTTTATCGGGAAAGAATAACAGATTCTCCACTGTACCACGCTTTAATAATTTCACCATTGTTTTAACATGTGATGAATACACTTGTCCTACATGTTTGCAAACAGTGTAGACGCTGATAAGAAGACTACTATAGGATCCCTCTGGTCAGGGTTTGCACTGTTTGTTATTTGGCAATACAGTGAAAAAGAAACCAGTCCTGCAATTGTCAAAACATGGACCAAACTTAATTGGAAATATGGACTGTTCATAAAACGTTTCAGGGGTGAATGAATGAATTTTTTCTCTACTACAATACATCTTCTACTTTACAGTGTCTGCAATTTATTTCCAAACCTGTAATTTAGTCAATTGGATTGAGGAAACTTCATCGCATACATGTTAAACAGGTTTCTGATCAGACACCGAGGAGCACTCCGCGTCTGACTAGGAGCAAAACTACTTACAAATGCTTGTGTAGTTGTGTAGTGAAAACAACGAGTGATTTAAAGTGTAGAAATAAAGAATGCACTTTGGTTTCTAATTAGAATGTTCATGTTTCTACACTATCATGAAAAAGAGTCATAATTTTTTGTTCCTGCCTTCCGACAGATGGCTGTTTAGAAATACTATCAGTAAGTTCAAATCAAATAAAAAAAAAAAGGTTAAAATAAGTTTGACCATTAAAATCTACTTACAGTGGAGAATCTGTTATTCTTTCCCGTTTAAACGCAAACGTAAGCAAACGCAAAGCGCTAAAACGTAGAAAAGAACAATATTTTGACAATTCTGATAATTCATGTATATCTTGGTGGCAAACAGTTTGGAGCTTGATCAGACGCCGGGTTACCCGGCGTCTGATCTGGCTCCAAACTGTTTGCACTGCAAATAATAGTTTTAGCGTAAACGCGTTTATTGGGAAAGAATAACAGATTCTCCACTGTAACTGTATATGTACATAGTAACCTCCCAAATAACAAAATATCATGTTTCGAAGAAACTTCTAGTATTGTACAGTAAAACCTCTCTATTACAAACATTAAAATGAAAAATAATTAATTGTATAAAAGATAGGTTACAACTTACTTAAAGCAATGTGACAGTAAAATACAGTAGAACCTCTCTATTACGACCACTACATTGTGTCAAATATAAGTCGTTTAAGACAGGTGACTGCTTAAAGCAATGTGAAAGTGAAACAGAAAGCTCCTTTAAGAGCTTTCTGTTTCACTTTCTCATTGCTTTAAGCTGTCACCTGTCTTTTATACAGACAATTAACCTTCATTTTAGTGGTCGTAATAGAGAGGTTCTACTGTAGTATGATCCTTAGAAGCTTTCTGTTTTACCGTCACCCTGCTTTAAGCAGTCACCTATCGTAAACACCTTTTAACACAATTTAGTGGTCGTACAAGACAGGTTTCACTGTATTTTTCCGAAAACGTTAGTACTCCAATTACATGTATAAATAATACCTTATATGCGTATATGTCTACCGGAAGATTTCTGTTAGATGATTTACAGTACAATGCCGATTTACAACAGTAACTCCAAAATGTCAGGCAACAATTGCTGCCCCTTCACTGTCATGACCTCATCTAGTTTAAAACAGCATCGTCCCAACAACGACTCCCCCCTTACAACGACCCTTGCCGCAGTTCCCTTAACAGGAAAATGATGTCGAATACTTTTACTGCTGCAATATCGTCTTCTTAAAAATGTCGTCTGCTGTATTTTATCAAAGCAACATATAAGTGGACATTTGGATAGAATACATAAAATGACGAGTGACAAACAGCTTGAAATCAGATCTGGATTTAAGCTGTTTGCAAATTTAAGCCAAATCTTCATTTCTTCCCTCCCTATAACGACTCCTTACGAACAGAACACATTAATCTGTGTCTCCCATTGAATGTCGTTGTAAAGATGCGCAGTGATTTCCATTGCAAACAGTTATTTCTTATATTAAATGTTAGGTATTTTGACTTAAGAAATATTGACAAGAGGGTCAAACAGTTTGGATCCTGATTAGCGTCTGGTCAGGATCCAAACTAATTGCAAATAACGATTGTACCCGGGTAAAGACAGTGAATGAGTTATAAAACAATATTTGTTGATATGAGTGGCAAACATTTTGAGCCTGATCAGACGCCGGATTAAGCGGCTTCTGATCTGACTCAAATCTGTTTGCAAAGGATATACAGTGGAGAATCTGTTATTCTTTCCCAATTAACGCGTTTACGCTTAAACTATTATTTGCAATGCAAACAGTTTGGAGCCAGATCAGACGCCGGGTAACCCGGCGTCTGATCAGGCTCAAAACTGTTTGCCACCAAGATAAACAAGAATTATCAGAATTGTCCAAAAGTTGTTCTTTTCTACGTTTTAGTGCTTTGCGTTTGCGTATGTTTGCGTTTAAACGGGACAGAATAACAGATTATCCACTGTAATAGTTTAAGTATTAACGCGTTTATTGAGAAAAGAATAACGTTTTTTCCACTGTACAATCACACACCGAAAACCAACATATTGTGACTTGCTGTAATGGCTTGAATGAACGGCACAGTAAACCCCCTCTTTTACGGCAAATAAATTGTGTTAATTATTAAGTGTTTTCGACAGGTGTCTGCTAAATGCAGGTGACAGTAAAACAGAAAGCTCCATCAGGAGCTTCCTTTTTTAACCGTCACCTTGTTTTAAGCTGTCACTTGTATTTTATACAATCAATTAGACACCGATTTAGTCGTCGTAATAGATAGGTTTAACTGTAGTTGTATTTATTATCCTCTTACTGCATATTAACATATATATTCAATAAAAAACTACCAATAAATGCAAAAAGGGACGGAATTCCTGCACATGTAATAATATTAAATGTCTCTCTTCATAAATAAAACATCGAAAACAACGAACCAATGTACAACATAAAAAGTCATTAAGCATAAACATGAACTTCATAAAATAAATGAATTGTCAAATAATAACAAGTCAAATATGAAATTTAAAAACTGAATAAAAGGTCTATGGCAAGTGATGTTTAAACAATAACGTACATATGGAGAATGTGTTATTCTTTCCCAATAAACGCGTTTACGCTAAAACTATTATTTGCAGTGCAAACAGTTTGGAGCCAGATCAGACGCCGGGTAACCCGGCGTCTGATCAGGCTCCAAACTGTTTGCCACCAAGATAAACAAGAATTATCAGAATTGTCCAAAAGTTGTTCTTTTCTACGTTTTAGCGCATTGCGTTTGCGTACTTTTGCGTTTAAACGGGAAAGAATAACAGATTCTCCACTGTATGACGTCACCAATGACGTAAGAATAACAGATTCTCCACTGTATGTAATGTATAATGGAGAAGACGTCATTATTTCCCGTTGAAACCAAACTTATACAATAAAAGTAGAAACTGACCGTTTTAGACATTTCTGAAATTTATTTGTTTATCTGAGAGGCAAACTGTTGGAGACTGACCAGACGCCGCGTCTGATCTGGCTCCTAATGATCTGCAACTGAAATAATTGTTTTGGAAGAAACACGTTTATTGGGAAATAATAAAGTCTTCAGTATGCTATATGTATTCTTACATATTTACAAAAATATATACACTACATGCAAATTATAATGGTATACGCTCTGATAACCAGAAACCAGAAAACATGAAGACAGAAAAAATCTCTGAATACTTGAAGTCTCAGAAGACTTGGGTTATTTTCTCGGTTTAACATTCTGCCATTCTGCTGTTACATCCCCCGATCGCAGAAAAAAGTCGGCATTATAAGAATACCATGTTTATTTATCACGTAATTAATGATCACCCAGTAAGTTTCTTCGAGGAAAACGTGTTGCTTTTCAGACAACGTCGTAATAACCACAGACCATGTTCGCTCAAGGCCATTAAATAGCGTTTTATTTAGTTTCTGTTACATTTTATTATCAATAATTCGTATTTAGAAAGTACCGTTGTTTCCACAACCCACGACAAAGATGAATTTGAACGAAGAGGTCCAAGGATTTGTAATAAATGCCTGAGCTAGTGAACAATGAGACGTCTGATCTGAGTATACACTGTTTGTCTATGCCATATCTGTGCAATAATGGGTCAATATAGACCAATAACAGACAGCTCCTAAATGAATTTTGTCATCGTTTCAACAGAACATTGTCCAAATTTCGGAAGGTTCGGTTTTAAGATGTTTCAAATATATTTACTTTTAATTCCCCAACAACTGCAAACAATACAAACCTAAATAGTTGGCAATAGATCGGATTTAACTGCGAACTGGAATTGTCCATTTAAAGTTTCAGGTGTGAATAAGCTAAATTTGTGTACTATTTTTATCTACATATCTAACAATACCCGTGCCTTGTTCTGTCCAATTATATACAGACGAAAGAGCTGTTTTCGTTGTATAAATGTTGAACACAGAACAGCATTACAAAAAATACACATGCTTACATTGTGTCCTTTCAAAAGAGAATATGATCTTGGGTCAAACTGTTTCCATTTTGAAAATGAATAATTAAAACATTAAAAACAAACCCAAAAACACAAACAAACAAAATATTCAAAACATTCTGTCATTTTCTATATTTCAGTCTGTCATTTTCTATATTCCATTGCGCTACAGTGGATAATCTGTTATTCTTTCCCAATAAACGCGTTTACTCTAAAACTATTATTTGCAGTGCAAACAGTTTGGAGCCTGATCAGACGCCGGGTAACCCGGTGTCTGATCAGGCTCCAAACTGTTTGCCACCTAGATAAACATGAAGTATCAGAATTGACCAAAAGTTGTTCTTTTCTACGTTTTAGCGCTTTGCGTTTGCGTTTAAACGGGAAAGAATAACAGATTCTCCACTGTATATCTCGTCGGGATGAAATGTTGTCTCCTTCACATGATCAGTAAAGTCTGCACATTTTGTATTGTTTGGAGCGTTTAAGCCATTATTCCATAGGTACTGTACACATTATTGCGTCTTTCATAACAGTATAATTCCTCCAATAAAGAAACTACATTGTAGTTCCACAAGACACAGTCATGAATATGCATCATATGAAATATTTCCTATATCATGGAAGGTAGCGAGGCGTAAAGCAGCCTGACGTAAAGCAGAATGCTTCTAAAGGAGCATTCTGCTTTTCCTTCAGTCTGCTTCATGCAACCATCTGTCTCAAGTTCTAAAATTGCTCTATTGTGAGTAATGAATTAAGAGTTTGTCCATCCTTCAGGTGAGTTTGATAGTCTATCCCAATATGATCCCCCACTTGGTGACACGGCTTCCCATAGGATGCAAACTAAATTTTTCGCAAGCGGCTGAAAAAAGCAAGTCTCATTATACACTCATCTGTTTTTTTTCAAATTTGTTTTACAGGCAACCACCCTGATTCTCGATAATAGATATAGATAGGTAGATGTGTCATAGCTGCTTATTGCTGAACGACAGAATGAACCCTTTACCCGATAGACGGTTGCTAGTTTTGAAGACACATGACCACATAAGGCGCATTCTGCTTTATTTCCAGCCTGTTACCCTTTAAGCTACCATCTGCTGGGATATAGAAACTATTTCTTATGGTGCATGTTCAAGAATGCATGAAGTGAAACTAATTTGTACTAGAGAGGAGAACTAAATTAATCCATTTGCGCCCAGTGGATTCTTCCATGTTTTATATTGGATTAGTCCCTCTTTATCTAAGGGGTGCCTTGTCAAAAATTTCATTTTCATTTTGTTTTATATTGAAATTCCTATCAGCAAACGGTGTAGACTCTGATAAGACGCCGTCTGAACAGAGTCTACACAGTTTGCCAATGTCCCAGGGCTCTTATTTCTCCGGAATTTTCCGAAATCTTCGGATTTTTATCATAGCAGATGTAGCTTAAATCATGCTGAAAGTAAAGCAACATGCTTTAAGTAATCGCGCTTGAAAATAGAAAATATGGAAATCTTAGGATATGTCATGATCAACTTATGGCAGCAGTGTCTGTCAGTTTTACGGTGGTCCACACAAGGTTTAGCTATCCTGGCTTTGCCATCATTCAACACGCAGTTGATATCCGTCTCCTCTAATTGCTTTCCAAATGGCCTTTGTAGCAACACCACCGGACGCCTAACAATCCCTTAAACACTGACTTGATAAAATATGCCCAAACTGGCATCTGCTCTAGTTGTTTAAATTATTCTAACTTTAGCGTATTTGCAGATATACAATCCGAGCGACAAACTGTTTGGATTCTGGCCAGATGTCGAGTTCCTTGGCGACTGATCTAGATCCATAATATTTGCAAAGTCTAGAGATCTCGTCTTTCGCATGTACAACAGTTAACACCTTCACTGCCTTACCCCGAGTACAGTAGTTATTTTCAAACAGTTAAGATCATGATCAGACGCCGCATAACGCGGCGTCTGATCAGGATCTAAACTGCTTGACTCTCATAATATTTCTAAGTCAAAATATTTAAATTTTGAGTTTGAGAATTGAAAGCAGACGATAATTGTTAAATGTTGATGACGTCGTGGCAGTAAAGGGGTTAATGATCTTTCCAAATGGCAAACTTTATGATATTTTTCGATCACTCGGTCATTCAGTTTTTGCCAGACAAAATATTGAATCCAGGTGCAATTACTATTAACACGTAGGTAAATGGCATAAACAGCTTCTAGATTCAGGAAACAAGTTTTCTAATAATAATTTGACATTTAAGTGGTCGTTTTAGGAAGAGTACATGTACATGTAATTAAAATATATCCTCGCGGTTTTCCTCGCCGATCTTGCCTTTTGTTTCGTTTAAACGGGAAAATAACTCTTTAGTCGATGTATTGTGGAGAAGATGATCTGTTATTATTTCCCAATAAACGCGTTTACGCTAAAACTATTATTTGCAGTGCAAACAGTTTGGAGCCAGATCAGACGCCGGGTAACTCGGCGTCTGATCAGGCTCCAAACTGTTTGCCACCAAGATAAACAAGAATTATCAGAATTGTCCAAAAGTTGTTCTTTTCTCCGTTTAAGAGCTTTGCGTTTGCGTACGTTTGCGTTTAAACGGGAAAGAATAACAGATTCTCCACTGTATTCATTCCGGTCTAAATGTAAACGAAACGCTAACGCATTGAACGTAGAAAAGGACAACATTTTGACAATTCTAACTATCTATTCTTATCTGAGTAGCAAACCGTTTTGAACCTGATAAGACACCAAGCAGTCCGGCGTCTGATCTGGGAATACATTGTTTGCAATGGACACAAGTTATTAGAGTATATTTTGAGAAACGCGTTTTTAAGTAAAGAAGACGTTATTCTTTCCCAATAAACGCGTATACACTAAAACTGTTAAGTCTGTAACAAACAGTTTGGAGCCAGATAAGACGGCTCCAAACTGTTTGCGACTCAGATTAAAGTACAGTGGAGAATCTGTTATTCTTTCCCAATAAACGCGTTTACGCTAAAACATTTATTTGCAGTGCAAACAGTTTGGAGCCAGATCAGACGCCGGGTAACCCGGCGTCTGATCAGGCTGCAAACTGTTTGCCACCAAGATAAACAATAATTATCAGAATTGTCCCAAAGTTGTTCTTTTCTACGTTTTAGTGCTAAATGCGTTTGCGTACGTTTGCGTTTAAACGGGAAAGAATAACAGATTCTCCACTGTATGTGTGTTTGAATTTCCAAAGTTTTCTACACTTTGATGCTTTGCTCTTGCGTTTAATTTGCGTTTAAACGGGAAAGAATAACAGATTCTCCACTGTACCGTCTTCTCCACTGTACACTCTGTTACAGTGGAGAATGGGTTATTCTTTCCCAATAAACGCGTTTACGCTATTTAAAACGTTTATTTCCACAACAAACAGTTTGAAGCCAGATCAGACGCCGGGTAACCCGGTGTCTGATCAGACTCCAAACTGTTTGCCACTCAGATAAAAATGAATTTAAAGAAATATCTAAAATTGACATTTTCTACGTTTTAGTATTTTGCGTTTGCGTTTCGTTTGCGTTTGAACGGGAAAGAATGACGTCTTCTCCACTGTACAATCTGCTAGCCAAGGCAGGTACAATGTACGCCAATTGCCGAGCCTGCAACAACCCTGGAGGAGACGTCAAAAATCACAGTCATCAGAACACACTCAAACAAACAATACTCAACAACAAGGCACCATGCTTATACTCTGAGATCGGTCTCAAGCTTTTGATTGGTCAGATTTTAGCAAATGCTTAACTTTGACCAGTCAACAGCTTGCTAATGATCTAAGACCTATCTCAAACGATTGGTAGGCATGGAACCTGTATACATGTACCAAAGCAATGCCATACTCATGCAGTAATTCAAACAGAAAACAATATCTTGAGCGACCAACCATTAAGGATGCAGCTGGGTCTTTCAAAAACGAAATCCAGGTAGCTATTAAATACATGGCAAAAATAATGATGCAAGTTCCAAAAGGAATTTTTGGCATTATTTTATTTTTGTCATAAACTGCCACCCGTTTTTAAGACCGAAAAAGAGACACATTTTGAGTATCACTCAAGAAAAGTTTTACTGTAACTACAGTGGAGAATATGTTATTCTTTCCCGTTTAAACGCAAACGTACGCAAACGCAAAGCACTAAAACGTAGAAAAGAACAACTTTTGGACAATTCTGATAATTCTTGTTTATCTTGGTGGCAAACAGTTTGGAGCCTGATCAGACGCCGGGTTACCCGGCGTCTGATCTGGCTCCAAATTGTTTGCACTGCAAATAATAGTTTTAGCGTAAACGCGTTTATTGGGAAACAATAACAGATTCTCCACTGTACACATGCTACAGTAATCAAGGCGATATTATTTCCCCAAACAACGCGTTTATGCTGACGCATTAATTTTATTTCCAATGCAAACTGTTTGCAATACAGTTTAATCAAATCGACAGAAATACAGAAAAAAATGTTATTTTTATACGTTTTGTTGCAATTCTTTTGCATTTAAAGTGGGAAAGAATAACGTCTCCTCTTCTGTAATTTCTCCTTCATACATGTAGAACAATTTATAGCAAAGTCACTATATGAGGCACTCTAAAAGTAGACGTACTGTTTCCAATCAAGTCTAGTCCAGGGCCCAATGTTATTAAGCTGTTCAGTTGAGTGTATAGTCATTCTCAAGCATTTGATTGGTCAGATTTTAGCCCAGGCTCGAATCTGATCAATCAAATGCTCAAGGACAAACTTAGACTCAACTCAAAAGCTTTATAACATTGGAGCCTGGGCCCAATGTTATAAAGCGTTTCAGTTCAGTGTAAAGTCGTTCTCAAGCATTTGATTGGTCAGATTCGAGTCTAGGGTCAAATCTGACCAATCACATGCTTGAGAACAAACTTAGACTCATAGGTACAGTTTTGGAAACTGAAGCATATAGACGTCGCTAGGGGTATTAAGCTAAATATTAGAAACAGGCTTACTTTTGAGTGATGTTATACCATGGCTTTACATTACATACAAACAATATATTTACAGTGGAGAAGACGTTATTCTTTCTCAAACGCGATTATTTCCTTTACAAACAGTTTGGAGCCATCTCACACGCCAGGAAACCCGGCGTCTGATCAGGCCACAAACTGTTTGGCACTCAGATTAACATGAATTGTCAGAATTGTCGAAGAATTGTCTTTTTCTACGGTTTATTGCAATAAGTGTTCGTTTCATTTGCATTCAAACCAACGGGAAAGAACAGCGTCTTCACAACTGTAACATGACCTTACAGTGGAGAATCTGTTGTTATTTCCCGTTTAAACGCAAACGTAAAGCACTAAAACGTAGAAAAGAACAACTTTTGGACAATTCTGATAATTCATGTTTATCTTGGTGGCAAACAGTTTGGAGCCTGATCAGACGCCGGGTTACCCGGCGTCTGATCTGGCTCCAAACTGTTTGCATTGCAAATAATAGTTTTAGCGTAAACGCGTTTATTGGGAAAGAATAACAGATTCTCCACTGTAACATGACCTTACATTACATTCAAACAATACATGTAACACTTACATGTACAAACATTGGCACTTGGAAAACAAAGCGACGAGAAGCTAACGTACAGTGGAGAAAACGTTATTCTTTCCCAATAAACGCGTCTACGCTAAAACTGTTTTTCCATTGCAAACAATTTGGAGCCAGATCAGACGCCGGGTAACCCGGCGTCTGATCAGGCTCCAAACTGTCTGCCTCTAAGATTAAAACACACTAATTAGAAATGTCAAAAAATGGTAATTTCTTCATTTTAGCGATTTGCGTTTGCGTTTAAACGGAAAAGAATAACGTGTTCTCCATTGTAGCTGTTTATATATGCATTAAAGTACTTTCCCCCATCCCAGAAATCACTAATCATTAAAACTGAAAATAGAAAATGGAGTCTACTTATATAACACCTAGTACCAAACAATTTTGAAATCTAATTTTGACTGTTTCTCGGCATATGTTCAGTGATCCTCCTTTTAAAGTTTGGGAAGCGTACGAAATAAGTCTGAACTCATTCTGAAGCTATTGATTGGTCAGATTTGAACAAAATACTCAAATGTGACCAATCAAAAGTTTGAGAATGATTTCAAACCTATCTCAAATGCTTTATAAGAACAGTTAGGTCCTACATGTATGTAGGCAAATATTCGCCAAGACAGGCAATGACGGAAGGTGCGCTATAATACAGAACAGTATACATGTACTAGTCATTCAAAAACAGTGCATCAGTAAAAAAGGACACTTTTCCGATACAAGTAGTGTAGACCCAGATCAAACGGCTCATAAAGGAATCCTCTGATTAGAGCCTGCAATGTTTGTTATGGTTCAATAAATTGTACAAAACATCAATAGACAGTCAAAAAGGAATTGGACTTTGTTTTGAAAACTGGACTTATCTAGTAAAGTTTTAAAGGGTAAATGCGTTTATACATTTGTTCAATCAAATGGTTTGGCCAACAGTGAAAATAGATAGCAATTTTTAACTTATGGAGAAAATTGGTGTTACTCTGCAATGTTTCTGCTATATCAACAAATACGAGAGTGTTTGTATGCATGCCTGGTTTACAATTATACAGTGGAGAAAACGTTATTCTTTCCCGTTTAAACGCAAACGAAACGCAAACGCAAATCACTAAAACGTAGAAAATGTAAATTTTTAGAAATTTCTTACAATTAATTTTTATCTGAGTGACACACAGTTTGGAGCCTGTTCAGACGCCGGGTTACCCGGCGTCTGATCTGGCTACAAACTGTTAGCAGTGGAAATAACCGTTTTAGTGCTAGCGCGTTTATTGGGAAAGAATAACACATTACCCACCGTAAGATATACACGTACATAAATACGAGCAGGTTTATCAATGTGAGTGACAACAAAACAGTACTGTAACTACATGTATGGTTAAAAAAAGAACAACAGAACATAATATAATATTATCATGCAACAAACAAAAATAAAAAATGATAAAATCAATATTTGTGAAAGAATGCGATTTTGTCATTACAGTGGAGAATCTGTTATTCTTTCCCGTTTAAACGCAAACGTACGCAAACGCAAAGCACTAAAACGTAGAAAAGAACAACTTTTGGACAATTCTGATAATTCTTGTTTATCTTGGTGGCAAACAGTTTAGAGCCTGAACAGACGCCGGGTTACCCGGCGTCTGATCTGGCTCCAAACTGTTTGCACTGCAAATAATAGTTTTAGCGTAAACGCGTTTATTGGGAAAGAATAACAGATTCTCCACTGTAACAACAAGACGTTTGCAAGCGATTTTACACATTACAGCAGAGAAGGCATTATTCATTGATCAGGCAACAAACTGTCTGTCACTCAGATGAAAGAGTTATCTATAGAATTTTATTTTAAAAGTTGTCCCTTTTCTACACTTTATTGCACTAGCTTTGCTTTCATTTTAATGGGAAAGAATAACGTTTTCTCCACTGTAAAAATTCAGTAAGCATGTACATGACATACATATATTGATGATATAAATATTACCAGCATGCATGACACAAATACGTCACAGAGGTCAAGACAAAGCGAGTATTTACAATACTAACTTTCTGATTTAAGTTTGCACCAAACTTGTTGTTGTTAGTACCAATTTGAATCGTATCTTCAATACGATTCTAATGAATGGTAATATAATAGAGTTTAGTGCATTACTACAGTGGAGAATCTGTTATTCTTTCCCCTTTAAACGCAAACGTACGCAAACGCAAAGCGCTAAAACGTAGAAAAGAACAACTTTTGGACAATTCTGATAGTTCATGTTTATCTTGGTGGCAAACAGTTTGGAGCCTGATCAGACGCCGGGTTACCCGGCGTCTGATCTGGCTTCAAAATGTTTGTACTGCAAATAATAGTTTTAGCGTAAACGCGTTTATTGGGAAAGAATAACGTTTTCTCCACTGTAAAGGAGAACATAAGAAAAATGCTGAATTTACTCATTTTACTTGAAGACCTGACCCACACTGATATAGAAGAAAAGAAGTTATTCTTTCCAGCTTAAACGCAAACGAAACGCAAACGCATTGCAGCAAAATATACCAATCGACAATATTTTGACTATCCTGCCAATTCCTATTAATCTAAGAGACAAACAGTTTGAAGCCTGATCAGACGCCGGGCTACCCGGCACCTGTGATCTGGTTCCAAACTTTCTGCAATGGAAATAGTTGTTTTAGCCTTTTCTGGGAAAGATTAACGTCTTCTCCACTTTGATAAACATGCAAAATCTGAATCTTAAGATTCAAAGCTCAAGATAACGTTAGCATTGCAAAAAAAGAAAGTATTATGCCACATCAACCCTATGGTGTGATTTCTCATTAGAAAAGCGACGATTCTAATGAGGAGTCACAACGTAAGATTTGATTGGAGCATGGACGATGAAAACCTTAGTGATGGTAGGCTTACTCCCACTTATCTAGAGCCTTCAGATTACAGATTTGAACAGCTTGACAACACTAAGAGAGGACACAAGCACGTGATCTTTGCGCTCCTCTAGCCTTTGCAACAAATCTCGCCACTTGGAGCGCTGTTCCGATCGTATTTTTGGGACTCAGCGAGTCGCCGCCATTTTCTACCGCAGCGCCACCTGCGCCCGGCTGATGCGTTTGCCGGCTTGGAAGAGATTGCAAGAACTCTGTATTTTCCTCATAGTGAGGATCTGCCAAGGCCAGGACGGTAAGACTGCCATCCACACACCCTACAATCACTGACATACCACCAGGACTACACGTCATCACTTTCAGTTCCGCGTGCACCTTATACTTCGCGATCATCTTAGAATCTTCCAGTCTAAACACCCTCAATGTTCGATGACCGGAGTGATAGTAAATCACGTGTTTATCGTTCTTGCTAAACATGACGTCAACATTAAACACGCCCTCAGCTATACGCGGAATGAGAGTTTTTGTAGTTTTGCCGTGTTTCAGTTCAATGTATTCAAGTCCTCCACGACTTGGAGCGTACAGACCGTGCTTGCCTGTTTTTGTAACACGGCCATTCCAGCGGTTAACAGATCTTACCAGTGTCTTCTTCTTCAGATCGAGTATATTGCCCTTGTCCTCGTCTACCACAGCCACCTGGTTAGGATCATGCGGCATTGGGATCAGTTTGATCAGAGGTTTGTACGTGTTGTATTTCAGCTGTAAATTGTACAAATGGGTACCGCTTTTCGCGTGATAAACTCCAACAACATCGCCGCTCTTATCAATGGCTGGGATTGCAAGAAAAGATCCATCGCATGTGACTACTCCATCCTTATACACTCTCAATCCGTACTCAAACCTGTAAATCTGGTCACCCTCAGGTAATGAATAGCAGGCACAAAGGCCCTTCGCGGGACCCTGTTTTGCAATTGCAATAATTCTAGTGTCATTCTCATTTCGTATCAACTTTTGCGTCTCCCTTTGCGGAAGAGTTTTGACAGTGGCATCCTTGGACACATCCCAGATAACGATGTTTGCAGTTTCGGCCGCACACACATACTTCCCGTCACCCGTGATAACTGCCTCAGTGATAACTGAGGTCGAAGTTGTGGTCCCGAACGTCTTTAGCAATTTGCCGTTCTCCAGATTCCATACTCCGACACAGTTTCTGCTAGTAGTCACACAGAATGGTATTTCTGTCGCCAGATCTATAGTTTCTATTGGTTTCTCAAGACGGTCAATGGAATGTACGTCTTCAAGGATATTGTCGAAGTTCCAGACCTTGATAGTCTTATCAATGGAGGAAGAAATGACCTTATTGCAACCGTTCGTTACCGACGTTAAGGCAATGATTCTACCAAAGTGGGCGTCCAGGACTTTCACCATGTTTCCTTGCTTTACATCCCACACATATAGATTCTTTCTCACGGCAGCTACAACGAAATGGTTGTTTCTAGTCAGCACTACCAGGGCAGACATTTGGTTCTTCGTGGGAATATTGCGTGTACCATGTGGGAGCTTTAGCGCAACGACCACATCTGTCTTGAGATTCCACAGTTTGTAGCCCAGTGGTATTGTGGCGATTAGGAAATTCTCATCCTCGGAGAGATTCAAGGCAAACACGATGTCATAGTTATCCCCTAGAGAGCGGTCATATTTCCAAGCATCTCCGTCACGCTTGTACACCGCAATTGCGTTGTCACTGATCTCTATACATGTGTACATAATCTGCTTATCTTTGGTCAGAGCTATGGCACTGTGGAACTCAAACGGTTCAATAGAATTGTCGTTCATTTCAAGAGTCATTTCAGTATCATTTGGGCCACCACTTTTTACAACTAGATATACCCTGTTTTCCTCTCCGAATTCTGCCGATATGATTGGCATATTCATTTCAATAGTGTGGCGAGACAGAAAGGTGCCGCTAATAGTGTATAGATACCATTCAGCGGAAGTCCAAACTGCTAGATGAGTATTGTTTATTGCTGTTCCTATCACCATAGAGTCTTTTATCTCCTTAAGCGGAGGAACAAATTTCACGTGTTCTCCTGTCAGAATATTGCACACAACTACTTGGTTGTTGTTTGTAAACCCTGCTGAAAATTTGTCATTCTCGGAAATCACCAAACTTTGCATTATTCCCTCAATACCAGGGGCAATTAACCTGAACACTTCACCTGTCGACAAGTCAAATATGATAAATTTGTTGGACACGGATATCAGGTACTTCGCGTTTGACGTCACTGCGATGCCAAATGGAGCGAATAGGTGGCCTTCGAGTGAGAACTGTAGAGGTCCGCCAGGTGTATGGAGACAGTGGTGCACGGGGACCAGTGCACAGCGGGTAAGTCCATGGGTGTCGCACTGCTGGATCAAATTTCGAATATTTTCATTGATTGAGAAATATGGCAGGAGTCGGCCAATTATTTGCGGTCCCAGCATGTCGGGGTAGTGACTCAGGACGGAACTAGATAGCCTGATGACATCGGCGATGAGTTTTACATCTTTCTGATAGACGTGGTCTAATAAATCTTCAAAGTCTGACAGTACAGACTGTAGTGGCATAGATTGCAGTTTCGCATGTAACCAGTTGTAGTTGAAAATAACCTGATTATAAAGTTCCTCGTATCTGTGTGACCGGACCAGGTGATAGGGAAGTTCATTCAGTTTTCTCAAGTTGTGTCTAATTGGTCGTCCGTTCTCATCTATAAATACCAATGGCTGCTCTGGAACCTTTCGGTCACTTTCTCCACCTTTTTCCTCCAGATGGAACATTTTTCTCTGGTTTTCTGTGTATTCGAACGGCTTGGCTTTCCCTCCTCCCCATATCCCGAGGAAATACTCAGCAATATTGGAGTGGATTTCACTGACGTAGTTCAGGTTCTTGAAGTATCTTTCTTTTGCAGCTTCGATAAACTGCCTGTGGTACCAGTTTACCACATTCACCCCATCCGCTTCACGTTCACTGAGGTAGGACGGAAGGTCGCTCCTTATTCGGGTCCACAATAAGGGCGGGATTCTGCGCGTAGGAGGGAGATGGTACTGGTATACATCGTTCAAAACCTTTTCATCTAGTGACAACAGGTCCTCAAGTTCTGCCTCAGACAGACCGCTCTTAGCGGCAGTTATGTAACCAAAGGCATGAGATACAAGTGTTTTACCGTGCTGAATTTCTATGCGCTCAAACAGCTTGAATATACTGTCATGGATTGTAAATGCGAGGGAGATGTGCTGCAGCTGGGTGTAGGACTTCCACCTACACACCTCGTCGAACACAAGTTTCACAAACAAAGGAAGATTGCACTTTGTAAAAGCCTCGTTCACTAATTGCATTTGTTCTTCAGTCACAGTTCTGTTGGCATTCTTCAGCCAGAATTTCAAGATGGTCGTACTCAGATTTTCCCCTAGAGGAAGCACTGGTATGTAGTTCTCCTGTATTTCTATCATACTCCTCAGTGTCTCTAAGATCCCGTACATGTTAGGCAATGTTGACACTATCAATCTTACGTTGGGCGGGAGAGTTGTTGGCAACCAGGCCAGCTGGTGAGCCCCGTCAGCCCCCGACAGCTGGTCTATAGAGTCCAGTATAAGTACCAGTGGTCTCTCCTTCGTCGCATAGCCAATCATCTTCTTGAATTGCGTGATCAAGGGAGATAACTCTTCTGGGATATATTCGTCTGGTTGTTCGTATAGCACCATTAGGTGCTTACAGAGGCTAATAAGTAGAGGGATGACACTGGAACTGTTGGGCGTGGTACCCATGAAACGTAGAACCAGGAACGGCGTGCATTTCTTGCTGAACCATGACTTAGCCTAAAATAGAAACCTTATATGAGCGACAAGAAAGAGGGACTCTTAACCCTTTATTCAATAGCCTGTTTCTAGTTTTGAAGTTAGGTGATCACTTAAAGCAGGTCAAAGGTAAAGAAGAATGGATATTTAAGCGCATTCTGCTTTAAGTTTGCCTGCTTTAAAGCGATTATTTGCTAGAGAATACAAAATGTTTCTTATGATATTATATTCATGATTGTATAAATTTGAACATTTTTCTTCGGTGGAGGGATAAATTAGATGCGCACTGTGCAGATTTACAATAGTGGCGTCTGATAAGACGATCTGAACAGTTTGGTCTGGCCACAACAGTTTTCCACTATTGAAGGAGTCGCCTATAACTTATTACTCCAATGATACGCGTTATTACGCATTTAATTTATCCCTTCACTGAAAACATGGTACTCAAATAATACAGTCATGAATATGTATATAGCAATTATTCTAGCAGATGGTGGCTAACGTAGGATGTAAGAAAAGCAGAGTGTGCCTGAAGGTCCATTCTGCTTTACTCTCAAGCTGATTTAAGTGGTCACCCATCTTTAAAACTAGACACAGGCCATGAAGTAATTTCGAAATCCAAATCCAAATTGTACTTGTTTACTAGGTATTACATGTACCATCAACTAGTTTTCTACAAGTCATATGGGTATCATAATAAGATTTGTATTCCTACGAAGGCAACTTATTTTTGTAGCATTTCCCAGTCTATACACTGACTTAGTAGGATTAAAAATCTACTATTATACCTATATAAGTTGTCGTAACAAACCATTTTGATGATAATACATAGTTGATGAGGTTCTCCAGCTGTTCACAGCAAAGCGTTACGTAATAAAAATCGACGTTAAACGGTAAAATAACTTTGATGTTACATAATAATAGTTGGAAGGGGAATTTTAAAAATCTGAGACACAGATCCCTAGATATGTTAATGAAGTGTATTATTTGCAATTTTAAAGGCATTACAAATTAAGACGGCTTTGAAATCGCTGTTTGAATTTTTTTTAAAAATTTGTCTTATAAATTCGTAAAAAAATAAAATATTTTTTTAAAAAAAAAGACATTATATGGTGGCATGTGTACCACTTGAACCATTAATCTATAAAATGGAAGAATAAATTATAAATCATGATGATAAATAAGAAAAATCCGCCTCCAGTATCAAAAATATCAAGCTACCTTAAGCAAGCAGGCTGAAAGTAATGCAAAATGTGCAATTACGCGTATTTCGCTTTACTTTCGGCTGTTAAATTGGTAAACCCATTTGTGCCCACGATCCCATATATGGGACATGGCAAACAGTGTAGACTCTGATCAAACGCCGTATCATGCGGCATCTGATCAGAGTCTACACTGTTTGCTGATATGAATTTCAATATAAAACAACAAAAAAAAAATGAAAATTTTGACCAGGCACCCCTTTGATAAAAATGGACTAATCCAATATATAAGCATGGAAGAATCTACTGGGTATAAATGGGTTAAATGTCGAGTATCTGTCATCTCAGTTACTGCACTTGACCTGACTTACCTGACTTGCCCCTTTTGCCATAAGTGAGGTTTTGCCACATCCACTCGCCCCAAACAAGATCAATGGTTTGTCAGACTTCCCAAGGACATACTGCTTTATCTTGTCAACTGTTAATTCAAAGACATGTACAGTAACATTTTACATAATGCATTAAAATGTAGAACAATACTATTTCTAGACATGTCTTACTATTCATTTTAGTCTGAGTGGCAACCAGTTTAGAGCTTGATCAGATGTCGGGTTACCCGGCGTCTGGTCTGGCTTCATTCTGTACTCAATGGAAATTAAAGTTTTAGTGTAAACGCGTTTACTGGGATAGAATAACGTCTTCACTGTACAATGAGCTTTCTGTTCTTATGTTTATAAAGTTTAGAATTCAGATTGATGTTCATCCAATTGTGCCTATCGTTCCACAATGGACATAGGCAAACAGTGCAGACAAAGACCAAGCACCGCATAATGCGGCTTCTGATATGTATGGAAGGCCGGTGCGCCATGCTAAATGCTAAATGCGAATTGCTATATGCGAATTGCTATATGCGAATTGCGAAATGCTAATAAAATACAAAACTCTTTTAGGGGTGCTAAATGCTAATTGCTATTTGTAAAATGCCGAATGCTAAATGCTGATTGCGAAATGCGTTTTACGAAATGCCATTTGCGAATTGCAAAAACGCTAAATGCGAATTGCATAAATGCTATTCCTAAATTCCAAAATGCCAAATGTGAATTGCTGTACTAAGGCCAAACAAAAAATATATCTGTTTCCGGTAAACCGACCCTAGTTTTCCCCTCCGAGCCTTAACGTTTTTGTTTTTCATTTTTCGAAAAACCTATCCGCGAATGTCTGTCATTTTTGCGTCGCATGTGACAGTTGTTTTTGAGCAACGTGTAATAGAAGCTATTCTTCAATTAATTGTTTAAAAAGCTGCTTTATAGTCATTTTAGTGTTTTAGAAATTGATTTTAGAATAAGATTAGCAAATATCTAAGATAATTTTTTGATCTAAATCTGTAATAAAATACCTTCCTTGCAGATATGATTTGCTAGTGAATTAAACATTGACATATTCAACATGCAGACAACACATTTTATTGCCATATTTGACAAGCATACAACACATTTCGAAATATTATTAATTCCACCTATCATATAAAAGCCACTACTTTTCCGGTTTGGTATACTAATATAGATTAACAATCAAACCAGTTTCAATTTTTAAGGAAATTTTCGTAAAGGGACCTATCAATTAAATAAATAATTTGAAATGATTTTTTTCAAGGTATTTTATGTATAGCACAGGGTCTGCAAAATAAAATGCATTCATATGTTTTCATATATAAATATGATTATATAAAATACTCCATGAAAAGATAAATAGATCTATATCAATATATTATTGTGTCCCTAGGAAAAATGGGTAATGTTTTATTTGGCCTTAATTTGATTTGCTAAATGCTAAATGCGATATGCTGAATGTCAAATGATAGAGAAAAACCGCCATTTGAAGAAACCTCCAAAGCATTTGGCATTTAAAAAGGCATTTCGAAAATAGCATTTCGCATTTAGCAAATAGCATTCGATATTTCACAAACAGCATTTGGCATTTAGTATTTGGCATTTTACAACTAGCAATTAGCATGGCGCACCGGCCTTCCATAGTATGATATGTGTCTACCTTGTTTTCTAACATGAATTTCTATCAAATAAAAGATGAAGATAAGAATTAAAAACTGAAATAAAACGAAAGGTATTCAGTTATAGGCATAATCTTAAGCAGATACAAAACTACTAAACTGGACTCTTAGTAGGGTCTAATACTTGTTGTTAATTTTCAACCATTGCGTCCAATACTTTCTTTTCAAAATATTTCTGACCAAGAAAAAGGGCGAATAAGTGAATATGATCTGCATTATTTTCTAATTAATAAGTTTGAGACAAACATTGAGTATTAACCATTTCACTGCCAGGACTTTATTTGATGAAAACCATTTTCTACTTTTATTTCTATATTAAAATTGTATGTCTTGTACTGAAAAAATCTAAAATGAGTGCCAAATAGCAACGTGGCGTTTGATCAGGATCCAAACCGTTTGCAAAAAACCGATATACTCATGTTAAGGCAGTAAAGGGCTTAACAATCCATTTCGCCCCCTTTGAGATTCGTACCTATATCTTCTCGTCCCTGGAAAACCTTGCAGGAGTTGTAACACGCCTTGAGGTGCTGCAAGACCTCGACGTACACGGGGTTACTGGACAGTCTCTCATCCTTGGCCATAGCGTTGTCCACTAGTCGTAGCACGTATTTGTAAAAATGTTGGCAGAAGTTGTCTATATATTCCTGTAAGTATATCGGAAATTTAAAAAAAAGAATGACTTCACATGCCTTTATATATAATTTTTAATCTAATAGTCTAGTAGCAAACATGTTTCGCAATCACGGCTCTTCAGTGTTACATGTATAGTGGAGAAAACGTTATTCTTTCCAGTTTAAACGCAAACGAAACGCAAACACAAAACACTAAAACGTAGATAATGTAAAATTATAGATATTTCTTACAAGTCTTTTTTATCTGAGTTGCAAACAGTTCGGAGCCTGATCAGACGCCGGGTGACTCGGCGTCTGATCTGGCTCCAAACTGTTTGCAGTGGATTTAAAAGTGCTAGCGTAAACGCATTTATTGGGAAAGAACAACACATTCTCCACTCTAAGTATATACAGTGAAGAAGACGTTATTATTTCCCAATAATTTAATGCATTTACGATTAAAGCTATTATTTCCATTGTTAATATTTTGGAGCCAGATCAGATGCCGGGTAAACCGGCTCCAAACTGTTTGCCACTCAGATTGAAATGTCGACAAGTTGTCAATTCGGGAAAGAATAACGTCTTCTCCATTGTAATAAAGTAAATCGACATTCACTTTCAAACCAAAAACTATTTTAGGCAAAATAAAAAAATACTTCTGTTTCCGGTAACCCGACCGACCCTAGTTTTTCCCTCCGACCCTAAACTTTTTTTTTCATTTTTCGAAAAATCTATCGGCGAATGTCGGTCATTTGCGGTGCATATGGCAGTCGTTTATTTGAGGAACTTGTGATAGAAGCTATTCTCCACTTAATTGTTTAAAAAGCTGCTTGATAGTCGTTTAAGAGGTTTTAAAATGATTTTTAAAAAAGATTTAGCAAATATCGGAGTGAAATTTGATCGAAATATTTCATAAAGTACCTTCCTTGCCTATATGATATGCCATTTAATTAATCAATGGCACACTCAACATACAGACAGAACATTGTATTCACTCCTTTGACATGCATACAACACATTTCAAAACATTATTAATTCAATATACATGTATCATATATAAGTCACCACTTTGCCGGTTTGGTATACCAATAATTGGTTAACAATTATACCAGTTTCAGTGTTCAAGGTAATTTTGGTAATGGGACCTATCAATTAAACCAACCATTTGAATTGATATTTTGAGGGGTTTTATGTAAAGATGTAACACAGGGCTTTCAAAAATAAAATACATTCATATATTTTCATATATTTGAAATTTAAATTTAAATTTTCAGTCCAACTGTTCATTTGTATTTTACTATTGATAGAAATTCCTGTGAGCAAACAGTGCAGACTCAGAACACACGCAGCAGTTCGAATCCACACTATTTAACCCTCTCTATGATATAAAGTTTTAGACAATTTACTAAAAATGTGATTTGAGAAAGTTTAACCGGACAGCAATTGTTTAACCCATTTGTGCCCATGATCCCATATATGAGACATAGGCAAAACAGTGTAGACTCTGATCAGACGCCGCATAATGCGGCGTCTGATCAGAGTCTACACTGTTTGCTGATAGGAATTTCAATATCAAACAAAATGAAAATGAAAATTTTGACCAGGCATCCCTTTGATAAAAAATGGACTAATCCAATATAAAACAGGGAAGAATCCATATATGGATTAATTAAGCAGATGCCGTCCTGGCGGAGAAGGGGTAAAAAGTAAACTGACACGTACTGCTACACATGTATATAAATGCAGTAAAATCCGCAGTTTCTAAATCTGAAGTAAGGACGAATTGTAAAGTTAAATGAAGATAGCCACTAAAATAAAGAAAGGGGGAAATTAGAAAGTTTCGGAATAAACCTTCTGATTAAGGGCACTGGTTAGGAACTTGGTTACAGTGGGGCGAGGGTCCTCGCGACAGGTGGTATCGGAGTCCTGACAATACATGTTTCAGAGTCTCGTCGTGAAACAAAACTTGGCAAGCTGAAGTGAACGCAAAAGAGGTAATTAAAGGTCAAATTGACATAAACATTGTACATAGTTATTGTCACCATATAGTCCGATGTTTTTCGAAGCGTCGTGCATGCTTAATTAGTTCCATTTATGGAATTTACGCTTGAAATAGTTAATAAAACGACGCGGTAATCAAGATTTTTGTTCACAACGATCAATTCTTATAAATGACTGCATAATCTCACCTGCAATCAATGTTTCTGGCAAGATTAAAACTTAAACTGCATCTTTGCAAGAGAATCGCATTAAGAATATCGTATATCAATGAAATTTTTCTGGATTTCAAGTGGTTAATAAGGTTACAGAGTCTAACAGAGAGTGTTACAGGTTCTCTAACAACAGGTTATTAAACGTTACAGGTTCTTATCGACATTTTTGTTTTTGTTTGAGAGAGAATGGATGTAAAGTGCATGTATTGCAAGAGGTCCTCTATCTTTTACAATGCTTTAAGCTGTCACCTGTCTTTTATACAATCAATTAGCCTTCGTTTTAGTGGTTGTAAATGAGATTTACTGTAATTATTACGTATTACTGCGTTCGGTTAGTGCCTACTTGATATTTTATCATATGTAAAGAACCATCGTCGTATTTAATAATTTCGAAATAGTTCACACGATGCAAAAATAATAAAAAGTACTCAATTTCAAAGATTCTGTTGCTGTATTTATTTCCCAAAATGAAAACCAGACTCTTAAAAATTAAATATATACTTGCAAATATCTCTAAAGCGATAACTGAAATAATCTGACGTGTATAACAGCTCCAAAGGCAAAAAATAACCGGTACATGTAATAAAAAGGAACCTGCAAAATTATCGTATGGGTTATCTCAGTCCATTACATGACTTGTCAACCAAAGCATAGTACTTAATGCAAAAACTGAAAGCCACCTTTAATTTAGACATTATGGTGTGCAAGGTAAATTCTTCATAATAGGCAAGTCTCATATCTTGCCACAGACGACTCTGGTCTCGATTTGGACTATTTGTGCTCTTTTTGAATGCAAATTTTCACAATAAGTTGCTCAATATTTTTAAGTTAAATTAATAACTTTCTAACTATTTCTCAGACAAATAAATCATATGTGCAAAACGATACGTCATATATCAAATATATGTTTAACCCGTTCACTGCTTTACTCTGACCGTATAAACACAGATAAACAGGTTAGTTTCGAATGAGAAGCTGAATAATTATGTGTCTGAATCGGATCAAAGCTGTTTGACTATCTTAGAGATCCTTTTTCGAGTTTGATCCTGGTGAGACATCGAAAAAGTTGGCGCCGCACCAGAATCTTAACTGTTTGCAAATACAACTGTTAGTCTATTAAATGTATATAACAGAATGCGTTATAGATCTTCCACCGAGAATAGGATCGAACCGCACTCGAACCCGTGCATATTATCAACTTTGCAAAATTTAATAAGTAATTCAAATCTCAAGCGTGAGTAAATTTGCATTTTTCTGGTGTCTTCTAAACGACGGCCTACATGAAAATGAGTTCCACAAACAAAGACCAGATTCTTTGGTCCATGTTTGTCTTCGACATGTTCAATGAGCGATGCTTTGGTATTGAGTTGTGCTCCGCATGTGTCACATTCAAAGGCACTCTTTTGCCAAGAATGATAAACATGCCGATGTCTTGCCAGAGTTTTCCGATTATTGAACCGCCCGCTGTATAATAAATAAAGCAGTTTGATTTTGTTGTGATACGCCATTACGTGTTAATTAAAGTCATAGACTTAACTGAAAGATTTATTGCACAAAGTGCAATTTACCTTTCTTTTCGATGAAAACTACCCCTGTGAAAAGGGTTCAGGAATTTTAGAATACACATGAACGTTAAATAGAATAGTTCTAGGGCTTCAAATAATACTTTACACATTCTTCAAAAGGAGTTCAAGAACTTCTGCAATTCTAGAACAATGGTTCTAAAACATCAAATTCCTAGAATTATTGCAGCATATTCATGAACGTTTAATGGCCACTTCTACTATTTTTTCATGAATATTCAAGAAATCATTCTCGAATAGTTCTAGAATAATTCAATACCTTCCCACAGGGGTATTTTTGTGGCGCTAAAGAATGCCTGAACTTGTGGTAATGTACTGATATTCTTTACAAAGAATGTACTGATATTCTTTACAAAGAAACTGCTTTTTTATCTGCTTTTGCACGGGAGTCCGGCTGCTGGAAGTGCCGCATATATTGTTATTGCCGTTTACTTCAATATCCAGACTTATATCGAGTAAACTGGGGTCTTCTAACGAGATCTCGCCCATTTCGAGATTCGATAATACTCTGTAACACTGTTAAGAAGAACCTGTAACACTTATCAAACAGTCGTCAGGGACCTGTAACCTCTACATCACATTGATAAGTAACACCAAATTTATGATAACATTAAAAATCGGACATACAAAAATGCTTCAATATTAGAAAAACACGAACAAATAGATTATCTTATTGTGTTAAATGCTGCAATTTCTTACGTAAATTTAACTTATAACAAAAATATGTGCATATTCATGTAGGCAGTGGGGACCACTTGCTTTTATTTCCTCTATTTACCTGAATTCTAACGCAGGCGACGTTAAGTATCATCTTAAAAAGAAGCCAAAAGCTCTTTCCACGTTTTAATGAAGAATCCTTGTTATGAGGCTGTGTAAACTCGCTGAACAATTATGTGTTTACATGTACACGCGAGAAAGAGTCGTGACTCTGAAACATTTTTCGAAACGACCCCTATACCACCTGTCGTGAGGACCCTCGCCCCACTGTAACCAAGTTCCTAACCAGTGTCATGACTTTGGGAAATTTTCAAAGTATAATTATGAAAACACTCTATGATGGTTTTGTATTGAAGAGCTATATAAGATGAATGAAAAAATAGAAAAAGTGTACATTTTGGTGAACAACAGTTGGCTCTACGGCCATGTAAAATTTACCCCACCCACTTCCTCTTATTTTATCCTTTTCAAACAGCCCGCTTCAATAAAATCAATTTTAAATGAAAACAAATATGATAATTTGGTTTTGTGTTATTTATTTCCTATCTATGGTAGTATTTCTTCATACAAAAACTAATTTCAGAAAAAAAAGGCACCAAATGTGAAATTTATAAAGCTCTAAATAGCATCGATATGGTATTTTTTTGTAAAATTTGTAAGGGGAGATAACTCTTTTTACTTTAATAACTCAAAATTTTCAACGCTGACCTTTCAATTTCTTTTCATATTTTGAACTGCCTTAGCACGGGCTTTCGTCTGGTAGAATATAAAAAAAAGTTAAATACTAGAACTATTTCATTTTTAAACTTTTTTAATTTTTTTCATAAAATAAAACATCTAATAAAATCATGCCCTATACAAAGCATATTTTTGATATTCAAGGATCCATATTGTTCAAACCTTGTGCTTGCTTTGTCTAAATTTGGTTTCTATATGTGAAAATACCACCATAGATATGAAATAAATAATGAAAACCCAAATTATCATGTTTGTTTTGTTTTGAAATAAATTTTACTGAAGCTTGTACTCTGAATGGGTAAAATTTGAAAAAACCGTCAAATTTGACATACCTTTTTCAAATGGCTGTAGCTAAAAAAAAAAAGGACACCACCAAATTTTTTTTCTTCAATTTTTCACTCATCATAAACAGCTCTTCCAAAAAAACAATGTTAGAAAAAAAGTTTGATACTTTAAAAAATTGGCTTATGACATTGATACACCCTTAACTTTCATCCTGCTATCAACAGACGTTTACATAGGAGATATTCAATGAGTGAGAGGTTATGATAATACTTTTCTGTTCTTCTTTTCTTCCAAACTGCTATTTTTTATTTAACCCATTTATGCCTGGGTAATGCAATGAACTCTCCCTCTACACGTACTGGAATATTTCATTGTAGATATTTAAGGGTGATCTAAAGACACTGCAGTGTTTGTCCATACAGCAAGATACATGTATTTCATATGATAAAGCGAACAGTGCAGACCCTGATGAAACGCTGCTTAACGCGGTGTCTCATCAGGGTCTAAACTGTTTGCCAATGTCCACTCTAGTAGACACTATGCTTTACCCATATATGGACATAGGCAAACAGTGTAGACTCTGATCAGACGCCGCATTATGCGGCGTCTGATCAAAATCTACACTGTTTGCTGATAGGAATTTCAATATAAAACAAAATGAAAATGACAATTTTGACCAGGCATCCCTTTGATAATAAATGGACCAATCCAATATATAAACATGGAAGAATCCACTGGACACAAATGGGTTAATTGAGTTACATGGCGGCAAATCGCAGCAGTGAGTCTATCGTTACCTGGATAAGGGAAGTAACTCTTACCTTGTGAGTTTCCATATCTATGCCCTCCTTACCGCCCCATTCAACTTTGAACCTAGCCAAGTTGGACACGGGCATTTTGGCAGGGAGTTTGTCGTCACGGAGGGTCTTCAAAAGTTTTTGTGCCTCACCGTCAACATTTCTAGACGCAAAGTCGACAAACTTTGAGGCAAATCTCAACAGGGTAATGTTTATATTCTCGATCTCTCTGATGTACGCCAGGCAATGGTCTTGGACGTTTTTGGCCTTTAAGATACCACGGGTAATCTCCCTTTCAGTCACTGGAAGATGAAACATCAAGTTAGATTCAATATACTTGTTTAGCATGCAACAAACGTAAACGGGTCATATCACGAATACGCAAGCAGAAGACAATAATTGTTAGTAGATGACGTATTGGCCGTGAAGGGTTTAACGTTACTTACAGGAACGGAAGTTTTCACAAATTGAATGTGACAAAGAAAACATAAATTTAACCCTTTCCCCAATAGAAGCGCCTTTTAGCGGATATGATTTATTCATCCGCTGAAGAAAATAGTTCCAATTTAATCAGCAATGAATATGTATTATAGGGAATATTTTCTGTATTATAGCACATGATAGCTTAAAGCAGGCTGAAAGTAAAGCAGAATGCGCCCTAAGGCGCGTTCTGCTTTACTTTCAACCTGCTTTCAGTAGTCACCTATCTTAAGTACTAAAAATAGGCTATCAGGTAAAGGGTTAAAGCCGTTATTGTCCCAATGGCCAAATGGCAAAGAGTATCTTTTTTTTCTTTAAATCTTCAGAAAAATATTCCGTATTGCTAGAAGAAAAATAATCTTAAGCTACCTTTGAAGAGCAGTTCACAATTCGTGAATCAGGGTCCGAGTTTATAAAGCTTTTGACTTTAGTCTTAAGTCGATCTCAAGCTATTGATTGGTGTGATATAAGCCTAGGCTCAAATCTGAACAATCAAATGCTTGAGAACACACTCAGACTCAGCTCAAACGCTTTATAAGCTTGGACCCAGTCAAATCAGGAACACCATAAACATGATTATTAAGTGTTTCCAATCATTGATAAATCCATATATATATACAATTTGTTAATCTTGTTTAGTGCAATTTAGTAAATTTCCCAAATTTCAGAGATTCAATGCAAACATTCCCCTACCCAGGAGTATGGGTCATATGCGTACACTAAGTAGAAAGCATTGCTTGTTTCTCTTGTTTACCGGACATGAAGTAGTTGTGCATTTCCTCCCTGGTCAGTTTCTTAGCTATAAAGAGGACCTGTGCCGCCTTCCTGAAGATTCTCTGCAGTTTACCCATCGTTTCCCACCATGTTGACTGGTCAATCTCCATCAACCGCCGCTGACGCTAAAAATACACGGAGAACCTAACGTTACTTTCCCGCTTAACCCTTTACCCCATACATACGCCTTGTGAACGCCTTTAATGTATTCTTCCACTGAAGAAAATAGTTCAAATTTATGAAATATAAGAAATTATATACATGTTTTATATGATATGATGGCTTAAAGCAGGCTGAGAGTAAAGTAGAATGTGTCTTAAGGCACATTCTGCTTTTCTTTCAACCTGCTTTAAGGGACCACCTATCTTAAAATTTATAAACATGCTATGGGTAACGGGTAAAACATAACTAAGCGTAATGTTACTATGCAGAAACTGTCTTGAAAATGTTAACCAGTTAATTGTATCTGAGTGACAAACAGATAGGAGCCTGAAGGAGTACATTTCTACATGTACTAATACAGTGCTCCCTCTCTACAATGACACACAATGGGAGACAACGATTATGTGTATTGTTCGGAGGGAGTCGTTATAGGGAGGGAAATTGGCTTACATTTGCAAACAGTTTGAATCAAGATCAGACGCCGCGACATGCGGCGTCTGATCTGGATTCAATCTGTTTTTCACTCGTCATTATGTTTTTATTCTGTCAAGATGTCAATTATGTAAGAAAAACAGCAGACAACAATTTGAAGCAGACGATATTGCAGCAGTGAAAGCGTTAGACATAATTGTCCTGGGAACAGTCGAAAACGTCGCTGTAAGGGGGGAGTCGTTGTTCGAAGAACCGTTGTAGAGAGAGAGCCCTGTAATAACAGGGCATTCGGCAATCGTGTGACAATTCCTATACCCTACCTTATTGTTAAAGTTTGTAAGGATGGAACTGATTGGCTGCAGTATGTAGACGGCGGGAACCTTGTTGTTGTCTCGTCTGTACCACAAATCCATCAAATCCAGTTCTTCCGGTTCTGACTGTGTGCAGTCTCGTAACATCTCGAACTCCTCGGCATCTATCTCAGTGGGCAAAGGGCGATAACCGTACTTCTGTCCCAGAAACACCTGTGGATGGATAGCCAAACGTGAATAGAAATATACGATATTATAGAGCTTGAATTGCAGAAACCTCGTACTCTAACTTTCTTATTCATATTGGTATTGTTCGATTTTTCTGACCTGTCGGAGTTATTTTTAGAACAGAATAGTTCATAATGGTAAATAGATGACAGGGTAACATCGGATCTATATAGTCGTACACTTTCCAACTTGAGAGAAGCATGATCCTCGTGCAGCACGAGACCCTTGCGCTAACTTTACTGATATTTTATTCTTTCCCAACAAACGCATTTATATACTAAAACTATTATTTCCATTGCAAACAGGTTGGAGCCAGATCAGACGCCGGGTAACCCGGCGTCTGATCTGGCTCCATACTGTTTGCACGGCAAATAATCGTTTTAGCGTAAACGCGTTTATTGGGAAAGAATAACAGATTCTCCTCTGTAAAGTTACAGAGGGGGTAAACGATTCCTGTCAATTCACACATTTTGCTTCAAACCCGCATGTCCACTGCAAAATGTTTGGGTCTGATCAAAACCCGAGATACACGTACTAAGAACCTTATCAGGCTTTGTTTTAAATTGATATTACAGACACAAAATTGGTTTTGCTAAAACAATGTTCACACTCTACAGCGACACCCAGTCGGAGACAAGTAGTATGAGCGTTGTTCGGAGGGAGTCGTTAAAGGGAGGGAAATGATATCCGTAGAGTGCCTACCTTTGCAAACAGCTCAAATCCAAATCAGACTCTACGTTACGCGGCGTCTGATCTTGAATCAAGCTGTTTGCCACTCGTCATTTTTATTTGTTTTGTCAAAATATCCAATATGTAACTTTGAGAAAAAAACAGCAGACGACAATTCTAAGCAGACGATATTGTTAGATAAAATGTCGTCTGAAACAGAGGCAAGCGTTATTGTAAGGGTTATTGTTGGAAGGGAGCAGAGTACGAATATATTCCCTGTTTAGGCCAGGACAATTATTCAAAAGGTCAATCTACCTCCGTTCTTTTATTTCATTCTGTTCCATGACCATTTAACGAACATTAAAGCAGAATAACTACCACATTTATTATATCAAATAAAAAACAGTCAGGCTTGTGTTAGGGCACCACTCAAAATAATTACAAACCTTTCCGCGGCTAGCAGCTTAATACTGGACAGAAGTAAAGCAAAAATGTATTTTAGGAGCTTTCTGCCTTACTTCTGCCCTGTACTGTAAAGCATTTTTCTGTCGTTGTTATAGATCACAGTGGCTATTGAAGAGTGATCGTTTCATACAGAGTTGGCTGTAAATACATTAGTTATGGGTTCCAATAATAACCATGAGATCTTTATTATTCGAGACCGACCTATATCCGAATATTTATTTCCGTCATCAAACTACACTTTTGCTGATTTATATCTTTATTCAACTGGTTAATTAATGTGAAATTGTCATTTTTATTTTAGACTGGTTCAATCATTAAGGCGTATTCTGTTGAACTTTCGACCTACTTTAAAGAGGCTCGCAACCGGATTTAGCATTAAAATAGTAATTTGTAAATATATGTCAAATGCTTATATAAATGGGTAAGATTTAGTTTATGATAATAAATTCTATTAAAAAATGCATTTCAAAAAAAAAAGAAGCTCTGGTGGGATTCGAACCCGTGACCCTCCATACGGAGACAAACATGAAAAATGAGGAAACGCCTTTACCACCTCGGCTACCAGCGCTCTATATATATATGGTAGCGAATTAACGTACTTCACTAGTAGCGATTGATAGTACTTTATTCGGCTCGGGTTTATGTCTGAGCCCGTGTAGAGAAGCAACAACAACAACTATACCGTCAGCTGACGCTATAGAAAAACGATGGAAAATATCTATAAAAACTAAGATTCGGTGACGATTCTTGAGACTTTTTTTGGACTGATCATATTTTTTAATGTCAGAAGCCAAATAATGCCACAAATTTGCTTTTATTTGAGTTTTTAATTTTATTTTGACAAGTACACCATCCGGTTGCGAGTCCCTTTAAGTCACATATCTTCAAAACGAAGAAACCCTGATTGGGCTAAAGGTTAAAGTAGATATACATGTAGTATATTGTTAGGCATTTTCCGAATTTAAACTCTGTCATAATAAATGTTATGAAACGTCGGTTCAAGTTGTCAACTAATCCGCGGTCTGATCTAAATTACAGTGTTCCCTCTCTAAAACGAGATCCAATGGGAGACAACGGTTGTGTGTGTTGTTGGGAGGGAGTTACAGTGGAGAATCTGTTATTCTTTCCCAATAAACGCGTTTACGCTAAAACTATTATTTGCAGTGCAAACAGTTTGGAGTCAGATCAGACGCCGGGTAACCCGGCGTCTGATCAGGCTCCAAACTGTTTTCCACCAAGATAAACATAAAATATCAGAATTGTCCAAAAGTTGTTCTTTTCTACGTTTTAGTGCTTTGCGTTTGCGTACGTTTGCGTTTAAACGGGAAAGAATAACAGATTCTCCACTGTATCATAGGGATTGAAATTTGCGGCGTCTGATCTGTATTCAAGCCGTTTGTCTCTCGTTATTATGTTTTTCTGTCAAAATGTCCATTATGTAAGAAAGCTAGCAGACAAACATTTTAAGCAGACCATATTAAAACAGTGAACGTAATTGTCTTGGGAACAGTGGAAAACGTTGTTGTAAGGAGGGGGTCGTTGTTCTGTGGGCCGTTGTAGGAAGGGAGCACTGTAAAAAAATTCAGATAATTAACAAATACAGTGGAAAATCTGTTATTCTTTCCCAATAAACGCGTTTACGCTAAAACTATTATTTGCAGTACAAACAGTTTGGAGCCAGATCCGACACCGGGTAACCCGGCGTCTGATCAGGCTCCAAACTGTTTGCCACCAAGATAAACAAGAATTATCAGAATTGTCCAAAAGTTGTTCTTTTCACGTTTTAGTGATTTGCGTTTGCGTACGTTTGCGTTTAAACGGGAAAAAATAACAGATTCTCCACTGTAGGAAGGGAGCACTGTAAAAACTTTCAGATAATTAACAAATAGCAAAAACAGTTAACCCTTAGAACTTAAGTCAGCTTCCATATACACAATTGGTCGAATATAGTACTTCTTTGAGGTTTTTACAGTGGAGAATCTGTTATTCTGTCCCGTTTATCTTGGTGGCAAACAGTTTGGAGCCTGATCAGACGCCGGGTTACCCGGCGTCTGATCTGGCTCCAAACTGTTTACACTGCAAATAATAGTCTTAGCGTAAACGCGTTTATTGGGAAAGAATAACATATTCTCCACTGTACAGAATTGGTCGAATATAGTACTTCTTTGAGGTTATTAATTGTTGATTCTTTATTGAGATACATAGTTGTATCACCACAGTGCCAAACAGTTTGAATCCTAATGAGACGCCGAGTGATCTAGACCCAAACCGTTTGCAATTTACAATTTCGTACCGAACTTGCTAAATTTCATATGCTAAGCGATGCAAAATCTAATTCTATTCGGAAAGCGCCCGATTGACACAGATCAATCTGTGATAAACTGTTATTTTAAAGACGATGAAAATATTGCCTGAACACATGTACAACGCTCCCTCTCTACAACGCCAACCATTTAGAGACTCAGATTATGTGCGTTGTTCGGAGGGAGTCGTTATATGGAGGAAAATTTGACTACATTTGCAAACAGCTTGAATCCAGAGCAGACGCCGCGTTATTCAATCTGTTTGTCACTCGTCATTAAGATTTTAATCTGTCAAAAGTTCATTATGTAACTTGAGAAAAACAGCAGATGACAAATACATGTATAAGCAGGCGATATTGCAGCAGTTAAAGCGTTAACATAATTGTCCTTTTTAGGGAACTGCGACAAAGATCGTTGTTAGGAGGGAGTCGTTGCTGGGAGGGCCGATGACGGGAGGGAACACTGTATCAGTTTTATGCTGGACAAAAGTAATGCAGACAACCCTTCAAAAAGCTTTCTGCATTACTTTTGACCTGCATTACTTGGTAAACTGTATTGATATATATATTTCCGCTTTTTCATTGCGGGGCCGTAAAACACAGGTTTCACTGTACTGAATTACATTACAGTGGAGAATCTTTTATTCTTTCCCGTTTAAACGCAAACGTACGCAAATGCAAAGTACTAAAACGTAGAAAAGAACAATTTTAGGACAATTCTGATATCTCATGTTTATATTGGTGGCAAACAGTTTGGAGCCAGATCAGACGCCGGGTTACCCGGCGTCTGATCTGGCTCCAAACTGTTTGAAAAAGAAAAAATAGTTTTAGCGTAAACGCGTTTATAGGGAAAGAATAACAGATTTTCCACTGTAAAACCTCTATATTACGACCACTAAAACGAAGGCTATTTGATTGTATTAAAGTAAGGTGGCAGCTTGCTTTATGTTTCGCTGTCACCTTGTTTTAACCAGTCTACTGTCTTGAACTCCTATTAATTAACACAAGTTATTGGTCGTAACAGAGAGGTTTAACTGTGTACAAAAATATCCGGATATTGTCGCTGTCGCGATCTGCTGGGCATTGAATGTATTCCTGCGCGCTTTACCTCCCCGGTCCTAATCGATATCAGTGATTGATTATAGGTCGATGATCCTGTTGGTAAATGATGTAGATTACTTGCCCGAGTCACACTCAGGGTACCGTAACAACAGAGACCAGATAACCGCCTTCACAATAATGATTAATTCATTAATGCTTAGGTATGGTCAATGTTTCCTTCTAAAGAGGTATTTTGGAAACAGTCTATTATCGTTATGTTAGCAGCATATTTCTTATTTGTTTCCCTGTATAAATCCATCAACCCACCCAGCCTCTAACACCTTTTAGATCATTTTTAGGCAGCATGCCTCTGATCAGATAAAGCACCGTTTGTTCGTTCTTCATTTTGCAGTAAATCTATATGAACATTGTTGAAACAACTCTTATTTGACAACATACACTAAACTACATGTAAATCAAACACTGTTGCATTAAAGTAGTTGGTTATAAACCTCCAATATACACCGCAATCAACTACATGGGGTTAAACGTATATAGTTCATGGTGGTATGTATTGAAGGCTTATTGAAAATAGATTATTGCATAAAGCAGGTTGAAAGTAAAGCAGAATGCACCTTAAGGCGCATTCTGCTATAGTTAAAGCCTTCTTTAAGCTACTATCTGCTAGGATGTAAGACAAATTTCTTGTGAGTCATATTCATGACCGTATAAATTGAACTGTTTTCTCCGACGAAGGAATATATTGAATGCGTTAAAAGGCGTATTTATGGGGTAATGGAGCGTCTGATCAGGCTCCAAACTGTTTACCTTAAAGGTTAAAAAGAAATAGTCAGAAATTTCAAAAAGTTGTTATTTTCTACATTTAACCCTTTACCTGATAGAAGCGCCTTTGAGCGCATTTGATTTATTCCTATACACAAGAAAAAAAGATCCAATTTTTATAGTCATAAACATGTTCCTACAGAAATAGTTTCTATATATCCTGATAAATTATAGCTTAAAGCAGGCTGAAAGTAAAGCAGAATGCGCCCTCAGGCGCATTCTGCTTTACTTTCAACCTGCTTTTAGTGGCCACCTTTTTTTAAAACTAAAAACAGGCTATGGGGTAATGGGTTAAGTGCACTGCGATTGCGTTTTGTTTTTGTTTAAACGGAGTTTATGTATTTATTGCATCCTGTAAGTCGGTGTCTGGCCCGATTCCAAACTGTTTGTCAATCAGTTGACCAAATTCATCAATATCTTAAAAAAGAAATTTTTATGTTCTACATATTGCAAAAAATAAAATGCATGTTCAGTTTATTGCATTGCGTTTGTAAATATTATCTTGTAAACGAGAAGAAATATCATTTTTAATACTGCAATTGCAATGTACAATATACAATAGCATTCGGTGGCGTCTGATCAGAGTCTACACTGTTTGCCTATGTCCCATACATGGGATCGTGGGCACAAATGGGGTTACAGTGGAGAATCTGTTATTCTTTCCCGTTTAAACGCAAACGTACGCAAACGCAAAGCACTAAAACGTAGAAAAGAACAACTTTTGGACAATTCTGATAATTCATGTTTATCTTGGTGGCAAACAGTTTGGAGCCTGATCAGACGCCGGGTTACCCGGCGTCTGATCTGGCTCCAAACTGTTTGCACTGCAAATAATAGTTTTAGCGTAAACGCGTTTATTGGGAAAGAATAACAGATTCTCCACTGTATTAACAGAGCTGAATCAACTCTGGCCACTTCAACGTTAATTGATAAAATAATTATCATTTCAACATTCTCTTTACCCAAATAGGCATTTGAGTGCGTAACTGATTAACAGCAAAATTGATTAAACCACACGCAATGCTAAGCACACAATAGTATATTGTATCTAGCCATGTGAACTGGCATGGTCTAATTTTTCATAATCGAGTTAATTAAAGTCTCAAATACATGTGGATTCCAGAGAATGTGAATTCTATAATAAGAGTAAACAAATATGTTTGAACTCTATTGAACATTTAAAGTTTGAGTAATGACCGCAGCCAGTGGAACCCACAAAGATCTAAACACACCGAGAACTATACATACATGTATAAATGTAGCAAACAAGTCCATCCGCCGTATTTGCGGGATTCTTAGTTTTTAGTTCATTCACCATATGAAACATTAGATTGAACATTCTGGTTTGCAATTAAAGACGATCCATTTTTTTGTCCATTCAAGGTGTTATTTTACCATATACATTTGTATTACAAAATGACAAACAGTGCAGGCCCTGACCAGAGGGTTCTTATAGAAGTTTACTCGATGTTAGGGTTCAAACTAGATCCGTTTCTCCAATGCATGTTCCTAGTTAAGCTGGTTGAAAGTAAATGAAAAAGCGCCTTAAGGCATATTTACTTTTAGCCTGCTTTACATATCAACTATTATCTGCTAGGGTATTGGACATAATTATTTCTAATTGCTCATTTTCATTCCTGAACAAAGTTGAACTGTAATAGATGAATAAAACGCGTATTCGTGGAGTAATTAGTTAATTGACACTTACATGTATGTACCAGCGGATCGATGTTGCTATGGTAATACATGTAGCTTTAAATGTAATTATTACCACAATAAAAACACAAATTTACGACCATTTCCTTCGCATCGATGCCAATATATATGCATGCTTGAATGTGTCATTATTTGCAGTACAGATGGAGAAAACATGTTTATTTGGTTGTATTGTCTACATGTCGTTACAAAACACCTGCACAAACAACAAACACTATATTTTCAGACCTATATATTTCCTTGTTTGCTACCAATATTAAACAAACATTCACTAGTTCAAACCATGCAAAGATAATACTAAAAGAGGTGGTTTGTTTTCAACATTTCATGTACAGTGGAGAATCTGTTATTCTTTCCCGTTTAAACGCAAACGTACGCAAACGCAAAGCACTAAAACGTAGAAAAGAACAACTTTTGGACAATTCTGATAATTCTTGTTTATCTTGGTGGCAAACAGTTTGGAGCCTGATCAGACGCCGGGTTACCCGGCGTCTGATCTGGCTCCAAATTGTTTGCACTGCAAATAATAGTTTTAGCGTAAACGCGTTTATTGGGAAAGAAAAACAGATTCTCCACTGTACGTGGCTTCTCAAAGAATAGGACAAGGTTCACGAAGCCTCCGATTTGGCCCTGTAAAATTATTTTCTATTTATTTGTCAATATCAGATACTAAAACTCCATACTATACACACAAACGACCCAAAGTCAAGTTTTGACAATTTTGTAGATTCCTGTAAATGCACCGAGAGGCCAAAACAGACCAAAAAAAATAAAAGAAAGACCTGTTTCACTTTCATCCTCAATTTGTATATGAGTCAATATTTTGTTATGTAACAAAATCATGTCCTTGTAAATTTTTTGAAAGATCATACTCGGAAAAGGGATAATTGTTATCTTAAGCTAATATTAACGTGTTTATATTCACATTTTATCAAAAAAGAGCAAGAGATATGCAGAATCTTTTCATTATTTGACATTGAAACAGAAGAAAAGTCAGTTTTGCAGTGTCCCTAAAATAGTTATTATTGATTTAATCTATTGACTTTCTGTGAAATATCTGAAATATTTCAGTAGTGTGCCAATATAGGTTACTTTAACTATATCTGTCTTCATATAAACAATAAAATTGTGTGAATTCCTCAGTTTCAATACCTTTTTTCATCGTTAATCACTGTCCCTGGATCCTATTCAGTGATGTAACAATTTCCAATTCGAGTTAAGTACAGAGTTGCTTTCCTTAGATATTTATAGCAAAACATCTCCATTTTGAAGAGTGAACATTGAGGCACCAATGGCGGAAAGAAGTTTTAAGCGCGTGATTTGAAATAGGGAATCACTGACAATTTTAGTGCCGAGACTAGTACCATACATTTTAAACACTTCCTTGATGTAACGATGTATTATTATGCCTTTGACTGCAATAATCATTATTCTCTTTTTGCACCAAATGTATGAATTTGAGCTATGGTAAATCGTGTCATGTAGTTCCAGTATTTAGCGGAAATTAATGAGGTTAGAAGGTCATTTAGGTGAAATACATCCTTCATGTAACGATCCTTGATGTAACAGTGATGTTGTTACATCAAGGACTAGAAACCGTTATTTCAAGGAAACCAGTGACCAAAAATCAATAAAAGAAAAATTCTTTCAAGTATACAGGTATTTTACATTGAAAAGAATACTTTTTATTAGGGGGAGCAAGGGATGAAAGAAAACATGAGCTGCTTTTGCTTACTAGTATTAGCCACAGGACAAATCCTGTTAAACGTGTGTTACACCAAGGATGTATTTCGTTACATTAAGGAAAACAGCTGTAAGATTTTAATAGAATATGAAGGTTTTATATAGAATTTGAAAATTCGTTTTTTGAAGTTGGTAGGCATTATTTCAACTGTTTTTATTATGAAAATCATTTTAAATTCTTCCTAAAACTTTGCTACTTTCCTTAGCTGTTACATCAAGGAAAATACATCGTTACATTAAGGAAAATAACATTGTTACATAAAGGAATATAAATTGCAAAACAGTTCAATATTTTCATTTTATGTTCGATTAGTTCCATTTATTTTGACAAGAAACTAAAAATATGGCATGAATTTTGTATTGTAAGCCTTTTATTAAGAGCCTACTTTGTGTTACAGCAAAGAACTCATATCTCTATATATTTTCTGTAACACATTTACACTAGTTTTTTCTTCTTATAAGCTACAGTAAACCCAAGCCCTTAAAAATAAGTGCAAACTAGATAGGAAAACCTGGTCCATGTGTTCTGCTCATTGTTGAATATATCATACATCCGTTTTCATTTAGAACTTGGCAAATCAAGTACACAATGATATTGTGATCCTTGCAGTAACCATATGAATTCAGTTATGTAACGGGACTGTAAAATGATAGTTGCATAGGTCTTTTAGTTCCCGAAATGAATGTCATAGTAAAGTATTTATACTTGAAGAGACTAGATGTATACTAAGTTGGCAGTCAAACTCTTCTTTAAGCTTTATGTATTAGAAGAGTCATATATTTCCTTAATGTAACATATTTGCTTCTTTACTGTAACAGCCAGTCACTAATAATAAGGAATAACTTTCAAACAACCCAAGTTTTGATACTAAGTAAGCAATGGCTAAGCCCTGTGAACAGTTCTAAAATGTTTAATTGTTTTGTTTACAGTTTGTTCATGTTTATCAAACTTTTGACGTTTGATATATCTTTGTATTTTCCTTAATGTAACATTGCTGTAGCTGCAGATACCTTGATAGAACTATCTTCTTTTTAGCAAATATAATTCACAGACTATGGCAGTTTAGTGCAACGTTTGCTCTAAATGAATGTATGTATTATACTACAGCATGGAATATCAGAGGAATCATATTCAAGTTCTGAATGTTTTGTAAGTGTGAAAACAAAATGTCAATTATGACAGTTATTTTAGGCGCAAACCGTACATGATTGGAGAATAAAATCGTCTGATATGATTTGCAAAATTTACTATTAAGGAAATCTATTAGATGCTATTCATGGTGATGAAACACCTAATAAAATTGTTTTCATTCATTTAATGACATTGTACTTGCTTAAAGGATTGTTACATCAAGGAAATAGTTTTGCAATGGTGTAAATATACACCACACCTCGACAATCTGGGTACATTTAAGCTCCTTCTGTAACATATTTACACAGTATAGACATGCATGGTGCTATAATGTAAGCCATTAACCTCAGAGAGAATATAAAAATAATCTCATCCTTGACATCAGAACTGTTACATAAAAAAATATTGACTCATATAACCTGGCTTTATCTCCAAATATCACATTTCTTTATAGTGATAGAGGGATTGTTTTGTATTGTAAACCTTTCGCCGAGATAGGGGACCAAAGTCGACTTTACTAACTGTTTGGATCAGGGTAAAAACGTTTTGTCACTCCTACAGTTAGGTTTTCAGTCAAACTGCTTTACCTCTTTCACTCTCAATGCTTTCGTAAGAGTTTTACCCCTTCACCGTTTCATTGTCGTCTGTTTAAATTTGTTGTTTGCAAGATCGTTTCAAATTAATATTCAATGTAGTATGACTAAAAATATCGACACGAGTGTTAAACAGTTTGAATCCTGATCAGACGCCGCGTTACGCGGCGTCTGATCAGAATCCAAACTGTTTGCAAACGCGCTTTTAAACGTCATTGAAAGTGAAAGGGTTAATTCTAAGTAAAAGACGATTTTGCCCAAATAGAGCACGTGTTCCCCTAGTTTGAACCTTTTCACAATTGAGAACACGATTCGTACATGTATATGAGTTGTCGGGTCTGATAATGGGTTCTGAACTACTCAAATTACAAAGTTACAACAGAAACCATACAGAAATTATGTCGGGATTCGGGTGTACCTATCAATCTTACTCCCACACATAATCGCCCGTGATTCATTTCAATGTTAGTGATAAATGACTAACCGTGTAACCCCATTTGACTACCTTACACGTACCCCGAGTGCAATGGTTTCAGGTTTTCAAACCAGTTTGGAATCCAAACTGTTCGACACTGTCCATTAGACAATTTTCTTAAACTTTAAATTTAAGAAATAAAAGTAAACGACAAATTTAATGTTTAAATCCTTATTCCCTACAAACCTGCAATGGACAATTCCAGTTTGCAATAAAGGCTGGTCCATTTTCGACTATTTAGGGTTGTTTTTAATAATATATTACAAAATGACAAACAGCAGGAGCCCTCTGATCAGGGACTTCACTGACTCTTTACATATACACTTTTGGTAAAGGACGCATATATATACGTCACTAGGGCTCAATGAGTTATGTAGAATACAGTGGAGAATCTGTTATTCTTTCCAAATAAACGCGTTTACGCTAAAACTATTATTTGGCAGTTACTAGTTGAGTTACCCTTTCACTGCAACGACGTACAGTGGAGAATCTGTTATTCTTACGTCATTGGTGACGTCATACAATGGAGAATCTGTTATTCTTTCCCGTTTAAACGCAAACGTACGCAAACGCAAAGCACTAAAACGTAGAAAAGAACAACTTTTGGACAATTCTGATAATTCATGTTTATCTTGGTGGCAAACAGTTTGGAGCCTGATCAGACGCCGGGTTACCCGGCGTCTGATCTGGCTCCAAACTGTTTGCACTGCAAATAATAGTTTTAGCGTAAACGCGTTTATTGGGAAAGAATAACAGATTCTCCACTGTACCCTGCTGTGTCGCTGTAAGTCACTATGTGGTGATTTTGAATTATCAAGTTAGTTGAAATTACGCTAGTGAAATTTTCTTCTTTCCTGTTTTAAATGAACTAAACAAGAGCAGTCACTTTAGTTAGGCACCAATATGCATCTTCTTTTCATCACTCTATAACACCAGCTTAACTACATGTACGTAAGGTGAGAATGGATATGGGTTTTTTACATACCTTTAACCCCTTTACTACCATGACATCATGGTCTTGAAACAATTGTCGTCTACTTTTAATTTTCAAATTTGAAATTCAGTAATTTTGACTGCAAGAACATAGATACTAGGGTCAAACAGGTCCTGAGCAGGATGCATGCAGTTTGCAAATAACCAATATATTCGCAGTGACCAGGTTAACAGCGAGATCGTATCAGAATGAAATCTCAGTTTTGTCTTCTCTTACTAAAGTCGTGGTTTACTTCAAATGAATTCTGATACTGTTTGGTCAGAACTTGTAAAACAATACACTCAAAGTTACCGTAAATTATCCGCAAGAACGACCACTCAATAATAAGGTTAAAGGCTAATGACAGTATAAAGCAAGATGAAAGTAAAATAACGTTTCTGTAGGAACATTCTGCTTAACATTCACACTGCCTCAGTAGTTTCTTTTCTTTGACACCGAAAGGAATCATTCTTTTTGGGCGGTTGTACGGTCCATATAACGTTAGTACTATGTATAGCGGGACTTACAGTATAATAGATTATAGTTGTTACTAGTCATCCTAATTGGTGTCCCATGGCCTAAAATCCATGCTATCAGTTACTGATAAAGCCTGCCATCTTAGGCCCTAATCCACCTGGTCCCTGGTGTGAAGAGGGACTCAAATCCCTTATCAATTGGCACAGGTCATCTTCAACAGGGTGGGGTGTGACCCAGGATATTTGTTGTTTGAAATGTACGGGGCTCAATATTTGGAGGGCCAAAGTTCTACAGATGATGCAAGTCAAACGCGGTATCTCTATTATTGTAAATAGTGGCGAAATAATGAGTTTAACATCCGCTAGATTGCATAATGTTGTTTTTTTTTTTTTTTATAAAGGTTGGTATTAAATGAAACAGTAATGGCAAAAACAACACCCAGTTTACGAATAATGACTACAGTGTTGAATTGTGATATAAATACATGTTTCTTTTTATTTTGATACAGTGGAGAATCTGTTATTCTTTCCCGTTTAAACGCAAACGTACGCAAACGCAAAGCACTAAAACGTAGAAAAGAACAACTTTTGGACAAATCTGATAATTCTTGTTTATCTTGGTGGCAAACAGTTTGGAGCCAGATCAGACGCCGGGTTACCCGGCGTCTGATCTGGCTCCAAACTGTTTGTAAAAGAAAAAATAATTTTAGCGTAAACGCGTTTATCGGGAAAGAATAACAGATTCTCCACTGTATTAAATGAAACAGTAATGACAAAGACAACAATCAGTTTACGAATAATGACTACAGTGTTGAATTGTGATATAAATACATGTTTCTTTTTATTTTGATACCTATCGCATCATTTGACATAGTATACGCTGCTTTGCAATGCATGTCACACGGTTCATAAATGTGATAATGTTTACATTAATTTTGTATATTGTTAAATCCCGCAAAAACCAAAAGAAACATGAGGGTTTGTTTTCTTTGACACAGGTTAATACTTTAAGCGCGATAAGGTAGCATTTGGGAGTCCTCTGTTTTAGAATTCTCCTACACTTAGCAGCATACGTACAGTGGAGAATGTGTTATTCTTTCCCAATAAACGCGTTAACGCTAACACGTTTATTTCCACTGCAAACAGTTTGGAGCAAGATCAGACGCCGGTTAACCCGGCGTCTGATCAGGCTCCAAACTGTTTGCCTCTCAGATAAAAATGAATTGTAAGAAATATCTAAAACATGACATTTTCTACGTTTTAGTGTTTTGCGTTTGCGTTTCGTTTGCGTTTGAATGGGAAAGAATAACGTTTTCTCCACTGTACCTACTGTTGCGACGTCAACGGCTTTAAACAATTGTGATCTGCTTTCATTATCAAATTTAGATTTTAAGTATATTGACGAAAGTGAATTCGTTTCAATATGTGTCTATCAGTTTGGATCCTGATCAAGAGCATATATGTTTGTAATCATTGTACTCGGGTGCACGTAAGGCCGTGAAGGGTTGCGAATCTTCGTTTATGATAGAAACAGTGGGACTAGACAGTGAACTATAGGTAAAGCAAGACTCTCTAAGATACTCACAATGAAGTTAGGTCCTATGGACAGTCTTTGACAGTTGTCTATTTCTTGCATACACAGGGTAGTGGTCATGTGATCATCTGTAGCCTCGTCTCGAACTCCCCATCTCATGTCAACAACCTGCAGTACGAATTATTACTGTATATAGTGGCAATAATAATGATCTAAAGTAAACGTAATCTACAAAAACAAAAGCAGTAAAATCTTATACAACAACTTGTAAGCAGAGAAACTCAATAAGTGTATTCTTTTGTTTCAATAATTTTCCTAAGACATTGTATAATAGCGTATGCATGTATAAATGTAATCATAATATGTACTTCTGATAAATATGTTTAAACTAACGTGTAAGCAAATACGGAACTGAATCATTGTAGCAGGCCCAAGATTTTGTGTTGGGTCTGAGATCGTTCTGAAGCATTTGATCGGTGCGATTTGAGCCTTTGCTCTGATCAGATGCCGATGAACGTGGCGTCTGAGCTGGTTCAAAACTGTTTCCAATGGGCATACTGGTACAGTGGAGAATCTGTTATTCTTTCCCGTTTAAACGCAAACGTACGCAAACGCAAAGCACTAAAACGTAGAAAAGAACAACTTTTGGACAATTCTGATATTTCATGTTTATGTTGGTGGCAAACAGTTTGGAGCCTGATCAGACGCCGGGTTACCCGGCGTCTGATCTGGCTCCAAACTGTTTGCACTGCAAATAATACTTTTAGCGTAAACGCGTTTATTGGGAAAGAATAACAGATTCTCCACTGTATTTAGTACAAAGGTAGATATTTGAAAAGAGTATGTCTTTCTCACTGCTTTTGTGGGAAAAGGCCGACTTAGACCAAACAGTTTCGTCTAGTCTGTTTATTACATGTATATGGTCATTCCAGTAAAAGTAATATAGAGCGCTGACGAGACATTGTAATGTCTTTTTTGGGTATCTGCACTTTAAAAATACTTAAAGAATGCTGTAAACACTTCTTATTAATTAAGCACTCTAATTAACAGTTTTTTTCCAAAGAGTATGGATAAATGAGCGAAAACACGAGAGTAAAATGAACAGAACTTGTCTGAGCACCCGTGTAACCAGCTTAGTTTCTCTGAAGGGCCAGACCGAACCCATTACGTATGGCGTTGGACGTAGTCAGCAGGTTCAAGCAACAAAAAGGTAAAGCAGACAACGTATTCTCTAATGAAAGCTTTCTGCTTTACTTTCATGTTGCTTTATACAGCCACGTGCCTTAAACATTAGATATGGGTGATTTACACGGTTGGATATTTTGGTGGATTGATGAATTTGTGGGTTTGGTTTAATGGCACTGCTACACAAAATAGATCGTTTAGCGCCGATGAATGATGAGGGATGATGGGAATGGGTGATTATTTTTTCAGGAAGATGATTTTGGCTAATCTTAAATATCAACACTAAATCCTATGGTGTTACTATTTATCAGAATCGTCTCGAAGAGACGTCTCGAATGAATAGAAACACCATAAAGTTTAAAGCAGATATTAGAAAAAAAACCAGTTTTTTTTTTAAATAAAAAAGAAGAAAAAAAGTATTTCCCCGGTTTTCCGGACAATCCCTGTTTAGAATGTCAATACTATCTCCAGTCTATTAAGACACAGACCATTTATCAGGCATTTCCTTATCAGTCTTAATGGGTAGAGCGGTAGAATTGATTATAGAAATTCTATAACAAATTTGACCTCAAACAGTTAACTCTTTACTCCAAAGATACTCATGTTTAAGCATTCAAGTTATTCTTCCTTTAGAGACAATAGTTCCAATATAATTATACAGTCATGACGATATAGCATAAGCAATATTTTCTATATCCCAGCATGTGGTAACTTAAAGCAGGCTGAATGTAAATCAGACTACGCCTCAATGCGCGTTCTGCTTTACTTACAACCTGCTTTAAGTTTTCACTTGTATTCAAAACTTGAAACTTGCTCTGGATTTAAGCGTTAATAAAGATCGTACAGTAGAGAGGACGTTATTCTATTTACCATATAAACGCAAACTGAACGCAAACGCATATCAATAAATAATACCGTAAATAAACGAGAATGCCCCATCGCTAATCGCTAGATGCAGTGGAGAATACGTTATTCTTTCCCGTTTAAACGAAACGAAACGCAAACGCAAAACACTAAAACGTAGAAAAGTACAACATTTTGGACAATTCTGATATTTCATGTTTATCTTGGTGGCAAACAGTTTGGAGCCTGATCAGACGCCGGGTTACCCGCCGTCTGATCTGTCTCCAAACTGTTTACAATAGAAATAATAGTTCCAGCGTAAACGCGTTTTTTTGGAAAGAATAACGGTTTCTTCACTGTACGTGCAGTAAAATATTGACCTATATAATAAGTGTACAACTTTACAAACGTATGGAAAAGAAATTCATATTTCTACACCCCCCCCCCCCCCCTATACTCCAATAAGAAGCGCATTTTAGCGCATTTAAATTATTCCTCCACTGAAAACAGTTCTAACTCATTTAGTGATAACATGTACCAAAATAATTATTTTTATATCCTAGCAAATTGTAAGCAGGATTAAAGTCACGCAAATTGCACCGTAAGGCACATTCTGTATTACTTTCAACCTGCTTTATGTGTTTACCTGTCTTCAAACCTAGAAGCAGGTTATGTGCAATAAGAATACGCATTTATTGTACAATGATACAGTGGAGAATCTGTTATTCTTTCCCAATAAACGCGTTTACGCTAAAACTATTATTTGCAGTCCAAACTGTTTGCCACCAAGATAAACAAGAATTATCAGAATTGTCCAAAAGTTGTTCTTTTCTATGTTTTAGTGCTTTGCGTTTGCGTACGTTTGCGTTTAAACAGGAAAGAATAACAGATTATCCACTGTACCACCAGCTCTCGGTTGATCTTGAGATAATGTCATGTTTACCCGTATAAACGATAATAAACGAATAAACACAAATTAATAACAAAACGACAATTTCTAATTATACGATTATGAAACAGTTTGGCTTCTGATCAGATGTCGTGTAAAAAGGCATCCAATCCGGCCCAATGTACAGCAAAGGCTAAAACCTGATCAATCAAATGCTTTAAACGATCTCAGACTCAACTCAAAAGCTTAATAACATTGAATCCCGGCTGCAAACTGATTGAACGTTTGAAGTATAATTCGAAATTGGTGGGAACGAATAACGTAAATCTCTCTGCATTTGAATAACCACGCAATCGACCAATCTTTCAAAATGCACTACAATGGAGAGCACATTATTATTTACCAGTAAGCGTGTTTATATTAAAACTTTTATTTCTAGATGCAAACAATTTGGAGCAAGATCAGACGCCGGGTAACCCGTCGTCAGATCAGGCTCCAAACTGTTCGCCACCCAGACTAAAATAAACAGTTAGACATGTCTAAAAATGTAATTTTCTACATTTAACTGTATTGCATTTGCGTGTCGTTGGCTTTGAAACGGAGATAAATATTGTCTTTTCCACTGTACGTGTATTTAGCACTCTGTCGATAACTAAACGTTCTGTTGCAATCAAATGTGCTCCCACGCTCCTTCCCTCCCCCGCTCTCATTGCATGCTCAATAAGACAAACATAATTCACTTGATCATAATTACTATTGTAAGCATATTCAATTACTCTTAGACAGCTACCAGATTGGTCTGTTTAACTCCTTCACTCTTGATTGATTTGTCTTGTGAGCCTATTTCTGAAATCAATTTTTTGAAACGTCGAAAAGTCGATTTGAGTTGTGAATGGTTTCGATCCAGATCAGACACCGTGTACTACACACAAGGCATTCGGAATTGGTACAGTGGAGAATGTGTTATTCTTTCCCAATAAACGCGTTTACGCCAAAACTATTATTTGCAGTGCAAACAGTTTGGAGCCAGATCAGACGCCGGGTAACCCGGCGTCTGATCAGGCTCCAAACTGTTTGCCACCAAGATAAACATGAATTATCAGAATTGTCCAAAAGTTGTCCTTTTCTACGTTTTAGTGCTTTGCGTTTGCGTACGTTTGCGTTTAAACGGGAAAGAGTAACAGATTCTCCACTGTAGTGAAAAGGCTAACGATTAGTGAAAACTAATACTTACAATGGGCTTACATGTATTTGACAGAATAATTAGCAAGATATGGGGTTTTCTTTGTGATATTAGTTTATTCACTGATATAATGACGTCATAAGTCGCCAAACACAGTAACTACAATTATACGCGATAACAACCTGCATTGTCTGCAGATGTTTTTCATCTGCTTTCATCACTAAAATTTGAACTTTTATTCGTCTTTGATATTAAGAAACATCCTTGTGAGGGTCTAACAGTTCGGATCCGAATCAAATGATACGCTAACTTAGAAAACATTACAGATAGAAAAAATGAAATATAGATCTACCCAGATCTCAAAGGACAAAAACGAATAAAATTAATGTAACGCGTACTTGGTTAAGTTGAAAACCAACCGACTTATTTACATGAAAGGGTTGTGTTTCAAAGGTACTGGCACTCTTCTTTGACAATGTTGCTACAGGTTTTGGATTAAGCATGCATCATTATCTTTCAGAATTAATAACGTTTCATTTTGAAAATGTTTTTATAGTCCCGCTGTTAGATGCACGACTACTGAAAACAAGACTCACTGTTGATGTAGGACATGTGGAAGCTTAACTCTTTCACTGCCATGACGTCATCAATTTTAAACCAATGTCGTCTGCTTTTATTTCTCAGACTTAAATTTGAGTTACAGTGGAGAATCTGTTATTCTTACGTCATTGGTGACGTCATACAGTGGAGAATCTGTTATTCTTTCCCGTTTAAACGCAAACGTACGCAAACGCAAATCACTAAAACGTAGAAAAGAACAACTTTTGGACAATTCTGATATTTCATGTATATCTTGGTGGCAAACAGTTTGGAGCCTGATCAGACGCCGGGTTACCCGGCGTCTGATCAGGCTCCAAACTGTTTGTACTGCAAATAATAGTTTTAGCGTAAACGCGTTTATTGGGAAAGAATAACGTTTTCTCCACTGTACGACATATTGAAATAAGCTCCAAACAGTCATGATCAGACGCAACATTTCGCGGCGTCTGATCAGGAACTAAACTGTTTGAAAATAACCATTGTACTTGGGGTTATGCAGTGAAGGGGTTAGAGTAGAATTAATTTAATTCCAGTTTCAGTCTAGTCATTTGTGAATTTATTTCAAAATAACAAACAGTGAAGACCGTAGTCAAATAGCCATCGGATCAAAACCTACACTGCTTGTACAGGACAAATTATATACTCTTACATGTTAGGGGCAACTTTTGGAGGTTCCTTAGGTTTGTGTTTGTCCCTTTCTAGCTGTTCATATTTATCATGTAACAGATACAGTGGAGAACCTGTTATTCTTTCCCAATAAACGCGTTTACGCTAAAACTATTATTTGCAGTGCAAACAGTTTGGAGCCAGATCAGACGCCGGGTAACCCGGCGTCTGATCAGGCTCCAAACTGTTTGCCACCAAGATAAACAAGAATTATCAGAATTGTCCAAAAGTTGTTCTTTTCTACGTTTTAGTGCTTTGCGTTTGCGTACGTTTGCGTTTAAACGGGAAAGAATAACAGATTCTCCACTGTAATATTAAGTTTCAAATTCTGCCAGGAAACCTACACGGTCTATAGTTATCATCCTAAAATTCAATCACTCCAAGGCAAAATGCAAATAGTTTGGAGCAAGATCATATACTCATTACCTTAGCGTCTTGTCAGACTATGTTTTTACTATTTAGATATTAATAAATCGATGAAGTTTGTAAGAACCAATTTTATTCTTCGTTACGTTAATCCAACCAGTTGGCTAGTGTGTTACTATTCAGATGGACCACACTTGTCGCAAAAGTAGCAGCAAAACCAATATAATACATACAGTCAACATAACAGTCAGAGATGGATACCGTGAGCTAATATAAGCTTTTTGTTGGAGTTTAGAAACCAGTTATTTAATCCTTTCACCCATAGAAACGTATTTTGGCGTAGACAATTCATTCCTGGACTATAGAGAATAGTTCAAATATCACACAGTCGTGAGCCTATAACAATAAGAAATGTTTTTTATGTACTTACTCGAAAGGTAGCTATAAACAGGCTTAAGGTGCCATCTGCTTTACTTTCAACCTGCTTTAAATAGTAAAGCGTCTTGAAAACTAGATTGTAAGGTAAAGGGTTAAGGTAAGTTCTTAAACAGCGTAATTTGCCTACATCAACGAGTCTAGACTATGACGTACACGAACACTATTTTCTGAACAATTTCCTGCCAAGAAAAGAAATACAAAACATTAAATTTTAAACAACTGTAATTATCAAACATTATGAAAGATCATAAAATCTAAACAGGGCAATATCATTTTATTCATACAGCCTGACAAAGAACAGACAGCGACATTTATAGTCATTTTGTAGGGGCATTGATTGTCATTCTAGAAAGTGAAATGGTGCGCTTGATGCGGCACTGTTTTATCTACATCCGGTTGGAATCGGTCTACTTCGCGGCGCGGTTAATCAATTTTATCACGTAATTACAAATCGTTAAATATGTTACCAACGAACTATGTTACATCGTTTCCGGCCCGAGAGGAAGGCTATTTTATGCTCATTTATCTGAAAAACGATTCTTGTTAACTCCCAGCTGCTAAAATGTCTGCTTTGAATATGACGTCGGCTGAAATCTTAAAATCGTGTTCCTCTATTAAGGGTTGAGTTTAACAATATGTAACAAAATGACAAACAAAATGACAAACAGTGTACACCCTGCCCTGATCAGAGGGCTTCATTTTTCATAGGACAAGTGCACCCTTGGACGTGTACAGTGTTTGGTAATGACAGGTATATTCGCGACTAGGGGTTATTATTTTCTGATTGAACAAATCTTAACGCAAATACAACTAAATGACATTTAGAAAATGACAGGTTACTAAAATGTTGATAGCTTTAAAAACAATAACAATAAAAAGAAACAACAACAACAGCAACAACTGAATGGCAAACAAAATTCTTTCAATTGGCTACAGTGAACAGAAATATAGCGAAGAGTCCTCGGAACAGTCTGATTTATTTCGTTATATCCAAATTTATTTATACCAGGCTCCGAGGTTACAAAGCTTTTTACTTGAGTCTTAACTCGTTTCCAATCATTTGATTGGTCAGATTTGAGCCTAGGCTCAAATCTGACCAATCAAATGCTTGGGAACACACTCAGACACAGCTCAAACGCTTTGTAACCTCGGAGCCAGGTCCATCTAACTATAAGTTAAAAAAAGAGATGGGGATACATTTTGTTTTGTTATATCTAGTATTTCTTAATATCCATTTTCGATATCAGTGAGTTCCACTGTATTTATTGAGAAATAATAGATTATTCCCCCTGTTATCTGTTGCACTTTATTTGAGCCTCTTCCGAAACGTTGACAAGTTTGATACGAAGAAATCAATGTTGACAAGTAACATAGCGACTCATAACAGGTTGTGTTAGTGCGGTACAGTTGAGAAAACATCATTGTTTCCCGTTTAAACGTAAACCAAACGCAATCGCTATGCAATATACAGTGGATAATCTGTTATTCTTTCCCAATAAACGCGTTTACGCTAAAACTATTATTTGCAGTGCAAACAGTTTGGAGCCAGATCAGACGCCGGGTAACCCGGCGTCTGATCAGGCTCCAAACTGTTTGCCACCAAGATAAACAAGAACTATCAGAATTGTCCAAAAGTTGTTCTTTTCTACGTTTTAGTGCTTTGCGTTTGCGTACGTTTGCGTTTAAACGGGAAAGAATAACAGATTCTCCACTGTAATATACACAATGGATGGTTTTTCTGACTTTTCGCTTTGATATAAGTGACAAACAGTTTGGAGCCTCGTCAGACGTCGGGTTAGCGTCTGACAAGTCTCCTAACTCTTTGGCACCTAGTTTTAACCAAATCATTAGGAAAAAAATTATTTTTTTACATTTAATTTCCAATAAGAAGAATATCTTTTATTAGTATATAAGTGTATGAATTATTATTATTTATAGGTTACAGAACGCGTGTGTTTTGCAAAATTGGGAAATAAAATGTTAGGTATTATAATATATCAAATAATCCAATAACTATTCAGAATTCTAGAAGACTAATCAATTGCAACCCGTCAACCGGAAGTAGTTAACGATACCGTAGACCGTGAGAAACAGTCATTCATAAGATTTACAAGCAATTACAGGATCGTAGTTTCGCTTTTATCGTTATTTATCGTTTAATATGATAATCGTTCAGTAATTTCAGCACTTCAGTGATAGGATACAGCCAGTTATAGGGCCTCTCTAGGAAATGAAGTGAAAATCAATCTATATGTAATGCCTTGATACAGACCGAACACTGAGAATTGACAACAGCGAAGCGGGGGCTAAACAGTGCCAGTAAACTCTCTCTATTACGACAAGTATTAAGTGTTAACGACGGGTGATTGCTTAAAGCAATGTGAGAGTAAAACAGAAAGCTCCTTTAGGAGCTTTCTGTTTTACTGTCACATTGATTTAAGCTGCCACCTGTCTTTTATACAATCAATTACCGTCCGTTTTAGTTGTCGTAATAGAAAGGTTTTACTACTACAGTTGCTTGATCGTTTAAACAATTATCAAACCGCAAAGTGAACCATTATTTGACCGAGTTTCAGAACTCGGTTACAGAATTTTAACATTATTGTAAACCAAAGTGGCATTTGCACACAGAGTAAAACCAGATCAGACACCGCATAATGCAGCGTCTGCTCTGGGTCGACACTGTTTGCCATACTGTACTTATGTTTTGAGGCTACATATATTACACTGTATAACACATAATGTATGATTGTCTACAGCATCACTATAAGATGCAAAATAGTCACACAAAACAAGAACAAAGGATTAGTACATCGAAATACATGTACCAATCCGTAAAAGGTGTTGTCATGGCTATAAACGTATATACCACAAAATTGTACATGTTCATACATGTACATGTAAACATATTAACCTATATTTAAAAAAGGCTCTGGATATATAATGATTGGGACAAAATTCTTTCTATCTAAATAACAAATATTAAAACAATTATATGACATTAACAATGTAGGATATTACAATTTACTGAATATATTACATGTAACAACTGGTCTGTAAATGAGTATAAAGTAGTTTTGGTTACTATCAGATGTCGATTCAGCCTGTGTCCGGACTAACTTCAAAATGATTGCATTGCATATCAACTCTATATTCAATGTCACTTTAACCAAATATTTATATGTAAGGGGTGCCTAGTCTGCATTTTTATTTTGGTTTATAGTGAAACTCATATCAGAGTCTATACTGTTTGCCTATGTCCATATAAGGCCATAGGCACACATACAGTGGAGAATGTGTTATTCTTTCCCAATAAACGCGATTACGCTAAAACATTTATTTGCACTGCAAACAGTTTGGAGTCAGATTAGACGCCAGCTAACCCGAAGTCTGACAAGGCTCCAAATTGTTTGCCACTTAGATAAAAATGAATTGTAAGAAATATCTTAAAATTGACATTTTCTACGTTTAGTGTTTGCGTTTGCGTTTAAACGGGAAAAAATAACGTTTTCTTCACTGTATGAACTCGTCAATTTTCGTAAGCATTATACGAAACAATTCCTCACAATAATTACAACTACAAACGATAGCTGTTTGGATTGTTAATATTGATTCGCATCTTGCATGGACTGGGAGTTAGTAATGCAGATTCTTTGAGGGTATCGTGTTCAACATATTTCCACTGTCTTTACATATAGGACAGCTTTAACCATTTAATCCATATATACTCATTTTACTCAGCTAATTTATTCTTGCACTGAAAAGAATAGTTCCAATTTATACAAACATGCAGATATCATAAGAAATGTGTTCCATATTTGCTTAAAGCAGGCTGAAAGTAAAGTAGAATGTGCTATGAGACACTCTCTGCTTTACTCTCAACCTGCTTAGAGTAGTTACCTGATTTCAAATACCAACAAAAATGAGCTGAGTTGATATAAGCAATGTGACATCGTTTCTTGACGTCGTTTCGCGCGATACGTGCATGGCGACTCTAAATTGGCTTCCACAACATATTTTTAAAATACGAACGAGAAGATTTTTCAGCCAGGGGGTTGAAAAGCTCGGTGTAATAAAATAAATATTAGATGGCGTTTTACGCAGATAAAATATTATTATATTTTATCCCCTCAGTGATAATGTTCCCTTTTTATGTCAGCTACTTCGATCAGTTTAGAAAATGTATCATCTATATAACGTCAGTTAAGAACTGCTATTCAACATTGCGTAGTTTACAATAAATTAGTTAATACATTGACAGCTTAAACAGACAGGTTCGAAACAGACCCAGTTTAAGCTATTTTAAATATTCATGTAATTACTAAACACTGAAATAGGACATGCCCATATTCCACCTCAAGCGCCCTATTAGATATATTCCTCTAATCCCCTATATCATTTATCAACATATTTATCTCTCCAACACTATTTGAAAAAGGTTATTTATCATTTATCAACACCGATTTATTTTCCAAATATTTGTAGTATTAGCTTTTCCTTTTAAGAGATCACAGAACAATATCATCTTGAAGGCCAGCATTATTTGAAAAAATAAATTCCCCATAACCCTTATTCTCTTAGGCTTGACCTGACAGGTACATGTATGTATAAATACCGTGATGTAGTTTTGAGCCAGATCAAAAACAGACTAACCCCAAACCTGTTTTCCACTATAACCATGAATAATTTTAATTGTCAAAAACATATATAGCATTTTCTACAATTGTTTTTCTTTTTGTCTTTTAAGTTCCGTTGAAACGGAAAATAGCTAAGTAATTCCGATTAGACAGTGAAGAAGACGTTATTCTTTCCCAACAAACACGTTTACGCTTAAACAATCAATATCCATTGAAAACAGTTTGGAGCCAGATCAGACGCCGGGTTACCCGGTGTCTGATCAGGATCCAAACTGTTTGCTACTCCAAGCAAGATCGATGGTTTGTTTAAAAACATTAATTTTCTACATTATGTTATAATGCTTTTGCGTTGCGTTTGCGTTTCGTTTGCGTTTGACCGGGAATGAAGAACGCCTTCGCAACTGTAGTAGATCAAATGAATGGGGAAATTATGAAATGTTTTATACGGTGTTCTTCACCATTGCCTAGAAATGTCGGGACACCCTGACCGAAAGTAGACCAACAGGGGTGTGTGAATATCTTAGATGATATTGAGTACTCAAAGCTATGGGTATTAGAGCAGTCTAGATAATTGTCATCTTATATTTGAACTCTAAGAAATATGCTTAAAGCTTATGAGTCACTGAAAAATATGTCTTGGATACATGTAACAGATAGTTTGTTGTCATAAGTTAATATCCCTTAAGGGTGTATCAATGTCATGAATTTAAGAAATTTTCAAAGTATATGATAACACTTTATGATGGTTTTATATTGAAGAGCTATTTGAGATGAATGAAAAAATAGAAAAAAGTGTACATTTTGGTGAACAACAGTTGGCTCCATGGCCATGTAAAATTTACCCCACCCACTTTCTCTTATTTTGTCCTTTTCAAACAGCCCGCTTCAATAAAAATCCATTTTAAATGAAAAACAAATATGATAATTTGGTTTTGTGTTATTTATTTCCTATCTATGGTAGTATTTCTTCATACAAAAACTAATTTAAGAAAAAACAGGCACCAAATGTGATATTTATAAAGCTCTAAATATCATCGATATGGTACTTTTTTGTAAATTTTGTAAGGGGAGATAACTCATTTTACTTTAATAACTCAAAATGTTCAACACTTACCTTTCAATTTCTTTTCATATTTTGAACTGCCTTAGCATTGGCTTTCATTTGGTAGAATATAAGAATAAGTTTAATACTAGAACTATATCATTTTCAAACCTTTTAACTTTTTTTATAAAATAAAACATCTAATAAAATCATGCCCTATAAAAAGCATATTTTTGATATTCGAGGATCCATATTGTTCAAACCTAGTACCTGCTTTGTCTAAATTTGGTTTCTATATGTGAAAATACCACCATAGACATGAAATAAATAATGAAAACCCAAATTACCATGTTTGTTTTGTTTTGAAATAGATTTTACTGAAGCTTGTACTCTGAATGGGTAAAATTTGAGAGAAAAAGACCAAATTTGACATACCTTTTTCAAATCACTGTAGCTCAAAAAAAAGGACACCACCATATTTTTTCCCCGATTTTTCATTCATCATAAATAGCTCTTCAAAAAAACAATGATAGAAAAAAAGTTTGATACTTTGAAAAAAATCGCTTATGGGTTGGATACACCCTTAAATATCGAGGTTATACAGTAAAGAATACGTTATTCATTCCCAATAAAGCGTTTAAGCTGAAACTCATAATGCTATTGCATACCGTTTGAAGCGAGATCAGACGCTGGATAGGCGTTTGCCGGCTTCACCACTATATCAAGACATATTTCAAATGCAATTTGACTGTCATTTGCAATTAGATTTAGACGTTGAGTCACCCAAGATCCAAATTCCTTGGCACTTATACAGTGCCCCAACCCTACCACGACCCTCCAAACAACGACTCCCTCCTTTCAACGATGTTTGTCGTTGTTCCCCAAACAAGACATCTACATGTATATACTTGTAACACTTTCTTTGATGCAATATCGAGTGCTCAAAATTGTCGTCTGCTCTTTTATCTGCTATATTTCTCTTTGGTGGCTATTTCGACATAAGAAATACAATGACGGGCGACAAAAAGTTTGAATCCAGATCAGACGCCGCGTCACGCGGAGTCTGATCTGAATTCAAGCTGTTTGCAAATGTGAGTCAAGTCTTAATCCTCCATAGTAACTCACATACAACATACAACATACACGTTCTGTGTCTCCCATTTGGTGTCGTTGTAGAGAGGGAGTACTGTACATGGTCCCTAGCTGGTAATGTTTGTAGTATTCTGTTACAGCACAGAGCTCATTCTACAAATACAGTCAAACTTCGATAGCTCGAACTCGCTTTAGTCGAGTATATCCGTATTTAAATTTCAAACTTTGAAAAAATGACAAGCTTTAGGCTGAAGTTATATAATTCAGTTGTAGAATTACTGGGGAAATCGATTTCGAAATAACGTCGTTTGACTATAGCACATTTAAAATTCAAAATCACACAAATACTCGTAAGTCCATATTCTTACCTGAAACTCCAGACCATGTTTCTCTCTGAGATTGCTCTTCAGTTTCGGGTAGACTCTTTCCATCAGCGCGTTCCTCTCTAAAGTGGTGTCTGAAATTAAACAATAACGGGTGATGACAAAATAATTACAGACAGGGTAGAGTCAGATGATATACATAGGGTTGATGTTTATTAATGTTAGCTAAGCTACGTTTTCCTTTGACTGCGTACAAGATATGATTTTTACAACCGAACTCTGTATACATTTCCTAAATGAGCCCTGTTTCCTATTTCGTAAAATACTGTAAAAGTAGCACTCAATAGTAAACAATACACTCAAATTAATTAGAACTGGAATTATTTTCTATTTTATGTTTCAAGTGAGAAAAGAAGGATGGAGGTACAGTGGAGAATCTGCTATTCTTTCCCGTTTAAACGCAAACGTACGCAAACGCAAAGCACTAAAACGTAGAAAAGATCAACTTTTGGACAATTCTGATAATTCTTGTTTATCTTGGTGGCAAACAGTCTGGAGCCTGATCAGACGCCGGGTTACCCGGCGTCTGATCTGGCTCCAAACTGTTTGCACTGCAAATAATAGTTTTAGCGTAAACGCGTTTATTGGGAAAGAATAACAGATTCTCCACTGTAAATACACAAAACTTCAATACGAGATGTCTTCTTTACGTGCATCCTGCTTTTCAGCTTTCACTTGCCTTGATAAAAAAGGATATCTCAATCACGATTTGATGAAAAATTGAGAAAGATAATTTTAGAAAAGCATCAACTGCTTCAGACGTTTCTTCCGTGAACGAATAAATTAGAGACGTAAACGGCGTACATTGTATTAATAGACTAATGGTTTATAGAATACATGTAACTACATGTAATTACAGTCAAACCAAGATGAACAGGCCATTCAAAAGGACCGCCGATTTTGCTTCTTATACACGCGACAGTTTTTAAGCAGACAGATCCCTCGGGACATTACTGGGTTTTAATTCATTCACCCCTGAAACTTTTAATGGACAATTCCAATTTCAAAATAAGTCTAGTCAATTTTTTTTACTATTTAGGGTTTATTTAAGCAGTATTTAAAAAAAGACAAACAGTGCAGACCCTGATCCTGGGTCTACACTGCTTGTATTGGACAAGTGTTCTTTATATAGGTACAATGTTAATAAATGACGAGTATACTCGTCGCTAGCTTTGAATGTGTTAAGCTCTAGCTCTGCTGTAATCAGTGATATGCTGGGAAATGATTATTGTGATATCAGGTTTAGAACCGGGTATTTTTTGTAAAAATCAATCAAAATTCTATTGCGTTAAACACCATACAGGATTTGCTAATTGGAACTTAATTAAGACGTTTATATTTGACAGGGCGTTTCTGAAACGTCGATCTCCGATATCCTGTTATAGTTCAATAAAATTAATTCACTCTATTTAATTTCTTTTTAAATGCAATGTATACACGTACCCATAATGCGTTAGTATATGCAACTGCAAACAGTTTGGATTCTGACCAGACGCCGAGTTACTCGGCGTCTGATCAGAATTCAAACTGTTTGACATTTACATGTATATCAAATGTATGTATAAACATGAGCCGAAATAAGATTTTAATATATGAAAGCGAACGATATTTTGAAAGCTGGTAATATGGCGGCAGCGGAAAGGGTTGATATGCCATATGAGCATGTTGCACTCTGCAAACTCTGGGTGCCATGTTCGTCAAAGAGCCTTATGTCAATTTCCATTTAGTCATCAAAGTGGTTGACAGCACGTGCTGTTACCTGTCATGTTTATGACGAGCGGAACTTGCGTCATTAATGTTAGAAGTGAATATTAATTAGAAACACGTTGCTTCCCGTAAAAATGAATTAGATACCAAGTAAATAGCATTTTGTTCAATGAGATAATGCACTTTTATGTTTACTTCAAACAAGAAAAAAATACATATTCTGGCTAAGCTGATAGTATTGCACATTATTAAGCATTGGACAAATTAATTAAAAACCATTGTACATGTAATAATTATGTAATTATATTCAGTCATTCAGTGGAATTAAATTTAATTCAAATATGAATGAGATACTAGCGACCGATAGACAGACCGACAGACAGCCAGGCATAATGGTATTTTAATAAGATATTTCCAAGTTCTAAGGTTTTTTTCTCCATTTATATATTTCAAGATACCACGAAAAATGAAAACCAGGGACCTTAACTCTTTAAACATCGGACCTGTTTAAAATATACGCATTACATTTTGCAAATAGTTTAGACCCAGATCAGAGGGCTCCTATAGGAGCCCTCTGATCAGGGTCTATACTGTTTGCTAATTAAGAGTAGTATTTATTTAACTACCAAGCAAGTAGACTGGTTCGTGTTTTGGTAACAATAAGATCCACTCGACCACAAGAGAACATAATACATGTAACCAACAAGAGTTACTTCGTGTTTCATTGATTGAAAGACAGTTAGAAGTGTAAAACATTAACCCCCGAGATTACTGTAGACGTTGCAAACAGTTTGGATCCAGATCAGAATCCTCGTAACACGGCGTCTGATCTGGAATCAGACTGTGTGCCCAATTTTGTCGATGTAGTTTAGGTCATGTTTTCAGAAATGTGATATTGACTTACACCCTGTAGACATATTAAAGCAAAAATATTAAACAATACTATTGTTATAGAGGTAATCAGACTATTAAATAATGGTGAATAGGTTAAGTTAGGGTACATAATGATAAATACGAAGCTTTACTTTAATAGGCGAAACGAAACATTTACTGTAGATGTTAAACATTGGATTGTACTGCACTAATTGACATTCCTACAATCTAGAAATCAATTAGTACGGGAAAATGCTTCACTGTTTCACGGAGTACTTAGACCTAAGTACTCAGTGACTGTTTCATGGACCGTGTCGTGACTGTATTTGCTTTTGGACATACATTGTAGCAATTGGTACATCCTTAGATCAACTTCAGCGTATTAGTTGCTCTGATCAGAGTCTACATTATCTACCATTCATTACAGTGGAGAATGTGTTATTCTTTCCCAATAAACGCGTTTACGCTAAAACTATTATTTGCAGTGCAAACAGTTTGGAGCCAGATCAGACGCCGGGTAACCCGGCGTCTGATCAGGCTCCAAACTGTTTGCCACCAAGATAAACATGAAATATCAGAATTGTCAAAAAGTTGTTCTTTTCTACGTTTTAGTGTTTTGCGTTTGCGTACGTTTGCGTTTAAACGGGAAAGAATAACAGATTCTCCACTGTATACAGTGAAGAAGATGTTATGCTTTCTCAATAAACGTGTCTATGCTAAAATTAGTATATTCATTGCAAACAGTAACCCGGCGTCTGATCAGGCTCCAAACTGTTTGCCACTCAAATTTAAAACAAAAATGAGTGACAACTTCTGTACATGTAAGTATTGGCAGGGTGTGTTTCTTACTTAGTTTTGGATATGTATTGAATTGAAAAAAGATATTGAATTGAATTGCTGCTTTTAATTGTGTACTACATCGTGATATTTGCTTGCTTGTGGAATGAAAATAAATTCTGTTCTTTTCTACGTGAGATAGATAGCAATCATTCCTTATCTGTCTATACCCCACACCTAATATATGTAATTGCCTCAATAATCCACACCCTAAATCAGTCACTTCTATACTTCAATTAACACGAAAATCAACATGTTATACTGTAACCAATAGCGACCATACCGCGGTGACCCAGTATTAAATCTGACATTTTACAATAAAACTTACGTTAAACAATCATGTTCGAAATAGGAATGATAAATCAAAGATAACTTCATGCAGAATACAAGTAAAGCAGAAAGCTCCTTTAGGAGCTTTCTGCTTTACCTGTGTTCTGCATTGAGTTACATGTACATGTATTAAAGGCAGATATTTCACCGTGCTATGAATGACAGCTTAACACAATGATAAAATTACTTGAACAAACAGGAATCGTGGCGAATGTGTCGTTATTTTACGAGCATTCTTTAAATTACAGAATATGACGAAATTGACTATGAGAAGACCGTAAAGAGCTCATTGTCAATATTTGAAAGAAGGGCCGCTCAAGACGTTGACAAAATTGACCTAATAATTATATACATAGGCTCAATTTCCGTCCAATAATCTCAATTTTCTAACCAATTATCTCCTCACTATCTCGTGTTTGCCCCGTTGATCACGAGTGTTATCCAATGTTTAAGCTTTTGTTTGTAAATCTGCTAAGTTAAGAGATCAGGTATTAAAGAGACGTGAACGTATGGGTAGGCTAAACTTAACATGAGTGGCAGTAGCGAAAAGTACATGTTTTAATGTACATTACATGTAAGTGCAATAAAAGGGTATTTAGCGGCCATTCTTTTAACCCATTACCCCATAGCTTGTTTCTAGTTTAGTAGACAGCTGACCCTTAAAAGAATGTTGAACGTAAAGCAGAATGCGCCTTAAGGCGTATTCTACTTTCTTCCAACCTGCGTTTATGATATCATCTGCTAGAACACAGAATTATTCACATATCACACACATACACACAAAACTGTAATTTTCTTCAAAGTACAGTACACTTTCGTTCGTTTGTGTTTAAACGGGAAAGAACTGTAACAGTATACAGAGTAACCCCGTCTTATTAGGTGTCGAGTACATGTAACTCAAAGCCTGAAAGACCCCTACCAAAGTGCCACTGGCATACGTGCATCTTTCACGAACAATGTGAGCGTGATGAGAACACGTCTTAATGAAACGGTTTAGACCCAGATCAGGTGGCTCCGTAAAGGAGCCATCTGATCAGGATCTACACTGTTTATCATTTTATAATAACCTCAAATAGTCATAAAAGGGCTAGATTTAATAGGAAACTGGACGTGTCCCTTTGTAGTGCTAGGGTTCTGTGGCACGTGCTTTTTAGGAGAAAATAATAACCATTTCCTCATTGTATCATGGCCAAGATTAAAGTGCATGCACGACATGTATTTTTGTGAAATATCTAACGTTACAGGCATGTGTCAACAAACTGCACGATATGCTTCTAAAACAAATTGTATACTCTGACATTCCACCACTCTACAGAAAGTTTGCTTTACAGTGGAGAATGTGTTATTCTTTCCCAATAAACGCGTTTACGCTAAAACTATTATTTGCATTGCAAACAGTTTGGAGCCAGATCAGACGCCGGGTAACCCGGCGTCTCATCAGGCGCCAAACTGTTTGCCACCAAGATAAACAAGAATTTCTACGTTTTAGTGCTTTGCGTTTGCGTACGTTTGCGTTTAAACGGGAAAGAATAACAGATTCTCCACTGTATCTGTATAAGGTTAAAGCACGTTCAAGAAAACGAAAGAAAAGTATTGCGCCATTGTTTAATTTTGCTGTTTCATTTTCACCTTGCATTAAACAAACACCTGACTTTAACATCATTAATGAGCAATAACGACATATTAAACACGGGTTCGAAAATAGATGAATTTTGATGTACTGTGGAATCCTTAAACGCATACCATACGCAATGCAATAAAAAGGAGAATATGATGACTTACTAAAACAATTGTCTACTTATTTTAAACTGACCGGTAAACATCATTTTGGAGCCTAAATAGAGGCCTAGTAACCTAGCCTCTGGTCTGACTCCAAACTGTTTGCAGTGTTTAAAAGGGGTTTCAGTATAAACGCATTTAGTGGAAAAAACTAGATTTTCTGAATTGTACTATTTTGTTCTATTGAACTTTAGCTGTCGTAACCGACATGTTTCATTTATCCTGCCAACTGCAGTTTGACATGTGCATGCATTTGTAAACAGGATGGAACGAGATAAAACACTTAACAACTCAACGTAATTATCACAAAAGCTTATTTGATACTGTAATCGTTAGGTTTCATTAAATGAAACACAAATAAATATAATTGTAAATACAGAATGGACGACGACAAAATTGTAGCGGACAACAACTTCTACGGGATTAAGATAAAACAGGCATGTAATCGCAATTCAGTATTTTTCTCTCTTGTTCTCAGCGATATGTCCCCTGTATCAGTCGATAATCGATCACCACCATTTACTGCCCTGTTACAGTGGAGAATACACTATTATATTTCCAATAATCGCGTTTATGTTTCAACAATTATGTCCTTTGCAAACAGATTGGAGTTAGATCAGACACCGGGTAACATCTGGCTCCGAACTGTTTGCCACTTAGATTCAAATTAGTAATTACTATAGAAATTTCGAATTTCCTTTTCATTTTATTGCATTGCTTTTCGTTTGCCTTTAAACGGGGTGTGTGCTCTCCATGATACATGTAAATACAGTGATTTTTGTTCTTTGCAGGCATTGAATAAAATAAACGTAGAAATCTTAAAAGACAGGTCACCGTTAACCCTTTACCTGATAGCCTATTTCTAGAATTGAAGAAAGGTGACTACTTAAAGCAGGTTAAAAGTAAAGCAGAATGCGCCTTAGGGCGCATTCTGCTTTACTTTCAGCCTGCTTTAAGCAATAATCAGCTAGGATTTAGAATTTTTTTCTTATGGTTCATTTTCAAGACTGTATAAATTGGAACTATTTTCTTCAGTGGATGAATAAATCAAATGTGCTAAAAGGCGCTTCTATGAGGGAAAGGGTTAAATGCAGGATAATAATAGTGTAGAAGTGTCCTTTAGGAGCGTTCTGCATTACCTCTGTCCTGAATTAAACTGTGCGATTAGAATCATCGTAATTAATTCTTTTTGAAAGAAATCTTACAGTGTAAAATTTATTCTTTCCCAATAAACACGTTTTACGCTAAGACGTTTATCTCCATTGCAAATAGTTGGAAGTCTGATCACGTTCCAAACATTTTGCCACTCAGACTAAAATAAACCGTTAGATATGTCTAAACATTGTAGTTTTCTACATGTTACTGCATTGTATTTGCGTTTCGTTTGCGTTTAAGCGGGAAAGAATAACGTACTCTCCACTGTAACATAGGTTTTAAATGCAGATCGAATTTCAAAATGAAAATTTTATCTACAATACTGAGAGAGGACTATTGAATGTGTGCTATAAAATCGACATAGCAAGTACACACTAGTTCACGGGTCTTTTATCCCGTGGTAATTTAAATGATTATTCAATTTTTCTCGTTCAATGGAACAAACTATAATTGGTTTAGATATTGCTGGTCTGGAAATCGACTTCTTTTTACAATGTTGACTGTGTTAAGATTTGGTTTTAAATAGGGCAGAGTAAACATTAATATTTTTCAAAATGACTTGCACTATAGTCGGTAAACATTGTTAGTCGGTATTTAAAGAGAAAGTGAGAACTAGGGGATTTAAAATGTCAACGCGCTGACAGCCTACTCGTTTGAATGAATAGTGAAGCATTTGAAATATACACATGAGAATATCATGTAGTTTTTATTCTACAATTGCAGAGACTGAAGCCAGTCTACATGTATGCATGTTCGAAAGAAAAAATTGGTCTAATCAGAAGCAAACCTTTTTTTCAAAACACAACTGATTGTTACGTGATAAGAAGAAAAGATAATAGAAAGAGAGACAGAGAGACACAGAGAGACACAGAGAGACACAGAGAGACAGAGTGAATGAAGGAGACAGAAAGAGCGAGACAAAGCCACATAGATAAAGGCAGAGATATAAACACTCAGACAGACATAAAGTCATAGAGAGACGGATACAGTTCGGTCAAAGATACATTTGTAAAGGACAAAACCGGGCATTCTCAGGCCTATTTAGGAGTAGGCGAGCCTTTCGCTTTCGTTTCCCCATCTATACCTGCAACGAGATATAATACCCGATGCTTGCAAATTAATTTCATTCGGAGGGCGTTATGTACAGACACGTCCCTAACATCTGTTAGCAATTTGGATCCTAAAAATGTTGATGCCCCGAGGATATCCAAACATTCTCAGTTAAAGATCTATATTTCAAACCGGCGATAGCAGTGGGTACGTTATTTTATTTCAGATGCAAGGTTTATTTCAAATTGGTCTAAAGTTTTTGAGAAAAACATCAGCAATGATTTTGATCGGGAGCGTGTTCGTTGTACACACAACTGGAGCGTGGTTCGTTGTAAAAAAAAACAATCAAAATCTTTATTTGTTTAATAGCTAAACGGATTATTTTTTATATGCAGTTGACGATTGTACCCAGACTACTCGACGGACATATTTGGTGTCGATTAGAGATGATTTTGTTGCCAATTCAGAACAATTTATGTTCAATGAGCATCAATTTCATCAGAAATTGCCGTAACGGTCGAAACTTTTTCAAGTTAAACATCGACCTCAAGCATTTATCCTGTAAAAAAGATGAACGTATGCGTGCATCAGTATGTGAGACACTCCGTAACAGTAGTCTTGGTCTTTATTTCAAGCAATATCAAAGGACAAACATCATATTTGTATACTCACATGTGTCGATTTGACAACTTACGCCATTTTTAACGGGAGCCGATGCGTTGGATTAACGGGAATCGAAGCGTTAAGCGAGAGACCGTTCGTTTTACCATACCAGTGTGGGATACATACAACGAGATAGGGAAAGAGACAGAGAGAAAAAAAGAAAAAAGAGAGATATTCAGAAAGAGAGTGGCAGAGCCAGAGAAAGAGAGATAGAGAGACAAAGAAAGAAAGAGACAGACAGAAATGCAGACAGATATAAAAAGGGGGAACATAGAGAGACATATTTACAGACACAGAGAGATAGAAAAAATGACAGAGACAAAGAGACAGAGAAAGACGCGTCCAGATGTTATATAAACTTTGGGCATCCTTTTGGATGTACTGTTTCTACAGTAACTAATGTAATCCGTATTCAACCTTATCGCAGTCAATATATCTGATAAAACTATCGTATGCATTGTTTTCTTACACTATTAAAACATCTATTACTGTCTAACGCCACTACCGTTGTAATTGCGAACAGTGGTAAACCAGATTTATTTAGCGACTTACAATGGAACATAATTACGGGTTGATACTCGTATCGTCGACATTGACCTTCATTCAAGATCTTGCTATAAGGAGGGATAATTGATAACCTTAACATACCTGTGAACGTAGAGCTAGTAAAAATCCTGACAATTTTCGAGCCAAGAGGAGGCAAATCTTCCAGCTCTCCTATCAACACCCTGTGTAGTTTTTCCCTCTCTTCATCCTTCAGTCCATCTTCTTCCTCCGCCTCCCCTTCCCCCTCTGAATGCTCCTCCCCATTAACCCCATCCACACTGCCATTTTCTACCACCTTTTCACCTTTATCTACCTTCTCTACTTTCCCATTTTTCTCATTTTTCTCCACTTTCTCTATTTTATCAGCCTTTTCGGTAGTCTCTGGTTTTTCCACTTTGTCTGTCTTTTCCATAGTTTTCATAATTAAGACTTATCTAGTCTCAGTGTTTTCCAATGGTAGCTAGTTTTTATTAGTGAGGCGAACTGTTGGCCTAGCATCGTGTTTTGTTGGCTGACTGATGCATCTCACAATACTTTTGTTGTAGTGCTAACAACCCTGAAAATACAATGTACATGTGATTCAATTTCAATTTCTTTATTACACTCAGTTCATGATTTTACATGAAAACATGAGGAACAGACAATATACATAGACAAAACATGAGGAACAAAACAAAATGTACATAGACAATACATACATATTCACAAACAAATAATTCAGTACATTATCAGTTTCTGTAAATGATTCCGGATTTGTATATGATTTTTGGGAGAGTTACGAGTAAAATTCAGCAAAATGTACATAGAAAGTCAGACTATTAATGGTAAAGTCTAGTTCTCAATTTTGTTTATTACATATTTTACGTTTTATGGTTGCTTTCGTCTATACATTGCAAAGTGACAAACACTGTAGATCCGGACCATAGGTTTCCTTTAGGAACCCCCTGATCCGGATCCACGCTGCATGCGTTCAGTTTTCACAGGTAAACATTGTTTACAAACAAAGAGTATACTCGTTGTTAGAGTTCATTGTGTTAACTGTGTCTATGAGAAATACATGTAGATATAGAAAGACATTTTAAGACACGTTTACTTAGTATTGCATTTAATCTATTGGTACGCAGCTCTTTTTCAAAGAAGCACAAAATGTTTTTAAGATAGGTAAATGTTAAATGACTGATTGATTACTAGATCAATCAATGAATTAAACAGTCAGTGGTAGAGAGCACGTGCTTGAGCGCTCTGCTATATTCAGTACTGCATTATACCGTAAAACCTCTCTACCACGACCCCAATGAGAAAGCCATTCGATTGCACAGAAGGCAGGCGAGAGCTCCAAGCAAGGCGACAGCGCAACAGAAAGCTCCTAAAAGGTGCCCTCTGCTTCACTGTCACATCGCTCCAAGCAGCCATCCATCTAAAACAACCAACAGCTCACACAATATAGCGGTCGTGATAGAGAGATATTACTGTATGTCAAATCACTGCACACAACTATTCCGCTATATGATTTTACATGGGTGAGAGCTATCTGAATAGCTTCAAACCAGATAACGGTATAAGGCTTGCACGCTTACATCGGACCTCTGTCGAAAGGAAATACAGAGGTTCAATTTGCGTGAGCGTAATATAATTATGAGAAAGAGAAGAATTAAATATGACAAACAGACATACAGACATATATAAGCTGACAGAATATACAATACGTATACGGTACATATACTATCAAAACTTTCATGTGTGAACTTAATTTTAATCAACGACATTAAATTTGATCCTGCCATGACCGACAGTCGTACAGTCAGTCTTGTATAACTACGACAGTCCGTTGAAGCACGATAGAGATCAGTTAAAGCAGATGGCGGCCAAATGCAGGAGAAAAACGATACAGTTAGCTTTAACAGGAGCTATCTGCATTATTTTTGTCCCTCATTCAGCAGACATCCGCACCAGCTACCTATAGCTTTTAATAATTTTGCTGGTTGGCCGCTTATGTATAGTCTTTCAAACAAAACGGGTCACGGGGGAAGCGTGCCCAGTTACATTTATCTATTCTATGCGGACAAGCGACATACATGTAGACGCGGCGGTTCGATTTCTCACCGTATGGAGAATAACTGTAAGGTAAGTATATATGTATGCGTGAAAGTAACAATTATATTAATGGTTATTATTACTGTTATTATCATTATTATTATTAATATAATAATAAATGATAATAATAATAATAATATTAATGGTATGTACACATTTGTAAAAACATACTATATTCAACAACAATTAAGTATTAGCACTTATCCTACTAATAACTCATAAGGGTTCTAATGGATGGCCTTTAAAGATTTTGTTTTCTTTACCAAGAAGGCTCTACAAGAGAAATAATGTTAACAGTGTAAACCCTCGTCTGAGGGTTCGTTCGAGTGTCCTCTGATTTTGGTGTACACCATCTGCAGGTGATTATCTACTTGGTTCAACTAGGGTTTTAACCCTTAGCCTGCCGTTTTCGACTTGACTGGATTTTGTGTTTTTCTAACAGTTTGGATCCAGATCAAACGCCGCGTTACTCGGCGTCTGATCTGTATCAGAAAAAAAATTAATCTTAAACGCGTATAGTTCATATAAACACTTAGGTAGTTTTGCTGATTACTGTAGTAAGATTGGGTTAGCTTTACACAATATAATTACAAAATTATTCCACCATCACTGCATGGAGCGGTGAAAGAAGGTGACAAGGTTTGTACACACTGTTGGATCATATCATGTTTCCTTCAATAAATAGGTACATAATAACATTTCAGTATCATTAAGGCAGTATTATTCGAAATGTATAGTTGATTTCCCCTAAGACGTGCCGCGTGTTATTGAGGGCGTCTTAGATTGTCATGTGCAGTTGGGGTCAACTGTACAGTCTGATTGATTAAGGAAAAAAAGTTATAACTTGGCCTACAGTGTGCAAGTTCCCCTAAGACGTGCCGCTTATATAGAGGGCGTCTTAGATTGTAGTGTGCAGTTGGGATTGCAAGTGCAGGCTTACATTGAATATTGACTATTTTTTTGTAGAGTTATAATTTGTCTTTGTAATGCAAGTACCCCTAAGACGTGCCGCGTATATAGAGGGCGTCTTAGATTACAGTGTGCAGTTGGGTTCGCATTACAGACGTTTATGCGCTGACTTTCTCATAGATACATATAATGTTCGGTAGGAGTGGTAAGTATTATACAGTTGTATAGGTAAGTACTGGTTTTTGGGTAAGTATATATATATATATATCTCTCTCTCTCTTCTCTTCCCTCTTTCTATCTCTCACTCACCCTCTCTCTCTCTCTACCCCTCTCTCAGACACTTTCTTTCTCTAATTCTTGATAATTTATTGATGTAATTTTATTATAATTTTAATGAACTCACATAGCTTGCTAAATTCGACTTTATCAGTTGTATTAATAAGGCTTTTGAATTTCAGAATGTTTGGATTTGAATAAAAATGTCTTTTAAGGTATTTTTGTCGTAAATGCGTTAATTCTCTACAGATAAGAAGGTAATGGAATTCGTCTCCTATTTCTTGATGGCATAAAGTGCAAAATCGCTCATTTCTGTTTAGTGAGTTCCACCTTCCTGTTTCAATTGGCAGTTTATGATTTCTTGTTCTGAATCTGACTATATAATTTAAGTTTTTATATGGAGTATTTAATAAATAGTTTTCAAATTCAAAAGTTTCCTTAAAAATCCTATAAGTTGAGCAACTACTAGATGTAGCAATAGTATTATACCATTCGTTTAGGAACAAATCTTTCAGCTTTTGTTTAGTTGCTGTGATTAACCATTTTCTATTTGGAAAAAGATTAGTTTGCCATATGCCAATGAATCCACACTTAATGAAAATAGTTCTTATAAAATCAAGCCAGCAGAATGATTTTTTTAGCTGGTCTTCTCTCAAATCTGATGATTGCTTTTTTAATGACAGGTACATTTTGTGGGATAGTTTGTTTGTTGTGTTGATGTCTACTACCTTCGACCAGAAGGCGACTGCACGTGTACAGATGTCTATATTGATTGGCATTACTCCCGTTTCTCCATACACAATACAGGTTGGTGTTGACTTTTTCATTTGTAAAATATGTTTTAGGAACTTTAATTGCACTCTTTCAATGACCTCATTGTTGCCAAAGCCCCATATCTCACACCCATATAAAAGGATAGGTTTGACAGTTTTATTAAATATGTCAATTTGTAAATCAATTGGTAGTAATAATTGTTTTGCCTTTTTTATCAGACTGTATACAGCCCTTGTACCTTGTTCGGCTATATGTTTTTTGGCATGATAGAAAGATCCACTGCGACTGAAAAAGATCCCTAGATATTTGTATTCACTAACATTCTCTAGATATTCTCCATCATATTTAAATCGATGTTGCAGTTGCCTACCCCTAGAGAATATCAGTATTTTTGTTTTACTTATATTTAGTTTAAGCCTCCACGTATCACAATATGAACTGTACGCATTAAGTGCGTTTTGTAGATCGCTGGCGCTTTCACATACTATTACAGTGTCATCTGCATATAATAACACAAACAATTTTAGGTATGTTAAGACCGAGTCTTGATCGTATTCTATGTGCACACCGTTTAGGTTTCCACTGTCGGCAAAAAAATCATGAAGGTCATTTAGGTAAAGCGAGAATAGGATTGGTGATAGGTTTTCTCCCTGTCTTACCCCTATGTTACTTGGGAAAAAGTCAGAACATTTACCGTTTACTTTGACACAAGATTTAATATTACTATACATATTCTTTATTAGTGTGTGACATTTGCCGGTTATGTTATATTTCAATAGTTTAGACCATAGTCCTGCTCTCCAGACCGTATCAAAAGCCTGTTTTAGATCAATAAAAGCGCAAAATATTTTTGTCTTTCTGTTCTTTAGTAACTGGATTAATGTATGTAATATAAACATGTTGTCTACTGTAGAGAAGCCATGCCTAAAACCAGCTTGGAACTCATTTATTACGTCGTTGTTTTCTGCAAACGTTTGAAGTCTATTATTAATGATTGCGGTGAATAGTTTGCCTAAGCAACTCAATAAGGTTATTGGTCTGTAGTTTTCTGCTTTCGCCTTTTCGCCTTTATTTTTATAGATTGGATTTATGATACCGATTGTCCATGTTTCAGGAATTATTCCACAGTTGAAGATCAAATTGAAGAGTTTTAGGTAAATTGGTTTCATTGTATGAAGTGTTGCTTTTATGTGTTCGTTTAGGACTGAGTCATAACCAGGTGCCTTATTATTTTTCAATGATGTAATAGCCCTTTCTATTTCTTCTGCAGTAATTTCTGAATTGATTGCGTCATTTTGATTTTCAGTTATATCATCTTGTGTCTGAATATTAACTTCGTTGATATTGTCTGTCTCATTATAATTTACGTTTTTGAAATGTTCGTGTAGATCATTTAGACTTGCAGCTATGTCATTTTGCTTTGAATCGCTGAGAGCTTTCCAGTATTTACGTGGGTTTGAATTACCAAGTCGCCTGAGTCTCGCCACGTTCTTTCTCTTGAATTCTAAATTGAATTTATTTAATATGTTTTTATATCGTTTTCCTTCAGCTTTAAGATTGTCCCTGTGTTGAGTCGTTTTCCTTAATTTGTATTGATATTTAGCCGAATGAAATCTTTTTCTTGCAGCTCTACATTGTTTACCAAACCAACGTGGGGTGGTGTTATCAGATTGTGTTACCCTAGTGTATTTTGTTTGGCTAAACACGTGAGTAGCATTATCATGGAACAGCTGTGAGATATCTTGTACAATACCATCAATATCATGCTTTATTACCTCCCTTTTATTTTCTAGGAGTGATAAAGTCTGTACAATTTCATCTAATTTGTCGCTATTTTTAAACATGTTTGCATATTCGTTTTCTTTTGACGCTTCCCACATATTTGCAGATATAACTTTCTCGCTTTGGCTTGCTTTTATCACATACTCAAAATGTAATGTTAAAATAACAGAACAATGGACATCCGAGAGTAGTGGTGAAAAATCGTTAACATGCAACGAACTGATGTCATGAAATAAATTGGCACTACATATAAAATAATCAATAGTACTGACATCGTTAGAAGTCGGCTGCCCGTTTAAGTCACCATTTGTTCTTCCGTTCAAAATAAAAAAGTTGTTAGTTTGCAAAAATTCTATCAATTTATATCCATAATTGTTCACTGAATTATCACAATTTTTTCTTTCAGTCTGGACCTGAGAATCTAGAAAGCTGTTTATTTCAGTAATGTATTCATCATATATTTCAAAGTTTTGGCTTTGTTCTGAAATATCTCTATCTACATGTATATAGTCTCTTAATTGCTTAGTTCGTGAGTTGAAATCACCAAACAGACATACTGTATTGTACCTGTTAACTAGCGAGTCTAGTTCTACCTGGATAGCTGAAAATGGATCAACATTTGCATAAACAGATGATTCAGGGGGTATGTATATTACACCACATAAAATATCGTCTTTTTTAGTTAATCTTTTAGAAATAACAAACCAGTAAACAAGTTCACATTCCGTCTCTATCACTGTCACAAATTGGTTTATTGTATGTTTTACCGCTATTGCTAGGCCGCCCGATTTTACGCTTGACTTTTTCAGTCTATTTTTGAAATGACATTGAAATGAATTGGTATCAAATGTATCGAAACACGTCATTTTCGTTTCTTGAAATCCAATGATATCATGCTGATTAATGAAATTTAGAAAGTCTGGACAATTTTGCTTACTAGTTAATCCGCATACATTCAAAGATAGTATATCGATATTGCTTACTTTTATCGATTTACCGTTTTTTTCAGGGTTTTCAGGGTTAAACGTTTGATCGTCAGGTGACTCTCCCTCGCACCGTTACTCTACATGAATGGTATCGCCAGGAGAGGAGTCACGTGACACCTGTTGGGTATTGTGTATCGCCGTGCTTTCGTCTACACTATCATTTTCACGATCACTGGATGTCACGTGATTTAAAGTTTGATTTGGCACTGTTAAATTTGATTGAATGTCATTTGTTTCAAATTCTACAGGAGATTGATCACGTGATACGTTTTGTGTATTGCGTATCGGCGTTCCATTACCTAGGCTGCCATTTTCACGGACACTGGGGGTCACGAGATTTTTGGGTGGACTCGGCACTGTTATTTGCATGTCCTCTGCTTCAGATTCACTGTCACTCGCGTTTCTGTACTTTTTTAGATCTGTATCGTCGATCGGTGACCGTGCCTTTTGCTTTGGTCTCGTAACTCTGTTTCTAGGGGGTCCCTCTGTGTCGCTGTCACTCATTCTGAATGTATCGAACCTATTTCTATTATTAAATGATGGGAATTGACGGTTTCCAAATGCTACGCGCCTGTGTTCTCGTGGTGTCTGAGACTGATAGCGTCTATAATATGGAGTTTCATGAATATCTCTCTGGGATGCAATGTTAGTAGTATCATTTTGGGTCTGCATGGTTTGGTCATAGAGCCGTCCGTTAATATAGAGTTTATCTCGTATAAGAACTACTTTGTTGTTTGGGTTTTGTTGAAATTTTCGCATAACGGGGTATAATTCCTTGCGTCTTTGCTCCATTTCTATAGGGAATTGCTCGCGCACACTGTATCCTCGCCTTTGTTTATTTAGGTCAATGCCCCGTTTCCTGATTTGTTCGCGATCGCGAAATTTCTCAAATTTGGCAACAATCGGTCGTGGATTTCTTGCATCTCGACGTCTTCTGCCTAGTCTATGTACCCGGTCAAACACTATCGAGTCTATGCTGGATGGGTCCTCACTTGCTACTTCCTCTTTTAGAAAAGATCTCAACACTAATTCTATGTTTTCACGGTCGTCTTCTGTGTTTTCTTTAATGCCGAAAAAAAGAAGGTTCTCCTGCATTGATCGTGCTTTCATTTCTTGCATATCATCATAAAGCATTTGGTTTTTGTCTTGTGATTGCTTTATTTCTCTCTTTAAATAATCATTCTCTTTTTTTAAGTTCTGTATGTCGTTATCTGTGCTGGCTTTTGATTCGAGATGCTGGTCGAAAATTGTTCCTATCGTCTGACATGAGCTTTCTACTTCTCTGATTTTGTTTGCCATATGTTTGTTATCTGTTTTTAGATTTGAGACGTCTAACCTTAACAAAGACATGTCTTTTTCCATCGGGGCAAGTTTTGATACGTTTTGTTCAATGGCTGATAACCGGGACAATACCGACATATTTGTCTCTTGCATTTGTTTCATTAGGTCAAATATACCGTTACTGTGGCCATTATTAAATTGTCCATTGTTTCCTTGTGTTGGTGGCCAGTTTGATTGTGCTTGGGCTTGACCTGTATTATTTTGTTGAAAGTGTTCACCTCCATAGTATGTGGGTGGGGGTACAAACTGTTGATAGTTCGGCGATAAACCACAATTTTGGTTCATAAACTGCTGTTGGCTTTGATACTGATGTTGTTGTTGGTTATTCTGATCTGCGTTGAATTGGTTGAATGGTAACTGTGTGTTATTTGTGCAAGTTTGGATTTGCTCACCTTGTATTCCTTGTTGACCGGTAGCCATTGTTGATCCTTTGTTACCATTTTGCGCGCAAACTGAGTTTTTCAAGTTCGATTTTTTGCTGTTTTTCCCGGCCATTGTCCGTTTTAAGCATAATCACAACTATCCATGTACTAGATTTCACATTTCAAACACTCTTAAGGTCCTTTTTTTGAATATATCACCTTTTAATATGCGATTTTTTATTAAATATCTGAGACAGTTTTATAAGTCCGCCTTCTCGCTAGAGCCTCGTTCTCGTGAGAATACATGTATAACATACTCGTATATTACAGAAGAGAATGTGTTATTCTTCCCCAATAAACGCGTTTACGCTAAAACGTTTATTTCCAATTTGGCGCCAGATCAGACGCCGGGTAACCCGGCGTCTGATCAGGCTCCAAACTGGTTGCCACTTAGATAAAAATGAATTTTAAGAAATATCTAAAAATTGGCATTTTCTACGTTTTAGTGTAAGTGGCAAACAGTTTGGAGCCTGGTCAGACGCCGGGTTACCCGGCGTCTGATCTGGCTCCAAACTGTTTGCAATGGAAATAATAGTTATAGCATAAACGCATTCATTGGAAATAATGCAAGTATACATGTACATATACAAGTTAAAGCTGTGTTAACATTTCTGTTGTAGCATTGCTTGTTTTAAAATTGTCGTCTGCATTATTTTGTTTGAACTAAGTTTCGTCATTCTTTTAATTGAAAGTGACAAACATTTTGCATCCTGACCACACGTCGAACCTCATCTGGATCCAAACTGTGTGCAACAATAATCAGCAAAAAAACCAATCGGCAAATGCATGCAGCATATCTCGTGTTAAGATACACTAGCTCCCTCACAACCAATACAAATACTGACATTACTTTTGCAAACAGTTTAGATTCATATCAGACCTTGCGTTAGGCGGCGTCTGGTTAGAGTCCAGCTTGTTTCACACAAATATCATTTCACGTAAAATTCCAAATCTGATAAATATAAGCAGATGATAATATGACAGTCAGTGTGACATCTAAATGACAGTTGACCGGTTTGCTGACAAGCTCTATAAACATTTGCAAACAGTTTTGATACAGATCAGACGCCGCATTAAGCGGCCTCTGATTATGATCCAAACTGTTTGATACTCATACACATGCTTTTAAAGATACATACATGTATATCCATATATTCCAAAACTTTCTGAACTTAAGAAATAAAAGCAGACGATAATATTGCGAGCAGACGAAGTCATGGCAATGAAAGTATTAGACGGTGTTGACGTCAAAATGGTAGTGAAATGGTTAATAGTTTTTATTATATACCTATCGATGATTTATAGAGATTTCTCAGTTAGATAAATTTGATATCGTCACTGTTGATATCATCACTACATGTAGTGATGATATCACTTTTTGTGACGTCACATCATAATTAGTTTAGTGACGTCGCGGTAATCAATTTTGTGTGTTTTTTCTGTAAAAACGTCATTAAAATATATATAATAAATAGAATAATCAATTCCTTTGAATAGATATGAAAAATATATCACGAGAATGGGTTGTTATCTGGTTAAAAAACGAGTCCGCAGGTCGAGTTTTTTAACCAGATAACAACCCATTCTCGTGATATATTTTTCATATCAATCCAAAGAAATTGATTATCCTCTATGTTATCAATTAACCAGGGTTTGATGCTGGACAATACTTATTTGACACAAACAGTAAAACTTCTCTATTACGACCAATACATTGTGTTTATAATCAACAAGTTAATTAAGGACAAGTGCCTACTTAAGGCAATGTGAGAGTAAAACAGAAAGCTCCTTTAGGAGCTTTCTGTTTTACTGTCACCTTGCTTTTAACTATCACCTGTCTTTTAATCAGTCAATTAGCATTCGTTTTAGTGGTTATAATGGAGAGTTTTTACTGTATACATATACTCGTTCTCGTGTACAGTAAACCCACCTTTTGAAACAACAAAAATAATATTTAGCGGTGGTATTAAAGACATGCGACTGCTAAAACAATATGAAAGTAAAACAGAAAGCTCCCACAAGTGTGGTTTGCTTTACTCTCAATTTGCTTTAAGCAATTACCTGTCTTATACACATCATTCAGTGCAACAAACCTTAGGTACTGAAACCACTACCCCATAGTCTATTACGAGTATTCAAGACATATGGCCACGAGAAAGCTGGTTGAAAGTAAAGCATAATGCTAACAGCTTTTTGATATTGTGACAAGTTACATTTGGATTTGAATAACAACCATTTTGAAGCCTGGTCAAACAACGGTTTAACCGGCGTCTATCCTGTCTTCAAACTGTTTGCTACAATAGAAAAAATAGTTTAAACGTAAAACGCTAATTGTGAAAGAATAATGCTTTCTCCTCTGTACAACTCAAGATAGCTATTGTACATTCGAATACTTTCTAAACTATGGCAATAAATGGGTTTATAATCTTATTTCAATGCCAGAGTATTATGAAACTCCTATCACCTTGCACTAGCTATTCAGTCTATTTATCGGAAATTTCTTTTTAATGCCCACCCTATCTCTCTTTTAATACAGGTGTGGGTTACACTTACAGTCACTAGGGGTTGGTTCACAGTCATACAGTGAATAAACGCTTTATGATCAACTATTTATGCCATTTGCAAACAGTCTGGAGCCAGATCTTGCGCCGGGGTAGATCTACCCGCGTCAGATCAGGCTCCAAAATGTTGTTGTTGTTTTACCCAGATTAACATGAATTCTAAAATTGACATTTCTACATTTTATTACAATGCTTTTTTTACTGGAAAGAATGACATCTAAACTGTATCTACAAAGAGAATATATGAACGTGTTGTTCGTTAAACCTTCTGCTATGATCACTCAAACAGAAGACTGTTTTAAAGACATCTGAAAATCATGCAGAAAAAAAATCATGTAGCAGTTCACGCGATGTAAGAAAATGTAGATCGCTATTGTCAAAAAATTTGGAGTCTAACAAGACTCCGAAAACAGGTTTCGACACATATTTGAATAAATCGTCAAAGTTGTTGATTACCTTTAATTGTATTGATTTTGCATTTAGTTGTATCTAAATAACGCTTTATCTCACAGATTTACAGGGGTTAAAGGATCTCATATGCTTTTGACAAATCTCTTTCATGGCTATATTTCACTTTCATGGTTTTTGTCTGACAATAGTTGCTATATCAAGAACATAATTTACCCATTATTCCATTAGTAGACCTGCGCCTTTCTAGGCCTTTAGTTTATTCCTCCACTGAAGAAAATACCTTAAATGTATACAGTCATGAATACATGTACATGCATAATATTATATCATAAGACATATTTTTTATATTCTGGCAGATGGTAGCTTAAAACAGGCTGAACGTCTTTCAATCTTCTTTAAGTGGTCACCTATCTCCATACATACATGTACACGAACCTGGCTATGGTATTAAGATGCATAACGCTGAAAACTATCAAAAGTATATTGTATATAGATCTATACAGTATTATAAATTAAAATGTTTCTTTGAACAACAAAAAACAAGAAAAATTAACTTTAAATAGTTTTAACTCGATTAAGTCGAACATAACGGTATTTCAAGGTTCAAACGTGGCGTAGTCACGTGTTTAATTTAAAATACAGATATGTTCGACTTAGGCGAGTTCGCGGTATTGAAGTTTGACTTTATATATTAAAATATATACATATTTATACATGTTAAACAATGAATACATGTATGACATAAACTGACAGACAATATATCCCTTGCTTTTCTCAACCTGTTTTAAGTGGTCACCTTTCTTCAATACTAGAAACAAGCTATGGGGTAATGGGAGCAGAAGATTATAATTATGGGGATGAAATACACGTAGTAAAATCGTACTCTTCATTTATACGGAGAGGTTCAATGTTTGACTACCGGCAGTGTTACGGGTACATGTACATATGAGGTTTTGTCATTTTCAGCGATATTGTAGATCGGCACACGAGTATCACCAGACGATTGCTGTTAAGCAGGTTAATACAAAATGAAAAATAAATTGTTTTCTTTATCTATAACACTTCACCTTAAGTACGCTATTCAAATCTAGTTCCGTCTGAAAAAATGTGACGTCTGCAAGGAAAGTTGACCTGCCTTTCATTTAAGGGAATATCACCAGAATCCAAACAATTTAGATCCAGATGAGACGCCGAGTAATTCGGCGTCTCATCTGGATCTAAATTGTTTGCAATATATCACATATAAATCAGTACTACCGTAATTGAGGGGAAAACCTTATCGTGTACGACTTGACTAGATCTAAATGTAACAGTTGCAAACAGTTTGTATCCATGCAGATCAGAGGCTGCGTAACGCGGCGTCTGATCCGGATCCAAGTTGTTTGGCATCCGTATTCAACATTTCTACAGTTTAAAAGAATAAAAAATGATTTGACCCTTTTTCGCAGACGATATATTTGAAGCAGACGACAATTCCGCATACTTGAGGGTTTAAAGGACACTCTTATACTAAGCAAGAGGGATTTTACCATTAGAGGACTGGATTATCGTCTAACTCCAAATTATCGTCTGCTTTTTCAAAAGTCAGATACTACGTCATGGAGTTACAGAAATGATTAAGACAACTTCTAGTTGTAAAAGACAACGTCTAGAAGTATGGGACTGTATGACATTGTTCGCGGTCTGGTCCCGAACTGTTTGTAAACTTTAATCCCGATGCGCTTTTCTAATATTCTAATATTCAAATATCACATAAACAGGTGCATATAATCAAATGTGTTCTACGCAAGCACTTTAAAAATTATGAACGGATAAACATAACATAGCATATAACAAGCAGAGCAATGCAAGAGAACAGTAATACAGAAAGCTCCTAAAGGAGCTTTCTGCATTACTGTTCAACTGCATTTAAGTAGCCAAATAGCTTAAGAGATCTTGACATCGTTTCATTTTTCTACTGGTTAATATGATTTGGCATGTATATCAGAAACGAAAGGACAGCGGTTGGATTATCAATGTTTAAGCCATAATGTAAACAAACGTATTAGTATACCTAACTGAAACATACGCGTAAAATACGCTATAGGCCTTACTGTTTGAATTTCTCCAGTCAGAATAAAATGTTCACCGCTTAAATTTTGTCGTCTGCAAATATTTGTCGATTGTTGAGATTGTCGTCTGCAGAAACTTTCAAAGTTAATTATTTCTATTGTGTCATGTGGAACAGTTTGGCCGTGTAACAACGGTTTTAAAAGGTAAGCACACATTTTCCAAGAGTGCGTTAGTACTTAATGAGGTTGAGTTCGAATAAGGAAAATGTTTAACCCATTTGTGGCCACGATCCCATATATGGGACATAGGCAAACAGTGTAGACTCTGATCAGACACCGCATAATGCGGCGTCTGATCAGAGACTACACTGTTTGCTGTTAGGAATTTCAATATAAAACAAAATGAAAATGAAAAAATTGACCAGGCATCCCTTGGTAAAAATGGACTAATCCGATATATAAACATGGAAGAATCCACTGGGCGCAAATGGATTAAAACTACTTGGCCTATCAGGAAATAATGATCAAGATACATGTACATGTAGCATGCAGTTGGAACCCGTGTCCGATAAACCCTCCCTATGCACTTGGGTACATTACAGTTGTTACACGACAATATCTCAGTTATTACCCAGTCAAATAATCCTAACATAACTCTGTACTCTAAAACTAGTTTCTACGTTTTCATTAACAGAGGTGACCACTTAAAGCAGCCTTTAGACGCAATCTGTTTGAGCTGCGTTAAGCTACCTTCTGCTAGGATGTAGAAATATTTACTATGCTGCATATTCATGACTGTATCTATAGGAACTATTTTCTTCTATAGAGGAATAAATCAAAGGTATATTGAGACGTATTTATTGAGTAATGGGTTAAATGACACGCCCTGAGCCATACTCAAGCCATACTATCCGAAGGGGAGGGTAAACTTTAAAGAGACTATCCTAATGAATAGCCAAACCATAGGATTTATACAGACATATAAAGCAGTTTAGTTCTAGAAATACCCACGTTTCTGAGCTCCGTGTTGCAATATCATCTGCATTTTCTTAAGAGTAGGGGTAAAATCCGAACACTAGAGTAAAACAGTTTGGTTCCTGATTAGAGACCGGGATAATCTACCCCAAATCAGCATTTAAACTGTATGGTTATCCTAACCCCGTCATTTCATATCGGTTAAAGGGTTTTAAGTATTCCTGACAATGCGTTTTTTTATTATGTAACTTCACGCTCAAAGGCGTCCAGCGCTTTTGCAAACAGTTTTGATCCTGATCAGACGCCGCGTAGCGCGGCGCATGATCAGGATAAAAACTATTTGAAATTACGTTAGTTATACTGATTAATATATTTTTTTGAAACGATATTGCTGACAACACTATTGAAGCAGACGAGAATATGGCAGTGAATGGGTAAATATCTCACGATAATTTTGATCATAAAAGGGTTAAAAGCTTACCTTTAACTAAATTATCACATGTCAAACTTCCAATTCATGTACTGAAATAATTTCTCCACTCCTGCATATCACCAGTAAAATCCAATCCGACAATGTACACTTTATTATTTAGAATAAACCTTCACAGACGAAATATCAAATATCTCATGGTCCATTCTTTTCCCCAATGGATTTCTAAATATAAACAGTCCCGTTTAGTTGCTTATTTTCTAAACAGAGACCGTCCCTCAGTGGTTGCTACACAGTTATGGAGCTTCCAATAGTTGTCCCACTCTCTACACATATACACATACCCCGGGTATTTATTTCTATTCCTGACAAATACCTAGTGCCAGTAGACAGCGAGGACAAATAAAATCGAATATCCGATGTTTGATTAACATTTAAACATATTAAACGATACCGCCACCACGGCGGTTCTATGTCGGTGAATTTTACCCGATCTTCACACGCAAGGGTCCGAGTTTTATTCCAATTCCATTGTAAAAGAAATGGACAGTTTTAAATTGAAAACAAACTTATTAGAAACGTAAATGAAAGCAAAGTTCAGTCGGTCAGCTGTTTGAGAATCGTTTCCCATGTGTGTGTGGGGACAGTGTTACATTGTGTTTGCTTTAGCACAAGATATCAATTCAGGGCTGCCATAAGTTGAAATGAAAAATCCTAAGATTTTTCAAGTGCGATTATACGAATCGTACCTTTACCCCATAGCCCTTTTCTTGTTTTGTTGAAAAATCCAGAGAAATGGCAGCCCTGTCAATTAAGAGTTATGTCAGGATATCTACACCCTTATGGCGCATGTCTCAATTTGACACACATTTTCAAACAGTTTGGATCCTGATCAGACGCCGAGTAAACTCGGCGTCTGATCAGAATCTAAACTGTTTGACAATCGGAATTTTAAATCTTAGATCTAAAAATTGATAAACCAGATTCTGATTCTTTTGCAGGAGGACATGTTAGTGTAGACGATTATTTAGGCCGAATATGGGTTGAGTGTTACCCCAGGCCACTTGTTAAAGTTTGAATGACACGGTTTTACTCTGATATCCTAATCTGTGAAATTGTTCTTTGACTATGCATGATTATATCTGATAGGATTATATGGGGATTAGTCAGTCCACGTCCTGACCTTGTACAATGTAAATAAACCTAGGTATGAACGGCTGAAATCAATACATAATGTTGGGACAAAGCGATGCATGTTACGTAACCAACACAATACACTAAAATGAAATAAAATACGATGCAATGTAAACAAATAGGATTTTACTGAATCGATACAAATTCCCCAATAGCGCATGAGAAGTCAACTTACAAAAGTTTAACCTAGCGGATGGACACAGACAGACGGACATGCTAACAAAAGGACGGGATGACGGACAATTAAAAGCTACTCTGTCCCTCGTTAAACTCGCATGTAAGGTGGGCATATGGGTCTGCCTTTACATGACAAGGTACCTTATAGAGTGTCAAATAACGTCACAGGAATCACGAAACCTGTTCATCAGTCACTGGGAACCTTTCTGGCGATGGGAGGTCATGGTAAAAACAAGTACCCGATGAGAAATACTTGAGCTTGGTCTTGGCACGGAGTCTGCGGCTGTCGAACAGACCATAATGTAACCAGGACTACAGGAGTGAAGAAGATGTACGTCATTTTAAATACGCTGAATGCCTGGTTTAGGAATAACACCGATCTATATGCCAACTAGAGTAGGTTCAAGTCCTAAGCATTGCTTTACGACACGGTTAAGGGTGTATCAATGTCATGAATTTAAATAATTTTCAAAGTGTATGAAAACACTTTATGATGGTTTTGTATTGAAGAGCTATTTAAGATGAATGAAAAAATAGAAAAAGTGTACATTTTGGTGAACAACAGTTGGCTCCATGGCCATGTAAAATTTACCCCACCCACTTTGTCTTATTTTGTCCTTTTCAAACAGCCCGCTTCAATAAAATCCATTTTAAATGAAAAAAAATATGATAATTTGGTTTTGTGTTATTTATTTCCTATCTATGGTAGTATTTCTTCATACAAAAACTAATTTTAGAAAAAACAGGCACCAAATGTGAAATTTATAAAGCTCTCATCGATATGGTATTTTTTTGTAAATTTTGTAAGGGGAGATAACTCTTTTTACTTTAATAAGTCAAAATTTTCAACACTTACCTTTCAATTTCTTTTCATATTTTGAACTGCTTTAGCATTGGCTTTCATTTGGTAGAATATAAGAAAAAGTTTAATACTAGAACTATTTCATTTTCAAACGTTTTTACTTTTTTTTCATAAAATAAAATATCTAATAAAATTATGCCCTATAAAAACTTATTTTTGATATTCGAGGATCCATATTGTTCAAACCTAGTGCCTGCTTTGTCTAAATTTGGTTTCTATATATGAAAATACCACTATAGACATGAAGTAAATAATGAAAACCCAAATTAACATGTTTGTTTTGTTTTGAAATAGATTTTACTGAAGCTTGTACTCTGAATGGGTAAAATTTGAGAGAAAAAGTCCAAATTTGACATACCCTTTTCAAATCGCTGTAGCTTAAAAAAAAAAGACACCACCATATATTTTTTTCCATTTTTTCATTCATCATAAATAGCTCTTCCAAAAAAACAATGATAGAAAAAAAGTTTGATACTTTGAAAATATCGCTTATGGGTTGGATACACCCTTAAGCCCATTTCTACTGATATATCACCATTAAACTGCAGAACAGCCATTTATACGGATTTCGGAAAGTTCTTAATTTTTCCGGACCTATGGAATTTCCCCGACATCTTCAGATTTCTGCTCTTACTTTTAAAATTTGGAATTTGAACTTTTTTATTAAGAAAACATTGGTATAGGCGTCAAACAGTTTAGATCTAGATCAGACGCCGCGTTACGCTGCGTCTGTTCTCGGTATAAACTATTTGCATTCTTATGTAAATGTTATAGAACCTGGCATCAAAAGGGTTAAAGGTAAGTATCATACAATCGCGCTTGAAAGTTTAGAAATCTTAGGATTTTTATGACGGTACTATAGATTGGTTGGCCCTGTTCTGTACACTAAATTTTATTTTGCAATTGCCTCAATGCCACAATAAATTGTATAAGGTTAAAAAGAGATTAGAAATACATAATGCTGGGATAGAGTGAGTCAATACTAGTATATTGTACATGTACAGCTATTTCACATCTTTGAAAGAGTTCATTGTGCTGGTAAATCCATATTTTGAATATCTTTTTCTTCTAATCACAGCACGAAAAATCAACTTATATTTTGACGGTTTCGTCTCTCTCTGGAGACTCATCAAAAGTACCTAACTTAGGCACTTCTGATGATGTCTCCTGAGAGAGACGAAACCGTCAAAATGAAAGTTAATGTTTCGTGCTGTTATTAGAAGAAAATGATATTCAAAATAGCTATTACATATGTTTTTACTAAGTATGCTCTTGCGACCTGATAGTCGGACAATTTGGAACTTTTACAAAATATTTTTGTACAAATAATGACTAACCCCACCCGCCCAGTACAGTGGAGAATCTGTTATTCTTTCCCGTTTAAACGCAAACGTACGCAAACGCAAAGCAAGAACAATTTTTGGACAATTCTGATATTTCATGTTTATCTTGGTGGCAAACAGTTTGGAGCCTGATCAGACGCCGGGTTACCCGGTGTCTGATCTGGCTCCAAACTGTTTGCACTGCAAATAATAGTTTTAGCGTAAACGCGTTTATTGGGAAAGAATAACAGATTCTCCACTGTATGTCCCTGTGAAAACGTGGTCAATGACGAGAAGCATTAGAGTCGGACTTTGGGTCGAAGTGGACTTAGACCAGTCTTGTTCATATGTAAGCGTTTCACGATTATAACGCATTATGAGTCGAGTGTGCCTGACTTTCGCCGCAAGGGAGGGGACGTAAAATGTCTGATTTAAACCATTTATACCCAGTGGATTCTTCCATGTTTATATATTGGATTAGTCCATTTTTATCAAAGGGATGCCTGGTCAAAATTATCATTTTCATTTTGTTTTGTAATGAAATTCCTATCAGCAAACAGTGTAGACTCTGATCAGAGTCTACACGGTTTGCCTATGTCCCATATATGGGATCGTGGGCACAAATGGGTTAACGTTAGTTGTTTTAACGAACACAACACCTCCTTCAAAGTTAAAACCTCAACCCAAAATAACGATCACTTAATTGTCACTTTGCATGTAAAATAACAATATCAATAGTTATTTTTTCTACAAAAAAAATTATCGCACATTCCAACCACGATTTTTATTCAATATACAGTCAATTGTAATATTTTTAAAAAAGCTATTGTCAAAATTTATGAAAGGTCGTAGCCTACAGAGGAGAAGAAGGTATGTTTTCCCGTTTAAACGAAGTCAAACGTAATAGCAAACCGAATGCAATACAAATGGGGTAAAGGACACTTTTGTGAAAGTTTTAATTTTAATCTGAGAAACAAACAGTTTGGAGCCTGATCAGACGCCGGGTTAGCCGGCGTCTGATCTGGCTCCAAACTGGTTGCATTTGACATAAGGCATTCTGCATAAACACCTTTATTTGAAAATAATTACGCCTTCTCCACTGTAAGTTATAATGATACTACATGTATCCGTTTCAAAATTGGTCGACCGATTGTAGTATAGATAACAAGTACACCATAGCTATTCGATCACTGAAAAGAAGGATAGTTTAAGAGTTTGAGACAGTTTGCTGCCTTAGAATCATGGTGAAAATAAAACTGAAAGCTCTCGTAGATATTACATGTATCTGCTTTACTTTAATTTGCTTAAAGCTACAGTGGAGAATGTGTTATTCTTTCCCGTTTAAACGCAAACGCAAAGCACTAAAACGTAGAAAAGAACAACTTTTGGACAATTCTGACAATTCTTGTTTATCTTGGTGGCAAACAGTTTGGAGCCTGATCAGACGCCGGGTTACCCGGCGTCTGATCTGGCTCCAAACTGTTTATTTTGTAAATAATAGTTTTAGCGTAAACGCGTTTATTGGGAAAGAATAACACATTATCCACTGTAATGGACATTTAGACAAAAGAAACATAAAGAGGAGTGACACTCAGTTTGAACCAAGATCAGACGCCGCGTTATGCGTGAAACGGTTACTCTCTTAAGTCTTGCTCATTCCCTCCCTTTAACAACTTCCTCCGAACAACTCATACAATATGTGTCTTTCATTGGTGTTATTGTAGGGAGGGAAAACTGCTTTTGCAAACAACGTAACGCGGCGTCAGATCTTGGGAAGCGCTAATAAAGCGTTTGCTTTGAGTCTGAGTTCGTACTCAAGCATTTGATAGGCCAGATTTGATCTTAGGCTCAAATCTGACTAATAAAATGTTTGAGAACGATTTCAGACTCAACTCAAATCCTCTTTTAGCATAGACCCGGGATCCATTTACAGCTTGGCTTCTGCCTTGTAGTTACTTCTACTAAGAATTAAAAAGTAATAATTTACCCGGCGTCTGATCTGGCTCCAAACTGTTTGCACTGCAAATAATAGTTTTAGCGTAAACGCGTTTTTTGGGAAAGAATAACGTTTTCTCCACTGTACCACCTATCACTATGACTTGGTCTGAGTCGTAGATATAATTGGATGTTACTATAATTACAGAATAACAGTAAAACATCTTCGTTGTGTTTATTATTAGGTGTTTACTCAGTCGACTGCTTAAAGCAAGATGACTGTAAAACAGAAAGCTCCTGAGGAGCTTTCTGTTTTACTGTCACTTTTCTTTAAGCTGTCCCCTATCTTTTATCCAATCAATTAGCATTCGTTTTAGTGGTCGTAATAGTTTTGCTATACAGCGGAGAAACTGTATTCTTTCCCGATACACACGTTTACAGTAAATAAACTTTATTTCAAATGCAAACTGTTTTGGAGCCCGATCAAACCCCACGTAAACTGGCGTCTGACTAATCTCAAAGCTGTTTGCTACCCAGATTAAAATGAAGAGTTATTTTGAACATTTAATTGCACTGCGTTTGCGTTTCGATTCCGTTTAACCCTTTCCCTTATAGGAGCGACTTTTAGCGCATTCATTTTATTCATCCGCCAAAGAAAATAGTTCCATTTTAAACAGTCATAGATATGTATCATACAAAATAGTTTCTATATTCTAGCAGATGATAGCTTAAAGCAGGCTGAAAGTAAAGCAGAATGCGCTTAAGGCGCATTCTGCTTTACTTTCAACCTGCTTTAAGAGGCCACCTATATTCAATACTAGAAATATGCTATGTGGGAAAGGGTTAAACGGGAATTAATATCTTCTCAACTGTAGATGTGTGACACACTTTGACCCACTTTCTGTGACCTGTAGAACTTTGAAACGGAATGTTTTATTGTGTATGTTGGTAGAATTGCCATTCCCTTTATAATGTTTATTCCCTAGCTTGACACGAGGTCAATTTCAAGACAGAAAAATTAAATTTGAACTTTATGTATATCTAAACAAATTAATTGCAAGATATAGATTCCATTTGCATATTTAAACCATTAAGAATACCAAAGAATGAATTAAATGAATAAGGTTGAAATTGAGTAACAATAAAACAGGTTCATGTATAGAATGGTCACTCTGTTAACAAATATGGTGATCTTTTCAGAAAAAAAACCCAACGATCTTTAACCCTTCCCCCCATAGAAGCCCCTTTTAGCGAATATGATTTATTCCTCCGCTGAAGGAAATAGTTTCAATTTAATCAGTCATGAATATATATTAAAGGAAAATGAAGAAAGAACTCGATGCTGGATAGAACTATCGGAAAGAGACGTAATGAAAAATCAGCCGCCGCGGCCGGGAATCGAACCACGGGTCTCTGGATTGCCGGTATTATAGGGAATATATTAAGGCACATTCTGCTTTACTTTCAACCTGCTTAAGTAGTTCCTTATCTTCAATACTAGAAATATGCTATCAGGTACAGGGTTAACGCATTTATCCTTTAAAGATTTAATGTGTGAGTCCACTTTCAAGTTATATGTACTCCATTTATGACAGTTTACGGTACTTTTTAACCATACGTTTCAGAATAACAATCAGTGTAGACTCTGATCAGAGAGTTCTTTTAGGAGGCCTCTGATATGGGTCTAAACTGTTTGCATAGAACAAGTATTCTTTTCACAGGTTTACTATTTATAAATGACGAGTGTACTCGTTGCTAGGGTTCAATATGTGAATGTTTTACAAAGGCCATGTTAAAAACCCCTGTATGAATTTTGTAACGTATTTAGCTGCTACCTTTATGTATAGGACTAGAAATTCACCATCCTTTGATTAACCATTTAACCGATTTATACCCTGTGGATTCTTCTATGTTTATATATTGAATTAGTCCATTTTTTATCTAAAGGATGCCTGGTCAAAATTTTTATTTTCATTTTGTTATATATTAAAATTCCTATTAGCAAACAGTGTAGACTCTGATCAGAATCTACACTGTTTGGCTATGTCCCATGTATGGGATCGTGGGCACAAATGGGTTAAAAGTTAAAACATGTGTTTTTATGGCAATGTAATAACGAGGTAGATAACTTCCGTTAAAATCTCTTAACAGTCTTTCTGTTAATATGGTAATTTGTATTTACAATATTCGGATATCCAAATGTTTACACACAAATTTAATAAGGGCAGCTTTTCAGGCGGTGTTCAAATGTTCTTGGGCCTTCAAACGTATGACCAATATTTGACTTACTTTATGGGCCATCGCTAATAAGGTTAGAGGCCACTAACTGATGGTAAAATCTTTCTACAGTGTTTACAAAGGCCCTCAAAACAACGACTCCCTCCTTACAATGACCACATTTCCTTTAACGTGACAATTATGTCCAATTTTATCACGGCTGCAATGTCGTCTGCTTAAAAGTGTCGTCTGCTGTTTTTCTCAAAGTAACATAATGGACATTTTGACAGACAAATAAAATGACGAGTGACAAACAGCTTGAATCCAGATCAGCCGCCGCGTTACGCGGCGTCTGATCTGGATTCAAGCTGTTTGCAAATGGCCCTCCCTATAACGGCTCCCTCCGAACAACGCACATAATTTGCGTCTCCCGTAGGGTGTCGTTGAAGAGAGGGAGCGCTGTAATAGCAAGACGACAAACCCAACCGAAAGGGAGCATATACGTAAAATGAGCCTGTAGATACATGTACGTGTTGTAAAGTGGTACAGTGGTGTCATTTTCTGATGACATTTGCGAGAGACAAAACACTGAGTGTAGCCTACATTTAAAATATGTTAATACTGTCAGAAGTCTTATGTCTTGTTTAATTTAGTTTTAAAATATTTTATTTCCATATCCATAAAGAAAAGTTCTTACAACGTTAGATTCAACTTTCCCCCTTATGGTTGATATTTCGAAAAAACATGGCCGTCTATAGAATATTGTTCATCCAATAGAAACACGTGTTACATGAAGGAATATCTTGGCAGAGGCATACATGTATATATAATACAATGCCAATGGTATAAACAAGCTCGATGTCTACTATTGACAAACAATATAGCATACAGATTAGACACCAATTATGTTGTTCCTCGAGAAGCAATCTGGTAACGATCTAGAGTCTTCCATCCCTATAACGATCCTCCCAACAACGATTCCCTCCTTAACACGACCCTTGCCGCAGTTCCCTAAACAGGACAAATGTCTAACCCTTTTACTGCTGCAATATGGTCTGCTTAAAGTTGTTGTCTGCTGTTTTATCTCATAGTTAAATAATTATAAGTGGATATTTTGATAGAATAATTATAATGACGAGTGGCAATCAGCTTGAATCCAGATCAGACGCCGGTCTGGTCTGGATTCAAGCTATTTGAGAATGTAAGCCAAGTCTTAATTGTCCCTCCATATAACGACTTCCTCCGAACAACACACATAATGGGTGTCTCCCATTGAATGTCGTTGTTATGAGGGAGCACTGTACATTACCAGTGTTTATTCCATATAGTGAATGCTAGGTGCTCATAGGTCAAATTGATATACAGTTGGGGATATTTTGTCCTAGATAAAACAAAACACTTAGAAACATAAACTAATAAATGTAGAAAATGACAGGTTTTTTTTGCAAATGTTGACATGTATATAAATCTGAGTGACAAACAGTTTGGAGTCAGAATAAACACCTTGTTTGTAATGAAGACTATTCCTCGTGGCCTAATTGTGCATGTAAGGAAGACTCAACTTATCCGCTACATGTGACATTCGAATTGGTGTCCCATGCCCTCCAAAATGAGAATGTCTGAACGTACAATAGTTGAGAAAGCGCTTACCGTATAAAGTCGAGGATCTCCAAATATTGATAATGGTTATTTGGAATGGCTTGGTTATCATCGCTCGTATCGAAATACTATAAAAATTAGCTTAACATATTTTGTTAATCATATGATAGAGATTTATCAGGCGGTGTGGGCTCGGTCATGCCGCGGGTAGCTTGTCTAATGTCAACACCGTTATCTGTGCACCGCAGAACCTCATGGAGTTGTGTCCTGGTATTGTGAGGCCGACTAAACAGCCGTTGATAGATGTAATGGTATTTCTATGCGATTCAAATAGGATTTTTATAGTATTAGTTGGCAGAAAACTGCAACAATCGTTCACATCTGGAAACAAGCACCAAACTTGGTACACATACTCTTTGAGGATTGCTTTTTTCGAAAAAACAAACAAACAAACTGTCAACCACTTAAAAATCTAAAATGGCTACCATTTTTCAAGATGACCGCAAAATATACAGAAATATTGTATTTTGCCATAAATATGCAAATATATGTTCTTTTTCAATGGTTTGTGTGTCAAATAATATTTTAACTATGTAACATTCATTATGGAACTATGAACATGCTTTACTATTCCTCTGTACCTGTTACTCACTTAGATATTCAAGGTTGCCGCCGTTTTAAGATATCCTCCACAGAAAAAACTGAGCTCGCCTTTATATAGCAAAAGGTGGTCCTATATCAATGTTTTTTTGTTGTTAAATAACACACCTTTTACTATGTGCCATGTAGCATTCAAGTTTGCAATCACGGAATGACTAAACGACTTCCTTTTACCCGTTACAGTACTGAACCTTATTAAATTAAATTGGTAATCGCAAGCGAATTGCCATCGAATCGCCATCGAATCGGGCGCTTCAAAAAACAAATCCTATGTTTGAATATTTTTACGCGAAATTTCCGAAGCGGTTGTGACAAAAAAGGAATCGAAAAAATTAATGAAGACATATTTACGAACATTTGTGAGATTCACCATTCAAGAAAACTTACCCGAGGGTAAAGTTAGTATTATGAATTGCAAGCGAATTGCCATCGAATTGCAAGCGAATTGCCATCGAATTGCAAGCGAATCGCAAAAATTGTTAATTTAATAAGGTTCAGTACTGTAACCACTAAAAAATATGAAATTGCTCAATTGCTTCCGTGTACCCAGTAACGATTTAAAAAATCAAGACCACAGCCATACTTTACGAATGTCGCCTCTGAAATATTGCATTTTCCAGTTAAACCTAATAGACGTGACCTACTTCAGTTCAATGAGATATTATACTTTTCGGACTTGATAGAATTCAAATTTGGAACAATGGAATTACTCACTGGCGTCCTTGTACGCGTTAGATACTCACATTTCAAGATGGCCGCCATGGCATATACAGACATATTGCATTTCGTCATAAAATCGCGTAAAATAACACTTTTTGCACAATGTACTATTCAAATTTAGAACCATAGAATGACTCCATGGCTTACCTGTGCCAATTAGCAACTTAAAAATTCAAGATGGTCGCAATTTTCCAGGTAGGCCGCCAGAGAATTATTGAAATTCGAAATAGAGTGAAAAATCTTCAAAAGTATTATTTGAAACAATGACCATTGAAATACAGCATGTTATTGCGAATTGCAATATTCCTAGGGTAGCCATATTAAAAAAAATTACTGCCATTTTGAATATTAAGTTGCTAACAGGTGAAAGGCAAACGTTGAGTGATTCTAAGGTTCTGAACTTTCCATAGAAAAAAGTATTATTTGAAACAAAGATCATTGAAATAGGACAAGTCTTTACGATTTAATTGCGAAATGCAATATTTCTGAGGTAGTAGCCATCTAGTTCCAAATCTGAATTCTACAGAGCAAAAAGTATTATTTGACATCAATTAAATTAATTAGAACGAGGCAACTTCATCGCAAAAGGCAAAAAGTCTGTATATTCTATAGCGATCATCTTCAAAATTGGCGGCAATCTTAAACTATAAAGTAACTAACCAGTTTTTTTTTTCAAAAGAGCTATCATCAAGGAGTACATGTATGTGTGCCATTTTGGAGCGTTTATCCCAACGTGAACGAGTCCCTTAAGCTTTACGTGTGTGGAAAGAATAAAGTCTTCCTTAATGCAATATCGGATGTTTACATCTAACACGATAAGGAAACTGTACAGTTGGTTTTGAGGGACTTTTGTTTGACAGCGCTCCCTCTCTACAACGACACCCAGAGGAAGACAAACATTATGTGTGTTGTTCGGAGGGGATTCAAACCGTTTGTCACTCGTCATTAAGTTTTTTCTGTCAAAATGTCCATTATGTAACTTTGAGAAAAACAGTAGACGACAATATTAAGCAGACGACACTGCAGTCGTAAATAGGTTGGACATAATTGTCCTGTTTAGGGAACTGCGACATGGTCGTTGTACGGCGGGACTTGTTGTTGTGAGGGCCTTTGAAGAGAGGAAGCTCTTTACTTATAAGTTAAAACCATAGAAACATTATATGTAGGCATCAAAATGCGAAAACATGTATTAGCTACACAATTGTGTTTTTTAGTTGTTATTTGATAATTTGCAGATCATAATTTTGATTATGAATGACGATGGTGTGAAAAGTAAAAATTTCCATCTTGTAATGTTTTGTAATCGACCAAACTTCTTGTGCCAAACCGTGAGACCTACAGATTTGATACATCGTGTAGTCAATACATTTGTGCACATTTTGATACCAATTTTGTATATGGCGTTAACCAAATGTACAGTTTCTTTATCGTGTTAGCATATTTGAAATGGCAAAAGGTGTGCGTATTATTTACACTTCTGTCATAATGCCAGCATTGCTAATGGAATCAGTTTTATAAATTAGAAAGTTCACAGCTTCCGTAATTTCTATACGTACAAACTTTAACTTGTTGAACATTTATTCCGCTGTGATTTTTATTTAGGATGTCAATTAGTTTAGAAGTGCTATATATTAATGACGACATTAATTCTCGCTCGTTTAAAGCTGAAACCAATGACTTAATTATAAAATAATGGACTTCCTCAGTGCATGAGTTCACCCGTACAGTGAAAACGTTATTCTTTCAAGTTTAACATTTTACTCCATAGCCTGTTTCTAGTTTGAAGAGACAGATGACCACTTAAAGGAGGTTGAAAAGTAAGACAGAATGCGCCTAAGGGCGCATTCTGTTTCACTTTCAGCCTGTTTTAAGCTATCGTCTACTGGAAAATATTGCGAATGGTACAAGTGTATGACTATATAAATTGAAACTATTTCTTTTGAAGTGAAGAAATAATTGAATGCACTAAAAGGCGCTTATATGGGGTGGGGGACGACAACTCAGCTATTTAAAGCAGAAAAAATGTAGAAAATGGCAATTGTTTTAAAGTTATTTTTGATTAATAGTTTCAGCGTTACGCAATTATTGGGATAGAAACACGTCATCTCCAATATCTTCTGTAACGTCTTCTCTATTATAGTTACACGTTTGCACTTTTGGAAAGGTTACAGTGGAGAATCTGTTATTCTTTCCCGTTTAAACGCAAACGTACGCAAACGCAAAGCACTAAAACGTGGAAAAGTACAACTTTTGGACAATTCTGATAATTCATGCTTTTCTTGGTGGCAAACAGTTTGGAGCCTGATCAGACGCCGGGTTACCCGGCGTCTGATCTGGCTCCAAACTGTTTGCACTGCAAATAATAGTTTTAGCGTAAACGCGTTTATTGGGAAAGAATAACAGATTCTCCACTGTAAGTTTAGTCTACATGGCTTCAAAGGAAAATAGGCAAATATCGGGTGTTTTACCTCTTCATTGCCATATGCTACATTGTAAAAGGGCAATTTTTAATTTAATTCTTTTAATCAATCTTTACATTTATAGTTAAAGAAACGTCGATATGAGATTCAAATAATTTTTCCAGAGCCTGTTTAGACGCCGGGTGACTGGGTGTCTGATCTGGATCCAAACTATTTGCAAATGTCAGTGTGGACTGTTCACAATGACTGTTAAGAGGTAAGCTAGAGCAATTTAAATATCAGGAAATTGTTGTTGTTGAAAGCAATCGTAAACAGATTGTGTACTAACAATTAAAACGCCAAATCATACAAGTTATGGGACCGTTCATATCTGAAACGGCCTTTTTATAGCAGACTGATACGGTGGCAATAAAAGTTCACTGCCGATTGATTTCCGTTTGTGCCCTTATTGTGCTAAAATATCGTATGCTTTTAACCCATTTGTGCACTGTGGATTCTTCCAAGTTTATATATTGGATTAGTCCATTTTTTATCAAAGGGATGCCAGGTCAAAATTTTCATTTTCATTTTGTTTTATATTGAAATTCGTATCAGCAAACAGGGTAGACTCTGATCAGACGCCGCATAATGCTGCGTCTGATCAGAGTCTACACTGTTTGCCTGTGTCCCATATATGGGATCGTGGGCACAAATGGTTTGACACAGGTAAAATTTCTCTATTACGACCACGAAATACTGTACATTATTGGGTGTTTACGTAAAGCAACGAGGCTGTTACATTGCTTTAAGCTGTCACCTGCCAGTTTTACAATCAATAAGCTCTCGTTAAAGAGGTTGTGATAGAAATATTTTACTGCATTTGGAACACATATTGGCAGGGCTCAAAATAAGAGGGATGCACTGAACAAATCCAGCAATTTTCTCATTCTATTCAGAACCAAATCCTATGGTATGACTATTCATTAGAAACGTCTCCGAAAGACTATTCTAACGAGGGCTCACTAGGGTTTAATGCAGATATAAAGATAGTGTTTGAAATTCCCGAACCCTTTCTTTAAGTGTTGCTTCTTGAACATTATTAATACATTTTCAAAACGTTTGGATGCTGATTAGACACCGAGTTACTCGGCATCTATTCAGCAAACAAATTGTTTGGTAAATTATAATATCTATTAGTTTAAACATATTCTATTAATATCTACATGTATGAAGTGAGTATTCATCGATTGAACGTTGAAGAAGCATAGCTATCACTCATTTCTGTTGATTGCATATTGTAGTACACGCTTATAAATAAAGCTCATAAAGGAGATGTCTGTTTTGATTTTAACTTGGTTTTAATTCACCTGCACTAAAGATTGTTAAATCGCCATTATTTGGTACGACCGTTTTATCCCTTATATCCTGTCGTTATCTCATCTGCTTAAAATGTCGTCTTCAATATCTTTGTAAATTATTACTTTTTAATTCTTAGTAGAAGTAACTACAAGGCAGAAGCCAAGCTGTAAATGGATCCCGGGTCTATGCTAAAAGGGGATTTGAGTTGAGTCTGAAATCGTTCTCAAACATTTTATTAGTCAGATTTGGGCCTAAGATCAAATCTGGCCTATCAAATGCTTGAGTACGAACTCAGACTCAAAGCAAACGCTTTATTAGCGCTTCCCAAGATCTGACGCCGCGTTACGTTGTTTGCAAAAGCAGTTTTCCCTCCCTACAAAAACACCAATGAAAGACACATATTGTATGAGTTGTTCGGAGGAAGTTGTTAAACGCACAGCCCCTGTGTGAAAAGAGCGCTATATAAATCTGGTATAATAAAAAATAAAGGGAGGGAATGAGCAAGACTTAAGAGAGTAACCGTTTCACGCATAACGCGGCGTCTGATCTTGGTTCAAACTGAGTGTCACTCCTCTTTATGTTTCTTTTGTCAAAATGTCCATTACAGTGGAGAATGTCTTATTCTTTCCCAATAAACGCGTTTACGCTAAAACTATTATTTACAAAATAAACAGTTTGGAGCCTGATCAGACGCCGGGTAACCCGGCGTCTGATCAGGCTCCAAACTGTTTGCCACCATGATAAACATGAATTATCAAAATTGTCTAAACGTTGTTCTTTTCTACGTTTTAGTGCTTTGCGTTTGCGTACGTTTGCGTTTAACCGGGAAAGAATAACAGATTCTCCACTGTATGTACCTTTGAGAAGAAAAACAAAACAGACAATAATTTCAAGCAGACGATATTGCAGCATTGAAAGCGTTAAACATATTTGTCTTGCTTGGGGAACAGTGGCACACATTGTTGTAAAAAGGAATTCGTCGGTTTGGAGGGACGTGATACAGTGGAGAATCTGTTATTCTTTCCCGTTTAAACGCAAACGTACGCAAACGCAAAGCACTAAAACGTAGAAAAGGACAACTTTTGGACAATTCTGATAATTCTTGTTTATCTTGGTGGCAAACAGTTTGGAGCCTGATCTGGCTCCAAACTGTTTGCACTGCAAATAATAGTTTTAGCGTAAACGCGTTTATTGGAAAATAATAACAGATTCTCCATTGGTAGGAGGGAGCACTGTATCCGTTCGGCAGGATAAGGGTTAAAGACAGATATTATATAGTCTATACTCTGGTTTTATTTCTTTTCAATTATCGACACGTTTTCAGTTTAAATAGGCCTTTAACCTTTTGAATTCTGTAAAGACATGGGGCCCGTTTAAAAAACACTTCATACGACAAAAACGGTCGTAAGTCAAAACAATTAGAATACATTTAATTTCTGATTTCTCTATCTAATCCTGTCTTGTGAATTTCTTTGGAAACGTCTTTTCAATGCGATTCCAAAGAGATGTTACAAGACAGGATTAGATGGATAAATAAATAATGATTGAGACTTTTATAATCTAACTTACGAAATAATTTGTCGAACGAAGTTTTATGAAACGGGCCCCAGTACACATAGTAAAGATACCGATCACGGACTCCTTTCATTTAACTTCGTACGACAAGAAAACGGTCGTAAGTCAAAACTTTAAAATACATTTAATTTCTGATATCTCCATCTAATTCTATCTTGTGTCATCTCTTTGAAATCGTCTTGAAATGACAGGATTAGATGGAGGAATGAATAGTAAGGGAGACTTTTATAATCTGACTTACGACAACATTTTGTCGTACAATTTTTTATGAAACGGGCCCCTGTACACATACGAGTAAAGATACAGATCAGACGTCATGTAAATCGGTGTATGATCGTGATATAAAATGCTTATCACTCAGAACGCCTAGCTGTAACGGCAAATCCAGTGGGCTATCCGGATAGTGCAGTTGTCAGCGCACCCGCTTCATACCAATGTGGTCTCGAGTTCGATCCCTGGTTGGGTATGTATGTGAAAGGGTACATGGGTTGCCCGTTCGAACACACGGGTTTTCTCCGTGCTCTTCGGTTGTTCTTCTCCTGAAATGGACTAAATACGACCCTACCCATCCAGAGTGATTTGTATAATTTAATGTATCTTGGTTCATACATGTAATACAGTGCCAAATAAACATGTTTATGCTTAACATTTTTTTAAACAATTCCAAAGCAAACAGTTTGGAGCCTGATCAACTTGATAACCAAACGCTTGGCCAATCAGATTTAAATAAATCGCTAAGTCTTTGAAGACACCTGACTCTTCATACATGCTAATTATTTTCGATTGTGTCTAACCCTATCACTAGTAGGTATTACGATGAAATGTTTTGCAACGACAACTTACAGTGGAGAATCTGTTATTCTTTCCCAATAAACGCGTTTAAGGTAAAACTATTATTTGCAGTGCAAACAGTTTGGAGCCAGATCAGACGCCGGGTCACCCGGCGTCTGATCAGGCTCCAAACTGTTTACCACCAAGAGAAACAAGAATTATCAGAATTGTCCAAAATATGTTCTTTTCTACGTTTTAGTGCTTTGCGTTTGCGTCCGTTTGCGTTTAAACGGGAAAGAATAACAGATTCTCCACTGTACATGTATATGGGTATTATAGCAGATTTGTATTGCTATTGTCGATGCTGTTTGTACTGGCACTCTATGCATATTCCGCCTTTTTCCGTAAACTATTTTTATCTTCCGATAAACAATTGGAGATTTAGTCACTGAATATTATGACTGTACATCACAATCTGTTACACAGTCGATAGTAGCTCGGTGGTTTAATCACCGTACTACCAATTTCAGGGTCGTGAGTCTTACACAAAAATTAAAGACGTACAAGTAATGAATCCAGCATTTCTGCTGAAAGCACTCTACTGTACGCGTTACACATAACGCTCTTAAGAAGTTAAAAAAGTAGATATTATGAAGGTTCTGATATAAAGAGAAGATAAATTCACAATGAAAAATATCTGTTTTTTGTTTTCGAAAAAATAAGATTTTACCTGGATTCGAACCCAAGACCTCTGTCCCCCAAGACGGCGACACGTGCCACTGAGCTAGTATATATTGCTAAGTATCTATTGATTTTGATCAAAATATTCAACGGAAAGTCCCGACTTCATCGACGAAAGTTGGCGGAAAGTGATGAGTGCCAGTTCAAAAATCATCGACAATACGAAGGCAACTATGTTTTCGTAGACAAACATTTCTCGCTGTAAATACTGACTTCGTAGCAATACAAATCTATTATAATACCGATATAGGTTGTCGTAACAATACATTTTGATGATAATACGTAGTTGGCCCCCGTGCTTTAATTACCGCTGCAACATCGGCTGCTTAAAATTGTCGTCAGTTTTTTTTCTTAAAGTTGCATATAAGTGAACATTATGAAAGAAGAAATATAATAACTAGTGACACACATCTAGATTTCAAACAAGACGTCGCGTTACGCGGCGTCTGATCTGAATTCAAGCTGTTCTCAAATGTTAGCCAAGTATAAATTTTCCCTCCATAGATCAACTCCCTCATAAGAACACACACAATCTTGTCTCTATTTGGTGTTGTTGTAGATGTGAAGCACTGTTTTTTTTGTGGTCGTTATAGAGGTTATATTGGCTACAAGGCAGGTAAACGCAATGGCTCTCAAATTCTAGTAAATACATAGTAACTTCCCTTCGGTACAGTCTGTAGATGTTTAGTTTTAACCCTTATCCTGCGGTGATGTCGTCTGCTTCGAAATTGTCGTCTGCAAAGTTTGTTAAATTTAGCTTTATACATTATTTTAAGTTAAGAAACTTAAAGAAGAGTGTCAAACAGTTTGGATCCAGATCAGACACCGCGTTACGCGGTGTCTGATCTGGATCTAAACTGTTTGCAAACATCAATAAAGTCGCGACCAGCAGGCAAAGGGTTAAGCCTAGTGTCTACTAAACTGGACATTATCAAGCGCAGACCCTGATCAGATACTGCGTCACGCGGCGTGTCATCAGGGTCTGCTCTGTTTGCTATATTATATAAATAGTTTACTGTAAAGACAAACAATGCATTGACTTTAAATCACCATTGTGTATATACGTTGAAAGGGAAAGTGCTTTGCAACATCCTGGCATAAATTGCTTAAAACGGGCGAAATTAAACCGATGCCGATATAATATCTTTACTTATTGGTAGAAATTTGCTTTCGAATTCTAGTAAACACATAGTAATGTCCCTTCGGCATGGATGCCATAAGTTGACATGAAAAATCCTATGATTTCCAAATTTGCATTTTTCAAGTTCGATTTTACGAATCGTACCTTTACCCCATAGCCTGTTTCTAGTTTTATTATCACGTGGCTGCTTAAATCAGGCTGGAAGTAAAGCAGTGTAGCCTTCAGGCGGATTCCGTTTTACTTTTAGCCTGCTTTAAGCTACATGTACCATGTACTAGAAAAAATCCGAAGATTTAGGAAAAATCCGGAGAAATGGCAGCCCTGCCTTCGGAGGATTGGTACAGTCGTTTAATGTTTCTTTACTGGTATATGTACACCAAAACTTATTCGATTGATTTTTGTTTACCTTTTTGAGTAGATGAAATTCTGGCAAATGTGATCAACGGGTTTCTCCGTCCACAGCCATATTAACCCTTTCCATAGACATATTTTATCGTTTTCGTTTACCAATTAATGTCAAGTTGACTCTTCCCTTCCAAGTGTATCTGGTCTAAGTTCGAATATTTCATTTTATCTTTGAGAGAAATTCAAGTTAGCAAACAAAGCAGAGTAAAATCAGACTACCAATTATGCGGTTTCTGATCTGAGTTTGCACTGTTTGCTCATATTTATGGAACGCAAGACACAAATTGATTCACCCTTCCATCGCAAAATTAAACTGGTTTTATTTTTAACTATTTCACCTAAAAATAACTTCAACTTTAATACTGTGATCTGTTTTGTTGTTACATAACTACAGTGGAGAATCTGTTATTCTTTCCCAATAAACGCGTTTTCGCTAAAACTATTATTTGCAGTGCAAACAGTTTGGAGCCAGATCAGACACCGGGTTACCCGGCGTCTGATCAGGCTCCAAACTGTTTGCCACCAAGATTAACAAGAATCATCAGAATTGTCCAAAAGTTGTTTTTTTCTACGTTTTAATGTTTTGCGTTTGCGTACGTTTGCGTTTAAACGGGAAAGAATAACAGATTCTCCACTGTACATGAACATTGACTTCAAACTGATATATCGATTCGAGTTAGAAAGTTTGGATATTTATCATACGCCGTGAGTAAATGAGTAAACATATCGTCGTCTTTATGCTTGTTTAAAACACTTTCAACGATTCATTTCTAAACAGACGGGACAACATATGTTTTACATATAATATGTAGCTTTAGTGCTTTGGACCAATTTTAAGTTACTGCATTAAATCAAGTGATTTTATTCAGACTTAGAACTTTAACCCTTTCTACGCCCAATTTGATCGTTTGCTTAACCCTATCACCGCCATAGTATCAGTGAAAATAGCAAATAGGCAGCGAAAACCATACACATGTATTATATATATTTAGATAACCAATTCAATTCAATTCATTTCAAATGTTATTGGCATTAAACATATATAATGTTCATAGCCATATAACATAATGTACATGACTAACAATAAATAACTATATAGTATTAGACCAGGAAATACAGTTACATAAGCAGAAGAAAAGTATGAAAAAATGTGAGATGACAATGATTTAACCTTCTTAATTATACAAAAGAATATATATCAAATACTGACATTATATTATAAATAAACAAAATCTTTAAAATAGCACGAAATACAATATTTTTCTACTACGTTGTTCTATATTTAAGGTTGGTGCTAGATTTTTAACTTACAGTTATATTTTCATCATATTTCTTTTTATTTTGAGTGTAAATAAATGTCATTTCTAGAGTTCATTATATAATATTGGGAATACTATTTAAAGAATTTCCATGTTGCCTTTTAACTCCATAGTGTATTATGTTTATTGTGAATGCAGTAATATGTCTTTTCTCGCGTTGAAGGTATATTAATATAAGTTCACGTGAAGCGCTTTTGAACGCACAACTTCTGTGTGAAAAGAGCGCTATATGAATCGGGTATAATGATAATGATTAACACTTTCCTCCATAGATGCGACTTTTAGCGTATTTAATATTTTCCTCCGCTAAAGAAAATAGTACAAGTTTATACCATTATGAACAATTACCATAACAAATGTTTTAAAATAGCCTAGCAGATGCTAGTTTAAAGCAGGTTGAAAGTAAAGCAGAATGTGCCTTAAAGCACATTCTGCTTTACTTTCAACCTTCTTTAAGTGATCACCTGTATTAAATGTTATAAACGGGTTATTAGGTAAAGGATTAACTCATTCACCTATAAACCACGTACTCTATGTTAACAGTGCACTTACACACTTTCGCTATATGCGCTTGCGATATTTCAACACAGCGGAAGTCAGTGTGAGCGCCTGCACTTTGCCTCACTATCATTCATTTCAATAAGTAGCCGCTCACATCAATTAAAACATTTCCCATACTAGGCTGCATATATCTCGTTTTTTAACTCTTAAACTCGTTTTAACTGATACTAAATCTTATCTCGTGGTAAGTGTGTATCTTTTAGTGTTGGCATGCCAATGTATTCGTATAAACAGGCGGACGCCGAACATATCGCTTACTTTCGGTTTCAAAAATGTTCTTGTTTACCATAAAAAATCATGTGTTTACCATAGCAACCGTATATGAAAAGAAAGGTAATTACATAAACTTTATAAGAAATTTGTCGGTTTCTTGGAAAAAATTCGAATTAATATTTACCAAGAGACGAACTTTATCTCTTCTTATTGTCTAAAGCGAAGGGGAGTAATTTGGCCGAATTCGATACAGATTAATAGCAGGGCTGCCATTTCTCCGGATTTTTCCTAAATCTTCGGATTTTTTTTCTAGTACATGTTAGCTTAAAGCAGGCTGAAAGTAAAGCAGAATGCGCCTTAAGGCGCTTTCTGATTTACTTCCAGCCTGCTTTAAGTAGACAGGTGTCAACAAAACTAGAAACAAGCTATGGGGTAAAGGTACGATTCGTAAAATCGCACTTGAAAAATGCAAATTTGGAAATCTTAGGATTTTCATGTCAACTTATGGCAGCCCTGTAATAGAAGTTGTATTTCCTATCATACGAATACGACCGACTGAAATTATGTACAGAGGTTTGAATGTGCAGTGTGAACAGAAGCCCGATTGTCAGGATCCGAACTATTTGTCATTTTGCGATCTATTATATTAAAGGAACTTTATATGGACATTTCCAGTTTTAACCCCTCTACCACACTGTCTATTTGTAGTTTTTAAGCTACTATCTGCTAGAATAAAGGAACTATTAATTATTATACGTATGCATGACTGTATAAATTGGAACTCTTTTCTTCAGCGGATGAATAAACTTACTGCGCTAAAATGCGCTTCTATTGTAGAAAGGGTTAAAGTAAATCTAATCCATCGTTTCTGTTTAGGACTGTTTTTACAAACTATTGCACAATGACAAATCATGTTGTTTGTTGTTTGTGACATTATGGTTCGATGGGTTGTGATGGTTGCATTTTTCCTGTTTACAGCAGATATATCATTTATTTGTATACGAGTAATAAGGCCTATTATGTTTGGGCTGTTTGTCTATAATGAACTAGAGCCCGTTTCATAAAGCTTCGTACGACAAAAACGGCCGTTGGTCAAAACTTTAATTTTTGATACCCTATCTAATGCTGTCTTGTGACATCTCTTTGGAATCGTCTTTTCAAGACGATTCCAAAAAAAGGTCACAAGACAGGATTATATTGTGAAATAGATTATAATGAGACTTTTTGTCGTACGAAGTTTTATGAAACGGGCTCCTGAACTGCGATTTCTGTTACAGTGAAGAAACGTTTAAATATACGCGAAACGCAAACGTATTGCAGTAAAATGAAGAAAATGACATTTTGAAAAATAGTTATGACGATTTTGTTTAATTTGAGTGACACACAGTCTGGAGTCTGATCTGGCTCCAAACCGTTTCCAAGGGAACTAATGGCTTTAGCGTAAATTGGGAAATAGTAACTTTTTCTCCAATGTATAGTAGAGATTCAATATTTAATTGCTATGTTGATCCCTTATAGAAACTAGAGCACCACATTTAGTTAGCATGACAATTGTACTTCTAGAAAATCTCGTATCAGTTCACGTGTGGCATTATATCAAACTAGATACCCTAGAAAAAGTACGCTCACTAAAAAGTTACAGGCTTGCAATAAGTATTATTAGGATGTACATAACCTTTCCGATAATAGATAAGCAGTTTCTTTTTTGTTCCAAAGCTTATCGCGTTTATGTAGTTCAAATAGCCTGTTTGTACTGCAGTACTGATTATATTGACTGGGTCACTGGGCAAGATCATCATTAGGGCAACATGCAAACATCGGTTCTCATGTTCTGTTTGATAAGAATGCCAAATTTTGCGTGTGTTCTGTAACCTCTGGGCACTAACGCATAAATGGTTTCTAAATACAGTCGAACTTCGATATCTCGAACTCGTTTAACTCGAATCCGATATTTCGAAATATGAATTTGACTTGTTTCAAGCTCGGTTTAGGTAAACATACCCATGTTTCAAAGTTAAAACGCGGCATAGCCGCGTTTTAACTTTGAAATACGGGTATGTACGACCACACCGAGTTCAAGATATCAAAGTTCGACTGTAATCGGCTGTATTTGCGCCGTAAATCCATGTAGATAAACAACTTTGAACGAATTCTATTAACCGATTAATCTACAGTATTAAGTTATTTTCGTCAGCAAACTTTGCAAACTTTTGATATAATCATCGGAGTATCAAACGGTTGCGTTATTTGGCATTTCACCTGGATCCAAACTGTTTACAAAGTTGCTTCAAAGCCATCAGCCAAAATCACATTTTCTACATCAAACAAAACACTTACAAAAACCGAGTTTTGAACAGGTTGGATGCTAATCAGACGCCGAGTTACTGAGATATAAATACTTTAAAAATTGTAAATAAACATGAAAATCAAAATGATATAACATTATGTGATTAAATAATATTTTCAGGTAAATTCTGAACATCTTGATATTGTTAACACATTAAAATGTGTCGCCTCAATAAGTTCAAAAGCATGATCTGTATTACTGACAGAAGAGCGAAACTATTTCAATTGGACTGATAAACGTATTCAGCTTCAATAAGTTCAAAAGCATGACCTGTATTACTGACAGAAGAGCGAAACTATTTCAATTGGACTGATAAACGTATTCAGCTTAAAGTTATATTGCCTGCAGGTGCTTGCATGAACATATAAACGTGAATATTTCATTACTAATATTTTGACTTAGTTCCATTTCAACCCTTTATTCACCAACTGTATTGTACATGTAACCACGACTTTCCCCGTCAACTAGTCTGGTTTAACTCTTTGAACCCTAGTCCCGCTTATAGGCGTGCTTTTCAAACAGTGTACATGTGAATAGTACACATGTCCTATGCAAACAGTGAAGACCCAGATCAGAGGGCTCCTAGGAGCCCTCTGATCAGGGTCTTCACTGTTTGTCATAATGCCAAACATTGACAAAAACAACCATTAAAAGTCAGAAATGGACTAGACTTAAATGGAAACTGGAATGATCCATTTAAAGTTTCAGGGAGGAAAGAGTTAATCATTACGCAACAAATACGCCCTTGCATACTATTATTTATTACATTTTATATTTAGGAAAGTAGTCCCCCGCTTAACCCTTTACCTCATAGCCTGTTTCTAGTTTTGAAGACAGGTGGCCACTTAAAGCAGGTTGAAAGTAAAGCAGAATGTGCCTTAAGGCACATTCTGCTTTACTTTCAGCCTGCTTTAAGCTAAAATCTGCTAGACTATATAAAATATTTGTAATGGTAATTGTTCATGAGGTTATAAACTGGAACTATTTTCTTCAGCGGATGAATAAAATAAATACGCTAAAAGTCGCTTCTATGGGGGAAAGGGTTAATGTCATGATTATTTTTGTAAAAGTCATTTCTAGTGCCGTTCTAAATAGGAGATTAAACAGCAAAGCAGAATACTCCATTAGCGGTAACACGATGTCAAAACTAGAAACAGGCACTGGAGTACATGTAACTGGTCAATAGTTTCATCTAGCCCATCGTTTTAAAGGGACCTTTAGCTAATATGAAAAAATATCGACACGAGTATATCACAATTCGGAGAAACAAAGCATTTAATCTGGACCTAAAAAGTAGCATTTGAAAAGGACAAGCGAAGACATAAATATTTGAATGAACCGCACAATAAGAAAACAATATCTATTGAATTGGAACAGTGTAGATCCAGACAAACTGTCAGTTCAGACATGACGCTTGTCCAAGTTCGTAACTAGCAATAAAGTTAGGTAACAAACTACTGAGTAAATATGCTGATGGATTTCAAACAATGTAGATTCTGAGAGAGCTTCAGATAAGGGGAATACTTCAAAAACCAAAATCTTTATTTTTTGCATTAAACCCTATCGTGTCACTATTCATCAGAGTAGTCTCTTCAAGGTCTAAACCATTTACATTACAGTATGCCTATTTATCTTATAGTGCGGTACATGTTAACTCATTTGCGCCCAGTGGATTATTCCATGTTTTATATTGGATAAGTCCATTTTTATCAAAGGGATGCCTGGTCAAACTTTTCATTTTCATTCTGTTTAATATTAAAATTCCTATCAGCAAACAGTGTAGACTCTGGTCAGACGGCGCACAATGAGGCGTCTGATCAGAGTCTACACTGTTTGCCTATGTCCCATATATGAAATCGTAGGCACAAATGGGTTAACTGTTTGCACGTTGAAATAGTTAAACCGAAATAAATGCGGTTCAGTGCTGATATTTGAGTTTTTTTAATTTGAAGATGATCATATTCAAATTCCTCATTTCACATTCTAAGCAGGTGTTTCCTTTACTCTAGCTATTCGTTCATTAAGGTGCCAAACGCATCTCCTAGTTGTAAGTCACTTTAATGCGTCATTTAGTCCAATTACTCGCCTACAACATTTCATTCTATTTATATCTATTTTATCTGTTAAGATTAGCGATGGTTTTGGTCCCCGCACGCCTTACAGATATAGATTGCTTGAAAACAATTGCTAGAAAAGCTTTTTAAAAACAGTTTGGATCAACAACTGTCGCGAGGTAACTCGACGCCTGATCAGAGGTCCGTCTCATAAAAAGAGTTAGTGGGTTTCGTTTAACTTTAATCGGCGCCATCTGTATGCTGGAACATCTGCATGCATACCAGAACACTATTATATAATACTATAGTATAAGATATGATATATGATCCATTAAAATTTACTAAGCTGTGTTTATTATGTTGTTTATTAAGACAATATTATACAGTGAGCCTTGTGTAATAGATGTCACATTGGTGATCTTCTAACACAATTGTATACTACTCAAACTTTGACAAGGCACGTTTTTCATACTGTGAATAACATTTTTATGTTTAAACAAATATAATTAAGTTTGCTCATTCACATAGATCATTCACATGCCATAACCGACCAGTCATATAGATGTCGATTTTAACCCATTTCTGCCCACGATCCCATATATATGGGACAAAGACAAACAGTGTAGGCTCTGACCAGACGCCGCATTATGCGGCGTCACATCAGAGACTACACTGTTTGCTGATAGGAATTTCAATATAAAACAAAATGAAAAATCAAAGTTTTGACCAGACACCCCTTTGATAAAAAGTGGACTAATCCAATATATAAACATGGAAGAATCCACCGAGCACAAACTGGTTAAGTTTGCTGGACGATCGTCAAGGCGAGCTAATATTGTCACCCGGTCGTTGGCGTCGTCATTGCCATTCCCGTTGACGTTCGAGTGGCCATTTGCGTTTACTTAGTAGTTTCAAGAAAGTGTCCATATAGTATATGCCATTTCACTTAAATATTTCACAATAGCACCAAACATGCTTTGTGGCAACGCATTTCTGATCATGTGACATTTGGGATCCTTGACCTTGATTTTGACATCGACCAGTGCGTTTAAGTTTCAAAATGTACATTAAATTTAAATTTGGAAAGAATGCATATAACTCCTAAGTCTTCTTAGGTATTGCTTTCATATATGGTATCCATATGTATATAGACAAAACCTTAAAAAAGTGACCCTGTGACCTTGATCTTGACCTGAATTAAACTTGCATTTTAAGACGGCGTTTACATTTAGATCATGAAGTCCCGTCACATTAACAAACGCATTTTCATTATTTCCGTGATCTTTTAAGTAAACTTAAGGCATTCAGGATTAGAGCTTGCTGGAGGATCTATGTCACTGCTGCAGAACTTGTTAGAACTAGAGCTATTTTAAGTATATGCCTGTTAATCTTTAAGTCTGGCGTGTCCAGTCTGATATAGAAGATAGATTGATACATTATTATTAAACGTTTTTTAACTTTACGTTGCATAGTGTCGTGTTTCTCAATTCCGGTATTGATAAATAACACAAGAGTGAGTGATGATCCGTCAGACTGAGTGATCTGGAGACAAAACTAGTAAACTCGGGCCGTCCGGTTACAACATTAACAATATTTACCGTTTCGTCCAACATCAATACCACATACTATAATGTTTGGATACTTAAACAGTTGTTTTCTTGAACCATTTCCAATACACTCATAACACCCAGCCTTGGTTTGACCTTGAACTTGACCTAATTCTGACTTCGAAATTATTCAGGATATATTGGCAATAATACAACCAGGGACATTAGCGTTAAATGAACGCTGTTTTGTTTTCCATGATTGTTGATGTAGAAAAGGAGAACTGTATATCAAGCTGCCAGCTGCTAAATCACTGTCCATTTTCCTATTTATCTCTATTTTTGAACTCTAAGATTGACTTTTAATTGGATTTCTAATAGAGTTTAGAGATAAAGACAAGTGAAAGAAACGCAAAATCCTATCAAGTAACGTTCTGCGTTGCTTTTAACTTATTTTAAGCAGATACTTGAAATAGGAAAACTGACTAGAAAATAAAATATAAACAGCTATGACATGATACCTATTGACGCTGCAAATAGATTTAGAGAAGTAACTGGCCAATCGCTGCACTGAAATAAAGTGCCTGGTCAATATTTTCATTGTGTACACGATGAAGCAGTAGGTGAAAGTATTCTGAAAAGTGACAATGAAGAAAGGGGAATATAAACTGTGTTACATATAGTACATAAAATCATATAAGATCTTACATACAATGGCGTTTGCCTTTCTAAATAACCAGTTATGTATGTATGGCAAACAGTGTGCAGCCAGATCGGAATCTAACTTGGTGTATGAACAGCATTCAAACCATTTGCAACTCAAATAATTGATATACCGTTATCATTTTTTTCAAACACTGTAATCATCTCCTTTTTGTGGAATTCAATTTGTTTCGTTTGAGCGGAAAAGAATCATTGCATACCTCTGTTTAATGACAACTTACAGTTTTCGCGTATGCATTTGGAGTGTAAGTTTGTTTTGCCTTCTAGCATTTATGGTAGAATAACGGAACCTAATATAGTATTTGCCCCCAATAAGCCATTATCACTAACTGGCATCTGTCTTGGAAGGAATTGACAAGGGCCCAACTCAGTCCGCAGATCAGCCTCCAACTCCGCTATGGTCTGATGGTCTGGCTGAAGTCGCGCATGCCTGTCAATGATGTCCCATATGTACGCAGTGGGAGTGAAGTCAGGGCTACTTGCAGGCCAAGGCAAAACACGCACATTAATTTGCAAAAAGAAGATGTTGAAAAGCTCTGGCGGCATGACAAAATATGTTATTTTCTTCTAACAGCATGGGACCAGTGGCGCAAATGTGGGGCACAATTTTGGGACACCCAAACTGTCCTTGGAAATGCTGCATAATTAGGCGGCATTGAACCGTTACCAAATCTGTTTTGGAATTAAGAGATATCTCACCCTACATCATCACAGAGCCCGCACCGTACTGTTCTGTCTCGACGATGTTTGCGTCTGCATACCTTTCGCCTCGACGGAAAAACACTCATGCACGTCATTGAATACAAAATTAAGTGATTAAAAATTGGTTATACGAGACGAAATTCAGAAAATATTTTGTTTGACGCGCAAACGTGACGTTCAATAAGTTGACGTTTGCGTTGACTATGATTCATTAAACTTATTCTCATCCCATTTCCTCAGCTTCCTCACAAACGGCTCATTGAATACGATTTCTCTTCAAGCCTTTAAAAATCAAACTACGTCGCCTAAGGTACTGGTGTATGATGTATCGATCCTGGACCGGATTTGTGAATCTTCTACGAGGATTCCACCAGAGGTCACGGACGCTTCACAGACTCTGGATGGTGAATAATCGTCTTTGGAACTATCTACCGACATAAAAAGTGGTTTTTGTCATATTAGAATTTGCACGATACAGAAATGAGTTGCCAATTTAAGCTATGTCCGCCCCTAGCAATAACAAATCACATTCCTCCCTCAAGCAGGAGCCAGCTCTCAGCATCCCTACTGCCATTGACCGTTACTCAACTCAAACGTGGCATATCTGTTTGCTATTGTTTGTTTTTCGATGTAATATGGATTTAGAGAACAGAATGCACAAAACAATTATTCGAGCAAGACTCATCCCGTGCGCAACCTGCAAAACGTCGAAAACATACGAAACAGCCATCGCTTACAAATTCATGACTCGATGGTTTTCCTGGTGAGTGATGTGGGTAGAATAATTCGACGGCAGTGTGTTGTATACAAAAAATGAAGCCCCTGCAATATATACTTTTCAAAATATTTGCGTTTCAAATATGACCAATTAAAAGATGGCGGTAGAGTATAAATCCCGTTAATTGAGAATATTAATACTAGTTCAATAAGACTGTCTGCGTATTCTCTGCATATACAAACCAGAGCGTTATCGGAGAAGTAGAATTCTGTGGCCAGATACGTACATGTACATTGTATTGTAGAAGTTCTAAAATGGAATATGAATACCATTCTAAAATTAAATGCCCGTGCTTTTCGGATTTCAAAAAGAAATATATTTAAAATACTAATATGTAAGACCCTGCATGTTAGTATTTAACGAAATGTTAAAAATTGATGGTTTACTACGACCGTTTATACAAAGCATTTAAGTATAGTATGTTCTGTTTTGTATAATGCAGTGTAATATACATGTATTAGGATAAAAAATATTTTACGCAAATGAAAGGATGCGATTCGATACGATATGCCATGCTTTGATATGTTACAACAAAACAGGACAAACAGAACACATGAGAACGAAAATGATAATATAATATAATATAATATAATATTAGAACTTCTTTAAAGCAATACAATGATATGATATGCCATATTATGATATGTTACAACGAAACAGGACAAACAGAACACAACAGAACGATAGATGACAATATAATATAATATAAAATAATACAATATTAGAACTTCCTTAAAGCAATACAATGATATGATATATGCCATATTATGATATATTACAATAAAACAGGACAAACCGAACACAACAGAACGAAAGATGATAATATAATATACTATAATATAGTATAATATAATCTAATATAATATAATATTAGAACTTCCTTAAAGCAATACAATGATATGATATGCCATAGTATGATATATTATAACAAGACAAGACAAACGGAACACATCAGAACGAAAGATAATAATAAAAAGATACGATACGACGCAATGAATATAATGTAGTATTACATGTAGAACTCGACTTGCCTAAAAGTAATACAATGATAAAAAAGTTTTTATTTAATATTCAGGAGTGGAAAGGACGATGATTTTAGATGTTATTTACATTTGAACTGTCAGGCAATGGTTAATGTTACGGATAACGCGGATTAAGGTTTAAATATATTCCGCGGCTTGGTCTGTGATAGCAAACAATTTTAATAAAAATTACTCGGTTTGCAATCAGAAAAATTTACTAAAAACTAGGTTTCGTCTTTTAAAGGTATATAAAAAGGGTTTGAAAATTCTTGCAGATGTTATTTCTGAAACAGGTGATGTAATGGCATTGTGATGGATACTACTTAACTAAAGGAAAAACTATTGCCAACGTAAGAAAACAAACAAACAAACACTTTAGCAAAAGGACAAGTGGAAATAAATATCAATAATTTGCCTTCCGTTTGGCAATGCTTTGAAAGAGATACTTATGTGTATACAGCGAAACCTCGGTCATAAACCTATTCAAAGTTTAAATGTAGAAAAACAGATGAACTTGATGATACCAATTTTATCGCTTTTGTGAAAATAAACTTAGCTCAGGTATTGTTTACTTCTAAGATTACAGTTAGGTTAAGCTTCTGTGAGTTTATTTGAATCCATCGAAACTCATCTTTGTTTTGTTTTGGAGGTGGTTTTTTCCTATTATTCGATAAATTTCACATTATTTGTATGTACAGTACTCCTTCCCCACAACGGCCCTCAACGAGTCATTCCTTACAACAGTGCATGCCGCTGTACCCTAAACAAGTCAAATGTGTCCAACCCTTTCATGGCTGCAATGCCATCTGATTAAAATTGTCGACAACTGTTCTCAAAAAATACGTATTGGACATTCTGACAGACAAACATAATCACAAGTGACAAACAGTTTGAATCCAGATCAGACGCTGCGTAACGCAGAGTTCGATCTGGATTCAAGCTGTTTGCAAATAAAAGCTAGTTTCCCTCCCTATAATAACTCCCTCCGAGCAACACGCACAATATTTGTCTCCCATTTGGTGTTGTTGTAGAGAGTGATTACTGTATTCATCTCGGAGTACTGTACATACACTGTGTGTGTATGTACTCCGAGTATTTATCTACTGGCTCACAAGATATCAATACGAGATTCAAACAATTATTCAGTTTTTAAACCAAACTGTTTGGAAACCTCACTCATGCCGCTTTTAGAACAAGCAGAATAATAAGAATAAACCAGAAATCTACTTATACTTGCGCTTATATCTCAGAAACGATAAAACAAATATTTAGCACCTTTAACAAAACAAGTCGGATGCATTATTACAAAGCGCATAATTTCCTGTAAGTGAAATAGCGGACAAAACATTCGAATACTTAACATATATCACTACAGTAAAAGTAAGTATTCATAGCCTATCATTTACCACAAAGTCGTTAAAATAGAGCCTGCTTAAAAATGGTCGTTAAACAATGTTTTTATTGCAATATGTGGCTTCTTAGATAATTAAAGACTGCTTGCAAATACCTGTCAAGTGGCGATATTCCATTTTATATTCAACACTTATTCCGTGATTCGTGAATTTATTGGATTTGCCAGAACAAATCATAATATGACGACCAGACGCCTAATATCTCGTCTGATCAGGAGCAAATCTATTTCTGTTTCTACCTTTATATAAACTCATCAAATTACAAATGCATAAATTAATATAAAACATTAAGCAGGCGGCAATTTAGGAGCAGCCGATATTACGACAGAGATGGGCTAATTACAACCCAACGAGGCTCTTTATTTATAGTCACACTTAAGCCTTTGCCAGCTGATCGTTACTTGACTGTTATTAGCAAACCGTTTGGGTCCTGCAAATACGCCGCGTAACGAGGCGTCTTCTCTAGAGCCAAACTTTTTAACAATCGTCTTAAAGTATCGGTAAAATAAATATGCATACATCTGTATTTGGCAAATTTTGCAGTCGAAAATTACGGAGATAATATCACGGTAGGAGAAGGAGCGTTAAATGTTACAGGTTGAAGTGGAAGTTTATTTTCGTGTATGTAGCACATGTCAGAAGCGGTATTTCCCGTGTTTTTATGTTACCGTTGATCATTCTTGTCAGTTTGAGAAGAGTATGTCAGTATCTTAATGAATCAACACACCTGAATCAGCTGTGAGAACGGAATGCCGAGAACTTTAGAAATGCAAACGAGATACCAGTCACGTGACGTGAGATGCCTGTCATGTGACCTACGAGAAGCGGGTTCATCGTTGGATCACTTTGATATTGTTTCACAGCCATAGGCTGCTACATCGAAACAGTTATGCGGCGTCTGATCATGATCCAAACTGTTTGACTCTCGTACATTTAAGCCTGATATCTACTAAAGATTGATTGATTGTTTTAGGTTTAACGGCACCGCGACGCATAAAATGGTTATATGATCCCGATGTATACTACAGAGGACATTGGCACACAGTAAATACCCTGATAAAGACGTCGCGTAACGCGGTGTGTCATCAAGATCTTCACTATCTGCTTTGCCATACAAAGTGTACCGCTGTATGGATAAACACTTCCATACTATTATACCTAGCTTTGTGATTATATAATGAAATCTTCATAACAGCATATTTGGAAAGTTCACTGCAACTGTCCGACATAAATGGTCTAGGTCAAGTTGCTTGATATCGCAGAAAAAGTAGACAAACGTATTACAGCAAATAATATTGTGTCGGCGAAGAAAGTTCAAAACACGTGAAAACTCGTCGGGAACTGTTGATTTCGTGCACAAACATATTAGAACTCATTTCAACCGTAGCAATGACATCTGCGACTTTTATCGCATAACAGATATCTAGATTGTGGGTAGTTCATCATTAGAGCCAAACTAGTTGACATATTTCATCTGCAAAACTGCTTTTATTCGATATTTGAATATTTCGTTTTTAATTATAAGCGATTAAGCAATAATGGCGAAATAGCTAGAAAGAGATCACAGTGCAGCGAAATGGTTACGTGTCTCAAAGTGTGGTTAACTATTGGCAGGTCATAGGCAACAAAGTGTGTACCTTTGCAAACGGTTTTGATACAGATGATATGGCCATTAACTCGATGTGTCGCCATGCCCCAAACTGTTTGATGTTCGGACAATATTTCGTAAAGAGTATTTGTTAAAGTGTCATATTTTAAAACTATAGCAGAAGACGCTTGTAGTAATCGACAGTATTACTTGGCCTTCATAGAGAAAAAGTTCTTGATAACCTCTTGCTGGATTACATAAACTGTGGAGAACTAGTTGAACGTCTTATAAGGTGGTGATTGATTGATTACAATTTCTATGCCAAGATGTTAATTGGACTTTCACCTTTATTGTCAGTAAATTAATGGCAACAAGAAACAAGTTCATCCTGTTTTAAGAAAGTGTAAGACAACTTAGAGAACTGTAGAAATTCAAAACTGGTTTAATTTGATTAAATAGTTATTTCCTATATTTCAAATTAGTATGTCGCTAAAACATTTTCCAATATTTTAAATCTATTCTAAACATGGGAAAAGAATAAAAAACGACAAAAACACTGATCTATTTATAAAAAAAATTAGTAAATGCCGGGAAACAGAAAATCCTGCGGTTTCTGAATAAACCTTCTATTTTATTATTGTTTCTGCATCAAGATGCAACCTGACATAACCCTTGCCCTCATAATTTGCGTTTAGTATTGAAGAGAGAATATTGAATAAAGCAGGCTATAAGCTCTTTAAAAGAGAATTCTGCTTTTGTTATATCCCACTTGAAACTACCATCTGATAGGATATAGGGCATATTTCGCATGAAGCGTTAATGACAGTATAACAAGTGTTAATATATTTTTCAATGGTGGAACAAATAAAAGGCGTAAAAGGTCGAATTTATGGAATGTGCTAAAACCAACTCATACTTTATTTTCAGCCTCGCAGTCGAGATTTTTTATAGTACATGCATTGGCAGCGAGCCTCTACAGACCATTAAGCTATCATTTTTGACATGGTTATCAACATTCCTAGCTAATTGGATATAAGTCAAAGTACGTCTTGACCAGAACATCCAGGTATCAGAAATAGTGATACCCATTAACTTCATTTTTGAAATTCTTAAAACAACCCCACTGCAAAATTGAGGGGTAACCTGATACATTTAAATCATGTGTTCCCAAGCATTTGATTGGTCAGATTTAAACCTAGGCTCAAATCTGACCAATCAAATTCTTGAGAACGACTTAAGACTCAACTGAAATGTTTTTATTATCTTGGACCCTGCAACTCTCAACGGATTATCGATCGTAAATTCAAAGAGTATGAGTGCGTAGAAATCACTCGACGGCAACATGACAAAAGTTTTGAAAAATGAACCGTTTGAGACATTTTGTTTTAATTGAGATATTATGTAATGATAGTTTATGCAGTTATTGACATCCCAATTTTTACAATTTTGTACTGAACTACTTATTTGCTACAGCAGATACTGTAGGACTTAAACTGGTGAATGGTGTAAAATAAAACAAATCAATTTCATCCACTCCTGTTTTTTTATCAGTTTTATCTCCAAAGTTAAAACAAATAAATACGAAAGAAGACTCAAGCAGGAAACGCAACACAAACAATACACCCATCTCTAAAGCAGAACACACACACAGCCATACCATAACAAACACACACACACACACACACACTGACTTCAGAACTTTGTATAGATCTTGACAACCAAATACAATATATATTTTATGTGCGACGTACTCAATATTCGAACCAGATTCAATCGTTTGTTGTGATACATTTAAAAACTATGCAGTGGAATATACGTTATTCTTCCCCGTACAACCGGAAATGAACAACACTACAGCAGGAGAGAGTGAATCAGATTCGTGAAAAAATAACATTCTAAACAGTGCATCGTTTGTAAAGAATATAATCAACCGAAGAAAAACGATATTTCTGACGTAGAAAATGTAGATTTTTTGAAACTGTTTATAGTAACACCCTCAGCTGTTCGATATGACTTGACAGATGCTTCCACAATAGTACACTCATTGCAAGGTTTAAACGGTTACCGGTTGCTATATCCGTCCACCTATCAAGGCTATCGGGTATATATGGGTCAATGGATTGATTTGTGCCAGCTGACTGTTAACCCTTACAGTGTTGACATAAATTAATTAATCCTTCTAAAAACATATTAAACACTAATTCTTACATTTCACGTGTGTGTATCAACAACATTTAATAATATCATATAATTTGACAGTCCGCGATCAGAGGACTTCTAAAGAGCCATTCGATCTAGGTATAAAATGCCTGCGATGGTTGCATAGAAAGGGTAAGCACCCAATTAAATACACATACCTATCACTATATATCTGGCATCGGATCTTTCTATAAATATATTTACAATAACTGATAATAAAGTGTCAAAATAAATTAATAGGCTAAGACATTAGCATATATCTGCGTTCTGGTAGTTTTAATTGATTGGATGGATGGGCGTAACTTTTCGTTTAACCTTTAAAAGCATCATTTTATCGTCTTCTGTAACTCACTCACCACGACATATCGTCTATAAGAATACTGTTATTTAAGTTATATTTATGACCGAAAAAATCTTAACAAATGTCAAAACATGTTTTTAAAGACGATCCAAAATGTTTGCACAATCGACTGAATACATCCATGTCCCTGAAAGGATTTAAAAGGTTTCACATTTCAACCTATTGCTATATGTTTGCTATCATGATTCAACAGAACATGCAGCTGGAAAATTAAACACCGACCATTACATTAAAAGAAGCTATCAATATAGGAGGAACTTTTGAAAAGTTCTTACAACTATGCAGAGAAAAATAGTCATTGTTCCTTATTACAGTCGCTCAAAAGACGAATTACCGGTGATAGTACAGCATTATTTGTTTAACAGTGTGATGATACGTCATGAAATTCCGGAATCGATTAAAGAAACAATTTACAGCATATGGTTTTCATCAAGGCTAAAGTTTTATTTCAACAGTACAGATTATTAACAAGAAACATGAACATTCACAGTTTATACAGATACTTGCCAAGGAGGAAACAGAAAACAAACAATCATGAAAATGCATGCCAAATAACCAGCTGCTCATGACAGAAGTTTTATCTATAATTCTTCATTCTAAATAAATATAATGAAAACAGAATACCAGCAGAAATGCGAAACTATCTTAGTTTGTTTTCTCAAGCTGCAACTGCAGCTGGTGGTGAAAACACTATCACTTTCTATTACTTCCAATATTTTTGTTCGCTTCCTTTCGAATTTGGAGATAATATTACCAAGATTTCACTTTACGGATTCTGATAACTTTTACACTTCGCTAGGTGCTGTATGCGAACCCCGACGAAAGTATCAAATGTGAATTTTCTGAGAATTCACCAACGTTTGAAATCCACTTAATTCTACATTGTAATGTCCTTAGAGATGGGTGTTATTCGTTGGAAAAACAACGTTTTACCCTTCAATGTCCAATTGAACCCATTATTGAAGTTTAAAGCATGCTTTTTTACACAAAAATACAATGAGTAGCTTTTGCAGTTTTCTATGAAAAAGTGATATTTTATCGTTTTACCTGTGTACCTGCTTTATACATTTACATACGTAAGTCACATAAGAACCAGCAATATGGACCACTAGCTACAACTTCTGAAATTTTTGTTGAAATTGAACAAAACTGTGGGAAGTTACAAAGTGAGAAAATAATAGTGTAGATATATTGGTTCCTATTGAGGTTATACCTTTGGCGCTTAGCAAACTTTATGAAGTATATCATCAGTTGATTTATCAATTGGTGATCCAACCGAAAAAATGACTCTCCCTCATTTTATACCTTTGTGATTTTGATCCAAAAAGATTCAAGTATTTTACAACAATAAAATTTTGTATGCATTTTTCATTTATGCTTTTAGTACGGTTGCCTCAGAAACATGAAACTTCTGCAGACTGTGAATTTGTAAAAATCGTTATTAAATATCAGAATGCAAATGAGACGACGAGCATTTTCTAAAAGGCGCCTTCTAATCAACTTTAAGAATTGCTGCATACGACAAAACTCGTACACGACAATTACAAAGATTGCAGAAGGTTAACCCTTTGCCTGCTGGTCGCGACTTTATTGACTTTTGCAAACAGTTTAGATCCAGATCAGACGCCGCGTAACGCGGCGTCTGATCTGGATCCAAACTGTTTGACACTCGTCTTTAGGTTTCTTTACTTCAGAAATGTATACATCTTAATTGAACAATTTTTGCAGACGACAATTTCGAAGCAGACAACATCACCGCAGGATAAGGGTTAATACTATGTTGTTGGTTTTTTTTTTAAAAAAAACAACTATGCTAGTCCTTTAACTTTTTTTTACACATTTGCTTACATATTACAAATGTAGTTAAAAGCTATGATTTTTGTCTTACTGGCTTGTATGGCGCAATGGAACATATGGCATATGATCTCTAATGAAAATATATCATGACGTAGTTAGAGGATAAATAAATAAGCACCTATCATAAGACAACATCTACCTGCACTTTTACGCAGACGATATAATGTTTTTAGCAGGTTTAAGTAATCCCCACATTAAGGCATAGAAACGTATCTCAAACACGTATTCGAATATTACTACTGATACAGCTGAATATATATTCCCCATACGTCTAACATGTCCTGATAAATGATGATAAGAGTGCGTTTACTAAACACGGAGAAGTGACTGCTTATGAGAGACTGATATTAAAGCACACATCTAGTTCTGCCACAATAATTGAGATTATGGTTAGAATAATTATCTTCTCTGCAAATAGTATGGAACCAGAACTGACATCATGTAACTCGAAGTTTGACCAGGAACCCAGTCATGTGTCGTTCTAATTAAAATAAATAGTCTGTATGTATGCCCCCTTCTGAAAGAAGTGGAGATATATTGCTTTTCACAAGTCGGTATGTCGGTCCGTCGATGGACCAAATGGTTTCCTATCAGTAACTCATATTTCCTTCAATCTATAATTCTCAAAGTTAATACAAAGGTTGGTTCTGATAAGTAAATGATCCCCATTACTTTTGAGGTTATAAGGTCAATGGTGACAATAAATGAGGTCATGCATTTAGCAAGGCCTGCAAAAATGGTCAAAGGTCAATGTCATAGAGTAATAATATGTTATGTTTTACTTCAAATCGTTTACTATCAATACCTTACCTTTCCTTCAACCTAGCGTTATCATGTTTGTTACGGACGTTGGCCATGTTGAGTTGATAACCCAATGTCTTTTGAGGCCAATAGGTCAAAGGTCAATGTCATTCAATAGAGTAATATTATGCTTATATCTGATCAAAACCCATCTATCATGCAACCAACAGTCTTCATATTTAATAGTCTGCTTTGTCATGTTTAGAAGACCACCTACTTCTGTTAACCCTTTCACTATCATTGGCGCTTTAAAGCGCAATTGCAAACAATTTGTGTCCTGATCAGACGCCGCGTAACGCAGCGTCTCACCAGGACTCAAATTGTTTGAACTCTTATCGATATTTATTAAGTCATTCAATCGTTTATCTAACTTTGAAACCTTGACAGCAATACTTAAGAAGACGACAATAAAGCGGTGGAGGGATAAACATCTCACGAATAATTTGATCATGAAAAGGTTAATGTCAGTAGGTCAAAGGTCAAGTTAATTCAATATTATAATATTATAATAAGGCAGTTTTGCTGCAAACGGTATTTTTTCAATACTTGCCGTTATAGGTACACAACTCAAGATTTCTGATGTTTTAACTTTGATATTGATCCAATTATTATGCTAAAGCTCTTATGCTTTTATCACAAACGGTTTCCTGTTAAAAAACAAAGTAATAAACCATCGAGTAAACTGGATAATAAAGTTAAAAAATAATCTACGATACAGTTGAATCGAACTTAAATGCACACTCAATGCAATGAAAATAGAAAACAGAAACCTACGGGACTTTAAAAAGAAGTTGATTTTTGTAAAAACTGTATTCTCATCCAATCTCTATATACACTTGTAATTTTTACTAGATCTATGTGACAGTTTGGATAGTAACGAATGACCTTACACTGAGTCATTTAGTCCGTAAAAGAAATATGCCATCTACTCATTACATATGTCCCTGTCAGGTAATTGAATATTAAATTAATAGCAATACCGAGATATTTACTATCTTAATTCATCTACAATATAGTTTTTAAACAGTTACCTCATTAAATAAATGACCATTCAAAATAACAGACTGAATATTGCAAATATGGGCATTTACGTAACATTAATGAATCGGTTCAGTACAATTCATTATAATGAAGTTATTTATAAGTCAAAATAATGTAATAGTTTTTTATCAACAACAAATTATTACCTTTTCATATCAAGCAAAGGTTTTGGAACTTATTTCGAGAGTTATTATTTCACACTGGCAACTAAAATTTCCAATGACGTTTGCATATAACAATAACCTAGAATTTAGCATTATATTTAGCAATTACATCGTAGAGATATTTCTACAACGATGCATGTCTGAAATACTTTTAATGTACAGTCAAAGGATTCGCCAAAACATCATTTACTCATTGTTGGTGTTTGATATTTGCATGCCTTTTGAATTTGGCAACTGCAGAATACCTTCTAGGGACATGAAAACGCCTGTGATATCATACAGAAAAAATTAAGAACCTACAAATACCTCTTGAAAAGCCTTCACTTAGAAAGTCAGTTTAGGTCACTAGGCCTTGTACCATGTTTTTCGTATCGCAAAAAAGCACATCTGCTTTTCGTCCAGTTTTAACTCGCTGTTTGTTTATTATATTTCCTATTTAAACCCCTTCGCTGCCATACACCAAGTAAACTGATATTCGCCAATAGTTGAGATCCCTATTAAATGCGGAGTAATTTGGCGTCTGATCATAAGACAAAGTAATTGACATTAAAATCAATATTACTTCAGTTCAATTTATAAAATCTACATTTAGGAAATACAAACCGTCGATATGTTTTAGGTAAACGATGTCCTTACTTTAAAGTGGTTGAAGTCAGATAGCATTATAAGCCTTGCCAAGCATGTCTCAATAATCTTAAGTACCATTAAATGTTGCAAATAATGTTTTATATATACAGTTGAACCTCGACAACTCTAAATCGTTAATGTCAAACATTTACAAATTTTAATGGTTGTCATTCAATATATCGACATTACTTTCGGCGAACATACGGATCTTGAGGGCAGGTACCTGAGTCTACCCTTTCCGCCACAGCAACGTGTGCAAGTCACCTCTACACGACTATTTGAGGAAGGTTACTGCTTAAAACAGGATTAAGGTAAATCAACCAGCTCAAAAAGGAATGTTCTGCTTTACTTTCATATTACTCTAAACTTCGACATTGGTTCAATGCCTTTATTGAATATTGACTTATGGTAATAGTGAAGGGACAGATGAAGGTGTTTTGTTGCAAGGAAAAGGTCAAGCGAGTACAACAGTGCAGAAAACTTATAAAAAACTTTATGGCTATAGTTCACCACATATTAAGCAGTTATCTTTCTTTAAAAGAACACATATAATAATGGTCCAATGTTATAAACGTGTGAGTTGAGTGGGTGGTCGTTCTAAAGCATTTTATTGGTCAGATTTGAGATTTTATTCCGTCTGACCAATCAAATGATTGAGAACGATCTCAGAGTCGATTCAAACGCTGAATGACCTAACATTCAGAGGCGGAATTTGTCTGAAATCAATGAGATAAACTCAATAAGTTAATTATTTCGTTTCAATCCTTTTCCTAAGTATTGTTAGCGTACGTTTGTATGTATAATTGTAATTGTATGTACTTCTGGAAATAAATATGCTTAAACTTTACATATCGTTTTAATCAGCCTGTTTGAATTTTCAACATCTATTTCATGTCTGCTGATCATATGTGTTGAGATTTGATGAAAACATGATATTCAATCTATTGTCCTTATATATCAACATTTTGTCCTGTATTGAATTTTAGAACATTAGTTCAGCTAACATGGAGGGTTTATATCAAAACGATATGACTTCTTGTGACATTAGCTATTAATATTTGAACATTTAGTTCATGGCGTAGTAGAGTAAAGTACCTTTTAACATGTCTTATGATAGAAATCGTTTCGTGCAAGACACGAGTATATCTAGTCCAAAGCTATCTGTACATTCCTTTATATTTTAGGCCACCGAGAAAAAACAGTTTCCAAGATTTTAATAACTCTCTGTTCTAAAACATATTTGCCTAGCAAACGTTTTAGCAAGTTTTGATAAGCTTGGCTTTGATAATTGTCAAGTATATATGAAACACTATTGCTTCACTACTGAATAGTAACTAAAAGTGTCGATCATTTCTGCCTTAAGACGTGATGATATCAATATATATAAATAGACATAATTATCATTACTATTAGTAGTAGTTTCATTGTTAGTTAACTTATTATCATCACCATCATTATCAAATAACATCGTTATTTCTATACTTATCATTTAAGGAATATTTCAACTGTTATGAAAACTAACACTTTCATCATGTTATAGTTATATTGTTAATTTGTTTAGCCGAACAGTTACAATTAGGGTATTATACATGAGTTATTCGATATAAACTAACTCCATATATTGCGCAGCCTGGGTCCAAATAACTTTCACTCATATTAGTTAAGCTTCAGTTAAAATGCAACAATTTCTATTCAAGCGACACTTTAAAGCAGTCATGTGGCTATAAGCGAGTTACATCCACTCCCATCACAAAGATATATTGGCAATGTTATATCAATACTTGTGAAGTAAACGAGATATATAATATATACAAAACAATACAGGTTTACAGTTGGAACTCTTCAAGGAATCAGAGGCATGTGGTATGTGGACGAATGCCAACGGATCAGCTGTTTGCGCTGAATTCGTGACCGTTCAATTCATCTAGAACATGATAGTTTTGGAATCGATAGCAAGCACGTGCTTCTGCGTAGAATCATAACGAGCCAAAGTAAAACAAATTTAAGACGCTGTTGGCATGCATTTTTATCATGACATTAAGTCAGCTGTACTTAGGAAATCTACATATGGATTCCATATTTTGTGTATAAGATTTGCCAAAACTTAGCTTTGGAGCATTCCTTTTGATCATTTGTAGGAATCCCTTCGACAACTGACTATGCTGCTATACAGCTTTAATATTAATGATCAATACTGTGCAGAAAAATCTGACCGTTTTAAATTTTTTCGTCACCATAAGCCACTACAGATGGCCGTACAAATGTGTTGCGTGTAGATCAGATGCCAAGTAACCCTGCACCTGTACAGGAGACGAACTTTATATCTTATTGTCAATATTTATTTCGAGTAATTCAGCCTAAATCTGCCATTTGAACACTTTTGCACGCAACAATTGTAAAACAGGCATTTTAGCGAAGTATAAGGAGTCAAACATGATAACATTTGGCGGTAACAAGGTTAAACCATATATTTTTCTGGTACTGACGACATGTGACCTCTTAAAAAAATTATTAAAATGCGCCGTCGGGGGCATTCTTCTTTTAGTTCAGCCTGTTTTTAAGTTACGTTCTCCTAGGATATAGAAATATCTCTTATAGTACATAAACTTTACTGTATATAAAAAAAATCTTCAGCAGAGGGATACATTTGAGGCGTTAAAGGGCGTATAAATAGGGGTATGGGTTTAATAATTCTGTTTTCCAGAACAGTGGATACCAAAGCGTAAATGCGTAACATGGTTTATAGCGTAGCTCGAGCAGCCAAGCAGCAATTAAAATGGTATTCGATTATGTAAAATACATGTCATTAAAGTAAGATGAAAATAAAGACAGATGTATTATTTTCATATTGCTTTATCAGCCAGCAGCCTTAAATCTGAATAAGGGGAGATCCTTTGAAAGCACAGAAAACAAAGCAAATACTGAAAATTGCAGACTCGGTTTAATTTAGTCTGTTCATGAGCAATACTGAAATATGCAACAGTGCTCATGCCCCCTAGCACCAGCTTAAGCGGAATTCAACTTTCAAATGTAGATGCGCCGAAATCAATGATTCCAAAGGACCAGAAAGTATAACAACACTGAGAATGAAGTACCTATCATTTTATTTTGTCTTTCAAAATGCGTACTAGAGGAATTTTACTGCAATATTTTGTCATAGCTGTCCCGAAACAAAACAAACAGTCGCTTATACCGTTATCTTTCAAATAGAACAGTTAACTCTGTATTTGTTCTGGCCTCTTCAATGCATGCCCTCGTTTATTCTCCTAGTTATGGATGTGTAAGGGTCGGGGAGGCATCCTCTATCACATTTTACAAAATTATACATATAGCATATAAATACAATATTATTTCTGCACAGACATAATATTATGTCTATGATTTACTTTATTTACAACAAAAAGAATTGTAGCCAGGCATGTATTTATTTATATATATATTATTTAGTTAACTTATTCTAAAAAGAGTATATATTGTGTATACAAATTTGGACGTTGTCATAAATATCCATCTATATATACATTTATATACATATACAAATATATGTTAGAAAAAGAAAAAAGTACATATACATGTTTACTTATACAAACAAATTGTTCCTTTAAGTTACTTCAACTTAAAATTGATACATGTCATTGCACATATATACAGTGGAGAATCTGTTATTCTTTCTCAATAAACGCGTTTACGCTAAAACTATTATTTGCAGTGCAAATAGTTTGGAGCCAGATCAGACGCCGGGTAACCCGGCGTCTGATCAGGCTCCAAACTGTTTGCCACCAAGATAAACAAGAATTATCAAAATTATCCAACAGTTGTTCTTTTCTACGTTTTAGTGCTTTGCGTTTGCGTACGTTTACGTTTAAACGGGCAAGAATAACAGATTCTCCACTGTATACATATATTTACATAAACACATTAAACAATAAGTTCCATCAATTCTAAAGTAAAACCATTTGAGTATAGTTTAAGTTGCAAACGAATTGAAAATATAAAAACAATCCTTAGAATCATATTAAATCGCTTTAAATTTAACCCTTTCATCATCAAATGATGCAGGAGGTTTTTACCCCTTAACGGCTTTTTTATTTTCTGCTTCAATTTTGTCGTATGCAAGATGATTTCAAAGTAAGATCCAATAAAGTATGACATAAACATATCGATACGGATGTCAAACAGTTTGGATCCTAATCAGACGCTGCGTTACGTAACGTCTGATCAGGATCCAAACTGTTGTTTGCAAACACTCTTTTAAGCGCTATCGAGCGAAAGGGTTAAATAAGCTGTATTTATCAGATAAGTATTGTTTTATATCTTGTACAGCAGGTACAGTGGAGAATCTGTTATTCTTTCCCAATAAACGCGTTTACGCTAAAACTATTATTTGCAGTGCAAACAGTTTGGAGCCAGATCAGACGCCGGGTAACCCGGCGTCTGATCAGGCTCCAAACTATTTGCCACCAAGATAAACAAGAATTATCAGAATTGTCCAAAAGTTGTTCTTTTCTACGTTTTAGTGCTTTGCGTTTGCGTACGTTTGCGTTTAAACGGGAAAAAATAACAGATTCTCCACTGTATATGTTTATCACATCTGCATTGAAAAATATGCATTTTAAAACGGATGAGAATAATTTTTTTTTCGCAGTGTCTGATTTATTTCTAAATCTAAAAAATCATTGTGTCAATATTAAGATCGAGAAAAGCCTTTTTCGGGGGAGCAAACTAAAGATAGTTTTTTTAATTTTGGTTAATAGGGTACATCCAAAACAAATAGTCGATGGTTTCTGAATCTGTTATGCAAAAGGTACATCTTGGACTGTCAACATGGTTAATTTTGAATAGATAATGAATTTTGCGAAGTGTTCTAAACTGAAACCATTGTATGTTTTTATTATTAGCTCACCTGGCACACAGTACCAACGTGGGCCATTTAAATCGTGCTGTGTCCGTCGTCCGTCGTCGTCCGTCCGTCCGTTCGTCGTCAACAATTTCTTTAATCGACATCTCCTCCTAAACTACTTTAAGAAGTTTTACCAAACTTGGCAGGAGTGACCCTTATATGGTCCTCTTTGAAAGTTGTTCAAAACGATCCGATCCGTTGCTTATCTAGGTCACAGGAGCTAAAAATACATCGTTTCAATAACAATTTAAAAAATATTCTTGTCTGAAACCACAGTACCATGAGCTTAGATATTTGGCACAAAGCATCATCTACAGGTCCTCTATTATACTTGTTCAAATAATGTTTCTGGGGTAAAAAATGACCCCTCACCAGGGGTCACAAATTTACATAGAGTTATATAGTGAAATCTTCAAACATCTTTTTCTCTGAAACTAATGTGGCCAGAGCTTTGATATTTGATCTGATGACACTTCTACAGAACCTTTACCGACATTGTTCAAACTGTTTCGGACCGTTGCATATCTAGGTTACAGGAGCTAAAAATAGATTTTTTTCAATAAAATCTTTAAAAATCGTCTTGTCTGAAACCACAGTACTCTGAGCTTAGATATTTGACACAAAGCATTATCTACAGGTCAACTATCAAAGTTCTTCAAATTATGTCCCTGGGGTCAAAAATGACCTCGCCCAAGGGGTCACATATTTACATTGAGTTATTAAGTGAAATCTTCAAACATCTTCTCCTCTGAAACTAATATGGCCAGAGCTTTGATATTTGGCATGGTGACACTTCTTGCGAACCTTTACCCATAATGTCCATTGCATATCTAGGTCACAGGAGCTTAAAATAGATTTTTTCAATTAAAACTTAAATCTTCTTGTCTGCATCATAATGAAGCCACAGTACCCTGAGCTTAGCTATTTGACACAAACCATCAACTGCAGGTCCTCTATCAAGATTATTCAAATTATGTCCCTGGGTAAAAAATGACACTGCCCCGGGGGTCACAAATTTACTAATATAGTTATATAGTGAAATCTTCAAACAGCTTCTTCGCTAAAACTAATATGACCAGAGCTTTGATATTTGGCATGGTGTCACTTTTAGAGAACCTTTACCAATATTGTTCAAATTGTTCCGGTCCGTTTCATATAATCATTAACATACGCAACAGTAACCTGAGCTTAGAATCATCTGCTCAGCTTTCCAAGATATTTTACATTTACATCAACTGTTCCAGGTGAGCGATTTAGGGTCGTATACGTCTCTTTTCTGGTACATGTATTATAACAGGTATTTGAAAAATGTATTTCCATTCATTTTCCCTAACTCTTATTCCAAATACTTTTTTCCGTTTCTGTAAAAAGATCGGCTTATCTGCATTACCACTGAGGCATGTATGCATTCCTTTTGAAAATTTAGAATCTTCGTAAAATATCATGATTACATCTTTTTCATTTACTAAGACACCAAATTAAAACCAGTTTTTAAACCACGACTTTAAAAAAACACATTTTTTGTCCCACCAAAATCATTTGGTTATAGAATAATGAGTATTCTTGAATTTTGTCTGTTTCTGTCATGTGATTGTCAAGACCTTTTGCAAACGTCATGAAAGTTTCAGCCCAAATATTATGGCTATATTTACCTCTAAACATTCTTAAAAACAAATTCAGTATTTTAATAATATCTATTTCTATAATATATACACATCCACCATCATTAATTATTAACCTCCTGATCAAAGTTATTGAGCGTGTTAACAAAAGCTCTGTAAGTCACCATCTTCATAGTCTTTTTCAACAATAGAATGTTTTATTTTATGACTTCCGCCTAAGGTTTGTGTATCAAATACAGTTTGCAACTAGTCTCTATATGGTTTTACCAAGCAAGAAACAAATGGTTTAACTTTTCAACTAATAAACTTTTGATAACAGTTACTTTATCTATAGATGTTAATATTATTTTTTCTTTTTTTTTTACTGTGTCTTCTATTTCAACTATTTTCTGTTTAAAATTCAAGTTTATAATATTTATTTTTTCTAACCGGTTAACACTACTTTCGAGTTTTTAAATTTCACTGGAATTCCTGAAAATCATGAATGACTGTCCGACGTATACGTCAACTCTCTATTACAGGAAAACAAAACTTGTGTTTGTAAACCGCGGAAGAAACGCGATGTTTCTTTCTGACGGGAGAGAAAAACCTTCACCTTCAAACAAACCAGGCCAATATGCAACGATTTCATTCAACCGACTCAGATATCAACGCCTTCGTTTTCATGATGTCATCAAGTTTGATCAATATCGTCGTCTTCTTACATTTCTCAAATTTAGACTTAAAGTATCTTAACTTAGAAAAATATTGAATTGAGTGTCAAGCTGTTTGAATCCTGGTCACATGCGTCCTCTAATAAGGATCCAAATTGTTTGAAAATATACATTGTACTCAGGGTAAGGCGATGAATGGGGTTTACAGTTAACTAACCCTTAGAGTTTAATTCAATAAACTAAATCTAGTATATAGGGCACGAAAACATAATGTTTTCTGTTTTCAAATAAAAGTGTGTGTCAGTTTATCTGTCAGTAAATTCGATTTGCTGGTTTTGTCGAACATGTAAGAATGTTCATTGAAATAGACACAGTACGGTAATCTTACCAACTTTTCTAACATTAGTTTACTGGCCTTCAATCCCAGATAAGAACTCTGATAAACATCCCATTACAGCCACCTTTAAACGTTAACCTTGAAAGAAAGTTAACGATTTTATTGAAGGGGGTATTCAAGACGATTGCAAACAGTTTGGAACCTGATACGCCCCCTTATTGTATAGGGTTCTATCAGAATCCTACGTTGGCATTTTAACACATATACAAAAGAAGGAGCTAAGTCCAAAATTGTTACAGATGACAAACTGAGCATAAGAATGTGTTAAGTGTTTGACGGCTTAACCACTGCTATTACGTCATCAACTTAACCCTTTCCCCAATAGAAGCGCCTTTTAGCGGATATAATTTATTCATCCGCTAAAGAAAGTAGTTCCAATTTAATCAGTGATGAATATGTATTATGGGGAATATTTTCTATATTATAGCACATGATAGCTTAAAGCAGGCTGAAAGTAAAGCAGAATGCGCCCTAAGGCGCATTCTGCTTTACTTTCAACCTGCTTTAAGTAGTCACCTATCTTAAGTACTAGAAATAGGCTATAAGGTAAAGGGTTAAAACAATTGTCGTCTGCTTTTATATCTACATGTATTTCTTAACATTAAGTTTAGGTCTTTTAGTGTCAAACAGTTTGGATCCTGACACTCAAATCTATATTACATTAGAAAAAGTCTACCTGAAATTTAAGATTAAGAAATATTCTTCAAAATAGTTGACGTCATAGTAAAAGAGTTCAACTAGAAATAGTCCTCAAGCTATGTTAACTATGCAATGGTTCAAACAACGCTGATTTATTTCATAGTGCAGTGCTAAAGTTCTTGTGACATACACAACCTAATCGATGGCAATGCTGCCATTATTTAACATCGAAATAAGAATCTGTGCGACTGACGCAAGCTCACGGTATCGAAATGTAACTGAAGAAATACAGGTATGTTTGACTTAAACAAATTTCAGTTATCAGGTTTAAATTGCACACCCATCATTCATCGGGCATTTTTGCTTTGCACTCTTACTACGTTGTTGATAATATTTGGCACTTAAACTAGCAGAAAGAATTTCAGATATGACACTTTTAAGATTTGACACTTTTCCAAGAACTAAATAGCATCAATAATTCTAACATTTCAGAGAAACACTGGTCAAGGCCTGCCTCAACATTCCCAATTAGCAAGGAATGTGGGAAAATATTCCGTAAGCGATACACCGTGTATTAACCCCATCACTGTCTTACCTTGAGTACAATGGTTATTTGAAAATAGTTTTGATCCTGATGAGACGCCGCGTAACGCGGCGTCTCACCAGGATCAAAACTGTTTGACACTTGCTTTTATATCAAAATATTAAAGAGAAGAGTCAACATATCTAATATTTGAATTTGAGAAATAAAAGCAGACGACGGCTGTTTAAAATCAATGACGTCATGACGCTGAACGTGTATACGCGTAATTTATCAACAGTGTACCTGAGGTGAATTCACTTGTTCTATGCAGGCAGTGTAGACAAGGATTTGAATTGTTTGTAATTTTGCAATTTATTTCAAAGGAAACAATGGACTAAGCTAACTAAGTGAAATCTTCCATTGAGTTAACCTTAGTTATGCTATGAATTTTCTGTTTCAGAATAATTTTCAGCAAAATGTATTATTGTTCGTTGTCTTGTCTTTGTAAATGCATTTTTAAATAATCTACTGATTTTTCGGCGCTTAAGAGTTATAAACGACAGAAATTGAACTGCAAATTACTTAAATCGCGCTAATATTTCATGGTTAATTTGCCGTTCATTTATTAAGTCATACAATTTTAAATCTAACGTTGAAACGTGTCGTGCAGACAATAGTAATGAAGCAGATGAAAATAAAACGGTGAAGGGGTAAAAATCTCCAGAATAATTTGATCATGAAAGAGTTGTTGCAGACATTTACTAGTCCGATAGCAGACAAGGATAGTTTAGCGTCACCTTGCTTGGAGTTGTATAGAAAATGTTATTGTGCTTTTTGGTAGAAGAGACCTTTAACATTAAGGACCCGATGTATGACCACCGGTCATTCTTGAGCATTTCCAGATATCCATGATGGCGTCCAAGATGGCCGCCGGCATATATCTGGCTAGCTGTTAGGTTTGATTCAATAAGCTTTAACGGATTTTTCAGCAAATTATAGTTCAATTTTATCTTTTGTGACATTATTAAAGTTCTAAATAGAATTAACAATAACCTATCATTCAAAATGGGGTCCAAATGGCCGACAAAGTACCATTTTTATGTAAAATAAAATGAAAAGTAGGTGCAACACTCGTATAGGTTTTGGTTTGCTCCAGTTTTTCCCGTCGTGATAGTATAATATTCATAGCTAAAAGATAAGCATTACATGACCAAGAAGGCAATAAATTCATTCAAAAAATGGATTTTAAGAGAATGTCACCAGAATACAATATGCATAAAAACCACACAGCGTAATATTACATTGTGGTAGCTCATGCATAATGATGTAAAATGCAATAAATATTTCAGATTTACAGAAAAGGAGTTAGTCAAATCAAAACTCTAATATAATCAAATAGTTCATAGAACCCAATTACCTACCTTTAATGTATAAATATGTTTTAAAGCAAAGAATACTGAAATTATCATACAAAAATAAAGTTCTGTGTTTCGATTACTGTATTAGTTATACAATTTCTTCACAGTGTACATGAGGATTTATTCCCGGCTAAGGTAAATCATGTTGCCCGAGCCGTTAGGCGAAGGTTACATGGTTTTACCAGCCGGGAATAAATCCTCATGTACACTGTGAAAAAAATGTATAGCAAATTTATCATGCTGAAAAGTTTTCTCTGTTGAAACGAAATATTTCGGAATTTGTCGTGTACAGCTCTCATAATATACAGTAACAAAATCGCGCCAAAATAAATGACATTGGGCGTAAATGACGTAGTGTTTCTGACGGTTGTTATTCATAAGAAAGATGGGCACATTCGTAAACGTCGGCGAAAAAAATGCGATTGTTGGTTTCGGTTGGACCGATTGGTTTTTAGCCGATATGAACTTAAAAGGGAGGATGCACAATTGAATGCACTAAATCTTGTTGAGCATTCGGTCATCTTATTTTCTGCAAAGCAAGGCTCAGGGACCTGTCAGCCAATGAAAATGTCTGCATTTCTACGTACCCTGTCAGCTCACAGGGTATTTGGGATCACGTCTATGGCTCGGTACCTAATCAATTGTAAGGAATTTACTTTGCAGTATAATAATGATATTTGTCACCACGTGTCGTCTTTCTTGGTGGGTATTCTAAGTACATGTGAGCTTCTTAGGAACTGGGAAATAAGTTGGTAAAACGGATATCAACCATTCTTCTTTGGATGTAAGCCTCCTGAGGGTGGGATGGTACCTCTTTGAAACCAGATAACTGTGATGCAATATCTTTCAGTTAAATCTATGTTCATTAATCTTTTTCACCCAGCCTTTTAACAAGTGTCCTGTGAGTTTCTATTGGTACTGCTGCTGCAAAGAATTACCATATCTTTGAAATATTGCTGAATGAGTACATGATTACACTGACAATCGACTGAACAGTATTTCGGCATAACCATTAATTAGAATAATAAAGAACGACATCATAAATACAATTTCAAATATAAAATTTGCATACCTTTACTCCAGATATACCAAAGTAAACAAAACCTTGGCACAGGTACTGTCAAATTCACCACAGGCGCTAGAAAGTCATCTTGTATAATAGATGCAAACTCCTGACATGGCGATATATTTTAAGGCCGCTGGCCTATCAGGACTGCTTGAAGAGATAATAAAAGCAGCTTGGGAATGTAGGGGGTTTGAGATTTAAAGACGACTGACTGATGCTGTTTTCAGTATTGATGTGATATATGAGGGCAGGGAGGCAATTTACATCCTCAAACTAAAAATGTGAAGAAGAGGCTCGCATGAGCGACACAGCTCAACGACCAGACAATAAAGTTGACATTTATGCATGCAGTTTGGCGTTGATAAGGATAGATGTATCATTTATTCATTCTTCACCGTTTACCACCTAGGAAAAATATAAGGGCGCAAACAAGCCTCTGCATTTGGCCTTTGTCGATCTGGTGGAAATCTTTAGATTGAATACCAAGAATGAGCTTTGGGTTTGAGGAATTCGATTTGCCTGTTCCTGTTATAAAGAGTTTGAAAGCCGCCTACATGAAGCGGGCAGTACTGCGAGAAGGTTTTTGTATGGGTAGCGTTTGATCTCAAACCTCTGCTGTACTAGTGCTTGAGGTTTTGCTTAACTAGTGAATGAGGTTCTGTCACAAGAGTCCCGCAAAGGTGTTCCTTTGGCGCTTCTGTACATAGTTAAACTTTCTGTGATCACAAACGCACTGGCAGAATAACACCCAAAGCTGGATGGAAGGATGTTATAAAACGCAGGTAACTGAGAGTTAACATGAAGAAGACTTGGCTCATGATCTCAGAGTGTTCCTTGACTTGGTCTTCTTCGAGACTTTAGGGAATGTTCCTGTGCTGACTGTCGGGTTGGAGCAAATTAAATAGCAGTGCAAAATTTGGTTGCAAAACATTGTGTTACATTAATTGTAGAATTACCAGCAGTGCATACTTTGTATGTAAATAACGTCAGGACTAAAATCGTCTTTTCGATGGATACCTGTTACTCAGGTAGGTGTTGATGGGGCTAAGTTTGATGTCTAGAACAGCCTCTGTAACAAATTGTTTGCAAGAAAAAAGAACGAGCTCGTCATTATCACTGGACCCTACACTCTCTTGGAAATTTTAAAGAAGCGCTTTGCACAATTATATCATTTGAGACCTACTTGTGTGTTGATTTTGGCCTTTAAAAATGGATACTATTCGTTAGTGTCGTCTGCCCAATACTTGCAGACAGTTTGCAGAAATTGAGTCTGTGATAAGTTGTGTCTGTGGCGTTGAACATGACGAGGAGGTCCCACACATACAAGTAATGAAAACTAAATTGGGACGGTGTGGACAGGTCGAGTGTGCCACTTCATGCATCAACTCATTCACGAGGAGGGCCATTCCGCGTTTTAGACTTAGCAGGAAATCACAATCGCCATGGTCAGACTATGGAAGAGCTGACCCGGTCCTTTAAATGACAGAGAAGCATGCATATAGATCAGTTTGAGGACATTATAGCTACATTTAGCCTAACGTAGTTGCTAGGACACCCGCAGCAGTTGACAGATAAACACAGGACCATGTTAAGTAGAACTAACCTAACTGCCAGCTGTGTTAGAAACCAGGCATGACTCTATGTTACAGTGTGCAATTTTATTCCCTCCTAATAAGAATATTTATTCATCACATAATCTGCTGTCTGGGAGTTGCATAAAGCCATTATGTAAATATCATAATCCACTAGTGGATTATGATATTTGGGCTCCGGTGTAACGCAGTAGAATGACCCCCCCCCCCCCCGTGCAAAAGGACCCGGGTCTTTATACCACGTAGAGAAATGACCCCAGACCGTGAGGGGGTCATACTACTATGAGTCGATAGGGTCCTTTTTCTACGGTCTGGGTCATTTGTCTACGTAGTAACTTGACCCGCGTCACTGTTCTACGTAGTGACATGAATCAATTGTCATTTTAGCAGAGGTGGGTCATTCTACTGCATTACATCGGCCCAACCTGTTCGTCCATAAGCACTGCATGTAGCGAGACGCCAAATGACGCCATTTGCGATGACTTTAATGTAAACAACGTAACTTTTAGGCGGAAAATCTATATAGCGGAGGATCTACAAACTACGGATTCATTCAATTTATTAGGTGCTGTGATTAATAGAATCTCACATTCGTGCTCATCATTTATCATTTTAATAAACTCGTTGACTTAAATGAATATGACGCTTACCATGGCTCGCGTCATATTATTTTAGTCAACTCGTTTATTAAAAATAATAAATAATGAGCACTCATACAAGATCCTCTATTTACATAATAGTACAATATGCGTATGCTTATTTATATAGGTATTGTATATCGACACCAATATGTTTATTAACTCCTTTACACAGGTTGCTGTGTGCGACACACTCATTTTCCAATTCACAATACATGCAGAAACAGGAACAGTATCCAAATCATATTACATACAGCATCATATTATTTTGGAAAAACAAACGAAAGCATACGCTGACTTTGAAAACAAATCATATCATGTTCAAAAAACAAAATACAGTGGAGAATCTGTTATTCTTTCCCAATAAACGCGTTTACGCTAAAACTATTATTTGCAGGGCAAACAGTTTGGAGCCAGATCAGACGCCGGGTAACCCGGCATCTGATCAGGCTCCAAACTGTTTGCCACCAAGATAAACAAGAATTATCAGAATTGTCCAAAAGTTGTTCTTTTCTACGTTTTAGTGCTTTGCGTTTGCGTACGTTTGCGTTTAAACGGGAAAGAATAACAGATTCTCCACTGTAACATCAGTGTTGACCCAAGCTAAAATTCATCTCAATATTTTAGATTTTCTGCAGAGTGCGATTATTTAGATAGATCGACATAAGACGAATCTTTCAAAAACAGTTTTTTATAATTCTAATTTATTCTTAAAAATCACTCAATTTTCTTAATAAGAGGCTAAAAAAGAATGGTAGCTTGTTGGATAGAGTATATACTCAGCCAAAACAGAAAGTACCCACTTTTTACATTTATTTTGCATTTTAACTAAATTTTAAAGCTGCATATATTTTAAATTACCTTATCAACACCAGTTTTGTTTGATAGTTGTAAGACTCATACATTCACCAATGTATTGTAGTAAAAGCATTATATTAAAACGACACACTTTATAGTATTGATAACGACGTGAATATTGTGATGAATGCAAGTGTAATGTAGTTTTACATTTTACAAGCAAAAGTTCTAGCTGCTGAATACGAAACCCATTGTTTCTCTTCTATGGAGAACATTTCTACGCAAAAAATGCTATTTCAGGTAAAAAGAGATATCGACCTTTTATTTTCAATACAATGTGCGAGTTATTTAGCCACAATGATTTCTTGTCCTCAGTCACTTTCTATAAAACAAAGATTAAATACATTTTATGTATGATACGCTGATAACTAAGAATACACAATTGGGTACTTTCTTTTTTAGCTGCTTACATAATATTGAAGAAACAAATATATGTATTTCTATATTTTGTCGGCCTTTTTTTAAGCCGTTTTGTGATTTACAGTAATATTTTCTATTTTTCAGTTTAAAGCATCTGAAAAGTATTGAACAACTTTAATTTTGTTTCAAGTAGTAACTGTACTTCAACATAACTGAAAGCAGTTGCATTTTTCATTCCCGCAACCATCTTAGACGTCACCTTATAACTTTGTCGGCCATTTAGGACGCCATTTTGATTAAAGAAGTATTATTATTTCAATTTACAACTTTAATAATGTCAAACGTCATGCAAGTAAACTATAATCTGCTGAAAAATATCCTTCAAATGCATTGAATCAAACCTAACAGCTAGTCAGACATATGCCGGCGTCCATCTTGGACGCCATCTTGAATATCTGGAATTTCTCAAGGATGACCGGCGGTCTAACATCGGATCATTGATGCTGAGGGTCTATTCTACCAAAAACCACAAAAACATTTTCTATACAACTCCAAGCAATGTTAAATTTGTCCGCTGCCGGACTATACACAACATATGCTGTAGATTACTTAAATGCCAGTGGGTCAGTAGACCAGCTGACAGTGGAGAATGTGTTATTCTTTTCCATTGAACGCGTTTACACTGAAACTATTATTTCCGCTGCAAACGGTTCGGATCCAGATCAGACGATGTGTAACCCGGCGCCTGACCAGGCTTATATGCCACACATGTTAAAGTACATGGCTACTAATCTCACAACATTGTAATCTTTTACACTTTAGTGCTCTGCATTTGCGTTTCTTCGAGTTGAAATGCGAAAGAATAACGACTTCTCCACTCTAAAACATGGCAAATACAATGATGTTAAGTATGCGCAATTTGCGAAACCTGTGAAGTGCATTGTTCTACATAAATATAGGTTAGTAATGCTAGCATCTATCACATGGGTTACAGGATGCGTTTGTTTGTACCCAAATAACCTGAAAGATAGGTAGGGCATTGCACAACATTATGACAGCAATATAATCATTATCTTAACGTTGTTCAATCTGAGCTTTGGTCCGTTTTAATGTGTTAAATCATAATAAACCGTAAAAGAGTGTTTGGATACGGGTTATTGGCGCATCCAATTCTCAACAATGCATCGGCCAAGTTCGAACCCGGTTCGTGGCGTGTGGCCAAATACACCATAATCTGCGCTATGTAAAGGGGTTTGACTGAGTTGTTTGAACATGTTTCATAATCGATATAAAATAAACAAATGTTTAACGGAAAGAATTGTGTAAATAATTCATAGATACCAACAGGTCCTTGAAGAAGAGGCAATGGAAATCTCAGACTGCCATTGTGTGACATATCCGTATGTAATCTACACACATTGGTCACACAAATGAAAGAATTGGTACGAGTTCTTTATACGTGTGAACAATTCGAAGTGTGAAATTTATGACTCAACAGTGCTTTCTCGTATGTCTATGTCGATGGAAATTAAACATGAAAACTTCAATTACCGGTCGATTAGTAGGATTCCGTAGTCAATGGGGGAGCATGATTATATCTAAAGCTAGTATTCTGTTTGATGCAGGACAACATGTTACAGAAAGTTGCTAAATAGTGTTAGTGTTTATTTATATGAAGTTGACTTCGTTATGTAAGCCTGCCATATCATCTGCATGTGTAGGGGTGGGGGCAGTTTGACACAATTTCAATGTATCTTTATAGTTTCGTGCATTCTGGTATAAGTTTATATATAGATTTAGAATATTTTTCACATAAATCAATCGCGGACAATTTTGCTTCATCATTCTAACGGCGCTCTAGAAATGGATAAGCGAATTGATTACGGTAATTAGGTTGTCCTAACAACTGCCTCTGCATTTTTATATTCAAATATACAATGTCCAATAGCGATATGATTTCGAAAGAAAAACTATTTAGCAGGGCGTCATAAAGACCATTGGCTATCGGCGTGTAAACCATTAGTTTATCACAACATATCCATTCTTAGCCTTATCGCTCTTACAAAGATGTTTTCAAGCAGTTTGGGTCAAGACCTCAGGAGCAGAGAAACTCGACGACGTCTGCGTAGAGTCCAAACTGTTTAACGCTCATTTAAATGATTCTTTAGTTAGATTTGGCGAAAACCGTAATTTTAGAAATAAACGAAGACAGCAAACGGCACATTTGAAGTGAAAGGGTTAATCGACGGAACTGTCAGATAAAATCATAATTACCATGACTGGCGAAATATTGACATTCCAGAAAAGAAATATATCTTACTGAAAACAGACGGTTCGGGTACCTTTTTAAATGCCAACACCGTGAGCCTTTTCAATAAGGTCGTATCTTTGCTCCATCACTCGTAGTCTTTATCTATGTACATTTATATTCTGTTTGGTTTTGGGATTTGGTTTTAAACAAAATGCATTCGGCTACAAAAAGGCCTTACCTACAAACTGTTCTAGATTAAGACAGTGTTTATATATATTAGGTGAACAGTAGCATGTTCAATTGCCACTGGTTACTGTTTAGGTAAGCAGTTTGTGCCCCATGTACAGCGTGCAGAGTACAGTAGAGTAACCATATTCTTTCCCAATAAACGCGTTTACGCTTAAACTATTATTTCGATTGCAAACTGTTTGGATCAGATCAGACGCCGGGTAACCCAGCCTCTTACCAGACTCCAAACCGTTTGCACTCAGATTAAAACTGGTAGTCAGAACTGTCAAAATGTCATTATCTATATTTTATTGCAGTGCGTTTACTTTTAAACGGAAGAATAACGTTTTCTCCACTGTATTTCAGCCCGGTAGCCAAATCGCAATCGTCGGCAAACGACGGCCATCGATTCTTTGGCTGAACTCATGGCATGTGTATATTCCATGAACTCGTTTACCATTAACCAGTCAGGAAATCGGCTGTTCACCCATCGTTGTCTACATTATTAACTCTATCTTTAATGAATTAAACTGATTCAATGCAATTGTCTGTCAAACAGTTTGGAATTAAATCATACGCCAAGAAACTCGACGTCTACTTTGAATCAAAACGGTTTGCAGATCTACATGACTTGCTGCGCAGACTAGACCGATAGTTAACGATGCGGATGCTGCCCTGGCCTAGTGACCTGGTCAGCTGAGCTGCAAGTATTTATTCATAAATAAACACTGTCGATAAATATAGCCTACTATCTTATCTGAATCTCAAGGTAATCTGCGTGCATTCTCGCAAATCAGTATCTATTTTAAGTCATATCTCTGACTGATTAATTAATTTCTTAATGTAGAACATTGTGATAATCGCTATTAATTCACGGGAAAATGTACATTTAACCCTTAACATGTTAAGCGACACTCGGTTATCATTTGTAAACAGTTTGGATTCAGATCAGACGCCACGTCTGATTTAAATTTAGACTGTTTGCAACTCAAATTCATTTTTTTTAAGTTTGGAAAGCATAACAATTGATTCTGTATTTTTTCCGCAAACGATGTTTTACGACACTTCTGGGGCCCGTTTCATAAAACTTCGTACGACAAATGTTGTCGTAAATCAAAACTTTACAATAAATTTAATTTCTGATTTCGCCATCTAATCCTGTCTTGTGACATCTCTGTGGAATCGTCTTTCCAAGACGATTCCAAAGAGATGCCACAAGACAGGATTACATCGAGAATTAAATAATAATTGAGAATTTTATAATCTGACTTACGACAACATTTGTCGTACGAAGTTTTATGAAACGGGCCCCAACATGATAAGGGTTAAACCAATTCACTGCGAGGGTGTTGTCTGGGTAAAATATTACCATCTGCTTTTGTTTCTAAAATCAAAATAATAGGACAGTGTTTCCTGATCAGACGCCGGATTTCCGGGTGTCTGTTCTGAATCTAGAATACATTCCTATACTGGATGTTAATTTGTTCTGATTTTACGTGTTCAGTCATATCGCGACGTCCAGCTAATTACAAGTCCCTTAATCATACCGTTGACTTACTAAACAGACAACAAACATTATGTTTGAGGTATGAGCCGTAGGATGCCCGACCGACCGACTGAATTACAGGTGGATGAAGGCCCCAGAAGCAAGCCGTTTTTGCACTGCTTTGTGCACAAATCAGCAACTGGGTAGAACAACCGACCTTCCGCAGTACCAATACTGGTGCACTCGTGTAAAATGGTGATTAGAGTAAACTGTTGTGCAAGACATTTAATCATCGCTATGTTTGTACGTACATTTGAGAAGACGTTATGCAGTCCAAACAAACGCGTCCACTCTAAAACTATTACATGTATAAAATAGGTGTCATCATATTCTAATGGAAGGAACAGGTGCCAGTTTCATAAAATTTCGAACGTCAAATTCAATGTTGTCGTAAGTCAGATTATAAAAGTCTTAATTATTATTTTGTCTCTATCTAATCCTGTCTTGTGACGTCTCTTTGGAACCGTTTTGACAGGATTAGCTAGAGAAATCAGAAAGTAAATGTATTTTACAGTTTTTACATTCGACTGTTTTTGTCGTACTAACATTTATGAAACGGTCCCAAAGTTATCAAAAAGGACTATTTTTTAGATTCTGGTATCAAAATTGTTTGCGACTCTATGCAATTGAATTACCCTTCTGGTACTGAGCATTTAAAGTTAAAGTACTCAAGAAGGTACTTGTTTTTTTCCAAATCGGTCTGAGGTAGACCTTAAAGAATCAAATGCAGACATACTGTGTAAACAAATTGAACTCACAAGCGTGAAACTCATATTTGTGCTGTCAAAGTTATTGCGCAATACCGTTTGTAAACATATCACTCCACACTCAAATGTCGCATCTCAAGTGCGGATCTGTGGCAGTTATCGGGAAGTGTAAGCGAGTATAAAAGCACAACAAACATATGTTTTATGTAACACGTGTGTATGTATAAACTTTAAGTGGTTACTAGTCTCATTTATGAGCCCCTGCGACGGCTAGCTAACTTTGTGACAGTTACCGTCCTCGGGACATGGGCCTTGCGAATATTATCTCCATAGTATCTAACTGTACACATATGGACTAAGCGGTTACTATTTACAGAAGCAGAAAATTCATGTAATGGCACGTGGCTCCTTTATGCAGGTCAACAATGGAAATAAGAATGTTAAGGACTTAACCTTCGAAGAGGGAGAAGAAACGGATAATTTCCGTATAGCGTTTTTTTGTTGCTTTCAATGGTATATTATCATTTTTAATTAAAATAATATATATAGGAATAGTGAAGAAAACATTATTATTTCCAAATCAATGAGTTTGTGCTTAACCTGTTACATGTATGTCCATTTCAAATAGTTTGGAGCCAGCTCAGACGCCAGGGACCTGTTTCATAAAACTTCGTACAACAAAAACGGTCGTAAGTCAAAACTTTAAAGTACATTTAATTTCTGCACAAGACAATTTCAAAGAGATGTCACAAGACAGAATTAGATGGAGAAATAAATAAGAAATGATACTTTTATAATCTGACTTACGACAGCATTTCTCGTACGAAGTTTTATGAAACGGGCCCTAGGTTACAGGGTTACAGATAAGGGGAGTTTTGGGGTATTTACCCAATTAAAATTGTGGAAAAAGCAATTGTTTTTCACATCAAGGAGTAACAAAAAGCAAAGAAATGTAGCAAAAAGCAAAGAAATTTTGGAAACCTAATCAGAATATGAATGATACCCAATTACGAAAACTCCCAATACCCAATAAAATTTGCAAAAACCCAATTCTGTAAAATATCAAGGAGTAAATACCCAATTGCATCCAAACCTTATCTATAACCCTGCCGGGTTATCAAAAGAACCTGTCAGTATTTTACATTTAATGAAATTGCGTTTGCGTTTAGTTTAATTTCATTCGAACGGGATGGGTAATGTCTTCTTCATTATATGTTCGTATCATGTGTAGATCTGCTGGTGCGCTTCCCTTGTCAAACATGACATTATGACAGGATAAGTAGCAACACACTCTAAATAGTCCAAACAAATCACTTCTCTCTTTCCCGGTGTCAAGAAATAATTGTTGATCATTCAGATGATCCTCACGCTAATAAATCACGACCGTGTTACACATTTGTCATAAACACACGGTCGTAACATTACCGGATATTATTACGACACTAAATTAGTCTTCAGGGATGCCATTTCTCCGGATTTTTTCCAAGTTCATGGTAGCTTAAAGCAGGCGCATTCTGCTTTACTTACCGCCTGCTTTAAGAAGTCGCATGTCAACAAAACAAGAAAAAGGCTAGGGGGTAAAGGTACGATTCGTAAAATCGCACTTGAAAAATGCAAATTTGGAAATCTTAGGATTTTTCATGTCAACTTATGGCAGCCCTGAGTCTTACTTGCCACTCATACAGTGAGGAAGTAATTGGTTTTTTCTCATTATACGCGTTTATGCTCAAACAGTTATTGTCATTACAAAAAGTTTGGAGCCAGATGAAACGCCGCGTAACTACATGTAGGTGTCTGATCCAGATTCCAAGCTTCCTGTCACTCATACTTTAAATATTCGCAATAGTGCGGTGTCTGATCAGAGTCTACACTGTTTGCTGATAGGAATTTCAATATAAAACAAAATGAAAATGAAAATTTTGACCAGGCATCCCTTTCATAAAAAATGGACTAATCCAATATATAAACATGGGAGAATGCTATGGCCGTAAAAGGGTTAAAAGGGAAAGAAGAACGTCTCCTAAATTATACATGTAACTCTGAATCGGGGGAGTGTTTCAAATACTAAAACACTTAAGTCTATCCAGCAATAGTTACATTTGATAACCTGAAAAATGTTAAGAAGGTACACATATAAAGCAAATTAACAAGTATAGGCTATCGCTTGGCTCTCTTATCTGACACAACAGCCTGCGATAAGAAGCTAATCGATATGCTTCTTGTTACAATCGAACCAGTTTTAACTATATATAACCTGTAAAAAATACATGTTTTGTTGAAAATCTTCTACAACTACATGTATAGATAAATCAACCAGAACCTTAATGAGCATTTTCAGTTCTTAAATAAGATGAAACAACGTGTTAGCAAAATTAATGAGTAAATAGTCATGTACGGGAAATCTATCCAGATCTATAGCTCCTAAATGTAATCTGGTGTAAACCTATATTGGTTTATAATTGTTTTTGTTTGCTTTTTATTGTTTCTTTCAGCTTTTAGGTAGTAGACTGCAAGTACAAGCCAAATATGCACAACATGTACCCCCAATATACTGTCTTTCTGTAGCTATCCAATACAGTACAGGTAATAGCAACCATCCGAATTTCCGACTGCATGCTGTCAGTTAATCTGGTTTTATTTAGTATTTTATTAAGAGGACAGATAAGCATATGCTTGAGCAATATATAGTCATTCATCAGTCAACCATATTATCACTCACTGTGCGTTAATATTGCATAACAATATGGTTACATAGGGAAATATCTGTATATAACCTGTTCACAATATTTGTTTATTTGCTGTTTTATATATATTGTTGAATTATGTGGTAATAACCAAACGTCGATATCTCGAACTCGTTTGAATAAAGTATATCCGAAGTTTCAGGTTAAAACATTGCTAAGCCAGGTTTTAACTTTGAAATAATGACACATTCGACTTCAACAAGGTTGCAATAATGGGTTTCAACTGTGGAATAAATCGGGTAGAGCGAGTTCGAGATTTCGAAGATCGACAGCATTATTGTCTCATACTTAAGGAGAAAAAGGGAGCGGGGCTTAAAACACAAGCTCTCTATCTCTCTCTCTAAACATATGTTTACAGTGTACTGTTCGACGAACAGCTTTAGGACACCTTAGATATGTAGTCATAAGGACCCAAAGTGTCCGTATTCCACTCTAAGGTCAGTGTAATATAACAGCACTTGAACGGGACGTAAATGTTAAAAAATAGAAACGTTTTTGAACGCACAACTCCTTTGTGATAAGAGCGCTGTAAAAAGCTGATAAACCGATAATTATTATGACATTTACTATAAATGTGTTGACAACATATTTAAACCAGACAGTTATTACGACGGCGAAATAATAACCATACTTGTACTTCAGACACAGAATCATTCATTTCACATTAGTTATATACATATCGTCAAATTTAGGTTTAGCATATTAGCCTCTTCAAAGTAAAACCGAACAATTTGCATATGTCATTCGAGTTACGCTTGTGATGGTAAGTGATAAGATACTTGGAGATAATAACTATTATAACTGTCTAATTGGCCAAATTAGGACGATCGTAAATAATGCAAATACTCGTAGAACAAGTATTGATTCATTCTATGTTTGGCATTTAACTTTTTCTACATTAACACTTCGTCTGCTCAACCCTCGCTGGCTTCAAAAATGGCATACACATATATTTGTAAGTACAGATGGGCAGTCATTTCAAGTTAGGTAACCTACAGACCGAGTATCAAACAATTCAAATACAAATCTTACACATACTATATTGGCGTCTGATCAGGGTCAAGACTGTTTGAAAGTCCTGTCATTATGCACTATGTAGTTGAAGGATTAACGTATGTATTAAGGACATGCATCGAGAAAAAGAGCGTTCCTCTTATAATTACATATACAATAAATAACAGAAGAAAAACAGAATGGCACCATTAATAATGGGTATTTCACAACCTGTGAATTGAAGGGATGGATTTTTAACAAGGTGAGATAAAGCTTTGGCTTTGGTTTTCGATGAAATTCCACCCATGGCATTCTTTGGATTCTGTGGTACTTACTATTAACTATACCTTTACAGTGGAGAAAACGTTATATTTCCCGTTCAACGCAAACGAAACGCACATACATGCAATAAAGTGTAGAAAATTACAACGCTTTTAAAATGTCTAATTCATTATTTAACTCTTTGTCGCAAACACTTTGGAGCTTATAAGATACAGGGTTACCCGGCTTCTGATCAGGTTCAAAATTATTTGCCAGGGACATTAGATTTATAGCGTAAACGCGTTTATTGTGAAAGAATAACATCTTTTCCGTTGTAATGAACAGAGAACGTGCAATTCAAAAACACTCTAAAACTATTTGCTTAAGTATTCAACTGACAGAAAGTAGGAATCAAAAACACATAACGAGTGCCTTATTGCCGTATTTATTACTTTAGAAACTAGCTCTTGTTCGTTATGGGATGACGTATATACAATAACTTCATTTTTATTGCCTTGGTGAAGAATTACACAATGCACGTGCTTTTGACGTGCCTGTCAATAATCTTGTCAGATGACATGTAGTATACCCGCCTCCAGTGATTCAGTTGATATATTACCTGATAACCGGAAACAAATTACCCGTATGTACAGTAAACCCCTAATTTAACGATGTCTTAAGAAAATGCTTGTTTTCAGATTGTGCTTGAGATAGGTGGTTACTTAAAGCACGATGAAAATAATGCAGATGAGTTTTCTTCTTAACTTTCCGCCCGGTTTAAGCTGACACTAATACAGCTCCATCATTATGTATAATTGAGTGCGCACAAAAGTGACTGTATATACTACTGATCTATATGCAGTCGAACTTCGATATCTCGAACTCGCTTAATTCGAACTATCCGATTTGTCGACACAATTATGAATTGCATTATTTCACGCTCGGTTGAGTCGGACATACCAGTATTTTAAAGTTAATACGTGGCTTAGCTACGTCTAAACTTTGAATTACGGGTATGTTCGACCTAACCGAGTTCCAGATATCGAAGTTCAACCGTATAATACAATTTGAATTAACCATTATCCTGCCTATTGCGACTTCACTGACGGTATTTGTAAACAGCTTTGATACAGATCAGGTGCCGCGTCATGTTACGTGGCATCTGCTATAGATCCAAACCGTTTGACAACCGTCTTTATGTTTCTTCTTTTGAAAAATACACAAAAGTAAATTTCACAAGTTTCAAAACATTCGATATTTACAGCAGAATAACGGTTCACAAATTGCTACACACTGCCTGGGGCAGTACATGGAGTCTTTATCACTTCAAGATTTTACATTGTCATTATAAGATCGAGTGATGTCCGAGAATGTTTCATGAACAGAACAGAACATAATTCATTCAGGCGTGTACACAAGTAAATCATCTTATAACATAATGTAAATATACCACATATTATGACATAATCAGTTAAGTACTTATTGAACGTATTATCTGATTTAATTGATATCAGTCAAACGTTAGTTATACAGTGGAGAAGACGTTATTCTTTCCTGTTTAAACGCAAACGAAACGCAAAACACTACCACGTAGAAAATGTCCATTTTTAGATACTTTTTACAACTCATTTTCATCTGAGTGACAAACAGTTTGGACCCTGAGTAGACCACTGTACGCTATGCAAACGATCTTTTTGGTCAAATTATTATGCTATTTTTAAGAGAAAAAGACAAAGAAACTCGTTGTAAAACTGCAAATTTCAAGTAACTAATCATGGTAACTTTTAAAGGAAAATGATAGCATATTGAACATAATCCATTCTGAAAAGAAAAAGGACAAACTTAATGAAAACAGTAAACAAAACTCCTTAACAGGCACTTGATGATTATGTTTTTTACGGCGTTAGCCGGAAAAACATATACATTGGCAAAATTACTGAACCTAACAACACAAAGTATTTCCGACTTGCAATGGTATAACCCTTTCCTGATAGTCTATTTCTAGTATTGAAGATAGGTGACTTCTTAAAGCAGGTTAAAAGTAGAGTAGAATGCGCCTGAAGGCGCATTCTACTTTACTTTCAGCCTGCTTTAAGCTATCATGTGCTAGAATATAGAAACTATGCCCTATAATATATATTCATGACTGTTTAAAGTGGAACCATTTTTTTCAGCGGAGGAATAAATCATATTCGCTAAAAGGCGCTTTTATGAGGAAAAGGGTAATTGACTGTCAGACTGAACCTTCTAGATACGCCTTTTACACCAAACCTATTTTCATTTTATTTCTTCTTTATTAACACAAAAATAATTGTACTAAATCACATATTGTCAATCATTTCACCCGCGTCCGGTTACAGCCTGTGGAAGGATATCAATTGATTATAAATAGATGTCATATATGGTAAAAAGCAACAAAGTAAGCTCTGTCAAAATAGTGGAGTAGTTATCACATGCGACAGTGAACCTATTAAACTTGAGGTCAGAGTTTCGAATCACGTGCAATCTATTTTTAAATTTTTATCATGTTTTTGCAAAAGTGTTGTTTTATTATCATGTTTATGTAATTATAAAAAATGAAATGATTTTTTCGGCGTTTAAGCGAAATAAACGACAGAAAATAATCGGCAAATTTACCATTCATGGAATTTGCCGATCATTTTCTGTCCTTTTTTTGGCATGGCTTAAATAATAGAAAAAAACGATAGTATTATGGCTGTGAAAGTATCAATAGGAAGAAACCCTATTATGTTCTGCAAACTATGTAATTGTCGCGTGCATTTTGTGTCGTCTGCAATAATTCAAATCAGAGTCAAAGGTATTTTCTTTAGAATACATAATCAGAGTGTTGAATAGTAAGTAAGTAATATATATATGATACCAAGACGATACCATATAACACTGAAGAGCCGTAATGGCGAAACATGTTTGTTAGTAGATTATCACATTAAAACTTACATATAAAGGCATGATAAGTCATTTATTTATTTTTCCGATATATATATATGTAAACGAAATATCACACACTTGTTATATTCCTTTTATTATATACCTTAACTGTTTTGAAAAGATCTATTATATTGTTCAACCAAATAATCAAACAGCAATCTGAAACTATTTTTGGAAATCATGTGACCACCAATAATTACGTCATTATTTATATTGATGACGTTCGGATTTGTTCTTGATATGATCCGTCATTTTTATCGGTTCAATTGAGAAGTAAGTTTTTTACAAATAACGTTCATTTTAGCGTTTAAGGGTATGAATTGAACTGTTTTAATATTTATCCTTAGGAGGAAACATTACAAGTGAATGATGTGGGTTATTTATGCTCAAAATGGAAACGTTTTGTTCAAAGTTTATCAACGCTTGGTTTCAACTTTTTTTAAAATAGCATCGAAACCTGGAATTCCGAAACGTCATGCAAAAGGCTTCTGTATATAAATAGATCGTGTTGCATAAAACGTGACGACATCATCTGATACAAGCCATCTGATACGGAAAAGGAGTATTGGGTCTGTATTTGCTTGCATCTATGAATTATGATAAAAGTGAATATCATATTATTAAGCATGAAGGGAATGTTATTTTAATGTCCAATTTGCCATGTGTATGTATATACAGTGGAGAATCTGTTATTCTTTCCCAATAAACGCGTTTACGCTAAAACTATTATTTGCAGTGCAAACAGTTTGGTAACCCGGCGTCTGATCAGGCTCCAAAATGTTTGCCACCAAGATAAACAAGAATTATCAGAATTGTCAAAAAGTTGTTCTTTTCTACGTTTTAGTGCTTTGCGTTTGCGTACGTTTGCGTTTAAACGGGAAAGAATAACAGATTCTCCACTGTAACTGTTTGATTAATGTATTTGTTCTTACAAACATTGTTATTATGCTGCGTTTATAAAGTGCTCTCCACAATTCAATGGAGGATATAAAAGATATTTCTTCTTGCGTCAAACTTCAAAATATAATGCATGGTATTGCAGACATCGTATTTTTCATGAAAACAGTTTGGAGCATGATCAGACACCGGGTTATCCAGCGTCTGATCAGACCCAAAATTGTTAGCAATGGAAATGATATCTTCAGTGTAATCGCGGTTTTTGGAAATAATTAAAGAACAACGTCTTCTCCACTGTAAAACAGACAAATTAGGCGAAAGTGTTAAACTTTAACGGACACATCGTAACGAAATTTACATTTGGTTTGTAAAACAGGAAAGCATTTAAAACCAGGCATCAGGTTTTACTATTACACTGAACTGGCGTCATCTTCCTGCAAACAAATGCCTCCTGGTGTTAGTTATCACATCATTATTTTTAAGAAAATTGATAAAAGTAATGTCGATATAAATATGAACCAGTTTTGATCCTGATAAAACGCCAGTTAACTAGGCGTCTGATCCAGATCAAAATTGTTTGGAAACAATAATTGTACTCCGGGTAAGACAGTGAATCGGTTAATGCAATTTAATCCGATATTAAAATCTTTCAAGTTACGAAATTGGGTGAGATTGTTAGCATTTCTAAGAAGATTCATTTCTTTGTATCTTTGGTGTAAATTAGTTTAAATTGGGCATAACCGTGTGCTGATATGCCTAAACCACTTGAAATGTACCTGAAACAAAAGTGATTAAATAATAAATAGGACGTTCACCTTAACATCAGCGCTGTTTCTTGTATAACACTTTGCATGCTGGGTAATTGTTTCGTCTGTAACAGTTGTAGTCTGTTGATTTTTTTTAAATAATTATTTTCAAAACAGGGTCAGAATATTAACCCTTTACCTGATAGCCTATTTTTAGTACTTAAAGATATGTGACTACTTAAAGCAGGTTGAAAGTAAAGCAGAATGCGCCCTAAGGCGCATTCTGCTTTACTTTCAGCCTGCTTTAAGCTATCATGTGCTATAACATAGAAAATATTTCCTATAATATATATTCATGACTGATTAAATTGGAACTATTTTCTTCAGCGGAAGAATAAATCATATGCGCTAAAAGTCGCTTCTATGGGGTAAAGGGTTAAACTGTTTAGACGCTGACGAGACGCCGCGTGATGCGGCGTCTCATCAGCATCCAAACTGTTTGCAAAGGTAATATGATTCCGCTGCTAGCGAGCTAATGGACAAACTAACGCGCTAGTATTTGAATTTATATTAACCCTTAGCCCGCCAAATAAATTGTCATCTGCTATATTTCTCGTCTGCTTCAAGTTTCAAAGTGCTTCAAAGTTGCTCAAAATTGCTGAAAATGTTGTCCGAGTGTCAAACAGCTTGGATCCGGATGAGACGCCGAGTTACTCGGCGTCTCATCCGGATCCAAGCTGTTTGCATATGGAGCTATAATCGTGACTGGCAGGCTAAGGGTTAATAATTGAACCAGAGACAACTACAGTAGCATACATTTAGGAAGACGTTTCTGTTTCTCGTTTAACTCTTTCAACACCATGGACCTGTTTAAATGACACTTATTAATATTGCAAACAGTGTAGAGCCAGATCAGAGAGCTCCCATAGGAGCCCTCTTATCTGGATTTAGATTATTTGACGATTTAGACAAGTATTTTTTTTAATTACCCAGAATTCCAAGTAGACTAGTTCATGTTTTTGGTAACTAAAAGGATCCACAAAGGAACATAACAACCCACAATAGTTATAATTATAGTGTTTAAAGAGTTACATGAAGCGAAATGATTCAAGATTCAAGATTCAAAACATTTTAGTAAGTAACGTAAACATATACATGTTTCTTGTTACATTGTACAATGGATTAGTTGAAATTTTAATGAAATGCATTGTAATAAATGAGGAATGATTATTCGTTTAAAAATACTGACGAATTATTAAAAAGGAAGGGAGTTGTTAACACTCGGTGAGGTCCGAAACTGTTTGCAACGGACAAAATATGTTTTGCGCAAACTAAACAGAATCGCCATGTTCTCCCTTCCTCGTAAACCAAAGCACAGCCCACTTTTTAATCATTATTTTGTCGTAATTTCGTCTTATTTAGAACTCGACGTATGCGAAAGGCACAGGTTCATAAACTATACATTTCAGCCTTAAAATATTTTATTCTTTAAACATCAGCATTTGAACATTTAAACACGCTGGTGATTTAAAAAGACCTTTAACCGTCATATGCATATTAACTTTTGCTTATAGAAGGCTGAGTTAATTCAGAAATAAAGCAAAATGAGTTTGAAAAACGATTTTGTTCTATGGCGCTACCCTTCGACCTAATTTATATAATCCTATTTAATATTCTAATTGTACAACATTCATTTATTCATCAATTTCGTCGAGGAGGGGCGGCTATACCAAGATCAGTGAAAAGGTTTCAAACTTTGGGGGAAAAACACCATTTTGAGATGTTCTGTTAGTTGGTTGCTATAACAACATATATATAACCCAAAGTTATTCAGCGTCTGATCTAGTTCCTAACCCTTCTAAAGCATAAAAATATATAGTTAGTCTTGGCAGTTAAATTGTTTATGATCTTTTTTCAAATTTTAGACGACTTGCCGATTGATTTAACTATGTGTCACAGAGTTTAGAGTCTGAGCAGACGCCGTGTTGCAATGAAGATCAAATATTGAACTGCAAATACCCCTCAGTAGCAGTACTCTCGTTATGTTAAAATTAACCCTTTACCCAATAGCCTGTTTCTAATTTGGAAAATAGTTGACTACTTAAAGCAGGTTGAAAGTAAAGCAGAATGCGCCTTAAGGCGCATTCTGCTTTACTTTCAGCCTGCTTTAAGCTACCACCTGCCATAATAAGAAACTATTCCTTATGAAACAAATTTACGACTGTTTAAATTGGAACTATTTTCTTCAGCGGAGGAATAAAGTAAAGGCGCTAAAAGGCGCTTCTATAGGGGAAAGGGTTAAGAGTGTTAAGTGTATATTTGAAGTAAATTCTGTAAAACTTCTCTATTGCGACCACTAAATAGAAGGCTAATTTGGTTATTTAAAAGACAGGTGGCAGCTTTTAATAAGGTGGCAATAAAACAGAAAGCTGATGAAGTAGCATTTTTGGTTTCTTTGTAATATAGAAAATATAACTAAGCTATCAATATTATTTAAACATTATTATGGGCCAAATCTATCTTGGAAATGTTGCAAATCACATATACCACCAAAACGGTTGGTTTAAAATAGTAATAAACCGAAAGTAAAGTGCTGATGTAAAAGGTAAATCGGGTGAAATCTGTTTACGTTTCAGCCATACCGTTATAGGACATTTTTATAGCGGACTCTAAGTCTAATCAACAAAAACAAATCAAATTAAAATAAAAAAACAATATGGCCGATGGAGTGGTCAAAAGCGTATTCTGGAAGTTGACCTATTTAATATGCTACCAAAGATATAGTACTGACGAAATCGCATAAAGATACAACAAAAAAAAATTGTAGAAGGTTATAAACTTTTCATTTGAATATTACCGAACACGGAAAATGGCCACGCCCTCTGGCGGCCATGATTTTATATAGATCAAAATTCTTTGAACAACTTTTGAAGTATATTGATAAAAACGTTATGGTCAAAACCAAATTGAGATTCGACCAGTAAAGTCGGAGAATGCGATTATTCTTGTTATCGTGCACGGTTGCCATGGATACTAGACAAATTATCTCATCCGTTTTTACACAAATTGTCATTCCCAACCCTACTGATGCTTCTGGTGAATTTGAATGTGTTTGCAATTGTTGGAGGATAGACAGACGGATGGAGATACAGACAACGTACAGAGGGGTATCACAAAAACTCACCTTGAGCCATTTTGTGAGCTAAAAAGGCAGTGCAATGTGCAAACTATCATATCTTTTAGTACGACAGTTGCAGTGAAACACTAAAACAGTCCTTTATTTCCAAAATTCGGCAGTACTGGATATCAAACGAAGTAATAAACACACTCTAAGAAAAAGCCAAGCATTAAATCATTTCCTGTTTCTTATGATTTTTCCTTTCTACATGTAAGCGCAATCCACTGTTTCGTCCAACAGATCTCGAAAGATGTCTGACACGTACGGGTATTGGAATGTGACTCAAAACATGGGAGCCACTGTTGATTTGTGCTTGCTGGACATTCGTTATCCTAAACAATAGCCTAAAACGCTAATGTGTCCTTTCTTAACCAAATCTAATTGAGGGATCACTTGAGCAATATTTATCCATTTGCATTTGTATGTGTAACGGTAACCACAGAAATCATAGTATGTTTTATGCATCAAAGTTCGTTTTTCCAAGAAAGGTTTATGAAATCTACTTTGCATTTCTGTTTGTACATCATCCGTTTCGTTCGCATTTGCTTTTGTGTTGGAAGGGACTTTGTGCCATGTTATTGATGTTTTATGAGTCGATGCTTCTCTCTAAGATCATTGTCTGTTTCTGCATCATCAGTGCTGTCTGGTTGTCTGAATAATTGGTAAGAATGTATGATAGAATGTAAGACAAATGTGCTTCGATAGTCCTTTCTTTTATGTGTCGAACACATTTGTCTCATTTCCAGTTTGTCGCAAATATGATTGTTTACGACCACATCGGTCACACCTCGTGAGACAAATGTGTTCCGAGACAAATGTGCTCATACATACCAAATGGGATATAGTATACTTCTTGGTATAAATAAAGAGGAAATAAAGCTTAGCTAGGTTTGGTTTGAAAGGTTAATCTAGAATACATCGTGTGAAAGTCATTCATGCCTGGTTATTTTTTTCCATGGCAAGTGCGATAAACCTTGGTGTCGTTAGGTTCAGTAAAATATTTGGAATTGAGGTATATATGTTTTTTGTGACAAAGCGGTCAAAAAGAAAAGACAGATGATTAATGGTGAATAATCTTAAAACAGTGTTTTATTTTAAATTTCTTCGATAGTAGGGTTTGTAACTGTTTATTAATATGTATAGAAGGCCGGTGCGCCATGCTAATTGCTAGTTGTAAAATGCCAAATGCTAAATGCTATCCGTGAAATATAAATTGCGAATTGCTAAATGCGAATTGCTATTTACGAAATGCTATTTGCCAATGCCAATGCATATAGATATTTGCCAAATGCTTAATGCTATTTGCACAGAATGCCAAATGCTTTTGCGGTTTCTTCAAAAAGCGGGTTGTCTCAATCATTTGACATTCCGTAAATCGCTTTTAGCTTTTAGCAGATCGCATTTAGGCAAAATAAAAAATTACCCGTGTTTTCTATAACATGCCCCACCAAAAAATTAGTGACGGACGGTCGGAATGTTTTTAAACACAGTCATATAAAGATAAAGTCTATTTAATTGTTCTGATGGAGTATTTTATATAATCATATTCATATATATAAACATATGAATGTACATGTATTTTATTTTGCAGAGCCTTGGGCCATACATAAACTACCTTAAAATATCAATTCAAAATGTTAATTGATAGGTCCCATTACCAAATTATCTTAAAAGTTTAAACTGGTATGAGTGTTATACCAAACCGGCAAAGTAGTGACTTATATAAAAAATATGGTGGAATTATTAATATTTTGAAATGTGTTGTATGCTTGTCAAAAATGTCAATAAAATAAGTTTTCTGTACGTTGAATATGTCAATGGTTAATTGCTAGTACGAGAAGTCTATTGCACGTGCCTCAAAAACTTATTTATGCAAAACCTTATCTCGCTTTCGCCGTAAGCGTGCAGAAAGTTCAACTTGAGTATAATGATCAGAGATCATACTGAAAACACCACTCGAAATATATTCCGTTACAGAAATTTACAAGCTGATAAATTGAAATAATTATATATTTATATATTTTATATAGTGTAGAAAAAAAATAGCAAACGGTGCTATGTTCGGTAAAGAATCATAAATGGTAAAATCTCAAAACCATAAATAGTAAACGGACTACAATTGATTTTGAACTGAAATTGTCCTTTTGAAATTTCAGAAAACAATGTGTTAAATGTTTATCAAAGACTGCACCGTGTATTTGGGAGGTACACGTATACAGTTTAAATAACTTGTCAGTGAGTTAACACCCTATATGTAAACTTATCATCACAAACGGATAGTAACGTGTATTTACCATCGCCTAAAATCCATTTAGAAAGATGTAGGCAACATATGATTATCAGTAGGATTTAGATTTCGATTTGGATTTAGATTTTTTTATGATTTTACGCCGCTTCAACAATGTTTCAATGATATCGCAACGTTCAGTTAATTATAGGTGGAGGAAAATCCCAGAAGCAATGTATGCACTGTTTTAGGCACAAATCGCCAACTGTGTAGGACCATCGGCCTTACGTAAGCCAGATGGAATGCTTCACCACTTGAAATTTCGAATGCCCAGACCGAGATTTGAACCCAAAGAGGCGAGGAGCTTAGTGATGTAAGTCATAGTGACTATGTCACTAGGCCACGGATGCCCCTGGGCCCGTTTCGTAAAACTTCGTACGACATATGTTGTCGTAAAGCAGGTAATAAAAGTCTCAACTGTTATTAATTTCTCCATCTAATCCTGTCTTTTAGAAGATATGTCACAAGACAGGATTAGATAGAAAAAATTAAATTAAATGTATAGTTTTGCCTTACGACCGTTTTTGTCGTACGAAGTTTTATGAAACGGTCCTGGATTATCAATAGCGTTAGCTCATTGGCATTACAAATAGTATGCTTCAAGATCTGTTACCGACGACCTCTCCATCAGACTTGGAATTGGGTTCTTTATAGGTCGTGCAGGTCTGTAGCTACGAGTAATACATATATCAAACAGTTCCAACATACAACTGACGGGCTATTAAACTGAATATTCTAATATGTTAGAATGCCGGTGTAACGAAGTATTTTGACCCCCATCGAAAAGTGACCCCCGGTCAAAATTCGACGTCGTAGAATGACCTCCCATCGTCGAATTATGACCCCTCCCCCCATCGTCGAATTATGACCCCCCCTGTCGAAATATGACCCCCCTTCAAAAATCCTTGATATTTTGTTTAAAGTCAGTTTTGCATATGTTAAAGTTGTTTTAAACCTAAGTTTTGAGTGAATAAATTATATTGATTGAATTGTAAGTTTGTCTGCCTATCAATGGACAACCTTATAGGTATCGAACCCAGAACCGTTTACCCTTTTACAAGTATACATTTACGATCTACCAATTACTCTTGTTCGATTATTTATTTAATTCGACGTAGCAGGCTGAGTAAACCCCAATCACACATGCACCACGTCTCCGAGAAAACGTATGATCAGAATTTACAATACGCTCGTATTGACATTCATTCCAAGATATCTTTCTATCTTGCCGCGGTTTCTTTGGTTTAACCAACTACCCCACAGCCTTTTTCTAGCTTTAAAGACAGATGACCACTTAGAGCAGGTTAAAAGTAAAGCAGATTGCGCATTCTGCTTTACTTCAGCCTGCTTTAATGTACACTTTGCTAGGATATAGAAACTATTTTCTTATGGTATATATCCATGACTGTATAAATTTGATCTTTTATCTCCAGTAGGAAATAAAAAGATCAAAGGCGTAAAAGTCGTATTTATTAGGTAATGCCTTAACATATTTTCATAGAGGATGTTTTGATTTGTCGGAACTTATCCCTTTTGTCAAGAAATAAGAAGAATGCAGGTCGGTTGTTTTGAGTGGGCTTTTGTGTCTTTTGTCAACACTTGCTATTTTGTGCGTCTATAGATTACCATGTTGAGTGTAAAGTTAATTGCATTTACTAAACAAACAAGCAAACAAACAAACAAACAAGCAAACAAAAAGCGATCAAAATCGGAAGCTGTGTTATGTTGCCTCATTGCACATCACACCATTCAGTGTCGTAGAAAGACTCCGGTCATTATTCTAGCTCGTATTTTGACACCTCGGCCATTATTCGATATCATAGTTTGACTCGCCGGTCATTATTCGATGTCGTAGAATGACCCCCGGTCATTATTCGATGTCGTAGAATGACCCCAGGTCATTATTCGATGTCGTAGAATGACCCCCTGATATCATTCTATTTCATAGAATGCCACCCCTGCCCCGATATGGCAATTACCGTATTTGATGTCAAAATAAGACCCATTGTCATTTTTCAATGTCGTAGAATAACCCCGCCATGGTTGCGATCAGCTCCCTGAGGGTAAATTCATTTCAGATTGCTAATTACCTAAATCATTGGATGCTTCTATGTTGTACAATATACTGTCAATAATCTAATCAATTTTCATAGTCACATGCCGCAATGTTTCTGTTGCGACACATTGTTAGATGATGAATGTCATTGGAACCGATGTAAATATTACAAATACATATTCTTTAAAAGGGGGATACATATTTGCACTCGTTCACCACGTAACGTTTATTGGTATGGAGTACCACTGATAGACTGTAAACTACGCTCAATAAATTGTCACATATCTTCAAGAATAGAAACAGGCTAAGGAGGAAAGGGTTAAATAATCAGGTCTGACATAATGCATCTAACAGACAATGTATTTGAAATTTTAATGATGTTATGTCCAACAGTAACATTTATACATTTTGTCTTGGTAATTAGCAGTAATTCAATTAAGAAGTATACAGGCAAAAAAGACATACCATTTCATATAACAGGTTTAATATGTAGAAAGCACTTCAAAGAGCTTTGTACAAAACTTTTGGTCTGTATTTACCCTTTGCTCCATAGGCAAGCTTGCAAATTAGCTACGTTTAACTGTGATTAAGGCAGGACAATGCATACAGCAATATGAATTTTATGCAGAAAGCTCATGTATGCTTTCTGCTTTACACTCATTTTGTTGTTAGCTGACGCCTGTAATCAAAACTATTATTGGATTTTATTATCTTAATCTTATTTGCAGATGTAGGTGCAGGCGGCCTGAGGCGCTACTGTGAAGGAAAGGGTTAAGGGCTCACTTGCTTACAAAAGTATACTTCCTTACCCAGTGGGCACTATAAAAAGGCTGTGACTTTTCAAACTGTAAACTTGCATCCATGTATTCTTAAGTTTAGAATCTTTGATTATTTAGTTGACAAAGAACTTGTAACTGATAACCTATCAGTTATATATGATATGCTTATTAGTTACTTTTCAGTAATGTTTTTGACTGTTATCAAAATGTAATGTGTGATGTAATGCATTACTTTGCCAACGTACTTGTAATTTAATACATTACAAATGTAAACGTAATAATAATTGTAATATAATACACTCTTTAGCAATGTAATTGGTGACACATGTAATGTAATGTATAACTTTCTCAAGTAATTCACACCATGCCTGTTCCCGCCCCACCGGCCTGCATACTCCATGACTGAATTACTACCTTAACTTATTTATAAATAAGCTGTCCACGAATTATACCACAGACCCGCAGCCACCTTGTTTCCCTACCATCAGTATCCAACAGATAGGCACATGGTTAACGTAACCCATCGGGAACAGCATTTAGTATACTGTACGTTTCCATGGCGCGCTTATCATAAGTCTGAATTTTGACTTGTTTATCATCTAAATTTTATATATCTTTTAACTTATTCACACCTGAAACTTCAAGTGGACAATGCAATTTTTTTCTAGTTATGTCTAGTCAACTTTTGACTAGCTAGAGTTGTTTTATACAATATATTTCAAAACTGACATATATTGCAAACATATCAGATAGCTCCTTTGGGATTAGTCTGATCTGGGTCTACACGGTTTACAAAGGACAAATGTACTATTGCTAGGTAGACTGTTTGTAAATGACTAATATTATCGTCGCAAGGGTCCAATGGGTTAAACTGTGTCTGTTAATTGCTAAAGAGGGGTGGGGTCATTTTTCGATGGGGGTCGATATATTTCAGGAGGGGTCAAAACACTTCATGAGGGGAGTCATAGTACTATGACCGGGGGTCAAATTTCGACGTCGAAAAATGACCGGGGGTCTTTCTACGTCGTCGAATTTTGACCGGGGGTCGTTTTTCGATGGGGGTCAAAATACTTCGTTACACCGGCATCTACTGAAAACATTCCCTAATTGGTATAACCTTGCATACAACGTGCGTTCAAGTTGATTAGACTTTCGTATAGAATAGTCAGCACGCGCGTTATCAGGTATATTACATGTATATACATGTACAACCTTCATTATGCAACGAAGTAAAAATGTAGTCGAACCAGTTAAGGCGATCTTGCGGTCAAATGAAGGACAAAAGTAACAGACAGTATAAAAATCAGAAAGTCTTTTTTAACCAACGCTGTGTATGAATGGGTTAGATCCTGCTAGTATTTCAAACTTTCGAAATATTAGGTCTGGCTAAGATCCAGACAACGGTCCACATTCCACGGTCAGTGTAATCTATTATTGGCCGAAATTGGATGTTAATGTAGGTAAATGTGACATCATTGCTTGCTCTGCTCGTTATATTCGTGATATATACTGTCCAGCGAGACAACTAGGGCATACTGTCCTGAATTCATTAAATACCACACTGACCAATGAAAAATGACGATGGTGTCAGCAGTTTTCGTTTCTCTGTATTTTTCTATGCAACCGACACTTTCCATTGTACATGAGAGGGTGTCCTTATCTATGTAGAGGCTTTAACTAAATGTTGCCTTACGTGTTAAAAAATTCAGACAAATACATACATACAGTTGCGAAAATATTTTCCGAAATAGAGTGCAAACGTAAAAGGCGTAAAGACCAGCACATTTGTTTCAGCTCAGCGTTATTCGAAAGGGTATGTAAAATTAAAACGTTGTAGCATTACCCCTTTTCATTAGTAGCTTTTCTTCTTTAAAACAAACCCTCATCAATTCGAATAAATAATACGAAAATGTATAGAATATTAAAAATTGAGATCTACTTTAAAATGAGTACCGGTATCAAGCAGTTTGGAGCGTGATCAGACAACCGACATCCAATGACCGATCTAGGTCCCATTGTTTTCCATTGATATCACTCCCATTTCTACCATAAAGTGCTCATAGAAATTCTAAGAGTTCCAAATTTCCAAACGCGATGTTAACACTTTCTCTTTACAAACAGTTACTATTCAGATTAGACGCCGCTTAACTGTTTGACACCAATATCAATGTCTCCAATGTAAAAAAGCATGGAAATCCAAATTTTGAAAGTAAGAGCAGAAATCCGAAGAATTCTGGAAAATTCCGTAGGTCCGGAGAAATTGAGAAAAATTCCGAAGATTTCGGAAAAATCTGGCAAATGACAGCCCTGCACTCTTTGAGTTTAAACAAGGTTTTTGGGATAGCATAGTGTTAGTTTCATTTTAAAGACACAAGCACACATGCATTTTAAAAATCATAGACCTAAATGAGACATTGGTCTACACTACTTGTCATTTTTAGCTTTGATGTCGTCAGGCATGGAAAGGTTAACCTTTACACACATAGACATAGAGGCGCCATGTTTTATGAGCATATCGACATTGCTTGTCCTTCACACATATCAAACCAATCGGTTTGCTTGACCGATTTCCGTTATCTGCTCAGAGACCTATACCAGCCACTTCCGGTTATAGTTCCGTGACCGACAAGGCACTAATTGTTAACCAAAATGAAGACGACAGGAGCGCAATGCAGCTTTTACATTAGTTGAAGGAAAATATATTGCAGTTTTTGTTCGACCATACGTACTTTGTATGTGTATAACCTGACAATATCCCAATTTAGAATTGATTTAACTACTCATGCTTTACATATTTAAACATATGTAAATCTGTTTCTCCTGCAATTGATCATACACTCAATAAATTAGTTCCACATTATTATAATATCATCAAAGTAGACCAACATAAATATATCCTATATCCTAGCGGATGGTAGCTTAACCCCGGTCGAACGTCAAGCAGAATCCGCCTGTATATATCATAATAATTCTGATATGTTTGTTTCTTGTAATATTAAATGCAATTTAAAGCGTATTCTGATTTATGTTCAAGCTGCTTTAAGTGGTCAGTATCTTCAAAATTAGAATCTGGCTATGGTGTAAAGGGTTCTGTGGCTACCTGTTTTAGTACCACCAATAAATACTACGTGTGCCCTAATATTAGTAGTGTCGTCTGTATTAGAATATCCTATTGTTTATGCATATAATGATTCTGCTAGTTTTTACTTCTTGTCAGTATCTAATTCAATTTTAGTTTTTAATTGTATTAATTCGTACATGCTTGGGTGTATTATTAAGTAATGCTGAAATACATTCAGCTTGTAAATGTTTATTTAAATGAATGCATGTATTCATACAACACAAATCTATTTCCTTTGTAGTTTACATTTGAAATATATCTAACTATATGTAGTTTGCAAAGTGGACCATTATAATATTATGCCGATTCAAAAAAAGGTAGAGTTTCTTGTATTTCAGCCATCGTTAAACACCTTAGCATAAACAGCCTGTAACATGCAATGTCCAGCGATGTTGTCTGAGATATAAAACAAATTGGAAACACTGCAGCTATTCAGGTTCAACACTTTTCGCAACATCCGAATTGAATAGTTTTGTTTTTCAGTTCGCATACTACCGAAATGAACAATATTCTTGCATGTACAAGTGTGATATAAATCTAAACGGCTGAACAAGGTGTGTAAGGTTAACAATTCCAATAAAAGTTTTCTATCTGGAGCTTGTATACCGAAACTTAACCCATTAACCCATAAATACGCCTTTTTACGCCTTCAATTTATTCCTCCACTAAAGAAAATAGTTCCAATTTATAAAGTCATGAGTATGTTTTATAAGTAATATTTTTTTCTATTGTAGCAGATGGTAGCTTAAAACAGACTGAAAGTAAAGCAGAATGCGCCTGAGGGCGCATTCTGCTTTACTTTCAACCTGCTTTAAGTAGTCACCCATTTTTAAAACTAAAAATAGGCTATGGGGTAATGGGTTAATATATATTCTTTCATATATACATGTAAGTCGAGGAAACTGCAAATTTCCTTTGATCAAGCCGGCCAATTATGCCACATCATAGTAATTAATGTAATTAATATCTGGCAGAGAAGAGTGTTGGTTGACACCTGCCTTGTTAGTATAAAGACAGCGGTGTCAGATTGCAGGATTAATGTGACAAATGTGTTCAGCCGGAGAAGGCATACAATTTGTACATAGTATATTGCTTTATATAATGTATGTATACAACTTCTACAGGTTCGGTCGCACTTATATAAGATATATATTATCTCAATTTTTTCTGTCTATAAAAATGGGATAGTGTTTTATATCTAAATTTAAATTATCAGCGTAATGGATATAATATGTGACTATTTGTAAGTATAATATTTTATGCATGCATCGTATTTGCCAGCAGATGTGTGCAAAGCACAAACTTTATTAAAGAAATTGATTTAATGATGTTTCACCCTTTCCCTCATGTATAGAAGGGCTTTATGGTGCATATTGTTTATCCCTCTACTGAAGAAAACATTCCAAGTCTATACCGTCACAAATATGTTCGAACAGAAATAGTTTCTGTAGCCTACAGTGGAGAATCTGTTATTTTTTCCCAATACACGCGTTTACGCTAAAACTATTATTCACAGTGCAAACAGTTTGGAGCCAGATCGGACCCCGGGTAACCCGGCGTCTGATTAGGCTCCAAACTGTTTGCCACCAAGATAAACAAGAATTATCAGAATTGTCCAAAAGTTGTTCTTTTCTACGTTTGAGTGCTTTGCGTTTGCGTACGTTTGCGTTTAAACGGGAAAGAATAACAGATTATCCACTGTACCAGATGGAAGCTTCAACCTGCTTTAAGTGCTCAGATGTCTTCAAAACTGAAAACAGATTATGGGGTTTAACTGCCTTATCTCGGGTACAAGTTTAGTTCTAACAATACTCATTACGCTATTGCTTTTAAAAGTAAATGTAATTAAAGATTAAATTTTAAATTTGAGATATAAAGGCAAATGACAAATATTTAAAGCCGATGTTGTTATGACTATAAATGTGTTAAAGATCTTAATCATTTTTCACCTGACAAAAGCTGTTTTACTGGTACATGTACAGTACATTGTAGTTTTAAACGAAATTTAAACTGAATTTCTTGACGCAATACAGTGGAGAATCTGTTATTCTTTCCCGTTTAAACGCAAACGTACGCAAACGCAAAGCACTAAAACGTAGAAAAGAACAACTTTTGGACAATTCTGATTTTTCATGTTTATCTTGGTGGCAAACAGTATGGAGCCTGATCAGACGCCGGGTTACCCGGCGTCTGATCTGGCTCCAAACTGTTTGCACTGCAAATAATAGTTTTAGCGTAAACGCGTTTATTGGGAAAGAATAACACATTCTCCACTGTACCAATATCTTAACTGTTTGACTCTCAAATTGATGCTTTCTTAATGTGTTAAACTTTTAAGTTTATTACATTATGTATTTACCAGCATACCTATTAACAGACGACAGCTTTAAAACAAAACATATTATCCAAGAAGAAGAATTAATATTGTAGCAGACACTTTTAGATATCGCAGAGCTACTGGACATTATAAAAAGGGTTCCAGGTAAGAGGGAGTTAACTGAACAAATCCAAAATTTTCTCACTCATTACAGCACCAAATGATGTATCCTAGAGACAATTCCAATGAGTAGGGTTTAATCAAGAAGGAAAAAGTTTCTTTAATGAAATACGCCCCCTTTAGGTTGTGCCCTGTTGTAAATTATTTTAAACCCTGACTTGTCCGTTACTGGAAACATCCGTTATAAAAAAACTGACGTTAATCAATCCCGTTATAAATACTTAACTAAACACAATGCAATAAACTGTCAAAAATGACATGGTATTGAAACTGTTTCCGGTTTATTAAAATAACCTGTTATGTTACTCATATCTTGTTTTTATACAAAATACATTTCATTTTTAAAATCCATACAGAAGCTGTGCTTTTAGCTGACGGTATCATGTGACGAGATAGTAAAACTCTACATCATATCCTGTTTCTAGTGGTGAAGACGTGTGTCGACATGAGGCAGGTGAACCCATTACCCCATAAATACGCATTTTAACGCCTTTAATTTAGTCCTCCACAGAAGAAAGTAGTTCCACTTTAAACAGTCATGAATATATTGTATGAAAAATATTTTCTATATTTAAAAGATGGTAGCTCAAAGCAGGTGAAAGTAAAGCAGAATGCGCCTTAAGGCGCATTCTACTTTACTTTCAACCTGCTTTAAGTGATCACATATTTTTAAAAGAAGAAACAGGCTTTGGGGTGACGGGTTAAAAGTAAAGCAGAATGTACATAAATTCGCATTCTTGTATACCTTCAGCCTGCTTAAGGCCACCATATGGTACATGTATCTAAAAGGCGCTTCTATGAGAAAACGCTCAACTCTTTCACTGTAGTATTTTCGTCTGCTTGAATATTGCGGTCTGTCATATTCCCCATTAATATAAACTTCTAGTATTTTGACTTTGAAAATACTCAAATAAATGTCAAACAGTTTCTATCCTGACCAACCGCTGCACTGTATTGAGTCTGATCTGGATCGAAACTGTTTGCAAATACAGTACATAAACTTTCACCATTCGCAGTGAAGGAGGAAACAGACTTTAACGGTTAAATTCAAAGTCCGAACGAGACAAGGATGTCAACTGTCAATCAATTTGTGTTAAACAGTACATTTTAAACGGTTTAAATATCAAATGTCATCAGTCTATACAATACTACGTAACAGCCATATAAAACGATATTAAAAACCTTAATATAGCCTAAAACAATAGGTCACACGGTATAATGCCAGTGGGCATATATTCAAAATTAAGAAAAATATTAACTCTTATCATGCTGAATTGGCGTCTGCTTCAAATATTTTATGTCTGCTAAAAATATAAAGACAAATATTTTTCATTCATTTGAAAACAGGAAAGATGAACACGGGTGACAAACAGTTTGAACCCAGATCAGACGCCGCGTGAAGCGGCGTCTGATCTGGGTCCAAACTGTTTGAAAATGTAAGGCAAACCACGTTTAGCACGATAAGGGCTAACCCTTCCACTACCAAGGCCGGTAACATTTACATTTACAAACAGTTTGGATCCAAACCAGACACCGCGTCACGCGGCGTCTGATCAGGTTCCATACTGTTTGACATACATATCCATTTTTCTTGATCCGAAAATTCATAAAAAAAACCTTTTTTCAGTACAAGCATACAAAAATATAAGAAGACAATAAATGGGGTCGTGGTTGGGTTAGACTTGTTATTTACGGCACATTGGTACAGTGGAGAATCTGTTATTCTTTCCCGTTTAAACGCAAACGTACGCAAACGCAAAACACTAAAACGTAGAAAAGTACAACTTTTGGACAATTCTGATAATTTTTGTTTATCTTGGTGGCAAACAGTTTGGAGCTTGATCAGACGCCGGGTTACCCGGCGTCAGATCTGGCTCCAAACTGTTTGCACTGCAAACAGTTTGAGCGTAAAGGCGTTTATTGGGAAAGAATAACACATTCTCCACTGTACTGGAAGGGTTAAGCCTTTCTGCTTTAATTTCTTAAACTTGGGATTTAGGCATTTATTGAACAAATTATTGACATTTCAATAAATATTAAGCCAAAATATCTAAAAACTTTTAATTTTCTAAATAAAAGCAAACTACAACCTGGTGACGTCGTGGCAGTGAAAGGTTGGGGGTTTTTTTCTTCAAAATTATACTTTATTGCTTTCAAATTGTCCTCTGCATTTCGTTGTCAAAATATTTTTTAAATCGCGATTGGCAGATAAATAGTTACAGTGGAGAATGTGTTATTCTTTCCCAATAAACGCGTTTACGCTAAAACTATTATTTGCAGTGCAAACAGTTTGGGGCCAGATCAGACGCCGGGTAACCCGGCGTCTGATCAGGCTTCAAACTGTTTGCCACCAAGATAAACAAGAATTATCAGAATTGTCCAACAGTTGTTCTTTTCTACGTTTTAGTGCTTTGCGTTTGCGTACGTTTGCGTTTAAACGGGAAAGAGTAACAGATTCTCCACTGTAAATAGTTATTCTGTATTTTCTAGAAGCTGTATACCATTTATAGTCAACATCGAGTTCAAAATTGTACTCAGTCCTCGTCCGTGCTCAGTACTGCGTCCGCTCTGTACAACGACACCTAAAGGGAGAATCAGGTTGTGTGCGTTGTTCGGAGGAAGTCGTTATAGGGTGGGAAAAATAAGACTTCGCTAACATTTGCAAACAGCTTGAATCCAGATCAGACGCCGAGTAAGTGTGACTTTGACCTTTACCTTTTACCTTAATCATATATAAAACGTATAAAACGTGTTTGATATACTCCTCATCAGCTAGGATTCCCACAGTTAGTGTTTCAGCACATTTTGGAATGGCGGAGTGTCGCATACTATTTCAGATCACATTATCCTTGACAGTTGACCTCAATTAATGACAAATTGTCTCGAACATATTTATTAAACCATGTCAGCTAATTATACTGTGACCTTGACCTTTAATGTGCCCAACAGTTTGTCCCAAGCATATTTACTACGCTACATTAGCTAGAGGTACAAACTTTGACGGGATTATTGAGCATTCTGATCAAATCTGACTAACCAAAAGCTTGAGACCGATCCCAAACGCATTATTAATACAGGTCCGAATCCTGCAAAATCTAGTTAAGTTACAATAAGAATAATGGCTAAAGTCTGTTGGCCTTTGGAATCCAATACATGTACTTGAAATTTACAGAAACGATTCGTTGGATAAATTTGCAGACTGGCAATTTACGACTTTATCATTGTAATCTAAATACCACTTATTAACTCATATACTTTAACAGTAAATGACAATGCCACTACAGTGGAGAATGTGTTATTCTTTCCCGTTTAAACGCAAACGTACGCAAACGCAAAACACTAAAACGTAGAAAAGAACAACTTTTGGACAATTCTGATAATTCTTGTTTATCTTGGTGGCAAACAGTTTGGAGCCTGATCAGACGCCGGGTTACCCGGCGTCTGATCTGGCTCCAAACTGTTTGCACGGCAAATAATAGTTTTAGTGTAAACGCGTTTTTGGGAAAGAATAACAGATTCTCCACTGTACGTAAAATGAAATTGGATTTTAGCAAATTACAAACATGAGAGAAACCGCTTGGAGCAAATGGAGCAAAGTATCGTTTCACCCTTTCATGATTTATCGTGAGGTTTTTACCCCCCTTCACCGCCATATTGCCGTCTGGTTCAATGTTGTTGTCTGCAATATCGTTAAGGGTGTATCAATGTCATGACTTTGGGAACTTTTCAAAGTATATGAAAACACTCTATGATGGTTTTGTATTGAAGAGCTATTTAAGATGAATGAAAAAATAGAAAAAGTGTACATTTTGGTGAACAACAGTTGGCTCTACGGCCATGTAAAATTTACCCCACCCACTTCCTCTTATTTTGTCCTTTTCAAACAGCCCGCTTCAATAAAACCCATTTTAAATGAAAACAAATATGATAATTTGGTTTTGTGTTATTTATTTCCTATCTATGGTAGTATTTCTTCATACAAAAACTAATTTAAGAAAAAAAAGGCACCAAATGTAGAATTTATAAAGCTCTAAATATCATCGGTATGGTACTTTTTTGTAAATTTTGTAAGGGGCGATAACTCTTTTTACTTTAATAACTCAAAATTTTCAACACTGACCTTTCAATTTCTTTTCATATTTTGAACTGCCTTAGCATGGGCTTTCATCTGGTAGAATATAAGAAAAAGTTAAATACTAGAACTATTTCATTTTCAAACTTTTTTACTTTTTTTCATAAAATAAAAAATCTAATAAAATCATGCCCTATATAAAGCATATTTTTGATATTCAAGGATCCATATTTTCAAACCTGGTGCCTGCTTTGTCTAAATTTGGTTTATATATGTGAACATACCACCATAGACATGAAATAAATAAAGAAACCCCAAATTACCATGTTTGTTTTGTTTTGAAATAGATTTTACAGAAGCTTGTACTCTGAATGGGTAAAATTGGAAGAAACAAATCCTAATTTGACATACCTTTTTCAAATCACTGTAGCTCAAAAAAAAGGACACCACCATATATATTTTTTTTCATTTTTTCATTCATCATAAATAGCTCTTCCAAAAAAACAATCATAGAAAAAAAGTTTAATACTTTGAAAAAATGGCTCATGACATTGATACACCCTTAAAGTATAACTGGTGTAATTTCAAAACAAGTGGCAAACAGTTTTGTTCCTAATCAAACGCCGTGTTAAGGATGTCGGCCTGTCGTTTTGAGCATGATGAAATTTCCGAAACATTTTACTAACTGATTTTCAGAAAAATGTTAAGAACTCATTTTCGGTGAATGCATACAGTCATAAAATACTATTTTTGCCAGGAAAAATGTTTTTTTCATACCGGAAGGGACTTTTTAAAATTTGTGTCCGATTCGTAGTTTACAGCATACACCTTTTTCAAAGGTTGCACTTTGTTACATCTGTTTTCACTTCAATTTCTCAGAATATAAGCATGAACTTTTCATGGAAGTACAGTTTAATTATAAATTCTAGATAACCCAATAGATCAAAGGAATTTTGTTTAGAAAAGGTTATTTTTGATGAAAATACACCAAAAAGTGAAAAACTGAGAAAAAATGGATTTTTTTATAAAATTGTCTATATCGTTTTTAAAAGATCTGGGACCTTGTGTTTTTATTTGCTATTTCACTAAAACTTTATGTTTGCAAGGCTCAAAACAACAAATTAAAAATTTGGTTATTAGTTTGCTACATCTGTAGGCGAATTTTCACTGTGCCTTTTTCTCCAATTATAAAATAGTGGGTGGGGTAAATTTTACTCCTTTCCAGTGAAATCTGAAACATTTCTATTTTGGATCTTGACAAAACATTATTTTCAGGGTTTATTCTTGCTATGGTTATACAAATTAGGACCAGTCTTGTACAAATAGTTTGTATATTTAAAGATTGAAAAAACGTATTTTAAAAAAATCGGTGTTTTTGTGAAGCTTCAATTTGAGAGAGTTGTCTTGAAAAGTCTCAAATTGTGGGAATAAAAGGTCCGGTACCCCCATTTTTTTCACCAGTTGTGTCATAGAAACTAATTTTACTGTCTGTATGCAAAGTTTGAAGAATTTTGTTATTACTTTCCAAAGGTGCACCTACCCCCTCAAGCGGAGTCTGATTAGGAACAAAACTGTTTGCAAATGCACGTTATGGCGCCATTGAGAGTGAAGGGGTTCAACCGGAAATAGAAATGTTTCCAACTACTGAATGATAGATAAAGCGATTGCAGTACAGTAGATTAAACATGCTTTGTATGTCTTCATTATCATAATTGCATACACTGAGATAACAATGACTTTATTAAATCGATATGAATATATGTGCCGACACATGCAATGTAATATGCATTTCAAATATAGAAATTGACAGTATAATGTATTACAGTAAATCTGAGCTATTTCGACTTCTGAGAAGAAGGCCTGAGAATTGTTTTGAAGATAGGGGATATATATATTTCATCACGATACGTTCCTTCAATCACACTCTTACCCTTTTCTCAGTAGGTTTTTGAAGACAGGTAACTACTAAAATCACTTAACCATTAAGTCGCATTCTGCTTTATTTTCGGCTTTAAGCTGCACTCTGCAAGAATACAGACATTTTTTCTAATTGTATATATTCAAAACTGTATCAAGTGGATATCCTTTTTTCAATGAAAAAATAAGTTTTAGGTGCACAAAGGTGTATTTATTGAGCAGTGGCTTAAGCAATCACTTATCTTTAAGAGTTAACCCATTTATGCACACGATCTCATACCAGTATATGGGACATAGACAAACAGTTTAGACTTTGATCAGACTCCGCATAATGCGGCGTCTGTACAGATTCTACATTGTCATAGGAATTTCAAAATAGAATAAAACGGAAATGAAAATTTATACCAGGCACCCCTGAGACAAAAATGGACTTATCCAATATATATAAATTATAGGCATGGAAGAAAGAATCCATTGGGTGTAAATGGAATAATACAAATATTTTGGGAGGCTGGAACAGATATTTGAAGGTTAAATTACAATAGAAAAGACGTTATTCTTTTCCATTTAATCGAAACTCCACGAAAACGCAATGCACTAAACTGAAGAAAGTTGGCAGACAATAGTTTTGAGTCTGATCAGAATTGGGGTCACCTGGCTGGAATCTGATACATGTACAGTGGAGAAAACGTTATTCTTTCCCGTTTAGACGCATACGAAACGCAAAGGCATTGAAAAGTGCCCACGATCCCATATATGGTACATAGGCAAACGGTGTATACTCTGACCAGACGCCGCATTATGCGGCGTCTGATTAGAGTCTACACTGTTTGCTGATAGGTTTTTCTATATAAAACAAAATGGAAATGAAAATTTTGACCAGGCATCCCTTTGATAAAAAATGGACTAGTCCAATATATAAAACATGGAAGAATTCACTGGGCATACATGGGTTAATCCGGCTTCTCTTTAAACTCGAGTTTGTTTGAACAATGGTTAACATTGTCAAAACCTGTCATTTTCTGCACAATATTGCATTGCGTTTACCCATTACATGAAAGGTGGAGAATATGTTATTCTTTCCCGTTTAAACACAAACGTACGCAAACGCAAAGCACTAAATCGTAGAAAAGAACAACTTTTGGACAATTCTGATATTTCATGTTTATCTTGGTGGCAAACATTTTGGAGCCTGATCAGACGCCGGGTTACCCGGCGTCTGATCTGGCTCCAAACTGTTTGCACTGCAAATAATAGTTTTAGCGTAAACGCGTTTATTTGGAAAGAATAACAGATTCTCCACTGTAGGTGAAAAAATCGTTAATATTTTAAAAAGCTATCATTTCTGTACCAAATTGCATTGTATTTACCAATTAGGTTAAACAAATCTTTAACATTTTCAAAAGCTGTCATTTTCTGTACAATATTGCAATGCGTTTACCACTTAGGTTAAAAATTCGCATTATTGTCAAAATCTGTCTTTTTCTGTACAATATTGCATTGCGTTTACCACTAAGTTCAAATTCGTTAACATTATCAAAACATGTCATTTTCTGTACAATAATTCAATGCATTTACCACGTATGTTAAAATTTGCATTATTGTCAAAATCTGTCTTTTTCTGTGCAAAATTGCATTGCGTTTACCACTTAGGTTCAAAATCGTTAACATTGTCAAAACCGGTCATTTTCTGTACAATATTTCATTGCGTTTACCACTTAGGTTAAAAAATCGTTTACACTGTCAAAATCTGCCATTTACTGAACAATGTTGCATTGTGTTATCACTTAGGTTAATTTTCTTTTACATTGCCAAATTCTGCCATTTTCCGCACAATATTGCATTGCGTTAACACTGCATTTTCTTTACATAGTCCAAATTTACCATTTCTGCATAATATTACATTGCCTTCACCACTTAGGTTAAAATATTGTTAACATTGTCAAAATCTGTCATTTCTGTACAATATTGCATTGTGTTTACCACTTAGGTTAAAATTCGTTAACATTGCCAAATCTGTCTTTTAATGTGCAGTATTCACGGGGGGCCAACTAGGTATTACGATGAAATGTTACTCTACGACAACCTATGTGGGTATTATAACAAATTTGTATTGCCACGAAGGCAACTTTGTTGTCGTATACAAACATTTCTCACTGTATACACTGACTTCGTAGCTATACAAATATGTTATAATACCTATATAGGTTGTCGTAGAGTAACATTTCATCGTAATACCTAGTTGGCCCCCCGTGGTATTGCATTGCGTTTACAAGTTAGGTTAAACTTCGTTAATATTTCCTTAATCTTCCATTTTCTGCACAATATTGCATTATATTTATCACTTAGGTTAAAATTGTCTTTACATTGTCAAAATCTGCCTTTTTGCATAATATGGCATTGTGTTTATCACTTAGTTCAAATTTTCTTTACATTGTCAAAATCTGCCATTTTTTGCACAATATTTCATTTCGTTTACATGTACCACTTAGGTTAAAATATCGATTACATTGTCAAAAACTGTCATTTTCTGTACAATATTGCAATGCGTTTACCACTTAGGTTAAAAATAAGTTAACATTGTCAAAATCTGTTTTTTCTGTACTACATTGCAGTTCGTTTAGCATTTAAGTTAAAAAAATCGTTGACAATAAACGTTTTAGCGTTAACGCGTTGATTGGGAAAGAATAACACATTCTCCACTGTAGTGCTCCCTCTCTACAATAACACCGAATGGGAAACAAAATTCATATTGCATGTGTTTTTCGGAGGGAATTGTTATAGGGAGATAAAAAAATATATACCCTTAGAGTACATTGGCAAACAGTATAAACCTAGATCAGATGCCGTGTAACGCGGTGTCTGATCTGAGTTACTGTTTGTCACTCATCGTTATGCTTTTTCTGTCAAGATGTCCGCTAATACAGTGGAAAATCTGTTATTCTTTCCCAATAAACGCGTTTACGCTAAAACTATTATTTGCAGTGCAAACAGTTTGGAGCCAGATCAGACGCCGGGTAACCCGGCGTCTGATCAGGCTCCAAACTGTTTGCCACCTAGATAAACAAGAAATATCAGAATTGTCCAAAAGTTGTTCTTTTCTACGTTTTAGTGCTTTGCGTTTGCGTACGTTTGCGTTTAAACGGGAAAGAATAACAGATTCTCCACTGTAAGACATAAATGTTTTGATTGTGGAACAGCGGAAAGCAGTCTGCTGGTACATGTATTATACAGTGGAGAAAACGTTATTATTTCCCGTTTAAACGCAAACGCAAAACACTAAAACGCAGAAAATGTCATTTTTTAGATATTTCTTACAATTCATTTATGGAAATAAACGGTTTAGCGTAAACGCGTTTATTGGGAAAAACACATTTTTCACTGTAAGAAGAGAATCGTTGTTCAGAGGACCATTGTAGGTATATTGCACTGTATTCAGACGTACTTTGGTTGCTATTATTTGGTTAATGATATGTTCAAGGGGTTAAATTATCCAAGTCCTATATTAATGATACTTTGTAATTGAAACCCTTAAATAACAATACATCTAACCACATCCACTGCTTACTCCGATTGGAATGGTTATTTGTAACCTGTTGTGACCCTGATCAGACGCGACGTAACACATCTTCTGACCAGGGTCCGAACTGTTAGTCACTCAATTTTATATTTTCTAAGTCAAATTTCCTAAAATTTGAATTTGATAAATAAAGCATAAGACAATTGTTTGAAGCTGGCGTCATGACAGTGAAAATAATACGCTAGACGACTATTAATTAACTATGTAAACCCGACACTGTTCAGGATGGTGACACGTGCCTGCCGTTTTCTCCAAATTCTAGGACTCATTTTTAGCTCACCTGAGCCAAAGGCTCAAGGTGAGCTATTGGGATGGCCCTGTGTCCGTCGTCCGTCGTCGTGCGTCGTGCGTCGTGCGTCGTCCGTCGTCGTTAACAATTACTTCAAATGACATCTCCTCCTATACCGCTGAACAGATTTCAACCAAACTTTACAGAAATGTTCCTTGGGTCAAGCTCTTTCAGATTTGTTCAAAGAATTAAAAACAATGCAGAACTCTGGTTGCCATGGCAACCAAAGTGAAAAAATAAGGAAATCTTAAAAAATCTTTTTGTAAAAAACTACAAGGGCCAGAGCTTAGATATTTGGCACATAGCATCACCTACAGGTCCTCTATCAAGTTTGTTCAAATTATGCCCCTGGGGTCAAAATTGGCCCCGCCCCGGGGGTCACAGTTTTACATAGAGTTATATAGTGAAAATTTCAAATGTCTTCTTCTCTGACACTGATATGACCAGAGCTTTGATATTTGGCATGGTGACACTTCTAAATTTCCTTTACCTATTTTGTTCAAATGATTCTGGTCAGTTGAATATCTAGGTCATAATTCACATTCAATATATGTATAGCAGACAGCAATTCAGCATTATAAGAGTTAGACCCTAGCTACATTTCCTACTGGCAGAGTTACATAACTGAACTCAGGTCAGCTGAGGTTCACTATAACAGTAGCATATGGAGTTGTCTGCTACATTTTTTATGCCCCTGCAGTTGGGGGCATATTGTTTTTGTCTGTCTGCTTTTTTTTGTCTGTTTGTCAATTTGTTTGTCTGTCAGTCCACAACTTTAATCTTAGCCATAACTTTGTTAAAGTTAGAAACTTTATAACTTAGGTCATGTTCTGCAAAGGTCAATGTCATTTTTGAGTTATTTCCCAGTGTCATATTTTCTTGTCTTTGAGATAACTCCAGTTCTACTGATGTTAACCCATTACTCCATACATATGCCTTTTTACGCATTTAATTTATTCCTCCTCTAAAGAGAATAATTCCTCTTTATACAGTCATAAAAATGTAAGATGTAAGAAATGGTATCTATATCTTAGTAGATGATAACTTAAAGCAGGTTAAAAGTAAAGCAGAATGGGCAATAAATAATCATATGGAAATACATGTAGCTTGATAAGAAGAAGTGTCATGGATAAGGGCCATAACTCTGCCAACAATATTATTCCAATTTGTCATGGTTTTTTTGTCTGGAAGATAATTCCATTTACAGCTATATTAAAATGTTGTCTTGTCTATTACGCTAAGGCACAATGACCTCAGGTGAGCGAATTAAGGGCCATGGCCCTCTTGTTATAACCTATATTAACTTTTATCCTGTAGTAATATCATCTGCTCTCAAATTATCGTCGGCAAAAAAATATTCAATGAAGAATTTTCCCTTTTTGCATTTGAAGACACTTATAGGCAAGTGTCAACCAGTTTGAATTTAAATCAGACACCGCGTTGCGCGGAGTCTGATCAGGATCCAAAGTGATTGCAAAAACAAAACGAGTCAAATTGCGATCGGCAGAATGGTCTGCAATATAAAAAATTATCTAAGGTCAGATTTAGGAATGTTTTGACTGAAGAAATATCGATACGAGTGTCAAACAGTTTTGATCCTGATCAGACGCCGCGTTACATTGCGTCTGATCAGGATCAAAACTATTTGCGAAGTCGCCTTTTGGCGCCGTTGACAGTAAAATAGTTAAAGCATGTCGAAAGCAATGGACCTAAATGCGCGCTCTGCTATTCTTTCAGCCTACTTTAAGTTACCATCTGCTTAGATATGGAAAATATTTCCCATGATACACATTCATAATTGTTTAAACTGGAAGGGTTTTCTTTAGTAGGCGTAAGAATGCCTCTATAGAGTAATGGGTTAAGCACTACTTGCTTTCCAGCTAAAGCATAATGAAACAAATTACAGTGGAGAAACTGTTATTCTTTCCCAATAAACGCGTTTACGCTAAAACTATTATTTCTATTGCAAACAGTATGGAGCCAGATCAGACGCCGGGTAACCCGGCGTCTGATCAGGCTCCAAACTGTTTGCCACCAAGATAAACAAGAATTATCAGAATTGTCCAATAGTTGTTCTTTTCTAAGTTTTAGTGTTTTGCGTTTGCCTTTCTTTTCGTTTAAACGGGAAAGAGTAACAGATTCTCCACTGTAGTACATGTAGATTAGAGTGGTAATAAAAACAGTCCTTTATTATTATTTTTTTTACTTTTTTGTGCTACACTGTGTTTATTAGACGGGTCTGAAATAGTGGAGAGGACGTTATTCTTTCCAAATAAACGTGTTTCTGATAAGCATTTTATTTTCCCTGCAAACGGTTTTGAGCCTGTTCAGACGCGTCGTCTGATCTTGCTCCTAGCTGTTTGCCTCTCAGATTAATAAATTGTCATTTTTTTTCCAAAACCTGTAATTTGCTACATGTTTTAGTATTGCGTTTGCGTTGATTTTTGTTTAAGTGGGGAAAAATAGCGTTTTTCTCCACTGTATGAGATCGAGTCAGCTTCATTGGAGAATACGCTATTCTTTCCCAATAAACGTGTTTAAGCTAGAGCTATTTTATCCATTGCAAACAGTTTGGAGCTAGATAAGACGCCGGGTAACCCGGCGTCTGATCAAGCTCAAAACTGTTTGCCACTTTGATTAAGATACATAATCAATATTTTCAAATGTTTGTCGTTTTTTTAATTTATCACAATGCGTTTGAGTTTTGTATGCTTTTAAGCGTGAAGGAATAACGTCTTCTCCACTGTATCAACCAGGCATAAAGTTTAAACCATTTGCCTCTCCAATAGAAGACAAGCTGTAATGCAAGCAACAGAGTGCATCGAAAAAGGAGAAATATCGAAGTGTGTAGGAGACAGCCTGACGATGGAGTGTATAAGATAACAGACGGTAACAAACTGTCGAGGATTGAAGGTAGTGATTTACGCCTTGGGGTACTCAATAGGTGGAGCTTACCTGTGCGAGGCGTACTTGCTACCCGAGTGACCAATGGTAGCTATATAAGCTTGACGCTGACGTTGAAATTGTTCAGCATGTTCCTAGGCAATGAAGTATTCACAAACTGACTTTTGCACATACAGGATAAAACGAAAGTACTTTTGGATTTACACTTTGGATTTTTTCTGATTATTACATTTGGTCAATCCTGTTTGAATCTTTTTGTTTTGCAACTGGCTCCAGGTATATTAGTTATCTAACCAAAATGAATACGTATGTATCTCTTCTGTTCATCTACGCTTGTGTCACATTATGTTCAACGGAAAAGCAAAAAGAAAGCACACCGCAAGAGGATGAATATCCAGATTATGGCTTTATGCGGCAGACATTTAAAACGAAAGACGACATTCCCGAAGAATATATTGAGTATTTGTCAGAAATTTATGGCATTAAATCAGACCCGTTAGCCGAAATAGAAGGGAGGGTGCCAAAGGACTACGACAATGAAGAGACAACAACGTTAGAGGAAAAGACGAACAGTTCAATAGACATTCAGAACCAAAACTCAACGGAGCAAAATACGACTACCGGAGACAGTCCAGAACAAACTACTGTGATAGATAGCAATGCAACGGATTCGAGCGCAAATGCCACTTGTAAAGTGTGCGAGGTCCGTGAAGAACATAAAAACATGAGAATACAAAGCATTAAAATGACAATTTTGAATAAATTAGGGTTTTCAAATAGCGATTTGCCAAATGTAACCAGAAAGATATTGCCAAGGACTCCTTCGTTTGAAAAGTTGGTTGCACAGTATGAAATGCAAGGGGATGCACCGTATGGGCCAATAGAGGACGAGTATCTCCCGGAAGACAATTACTATGGCCAGATTCACCGTGCCTTCACTGTCGGGCAACAGCGTAAGTATTTTACCCTTCATCTTGATGTATCAATTCACTGTGGACAATGCATTCTTTTCCAACTAAATGAACAAAAATGGTATGCAATAGAATGGAGAAAAAATTAATGTCATTATATTGAACATGTTGAAGATTTATAAAATGCTAAGTGGCAAACAGTTGTGAGCATGGTCAGAGGCCGAGTTACTCGGTGTTTGAACTGGCTCAATGACAATTATGTTTTTATCACAAGCGTCCTTATTGGGAAAGAATAAGGTCTTCATGGTTGCATAGCCTCATATTTATTGCTATCTTCAGTGGTTACTCCTATCACTGAAATACGTGTGACACGTGCTTAACCCATATTAGCCTAGTGTACTAAAATTGACATTGGCAGATGACAATCCTGACTATCAATTTCAATCTGAGTGGCAGACAGTTTGGAGCCTGATCAGACGCCGAGTTACCCGGCGTCTGATCTGACTCAAAACTGTTTGCAATTGAAATGATTGTTGTAAGCGTATACGCGTTTATTAGGAAATAACGACCTTTCCACTGTATGCCCATAGCACTGGGTTGACGAAATACAGTGGAGAATCTGTTATTCTTTCCCAATAAACGCGTTTACGCTAAATTATTTGCAGTGCAAACAGTTTGGAGCCAGATCAGACGCCGGGTAACCCGGCGTCTGATTAGGCTCCAAACTTTTGCCACCAAGATAAACAAGAATTATCAGAATTGTCCAAAAGTTGTACTTTTCTACGTTTTAGTGCTTTGCGTTTGCGTACGTTTGCGTTTAAACGGGAAAGAATAACAGATTCTCCACTGTATATTGATTACCCTATAGAAGAACAAAAGCAGTACAGATAAAGCACGTAGCTTTTTAAAAGGAGCCACTGTTACAAAATATACACTTAAATTACGAAAATATATTTTAGTTAAAAGTGTCACTATGTCTATGTTACTCTTAGTATTATTATTTACCCCTTATTGCCACGACTGCATCTGCATTAAGAAAGTTTCCCTGGTTTTTTTCTCAAGTTTAACTTTTAGGTATCTTGACTTAAAAAATGTTAGAATGAATGCCAGACAGTTTGGGTTCTAATCAGACACCGCCTAATGCGAAGTCTGATCAGAATCCAAACTGTTTAGAAATATCCATTGCACTGTGGGTAATGCGTGGAAAGGGTTAAACCTTTCGAAACCTTGTACAGTGGAGAATCTGTTATTCTTTCCCGTTTAAAGGCAAACGTACGCAAACGCAAACCCCTAAAACGTAGAAAAGTACAACTTTTGGACAATTCTGATAATTCTTGTTTATCTTGGTGGCAAACAGTTTGGAGCTTGATCAGACGCCGGGTTACCCGGCGTCTGATCTGGCTCCAAACTGTTTGCACTGCAAATAATAGCTTTAGCGTAAACGCGTTTATTGGGAAAGAATAACAGATTCTCAACTGTACCTGTTTAAGATATATTCATAGCATTTGCAAACAGTAAATACCAAAATCAGAGGGCTTTTACAGGAACCCTCTAATCTGGGTCTACACTGTTTGATCATTTCGACCAGTATTTATTCCAAGTAGACTCGTTTATGTTTTGGTTACTTGAAATATTCACAGTGGAACCTCATAACTCAAAAGAGCTACAGTGGAGAATCTGTTATTCTTTCCCGTTTAAACGCAAACGTACGCAAACGCAAAACACTAAAACGTAGAAAAGTACAACTTTTGGACAATTCTGATAATTCTTGTTTATCTTGGTGGCAAACAATTTGGAGCTTGATCAGACGCCGGGTTACCCGGCGTCTGATCTGGCTTCAAACTGTTTGCACTGCAAATAATAGTTTTAGCGTAAACGCGTTTATTGGGAAAGAATAACAGATTCTCCACTGTACACGAGTTCATTGTCATCTGCTATTTGTTGTCGGCAACAATTCTCAGATTTTAATTAATGCATTTTCTACCAGATGATATCATTAGAGACTCAAGCAATCGGGTTGTACATGTAGATAGTTGACCGGCATCTCATCTAAGTCAAACTGTTGGTAACGTGTGCAAAACTACGCCAGTGACATGCGAAAGGTCAGATAGCATACACATAACAGTGGGGAAAACGATATACTTTCCCATTCAAACGCAAACGAAACGCAAACGCATTGCAATAAAACGTTTGAAAATTCTGACTATTCAAGTTAATCTGAGTGGCAAACAGTCTGGAGCCTGATCAGACGCCGGGTAACCCGGTGTCTGATCAGGTTCCAAACTGTTTGTAATAGAAATAATAGTTTCAGCGTTAACGCGTTTATCGGGAAAGAATAACGTTTTACCCAATGTGTCATTTGATATGAAATAGCAAACAGTGCAGACCATGATGAGATGACGTGTAAAGCGGCGTCTAATCAGGGTTTGTACAGTGGAGAATATGTTATTCTTTCCCGTTTAAACGCAAACGTACGCAAACGCAAAGCACTAAAACGTAGAAAAGAACAACTTTTGGACAATTCTGATAATTCTTGTTTATCTTGGTGGCAAACAGTTTGGAGCCTGATCAGACGCCAGGTTACCCGGCGTCTGATCTGGCTCCAAACTGTTTGCACTGCAAATAATAGTTTTAGCGTAAACGCGTTTATTGGGAAAGAATAACAGATTCTCCACTGTACTCTTTGCCTAGACAGAAATTGTGAATTAGTTAATACTGCTATCGACTCTGATTGTTTCAAATTTAGATATAAAGTTCATAGTTTGAAGTTTGACTTAATATATATTATATATATATACTCCATGATTTACAGTAAAACCTCTCTAGTACGACCACATAAAGAAGGCTAATTGCTTGTATAAAGTCAAGTGACAGCTTAAAGCAAGGTGACAGTAAAACAGAAAGCTCCTTTAGAAGCTTTCTGTTTACGTTCACCTTGCTTTAAGCAGTCACCTGTCGTAATAAACTACTTATTAACACTATAAATTGGTCGTAATAGAGAGGTTTTACTGTATATCAAGGAGTTCGATTAAGACGCCAAAAGAGCCAATGTCTGCTCTTGGTTAAACAGGTTTGCACTGCCATCTAGATCGATTTGACCGTTCTGCATGCTACGGGTAAATTTATGAAAACTGCTGCAGTTAGAATTGAGATAAGTCGACGAGACACTCGGCATCTAACATGGAGCCAAACTGTTTGACAGTCTGATGATATCTGCTGAAAGAAAATGCGTTTGAACCAGCCTTGAGAATTGAAGATGACAATTACGTAAAGTGCGACTACGTGTTAACCCCCCCCCCCCCTTAGAAATGCTTTAAATCGCATTCAATATATTCCTCCACTGAAGAAATAACTCTCAATTTATTAGCCGTCGACATGTACCAGAATAAACAGTTTCCATATCCAAGAAAATGGTAACTTTAAACAGGCTGAAAGTAAAGCAGAATACGCCTTAAGGCGCATTCTGTTTTACTTTCAACTTGTTTAAAGTGATCACCGGTCTTTGAAACTAGATACAGGCTATGGGGTAAATGGTTTAAACGGTTTACCAAGTTTACTGTTGTAAGAAATGTTTCTGTTCATTTACAACAATTAATACATGTACTGGACTCATTTTGGCAATTTTCTCTTGCAAAACTTGTCGAATGTTAGTTTTGGTCTGCCATATACTTCACGAAATACTGCAAAAATGCCATATTGTTTGCATTCAGGCGAAGCGATATAAAGCAAATACCTTTGTGTCTAATTTAAATTGATACGATGCTATTACGATCAAAAAAATTATACCCAGTGGATTCTTCCATTTTTATATATTGGATTTGTCCATGTTTTATTAAAGGGATGCCTGGTCAAATTTTTCATTTTCATTTTGTTTTATACTGAAATTCCTATTAGCAAACAGTGTATACTCTGATCAGACGCCGCATAATGCGGATCAGAGTCTATACTGTTAGCCTATGCCCCATATATGGGATCGTGGGCACAAATGGGTTAAGGCAGTCCGCTTCTTAAAACAAAATGACAATAAAGCCAACTATACTCTGTCAAAAACTAGTTTGACTCTCGTCAAGTTAAATGCTATAAATCTTGTGGGTTATTATGTTCCCTTGTAGATCCTTTAAGTAACCAAAACATGAACCAGTCTTCTTGGAACTCTGGATAATTTTATAAAACTGTAACTGTTTTTAAATTAGCAAACAGTGTCGACCCTGGTCAGAGGGTTCTTATAGGACAAGGCAACCCTGAGATAAAAAATGAACTCATCCAATATATAAGCATGGGATAATCCACTGGGTGCAAATGGGTAAACTCGATCGATCTAGTCTTGCTAATTTACTGGCTATCATATCAGAGCTTGACTTTTTATGATGTCAATTTCGAACATAAAAGCACAAGTATCAACTAAACGCACCGATGCTACAAGCTTATGACGACCCTATTATTGGAGGTCGCCCCGATGATCCAATTTCATGGAACTTTAATTTAAAAACCAATACAGTAATGAAATGGTGCCCTTCTGAGAATTCTATTTCCCTTCATTGTGACCTTTTCAATTGCTTTAACCCTTAAATAGCCAGCTACAAGATTGCCGTCTGCAAAATAATGCAAATTCAGTGAGCGTGTCCATTTACTGAAAGAACCTCAAAACAGGAATCAAATAGTTAAGGCCCTGATCAAATGTCGCGTCAATGGGGGTCTAAACTGGACCACAACTGGTGGATTTTGAAAATCAAGTCGAGCTTAGCAGATTAAGGAGCAATGAATTATTGAATGCTATTTGGCGCCTATTGTTCTGGAGCGCAATTTGAAGCATGCAAAACTACACGTTGTAACGCACGCGCAAATGGGCATGCCGGGATTGATTTAGATTTTTATAGAGAATACAGAAAACCTATTCAGTACTGAGTAATGTACATAATACTGGTTGAACATTAAATATCTATTTTGTACTGGCTATGTCTATTCTTATACACTAGTGTAGATGTACTCAAGTTCTTAACCCTTAGCCCGCCAAATAAATTGTCGTCTGCTATATTTCTCGTCTGCTTCAAGTTTCAAAGTGCTTCAAAGTTGCTCAAAATTGCTGAAAATGTTGTCCGAGTGTCAAACAGCTTGGATCCGGATGAGACGCCGAGTTACTCGGCGTCTCATCCGGATCCAAGCTGTTTGCATATGGAGCTATAGTCGTGACTGGCAGGCTAAGTTCTTAAGATTGAAAGAACAACCCAACCTTTTCACTGCCGTACCACTAGGGCACTAGTATAATTAAACAGATTTGATCCTGATCAGATGCCGAGTTACTCGGGGTCTGATCAGGCTCCAATCTGTTTGAAACTTAGACTTAGTTTCTTCAGTCCAATTGCCAAAAAATCGAAATTTTATAAGTAAAAGCTGACTACTAATCTTAAGCACATGGCATCCTAAGAACGGCAAAGTTAACCCCTTTACTACCAAGATTTTCGTGAGATTTTACCCCTTCACCGTTTCATTGTCGTCTGCTTCAATGTTGTTGTTTGCAATGTCGTTTTAAAGTTAGAAAATAAGGCAGTATGACATAAGAAATTTCAAAACGAGTATCAAACAGTTTGGATCCTGATCAGACGCCGCGTCAATCAGGATTCAAACTAAATGCCGACGCGCTTTGAAGCGCGATTAAGAGTGAAAAGGTTAAAGATGGCAAGTGCAAGTTTAATTGCAAATCAATTCCTGACTACTCACTAATGATGATATCAGAGATATGATAAATCCTGTTAGCAATGCTGGTGTGTCAAATGGTAATGCATAAAGAGTGATTTGAAATCCGGAAATACTACCATTTAATTTTAATGAGATGATTAGATTCCTTGTACAATACAATTAAAGAGAACATATGACATTTTTTTCCGCCTACCCAACTTTCGGAGAAAGGATTTACGTTTGCTCCTACAACTATTCCTAGCAATTGTGACAGTTCCTTGAAAAAGTATGCACATTTATTACTACACCTTAACTGAGTTATTATCTGCTTGAAAGTGTCGTCTGCTTTTATTTCTTCAATCTAGATTTCAAACAATTTGACTGGGGAAGAGTCGATATGATAGTCAAACAGTTTAGACCCTGCTCACACGCAAACAAACTCAAAACCATGACCCCTCTCTAATCTTACGTTTACCCAATATCATATTTCTAATTTTGTAGACGGGTGACCATTTAAAGCACTTGAAAGTAAAGCAGAGTGTGCATTAAGGCTCTCATCCCGATTAAAACTACCATCTGCTACATGTACATTGTAGTAGGATGTTGAAACTATTTTATATACCTTTATAATTGTATAAAATGGAACTTTTTAAGTGAAGTACAGTGGAGAATGTGTTATTCTTTCCCAATAAACGCGTTTACGCTAAAACTATTATTTACAATACAAACAGTTTGGAGCCAGATCAGACGCCGGGTAACCCGGCGTCTGATCAGGCTCCAAACTGTTTGCCACCAAGATAAACATGAATTATCAGAATTGTCTAAAAGTTGTTATTTTCTACGTTTTAGTGCTTTGCGTTTGCGAACGTTTGCGTTTAAACGGGAAAGAATAACAGATTCTCCACTGTATCTGTGGATTAAAGGGTTAAAACGGTCATCTGTATGAATCAAACAATCAAGCCTTATATGAACCCAAGATGATGTAACTTCTAGCAAACCTTTTGGAGCCTAGTCAGACGCCGAGTTACCGACCTGTTTGCAGTAGACTTAAACGATTTAGTGCAAACGCGTATATTTGGAAAAATAGCATATATATTCACTGCAAAAGTGTATTTTCATTCTTCTGCAATATTATGGTTACATTGAATGCATTATTGTACAATTGAGAAAACGTTATTCTTTCCCGTTTAAACGCAAACGAAACGCAAACGCAAAAAACAAAATCCGTACAAAATGTCAATTTTTAAATATTTCTAAAAATTCATTTTTGTCTGAGTGGCAAACAGCTTGGAGCCCATTCAGACGCCGGTTTACCCGGCGTCTGATCTGGCTCTAAACTGTTAGTAATGGAAATAAACGTTTTAGCGTAAACGCGTTTATTGGGAAAGAATAACACATTCTCCACTTTATCATGACAGGTGGCTGATTGTATCAGGCTAAAAGTAAATAAAATGTCTCTCTTTGGGCGATTTTTATTTTTTTGTCAATTATATCAGTAATATAATACCCTATCTATTGGACACAAGCGATGATGATAAAATGATTAAGCCTCTCTTTTTCTGATTCTTTTCAAACGAGTTCTTGTAGTTGAATCAAATTGCAAATCAAGTGTTATAATGGATGAACATGTTGTTATATTTAGCCTTTCTATATCGATATTGCTGAAATTCACGCATTACATGGTTTGAATGGGAGTGATTCAAGTACGCAAAGGCGACAATAGCACTGGCTTAACGCCAGTGGATTCGTTCATGCCTATATATGGGAGTACGTGTATTCTAATTTTTTTCTCAGGGGTGCCTGGTCTAAATTTTCATTTTCGTTATGTTTTAGATCGAAATTTCTGTGAACGAATAGTGTAGACTCTGATCTGCGGTGTACACTGTTTCCATATGTCCCTTAAATAGGACTCTAGGCACACATATGTTATGGAATCACCTTACAACTGAAAATACAATATTCCCGTTTAACTTTTTCGCTGCGATGGACGCACAAACAGGCGACTTTTCGAACATTTTAAATACTTCTCAGACTCCGAGTCACGTGGGTCTGCTCAGCATTCAAACTGTGTGACATTCGTATCGATAGTTTTAGAGATAAAATGCCGTAAATTTAACTTTTAAAAATGTTTCTGACATCAATATCAATACAGCGCTCCCTCTCTACAACGGCCATCCCAACAACGAGTCCCTCCTTACAACGACCCTTGCCAATGTTCCCAAAACAAAACATTTATGTCCAATATTTTCATGGCTGCAATGTCGACTACTTTAATTTGTCGTCTGCTGTTTTTCTCCAATGTACATGTAAGTGGATGTTTTGATAGAATAAATATTATGACGAGTGACAAACAGCTTGAATCCAGATCAGACGCCGCGTTACGCGGCGTCTGATCTGGATTCAAGCTGTTTGCAAATGTAAAACCTGTTTCACTCTCTATAACGACTCCCTATGAACAACGCACACAATCTTTGTCTCCCATTGGATGTCGCTGTAGAGAGGGAGCGCTGTACATACAAATATTATGGGAATGGAATTGGTTACAGCAGACGATAACATTTGGCAATGAAAGAGATACACATACTGGTAACAATGGTTTCGTCTGTTTAAAAAATTAAAGAGTGAACGAACCTGAACTAAGTAAAACAATATAAAGAAACTTCAAGTGTTCTGAAAAAGTTAAATATTTCTTTTATCTGACTGGCAAACAATTTGGATACTGATCAGACGCCGTACAGTGGAGAAGATTTTATTCTTTCCAAATAAACGCGTTAACGGTAAAACTATTATTTCCATTGCAAACAGTATGTAGCCAAATCAGGCGCCGGGAAATAAGTCGTCATATATTTAAAAACGTTGTCATTCTCTCCGTTTTACTGTATTGCGTTTGCGTTTCGTTTGCGATTAAACGGGAAAGAATATCGTCTTCTACACTGTTCAACTCGTCATGTGATTTTAATCCAAAGAGACTTTTAAAAAAATTATCAGGCGGAGAGTTACGGTGCAGAATCTGTTATTCTTTCCCGTTTAAACGCAAACGTACGCAAACGCAAAGCACTAAAACGTAGAAAAGAACAACTTTTGGACAATTCTGATAATTCTTCTTTATCTTGGTGGCAAACAGTTTGGAGCCTGATCAGACGCCGGGTTACCCGGCGTCTGATCTGGCTCCAAACTGTTTGCACTGCAAATAATAGTTTTAGCGTAAACGCGTTTATTGGGAAAGAATAACACATTCTCCACTGTAAACAATGTCGATCAAGGCTAGCAGCGGCGCTAAAGACGCGGCGGCTGGCATTGATCTACATTGTTTGGAATGCAATAAGACATGATTTGTCATGGCACGGCTCAAATGTAAGTTAGTTGTTAAAATACATTTATTGTGCAATGTTATTTTATTTCTGTCACTGAAGTGCCCATTAAGATACACTAAGGCATTTACATGTATCCCGACCGCTCAAAAACAAATTTTTAAAGGTTGTTAACCTCGTCGCTGTCATGACTTCATCATCATTAAACAACTGGTTTCTGTTTATATTTCTCTAATTTAATTTTTAGGCTAATGGACTAAGGTAATATTGTAATGAGTATCAACTTTACCGACAATAAATTCCCTGAAATATTTTTCTCAGTAAATTTCCTATAATTGAAAAGGTGTTATTTCTATATTTTTCTGCATCTCACTTTCAAGCACTTAACACAGTGACCTCGATCTGTATCGTCCATAGCGCAACTTGATTATTTCTTGCAAACATTTTAGATCCAGATCAAGCGCCGAGTTAACCACCACTGATCGGGATGGAAAATGTATGACGCTTGTGTCTTGACTTACAATGTAATAATATACAGAAACTGTATTCGATTGTTTTCATGCAGACGAAATTATTCAAGCAGACGACCGTTTACCGGGAAAATATCTAGCTTCCATCAATATGACAGCAATTGCTCGCAATGTGCATGTAGTGATAGAATTACTCAATGAATGCCATTCATATTACAGAATAACCCACATTGAAATAGATTTTCACCTTAACTGGATGTCATACAAATCGATATTTTACAAATGAATAATCGGAAATGCATGTTTTAAACGACGTGCATAATCAATGCACGAACAAATCAATTGACCTTTAGGAAGAGAGATTGGCCGATTTCAAATTGCAAATTACGGATTGGCGTTTTAGTCGGCGCGTTAATGTAAAGCTATTTAATACCCGATACCAACACGATGTTAACCTGGTTTGAGACTGTCCAAATGTTCCACAGGGGATTTCTCGGTTAAAAGCATGATCAGAATGCATTGTCATTCCAGATTTGCCATTCTGATTCTAATAAATATCCGCATCAGGTATTTTGAAACTATTCATTGCAATAATGATTCCCCTCGGAGACTGACAGATGCGTGTTACGTTAACAATCAGCGCTAATAAAAGTCCTATTTTAAGTAACACACCATTCCTAAACAAACCAAGAGCTTTACCGGATTCTTTTAACGGTTTCAATCATGGTCAGAAGACGTTTATTTCGGCATCCTAACAAGATCCTTACAGTTGACACTCGTTTTAAATCCTTCACTTCAATAGAAAAGTATTCAAATGTAATAAAACGTTAGTCTTCTGCATGATACCAGCAAAATTGCAAAAACTGTTGCAAATAGTTTGGATACAGATGACATCGGTGTGTCATCTGGATCTGAACTGTTTGACTCGCGACTGATTCTTTCTTAAGTGGGTAGGTGCACCTTTGTGAAGTTAATACCAAATTCTTTAAACTTTGCATAAAGATAGTAAAATTAGTTTCTATGACAAAACTGGTGAAAATAGTGGGGGGACAGGGTCCCGGATCTTATTTAAGAATATAGACAATTTCTTTAAAAAAAACCCATTTTTTCTCATTTTTTCACGTTTTGGGGTATTTTTATAAAAATTAACTTTTTTTCTTCAAAAAGTCATTGTATCTATTGAATTATCTATAATTTATAATAAAACTATACTTCTATGAAAATGTCATGCTTATATTGTAATGAAAAGGGATGTAACAAAGTGCAACCTACCTATGAAAACGGAGTATGCTGTAAACTACGCATCGGACAAACAAGTTTAAAAGTCCTGTACGCTACGAGAGCTTAATTTTTTTTCGCGAAAATAGTATTTTTTATCCTATGCATTCACCGAAAATGAGATTTGTTCATTATTATATTTAACGCCATCTTTAAATTTTTCGGAGGTTTCATCATATCAAATAGACATGCCGACATCCGTAAACAATAAATTTTGGATACTGATCAGACGCCGTTCAGTGGAGATTTTATTCTTTCCAAATAAAGGCGTTTACGGTAAATTTATTATTACCATTGCAAACAGTATGAAGCAAGATCAGGCGCCGGGAAATAACGATTGCTGTAAGACGAATAAAGACATAGCCAGACTTGTCAATAAGTTGTACTTTTTCTACGTTTAATTGCAATGCGTAAAAACTTGCGTTTCGACTGCGTTTAAACGGGAAAAACTAACGTCGTTCCCACTGTACATATGGATCGTCGAATAGTTACTGGTTTATAGCAAGTGCTACAATAAAATTCATGGTCACAGAAAGTTCAATGATGGAGGAAGAAATTATTTTCTGTAAAAAGAATTAAACAAAGCAGTGGAATATATCAGATATATTCTAAGTTTATTTATCCACTTTATTCGATTACTAAATTGTTTACAGCGGTTTTATTGTGCATATCCATGGCGATGAATTGGAATTATTTTCTACTGTTGAGGAAAGGCGAAGAAAGATGTACAGTGGAGAATCTGATATTCTTACGTCATTGGTGACGTCATACAGTGGAGAATCTGTTATTCTTTCCCGTTTAAACGCAAACGTACGCAAACGCAAAGCACTAAAACGTAGAAAAGAACAACTTTTGGACAATTCTGATAATTCTTGTTTATCTTGGTGGCAAACAGTTTGGAGCCTGATCAGACGCCGGGTTACCCGGCGTCTGATCTGGCTCCAAACTGTTTGCACTGCAAATAATAGTTTTAGCGTAAACGCGTTTATTGGGAAAGAATAACAGATTCTCCACTGTAGTCATAGAGTAATTGGTTAAAATGGAAGGAATAAGGTTTTGCGGTCTGCAAGACAGTGAATATTGCTGACAGAAGACGATGGTCAAGCAGTTTGGGTATAGTCAAGACAAATGTTACAGTGGATTCCAGTTTAACTAATTACATGTACCCAATAAATATGCCTTTTTACGCCTTAATCCATAACTCATCTGAAGAAAATAGTTTTATTTTATACAGCCATCAATATTATCAGAAAAAATATTTTATATTCTCTAGCAGGAGTTGACTTAAAGCATGTTGAAAATAAACTTTACTTTCAACCTTCTTTAAGTAGTCATAAATTTTCAAAACAAGAAACAAATTGCGGGTAATGGGTTAAACGCAAACGAAACGCTAATGCATTGCAATAAAACGGAGAACATTACGATTTTTTTTTTAATTTCTCGCTATTCATGTTTATCTCAGTGGCCAACAGTTAGGAGTCTGCTTAGACGCCGGGTAACCCGGCGTCTGATACATGTATGGCTACAAACAGTTTGCAATGGAAACAAATAGCTTTAGCCCCCCCCCCCCCCCCCCCCCCCCCCCCCCCAAGGAAAGCCCTTACAGCCATTGCAAATAGTCTGGCACCAGACCAGAATCACGGCGTCTAACGAAGTCCCAAACTATATGCCAATTTGAATAAAGGGAATCATGAATATTTCAAGAAATTGCTATTTTCTACATTTTAGTGAATTGCAATGGCGTCTCGATTTGTTTTAACCGGAAAAGAATAGCGTCTTCTCTACTGTATCGACTTGAGATCAGTGGATTATACAGTGGAGAAAACGTTATTCTTTCCCAATAAACGCGTTTACGCTAAAACTATTATTTGCAGTGCAAACAGTTTGGAGCCAGATCAGACGCCGGGTAACCCGGCGTCTGATCAGGCTCCAAACTGTTTGCCACCAAGATAAACATGAATTATCAGAATTGTCCAAAAGTTGTACTTTTCTACGTTTTAGTGTTTTGCGTCTGCGTACGTTTGCGTTTAAACGGGAAAGAATAATAGATTATCCACTGTAATGTACAGTTGATTCTTGACAAGTGCAATTTGCTTAAACCGAAACTTAGCCGTAGTCAAAGTTAACCTTAGATAAATCGAAAGCGCATATGTCGAATTAAACCTCTAACGTTTTAGTGTTGCTTCCCTAATACTGCAAATTAAATCTGGTATTTTGGATGTGTTCGATTTGAGCTAACTCGAGTTATCAAAACCCCAGCTGTAGAGACGATCTTGCATTTCTGTTCCCGAAAAACGCTTGAATATGTTACATATGCATATTTTATAAAGTTCACACTGTTCTGTGACGGTTGCTATTAACAAAGAAAGAGACACTTTCACACTAATGGAAAATATCGTAATGCCTTTTATCCGTGAGCGAATTCAGGGTCATGTTATATTTAGAGTAAAATGATTTAAATTTGCAAAAACAGTATTAAAATTTAATCAGTTCACCATCATCACTGTCCAACGGTACTGACATTTTGCAAGCAGTTCAGATCCAGATCAGTCGTCGAGTAAATCGGTGTCTGGTCAGGCCCCGAGGTTAGTCTGATGTAATTCTTAACTCTTTTTCCAATAGATGTGCCTTTTAGCGTATTTAATTCATTCATTCACTGAAGAAAATAGTTCAATTTTTTACAGTCATGAAAATGTACCAGAAGAAATAGTACAGTGGGGAATCTGTTATTCTTTCCCGTTTAAACGCAAACGTACGCAAACGCAAAGCGCTAAAACGTAGAAAAGAACAACTTTTGGTCAATTCTGATATTTCATGTTTATCTTGGTGGCAAACAGTTTGGAGCCTGATCAGACGCCGGATTACCCGGCGTCTGATCTGGCTCCAAACTGTTTGCACTGCAAATAATAGTTTTAGCGTAAACGCGTTTATTGGGAAATAATACCAGATTATCCACTGTATCTAAATCCTAGCAGATGATAGCTTAAAGCAGGCTGACAATGAAGCAGAATGCGCGTTCTGCTTTACTTTAAACCTGCTTTAAGTTTAGTGGTCACCTATATTCAATACAAGAAACATGCTATTGGGTAAAAGCATTTGTAGTACATTTTCTTCTGCATACAGCCTAGACAAATATCGTAGCTCTTCTTTCGGATCACTTAGATCATGGTTTGTGCTAACATCCAAAGAGATTTCTCTGCTCTGGAACAGGTATGGATATTTGGGTTCTTTATCCGGAGCACACATTTCTTTCCTTTACCTTGGAATTTCTTTCCTTGAAAATTTCAAGGTAAAGGGAAACACCTTATGCTCTGAGTAAAAAACCCAAATACTCATGGTGTGCCCTGTTTTCATTTTACTATACATTTTAAATATACAGCCCTAAATAGTCAAAAAGGGATTAGATTAAACTGGACAGTTGAAATTGCCCGTATATAGTTTCAGGAACGGAAGGGTTGAAGCAGGCAATATTCACTCTTTGAACTTCATTTCATATTAGTGGCTTTATGATAAGTGGAGAAAACATTATTATTTCCTAATAAACGCATTTACGTCAAAACTATTATTTCCATTGCAAACAGTTTGGAGCCAGATCAGACGCCGGATAACCCGGCGTCTGATCAGGCTGTAAACTGTTTGCTACTCAGATTAAATTTAATTATCAGGATTGTTAATACGTTGCAATTTTCTCCATTTTAATGCGATGGTTTTTTGTTTGCTTTTAAACGGGATTTCTTCCTCCACTAGTTTAAACAGCTGGAAGAAGTTTTTTTCCCAATAAACGGTGCATTCCTACAGTGGAGAAAAACGTTATTCTTTCCCATTTAAACGCAAACGCATTGCAGTAAAACGGAGAAAATGACAACGTTTTAAAGACTATGCCGACAGGCTCAAGTTTACCACTCAGATTGAAATAAATAGTCACACAAAGTATTGTCAACGAGTTCCCATTTTATACATTTTATTTCAATGCATTTGCGTTGAATGGACGGGAAAATAACAACTTCTTTTCCACTGTCAATGTTTGCAATGGAGTCCATGTTATATAACCTTATACAAGGGTAATGCTTGATTTTTGCATACGCCTACTAGTGCATTACGAAAAGAAAGTTCAATAGTTCGTCATATTAACGCTTATCGTGCTGAATTGTCGTCTGCTTTAAACTTGTAGCCTGCTCAAATACATCAAAATCAAAATTTAGGATATTTATACTAAAGAAAATTTGAAAATGAGTTCCAAACAGTTTGGATCCATAATAGACGCCGCGTTATGCGGCGTCTAATCTGGATCTAAACTGTTTGCACAATATTTCCAAGTCGCGCTTAACACGATACGCACCTAAGCAATATTCGTACGCAAAAATTGCCGACAAAAACTTCAGAGCTCAGCTGAGCTGTATTTGTTATTTCGTGTCATAAACGTCATTAACAAACCTATCAGTTTAAATCCAGATGAGACGTCGGGTTTCTCGACGTCATATCTGAATCCAGACAAGTTTGCAATTTAGTTCTTAGAAACCCACCTTACACATGCTAGAGGTTAATCCTTCTCTGACGTAGTTGGGGAGTTACCGATGACAAGCTGATTATTTATATAACCAAAATCTGTAGTTGCAGTTTTCCTACAGTGACGTATTGAAGTGTTGTAAAAGCAGTATTTTATTGATGCCAAACACTTGAAAGTAAATACCAACCTGCTGATGGTTAAGGCTTTAAAACAGCTGTTTGCGTACGGGTGCTTCATATTTAGCAGCTGTTTTATGTAAACTCTTATCCTATAAAATGCTATTCTACAGCCATATACATGTACAAATAAGATTGGAAGCAGATCAGACGCTGGGGTATTCGACATTTAACCCTTTCCCTTATAGAAGCGACTTTTAGCGCATTCATTTTATTCATCCGCCAAAGAAAATAGTTCCATTTTATACTGTCATGAATATGTACTATAAGAAATAGTTTCTATATACTAGCAGATATTAACTTAAAGTAGGCTAAAAGTAAAGCAGAATGTGCCCTAGGGCACATTCTGCTTTACTTTCAGCCTGCTTTAATAGGTCACATATCTTAAATACTATAAACAGGCTATGGGTTAAAGGGTTAAAGAATAAATACAATAAACCTCTCTGTTACATGTACGACCACAAAAACGAAGGCTAATTTATTGTAAAAAAGACAGGTGACAGCTTCAAGCAAGATGGCAGTAAAACAGAAAGCTCTTAAGGGAGTTTTTTGTTTTAATGTCACCTTGCTTTAGTCAGACACCAGTTTTAAACACCTTATTATTCACATAATTTAGTTGTCGTAAAGAGATGTGGTTGTAATATATGAGTGGACGTAAAAGAGAGGGTTTACCGCAGTGAACTTAGTAAATTTACGAGGACGACCCTTTGGCAGCTAGTGCAGTGAACTTTTCAGCTGTCTTAACCCAATTATGCCAAATGGATTCTTCCATGTTTTATATTGGATTAGTCCATTTTTATCAAAGGGATGCCTGGTCAAAATTTTCATTTTCATTTTCATTTTGTTTTTATATGGAAATTCCTATCAGCAGAGACATATATACTAAGTTTACTAACATTTATTTAGGTCACATAATGCGGCGTCTGATCAGAGTCTACACTGTTTGCCTATGTCCCATATATGGGATCGTGGGCACAAATGGGTTAAACACCTAATGATTTACATACTTTAGTGGTGGTCGTGATAGAAAGGTCTTATTTATATTATTCTTATTAGAGAATGATTAACCTAATATATTATAAATGCTTTTATGCCGACTGATAGCTGTGTAATCTAACTTAAAATAATTGAAACCCCATGTAATAAATAGAGGAGCTTACACGAGTGCTCATTATTTATCATTTTTAATAAACGAATTGACTAAATTTAATATGACGCTCGCCAAGGCTCGCGTCATATTAAATTTAGTCAACGAGTTTATTAAAAATTATACGTTCGTAAGTAATAAGCACGAATGTGAGATTCTATTTATCACATAACACTTCTAAACACCTATTTAATCAACCGAAGCCGTAGGTTGTAGTCTTCTGCTTTATAGATTTTCCGCCAAAACCAGACGTTGTTTATTTAAATGTCATCGCAAATTGCGTCATTTGGTGTCCCGCAACGTACAAGTCTTGTGGTAGAAAAGGTTTGTCCGGAGTCAAAATAAAACCGCTACTACTGGATTAAGTTATTTATATAATAGTTATTCCACTCCCTGACCGCAGGTTATATGATAAAGACATTTATTCTTTCCCACTCAAACGGATGCAATAAAAACATGTAAAAAATAATTTCTTAGGGGTAAAAATGTCCCGAATAATTTGACCATGAAAGGGTTTACAATCTACTTTAAAAAGAGTAGCAGTTTAGTATTGGCAAATATTTTAGCTTGGTGTTTTTCAGTCAATTTCAATGTTACAGGGAAATATACGTGTTGGCCAAATTTCAAAAACAATAAATTAAAATCAGCAAAAGCACTTTCTCAACATTTTACACTGCGATCAGAATATACCTAACATTAACCTGTTTTATCGTCATTACATTTACATGAGCAATTCTATGGGGACATTAGATTTTATTGCGTTGCAAACAGAGGTCACAACTGTTTGATACTCATTTCAATATTTCTTATGGTGGTTCGCGGGTCTGCTTATTCCCTGTCAGACTTCACTTGAAACCTTGATTAAATTGAAATATACCATATGGAAAATGAAAAATCGTTAAAATAAAAAAACAGCACCGTTTTTTCTGACAGGAACTTTTGTCGAGAAAAGTTCCATTTTCAATAAACAGGAATATTTTCTTTTTAAAATGATATAACTCAATAATTTCTATACATTCAAGTAAATTGTACAGAGACTAAAAGATGTTGTACAAACAAAAGTATTTCATGAAATATTTTCTGGAAATATCAAAATTTTAAAAAAAGTCAAATTCTGCAAAAGTCACTAAATTTCAAATTACAAATAATCTAGCTGTTTTACATACACTTATTTTAAACTTATTAGATAGATATTCCTTAATTCTACTAGTCACAAAAATTTAATGAAAATATCTAACAAACTTTACATTTTATAGAGAATCTACAAGATTTCCAGAAATTCTGACAAAATGTTAACACAAAAACATTGATTACAACTTTAAAATGCCGCCAGCTCTATATAATACCTTACGTCAAACCTGTAATAATGAACCATTAAATACGGTAGCCTGTACATCTTTAAAGACAGGTGACTGCTTAATGCATGACAAAAGTCATGAATAAAACGCCTTTAAGCTCTATCTTTTAGCATTACTTATGTCATGTGTTAAGCTGCCATCTGTCATATAGGCTATAAATCCTCACAAAGTTTAGTTGTCACTTGACTATACTTGCATCTGAAAGTATTCATTCATTATTTCATTTGTGACTAAACATAGTATTTCCTTTGATCACTGCGTTATGGAATGACTAGTCAATAAAATCGGACAATTTATTTTTTTAAAAAAAGTTTTGAAGCGAATGGGACTTGAACCTAGGACTTTTGGATAAGTCAATCACTCAACCAACTGCGCTAACAAGGAAGACACTGAAGCTTATCAACGTTTTCTATATGTAAATTATCTTCTTTAAGCACATGCCGAATGTGAAAGTCATCAGCATTTCCGGAACTCGAGATGCGGGCCCTTAACCCTTTACCTGATAGCATTGTTTCTAGTATTGAAGATATGTGACTACTTAAAGCAGGTTGAAAGTAAAGCAGAATGCGCCCTAAGGCAAATTCTTCTTTACTTTCAGCCTGCTTTAAGCTATTAACTGCTAGAATAAGGAAAGTATTAAATATGACACGTATTCATTATGGTATAATTTGGAACTATTTTCTTCAGCGGATGAATAAAATGAATGTGCTAAAAGTCGCTTCTATAAGGGAAAGGGTTAAGTAAAAAAAACTAAAATTACAGTTTAAGAAATAAAAGCAGACGACAATGGTTTACAATTGATGACATCATGGAAATGAAGGGGTACAATCACAGGTACTTGACACAAAGATCTAGATCTATTACAAAAAAACACCAGATTTCTATTATAAATACAAGGTATACAATGGAATCCAACAGGTAGTCTAAACTATCGACTTAAACTGATGCTAAAATAGACTTGATCGCCGACATTCTCTTGTGTACCCTCGGGAAATGGTTAATTTATCAGTATCTTCTTTTTATTTCATCAAATTCCGCCAACTAACGCCACAGAACGCAAATGTCCACCTTGTCTTTATGATAGAAGTCTAGTAAAAAATATATATATTGTTTTTTTTGTTTTTTTTTATTTTGTAATAGATCTAGATATATGTGTCAAGTACCTGTGGGTACAATGATAACTTGTATTCTGATAACAATTTGATATAGACGATGTGAACCGATGGTCATGGATGATACGTTAATGAGATCGTGGATTTCTTTACAAAGTGTATACCTCCGTTTTACAATTTGAAATTGGACCAACTTTTGCTTAACTCCTATATCGTTTATCCGACCGTCAGTCCCCGAAAGAGTTAACTTATCATAGTATGTTTCAAATTAAAAACGTCGATCTTGTAATAACCGGTTACACACAGATACGAGTGTCAAACAGTTCTAATACTGATCTTACTAGATGGTCTGGGTGTAAACTATTTTAAAGCATAGTCAATTAAGTGGTACTCAGTGTGTTGAGTGTTAAGTTCCATCAGCAGCGGCATCTATGTAAACATGCCAGTTGTCAGTTAATGTGATAGATATACTATACAATAAAACTTGTATACACTGGTTACTCATTAGGGAAGAATTGATTTTCGTAAAGACATATAGCTAGTTAATATAGTATAAAAGTAGAGAGCCCATGTAGGAACATTCTGCACTGCTTTTATACTGCATTACACAGTCACTGTTACATTAGAAAACAGAATCATCTTCTTTTAAGTGACCATAGATCACAGATTTTACTGTACTGACTTAAACTTCTGAACCCTAAAACAATCTCAACAAAGTACAGTAAATCTCGTATTCAGTGACTAATCATAGAGGCAGTATTGTAACTTCAAATGAGCAATGACTACTTAATAAAGGATAAAATAATACAAAAGCTTTCTGCATCTTATTTTATCCTGCATTAAGCATCAACATGCATTAAAGAATGTCCGTACTCATATGTATTGACGCTAAATACAGTGGAGAAAACGTTATTCTTTCCCAATAAACGCGTTTACGCTAAAACTATTATTTGCAGTGCAAACAGTTTGGAGCCAGTCAGACGCCGGGTAAACCGGCGTCTGATCAGGCTCCGAACTGTTTGCCACCAAGATAAACAAGAATTATCAGAATTGTCCAAAAGTTGTACTTTTCTACGTTTTAGTGCTTTGCGTTTGCGTACGTTTGCGTTTAAACGGGAAAGAATAACAGATTCTCCACTGTACAAGATATATTGTATACCGTGGATATTTATTAATCTTGATTTATCTTCTGTAATTGCATAGAACATGTGTAACTGTGTCTTAATGCGAAGATAATGAGGCGGCTTGTGATATATCCCTTCTGACATTACTCTTACTCAGCCTGATATATAGCTTCTGACAGCTGGTTATAAGAGCTATAAGTGTTTATAGTTATATCTTATCTGCATGGTAAGAGAGTATGTAATAAAAATGCCATAAAGTCGAGCTATTTTCAGGTTTGCTTTCGAATTAAATAGTAACTTACCTATAAAATAAACCACTTTTATCGATGTAGCAAAATGGATCATCTTTCATGATGAATTAACAAAGTCGTAAGCACAATAGGTTTTTAAAATATTATTAAGTCCACGCTGTATTGAACTACTCTGAATGAGATAGCACGATGTTCTTTAAGTACAGTGATCGAATAAAGCAGTGCCGATGTAATGCATAACGATCCTTTAGGAGCTTGCTGCACTACTTTAATCACGCATCAAGCTGCCATTTGTCATATAGATATAACGGAATTCTAATTGTCGCTAAAACAGGGTTGGCGCATGAAGGAAACGATTATGGCAACTTATAAACGACCATTTTGGTTTCTATATGATGCCAACAAATAAATGTTAAATTATAAGACTTATACTTACCAATGCTGTAAGTTTATTACGAAAGGTACTTGCGTAATATTATGTTTAAATGGGTGCCAAAGGCTTCAAATGTTATGGTTCTACTGATGTTTCATTTATGTTTTTGTGTATTCAGCATACCTGACATATAGTATGGATTTAATTGCAAGACACTTGGTTTTATTGTTTTGTATGAGACTAAGAAAGTTGAATTACGGTACTCAAATCGAATATTGAAATAGATCCCCATAAATATTTCTATGTATTAGGTTTTGTTTCTATACTATTTGTTTCTCACTTTCTTCAATAATGTAAGTGTCTATAGGTAATACAAAAACGCTTTTTGCAAGTTACATTTTGACCATATTAAAGCGTCGGATAATCGTAGCAAACGACTGTTAGACTATTTCTCATTTTATCAAAATAATTATCTTATATCAAACTTTCGGCAGATGTGTGATCATCTGCTCTAATCAGTTTAGAACAAAGGAAGATATTCTAGTGATAGTTTAAAGCGTCTTAGAATTAGATCGTGTATTAGCAAAATAGTACAACACTCCAACAGGGTTTTTTAATAGGGCTGAATGGGGTAATATGGGTAGTCATAGTCATATATGATATGGTAATGCAAGGTATTGTTCTTTTCTATTTTGAAATATATTAGTATCCCCATATTTCAGAGCCGTAGCATAGTGTCAGTTTGACCATATTGTCTTACTGTTTAAAAATACTACTCGAATGTAAGTATCTAGATGATTTTAAAATTAAAGTATGCAGGAACCTACTTTTAAAATCTATTTGAATACGTAGTCAAATGTCATTGGCAATGAGAGTTTCAGTGTCATGTACAATGTAGATACTACGATATTAATATAGAGATACGACGTCGATAATTTTATGTTTTAATTGCATTTCGTATGAACGGATACTAATTAAAGTATGTCTCTATGTTTCAGCTCCTGACGATTTTGGCTTCTATACCAACGAGAGTGTTTACTTTGATATTCCACAGTCTGTAAGGATAAAAAAGATACAAGACGCTACATTGTGGATTTACCTGGACCGCCCTAAAGCCACAAAGAAGCGCGTCACACAAATTGTTATCTACCTCGTTCCAGAGAAGTCAATACCGGAGCCTATTCCTCAGTATTCTATTCGGTATTCCAAGACCACAACCTATGGCTGGCATGAATTCAAGTTTGCACACATTGTCCACCATTGGGTGAAGAAACCAAGGGCGAATAAGGGTATTATAATACAAGCTTTTGACGACGATGGTACCAATCTTGTGGTGTTTCCTACCAAGGGTGCAAACGAAGAGCATGTAAGTGGACAACAAACACTGGTGTACAGTGGAGAATCTGTTATTCTTTCCCAATAAACGCGTTTACGCTAAAACTTTTATTTGCAGTACAAACAGTTTGGAGCCAGATCAGACGCCGGGTAACCCGGCGTCTGATCAGGCTCCAAACTGTTTGCCACCAAGATAAACAAGAATTATCAGAATTGTCCAAAAGTTGTTCTTTTCTACGTTTTAGTGCTTTGCGTTTGCGTACGTTTGCGTTTAAACGGGAAAGAATAACAGATTCTCCACTGTACGTGTACAGTGAACCCCTTCTAGACCGGACATGTGTGGGGACAACATAAATGTCCGGTTTAGAGGGGTTTCCGGTTTATAGGGGTTTTAACCCATAGCTTGTTTCTAGTAAGCAAGATAGCTGATCACTTAACCCAGGTTAAAATTAAAGCAGAATGCGCCTTAAGGCGCATTCTGCTTTACTTTCAACCTGCTTTAAACTATAATCTGCTAGAATATAGAAACTATTTCTGATGATACATTTTCATGAATGTATTTTCGTCAGTGTATGAATATATTAAAGGCGTAAAAAGGCATATTTATTATGTAACGGGTTAAAAATGAAGAAGGATTGGAAATGTGACCGAAATTTTCCCCGGTTTAGAGAGAATTCCGGTTTAAAGAGGTTCCGGTTTAGAGGCGTTTCACTGTAGTTGTAAATGGAGTTACAGTAGCTTTGTGCAAAATACTTATCTTATCATTATTTTGTTCCGTCATCGGTAGTATACAGCGCCGATGATGATTCTCTTTCGTTTATTTCTTATACTGCCAACGGCGCCAAAAGTCGATTTTGCAAATAGTTTGGATCCTAAACAGATACCGCGTAAAGCAGAGTCTGATCAAGATCCAAACTGTTTGACACTCGTGTCGACATTTAATATTAAGTCAAAATAACCCTTAAGCTGGCTTTAAAATTATTGCAGATGACACTACCAATGAACACGGTATGTTGATGGTAACTCATAGATTCACGTATAGTTTATAAGCAATTTACCTGTGAAGGGTGCGTTTGCTCTATGCCTGTTTAATCCGTCTATTCAAGATGTGCAACATTGGTATTGGAAAACGTCACCTTAAGTAGTAATACATGGCCATGTACTTTATTGTATATTCGGCATGTCCATCAAACGTTTCGAATGCCAAGCCTTACAATTTGGATAAAAAAACAACCCTAAATTTGTTATACTACTCTTTATACTTTAAACCCTCTCTATTACGACCACTTAAACGAACGATATTGATTGAATAAAAGACAGGTGATAGCTTAAAGCTTTGTGACAGTAAAACAAAAATCTCATAAAGGAGTTTTCTATTTACTACCGTAAACCTCGCTTTAACCCTTTACCTGATAGCATTGTTTCTAGTATTGAAGATATGTGACTACTTAAAGCAGGTTGAAAGTAAAGCAGAATGCGCCCTAAGGCGCATTCTGCTTTACTTTCAGCCTGCTCTAAGCTATTAACTGCTAGAATAAGAAAAATATAAAATATGACACATATTCATTACGGTATAATTTGGAACTATTTTCTTCAGCGGATGAATAAAATGAATGTGCTAAAAGTCGCTTCTATAAGGGAAAGGGTTAAGCTGTCACTTGTCGTTAACACCTAATAATTAACATGATTAAGCGGTCGTAATAGATATGAGTCCTGTCATGGGAAAACCTACCTTATTGCATTGCAATAGTGTAGATCAATGCTGGTCTTGATATACACTGGTTGACACCCACATGCATCTAAAGCATTGTATTTAGCAATAACATATACAATAATTGGCAGTATATACCAAGCTCAGATACAGAGCCTGGGATAACAACAGTGCTTAGTCTGTACAATGTTGCAATGCAATAAGGCAGGTTTTGTCACGACACGGCTCATATATATTGAGATATAGTACAGTGGAGAATCTGTTATTCTTTCCCGTTTAAACGCAAACGTACGCAAACGCAAAGCGCTAAAACGTAGAAAAGAACAACTTTTGGACAATTCTGATAATTCTTGTTTATCTTGGTGGCAAACAGTTTGGAGCCTGATCAGACGCCGGGTTACCCGGCGTCTGATCTGGCTCCAAACTGTTTGCACTGCAAATAATAGTTTTAGCGTAAACCCGTTTATTGGGAAAGAATAACAGATTCTCCACTGTATACTTATCACAATCGCTATAATTTCCTTTTAGTATCCAACCCTTGAAATGGCAACGACAGACCACAAAGACAAACACCACCGGAACAAGCGGGACGTTAACAATATATGTCATGAGGGCGAGGAAGTCGATGGCTGCTGTAGATACCCGTTGCGGGTAGACTTTGTTGAGTTTGGATGGGACTGGGTAATCGCCCCTACTGGCTACAGGGCAAATTATTGTTCGGGAGAGTGCCTACATAGACATTTGGACGACAATCCAAACGCCTATCTTGTTCAGCAAAATGGCGTGACTGAGGGGAGTGGTCCCTGCTGCACCCCAAGCAAATTCTATCCTCTGGCAATGTTGTATTTTGACCATGCTCATACCGTGCTCTATACATATATGCAGAAGATGATTGTTGTGCGGTGTGGGTGTGCCTGATGTTAATAGTTTTTGCAAACTAAAATACTTACAAACCAAATGACAACACAACCATGTGAATTATTCGGGCATGAAAACTGAACAAGACTGAAAACATTCTATGGTGATATGTCCGTTTGTGATGAAAGGCTTTTGGTGCAAATTAATGCTATTCATTTCACCCATCCCAGGTTGGCGACAATGAGGCACGGAGTTGCCTCAAAAAATTACTCATGAGTATTTCCAACACTCATCAACCAATCCAGTGAGCTGCTTTAAGAGCATCTTGACGACAGGCCTTTACGGAGAGTGTTACAACAAGAAGGCCACGACGTAGCATTTCATATAGATAATGGAGAAAAGGAGGATGTCCCTCTTTAAATTAGCCGATGTATTTACAAAAGCTGGCAATTCATGTTGTTCATCATTAGCTTTTGAGGGTCAAACTTCTGAACATGCAGATGGGTATGCACATTAAGTGGACTCAAAGAGTCTAAAAACGGATGACTTGGATTAAATCCAATGTGTTATATGACTTCGTGGGCATGATAGCCTTTTATAGTGCTTTCACACTTTGACTGCTATGCGTACAGTGGAGAATCTGTTATTCTTTCCCGTTTAAACGCAAACGTACGCAAACGCAAAACACTAAAACGTAGAAAAGAACAACTTTTGGACAATTCTGATAATTCTTGTTTATCTTGGTGGCAAACAGTTTGGAGCCTGATCAGACGCCGGGTTACCCGGCGTCTGATCTGGCTCCAAACTGTTTGCACTGCAAATAATAGTTTTAGCGTAAACGCGTTTATTGGGAAAGAATAACAGATTCTCCACTGTAACTGGGGTCCGTCTTAAGAAACGTCGTACGACCAAAATAAACGAAAGTCAAAACTTTAAAGTACATCTTATTTCTTTTTTCTCCACCTAATCCTTTCTTGTGAACTCTCTTTGGAATAGTCTTTTAAATTCGATTCCAAAGAGATGTCACAAAACAGGAATAGATGGAAAAATAAGTAATAATTGAAGATTTTATAATCTGACTTACGACAATGTTTTACGTACGACATTTCGTAAGCCGGACCCTGAACTACAATCTACAAACACTTCGGAGCCACGTCAGACGTCGGGTCGTTCCAAGTCTGATTAGGCATCAAACTGTTTGACACTCCTATCTTCTTAGTTAAATTTATTAAAACTGGATAAAATCAATATGCTTACGATAAGTTTGAAGCGGCCTGCAATAAATATAGCAGGCGAAGGGTACAGTGGAGAATCTGTTTTTCTTTCCCGTTTAAACGCAAACGTACGAGCAAACGCAAATCACTAAAACGTAGAAAAGAACAACTTTTGGACAATTCTGATAATTCTTGTTTATCTTGGTGGCAAACAGTTTGGAGCCAGATCAGACGCCGGGTTACCCGGCGTCTGATCTGGCTCCAAACTGTTTGCACTGCAAATAATAGTTTTAGCGTAAACGTTTTTGGGAAAGAATAACACATTCTCCACTGTATAAAACTGTTGAAGAGGTAAAATGTCTCTTTTATATCAAAGCAGTTGGAAAGTTTTGATTTTAAAGATGTTTGTGCAGCGTCACAAGAAAATTATCTTTCTTAACTTTGCAAACGATATAAATAAATACGCTTCGTTTGATCCGATTCTGTTTTGTTCGTTAATGTAAGAAAAATAACGAAGCAACATATTGGGCCCAGTGGCACGTATCATTAAACTACATACGACAAATGTTGTCGCAAGTCAAAACTAATACATTTAATTTCTGACTTTTATAATCTGACTTACGACAACATTTGTCGTACAAGGTTTTATGAAACGGGCACCTGCTCAGAGATGACGTATCTACACGGCAGTTTCTCATCGGGCCAAACACTGCCTGCATTGTACGAAGGACGGTTTTCTTGTGATGAACCATACTGTTTAACCCCTTCACTGCCATGACGTCATCAGCTTTCAAAAATTGTCGTCTGCTTTAATAATCAGATTTAGATTTGAGGTAAATTGAGTAATGAGTGTAACATAATTTTTATTCTGATCAGATACCACATAACGCGGCTCTGATCAGGATCGAAACTGTTTTCAAATAACCATTGTATTCCAAGTTAGGCAGTGAAGGAGTTTAATATGTACATAGTTAATTTGTACATATTTTAAGGGAAATGAACTTATGTAATATTAAGTTATATCCTATGAGTAGTAAGGAATAACAAGTACAGACAGACTGGTGTTTAGCGGCCACTTATTACAGTGGAGAAAACGTTATTCTTTCCCGTTTAAACGAAACGAAACGCAAAGCACTAAAACGTAAGAAAGTTCAACTTTTGGACAATTCTGATAGTTCATGTTTATCTTGGTGGCAAACAGTTTGAAGCCTGATTAGACGCCGGGTTACCCTGCGTCTGATCTGGCTCCAAACTGTTTGCATTGCAAATAATAATTTTAGCGTAAACGCGTTTATTGGGAAAGAATAACGTTTTCTCCACTGTATTAACCATTTTAATGCCAATATGACGTAACAACCCGTCCAAACACTGTCGCTGTCATATTATCGTTTGCTTAAAGGTTCGTCAGCATTTCATTTAATTTAAAATATGGAATTATATGTGTTTCTGACTTAACCCTTTACCCCATAGCCTGTTTCTAGTTTTGAAGATAGGTGGCTTCTTAAAGCAGGTTGAAAATAAAGCAGAATGTGCCTTAAGGCACATTCTGCTTTACTTTCAGCCTGTTTTAAGCTATAATCTGTAAGGAAACTGAAAATAATTCTATGAATTATATTCATGACTGTATAAATTGGAACTATTTTCTTCAGTGGAGGAATAAATTAAATGCGCTAAAAGTCGCTTCTATGAGGGAAAGGGTTAAGAAACATTGATATGAGTGTCAAACAGTTGCAATGTTAGTGTTGTTGCCATTTGCAGGGAAAGGTGAAACAGAGAAATTCTTAAATTCTAACACAATTGATGCAACACCAAATTTAAGCAGAACTACGTAAATAGAGTATGTACCTGCTTTTCTAATGTATGTGTTTAACTACTTCTAATATGTTTCTGCAAAGAACGGCCGTTGAACACTAGTGTGATTGTATATATAAAGTATAATGCCACAGACGTAGAAAATAATATGAAATATTAGCTCTACAGCTGGGTAATGTGATAATGATGTTTTGTTGGTTAAGTGCAATACTGTTCAAATGAAACAAACAATTCAACAGATATGCAGAAGCATGACAAATAAATTAATATCTTTTTAGTATAAACTAAAGAGACTGGCAAACTCGTTATGACCTAAATACTTTTTCTGAAAGACAATGCAGTTTCGATTATTAACACGTTTTTATTTCATGCTTTCAAGTGGTTTACTGGGGAAAATAGTTGGTTATCACATGATAATCTCCCTGTTTCTAACAGTGGGATTATCGCCACGCGATTAACCCACTGATCTTTCTTTTATGAGGTTTTCCGTAGGGCTCCCCAAGAATCGTTGTCAAGCGTGTGTAATCGTGTATTTACGACAGACCGATTTGTCGAGAACCACTAAACGGAAGAAAACGAATCCTATATAAGAAGTAACGACGATATATCGATGACGTCAAATTAATGAATCAGTGACGTCATGGTAGGGCAAAATGTCACGAGAAGGCATTCGATGAAAACTAGGTAAATTTTGTGGAAATAAGTCGAGTTTTAAATCCAGTTTGTTTATATTTAAATAACGACGGAAGTTTATAAAGATGACGTCATAGCTATTTTAGTGGAAACAATTTGCGCTTTCGATCAAAGAGAGACATCTCCTATAGTTTTGTCCGCTAAACATCATACATACTGATGACGACACACACAGGGTATATGACTTGTCGCCGCTCGTATCGATCACGTGACATTCTGTAAGTTCTTGGGACCGTATCTGAATATTTGTAATGTAAATAAACCACTTATTTTGATATCCATCTCTATAAGAAATCGACACATTTATATATGATTCTTTATGAAATGGAGGCATATGTCAGGCAAGTTACAGACAATTTCACTTAGTTCTAATACATAGACAATGAACATATATAAGAAAGTTCGCGTGATAAACATAAATTAGGGCAGTATTCTGCCTTTAAGTGTGCTAATTGCCCGCTGGTTGTCAGTCTCTTTAACGTTACAGTGGAGAATCTGTTATTCTTTCCCGTTTAAACGCAAACGTACGCAAACGCAAAGCACTAAAACGTAGAAAAGTACAACTTTTGGACAATTCTGATAATTCTTGTTTATCTTGGTGGCAAACAGTTTGGAGCCTGATCAGACGCCGGGTTACCCGGCGTCTGATCTGGCTCCAAACTGTTTGCACTGCAAATAATAGTTTTAGCGTAAACGCGTTTATTGGGAAAGAATAACAGATTCTCCACTGTAACATAAGATAATTTATATCTGTGACTTGGTGGTACAGTACTCCCTCCCTACAACGGCCCTCCCAACAACGACTCCCTCCTTATAACGCCCCCTGTCGCAGTTCCCTAAACGAGACAATTATGTCTAACGTTTTATTTGTGCAATGTCGTCTGCTTAAAATTGTCGTCTGCTGGGGGTTTTCAAAGTGCAATAAACGACATTTTGACAGGAAATAAATTATTGACGAGTTGCAAACAGTTTAAATCCAGGTTCAACGCCGTCTGATCTTAATTCAAGCTGTTTGCAAATGTAAACCAATTGCCCTCCTGATAAAGACTCCTTCCGAACAATGCACACAGCCCCTATCTCCCATTGGGTGTCGTTGTAGTGAGTGAGCGCTGTATATAATATTCTTTATTTGATAAACCCTATACATAGATTAACAAATTGTCAAATGGTAACATGGGTATTAGTTTCTGCGGAAATCATTCTGCTTGTCCGTTTCATAAAACTTCGTACGACAAATTTTGACAGATTATAAAAGTCTCAATTATTACTTATTTCTCTATCTAATCTGGTCTCGTGACACCTCGTTGGAATTGTCTTTTCAAGACGACTCCAAAAAGGTGTCACTTGGCAGTATTAGATAGAGAAATCAGAAAACATGTATTTTTAATATAAGACTTACGATCGTTTATGTCGTAAGATTTTTTATGAAACGGGACCCTTGCGATTAATTTTCATGGGAATTAAATATTGTGATAAAGTGAAAATCAAATGGCAAACATTATGAGTAGATTAAAACATGTATTTGCGTTATTTCTATTATTTTCTTAATGTCGAGTATTCAAATAAGGATACGTTTTCAGACTGAGTTATGTTGTGAACATATTAATGTACACGATATTATAAAATTATAGAGGTACATGTATGATAATAAGTGATATACTTAGAAATCAGTTTGGATTGAATGCAAATAGTCTCCGTTTGTGCTCTGGTGTATTTGGTGCATTGTAAATATGAAAGTTCGAAATAGTTACAATAGGGAAAACGTTATAATGTTCCCATCTAATCAAAATGAAACGCAATATACTCAAGTGTATAAAATGATATACAGTGAAACCTCGCTATTACGACCACTAACTTATGTTAATTATTAGGGTGTTTACGATAGGTGACCGCTTAAAGCAAGGTGACAGTGAAACAGAAAGCTCCTATAGGAGCTTTCTGTTTCACTGTCACCTTGCTTTAAGCTGTCACCTATCTATTATACACTCAATTAGCCTTCGTTTTAGTGGTCGTAATAGCGAGGTTTTACTGTATTATTAAAATAATTTTGACTATTAACTTTAATCTGAGCGACAAACAGTTTGGAAACCCATCACACGCCGACTGACTCGGTATTTGATCTAGCCCAAAACGTTTTTCATTGGACATCAAGGTCCACATTAATAAAGCAAAAGAGATCAGTCTGAGATCGTTCTCAACCTTTTGATTGGTTAGAATTGAGAATGATACTCAAATCTGACCAATCAAACGCTTGAAAGCAATCTCTGCCTAAACGCCAATGTTTAATGAGCATGGGGTCCGGACTTTAGTATTAACGATTTTGGGAAAAGATAAAGTTTAACCGCCTGTGGCTGTGAGCTGGTTTGCAATCTAAGGCATGGTGTGTGATAGAATGAGTTTTAGAATTTTAACCACTTTTCTGCCAATATGACGTCATAACAAAACGCCATAATATCGTATGCTTATGTTCTTTGTCTGCTTTTACTTAGAAAATTTTTTTTCATTTAAGAAACATTGAAATATGAGTCAAACAGTTTTGATTCTGACCAGACACCGCGTTTCAAGCTGTCTGATCAGGTTTCCAACTGTTTGCAAATTTAGTTTTGTCGTTGTTGGCAGTTAAGAGGTAGATCTAAATGGAGTGCTTAAATACTTTATACCTTTGGCCCATTAACTATATTGTACGACTATCAAGGGTCGCCGTTTAATATTCAAATGACATTTTATTTATAAGATTAATTGCAATATTCGACTGTTGTGAAATGCAGCGTTTAATTTGTCAACATGTACAGTAAAGCCTCTCTTTTACGACCACTAAAGTGTCTTAATAATTAGGTGTTTACAACAGGGGACTCCTTAAAGCATAGCGACAGTAAAACAGAATGCTCCTGTCTTGCAAACAGTATGGAGCCAGGTAAGACGCCGGGTAACCCGGTGTCTGATCAGACTCCAAACTGTTTGCCACTCAGATTAAAACTGGTAGTCAGAATTGTTAAAAATTTGTCAAATTTTCTATATTTCATTACAATGCGTTTGCGTTTGAACGGAAGAATAACGTTTTCTCAACTGTATTTCAGACCGGTAGACAACTCGCAATCGATGGCCATCGATTTTCTTACTGAACTCATGGTAGTACTGAGTGGTCTTAATTACGAGTTGTATTAGATCACCATTTGGTATTGAAGGATTAAGCACATCCATAGTGTATACCTATTGTGAAGGATCGAGCGAGTTTGAAACCCTTTATTCATATGATTGATTCATTGCATTCCGAGATATAAACAATGTGCTCGTCGGCATATTTCTATTGTCTTTCATGTTTTTAATTTTGTGAGTATGCAGAGGAATATTGTGTGTGTCTTTGGTTGATTGGTACAACAGGGCTGCCATAAGTTGACATGCAAAATCCTAAGATTTCCAAATTTGCATTTTTCAAGTGCGATTTTACGAATCGTGCCTATTTCTAGTTTTTTTTGGCTTGTGACTACTTAAAGCAGGCTGAAAGTAAAGCAAAATGCGCCCTAAGGCGCATTCTGCTTTACTTTCAGCCTGCTTTAAGCTACCATGTACTAGAAAAATATCCGAAGATTTCGGAAAAATCCGGAGAAATGGCAGGCCTGGTACAAAAACAATGCAAGTGAGCAGAGAGCGTATCTGTTGCTGTAATGCCTTTTTGTAGCAATATTTGTATTGAATTATATGGCCGAATGATGTACAGCCAAACTTCTGATACCCGAGCTCTACTCAAATGAATACAGTGCTCCCAATAGGAAACAAATAGAACGTGTGTTGTTCGGAGGGAGATGTTCTAGAGAGGGAAAATTAATACCATTAGAATACGTACAGCTTGAATCCAGATCAGACGACGCGTTTTGCGATGCCTGCTTTGGATTCAAACTGTTAACTTTGTCACTCGTCTTTAGATTTCTTCAAAATGGCTAAGAGCAAAATGGCATTTCTTCAAAATGTCACTTGTTATTTGATTTTTGTTTTTCATGAGAAAAACAGCAGACGACCATATAACTCTTTTAATTCATAACGTGGCTTAACCTCACAACAGTCATCAGACTAAGCCACGTTTTAACTTTGAAATGTGGGTATGTTCGAACTACCGCATTTTCGAATTACAGTGGAGAATCTGTTATTCTTTCCCGTTTAAACGCAAACGTACGCAAACGCAAAGCACTAAAACGTGGAAAATAACAACTTTTGGACAATTCTGATAATTCTTGTTTATCTTGGTGGCAAACAGTTTGGAGCCTGATCAGACGCCGGGTTACCCGGCGTCTGATCTGGCTCCAAACTGTTTGCACTGCAAATAATAGTTTTAGCGTAAACGCGTTTATTGGGAAAGAATAACAGATTCTCCACTGTACCGAGTTTCGCCCGTATCTTGTAAATGGTCTCTTGGTCTAATGCACTTTATACAGTCAGGAGACGTTCGAATTCAGAGAGTTTATTATGTAAACATGTATTTTACAATTATTGGTTGGATGAAACCTAACGATTATCGCAAAAAGTAGAAAGTTGTCAACTTTGTTTATCGTTTTGTTTAATTTTAGAAATTTATTAGTGTTTTCTTCTGACTTGTCCGAGTTATTTTTAGATTAGAACATTCTAAAACTTTAAAAGGGATGAGTATCGTACTCGATTATTTACCTACAACCAAGAAGAGATACGGATAGCTGTATTTATTGTGCGTATTGTACAGTAGAGAAGACATTTTTCTTTCCCGTTTGAATGCAATGCAATAACCTGTGGAAATTTACTTTTAGAAAGTTCTAAATATAGTTTTAATCTGAGTAGCAAACAGGTTGGAGCCTGATCAGATGCCGGGTTACCCGGCGTCTGATCTGGATTCAATCCGTTTGCAATGGAAAATGGTTTTAGTATATAAATGCGTTTATTTGGAAATAATAAAATATCAGTAATTTTAGCGCAGAAGTCTCGTGCTGCACGAGGATCATACTTATCTCAAGTAGGAAAGTGTACGATTATATATTCGATGTTACCTTGCTTACCTATTTACCAACTACTATGTTCTAAAAATAACTCGGACAAGTCAGAAAATTCGAATACTAGTGTTCTCTTCATTGCAACCAATAAACGCTACTGCTCTTTAAATTATTTGTGTCCAGTGGATTCTTCCTCGCTTTTCTATTGGGTTAGCCCATTTATCCGCTAAGGAGTGTCTGGTCTAAATTTTTATTTTCGTTTTGTTTTACAGTAAAACCTCTCTATAACAACCACTAAAGTGTGATCACTTATAAGTGTTTTCGACAGGTGACTGCTTAAAGCATGGTGACAGTAAAACAGAAAGCTCCTTTAGGAGCTTTCTGTTTTACTGTCACCTTGCTTTAAGCTGTCACCTGTCATTCATACAATCAATAAGCACTTGTTTTAGTGGCCGTTATAGAGAGGTTTTACTGTACATTGAAATTCCTATCAGCAAACAGTGTAGAGTCTGCAAAATGGGTCTGATCAGAGTCTTCACCGTTTGTCCCAAATATGGGAACGTGGCCACAAATGAGGCATCTTAGTGTAGAACAAAAGTTATGCAGGAACACCCTAATAGACCTTTCAATATTACTTTCTTTTATCTGACAAAAAGCGGTCATCTGCCTATCACGATGCTGATTTTAGGTTTTGAAAAGGTTACGCTGTATTCGCTCTATTGTTGTTGTTGTTTAGTTACCAAACCTGTCAGCTAAACCATGAAATATTCAACTGCTATAATGGGAAATAAGTTATTCCTTCCAAACAAATGTTTGTGTGTTGTTAAAACAGATACAGTCGAACTTCGATATCTCGAACTTTTTTTAACTCGAAATATCCGATAGTTCGACACATGAATTGCATTATTGCATGCTCGGTTAAGTCGAATATACCCATTTTTCAAAGTTAAAACATGGCTAAGCCAAATACGGGTATGTTCGACTTAACCGAGTTCGAGATATCAAAGTTCGACTCTGTGTGTGCCTAAGACAGGTATGTCAATTGCAGACAATGTGGAACCAGATCAAATGCAGAATACATTTGCGTCTGATCAGGCTTCAAACTTTTTGTTCCTTGTATTTTAATAAATCGTCAAAAAAAATTGAAACCCTGTCATTATAAATAAATAATCGAATTTCGGTTCGATTAAGATTCCTATAACCAATTACCCCGTTAGCCTGTTTCTAAACCAGGAGACAGGTGACCACTTAAAGCAGGATGAAAGTAAAGAAGAATGTGCCCTAAGGCTATTCTGTTTTACTTTCAGTCTGCTTTAAACTACCATATGCTAGTATATTTGTAATATTTCTTATGGTCCATTTTCTTGACTGTGTAAATTGGAACTATTTTCTCCTGTGGAGGGATAAATTAAATACGCTAAAAGGTGTTACTTATGGGGGAAAGGTTAAACAAGGAAGAATAACATATTCTCCACTGTATCTGCTCGCATTGCTTAATCAGCATTTTCATGACATTTATTAGCAGTTGTTGCTATATTTTATAGTTACTGTTCCTTTTTTGTTACATATTAATTGTTTATGGAGAAGCCTTGAAATGTTCAAAAAATGGCAAATAAAGTCCTTCAAAAGAATTCTCGACTGCATCTCGTCTTTCTTCCCATCCTCTCTCTAGAGTGGGTTAGTGGGTCAACCCCATTAATGTCATCAGATAACACGTCAGCTGCCGGAACGATAACTTGTATATCAATTTCGACAGGGTTAAAAGTTGACCATTATAAACCGTTATCAGATTGCAGTAGATACCGGGGTAACTGCTAAAACATCTACAGTATACCCCTTCTATTACGAACACTAATTGCCGGTTATTTGTGTTAACTATTAAGTGTTTACGACAGTAGACTGCTTAAAGCAATGTGACAGTAAAACAGAAAGCTCCTATAGGAGCTTTCTGTTTTACTGTCAACTTGCTTTAAGCTGTCACCTGTCTATTTTACAAACAATTCTTCTTCTTTTCAGTGGTCGTAATAGAGAGAGTTTACTGTACAACGAAACCTCTCTCAAGCGACACTCGCTCTATGTCTAATTATAAGCATGTTAGACAAGTAACAACTTTACGCAGAACGGGAGTGCTGCAGAAAGACACTGAATGAGCTTTCTACATTACTTTTGTTATGCATAGTATGTCAAATGCCGTTAAATTATCGCGATTTCTCCCTAATGTGTTATTCGCTTAGGGGAAATTGTTTTGTATTATTAACAAAAACTGTTATCTCTGGCACGTGCTTCGTTTATCTCATTGCAGGAGAAAAGATGATTTAGGATGTTTTAATCATCACCAGCATCTTGAGAAAAGCAAATGACCCAGTGCTTGTCAGGGACTGAAAAAGCATGCGTTTCATGGACACACGTGGTTCAAACATCAAATGATGAAGCACTGCTACTTGGAAACATTCCATTGATAAATTACTGGAACACGTTTGGCCCAGATACAAGACATTTGTCCTTCACCAACCGAAAATGTCAGGGGCCCGTTTCATAAAACTTCGTAAGACAAATGTTGTCGTAAGTCAGATTATAAAACTCTCAATTATTAATTATTTCTCCATATAATCCTGTCTTGTGACATCTTTTTGGAATCGTCTTGAAAAGACGATTCCAAAAAGATGTCACAAGACAGGATTAGATAGAGAAATCACAAACTAAATGTATTTTAAAGTTTTGACTTACGACAACATTTGTCGTAAGAAGTTTTATGAAACGGGCCCCAGTTGCGCAGTAAAGAAAAAAGAGTGCATTCGAGTCGATGACTTGAACTCACTTGATTATATAAAAAAAAATCGATGCAAAAAGAAAAATTTACTGACACATTTCAACAAAATGTATAATATAAAGAAACTACAAACAATTTTTAGCATGCGATAATTTTGGTATGAAATAGTTAATCAACGTTTTAACTTTGGAAAACCCGGCTGAATCCAAATTACTTTTATTTAGCATTTGACACAAGGGTTAGTGGTATTGAACACGGAACTTTTTTACTTATAAATACGAGGGGTGTTCAAATAGTTTTGATACTGGATCAATAACTTCAATATAATGAGTGCAAAATGCATGTGTAATATTTCATTTTAAAGACAAATTCTTCGCCTACACAATGGTATAATGCACGATAATATCACATAACCTGGTGAGTCACAACATGAACATAAATGACCCCTACTCGAGGACACTGGACCATAGCACTTTTCAGACATTATTTTTTGACGTAACAACTTCTTAAATAGTACAATTTCCTGATTTCTTTTGGAAATATATCAGTTTATGTCTAAATTTTATTGTAAATAAAATTTTATTTCTATTGAAAGGGTTAACTGTCTTAAATCTCATTTTTTTAAAGTCAACATTTCTTCTTTTGCTAATGACGAAAGTGGTCATGCTTTTTCAAACGCTATGAAAATGTTCTTGATCATTGTATCTACAATTTGATTTTAAAACATGAAACCATTTTTCAATGGCTTCAATTATAACCTGATTTAATAATAAAAAAAGAGTTTGTAGTTTCCCTAACTACTTTTATACATAACAGGAGATTAATTCTTGATTATACATGTATATTCAGTACGTGTTAAAAATTAGCTCTATTTTGGATATTTTATGTAATAATAACATTTAAAACTTTGTAGTTTTTGCATAATTGTCTTATTGTAGATCTATTTGACAGAAAATTTCATAAACTTATTCAAAATAATACAACCGTAATGATAATTATAGTATCAAATTGTGTTTAGAAAATTAACTCAAATATACACAAGCGGGTCCAGTGTCCTCGAGGAGGGGTCATTAAGGTTCATGTAGGAGCTGGTCGAGTAAAGCGATATCACCGTGTCGGTAAAGAATGGATCTTTAAAATGATATATCACACATGCATTTTGCACTAATAATAATGAAGTTATTAACCCAGTATCAAAACTTTTTCAACTACCCTCGTAATACAATATCATGCATACGACATGAATATAACATATATGCAAATCACATTACGAAAATATAAATCAGCACGCAAAAATAGTTTAATTTTCGGTACAAAGGGAGAATGATCAAACTGAATGATCAAATAGTCCTCGACAAACAGCGCTTCAATACATTTGTCCTATGTAAACAGTAAACGATCTTAACGAAACCCTCTGAACACGGCCGTTTCATAAAACTGCGTATGCCAAATGTTGTCGTATGTCAGATTATCAAAAAAAATCTAAATTATTATTTATTTCTCAACCTAATCCTGTCTTGTGACATCTCTTGGGAAACGTCTTGAAAAGACGATTCAAAAGAGATGTCACACGACAGAGTCAGATAGAGAAATCCTAAATTAAATGTATTTTAAATTTTTGACTTATGACCGTTCTTGTCGTACGTAGTTTTATAAAACGGACCTCTGAACTGTTTGTCATTTTGCAATATATTGCAAAAGAACCCCAAAAAACCCTTAATAGTCAAAGAATGGTTAAACTTAATGGGAAACTGGAATTTTCCATCAAAGGTGTCATAAATTATTGAGTAAATTAAGTAGAGACATTAGGTATCAAATGTTTGATAAAATTCAACAGAATAAACCACTTGACAATAATACAAAATATATAAACAATTTGCTGTTCATCAGCAAATATATCTGAACAGAGCTCGGGATTACATGTAACGCTTTCACTGCACATGAGCGACTGAAGTAAGAGCTCGGGATTAACGCTTTCACTGCACATGAGCGACTGAAGTAAGAGCTCGGGATTAACGCTTTCACTGCACATGATCGACTATAATATATTAAAATATATATTGCAAACAATTTGAATACAGGCATACGCCGCTCGTCGCTACGTTTGATCAGAATAAAAAATGGTTGGCACTCATCAACATTAGAGCGACGCCGGATTACCCGGTGTCCGGTCTTGGAGTCTGATCCGGCTCCGAAATGTTTGCAATAGGAGCAATTGTTTAAGCACACACGAATAGTTATTTCAGAATTTAGCCAATATTGACAGTGGGTAATACAGTATTGCTTTCCCATTTAACGCGTTTATGTTAGAAACCGTATGCTAAATGCACAAACAGGTTGCAGCCGCCAGAAGCCGGCGTTTGACCAGGCTCCAGAATATTGGTAAAATATTTAAATAATTTAATATTTTTATAAAGATGTCAGTTTCTAAATTCTATAGTATTGTGTTTAGCTTCGTTTAAACGGGACACCATATATTTTTGTTTTCTCCGATTAACATACTCTATTTCAAAAGAAAAAATGCACTTTTTTAATTTTAGATCCAATGACATGAATGTTTCAACCCAGACATGAAATTTCTGACAACGTGATAGTAACCTGTGACCTTGGCCTTTGACCCATGGACTAGGGAGTTGACCACGACACGTCGTCTTTATCTGATGAACATTTTTGCCAAGTTACTTTGAAATCCATTGACCGATAAAACAGCTACAGACCGGACACGAAATTTATGACGTATGAACAAATGAACAAATAACGGAACAAACAAAAGAACGAACAAACAAACGAAACTGACAATCCGTGTTTATCTTGATAATAGGGTTCTTTTAGGAATCTTATGATATTGGTCTACAATGTTTACTTAGGACATGCGTTCTCTTCACTAGTTCACCTAAACGCGTCATAATGGGTTAACGGGTTAAAACATAAATACGATTCTTGCTTGCGGTACTTAAATTCTAAACAGTATTATTAGCACAGACAGATTTCTATTATTTCGGAAACGAAAATACGAGGGTAGTTATACTGCATCAATAACTTCATTATTATAAATGCAAAATGGCATGTGTTATATATCCTTTTAAGGTACTTCGCGGGTGCGTTTAGTTTCCATACAAGGTGTTATGAAACTTTGCTTGAAGAATGATGATAGCCTAAGAAACAATGTGTAAAAATTATAGGCAAAATTCATCGTGTGGTTTGTCTTTAATGGCTCTTTTTCTTACAAAAACCTGGAATTTGATGATTTTATTTTTCTCAAAAATAAATTAAGCTAATGACTATAAGTCTCGCCCAATAAGTAGCCTACAACATTCATTACAAGAAAAGCTAAAAACATTTTGAATAAAGGTGTACAGAAAAATGTTATCAGCTGTTTAAATTTTGCAAAATGCTAAAAATTTGAATTACAAAAAACTGACTCATTCAATGTATATTTGTTTTCATTTTATTCAAATATATGGTTAATGATATAGTTGGTCAGAAAAAAATAGAAAATATTACAGTCAGGATTTGTTGTAATAACCGATTTTCTTATTAAAATGTGGGAAATTTGAAGTTGAGATACAGTTACCTACCTTCGAATTGAAATTCTGTCATTAAAATGCATTATTATTTCTTCATGGACTTTCATACAAGGTTAAATATATTGTTTAAACATAATAATGGGAAATATCGATCTTGAAAACGTTGACGTATTGATAAGATCCAATGTGTGGCTTTATATAGTTCGATCTAATCTTATACATGTATACCGATTTTATTGACTTGTAAGTCATTTAACTAAAACGTACATGTAAGTTGACATATACATTGTAATTGGACCGTATATACCATCGCTAATTCTAATCAAAGAAGACTGAACATAACATGTCCCTTGATCACTGCGTAATGGATTGACAAGACAATAAATCGGACACTTAAAAAAAATATTTTGATCGAATGGGACTCGAACCTATGACCTTTCGATTGGTGGTCAATCCCTCTACCAACTGCGTTATGAAGGACTATACTAATTCGAATCAACATTTCCTTTATATACATTTTCTAGTATAAGCACGTGCGGAAAAAGTCTATGTCGTCAAGACGCATTTCCGCTCGCCCGCAAGAGGGACTTTCGTATGCGAGGTACCTTAAAGAACAATTATTTGCCGATGCGGTCGTAAAATGCACGATAAAATCGTATTTCTCGATAAACCCCAACATGAACCTAAACTACCCCTCCTTGAGGACACTCGACCTTTTTGTGTATTGTTGGGTTAGTTTTCTGAGCACAATGTGATACTATAGTTATTATTACGGCTTTATTATTTTAAATAAGTTTATGAAATTGTCTGTCAAAAATAAAATTAGACAATTTTTCAAGCACTACAGTGTTTTAAATGTTATTATTATATGAAATATTATAAATAGAGATAATACTAAACACGTACTGAAAATATAAAAAAAAAGATCTACTGTTATGTATATGGTAGTTACGGAAATCACAAATTTTTTTTTATATATTTAACCAGGCTATAATTGAAGCCATTGAAATAAATTCTAATGTTTTAAAATCAAAATGTAGATATACTGATCTAGAACATTTTCATAGCGTTCGGAAAACCATGTCAACTTTCGTCATAAACAAAATAAGAAATGTTTTTTGTTTTGTTTTTTAAATCAGATTTTAGACAGTTAACCCTTTCAATTGAAATATAATTTTATTTACATGAACAGTAAGATATAAACTGATATAATTCATTAACAATGTTTGAAATAGAACTCACTAATAAGTTATTACGTCAAAAAAGAATGACTGAAAAGAGCTATGTTCCAGTTTCCTAGAGTAGGGGTCATTTAGGTTCATGTTGATACTTATCGAGTTATGTGATCTTATCGTGCATTGTATCATCGTGTAGGCAAGGAATTTCTCTTTAAAATGATATATAACATATGCATTTTGAACTTATTATATTGGGGTTATTGAGCCAGTATCAAAACATTTTGAACAACCCTCGTGTAACCATTTCACCACAAAGACCACAGCTTTTTCAACTTTCTGCACGCTATGGGCGAATTTCCTATTTGAACGAGTACGAAACGCAAACGATGTAGAAAATAACAACCTTTTGACAAGCTTTATTATCTGTTTTAATCGGAGTGCAAAGAGTTTGGAGACTGATCAAATACCGGGTTACCAGGCGTCTATTCTGGATCAAAACTCTGTAATAGAAAAACATGTACATGTAATTGTTTTCGCAGAACGCAATTATTGGTAAAAATAACGTCTTCGCGACCGCAGCACTAGCAAATAGTGAAACGCAGAGTAAGCAGGCGTCTGATCTAGATCCCAACTGTTTGACAGATGCTGGCATTCGCTGACAAAAATATAGATCTATCAACTTTGCAAATTGTTGCATACAACTAACTTTGGAAACTACAAAAACATAGCAACCTGAAATTTATCAGATAAATGTGTAGCAACCTGAAATTTATCAGATAGTACATTTGTAACATCAATAAATATGAACGCCGAAAGTTGCGCTCTGTCATTACTCTGTTCGGTACATTCAGTACGTTCAGTTAACCCCTTCACTGCTGTGACGTCATCAATTTTAAACAATTGTCGTCTGCTTTTATTTCTAAAATTAAATATTTAGTTATTCTGACTTATGAAATATTGAAATGAGTGTAAAACAGTTTGAATCCTGATCAGAGGCCGCGTTACGCGGCGTCTGATCAGGATCCAAACTATTTTCAAATTACTAGTGTACTCGGGGTAAGGCAGTGAAGGGGTTAATATACTACTCAACGTCTGCTAAGCACCAAAGGTATAATCTTTATATGAACCAATGCATCGACTCCATCACTTTCTTACTTTATAACAAAAAAGGTGCAGGAGTTGTAGCTAGAGGTCGAATCTACAAGTTCTAATGTGACTTTCACATGTAATGTCCCATGCGGGTGCATTGGTAAAAAATGATAAAATATCACTTTTCACAGAAAACTGCAAAGATTACAAAATGTGTTTTTGAGTTAACGAACATTCAAAAAAGGATACGATTGAACATTGAAAGTTGAAGCATGTTTTGGGGGGTAATCTAAGAAATTGCATATTTTGATAATAGCCTATGTTTGCCTACAGCTCCTGAGTAATTGTAAATATTATCAGAATCTTTATAATGGACCACTGTCAGTACTTTCTCCAAGTACGGATAGCATTGAACAAAAATGTTGGAAGTTATACGGCGAGAAAGTGATATGATCAATGCATTGGTACGTAACCTTGGTGCTTAACAAACTTTGAGTTGTATTTATATATATATATTAGAAGCGTGTTCGCTGTACAGGCAGGTGGCTAAAGCAGAAACGTATTTCAGGTGTTTCGGGGTAATTTGAAATTACTTTAATTACAGATCGGAATTTCGATTGCCCTATGATTCTGGCAAATGACGTATTATTTATGGCAGAGATTAAACAAATCCACATAGTTTCATTAACAAGGCTTGAAACAGGTGTCTTGTTTGAAAGGAGTGTTAAATACTTGTTAGTGTTACCTTGTGAATGCTGAAAAATACTCTGCTTCCAATATGAAATGTATCTAGTATATTTTACAATTTCTGTTTTATTTTTAGTACATGTGTCATCAAAGTGGCAATCAGGTACAATCTTGATCAGATGCCAATTAACTCGGCATCTGAATTAGATCCATACTGTTATTGCAATACGTATTATTCTTAGTTCAGTGTTACATGCATGAAGTGTGATCATAAAACATATCGGTGGAGAAAAGGCATGTTACCTAAATAAACGAATCAATCATTACTGTATATATCAGATTATCCAAATGCTGGATGGATAATGGTTTTATCCAAATGAGAATGTTTATTTTTTGTTATCTAAACATATCCATGTTATCAATAATTTACATTGAAAAAATAGAGATGAAAGCATACGTTCACGTTAGCCAGCTGCTTAATTTAACCAACACGTTTCATTAGCCCATTACTCAATAGCTACTCATATTAACACATTTAATTTATCCTCCATTGAAGAAAATAGTTACAATTTATGCTTTTATGAATGTACTCCATAAGAAATATTTTCTTTAAATATCCTAGTAAGTGGTAGCTTAAAGCAGGCTAAACGTAAAGCATTCTCAAAATCAGGCACATTCTGCTTGATTTTCAACCTGCTTTAAGCGGTAACCTTTCTTTAAAATGAAAAACAAGGCTATGGGGTAAAGTGTTAAACTCTTTCCATGCTTGAAAACGAATCATCTTTTAAAACAGTATAGATCCAGATGGGACGCCGATGAAGTTGGCGTCGAAACTACTTGCGACTTCGTATTTTGAAATTAGTTTTAGAAATTTCTAATTTTAAAATAGCAGCAGCTGACAATATAATTTAACCAACTCAACCCTAGTAACTATTATATGGGTCCGTTACGAACACTGTACCTTAGAACATAATAATAAAATATTCGTTTTCTTAGCAACAGTGTAAACCCTGCTAAAAAGCTCCTACAGGAAACCTCTGATCTGGTTTTGCACTGTTTGTCATTTTGTAATTTGATGTTATAAAAAACTAAGCATTCATAATAGGACAATACTTTTTTCTTCTTTTAACGCAATACCCATATTGAAATTGGAATTGTAAATTTTAAATTTCATGGGTGACGGAGTTAATTGTATTTGTTCCACGCCTGTTTTGTTTTCTTGCACTATGATATGGAATTTGCGACTGACTTTGTTGGCCTTGAAATTTCCTGTAAAAGATATTCAGCCATTTATTACACTTTCTTTAGCTATAATCATATTCATATGATAACATTTGAAATGTAGGTAGTGAAGAAGTGCATTTCAATGTACGCCATGCCTTTTATATAATTATTATGATCTCATATATTATACTATAAGAATTCGACAATCTTAAGACTTTTATTTATCAATGCACAATTTTGGATGGCATTTTTTACAGAAAATAGTACATTGTTCGATTGTATAGATACTTTAAATGCAAAAGAAAAACACACAATTTTTGCTAGTTTGAACATATGAAGTTCAAGCATATTAATACAGTGGAGAAAACGTGATTATTACCCATTTAAACGCAAACGAAACGCATTAAAATATAGAAAATAACAATTTAATGACATTTCTCACAACTCTTTTTAAATCTGAGTGGCAAACAGTTTTGAGCCTGATCAGACGCCGGGTGACCCGGCGTCTGATTTGGCTCCAAAATGTTTGAAGTGGAAATAATCTTTTCAGCGTAAACGCGTTTATTGGGAAAGGATAAAATCTTCTCGACAATACGCATTCAAAATAATATATCTTAACGTCATGGCATAGCCAATATAATGTAAAACCTATACAAACTACAGTAAAACCTCGCTATTACGACACTAAAACGAATGCTAATTGAGTGTCTAATAGACAGGTGACAGCTTAAAGCAAGGTTACAGTGAAACAGAAAGCTCCTATAGGAGCTTTCTGTTTCACTGTCACCTTGCTTTAAGCGGTCACCTATCGTAAACACCCTAATAATTAACATAATTTAGTGGTCGTAATAGCGAGGTTTTACTGTATTTGAATCCGAACGAAGTGTAATCATGCAGCAGCTGACTAAAAACATAGCATGGCACTCTGATATTTGTAAATGCCAGTTCAATCAAATATCTAAATCAGGGCTGCCATAAGTTGACATGAAAAATCCTAAGATTTACAAATTTGCATTTTTCTTCAAGTTTGATTTTACGAATCTCATCTTTACCCAATCGTCTGTTTCTAGTTTTGTTGACACGTGGCTACTTAAAACAGGCTGGAAGTAAAGCAGAATGTGCCTTAGGGCGCATTCTGCTTTACTTTCAGTCTGCTTTAAGCAACCATGCACTAGAAAAAAAATCCGGAGAAATGGCAGCCCTGTCTAAATTGATTAAAAAGCGTTTGTCAATCTGGTAATAAATCAACACTTAGAATTGTTGCAGATAACAAATTTAACAGACATAACTTAAAATATGGCAGAAGGTTAAATCGTTGACACTTTTGGCCCTGCTATATATACTTATTTCTACTATAACGAACATCTGCGATATTAAGCATTTTATTTCAGTGATACATGTATAGTCTGCTATAAGTTTTGTCTGCAAAATGCTTTCAAAACGCTTTGTAACCTTGGATCGTGGAGAAACATGCTCAAACAGTTTGGGCGTGGCCTTGGGTCCGTTTTACTAAACAAATTACGCAAATTTTTTGCGTAAGTCAAAATTTTAAAATTTAATTTATAGTTTTCATTATCACTTGCTACAAACAGCAAATAGCCAGATTATAGGACGCGCTTTTAGCGCGTCCTCTGATCTGGCTATTTGCTGTTTACAAACGTTTATGATCGAAAAATAAGAGTTAAACGATTTTGACTTACGCAAAAATTTTGCGTAAGTTGATAAGTAAAACGGGCTCCTGATGCCTAGTTACGCGGTGTCGGATCTGAATCCGAGAGACATCCGTGACCTAGTGGTATAGTCACTGTGACTTACTATCAATCCGCTTCTCACAGCTGTGGGATCGAATCCCGGTCTGGGCATTCGGAATGTCCATGAGGAAGGCGTTAGACATGCCTGTCTTGTTTGGGAACAGCGGTAAGCAGTGTAGGGAGGGAGCACTGTTGTCACACGTGGTTTTCGCAAGACTGCCATAGATTGATCATTTCCAAATGTTCTATTTTCCAAGCCTGTTTACTTAATGCAGGTTGAAAGTAAAGCAGAATGCGGCTTTATTTTCAGTCTGCGTTAAGCTTCCATCCACTAGGATAAAAAACCGAAGTTTTCGGAAAATTCGGATAAATTGCAGCCCTGGTTTCGTGCCTACTCATACATGTAGGAAGATAAAAAGAGGGTAAAAGTTCAGCAAAATCTCCTACGTACGCTTTCGCCATTTCCCTTTTCCAGCGCTGGGCAGTATTATGTATTAATCCTTTCCCCCATAGAAGCGACTTTTAGCGTATTTAATTTATTCATTCGCTGAAGAAAATAGTTCCAGTTTATACACTCATAAACAATTACAATAACAAATATTTTATATAGCCTAGCAGATGATAGTTTAAAGCAGGCTGAAAGAAAAGCAGAATGTGCCTTAAGGCACATTCTGCTTTGCTTTCAACCTGCTTTAAGTGATCACCTGTATCTAATGTTATAAACGGGTTATTGGGTAAAGGGTTAAGAGAAAACCGTGCTACTTCAAGGAGCACTTCCTGCTAAAGTTGAGAAGACGTTATTCTTTTCCGTTTAAATCCGTACAAAACGTAAACGCATTGCAATGAAATGTATAAAAAATCAATGTTTAGAATTGTCTAACAATTATCTTAATATAAGTGGCAAACAGTTTAGAGTCTGATCAGGCGCCGGTTTACTCGGAGTCTGATCTAGCTCTAAACTGTTTGCGATGGGAATAAACAGAATCATACCGGGTGGGGCAAGGGTTGAATGAAGAAAATATAAGTTCATATTACAGTGGAGAATCTGTTATTCTTTCCCGTTTAAACGCAAACGTACGCAAACGCAAAGCAATAAAACGTAGAAAAGTACAACTTTTGGACAATTCTTGTTTATCTTGGTGGCAAACAGTTTGGAGCCTGATCAGACGCCGGGTTACCCGGCGTCTGATCTGGCTCCAAACTGTTTGCACTGCAAATAATAGTTTTAGCGTAAACGCGTTTATTGGGAAAGAATAACAGATTCTCCACTGTAATAAACTACACAATACTTTAAGTCTTTTTCACATTAGGGCATTTGAATTCGACTTATGGACGTTACTTATAATAAATAATTATATTAAAGAACGAACATTTGCGATGCCATGATTCGTTTATTTTTATCTTTTACGAAGGAATATACAGTCAATGGTAGGTTGACATTTCTTGAAAGGGTTCAGATAATAGAACCCTTTCCTAATAGCTTGCTTTATGTTTTGGCTTAAATGTAGAATGAGCGTAAAGCAGAAAGCTCGTGCATAAGTGTTCTGCTCTACGATCAATACGGTTTTAAGTATGCAAGTAAAACGATGCTCTATTACAGTGAGGACGTTATTATTTCCCAATGAACGCGTTTACGCTATTACAATTATTTCTTTTGCAAACCGTTTGGAGCATACTTAAAAACAAGTCGTAATTATTTTCAAAACGTTGTCATTTTCTCAGTTTAACTGCAATGCGTTTGTATCAAAACAGGAACGACTTATGTCCTCTCCACTGTACATGGCGTGCAGAAGGAAGGCGTATTATCCCATTACCCCATATATACGCCTTTTTACGCCTTTCATTTATTCCTCAACTGAAGAAAATAGTTCCAATTTATACAGTCACGATTTTTTATCATAAGAAATAGTTTCTATATTCTAGCAGATGGTAGCTTAAAGCAGGCTGAAAGTAAAGCAGAATGTGCCTTAAGGCACATTCTGCTTTACTTTCAACCTGCTTTAAGTGGTCACTTATCTTCAAAATTAGAAACAGTCTATGGGGTAATGGGTTAAAGCATACGCCTTCACATACGTGACATAATCAAACTGATAATCTAAAACAACAAAAGTTATTGCTATTAAACAGACTCATACCAGATGGGGGCATGGCGAAAAGAATGTAATATATGTTTATATTTATAAACGAAAACTGCATAATACTTGTTTCAATGGCATTTGAATTTGACTGATAGACAATTTCAATGCTAAAAGTGGAGTAACTTAATTCCTTCTACTAAAGAACGGTCATTTGCGATGCCATGATTCAGTCTGGCTATAAAAACATAATAGTTTTATCTTGTACGAGGGAATATACAGTCAATGATGGGTTGACAGTTCATTTACCAGGAAAGGGTTCAGTTTATAGGATTAACCTGTCTCCAAATAGCTTGCTTTCACAGTTTTTGCTTAAATGCACAATGAACGTAAAGCAGAAAACTCTCACATGAGCTTTGCTTTACGTTCAATGTTTTAAAGAAAGCAAGAAAAAAAGTTGTTTTATTAGCACAAACTAGCAGCATTTAAAGGGATCCATGAAGAACATGCAAAGATGCGAAAATGCATTCCGTGAGAGTTCATTTCGGTTTTGTATTTTTACATGTTATTTGTAAAAGGTAACCGTGTAGACTTTCCAGCTCTTTTATTAACTAGAGTGGAGAAAACGTTATTCTTTCCCGTTTAAACGCAAAACACTAAAACGTAGAAAATGTCAATTTTTAGATATTTCTTACAATTCATTTTTATCCGAGTGGCAAACAGTTTTGAGCCTGATCAGACGCCGGGTTAACTGGCGTCTGATCTGGCTCCAAACTGATTGCAGTGGAAATAATCGTTTTAGCGTAAACGCGTTTATACGGAAAGAATAACACATTCTCCACTGTAACCGAATCCTAGAAACATTTACAAACAGTGAACTACAGTGGAGAATCTGCTATTCTTTCCCAATAAACGCGTTTACGCTAAAACTATTATTTGCAGTGCAAACAGTTTGGAGCCAGATCAGACGCCGGGTAACCCGGCGTCTGATCAGGCTCCAAACTGTTTGCCACCAAGATAAACAAGAATTATCAGAATTGTCCAAAAGTTGTTCTTTTCTACGTTTTAGTGCTTTGCGTTTGCGTACGTTTGCGTTTAAACGGGAAAGAATAACAGATTCTCCACTGTAGTAAAGAGTACACATATCCCATGCATTTACCCATTTCCGCCAGGTGGATTCTTCCATGCTTTAATTATATTATTCCATTTTTTATGTAAGGAGTTCCTGGTCATAATTTTCATTTTCGTTGTATATTATATAATAACAAAATATTATTTGGAGTTTCTATCAGCAAAGGGTGAATACTGATCTGACGCCGCATTATGCGGCATCTGATAAGGGTATACAAGGTTTGCATATATCACTTTTATGGGACTTTAGGTTCAAAGTGTAGACAAGAGAAAAGACGGCTTATCAATTCTAATGTACTTGTGTTCTGTATCAAGCAAACGCTCGTTTCTAATGTATATATACATGTACATATAATTCTTTCTATAATAGCCGTTTAAAACCATTTTGGTTGTAGTTCATTATTCAGACATTAGCCAGAGCTATCTGTTTATAAAACAGATGCGGTGTTAATATGAATCTAAATACAGCACAAATTGTTTCATTCAATTGTATCTGTTACGAGCCTGTCTTTCTTCACTTAACTTTATCAATAGTGGTATACAATAGAAAAGACCGTATTCTTTCCAAATAAACGTGTTTATGCTAAACCAAAAAGAATATATATGTCTCTTGAAATCATTTCGAAGCCAGATCAGACCCAAAATAAAACGGCTTCAAGTCAGGCTCTAAACTGTTTGTCACTCAGATTTAAATATTTTCATAAATATTTCCAAACAGTTGTAACTTTATATATAATATTGCACTGTGTTTACCCACCTGTGCCTAGCATCCCATAAAAAGGGACATTGGCAAACAGTGTAGACTCTGATCAGACGCCGCACAATGCAGCGTCTGATCAGTCTACACTGTTTGATGATAGATAGAAATTATAATAAAGTTTAACAAAACGAACATGAAAATTTAGACCAGGCCTCCCTTACATAAAAAATTGACTTATCCATTATTAGACTGGAAGAATACACGTGGTATACAGTGGAGAAAACGTTATTCTTTCCCAATAAACGCGTTTACGCTAAAACTACTATATGCAGTGCAAACAGTTTGGAGCCAGATTAGACGCCGGGTAACCCGGCGTCTGATCAGGCTCCAAACTGTTTGCCACCAAGATAAACATGAATTATCAGAATTGTCCAAAAGTTGTACTTTTCTACGTTTCAGTGTTTTGCGTGTGCGTACGTTTGCGTTTAAACGGGAAAGAATAACAGATTCTCCACTGTAAATGCGTTAATTTCTTTCGAGAAAGAATAATGTCTTCTCCAGTGAACCAGCTTCTTCTCCGTCATCGTCTCATTTAGCCTGATTGCAGACAATATATCCTCTGCTTAAATGTATTGTCTGCAAAGATACCATGGCAGGTAGTTCTAAACGTAACTACCTTTCCAACAAGGTTTGCTAGAGAATCAGTATGCCCCTGGTGTGATCATAGCCTCTAAATTACCTTGGCCTCGGTCTTGACATGGTAAAACCAGTACTGAGCTCAAAAACTCGAGTCGAATACGCATGCCAAATATATAGGGTCTATCACAAGTGGTGCCAAAGTTATGCCCAATGTTAAATAAAGCATATTGGAGACCTTTAAGTGATCTCTACTTTTATCGGACATGACCAAAGTTGTACTGAGCTCGAGAGCTTCTTGGGTTGAGTGCGCATGTCAAATATGAAGCATCTGACATGTGTTGTTCCAAAGTTAATGTCACTGTAACATTCAGCCTATTTGACCTTCAATCAACCTCTAAATTACCTTGATCTTTGTCGGAAATGACCAATGTTGTACAGAGCTCAAAGGCGTCTTGTGTACGCATGCCAAATATGAAGTCTCTACCACATGCATTTCCAAACAATGGCCAAGTATAAAGTTGTGGACAGACTATGAGACAGACAGACAAACAGACAACGCGAAAACAATATTCCCCCACTTACAGTGGAGAATCTGTTATTCTTTCCCAATAAACGCGTATACGCTAAAACTATTATTTGCAGTGCAAACAGTTTGGAGCCAGATCAGACACCGGGTAACCCGGCGTCTGATCAGGCTCCAAACTGTTTGCCACCAAGATAAACAAGAATTATCAGAATTGTCCAAAAGTTGTTCTTTTCTACGTTTTAGCGCTTTGCGTTTGCTTACGTTTGCGTTTAAACGTGAAAGAATAACAGATTCTCCACTGTAGTACTACTATGAATTGCCTCTCTGTGAATATTGTTTCAGTTAACCCTTTACCCCATAACCTGTTTCTAGTTTTGAAACAAGAGGCCCATGCGGGCCTAAATATCGCTCACCTGGAAAAACAAACACAAGGGTCACATGACCCCTGGGGTGGGATCATTTTTTACCCCAGAGACATAATTTCAAAACTCTTGCTGATGAACTTGAAAAGTAAGTGTTCTGTCAATTATTTGTACATGGATGGTTTCAGACAGGAAGACTTTTCATTAAAAAAATATATTTTTAGTTAATTTGACCCAGATATGCAACAGACCCGATCCATTTAAGCAATATTGGTAAAGAACATTTAAAAGTGTCACTATGCTAAATATCAAAGCTCTGGTCATAATAGTTTCAGAGAAGAAGATTTCACTATATAACTCTATGTAAAACTGCGACCCCTAAGGCCTTGGCAGGTTTGACCCAAGGGGCATAATTTGAACAATCTTGATAGAGGACCTGTAGATGATGCCTTGTGCCAAATATCTAAGCTCAGGGTATTGTGGTTTCAGACAAGAAGATTTTTTAAGTTTTCATTGAAAAAATCTATTTTTAGTTCATGTGACCTAGATATCTAACGGACAGGAACCATATTTACAATATTGGTTCAGGGCTTCTAGAAGTGCCACAATACCAAATATCAAAGCTCTGACCATATTAGTTTCAGAGTAAAAGATGTTTGAAGATTTCACTATATAACTCTATGTAAAATTATGACCCCAGGGGCGGGGTCATTTTTGACCCCAGGGACATAATTTGAACAATCTTGATAGAGGACCTAAAGATGATGCTTTGTGCAAAATATCTAAGCTCAGGATATTGTGGTTTCAGACAAGAAGACTTTTTAAGTTTTCATTGAAAAAATCTATTTTTAGCTCCTGTGATCTAGATATGCAACGACCGGAATTATTTGAACAACTTTGAAAGAAGACCATACAAGGATCATTCCTGCCACGTTTGGTAAATATCCACCCAGTAGTCTAGGAGGAGAAGTTGTGTGAAGAAATTGTTGACGACGACGACGACGGACGACGGGCACAGCACAATCAAAATAGCTCACCTAGGTGAGCTAACAAGAGGGCCTGATGGCCCTGATATCGCTCACCTTTTGTACTGAAGCCTGATAGCTTTACCTTTCTGTTTCACAGTTTTCATCTAAATCTATTCAAATGTGCAGTATAGCATGTAAACCATTTTGGAATACAACCTCATAATTCTAGTATAGTAGAGTACATCAAGGGCTGATAACTAGACCCTAAAGAATACTGAAATGAAGCCTTTTCTAGCATTTCAAAGTATATCAAGGGCAGATAACTATTGTCACAATGATAAGTTTTAAACAATTATTGCACTCCTTTGAGAACCTATAGCTATATACATTTTGTGCAAGTATAATCAAAATCCATTCAAAACTGTAGTTGCAAGAGTGTAAACACTGTAAAATATGGCATTTTCAGCAATTCAAAGGTAGATAACTCTTGACCTATTAGTCCGATTTCAACCATAATCACCGTTTTTTGAACTTGTATGGTCATATACAATCTGAGCAAGTTTAAGAAAGCTTGAGTAAATATTGTGGCCTCTAGAGTGTAAACACTGTTAAATATATCATTTTCAGCAATTCAAAGGTAGATAACTCTTGACCTATTGATCTGATTACTACCATAATTAAACTCATCTGAAGTCTCATGGTAATATATAATCTGAGCAAGTTTGAGAAAGATTGGATACAATGTGTGGCCTCTAGAGTGTAAACACCCTTAAATATGGCATTTTCAGCAATTCAAAGGTAAATAACTCTTGATCTATTTGTCTGATTTCAACCATAATCAAACTCATCCAAACTCTTATGGTCATATACAATCTGGGCAAGTTTTAGAAAAATTGGATAAATACTGTGGCCTCTAGAGTGTAAACACTGTTAAATATGGCATTTTCAGCAGTTCAAAGGTAGATAACTCATGACCTATTTGTCCGATTTCAACCATAATCGAACTCATCCGAACTCTTATGGCAATATACCATCTGAGCAAGTTTGAGAAAGATTGGATAAATATTGTGGCCTCTAGAGTGTAAACACTAAAATTGTTGACGCCCGGACGACGCACGACGCAAGGATTGCAATAGCTCACCCTGAGCTAGCTCAGGTGAGCTAAAAACCTATACAAACTATTTGAATCCGAAGGTGTAATCAGGCATCAGCTGAATCAAAACATAGCATGGCACTCTGATATTTGAAAATGCCAGTTCTAAATCAGCCTATTAATCTGATTACAACCATAATCAAACTCATTTGAACTCTTATAGTCATATACAATCTGAGATAGTTTGAGATAGATTGGATAAATATTGTGGCCTCTAGAGTGTAAACACTGTTAAATATGGCATTATCAGCAGTTCAAAGGTAAATAACTCTTGATCTATATGTCTGATTCCAACCATAATCGAACTCATCCGAACTCTTACAGTTATATACAATCTGAGCAAGTATGAGAAAGATTGGATAAATAGTGTGGCCTCTAGAGTGTAAACACTGTTAAATATGGCATTTTCAGCAATTCAAAGGTAGATTACTATTGACCTATTGGTCCGATTTCAACCATAATCGAACTCATCCGAACTCTTATGGCAATATACCATCTGAGCAAGTTTGAGAATTGTGGCCTCTAGAGTGTAAACACTAAAATTGTTGACGACGGACTACGAACGACGGACATTCAAGTATTGCAAAAGCTCACCCTGAGCTAGCTCAGGTGAGCTAAAAAGGCGACTACTTTAAGCAGGTTGAAAGTAAAGCAGAATGCGCCCTAAGGCCCATTCTGCTTTACTTTCAACCTGCTTAAAGTAGTCACCTGCTAGAATTAAGAATATATTCCTTCTGATACATACTCATGACTGCATAAGTTGGAAATATTTTCTTCCGCGGAGGATTAAACGGAATGCCTTAAAAGGCGCTTTTATAAGGTAAAGGTTTAGGACAAAGATTGCAGATTCAGATATAGCAATCACGTTTACAAGGGGGCATCAAATCGACCGCTTGGTTACTAGAAATGACACTTTAAAACACTTTGCCTAAAATAATTGTTTGTCCAGTACAAGGTGTTGCTGCTTTATCTAGTGAGAATTTCTTGTACAGGGGATTCTTAGGTCAGTAACAAAAGCAAAACAATAAATAATGTTCAAATAGTATTTCATACTTGCATACTTAACAGTTTGTATTCTGTGGAAAGGTATGGCATTGATGTTTTGAAGACAATATTTGCAGATCTGTGTCCATTCCATATCCTGATTTATTTGCATTTAGAATTGTAGAAATACACACCTGTATGACAGAAGGAATACAAAGCAAGATCAACATAAAATGAAATGTAAACGGTTAAATGGTTTCAAGGCTTAACATGTTGTAACGCGGAAACCGGTACATTTTGGAAGACTAGATCATTACCATCTTTTGTTGCACATTTTAAAAATGCACAGCCGTCTAATACGTACCTATGTCTTTAGGCTTAAATCATATGGGAGGGAACATTATTTCAATAGATAAGATACATGTATGTTTTAAATAACGCTTCAACTTGGAGATAGCAGCAGCCACTATTAAAACTAAGCATACGGCATTGTTATTGAAGGGCGTTAACATTTAAATTATCTCATGTTTTGTGTTAAGTTCTTAGAGTCTCTTTTTTCGATTAAATATATTAAATACTTCAAAATGGTCATTTTTTTTAAAAGTCTCATACTTTTTTTAATATGATATATTCAGGAATGTTTCCAAATTTGCAATACACAAAAAACTTTTGCTCTGCGAATCAAGTATTGGTATTTTCTGGGAACTACAGCGCTCCCTCTCTACAACGACAACCAATGGGAGACACTGATTGTGTGTGTTGTACGGAGGGAGTCGTTATAGAGAGGGAAAATTGGTTTACATTTACAAACAGCTTGAATCCAGATCAGACGCCGCGTTACGCGGCGTCTGATCTGGATTCAAGCTGTTTGTCACTCATCATTAAGTATTTTTCTGTCAAAATGTCGAATATGTAATTTTTAGAAAAACAGCAGACGACAACTTTAAGCAGAAGATATTACAGCAGTAAAAGCGTTAGACATAATTGTCCTGTAGGGAACTGCGACAAACGTCGTTGTAAGGAGGGAATCGTTGTTGGGAGGGCCGTTGTAGAGAGGGAACACTGTAGTATTTTCGTAATGTGCAGTAAGGGCCATATGCGGGGGTATTAGATACAGTAAGCCTTTGTTGCTACGATACCACCAGTGCTATGTTTAGTGTCGGTGCACGATTGCACACAATAATTATCGATTAATTTATTGCTGATTTATTGGCTTTCTTTTTCTCTGTTAAAATTACCTTATAGAAATAAATGTATTAATTTAGATTCTTTATTTACTGTAAAGTGTACTAACGTACTACATTAACCCTTAGCCTGCCACGCACGAGTATAGCTCCATATGCAAACAGCTTGGATCCGGATGAGACGCCGAGTCTCATCCGGATCCAAACTGTTTGACACTCGGACAACATTTCAGCAATTTTGAGCAACTTTGTAACTTGAAGTAGACGAGAAATATAGCAGACGACAATTTATTTGGCGGGCTAAGGGTTAAAACAAAATTCAAACAATGTAACGCATTTTTGCTACTGCTGCATTCTAAGGTTGGAGCCTTATTTTGATAAGCAAGCATGTGTCACAGGCGTGAAATAACATGTACGCTGCATACAAATTAAAAAGGTTTATTGGATAATTAAGTGTATCTTATTTTCGAATAACTAGGCAACAAAACTCGTAAACAATCTGTAAACAACTGGTAGTGTTCTAACGTATAAGTGGTAAATAAATTACCCAATGAAGGCAATGATGTGACTAAACATTAGGATTGTTTATTAGATAGAGTATAATCAATTCCTTCGGATTGATATGAAATATATATCACGAGAGCGGGTTGTTGTGTGGTTAAAAACGAGTCCGCAGGACGAGGTTTTTTAAACAGATAACCACCCATTCAAGATATAATTTTCATATCTATTCAAAGGAATTGATTATTCTATTTAATATACACTTTAATAACGTTTTTACAGAAAACACACAAAATTAAGTGTTTATGCGCGACGTCACTAAAGATATTGTGACGTAACGACCTCACAAAAAATTGATAACATCACTAGTGATGATATAATTTGTGGATGATATGAAATTTTTCTAACTGAGAAATCTCTATAAACCATCAATAGGTATGTAATAAAGACGTTTATTCCTTTATGTATATGACAACTCATTAAAAGTGTCTCTTCAAGACGTCTTTTCCCTTGTGTAGCCATCAAACCCAATGATATGACTACTTATAAGAATTATCACTTCAAGACCATTCTAAAGAGAAGCCACAACACTGCATTTGGTTGAGACAGAATGAAGTTAATCTTCTCATCTGGAGCACTGGTTTGGCACACTTAAGTACTGATGAGGTGTGCTATGCTGTCTATTCTCATTTCCATCAAGATCAAGAGCTGCAAGCCTCTATGTATTGTTGTTCTGGCATTAGTTTCTTCATCTCAGTATCAAACTCTTTCAATTTTGGAAGCACTATAGCTATGTAACCATCTGTCATTGGCTGAAAAAGATAAAATACTCTATAGTAGCAGTGACCTTGACATTTAACACAGAATCACAGTTAACACATATGTATGTACATGGTACTTTTATACCAAAACCAAATGTATATGTAGTTTCATTATATTCATTTAACCTAATACCCTTTAGCCTGTTTCTAATTTTGAAAATATGTTACCCCTTAAAACAGGTTGAAACTAAAGCAGAATGTGCCTTAAGGCACATTTTGCTTTACTTTCATCCTGCTTTAAGCTACCATCTGCTCGAATGGACAAAATATTTCCTATACTACATATGTATAATTATCAGTTGGATCTAATTTTGGGTTTAGGAACAACTACAGCGATAACAAGAGTTGTCAGAGAGACAACAAAGCTCGCCATCGGCACATTTAGAAACTTAAAAGCACACTCAAGGTCACGGAGTTCAACCTTTTTGCCTGCATGGAAAGGTCTTGTCCATATACACATGAAAATCAAATACATGTATGAAGTTACACCTCAGGGAACATAGGAAATATAAGCATTTTTTTAAACCTAAACACAGATTTCGAAACCTTAACCCTGGATCTAAGTTCAAGGTCAAGGTCACAGGGGTCCAAATTTTTCTGTGCATGGAAAGGTCTTGTCCATATACACACACATACCAACTATGAAAGCAACCCTCAAGGGACATAGAAGTTATAGGCATTTTACGAAACCTAAACACAGATTTCGAAACCTAAACGCTGGCCCTTAGTTCAAGGTCAAGGGGTCCAAATTTTTCTGTGCATGGCAAGGTCTTGTCCATATACACACACATACCAACTATGAAAGCAATACCTCAAGGGACATAGAAGTTATAGGCATTTTTCGAAACCTAAACACAGATTTCGAAGCCTAAACACGGGCCCTAAGTTCAAGGTCAAGGTCACAGGGGTCCAAATTTTTCTGTGCATGGAAAGGTCTTGTCCATATACACACACATACCAACTATGAAAGCAATACCTCAAGGGACATAGAAGTTATAGGCATTTTTCGAAACCTAAACACAGATTTGGAAACCTAAACGCGGGCCCTAAGTTCAAGGTCAAGGTCACAGGGGTCCAAATGTTTCTGTGCATGGAAAGGTCTTGTCCATATGCACACACATACCAACTATGAAAGCAATACCTCAAGGGACATAGAAGTTATAGGCATTTTTCGAAACCTAAACACAGATTTCGAAACCTAAACGCGGGCCCTAAGTTCAAGGTCAAGGTCACAGGGGTCCAAATTTTTCGGTGCATGGAAAGGTCTTGTCCATATACACACACATACCAACTATGAAAGCAATACCTCAAGGGACATAGAAGTTATAGGCATTTTTCGAAACCTAAACACAGATTTCGAAACCTAAACGCGGGCCCTTAGTTCAAGGTCAAGGTCACAGGGGTCCAAATTTTTCGGTGCATGGAAAGGTCTTGTCCATATACACACACATACCAACTATGAAAGCAATACCTCAAGGGACATAGAAGTTATAGGCATTTTTCGAAACCTAAACACAGATTTCGAAACCTAAACGCTGGCCCTAAGTTCAAGGTCAAGGTCACAGGGGTCCAAATTTTTCTGTGCATGGAAAGGTCTTGTCCATATACACACACATACCAACTATGAGAGCAATACCTCAAGGGACATAGAAGTTATAGGCATTTTTCGAAACCTAAACACAGATTTCGAAACCTAAACGCGGGCCCTAAGTTCAAGGTCAAGGTCACAGGGGTCCAATTTTTTCTGTGCATGGAAAGGTCTTGTCCATATACACACACATACCAACTATGAAAGCAATACCTCAAGGGACATAGAAGTTATAGGCATTTTTCGAAACCTAAACACAGATTTCGAAACCTAAACACAGGCCCTAAGTTCAAGGTCAAGGTCACAGGGGTCCAAATTTGTCTGTGCATGGAAAGGTCTTGTCCATATACACACACATACCAACTATGAAAGCAATACCTCAAGGGACATAGAAGTTATAGGCATTTTTCAAAACCTAAACACAGATTTCAAAACCTAAACGCTTGCCCTAAGTTCAAGGTCAAGGTCACAGGGGTCCAAATTTTTCTGTGCATGGAAAGGTCTTGTCCATATACACACACATACCAACTATGAAAGCAATACCTCAAGGGACATAGAAGTTATAGACATTTTCTTAAAATTGTTTACGCCGTTCACAACGACGCCGACGCCGACGACAACGACGACGACTACACCGGGGGTATTGCAATAGCTCGTCATGTACTTCGTACAGGCGAGCTAAAAATGATTTTTCTTGAAATATTTACAGTGACTTTAGCCTTTAACAGAGAAGACTCATTCAAGGCACTTATAGATACTAAACATTGGTGTAAAGTTTCATAAAATTCAAAAAGAAGACACAGTCAAGGCACTTATAAATACTTAACACTTGTGTAAAGTTTCATGAATTTCAAGAAGGTACAAATGTAGTTATAAATATTTAGCACTTGAGTAGTTTCATGAAATTCAAAAATAGACACATTTAAGGGACTTATAAATGCATGTACTTAATACTTGTGTAAAGTTTCATGAAATTCAAGAAGAATGCTCATTCAAGGCACTTACAAATACTAAATACTTGTGTAAAATTTAATGAAATTCAAGAAGAGGACACATTCTAAGTACTTATAAATACTTAATACTTGTTAAAAGTTTCATGAAATTCTATCAAACAAGGGCCACTATGGCCCTAAATCGCTCACCTGGTAACCATGTAACCATGTACACCGTGTGACCTAGTTTTTGACCGGGCATGACCCTCATTCTAACTTGACCTCCATTTCAATGAGACAAACATTTTTTTCAAGTTTCATGAAGATTCAATGAATTTTGTAGTCTCTAGAGTGTTAACGAGGTTTTTCGATGATCTGACCTTGTGACCTAGTTTTTGACAAGACATAAGCCATATTTGAACTTGACCTATATTTCATTGAGGCAAACCTTTTCATCAAGTTTTATGAAGATCAAATGAAATTTGTAGTCTCTAGAGTGTTAATAAGGTTTTTCGATGATTTGACCTAGTGATCTAGTTTTTGACCGGACATGACCCACATTTTAACTTGACCTAGATTTCATTGAGGCAAACATTTTGATGAAGTTTCATGAAGATCCAATGAAATTTGTAGTCTCTAGAGTGTTAACAAGGTTTTTCGAAGATTTGACCTAGTGACCCAGTTTTTGACCGGACATGACCCACATTCGAACTTGGCCTAGATTTAATTGAGGCAATCATATTGATGAAGTTTCATGAAGATCCAATGAAATTTGTAGCATCTAGAGTGTTAACAAGGTTTTTCGATAATTTGACCTAGTGACCTAGTTTTTGACCAGACATGACCCACATTCGAACTTGGCCTAGATTTCATTGAGGCAAACATTTTGATGAAGTTTCATGAAGATCCAATGAAATTTGTAGTCTCTAGAGTGTTAACAAGGTTTTTCAATAATTTGACCTAGTGACCTAGTTTTTGAACGGACATGACCCACGTTCGAACTTGGCCTAGATTTAAATGAGGCAATCATATTGATGAAGTTTCATGAAGATCCAATGAAATTTGTAGCCTCTAGAGTGTTAACAAGGTTTTTTGATAATTTGACCTAGTGACCTAGTTTTTGACCGGACATGACCCACATTCGAACTTGATCTAGATTTCATTGAGGCAAACATTGTGACCAAGTTTCATTAAGATCCAATGAGATTTGAACCTGCTAGAGTGTTAACGAACAATTGTGAACGGACGGACGGACAGATAGACGACGGACGACAGACATCCAGCGATCCTAAAAGCTCACCTTGGCACTACGTGCCAGGTGAGCTAAAAATAGCAATGAAAATATTTTTATCTCAGTTAAAATATTCATAAAATATGCAAATTATAACACTCAGTCCACGGTGAAATTCAATCCCCTGAACTATCACACTCAATTTGAGTAATAACGTGTGGATAATTTTATCAAATAAAGAGTGAATACGTATGTTGGAAAGATCCTTTAAGAAAACAGTGCGGGTCTTGATCAGACGGCTCCAACATGTCTGATCTTGGTCTACAGTTTTCAAAAAGTGTTGATATGCAATTACAGTGGAGAATCTGTTATTCTTTCCCAATAAACGCGTTTACACTAAAACTATTATTTGCAGTGCAAACAGTTTGGAGCCAGATCAGACGCCGGGTAACCCGGCGTCTGATCAGGCTCCAAACTGTTTGCCACCAAGATAAACATGAAATATCAGAAGTGTCCAAAAGTTGTACTTTTCTAAGTTTTAGTGTTTTGCGTTTGCGTACGTTTGCGTTTAAACGGGAAAGAATAACAGATTCTCCACTGTACCAGGAGAAAGGTTAATTACAAGTACAGTGGAGAAGACATTATTCATTCCCTTTTGAACGCAAACCAAACACTAACAATAAAACTTAGAAAATGACAATTCTGACTATTCATTTCAATCTGAGTGTCAAACTGTTTGTAGTCTGATTAGACACCAGGTTATTTTGCGTCTGATCTGGCTAAAAACTGTCTGCAATGAAAATAATAGTTTTAGTGTAAATGTGTTTATTGGGAAATAATAACGGCTTCTGCACTGAGTCTGCATATTTACTGGAAGGCTTAAATGAAGTAAAACCTCTCTATTATGACCACTGAAAATAAGGCTAATTGGTTGTACAGTGGAGAATCTGTTATTCTTTCCCAATAAACGCGTTTACGCTAAAACTATTATTTGCAGTGCAAACAGTTTGGAGCCAGATCAGACGCCGGGTAACCCGGCGTCTGATCAGGCTCCAAACTGTTTGCCACCAAGATATAGATGAATTATCAGAATTGTCAAAAAGTTGTACTTTTTGTACGTTTTAGTGTTTTGCGTTTGCGTACGTTTGCGTTTAAACGGGAAAGAATAACAGATTCTCCACTGTATTAAAGACAGGAGATAGCTTTAAACAAGGTGAAAGTCAAACAGAAAGCTCCCCAAACGGAGCTTTTCTGTTTTATGTTCACCTTGCTTTAAGTAGCCACCTGCCTCAAACACTGGATAATTAAAACAATTTAATGGTCATAATATAGAGGTTTTACTATAATATATAACTATTAGTTCAGTACCTTTTTTGACAGCATATGTGGCTGGTTTTTAAGTGTATCGTTTGTTTCTAATAGTTGACATTTCATGCCACATGGAATATAATACTTGCTCCCATCATCACAGGTAACTCTACACAGGTTGGAGTCAGCATTCAACACCTGGGCTCCCTGAAATGGTAATGTTATCATACAGTTACAGTGGAGAATCTGTTATTCTTTCCCGTTTAAACGCAAACGTACGCAAACGCAAAGCACTAAAACGTAGAAAAGAACAACTTTTGGACAATTCTGATAATTCTTGTTTATCTTGGTGGCAAACAGTTTGGAGTCTGATCAGACGCCGGGTTTACCCGGCGTCTGATCTGGCTCCAAACTGTTTGCACTGCAAATAATAGTTTTAACGTAAACGCGTTTATTGGGAAAGAATAACAGATTCTCCACTGTAACTGTTTCCAATTAACTCTTTCAACCCTGAAACGTTTAAATGACAATTCCAATTTCAAAATAAGTCTATTTAGAGTTGATCCTAACAGTATATTTCAAAATGACAAATAGTGTAGACCCTGATCAGAGGGCTCCTTAACCCATTACCCTATAAATATGTATTTTTCGCCTTTAATTTATTCCTCCACTGAAGAAAACAATTCCAGATCTGCTAGAATAAAGAAAATAGTGTTTTTGTGATATGTATTCATGACTGTATCAATTTGAATTTTCTTCAGTGGAGAAATAAATTAAAAGCGAAAAGAATTAAAGATGTTTATTTTTGGAATAATTGGTTAAGACTATACCTTACAACTAAGACATTTCATAATACCACAAAGCAAATCAATATGTCAAATATAATGGGTCTGGGTTTTATGGTGTCAGAAGATAAGTATTTTAAAGGTTTTCTTATATAAGTCTATGTATTACTACAAGAGGGCCTGAAGGCCCTGATATCGCTCACCATTTGTAATGAAGCCTGATAGCTTTACCTTGAATTTCACCCGTTTTATTCTAAATCCATTCAAGTTTGTCTACCTATTGTAGTATAGTAGAGTACATCAAAGGCAGAAAACTAGTGCCTAAACAATACTGAAATGAAGCCTTTTTCTAGCATTTCAAAGTATATCAAGGGCAGGTAACTGTTGCCACAATGATTACATTTCAACAATAATTGCACTCCTTCCAGAATGTATAGCTACATCCTTTGTGTACAAGTATAATCAAAATCCATTGAAAACTGTAGTTGCAAGAGTGTAAACGCTGTAAAATATGGCATTTTCAGCAATTCAAAGGTAGATATCTCTTGATCTATTTGTCCAATTCCAACCATAATCACCCTTTTTCGTACTCTTATGGTCATATACAATCTGGGCAAGTTTGAGAGAACTTGGATAAATATTGTGGCCTCTAGAGTGTAAACACTGTTAAATATTATCATTTTCAGCAATTCAAAGATAGATCACTTTTGATCTATTGATCAGATTACAACCATAATTGAACTCATCCAAAGTCTTATGGCAATATACAATCTGAGTAAGTTTGAGGAAGATTGGATAAATTTTTTGACCTCTAGAGTGTAAACATCGTTAAATATGGCATTTTCAGCAATTCAAAGGTAGATAACGCTCGACCTATAAGTCTGATTTCAACCATAATCAAACTCATTTGAACTCTTATAGTCATTTACAATCTGAGCAGGTTTGAGATAGATTGGATAAAAATTGTGGCCTCTAGAGTGTAAACACTGTTAAATATGGCATTTTCAGCAATTCAAAGGTGAATAACTCTTGATCTATTTGTCTGATTTCAACCATAATCAAACTCATCCAAACTCTTATGGTCATATACAATCTGGGCAAGTTTTAGAATAATTGGATAAATACTGTGGCCTCTATAGTGTAAACACTGTTAAATATGGCATTTTCAGCAGTTCAAAGGTAGATAGCTCATGACCTATTTGTCCGATTTCAACCATAATCGAACTCATCCGAACTCTTATGGCAATATACCATCTGAGCAAGTTTGAGAAAGATTGGATAAATATTGTGGCCTCTAGAGTGTAAACACTAAAATTATTGACGCCCGGACGACGCACGACGGACAATCAAGGATTGCAATAGCTCACCCTGAGCTAGCTCAGGTGAGCTAAAAAACCATGGGACAGGGCCATTTTTTGGCCAGGGGGGTCATAATTTGAATAATCTTGGTATACCATAAGGCAAAGCAACTTGAAAATGTCAAATATAAATGATCTGGGCCTTACGGTTTCAGAGAAGAAGATTTTTAAATGATGCTTCTGACCAAATTTGGTTGAAATCGGGTCAATGGCTTCAGAGAAGATGTTTGAAAATGTGAACGGACACCGGACGACAGACACCGTACGACAGAGAGCAATCACAATAGCTCATCCTGAGCTTTCTGCTCAGGTGAGCTAGCAATCAACAGGAAACATTTTCACAGAACAATATAAATATCCCTTAACCCATTAAGCCATGCTGACTCATTTTGACTCATTGCGCAATAGCCTCATACTAACTCATTTTGACACACTTTAAACTACTGGCATCTATTGAGATAAGCACTGATAATTGTTAATCGCTTATGAGTTAATGGGTTAAGCATGAAGAGGATAATCTGAGAAAGCTAGAGCATTGTAGTTGATGTATAGCTGGTTTACCCTCTTTGCTTTCCCTGACACCATATTACACAGGCGGTTCACATTGTCAAACTGGTAATCTACACTGGACACTGCCTTCTTGTCACGTACAACTGGGTGGCTCTCTGCCAGGGTAACAACACAGATCCTGAAAATATTATAACCAATTACTCCATAAATTTACACGTCTTTCCTGCCTTTAATTTATTCCTAAAGATACCACCACTTTATACAGTTAGAAATATATTTCATTAGAATTTTTTCTATATATAACAGGGCTCCAAGTAAGAGGGAGTTAACTGATCAAATCCATTATTTTCTCAGTTATTTCAGCACCAAACCCTATGGTGTTACTACTCATTAGAATCGTCTCAAAGAGACGATTCTAACGAGTAGTGACACCATAGGGTTTAATGCAGAAATAAAGATTTAAGTTTTTGAAATACCCCCTTTCTCTGGAGCTCTGATCTCAGTTAGAGCTCGACAGTTAAGCTTTAAACTTAGTATGCACATTCTGCTTTACTTTCAGCCTGCTTAAACCCTTTCCTCCCAGAAACCTCAAATTCCAGTTCCCTATTCAGTCTTGTCCATTATTGACAATTTAGGGTTCTTGTTTTTTTCTTCAATATATTGCAATATGACAAACAGTGCAGACCATGAACAGCAGGCTCTTTTAGACCCTCTGAACTAGGCCTTCATTGGCTGTATATGACAAGTATGTGTATTCTTGACAGGTACAGTGGAGAATCTGTTATTCTTTCCCGTTTAAACCCAAACATACGCAAATGCAAAGCACTAAAACGTAGAAAAGAACAACTTTTGGACAATTCTGATAATTCTTGTTTATCTTGGTGGCAAACAGTTTGGAGCCTAATCAGACGCCGGGATACCCGGCGTCTGATCTGGCTCCAAACTGTTTGCACTGCAAATAATAGTTTTAGCGTAAACGCGTTTATTGGAAAAGAATAACAGATTCTCCACTGTACACTGGTCTGTTTGCAAATGGCACATATATTATATGCCTGACTAGGGTTCAAATTGTTAAGAGGTTACCTTCTTCAAAACTACAGTGGAAAAAAAACTTTATTCTTTCCCAATAAAAGTGTTTATGTTCAAACTATTATTTCCAATGCAAACAGTTTGCAGCCAGATCAGACGCTGGGTAACGCTGGTTGCCACTCAGATTAAAAAGAATAGTCAGATGTGTCAAAGAGTTGTCATTTCATACATTTTATTGCATTACAATTGCATTTTTTTTTTGTTTAAACTGGAAAGAAAAACGTGTTCTCAACTGTAACAACAGGCTATGGTGTGAAGGGTTAAAGTGTTACAAGCTGCATCAAGCCAACCAAGAGAGCTGCTGGCTAACAGTATAGCTCACCTAATTATTTCTTTTACTCTTACATTTTGCTGGTGTCGAGATTTTAATTTGATAATAATTTTTGCAAATGATTTGGATTCAGATAATGATCAAGCCATATAAATTATTTAAACAGTTTGATTTTCAGATCAGCTTCTGCAAAAAGTAGGATGTAATCAGTTTATTAAGACATCAAAACTGAAATTGTATACAGTGGAGAATCTGTTATTCTTTCCCGTTTAAACGCAAACGTATGCAAACGCAAAACGCTAAAACGTAGAAAAGAACAACTTTTGGACAGTTCTGATAATTCATGTTTATCTTGGTGGCAAACAGTTTGGAGCCTGATCAGACGCCGGGTTACCCGGCGTCTGATCTGGCTCGAAACTGTTTGCACTGCAAATAATAGTTTTAGCGTAAACGCGTTTATTGGGAAAGAATAACAGATTCTCCACTGTATACAGTATAAGCGCATATATGCAAAGAGTTAACACATTCAACCCAAATGATGAGTATAGTTGTCATTAACAAACTGTGAAGAATACACAAAGTCTTGTCCTGTAAAACTTCAACCCAGTCCTCCTAGCCATAGTATACATTTACAAACAGTGTATTTGTGAAGAGTACATTTGTCCTATATGCAAACAGTGTAGGTCCTGATCAGAAGGATCCCCAATAGCCCACTGATCGGGATCTGTACTGTTTGCTCTGATCAGGGTCTGCACTGTTTCTCATCAATATAAATATTTTGTATATAAATCCATTGTGAAACAATGGTATATGGTCATTATATTTAGAAAATTGAGTGGTCCATTTGTAAAGTCAGCTGAATAAATAAATGATTAACCCATTACCCCATAGCCTGTTTCTAGTTTTGAAAACAAGTTACTACTTAAAGCAGGTTGAAAGTAAAGCAGAATGCGCCTTAGGGCGCATTCTGCTTTACTATCAGCCTGCTTAAGCAAAAGTCTTCTAGAAAACAGAAAATATTTCTTATAATACATAGTTTTATTCATGATTGTGTAAATTTGAACTACAGTATAACCTCTGTTATCCGACACCCCATGGTTCCAAGTTTGTAAGTCGGTTAAGAGAGGTTGTCGGTTAACGGAATTAGGCCAAAGTTCACAAGTTTACACAGCAAAAGGTTCAGTCCATTTTTCGCTGCGATGCGAATTTCTCCATGACTGCAGCATATCCTTGTCAGATCCTTCCAGTTTAAAATAGGTGTCCCCTGCTCCGGATCTACACGGTTTTCAAGCATACATTTTGACGCCTGCTATTATTGATATAGACTAGACCTATGCGGAGGGAGCATTAGATAAATATTTGGTACTTCTAATGTTGACAACTTGACGGTGAGAACGATTGGCAGATACCAGTCCGATTTACGAAATAATGGTAAGGATGGATGAGTTGGTCTTTTCGGCACTGCGACCCTGAATGGGTTGCTTACACGTGTTGGCTGAAGTTATTTTATTAACCCTCACATTATTCACTCATTGTTTAAACAATACATGTTGTCTTACACGGCCATCCGAGCAATGTGTGTCATTATTACATGCGCGTGTTTAATCAGTTAATGATCAAAGGCCAGCATACCGTCGGATAATGGGGTGTGAAAAACCTCTAATTTGCCTTTTTTGGTCCGTCAAGGTATGTCGGATAACGGTTAACAGAGGATCCGATCAAGAGAGAGTTAGGTTACATACATTATATAGGGAAACTGCCGGGACCAAACAGCAGTGTCGGATAACAGAGGTTTCCGGTCAAGAGAGGTGTCGATCAACAGAGGTTATACTGTATTTCCTCATTGGATGAATAAACTAGAGGTGTAAAAATGCGTATTTAAGGGGTAATGGGTTAAGAAGAAACCCTTACTTGTTAGAATGACTCAATATACAGACATCCTCTCCCTCAGTTTTTCGGTCTGAAAAACATAATATATAACATATAATTATTGAATTGTAGCTCGTTTAACACATCCAACCCTAGCAACAAGTTTACTGGTCATTTACAAACAGTGTACCTGTGAGAACTGCACTTGTCCCATGCAAACAGTGTAGACCCTGATTAGAGGGCTCCTTTAGGAGCCCTCTGATCAGGGTCTACACTGTTTGTCATTTTGAAATATATTGTTAAAATCAACCCTTAAAGAGGCTCGCAATCGGTTTTAGCATTAAAAATGGTAATTTGTAAATATATGTCAAATGATTATATAAATGGGTATGATTTAGTTTAGGATAATAAATTCTGTTAAAAAATGCATTTCCAAAATAAAAAAAGAGGAAGCTCTGGTGGGATTCGAACCCGTGACCCTCCATTGCGGAGACAAACAAGAAAAATGAGGACACGCCTTTACCGCCTCGACCACGGACGCTCTCTATATATATGGTAGCGAATTAACGTACTTCACTGGTAGCGCTTAATACTACATTATTCGGCTCCGGTTTATGTCAGAGCCCGTGTAGAGAAGCAACAACAACAGCAAAACCGTCAGCTGACGCTATTGAAAAACGATGGAATATATCTAAAAAAACTAAGATTCGGTGACGATTCTTGAGACTTTTTTTGGACTGATCATATTTTTTTAATGTCAGAAGCCAAATAATGCCACAAATTTGCTTTATTTGAGTATTTTATTTTATTTTGACAAGTACACCATCCGGTTGCGAGTCGCTTTAATAGTAAAAAATGGACTAGACTTATTTTGAAATTTGAATTGTCCATTGAAATTTCAGGGGTGAATGAGTTGAAACTATTCAAGCAATTGCTTATTAGGAAGACCTGGTCAGTGGCAGTAAACAATACTAAACATCTGCCTGACAAAGTTCAAACAAACATAGTATTTGGGATGCCCAAATGTCCCCTGCCAGCAGCATGTTCGAAAGGTAAGGCTTATGTGTAAAGGTCAAGGTCACATGGTGAAAAACATTGGTATGGTTGGCAGTCTTAACACAAGAAAGATACATACAAAGTAAGGAAGCCCTAGGTCCAATGGTTCCAGTGTAAAAGGCATTTAATGATTTTGAAAATGTTGGTCTTTATGGTCAATGTCACAAGGGCAAAAATGTTGGCATGGCCCAAAATATCTTGACAAAAGGAAGGCACATGCCTAATATAAAGGGCCTATATGTAACAGTGCAATAATAAGAACCAAGGTTAAGGATTTTGATAAAAACTTTTTATTAAATAGGTCAAAGGTCAATGTCACATGGTGAAAAACATTGGTATTGATGGAAAGGTCTTAATACAAGACAGATACATTAAATATATAGAAACCCTAGGCCTATTGGTTTGAATGTTAAAGGTGTTCAAAGATTTTTACAAAAGTAAGTCAAAGGTCAATGTCCAAGGGGCAAAACATTGGCATGGTTGGAAAGGTTTCAACAAAAGGAAAACGCATGCAACATATAAAATGCCCATGTAGGCATGTACAATAGTGCAAGAGTTATAGCCAAGATTAAGGTGGGTTCTTTTTTAAGTTTGATTAAATAGGTCAAATTGACATGGTCAAGCTAGGTCACATGGAGAAAAACATTGGTATGGTTGGGAAAAAAATATGTCTCTTCTATGTCTATCTAATTCCAAATAACTTCATGCAGTCATGCGACCACATGAAGGTATGGGATAAAAGGTAAACCCTTTAAAGTTAACCCATAAGCCTTTTTCCACTCCTGGTTTAAAAAAATGGTGACCACTTAGAGCAGGTCCAAAGTAAAGCAGAATGCCCCTTAAGGCACATTCTGCTTTACTTTCAGCCTGCTTTAAGCTAAAATATACAAGTATTTATATATGCTTTTCGGTGGATTACCGGGAAAAAGTAGTGGATTACCACTTGATAATCCACTGCTTCAAGCAGTGGGATTATCGCCATGCGCGCTTTTATTATGAATTTTCGCCGTACAGGGCTCCCCAAGAATCGTAGTCAATCGTGTCTTATCGTTAAATTCCGGCAGTCCGATTTGTCGCGAACCACTCAACGGAAGAACACGAATCCAAAATCGGGAGCAATGATGTAATTCGGATGACGTCAAATCAATAAATCAGTGACGTCATCGTACGGGAAACTGTTTCGAAAATGTGATCGCCACTCGTGAAAATATAACGTCTGATGTTCACTCAATGGATTAAATTTCTATCTTATACTGAAAAAAACAATTATCCTCTATATATTAAATATTTCATATCAGTACATATTCATGACTGTATGAAGTGGGACTTTTTCTTAGAGGAGGAGTAAATCAGAGCCGTAAAAAGGTGTATTTATGGGTTGATGGAATATTAGGATTGTAAAATTCAATTTGAAAACGTATGCACAGGTTTTTCATTGAACTTTTTAAGACAATTTATCATTGATATTTGTACAACAATAAGCAAGCTAATATCATAGAACTTAGAAAAATGCAATAAGAGATTATAACATCCAGATGGTGCAAGCTCAAAAAAGGATAAAATCATCACAAATATAGGAATATTCTATACATATGATAATACTGCAGTAAAACCCCTCTATTAGGGCCACTAAATTGTGTTAATTGTCAGGTGTTTAAGGTAGGTGGCTGCTTAAAGCAAGGAGAACATCAAACAGAAAGCTCCTTTAGGAGCTTTCTGTTTGATGTCTGTCTTGCTTTGAGCTGTCACTTGTCTTTTATGCAATTAATTAGCATTCTTTTCAGTGGTTGTAATACAGAAGTTTTACTGCATTTCTATCCCCTTAACTGCTGTGAAATACATGTAACTCTGCTTTAACCCATTACCCCATAAATATGCCTTTTTACGCCTTTAATTTATTCCTCCACTGAAGAAAATAGTTCAAATTTATACAGCTAAGAATATGTACCATAAGAAATGTTTTCTATATTCTAGTAGATTATAGTTTAAAGCAGGCTGAAAGTAAAGCAGAATGTGTTTTTATTTTCAACCTGCTTTAAGTGCTCACCTGTTTTCAAAACTAGAAACATGCTATTGGGTAATGGGTTAAATATGGTTATTTCATCTGCTTTTTTTTCTCAAATTTAATTTTTTGGTAAATTGATTTAAGTTATATCATAAAGATTGCCCTGAGGTCAAACACTGCATACTACATAAGGATACAAATTGTTTGGTAATAACCATTGTAGTTTTTGGTGAGCTTTGTAGGAGTTTAACCCTTAGCCTGCCACTCACGACTATAGCTCCATATATAGCTCCATATGCAAACAGCTTGGATCCGGATGAGACGCCGAGTAACTCGGCGTCTCATCCAGATCCAAGCTGTTTGACACTCGGACAACATTTTCAGCAATTTTGAGCAACTTTGAAGCACTTTGAAACTTGAAGCAGACGAGAAATATAGCAGACGACAATTTATTTGGGGGCTAAGGGTTAATATAGAGTTTATTGACTTTTAACTCTTTGCATGCTGGGTAAATTTTTCGTCTGCAACAATTTGTCATCTGCTATCGTTCTAAATTTAGAATTTTCAAAATTTCTTTTAAATAAAGGGTAAGAATAGCAAACAGTTTGGATCCTGATGAGATGCTGCGTAAAGGGGCGTTTCATCTGGATCCAAGCTGTTTGCAGAGGTAATCACTATGGCAGGTAATCTGCCGCTAACATGCAATGATTTAATAATCCTTTACCCCATAAAGCCTGTTTCTCCATTTTAAAGACAGCTGACCACTTAAAGCAGATTGAAAGTAAAGCAGAATCCGTCTCAACTTTCATTCTGCTTTACTTTCAATCAGCTTAAAGATCCATCTGCTAGGATAAAGGACATACATATGATATTGCTCATGTAGCAAGTTCATGACAGTGTAAAATAAAACTATTTTCCTTAGTGGAGGAATTAATTAAATATGTAAAAAGGCTTATTTATGGAGTAAAGTGTTACAGAAATAGCTTGATGACCTTCAGTTACTTAACTCTTTGTATGCTAAGACAGGGCTGCCACAAATTGACATGAAAAATCCTAAGATTTCGAAATTTGCATTTTTCAATTGCGAATTTACGAATCGTACCTTTACCCCATAGCCTGTTTCTAGTTTTGTTGACACGTGACTACTTAAAGCAGGCTGGAAGTAAAGCAGAATGCGCCTTCTGGCGCATTCTGCTTTACTTTCAGCCTGCTTTAAGCTACCATGTTCTAGAAAAATATCCGAAGATTTCGGAAAAATCCGGAGAAATGGCAGCCCTGCTAAGATAATATTCTTGTTACTTTTTCAATTTTAACTCTTCCACTGCCAATGGCACCAAAAGGTGTTATTGCAAATATTTTGGATCCTGATCAGATGCCGCATTGCGCGGCGTCTGATCAGGATCCAAGCTGTATGACACTCGTAACAAATGTTTAAAGTCATACTTCATTGAAACTTACTTTGAAACAATCTTGCAAATAAAGAAATTGAAGCAGATGACAATGAAACAGTGAAGGGGTAAAAATGTCACAACTAATTTGGCAGTGAAAGAGTTAATGTTTAAACCCCTCCTGCTGAATATTCATGCATGCAAACAGCTCACCCTCTGTATAACTACCTGACCTGTTCAACCTAACCCTCATTTCATTTGCAAACAGTGAAGACCCAGATCAGAGGGCTCCTACGAGAAAGTGTTAACTCTGTGTATATTTCAGTTAAAAATGTTGGCTGCTTTCAATTCTTCTCTTAATGTGTGGGTTTTAACTAGGGACGGGACCGAATATTCGAATATTCGCATAAGGGCCAAATATTCGAATCCCATTTAAGTATTCGAATAGATGTCTCTGAAATTTTATTTTTATTAAAATCATAATATGGATTATTCAATTTATTTGAGAGACTAGCTGTTTCATTTTCTCCAACCAGGCTAATCGTTCGCCATTAATCCTCGTGTGTAGGGTGATTATCACCCCCGGCTGGTCAGTGTTTTGATAGCACCTGTCAAGTTGTACACAGTTTGCAAACATTACCCGCTGTGTTATGTAATTGACGGCCCTCCCTAACATCGGATCAATGGACTCGCAGTTAATAAATTGACATGTTGGGGAACCCTAGTTGCCAAACAAAAGAGGGGTGTTTAGCACAGGACATTTAAGAGCATCCAATCAAAAAAAGACGAATAATTGTTAATATCGCCAATCATAGCGGCTCAAATGACGCTTTTCGTAAACAAACAATATCACGCAAACACTATTTAAAATCATCAAACATTGTAGTTAAGACGTCATGAAAGCTTAATATTGACCTTACACAAGACGTAGATCTATAACGATCTATAACGATCAAATTCTTACTAAAACGCAACTATGCCACCGGCTACTGCTTCGCCTGTGTGAAAGAATTTACTCGTTCTGCCGACAAGAAATCAGCAACCTGTTTTGTTGGTTACGTTCGTTTCTGAGGGTAACATCTGCATGCAGAAACTTGAGAGCTAGTGTGTGTTCAGATTAATTTTAAAAGCAGATTAAATATAATTTGTAAAGCCGACAAAATATTTACGCCAAAAACCTGACTCTACATGACGGAAGACTTAATTCGAAACTAATTTAAATGCAGATATAGATGTTACGTTAAACACGAGTTGCATCCCTTACATTCGGAGACCGCCATATCTACAAAGATTAACTGTAGTAAATGGTTGCAAAAGTTGATAAGTTTACCAGTCAATCAGACGATTGTCACAGAATACACATTCTGCTCAGGGTTTGGTCCATTTAAGATAGGTATTTCTATGAAGCAAACATTGAATAATTGCATTTGATGATGAAATTATACTCTGATCGGATAACACCCCCACCCCCCATCGGACAAAGCGTTTATTCCAGGCGAATTATTCGAATACTTTAAGCGAATATTCGAATAGCAATTTGGGTTCGAATTCACATCCCTAGTTTTAACCCATTTGCACCAGGTGGATATACGCAGTCCTGAGTTGAACACGCGATCGCGGGTCTTGTAGGAGAGGTGGCGGGATGAAAGGACTGGTATACGCTGATGATCTGGTTATCATTGCAGACTCTCTGGACTGACTAGTGTGTTAGCAGGTTACAGGTTTGGAAGAAAGGTATGGAGAGGAAAGGATTGAGAGTTAATGTGGGGAAGACCAAGATCATGATTTGTGGTGCAGGCTTGGACCTCCTGCAGAGCTCGGGCGAGTTTCCCTGTGCCATATGCCGCACCGGTGTAGGCAGCAATAGCATCCACTGCAACGGCTGCTAACACTGGGTGCACAAGAAATGCAGTGGACTCAAGCGTCTGACGGAGGACCCAGAATACAGGTGCGCTAAATGCCAAGGTACTGCACGGCCCATAGATGGTAGACCCCAAACTGATGTTCAGGTCGGAACTGAGAAACTGGAAGTGTTGGCACTCTTCTGTTACCTAGGGGACATGCTCTCTGCATCCGGTGGCTGTGAACTCGCAACTACAACCCGTGTGAAAACAGCATGGAAGAAATTCAAGGAGCTGCTACCAGTCCTTTCATCCCGCCACCTCTCCTACAAGACCCGTGGTTGCGTGTACAACTACTGCGTGCGGAATGCAATGCTCCATGCAAGTGAGACCTGGCCCTTGACAAGTCCAAATCTCCAGCGTTTAAAGCGCAATGACAGAGCCATGATCAGACAGATCTGCAATAATAAGCCGGAGGATGTGGTTACTGTTAAGTCAGATCAGCTACTGGTGAAACTTGGCCTTGATGACTTGACTATCATCCTGAGGGAGAAAAGGCTTCGCTGGTTTGGACATGTAAATCGCTCCAGCGGTGCAATCAAGGAGGTCTGGGACATGCAGATTGAGGGAAGACGTGGGCCAGGACGGCCCAAAATGACATGGAAGACATTGGCACAGAGAGACAGACGAGAGTGGAAGCTCTCAGAAGTCGACCCTTGTGATAGGGATGTGTGGAGATCTAATGTGAGATCTGCTATGCGTGCAGCCAGCCAGCTACCTGGAAGGGGGCCCACTGATGTGGATGACGCTCCTGCACCTGCACGTTAATCTAAACACCGATGATGATGATGATGGATTCTTCCATGCTTATATATTGGATGAGTCCATTTTTTATGTTAGGGGTGCCTGGTCTGATTTTTTTTTTTTTTAATATTTTTTTATTAATTGAATTCCTATTAGCAAACAGTATAGACTCTGATCAGACGCCGCATAATGCGGTGTCTGATCAGATTCTACACTGTTTGCCTATGTCCATTTTATAGGATGCTAGACACAAAGGCAGGGCTCCAGACAAGATGGAGTTAATTAAACAAATCCAAATTTTCTCACTCATTTCAGCACCAAATTCTATGGTGTTACTTAAATCATCAATCGGAAAGACAATTCTAATGAGTAGTAACAGCATAGAGTTTAAAGCAGAAATAAAGATTTTAGTTTTTGAAATACTCCCCTTATCTATCTTAGCTCTGCAAAGGGTTCAGATCAAAGTCACAAACAGTGTGGATTCTGTGTTTATATTCTGCTAAGATCTGGATCCAAAATATGCCAAGGTCTAGTAAAACAAATGTCTCCCATTTAACCCATTACCTCATAAATACGCCTTTTTACTCCTCTAATTTATTCCTCCATTTAAGAAAATAGTTCCAATTTTCATAACCATGAATATATATCATATTAAATATTTTCTATTTCCTAGCAGATACTAGCTTAAAGCAGGCTGAAAGTAAAGCAGAATGCGCCTCAAGGTGCATTCTGCTCAACTTTCAACCTGCTTTAAGTGGTCACCTATCTTCAAAACTAGAAACAGGCTATGGGGTATTATTATGGGTTAAGAGTTGAAAACTTTTATAACAATTTTAACACAAGCTAGAGTCCTTGAAAACTTCAAGTCTTTCAAATATTCCATTAGAGTTTGTGATTTTTTGGTTTGGAACATGACCCAGTGACATCTAAATAATGGGTCAAAAACCTGTTATGGCCTATTGACACCCCATTAGCATAGAGAACGGATTGACTGTGACAGAAGTAACCCTTCCCTACTTCACAACTACAGTGGAGAATCTGTTATTCTTTCCCGTTTAAACGCAAAAACGTTCACAAACGCAAAGCACTAAAACGTAGAAAAGAACAACTTTTGGACAATTCTGATATTTCATGTTTATCTTGGTGTCAAACAGTTTGGAGCCTGATCAGACGCCGGGTTAACCGGCGTCTGATCTGGCTCCAAACTGTTTGCACTGCAAATAATAGTTTTAGCGTAAACGCGTTTATTGGGAAAGAATAACAGATTCTCCACTGTACTAGCCAAGAGTGCAAATCATTTATATCCAACAGTACTGTATTTAACCCATTACATGAACTGTGTTATACACATTTTAAAAGCCTCTTTTTTATTCTTTCACTGAAGAAAATAGTTCCAATTAACCCTTAGCCTGCCACTCACGACTATAGCTCCATATGCAAACAGCTTGGATCCGGATGAGACGCCGAGTTACTCTGCGTCTCATCCGGTTTCCAAGCTGTTTGACACTCGGACAACATTTTCAGCAATTTTGAGCAACTTAGAAGCACTTTGAAACTTGAAGCAGACGAGAAATATAGCGGACGACAATTTATTTGGGGGGCTAAGGGTTAATACAGTAATGAATATGCAGTAACAAAATAGTTCCTATATCTCAGTACATGATAGATAAAAGTAGGTTGAAAGTAAAGCAGGGTGTACCTTAAAGTACATTCTGCTTTACTTTTAACCTGCTTTTAGTGGCCATCTGTTTTCACAACAAGAAACAGGCTATTGGGTAAAGGGTTTAGTTTCATAAAGGTGACTGCTTAAAGCAAGATGAAAGTAAAGCAGAAAGCTCCTGCAGGAGCTTTTTGCTTTACTTGCCTCTTACTTTAAGCTGCTTCTGTGGCGGAAAGGGTTAACCTTTATCCTGTCTATCCAGAAAATTGTATTAACTTTTGTACTTTTGTCTATACAAACAGTGTAGACCCAGAGCAGAATGCTCAGACCAAGATCAGAATGCTCCTAGAGGAACCCTTTGATCAGGGTCTGCACGGTTTGTCATTTGCAATACATTGTATTACTGTAGGAAACATTATCTAAATACCATAGTCATAAAATAGATCAAGCCTAATTGGAAATTGGGATTGTCCATCACAAAGTTCAGGGGTCAAGCATTGAATGAGTTAACCCCTTACCCCATAGCCAGTTGAAAGTAAAGCAGATAACGCCTTAACCAACTACCCCATAAATACACCTTTTCTCGCCTTTGATTTATACCTCTATTGAAGAAAATAATTGTAATTTATTTATAGTCATAAATATGTTTTATAACAAAACATTTTCTATATTTAGCAGATGTTAGCTTAAAGCAGGCTGAAGGTAAAGCAGAATGTGCCTTAAGGTGCATTCTGCTTTACTTTCAACCTGCTTTAAATGTTCACCTATGTTCAAAACTAGAAACAGGCTATGGGGTAATTAGTTAAGACACATTCTACTTTACTTGCATTCTGCTTTAACTTTAAGCTACCATTTGCTAGGATATAGAAAATATTTCTTATGGTACATATTCATTATTGTATAAAGTTAAACTATTTTCTTCAGTGGAGGATTAAGTGAAAGGCATAAAAAGCCATATTTATGGGATAATGAATTAAAACAAGTTTGATTGTACCTATAGCTGGCAAATCTGTGTTTTCCTGAACTTTTGGAATGACCCATATTTATGGTCTGCTATCATAAATATCATCTGCGTAATTTGCTGTTTTGAAAACAGACCAAATCACATCATATAAATACTTAAGCTCTTGTGAGAAAAATGCTACACTACCTCTTGCTGTGCTGGTAATAAATATTTGCATTTTACAAACAGTTTGGATCCAGATCAGGTGTTGTGTTATACAGACTTTGATAAGGATTTAAACTACTTTCCACATGAATTATACTTGTTAAAATTTAGAGCTTATATTTGATAATAGAATCTGAGCAGATGACAATTTTGAGATCGATGACGTTTATTCAGTGCTTAAAGAGTTTAAATAAACCAGGTACGCCATTTGAAGCATCACAGCTGGTTACCAGAAAAAGCATGTTTCACGTGGGACAGATTGCAGGCCCCAGGAAAATATGGAAATTGCCAAAGATTAACATTGACCTTCATCCGTCAAAGAGAAAAATAAATAAGATTTGCAAATAATTTTGGTCAAGATTATTTACAATGCATGTCTATGGAGTAAAGGGTTAAATCAAGTCTTAGATCTGCTCCTGCGTAGATCATTCTAGAAGAGCTTTCATGTATCCTTGGCAAGGGTCTGAATCCAGGTCTACTTTCTCCAAATTTGATTAGATTATTTATATCTGAAATAATGTCTAAAATAAATGTGGGAATTCTATGAACTCTCTAACTCTTAAACATTCTCCACAGATGAGTATTAAGTAAACCAATCATTCATTAGAAAAAAAAGGAGAGGGTCCATTTGAAAACTCAGCTTTTTAACTTAGGTGAAATCAGTTGAATTTAGGTTTTTTGCATCTGGCTTTGAATCAAAGTGTTAAATTGAATCAGTTATTTTAGAGCACAGCTGATGCATTTTCATGAGTTCAAATCATGAATCATGGGCAAGCCCTCATGATATCAAACAGGCAAAGCATGTGCTTCATTGGCAAGTCAGGCACTTGATAAAAAATTTAACTGACTTTAACCCTTTCCCACATAGAAGCGCTTTTTAGCACATTCAATTTATTCCTCCACTGAAGAAAATAGTTTCAATTTATACAGTCATGAATATGTATCATAAGGAATAATTTCTTTATTCTAGAAGATGGTAGCTTAAAGCAGACTGAAAGTAAAGCAGAATGCGCCTTAGGGCGCATTCTGCTTTTCTTTCAACCTGCTTTAAGTGGTCACCTATCTTCAATACTAGAAATAGGCTATCAAGGTAAAGGGTTAAATGGATAATTCTAGGTTCCAGTTAAGTCAAGTCCATTTGAATCTTATTGGGTGACATTTATGGTTAAATGGCAAACAGTGTACACTCTGATCATTATTAGGGCTCCTATAAGATCTGATCTGTCTCTACACTGTTTGCATAGGACACAAGTATTTCTGACAGGTACACTTGCTACAGTTTATCGGTGACGAGTATACTTGTGTCTAGGGTTAATTGAATTAATGTAATGTAATATACATTATATAATACTGCTGCGTGCACTCAAACTGATGCATTCTTGGGTTTGATTTAATCATGCAGATCAAATTCAAGTAAAATTTAACATATCCTTTTTCCTTTAGATCAAACAAGCAGTTTTTAATCGGAGGTAAATATTCCTCCTCTGAAGAAAAATGGTTCGATTTTATACAGTTATGAATATGTACCATAAATAATGTTTCCAATATTCTAGCAGATGGTAGCTTAAAATAGGAGGCAAAAGGTAAAGCAGAAAGTGACATAAGGTTAGTGTTAGACTTTCAGCAGACAATAGTAACCGTTTGAACCAATGAAAATTTATTCAACCTTGAATATTGAACTCATTCACCTTTCAGGGCCTGAAACTTCAAATATGGTGGAACATTCCACTTCAATGACATTAGTGATTACAGTCAAACTTAGATATCTGGAACTCGTTTAACTTGAACTATCCGATAGTTCTACATATGAACTGCATTATTTCATGCTCGGTTAAGTTGAACATACCAGACTTCGAGGTTTCGAAGTTCGACTGTAGTCCAATTTGACTATATGTAGGATTGTTTTCTACAATCTATATCAAAATGCCAAACAGTGCAGACCCTGATCTTGGTCTACACTGTTTTCATAAGATAAGTGAACTTTTAATAGGTACACTGTTTGTAAAAGATAAACATTATAAATCGTGATAAGGGTTCAATGTGTTAACCCATTCCCCAATAAATAGGCCTTTTTACGCCTTTAATTTATTAGTACATTGAAGAAAATAGGTCCACTATTACACAGTTACGAATATGTTTCAAAAGAAATATTTTCTTTATTTTAAACGAGTACAGCTTAAAGCAGGCTGAAAGTAAAGCAGAATGTGTCTTATGACACATTCTGCTTTACTTTCAACCTGCTTTAAGTGGTCACCAATGTTCAAAACTAGAAACAGGCTATGGGGTAATGGTTTAAAAGGGAAGATCCAACAGTGCATTGAACTTTGAGGCAGAGATACATGTACATGTCTTTTAACTATTGAGAAACAGAGATATTCATTTTCTATGCTAGATAAAGACAGACTATACATTTCATTTAGATTTTATCATGAATCTATTCCAATGGTAACCTTTAGAGTGATGCAGGCAACTTTACAAACATCTGCAAACAATTTGGATCCAGATCAGATACTTGGTGTCTGATTAGGATCCAACCTCACTTGATAATTGTAGGACAGTTTTTTTATCAAAGTATCCTAAATCTAATTATGAAAATAAAACAAATATCACAATGGATAACAGAGCTACAGATAAGGGCCATCAGGGGAGTATTTCAAAAACTTAATCTTTATTTCTGCATTAAACTCTAAGGTGTCACTGCTCATTAGAATAGACTCTTCGAGACGATTCTAATGAGTAGTAACACCATAAGGTTTGGTGCTGAAATGAGTGAAAAATTGTTGGATTTGTTCAGAAAACTCCCCCTTATCTGGAGCCCTGTCAAAGTATCCTAAATCTACAGTCTATATAAATATGTAACATGAGAAATATTTTCCACTTTCAAGTAGGTCAAAGCTTAAACTAAAGGAGGCTGAAAGTAAAGCTAAATGCACCTTAAGGCTTTCAACCTGCATTAATTAGTCACAAGTCTTCAATACCAGAAACAGCTAAGATTAAGCAATCACTATATAGAAGACGCTAAACTATAATGTTTTAAACATACATTTAACCATTCACTCAATAGATACAATGTACTCAGTTTTACGCTTGTAATTAATTCCTCCACTGAAGATAATTGATACAATAATGAATGTAAAACGTAAGAAATGTTTTCTATATCCTAACAGAAAGTAGCTTAAAACAGGCTGAAAGTATAGCATTCAATATTTTGTTATTCATGAAATGTATGAGCAGTGAAATCCTCACTCTTAAGAAATCTGAAAAAAGGCTAAATATAGTGTATATTTACATATCTAGGTTTACAGTGCTATATATCATGTCTAAAATCTGCTGAACTCTTTGAATACCAGAGCTCCAGATAAGGAGGGTATTTCAGAAACTAAAATCTTTATTTCTCAATTAAACCCTATGGTGTTACTACTCATTAGAATCGTCTCTTCGAGACGATTCTAATGAGTAGTTACACCATAGGATTTGGTGCTGAAATGAGTGAGAAAATGTTGGATTTGTTCAGTTTACTCCCTCTTATCTGGGGCCCTGGAATACTTAAACAAATGTTTAGTTTGCAACAATAATTGTCAGCTACTATTTCTAACATATTAACTCTTTCAACACTAAGCAACTCTTGGTTGTTATAAGTTCCCTTGTGGATCTATTTAGTTACCAAAGCATGAACCAGTTTACTTGGAAGACTTGATAGTTTAATAAATACAGTGCTCTGAATAAGCAAACAGTTGTAGACCCTGATCAGAGGGCTCCTAAAGTAGCAATCTGATCTGGGTTTACACTGTTTATAAATGTAATATCTATATTTTATACCATACACCGGTCCATGATGTTGAAAGAGTTAAGTGGTGCACAAATTGGATCCTGACTAGATGCCAATCAAATTAATCATCCCATGATCTGGATCTAAACAGTTGAGTGTGCGGATCATGCAATTTGCCATTAGCCCTTTATGTTAAACATCTTGAACAAGACCAACAGAGTTGTCTACCTTAACCTTTCTCATATGCTGAGCAAGTTTTCATATTTAAATATGTTTTCACTTTAAACAAGCTCTCTAGTTGAATAAATGCCAGGGCTGCCATTTTTTCGGATTTTTCCTAAATCTTCGGATTTTTTTCTAGTATATGGTAGCTTAAAGCAGGCTGAAAGTAAAGCAGAATGCACCTTAAGGTGCATTCTGCTTTATTTTCAGTCTGCTTTAAGCAGCCACGTGTCAACAAACTAGAAACAGTGATGGGGTAAAGGTACGATTCGTAAAATCGCACTTGATAAATGCAAATTTGGAAATATTACGATTGTTCATGTCAACTTATGGCAGCCCTGAAATGCTGTTTCCTTTATACCTGAGCATATTGTAAGTGAACATTGAGAAAGTATAAGTGTAAGAAATTCAACCACTCTTGTCATGTCTCTTGCTTTAATTTATATAAATCACATAAGTTGCGGTCTGGGAGTTGCATAAAGCTATTGTATAAATATCGTAATCCACTAGTGGAATATCGCTTTTTTGGCTCTCAGGTGCCCAACTTGTTTGTCCACAAGCGCCGCATATAGCGGGACGCCAAATGACGTCATTTACTATGACGTTAACGTAAACAATGTAAGTTTTGGTGGAAATTCTATATAGCGGAGGGTCTACAAAATACGACTTCAATCAATTTTATAGGTGCTTAAACTTGTTATATAATAAATAGAATCTCACATTCGTACTCTTTATTTATAATTTTTAATAAACTCGTTGACTGAAATTAATATGACGCTCGCCAAGGCTCGCGTCATATTATTTTTGACAACTTGTTTATTAAAAATGATAAATAATGAGCACTCGGATCATGCAAGATCCTCTATTTATATAACCCTGTCTTCTATGCCATCTATCATCTAAACTATAATGGCTATTTGAATTTATGGAAGTGTTTCTTGTTAGAACTTAGACATATATCCTATAAGGAAACAGTGCAAACCCAGATCAGACGTCAGATGTAGTCAAAATAAGTTGAATGCATGATTTCTTATACAGTAAAACTTCTCTAATATGACCATGCACTAAACTGTGTGTATTATTGAGTTTTAATACAAAATAAAGACTGTAAAAGGCAAATGTGACAGTAAAACAGAACTCTCAAATAGAACTATTAAGTTTCAAAAGTGGCAGAACTCATGGAGTAATTGAAGAATTGTTGTCACAGTGTGTAGGTTTATCATCACTTGTACGGCCTTGCTGTAACAGCATGCTTTTATGACGATGTGGTAGAGTACATGACTGCAGAATCTGACCACCCAGGTTTGATCCCCAATCTGAGCAGGTATATTTCTTAATAAGAACACCCCATTACATTTGGCGCCTAACAAGGGACGTCACATGAGATGATGAATGTATTTGCTCCCAGTTCAACTTCCAGTCATTCTCATACCCATAGGAATTTGGGACGAATTTCAATTTTCTGTATATGACAGTGTGACCTGTGTAGGTTTATCATCAGAGTGTACAGATTTAACCCATTACCCCTTAAAAACACCTTTTTACACCTCTCATTTGTTCCTCCACTGAGGAAAAAAGTTCCAGTTTATACAGCCAAGAATATGTACCAGAAGAGATATTTTCCGTATCCTAGAAGATGGTAGCTTAAAGCAGGCTGAAAGTAAAGCAGAATGTGCCTTAAGGCACATTCTGCTTTACTTTCAACCTGCTTTAAGTGGTCACCTGTTTTTAAAGCTAGAAATAGGTTAAGAGGTAATGGGTTAATAAAAAGAAAAAGTGTTCTGAACACATTATCCAATAAGTAAACCTTTTTACACCTTTAGTTTATTCCTGCACAGAAGAACATAGTTCCAATTCAAACAGTCATGAATATATACCATAAGAAATAGTTTCTATATCTAAGCAAATTGTAGCTCAAAGCAGGATGAAAGTAAAGTAAAATGTGCCTTCTGGCGCATTATGCTTTACTTTGAACCTGCTTTCAGCGGTCACCTGTCTTCAAAACTAGAAACAGGCTATTGGGTATTGGGTCTTAAATACGAAGTCGGGACAAATTCTTGTGTAGAGGCCAGAGGGTGTGCGTACTATGGTTGATTTTAACATTAAATGTTGAGAGATTTTTGTAAGCAGCCCAGTGGCTCATTCGGTAGAGCACTTGCCCTGTAAGCAAGGGGTCCTGTATTCGAGTCCCTGTTTGGCTGCATACTTTTCTCACCATATTACAGTATAACCTCTGTTATCCGACACCCCTTGGTTCCAGGTTTATAAGTCGGTTAAGAGAGGTTGTCGGTTAACGGAATTATGCCTCAGTTCACAAGTTTACATACCCAAAGATTCAGTCCATTTTAAGCTGCGAGGGGAATTCCTCGATGCCAATTGACATATTAAATATATATGACTGTAGCATACATCCTGATCAGATCATTCTAGATTAAAATAGGAATCCCCTGGTCCGGATCTACACTGTTTTCCAATTATTCCTTTAAACTACAGTATGCATAAAACGTGAATAGTGTACAATTTGAAGAAAACATCGGCACATTCGTATTTATATTTTATGTACAAGTACAGTCCATTCTCGTTATGTCGAACTTGCGGAAAATTAAAAAAACTTCAAACCGTGTGAATGTATTTTATTTTATTTTCTCTCAATATAACTTTATCATAAATTTTTAATTATGCCTGCGAATAGTGATATAGACTTGACTTATGCGGAGGGCGAATTAGACATAAATTCATACTTCTCATTTTGACAGTGAGGACGATTGCCAGCCATTGTAGGAAAGGATGGGGTGAGTTGGGTTTTCGGCACTGCGACACTGAATGGGTTGAGCACTTACATTTGTTGGCTTAAGTTATCTTATTAACCCTCACATCATTCACTCACTCTTAAAACCACACACTTTGTTTTACACGGCCATCCAAGCATTATACATGTGTCATTATCACCTGCGCGTGCATAGTCGCTGTCAATGATCAGCATACCGTCGGGTGACAAGGTGTGAAAAACCTCTAATTTGCCTTTTAATATTGGTCCGTCAAGGTGTGTCGGATAACGGTTAACAGAGGATCCGATCAAGAGAGAGTTTGGTTACATAAAACAAATAGGGAAACTGCCGGGACCATACAGCAGGGTCGGATAACAGAGGTTTCCGGCCAAGAGAGGTGTCGATCGACAGAGGTTATACTGTACTATTCTTTGAAACAAAATATTTCCATTCATGCCAGGTGTAATATGTTCGTATGCAGATAAACAATTTAGGTCACAATAGGTGTCCTGAACTACTGTAACAGGACAGTGAAAAAATCATGGTCCAACCGTGACTCGATCCCAGGGTCTCTGGCTTACCGTGCCAGCACTCTAAGTAGACTAACCACACAAGCTACCAAGCGACCCGGTTTCTAGGACTTATTGATTATCCACCAGTTACCTGTACACATCCAAGTAACTCCTGCTACATTACTCCCGCTTTTTTCGTCACCTGAGATTCGCAAGGCATTTCACTTATGGAATCATGGTATGCAATGTAGCAGGCGGTCATGGCACCAAACTGTAACAGGACTGAGTGAAAAATCATGGCCCGACCAGGACTCGAACCCAAGATCCGTGCTTACCATGCCAGCACTCCAACCACTTCAGCTACCAAGCCACCCGGATTAGGACTTATTGATTATCCACCAGTTACCTGTACACAACCAAGTAACTCCCACTACGTAGTACACTACCCTACTCATGGCTACCTAATTTCAGCCTCAATTAGTCAAAGACATCACCATGAAAATGCTTCAGTTTTCTCTTTTCCTCTCACAACCTATCTAATGCATACACTTGAACAAACAAGTTTCGTTATGAACACGTCCTCTTTTAGTATCTTAACTAAGGTCTGACATCATCCAGTTATGAGAAATTACCATTTCTGTGAATTTGTTGCAGCATTACCGCCATTGACCCGTTTACCGTGGACATCCTATTACCGGTGACTTCCGAGTATTCCGCATAGCGCCGCTACGCGCATGTGTAAAATCGTAACTTCCGTTTATCTTTCGGCTGCTGCTCAAGACTAATGTGTATAAAGCAAAAAAAACTTTCCTAAAGGGAAAGTGTGCATTTTTTTTATTAATTACGCAAGATAAATCATTTTCTCCCCATATAAAACCATTTAACCTATTTGTATAATGTGACATATTCCATTGCCCCCACTGTGAAAAAATGTGACGGAAAATATTACAACTTTTCAGTTAAAAATTATGTTAACAGATAGCCTTTCTTAATAATGTTTGATAGAAGTTCAAGCCGATACCTGAAAATTATTCCGGATGTCATTTTACCTGATCACCGATAATAGGACGAGTAACCAAACCAAACATGGCGGCGCACTCGCTACAGTTGACTATGATTATTTATGTCAAATTATGGGTGTATCTATATATTAAAGCTGAAAATCATAAAGAAATGTTTACTTTATATGTTTAATATATTTTTTAGTTAAAAACCTTATTAATTGATGAGAAATAGTCAGACGAATCCTTAGATCACCGGTAATTGGGTGAACCAGGATAATCTCCGAAAACCGATTACAAAGTCGCATTACACTACTTTCTTGTAAATACCATAATTACCATCCAGCATAATTATTAACTGTCTGTTTATTTATCAATATTTCTTACTTTTGAAGTACCGTTTGGTAAAGTATCTTTGTGTAAACGTCAAATATTTTCCAATGTCTTCATTTTGGTTGACTGTGTCCGCCATCTTTTATTTCAGGGGAGCCAACTCTTGGATAAAAACTCATCGCCAGAGCCTGAAAAGGGGACACAACTACAAATTTGTTGTTTTTAAATCTGAATGGTTTTATCTCCCTTAAATAAGCACTGGACCACCGTTTGGACCGAAAACCTATCCAATAAATCAACAACAAAGTACCTACAGATGCAACCAAATCCAATTGGCACACCCCATAATGTCTGGAATTCTGCCAAGTCAAACCCACATGAAGTTAGACGAGCTGAGATAAAATCAAGGCTTCTTACAGGGACTTACATTCTACAGTCAAATACGGCCAAGTTTAACCAAAATGCAGTCCCTGCAACCTGCAAATTATGTGGACAGGAAGATGAAACACGAGAACACCTGGTAGCAAGTTGCTCAACTCTCAACCCAATTAGAGATACAGCTCTCCCGATTCTCCAACAGATACTCCAAGACACGTATAGGCTAGATAATGCAGACAGTAATCTCCTCACACAAATAGTGATGGACTGCACCCACAGTAGTGTCAATGAAAACATGAAACTAAGTAACCAGCAGGAAGTTGATGTAGAGAGATGGTCACAGATTTACTGTGAGAGACTGTTGGCTGAGAGAACCAGGGTCCTTAGTGTTATGTCAGAGACTGTATAAAGCAGTCTCTGGTTATGTATAGCTTCATTGGGTAGGGCGTTGTAAGTGGTCCTCTAGTATAGTTATATGTACGATAACAGAGCTATTGAACAGTATAGACTCAGTAAATTACAAGTTGAACCAGTGACCTAGTTCCGAGTATCATATTTATAGCTGTACCGCTAACTACCGATTAACATTATCGTTCGTACATAGTAACTTTCATCTCGCGTAATAACGTATATATGCTGCTAAACGCGAGTGATTGATTCCATGTGAAGTGTACATACCTGTGATTACTTCTAGACGAATTACAACAATATCCTCACCGAGGAGTGCTCCGAAGAACAAGCGGAGGAATCTACCAGAATCATGGAGAAAGGTCCTTTCTCCATGCCAGAATACAACTACATAGTAAAAATTGTGTACGAACACAAAAACAGTAATTTCTTACAGTATTTCTCACATTGACTGGAGCCTAGGCACTATCGCAGACCTGTAACAACTACCCAAAACAGACAAACCAACTGTTGCTTGACGCTGTTTTCGACACATCCTCTGAACAAATTATCAACTTCAAAACTAGGGGAGACAACGCTTTAGACCTTTTTAAAACAAATCGCCCAAGCCTAGTCGAGCGCTGCAAACCCTTGCCTGGGATAAGTGACCATGACACAGTCTTTGTACAGGCCCTAACCTCTGCAGTGTGCACCAAACCACCTGCAAGAAAGATCCTGCTGTGGAAAAAGGCCGACCCTGCCAGCATCAGTCAAGCTGTACAAGACTTGAGCTCCGACTTTGTCTCACGCTACCACCACCATACAGACATAGACACCTTATGGAAAACCTTTAGGGACTTTATTGGTACCACAATCGCTGCGCATGTGCCCTCAAAGAACTCGTCCACCCGCTTCAACCAACCATGGATAACACGGCAAGCTAAACGTCTCTCGAGAAAAAAGAAAAGAGCCCACCGCCGAGCCAGGGCCACTGGACTTGAAGAGGATAAAAAGTGCTACAAACAAGCCAGCAAGGACATGCGTCATGAGTGCAGGACAGCCTACAACCACTACATAAGTAACAAACATGGTAACTACAGACAGAAAACCAAAAAAGCTGTACATACTCACTTGTGAAAGGGAAAAAATGTGACAGTAATGGTGTATCACCTCTGAAAGCAGATGGAGTCACACATAGTGACCCTGCTACCAAAGCGTTCATACTGAACAGGCAATTCAGCAGTGTGTTCACCAAGGAGGACACATCAGCCATCCCATCACTAGGAGAACACCCCTACCCCGAAATGCACAGCTTTTGCATCGGCACAGAGGGTGTAAAAAAAACTCCTAGCAGACCTAGATCCTCACAAGTCCACTGGCCCGGACAACATACCTACAAGGTTCCTGAAGGACTATGCTGACCAACTCGTACCAGCCCTCACCCTGGTCTTCTCAGCATCAATCGCACAGGGTGCAGTACCCACAAACTGGAGGCATGCATGCGTCACACCGATCTTCAAAAAGGGAGATCACAGTGACCCGGCCAACTACAGACCTATCTCGTTAACCTCGGTTTGTAGCAAAGTCATGGAACACATTCTGTCATTTGCGAGATCAATAGCAGGGCAGAGGTAAGTTAACAGCTACCAAGAACTTTTTTGCTTTACAGGAAAGCTGACTGGACTAGCTTTGAAACCTTCATGACAAAATCAAGAGATAGAATCCTCCAGGGTAGTGACACTAAAACAGTCAACCAAATTTGGAATCATTTTAAAACTGAATTAATGAAGGGGATTGAAAAGCATATACCAAAACGAAAACAACCTCCAAACATAACCTCCCCTGGATAACCCAACAGATTAAACGATGCATTAGGAAACGAGACAGTCTTTTTCACCAATTTAAGAAAAATAAGAATCATAAAGTACGACAGCATTTTTTGAAACTGAAACACAGTGTTGCAAGACAAATTAAACAATCATATGAAAACTACCTAGAAGATATCCTTGGAATCTCATCATCGACAAACGACACTAAACCTACTGACAGCAGTGACACTATGTGCTCAAAGTTTTCAACAAAGAAGCTCTACTCTCTCATAAAAAATGCTAGACAGGACTCACAGGGTATTGCACCTTTACATGACAAGACGACAGACAGACTGCTGACTGAAACCAATGACAAGGCAGACATACTGAACAGACAGCTTCAGTCTGTCTTTACCAGCCCTAAACCGCTTCAGACTGAAAGTGACCACCAAAACTGTACCAGACACCCGGACATGCCAGACATCACTTTTGGGGTCAGTGGCATTGACAGGTTACTAGCAGGATTGAAGCCAGATAAAGCTTCAGGCCCAGATGTAATAAAGCATGTGGTCTTGAAAACCCTGCACCATGTCATTGCCCCAATAGTTCAGGCCATTTTCCAGAAAAGCTACGACAGTGGTGTAGTACCGGACGACTGGAACAAGGCCATGGTCTGCCCATTGTACAAGAAGGGAGATAGGAGTGATCCTGCAAACTACATGCCTATCTCCTTGACTTGTATACTGTGCAAGACCATGGAGCACATAGTGGCATCTCAACTATCACGACACTTTGAAAAGCACAACATACTGTATGACTTGCAGCATGGGTTTAGAGAAAAGCGCTCTTGCGAAACACAACTCATCCAACTTGTCGAGGATATAGCCAGCAAGCTTTCTCGTGGTTCACAGACGGATCTCATATTACTGGATTTCAGTAAAGCGTTTGATGTTGTGAACCACAGAAAGCTTCTCTATAAACTTAACACTTGCGGTATCACATGTAAGACACAAATGTGGATTGAGGCTTTCCTGAGCAACAGAACCCAAGCAGTCGTCCTAGATGGAGTAGCATCGTCTACTGTGCCGGTCACGTCTGGAGTGCCACAAGGATATGTGCTAGGCCCCATCCTCTTCCTCTTGTACATTAATGACTTGCCAGATAATATAAACTCTCAGGTACGTCTCTTTGCTGACGATACAGCCCTTTACCTGACCATTGCAAGTGAAGAGGATGGTGCCTCTCTCCAGACTGACCTTGACTGTTTACAGGCCTGGGAGCAACGGTGGGACATGCGTTTCAACCCTGGTAAGTGCAATGTCTTGCATATTTCCAGGTCTGCATGTCCCATTAAGACCCAGTATGTCCTACATGGGCAGGTCCTGGGGGCAGTGACTGATGCAAAATATCTAGGCGCCAGTGTATCATCAAACTTATGTTGGAATACTCATGTAAATAACATAACCCAACAAGCTAACCGCACCCTAGGCTTCCTGAGACGAAACATCAGGACCACAAACCAAGACGTCAGGGAAGTGGCTTACAAGACACTCGTCAGACCACAGGTGGAATACGCCTCTGTGGTCTGGAGTCCATACACCCAACAGAGCATTAGGCAGGTTGAGATGGTTCAGAGGAGGGCAGTTAGGTGGGTCAAGGGGAACTATTCTCCATATGAAAGTGTTACGAAAATGCAATAGGAACTAGGCTGGCGGACCCTTGAGGACAGACAAACTGACTCCAGACTTGTTATGTTCTATAAAATTGTTCACGGCCTATTCGCACTTCCAGCACCCTCGTATCTGCAGCATCCAATCAGACTGACACGCCACATGCATCCACTCTCCTATCGACAAATACACACTCCAGCAAACTATTACAAATTCTCTTTTTTTTTCGGCGACAATCATTATTTGGAATAGCTTACCAACCGACATTGCCCTTATACCTGATCTAGATCAGTTTGAGCTGGCGGTCAGTGGCCTTAGACATGTTTATTAAGTGCATAAGCAGTGTTTTTATCCTATTTTTAAACTGTCAATAAATCCTCTTGCTAATCAGTAACAATACTTTTAACTGTATATCATTCTGTTCTTTATTACTTTTAACTTTTCCTCTTATTAATCTGCTCTGACGCGCAGCTGCACGTAATACTCAGTACGAGGGTGATGCAGTGTATATAGATAGATAGATAGATAGATAGATAGATAGACATACTGCACAGCCAAATTATGACTCATCTGGAAAATCATCAGATGTTAACTGACCAGCAGCATGGGTTTCGTAAGAGAAGATCTACGGAGAGCCAGCTCATTCTTACACTGAACGACCTAGCCAAGGGCCTTGATGAAGGAGAGCAGATCGACGCAGTCTTACTTGACTTCAGCAAGGCCTTCGACAAGGTCCCCCATGAGCGACTTGCCAGTAAGCTGGAATACTACGGCATCAGAGGCAGACACCTGCAGTGGATCAGAAGTTTTCTGAACAATAGAAGCCAGCAAGTCCTGGTAGAAGGCGAGTCCTCTGAAAGTGCACCAGTCCCTTCTGGAGTGCCACAAGGTTTAGTCATCGGACCCCTTCTTTTTTTCCTGTTTATCAACGACCTCCCACTCCAAGCCACATCGACCACACGCTTGTTTGCTGATGACAGTCTCTTGTACAGAAAGATTCGCTCCATAGAGGATGCCCAGGCACTACAAGATGATTTGGAGAGACTCCAGCAATGGGAGCGTGACTGGTTGATGTCGTTCAACCCAACAAAGTGTGAGGTTGTGCGTATAACGAGGAAGAGAAACCCAATGAAGACCCCATACTTCATCCACGACAAAGAGCTCCAAGTTGTAAAAGAGGGCAAGTATCTTGGAGTTCACCTGGACGAGAAGCTCTCGATGAATACTCATGTATCATCAACAGCGAAGAAAGCAAATAACAGTCTTGCTTTCCTCAGAAGAAACCTGTCAAGCTGTCCACAAGTGTTACCAGACCCTTGTTAGGCCTATCCTGGAGTATGCAAGCTGTGTCTGGGATCCACATACAAAGACCAACATCAGTCAACTTGAGGCTGTTCAACGACGAGCTGCACGTTTTGTAAAGGGAAACTACCACACCACGAGTAGTACCAGCCAGATGATAGCTGACCTCGAATGGAAGCCCCTTGCCGAACGTCGCTCCAACGCAAAGTTCGTAATGGTCTACCGGATCACCCACTGTCTCATTGACATCCCATCTGAGAGCTTCTTCCACCCAGCAACCCTCAGTACTGGAGGGCACACAGTAAGATACATGCTACCTTTCTGTCGTACAGAGGTGTACCTCCATTCCTTTTTCCCCTCCGCCATTAGACTGTGGAACCAACTTCCAGAACACACCATGATGACTGATGGCGTTGAGGCCTTCAAGAGGTCCCTGGTCTCTACCCACTAAGCCATGAGATGACTGTTTTTATCTTTTAAAACCTGCACTGTACATATTTGCGCGTCGCTCACACCGTTTGTAAATACACTCATGTGCGAAATTGCCCCAGAGTGGGACCGGCACATTAATGGAAGAAGAAGAAGAAGGATAGCCATGATGACAAGAATTGCAGCACTGTAAGATCGAGTGCTATGAAATTCTAAATTATTATTATATTTATAATAAGGTAGATCTACAAGGTTGATAAACCAAGGGAATGGTAATCAATAGTTTAACCAATTTTTCCACAGACTGTGGAACAATTGGTTAAACTATTGATTACCATTCCCTTGTCAGATACGCATTTTAACACCTTTAATCATCGAGTCAATCCTTCACACATTTATACAGTCATGAATATGTAGCCTACCATAAGAAATAAATTCTGTATTCTAGCAGGTTATACATGTAGCTTAAATCAGGCTAAGGATCAGGTAAGAGTTGACATTATAGAAAATTACTCTAACAAATATGTAGAGGAAATTTGGCAAAAACTTTATACCTCTATCTCTACAGGTATCTCTAAATGTGTCCCAAAAAAGGATAAATGGGAAAAAGTCATTCCCATGGACCGTACTGTAACCATGCTTGCTTAGTGGCCTAGGGGGGTAAACAACTAAACCAAGCCGGAACGTAGGTTCGTCCTTTATTTGGTGATACACAACAGGGAAGACAACCCTGCCCTGAAATAGCATATATGTAATTAAGTACAGGGTAATAATTGCATGTTGTCCCTGAAATTCACATTATAATATATATGAACTGTCAATGCTTTCATCTTAAATAATATAATTTAAGCATTCTTTAATAATAATTTATGGTATGTGACCACTCAAAATATAATAGTTAAATACAGTTTGTAGAAATACAATGCTACTGGCTCCGGAACTATCTCTCTTCACTAGTAAATGAACATTCTCCCATATGCCTGAACTTTCCTTACTTTATTATACATTTTAGAATTTCATGTGCAAAGCAGACGAAATGTTATAGCGACAAAGTTGTGACTTGACCGAGACTCGCGCCTGAGCTAACGAGTCAGTCAGTGAAGTCCAAACCTTCTCGCCGTAATATACAACCTCGTGTACATTTGCTTACCAGATATAAGGTACCAAGAGCGTCCTTTACTTCAAGTATCTCATCTGTAGCCCTGTGTCGTCGTGTTGTATTCTATTGCTGTAAAGATGAAACTATGGTTAGCCGAAACGAAAAGATTATTCTGACCACCCAGATAACATTTTGACGTTGGCCCAACGTTGGCCCAACGTCATTCACTTCGTTGGCCCAACGTTGGCCCAACGTCGTTCATTCATTCACTTCGTTGGCCCAACATTGGGATGACGTTGGCCCATACTATGCTTGCTCGTTGGCTTTTGGTTGGCCCAACGGTTGGGCCAACGTTGGGAAAATGTTATTTATCGTTGGGCCAACATTGGCCCAACGTTGGCCCAACGTCATTTCGATGGTTGGGCCAACGGTTGGGCCAACGGTTGGGCCAACGGTTGGGCCAACGTTGGACCAATGTTGGCAAAAAGTAATTTATAGTTGGACCAATGTTGGCCCAACGTCATTTTGCTGATGGGCCAACGGTTGGCGGACCGTTGGGCCAACAGCGGAAAAATACTATTTATCGTTTGGCCAACTTTGGGTCAACATCAACAAATGTGTTGAACCAATGTTGGGCCAACGATGTGTCAACTATTTTCCATCTGTAGCCCATCAGTTCTATTTTGAAAAAATACTTCTCATGAGAGTCAATCATATGATGTCATCCAGCTTGGGTGCAGAGCAGAAGATTGGTGGTTCTAAATTGGTGCTAAATCAGAGCGGAAGTCAGTTAAAGAAATCCGGTGTAGATTAGCATCCTAGGTCTTCCTACGCCTGAAGCTGGATGTCATGATATGGCTGAAATACAGTTAGTGCCAGACATAAAACACAAACAAAATAAAACATTTAATTCTTTAATTATCAGGGTTTGTCTAAATCTTTGAAAATACATAAACATCTTAACTTTTCCTATTCAATTATCCACTCCAGGCAAACTTAGCATACTGGTGCACACTTTTTGTCAATTATAATATCAATATCTATCTATTTAACCCTTTACCCCAAGAATATGCTTTTAATTTACTCCTCCACTGAAGCAAATAGTTCCGCATACAGTTGTGAACTTGTGAGTATGATGCATCATGAAAAATAATTTCTATATGATATCCTAGCAGATGGTAGCTTAAAGCAGTGAAAGTAAAGCAGAATGTGCGTTAAGGCAAATTCTGCTTTACCTCAACCCGCTTTAAGTGGTATCTTGTCTTCAAAAATAGTAACAGTTTATAGGATAATACATTAAACAAATGTTTAAAATATGTGCATATATAAAGGGCACTACATCCTTTTTTGCCATAAACTGCATCAATGTTTAAATTCTGCCCTCATTTTTCAGACTTTGAGATTTATATATTTTCTCCAAATCTTGATTTTAAAATGCCTAAACGGTAAAACCTATAAAAGCATCAAGTTTCTAGACATATGCAGAACTTTCAATTCCATTATTTGCAGGCTTAAACCCTTTACCACATAAATATGCATTTAATTTATTCCAAAACTGAAAATAAATGTTCCAATTTATACAGTCATGAAAATGTACCATAAGAAATATTTTCTCTATTCCTATACTGAAGAAAATAATTCCACTTTCTGCAATTGTAAATGTGCATCATGAAAAATAGCTTCTGTATTATATCCTAGAGCAAATGGTAGCTAAAAGCAGGCTGAAAGTAAAGCAGATTGCACCTTGATGCATATTCTGCTTTACTTTCAACCTGCTTTAACTCGTAACCAAATAGCCTAGTTTTGAAGACAGGTGACCAGGTAAGTAGTAAGCAGAATGTGCCTTAACCCATTACCCAATAGCCTGTTTCTAGTATTGAAGATACATGACCACTAAAAGCAGGTTGAAAGTAAAGCAGAATGTGCCTTAACTTAAGGCGCATTCTGCTTTACCTACATCCTGCTTTAAGCTATCATGTGCTAGAATATAGAACATATGTCTTAAAATACATATTCATATCTGTACAAACATCATCTTTATTCTTCAGAGGAAAAATTAATGAAGGCGTAAAAAGGCATATTTATTGGGTAATGGGCTAAGTTGCAATCTGCTTTACTGTCAACCTGCCTTTAGATACCATCTGCTAGAGTTTAGGAAATATTTCTTACGGTGTACATACATTTGTACATTACAATACAAAATGGAACTACTTTCTTTAGAGGGGGAATATATTCAAGGCATATTTATGGGGGAGGAGGTAAAAGGTTAAGTAGTCATCTGTTTTCAAAACGAGAAACAGGCTGTGGGGTAAAGGGTTCAAGACTGAAAACCAGATGGCAAGTTGATGTTTTTCAGAAAAAGATTAATGTCAGGAAAGAAGGAAAATTTGATGTGAAAAAGCTTAGCTATCTTTATTGTAACATAAACTTTAATAGCAAAGGACATCACTGGGATGGATAATTCTTTCTTTTTTCGTTTTTAATTTTTTTTCACTGCACAACATTGAATCCCAAACATGATCAGTAATTATTATTGAAAAAAAATGTATATTTGTAATATTGATCCAATTTCTTAAAAACTTAATATTTACGTTTTTAATCTTAAAATACTATTTCTATACACCTGACATTCGTTTACATATCAAATAAAATAGAACATTCTGGTTTTCGGTCTCTTTTTAAAGGCCTTACCGAAAATAAAATGTCTCTGTCTTAAGAGCAAACATCTATGAATCATTGTTCTTAAAGAGTTCAAACAGTCTTCTCACATATTTGAAAAGTTGATAATAATAAGGTGTTTCTAACTTTCTGGATCAGTGACATGGGTTTGTTCCTGCTGTTGTCTTGCAATTTTCTTTTCTTCCCTTTATCTTTCCATTTCTGTCCCCTGCATACCTCAGCCACTCCTTGACAATTCTCTCAACCTCATCCAAACTTTATGACATGATTGTGCTGCCTCTGAAACATAAACCATACATGCATGTTTACCAATATGCCTAACCGGCGGACGTAGTCGAGGGTTAACACCCCGGTCACACAGAGGCATCGGTGATAGATATGTTGTTTTTTTCGCCAAACTAGGGAGGGGACCGATGACAAGCTCTTTACTACCAACTAGTGGTGGTAATCGGTTGCGAAAATGACCAACCGATTATCGGTTCTATCGGTTGGGTCTCAATCGATAACTTTCCGATTATTAATCGGTTGACCGAAAGATGGCCTTACAGCACAAATATTCTGTTACAAAGGTGAAGTCACACATAAATGTAGCTTATTTTTGCATCCAGTACCTTTAAATTAAACAAAGTAATAGCAGACCAACTCTTCATAAGCACAATTTAACATTTGGAAAATGAAAAAAAAAATTACATCACTTACTAACTACATAATCATAAAGTGAGATAAACATTTTCACTGAAATTACACTGTTCCATTATCCTTAGTTTATGATACAAAAATGGTTTCAATATACATTGAGCACCTGCGTTATGGCAATATGGACCAAGAACGAATTAACGCTATACATGTACTATATGTTTATGCATGTGATTTGGGGCGTACACAAACTGGTGTTCCTCATTGTCCAGAAATATGACTGACATGAATAAAATACATACACACGTAGAGTAAGCCTACATCATAGTTTTTAAAGACATATCTACCTTGTATTGTTTGACGCATTTCTTGTTTTCTACGTTCACGGAATTGCGTTTTTCCGTGCTTTTATAATCATTTCCAACCAAGGCTAACTTCAGCTTATATGTTTAATAGCAAGTCATTTGCACCGTTTAAAGCAATGAATTAACCATTTGGTATAACAAACTTACACTCTTCAGCGACACAGTATATCTAAAAAGTCAGTGTATTTGACAACATCAACTACCATGGAGGCTGCCATATTTATTTACGTCATAGCCGCTTACAACATAAAGAAGTGGAGGCTGCCATATGTATTTACGTCATAGCCGCTTACAACATAAAGAATTAACAACTCAACTACAGCGTGCTATGATGTGACCGTCAAAAGATGTTTTAAAATGTAATGGGACGTTGAGGATTTGCTCTTCCGGAGCAAAAGGTTAATTTCCTATATTTTCAAAAACATTCTTGAAAATCGTTTCTATCTTTGAACTTTATAAATAGATTTGCGATGTCGCGAAAGAGAGAAAATGTCAATCGATTGTCGCTGTGTTTGAAGTTAACAACTGATTGTCGGCGACGTAGCGACAATCGGATCACCACTACTACCAACATCACCTATTGGCCACCTGTTTTCCACCTATCAATCGCTATTGGGTAAAGATGAGTTTCGTCGGCGAAAACTCACCGATTGGGATTTTTAAACGTGCTTAAAATTCTCGATCGGTGAAAATATTTTACAAATAACCGATTGACAACCTGTCTACTACCGATATCACCGACGAGTCACCGATAAAGCACCGATGAACTGATACTTACCACCGATGAAAAAAGATCAGAATTAAAACGCAGGATCTCGTCGGTTTTCATCGGTTGTTAATGGCAGTTCAATCGGTGATCAGTTGGTGATCAATCGGTTGCCGCCAGCATTTCATCGGTGTTGTATCGGTATTCGTTGATTATTGATAGGTTGTTGGGCGCTTTTAATCGGTGGCCCATAGGAGTTCATGAGTTGCCAATCGGTGGCCAATCGGAGGCGGGATGGCGTTTCACCGATTGAACAATTATTTATCACCGATACCCGGTCACACAGAAAGCCTGAAATTAAATCACTTATGACAACCGATCAAAACAGCAAATAATTCGAACGATTGGGTACCGTTTTAAGCCCGACCGTCTGTGTGACCGGGACATAAGGGCCTGCTTACGACATCAGGGGTCGTGAGTTCCATCCCCCGCCAGACCAAGTCCTTTGGATGAGACTTTATAAACTGAGGTCAGATGTATCAGTGTTTTACAAAGGGCCTCGAAAAGAACAAGAGAACTCTTTCGATAATAAGAGCAGGGCATCACACCCGGTTCTCTGTTTCCGCTTCCCTCTCTCTGGGGCGTCCAATTAGCCCATAGATGGCAGAAACCGACTTTAACAAACAAAACAAACATTCCTAATATTGTTTTCTTGAGACAAAATGAGCTATCTGTTGAGGTAATTATCCCTTTACTCCATACCCTGTTTCTAGTACTAAAGCCAGGTGACCACTAACCAGTTGAAAGTAAACCATAATGTGCCATAAGGGGAATTCTGCTTTACTTTTAGTCTGCTTTAAACTACTATCTGCTAGAATATAGAAAATATTTCTTATCAAACATAGCCATGACTGTAGTATAAACTGGAACTAGTTTCTTTGGTAGAGGAATGAATTAAAGGTGTAACTATATATAATGGAGTATGGGGCTAAGTATCCATTCAAGTAGCTTGCAACAGATTTTTCAACGGTTAAGAACCACTTACCTCTTGAAGTGACCTTGTTTTTTTATTCACAGCCGTGACATGATTAAGTTTAAAAAATGTGTTTCTTAAAAAATTGCGAAAAAATGAATATTCCTACCGAGGTGTATCAGTATTTAATCAAAGTTGTGACTTGCATTTGCATGTATTTTCTTGTAGACTTAAAAACATTAAACAATTAAAATTGTAAAAGTCACATACTACTTATCACTACAGTTGGGTACCACAAAGAATAAACAAGAGGGCTTTGAAGACCCTGGTATCGCTCACCTGTGGTAATGAAGCCTGATAGCTTTACATTTGAGTTTCACCCGTTTTAATCTAAATCCATTCAAAGTTGTAGTAAAGCATGTAAACACTTTTGGAATACAACCTCATAATTCTATCAAGGGCAGATAACTATTGCCACAATTATTAGATTTCAACAATACTTGCACTCCTTCGATAACTTATTAGTGTATACTTTGTATGCAAGTATTATCAAAATCCATTGAAAACTGTAGTTGCAAGAGTGTAAATGGCAATTCAAGGGCAGATAATTCATGACCTATTAATTTGATTTGAACAATAATCACGCTTGTTTGAACTCTTTTTGTCATATACAATCCGAGCAAGTTTGAAAAATACTAGATACAACTTGTGGCCTATAGAGTGTAAACACCGTTAAAATGGCATTTTCAGCAATTCAAGGGCAGATAACTCTTGACCTATTGGTCTGATTTCAACCATAATCGAACTCATCTGAACTCTTATGGTCATATACAATTTGAATAAGTTTGAGAAAGATTGGATAAAAAGTGTGGCCTCTAGAGTGTAAACAGCCTTTAATATGGCATTTTCAGCAATTCAAATGTAGATAATTTTTTATCTATTGGTCTGATTACAAACTCATACAAAATCTTAATATGGTAATATACAATCTGGGCAAGTTTTAGTGAGGTTTGATAAATATTGTGGCCTCTAGAGTGTAAACACGGTTAAATATTACATTTTCAGCAATTCAAATGTAGATAACTCTTGACCTATTAGTCTGATTTCAACCATAATCAAACTCATCTAAACTCTGATGGTAATATACAATATGTGCAAGTTTGAATAAATATTTTGGCCTCTAGAGTGTAAACACTAAAATTGTTGATGACGGAAGAGGGACATAAGGATTGCAAAAGCTCAGGTGAGCTAAAAACCAAGGGCAATAACTAACAAATGACAAATCCCAGGGTTGCATGCCTTGTTGTAATGAGTTGCCCTTTTGATACTAAATAACTATTTAAAGTTTCAAGTTAATACCTCTGGTAGTTACTTAAAACCTAAGAGTTGGCCCTTAGTTCAAGGTCAAGGTCGAAGGCATCTAAATTTTTATGTGCATAGAAAGGTCTTGTCCATAAACACACAAACCAACCATGAAAGGAATATCTTAAGGGACATAGAAGTTAAAGGCATTTTTCGAAACCTAAAAATTGCCCTAAGTTCAAGGTCACATGGGTCCCAATTTGTCGGTGCATAGAAAGGTCTTGATCATATTCACATCAACCAACCCTGAAAAGAATATCTCAAGGGATATAGAAATTAAAGGCATTTTTTAAAACCTAAACACAGATTTCAAAACCGAAAAGTTGGCCTTGAGTTCAAGTTCAAGGTCACAGGGGGTCCAAATTTGTCTGTGCATTGAAAGGTCTTGTCCATACACACAAACTATGAAAGGAATATCTCAAGGGACATAGAAGTAAGAGGCATTTTTCGAAACCTAAACAGAGTTTTACAAAAACCTTAAATGCAGACGCTGACACAGAGGACAACGTGATGACAATTGCTTGACTTTTTGAAAAAGTCGAGCTAATAAAATGTTTGCTGAAGCGTTATGAGTTTTGAGAGTAGCGTCCTTTTTAAGTTTTATAACCATTGACCATGGTGTACACTATGTGTTTGAGTAAATAACATGGTATGTACTGCAGTTACTGCTGTTTCATACAAGAGCTGTAAGAGACAACAAAGCTATCAAACTTAGGTTACCTTATTTCCTGATGGAGTAGACTTGGTTACAGACGGTGTTGACCCATTATGTATATGGCATGGAAGGCGTAATAGGTGGTGACGACATCTGTATCCTGTAAATGATAATAAGTACAGTGCTCCCTCTCTACAACGACATCCAACGGTGGACACAGTTTGAGTGCATTGTTTGGAGGGAGTGGTTATAGGGCGGGAAAATTTAGACTTGGCTTACATTGGTTTAGCTTCCTAATAATTAGGCAAGTATGCATGTGTATACACTTTTCTTTTTACAGAAAACCAAAAATTAATTGGAGCACTGCATATGGGTGCTGGACTCTTGACTTTCATATACATGTACTTTATATTGCCAATTAAATTGGAGATATTTTAAATTACAAATTTTAAGATTTTAAAAGGGCAATGACTCTGGAAGGACAAATCCCTGAGCAACATGTCATATTGAAGTGAGTTGCCTTTTTGATACTGGACAAGTTTTAAAAGTTCCAAGTTAGTACCTCTCTTAGTTTTGAGAAATTTCATTTACAATAGCTTTAGGAGAGACGACAAAGCTATCAAGCTTAGTTACCTTATTTCCTGGTGGAGCAGACTTGTTTACAGACGGTGTTGACCTGATTACACAAGGCATACAAGCCAATGACCTCGTAACACATGTTGTAAGGAAGGCGTAATAGGCAGTGACAACATCTTTATCCTGTAAATGATAATAACTAATAACTCTCAAAAATAACATCCATCGGGGGACACAGTTTGAGTGCCTTGTTTGGAGGGAGTCTTTAAAAGGAGGCAAAATTATACTTGGCTTACATTGGCGTAGCTTTCTACTAGGCAAGTAGGCATGTGTACCGGTATACACTTTTGTAACAGAAGTCCAAAAATCATGCCGAAAATGCAATAAAATTGAAGCCTAAGAAGGGTTTGGGACAAACCCCATTTTCTCTCTACCAATTACATGATGATGTTAGTGCCTTTAACGCCCAAAAAGTCCTAAGAACGCATCTGCAGAGACTATCAAGGAATAGAATTTTCTCGGGGCACCCTGACGCCCCCTCATAAGAATGGTGTAGCCACTCCCTGGTAGGCACGTACATTTAGCTACATGTATGCTAAAAAACACGAAACTGCGTACACCCTGTCATAAAAATTGGAACAACTTGAAACTAAAATCAGAGTGGGAAAATGTATTAACCTGAAACGGACAATTTAACATATATATTTTCAGTTGACTTTTTACATAGATTTATTTTAGAATTTTACCTGATTTTGAACGTGCAAAACAACACACCAGAGGCCATCTAGAAATAAATTTTTCCAGTGTTATACAACTCAAATTTTTCGCAGAGGACTATGCCCCTGGACACCCCTAGACGAGTTATGCTAATTCTAGACAAGCAACACCCATGGCTTACATTTGCATACTGCTTGAATCCAGATCAGAGACTGATTACGCAAGTCTAATCTGGATTCAAGCTGTTTGTCACTCGTCATTTATTATATTTTTTGTATCATCATATTAATAAATTATTATGTCCAATCATTTGTAACTTAGAGAAAAAACAGCAGACAACAATTTTAAGCAGACGATATTGCAACAGTAACAGCGCTGGACATAAATTAATTGTCCTGTTTAGGGAACAACAGCAAGGGTAGTTGTTGGGAGGGCTGTTGTATGATGGGACACTGTAATTCAGAAATTTAGCAAACAATATTGGACAGTAACTGTTGAAAGTGTTAGGGGTACCTTTGGCATGCCTGCTTTTAATCAGGGTCTACACTGTTTGAATAGTATAAGTGCACTCTTCACAGGTACACCATTGTAAAGGATACATACATGTGTCACTAGGGAGGTCTGTTAAATTAGGATAAGTGAACAGAAAGCTATCAAGCTTAAGTTAGTTACATTGTTTACTGACCTGTGGTATAGACCTGGTTAAAACCAAACTCATCCATCCATCCTGATTACATGGTTTCATGGTGTTGACCTGATAACAGATGGCATGAAGTACAGTTGGATGGTGTTGTAGGTGGTTGGGACTTCTGTTTCTGTAAATGAAAAAGACTAGATTAACTTTCAGAATTTTAGCAAACACCATTTGACAGTCACTGTTCATAGAGTTAGTGGTAACTCTCACATGACCACACTGTTTTGCATAGATTAGTACAGGTGCACTCTTCACAAGTACAGCATTTGTAAAGGATGCATATAAGCATGCATGCAGCATCACTAGAGGTAATCTATTAACATAGGATCAGAGATCACAAAGCCATCGAACTTAAGTTACCTTGTTTCCTGTTGGCGTAGACCTAGGTACAGACGACTGATGGTGACAAAGAGTGGATCACATATCTGAGGGCTAATGCTAACAGCCAGTTTCCAATACTACTCAGATGGAGCCCATCAATAGCCAGGAAGACTCTTTTTTCCTCAAAGACGTAGGGCCAGGCCACATAATGGGAGTCCAGGCGCCACCATCTCTCCTCTGACAGGCGTTATACTTCTTTCTGGTGACCCTCCTTAATCTGTGGACTACAAAAATGTGAAATAAATGTTAAAATTGGTTATTTGGTTATTTCACAAGGGTTAATATTCGAATTCACATTAAACTTTGCAATGTCCACCATCCACTCTTTTAATACCCTGATGAATGCATATGGTGAAAGACATTTATTTCTTATACAGTAGAACCCTTCTATTACAAATACTACATACGATTATTACTACTGGTGTACTTTGATTATCTCAAAATTTTGTTGCCTGTCTTAACCCTCTGATGAGCACCATTTGATTTTCATCTGAATTGTAAACTTAAGAGTTGTCGGCAATTTTTTTTAAGTCAGATTTAAAGAGGCTCGCAACCGGATTTAGCATTAAAAATGGTAATTTGTAAATATATGTCAAATGATTATATAAATGGGTAAGATTTAGTTTAGGATAATAAATTCTGTTAAAAAATGCATTTCCAAAAAAAAAAAAGAAGAAGCTCTGGTGGGATTCGAACCCGTGACCTTCCATTGCGGAGACAAACAAGAAAAATGAGGACACGCCTTTACCGCCTTGACTACGGACGCTCTCTATATATATGGTAGCGAATTAACGTACTTCACTGGTAGCGATTAATACTACATTATTCGGCTCCGGTTTATGTCAGAGCCCGTGTAGAGAAGCAACAACAACTATACCGTCAGCTGACGCTATTGAAAAACGATGGAATATATCTAAAAAAACTAAGATTCGTTGACGATTCTTGAGACTTTTTTTGGACTGATCATATTTTTTTAATGTCAGAAGCCAAATAATGCCACAAATTTGCTTTTATTTGAGTATTTTATTTTATTTTGACAAGTACACCATCCGGTTGCGAGTCCCTTTAAGGCTTTTTTACTCAAGAAATATTGATACGATTGTCAAACAGTTTGGATCCATCTTCCTGATCAGATGCCACAATAAGCAGCACCATGTAGAAGGCAACATTGGGGAGGAGTGATAAGTCGCAAGGGATCCGATATTAATGTTTGAGTGTAATTCTGTGAGTAAAAATAGATATGATTGTGCAAATTGCCGAGTAGATCAGATGCTCCTGTAACCTAGCTATGCAATGAACAGTTTTGAACAATATTGGTAAAGGACAACTAGAAGTATCCCCATGCCGAATATCAAAGCTCTTGCCATATTAGTTTAAGAGGAGAAGACATTTGAAAATTTCACTATATAACTGACCGCCCCGGGTGTCACAGTTTTACATAGGGGTAAACTCTATGTAAATTTTACATAGAGTTTAACCCTATGTAAAACTGTGACACCCGGGGCGGGCCAATTTTGACCCCAGGGGCATAATTTGTACAAACTTTATAGAGAACCTGTAGATGATGCTTTGTGCCAAATATCTTAGCTCAGGGTCATGCAATTTCAGAGAAAAAGATTTTTTAAGTTTTTATTGAAATGATCTATTTTTAGCTCCTGTGACCTAGATATGCAACAGACTGGAAATATCTGAACAACTTTCAAAGAGGACCATATAAGGATAATTTCTGCCAAGTTTGGTAAAAATCTATCCAGTAGTCTAGAAGGAGATGTCGTTTAAAGAAATTTTTGACGACTGACGGGCGACAACGGACATAGCACAATCAAAATAGCTCACCTTGGCACAAACCTTGGCACTTTGTGCCAGGTGAGCTAAAAAGATATGCAGGGTTACCTAAAATATTCAACAAAAACTTTATCACTTGGCCTAAATTTATGAAATTCGGTAAAGTCCAAATATTGGCCATTAAGTCCACAACATCTAGAGCTGTCATTGATTTAGCAAAAAGCATATAAACAATATCGATATATTGGGAGACAAATATCGATGATATATAGATATATCAATTTGAACATTCATATAACTCTAGAGACAGGTTATTGGAACGTACATGTATTTCTTATTTGAATTGACTTTTAAGTTAAACATTTACCAAACTTACTACCATGTACCTGTGGCTCGGCGCCATATGACCATTTCATGTGTCGCGGTGCCGTAAAACCCAACTCAATCAAACCTGTAAATGAACTTTCAGCAAAACTCTCAACATTAATGCATGACAAATTAACTTTTTCATATGAATATACTGTAAACAAGAGTGTAATTTGCAAAAGCTATATAACAGTGTAGAATCAGGAAAATGAACTTTTTTAACAGTACATTTCTAGTCAGTTTTATTTTTCCATTGTATCCAACTATCGATACTCTGAAAATGTGTATTGATAATCGATCGATGAATAAATATTGGCGATACATCGATATTGTGCCTATCAATGACAGCTCTAACAACATCCGGTGGATTAAACTACTCAACCTTGTAAAAGTTTGCCGTACCCAGAGTAAGTATGAAAATGCAAAATACCTGTGCATAATTGTGATAATGATATATTCAATTGTCAAAATCAGTCAATGGGGTAAGTTTTAAGTTGGGACATTGATTTTCTGAGTTTTGAAACTGCTTTCAACATCTTCGAAGTGAGGTACACTGAACTGAAGTTTAGAGGGGGCAAGCTATTGAACTACTGTTGGAGGGTCGAGGCCAACAGCAGGTTGCTGGACAGTCCAATGTGTATTTTTTCACTAAAGAACGTCTTATCAGATGCATGAGAGATGGGAACCCTTGCAGACCGACCGTGAACATGACGCTGCACGTCATTACTTCACCTTAACACAGGACTATCCGCCCAGTTCACCTGCGCAATCGCCACCATACAGGCAGTGAAACTGTTGATAACACGTAATGCAATAATCGTCAACATATCTATGGTTTTACTGTACCAAACCTGTTATGTGTCAAGGGTCTGCCAGCCTTACATCGTTAGGCTCGTTTGCCACTTAACGCTCCGCGTCATGCATTAGGGACACATTCCAGTCACCGACGAGTTCCGGGTTCACGCTATATTGATCTGATGGTCCATGTCCTGTATACGCATTGGGAATGCTACGCAGTGCTGATACGTAACGTGTGCATTCTTAAGAGGGATAGGTTTGGCAGATGATCTGTTATGGAATGGCTGATGAACTGCATGTAGCAATGCCAAAGGATTTTTTTAAAAAACATTTTCTGGGATATTTTGTGTTTATTGGGTACATCTTGACCTAAACATGTATAAAAGAAACAAAAAATGATGTTAAAGTACAACTCTTGAAAAAAAAGAGGAAAAAATAAAACGACACAATTTGTGCCTCAGAAAAACCTTTTTTCGTTACTCTGTTTTAACTATAAATGTCACATTTCACTTTTTTTCCCATCAGTTTTTCAGTATTGAAAACTATTTGCACTTATTTAAATCATTCGGAATGCTACTTGTTGTGGTTTGATCCCGATCTCGCTAAAAATAAAATGTGCGTATTGTTGGTTTGGAAGCCATTGAATCATGCATATTATTTATAAGATCGCCAACAGCCACACCACCTTTCAGATTTTGACATTGCTACTGCATGCATAGGAGAGACAAAGCAGCCTTTCGATTTTTTCCTAGTGCAGGCCCCAAAGACCTTCATACTTTCTATCTATCAAAATTCTAAATAGTCAAAACCCTGCTTGGAACCTCAACTTGAGGCATGTTGACTGTCAGAAATTAGAAAAATAAAGGCATTAAAGAGCTAATCACGGAATTATAAACTGACTTCTGTACATTTCCGTGAGCTAATGAGTAAAATGTTAAAAACAGATTTAAAAAGTTGGACGAGTTCTGGGGCTTAATTGTCATATGAACCTTTTCTGTTTATAAGACCGAGATTATACCCTCTGTACAGAACTAGAATGAAGAAATAGGAGTAAGAAATGGTAAAATAAAAAATAGGGTACGAAAAGGCATGGGTACGAAATGACTGTATAACGCTGTCAAAACCAAAGTATACAAAATTGTCATATTTTGACCTCTAGTGGCTCTACAATCAAGGTCTAGCAATAAACTTATACAATATAATGTTTAACTGATGATTAAATGAACAAATAATTCACTAAGAATAAGTTAATGAGAAAACTCAATAAAATTTGGACATACCCCACCCACTTTCAAAAGTTATGGACCCGAACTCATCCATGTTTATTTTATAATAGTTGTACATATAATGTTTACTTATTAACCAACTGTCTTAAATGAACTGAAATCTGTTGCTTTATACTTTTTGTGTATATATTTCATGCAGATATACTCACATTTGGGTGGATTTTTTCGTCTGCATGTGGAAATTTTCTAAAATGGATAGGTATAAAACACAGCCGAATGGTAGGGTCTATAAAAAAAATACAGTGTCGTCTCGCACAGAATACGTTTTTCTCCGCTAAAATCTAGAAAAAATGTAGATTTAGGTAAATTGATTATTTTTTCCCCATTTTAAAGAAAGCATTAAGAGCTCTACTTGTTATAAATAGAATCTAGTATATAATAATAGATCTATAGCAATATTAGGATACTGCATTTATTAAGTAATTTTAATTAATTTTTTGTGTGGTTGTGGTTTGCTTTTAAAATATAATGGGACCACATATTTGGTAAAATCACTTTTATGATCTCTATCAAATTGTGTGTTTATGGTTGGCTATACAACGTTGGCCCAACGTTGGGCCAACGTTGTATAGCCAACGCCGTCTATGTAGGAAAGATGGTTGGATGTACAACGTTGGCCCAACGTTGGCCCAACGTTAACATGCCAACGCCAACGTTGTGCCAATATGCCGACCATTAGCCAACGTTGGGCCAACGTCGCTCTGCTATCTGGGCATGTGACAAACCCACGTCGCCATTACAGAATTTCAGACGAACACCTTTAAAAACGCGCAAGCTTGCTAAACCGACCGACACGTCTAAAAAACAATTCCAATTCAATTAATACCTTTTCAGTAATACAGCAGAATAAAATAGAGAAAGTCCAACGAAGGGCGGAGAGGTGGACAACTTCAAACTACTCGTCGTACCAGAGTGTAACTGAGTTACAGGAGTCCCTTGGTTGGCCGACACTTAGCGACAGACGTAGCATCGGACGTATCATTATTTTTTACAAGATCATTCATGGTTTAGTTGCTGTCCCCTTGCCTTCATATCTCCAGAGACCTGTGAGAATGACTAATTATTTTAAGTATTCATACTTTCCATGTACAGTGGTCATGTGGAATAGCCTTCCAGCAACAGTTGTCATGTAGCCAGACCTAGAGGGGTTTACAGTGGAGACTCTGTTATTCTTTCCCGTTTAAACGCAAACGTACGCAAACGCAAAACACTAAAACGTAGAAAAGAACAACTTTTGGACAATTCTGATAATTCTTGTTTATCTTGGTGGCAAACAGTTTGGAGCCTGATCAGACGCCGGGTTACCCGGCGTCTGATCTGGCTCCAAACTGTTTGTACTGCAAATAATAGTTTTAGCGCAAAGCGTTTATTGGGAAAGAATAACGTTTTCTCCACTGTACTTTTATTCTTGCACGACGCGCACTTCTCATGCCATTAATACGCGGAAGCGGTGTTAGGCACCATATAAAGAAAGAAAGTAAGAAAGAAAGAAAGAAAAGTAAAGCAGAATACGCATTTAGGCGCATTCTGCTAAATACGTTCAACCTGTTTTAGGTGATCATTTATCTTCAATATTAGAAATAGTCTATGGGGTAAAGAGTTAATCTCCAAAGGCATAGTGTCAACCATAACACATTCCAATAGATTACTGTAAAAAGTTAAAAGTATCACGACTGAAGAACGACCATTCGTGAATGTATTCTAAAACAAAACCGAACATTTACCAAAATCTCGACGTACAGCCCACACTTTTTTGTGATACGAGTAAATTGTAATTTAAAATGATAATAAGATGTATACATGTACTACCATATTAGGCTTCAAGTTTCTTTCAGCACTAGCAAGAAATACGGAACGAAGGGAAGGCTAGGAGCACGCCAGTCATGCAATCAAAACTGATTATTTAAAACAAGGACACATGCAATAATATTATGAGCTTAAAGTTTGAAACCCAACCCTTAATAATACAACACATAACATATGAACGATGAAATATGGATTTAATACTAACCATTACCTAAACCATGCCCAACCAGCTTCCTTGATAAAATACTGTTTTTACATGACAGGCCACCAAAGACACATTATTTAACAATGTACATGTATAAATATGAAATATACACGCCTAGGTCCACACATCCAAAACCATTCTCCCCGTATAATCTGCGACCAACCACCAGCCCTCCATGGCTCGCCACATCAAATAGCCGGTAGACTGCCACCAGTCATTACCAAAATCCGACAACAGTATCAGCCAGGGTCCATGCTTATATATAGAGCGTTTGAGCTTAGTCGGAGATCGTTCTCAAGCATTCAAATGCTTGAGAACGCACTCAAACTCAACTTAAACGCTTTATAAGCGCTGGGCCTGGATATATCCAAAACACTACAACACAACACAACACAACCAAGGAAACATTTCCAACAGCAGAAAAGACAACCGCAACAAGACTAAAAGACGCAGCAAATAGTCTCTTCGACCTCTTTCGACGTCTCAATTACAGTGGGTAGATACTGACCAAAGTAAATTATGAGATGACGCAGCATAATAAAGCTTGGAGTGGACGTAAAGCATTCTTAGAAACAACAACAACAAAATGCCCACTCCAAGGTAGTAAAGCTTTTCAGTTGAGTCTAAAGTCGTACTCAAGCATTTGATTGGTCAGATTTGAGCCTTGCTCAAATCTGACCAATGAAATGCTTGAGAACACACTCAGACTCAGCTCAAACACTTTATAACATTGGACACAGACGTTACGCACGTTGTTGTTACCAATCTTAAAAATGAAACGACACCGCGGGTGCATACATGTATCATCGAAACCAAAAATATAATCGACGTATCATCATATTTAATACATCAAAACAACCGCATTGAAAATCTCTATCGCAAAATGTTTGAAATGACAACTAGAAACTATGGGTTACTGAGTAAAAAGTACAAATGCTTTGTAAAGATATGACGCGCATCAGTATTATTCAGACCTGTCACCTTTCAGAAGAAGCGGTACGTTGTAAAACCTTGCAAAACGTAGTTAAACACTAATAAGTCTTAGTGAAACCTATAATAGATAGTTAAATCTGTCAAAAAGTTATATCCGTATGAAATATGATTTAACCCATTACCCCATAGCGAATTTTTGAATATTTAATATAGGTGACCTTTGAAAGCAGGTTGAAAGTAAAACAGAATGCGCCTCACGGCGTATTCTGTTTTTACTTTCAGCCTATCTTTTAAGCTACCATATGTATGCAAGGATACAGAAATATTTCTTATGGTACACATTCACAACTGAATGAAGTGGAACAATTTTCTTCAATAGATAAACCAATTAAAGGCGTAAAAACGTTATTATGCGATTCTAGGTTAATACATATGTTGCCGTTTCGCTACATTTTCAAAACGGAGCACATGTAAAGCCCTTAAACGTGACAGTGTGACTTGAGCTTTAATACAATAAACACTTTCAATTCTAGCGACGAGTTTCATGTCATTTACAAACAGTGCCCCTATGAAGAGTACACATGTCCTATGCAAGTAGTGATGATCCTGATAAGAGGACTCCTGCAAAGAATCTGCACTGTCATTTTGAAAATATCGTAATAAGTACCCCTAAATAGTTAAAAATGGACTCAATTATAAATTTGAATTTTCCATTCCAAGTTTCAAGGATGAATGCGTTGATCTTACCATTTTACTTTGTAACACAGCTCTAGGTCGCAATCACGATCCCTGAATTCTCCAGAATTTCACGAGACTTATAACCAGGATACTATAATTATATAGTAAACACATGCATTCTATAAGAAGTGTACCTATTACAGCCTATATCATGTTCTTACTTGGTACGACCTAAGGTCTGGAGCGAAACCAGTCAACATGTGTATACAGTTAGATGATATTGAACTATTCTTTGACATGAATTCGGCAACTGTCACAAAATTAGCCTGCAATCACAGGGGTTCGCAGATGGGACTAAGAGCGAAACATGCGCAAACAAATACACAGGCTAACATGGGTATCTCGACTCGTTTAAGTCAAGCATATCCGCATTTCAAATTAAAACGTGGCTTAGCAACATTTTAACTTCGAAATAAGGATAGGTTCGACGTAAGCAATACTTGTTGAAATAATGAAATTCATCTGTAGAAACACGGGGAAATCAAGTTGAGCGAATTCGAGATATCAAAGTTCGATGGTACTTTTTCTCAGTCTACACTCTCAAAATACAGATGCCGGACGAACTTCATATGAAGCATATAAAAACTTAACGAAATCCATTTGTTTTTCCTTCAAATTTGTTATGATCGCCAGGATATGATTTCTTAAAAGGGTTTGAGCTATACACGTATTTGTGTGTTTGCGGCGTTGCTATATAGGTAAAGACAATTGTGACTCAAATGGGTTTTCACTATGCATTATCTGATTTTGAAATAGCCTACCCCATTGTCTATCTGTTTTAATAATACGTGTAACAGACATGCGCACACTTCAATTTCACCTACGCTTGTGGAAAAACCGATAAACGACGAACTGTCGGTTATAAAATGTTAAACACACGTGGTCTGTCCGTATACAGTGCATATTTATAAACGCACAGAATACATGTACGTTGGATTAACTTAAACGTTTAGGCTATACATGTATGGATAGAGATAGTGTTGTGTCTGAACAATCGTTTTTATATAATCACCAGTAATAAGATTAGGAAAATTACTAAAAACTTAAGAAGGTAAGTTTCTAAGGGGTAGATCTATTGCCGTGATGATACAATTTCGAATCCTGAATTGTGACAGCCATGCATCGTCCCCTTTCACTACCAAACCCCGTCCAATAGTTATTTGCAAACAGTTGGATCCTGATCAGACGCCGCGTAACGCGGCGTCTGATCAGGATCCAAACTGTTTGACACCCATTCGAAATTTTCCTAAGTTAAAGTACTTTAACTTAAAATTTGAGAAATAAATGCAGACGATAATTGTTTAAAATTGATATGACGTCTGGACAGTGGAGGCCTACCAATGCCTATCGTCCACAAAAGTAGACACTAGCAAACAGTATAGATCTATGAACTATGAATGTTTATTTCATGCTTTCCGGTGGTATACTGGGAAATAATAGTAGATTATCCTCTATATATCTGCTGTATTCACGTGAATCAAAACTAATTGACAAAGTAAACCAACTTTGAAAGTTGTTGCATATGATAATTGGTTAAGGAGACATTGCATGTTATAAGTTACATGTAAACAATAATACAATATTTACTTACTGTACATTGTATAATAAGTTGTGAATTTCCTCAGTTTATTACGCTGCAATTGTGTTTTGTTATTTTTATATTGAAAGAATAAAACTTACCTTCTTTAAGATGTTATCTATTATTGTTTGTACAGACGTGTACAGTGGAGAATGTGTTATTCTTTCCCAATAAACGCGTTTACGCTAAAACTATTATTTGCAGTGCAAACAGTTTGGAGCCAGATCAGACGCCGGGTAACCCGGCGTCTGATCAGGCTCCAAACTGTTTGCCACCAAGATAAACATGAAATATCAGAATGGTCCAAAAGTTGTTCTTTTCTACGTTTTAGCGCTTTGCGTTTGCGTACGTTTGCGTTTAAACGGGAAAGAATAACAGATTCTCCACTGTATATGTTACAGTCAATCTGTATAATCAGTCATATCACATAATGACTAAACTGGTTTTACTTTTATTTATTCAATCGTAATTATTGGTGTATCTTAATAATTACAAACTACACTATTGAAACAATACATGCATATTAAATTTAATACAAATCAAGACTTAAATCTTTATAAAATGCGTGCAATGTTTCTGGAATAATTGTTAGATATTACATTTTAAACCATAGTATGCGTATTGAAAGACCTGAATGAACAACTGTTTTTGAATTATTTAAATAAAATTCATTTCACACATTGCCTGAATCCTGTTAAAGGTTTCTAGCTCACTTGTGTAGAAGTGGCCTGTCAAATTCAGTCATTTCAGACGATGACTGAAAATTCAGGCATTTCGTGAAATGACTAAGTGAAACAGTAATTTCACGTAATGACAGAAATTTTTAGTCATTTCATGAAATGACTGATTACACAGATTGACTGTAACATATGTATGTATATTATTTCTAGTGGTGAATGCAAAACGGCTCTGATTATCTTTAAATTTCATAACCCCTCGAATTATATTAATCCTCAGCGTAGTGCTTATCGAGACTTAATTGATACTGCCAAAACGGATCCAGATCATACGCCGCGCGATGTTTCGTCAAACTAATTAAATTTAGAAGTCAGCTTGTAAACAGACGGTATTACAGCAGTGGAAGGGTAAACACAATCAACCCTAGCTACGAGTATACTCGTCATTAACACAATCAACCCTAGCTACGAGTATACTCGTCATTAACACAATCAACCCTAGCTACGAGTATACTCGTCATTAACACAATCAACCCTAGCTACGAGTATACTCGTCATTTACACAATCAACCCTAGCTACGAGTATACTCGTCATTAACACAATCAACCCTAGCTACGAGTATACTCGTCATTAACACAATCAACCCTAGCTACGAGTATACTCGTCATTAACACAATCAACCCTAGCTACGAGTATACTCGTCATTAACACACTCAACCCTAGCTACGAGTATACTCGTCATTTACACAATCAACCCTAGCTACGAGTATACTCGTCATTAACACAATCAACCCTAGCTACGAGTATACTCGTCATTAACACAATCAACCCTAGCTACGAGTATACTCGTCATTAACACAATCAACCCTAGCTACGAGTATACTCGTCATTAACACAATCAACCCTAGCTACGAGTATACTCGTCATTTACACAATCAACCCTAGCTACGAGTATACTCGTCATTAACACAATCAACCCTAGCTACGAGTATACTCGTCATTAACACAATCAACCCTAGCTACGAGTATACTCGTCATTAACACAATCAACCCTAGCTACGAGTATACTCGTCATTTACAAATGGAGTACCAATTAGTAGTAGACTTATCCTATACAAACAATGTAAAGGAGCCCTCTGATCGGGGTCTGTCCTGTTTTTCATTTTGCAATCATTTGTAAATTAAACAACAACCGTGTGAAAAAAATCAACAACACAACAACAACAAACAAACAAACCAAGCTCTTATCAGTCAAAAGTGGACTAGAACCTATTGAAAACTATGATTGGAATGGGTTAACTATAATCCGACAGAGAGTTACATTGAAAAATACGTTATTCTTTCCCGTTTAAACGCAAAAGAAACGCAAATGCATAGCAATAAATCGTAGAAATCGATAACTTGCTGACTATTCTGACTTTTCAATTTAATCTGAGTGACAAACATTTTGGCTACCCGGCGTCTGATCTAGCTCCAAACTGTTTGCTATGGAACATATTGTTTTAGCGTAAACGCGTTTATTTGGAAATAATTTAACGTTTTCTCCACTGTATATGATTGGCTAATTTCAGAATCAAGAGAGTTGGACACTTTATTTCAACAAAAAGTAATTAGAATATGTAATAATTATGTTCTATAGATGGATTAAATCAAATCAAATCAAATAAATCAATATTTATTTATTGTCGGAACAGTTCATAACATGTAACATAAGCTATGTATAGCTTTTACCACGAATGAAGAACGTCGACGTCGTTCTTCATTCGTGCTTTTACCGACATCAAATACTAAACGCTTAGCGCATCAAGTTTCTTCCTCCGCTGAAGAAAATAGTTCTGATTTATACAGTCATAAATACATATAAGGAGGAACTTTCTTTATTCTAGCAGGTGGTAGGTAAAATCAGGCTGAAAGTAAAGCAGAATGCGCCTTCAGGCGCATTCTGCTTTACTTTCAACCTGCTTTAATTAGTCAGCCATTTTCAAAACTTGAAACAGGTTATGAAGTAAAGGGTTAAGTATACGAGATATTTCTACAATGTTCGAGAAGGCTTGACTTCATCCATAAGTATACAGCACACCAACGGATATCCGATTACATACAATATTGCAAAACAGGTCACGTGGTTCGTATTAATACGTAGACTATGTACAGTAAAATCTCTCTAGTGTGGCTTAATTGATTGTATAGAAAGTAGATGACAGCTTAGTGCAATGTGACAGTAAAAAAGAAAGCTTTTGTTTTACTGACGCCTTGCTTTCAGGAGTGTCCCGACGAAAAACCTGTTAATAAACATAGTTTAGTGGTCGAAATAGAGAGGTTTTTATACTGTATTTATTCAAGTGGTGTGTCTATGTTGAGAATGACATCGGTACAGTTTAAATTTGGACTCATTTATGTACTGTTGTCTGTATGTACTTGTTTTGGAATCGCACATAAAAGAAATTCTGAAAACGACAGATATTGACGAAATTGTCGGTGTATACACACATGAACTTAAAGCCCTGATCAATAAGCATGCACCATTGAAAACTAAGACCATAACTCTCAGGCCATCATGTCCATGGTACACCCAGGAACTTCACGATGCTAAACATTTAAAGCGTAAGCTGGAACGAAAGTGGAAATTATCCAAACTCATAATTGATCATCAACTGTATCGAGAGCAGTGTGCTAAAGTAAACAAACTATTAGCAGAGTCAAAGGTTACATTTTACACAGAAAAAGTAGAATCCTGTCAACAGGACTCGAAGAGTCTTTTTAAAGTCACAAAGCATCTCCTGGGTGCAAACAGTGAAATTGCACTGCCAAAAAATGTGTCCTCAAAACAACTTGCGCATGATTTCAGCGACTTTTTTATTGAAAAGGTGGACAAAATACGGACAGGCATTGCCTCTGAATCAATGTCATGCACCCAGTCATCAGAGAAACGTTGCATACAATGAATTCTTTAGAAAGCTTTGACTCTGCTACAGCAGCAGAAATTGGGGAGATTGTGAAGGCATCCCCATGTAAGTCCTGTGAACTCGACCCAATACCTACATGGCTTTTAAAGTTATGCCTTGACGAGCTCCTACCGTCGTTAACAAAAATTGTGAACTCTTCGCTGGAATCTGCGTATGTTCCAAAAGAATTCAAAAAGTCGCATGTAAGACCTCTTTGGAAAAACCTGATCTCGATACAAATGATCTTAAGAGCTACAGGCCTGTATCAAATTTGCAATTTCTCTCAAAAGTATTAGAAAAGGTAGTAGACAAACGCATTGAGTCCCATTTGACCACAAACAATCTGCATGAACAACATCAGTCAGCATATCGTAAGCATCACTCTACAGAAACTGCTCTTCTAAAAGTTCAAAATGACATCTTGCAATATCTTGATAAGAATGAAATCACAATTCTGGTGATGCTTGACCTATCTGCCACATTCGACACAATTGATCATGAAACATTACTCAATCGCCTTGAAAAAGACTTCAAAATTATTGGAAACCCACTAAAGTGGATGACCTCATACCTGACCGACCGTTACCAAACAGTCGCGGTAGATGGCGAATTATCTGCCCCAGTTCAAATGAAATATAGTGTGCCACAGGGGTCAGTCCTTGGGCCGAAGAACTACATCTTGTACACAAAACCTGTCGGCTCAATTTGCAGAAATCATCAGCTGGATCACCACTTCTATGCAGATGATTCACAGTTATACTTGTCATTTAAGCCTAAAGACACATCTTGTCAACAAGAAGCCCTTTCAAAAGTCGAAGGGTGTCTAAAAGACATAGTATCATGGATGCACCAGAACATGTTGAAGCTGAACACTGACAAAACTGAGGTCATATTTCATTCAAAAAAGTTTAACGTTCCTGGAGATTTTCACGTACAAGTGGGAAACTCTAAAATCAAACCATCAGTATGTGTGAAGAATCTTGGTGCTAGATTAGATTCCCAAATGGATATGACACAGCACATTAACGCTGTGTGCAGGTCTGGCTACTCACAGCTGCGGCAGATAGGTCATATTAGACAGTACCTTTCTCCAGAAGCTACAAATACCTTGATCAATTCTCTGGTCACTTCAAAAATTGACTACTGCAACTCACTGCTGTATGGGATTCCCCAAAAAACTCATTATGCAAACTACAGCGTGTGCAAAATACAGCAGCCCGCATCATTACCAGGACCCCTCGGTACAATCACATCACTCCAGTCTTGAAGGATCTTCACTGGCTTCCAGTTCAACACAGAATTGAATTCCAAATTCTGACACTCGCATACAAAGCCATGTGCAATGATTCTCCAAGGTACATTGCCAATATGCTTGACGTGTATAAACCTCGAAGAGAGCTGCGGTCTGCAACTAAATCAGTATCGCTGGTTGTACCGAGGAGTCGTTTGGTGAGGTTTGGAGATAGAAGTTTCATGCATGCAGCCCCAAAGCTCTGGACCAGTCTACCATCAGACATTAGAGATGCAAGCTCAGTTGCAGTTTTCAAAAAGCATCTGAAAACACATTACTTTAATATTTGTTATTAGAACACTGCTACCTATGCGATATGTTCTTGCTGTAGATGTTGTGTGTCCAAATGGGAGTTTCTGGAGTATTATCTGGTGTTCGGTCTCTTATAGAAATTTTAGTTATTGTCGCATGCTATTTTTCCTAGTTATGTTACATTGGGCGGCCTGCATTGGGCGTTCCGCTATTATTTCTATCAGTCGGCATAAAGAAGCCATTTGCTTCGTTGCTCTCGATTGTTGAGGTAGTGCAATCGCCGTTTTGGGGACTGTCTTCTGTATGTTTAGTGGCCTTCATTGGGCGCTCTACTGTTATTTCTATCAGTCTATATCTATATCTATATCATAAAGAAGCCATTTGCTTCGTTGCTCTTGATTGATGGGGTAACGTGATCGCCATTTTGGGGGCTGTCTTTTGTACGTTTATTATGTTTATTTTATATCTAATTGTAGTTATTTGTCTTTTCCTGGCGGCCTGCATTTGGGCGCTCTACTATTGTTTCTATCGGTCGACAATCAGAAGCCGGTTGCTTCATTGCTGATTGATGGGAGTTATGTGATCGCCATTTTGGGGGCTGTCTTTTATATGTTTATTCATGTTTATTTTAGATCATATTGTAGTTATTTTGTCTTTTATTGTTTGTAGGTACATTTGTGTAACTTCATGTGAAGCGCTTTTGAACGCACTACCCCTGTGTGAAAAGAGCGCTATATAAATCTGGTATAATAATAATAAACAGATAAACCAGGGCTGCCATAAGTTGACATAAAAAATCCTAAGATTTCCAAATTTTGCATTTTTCATGTGAAATTTTCCGAATCGTACCATTCCCCATCGCTTGTTTCAAGTTTTGTTGGCACGTGGCAACCTAAAGCAGGTTCTGCTTTACTTTCATTCTGCTTTAAGCTACCATGTACTAGAAAAAAATCCGAAGATTTAGGAAAAATCCGGAGAAATGGCAGCCCTGATAAACAACATCGTGAGATTTTATTGCATGTCCGTCGCGACATCTATATCTCGAATCCCGAATGCTGATTTAAACGTTCCCTTCTTAATTCGACTTTTTTGATCGGTTATTATCACTAACTTATGAGTGTTGGTTTTTACTAGGGTCGAATATTAATGTCACAATTCCCATATAAAGTAACACGTGCAAAACTTTAAGTTAGTTTAAATGGATGAAATGAAAGCGGAACGCTATTGTATAAGCATTCTGCTTACAGTGGAGAAGAGATTATTATTTCACAATAAACGCGTTTACGCTAAAACTATTATTTCCATTGCAAACCGTTGGAGCCAGATCAGACACCGGGTAATCCGGCGTCTAACCATACTCCAAACTGTTAGCCCCCCCCCCCCCCCCCCCCCCCCCCCGACTAAAATAAACAGCGAGACAGTCGTTTAAACGGGGAAAAATAACGTCTTCTCCACTGCTCTTTGCACACTACTCAAATAGTTACCAAATAACATATTAGACATGACCAAACAGTGAGATTTATAACAGTAATGTGAAAAAATAATTTCACTTTTAAATGATGTATTTATATTATTATGACAATTATGAGCGGTCATTCCGGGACTAAATGTAGTAGACTATAACTTGGTACTTTTTTCTTTCATTTTTACAATATTTTGCCATTTTGGGATTACGTTGGGAGATATCTTTCTGTATGGTTGCACAGGTGGGTAGCTGCTTGCTACAAACACCTGTGGATAATTACTGGCGAAGGCAACAAAATATTAGGCACCAATTGGCCTTTGGGAAGAAGCAGTTTACAATTGTTGGAAGGTTTCCCGCGTAAAAATGAAGTACCCAAACCAGGATTAAAACCTCAGCTAAGATGAGCTACGTGATTTCAATCACAGTTACCAACCACAACCAACTTTAATAGTTTTAGTCTCTCACTCTGAACTACGGGTATGTTCGAATTCAGCGATTTTGAAATAAAAAAAATTAGATCAAGAGATTAAACTGTAGAACTGCGATAAACCCCATTCACTGCTATCAAGTTTAAACAAATATCGTCTGCTTTTATTTCTCAAATTTAGAGTTTAGGTATTTTGACTTAAGAACTATTGAAATGATTCAAACGGTTTGGACAATGATCTGACGCCGCGTCACGCGGCGTCTGATCAAACCCCAAACAGTTTGATAATAAGTATAGAACTCGGGGTATGACAGGGAATTGGTTAAATTCGACTTTTGCGAGTTCGAGATATTTAAGTTTGACTGCACAGGGTCTTCGAGTTTCACACAAAATAAAATGGTGAGTCTTTCTACAATGTTCTTGAGAGAGAAGGGAGGACTTTTCTGCACTGTTCTAGAAAGATTGACTGTATTTAAAAATACACCCTGACGAAAATGTAGCTCGCTCTGGCATACATTCGCACACAGATGATCTCTAATTCATGTCACGTGGACTTGTCTACCGTATATAAAAAGCTGTATACAACGTTATAGTTGTATACCTAGCATAACTGCTTAAAGTTTTGGCTACATGTAAGGGATATCGTTTAGTTACTGATATATCGGAGCCCAAGAGGCTCCGATATATAAGTAACTAAAAGATATCCCTGTTGTCACCATCTGTCACCATCTGACCCCTTAGAATCATACTCTAGTAACAAATTACATGCTCTAGCGAAAATCCGCTACAACTATAGATAAGTCAACCAGTGCCTTAATGAGCATTGTCAGTTCTTAGATACTAGATGAAACAATGTTTTAAAATTTACCCAATGAGTTAATAATCATGTAGTGGGGTGTATCCAGATCTATAGCTCCTACATGTAGCATTTGTTCTGGTGTCAAACAGAACTTGTATTGGTTCATAATTGATTGTGTTTGATTTTGATTGTTTCTTTTAGCTTGTAATATAAGTTCAATGCAAGTTCAAGCAAAATATTCTCACCATGTAACCCGATACATGTATACTGTCCAATGATGTAATAGCAACCAACCGAAAAATTAATTGTTTCTTTTCCGACTGTATGCTGTCAGTCTAATCTTTTTATAATTAGAAATTTATTAAGAGGTCAGATAAGCATGTGCTTGAGCAGTATGGACATTTAGCAGTTCACCACATTATCGCTCACTGTACTGAATATTGCATAAATGGTGACAATAAGAGTAAGTTGTCTGTTTTAAAAACAATTATCTAATCAACTACAAGGAAGTTTTGAGCGATCATTCGGTGAAATTAATGTTTAACTATTTACTGGATCTGAATAGCATCCAAAACAATGTGAGTTTTTTTAATTTTAATTTGATACTTTGTATCTACGACTTCGAATCTCGACTGATGACATAAACTTTTCCTTTCTTCAACTGGCTTTTCCATATATATAGGTTATTATCACAAACATAATGTTTGTGTGTTCTTATACTTAGGTCGAATATTGACTTAACCTAAGTAAAAGTGGAAGGTTTTAAGTTGGTTTGCTGCCCAAAGCAGGATGAAATGAAGGCAGAATGCTCCTATAGGATTTTTAGGGTAAATTAAAAAAACAAAAACTTTACATTGAAGAAATATTCATGCGACAACAGGCTGGTTCCTGATCAAACGACGATTAACTTCGGCGTCTGCTCTGGATCAAAACTGTATGTTTCTGAAAGGGAATTGCTCTTATTGAAGAAACTCGGCGTCTGATCTGTTTTAAAACTATCTGCTAATTATTAGCACAATATGACTAGCGTCATAGCTGGACCAAAACAGAATGGACACTTTATTTTAATCACTGGTTACTAAATTGTAATTGTATTACAATGTATATTGGGTGCCATATGGCCATTTCATGTGTCGCGGTGCTCTAAATCCCAACCCAATCAATCAAACGCTTCAAATACATTTATTTTGCGCTCAAAATGTACTTCCGGTACTTGGTCACCGCCCAGCTAGTAAAATGTGAGTGTTAGGAACGGCAACTCTGTAAAGGAGAATGACCTTGTTTTATAAACGATATTGAAAGAAAACCCATGCGTAACAAAACAAACACCACCATATAAATAGTTTTGTTAAACATGAAGGTCATTATATACACGTCGATATATATTTTGCTTAAACAGTTGGTGTTCAATAAATCTGTGTTTGAACAGAAACATCTGTTTGACACTTCTAGTGAGTTTAATTACGGTAATTAATCGGCGAAGCTTAAAATCAAAATTTTGAAAAATTTGAGACAACCAATATTGAAGCATTCGTTGTCTGCTTCGGAAACAAGTGGTCGTAGTAGTGAGGTTTAACCGTACCCAGCAAAACAATTAAAGGGTCAAACGTAAATGTTCATATATCATTTTCGAAAATGCTAATGCTTTTCAAATAACAAACTTACGTGTATGTGTTTGTTTTGACATATATACTTGTACAAATGTATTTGTTTGTGATCCTATGTACTTGACCCTTTATTCATTTATATTTTTTTGCTGAGTATACATATTTTGTACTAAGGTTAAGCCACATCAACATTAGCCTGTATATTTAGAACCAGCAAACCCTAGTGGTTACATTAACAAGGAATGGGTAGTTTGAGGTTAGGGGATAGGGCTACTTAGGATTTAGATGCTGAAACTATGTAACAGTGCTTCATTCCAAGTGCACCATATCCGCCCATTATGACAGTGACATCTTAAAATAGATTAGATTACGTACATTATGGTGTGACGTTATTTGATGGTACCCTGTGTATCGGGCAGATAGTTGCACATGGCCGGGTACAAAATATCTTAAAATAGATTGTCAATTAACATCCTGGTGTGTGTTATGTATAAATAAACAGATTGATTGGCGACATGTTTAATTTTATCAGTCCAGGCTTAAAGCAAGGTGAGATCCTCTATGTATAAAGCAAATCAAGCTATTAAGGCACATTCTGCGTTACTTTCAACCTGCTGTTTCATAATGGTACCTGAGACGAGACGCCGATTCTTTTTTCTTTTTGATCGTTCGCAAATGGGTATAAATTCATGAAAACTAACTATGGCTTTCTTTCGAAAAGGCAACACTTTTGAATCGGACGATATTATCGTATGTAAAAAATGATCAGTTTGAACACGTTATTTATAGCTGAGATGGGTTTATCTTTATGTACGGAGTTGGGATGTTATTGGCTGGGATTGGGTTGTTTCAGCTCAAGATAAGATGGGTATTTCAAAACCAATCGGTCTTCGATATCTCGAACGCGCTAAACTAGAATTCTTCCGTATTTCTAGTGGTGAATTTCATTATTTTCGACATCGTAGAAGTCAAAGATATTATTTCAAAGTTAAAATGTGGCTTAGCCACGTTTTAACTTTTAAATAAGGATATGTTTGACTAAAGCGAGTTTAAGATATAGAAGTGTTACTGTAATAGCTTGTCACTGCCAAACCCTATTATTATTAGACGATTTTCAATAGTAGTCACAGCTTAGGGTATGATCATAAGAATCCGGGGTCACGTGTCAATATGTAACTCATTTCAGTATTTAACCCATTAACTCATAAGCGATTAACAATTATCAGTGCTTATCTCAATACATGCTAGTTGAATAAGGTGAGTCAAAATGAGTTAGTATGAGGCTATTGTGCAATGAGTCAAAATGAGTCAGTATGGCTTAATGGATTAAGCCGTATCTATACTAACAACGATATCAATAAATCGAACATTAGTTTTGTCAAATCCATCAAATAAGCTATCCAAAACTAAACAAACTTTTTCTTTTACCTGTGTCCAATATCACGAATGAATAATAATTATTATTCATTCGTGCCAATATTAATATAAAATAATAGATTCGGCTATTGTTATAATATTTGAAAAAGGACAACCAAATTGTAAACAAATCGAAAAGTTTGGATATTTTATGATTGATTTGGCAATACTACGTTTCGGTTACTTGTATTTGGTGGAACCACTGTTAGTATAGACGACTTAAATAGAGAAATTATATATATATTGACCCCTGATCTCGAATGCCAGTGAGTGTGGGTTGAACATGAGGGGAAACGTTGAAACTACTTTAATAATATGTTACTGACCTTAGAATGGACACTTTAGGAATGCTCTAGTTTCGTCCTGATACAGAAAAGTGGAAAAGACGTACAACTTTCTTTCCCGTTTTTAAAAGCAAAACGAAACTCAATCTGGTCATCTCATTTCACTTAAATGTCATCTCATTTCACTTCATTTAACACACTGGCATTTTTTAAGTTAGTGGCAAGCCGTTGTTAGCCCGATCAGATGCCGGGTTGTAAACATCGGTCTCCAAACTGTGTGCAACGAACACAACAGTTTTAACATAAATGCATTGCTTGTGAAATAATGTATCGTCTTCCCTATTTTCAAATGATATTAAGCTTTTGAGTTGATTCTGAGATCGTTCTCAAGTGTTTGATTGGTCATGAGCATTTGCCAAGAGCAAAAGCTCATATCTGACCAATCAAATGCTTGGGAACGATATCAAACCTCACCCACCAGCTTTATAACATATGTGCCAATTGTACCTACTGCATCAATATATGTCTTCATGGGGAGCGTATATAACCTTCTTGACAATAACAACAACATAACGCTCGTACCTCTAAATTATTTTGCAGATGGGACGTATGAACATGCAGCAACTGCTACAAAGCCCCGCAGCGCAGAGCTGCTTACAGACTTTCTTCTCTCCAAAACAGGTCACAGTAGCCATCATCAAGTACAGACATTGGCATGGTAAGACGTAGCTTGCACACCTATTAAATTATGCACGTATCATATAATATATATTGGTTATAACGGAACGGCATTTTAATAGCATGATATCTTGTTTCAGCACTGACTGACAAAACGACCGCATGACAATTCCACAGCACACCGAGTCCGACTCTAAAGGCCCCGACTCTGATCTACAATGACCTCATCTCGAGAAAGGTGTACACCATGGTATTCGTGGCTTTGGTCTTATTGGCACACAGCTATGTTTTCAAGAGCTACGACTGGTTCACGGTGTCAGGGGTTTGAAACAGTGTGGGCACCAGTCACACAGTGCTTCAGTCCTTCTCACCGGCACCATTTCACCCCGTGTGAAAGTTAAGTATAGGTAAATGCAGTTAACTGTTAGAAATTTAAAACATACACTTTAGCATATACATGTAATGAAAAATAAACATGTTTCGTACAAATAGTGTGTAGTATAGTGATCATGCTTTCCATATCACACATATATTCAACTAAATTCAAAATAGTGTATAGGTCGTTTCCCATATGGACAGAAACATCTTTTTAAAAATGGAGATATTGCTGATAAGAAAGGTTTGTTACCCTGATGTATTCGTTTTTACAGAATATTTTAAGACACTTGACTTTTTTGTAACTAGAGCACGATGTGAACATATATTATCAGGCATGAGCTCTTATCGACACAATGGATTGAAAAAAATCACCATTTGAACCCCAGTCACTCATTTACACGTCATTTGCATTCAATGAACGGTTTGTACATTGTGCATGTGAAGAGAACTTCTGTCCGGTGCAGCCCTCTATTAGAATGCATTGACAAAAGCAAATGTAAATATTCCAAAAGGGACTAGACTAAATCACAGGTTTTCGGCGCGTAAGCTATGACCCCCCCCCCCCCTAAATCTTTCAAAATGAGTCAAAATACATCCATATGTTCAACAAACAACCTTAACAAATGTTTCAAGAAGTTTCAAGAAGTTTAAAAAAAAAAATAATTTCGTATCATGTATGTATACAATGAAAAGGTGGATGTGTTTTCAGAGCCATCAACTTCCCAACCTTGTCATTTTGTCATTTTTGGGCCGATTTTGACAAATGATGGCTTATTATTTACATTTAACAGTTCTGTTCAAAGAAAGTTAGCTCACAGTCCAAGCAAGACACGAGCACAAGAGAAGAAATAAAAAGTTCGATAGGCACCTTATATCGGAATCCTTCGTTCACCTTTAATTTTGGACTTTTTCGTCATTCAGCGATTAACAAGTGCATTTGCGACCATGCATTACACCATGGTAAGGGTAATTAATAGAAAATGAAATATACAATAAATACCTTTTGAATTATCGGTAAATGAGCATTTCTGTTACGAAATAAATTTCTAGATAACTTTCGTTTTCAAGTTTTCTATTGACAAACGTATGTAATCATTGGTCGTATTCGAATCATAGAGTTTCATGTCAACGAAAACTGGGCGGAGCAAATGCGCGAAGATTTACTGATGACAACAATTTTGACCCGACTCGAATCGAAAGTGTGGTCAAAGATTTGATGGTTTGACAACATTTTGTCAACGGAAAACATCATGTGATGATTCGAATAGAACTTGTTGACAACTATTCCAACTAACGCGATAGTTGTCCTGATTCGAATACGACCAATCCATTTGGCGTCATTTCCTGCTTTGAAGCTGGTTCTCGGTTTCGCTAGAATGATAATAGTTTGACTGGGCAACCAGTCGTTTGTTTGGGAAAATTTTGCGTGACAGATGGTTTCCGAGTAAGGGGTCTCCCCACCCTTCGAGTCCCCATGCGCGTGTTCGCCGATTGCTTTGAATTTTTTACCAATTATCGTCAAAGAAAACTGTTTGCTGTAAACAATGAGCCATCATCTGTCCAGATCGTCCAAGATTTGACAAAATGACAGGGTTGGGAACTTGAGGGTTGCTTCTGCAAGGCGCTTTTTCATGGCAGCCTTTACTATTTTACTTATAAATTAGCAAACAAAATTATTTTTTTTAAATTTCACGAAACTTCAGGAAATGTTCTTTTATGATGATTATTGAATGTATGGATAGATTTTAGGGTATTTTATCCACGTTTGGTGGTGGTGGAGGGGGGGTATAGCAGCTAGGGGTAGTGTCATAGCCAACGGGCCGAATGCCTATGGACTAAATTAGAATCTGGTATTATCAATTTTACGTTTTGACAAAAAGGAAAGTGTAAAGCCTGTATGTGGAAAATGTAATGGAACATCACCATACAGTCAACAAACAATTTAAAACAGATGTTCACATAATATGTCAAACATGATCTTATATATGCTGAAACTTTACACATAGAGTCAAAATACATTGCAGTATAAATGTGTTACTTGCAAAGAATATGTCAGATTTATGGCAAATAGAGAACCGCTTTTGGTCATAGTGATTGACTCTGTTTTTTTCATAACATCGCAAAATATTATGGCAGCAGAAATAACAAGCTATATGATATGTAGAGATTATTTTTTGACACAACCAAGATATTTATTTACCTGACAACTTCGGACATGACTATGTCCTTCCTCAGAGCACTGACTACAGTACCCTAATTAACCTGCTAAATAAGAAATGTGATCAGGATAGGTCATGATCAATGTGACAATTATTTCGTTGCTATGAGGTCATAGGGCAATTCCATTCTGCTTTCTTTTGATCGATACTGAACGAGATTTTGCCAGCACTTTTCATTTGGGTCTTCATTCACGTTTTGTTAAGATTCGTTGAGAACTGGCAAAATCATCGATGTAAACAAAGCAAGTTTTCAAAAAAGGGTTTTACAAATTCAACAAATATAGGAACTTTGAAAAGAATTTTTTAATTATCTGTTCAGTTATAGTTATAGCGTGTACGTTCAATTTCAATTTTTTTTAGAGGAACAATTAAATCTGCTTCGGGAAAGTTTAATCGCACGTTGTTCATACTACTGTGCAAAAACAACTGTTGGCCATTGTTTTTCTGTCACCTTTCTTTGCTGTGTTTTAGCTGTAAAAGAAGATTTATGTTTCACTGTCACATTGCTTTAATCTTTCGTCTGTCTTTTATACAATCAATTAACCTTCGATTTAGTACTCGTAATAGAGATATTTTACTGTGATTTGTTTATTCCTACATTTAAAGGCGATGCAGTGATCACAGGTGAGCGGTTGTGTGAACTGATTCTCGAGAGTGAAAGCAGCGACACTTACAACAGTAACAACAGCAGTAACAACAGTGGCAACAACAACAACAGAAAATGCTACAGCCGTGGTTACAAAAACAAAAGTAACGGTGACAACAACGGAAATAGAAGTGACATACCTGGTACAAATAAACACAAAGTACAACAAGAGCCAGGCAAATCAGGTATGGTAATTATAACCAAGCAATACATTTACTAACAGTATATCAAAACAGGACTCCCAGACGAATCTGGTAGTATAATTGTACATAACGAATTAGCTACTGCTGTTCGTGTAGCATTGTGCAGCATTGACATTTCGAACAACAACAAAAAAAACTTAGCGTGTATATATATGCTGTGGGTATTTTTATGGTGTATTAGCATTTGTTTTTGGCCATTCTCCTTATATCTAGTTATTAAAAACAATTATATGGAAATTCGCTGTAAATAGCAAAATGATGTTTACTTACTTTTAAGGGATTGAAAACATGGCATGTCATTACTATAAAACTATGATTTTGATTTGGTTGTTCTGCAGAACTTTCTCTCTTCAACCCAGTGTTTCGAAATTGGCTATATTTGGCATAGTTGTTGTACGCCTTAAGGGTGTATCAATGTCATGAATTTGGGAAATTTTCAAAGTATATGAAAACACTCTATGATGGTTTTGTATTGAAGAGCTATTTAAGATGAATGAAAAAATAGAAAAAGTGTACATTTTGGTGAACAACAGTTGGCTCTACGGCCATGTAAAATTTACCCCACCCACTTCCTCTTATTATGTCCTTTTCAAACAGCCCGCTTCAATAAAACCCATTTTAAATGAAAACAAATATGATAATTTGGTTTTGTGTTATGTATTTCCTATCTATGGTAGTATTTCTTCATACAAAAACTAATTTTAGAAAAAAAAAGGCACATAATGTGAAATTTATAAAGCTCTAAATATCATCGATATGGTACTTTTTTGTAAATTGTGTAAGGGGCGATAACTCTTTTTACTTTAATAACTCAAAATTTTCAACACTGACCTTTCAATTTCTTTTCATATTTTGAACTGTCTTAGTATGGGCTTTTATCTGGTAGAATATAAGAAAAAGATTAATACTAGAACTATTTCATTTTCAAACTTTTTTACTTTTTTTCATAAAATAAAAAATCTAATAAAATCATGCCCTATATAAAGCATATTTTTGATATTCAAGGATCCATATTGTTCAAACCTGGTGCCTGCTTTGTCTAAATTTGGGTTTATATATGTGAACATACCACCATAGACATGAACTATGTAAAGAAAACCCAAATTAACATTTTTGTTTTGTTTTGAAATAGATTTTACTGAAGCTTGTACTCTGAATGGGTAAAATTTGAAGAAAAAAATCCAAATTTGACATACCTTTTTCAAATCGCTGTAGCTAAAAAAAAAAGGACACCACCATATATATTTTTTTTCATTTTTTCATTCATCATAAATAGCTCTTCCAAAAAAACAATGATAGAAAAAAAGTTTAATACTTTAAAAAAAAAATGGCTCATGACATTGATACACCCTTAAGAATCATAATATTGTACATACTTTAGTAAATTTGTCCATTTACTTTTGTTACAATTGATTAATAGTGATAACAGTTTTATATAACAGTTACATTGCACGATGGTTTCATAAATTAAAACCGAGTCAGTGACGGCTGTGGTTATGTTTTTAATGGTAGTTTATGTTGTGGTATATAATGATATGCCATATTAACATATGTAAACAAACTATGGATTATAATGTTCATTACATGAATGTCATGCACTATTTAATAATGTTATGCCATGATTTGTTATGCTATACTATATTATGCTAGCATAACATACTTAACATAAATTAACATAATTTTATGTAAACAAACTATGGATTACAATGTTCATTACATGAATGTCATGCACTATTTAGTAATGTTATGCCATGATTTGTTATGCTATGCTATGTTATGCTATGTATACCACTATACAGCCTAATGCTCTCTTCAGTGAATGTTGTATTGAAAAGAAGTTTATTTAATATTGACTCCCAACTTTATATGCTTAAGGACATTTTAAAAATACGAATTTCAGAGTGTGCTTACTTTGTATACATGCTTTAACTCTTTACCCCATAGCCTTTTCTAGTTTAAAGACAGGTGACAACTTAAAGCAGGTTGAAAGTAAAGCAGAATGTGCCTTAAGGCACATTCTGCTTTACTTTCAGCCTGCTTTAAGATAAAATCTGCTATACGATATAAAATATTTGTAATGGTAATTGTTTATGAGGGTATAAACTGGAACTATTTTCTTCAGAGGAGGAATAATAAAATACGCTAAAAGTCGCTTCTATGTGGTAAAGGGTTGATATTCAGCGGGAGAAGGGCGAATCAATTTAAAAATAGATAAATTCATACCTGTTTATATTCGAGATACAACGCACGATAACTACGGCCTCGTGATTTAATTACCACACACCTCGATACGTACCCGTGTTCTATTGCACGACCATATACTGATATGAATTTATTATTTCTTAATGAATAATAAGAGAAAGATACGATGGTTTATTATTTGTTTTAACTTCTTCACTTTGTTTTGTTGCAGATGATGGCCAGTCAGGACTAGGCAAAGACAGTGTGGATACAGATGGATGTTGGATGTGTAAAGATTTGTTAGAAAACGTCACTCAGTTGTCATGGTGTCACGTGCTCAATTGCCCGGAGTGCTCTGCAGGATTGTACGGATACCATTACACCAACCATGCATATCACTAACTCATTCCCTATTAGATATTTTCAAGTTTTAAAGAAATAAACGTTTACGAATACTGTAAGTCAAGTTGAAAGCTCGTTTTAGCTGTCGCGTATCTGCCCCGGTCAGGAATAGACAATCCAATGTGAACAAAAGAGAAATAGTGATTAAAGATAACAGGGACTGAACCCAGTCTACCCAGCTTCTATCATGGATCGAAACGTTACTGTAGTTACCATTTGCTGCTGATATATAGGGCTATAGGATATAATATCAGGGCTGCCATTTCTCCGGATTTTGTCGAAATCTTCGATTTTTTCTTAATTTCTACGGACCTACGGATTTATTCAGAAATCTTCGGTTTCGGTTCATACTTTTAAAATTGTAATTTTATACGTTTTTAATTTAGGAAATATTGAACTGTGTGTCAAACAGTAAAGATATAGTTCAGACGCCGCGTGACGCGGCGTCTGATCTGGATCTAAACTGTTTGCATAATTATGTTAATGTTATAAAGTCTGTCAGCGAAATAGTTAAAGGTACAATGCCTATGGTAGCCCTGGAAAAGTTAACACGGGTAGACATATAGTGGAGAAATTGCTGTCCCGTTTGAATGAACATAAACCAATGTAACGGACACGCTTTTGTTAATCTGAGTGATAAACAGTTTGGAGATTTATACAGTGGAGAATCTGTTATTCTTTCCCAATAAACGCGTTTACGCTAAAACTATTATTAGCAGTGCATACAGTTTGGAGCCAGATCAGACGCCGGGTAAGCCGGCGTCTGATCAGGCTCCAAACTGTTTGCCACCAAGATAAACAAGAATTATCAGAATTGTCCAAAAGTTGTTCTTTTCTACGTTTGAGTACTTTGCGTTTGCGTACGTGTGCGTTTAAACGGGAAAGAATAACAGATTCTCCACTGTATGTCACCAGGTAACCCGGCGTTTACACGGTGTCTGATCTGGTTCCAACCTGTTTACAGAGGACATAACGGTTTTAACATAAATTTGTTTATTGAGAGAGAACAGCATTTCCCCCGCTGTAAGCTATACGGTACAGTAAATACTCTCTTATACGACTACTAAAACGAAAGTCAATTAATTGTATGAAAGACAGATAACAGTTAAAAGCAAGGTGACAATAAAACAGAAACGTTTATTTAATATAGCAGGGTGTTATAAAAGCAATGTGTATTAAAACAAGGTGACAGTAAAACAGAAAGCTCCTAAAGCGACCATGCAAACATGATAGCTAATATAAATCATTGCTTTTACCTTGCTTTTAGCAACCACTTGCGTTAAACACACATTATTCACAATGACTTGTCGTAATAGAGGTTTTACAGTATCTTCCTGTTGCTATTTCACAAAGAAGAAGGTTTGGTTTCGTTCTAGGAAGTATGAATGCAGGGGTCAAGATAAGGGGAGAAAATATATTTTAGCATTAAACCCTCTTCGAGACGATTCTAATGAGTAGTAACACCATTGGATTTAGTGCTAAAATGAGTGAGAAATGTCATGTTTGTTCAGTTTACTCCCTCTTATCTTGATCCCTGTGAATTCTTAACCCATTGAACCCTAGTCAGGCATATAATCTCCCTGTATAGACAGTGTACATGTAAAGAGTACACTCTTCCTATTCAAACGGTGATGACCTAGATAAGAGGGTTTCCCTGGAACCCCCCTGCTTAGTATCGGTACTGTTTGTCACCGGTATCTGTAGTTTGTTATTTTGGTCGTAGAGACGGTAATTAATTTAAAAAACACTTTCAACCCTTGCAATGAGTTGCTCGTCATTTACAAACAGTGTATATGTGAAAAGTACATGTTTTGTAAAAAGTGTAGATTCAGATCAGCGTGTTCTTTTAAGGACCCTTTGATTTTGATCTGCATTGTTTTATCATTGTGCAAGATATTGCAGAACAAAATAATAGAATAGACAAAATTGACTAGACTAGCTTTGAAACTGGACTTGTCCGATCAAAGTCTCATGGGGTAACTTTAGGGTTACATAAAAATGTGAAGCAGAAAGTACCAGTGTACAGTGGAGAATCTGTTATTCTTTCCCAATAAACGCGTTTACGCTAAAACTATTATTTGCAGTGCAAACAGTTTGGAGCCAGATCAGACGCCGGGTAACCCGGCGTCTGATCAGGCTCCAAACTGTTTGCCACCAAGATAAACATGAATTATCAGAATTGTCCAAAAGTTGTTATTTTCTACGTTTTAGTGCTTTGCGTTTGCGTACGTTTGCGTTTAAACGGGAAAGAATAACAGATTCTCCACTGTAATCCTCAAAGGTACACTGTTTGTGAATGACGAGTATACTCGTTGCTAGGGTTGAATGTGTTAAGGACTATCTAGGGCTATTTTCTAAGACAAACAAGAGCTCTCTAATTTAGACCTGCACTGTTTTCGTTGAACAAATACATAGACTTTAGGTACTGTTTATTATTTACAATAATCTCAGCCAATACATTGCCATATCACAGCAACATCTTATTGTTAAATACTCAATATATATACTAACACGATAAAGAAACTGTACATTTGGAGGGACAAATTCTGTATCAAATTGCGCAAAACTTTTGGTTACGCGATGGTGTATTTTTAATTGTGACCCTTGTCACGGTTCTGGGTCATCATTGTCATAGGGAATGTTAGGGAATAATTCCGGTCAAATAAGCAGAAACATTGCTAATGATAATTAAGCTCTGTAACTGCGTCAAGGTACATAATACAATATTCGATGGCCAAAGGACAATTACAAAACATTACAAATCTGCGACTTTTGCTTTTGACCCCATCGTCAATCACAAACAAAAGTACGGTCTTCAAATTAATAAGTTACAATTAAAAATACACCATCGTGTAGCCAATACATTTTGCGCAATTTTGGTACAAAATGTGTCTGTGGTTTGTACTTATTATTATAACAAAAGTCCCTCAAACTATATGTACATCTTCTTTATCGTGTTAGTATATATTTGTTTAAATCACAGTCATGATTACTTCGTTAGTCGTTTCCCATAAGCGCATGGTTTTCTTAAACATTATGTCCATTACAACCAGTTTAGAACCCGATTAGATGCCGAGCAACTTATTCTAGCCGTGGAGTAACTCGGCGTCTGATCAAGTTCCAAACTGTTTGCCACATATTGAACGTCGCTACCATTTTCATAAACCGATCATTATTCACATTTTATTGCATTTCATTTACATTTACATTAAAATTCGTTTAAATGGGAAATCTAACGGCTTTTCCAGTGTGTGTACGGTAAATATTAACCCATTGAGCCCAAGTGACGCATATATGCGTCATTTGCCATAAGTGTGTCTGTTAAGAGTACACTGGTCTATTCAAACAGTGAAATCCCTGATTAGAGGGCTCCTGCAGAAACCCTCTAATCAGGGACTACACTGTTTGTAATATTGCAATATATTATAAAAACACTCAAAACAGTCTTAAATGGACCAGACTTTATTGTAAACTGGAATTTCCCATTGGAAGTTTCAGGGGATAATGAGTCAAACGAGACATTGACAAACAGTTACGCGGCGCCTCATCAGGGTCTCCACGGTTTGTTATTTTGAATTTTTGAAATTTGCTATATGAAAGGTTCCGCTGTATGAAAAAAATTAAAATGCAGTGTCCTTAGACCAACATTGATTAGGTACACTGAAATCTTTGAGCAAGCAATTAAGGAGAGTTCCTTGTCATACCCAGATACAGTGGAGAATCTGTTATTCTTTCCCGATAAACGCGTTTACGCTAAAACTATTATTTGCAGTGCAAACAGTTTGGAGCCAGATCAGACGCCGGGTAACCCGGCGTCTTATCAGGCTCCAAACTGTTTGCCACCAAGATAAACATGAATTATCAGAATTGTCCAAAAGTTGTTCTTTTCTACGTTATAGTGCTTTGCGTTTGCGTACGTTTGCGTTTAAACGGGAAAGAATAACAGATTTCCCACTGTAGCAATGGGTTAATGATTACTGTGGTGAATATCAAATAAAAAAAGGTCAGTCTATATCTTGACATGTGACTATGTTTATATTATTATAACAATATTGATGTACTTTGTAATAAGACACACCCTGAGTTTACATTACTGAATAAAAAACCTTGATTCTTGATTCTTGAATCTATAACACTTTGTACAGTGAAGAAGACGTTATTCTTTACCAATAAACACGTGTGTGAGCCGTGACATAACAAAACCTGCCTTATTGCATTGCAAACAGTGTAGATCAAGGCCAGCCGCCGACCTTGGTCTACTCTGTTTGGCACCCACAATCATCGAAATCATTGTATTTAGCAGTGTTATATACATTATTTGGCTGTGTAAACCAAAGTCTGATACAAAGACTGGGATGACAACGGTGCTTGGTCCGTCCAATTTTGCAAGGCCTTAAGACAGGTTTTTTCATGGCACGGCTCAATTATCCTTTGCAAACAGTTTGGGGCCATATCAGCGCCGGGTAATATTTTGCATTATGTGATCCCTTTCACTGTCTTACTCCGCGTACAATGATTATTTGACAACAGTGTTGAAGTTGTGTCTGATCAGGATACACAAGGTTTGTAAATAACCATTGCAATCGGGGTAGGGCAGTCAAGGAGGTATATGTGTCCAGCTCTTTTCCTGATGAAATGAAAGACGTTTTATTCTGTCTTGGCGCATGTTCAATAAAACTACGTACAAGGAGGAATTTTGGTCATATTGTGTGTCATGAATATTCACTTTGAAAAAGAGAATTTTTAAATATGCAAAATATTACCTTTAAAAAGGTCGGCCGAAAATCCTAATAAACGCGTCATTTCGTTATTTTCGTTGCAAACAGTTTGGAAGCTGGGTAACACAGCTCCAAACTTTTTACCACTCAAATAAAGTAGAATCGTTGAATTTATTTTTTATGTTTCGCTTGCGTATATGCTGGAAATAAAAACGTTTTTTCCACGTAACATGATTCTATGAAAGAAGCATATAGATAAATTAACATTATACATATACATGTACGTTCATATTATATGTCGTGTCATGACAAAACCAAACTTATTGCATTGCATTGTAAACAGTGTAAATTAAGACCAGCCGCCGCGTCTTTGACGCGGCGACTTGACTTGATCTACACTGTTTGACATCCAGTGTGTCTATTTAGCATTTCATGTAGATGTATTATACACGGTATTTAGCACTTAAGACTAACTCATATACAGAGCATGTGATGACGACAGTGGCTGGTCTGAACAATGTTTCAATACAATAAGGCTGGTTCTTGTCATGTTGCGGCTCATATGCAAATTTAGTTAGATTATTCGAAGAATAAGGAGGACATTGCACTTTCCCTAGTATTTAGTGTCATCTGAATGAAGTACAGTGATAAGTTTAACAACTCTATGTTGAATTGTTCAAGAGTGATGCCTCCTTTTGCCACTTAAACTTTTTATTGTCAATGTCTCAGGTTTAAATTTTCGGCAGCACTTTTTACTAACTATGTATTTATCATATACAAAGTCAATGCTATCTTATTCCTTCCTATTACAATATATCTATGCAAAGCAGCATTATCTGATTCCGTTTTGACATTTTATTGCACCAAGATTCCGTTATGTGATACTAGTCAAGCCATGTATGGCATTTATTGTCCTTATATCACATACATTTTTCAATATAGTGACCAAAAGCAATATATACATGTAATACGAATTCATTCTTATAGCAGTCCGTTGTAGCATTGTGTGATTATGTTTTGACATTACATTGCACCGAGATTCTTTATACATGTCATATCAGGTACGGCATCAAATGTCCTTATGTGATAACACATTACAATTTACTTGTATTTGACCATAAAGCAATATAAAATACGGAGTTTTCATTATGTCAATCCAAAAATAGCATTATATTTTGACATAATATCACACTTTGATTCATGTATATGATATCTATCAAATCATGTATGGTATCACCTGTCCCTATATCATATCAATTTTACAATATATTCAACCATAAGTAATATATGATACGGGTTCATCATTATATCAATCCAAAAGTAGCATTATATTATACTACTTAGACATTATGTTGCACCTAGAATCCTTTCTATGATACCATTAAAATCATGTATAGTACATACTGTCCTTATATCATACCATTTTTACAATATATTTGACCAAACACTTCAAAAGGCAATATATGATACAGATCCATCAATATGCTTACTGTATATTGCATCTGTACATGATATGACGTAAAATATGGGAGTATATGGCGAAAGGACTTCACAACTTCAGCTTCAATTGATAAAATAGGTTTTGAAAATGTTTATGTGATCAATTTAATCTAACATTCGTGCTCATTACTCATCATTTTTTAATAAACTCTTTGACTAAATAAGTATTATTTTTGTCAACTCGTTTGGTAAATATGGTTATTAATGAGCAATCATATACAAATGTACAATACATTTTATTTGCATTAATAAGTACTGTTACTTCTCTACTTAACTTGTTATAAAATATGTACATGTAGTTGCAAACTATTTTACCACGTGATATGCCGGGTATCTCGTAATCTAATATTGATCAAACTAACTGACTTTCTGGTAATGCAATGTGCTCAAAGGTAAATGTTTTTATACCTATATATTAGTCGTCTGTCTATCATTCTGTCTGAATGTCTGTTCGTATTAAAGTCAACAACTGACAATGACATTTCCTAAAAGAACTGTTTGAGCTATCACAAATGTATTTGTAATAAATATTTATAAAACGTCTGGGGCCCGTTTTACTAAACTACTTACGCAAATTTTTTGCGTAAGTCAAAATCGTTTAACTCTTATTTTTCGATCATAAACGTTTGAAAACAGCAAATAGCGAGATCAGAGGACGCGCTAAAAGCGCGTCCTCTGATCTGGCTGTTTGCTGTTTGTAGCGAGTGATAATAAAACATATAAATAAAAATTTAAATTTTTGACTTACGCAAAAAATTTGCGTAAGTTATTTAGTAAAACGGGCCCCACGAGTCCGTTTCTTAAAACTTCGTACGACAAATACGGTCGAAAATCAAAACAATAAAATACATTTAATTTCTGATTTCTCTATCTAATCCTGGCTTGTGACATCTCTTTGGAATCGCCTTTTAAGACGATTCCAAAGAGACGTCACAAGACAGGGTTAGCTGGAGAAATTATTATTGAATGAGACTTTTATAAGTTGACTTACGTCAACATTTGTCGCACGAAGTTTTATGAAACGGGCCCCTTACATATTAAAAGTTAGCAATTATGGTTAAACTTAAAGGAAATTGATAATATTCCAAGGGCAGTGGCTGTTTAACCAATTATCCCATAGCCTGTTTCTAGCTTTGAATACAGGTGGCCACTTATAGCATGTTGAAAGTAAAGTAGAATGAGCCTAAAGGTACATTCTGCTTAACTTTCAGTCTGCTTTAAGCTAACGTCTGATATGATACCGAAAATAATTATTATGGTACATGTAAATGACTGTATCGATTTGAACTACACATCGTAATTCTTCAGTGGATCAATAAACTGAATGCGCTTATAGAGCAAGATTGCAAGTTTATTCTGCTTTAAACTACCATCTGTCTTTAACCCTCTACCTGTTAGACTGTTCTAGTTTTGGTGACGCGTCGCCACTCAAAACAGGTTGAAAGTATAGCAGAATATGCTTTAAGGCGCATTCTGATTTACTTTCACCCTACTTAACCCTTTCCCCCATAGAAGCGACTTTTAGCGTATTTAATTTATTGCTCCGCTGATGAAAATAGTTCCAGTTTATACCCTCATGAACAATAACCATTACAAATATTTTATATAGCCTAGCAGATTTTAGCTTAAAGCAGGCTGAAAGTAAAGCAGAATGTGCCTTAATGCACATTCTGCTTTACTTTCAACCCGCTTTAAGTAGTGACCTGTCTTCGATATTATAACTAGGCTATCAGGTAAAGGGTTAAAGCTACCAACAGCTTGGACATGTAAAAATATATTCTTATGGTGCATATTTATGACTGTTTAACCCATTTATGCCCACGCCCCCATATATAGAACATGGGTATAATCCAATTGGTATAATCCAATATATACATGGAAGAATTCACTGGGTATAAATTGGTTAAAGTACAGGATTATGATAAAACAAACAAGTGTGCAATAAAAGTGGTTTTAGTATAGAATGCTATATACATGTATTAGTAATTTACATGTTAATTTTGTTTTTCGATGCAATAAATGTTTACCGTTCCCCTATCAAAATAGTCTTCGTCTTTTATACCCCTTTTCCGAGAATAGGTCACATGTATCCAGTTTAATGGCGTCTGGTCTGGGTTCAAACTGCTTGCAAATTGCAATAAGTGTTAAGACTGCCACTGAGAAATTACGAAGAGTAAGGGAGATAACTGCACTTTTTCAGAACTTTTGTATATTGAGAGTTGTCTCTCTGTAACTGATAAGGCAACCCGTGAGCATTCTTTTACTTATTGAGGCAAATTGCTGTTTTTGTTTTTGTTTTGTCTGTCTGTCTGCCTGTCTGTCTGTATGTCCGTCCGTCCGTCCGTTTGTATTTTCAATATTTTAACCTTAGCCAGGATTCAATATGTTTGCAAAAGTAGTTTTGTTGGAACATAGTCCTTTTAAAGGGACTCGCAACCGGATGGTGTACTTGTCAAAATGAAATAAAATACTCAAATAAAAGCAAATTTGTGGCATTATTCGGCTTCTGACATTAAAAAAATATGATCAGTCCAAAAAAAGTCTCAAGAATCGTCACCGAATCTTAGGTTTTTTTAGATATTTTCCATCGTTTTTCTATAGCGTTAGCTAACGGTATAGTTGTTGTTGTTGCTTCTCTACACGGGCTCAGACATAAACCCAAGCCGAATAAAGTACCATCAATCGCTACCAATGAAGTACGTTAATTCGCTACTTAATATATAGAGAGCGCTGGTAGCCGAGGGGATAAAGGTGTTTCCTCATTTTTCATGTTTGTCTCCGCATGGAGGGTCACGGGTTCGAATCCCACCAGAGCTTCTTCTTCTTCTTTTTTTTAAATGCATTTTTTAACAGAATTTATTATCCTAAACTAAATCTTACCCATTTATATAAGCATTTGACATATATTTACAAATTACTATTTTTAATGCTAAATCCGGTTGCGAGCCCCTTTAAAGACATCTCCTGTCGACCTTTTGGTCATAACGCCTTGCCAGATTATTTACTGTCAATTTCCTTGCAAAAAGCATGGGTCTTGTGCATATTGAACCATTGAATCGTCTTATGTGAGACCGGACCTTTAAATTTGATAGTTTGGTTAGAAATAACCAGTGAAAATCACTAGAGCATGGATATAATCTGGACCTCACCAGGTAAACTGAGATTGTGTTGCACGTGCTTTACAGTTACATTGACATCTCCGAAAGCTGGTGGTCCCTCAATGTACTGAGGAAAAGTCTTTAAATAATAATATTACACGCGCATCATTGGTTAAAACTACTTTAGCCGGAGACAATTTGTTATCAAAAATCAAGCAGTGATTCTCCAAAAATGGGTACAATCAAAATTAAAAAAAGTAAAAAACAATACTGTGTTCAATTATGATCATTTCTATTGCATATTTGAATTTAAGTATCAAATGGATAAACTTAAAAGTTTTACCGAGTTAACGTTAGCCGTCTTTGAGATATACACCAGCAAAGCAAGAAGGTTTTTAAATCTGTTACGGGGGTTAGACCCCCTTACACTACCATTTGTTGACAAAAATAACTACTTGTATACGTACTGGACATGTTTCTTAGATTGTATTTTGGTAGATATTGCTATGGCCTTTACGATCGTTATAAAACATTTGAGCAAGTGTCTTCATAGCAGGTAAAGCACCATTACAAGAAAATATAAGATTTAGAGAAGTTATCGTTTTTGTTAGAGCCGGGTACAAAACTTCTTTATATGATACTCTGAAAGAATGATGGAACTCAGGTTATAACATAAAACGGAAGTAATAAACTATATAACATGTTTCAAACACTTGGTGTGACATTACTTATCAATTCACAAGCATCACTGACATTAAAGTTACATTTACTTTTGTTACGGGCGTTAGCTAAAAAAAAAGTCAAATTCAGAAGTCAACCATAATTACATAATTTCTGTATAAACAATACTATCATGTTAGCATACAATTGAAACAGTTATTATAAGCTCATAATGAAAAGTTTTTTCTCAAGATCGAAGTTCAGTGACCTCTAATCATAAGCTGCAGACCACCTTAAGCCTAAATGTTTAAGAAGTTTTAATAGAATGATTTATAAATCACTTCCCATATATTTTGTTATCATAGAATGGAACAACAAACTGTATAAACACATTAATTAACATATGGCATGGCACCAATACCAGTATATATCATTATTCCCTATATAAATGTAACATTATACATTTGTTTCATAGGTACTGAGGGAACAGTCAAATCATTGACCCGAGGTAGCAGGGAAGACCTTGAGAACTGTTGCCCGAGGCCAACGGCCGAGGGCAACAGTTCTCAAGGTATTCCCTGCTACCGAGGGACAATGGTTTGACTGTTCCCGAAGTAACTATCAAACAAATGATTTATTACCTGACTCTCTATTTAAGCCAGGCTGAATGAATGGCTAGATTTAGATCTATCTATACAAAATTTGAACAACGCGTATTTATAAATTCTAGAGATGATCTTACGTGTATATTTAATCTTAATTCAATTCAATACAACAACTGAATGTGAACATCACTGTTTTGTAAAAAAGATGTCTAACATATTCATATTTTCAATTACGATTGAATTATTATTGTTTCTTATTGACTGAAATTGATTGACACTTTGTCGAAATTACGTCATGTATAATATGACGTCATTATTTTTGTAACGTCAAAATGTGTTTAAAAAAGGAAGACGTTAGATCTGCAAGCGGGTTGTCGCTTTATTCGGAGTTACTCTTAATGTTAGGTCTAGAACTATATAGCCTTTTAAGGGGTTTATTCGGGACAGAAAAAATGACCCGATCAACTCCGCAAAAGGCTAGATCCTTAAACAAAAATCTGTATCATAAAGACGCCTTATTTGGTCCCGCGATGCAGAACAGTTTTGCGCACCATTTTCGCGCATGTAACAGTACTATGTAACAGTCAACTGTTGCCCGCTGGCCTCAGTCTGGTAAATATTTCGGAAAACAGTCAAAAATGCTTAATATTCACTTAAATAGAGAGTCAGGTAATAATAACAACTAAACGTTCGTTACGGGTGTTAGGGAAAAAAATGAAAATACCAAAAAGGTCAATCATATAGCCGCCTTTCTTCTAAAATTCCATTTTTGTATTTGAAATTCATATGCACCTACGACAGAATCAAGACTAATGTATGGAACATTAATGTCAAAGCTGAACAAGTTTGAACATTAAGAAACCATTAGAACAGAATGTTGATTCTTATGAAACACAGCTTAATTAACATGGCGTTGATTGCTGTTAATTGAATTTGTTTTCAATGTCTTTCTGCTCATCTTTGTCAAGTTGAAAACATCGTTTTGTTTTCCAAACAGGCTTTACTGATCTCAGAGTCATGAATTGATTACACTTTTCTTTTAGACCCAGATTTCATCTCGGACATTAGGAAGCCGATAAGAACTTCCATATTTACCAGTCTCAACCAAGAAGTTAATCTGAACGTCATCAGTGTCTGTGCTTGTCACTTTGCCAATATATACTTCCCCCATCATATAGAGCCGCCACCCAATCGTTAACAGTTAGATGTGTTTCCTGAATATGACTACTGTTTGATACTAAGGTTTCATAAGCTGGTTCTTCTCGTGATGAAGCTGTTTCTGCAACTGTGCCCATTGTATTTCCGATGTACAAACAAGCTTCTGGCTCTCTCAGATTTTTGCCCACCTTGTACATACTGTACACCTTCCACTCTTTACATGTGGTTGTTTGTACATCGGCAATACACTGGGTACATTTTGCAACTCAATTCTCTTGAGCATACAAACAAAGGGGAGCAGCTTTTGCAATAATAAAATATTGTAACGGGTGTTAGACGTTACGGGTGTTAGACAAATTTCATTAAACTTCAAGGTTAGAATACGATATTGTGGGAAATATTTACTTTAGGTGTTTTAAATACCTACCATTGGTTAGTGTCAAACAAAAAAAACCACCAGTTTCTCTGAGATCGACCACTTTTTATTACAAACGCTGTTACGGGTGTTAGAAATAGAAAATATCCCAATCGCAATATTTGAATTCCAAACGTTGCAGTCGTCCTAACTTTGGTACATCATTTAAAATTGTTTCAGTACCATAAAATGCAAACATTCCATAACTGAAAAAGGTTATTATCATGTACATAATACAGTTCAACACTCCGATCCTACGTGGATGAAAAGTTGTTACGGGTGTTAGACATGTTTTGGCGACAAACAATTTTATATGATCAAATTTTTTTTTTTAAAAAGCTTTAAGGTACTTCGCATATGAGCGTAGTTTCCATACGATTGTTATGAAAATTGTCATGAAGAATGATAATAGCCTAAGAAACAGTGTGTGTAAATATAGGCAAAATTTATCGTGTGGTTTGTCTTTAAGGTCTTTTTTCTGACAAAAACCTAGAATGTTGATGATTTTATTTTTTTTAAAAATGAATAAAGCTAATGACTATAATTCTCGCCCAATCAGTAGTCCACAACATTCATTACAAGAAAAGCTAAAAACATTTTGAATAAAGGTGTTCAGAAGGATGTTATCAGCTATTTAAATTTTGCAAAATGCTAAAAAATTGAATTACAAAAAACTGACTCATTCAATGTATATTTGTTTTCATTTTATTCAAATATATGGTTGATTAACTAGTCAGTCTGAAAAAATTAGAAAATATTACAGTCAGGATTTGTTGTAATAACATATTTTCTTATCAAAATGTGGGATATTTGTTGTTTAGATACAGTTACCTACCTTAGAATTAACACTTTGTCATTAAAATGCATTATTATTTATTCATGGACTTGCATACATGTACAAGGTTTATTATATTGTTTGAACAAATATCGATCTTGAAAAGGTTAGCGTATTGATAAGCTTCAAGGTGTGGCTTTATAGTTCGATCAAATCGTTACATGTATACCGATTTAATTGACTTGTAAGTCATTAAACTAAAACGTACAGGTAAGTGGACATATACTTGGACCGTAAACATCACTAGTACTAATCAACGAAGACTAAACATAACATGTCTCTTGATTACTGCGTTATGGATTGACAAGTCAATAAATCGGACACTAAAAAAAATATTTGGATCGGATGGGTCTCGAACCTATGACCTTTGGATTGCTAGTCAACCACTATAGTCAACCACTATACTAACTGCGCTATGAAGGATTATACTAATTTATATCAACATTTCCTTTATATAAATTTTTTAGTATAAACACGTACGAAAAAAGTCTGTGTCGTCCAGACGCATATCCGCTCGCCCGCAAGACCGACTTCCGGTAGCGAAAGGCCTTAAGTAAAACGTATATTTCATGCAAAAGATAGATGTGTCAGATCAAAAAATGGAATAAACCACTTCTTTGCATCCGTTTTGAGGAAACAACAGATGTGTGAGTATTGTGAATAGTACTGGAGACAGCCAAAAACAAATACTTCTAGCTAATTCATAAGATGATAGCTTCCAATTTATAGATCTTATGACATTCTAAGGCTACTAATTAATCACCAGTATTATCTGTCATGCAAGAACTAGGGTTTTGTATGCCATTTCTATCTAAATATTATAGTTATTCATATTTTTCTTTTGGAGACAAGATAATTTTGTAATTGTACCCATTTTTGGAGAATCACTGTGGATGGCCCATTTCGTCAGTGATGTAATGTTCACAGATTGTTACTGGTCAGGAACCTGAACACATGGACAATTAAACGCGTTTACATCCCTGAATCTAATACTTTGTATTTAGAGCTTTTTGATGTCATATATTGCTAAATGAACCTGATTAGAATGCTCCTTTACCTCTGATCTTGGTCTTAACTAGTTTAATAGGACATGTGTATTATTTAGCTATGTACAGCCTTCCCTCTCTTCAACGACACCCATTGGGAGACATAAATTATGTGCGTTGTTCGGAGGGAGTCGTTATAGGGAGGGAAAGTTGGTTACATTTCCAAACAGATTGAATCCAGATCAGACGCCGCGTGACGCGGCGTCTGATCAGGATGCAAGCTGTTTGTCACTCCTCATTAAGTTTTTTTGTCGGTCAAAATGTTCATTATGTTACTTTGATAAACACAGCAGACGAAAATTTTAAGCAGACCATAAAAAATAAATTGCAACTTTAAAACGTTAGACATAATTGTCCTGTTCTGGGAACTGCGACAAGGGTCGTTGTAAGGAGGGAGCCGTTGTTAGGAGGGCCGTTGTTGAGAGGGAGCACTGTAGTACACTTTTTGCAAAAACGTGCATATTGCGTGACGATTGTTCAAAGGGTTAAGAAACATAGATAAGAGTGTATCGCACAGACTGGATCTTGATCAGACGACGAGCTTCTCTCGTTTAACCCATTAGCCTATAAATACGTGTTTCGTGCCTTTAATTTATTCCCCAACTAATTAATTCAGTTTTATATTTAGATCTACACAATAAGCACAAGAAGAAAAAGTTCCTATATTCTATCAGATGGTAACTTAAAGCAGGCTGAAAGTAAAGCAGAATGCACGTTCGGGCGCATTCTGATTTACTTTCAACCTGCTTTAAAACTAGCTAAAGACAAACTTGTCCGTATTTCAAATATAAATATTGGCTTAGTCACGTTTTAACTTTGAACTTTAATATGTTTGACTTGATTGAGTTTTATTCACAAATGCCAGTGAAATTGACTGTTTAAATTTAACAAGCCCTCAATGTACAAATATGGATACTTTTTCCTATAGATTATATTGCTTAACCCATTATCGCATAGCCTGTTTCTATAGATTGACACAAAAATTAGGTTGAAAGTGAGACAGAATGCGCCTTAACCCTTTACCCAATAACCTGTTTATAACATTAAAGACAGGTGATCACTTAAATCAGGTTGAAATTACTTTCAGCCTGATTTAACCTAACATCTGCTAGGCTATATAAAAATATTTGTTGTGGTAAAGGTTCATGAGGGCATAAACTGGAACTATTTTCTTCAGCGGAGGAATAAATTAAATATGCTAAAAGTCGTTTCTATAAGGGAAAGGGTTAAGGCTATTGGATTATATAGATAATATTTCCTCTAGTACATGTTTATCACTGTATAAAATTGGAACTGTTTACTTCAGTGGAGGTTTAAATCATTTGCTCTAAGTGGCGCTTCTATTGGTGGAAGGAGTTAAGGATGCGTGTTATAAGGAACCACCTGAAAGCGTTCACTTTATTACCTTCCTTATGTCTTAAGTATTCACCTACTTCAGTAAAAAGGTCACCACTTAAAAGTCGACTTATGGAATCGTTAAATACAGACCGAGGGCCAGCTTAACCCTTACCCCGTATCCTGTTTCTAATCTTAGAAACAGGTGCATGGCCACTTAAAGCGGGATGAAAGTAAAGCAGAATGCGCCTTAAGGCGCATTCTGCTCTACTTTTAGCCCACTTGATTAAAGCTACGTATACGAACTGCATGCTAGGATAAAGAAAATATTTATTGCGCATAGTTATGGCTCTATAAAAAGTGGGACTATTTTTTGTGGAGGAATGCATTTAAAGCATAAGGGGCATATTTATGAAGTGATTGGTTAATGCATGATAAGAATGCAGTATACAAAACTCTTTTATTTCATGAATTCTTTCTTTAACAAACTAACCCCTAGTGATGTCTAAGAGATGTTCGCTTGAGAGTTCGATCTGTAGTTGACATTTGAACTACATGTATTGTTTTACTAGTGTCTCACTTCCTTGTTAAACGTGACAATGACTGTCGAACCGAATTTCGACATCTATTTATTACGGAAGCCCATTGAGGCCCTTTTGAGATAGAAGTTAGATGGCATTAATTCGAACTTAAGTTCTAATTCATAAGTTCGAAATGTTGCCGGAACATCTAAGATCTAATATTTTATATCTAAGTTCTAACTCATAAGTTCGAATTGTTACCGAAATTGTTACCAGAACATCTAAAAGCTAAGACCTTAGTTCTAAGTTATAACTCCTAAGTTCGAATTGTTGCCGGAATTGTTGCCGGAACATCTTAGATCTAAGACCTAAGTTCTAAGTTCGAATTGGTTCCGGGACCATCTAAGATCTAAGTTCTAATATCTAAGTTCTAAGTTCGAATAATTCGAACTTAGAAGTTATAGAAGTTAGAACTTAGTTGTTAGAACTTAGAACTTAGATCTTAGATCTTAGATATTTCAGGCATCAATTCGAACTTAGAACTTAGGTCTTAGATCTTAGATGTTTCGGCAACAATTTCGGCAACAATTCGAACTTAGAAGTTAGACGCTATTAGAACTTAGGTCTTAGATCTTAGATGTTCCGGCAACAATTCCTGCAATTTTCAAACTTAGAAGTTATTACTTAGAACTAAGGTCTTAGATCTAAGATATTCCGGCAACAATTCGAACTTAGGAGTTAGAGCTGAAGTTCGAATGAATGCCTTCTAACTTCTATCTCAAAAGGGCCCCAATGGGGCTTCAGTAATTTATAAATTTAATGGAATAAGTTACAGTGGAGAAGACGTTTTTGTTTCCCGTCTAACCCTTTCCCTTTCGACGCGCCTCTTTGGCGGATTTGATTTTATTCATCCGCTGAAGAAAATAGTTCCTACTAACACGGTCATAAACATACATCAAAATATTGTCTATATCCTAGCAGATTGTACATTTAATCAGGCTGAAAGTAAAGCATAAAGTGCCTTAAATGCGCATTATGCTTTACTTTAAACCTGCTTTAAGTGCACGATCACATGTCTTAAAAAGTAGAAATAGATCATGGGGTAATGGGTTAATCGAAACGAAAAGCAAACGTAATTTAATAAAATATATAAAATGACAGATTCTGGAAAATACTGGCGATTGAGTGGCACAGAGCCAGGTATCCCGGCGTCTGATCTTGCTCCAAATGAGCAATGGAAATAATTGCTTTATCACAAACGCGTTTATTTGGGAAATAATTATTTATAAGTTTTCTCCAAGGTAAACGCAAATAATGTCTGATCAGGCTCATTACTATTTTCCATTCATGCAGATTCTTTTTATAATCATCAACATTTTCAATATCCAGTTATTTTCCAGAGCTCAAGATAAGGGGAGTATTTCAGATTTCTGCTTTAAACTATATGGTGTCACTACTCATTAGAATCGTCTCGAATAGACGATTCTACTGAGTAGTAACACCATAGGATTTGGTGCTGAAATGAGTTAGAAAATATTTGATTTGCTTGAAGTTTATTCCCACTTATCTCTCAGGGACCCGACACGATGGATTTTTTTAGGAGAAAAAAATGTTAGAAGGTGTATATATATAGAGACACCACCTTATGACAATTTTTTCCTCAAAAATTAATCGTGTCGGGTCCCTGTGACTTATCTGGGGCCCTATTTTCGTTAGTTTGTGGGATTGTGTAAGTGGATTTCCCGTTGTATGACAGACTGACTAAAATTTGCTATTTTTAACTTCTTGACTTAGTTGACTAACGGGAAGTTCGGTATCGGTTACATGTATTGTACTTGTCACCTTACATCTATAGTTGAAATATATCAATTATTTAGATACATTTAGATCTATATGTAGAACTTACGGAAGACTAACACGAATTGAAAAAACATGTACAGTAAAACCTTTCTATAACGAACACTGTTTTTGAAGTTAGATTATCGGTGTTTAATGTAGGATTGACGGCTTTGAGCAAGATAAAAATAAAGCAGTTCTAAAGCTTTCTGCTTTACTTTCACCTTTCTTTAGGCTGCCACAGTGTCAGTCACCTGCCTCAAATATGATCATTTACTCAACTTTTTAGTGGTTGTAATAGAATGGTTTTACTGTATAGATCTACTAAAGTCCAGAGAAAATACATAATATAAGGTACATGTATATAATCTAGTATTACTATACAATGTAAACTATTAATAGAGTATCAAACAGTTTGGATGCCGACGAGACTCATACGCTGAGTTACTCGGTGTCTCATCTTCATCTAAACGGTATACATGAGTTATAAATCACAAAGTCATTGTAGCATTAGGCCTATATATGAACGACAAGAACATTAACGTTAAACTAGCTAATTGACTTGCAGTGAGTCGCTCTTAACCCTTTAATTGCAATATTTAATATTTTGCTTTAACCCCTTCACTGCCTTACCCCGAGTACAGTAGATCTAGTTATTTGCAAACAGTTTGGATCCTGATCAGACGCCGCGTAAAATATTTCATGAAATAATTTATTTTTTGTCAATATCTTATGTTGTCTCATGGAGTAATTCCTCCATGGTTGTCTGTACAGATCACTTGAAAGTATAGAAATTATTGAGTTAGATCTATATCATTTTATAAAGAAAATATTTCTGTTTATTAAAAATGGAACTTTTCTCGACAAAAGATCCAGTCAGTAAAAACCGTTATTTACAATTTTTCACTATCAGGGCTGCCATTTCTCCGGATTTTTCCTAAATCTTCGGATTTCTTTTCAGTACATGGTAGCTTAAAGAAGGCTGATAGTAAAGCAGAATGCGCCCTAAGGTTGTGTATTTACTCCGTGGTTTTTCACTTTGCTTTATGTTTGTCTTGCGTGTTGTTTTCTATTTAGTGTGTAGATGAAGGAATGGTATTGTGTGTGTGTGTGTTTGTTGTGGTATGACTGTGTGTGTGTGTTCTGCTTGAGAGGTGGGTGAATTGTTTGTGTTACGTTTCCTGCTTGAGTATTTCGTATTTATTTACTGAACATTTCTTGTTTAAATTCCTAGCACAGCCACGCACGGTGGTATGGGAAGAATATAATTATAAATAGATAAATAAATCTATAAATAGGGTTAGCAACGACGAAGACGAAACAGAAAATCCCGAAGAATCTCGAGTTTGGTCGAGTGACTCCGATACATCCCGAACTCTGACGAAATCTTTTGTTACTATTAATAGTAACGCATTTGGTTTTTCCTGTACTATATATAAACCCAAGAGCTCGTGAATACGGGGAATTTCCACAACCGTTTCAAGTTTCAACTTTGGAAGTCATATAAAGGTCGAAACAACCAAGTATCTTTACAGTTGATCAATGTGTTAGGCAGTAAAGTTTTCAGAAATGGAAGTTAACAGACAGTTTTTAGCTCGCGATGGACCAGCGAGCCTCGGTATCACAAACCAAAAGCCGAAATATCCTCAATATGCTGTGATCTCAAAACGGGAAGAATCTTTTGTCAACTGGCCACAAGATGCTGTTATATCGGCTGACAAACTCGCCGAGTGTGGATTAGTATATACAGGTAGGCTTGAATAGTGATATCAAACTTTATTTTACTATGGATTTTCATTGATTTATAATAACAACAAAAGTAGAATGGATGGATTGATTGGGATCTACAGTTAGATACAGTGGATTACTTTAAATAACCGCTAGTTATGAATTATCAAATGGACTCATTTGTTTCTGATAATGACCTGTTTCCAATTCCAAGGGAGTTGTCCCCATTAAAATATTAGGCTAGTTGATTGTATGAATGACAGGTTGCAGCCTAAACTTAGCAAAATGAAAGTAGAACAGAGCTACCTGTTTTACTTTCACATTGCTTTTTCTTCAATATATAAAGCAACCGCTTGTCTGATATCTTATAATCTAGATTTTTTGTACAGTGTTCTTGGGCGAGAGTCTAAATACTAATATGCTGTTATTATAAAAATAAAATGTATGTAAATAATGAAAGTGTGTCCTTGTTTGTTTTTAGGCGTTGGGGACAGTGTCAGGTGTTACTACTGCGGGGGCGGGCTCAGAAACTGGGAGCCCAATGATGACCCATGGAAGGAACATGCAACTTGGTATCCAGACTGCCCACATTTGCATCTTGTGAAAGGACAAGGATTTACAGACAGCGTGAAAAACAATTCATTAGAATCAGACGGACCTCTTGTGGCAGAAGTGCAAACTACAGACAATTTTCTAAACACAGTGGCAGCTCTGAGTTGTCTACAAATGGGATATCCAGAAGACAAAGTTTCGAAAGCTATCAACACATTCATAAATAAACATGGTAAGAGGATAATCCTAGAGAAATATGTTTCCTTTTAAAGTCCTTCATTTGATTAACAACTAAAATGTCCTTCACCTTAACTTACTAGGGAATATAATCTATACATATCATATGCAAACAGGGTAGACCCAGATCAGAAGGTTCCTATAGGATCCCTCTGATCTGGGTCTACACTGTTTGTAAATGTATACAGCGATAGAAAATTTCAAAGAGGTCCATGGTGTTGAAAGAGTTTATTGGAATTGTTACTGAGCAGAGATTAGACTTAACTCTTTCCTCCCTGAAACTTTAAAATGGACAATTCCAGTTTTCATTTTAGTCTAGTCCATTTCTGACTTTTAAGGGTTGTTTTTGTCAATGTTTGGCATTGTGACAAACAGTGAAGACCGTGATCAGAGGGCTCCTTTCGGAGCCATCTGATCAGGGTCTTCACTGTTTGCATAGGACAAGTGTACTATTCACATGTACACTGTTTGAAAAGCACGCCTATATGCGGGACTAGGGTTCAAAGAGTTAAGGAAGCACGGTTTAAAGTTTGATAAATTTTACTTTTACAGGTCACTCAGATTTCAAAGGAGAGCAGATTTGTGAAATATTGCTGGATGAAGAAGATGAGATGTCATCAAATGTCACGGACTCACAGACGGTTTTAACAGGCGATAGTAAAGACGTTGAAACAGACATCTCAGAACCTGATCAGCCTATCACAGCTCAGTGTACAGAAGAAGAGGATGAGCATGGTAAGTCTATAGAATATAAACTATTAATTTTTATTTTTTTATTAGATCTATTATTATTTTTTTTATTTTTTTTAAATAATAAATTTTTAATGGCACTGTTAAAATTAATAATCAGTTAGATATTTCAAAGTGTAGCTTCTTGAACACTAACACAAATCACGGAGTAAATACACACGGAGATGAAACTTTTACTCAAATCTGCATATTCCCGAAAATGTTGTCGTTGATTACCTGTATGCCAGATAACGCTTAATCGATCGATAATTCGACTACACCAATACGCCGAAGATTACTCCATGCACAAATGTTGTCTACTTCAAAAGTATTATCTGTTAATTCAATACTCAGTAGCCTGTTTCTAGTATTGAAGACAGATGACCACTTAAAGCAGGTTGAAAGTAAAGCAGAATGCGCCTTAAGGCGCATTCTGCTATACTTTCAAGTAGAAAGCTGCTTTAAGCTAAAATCTGCTGGAGTAAAGAAAATATTTCTTATGATACATATTCATGACTCAGTCATTGACTGTATAAATTCCAAATCTTTTTTTCCATTGAGGAATAAATTAAATGCGCTAAAAGGGTTAAGGATTGTATATACATGTTTACAGCAGGGCTTCAGATATTAGAGGGAGTAAACTGAACAAATCCAATATTTTCTCACTCAATTCAGCTCTAAATCTATAATGTAACTACTCATTAGAATCGTCTCTTCGAGACAATTCTAATGAGTAGTACCAGTAACACCATAGGGTTTAATGCTGATATAAAGATTTTAGTTTTTGAAATACCCCCCCTATCTGGAGCTCTGTACAGTATTTTGAATTTCTATTACTTTCTTTATCCAGAATCTCTTGAGGAGCTTGTTGAAGAGAACAGTAGATTGAAGCAGAACCAGCTGTGTAAGATTTGTTTGGACGGTACAGCCAGCATCATATTCCTGCCCTGCGGTCATATGGTCACCTGCCCCCAGTGTGCCCCAGCATTTACCAAGTGCCCAATATGCAGAATGACTGTGAACGGATTCGTTAAATGTTTCTTTTCGCATTCATGAACACAATACACATGGATCTACAGTGTTAACTAACAAAGGCAGTCTCAAAACTCTCAGCAACCCCACTGAGACCAGTGAGAAAACCGCCTCGCTTGGATTTGCCATTCCAGTAGTGCTGCCCATATTAGACTGAGAGGAGGGCGTGTGGCGGGGACATCATCAGCTTCAGTAATCGCATCAGTCTGCTTAGCCCTTTACTCCATAATTATGCCTTTTTACGCATCTAATTAATTCCTCAATTAATTTATGAAAGTAGTTCCATTTTATACAGTAAAGAATGAACAACATACGTAATATTTCCCTTTATCCTAGCAGATGTTGGCTTAAACGTTAAAGCAGGCTGAAAATAAAGCAGAGCAGAATGTGCCTTAATGTGCATTCTACTTTACTTTCAATCTGCTTTAAGTTGTCACCTTTCTTTAAAATGAAGGCTGTGGAGTAAATGGATAACTGTAGGCTTTTCAGGGTTCAACATTGATGATTGTCTGGGATATGAAACTATTGAGTCGAGGCAAATTGAGTTTTAGTCACTTCTAAATGGATCTTAACCTATTACCCTATAGCTTGTTTCTAGTTTTGAAGATAAGGGACTACTTAAAGCAGATTGAAAGTAAAGCAGAATGCGCCATAAGGCGCATTCTGCTTTACTTTCAGCCTGCTTTAAACTACCATCAACTAGAATAAAGAATATTTGATGGTTCATAATCATACTGTATAAAGTGGAACTACAGTATTCAGTCAAAGAATAAACGAAAGGCATACAAAGGCGTATTTATTGGGTAATGAGTTAAGTAGATACCTTGACTAAAAGATTCGTTTTTGTTTTTACAAACAATGAAAGATGGACAGAAAGAGAGAAGGAGGGACACAGTGATCTCAACTACATTTATTCAAACCTGTTTTAACCCTTTGCACACTAAGGAGAATCTGTGTTAACCTTTGCAAACAGTTTTGATCCTAACAAGATTTGAGTACTAGTACAGATCCAAACTATTTGAAATGAAAGCTTAGAAAAAGTTTAATTTTAGAACAGCCACAGGTAACAGTAAAGTGTACAAAGAGTTGAATACCATCAAGAGCTCCAGATAAGAGGGATTAAACTGAACGAATCCAACATTTTCTCTCTCATGTCAGCACCAAATCCTATGTTGTTACTGCTCATTAGAATTGTCTCGAAGAGACAATTCTAATGAGTAGTGACACCATAGGGTTTATTGCAGAAATAAAGATTTTTTGAAATACCCACTTATATGGAGCTCTGATTCCATCCATATACATTTGCTCAATATAGGTTTGAATACATGCCAGTGTCATTTAAATGCTCAAACAAAATGTGATATATGATGTTAAAGGGCTAAGAGCCTTTATGTGATATGTTATAGTGTATGATGATTGATGCAAATCACCAATAGCTGCTACATGTATTTGTTCCATGAAGGATTAGAAATATCGAATAGCAGAGAGGTTGTGAAATAGAATAGTCCCTTCATTGCCGTAACCAAGCTATAATTTGCTTAACTCATTCACTGCTAAACTGTTTTTAGTCTGCTTAAAATGCTTTGTCTGCTTTTATTTCTAGAATTTAATATTTAAAGCAGTTTTAGAGTAAACAAGTATGGATGTAAATGGAAAAAAATCAGTTTCTAATAAAATCCTGTTTATTTTTTACTATTTAGGGTTGTTTTTCACATTTTTTTGCAAAATGACAAACAGTGAAGACCCTGATCAGAGGGTTCCTTTAGGAGCCCTTGATCTAGGTCTACATTGTTTGTATAAGACAAGTGTAATATTCACAGGTACACTATTAGTAAATGATAAGTTTATTAATCTATAGGGCTCAATGAGTTGATAAGTAATGGTATACATTCTTTAAATTCATTGGCTTCTTGAATCGCTTTTTTGTGCATATTGTCTTCCATTTACTGTCTTATCCGGTAGATGTAGGTTGTTTTATCAAATTAATTGAGTTATCAGTTTGCGCCAGTTATCTTCCATTTTCTGTCTTATCAAATTAATTATTGGGTTATTAGATTGTACGATGACATGCCCAGATAACGAATTGTTATCCCTCAAATTTATCAGAGGGTTATTTCAGAAATCTTCTGATTTGGGTCTTCATTTTTTGCATATGACAAGTGTAATATTTCAAAGGTACACTGTCAATGATGCATATATGCTTCACAATCAGATATTGGTTTTAAAGGGAATGCAACTAAATGTGACTGTTATATTCTATATGACAGTTGTTTGGTGTTTTTCTCTGTAATGTGGCTCTTCCATACCGTAAATTACCCTAAGTATTGGGTCAGAAAGGCCTCAGCAGTGTATACCCTGATCAGACTGCTCCTTTAGGAGCAGTCTGATCGGGGTCTACACTGTTTGCCATTCAGTGCTAACCTTTTGGACAAATGACAGTGTTATAAAAGCAGTTAGGTTTGATGTGATAAATACAGCAAGTATACAGGGTGGCCTAAGTTTTAGGAATTTTATAGCATTATAGCTTAGTTACATTATTAGGAAAGCTATTTCTAAATTTTGGTATTTTTTGTGTAATCATATTTATCATACAAATACAAATGTTAAGATTAGTAGACAGAATAATTATGGAGATGTTTTCTTGTGACAAATTAAAAAATAGCTATATGATATCATTTCTATTTGGCTATGTAACTGCTTATATTATTAACATTGTTTAATACCACAGTTTTTATATAACCAAATATTGTGTTTCAACAAGGAGTATAATCTTTTCTTAGAACTTCATGAGACCACCGACTTCATATGTTTGCTCTTAAGGTATCATCACAACTTCAATTTGAGCAAATATTACAATTAATGAACTTGTCAAGTTTAACCCATTTATGCCTTGATATTGAAATGAACTCTACCGTGTGCTTTGCAGGAGGATTTTATTATAAAATTTGGTGATATAAAATCTCTGCAGTGTGTTTTCATACAGCAGAAACTTTCATTTGAGATAGCAAACAGTGCAAACCCTGATGAGATGCCGCATAATGCGGCATCTCATCAGGGTCTGCACTGTTTGCAACTGCCTTTTGAATACCGGTACACACTATTCTTAATTGAGTTAAATTGTTTGTTTTAGATTGCTTCACATTTGTTAATTTTGTTAACCTGACTTCTGTCATACGGTACTGGTGCTACAAAACTGATAGTTTTTTGGGTCATTATGTGATCCTGAGGTACTAATTTGCACCAGATCTGTATCCAAACTATTTGCAAAAAATCTAGTCAAAACATGACAAAGGCATGGGTTAATGTTCATATACTAGTTAACTGTTGATTGTTTTAATATGAACATATTTGAATGTTATCCAAGTAACTAATTCAGTTAGTTTAGTTTGTTTATGTGCAATAAAAGAAAAAGTTATGCAAAAGAAATATCTTATTTTGTTTTTCATATGTCCCTGTTATACTAGTAAAATGTCTAGAAACGGAGGGCTTTACTCCACTCGAATACATGTAAATGCCATTATGGCTGTCGGATTTTAACAAACAGTTTTCTTCCTGATCACCCTTCATTAAAGCAAAATGACATTTTAGCTAGAAAGGACTGCATTTTAACTCTTTCGCTGCCAATGGCGCCATAAGGCGACTTTGCAAACAGTTTGGATCTTGATCAGTTGTGTGTAATGCGCCGTCTGATCAGGATCCAAATTTTTGGACACTCGTTTTGACATTACTTAATTCAAAAATTCTGAAAATTCGACTTGACAAAATATTACAGACGAGTGTGTGTGGTGACGATTAACTTGTTCAAATACTGAAGAAAACTATTCAGTCGTGAATAAGTACCTTAAGAAATATTTCTATATCCAGGCAGATTGAAAGTGAAGCATTCTGTTTTACTTTCAACCTGCTTGAAGTGGTCACCTGTCTTCAAAAGTGGACACATGCTATGGAAGAAATACCGGTAGTTTATTGGATAGAATCAAGTTAACTCGATCACTCATGGTACTTTTAATCAATTTCTGACCAAGTCTAGGCCATTTTAAGCTCACCTGAGTCGAAGGCTCATGGTATGCGTAGTGATCGCACAACGTCCGGCAACTTTTTATTACAATGATATTTCCTCTGAAACCATTGACCTAAATTTAATCAAACGTCATCAGAAGAACGAACATCTGTTGAAAGTGTGGGGGTTGTGTAATATTTCTGGTTGCCATGGCAAACGTGCACAGTATATAGAAAAATATCCGAGACTTCTGGACTGATTTCAATTTCGTTTTCACCAAAATGTTTCTCAATTGATAGACTCTCAATCTACATGTAGTTAAAGAAAATTGATCCGTCGAAAAACATGGCCGCCAGAGAGTGTAGCCATTTTCTGTGTTTTGTAATATCAAATTACAAGTTTGAAACCTTTTAGAAGTTGTAGTTTTGGCTATATCTTAATGAGATGTTGTCAGGTACCATGTCCTTGATAACATTTAGGTCATATCATGTCATAAAGTGGGTCAAATCGCAGATTTAAAAAAAAAGTATTTGGTCACTCTAGGGACCATATTGATAGCCCAAGCTTCTTGAAACTTGTTAAAAATAATCATCTTGACAAAAGTTAGACAATGTGTGAATATTGGTTAGGATTCAAAAGTAGACATCAGCGTAAAAAAGCCTTTAACACTCTAGGGGCCATATTTTGTCATGATTTCATAAAAGTTGCTCAGAATGATAACCTTGACAACATCTTGGCAATGTAGTTATATGGCATACATGGAATAAAAAGTGGGGCAGTAGGTCAAATCATAAAGAAATCTACAAAATACTCTAGGGGGGGGGGGGGGGGGGGGGGGGCAAATTTTATGCAGCAATTCCATGACACTACGGGTAGTTGAGAAGAATCACCCGAGACTGAACATCTAGCTTAAGTGTGAATATGGGTTATGTTATGTCGGAATAAAAAAGTAGGTCAATTCAAATGAAATGGCGCCTGAACACTTTTACTGGTCATATTTTTAGCCTTAAATTTACGAAACTTGCGAAGAACAATCACCTAGTAGGAGTTTATGTCATGTATTCATATAATGAGTTATGACAGGTCAAAAAGTAGGTTACTGAGGTAAAATCATAGGATTCGCTTTTGAACACACTTCGAAGGCCATATTTAAAACCAAGCTTCATGAATCTCACTCAGAATGATCATATTGACAATATCTAGGTCACGTGTGCATATGGTATATGTTGGGTCAAAACGTAGGCCAGTAGGGAAACATAGAAAATACTTCAGAACACTCTAACTGTTCTGTTACGAGACATAATAACCTTGCAGGTATTTGAGTCAGCCAAGTATATGGGTCAGATTAAGCTTGGAGCATGGTTATACAGCACAGTATTTCTAAAGGACTTTCAAATTGTAGTCAAATCTGTTGGGCTAAGGAAAATAGAGTGGCACTAGTTGTTTCTTGTTTGACCACCTATAAGCATGGCCTTCATTGACATTTCACGGTTTCTTTTATAGCTATATTAAAATATTGTCTTGCCCAGTCAGCATATGGACAATATTCTCAGATGAGCTAAATGAGGGCCATTGTCCTCTTGTTTTCTTTATGGGGTTCCTTTACACTTAATTACAAAATGATATACATGTAATATGTAGACTATAACCAAAAGGCTCATTGAGGAGCCATCTGATCTTGGACTATACAGTTTGCATAGGAATGCTGTTCTCGTCGCAGGTACACCGCTGGTAAAGGACAATTATAGTAGAACTCAATGGGTTTACTCATTCACCACTGACATTTCAAGTTTTCAATTACATTTGTCATTTTTTAATAATTAGGATAGATTTTAACAATATTTTACAAAGTGAAAAACAGTGTAGACGCTGATCAGAGGGCTCCCTAAGGAGCCCTTTGATCAGGGTCTACACTGTTTGCATAGGACAAGTGTACTCTTGATAGGTATATGATTTGTTAATGACGAGTTTACTTAGGGTTCAATGTGCTAGATATATATTTGAATCGTGTGTTACGAATGCTCTACAATAGGAACTCTGAATTCAAAATACAGTCTTACTTCTTAACCCTTTCGCTGTCAAATTAAATCACCTGATTTTACAGTGGAGAATCTGTTATTCTTTCCCAATAAACGCGTTTACGCTAAAACTATTATTTGCAGTGCAAACAGTTTGGAGCCAGATCAGACGCCGGGTAACCCGGCGTCTGATCAGGCTCCAAACTGTTTGCCACCAAGATAAACAAGAATTATCAGAATTGTCTAAAAGTTGTTCTTTTCTACGTTTTAGTGCTTTGCGTTTGCGTACGTTTGCGTTTAAACGGGAAAGAATAACAGATTCTCCACTGTATCATTTCACCGCCATACTATCGCCTGCGTTGATGTTGTCTGCATTGTGTTTTCAAAAGTGCGATTTCAGGATGTATGATCGACTAAAGAGTGCAAAACAGTTATGACCAATATCAAACACCGCGTCTGATCTGGATCCAAATTGTTTTCAAGGCCGACTTCAGTCGCCAGTGGCGTTGAAAAGGTTAAATAAATAGTGATTTATACAGATAACCGATTGCTTAATTAATGCAAGGCAAAGGTAAATCAGAAAGCTTGCATAAACGGGTATATTGGGAAAGAAAAACATCTTCAACTTTGTATCGACTTGCGTTTCAAAGATAATCTGATATGTCACAGTGGTAAAATGTATTGTATGATTCGTTTCACGCCAGAGATAAAACTAAATTGTCATATCTACTATTTACTTAGACACTTCTGATATATTTATTAATATATACTTCCACGTCTAATCAACAAGTTTGAGTGTAAAGTAGGAGCACATTATTATATTGGCAAGACATGTTTATAATCAGAATGTACTGAAACTCTTGGCAACATTTTCCCTGTCTAAAGGAAACTAAATACAAGCAGACTAACTTGAACGATACATACTGTATAGAAAAAAACACAGTTTGTTTGAACTATTCGGGGGTTACTTTTAAAATGAATGGCACACAGCCTTATAAATGCAGTTTTAGTTGGCATCTGTCCAAAATGTTTTCAATGGCGATTATATTATAAGCATTAACACCTTAACTTATTCACCCCTGTCACTTGTTATGGACAATTCCAATTTCCAATTAGGTCTAGTCCATTTTTGAATATTTAGGGCTGATTTTTTTACAATATATTGCAAAATGACAAACAGTGCAGACCCTGATCAGAGGACTCATACAGGAGCCCTCTGATCAGGGTCTACACTGTTTGCATATGACAAGGGTACTCTTCACAGGTACACTGTTTGTTATTGAAGAGTATACACTTCGCTAGGGTTGAATGGGTCAATAGGGAAACTAGCGTATAACCCTGCAGAGTTTCCTGTCAATTAAAAAATGTACATAAAAATCATTTTTATGCATTCTTCATAATAAAACTGCATGCTAATATGACATCAAGCGGAGGATTATTTTGACATGCTGGAGGGGGTTAATATTAAATTAGATACATGTAATTTACTAGCTAACCCTATGTATAACCACAATATTTATTGCGAGTATTTCACCCCTTCATCGCTATACTGTCGTCTTCTTCAATAATTTTATCTGCAATATAAATTCAAAGTTAGATTAAGGTAGTATGACTGAGAAAATGTCGATAACAGTGTCAAACAGTTTGGATCCTGACCAGACGCCGCGTCTGATCTGGATCCAAACTGTTTGCAAAGCCGGCTTAAGTCGACTTCGGCATGGAAAGGGTTAGTGTTATCTATAAGCTGCTATGACAACAAGCTAATTTTGTGGCCGATGTTGTTTAAACAGTCTCAAACGGAGTTAAGCCAAAAAAACAAATTCCCAAAAAGTCAGTCGCTATTTCTGTTACTTGTATACCTGTTCAGACTAGTAATGCCTTATTGCATTAATACTTGTATACTTTTAACATTTGAATACATTTGACTACGCTATTAATAGTGCTTAGGTAGCGTCTACAAACCAGAACAGTCACGCTTTCAACCTTGTCAAGGTAAATTACAGTCTGGTACAAAAGTGTCTTATATTACACAATTGTTCGTTTGCAAAACTATAAATAATTCGGGTTTAGTTTATTTTCCAGATGTAAAATGAAAGACAACTATCCAATCATTTGCAAATGTTATGCAAGCTATTAATATTTTACCCTTTTATGTCCACGCGAATATTGTAATGAACTCTGAACTCTTATATTATGCTTGCTGAAATATTTCATTTATATGTACATATAAAGCCGTGATCAAAGACACTATGTGCAATGTTTGTACATGAAGAAGAACATTTAATATCAAATAGCAAACAGTGCAGACCCTGAAGAGACGCCGCGTAAGACGGTGTCTCTTCTGGGTCTGCACTGTTTGATTATGACTACTTTAGTAAAAATTGGTAAATAGTGAAACTAGATTTACGTTTTAGTTTGTCTTGTATCAACTAACCCTTTTCTTCTGCCATAATAGCGACTGCTGCATGCTTGTCATCTGCACACATTGTGTACTCCCAAAATAAGTTGCGGACTCGCAACCAGATTTAGCATTAAAAATTGTAATTTGTAAATATGTGTCAAACGCTTATATAAACGGGTAAGAATTAGTTAAGGATAAGAAAATCTGTTTAAAAAGGCATTTCAATTAAAAAAAATTGAGCTCTAGTGGGTTCGAACCCGAGACCCGGCATGCGCGGACAGAAGGCAAAAAAATGAAACCACCTAGCCCACTGGGCTACTGAACTATTCTTATATCTGGGATCGATTAAACGTATGTCAGTGTGTAGCGATGCAGAGTACATACAACTACATAATTCAGCTCGGGTTTATGCCTGGGCCCGTGATCAATTTCTATAGCGTCTTTCGACGCTATGGATAAAACGATAGAAAATATCTAAAAACTAAGATTTGAAGACTTTTCTAGATGGTGTTTTTAGACTGGTCGTATTATTCCAATGCCAGATGCACGACAATGCTACCCTTTTGGTTATACATGTATTCTAGTATTTTCTTTTATTTTTGCAAATACACTATTTGGTTGCAAGTCGCTTTACAGTGGAGAAGACGTTATTCTTTCCCAATAAAATCGTTTACGCTATAACTTTTATTTCCACTGCAAACAGTTTGGAGCCAGATCAGACGCCGGGTAACCCGCCTTGATTTCTTGCAGACGACATCCATAAGGCAGACGATAATATGTTGCGAAAAGCGTTAACATTATGAAAACAAAATATCCTTATAGTCAGCAATATGTACAAATATAATACAACGGAGAATGTGTTATTCTTTCCCAATAAACGCATTTACGCTAAAAACGTTTATTTCCGCTGCAAACAGTTTGGAGCCAGATCAGACACCGGCTAACCCGGCGTCTGATCAGGCTCCCAACTGTTTGCCACTCAGATAAAATGAATTGTAATGTTTTTCTAAAAATTGACATTTTCTACGTTTTAGTGTTTTGCGTTTGCGTTTCGTTTACGTTTAAACGGGAAATAAAATACCGTTTTCTCTACTGTACTGACCGTTTTATCGGGTAATTTCGGGGTTTTCTGCAATGCAATCATCTGCTTATACACATGTACCATAGTCGTCTGCTTGTACTTCTTAAATAGATTTAACTTCCTATCATTTTGGACATTTTGACCGAATAAACATTGGCAGAAGAATTAACCAGCTTGGGTCCTGATAAGATGCCAAATAGTTCAGTGTCTGATCTAGATCCAATCTTGTTTACAAGTGTCCGTGCTTTTTGGCTTGACAATGCAAGGATAAAAATTAATCTACTTTATCAACATCAGCTGACAATCAGTTGCATGAGATGGACCTACTCAAATATTATCTTCCTAGAGGACATAAAATACAATTGATATGTCCTTATACGGTGAGGAAGAAGTTAGGGTGTCCCAAATCATTGCGTTTGTGCTTAACCCTTTCACTGCCAACACTTTCGTGAGATTTTACCCCTTCACCGTTTCATTGTCGTCTGCTTCAATTTTGTTGTCTGCTATGACGTTTTAAAACTAAAAGATAAGGCAGTATGTCTGAAGAAATTTTAAAACGAGTGTCTAACAGATGGACCCTGGTCAAACGCCGCTTTACGCAAATGCAAACGCGCTTTTAACCGTCATTGAGAGTGAAAGGGTTAACCCATTTGTGCACAGTTGAATCTCCTTGCCTAAATGTTCATTTTCGGGTGTTTTTATGCTAAAATTCCTTACAGCAAACAGTACATAGACTCTGATCAGTGTCTACACTGTTTGCCTAAATCCCATACATGGGGGGGGGGGTATTATTTATATAAAAATGACAAACTGTGTTGACCCTGCTTAGATATTTCCTGAAGAGGTTATCAGGCCAGAGTCTACACTGTATGTACAGGGCAAGTATACTCTTTTGAAGTTTACATAATATACATTATGACGAATATATCTAGTTATATCAACTACAAACAGTCTGGAGTTAAATAAGATGCAAGAAATATACATGTATATATCTTGGGAAAGATTTACAAGGCACGTTTTTTGCAGTCGAATATTACATTGAGTTGCTAAATGATGTTTGGCAAAACATTAGCTTTTGACAAGAGATGTCCCATTCAAAGCTTGTAGTATCCCAGTCGGCTGAGCTGTTTTTAAACATAACCTTCAAGTAGAATACACCGCATTACCTGTACCTTATTCTTACAGTTGCATTGACATTATTTGTTCACGTTTAAAGACATCTCCTGACGACCTTTCGGTCATAACGCCTTACCAGACAATTTCCTTGCAAAAAACATGAGTCGTGTGGATATGCCGGTAGCAAAGAAACATTAAAGCGTCTTATGTGAGACCCGACCTTTATATTTGATAGTTTTGGTTAGAAATAACCATTGAAAAGCATGTAGATCATGAGTTTATCTGGGCTTCACCAGGTAAAATGAGATTGGTTTACCCACTGGCAGCTTATGCTGCATGCTTTTTCTCGCCTATCGAGAACAATGGGGGGACTCCATCATGCACTGAGGAAATATCTTTGAATCATTTACCCTTGAAACTTCAAAGGGACAGCACTAGTTTCACATCAAGTCTAGTCCATCTTTTCACATATAAAGGGTTTGTCTATATCGCGTGGTGTACAAGGCTCTCCGGGTAATAGTTTTCCCTCCCTATAACAACTCAATCCAAACAACGTTCACACTCTTTGTTTCCCATTGGTATTGTTGTAGAGAGGGACGACAGTATCTTATATTATAAAAGTACATATAATAATATTTATATTTGCCGCATTCAAATCCATTGAAAAAATGACGTTCACTTTGTATAAACGCTATTTGTCGAGAGGGCGGGACTTGTGGATATACGTTTGTATTGCGCAGAGGAGGCGAGATTTTTAAATCTGCTCTCTGCGAATCATTTGGTTGTGTTGCTTCAGTAACGCCGTTATGGCTATCCCTTTTAGGGTACACATTATTCGTGTAAACAACCTCTAATATGGAATAAATACCTACATACTTGTAAACTGTTCATTTAATATTAGAAATTACACCAAATATAAACGCCCACAAAATTCAGTTCATTCCTAAATTGAACAACGGGGAACAAGTATTTTCTTGTGACAACACTTGACTTGCCATATAAGTGTCTGGTGATATATAATTATTATACGAGCGTACTTGTCAAGGACAATAGCACAATCAATTGTACGTTGACAGCAAATCAACTTATTGAAGCAAAAGTGGACACTTAAAGACACGAGACTCCTAAATGCAGGTCAAACAGGATGTAGAAAGCTCATATACATATATATGAAGTTTCTACATTGCTTTTGATTTGCATTGAGCTGTGTCAGTACTGAGTAGGCTAGTACAGTATAAGTGCATATTTTCTGAGTGGTGTGGTAAATGTAATCTTTACTGTTCATATAGGCGCCAACAAGCCCCGTAACCTTATTAATTTAATGTTATCTTCTGCAGGAAACCACCAAACACTACGCAAGCGAATGACCTACAAATGTATAACAATCAACACAAACCATGTTAAGTGCGATTTGGTAAACTAGTATAAACAGTTTAGATCAAGATCAGATGCCGCGTAACGCGTAACGCGGCATCTGATCTTGATGCAAACTTTTGTTTCTAGGTCTCATATTCAGATTTTCTTCAATTTGAACTAATTTTGATTTTTTCTCTAGACGATATATTTGAAGCATACGAAGCTAAGGTTCATCATGATAAGTGTTTATCATCTGGATTACGTGCACCTAAGCTTTGTTGACTTATACTCATGCAATAACAATGACCTGGATCTAAAAATAGCTCACACGGGGAAACCCCTATGTTATAAAAACAGGGATACTATATATCTGAATAGTTATTATTGCTGGTAAAACCAGTCCTTTTTTAAAAACCAGCTTGGATCCTGATCAGACGTCGAGTTACTCGGCGCCTGATCAGTATCAAAACTATTAAATATTATTTTATTATGTACGTACATTTCGAACAATGTATCTTTTGTAAACTTGTGTAAAAATCTTTATTCAAAATTTGAAGGCAGACGACACTCAATAAAACCAAAGATGTCCCAGTGCAAGATCACTGTGTATACCCGTACACAGGATATTGGTACCAGCGAGTCGAGAGAGTTAGCCGGTCGCTCTGCAGTTCAGGTATGTTTTTTCATGATTTATAGCATAAAATGTATATGATCAACATGTGTATGATACCGTTTTAAAGCGTGATGTTTCTGGGATACACTGGTGTCAAAACATTTCTGTTTTATTTAGAGAAACTCTCGTAAAACATATATATATGCTGCCTGGTACCGGTAAATAACGACGATTGCTGACGAAAATTTATGATATCAACTGTTTAAAACGATCCCGACTACAATCTTTTCATAAAACATTCGATCCTTTTCATAATAATTCCTGTGACTCACTTATACCACACTGTTGGGCCATACTTTTAAGAATAGAATTAAAACAAATTTGTGTCAAGTGTACGGCATCTTGGTTGTGAATGAAATTTCACTGCACGGCATATTGATGTGTCACTGTACGGGGGTTTGGTACCAGGTATTTGGCCCTAAAAACGTTTTGCTCTGTCACAGCTCATCCTCGGGGTGTTACTCTCAGCTAAAGGTAACTGAATACCGAGAACAGTCTTCCTATTTATAATTTATATACTTTTCATTGTTAATTTACTTAGAATAGATAAACTAGATCTAGAGCGAGTATACCTAAGAAGTTTAAATTGAAACGATGAATACACTTTGAACATATTCTAATAGCTATTCACGTAATGGGACACTTTTAAGCGAACGAGTAACTGTATCGGACTTTACCTAATTCGAAGATTTCTATTAAAAATCTAACACAGAGTCAATAATATTGCGGTAAAGTTATGATATCAAACTAATCCACCCACTTCTACAATATTGAAATACACGTATACAACTATAATTTCCATTTGTGTTTTTCAATTTTGCACGGACATATCGTGCAGTAAGATTACTGGGTTATGCGGTATCATTTACCACAGTGCAATCAGAATAAGTTGCCCACTTTAAAGTGTGCGGTATTCAATTCAACCCAGAGTTCTTTTCTTTAGAAAACTGCTGCGGTCGTGTTACACTTGCTTGTTATTCCTTATCTTACTGAGTTGTTGTCTGATTCAATAATATCGTGTGCGAAGAACCACTAAGTCCTTTTTTTCAATAAGAGTGCTAAACAGTTTGAATAAAGATCAGAAGTCACGTTAAGCGGCGTGAGTATAGATCAGAAGTTGCGTTAAGCGGCGTCTTGTCTTGACCCAAACAGTAACTGTTTGCAAACATTATCCAATGGGCACTTAGGGCACGTGTATTCGAATGAAATAGTTAAAATTGATATTTAGCACACATGTTGCTCAGCACGGACAGCACGCCTGTAATAATGAACACTAACAGTAAGTGTACAATAACAGACGTTAGAGGACAGTTTTTGGATAGCTCTGCGGGGTTGGTATATATATCCTTTAAAGACATCTCCGGTCATAACGCCTTGACAGATAATTTCTTTGCAAAAACATGGATCTTGTGGACATGCCGTTAGCAAAGAACCATTGAAGCGCCTCATGTGAGACCGGACCTTTATATTTGATAATTTGGTTAGAAATAACCCTTGAAAAGCCTTCTTGAGCATGAGTTTATCTGGGCCTCACGAGGTAAACTGAGATTGGTATACCCGCTGACAGCTTGTGCTGCATGCTTTTTCTCGCCTTACGAGAACAATTAGGGACTTCATCAATGAATTGAGGATATATCTTTAAACCTTTTTAGCATGTTTTAGTTTTGCAGACGGATGAGTACTTAAAGACATTTCTTCCATTCGGTTGTAACACCAAACCAGGTAAAATGTGCGAGTTTTTGTCCTTACTGCTATCTTGTCTATGGATACTCATCTAAGCGTTTTATGTGAGGCCCTTACCTTAAACTTGAAAGTTTGGTTAGTAAAACCCATTGAAAAAACCCTTGAGTGCGAGTATGTGAGGGCCTCCCTAGACAGCTTGAGATTGGATGCATTGGCTTTTTACACTTTACTACTGCGTTACCTGTATGTGCACACCTAGTGAAAAAAACGGGGTGGGGGTCCATCAATTGACGGAGGAAATGTCTTTCAGGCAGGTTTAAAGTAAAGCCGAATGCGCCAAGGTAAGATGTATTTTGAGTTACTTTCAGTCTGCTTCCAGTGACCATCTGCTAGGATAAAGGAAACATGTCGTATGTTACATCTTCATTACTGTATAAAATGAAATAATTTTCAACATACGGGGGAAGAATGAACAAGAGTTGTCAGAGAGACAACAAAGCTCGCCATTAACACACTCAAGGCCACCGAGGTCAACCACTTTTCATGCATGGAAAGGTCTTGTCCATGTACACATGTACACATACAAACCAAATATGAAAGTAACACCTCAAGGGACATAGGTATAAGCCTTTTTTGAAACCTAAACGTAGATTTCGAAACCTAAACTCGGGACCTAAGTTAAAGGTCAATGTCACTGGGCTGTTTTTTTGCATGCATTGAAATGTAGTGTCAATAAACATGCATGCCAAATATTAAAGGAATATCTCAATGGATATATGAGTTATAGGCATTTGGAGAAACCTAAACGCAGATTTCGAAACCTTAAGCTGGATCCTCAGTTGAAAGTCAAGGTCACTGGGGTCAAACTTTTTGCATGCAAGAAAGGTCTTGTCTATATACACATGCACACGGAATATCTCAATGGGCGTAGGAGTTTAAAGGCATTTTGAGAAACTTAATGCCTATATACTTACATGAAAATGAGTTATTTGATATTTTGTTATGCCTGGCTTCAAGGTTATAAAGCTTTTGAATTGAGTCTGAAATCATTCCCAAGCATTTAAGATCACGGTCAAGGTCACAGAGATCAAATTGTTTGCATGCAAGGAAATGCCATGTTCATATACACATGTACTCTGAATATAAAAGGAATATCTCAATGGACATAGGAGTTATTGGCCATTGGGAAACTAAACACAGATTTCGAAACCTAAACGCGGGTCCTTACTTCAAAGTCAAGGTCACTGGGGAAAATGATGTGTGTCCATGGACAGGGTTTGTCCATATACACATGCATACCCAGTATAAAAGCAATATATCAAGGGACATAGAAGTTAAGGGCATTTTTCGAAACCTAAACACAGATTTCGAAATCTAAACTTAGATAGATGGATTTTTTCAGTTTCGTCTATTATAGTTATAACTCTCCCCTCCTCTCTACATTGTTCAGGTATAATTTTAAAGTTGCACACTTTTGCTGAACAACCACGCTGGCGAAGGTATTTTAACTCCTGACATCCATGCCTCTCTATCAAGTGTGATATTACCTCCCGGAACGTTGGTAGTTGTTTCTTACAGTAGGTACATTTGTGCAGGTCCATAATCTGTAAAAAACAAATGACAATGTACAGAATGTATACTTGTACAAACCAAACTGCCGTCGATTTCGATGTAGATTTAAGCAAGATGCCGTACACTGGATCGAAAGGCTTTTGCAATATGCCGTTCACTAGCGTATCAATTTGCCGTACACCTAGCCAAATTTCATTTCGGGTTTTTAAAGCACATACGGCAAATACAATAGTTAAAGCTTCATAAATATTGATCAAGATAGTACAAATTACTCGTATAACATGAATAATTCTCTTATGCAGTTATAAAAAAAATATTACAATGATATTTTGTCAGCAACCGTTGTTATTTACCGGTACCAGGCAGCATGTTTATACGTCTTACGAGAGTTTCGCTTGGTAAAACTGAAATGTTATGACATCAGCATGTTCCAGAATCATCACACTTTGATACAGTATTATTTTCCATATTGATCTTAGACATATAATTCAGGAAATCACGAAAACATACCTGCACTGCAGAGCGATCTGCTAACAAATCCATAACTTTCTCGACTCGCTGGTACCAATATCCTGTGTACGGGTATACACAGTGAAGATCAACATATGAATTGCCGGATTTATCTCTTCTCTACAATTATATCGTCTGGCTCCAAGGTTATAAAGCGTTTGCGTTGAGTCTGAATTTGTTTGTTCTCAAGCATTTGATTGGTCAGATTTGAGCCTAGGCTCAAATCTGACCAATCAAAAGCATGAGAACGACTCCAGACTTAACTCAAAAGCTTTTTAACCTTGTACCATCTACTTCATTTATTTTAGTAATAACGACGATTTTTAATGATTTAAATGCATCTAAATGCAAGTCATATCTGTATGCGCTTTCTTTTATACATTAACCTGTCTCGAGCTATTTCTTTTCTAGGGAGTATAAATGTACCTTTTTGAGTGATTGTTAAATGTAGGTTTTACCGCACAAAAAGAGTTTTATTTACTCATTATCAGGGGGCCTCCGTGGCCTAGTGGTATAGTCACTGTGACTTACATCACTAAGCTCCTCACCGCTGTGAGTTCGAATCCCAGTAGGGTCGTTCGGATTTTTCATGTGGGGAAGCCTTCCAGCTGGCTTGCGGAAGGTCGGTGGTTCTACCCAGTTGCCGATTTGTGCCTGAAACCGTGCATAAGTGACTTCTGGGGTCTTCCTCCACCTGTTATTAGCTGGACGTCGCGATATGACTGAAATACTGTTGAAAGCGACGTATAATCAAAAACAAACAAACAAAACAAACAAAACTCATTATCATGTATAGTCTGCTTCTAGCTTTGAAAACAGGCTACCACTTAAAGCAGGCTGAAGGTAAATCAGAACGCACTTTAAGGTACAGTGGAGAATCTGTTATTCTTTCCCGTTTAAACGCAAACGTACGCAAACGCAAAACACTAAAACGTAGAAAAGAACAACTTTTGGACAATTCTGATAATTCTTGTTTATCTTGGTGGCAAACAGTTTGGAGCCTGATCAGACGCCGGGTTACCCGGCGTCTGATCTGGCTCCAAACTGTTTGCACTGCAAATAATAGTTTTAGCGTAAACGCGTTTATTGGGAAAGAATAACAGATTCTCCACTGTACATTCTGTACCATCCGCTAGGATGTAGAAAACAGTCTCATGTTGGATATTCATGACGGTATGGAGCTATTTATTCAGTAGATGAATAAATTAAAGATGTAAAAATGCGTATTTATGTGGTACAACGCCTACCATCCGTGACCTAGATATAAAAAGTTTCAACGGGAAACCCGGAGTACTTGAACGACCAGTTGGTAACCAACATTTCAGTTATACGTGCAACTGAGCTATGTTGTTAGCAAAATAGTTTATAGTTATACGTGCAACTGAGATATTATGTTGTTAGCAGACAAAGAACTTGTCACAAATTCAGGAGAAAACATTGAATTGGAGTAATAAATAGATCACTCCGGAAAATAATATGTTCACTGTTGAAATCATCTTAACAGTCATTCATCGAGTTCAGTGACTTTTTAAAACTAGTTTGGATCCTGATCAGACGTCGATTACTCGGCGTTTGATCAGGTTAAAAACTGTTTGACATTTTTAACAATGTTGCTTTAGTTAAAACAGGCTATGGCAAAACTAAGTAAAACCCGTATTCAAAAATTGAAAGCAATCGACACCCTTAAAGCAGACGATATTCCTCATGGGTTTAACCCATTTGCGTCGATATATACATGTATATTGAATTAGTAGTCCATTTGTTATCTAAGGTGTGCTTGGTCAAACTTTTCATTTTTATTTTTGAAATTCCTATCAGCAAGTTTGCCTATGTCCTATATAGACTAATATAGTATATATAAGAACGTGGACTAAAATGGGTTAAGGGTCAACATTTGAAATGTTGGGTTTTTAACAATTCCTCTACCATTATGTCGTCTGTTTACATATTTTCGTCTGCTTTGATTTCTCAAATATTATACAGTTTAACTTCGATATCTCGAACTCGGTTAGGTCGAACAAACCCGTATTTCAAAGTTAAAACCCACGTTTAAACTTTAAAATACGGGTATGTTCGACTTAACCGAGCATGAAATAATGCAATTTATGTGTCGACAAATCGGATAGTTCGAATTAAGCTAGTCTCGTATATTGCAAAATGACAAACAGTGTAGACCCTGATCAAAAGGCTTCTGTAGGAGCCATCTGATATGGGTCTACATTGTTTGCATAGGACTAGTCACGGTATCCTGTTTTCAATAGACTTATATATGGATAAAGCGTCACTCAAGTTTACTGGGTTAACATAATTTTATATCCGATTGGCTGTCTGGGGGAAACCATTACAAGCTTCACCGAGTTTCATTAAGAGTTAAGTGTTTTTCTTTCACAATGATGAAAACTTTATTCATACAAACGATGTCAAAGCAATTAACAATTGCCGCCTGACTTTGACTCAGTGCGTTGAGTGAGTTGGGCGTTGAATATGTTTAAAATGGTTATCTGCTGTTTTTCTTACACAATGGACATTTTTACAGAATCAAATAATGACGAGTGACAAACAGTTTTAATCCAGATTAGATGCTGCATAACGCGGCGTCTGATCTGAATTCAAACTGCTTGCAAATGTAAGCCAATTTCCCTCCCTATAATTACTCCCTCCAAACAACACACACATTCATTTTCATCCATTGGGTGTCGTTCTAGAAGGGGATATAGAACTGTACCTACTTGGAAATTGCCATCTGCGAAGAATATTCAATTCAGATTTGTATATTTTTTATTAAAGAAACTTAAAGACGATTGTCAAACAATTACTAAACTTGAGGATTGATAAGGATCCAAACGGTGTCTTTAGGAACCTGTTCCCATTCTACTCAAATGATATATAGCTGAACAATTTGAAAATCTATTTTAATAGTATTTTACCTATAAGTTTCTTTAAGCATCGTTGATCTAATGTAAATATTAAAGTAGTGTCGAGGAGTCGCATTGACTATTACACTCGATAACCTTTCGACGCTAATATTTTAATGAAACTCGAGTAATCCTTTAATTAATTTACAAATAACCTTTGGTTTTTCTATGACTAACTTTTGAAATATGGAATTTCCACCACTGACCTAAAAATAGAAAATGACGCGTTTATATCTATTTTTAGGACAGATAACTATTATACGCAACATCGATCAATGAGCAACATCGTTCGGAAGCTGTTACAGTTAATAAATTCATTTAATTGGGTTAAGCTGCCACTCAAAATATTCAGGACCGTCGTAAAGGTCTGCTACTGATTAATTCAGGACAAAAGTAATGCAAAAAAAACTTTAGGAGCTTTCTGCATTACCTTCAGCCGCCGTTACATAATACTGCAAAATATCTCTTTTATGGCTTGGGTTCACCTATTATAATACGGTACATGTATTAACAGTGTTCGGTACCTCTGTACAACCATCGCCAAGAGGAGACAAAAATCGGGTGTGTTATTCGAAGGGAGATGTTACAGGGAAGGACATTGAAACCGTTAGAATGCTGACCATGGCTTTGCTTACATTTGTGCTGCAACAGTTTGAACCCAGATCAGACGCCGCGTAACGCGGCGTCTGATCTGGGTTCAAACTGATAGTCACTCATCTCTATGTTTCTTTTGTCAAAATATTCAATACGTAACATTGAGATAAAAGGCAAATGAAAACTTTAAGCAGACGATATATCAACAGTGAAAGCGTAAGACATAAAACGTCTTGTTTGGGGAACAGCGACACGCATCACCGTAGAAAAGGAAATCGTTGTTCGGAGGGCCTAAAAATGTTCAACCCGGTAGCCACAGTGGAGTTTCGATTCTCGAAAAGCAACCCCCGTGTGTATATGTTCAATCTACTCATATGTCACACAGGCTTTCCTATAGCACACATAATGGCGACAGGTGTACTTTTGCCAACGGGACTAACATAGGTAAGGTCATTCTTGTCTTAACCCTTTACCTCATAGCCTATGTCCAGTTTTGAAGATCGTTAATCACTTAAAGCAGAATGGAAATAAAGCAGAATGCGACTTAAGACACAATATGCTTACGTTACACCTGCTCTAAGCTACCAGTTGCTAGGATATATTTTTTATTTCGTTTCTTATTCATGCCTCTATTACGAATGAGTTATAATTCATTCGTGCCTCTATAAATTCGAACTATATTATTCAGTAGAAGAATAAATTAGAGGCCTAAAATGCGTATTTATGGAGTAATGGGTTCAATTAATTTCTTCCGTTCATCAGTATTTGCAAGGTTAGATTCTTGATGAAAAATACATTGTTTGTATATCATATCTGAATACAGTGAAACCCCTCTAAACCGGACATGTGTGGGAACAATTTAAATGTCCGGTTTAGAGGGGTTTACGGTTTAGAGGGGTTTACGGTTTAGAGGGGTTTTAACCCATAACTTGTTTCTAGTATGCACACTTTAAGCAGGTTGAACGAAAAGCAGAATGCGCCTTAAGGCGCATTCTGCTTTACTTTCAACCCGCTTAAAGCTATCATCTGCTAGAATATAGAAAATATTTTCCTTAATCTACATGTATTTTCTGTAGTATATAGGAATAAATCAAAGGCGTTAAAAGGGCATATTTATGGTGTAATTAGTAAAATTAAGGAGGGGTTTTAAACGGGGCCAACGTTTTTGTACGGTTTAGAGAGAATTCCGGTATTTAGAGGTTCCGGGTTAGAGGGGTTTCACTGTAATTATCTATTCGTCTGTTTACCCGGCCTCCCGTCCGTGCTTATCCGTCTGTCCTTCGGTAGATCTTACTGTCCGCCTGCCTGCCTGCATGTCTAGTTGTCTATTACTCCATACGTGTGTCAGTCCTTCCAGCCGGCCGGTCCGGCGACCGACTGACTGGGTATTTGTACTCAAGAACCACATGTGTATGCTATTTTTTAATAAAGTCCACTCAATAATAGGCATGATGCTGACCATTGTCCCAATCCTGAGACAATGGGATGACGCATCTGATAAAGCTTATGCGGGACTATGAACCTTAGCAGAATAAAAAATGTATGCTATTTTCAAGTCGGTATATTAATGCAAATAGTAGCACCAGGAATTGTGCCAGTAAACAGCGAGTGCCTCCGTGCCAAGCTACTCATCCGTACTGTGCATGGATAGTTAAAAATAGCGTGTTTACCTAAAAAAAAACAATAATGCATTACAAGGAAACCCAACAAACTCCGGCAAATCTAAATTTAGGCAACAAAAGTCCTAAAAGTTCAGGTAAAACAAGCACGTGATCATTGACCAGGATTTCTGATCATTCCTGATTGGTTAAATTGTTTCATAGAGTTGCGGTCAAAATACAAAACAGACCCGTCTGCGACGGGAAAAAACATTGACTGCTATTAACTCATTCACGCCTGAAATTCTAATTTCCGATTAAGTCTAGTCCATCTTTTACTATTATGGTAGTTTTATAACAATTTATTGCAAAATGACAATCAGTGTTGACCCTGATCAGAGGGCTCCTGATGGAGCCCTCTGATCAGGGTCAACACTGTTTGCATAGGACAAGTGTACTCCTCACAGGTACACTGTTTGACAAAGACGAATACACTCGTCTCTAGGGTTGAATGTGTTTTAACGTCTCAAGAAATACTCGGTTCAACCCTTCAACAATCTTAATATGTGTTCACTAACATTTGCAAACGGCCTTGATACTGATTAGACGCCGTGTAGTACGCATTCTGATCTGGATGCAAACTGTTTGATACTCAAATCGATATATTTTCTGTCAAAATGTCTAAAATCTAAATCGTATAAATAAATGTCGACGGCAACCTTTTTATCACATGCATGTGTGCACATACGGTCTTATATAATAGGACATATAGTCAAACAGTGTAGACACGTCAGACGTCGCATATATATAATGTGGCGTCTAATCAAGGTCTAGACTGTTTGCGATATGAATTTCAATATAAAACAAAACAAAAATGAAAATTTAGACCTTACATTCCTTAGATAGAAATGATTTAAATGAACTTATCCAATATATGAGCATAGAAGAATTCACTGAGCGCAAATGGGTTGTAAAGACAATAAAAACGAACAATTTTCTGACTGTGAAGTGTTTTCAAGTACCTCGAGTGCGTGTATTTATAGTCATTTTAGTGCACACGTATGATCTGTAAATATGGCTTAACACTTTGAACCCTAGTCACGCTTATGTGCGTCATTTGCAAACAGTGCACATGAGAGGTGTAACACTTGTACTATGCAAACTGTATATACCCTGATCAGAGGTCTCTTTAATGAGCCCTCTGATCAGGGTCTACACTGTTTGTCATTTTGACATATTATTTTGTAAAGTTCAACCTTAAAAAGTCATAAATGTATTAGATTAAAGTGACTGGAATTGTCCATTTGAGACTTTAGGATGTAAAGGGTTAAGCCTTTTAACCCTTTACCTGATAGCCTATTTCTAGTATTGAAGATAGGTGATTACTTAAAGCAGGTTGAAAGTAAAGCAGAATGCGCCTGAGGCGCATTCTGCTTTACTTTCAGCCTGCTTTAAGCTTTCATGTGCTAGAATATAGAAATGATTGCCTATACTATATATTCATGACTGATTATATTGGAACTACTTTCTTCAGCGGAGGAATAAATCATATGCGCTAAAAGGCGCTTCTATTGGGGAAAGGGTTAACCATAAATTGTTGAGAGATATCCAATACATATCTTCAAAAATATATCCATCGCAAGTCAAATTGTTTTCGGTACAGTTTTCAGTGTATAAACATGTCTATTTTGTTTAATTTTATAAACAGAATTTCCCTCATGCTTAATTTAGAGATTACCCACACTTAAAATAAAAATGAAACAGCAAGAATTTAGACTGTTTCTCATTACAGTGGAGAATCTGTTATTCTTTCCCAATAAACGCGTTTACGCTAAAACTATTATTTGCAGTGCAAACAGTTTGGAGCCAGATCAGACGCCGGGTCACCCGGCGTCTGATCAGGCTTCAAACTGTTTGCCACCAAGATAAACAAGAATTATCAGAATTGTCCAAAAAAATGTTCTTTTCTACGTTTTAGTGCTTTGCGTTTGCGTACGTTTGCGTTTAAACGGGAAAGAATTACAGATTCTCCACTGTACATGTATTATGCATTGTTTTCAGACCAAGATAAATGTGAAAGAGCCTAGGCCGTCTCGGTCTAATGGACAATGTAAGAGTACACTGTATTGTGTTTCAAGCTAGAAGGCATTGACCAATATTTCCGATCATTTCTGATTGACTAAATTATTTCATTACTTCCAGGTCTAAAGAGAAAACATACACTCACGTCTGCGACGGGCAAAAAAAACGTGTTATATATGTATTTGTTGCATCTGTTTTTTCTCGTAAACAGTAAAGTTCTATTGTTTCTGTAATCTATTTCACTTACAAAGAATGGAAAAAGTGAGGAAAAAGACATTGGAGTTGTAATTGACAACCAACTTAACTTTGAGAAACATATCAGTGAAAAAGTAAAAAAAGCAAACTCCATGTCTGGTATCATTAGAAGGATTTTCCACCATCTTGATGAAAAGAGCTTCACTCCATTGTATAAAACCTTAGTACGAACCCACCTGGAATATGCTAGTTCAGCGTGGGCTCCTTTTAAAGCAAAGCATATTGACATGATAGAAGCAGTCCAGAGAAGGTCAACAAAACAAATCCCAGGATTAAGCCATCTTCCTTATCCAGACAGATTAGAAAAGCTCAATTTACCCACCCTCTCATACAGACGTTTGCGGAGGGACATGATCGAGGTCTACAAAATTTTAGTTGGGAAATACGATACAAGCGCGACAGGCAAAATATTAAAATTAAGAGAAGAAATGGCAGAAAGAACTACAAATAGGGGAAATTCCAAAATGCTATTTACCCAGAGAGCCAAATTAGATATCAGGAAGCACAGTTTTGGAGTCAGAATCGCACAAGCATGGAACAGTTTACCAGATAAAGTCATAAATGCCCACACCCTAAATTCTTTCAAAAATCAATTAGACAAGTTTTGGCAAAATCAAGAAATCAAATTCAATTACAAGGCCGTCTTAAAAACCGGAACCAGTGCAAAAACCACTCAAGAAGAGGAGTCCAGCATAGAGGATCCACCAGGAACCTGAGCTGGAAATCAACAATAAGTAACAATATGTAAGTAACAATAAGTAAAGCAATCTTATTACGGTCTATATTTCTAGTTTAAACATATTTTATTTCCATATACATAAGGAAATGGGGTCGGGTCACAAGTTCTCTCAACATTAGATTCGACCCTTCCCCTATATTTCTACCGAACATTAAACTAATATGGTGTTGTTGTTTTTCTTGTACGGACAAGAAACTTGGCTATTTTAATCTAAGCTTGCTAGCAAAAACACTTCGGGACAAAACATAACTTTGAACTTATTTTAACAAACAGTATCTTTATATATAGATAACACATATGTTGTTTAATATCAGATAACTGCCTACGCAGTTACAGGGGAATGTGTCTTTCCTAAGCAATGCATTTGGTGTATGTACGGTGGAGAAGACGTTATATTTTCCCAATAAACGCGTTTTCGCTAAAAACTATTATTTCCATTGCAGACAATTTGGAGCCCGATCAGGCACCGGATACAAGATCTTTACCCACTGTATAGGCGTAAACATAACCTTTTTTACAGAACCGTTTTGAATGTTTTACTGGAGGGACCATGACCTTGACCTTGACCTTGACCTTGGTCCCAGTATCCGCACCTACAGACGGAGGTAGATAACAGTATACGAGAGTAAGTTTGACCTATAAAATATTGGTGTCAATGTTCCATTCTGCGATAAACTTTGTCATTTCATTTTTAACCATTATTATGCTAAGCGCGACGCAATTGGCTAACATTTGCAATGGGCGTACAGTGGAGAATCTGTTATTCTTTCCCGTTTAAACGCAAACGTACGCAAACGCAAAGCGCTAAAACGTAGAAAAGAACAACTTTTGGACAATTCTGATATTTCATGTTTATCTTGGTGGCAAACAGTTTGGAGCCTGATCAGACGCCGGGTTACCCGGCGTCTGATCTGGCTCCAAACTGTTTGCACTGCAAATAATAGTTTTAGCGTAAACGCGTTTATTGGGAAAGAATAACAGATTCTCCACTGTATTATGCTAAGCGCGACGCAATTGGCTAACATTTGCAATGGGCGTACATTTGCAAACACTGTGTACCTAGATTAGACACCGCGTACCGCGGCGTCTGATCTGGGTCCAAAGTATTTGCCACTCATATACACATTTTCTTCAGTTAAAAAGGCATAAAAGGGCGGCTTTGACCTTTTTGCGAACGATATTTTTAACGCAGACGACAAATAAGCATATAATGGTAAATATGTTTGTTATGGCTAACATATGGTAAATGTTGAAAACAGTTTGGGTGAAGATGAGACGCTGGGTAACTCGACGGTTGATCTGGGTGCAAACTATTTCTTAAAGAAGTTGCAGATAAATAAACTTTGAGAACTGTTGCAGACTACAAAAGCACTTGATAAATTACAAGTTTAAGAATCTGAACTGATTGGCACTCATATCGATATTTCTTGGGTTCCTAAATTGGAACACATCAGGGCTGCCATTTCTCAGGATTTTTCCTAAATCTTCGGATTTTTATCCTAGCAGGTGGAAGCTTAAAACAGGCTGAAAGTAAAGCAGAATTAAGGCGCATTCTGTTTTACTTTCAACCTGTTTTAAGCAGTCATGTGTCTTCAAAACAAGAAACAGACTATGGGGTAAAGGTACGATAAGTAAAATTACATCTGAAAAAAAAAAATGAAAATGTGAAATCTTAGGATTTTTATTATCAACTTATGGCAGCCCTGACACATATGCAAACAAAAAGTAAATACAGACGATATCACGACTCCATGATCAAATTATTTGGAGATTTTTACCCCTTCACCGCTCTATTGTCATCTGCTTCATTATTGTTGTCTGCAAGACACGTTTGTTTCAAATTCGGATTTAAGGGTATATCGATAAAAGTGTCAAACAGTTTGGGTCCTGATCAGACGCCGCGTTACGCGGCGTCTGATCAGGACCCAAACTGTTTGCAAACGCGCTTTAACTCTTTCCTCCCTAAAACTTTAAATGGAAAATTCCAGTTTACATTTAAGTCTAGTCCATTTCTGACTTTTAAGGGTTGTTTTTGTCACTGTTTGGCATTATGACAAACAGTGAAGACCCTGATCAGAGGTTTCGGAGCCCTCTAATCAAGGTCTTCACTGTTTGCACAGGACAAGTGTACTATTCACATGTACACTGTTTGAAAAGGACGCCTATATGCGGGACTAGGGCTCAAAGGGTTAAAGCGTCATTGTGAGTGAAAGGGCTAAACACCCACCTAACCACCTGCTTCTAGAAAGAGGTGTGTGAAGTTTGCACGACATTCGACAATTCGACATTCGACCTTTCACAAATGAAAGGTCGAACAGCTGTCGAATTTCGACTTTCGACATTTAAGCTTTCACATAATGTAACAAATTTTGCCGATCGACAAGTCAACTTTGCCATAATGTAGAAATATTGTCGAAATTCGACTTTCGACATTCAACATCTTTAAAACACATTACTTTGTCGAACTGATGTCGAATTTCGACGTTCGACATTTATACAAAGTCGGCAAATTGTCGAACTAGGGTTGAATTTCGACGTTCGACAAACTGCAAGTAAGGGAAAAGTCGAAATATTGTCGAAATTCGACGTTCGACATTCAAAACTTCTTAAACACATTACTTTGTCGAACTGATGTCGAATTTCGACGTTCGACATTTATACAAAGTCGTCAAATTGTCGAACTAGGGTTGAATTTCGACGTTCGACAAACTGCAAGTAAGGGAAAAGTCGAAATATTGTCGAAATTCGACGTTCGACATTCAAAACTTCTTAAACACATTACTTTGTCGAACTGATGTCGAATTTCGACGTTCGACATTTATACAAAGTCGGCAAATTGTCGAATTAGGGTCGAATTTCGACGTTCGACAAACTGCAAGTAAGGGAAAAAGTCGAACTATTGTCGAAATTCGACGTTCGACATTCAAAACTTCTTAAACACATTACTTTGTCGAACTGGTGTCGAATTTCGACGTTTGACATTTGTACAAAGTCGGCAAATTGTCGAACTAGGGTTGAATTTCGACGTTCGACAAACTGCAAGTAAGGGAAAAGTCGAAATATTGTCGAAATTCGACGTTCGACATTCAAAACTTCTTAAACACATTACTTTGTCGAACTGGTGTCGAATTTCGACGTTCGACATTTGTACAAAGTCGGCAAATTGTCGAACTAGGGTTGAATTTCGACGTTCGACGAACTGCAAGTAAGGGAAAAGTCGAAATATTGTCGAAATTCGACGTTCGACATTCAAAATTTCTTCAACACATTACTTTGTCGAACTGATGTCGAATTTCGACGTTCGACACTTATACAAAGTCGGGAAATTGTCGAATTAGGGTCGAATTTCGACGTTCGACAAACTGCAAGTAAGGGAAAAAGTCGAAATATTGTCGAAATTCGACGTTCGACATTAAAAGTTTCTTAAACACATTACTTTGTCGAACTGATGTCGAATTTCGACGTTCGTCATTTATACAAAGTTGGGAAATTGTCGAAATAGGGTTGAATTTCGACGTTCGACAAACTGCAAGTAAGGGGGAAAGTCGAAATATTGTCGAAATTCGACGTTCGACATTCAAAATTTCTTCAACACATTACTTTGTCGAACTGATGTCGAATTTCGACGTTCGACACTTATACAAAGTCGGGAAATTGTCGAATTAGGGTCGAATTTCGACGTTCGACAAACTGCAAGTAAGGGAAAAAGTCGAAACATTGTCGAAATTCGACGTTCGACATTCAAAATTTCTTAAACACATTACTTTGTCGAACTCATGCCGAATTTCGACGTTCGACACTTATACAAAGTCGGCAAATTGTCGAATTAGGGTCGAATTTCGACGTTCGACAAACTGCAAGTAAGGGAGAAAGTCGAACTATTGTCGAAATTCGACGTTCGACATTCAAGATTTCTTAATACACATTCCCTCTGTTGAAATTATGTCGAATATCGACGTCCAACAATTTTCCGGACCCGGGAAAAGTCGAAATATTGTCGAAATTCGACATTGTTCTTTCAACAATTCTTTAATACATTCACTATGTCGACCTTATGTCTACTTTCGACGTTTGACAATTCGTCTGGCAAGGAAAAAATCGAAATATTGTCGAATTTCGACATTCGACATTTCAACAAAGCCAGTAAAGTGTCTAATTTATGTATATTTTCGAGAATCGACAAATTTCCCGATAGTGCAATAGTCGAAATAGTGTCGAATATCGACGTTGGACATTATCCTTTTACCAAAATATTGAAAAATTGTCAAAATATTCGACTTTCTTCTTTTAAAATTACTTCAACACACCCACTATGTCGATCATGTGTCCAATTTCGACATACGACAATTTTCCAGGCCGGGAAAAAGTCGACACATTATGTCGAATTTCGACATTCGACATAGTCCGTTTACCAAAATGTCGAACGTTTGACGAAATTCAATGTTCGACTTTCAACACTACTTAAAAACATTCACTATGTCGAACTTGTGTAGAAATTAGACGTTCAATAATTTAGCGAGCCTAGAAAAAGTCGAAATGTTGTCGAAATTCGTCATTTGACAATCAACATTTCTTTACCACATTCACAATGTCGAACTTATGTGGAATTGTGACGTTTTACAAGTGCCATTGCAGGGAAAATGTCGAGTTATTGTCGAAGTTCGACTTGCGAGAAATTGCCAGACAGGTAAATAGTCGAACTATTTTCGAATTTCGACTTTCGATATTGTCCTTTCACCAAAGTGGTAAACATTCAACATTTCTATAAAGTCTGGGAAATGTGGAAAAAGTATCAGATTTCAATTTCGACAATTTAACGGCAGATAGTGCGAATAAGTCTTCGGGAGTCGTGCGATTAAATCTGTATACGTATGGGGCAATTGCGGACTGGACCGAAAGTGCCTAGAAGAGCACTTTGATCTAGTTATACACTGTTTACTACATGTATTTGACAAGAATGAATAACTGTACCAGGCACTATTATTTTGTAATTGTATTTAGATGTATAACCTGAATATTTATACGAAACACAGTTTGAATTCAGATTAAAGGTCTTCTACCGAACTATATTCATCTATGTCTTATACTTGTCTAACCTGCTGTGTAACGTATTGATGTATATTTGGTACAGCTAGACCGCAAACAGATCACACCGGGCCTGGTGTCTCCTACCAGAGCCCACTGGGCAGGGTCTTCACTATAAAAATTATACAATAACATGTATTTTGTGTAATTTTATATAGGCGTATAGTCGGTAAGTTCAGTGACATATTAAAGATTGCTCACGATCAAGTCTTCAATAACCTTAAATGTACGAGTTACTATATATGTAATAAAGTTAAGTAATATTTTACATATAGATACGGTGTATATACTGATTATACCATGACTATATTAGTCACCTGGGAGGGCCATTGTGCTGATCCTTCACTGTTTTCAGTAATCTTGCATGCACGGATTATCTTACACTGGTAGAATGCCATTTCTATAATAAGATGGAATATTTATAAGACAAACTGTTTGGGAGTAGGTCGGTGGTCTTCAATCCGAAACCCTTGACATGTGGCTGTTTCTAGTATTGAAGATGGATGACCGTTTAGAGTTAAGTAGAATGCAAGTAAAGACCAGTTCTGCTTTGCGTTCAACCTGCTTTAAGCTTTAGACTATCATCTGCTAGATTATAGAGAATGTTACTAATAATAAATATTCTTGAATGCGTAGAATAGAACTATTTTCGGCAAAAAGTGGAAGATGAAAGATGTTAAAATGCGTATCTGTGGAGTAATGAGTTTAAACTTAAAAGCAAACGTTTACCTTCCGGTATCTAATCCCTTATAGCTGACCTATAGATTGAAACATGATGCGCCTTATAGGGTACGGTCTGTTTCAAGTTCAGACTGCTTTACCCGATAAATACGCCTCTAATTTTTTCTTTCACCGACGAAAATACTTCCATTTATACAGTCATGAAAATGTATCATAAAGCAGACTAAAAGTAAAGCAGAATGTGCCTTAAGGCGCATTCTGTTTTACCTTCAACCTGCTTCAAGTATTCGGTTATTCATCTATCTTAAAAACAAAGAAACGGGCTTTGTTGTTTGTGGTAAATAGAAAATATTTGTTATGATAAAATTGGTGACTGTCTAGGCAGAAACTTTTTCTTTAGTGTTGGAGTGAATTGAAATGCGTATATGGAGCAATGGGTTAATTGGTCAACCTATATGTGTGGTCCCTGAACATTAACCCTTTGTTCCATAGACTGTTTCTAGTATTGAATATACGTGACCAATTAAAGCGGGTTAAGAGTAAAGCTAAATGCGCATTGAGACTGCTTTAAGCTTTAAACTTTCGGTTAACATCTGTTTGAGAATAATATATAATATTTGTTATTATATATTACTGTGTACTTACTTACTTACCTATTTGCTCGTCTGTAATAGACAGAGCAGAACAGAACAACCCTTTCTTTTTTTGTCACAGAAAACAAAACATATGTTTTGTAATTACATGTGAAGTATAATATAATAAAAAACTATTGAGTTAGTAGGACATTTGGTGGTCGAATACTGAATTAATCTGCGATCTAGAGGGAAGGTGGAACAAGAAATATCTTTAAAAAAGATATTCCGTCGCAGGTTAAAGTTTTGTGTGGGGTACAGTGGAGAATCTGTTATTCTTTCCCGTTTAAACGCAAACGTACGCAAACGCAAAACACTAAAACGTAGAAAAGAACAACTTTTGGACAATTCTGATATTTCATGTTTATCTTGGTGGCAAACAGTTTGGAGCCTGATCGACGCCGGGTTACCCGGCGTCTGATCTGGCTCCAAATTGTTTGCACTGCAAATAATAGTTTTAGCGTAAACAGGTTTATTGGGAAAGAATAACACATTCTCCACTGTACAGTATTCACTTAACCAGAGACAAGTGTATACACCGATTCTGACTTAACATCTTTCGTAAACAGACTTTCCCACATGCTAAATTTAAAGCTTATCCACGCTAAATTTAGAAATGATGACATAGACTGCATCTCAATGTTTTGCCAGGTTTACACTCGCAAGATTGATGTGAAAAAATAACAGAACGCCAGTCTAGGCCATTGGCCGATAAGAGTACTGCATTTCAAGCACGTGATCATTGACCAGGATTTCTGATCATTCCTGATTGGTTAAATTGTTTCATAGAGTTGCGGTCAAAATACAAAACAGACCCGTCTGCGACGGGAAAAAATATTAAAATACTTAACTAAATGGTATGGACACAATATGTAGAAATAAATACCAAGCTATTATTAGATGATACAATATATAAATTAGCTATGCAGATCAGTTCACTTATAATAAAGCAAACTGGTCCGTCTATAGTTAAAGCTGCGACTATTCTTTCTTTTGAACAATTTCCAAATAAAAAAAACCTCACATGTCTATAGAGGGCATCATTGCTGATGTAGTCTTATAGTAAATAACAGAGTTGACAAGAGAGAAGTACAGTGTAACCCTCCCCAAACGGACATTAAAAAAACGAAGTCAAATTGCGACAAATACATCGTCAAGCAAGAACAAGAAGAAAACTGAGTGAGGCGCTGCCTTGGCAATGCCTCAGACCGTTTGGATCCTGATCTGGCGACGAAATGCACAAGTGAGAGGTATGTGTCGTAAAGTCCGGGGGAAGTAGGCTACACTGTACTTCATTTTATTGACGGATACCGTGGGAGTTTTGTCCATTTCCTTCAAGGTCAGCACGTGCATATGTAGAATTTTAGTAAATAATAACACTGACAGACGAGAAGTACTGTGTTGCCCTGCTCAGCCGGACAAATATATAAAGAAGCATAGTTTGTCAAATATTTTGTCAGTTCAAAAACCGAAGGGAAGAATCGCGTACCTTCTATTAGGGAAGATACACTCTACTTGGATCATGTTTTATGTGACAAGACGCATCAGACGATGGTTAAGATAGTGTCCCTAAGAACGTTATATTGTAATAGAGACGATCATTTTTAATAAATGTTCAAAGTACATGTACTACGCGAATTATATGTTTCTGAATTAGTCGTATATCGACTATTCAGCATTATCGTCTCTTAAAGACGATTACATTTTGTCCTATAGCGCGTTTTATATTTTCAGTGAATCGTCTTTGAACTACAATTAAACATTATCGTCTCAAAGAAACGATATAAGTTTGCGCCATTATGCATTTTTCAATGCTACACTTGGTGTGGTAGCTATTTGCCCGTTGCTGTCAATCACACTAGACTAAACGCCTTGAGAACGTTAGACCTTTTTGTTTTTTAAATTGGCATTATAAAATAAGCAAATTTTGATAATGTAAACTTTTTTATTATTTCGACAATGTTTTAAGGTTATAGATCCATAATGCGAAAATCTGAACACCGTTTCCGCATAATTATTCTGTAATATGCCCGGCACAATCTTACTACACGAACATTAAAGCTACATGTATATATCGATGGTCGATGTTTTCTATTATGGCTCTAAAACCTTAACAAAGAAAGGACCAGTGAAAGAAGAGCCATTTACTCCATAGCCAATTTCTATTTATGAAGACTAGTGACTACGAAAAAAAGGTTGAAAGTAAAGCAGAATGATCCTTATTACACATGCTGCTTTACCTTAAGCTATCATCTGCTAGAACATAGAATTATTTATTATGATACATATTCATGACTGTGTGAGTTGTACCAATTTTCTTCATTAGGAGGAATTACATGTAGTTCACAGCGTTAAACGGCATATCTAGGGAGTAAATGGTTAACATAAAAAGGCACTGCAAAATCATAGCATTGCTCTATTCCAATATTTCGGGACATTTTGCAAAGAAAATTATGTCCGACATGATTTTCTTTAAAAAGGCAATTAGAGGTCGAACTATCAGAAAAGAGCATTGTTATAATTTTAAACTAATTTAATTCCCCATTTCGAATATTGCTATATCTGTCTTTAAAGGCACTGCAGATAAATCTTTTAAATGGCGTTAATCCATTGTATTTCAATTATATTATGAAACACCAAGTACCTTTGAACATTGTAGGACTTTTATGTTCTTATTGAAGCTTATGATTGCTTTGGCAAACAGTGCATCCACTGATCAGAATGCTCTTGTATGAGCTATCTGAGCTGGGTCTACATTATTTGCATAATACTGATCCATCAGTATCCAGCCTGCAATAAGTTACACATAAGCAATACTTGTAATTCAAAGGCATACATGTATAAGGACCTCCTTGACATTATAATCAGCAATGCCTAGAAAGTGTACATGTAACATGGACAAAGTCTGTTCGCAGGCATAGGGATAAAGTAAAATCAAAGGCCACCCTCTAAGTATTTTGTAAAATACGAGTAGTGTATATTGAAAGGTCAACTTCATGTATTGATTCTAATCTGTTATTCAGAAATTAAATGACCACATGGCAAAGTGACCCACAGAAAGTGTTTCTGCATAATAATTCGAATATGCAAAAAAGCAGAGGCCAATTTATAAGGGAAAAAATAATGAATCCTTCGTAGATTGGATCAGAAGGTAATATCTTTTTAAAAGTTAAATAAGGCTGAGCTTTTCGATATATTTCCATTGATTTCATAATTATACAGTTCGGTATGAGAAGGATGTAATACATATAATTGTGCATTTCTAACATTCATGAAAGATCTTATTCGCTGTTCACCTAAACCCCGTCCTATAAATCAGGGCTGCCATTTCTCCGGATGTCTTCCGAAATCTTCTGATTTGTATCCTAGCAGATGGTACATGTAGTTTTGAACAGACTGGAAGTAAAGCAGAATGCGCCTAAATACGCATCCTGTTTTACTTTCAATATCTGTTTTAAGTTTCCTTGTGTCTAGATAATGACTATAGTGTAAAATCGCGTTTGAAAAATAGAAAAATTGGGAAATCGACAATATTTCGACTATTTCCTGGCCCGGCAAATTGTCGAACGTCGAAATTCGATATAAATTCGACAAAGTGAATGTGTTTAAGATATGTTGAAAGTCGAACGTCGAATTTGGAAAAATTTTCGGCATTTTGGTAAAAGACCAATGTCAAACGTCGATATTCGACAATAATTCGACTATTGCACTATCGGGAAATTTGTCGATTCTCGAAAATATACATAAATTAGACACTTTACTGGCTTTGTTGAAATGTCGAATGTCGAAATTCGACAATATTTCGATTTTTTCCTTGCCAGGCCACTTGTCGAACGTCGAAAGTAGACATAAGGTCGACATAGTGAATGTATTAAAGAATTGTTGAAAGAACAATGTCGAATTTCGACAATATTTCGACTTTTCCCGGGTCCGGAAATTGTTGGACGTCGAAATTCGACATAATTTCAACAGAGGGAATGTGTATTAAGAAATCTTGAATGTCGAACGTCGAATTTCGACAATAGTTCGACTTTTTCCCTTACTTGCAGTTTGTCGAACGTCGAAATTCGACCCTAATTCGACAATTTTCCGACTTTGTATAAGTGTCGAACGTCGAAATTCGGCATGAGTTCGACAAAGTAATGTGTTTCAGAAATTTTGAATGTCGAACGTCGAATTTCGACAATATTTCGACTTTTTCCCTTACTTGCAGTTTGTCGAACGTCGAAATTCGACCCTAATTCGACAATTTCCCGACTTTGTATAAATGTCGAACGTCGAAATTCGACATCAGTTCGACAAAGTAATGTGTTTAAGAAATTTTGAATGTCGAACGTCGAATTTCGACAATGTTTCGACTTTTTCCCTTACTTTCAGTTTGTCGAACGTCGAAATTCGACCCTAATTCGACAATTCCTGACTTTGTATAAATGTCGAACGTCGAAATTCGATATCAGTTCGACAAAGTAATGTGTTTAAGAAATTTTGAATGTCGAACGTCGAATTTCGACAATGTTTCGACTTTTTCCCTTACTTGCAGTTTGTCGAACGTCGAAATTCGACCCTAATTCGACAATTCCCGACTTTGTATAAGTGTCGAACGTCGAAATTCGACATCAGTTCGACAAAGTAATGTGTTTAAGAAATTTTGAATGTCGGATGTCGAATTTCGACAATATTTCGACTTTTTCCCTTACTTGCAGTTTGTCGAACGACGAAATTCGACCCTAATTCGACAATTTCCCGACTTTGTATAAGTGTCGAACGTCGAAATTCGACATCAGTTTGACAAAGTAATGTGTTTCAGAAATTTTGAATGTCGAACGTCGAATTTCGACAATATTTCGACTTTTCCCTTACTTGCAGTTTGTCGAACGTCGAAATTCAACCCTAGTTCGACCAAGTCCCGACTTTGTAAAAAAGGTCGAACGTCGAAATTCGACATCAGTTCGACAAAGTAATGTGTTTAAGAAGTTTTGAATGTCGAACGTCGAATTTCGACAATATTTCGACTTTTCTCTTACTTGCAGTTTGTCGAACGTCGAAATTCAACCCTAGTTCGACAATTTCCCGACTTTGTATAAATGTCGAACGTCGAAATTCGACATCAGTTCGACAAAGTAATGTGTTTAAGAAGTTTTGAATGTCGAACGTCGAATTTCGACAATATTTCGACTTTTTCCTTACTTGCAGTTTGTCGAACGTCGAAATTCAACCCTAGTTCGACAATTTCCCGACTTTGTATAAATGTCGAACGTCGAAATTCGACATCAGTTCGACAAAGTAATGTGTTTTAAAAATGTTGAATGTCGAAAGTCGAATTTCGACAATATTTCTACATTATGGCAAAGCTGACTTATCGATCGGCAAAATTTGTTACATTATGTGAAAGCTTAAATGTCGAAAGTCGAAATTCGACAGCTGTTCGACCTTTCATTTGTGAAAGGTCGAATGTCGAATTGTCGAATGTCGTGCAAACTTCACACACCTTCTAGAAAGTACATCTATAAATAAACATGAAAGAAGGAAAAGGCCAAGTTGATGACTGATTATAACTTCTTATGTTATATTACTGATATACATGTACATGTATATGAATAGCATTTTCGGATAAAAAACAAATTTAATAGATGATGATCTCATTTTACGTTTTAAAACATCATTTGAATAAATAGGACTGAAAGTAGAAACACCTTTACACGTACACGCATTGTTATTATTATATCGAGGTTATTTCCCTTGATTGTGTCATATCAATAAATCAACTATAGTTCTGAGCACACTTTTCGTAATACAATGAAATCTGGAAAAAAAAACTGTTGGTCAACACCAGACATTAAATAGTTAAAAGCATTTGTGATTTACCAGTATGTGATAATAGTTGTGAAAGTTCAAACGTATGTGGGCTGTACACGAATGTGCTGGGTTTATTTTTAGTACGAATTTCAGTTGCACTTTCTCATTACGACAAATCAATAGACAACTGTACTTAAGTGTAGTTTAAAGCTAGGTGAAAGTAAAACAGTAAGGATATTTATGTTAAACATGTTCTTCCAATCATGCTATAAGCTGACACCAATCTTACATGCTAATGCCCTGAACGAGTTTATTTTAAGAAGCAGGAGTATTGCAAGGCTAACTGTAACTGATCATATCACATGGTATGACTCACTATGCTGTGTACAGCTATATAGTATAACCGTTACTGCCTTCCTTCCCTGTCAAGCAGGGGCTTTCTTAGCTGCAGTACTGTACCTCTAACTCTAGACCAAGGTCTACTAAATTTGATCAATTTCGGTAAATGAGTAAGAAGAAAACAGTTCTGATGTTGGTGGAACCATGATGTAAATACACTACATGATTAAGAAAGTAACCATTCGGTCATTTCGACAGGCAAGAGAAATTCGGATGTGTTACGAACTGAGGGAGAGCGATAATGGCAAAGTAAGACCGTTATTTATCAGTGTGATTTGAATTTTAACGGGCGATTTTGTGATTCAGATTGAATATATTGTTTGTGTGTTTATTATAAAATTGTATTTATATATGTATGCTTGCTGTATAATGTGGTTAATATTTGCTATACAAATAATATATTTTGACACCTAAAACGAAAATTTGCTTTAGTCATGTTACCACTGAACACTACAGTGTCTTACGAATGCACTGGATGGGGCACCACCTCCGTCCACGTATGTCAGTCAACTAAAAGGTCGCAAAATGGTCTCGAAGAGTACACCACAAGAGTTGGCCACATAAAGAAATGCAGTTGCCTATAGCTCACTTGTAGGACAAAACCTTGAGTAGATTCTACAGAGCTAGTACAGAGGAAAACAGCAATGTATGTCACTAATATACATTCTTAAGAATAGGTTAGCAGAAAAATTACGTATTGTTTATTATGAGAGAACCCCAGACGGAGATCGAGCCACAGTGTACACCTTTAACTAATGAGCTAAAGAGTTGAATCCCTAACTAGAACATTTTATATAGCGCTTGACACAGGAATTCACTCTTGTTTAGATATTGAGAGTTAGTCAATCTTCTGTAAGATTTAGACAAAGTGAGGTCGCATTCATTCATTTATATCGATTTTATTTATATGATTCGTTCTTTGTGTATTAAAAACGGATTGATACCAAATTTGTTTATGGTTTGTACTTATAAGTATAGCAAAGGCCTCTCAAGCCAAATATACAGTTTCTTTATCGTGTAAGTATATGATGACGAATAAAGCCATTTCGGCATTACAGACGCCATTTCAGCATAACAAAGTTCATCCCGGACTAGCCCCCATCTTACAGCAAATTCTCGCAATAAAGCATAGCAGAAAGACATATATACTGGATGTTTCTAAAGAAACTTAGGCGGGGATCGAACCCTAGACTCCAGTGTCACAGTCAAATACCTTACCCAGTGACGGCTGAGATAAAGAGATGACACCCTAACGCAGATGTTAGGTATTTACTTAATCGCTATACCACATAGAAGCGAGTAAGCGGGTTGTTACAACACCATAACACGAGAGGCGTCGCCTTCTGCTTGAACATCTGCACAGGGGAATATAGAATACCTGAAGAACCGAAACGCAACTGCCAATGGTCTTCAAGGTTACCCATGACTTGGTTGCTTTAAGCAATAACAATAAACAGTAAGAAGTTTCTACAGCAACCAACTGCAAGAGCCTACTACAGAAAACTAAATATGAAAGTACGAGAATAACATGGAACAGCCTGCCTCGGCAGCACGTTTTTTCAGGCCTCATCCAATGCAGGACCTCGTTTATTCTCCCCGTCATAAGTGTGTTATGTCGGGGCGATCCTTCTTCACACTTTACGAAAATATGTATATTACATAGAAATATAATATTATTTTGCATTGACAAAGGTCTATAATTTACAGATACATTTACAGACAAAACATTTAGAAGAAAAAAATCATTTGTAGCCAGGCATATTTACATCTACATGTATAACATGTATTGTATACAATTACCAACTTCCAAAAACAGAGTTTTTTTGTATTTGTTAGGTATACATGTACATATTTGAACACATACATAAAAAACCATTCACACATACACATGTATACCGTACGTATATAAATAATAAACATTATACATGTATATATATGTATACCAACTGTAATTTTAATACCAGTTGGGTAAGTTACAAAAATCATTTTAAAGGGATCACATTGATTATGGAAACAATCTTTAGAATCTTTTTGAACTGCTTTCAGCTAAAATTAGAAGTAAAACAAGTATGAGCTGTTTGAATGACTTTGACCCTGTGTTTAAAGGAGGCTTCATTTATGAGTCTCAGCTTATTGAAAATATTACTGAACATCACTTATCGTGACTGAAGAGTAATATTAATACAAGAGATCGCTTAATAATGCAGGATCAAAGTAATACAGAATGCTCCAAAAGTAGCTGCATGCATTACGTTAGTCTTGCAGTCATCAGATTCTACCATGGCTCTAGTCAGGTTCCCGGATGTTTGATTATTTCATATCGGAGTTAATAGGAGACAGGGAACCAGACTACCATGGCTCCAGATAAGAGGGAGTAAACTGAACAAATCCAACATTTTCTCACTCATTTCAGCACCAAATCCTATGGTGTTAAACTCATTAGAATCGTCTCAAAGAGACGATTCTAATGAGTAGTAACACCATAGGGTTTAATGCAGTAATAAAGATTTTAGTTTTTGAAATATACAACAACAAAATGCATTTCAGTATCGGTAAACGCTTTTGGGGCAACTGTACATAACTAACTGTGACAAACTTTTTGTTTTAACTATTTGCATGCTGGGTAATATGTTTCGTCTGCGACACTAAATTTTGACGTCTTCTATTGGTTTCTTTTCAAAACATAATATCAGAGTTTCAAACAGTTTGGATCCTAAGGCAAAATAAAAAATACCCGTGTTTCCTATTACATGTACATGCCCAAAAAAATTAGGGACGGACTGTCGAAAAATCTTTTTTATATAAAAAACATACAATAATACATATAACTTTCTGATGGTGTATGAAAATGGACAATGTATTAATGTATATTGTGCAAAGCCCTGGGCCATACATATATCCATTCAAATTGTTGATTTTATTAAGAGGTCCCATAACCAAAATTATCTTAAAAATCTAAACTGGTATGATTGTTTATAATATTGATATACCAAGACGACAAAGTAGTGACTTATATATGACAGTTGTAATGAATGATGTTTTGCAATGTGTTGTATGTATGTTAAATGTGTCATTGATATATGCTGTTTGCATGTCAAGTTTATTGTGTCAATGGTTAACTAACTAGCTTATCATATCTTCAAGGAAACTACTTTATTACAAGTTTAGAGCAAATTTCACATCGATATTATTTAGCTGAAATTTATTTAAAAATCAAATTTCAAATACTTAAACGTCTATAAATTAGCTTTTTAAACAATTTAACGGAGAATATCTTCTAATTACACGCTCCTATAAAACGATTGTCGCAAAAATGACCGACATTTGCCTACACATTTTTCGAAAAGTGAAAAAAAAAAGTTTAGGGTCGGGGGGGGGGGGGGGGGGGGGGGGGGGAGGAGGAGGAACTAGGGTCGGTCGGGTTACCAGAAACACATGTACTTTTTTATTTGGCCCAATGAGACGCCGCGTCAAGCGCCGTCTCATCTGGATCCAAACTGTTTGCAAAGACAAACACTGAGGCAGACATACCCTCCGCTAGCATGCAGAGAATTAATTATGGATCCGCTGTAAGGTCCGATAGTATCATTTCTATAAACAGCTACATGTAATACTGGGATTCCTCTATAGATGTATCCTGGCTTGAAAGTCACCATTTGAACTTGCAAAAATGGAGTGTCAGAAAAACATTTGAGTTTGAAAAAGCAAATCGTTTTACAGTGGACATAAGCGATAGATGGGGGCTAAACAGTTCGTATAAATTTTATACAGGACATATTTTGGTATACGAGGGAAAAGGTACAATAAAGGTTAAGAATTGATATTTTTTTTACAGAGCTTATGAAGGTAGCACAAAAAAGAAATTAAAAACCCTTTAATACGACAATTAAATACGGTTAAATAGTTGGTACTTATGCCAGGAGGCTATTGGAGCTTTCCGCTCTACTTTCATGTTGTTTTAAGCTATCACATGTCTTTTAGTACAATTAATCCGTCTTCTTGAAAGTAGTCGTTTTAGAGAGGTTTTTCTTAGTCTGGTTCCCTGTCTCCTATAACTCCGATTAGGATGATCTATGAAATAATCAAACATCCGGGGACCTGACTAGGTTTTTCTCTACATCTAATATTTACAGATCGTGCTTGTTCTGCATTCCAAGAAAAAGGAAAATGGAAGTAAGGAGGCAGTGTTCAACTAACCCAAAAACTGAAGAGCTCGGCATTACTACAGATAGACCTAAATACCCGAACTTTGCAGTGATAAACCGGAGAATAGAGTCATACCGGAACTGGCCGAGTAGCGCACAGGCGGCGCCAGTGATGCTTGCTGAAGCTGGATTCGTCTATACAGGTAACATCTTAACCCATTACTCCAGGGATGTGTGCCTCCTTACGCATTAAGTTTATTGATCCACTGCAGAAAATAGTTCCAATTTATACAGCCAAGGATTCCGCTTTACTTTCAATCTTCTTAAGGATTTAGATGGGTAATGTTCTCCGAAACGAATCCGCAAAAGCTATAAACCATATTATTCAGTATTCAATACTACATCATTTTCCAGAGTTAAAAGGTTTTTCACCATCTATAACTGAAATTATGAGTATTTTTGTCTTGCTACCCTACTTTTCAAAAAACGTCCTAAAATGACTACCCCTCCTTTTTCTTTCCGAGGATAAAAATTACAAATATTAATAAAAAGATCAAAATTTATTTACGTCTTCATACCTAAGACATTGTTTTATACTAATACAAGCAGAAAAATTAAATATTTTGCATAATACATTAAAATAAAATCTTATATTTCGGAAAAAATAATTTATCAGTCCATTTTTTTCTCAAAAATCATTTTTTACATTTTAGTAAAATTGAGATTTTTACAAAAATTAGGCAGGGGCATTCATAGTGACCACACTTAAAATCATCTACCATGTCTCTAGAACAAAATACAAAAAAATAGGAGGGTTGACCTCATGTAACTTGAGAAAAATGAAATTGTGTTTGAGAGGGGTCAAACTTTGTGGGAAAGTAAAATCAAGGAAAATTGAAATTTGTTGGTGTAACATGCACTGTCATTTGCAAATATTTGTGGAATTCACACAAAAAATGTCAATTTAATAGCTATTGTCTGTTTTACAAATTATTTTCTGCAAGATAAACAATATTCTCCAGCATAAAATGTGAAATATACAGTCAATCTTGTATAAAGCAACCACCTTGCGAATCAGTGTGCATACCTCTTCAGTATGACACTAGACTAATCAATTCAGGGTAGAAATAGTGAAGAAAACTCCTACTGAAGCATTCTGAATTAGTTTTATCCTGCATTAAACAGACAGCTCCATACCAGACAAAATATGGGTATTCACTAGAGTGATCGCTTAATACAAGATTGACTGTAAAAGTTGACAATGATTACCAAGTTTCATAATAAACGGCTGGTACATGTATGTTGCAACCCAATAATTGCAATAGATATTTAACCCTTTACTCCATAGCTTGTTTTAAGTATTAAAGAGAGATGGTTGCATAAAGCAGGCTGAAATTAAAGCAGGATTCATTCTGCTTTACTTCCAATCTGCTTAAACTATGTACAGTCTGCTTAGATAAAGGATTTTTATTGTGCATATTCATGACTGTATAAAATTAAACTATTTACTAACGTAAAACGCTAAAATGCAGAAAAGGACAATTTTTTTTGACAATTCTGACTTTTCATTGTTATCTGAGTGGCAAACAGTTTGGAGCCTGATCAGACGCCGGGTTTTCCCGGCGTCTGATCAGGCTCCAAACTGTTTGCACTGGAAATAGTACTTTTAGCGTAAACGCGTTTACTGGGAAAGAATAGCGTTTTCTCCACTGTAAGAGCCAAAAGGAAGGCGGATTGGTGGTTTTAATCCAAACAGGCTGCTTTGGAACAAATGAGATTAGCCGAAATCATCTTACTGTAATCATCATCATGTCATCTCATCACGCATCCCTCATCATTTATCGGCGCTTGTCTCGCAGATCCTGGCAAATCTAGCTCTTCATTGGCAGACTCAACAATTTTACCGCCCGCACAATAGTTATGATCCACTAAAACATTGTTTTTCTTTTATTTCCGCACCGGCTACTCGTCGATTTGTAAACTTTTCCACTCAGGGCTCGATTTCTCACAGGGCCCCGACACGATTGCTTTTGAGAGAAAAATATATATACCTTCTGACGATTTTTTTCTCTAAAAAAAGCAATCGTGACGGGGCCCCTGTGCGCAGTCCAGCATTACCCATCTAAGACCTTAAGTTGGCGCCTTTCTTCCCAACTAGAAACAGGTTATGTAGTATAGGGATAAACGAATGGTAAACAGTCTCGATCGTGGTTATACGCCGCATTACACCTCATACACCTCATACACCCCTGATATAATGATTTAATCCATTACACCACAAATATGCCTTTTTGCGCCCTTAAGTTATTCATGCACTTAAGAAAATAGGTCCAATTTATAGTCATAAATATTTATCATGAGAAATATTTGCTACATACTAGCAGATGATGGTTTTTACGCAGGCTGAAAGTAAAGCAGCTTTACTTTCAACGTGCTTTAAGCGGTCACCTGTTGGCAAAACTAGAACTAGGCTATGGGGTAATGGGTTCCAGTTTCCAAATATAGTCTAGTCCAAATTTTGACTATTTAGGGTTGTTTTGTACAATGTTGTTTTTTTTGTCTCAAAATGACGAACAGTGCAGACTCTGATGAGAAAGCTATGTTATACAGGAGTAAAGTCAAACTTTACGAAAAAAAAACCAGAAGACCGCTCTTAACCTTAGGTGTTTCTTATCACATTGTTTAATGTGTGCATTTTAGCCTTCACTTAGCCAATGACGAGGAATATATGTTTATAAATTTAAAAGGTATGCCGTATAAACTTTCTGTTTTACCATTGACGTGTATTAAACCTTTACCTGAGTAAACCCTTTACAACGTACGTCGAAAGTAAAATAAAAGCAGAATATGCGTTAAGTCGCATTATGCTTTACTTTCATCCCGCTGCCAGGCTAGAGGAAATATTTATTATGTTGCGCACTCATGTCCCTACTTAAAGAATGGATAAACATGCATTTTATTTTCTTCAGCATAGAAATGTATTAAATGTGTCATTTTGCAAGGATCAAACGTCAATATTCATGGTTCTTATTTAGAGTTACTCTCCAGAGAGGCAGTACTGTATTTCATCTAGTACAAAGTTGATCTCTTGCCAGATCTTCGAAGGTTTGATGGATGCTACAACGTACATCCTCAATATTATTACATTTTGCCGTTTCCGATTTTGTTCCGACTTTATGGATGTCCGTAAAGATTACTAGCTTCACGCCAATGTGATTCTGGTTCGAATTCGAGTTAAATTCAGTGATCGAACCGAGGTCGCAAGAAAGGGAACAGTTGGCTACCAGTCAGATATGTGGGTTTTCCCAGTTTTCAATTCGCCTACATAATTATAAGTAATTGCGCATAAGCTTCATTTCAACCCATCGAAAGAGATATAAATAAATATGTATACCTGTGCTGACTATTACATCATGCTTGTACTCCTTTAAATAAGATAAGACATTGGTAACAAAGAAAGTGGGTCTGTACAGTGGAGAAGAAATTATTTTACCTGTTAAAACGAAAACTTAACGCCATGCAATATAATGTAGAGTTGTGTGTTGGTATTGTTTTTCAAATCTAATGATTTATTTTCAGTTTTATGTATAGCAAACAGTGACCGGGCATCTGATAAAGCTCCAATATCACGGTTTGCTATGGATATAATGTGTTTTAATAACTTCTTAATAATTTCTTCCTTTATGTATAACTTAAAATAGATTAATGAAATAGCGTAAAGTTAGTTTCATAATCAATATGAATAAATAAACTTTAATAAAGTTCAAACTAAAAAAATCGTAAAATACGTTTCATAATCGAAGTAAATTAAAACAGTTAAAAACTAAAAACCAGTAGCTAAACAAAAACCACATAATCGATGCTTATTAAAAAAAAGTGAAATCTAAAAAAAGCTTTAGCTGCATGCCATAGTTAATGTTAATAAATAAAGTTTAATTTGAAAAGCTCAAGATATGCTCGATGATCGATCTTAATAAATAAAGTAAAACCCAAAAAGCGTACATGTAAGATACAACAATGAACACCCCTTAATCGATTTTAAACAATAAAGATGAACTAAAAACGGTTATGGTACAACCATAATCGAAGTTAATAAATTGCTTAAGATATGCCCATGGTCAATTTCAATAAATAAAGAAAAACTGAAAATACATAAAAAAAACTTACATCGCATAATCGATTAAAATAAACTTAAATTTAACTAAAACATTTCATAAATGAGGTAAATAATTGGTGTTGACATTAACTTGTCATTTCCCTTGCAATGCTTATTTTGTCCAATCTACAATTAACCCTTTACCCAAAGCTTGGGGAAATGGTCAAAACGAACTTCCAACCCCGAGTACAATGTTTTTCGCGTAATGTTGCGTCTGATGAGGATCCAAATTGTTGTCAATCTTCAGTCATATCAAGAATTCATTTGACTCGCAATTACCCATGTTTCTAAGTTTCGAATGCATTATATGGAACTCGTTAATTTACATGTATTTCAAACTTAAACGTGGCTTATTTATCCCATTTACCCATACAGTGGAGAATCTGTTATTCTTTCCCAATAAACGCGTTTACGCTAAAACTATTATTTGCAGTGCAAACAGTTTGGAGCCAGATCAGACGCCGGGTAACCCGGCGTCTGATCAGGCTCCAAACTGTTTGCCACCAAGATAAACAAGAATTATCAGAATTGTCCAAAACTTGTTCTTTTCTACGTTTAGCGCTTTGCGTTTGCGTACGTTTGCGTTTAAACGGGAAAGAATAACAGATTCTCCACTGTAGATGATAGTGTCTGCAAAAGAGAGCTTGGCAAACAGTGCGTGGCACAGCGTCGCACCAGGGTATGCACGGTTTGCTATTTCATAAGAAATGTTCTGCCGTATAAACAAACGCTGCATTATCTTTAGAGCACCCTTGTATACCTGTAATGAAATCTACCAATAGCACATAAGGAGAGTTCATTGCAATATCCAGGCATAAATAGCTTCACTGCTTAGGCATCAACGGATTACAGTAAAACGTTTGTTAATCGATCACTCTTGAAGAAGAATATAACTAGATATCTACAAAAGGTGGTTGTTGGATTCAGACAAAAAGTGAAAGAAACACCGCCTTTGAGATTGTTTTTTAAATATGTTTTCACTTTTGTCCTGCATTAAGCTGAATCCTGTCTTAAAGACTACTACCTCTTTAAAGTTTAGATGACAACTTAACACAAGTTTGACTAAACAGTGGAAACTACTTTTCTGTCCCAATAATCGTGTTTATATAGAGAATCTTACATGAGTGATCATTAATTATCATTTTTAATAAACAAGTTGACTAAAGTGAAACCCGAGTCCCATATGTAATATACTGCTTTGCATATTCCATATTAGGTAACCTGTAAACTGTGTAACTTATATAAGTGTAATTATATTCCAATATATGTGTGTTTGCTTAATCTTTTTTGTCCATTGTAAACTGTAGGGAGCAAGATCAGATGCCGGGAAATCCGGCGTCTGATCATGCTCCGAAATGTTTACCACTCAGATTTAAAATGGTCGTCAACATTGTCATTATTCGATCACAATTCAATTCATTTTCTACATTTCATTACACCCCGTTAACGTTTTGTTTCGTTTAAACGGGAAAGAATAGCATCTTCTCCATTGGTTGTCTTTATATAATGGGGTCTGTATTGTAGGTACTGAAGATTCCGTGCGATGTTTCTACTGTAATGGGGGTTTACGCCGATGGCAGACCGGGGACAACCCCTGGACGGTACACGCCCAATTCTACTCTTCCTGTCCCTTCCTGACTCTAGTGAAGGGAAGAGACTTTGCAGAGCGCATTAAGGGGGCTACGGAGACAGATGCGATGGTGGAGCCCACGTCTGTACAGGCGACATGCGGTGAAGATTATCTCAATTCAGTCGCCGCCCTAACCTGTCTACAAATGGGGTTTTCCAAAGAGCGTGTTCAAAATGCCATTCAATTTTATATTAAAATGAACGGTAAGACGTAATTTTCGACACCTTCGGCAGTAAATATCTAAAGTCAGGCTTGTCTCAACACAGAACCTGCTAACAATTAATTGTTAATTTTCATTTCAAACGAAACACAAACGTAATGTGATAAAATGTAGATATTTTCAGTTTGAAAATGGCTACAATTCATTTTAATCTGTATGGCAAACAGTTTAGAGGTAGCTCATACACCAGGCTACCCGACGTCTGATCTGGACCAATATGTCTACAATGGTATACTGATTGTTCAAACTTGCCACTTTGTCGTAGTAACCGGTCTAACATAGTATCAACCATATGGTAATCGTATACACATTTGACTTAAGAAAAAGAGGAAGAAGAACGTTTATTTGACTTAAACTATACAGTTTCTCGTCGTACAAACGTATATATATTTACAATATAATACAACGTATAATATATAAGGTCAAATCTGATATGTAGACCTATTTATATCTCTTTCGTGGGAAGAATTTCAACCAGAATTACGCCAATTTAAATGTCTAGATCTATGATAAGTGACAATCACGAGGGTGGTCTCAAAAGCATCGTACAGGTACATGTGTAAAAGCATATTTAGACGCCTATCACACTGTTTTGTCCAAATTAGACGCCAAATTGCTTAGCGATTTAAATAACCCAAAACAGCTTGCATGAGCCAGGGCGTACAGAAGATTTCGATCTACAATTAAGCAACATTGTCAATTTGATATTAGTGTCTAACAGTTTGGAACCTGTTCAGACGCCGCGTTACGCGGCGTCTGGTCAGGATTCAATAATCTGTTTGAAAATGTCCGTTTTTACGGCATTGGCAGTGAAAGGGTTACGCACAAACGAGCAATGGGGATGACGTATTCTCCACTTTATATTACATGTAAATCTCTAATTGCCAATAGCATATTGGACTGCATTAGTAATAGTGCGCTCACATTTGCTCTACGGCGGCCGTACGGCGGCCGCAGAGGCGTGGAATCGAGAGAATCTTACGGCGGCCGTACGGCAGCCGCACGGCGTATCCCAATGTTTTACAGGCCGTAGAGGTCGCCGTAGAATTATAACGCGGAGTTAGAACATTTTTTCATTTCTACGGCGGCCGTAGAAACACACGCTGTAGAGCGGTTCTACGGCTGCCGTACGGTCGCCGTACGGCCGCCGTAACTCGATGGTCAATTTCCCTATTGAGCATTTGTACTTATGTTCATATATGTAAAGCATGTATATTATCTAAAAATGGATTTAAATGTTCTTAAATGCTGTCTAAATGTGTCCTTTGAGTTCATGGTGTTGTTGGACTGATATAAGTTGTGTGAACATGTAGCAAAACAAAGTTGTGTAGCAGGAGCAGCATTTTGGTTGCAAGGTATCTGGTGGGACTTCCAAGGCGGCCGTGCGGTCACCGTACGGCGGCCGTACGGTTACCGCAGATTTGTTAACCCCACCAAAATAAAATCTCGCCGCGCGGCAGCCGTAGCAAATGTGAGCGCAACACGCGGCGGCCGTAGGAATTCTGCGGCGGCCGGGGAATTGCTACTCGCCGTAGAAATGATTAGCCGTGCGGCCGCCGTACGGCAGCCGCAGCAAATGTGAGCGAGGCATAAACACTCTCGGCGATTAAACAGTATCTTAACTGGTTAAGACTCGTATAAATGCTTCTTCGACGAGACACTCGATGATCTATGTCTAGAAAACACAGTTCAGACAGTTTTAAGCAGGCGATTAAATGAACATAACAAGTCAGATGGTTGATTAGAATTAAGCATTCATATACTCATCATCATAACATAGACCTAGACATTATAGTACAGTATAGCCTCTCTTTAACGGCCACAAATTAGTGTTGATTATTGAGATTTTAAGGCAGGTGACTGCTTACAGCAAGGTGACAGTGAAACAGAAAGCTCATTTAGGCTATCACCTGTCTTTTAAACAATGAATTATCCTTCGTTTTAGTCGTCGTAATAGAGAGGTTTTACTATAACAATAATTTAATCATACACTGCATCATACATGTATCATGTGTCACGAGAATACTCATCATTAGCCACAATCATACACTTTGTCTATTTAAGGAATACATGTAATTCGAATATTTATTGTATTCACGGAGGTATGAAAAAAAAACTGGTCACACTGTATGAAACCGCGAAGCGAAGCGGTTTCATACAAATGTGTGACCAGGTTTTTTTTTCATACCTCCATGAATACAATAAATATTCCGAATTATTACTTAATAATTTAATATCACTACTGAATTTAAGAAAGTAGTTAAATAGAGAATCTGACGCGAATGTTCATTATTAACGCTTTTAAAACGTAGGTTGTAGTCCCTCCGCCATATATATTTTCCGCCAAAACGCAACGTTGTTTTGTAGTTACGTCGACGTCAATGACGTCATTTGGCGTCCTGCTTCATGCTGCGCTTGTGGAGAGCAGTTGGACTAAGAGAAAGTAGTCCTGACAAGGCGTAGCCTGAATTTTATTTTTTTTCATGGAGTTATGAAACAAAAAATACAGCCAATCACAGCTAACCAAATGTAATAAAAACAAACATTATTAAATTATATCGCTATAAAAAGAACTACTATCACAATGAACCCTCTCTATTAACTCATTTAGTCCTAGTGACATGCCTCCCAAAAGTGTACCTGTACCTGTAAAAGAGTTCATTGGTCAAATGCAAACAATGAAGTCCCTGATTAGAGGGCTCCTGCGGGAGCCCTTTAATCAGGGACATCACTGTTTGTCATTTTGCAATACATGTATAAATATAAAAAACACTATAAATAGTCCAGTTTATTGTAAATTGGAATTTTCCATTGGACGTTTTAGGAGATAATGAGCTAAGAAAGCTTAAAAGAAGGGAAATGATGGTATGGACGCAGGGTGGCCACTTAAATCAAGGTAAAAGAAAACAGAAAAACAGCTTTAGGAGCTTTCTGTTTTACTCTCACTTTGCTTAAACAGCCTCTTGCATTCTATACGGTAAACACTTCATAATTAACAACTTTTAGTGATCGTAACAGAGAGTCTCAAAAAGTATTAATGAATCTTCATATGTCTTCTAGATTCTGATGATATCAAGAAAGAGGAATTGCTGGAGATATTGCTTGGTGATCATGATATACAGGCTGATCCAGGAAACATTACTGAAAACTCACCCTCGACAAGCGCGGACGGGATAGAAACCAAAAGCAGCACTTCACGTGTACATGATATCTCAACAGGAGAAACTAAAGGTAATACCGGTAATTAAGCATGTTTCTTACTTGTCCAAATTAAAGTATTGAACCATTTCCATGTTAAGTGCAAATAAACCTATTGCCCATAGATACGCCTATTTACTCCTTTATTTGAGAGAATAGTTCCACGGTATGACCAAAGGCATCGATGTATGCTGATTGTCAATAAAACTGAAACAGGTATACAGTTATCAAGAAAATAATTCCGCTTGATACAGTCATGAATATTCACCATGAGAAATAATCTTATATATCTTAACATACTGTAGCTTAAAACATGGTCATTACTCTGTACTCTCAACCTGTTTTAAGCGGTCAACACCAGTCATAAGTATGATAATACAAACAGTGTACGTAGACCCAGGCCCGAAGGTTATAAAACTTGAAACGAACTCTGTGCTCATAACAATTTAGGAAACTTCTTATATATTGCATACATAATACTACTGTAAAGGTATGATGCAGTGAGGTTACTAAAATCATTACATGTTATGTAAAATATAGAGCATGTATTTAAAATTGAGTTCAGGTTCGGAGGTTATAAAGCTTTTGACTTGAGTCTAAACTCGTTCCCAAGCATTTGATTGGTCAGATTTGAGCCTAGGCTCAAATCTGACCAATCAAATGCTTGGGAACTCACTCAGACTCAACTAAAACGCTTTATAACCTCCGAGCCAGAGCACCGAGTTCGTTTTAAGTTTTATAACCTCTGGCCCTAGGCCCCGTTTCATGAAACTCGTAAGTCAAATTATAAAAGTCTAAATTATACTTTTTTCTCTCCATCTAATCCTGTCAGGTGACATCCCTATAAGTTTTAAGTTTTATAACCTCTGGCCCTAGGCCCCGTTTCATGAAACTCGTAAGTCAAATTATAAAAGTCTAAATTATACTTTTTTCTCTCCATCTAATCCTGTCAGGTGATATTCCTATATACTTGTCTTGAAACGACGATTTCAAAGAGATGCCACAAGACATGGTTAGCTACTTAGTATAGGCATCAGAAATTAAATGTATTTTAAAGTTTTGTCGTACGAAGTTTTAAGAAACGGGCCTCTCTCGGGGCAAGATCTATGAGGGCAAGATCTATGAGTTTTTTATCCCTTATCATGCTGAGCATCACTAAGCTATCATTTCAGATCAGACGCTGCGTCACGCGGCGTCTGATATGGACCATCACTGTTTGGCACTCATATTCAACTTTTTGTAAGTCAAAAAAAGTATAAAAGCTGATTATTTTCGCAGACTACGAAGCAGACAACAGTTGAGCATGATAAGTGTTAACATATGTAGTTTTGTTTGTTAATGTGTAGCACGTCATGTATAAATTATGTATTTCTCTGAATTATTTTGCAGATACCTATGAGGAACTGTATGAAGAAAACTGTAGACTTAAGGAGAGTCATGCTTGTAAGATCTGTTTGGAGGGAACAGCCAGTATAGTGTTTCTGCCCTGCAATCATATGGCAACCTGTCCCTTGTGTGCCCCTGCCTTTACCAAGTGTCCAATTTGCAGAGAGAATGTCGAAGGACTTATTAAAGCACATTTTACAGCAAGTTAAATACTCTTATAATGAACATTGTGTATAAAACAAAGTGTCTGGCTGCCTGTTGCAGTCACATCTTTGTTCTACAGTGCTCCCTCCTGATACAGTGGAGAATCTGTTATTCTTTCCCGTTTAAACGCAAACGTACGCAAACGCAAAACACTAAAACGTAGAAAAGAACAACTTTTGGACAATTCTGATAATTCATGTTTATCTTGGTGACAAACAGTTTAGAGCCTGATCAGACGCCGGGTTACCCGGCGTCTGATCTGGCTCCAAACTGTTTGTACTGCAAATAATAGTTTTAGCGTAAACGCGTTTATTGGGAAAGAATAACAGATTCTCTACTGTAACGATTCCCTCCTTAAAACAACGCTTGTCGCTGTTACCAAAACAAGACAAGCATTTCCAACCTTTTCGCGGCTACAATATCGTCTGCTGTTTTTCTTAAAGTCACATTGTTGACATTTGGACAGAAAACAACATTTTAACCAGAAGCAAACAGATTTAATCCAGATCAGATGCCGCGAAACGCGGCGTCTGATCAGGATTCAAGCTGTTTATAAATGTAAGCCAATACTTAATTTCCCTCCCTATAACACACACAATCTTTGTCTCCCATTAGGTGTCGTTGTAGAGAGAGAGCACTGTATTTCAGTACTTTTTAACTCATACACTGACATGTTTTATCGTCTGTTTTTACCCTCTCACTGCCAACATATCGTGTGCGTTGATAGTGCCGTCGGAAATAGTTCTCAAATCAGCGTTAGGACTTTTAAATGCTTACTACAGAAATGACGGTACGAGTGTAAAACTGTTTGATCCTGATCAGGCTCGCCTTTTAGTGTCATTGGCAGTGACAGGGTTTATAAATGAGTGGTCATTGTGCAGTAAAAGAACATGCAAGGGCATGTTTAAAGAAAAAGTTCATATATTTTAACAGATGGTAGCTTAAAGCAGTCTTAAAGTAAAGCAGAATGCGCATTAAAGCATTAAGTGGTAAAGTGTCTTCTAACTTGACTTCAAACAGGCGAAGTAAAATATTGGAAAGAAATTATATATGCGTGATGAATGTGCAACTGGTGTTTGTATGTATGCTAAGAAATGTGCTCATGATTTTGTATATGTAAGTATACAAACCGAGAAACAAAAGAATATCTGTAAGAATCGGAGTTGAAAAAGATGGAAAAATCTGAAAAAAACTACGATTCAGTGATTTTTCTTGAATGTGTTTTATACCGATCATATTTTACTGCCATATGTATGATAATGACACATATTTGAGATTATTTGACAATTTTTCCTTTTGGTGCAAATGCACCATTTGTTTTCATTCTCTTTAAACTTAACAAGCTGCTTTATATAATAGGCATGTAAAAGCTGTGTGATCAGTTACCTGTAATTAAAGACAGTCCAATAACTATTTTAACGCGGTTGATGTCAATATGCAACTTTCCAATCAGTATAGAGCCTGATCAGACACCGCGTCACACGGCATCTGATCAGGATCAAACCAGTTTGACATTCGTATCGATATTTCTTCAGACAAAGAGCCTTATTACTTACAGTATCAATGCCGACAATATTAATAGAGTTGAAAGGGTTTTACTCATTCATCCCTGAAACTTTTGATGGACTATTCCAATTTCTGTATAGGTCTACATAGTCCATTTTTGACTATTTAGGGTGGTTTTTTTTAACATTTTACAAAATGATAAACAGTGAAGACCCTGGTCGTCAGAGGGCTCCTTAGGGATAAAGTATACTCTTGAAAGGTATATGATTGGTAATGACGAGTATACTCGCCGCTAGGGTTCAATGTGTTAAGAAGACGATTAAGTTTGTCCATGGAATAGTTATTTTTTATTGTTCAACAGAGAGTTGAGTGTATATTATGTATATAAAAAAACTATTATCATCAATCAATGTTTAATCGTATTGAGCCTAGTGATGAGTATACTCATTAGTATAGATAATATTCACATGTGCCTTGAATAATATTCATGTGTTTCATGAAACTATTCACAATTTAGTGTTTAGGCCAAATCCTTTGATCAGCTTCTTAACAGTAGTATGTAATGTACATAGAAACAGTTTCTCGGCACTATATGACCATTGCATGTGTCGCGGTACTGCAAAACACAAATAAATGAAGTAATCTTAAACACTTTCAAAGCCTAGTATCAAAGACATTTAAAAAGAAATATTGTTTTCCAGAAATTGCACTTTTAATCTCCTGCTTTTCTTTTCATTCTACACCTCTGAATTTCAGTTTGAAACCATCATCAGTACTCTCAAGTCTCAAGTACTTTGATTTTCATTGAAATGTGTTTTAAAACATAAACCCTTTCCCCCAAACGATCGTTCACGTGCTTACATAGACTGTAGACGTGTGGCGTGCAACTATATCAAACAGATTGTTTAAATCTTTTCCGCACAGTTTCAGAGGGAAATATGTAGTTCTGGGACCGTTTTATAAAACTTTGTACGACAAATATTGTCGTAGGTCATATTCTAAAAATTCTCAATAATTATTTATTTCTCCATCTAGTCCTGTCTTGTGACATCTTTTTGGAATCGTCTTGAAAAGAGATGTCACAAAACAGGATTAGATAGAGAAATCAGAAATTAAATGGGTTTTTTTAAGTTTTGGCTTGCGACCGTTTTTGTCGTACGAGGTGTTATGAAACGGGACCCAGAACATAAACTAATATACTTGCTAACTGCAAATCATTTGTGTTTACAAATTCCGTCCTGTTTACAGAAGATGGTGACCCGTAGAAGTTTATAAATTGTGTAACTCATTTATGCCCAAATCTCTAAATGAAACCGCCCGGTACTTCATTATATAGTTCATTCAATATATAGCAGAAGCAAATAGTTCAGACCCAGATAAGAAGACTCTAATAGGGACGCTCTATACTGTTTGCTTATGTACCTATTGAAGAACGCTAGACATAGATTCTTTAACTACTTCTTGATATTACATGTATGTGTTACAATGTATTTATTACTGATTGGAATGATTAAGCTTTACCGGTGATATAACTCTGATTATAATAATTGTGTATCCTCTAGTGTATGTAGAAAGTGCTTATCTGTTTATTTAGAATCTGATTCTAGATAAGAGCTCACGAATACATTTTCTGTCTATGCGGTTTGTATAATATATAAACCCAAAGATTTAAAAATACATACAGTTTTTTTTTGTTGTTGTATTTTTAAAACCCCAATACGTTGATACGGCATATAATTGGAAAAGCTTTACTATTTTCAAATCATAATGATTAGCACTTACTACATTCTTTTTAAGGGTTATTATGTAAATGTTGATGTGCTAATATTTGTAATAACAATACCGATAAGATATTACTACAAAATTGTATCGTAATTGAATACTGAAACTTTTATATGTGTCACTTTGATGAATAATAAAGTTGAAAATAATTTGTTGGTTATATACATATTTGTCCTTGCTCTAAACAAGAGCTATTCCATATAGATTTAAAATGATATCCCTGCTCTAAACGTGCTGATACATGTATATGTTTAAGGCAATAAATTATTGAATTGAATTGATTAAAAAGACGATGCAATACATGTGTAGAGATGAAAATGTCAAAACTTGCGTTAATTTGGCGCTGAAAGGGTTAAAAGAAACATCAAACTAATTCACACATTTAAAAAGAAAACAAATGAAACACATTAAGTTGTGTTTTAGCTGAACATGTACAGTGTTCCCTCTCTATAACGGCCCTCCAAACAACGAATCCCTCCTTACAACAGCCATTGCGGCTGTTCCCCAAACAAAACATATATGTCCAAACTATTCACGACAGAAACGTTGTCTGTTTAAAATTGTCGTTTTCTCAAAGTCACATATTAGAGATTTTGACAGAAAAACATAATGATGAGTGACAAACAGCTTGAATCCAGATCAGACGCCGCGTAGGAGCGCTGTACTAGCATTTTCCTGCTGAATATTCATATATATTTACATTCACCCTGTAACGTTTTAAGAAAACCGTAACAAAAAATAAAGTTATTTCAATTCGTTAACCAGTTTCGTGTTTGTCATTAGTACGTTTTTAAACTATATGACACAAACATTTCATCTTATTTGTTATACGCATCAGAAGCAATTTAAAGCACAGTGTTGTCTTCAATCAAGATTTCATTCCTGAAAATATGTTTATGTAATTGAAATGGCTAAACTTTGTTCAAGTCTGTAAACTTTAATGCTCGGCTCATTGCCTGGTGATAGAAGAAGGCAGCCATTATGGAATTTTACCAGACTTTCGAACGTGTCCTTATTGAATGTAACAGTTATATAAAGGACGAATTTCATATCATTATTGCTGTGCGTCCTTTATATAGTACATGTAGTTGACGTAAAAAAGGCATACCTGATATCTATGCAAAATATACATCGGTAGAAAAGTTCTGTATATTGATTTCATCCATGTTTACAGATTCTCGTCGAAATTGTGCCATGTTGTTTACTATGCATTGAAAAAGAAAGCCAGTTTTGCTTAATTTTATTGTAAATGATGTTGGGAAAGGTGACCATGTTGCGGTTTTTACATGTATCCCGGTCGGCATTTTTCTGCCAATACAGAGTTCGATTGGCGTATGAATTATTTAAAAATGTTGTAAAATCAAAATTATGGTGTTGTTTTTGTATCTTGCAACAGGGTACCCTTCATAAGCGCTTGTTTATATCAAAGTATAGCTATATACATGAATGTGCTTTGAAATGTACATATCCTATGTCATGACATATATTTTATCTTATTATAAATACCATATGCACATCAAAATGTATTGAACATTGTATTGTATTATGTTTCTTGTGTATGGACCGGATGCCTAATGCCATTACAAATATTGAGATGAATTAAATTGTTAAAAACTGCTCATTACTTGTTCAGATTTCACATTTATGACGCAGTAAGGATCGTAAATGAAAACAATGTTCTCGTGTCAATATGTGCTTACATGCTTGATGTGGATTAGATGCAAAGTCACAATTATGTTATGTGTCATACTTATATTGTTGCAACACGAAACCGGAGAAAAACATTCAAGCAGGACTTCATATAAATTTGCTTTTTTTGTTTATCCTACATTAAGTGATCGACTGTGTTTAGATGTATTCCTATGTTTTTCTTCAGAAATAAGAAAGTTTTCGCCAGTTGAAAGTGCCATCTGTAAGTAGATCAAATTAAGGTTTATGCGTTTCCCAAGCGAGGAATCCTTAAGCTGGTGTCAAAATGGTTTGGATCCATTTCAGACATCGCGATCTGGATCCAAACTGCGTACAAATGCCTGTCGATTTCTGATCGGCAGGCAAAACCATTTACATGCCGATCGCGACTTGACTGGTACAAATCAGTTTCAGTTAACTCGTTCACTGCCAACGGCGCCAAATGGCGACTTTGCAAACAGTTTGGATCCTGATCAGACTGTGTGACACTCGTATCGACATTTCTTCAGTCAAAATAGCCCTTAACTGATTTTAAAAATATTACCGACGACACTACCAATGCAGACGATATTTTGGCGGTAAGCAGATTAAAGCAGACGATACAACTTGGCAGTGAAAGAGTTTCACAGGCATCAATGAAGCTGATTCTAAGGTTTTAAATATAAATAAATACGTAGTGTATCATGGAAACCCAACATCCGCATATATTGATATTATTTGATATATCATCATATTTCTTGGAAATAGAGATATCACAACTAAAACTGGTATTATCGGATTATCAGTTACTAAGATAGTCATACTATTTAAGAACAACGTTTCGTGCAGAGAGGTATCACTGTTTACAGCGTATTGTTGATGTTATACAGAATGGTAGAAACATTTATTGGTTTTTAAACGATATTTCAAAAACCTATACGAATCAACTTGGACGCAATATTTTACTATCAGAGGTAAGTAATAAATTCTAGTTTCGTTCTTTAAAAAGATTTTTATAAAACAGTTTTGTTACATAACAGTTTTGGCCTAGAATTAGTTATATTGTTGATACTGATAAGTGAAATACGTTTTGTGTAAGCGTAACTCTTTTACTCGTCACAGCTTTTTACAGTTTTCAAAACAGGTTGTTAGGCTGTTTTCCTTCCTGACACTTCAAATGGACAGCACATGGTCAATGTTGAATGCAGCAATCATAGTAGTATTATCCAGCATAAGCCTTTTCATGATCAAAATAAACGTAATGTTTTTACCGCTTCGCCGCCAAATTGTCGTCTGCTTCACTATTGTTGTCTGCAATATCATTTCATAGTAAGATATAAGGCAGTATCACTGACGTTTTTTTTCTCCAAACAAGTGACAAACAGTTTTGATCCTGATCAGACGCCGCGTGACGCGGCGTCTGATCAAGATAAAAACTGTTTGCAATTGCGCTTTATGACTTCATTGAGAGTGAATGGATTATTCCCGGAAAGTGAAGGGAAAACAAATAAGTATAATCCCTCTATAACGGTATTGACAATAAGTTATCGCAGTTTTCTGCTTTACTTTCATCTATACTTAGCAAAAATAGAAACTTTACATACTTAAGAGCCGGTTTAAATGATGTTTTAATGACGTTTCATGAAATATACGCATATTTCATAATGAAGTAATCGATAAAGACCATACACAGCCACACTCTCGCTAATTTGTACCGCGCACGACGTAGCACGCTTTCCACTTCCGGTATTTAACACTGACGGCGAGTTGACAAATTAAGGGTTTATTTCAAGTTTATTTAATGCAACTGACACACGCAGGCTTTAGCCAAACACCGAAAAAACAAAATTGTAAACATTTGCGTTTCAAAACTGAGATGCCACAGCTTTCCTAAAAATCAAAGAATCAAGCCCTTTAGTCCGGCAGAGAAATCAGGATTTGGAGGTCCACCTAGAAATTGCGTCCTAAGTTTTTTTCTTGATTGATATTGATAGTTCAAAGCATTGTCATTCAGAATTGGCCGGGTGCCACCTTGTCATCCTTGAGCATTTTGAAATATTTCCGGTTTACCCCACCCACCCTTTTTTACTAATTTCTACGAAATGAGGCCTTTTATGCTATATCCTGGCATCGAAAACCGGATAAATTCCTTGAAAGTTTAAGAATTATTTCAATTAAAGTTAAACCATAAGTGCACCTTAATGAGAGTAGCATGTTGCATTGCAGTTTGGTAACCTTGACCTTTGGCCTTGACCTCTGTGACATTTGTAAAATGTTTTGTGTTTAATATGTCAATTTTGGACTAAGTACTTCAGTTACAGTCACATAACTTCACATGTACATGTATGTGCACTTCAATGAGTAAAACTAGTTACAATAGTAAACTACTTACATTGACCTTTAACCCTGACCTCTGTGACCTAGATAAGTTTTCTGTTTAGGTCAGTGTTGGACTAAGTACCAGCAGCTAGGGTCACGCATTTGTGCGTCAAAATATTTAATTCTTAGCATATAGGTTTTGTGGCATACTCTTACTCATCAGCTTAGTTGCTGATGATGGTAGTTTGATGACAGACAGTGGCCTAGCCTATATATTTGCTGATGCTCTGAAAGAGTGTTATGAATAGTGAAATGCTGCCTTGAAATTCCTAATCAGGCCATGTTAACTAACAATGGCAGATGTGGCATGCCTTACCTGAAAGAAATGGATGCTCTCCGAAGAGCAGTGCTCAGAATATTGTTGAAAACTAATATTTGATGAGGCATGGACGAGGTATATAGAATGGCATAACTATGTCATATGTTCATTGAAATCCCCTTTATGTGCCATGGGCATGTGACGGATTGCATAATTAAGATTTCGATAAAGCAGAAATACCCATAGGCTATAGACAGTCAGATGTACAATCAGCTGCAAGCAAGCTTGCATATCCTGTTGGCTCACAGGGAGTATCCAGAAACTGACTTTGAGGGGCAAAAGGAAGACTGAAAATAGAAAGCAACGCAAAGGACATTGAACGCATGGTAAGACAAGAGGAACATGGTGACCATAAAATCTCTCACCGGAATGTATTGAATCGGGTAGTTTTATCTTTAAATTTCATCAATAATCAAAAAGCATCCTAAAACTTAAGACTTTATGAACTTGTGAACGTTTGAAAAACAATATTCAAAATTGTAGACACTAGAGTGCAAACATTGTTAAAGTCTTGCCTCTTCGAGCCTATCTGAGTACATCAAGGACGGATAACTCTTGACAAAGGGGTTCTTCTGCACCCAAACGTCAACTTATGGATGAACTTACAGTAAAAGTATACACTGTTAGCAAGTCAGTGTAAAGTGAATATTTATAATTATAGTTTCTAGAGTGTATAAATAGATAAATATGGCGTATTCAACATTGTTTCTGAAGAAATGGAATCAGATGATATGCATAACAGCTTGAAACCAGGCTAGGGACAGCTAAAAGAATTGGATAAACAAGATTCCAGAGAACAAATCTCCGTGACCAAAATAATGTGCTGGTTGGTCAAATCATATGAGATCTACTCAATAGTCTTGGAAAGTCTTCAATCTAGCTACCATGAGGTTGATATCGGAGATGTTCTGTCACAGGAATTGGCAGCTTTTCCATCAGCACTGTTTGGTAATCATAATGATATAACAGTAACGAAAATTAATAAAGCGACTGAGGAAAACAGGCCCAGATAGGAGTTTCTAACAGAAAAATAGGAACAGTAGATAGTCACCATAGACGCATGCTAACAACACATTGCCAAAAACAGTGTATCTTACTGTCACTGAAAAAAGCAGTTAATGAAACTGATCATCTCTTACATTCTAGAAGCTGAGACTTTTCAAATTGAGCACATACAAATTAACAAGCTAGGGGTAATAGGTAAAAATGAAACACAAGCTAAAACAAGCCAATGTATTATATCAGAAAGAAACATTTGAAAACAACAGATTAAAAGGTGGACAACATCATTATGTAGTAGGTATACTCATGCACAAGAAATTGTTAGATTTCCTAAGCTGTCACTCATATTATAGATCATGAAGGGCAAATAAAATGTTAATCAAATCTATTATTGATATTGATATTGCACTGGACAAACATATGGTCATTGTTGAGGACATTATTCCTGCACATACCCTCTCAGGATGTAACACAGTAGCAGACAGCTTTGGAATTGGAACGGGAACTGCTGCAAGGAAAGAAATTTGGTCCAACTGTGTGTTTTCACTTATCGGTTGACATTATTTTCTATTGAAAATTAAAGTTCACAAGCGATAGTATTTCCTCGAGTTCATATCTTAAACACGCGTTCAAGTATAGACCATACAACTTAGCGATGAGAACATCAGCAAAACTTTGCTGCCTTGATTTAGGCATTCATTAGAGGAAACAATCTATCTCATCTTGACCTACCACGGTTGGGCCGGAGGAAGGAAAACGGATAATATATTCACAGCCAGCGACTAAGACCAAAATCCTTGTCATAACGCTAGAGTTTTTAAACTGAGCAATGTGTGACTGTCAAGGTAGCATGCTCTGAAGAACGTAAATATTGATATGTAAAAGCATGGATGGACGAGTTGGGTTTTAAGGTACTGTAACACAGAATAGGTCATCTAGCGCCGATAAATGATGAGATGAGATGATTTCGACTAGTCTTATTCGTTGCGAATGAGCACATGGGATCAAAACCTCAGATATGCCTTCCTTTTAGTTCTCGGTCAAATTAACAGAAACATTCCTATGACAATTAAGCCCCAGAACTACGATCAGGTCGAAAGGTATATTAAGATAATTGTAAAACCGCTCTTGTGAATAAATACCATGTGCTTAAATAGAACCAGTCAAGAAACAACTGTTTATTCTGACTTTTTAACATTTTAAATATTTTAAGCATTTCCATCGCAATGTTGATCGCTATCTTGATTATACGAAAATGCTCGAGAATGAAACGATGTCACCCGCAACAATAATGAGTATCATTCTGTCAATAATAAGTATCATTCTGGTAAGGTCAACCCATTTACCGGTAAGAATAAGAATCTTTTCTTTTTTTTAAAGCATTTCCGTCAACGATTTGGTCGCCATCTCGAATATATGGTAAAACTCAAGCGTGACAAGATGCCATCCACGTACATTTCCAAAACAAATATCATGTTTTCAATAATAAGCATTACCATCTTAAATATATGGAAATACTTAAGGATTAAAATATATCACCCGCTAAATTTCATTAATAAGTATCACGATTTTTAAAGTAAGTATATTTACATTGATATCGAGTCAGTTTATGTATGATTGTTGATTTTCAAAATTTCCGTCACTAATTTGGACGCCATCTTGAATATACGGAAATGCTCAATGATAGAGAGATATCACCCGTAACATTTTAAAAACAAATATGATAATTTCAATTACGAATATCATAATGGTGAGATGGTGAGATCAAATCAAGTAATTAAAAGAAATTATGAATGCTCGACCAAAATTCTTGTCATAACCCTAGAGTTATTTTTTGACAAGTTTGTTTTAAAGCATTTCTGTAGCCATTTAAGCCGCCATTTTGAATAAAGAGATAGGCTCAATGGTGACAAGACATCATCCGTAACAGTTTAATAATGTGTATCATCATTTCAGTAAAAACTTTCATGATAGTGGGGTCAAATTAGTTTAGAAAACCAAACTATGAATGTTGATGTTTAGAGTAGTTTTTAATCCATTTGGATAGCCATTTTAGCCGCCATTTTGAATAAACGAAAATGCTGAAGGGTGATAAATTGTCACCGTAACATTTACAAACATGAAATGTCCTTTCAAAAATAACTCTCAATTTGTGGTGAGGTCAAATCAGGTAAAACAAAGATACAATGAATGCTGCTTTGTGGAATATTTTGTTTGAAAGCGTTGCGGGAGCCATTTTGGCCGCCATCTTGAATATACAGAAATACCCAAGGGTGACAAGATGTCCTCCGTAACAGTTCAATAATATATATTAACATTTCAGTAATATTTATCATTATGGTGGGACTAAATCAGTTAAGAAAACCAAACCATAAATGCTGAAGCTTGGAGTAGTTCATTTCAACGCATTTTAGCCGCCATTTTTAATATACTGTAATGCCCAAGAGTGACAAGATGTCACCCGCAACATTGTAAAAATATAAAACTTCTTTTGAACCATAGCTATCATTATTGTGAGGTCAAATCAGTTTAAAAAAGGAAAAATGAATGCTGTTTTATGGACTATTTTGTTCAAAAAGCCTTTCGGCAGCCATTTTGGCCGCCATCTTGAATATACGAAAATGCTCAAGGGTGACAAAGTGGCACCCGGTGGATTTTCAATAAGTTACATATGCCGAATAAGAATCAGTCGAGAAAAAAACTTTCCAAGTCATGTCAGCCCTCTGCCGGACTACTTTGGCATGCTTACGGCGGGCGCGTCAGTAACTGATGTTAACGCGTCAATTTGGACGCAAACGGTGAACAATTCATATAATGACTACTTGTTACAGAGTTATGGGGTAATTCCAGGATCGTCCGAGATCGTTGACGTCACGTAGAGACGTCCGCGCTCTTACGTACGTAACCGTTTAATCCCAACAACGGTTACTGCTCGGCGGTTTTGGATCACTGCCGATACAATAAGGACTCTTCTGAGGCAATGGCACGGTCCTATGCGTACCCGTAGACCGTATTCTTGGCAGATCGTAACTACACGCACAACGCCCAGAATAACGTTAACGTCATGTCCATGATGTCCTTGCCTTCGGTATCACCAGATCTGAAATCAATAGTGCATGTATTGGGTAAACTTGGCTTCGGGGCGGAAAAATAACCAGATTGGCACAACCAACGACCTCAGACATGCTCGATTACGAAAATGGCACGTCATCCAAGATAACGTCAGTAGACGGTACATCTAAAACTACTCCGTTGTCTGCATTAAGCGGGACGGTAGGCATGCACGCTACTGAAGTGACTTTATGCAAAAAGTCACTTAAAATGAAACCGGATAAATGAATTAAACAAATCTTGCGTACACCTTGACATCTCTGAGAATTTTGAAATCGACCCCTATGCATTTTGACGCCAAATTACGACGTGACGTTTGGATTCTTTTCATTACCATTGTCAAGAACTTGCAGACATTGATCCAAAGTTTTGAATAACAATAAGCTTTCTGCAAATGTGGGTTTGTAGACAGAATTATACGCATTAGAACTCATGTAAAGTTTCTATTTTTGCTGAGTATAGTTTTAAGATACATGTAGTTTTAAGATAGTATGTCGGGTTAATGTCGGGCAATATCGTTAAGATACGTATAGACTATAGAGCGATCGGTCATTCTAGAAAATTTAAGTATCGTTTATGACAACAGACAAACAGACAGACATGCAAAGAGACATACAGAACAGAACAGAACAGAACAAAACTTTATTTCATCTCAGGCATGGTTACATGCAGCATGAGGTAAAGCATATAAACAAGATGAATATAAACAATGGTACCTAGCAGATAGACAGACAGTATGTCGACATACAAACATAGACAGTCGGGGTCTCTCTGTTAGTAGAGTCTGTAAAATATGCATTACACAGTAAATAAGTACACGTAATATATGTACGCAGACATACTTGTGTTTAGCAGTCACTCAAAAATAGAACTTGATATTTTGTATACAAGCGGCAGCTCTTTAACGCAGATAGCTCAAATTCATGCGGAACATCAGTTTTGACTACATAAGAGAAGTAACTCTAATCAACACGTATTTCTGCAATGAAGATTTATTCCCCTAAGTTTATAAAAAAAAAACTTAAAGACACGCTTACCAGGCGCGTAGCTACCTGTACGCAAAAAACGCAACTGCGTACACATTGTCCTCAAAAATAGAAAAATTGAAAAGTCCCAAAATGCAATAAAAATCGTAGGGGGTAGGGGTAAAGATCAAAGGCTGGAATAAAAGCTGTCAGAAAAAAACATTATCCTAGAATCAATAATTTGTTATTTTAAGTCAAATTTTTACACAGTCTTTGAATGCGGGAAATGCCCTCAGAACGCACCAGAGACCATCTAGAATTAAAAATTTCCCGGGGGAGCATGCCCCCGGACCCCTCTAGAGTAAGAGTGCTTAAACCAATCAGAGGGGGTAAGATTTGTGTTATTGGGTGTCGAATTTTACATAGAGATTGAAAATGATTAGGTACTTTTCTGTTTAACCCGTTTTGATTGCTCGAAATTCCCTTAGAACTCACCAAAAACCATCTAGGATTTTTTCCCGGAGGAGCATTCCGCATTCCCAGTAAGAGGGCGTTCACCAATTGAATTAGCTTTGCCCCTGACGTCGACGTGTGCCCCCTCAATCTCAGTTTGCTTAAATTCCTATTGGCCTGCTTTATCATGTTATCAAAACGGATCGTAAATGCAAATGGTTCTGTTACCGATCTGAATGTTACTGATTGTTGGTTTGGAATTAACATCTATAATTTCAGAAACGTACATTAAATATATATATACGTTCCTGATGAATTTGTCGTCAATGTCTTTTATTCAAATTTTTGCACAGATTTATGTTATTTCATCACCTGTTTTGAATGCGGGAAACGCCCTCAGAACGCACCAGAGACCATCTAGGAATTAAAATTTCCCGGGGGAGCATGCCCCCGGACCCCCCTAGTACAGAGGTGCGTACACTTCCTAATTGATCTAGCTACGCCCCTGCTTACTATTTGTACTATTGATGTACATAAACACTAACAAAACATGCGAGTACCATTTGCAAATGTATATCTATAAAATAACATTAGATGTCATAGCAAAAACTAGAAACACGATATGTCATAGAAATGCCTAGAAGACGGAATCAGAAATAAATTAACATAGGCTGTTATTGTACGTATTTTAAGGCAATGATAAAGAATCATTTTTTAGAATATTCTAGAAAATCATGGAATAGTAGAGAACATCAATGAATAGTATGGAAATATTTAGATTGTTCTAGAAGTTTTTATTCACTGGTAAACAAGTTGAGTCACATGGCCTTATTTTGTTGACAGAATGTCTCTGAAAGTCTATATTTAGTAATTTTATGGTAAACAACTGATCACATGATCTTCAAAATATTCTATGACTGTTCAATACCTGTCAAGAATGGTAAAATTGTGTATATACATGTATATATATAGAACTTAAAATAAATTGCTTTATCTTGGCAGTCATCAGTGCACTAGACGTTTACTTACGAATAGTTTGGATACAGCTAGAATTTCTTGATTGTTAAAAGTGTGAGACATTTAAAGTAAAAGTACAGTTTTTTTGTTATTCGAAAAGGACAGGAATTTGTATAAATTTAGGACTTTCAATAACAGGTATGTATTTACGTGTTTCTTCAACTTGTAATTTTGATTTTATAAAGTGTGTAAAGTTTGCTACTGGCTTTGTTTTTTCTATTGCGCCTGGCTCGTAACAAGTAATAAAGTAAAAGGACATAGACAAGTTTGGGTCCCTGCCCAGTCTACCATTCGGTTTAAGCAGGTGTGCTGAACTATAAATTTATGATCATTTTTATCATTGGTTGAAATTTTTGACTAGTTAGATATCATACAGCTTCTTCGAAAAAAGTTTTGAATCGATTGGGACTCGAACCTATGGCCTTTGGATTGCATTTCATCACTCTACCAACTGAGCTATCCAGACTGATAATGAACAGTTCCATTATTACGCTGTTTAGTCTTTACCCGTGGCACACAAAATGTAGGAAATATTTTGTCGCAACATGAAGTGGATTTGAAAAACGGATTTTCGAGATATAGATCTAAACGGTTTACGCGAAAATGTCACTATTTGTGTAATTCAAATAGGATCCAAAACAACAAGTTGATTCAGGTTTCCAAATCAAAACGTGGCCAAATACGCCTTTTATATACTAGTATTTCTCTATTGTGAAAATTAACAGCCAATCACAGCTCGTCAAAAGTAATGAAAACAATCAATATTTGATTATATAGCCATGAATATGCACCGTAAGAAATATTTGCTATATCCATGGAAGATGGTAGCGCAAGTCAGACAATTATGAAGCGATAAAATGCAAGCATATGCTATATGCTTTGTGCAATTTACCGAGGTGATTTGACCAAATGTATGTACAATCAATCCCCTCCATTGCGACCACTAAATCGTGTTAGCTATTAGGTGTTTACGACAGGTCACTACTTAAAAGCAAGGTGAAAGTAAATGAACTTTCTGTTTTACTGTCAACTTAATTTAACCCTTTCACCGCCAGAATCGCCTAAAGTCGAATTTGCAAACAGTTTTGATCCTGATCAGACGCCGCGTTACGCGGCGTCTGATCAGGATCAAAACTGTTTGACACCCGTTTCGATATTTCTTATGTCATACTCTCTTAATTCTAACTTTGAAATGATATTTCAGACTATAATATTGAAGCAGACGACAGTATAACGGTGTAGGGGTAAAAAACTCAAAAATAATTTGGCGGTGAAAGGGTTAAGCTGTGACCTGTCTTTTATACAATAAATTAGCCTTCTTTTTAGTGGTCGTAATAGAGAGGTTATATTGTACTGTGCTTTATTAACCCCTTTACTGTCAAACCCGTATACGCTGCAGACTGGATGTCTGATCTGGATTCAAACAGTTTTACCCTTATAAATATCGATGTTTCTTCCATGAAAATAGCTCTTAATTCTAAGTTGGAGGAGAAGCGAAAAGTATCTAAGCAGACGACAACGTGACAATGAAAAATTTAAATTGAGTTCATCAGAGCTGTATAACTTTTACACGTTTTTCCTGAAACTTCAAATTGATAATTCCAGTATCCAACTCAGTCCAGGCCTTTTTGGGTATTAGGATTGTTCTTGCCAATGTATTGCAGTGTGACAAACAGTACAAGTCGTGTACATAGCCTCCTAAAGGGACCCTCTGATCTTGGACTTCACTGTTTGTATAGGAGATGTGAATTGTGCAGAGGTTCATATGGTTACTGTTTGTATGAATTAATATGTTGGTTTCTGATCAGTATTTTATCCCATTTACATTTGTTGTTCATATAAAATATGATATTTCTGATGTATATCTATATATAAAGTTCTTTTTACACTACGTCTTGAATAAATTATTTACATTCGACAGTTTCGACATCTACCGTGATAATAGGTCGAAACTGCCGAAGGTAAATAATGTAATACTATACAAGTAGTGTAAAAAGAATTTTCTATATAGAAGGATTTGACCTATTTTAAAAATGAACACATTCAAAGATATTTCCGACGAGTGACAAACCCTGTAAAATTGAACGCAGCCGTTTTTAACACAGCAGAAGGTAGTAGATATACGATAAGTAAACAACGAGCAGTGAACCAAAATATTTAGCGTAGTCCACTTTATGGGGGAATCGGCATGCTGTCAGCATATCGATAGCTTAGTTAGATGGACTGCAGCAATACAAACACTCCTAATAGATCGTGGAAAGTGCAAAGTTGTAAAGTACATTCACGGTTCACTGCTCGTTGTTTACCTATTTACGGTATGACACTTTTTTCTAAAAATAACTTTCTGGGTTTCCAGAGCCGTACCCCGTACGTATTGAGTACGGATTTCGCAATACATCTTATATTTAAAACTCTTAATTTGAAACAATTCGTCATTGGTAGATAATATCTTGGTTCATATGCAAGTACATCTCATTTTTTTCTCATTCGATACAAATATAATTTGGCTTTATACCGGTAAGAAAATTTAGTGAAATAAATATACTTTGAAACGTTGCTTTAAAAAAGCTATTTTCACTTTTAAATGTCGGTTTTCCGAATTGTTGAAATAGAAATATTTTTGCGCGTAATTTGAATTTATATATGACGCTTATGAAACGAATGAAAAAATTGGCAACCTCTTCTACTTTCTATTCATACAGCAACCTCGCACACAGCGCACATCGCCATTATGGTTTTAACAAGCACATGGAAACCAACAAGCAGTTATTGAATGGCACATCCCACGAGAGTTTAGGAATCACCAGCCGAAAACCTAAATTTCCACAGTACGCCGTCGTCTCTAAAAGACAGGATTCCTACAACTCGTGGCCAGATTATCTACCTTTGAAGCCGGAATGTCTCGTTGATGCCGGGCTGGTTTATACAGGTACTTATAGTTTTAATTGTTATATGGATTAAAAACTGAATTCTATCTAACAAATAGGTGTCTTCTAATCAAATATGACATAATTACATGTATAAATATGTCAGTGTAAATGTCTGTCTGTTTCTGACTCTCTCTCTCTTTCTCTCTCTCTGTACATGTCTTTACGTCTCTCGCTATCTGCATGTATGTCTATCTGTCCGTCTGTCCGCATGACTGTCTCTCTATCTATCTTTCTCCTCCTCTCTCTCTGTCTCCCTGTTGATATGTCGGTCTGTCAATCCGTGCATTTACGTTTATATGACTGTTTGATATTGATATTTTTATATAACTCTGCACCAACGTTGTCTACTGTGTTTGTCTCTGTTTGAAAAATTTTGCCTGCCAAGTACTTTAAATGATCTTATAATGTTCTTTTCTTCGACATATATCAGGATGTTTTCATACAAGCTGCTGGTAAGATTATTCGCCATTTTCGGTTGAAAACTAAAGCTTTTCTTTTTTCCACTTCTTTCTCCGCTGCACCCTCCTTCCATATTCTTTCCGTAATGTTCATATTCTTGTTCGTCCTTTCTTACTTCTTAAATATTTATTTTCTATCCGTTCATTCTATTCATTAGATTTTATATACAGTGGAGAAGACGTTTTTCTTTCCGAATAAACGCGTTTAACCCCTTCACTGCCATGACGTCATCAATTTTAAACAATTGTCGTCTGTAATTATTCCAAAATTAAATTTTTAGTTATTTTGACTGATGAAATATTGAAATAAGTGTAAAACAGTTTGTATCCTGATTAGACGCCGCGTTACGCGGCGTCTGATCAGGATCCAAACTGTTTTCATATTACAAGTGTACTAGGGGTAAGGCAGTAATGCAAACAGTTTGGAACAAGATCAGACGACTGGTTTATGGCATCTGATAAGGGTCCAATCTATTTTGTCACTCAGATTGAAATAAATAGTTAGAAATGTCAAAAAGTTGTTTTTTCTCCATTTTATTATAATGCGTTTACGTTTTGTTTTGTTTAAACGGGAAAAAATAATGTATTCTCCACTGTATACAGATTCCCTACAGCTCAACGAATTGATCATGATAAAGTAAATTATTTTTACGGTTTTTTTTCAGGCGTTGGAGACAGTGTCCGTTGTTACTTTTGTGGAGGTGGGCTCCGAAATTGGGAAAGGGACGATAGTCCCTGGGTCGAGCATGCAAAGTGGTACCCCGATTGTCCGCATGTTTTACTGGTCAAGGGACAGAACTATGTTGAACGAGTTGCCAAGGGCGAGAACCCGGACAAAGAAATACAGAAACCAGAGGTAAGTCATAAACAAAGTATCGGCTTCCTAAAATTGTCGTCTCCAATTTTATGTCGAATAAAAGGTAAAATGAATAAAACTTTGACAAAAGAAACATTGCTACGAGTGTCAAACAGTTCTAATCCTGACCAGAGGCGGATTGGCTAGGTGTTGATCTGGTATGCAAATGACAAAGATCGATAAGTTGGCAATGGATGAGTACGATGTCTTTTCAGCAATGTTCCAAATGAGCAGGATTAGGGGTTCTAAGACAAATTACAGCTTCATGTTGAACGAAAGTAATACAGAACGCTGCTGAGGTACAGCACTCCCTCTCTACAACCACATCCAATAAGAGACAAAAAATATGTGCGTTGTTCGGAGGGAGTCGCTATAGGGAGGGCAATTGACTAATATTTCAAACAGGTTGAATCTAGATCAGACGCCTCGTAACGTATCTGATGTCTGATCTGGCTCTAACTGTTTGCAATGGACATATTTATTTTAGCATAAGCGTGTTATTTGGGAAATAATAATGCCTTCTCCGCAGTGCATTATGTGGGATTTATAAATTCATGTCTTTTTCTATTTACAGCCACAGAAAATATGCGAAACCGACCATTTGAGCACACCAGCGGCATTAAGTTGCCTTCAAAACGGGTTTTCGAAACATTTAGTGGAAAGGGCAATCGAAACATTCATATCAACATACAGTAAGTATAGAAGAGTATTTATGGTTTATATATATTGAAAAATATTGGCAATACCACATACATTAAGTATAGAATAGTACTTATACTAATGTGCAATATTAGCAATAACAACATACATATATATATAGTAACATATAGTTTAATAGTATAGACGAGTACTTATACATTTATATGTAAAATATGGGCAATAGCAACATACATTAAGTATAGAATAGTACAAACTACTTATAACAATGTACACTGTGATCAATAGCAACATACAAAGCAACATATACATGTAGTAAGTGTAGACGAGCATTTATAAAGGATATTATGCAAAGTCGGAAAAAGCAACACACAATGTCATAGCAACATACAGAAAGTATAGAAAGGAGTATTTATACAGAATGTACAATGTGGGCAATAGCAACATAAATTGCAACATACAGTAAATATACATGTAGATGAGTATTTTACAGAATGTACAATATGGGCAATATACAAATATAAGTTAATATAAAGACTAGTTATATACTAATTTAAAATCTTGACAATAGCAATAGCATCCTTGAAATGCATTTGTTTTGACCTGTGTTTATTGTTTTTCAGAACATCCAAATTTCAAAGGAACAGATTTGTGCAAACTAATATTTGACATAGAAGAGGAAGAAGCAGAATTAACAGCCACAGCCAATGACGCAAATACGAACGCTGAGGCCGTTGATACGGCAACCGGATGTGACGATAATTGCCAAGGTATGAAGGCTCGCCTTATTTAAATGCGAAATACAAGTAGAGTAATCTGTTTCCATCCTGTTTTCCAATGATGTCTTTTGTTTTCATCTTCATTCGATCTGGCTCGAAATTGATTGCACTGGATATACATGTAACTGAATATGCACAAACACGTTTAGTGGAAATCAATTTGGACCAAGATGAGACGCCGAGTTACTCGGCGTCTAATCTGGATCCAAGCTGTTGGCAAACGTGATTGCAAATTCTCATGTACATGTATCCCGTATGTTTTACAAACTAATGCTTTACTGTGTTTTGATCTCTTACAGATTCTCTTGAAGAGCTTTATGATGAGAACCGACGTCTCAAAGACAACACTCTTTGTAAGATCTGTCTTGACGACACTGCCACCATCATTTTTCTCCCGTGTGGCCATATGGTCAGTTGTCCACGATGTGCTCCGGCATTGGTCAAGTGTCCAGTATGCAGACGGGCCGTCAAAGGCTTCGTTAGGGCCCACTTTGCAACTTCAATAAAATGATACCAAGCGCGAATACAGCTATAGGGTATTTTTCTTCAGGGGGTGAGGATGGTTTTCGACCCGAATCCTTATTTCATTCTTCGGCTTTCGTGACAACTTTGACAAAGGAATTGAAGTTGCTATGTGTAAAAATACTTATTGTGTATTCAGCATTGACAGTATTCTTTGATTACATATCATTTTGAAACAAACAAAATGTAAAATAAACATTTCCCAAAGATGACTTTCTGTTGAATGCCTTTTTATACTTCTACCATATCTGTTATATGTGTAAAATTACTTATTGTGTAATCAGAATTGACAGTATTCTTTGATTACATATCATTTTAATACAGAATGTAAAATAAACATTTCCCCAAAGATACTTTTCTTTTTAAATGCCTTTTTATACTATATTCCAATAAAGTCATAAAAAACGTGTTTTTTTCATATTGACATGTACGTGCTTTACATATTCAACTCTAGAGACGAGTATACACTTCATTAACAGTGTGTCTGTGAAGAGTACACTTGTCCTATACTCGTCATTAACAGTGTATCTGTGAAGAGTACACTTGTCCTATGCAAACAGTGTAGATCCTGATCAGAGGGCTCCTGCAGGAGCCCTCTGATTAGGGTCTGCACTGTTTGTCATTTTAAAATGGATTGTAAAAATCAATTCTACACATATTAAATAGTCGAAAATGGACTAGACTTTAGATTTAACTGGAATTTGGAATTGCCCATTAAAAGTTTCAGGGGTAAATGGGTTGAGGCATGCTGAAAAAAGCAGATATTAGCTTTCTGTTCGACATTCAACCTTATCAAAGCAAATAATGAAAAGTAGCTCTTGGGAAATGGATGTTGCATACATTTGATTTTTTATAGAACATGGTTAAATAAAGATGTATTTCTGAGTCTTCAGTTCTTATAAACTTGATAAAGCCCATTAAAATATATTTTAACACCTCCAAGACTAACACTGAATATTAGGTTGTTTCCAAGCTGACAATTGGACATATTGATGGGTTGTTTCCCTTTTTTCTCCAAATCATGTGACCCGCCAAACAAGCTCGACAAGTGCTGACGAAGGAACAACATGACCCTTAATAACTTCAACTCCAGGCAGGTGGACCTTTTTGTGCATTATTAAGGTAAATTTTATGAACAAAATTTGATACTATAATTATTATAGCGGCTTTATTATTTCGAAAAAAAAATGAAACTTTCTGTCAAATAACATCAGACAACCATGCACACACTACAGAGTTTTAAATGTTATTAGTAGGCCTTAATAAATATAACAAGGGCCACTATGGCCCTGTATCGCTCACCTGGTACACTATATAAAACTTGACATATTATGACCTATATGTTGACCCTACATGACCCACATTCAATCGTGGCCTAGACAAATATAAGGGAAACATTTTGACCAAGTTTCATCAAGATCAAATGAGAAAAGTAGCTTCTAGGTGCAACAATATATATTCATGATTTGACCTAGTTTTTGAACGGACATGACCCACCTTCGTGCTTGACCTGGATTATAGGTCAAACAATGTGGCCAAGTTTCATGAAGATTTGTAGCCTCTAGAGTGTTAAAAAGGTTTTTCTATTTTTTGACCTAGTGACCTAGTTTTTGACCGGGAATGACTCGCATTCAAGCTTGACATAAATATCCAAGGTAAATATGTTGACCAAGTTTCATGAAGATCAAATGAGATGTGTAGCCTCTAGAGTATTGAAAAGGTTTTACTATGATTTGACCTAGTGGCCTTGTTTTAGACGGGACATTGCCCATATTCGAACTTGACATAGTTTTAATCAAGACAAACATTTTGACCCAGTTTCATGAAGATCTAATGAAAACTGTAGTCTCTAGAGTGTTACTTTTTTTCTATGATTTTACCGGACATGACTCGCATTCGAACTTGACCTAGATATCAATAAGGCAAACACTTTGACCAAGTTTCATGAAGGTCAAATAAGATATGTAGCCAGTCTAGCATGTTAACAATGTTTTCTATGATTTGACCTGGTGACCTAGTTTTTGATCGGACATGACACGCATTCTAGCTTGACCTAGAGTTCATCAAGACAAACATTTTGACCAATTTTCATGAAGATCAACGGAGATTTGTAGCCTCTAGTGTTAACAAGATTGTCCCATGATTTGACCTAGTTTTTTGACAGACGTGATCCACTTTCGTCCTTGCCCTAGATTATATCAAGACAAACATTGACATCAAGTTTCATTAGATAGAATGAAATGTGTAGCCGCTAGAGTGCAATTGTGGACGACGGACATCCAGCAATCCAAAATGCTCACTTTGGCACTTTGTTCAAGGTGAGCTAAAAATCTTGTTAACACTCGAGAGGCTACAAATCTCATTGGATCTTCATGATACATGGTCAGTGTTTTACTTGATATCTAGGTGAAGTAGGAATTTGGGTCATGTTTAGTCAAAACAAGAGCCCCATGGGGCATTTTCGCTCACCTGAGAATAACTGACAAAATGGAGATCATTATTTGTGTCCAGGAAGGGGTCATTTTTTACCCGAGGGGCATAATTTGAACAATATTGTAAGAGGACCTGTAGATGATGCTATGTGCCAAATATCTAAGATCAGGGTAGTAGGGTTTTAGACAAGAAGATTTTTGTAAGTTTCCATAGAAAAAAAATCTATTTTTAGCTCCTGTGACCTACATATGCAACAGACTGAAACCAGTTGAACAAAATAGGTAAAGGATATCTAGAAGTGTGACCATGCTGAATATCAAAGCTCTGGCCATATTAGTTTCAGAGAAGAAGACGTTTTGAAAATTTCACTATATAACTCTATGTAAAACTGTGACCCCCGGGGCGGGGCCAATTTTGACCCCATGGGGCATAATTTGAACAAACTTGATAGAGGACCTGTAGGCGATGCTATGTGCCAAATATCTAAGCTCTGGCCCTTGTAGTTTCAGAAAAGAAGATTTTTTAAGGTTTCATAGAAAAAAAATCTATATTTAGCTCCTGTGACCTAGTTATGCAACCGATCAGAACCATTTGAACAATTTTGGTATAGGACATCTAGAAGTGTCACCATGCCAAATATCAAGGCTCTGGCCATACTGGTTTCAAAGAAGAAGACGTTTGAAAATTTCACTATATAACTCTTTGTGAAACTGTGACCCCCGGGGCGGGGCCAATTTTGACCCCAGGGGCATAATTTGAACAAACTTGATAGAGGACCTGTTCATGATGCTGTGTGCCAAATATCTAAGCTCTGACCCTTGCAGTTTTTGACAAAAGATTTTTTAAGATTTCCTTATTTTTTCACTTTGGTTGCCATGGCAACCAGAGTTCTGCATTGTTTTTAATTCTTTGAACAAATTTGAAAGAGCTTGACCAAAGGAACATTTCTGTAAAGTTTGACTTGTTGAAATCTAGGCCAAGTGCGAATGTGGGAAATGTCGGTGAAATCATGAAAATACATTGTTTACAGGCTAGAAGCTACATACATGTATTTCTCGTTTGATCTTGATGAAACTTGGTCAAAACGTTCGCTTTATTGAAATCTAGGCCACGATTGAATGTGGGTCAAAATCTAGGTCACTATAGGTCAAGTTTTACATGCTGTACCAGGTGAGCGATATAGGGTCACAGTTGCCCTTGTTGGTTATTAAGGTCAGTGACCCTAAAGTGGTATGCAACACTCATCCATCTGAAGTTGTATGCGCACACAAGGTTTGGTAATCATAGATGATAATTATGGTATTGGGAGTTATGCTCCCGACAAGGTTTTTCAATAATCCAGGTCAGAGGGCAAATGAGATCTGAAATTTGTCTTGCACACTAGATTTTATCTACTACTTCTAATTAACATTTATGCAAAGAATCAGGTGAATCAGATTGAAACAGTTTAACTGAAATATAAGTTCATCGCACAAGGATTTGCAGACAGACTGGCAACTAATTTCAAGGCCAGAGTTCAAGGAGACTTGAAATGTATGCCTTGCACATCTGCTACTCCTGATTTATTAACTTTTACCCAAATAATCAGATTGAAACTGAAGGAGTTCACTGCACAAGATTTTGCAGACAGACTGGCAACCACTATAAAGGCCAAAGGTCAAGGTAAAGGAGTCCTGAAATGTGTGCCTTACAAATCTACTACTCCTGATCAAATTAACTTTTATCAAAAGAATCCAGTGAATCAGAAGGAGGAGTTTTGCAGACAGACTGGTCACCAATTTCAAGGTCATTGAGATCTAAAAAGTGTGCCTTGCATATCTACTACACCTGATGAACATACGGTAGAACCTCTCTATTACGACCACTAAATTGTGTCAAACATTAGTCGTTTAAGACAGGTGACTGCTTAAAGCAATGTGAAAGTGAAACAGAAAGCTTCTACAGGAGCTTTCTGTTTCACCAGGGATGGTTTCACTTTCAGATTTCTTTAAGCTGTCACCTGTCTTTTATACAGACAATTATCCTTCTTTTATGTGGTTGTAATAGCGAGGTTGTACTGTATATGCCAAAATATTTACATTCACCCTGTAAGGTCTTTATGTAATCCTATTAAAAATATGCAATACATCTGTCGATGAACCTACAATTCAAAACTGTTTTTTAGCCAGTTCGGATTTACCCCATGCTATTCGTGGACTTCTTTAAATAGACTACATCGGGCACTTAACACTAAGCTCCCATTGGTCGACGGTCATATGACACTAGCGGAGTGATACAGACCATCGCGTTGCTATGTGTGTGAATGGGTTAAGAAAACAACCGTGACCTGTATTTTTAGAATGTGCTTTGGCAATAGATATTCAAGTTGCAGTTATTTGTTTGCCTTGTAAGTCTTTTCCATTCACAGAGAGAAGGTTTACTGGAAAAAATCCTGAATTTTTAATACAGTTACAGTACATGTAGTTGGGACTACTTTCTCACCATATTTAGAAACTGGAATGGCTATTACATCGACATTACATCTATCAAACCTCTTTGACCGGTATATGATAAATTCTTATACAGAAAAACAAATCTGGCCAATAAACACATTAAATTGACAAGACAGAAAATATAAATATAAGGAATAAACAACATCTCTTTACCGCTCATGACGGTATGACTACATTAGCTTCGGAGGTAACTAATTTTACCCCCTGCGAAGCTAATGTAGTCATACCGTCATCAACGTCAAAAATATGTTGTTTATTCCTATATTATCAGGCAAATCAGGCTGAAACTGTAGGAGTTCATCACAAAGGATTTTGCAGAAGGACGGACCGACATGCCGATTCCTGTATACTCCCCTCAAACTTTGTTTGTGGGGGTATAAAAAGATTTGGACCCATGCTTTCAACATTGTTTACTCGGAATGATGATATATGTTGGGCGCTGCATAATACAATGTATACCAGACAAAACAAGAGGGTCTGTAGGCCCTGATATTGCTCATCTGTTGTGCTGAAGCCTGATAGCTTTACCTTTCTATTTCACCCGTTTCAACCTAAATCCATTCAAATTTGCAGTATAGCATGTAAACAATTTTGGAATACAACCTCATAGTTCTAGTATAGTAGAGTACATCAAGGGAAGAAAACTAGAGCCTTAACAATACTGAAATGAAGCCTTTTCTAGCATTTCAAAGTATGTCAAGGGCAGATAACTATTGCCACAATGAATAGAATTCAACAATAATTGCACTCCTTCGAGAACTTAAAGCTATATACTCTGTGTGCAAGTATAGTCAAAATCCATTGAAAACCGAAGTTGCACGAGTGCAAACGTTGTTAGATATGGCGATTTCAGCAATTCAAGGGCAAATAACTCTTGACCTATTGGTCCAATTTCAACCATAATCACACTTATAAGAACTTGTATGGTTAAATATACAATCTAAGGAAGTTTGAAAAAGACAGGATAAAAAAGTTCGCCTCTAGATTGTAAACAAAGTTAAATATGGCATTTTCAGCAATTCAAAGGTAGATAATTTTCGACCTACTTGTCCGATTTCAATTAAAATCAAACTAATCTCAACTCTTATGGTGACAGTCATATACAATCTGAGCAAGTTTGAGAAAGATTGAATAAAAACTGTGGCCTCTAGAGTGTAAACACAGTTAAATATGGCATTTTCAGCAATTCAAAGGTAGATAACTCTCAACCTATTTTCGGATTTCAACCATAATGGAACTCATCTGAACTCTTATGGTAATATACAATCTGGAAAAGTTTGAGAAAGATTGAATAACATGAGCACCGCAAGCCGGGCACATTATACGCCCGTCAAATCGATCTTAGAATGTAGTCATACCAAAACCCTATCATGGTAAAAACAAAAGGGGAAGAACCCTGAAAGTTAGGGGTCATATGCTGACCAAGTTTCAAAAGGATGGGAATAAATTTGTTTGAGAAAGAGAGCTACAAACTAAAAAATGCCCTTTTATACAATAAAAGGGGCATAACTCTTGAATGTCAGGGGCAATCTTGCTGGTTATAGAACATAACCGAGACATTATGGTAATACACATGCTGATCAAGTTTCAAAAGGATTGGAATAAATTTGTTTGAGTTAGAGAGCGGACAAACTAAAAAATGCCCGTTTTAGATAAAAAAAAAAGGGGAATAACTCTTGACTGTCTGTGGCAATCTTGCTGGTTATAAAACATAACCGAGACATTATGGTCATACACATGCTGACCAAGGTTCAAAAGGCCTGAAATAAATTTGTTTGAGTTAGAGAGCGGACAAACTAAAATATGCCCTTTTTTTACAAAAAAAGGGGCATAACTCTTGAATGCCTGGTGCAATCCTGCTGGTTATCAAACTTGACAGAGATATTATGGTCATACACATGCTGACCAAGTTTCAAAAGGATTAAAATAAATGTTTTTGAGTTAGAGAGCGGACAAACTAAAATATGCCCGTTTTTTAAGAAAAAGGGGCATAACTCTTGAATGTCTGGGGCAATCCTGCTGGTTATCGAACTTGACCGAGATATTATGGTCATACACATGATGACCAAGTTTCAAAAGGATTAAAATAAATTTGTTCGAGTTGGAGAGCGGACAAACTAATATGCCCGTTTTTGACAAAAAAGGGGCATAACTCTTGAATGTCTGGGTCAATCTTGCTGGTTATCGAACTTGACCGAGATATTATGGTCATACACGTTCTGACCAAGTTTCAAAAGGATTGGACTAAATTTGTTTGAGTTAGAGAGCGGACATGAAAAAGTTAACGGACGGACAGACGGACGGACAGACAGCGCCACGACATAATACGTCCCGTCTGAAGACGGGCGTATAAAAAATGTTGCCTCTAGAGTGTAAACACTTAAATATGGCATTTTCAGCAATTCAAAGGTAGATAACTTCTGACCTATTGGTCCGATTTCAACCATAATCAAATATCCAAATTCTTATGGTAATATACAATCTGAGCAAGTTTGAGAAAGATTTGATAAATATTGTGGCTTCTAGAGTGTAAACACTAAAATTGTTGAGGACGAACGACGCACTCTGGACATTCAAGGATTGCAAAAGCTCACCATGAGCTAAAAAGAAATGTCTACAATTAAAAGTCTGTGCCTTTCATTGACTTTCATTCAATATCTTGACAAGAATTGCGAGCCATGTGTATCAATAAGGGATGTCTGCATCAGTGAAAGAAAATTTAGGTGAAACAAGACTGCGCGTTCAATAAACGCTATGCCCCCGGTGGCATCCTTGACAATATATTCTGATTTTTTTCTAAGTCCAAATTAGGTCAAGGTCAAATTGAGCTTGGGTATTATTGGTGAGTTGGTAATGGTCCAAGGCAATAAGTGTATAAGTATTGAAGCATTGTAGTAAACAGTGTTGATGCTAGACGAAACGGTAAAATCTAGTTAACCAAGAAAGAGCCCATTTACAATATAAGTTAAAATTAGGTCAAGGTCAATGGCAACAACTGTATAAGTATCAAAGCATTGTAGTCAGATGTGTTGATGCTAGACGAAACGGTAAAATCTAGTTAACCAAGAAATAGCCTATTTAAAATATTCAAAGTCTAAATTAGGTCAAGGTCAAAATCAAAGTATGGTGATATTGGTGGATAGGGAATGGTCCAAGGCAACAACTGTATAAGTATCCAAGCATTTGGGTAAGCGGTGTTGATGCTAGACGAAACAGTAAATTCTACTTAACCTTGTTCGGACGGACTGACGGACAGGACGATTACTATATGCCTCCGCATCTTTCGATGCCGGGGGCATAAAAACATGAAGTATTTAACCCATTAACCCATAGCCCGTTTCTAGTTTTTGAAGATAGTTGCCCACTTAAAGCAGGTTAAAAGTAAAGCAGAATGTGCCTTACGGCGCATTCTGCTTTACTTTCAGACTGCTTTAAGCTATTATCTGCTAGACTATAACAAATATTTTGTATGATTCTCATTTGTAACAGTTACAGTATAAATTGAAACAATTTTCTTCAGTAGAGGAATAAATTTAAGGCATAAAAAGGAGTATTATGGGGTAATGGGTTAATTTAGCTCTTGTGCTATGAGGTAAAACACTAATATATTATAGTAGACATCTCTTTTTTTGTCTGGTATATTATAATCTCTAACTCGACCCTTTTCATAATGAATACAGGTATTCTTGGATAAAGCTCTGTATATTATGAGCATGTCATCTGAACAATTACATTGGCTAATAATTAGGGAAACATTTCCCCAAGATGTAAGGGCATACTCTTGTCAAACAGATCCTATAAGAAAAGAGTGCAGACCCTGTCTGATCTTGGTCTATACTGTTTTCAACAAGAGGGCCTGAAGGCCCGGATATCGCTCACCTGTTGAACTGAAGCATGATAGTTTTACCTTTCTGTTTCACCCATTTTAATCTAAATCCATTCAAATTTGTAGAATAGCATGTAAACAATTTTGGAATACAATCTCATAATTCTAGTATAGTAGATTACATCAAGGGCAGATAACTAGAGCCTAAGCAATACTGAAATGAAGCCTTTTCTAGAATTTCAAAGTACATTGTATATCAAGGGCAGATAACTATTGCCACAATGATTAGATTTCTTTCAACATTAATTGCACTCCTTCGAGAACTTATAGCGATATACTTTGTGTGCAAGTATAATCAAAATCAATTGAAACTAGTTGCAAGAGTGTAAACACTGTTAGAAATGGCATTTTAAGCTATTCAAGGGCAGATAACTACCATAATCACACTTATTTAAACTCTTATCATAATATACAATCTGTGGAAGTTTTAAAAGGATAAAAAGTGTGGCTGCTAGAGTGTAAACACCGTTAAATATGGCATTTTCAGCAACTCAAAAGTAGATGAATCTTGACCTATTGGTCCAATTTCAAACATAATTGAACTCATCTGAACTCTTATGGTCATATACAATCTGAGCAAGTTTGAGAAAGATTGGATAAAACTTGTGGCCTCTAGAGTGTAAACACGCATAAATATGACATTTTTAGCAATTCAAAAGTAAATAACTCTTGACCTATTAGTCCGATTTCAACCATAATCAAACAGTTAACTCATCTGAGCTCTTATAGTAATATACAATCTGAGCAAGATTGGATAAATAGTGTGGCCTCTAGAGTGTAAACACTGTTAAATATGGCATTTTCAGCAATTCAAAGGTAGATAACTTCATGACCTATTGGTCTGATTTCAACCATAATCAAACTCATCCGAACTCTTATGGTCATGAACAATCTGAGCAAGTTTGAGAAAGATTGGATAAATACTAAATAGTGTGGCCTCTAGAGTGTTAACACTAAAATTGTTGACGATGAACAACGGACATTCAAGGATTGCAAAAGCTTACCCTGAGCTAGCTCAGGTGAGCTAAAAAGCATCAACACACCCTTTCATCATGAGAAAAGGTAAGTTTATACAATTGAGCTGATAAGCACATTGATGCATGGTTTGAAAGGAACAACAAGCAAGTACTTTTTACAGAAGTTTACTGACACGCCGCAAATATACAATAAAAATTCCAGAAACCAGTTTAGGATTCCTTCATTTCTCTGAGACGGCGGACCTGACTTCTGACTGTTGCTGCAGCAGTTGTACTGAAAATAGAAAAGAGAAATTTGAAATGGTACATCCTCCATTAACCCACTACCACATAGCCCGTTTCTAGTATTGAAGATAGGTGCCCACTAACTTAAAACAGGTTGGAAGTAAAGCAGAATGTGCTTTAAGGTACATTCTGCCTAACTTTCACCCTGCTTTAAGCCGCAATCTGCTAGGATATAGAAAACATTTATGATACTGTTTGATATATGGTATTAATTACTGTATAAAACTATAAATTAGAATTATTTTCTTCATAGGAGGAATAAATTAAAGGTGTATTAATGGGGTAATGGGTTAATGCAAAACTGCTTGAGCATATCAAGGCTTCTGAACTGAGCAAGTAAACGAAACATTTCCAGGGCTCCAGAAAAGAGGGAGTTATTTCAAAAGTGGTCACCTATCTTGAAAACCAGAAATGGACTGGAGTAATGGGTTAAAGAAGACTCAAGGTTTACATTTCAGAATAAACAGAAGTAAATGTGCTTTTAACACCTTGAAGTTGACTTTAACTTCAACCCATTACCCATAGCCTGTTTCTAGTTTCGAAGACAGGTTACCACTTAAAGCAGGTTGAAAGTAAAGTAGAATGTGCCTTAAGGCAGATTCTGCTTTACTTTCAGCCTGCTTTAAGCTATTATCTGCTAGAATATAGAACATATTTCTTATGATTCTTATGTGTAGCAGTATAAATTGGAACTATTTTCTTCAGTAAAGGAATAAATTAAAGGCGTAAAAAGGCGTATTTATGGGGTAATGGGTTAATTATGCTCATCATAAGTGACCATTACAACAGGTCTAGTAAAAATCTTCATTCACAGAAAATGATCGACAAACACACGAATGATGCTAGTGTATCATAGTTAATTTGCCAATCGTTTTCAGATACAGTCGAACTTCGATATCTCGAACTCGCTTAACTTGAATTATCGGATATTTCGACACATGAATTGCATTATTTTATGCCCTATTTAGCAAAACATACCCGTATTTCAAAGTTAAAACGTGGCTTAGCCACGTTTTAACTTTGAAATATGGGTATGTTTGACTTAATCGAGCTCGAGATATCGAAGTTTGACTGTATTCATTTCTCCTAAACACCAAAAAAAAAGTCCATTTGTATACTTTATTTATGTTATATTTCCTATAACTTCTGTAATTTATAAATACATGTAGTTTATTGGTATGCAAATATGCAGTGCTGAATATGTTCAATTCTTATCAGATGTTGTTAACCTGAAAGGAATAGCCATAACAGCATAACTGGGCTGTTTACTTAACAAAATAAGATCCATTGTAAACATTTAATGTCATCAACTTGAAACTTTGGCGTGAAAATGCTAATTTGACATCATTTTGATCTTAACAACTTTGGTGTGTCAGGCCAGAAGACAAACCTGCAAGCTTCTGTACCAAAAGCCAAAGCTCTACCTATTAAAACTCTTTCCCCAATAGAAGCACCTTTTAGCACATTTAATTCATTCATGTACTGAAGAAAATAGTTTATACAGTCATGAATAGGTATTATAAGAAATATTTTCTATTTTCTAGCAGATACTAGCTTAAAACAGGCTGAAAGTAAAGCAGAATGCACCTCAAGGCGCATTCTGCTTTACTTCCAGCCTGCTTTAAGATCACCTATCTTCAATACCAGAAATCCGCTATGGGGTAATGGGTTAAGCTACCAGGCCAAATAGTCTGAGTGACAAAAACTTTCCACCCAGATCAGACACTTGGTGACAATGTGGATGATCTTGATCAAACCTGCTTGCAAAGTCATAGAACATATTTCATGTGCCAACAATTACAAATAGAACATATGAAATTGTTCAAGTAAATGAGTTGGGTTTACTGTGTAATCAATAATCAATTGCACTGATCGCATTCAAGTCAGTAAGTAGATTAAAGCAGGATCAAATTTCAACAGAAAGCTCCTTATGTTAAAAGCAGTTTTAAAACAAAATACTAAGTTCCTTATGGAGCAGATTTCTGTTTAACTTCAATCCTGCTTGAAGAAGTCATGGGCAATCAGTTGAAACAAATGCAATCTGCCTTGAAAACTGCCCATGATTATGCCAAGTATCAAGTGCCTGAAGTTGAAACTGAAGAAGGAATATGCAACACAAGATTTGGACAGTAGTTTCCAAATTTCAAGGCCTGAGATCAGGGTCATGGACCAGAAATTTGTGTCTTGCACAATTCATGTACTTGTGATCAATATATATCCAAAGTATCAAGTGTCTGAGGTTTAATCTGAAGGTGTTAGCCAAACAAGATATTTGCTGATAAATCAACCGGACAACGGGCTGACAGAATGATTCCAGTATAACCCCAGCCCCAGCTAGGGCTGAAACGATTCAAAAAAATTCGATTCGATTCGATTTTGATTTTTTATAACACGATACGATTATTTTCGATTCGATTCGATTTTACATTGCAATAAATTAATGTTCTAAGTAGATGACATCATGCAATAACAGTTATTAAAAACAATATACATGAATATTCAGGGCCAAAAAGTTGGGGTTAAAGTTTGGAAAACTGCATGGAAGGGTTAATACATGTATATTTCTGACTTACCGTTACGGTATATGATTTTGATCATAACAATACACCTTATTGATAATGTGGATGGTTTGCAGTATTGACATACCAATTTTTCTATGTTATGATCTTCTATGCGCAAACAGTGTAGACCATTGTCATCAACCATTTACAGCTGCCTGGTAACGGTCTACTCTGTTAGCAAGGTACAGAATGGTGTAAAGGAGTGGATAGTTATTCATCTTAAATGACAATGGTGATAATCGATACATCTGAATATTACTATTCCTGATTTTCACTCACCGGTTTAAGTTCGTTAACAATGCTGTCAGTCGCCTTTGCTTTCGAAATTTTTGGAGCAGACTTTGAGTGTTACTTGACATATCGCGGGAATTCACCATACATTCTTACACCTATTATCCGGGTGTTGAAACGTATGTCGGGCTGTATATTCGGTATCAAAATAAATCACAATATTTTATAATTTAATTTTCTTACCTGAATTGCACGTCTTTATTTTTTAAAGTAATGAGCGTATTAGGTTGTAGGTAATAAAATATTCAACGTTTACAGAATTATTAATTTATTTAAAATAGTCGAAGCAGTACCGAGATACGTAATGTGAACGAAGAATTACATCACAATTGAGGCAAGCAATTGCTCACGCATGCGTAGAATGACACAGGAAACCGGCAAAGTAAACAAAGACATACTCGTAACGGGTGAAAAGCCTGTGCGGGATCTCTAATCTTTCGAACTAATACTTTACCGTAGATAATAGAGGTACATTTTAATTCGCTATTTTTTTTATTACACAGAAGCGCAGCTGCACGTAATACTCATATGATGGTGTTGCAGTATGAAAAGATAGATAGATAGTTCTTAGCGAGTTTTCTACATATAAATCGAATCGAAAATGACATTTCCTAAATCGAATTGAATCAGATCGAATCGAGGGCATAAAATCCAGATCGCGATTAATCGTTTCACCCTTAGCCCCAGCCCCACTCAACATTGTTGCTTGTACAACTTTTTCATAAGAAAGTTCTGTTTCTTCAGGATGGTTCCAACAAAGATCCACAACATATGGTTTGGTTGAGTATAACCTCTCTATTATGACAACTAAAAATAATGCCAAGTCAGTAAGTGATTGTTAAAGACTGATGAAAGCTAGAAGCAAGGTGAAAGTAAAACAAAGCTCTTTAAATTAGGAGCTGTTTTGTTTTACTTTCATATTGCCTCAAGCAGTCACCCGTAATATACCTAAAATAGCGATTGAAATAGAGGTTTTAATGAACATGTATTTTCCTCATCTAAAGATACAATATTATTGCCTATAAAGTCAAACACTGATATCTCAAACTCGTTTAACTCGAACTATCCGATAGTTCGACATATGAACTGCATTTTTTCATGCTTGGTTAAGTCAAACATACCCATATTTCAAAGTTAAAACGTGGCTTAGCCACGTATTAACTTTGAAATACGGGTATGTTCGACAAAACCGACTTCGAGATATCAGAGTTTGACTGTATTTATAGGTGTGTCAAATTTCAATATGTGAAAGTCTTACCTGTATACCCAGGCACCACCAGCAACAACTTTTCTACAGCTTTTACATGCCCAAATCCCCACAGCTTGTCTCTTCATGGAGTCCTAAAAAATGAACACATATGATTTATAAGGAAGCTTTCTATTTAAATAATTAAAAGTTACATATACATTTTACATAAATTAACAGAATGATAAGCGAGTTTCTTAATATGATCAGGTCAATAATACAATCTCTAAGAGCATTACAATGTAGAATTCAATGGATTCGAAAGATTTGGTGAATTCTCAGAAATTTCACATTTGATCATTTCTCCCGGTTTCACCTACAGGACCTAGACAAGTGCAAAATATATTAGAATCTGTAAAGTGAACCCTTGACAATGATATCTCGTATTGTGGAAGTAATCGAACAATAAGAGCACCACATGCGGGTGCCAATGCTCGTCTATCTTATTATCCTAGTTATGGCCAATGTTAAATTCTCCCTATTTTACCTCTAAACAGAACAGAACATATCCTTTATTCACCCAGGTATTTGTAGTAAAACATGGGCGTAGCCTTTTGTCAGACACGACCCAAGTTGTACTGAGCTAACGAGCTAACGAGCTTCTTGAGGTGAGTACACATACCAAGTACAAAGTCTGTCTCACATGTAGTTTTTAATGGCCAACGTTAAGATTTCGGACAACAACAACAATGCTGTCCTGATAACAATGCAAAAGCCAGAGTGATAACAAAAATTGTTTGGAGTTATGCGGTGAAAAACTTCAAAAAGTGATAGGTTAAATGCATTGATCAATACCTAGATGGATACCAATAATGGAGGTTCTACCATTGGTGCTTAGTAAACTTTGTGTATAAACCGACAAGGGTAAGACAGTATGCCTTCGACTAATCTTTGTGGGCATAAAATCACTGAACATGCGTACCTTTCCACAAAAAGGGCATGTGTATTTGGAGTGCTGCGTGATCTCCATCTTTTTCACAGTCTTTCTAAGGGAGGCACCATATCGAGTACCATACTTTCCACAAATCCCAACCTTCTTGGTACGCCTGGCCTGAAATAAGTACAAGAAATTATAACAAAGATGTCAATTGGCAAGCAGGCATCTGACTGTTTGGACTTTTATTAGTTTTAACGAGACATATTGTACAATAACATGATTATCTATCTCTGCATTCTTTTCCAGTGCAACGTCATACCCTCTTCGTTTACACTTAGCGACAACAAACTTGAAATCTACATAAGTTTGTGCAGCAGGGCGTTTAATCTCATTCTTTTTTACGCATTATTATCTGAATAGGTCCTATGAATACTACAAAGGTCTTACATAAGTTGCAAAAGCGTGATTTTACCGAAAATAAGAATTAATTTTTTTCTCCGAGCAAGACCCACAGCATCCAAATGAAGGACAGAGAGTATGCGTATGACATTAAATACCCGGATGACTGGAAAAGAGAATGTCTCCGCAATAATTAATTAATTGGTAATCCACATTCCCAGCCCCAGGGACAAGCAGCTTCTGAATCGGACAAGAGTTATTTGCATCAGAATTCGGCATGGAAAAAAGCAGTTGAACTTAAACAGGTATTCTTCCAATACTTCAGACCTAATTGAATTAGAGAACCGCCTGTATAACTCAGTGGTAGAGGGTCCGCTTGCAGTGCGGGAGGTTGCGGTTTCAATCCCTGGCCGGGTCAAACCAAAGACTTGAAAATTGGTAGTAATGGCTTCCCTCCTTGGCGCTCAGGATTTCGGGTTAGCATAACGACTGGTTAGTCAGTGTCAGGATAAAGTGACCGGCCGGGTACAGTCCCAATGGTGCACCTAAAAATGGCCCCTTCTCATAATCATCAGAATTGATGGCGTAGAAGTAATAAATAGAAATAGAGGAAGACCCATGTGATTGTAAAACATGTCCAACTCTTAGCCAATAGGATGATTATCATTAAAGGCGACATGATATCAAATCAGGTTGATATGACAAGTTAGACAAATGTAAAGGACATGGGTGGGACAGGGTGTTAATCCTAAACATGTAACAAGGCATCCTAAATATTTCTTGAGCAGATGTATGTTGCTCTAAACAGAACGCTGTAATTCAGATTAACATAACTCAAATCGAAAAAAGACGCGACATATAGATCATAAAAATATTTCTTTTCAAGTTGTGTCGGGATTGAAGAGGATTTGAGGTCTATGAATGCCGATGCAGATCGATTAAATCGGCGATAGTCGAAAAACGGTTACCATTTTGACGTGATTTTGCTAAAAAGGAAGTTGACATCCAGTGTATGCCGGGAACTTAATCTAGGTTTACCAGACGCTTGATTATTGCGCAACGAAATGAAATTTAATAAGCGTCTGTTGATTCAGACTAGCAGCTACTCGTGGGATAGTCAACTTCATAACAAGGCTAACAACTAATTCATGTTCATGTAGTTCATGTAGGTTAGAGACCGGATGTTTCCGCAGAAACATAAGCATCTCTGCTTCTTTGGTCCATTTGTATTTATTTTCCTTTCGTTGGATGATCCATGTAGTTGGCTGATATTTTAATAGTGATTTCTTCAGTTGACTTCACAATGTTTAATTATTCACAATGTTTCATTAATGGATTAAAAACAGAGCATAGTGTTCACACTATGCACACATTGATAAAGATTATTTACACTGGTTTATATTGTTTATAAAAACACAAAGTCAGTAAAAACATATTGGAACCATCTATGGGTTATAGCATTCGGCATTAAATTTGTTTGGTTTGTTGGTGACCCCCCAGTGCCCATTCAACTTTGATTTGAATGAATTTAGTGTGGATGCTAGCACTACACTGTTGGGGAGGGAGTTCCATATATCAATAACTCTGTGACTGAACACACCCTTTCTCAACTCTGTTCTGGCTCTTGGTTTCATAAGTTTCAGATTGTTGCCTCTAGTAACAGTGTCACCTTTAACCGATAGTAAGTTGGCAGAAGTTATGTCTAAACCATTAATTAGTTTAAACGCCTGGATAACATCTGCCCTATCCCTCCTGTACTCCAGGGTTGGAATGCCTAAATGCATAAGTCTCTCACTGTAGCTTAACTCCCTTAAGTTTCTAAGCATTCTTGTTGCCCTTCTCTGCACATTCTCTATTGCAACATTATACTTTTTGTAGTGTGGGGACCATATTACTGATGCGTACTCTAAGTGGGGTCTCACCAATGCTTTGTACAGGTGGAGGAACATGTCCTTTGTAACACATGTAAATGTTTTTGCAATTAACCCTAGAATACTATTTGCTTTATTAATTTTTTTGTAAATATGTATATCAAATTTCAGTTTATTGTCAAATTCAACTCCAAGATCTTTTTCTGTCGTTATTTGTTTTATTTTTTCTATGCTATTGTTAGGTGTTTTCATAAAGTATTCGCTTGCAAAGGAATTTCCAATGTGCATAGATTTGCATTTTTTAATATTAAAGATCATTTGCCATTTTTCTGACCATTTACACGCGTCGAATATGCTACTTTGCAGTTTTTCTTCATCATTGTCTTTATCCTGAATTGTGTATAGTTTGGTGTCGTCTGCAAATAGTTTGATTGTACAGTCCACGGCATCGGGTAGGTCGTTTATGTATATTAGGAACAACAGTGGCCCTAATACACTTCCCTGAGGTACTCCACTGGTGACTTGTTTCCATGAAGATTTTTCACCCCCTACCACTACACGTTGCATTCTATCTTTCAGAAAGTTTTCTAGCCAAGCTAGAATTTTGCCTTTAATACCAAAGCTTTTAATCTTTTCAATGAGTCTTTTGTGTGGTACCTTATCAAACGCTGCTTTGAAATCTAGATAAATAATGTCGGTCTCCTTATTTTCATCGAATGCTTTAGACCAGTCTTCTATACATTCTAACAGTTGGGTATTACAAGATCTATGCTTTCTGAATCCGTGTTGGTATATAGAGAGCAGGTTATTTGATTCCAAATGATACATTATTGCATTTCTAACTATTTTTTCGAGTAATCTACAGCAGATTGAAGTTACACTAATTGGTCTATAATTTTCGACATTTTTCTTTTTCCCTGCTTTGTATATAGAACTAACATTAGCCTTTTTCCATTCGTTAGGGAGTTGCCCTTCATCTATAGATTTTCTGAATATCTTGCATAAGGGTTTTATAATTGTGTCTCTACATTCGTGTATGACTCTAGGGTGAATGCCGTCGGGGCCCTGTGTTTTGCTTGTGTTTAGTTGTTCTACTACTGACAATATTATATCCTCACTTATTTCCAAATCATTTAAAATGATATCTGTTTTGTCCGTTACACTTGGAATGAAACTTTCCTCTTTAGTAAATACTGTCACAAAATGATTGTTAAAGGCTTCTGCAATTTGCCTATCTTCCTGTATGGTTACCCCTTCTACTTCTACTATATCTATTCCCGAAGGAGTTTTTGTTTTTGACCTTACATACTTCCAAAAATTTTTGGGGTTATTATTTATGTTTTCTGCAATATTTTTTTCATAGTTGTATTTAGATTTCCTTAGTTGATATGTTACATTATTTCTTGCAATTTTATAATCATTGAATGTTATGTGGTTCCTACAGTGAGAGTATTTAACCCATTTTGTATGTTTTGTTTTAATAGCTGACCTTGTATCACTGTCCACATGTGGGTTCTTATGGCTTGATGAGTTACTACTTAATGGAATAAATTGCTCGTACATAATGGAAAGGTGTTCTGCAAATACCTCCCAAGCCATCTGAACCCCCATGTCTGCCAGGTTTCCCAGTCAGTATTATGAATTTCTCTTGAAAGAGATTTGTAATCTCCTTTGCTATATTGGTATTTAGGAGAAGAGTTTTTTCTACAATTAAGTTTACAAACTAATTCATACTCCATAACAATATGGTCACTTTTCCCTATTCCTGGTCTAAAAATAATTTCATCTACCATGTTCTCTTCGTTTGTGAATACCAAATCTAATAATGATGGTTTGTTACCTTCTCTATATCTGGTAAAATTCTTGACATGTTGGTGCAGGTACAAATCTTTTATAACTTCCAAAAATTTAAAGTCGTTATGATTTATTCCATTCTCCGTTGAACAAAATTCCCAGTCAATATCCCTATAATTGAAATCACCTACCACCATCAATCTAGATGGATTTGTATCTACTGCTTTTTTGAGTAACATTAAGAGTTCTTCATTATTTTTGGAATCACTGTTTGGACTTCGGTATATGCATCCTAAGAGCAGTTTTTCTTTATCTGGCATTATGAATTCTAACCAAATTGACTCCTGGAAATCATTTTCGAATTCAATTTCGTTGGCTCTTAAGTGGTCTTTTACGTAAATTGCTACTCCTCTACCTGTTGTTCCTTTTGTTCTAAATATATTAAAACCCTGAATTTTGTACATTTCATTTGCATGACATGGGTTTTTTGTAATTTTTGGAAATAATTCTGTTATCGCCAATATATCAGATTTGGTTTCGTTAGCTAATTTTTCTAACTCTAATAGTTTACTCTTTGTTAAACAGTCTGCATTGGTATAAAGTACCTTAACATTGTCTTCCAATATTTGTGTATGACACTTATCATTCATATGTGGTTTGCTGATTTCTGCATTAAAACTTTTACCCGTATATACATTTTTAAAACAATCATTGGTCACACTGCTGATTAGCAGTCACATTCTGGGGTTCAGCCCTATACACTTTTGATTCACTGGTAGATTTATATACATTTGCCGGGATACCCCCAACGACTGTAATGTCGTTAATTGAACTTATATCCATAAGTGTCTCATTTACAAAGGGGTCGGCCACTTCTTGGGACAAGCCCGTTATGTTCATGCTTCCTATATTTCTGGAATTCTGCTGCGAGTTGAGATTTCTCCTTGCATATGGTAGTTGTATCTCCTTCTGGCTATCCTTTTCCTCTTGGTTGGGTGCTCTTTCTCTTTTTGTCTTTCTCTCCATTCTTTGTTCGTCTGTCATGTCTTTGAAAAAAATTATTCTTCTAAATTTGGGTGCTGTTTTATTTTTTATTTCCTTAGAGTTTTCTAAAAGGAATTTCCTATCTTTATGGTTTTGTAATACTATCCTCAGGGGTCTAATTTTGTTAGACTGCTTTTTGCCCAATCTGTAGTGTGTTAGAATTTGTATTTCCTCTTTTCCAAGGTCGGATGCTATTGTTCTTAGAGCATTTTCGTCCTGTTGCTTGTTCAGTAACCCTTCCTTATGTGTGCCCTCAGGTAAATTAAACACCATCACATTCATCTCCCTTCTTCTACGTTCGTCCATTTCCTTGGTCCTGTCGTCAACCACTTTCTTTATCCTTTCGTCAATTTCACTTAAGATTTCATCTTTAGTTCCTCTCATTTTCTCTTTTATTGAATCCTCTGTTTTGAGGTCCATTTCCTGTAGCCTTTCTTCCATTTCATTAAACCTAGCTTCTGTATTACTATTCATTATGGTCAGTTTCCTATCAATGTTTTCCAGTGTAGGCATTGTAGTTTTGCACCACTTACATTGATATGTGTAGTTCGGAATTGCGCCTGATTTAATCATGTTCAGGCCCATAATTGTCATACCTGTACATTTTATACAGAATTTTAAGGCACAATTTCCACATTCCACAGAGTTTTCAGTCAGTGACTTTTCACATTTTGTACACAAGTCAGTTAGCTCTGGGCTTGTAACTCTTTTTCTTTTTTGCTCCATCTCTGCATTGTTGAACAGCGACCTTCTTTCAAGTCCCGATTGTATAATACTCTTATCCCTAACTGGGGTACTGTGGGGGAAGTCTCCTCCAGTTGCCATTTCCCCTCGCTATTTTACTCTATTATTTTAACCTAAACATAAGTTTTGTATGAACAGTTGTACATCTGTTTGTCAACACACTGTTATCCCTATTATATACCCTGTATTTCTATTATTTTATTTAGACTAGAACAGGCAAGTATTGTAAGTTGTATCATTATTTTCAATTATTTAAAAGGACAGTTCGTTAAGTTAAAAGTCGATTCCATTCTAATCCTACCTGTTTCAGTCTGTACAAAATCAGTCAGTCTTGAATAAGGGTCGTACTCAGTGATGCCTAAATTTTATCAGTGACAGTGTGACTGTCTGTCAAAACAGTAACGTTTTGGGCTCTATTTGTTTGCCTGTTTTTCCACGTCTTTTTTTACTTTAATGCAAGCACTCAGAGATTAAGTATAGCCATGTGTCTTAGTGTAATTAACTTATATTTTGTGACGTTAACCTGGCCATTTTGTGACATTAACTGGACATTAGTGGGAATAGGTTATAGATCTAGCCCCATTCCACTAAGCGGCGATTCCTGTACTCTTCAAAATTTTGGTAAAAAAAACGGAATTCTTAGCAAAAACAGCGCAGTAGAAACGCCCTGATCGTAGTAGAAGCATAACGGGACTAGGTAAATAACAGGCGCTTACACAGGCGTCATTGAATAAAGAACAACTACCCAGGCGGAACACAGGCGCCATTAGATTATATAGTGGCCAACGGGCCGTGCCTTACCTGGATGACATTCAGTTTTAAGTAAATCAACGCTTCACATAATATTCATTTTGTGCTCAATTGACAATGAACTATCTATGTTTCTTGATGTGTCTTTACATAGCTGTTTTATTGATCTTAAAATGGGTTATTTGCGATGAAAACTACAAAAATATTGAATCATTTCACCACACCGACATTTTATATATTGGAAAAAAATTACCTGTCTCACAAACCTATAGTCGTGACCAGCTATTTGACATTGGATTAACGGTATCTAAAAACCGCTCACTCTCTAGACTTGACCAAGGTGTATACTGTGTTTTAAATAAGCTGAATATTCGCCGCAGGGTAAAACGGCAACGTGGGAAAAGAGGTGGTAAACTGAAACCGCTAATAAAGCCAACCAGCCCAAACTTTAACAACCTGATATATCCAAAACGAATCAACTCAATAAGTCAAAAGAATGAAAAAGTAACTTGCATTACATTAAATTGTCGATCTGCAATACAGAAAGACTCTTTAATTGGTCAAACCTTAAGAGAAGAGAAAATCGAGTTTGCACTTCTCACAGAAACTTGGTTCTCCGACAACAAACAACATCAGTTTGAGACATCTGACCTAAACCAGTGCGGATATAAACTCAGCGTAGCAAATCGTCAAAATAGAAGGGGAGGTGGAATTGCAGTTACATATAGGGACAACATAAAATGTCGAAAACTTTCGAACGGCACTACACGGAGTTTTGAGTATGGGATATGGCGAGTCAGTCTTAAAAACATCACGCTCCACATAGCTGGTGTGTACAGACCGCCATCACTAGCGTCAAACTCAGACTTTGTGTCCGATTTTTCAGAATTTGTAGAGGGCATATTACCACAATATTCAAATATCATGGCAATGGGTGATTTTAATTTACATATCAATGACGACAGCAACACAACATCTAACTTTAAAGACTCACTTTTTTCAATGGGTTTAATACAACATGTTGATTTCAGTACGCATACCTGTGGAAATCCTCTAGACCTGGTCATAACTGAGGCGGCAAATGGAGTTGAAGTTTTATCCTGTGAACCAGGCTCTTTTGTCTCTGATCATTGCATTGTCAAAGTAACATTAAACGTGCAAAAAGAAAACATTACAAGTAAAACATTCAAATTTCGACCTTGGCGAGAAATTGATCAGTCTGCTTTCACTCAGGAACTCGAGAATTTAAACATAATTAGTGACGATGTTGACACTTATGTTGACCAGTTAGAATCAAATCTTGTTAGTATCCTAGACCAACACGTACCTTTTGTGGACAAAACAAAAATATGTAGATCGCCAAAACCCTGGTTCACAGAACACATTGTTACTTTGAAGCGTGAGCTTAGGAAAGCTGAACGTTTATGGAGAACACACAGGCAACCTGAGCTATTGAAAACCTTCAAAGCACAACGTAACAAATACTGCCATGCCATTGAACGTGAAAAAACTGCCTGTTTCAGTACAAACGTGACCGACGCAAAAGGTGATTCCAAAAAGCTGTATACTTTGGTTTCTGAAATAACAGGAAAAATATCTGAGAATCCTATGCCAAGCAACAAAAGCGACACCAGTCTTGCTGATGATTTTGCTGAATTTTTCATGGAAAAAATAGCCAAAATTAGAGATTCGCTCAGTGAATTTAAAAAGTATGAACCTTTACCTAAACATGTACCTGTGATTAATCAATTTAAGGAACTGACTGAAGATGAGACCAAATTTCTTATCGGTGAACTGAACACGAAGTCATGTGAACTAGACATTCTTCCAACACATGTGCTGAAACAATACCTACAACAGCTACTTCCACAGATCACCACTTTGGTCAACCTTTCACTGAAACAAGGAGTGTTTCCATCCAAATGGAAGCGAGCAATTGTCAGACCTTTACTAAAGAAATGCGGCCTTGAACTAGTATACAACAACTACAGACCTGTCAGTAACCTAAGTTTTCTCTCGAAACTGATCGAGAAAGCAGTACTTTTCAGACTGAACGATCATGCTAATCAATTTAACCTTCTACCCAAGAATCAGTCCGCCTACAGACAATTTCATTCATGTGAATCGGCGCTTCTACGGTTGGTGAGTGACCTGCTTGATGCTATGGAACACCAACAAGTGACAGCTCTTATCGCTATTGACCTAAGTGCGGCGTTCGACACTGTCGACCACGAGATACTTCTCAATGTTATCCAAAAGCAATACGGTGTTGGTGACAAAGCTCTTAGTTGGATTGACTCTTATCTCAGTGATCGTACGTGCGCAGTTAGCGTAAATTCAAGCCTATCAGCACCACACGTCCTTGATTGTAGTGTCCCACAGGGCAGTTGTTTAGGGCCATGGCTTTATCTAGCATACGCTGGAACACTTTTTGACGTCATTCCGCCATCTATCTCTGTTTATGGATTCGCAGATGACCACATTGCACACAAACGGTTTAGACCAACATCCCATGACAGTGAAACCATTGCAATAGCTGACATCGAAAACTGTGCCATAGCAATCAACAACTGGATGAACCTGAATAAACTGAAGATGAATACTTCTAAAACCGAGTTCATCATGTTTGGAAGTAGACAACAGCTGAAAAAATGTTCAACAACAGAAATTGACATTGCAGGTGACGCTGTCAAATCTGTTGAGTGTGTCCGTTATTTAGGGGCTTTTCTTGATGAAACTTTAGACTTCAGAGAACATATTAAAATGAAATGTCGAACTGCTATGTTGAATTTCTTTAGGATAAAATGCATTCGAAAATACTTGACTAAAGAAGCAACAGAAACTCTCGTCTTGACACTAGTGATATCGCATCTAGATTATTGCAATGCGATATTATATGGCATAGCTGAGAAATACCTTAGCAGATTTCAACGTATCCAAAACATGTGTGCAAAACTGGTTTTAAAGCGGAAGAAATATGACAGTTCCAAACAGGCCCTTTATCATTTACATTGGCTACCAATCAAAGCAAGAATAACCCATAAACTTCTGACATTCATGTACCAGTGTTCTGTGGGCAATGCACCAACATACTTGACCGAACTATTGTGTCAGCATGTTCCAAGACGACAAGGGCTGAGATCAGCTGATTTGACATACAACTATACCGTGCCATTCAACAAGAGAAAGACATTTGGTGACAGAAGTTTTGGTACAGTGGGTCCGAAACTCTGGAACCAATTGCCAATTGAAATAAGACAGTCACAATCTCTGGACATTTTTAAAAGCAAGTTGAAAACTTACTATTTTAATGATTTTAACTCTCTCTTTTAAATTTTAGTGTCATGCTTGTATTTTAGTACTGATGTACGTGTACCAATTTTGTGTTGAAGCGAAGTATAGCCTAACTCATCCATCCATCCGAAATCATCATCCTGAAAAAAAAAAATTCCTTTCTTGAAATCATCATCCAAAAATCATAATTTCTTATCATAATCCCTCATCATTTGTCGGCGCAATACGGCCTGTTGTGTGTCATAGTGCCGTACAACCCAACTCATCCACCCATCTAGAACCATCATTTTCCTGTAATCATCTTCCTTAAATCACCCTCCCAAAGTCATTAACCTTAAATCATTATCATTTGATATCACCATTCCTCATCATTCATCGGCGCTATATGACCTGATTTGTGTTGCAATGCCGTACATCATAATCATCTTGAAATCATCATTCTAAAACCGTCATCATATCATCATTAGTCGGCGCTAGATGACCTGTTTTGTGCCGCAGTGCCGTACAGCCCCAATCAGAAATTCCAGAAATCTTGATCGTCCTTTTTCGTTTTAAACTAAGTACCATTTTAAGAATGTATTTTACTGAAATGTAATCACATTATTGACGAGATTTTAAACCAGTCTTAAAGTATCATTTCTTAGAATTAATGTATATAACTTATTTTCAATTATATGATCAATGACATGTTAAACTTGTTTTAATACCATATATTTTAATATAAATGTTTACTGTATTTTATGTATTGTAAAACGCCATTGAATACACACAGCTGTAGAAACAGGCGTTTAATCAAATAAACCAGTTTCAGTTTCAGTTTCAGTGATGGTGTGTAACACAGGATGATTGCAGGTTTTAATCTGGTAATCACTGTTGATTATAAAGAAAGAATTGTTACAAATTTACGAGATTTTGTTAATGGTAATGAACCATTTGAATCATTATTTTTTTTGTAATTTAATTAAAAAATAACCCAAAAATAAAGATATGATTGATCAGAAAATGAGTTGAAATCAATTTCGAACCGTAGTTTGCCAATAAATATTTGTAAGTAAGATATGTTTGTTAAATATTTGAACCCCCCCCCCCCCCCCCCCCCCCCCCCCCCTAATAAAAGTTAAATAAAAATTTGATCAATCTTTTAAAAAAAAATATATATTTTTTTAATTTTTATTTTTTTTTATAAAAATTGCTACGTTACTTATACCTAAATAGTAAATGTATTTCTCAAATTTTCAAAATGGTAAACCACATAATGTTGATAATGATCAGATAGGGAACATTTCTAGGGAATCCATCAATAGGGAGTGCAGACGAGCAGGATGGACAGACAGGCAGCATTAAACTATGAACAACTTAACAGGCGCCATTAGATTATATAGTGGCCAACGAGCCGTGAAAGGCAGGCAGCATTAAACTAAGAACAACTTAACAGGCGCCATTAGATTATATAGTGGCCAGCCAGCCGTGCAAGGCAGGCAGCATGAAACTATGAACAACTTAACAGGCGCCATTAGATTATATAGTGGCCAACGAGCCGTGAAAGGCAGGCAGCATTAAAGTATGAACAAATTAGCAGGCGCGGGTAGATTATATAGTTATTACTTTCCTTCTGCCAACCGATGCAGTAAACTGCCTCACTTGAAACTACTCTTTCCTTTTAAATACGACGGTAATTTACGTTTAGTTAATATTACTAGATTATTATTGATTAAAATTTTGAATTTTAATCAAACTTAATGAAAGAAGAAGGTTTTAGAATTTAAATTCATATATGTTTTCTATACACTAATGAATGTATGTGATTTGTGTGTAAAAATGAATTGTTCTGTTATGTTATATGAAATATTGAAATATGTTTAATTAATATTTCCCTAAATGAGAAGGCAATCAGAGATAGCATGCGAGCATAAAACAATGATGTATATGATAACAGTTTTAACTAAGAATAATGTGCTAGTTTGCATTTGTCATTAATTAACTATGTTTCATAAAAGGATCATTTATAGTGGTTTTCACAGGTTTGCGGCTCGCTTTTTCGGCACGCGATTCAAGCTTTGTACGTATAATTCCTATGTAAGGAATAAACACGCTTGATCTCGCCGAGGTTTTGACACCTTTGTCAATCACTTCCTTTAACACGTGTCGCTTTAACACGTGTCGCTAACAGCACGCACCGCAAATTGCACACAGTATACGGTTTTTTAACAGAACAGAACAGAACAAATCGTTTATTACATCTCTGGCATACAAACATGCAGTACGAGGTATTGTTATACATCAAATTGTTAATGTTACGTGACCAAATGGCGTGTTAAAGTTCATATTATATAAAGTGCTAATAGTAGTATGAACTGGTATAATTCCAAACCATATCTTGATAAGGAGTAGATCTACTGAATGTATTATTGATTTTGTTTATTTTCGTTTATTTGGGGGGAATGAAGTCAATGCTTCAGGGAATAGAACCTAAAGATTGTATAACTTAAATCATTTCTCCTACATGCTCACTCTTTGTATCTATCACTCTATCAGCAAACACTCAACAAAACTTGTCAAATTTACCCTTGTCTCGTCAGGCGCGACCGTGCTACTATATACAAACAGTTTAAGTGGAGTTAGGACGCCGAGTAAGTCGGCGTCTCAACTGCATCCAAGCTGTTTACATCTAGTTCAAAATGTCATCGAGTACTGAGGGAATTGTTTAAATTAAATATAAAATAGTCGAGAAATGGAGCAGTAAAAGACTAATTCAGCATGATAGGGGTAAATACAGATATTTACAAAGTTCTGATTCGTTCCTTAACCCATTAAAGAAAGCATCCGCCACATCAAATCTTATACCGCCTGTTGCATGCTTTGTATAAGTTGATGCACTCGGGGCTCGAGAAGAGAACCCAGCTTTCGTGAGCCCCATCATTTGGAGGAAAAAAAAGCCGAAATATAAACAAAAAACCTAACAATACGATACGATACGATAGTTTTATTGCATAAAACATTACATACAATGCTTATGTCTAAAAATTATTCTTAAAAATGCTTGTGTGTATTGACCTCACACTCTCAAAGGCGCGTGCTCTTTAACACCAAATCACTATAAATCGTCGTATGCTTTTATTTATAACATTCATTTCCAATTATTTTGAACATTTGTATGGTCATGATCCAAATGTGTTGGCGAATAATTTTTTCTAACATTATGTATGTAATGTGTGATTTGTTTTATGCTTAACATTATGTAAATAGATACTCACATATTTTAATGTTGTTTGCTTAGATAAAAAAAAAATGGATAGACTTTACCATAGTCATAGACTGAGTCTTGTTTTGAAAACAGGTGGTCACTAAAAAGACAATGAAAGTAAAGCGGCACACTCTGATCTACTTTCATCCTGCTTTAAACTACCAGATACTCTGGGGAAAAATTGGTTCGTTTATTATAAATGCTTTTCTTAATATCTTTGGTATGAAGATTCAATTTACTGAATGCTGATATATAACACTAGTATTGTTCTAAATCTTTAGATGCTTTGAAAGGCATAATGAACGGTCATGTGAGCATATTTCAAAGGGGGGCATGAGCTTTTGACGTTACGTCTATATATTTTTTTTTATAATAAATAATACATTAATTAAAACAGTATTAATAAATTAAATGAAATAAATAAATAAATATCAAAAATTATAAATAAATAATAAATTAATAAAATACAGAATAAATAAATGAATGAATAAATAAACAGGTCATTTTATTTAATTTACAATTATTTACCTTTTCTTGGTTTAAACACTGATTGGATTTTCTAACTGCTGCTGTGGATTTTTTTAAAAGTTTTACTAGGTAAGGGGAATACTTTACTGCATCGGTTGGCAGAAGGAAAGTAATAACTATATAATCTACCCGCGCCTGCTAATTTGTTCATACTTTAATGCTGTCTGCCTTTCACGGCTCGTTGGCCACTATATAATCTAATGGCGCCTGTTAAGTTGTTCATAGTTTCATGCTGCCTGCCTTGCACGGCTGGCTGGCCACTATATAATCTAATGGCGCCTGTTAAGTTGTTCTTAGTTTAATGCTGCCTGCCTTTCACGGCTCGTTGGCCACTATATAATCTAATGGCGCCTGTTAAGTTGTTCATATACTCAGCAAAAATAGAAACTTTACATTGGAATCAAATGTGTATAATTCTGTCTATAAACACAACTTTGCAGAAGGCTTAGTGTTTTTCGAAACTTTGGATCAATGTCTGTAAGTTTTTGACGATGGTGATGAAAAAAATCCAAAAGCCACGTCGTGATTTTACGTCAAAATGCATAGGGGTCGATTTCAAAATTATCAGAGATGTGAACATGTACGCAAGATGTGTTTTATTCATTTTACGGTTTCATTTTAAATGACTTTTTTGCATAAAGACAGTTCAGTAGCGCGAATGCTCACCGTCACGCCTCAGGCAAGCAACACTCCGTCTCTGATGCACCGTCTAATGACGTCATCTGGGATGCCATGCCATTTTCGTAATCGAGCATTTCTGAGGTTGTTGGTCGTGTAAATCTGGTATTTGTTCCGCATCCGTCGCCAACTTTACCCGTTACATGCTCTATTGGTTTCAAATATGTTGATACCGCAGGCCATGGCATGACGTTGACGTTATTCTGGGCTTTGTAAGTGCAGTTTTGATCTGCCCTGAATGCGGTCTACGGGTACGGATAGGACCGTGGCATTGCTTCAGATGATTCCTGATTGTCTCGGCAGCGATCCCAAACCGCCGAGCAGTAACCGTTGCTGGGATTGAACAGTTACGTCGATACGTTAACGTAAGAGTGCGGTCGTCTCTATGTGACGTCAACGATCTCAGACGATCCTGGACTTACCCCGTAACTCTGTAACGAGTAGTTAGGATATGAATTTTCTATCGTATGCCTCCAAAATGACGCCCAGCATCAGTTGCTGACGCACCCGCCGTAAGCATGCCAAATGGCCTGATTTCTGTTATTTTCAGAAAGCTGTGACATCTCAGTTTTGAAACGCAGGTGTTTACAATTTTGTTTTTTCGGTGTCTGGCTCAAGCCTGCGTGTGTCTGGTGCATTAAATAAACTTGAAATAAACCTGACAAGGTCAACTCGCCGTCAGAGTTAAAAACCGGAAGTGGAAAGCGTGCTACGTCGTGCGCGGTACAAATTAGCGAGAGTGTGGCTCTGTATGGTCTTTATCGATAACCCCATTATGAAATGTACGTATTATTTATGAAACGTGATTAAACATCGCTCAAACCGGCTTTAAAGTATGTAAAGTTTCTATTTTTGTTAAGTATAGTTTAATGCTGCCTGCCTGTCCATCCTGCTCGTCTGCACTCCCTATTGATGGATTCCCCAGAAATGTTCCCTATCTGATCATTATCAACATTATGTGGTTTGCCATTTTGAAAATTTGAGAAATACATTTACTATTTAGGTATAAGTAACATAGATCTAGCAATTTTTTTTTTATTTTTTTTAAAAGATTGATCAAATTTTTATTTAACTTTTATTAGGGAGGGGGGGGGGGTTCAAATATTTAACAAACATATCTTACTTACAAATATTTATTGGCAAACTACGGTTCGAAATTGATTTCAACTCATTTTCTGATCAATCATATCTTTATTCTTGGGTTATTTTTTAATTAAATTACAAACAAAATAATGATTCAAATGGTTCATTACCATAAACAAAATCTCGTAAATTTGTAACAATTCTTTCTTTATAATCAACAGTGATTACCAGATTAAAACCTGCAATCATCCTGTGTTACACACCATCACCCATATCATCCAGGTAAGACACGGCCCGTTGGCCACTATATAATCTAATGGCGCCTGTGTTCTGCCTGGGTAGTTGTTCTTTATTCAATGACGCCTGTGTAAGCGCCTGTTATTTACCTAGTCCCAAGCATAACAGAAGGTTCTTGATCGCCACCTCAAGGCGAATGTTTTGACCCTGCTCACGGAGTCCATCGCAGTGGATTTGAAACGCAGCAAAAGCATACTTAAAAATTCATGAACGTAGCTGCATTCATGTAAAAAAGTTAATTTGTCATGCATATATGTAACATGGTGAAAAAGTTGTGACTCAACTGGGACTCGAACCCAGGACCTCTTGCTTACCATGCTAACGCTCTTACCACTGAGCTACCGAGTCACCCAGGTAAAGCCATTCAACCATTTCACCATAATCTCTACCCGGCTACACACACCCCCTCTAGGCTCTACACAAGAATTTGTCCCTAATTCTTACTCAAGAACACTCCACTAGTTTCTTATTTTAACATATATTTCATTTAAACTACCCTAAGGGTTATTTACGTTGGGCGCCAAATGTCACATGGTGAAAAAGCTGGGACTCGAACCCAGGACCTCTGGCTTACCATGCCAACGCTCTTACCACTGAGCTACCGAGTCACCCAGGTAAAGCCATTTAACCATTTCACCATAATCTCTACCCGGCTACACATAGATGTTGAGAGTTTTGCTGAATGTTCACTTACAGGTACATGGTAATCATTAAGGTTTGGTGAATATTTAATTAAATATAAACAGTCAATTCAAACAAGAAATAAGTTCCGCCCGGCTGTACTTTTTCCTAGGTTTTATGAAAAAAAAACATGGAAAAAACCACGGAGTATTCGGACGGTCATATTACAAAAACCTTGGAAAAAAGACGAGAAAACCTTAGAAAATACAAGACCTTGGTTTTTACATGGTTTGACAAAATACCTCGGAAAAGTTTACGAGGAATCCTTGTAAAATATTTAATTTCCAAGGAAACCACGGAAACAAAAAATCCTCGGAAAAGTTTACGAGGAATCCTTGTAAAATATTTAGGAAAAAACCATGGAAATATTAGAACCATTTTACGTGGTTTCGACAAAATACCATGGAAAAGTATATATATACGAGGAATAGTTAACTACTAGTGGGTGGGGTACCACATGCTTTTGTTTGTATCATGTAAATATCCAAAATATATTATGATCATGATAAAATTGTATTTATGTAAGTTATGTAACTTACCATGAATCTTTTGTCAGGAGTCTGAACTGGTTTGGAGTCTTTAATTTTTGCCACATTCACATTTTAAAGTATAGATAAACAGACAACTTAAATCTCTGACCTCTGATTGTTGTGAGATGGTGTCCTGGGTGTGTATAATATTCACTGTTTTGTGAAACTTACAATACTCATATTTATAATTCACTAAGTTGTACTTCCAAGGTTTTTCCGTGCTGGAAAATGTCTAAGTACAATTTTTACGAGGTGCAAATTGTTTAAGTTATTATTTTACAAGGATTTTCCGTGCTAAAAAATGGTTAAGTTCTTATTTCCGAGATTGTTCCGTGTTTATTTTTGCCAAAGTCCAATTTTTCCGAGCTTTTGCCAAGGTTTTAAGAGTTTCCAAGGTTTTTTCTTGATATTAACGTGGTTTTTTTGTTCATAAGCATGCATAAACCATGGAAATTTTGGTGACTAAACAAAAACCTTGGAAATTGTTACGAATAACCATGGAACTTTTAGAATTCCATGTAAATTCCACGTAAATTATTCATATTCCATGGAAATTTTACACTGAACCTTGGAAAAAGTACAGCCGGGCAATAAACTGTGTGTAGAGTCTTTTGAATTTTCGAATTGACATATCTTCGATATTTGTCTCCAGATATACATGTATCAATATCATCGATTCATGCTTCTGCTGTATCAATGACAGCTCTACTTCCACCTTTATCTTCATTATTTGTTTGCACTTAAAAGTTAAAACTGTCAACATTGATAATTCTAAATGCCAGCCCGTCAGGAGGAAAGACAAAATCAAGGCCTGTACATACTATTATCACGCAGCCGTAACCTCATGTTGTGGAATCTAAATGTTCCATTCCACAAGATCTTTTTTGTCAAGGAGCCAATTTGGTTGATTCCATTTCCTTCGAAGGATGATAGTCAACAGTGTTTTTCCTCCTTATATAACTGGTACCTATAAACGGAGGCATTCCCAATTACCAAAACTGACCATTTTTCCCAATCTGTGGTAATAAAGTTCCCAATTTGGAGAGTTTTGATCAAGTAGAGTTTGTTTTAAGCATCTGTAAAAAAATCCTGCTAATACCAGCTGAAGACCCATATCCTTACAGAGGGTATAATGGGACAATTTATTGCTAGCAGTCAAATTCAGTTTAAATTTTATATAGTTAACTGTTTAATTTGGCCCATGCAAAATTCCCAATTTGACTAGAAACGACGCAAATTTTTCCCAATTTGACTAAAAGTGACGCAAATTTTTCCCAATTGGCTCGGTACCGGAGTCATTCCCAATTGGTTGAAGAAAAACCCTGGTCAACTTGTAACTGTGAAATCGCATATTTTATAAAGAAAAGATCCAAAATCGTAGCTGAGGCAGACTCCGGCTGTCCTGGGCTTAGTTGGAAGCAAGGTCACAGTAGCAACGTAGTAAACGTAGCGGAAGCATAGTCAGAAATCCTTTATCATAGTGTAAGCGTAGTAGATGCGTCTTGGAGAGACTTAAAGTGCGGTAGAAGCGCAGCAACAGCATGGTGGGGTCGTGATGAGGGCAGCGAGGTCGTACATTGTAGTTGAAGCATTCTGGCAACACCTCAAGTCCCAAAATTATGCACATGGCGGCACTTCTAAGGCAATTTGGATGAATTTGGAGAATCCCCATGAGTGCCTTGGAACTTCCGTCCAGTGGAATAGGGGTATTATTGTTAGCTTTCAGAATAGGGATAACTTCTAGATAAATATGTTCCAAAGTTAGAGCAAAAAGTTAAATGTAAAATGTGGACAGATTCTAAAGCTACTCCTGTATTTATTATGGCGAGTACAAAATCTTATTCAATAATTCAACTATTCAACGGACTGTGGCGAGGTTACAAATACAACCTTAAATTCTTGTAGGATTGAAAAACACTACAGGAGGAGTAAAAAAACATCTGAAATATGTCACACATCCTGCATAAGAGCCAATAAAGGCAAACCAAAAAGCCACTTGCCCTATAGTAAGACAAAGAAGGGAAAAAAGCATGCAGGACAAGTAGAATTTTTTACCCGCTGCTACAGCTGTCTAGTTTCATAAAAACTAGGTACAGTTGAATGTCCATATCTTGAACTCGCTGTAAAATTCAGACTATATGATTTGTCCACACATGAATTGCATTATTTCATGCTCGGTTTTAGTCAAACATACCCATATTTCAAAGTTAAAACGTGGCTTAGCCACGTTTTAACTTTGAAATACGGCTATGTTCGACCTAACTGAGTTCGAGATATCGAAGTTCAACTGTACATCTTTAATTTTTGTCCTCACCTTGGTTAACATTGGTACCGTAATAGATAGCCAAGCCTCATTTTGAACAAAAACAAGAATGAACTGGTTACAGAGTTGAAATGTGGGAACCACCTAGATAAATGTTACAGCTCATTCAGGGTTGATCTTCTTCAGCACACTATTTCTATTACTATAAAATGGTTCAAATTAGTAGAACAAACAGTCTGGCAGTGTTGTGTTGACTGTTTTCAACGTTTTTTTTCCTTCTTTGGACGGTACCCGGAAAAGGACCCGTTCCCAATTGGAACAGGACCCGTTCCCAAAATTCTGGTACTAGTGTTAGCATTGCCTGTTGATATGAACTGCATAATTGCTACTTGATACAGTGGAGAATCTGTTATTCTTTCCCGTTTAAACGCAAACGCAAAGCACTAAAACGTAGAAAATAACAACATCTGGACAATTCTGATAATTCTTGTTTATCTTGGTGGCAAACAGTTTAGAGCCTGATCAGACGCCCGGTTACCCGGCGTCTGATCTGGCTCCAAACTGTTTGCACTGCAAATAATAGTTTTAGCGTAAACACGTTTATTGGGAAAGAATAACAGATTCTCCACTGTAAGTTAAATCAATATAGGCCTACATATATTATAAAATAAACTTCCCAATTTCTTTTTGTCATCATTTCACGACTGGTTTTTGTCCCAATTTGAAGTTTACGTGACAAGAAAAATTCCCAATCTGAGGGGAACTGGACCCATTCCCAATTGGGTGGGAAAAAAACGCTGGTTTTTATTCACCAACATTTCGGCCTTACAAAGGCCTTCATCAGAGTAATACACAATGAAAAAATTTAAGAATACCGGTATATTAAAATTCACTTTATGAATATTAGGAAGATACAAATTATTATCAGGAGAGAGGTTAAAGATGTGGAAAGATATGTCTTTGAACAAAAAAAAGGTTTATGAATAATGATTACGGTAATGAAGCACACTAAGTGGCTTTTTATGTTGTATTTCAACAGTATCTTCATTTACAGCCATCAGAGAGAATGTCCTATACATGCATAACATGTCGAGTTGTGTTTGTGGACGGAGAGGTTCAGCGCGCCCATTATAAGACAGACTGGCATAGGTACAATCTCAAACGGAAAGTCGCAGACCTTCCTGCAGTCACAGCTGAAAACTTTAGACAGAGAGTGATCAATGCACAACAGACAGAGGTAATTACAGTATTTTGACCTAATTTTGATAAAAAAAAAATATATATGCAAGAAGTTGAAAAATCTGATATTCAATTTCAGTATATCTTGTTATTTCAGTGTTTTAGACAGGTGGCTACTTAAAGCAGGCCGAAAATTAATCAGAAATCTCTGTTAATTGTGTTATTAGCTCGCCGGACTGTGTCCAAGAGCTAATGTTATCACCCAGTCGGTGGTCCCGTTCCTGTTCCCTTTCCTGTTTGCATTAGCAGTTTCAAGAAAATGCTTACAATTTCTATGTCCCTTGAGTAATTGCTTTTATATTTCGTATTTGTGTGTTTATGGACAAGACCTTTCCAAGCACACAGAAAGTTTGACCCCTTGACCTTGAAGCCTGCCTTTAGGTTTCGAAATCTGTGTTTAGGTGTTGAAAAATGCCTATAACTCCTATGTTCATGGAGATATTCCTTTCATATTTGGCATGCATTTGTATATGGACAATACCTGTTCATGCATACAAGCCCAATGACCTTGAACATAGGGCCAGCATTAAAGAGGCTCGCAACCGGATTTAGCATTAAAAATAGTAATTTGTAATTATACATGTATGTCCAATGTTTATATAAATGGGTAAGATTTAGTTTAGGATAAGAAATTCTTTTAAAAAATGCATTTCAAAAAAGAAAACGAAAGAAGCTCTGGTGGGATTCGAACCCGTGACCCTCCATTGCGAAGACGAACACGAAAAGGAAGCTTCAGTGCGTAGCGATGGATAGTACTTTATTCGGCTCGGGTTTATGTCTGAGCCTGTGTTCAATTTCTGTAGAGAAGCAACAACAACAACAATACCGTCAAAAGGCGCTATAGAAAAACAATGGAAAATATCTAAAAAACTAAGATTCGATGACGGTTCAGACTACGGGTTCTTGATACTTTTTTTGGACTGATCATATTGTTTTAATGTCAGAAGCCCAATAATGCCACACATTTGCTTTTATTTGATTATTTTATTTTGACAAGTTCACCATCCGGTTGCGAGTCCCTTTAAGGTTTAAAAATCTGTGTTTAGGTTTCAAAAAATGCTTATAACTCCCATGTCCTGTGATATATTGCTTTCATATCTGGTATACATGTGTATAAGGACAAGATCTTACCATGCACACAAATATTTTTACCCCCGTGACCTTGAAGTTAGGGTCCGCACTTAGGTTTCAAAATCTGCATTTATGTTTCTCAAAATGCGTATAACTCCTCTATGTTCATTGAGATATTCCTTTCATATTGGGTATGCATATGTATACTCAACAAAATTTCTAATCGGTCACCTTATATTTCATTCAGAAAAAGAAATATGAACGACTTATAAACCATTTAATTGTGTCACAATGCAAAAATAATCAATTGTAAAACAGATGATTACATTTTCCCGGCTATCACCTTTCCTTCTAAGCTTAAACAACAACTTCCATGGAGGCACCCCAGATTTTGAAAGTCACAGGAGTGTTACCATAGCTCTTAGGCCCTATGTTAGTAATGCGTATTGCCCCCGTCCGCTGCAATAACAGTTTCGTATCGACTTCTAATAGACGAGAAGAATTTAGCAGAAATATTAATGACCTAACTTACTCAAACATTGACGACGTCACGCTCCAATGCGTCAACGTTTCGAGGCTGTAGTAAGGAACGAACGCGTTTCTTGAGAATGACGCAAACATGCTCTGTAGGGTCAAACTCATTTGTATCATCGGGTCCAAGCCGTCTGGTGATGACTTTATCTTTAAGTAACCATCAGCAGCGACTGCCCGCCTCTCGCACCCGATAACGTACCGTCGTGGGTGTGACGTTACGGCCGTTTTGACCGTTAAACTGTCTTACTGTCCCTGCAACGGGAAGAAATCTGTCTCTCAGGTGGGTCACTACAATGTATCGATATTAGGAGTGTTTTACCCGTCGTTTTGCTTTCCTGGGGCTGTATGCTCTACTTCCGATGACGTCAAATTTCCGCGTTAAAGCCTAAATGTGGTCGAAAATATCCGGTTAAAAGTTCTAGCCACATTCAAATGGACGGAAACATTTCCTAACATGGAATACACGGGAATTGGTCTTTTTTTGTTTCAACTTCCGGACTTCTTCGGTGGTTGAATCTTATTTGCCGTTAGGATACACCAGCGTGCAACATTCTGACGGCTCTGCCGCTCTCTTCGTGAGTTTATCTCGCCATTTTAGGTGTTTTTCAGGCTAGGCAGTAATTGGAGATTACACTCGTGTAATCTTGCGGGCAGCGACTGTCTTCCATACTTTACACGCGCAAAAAAGGCCAAACATGCCACGTGACTGCTATGACGTTCACGAAGTAGGACAACGTGTATAAATCCAAAATTAAGGAGTACCTAGCACCAATCATGTTGTGTGTGAAATATCATAAATGTGAACGTAGTATTTAAAGACATATATTGCTTTAAAAAGTGACCGATTAGAAATTTTGTTAAGTATATATGGGCAAGACCAAAAGTTTGACCCCAGTGACCTTGAACTTAGGGCCCACATGTACTGGTTTCGAAAATTACTTATAATTCTTATGTCCCTTGCGGTATTACTCTAATATTTGGTTTGCATATGTATTTGGACAAGACCTTTCCATGCACACAAAAAAGTTGAGCTCTGTGACCTTGACCTCCAAGTCTGCTTTTAAGTCTCTAAATGTGCCGAAGGTGAGCTTTGTTGTCTCTCTGACAACTCTCGTAGATATTTCTTTTTTGCTTGTAGCCTGCTTCAACCCATTATCCTACTACATAGTCTTTTCCCGGTTTTGAAGACATGTAACCACTTGACTAAAAAACATTGAAAGTAATGCAGAATGTGCCTTCAGTCACATTGATTATGCTTTACTTTCAGCCTGCTTTAAGCTACCATCTGCTAGTACATAAAAAACTTCTTATGCTACATATCTTCATGTGCTTCATTTCTGTACAAAGTTAAACTGTTTTTGTCTGCAGAGAAATGAATCAAAGTAATAAAGATGTGTATATATCATATGGGGTAATTTTTCAGGATGTTGCTCAAATTTTTCGCTGCTATTTATTATAACCAATACTTGGTAGAAGCATGTAAAGGCATTTGCATAAGGACATATTGATAGCAGGCTTGTATTCATTAGGAAAGGGTTCAAATTTAACCTGTTAAAGTGTGCATACTTAACATCAACCCCCCCCCCCCCCCCCCCCCCCCCCCCCCCCCCCCCCCCCCCCCCCCTTATGAGCTCTTCTACCTACAGTGGAGAATCTGTTATTCGTTCCCAATAAACGCGTTTACGCTAAAACTATTATTTGCAGTGCAAACAGTTTGGAGCCAGATCAGACACCGGGTGACCCGGCGTCTGATCAGGCTCCAAACTGTTTGCCACCAAGATAAACAAGAATAATCAGAATTGTCCAAAAGTTGTTCTTTTCTACGTTTTAGTGCTTGCGTTAGCGTACGTTTGCGTTTAAACGGGAAAGAATAACAGATTCTCCACTGTATACATCCATATTGCACCACAAAGGAAAATTCAGGGATGGTTTTGAATACAGTTGGGCGAGGTGGCAGCTTAAAGCAAAACAAAAGTAAACAAGAAAGCTCTGGAAGGAGCTTTAATCTGCTTTACTTACATCTTACTCTAATTGTTTCTAGTTTTTAGCTCACCTGAGCTAGCTCAGGGTGAGCTTTTGCAATCCTTGAATGTCCGTCGTCAACAATTTTAGTGTTTACACTCTAGAAGCCACAATATTTATCCAATCTTTCTCAAACTTGCTCAGATTGTATATTGCCATAAGAGTTCGGATGAGTTTGATTATGGTTGAAATCGGACAAATTGGTCAAGAGTTATCTACCTTTGAATTGCTGAAAATGCCATATTTAAGGGTGTTTACACTCTAGAGGCCACAATATTTATCCAATCTTTCTAAGACTTGCCGAGATTGTATATGACCATAAGAGGTCGGATGAGTTCGATTATGGTTGAAACCAGACAAAGAGGTCAAGAGTTATCTACCTTTGAATTGCTGTAAATGCCATGTTTAATAGTGTGTATTACTCTAGAGGCCACAATATTTATCCATTCTTTATAAGACTTGCCGAGATTGTATATGACCATAAGAGGTCGGATGAGTTCGATTATGGTTGAAACCAGACAAATAGGTCAAGAGTTATTTACCTTTGAATTGCTGTAAATGCCATGTTTAATAGTGTTTACACTCTAGAGGCCACAATATTTATCCAATCTTTCTAAGACTTGCCGAGATTGTATATGACCATAAGAGTTCGGATGAGTTCGATTATGGTTGAAACCAGACAAAGAGGTCAAGAGTTATGTACCTTTGAATTGCTGTAAATGCCATGTTTAATAGTGTTTACACTCTAGAGGCCACAATATTTATCCAATCTTTCTAAAGACTTGTCCAGATTGTATATGACCATAAGAGTTCGGATGAGTTCAATTATGGTTGAAACCAGACAAAGAGGTCAAGAGTTATGTACCTTTGAATTGCTGTAAATGCCATGTTTAATAGTGTTTACACTCTAGAGGCCACAATATTTATCCAATCTTTCTAAAGACTTGTCCAGATTGGTTATGACCATAAGAGTTCTAATGAGTTCAATTATGGTTGAAACCAGACAAAGAGGTCAAGAGTTATGTACCTTTGAATTGCTGTAAATGCCATGTTTAATAGTGTTTACACTCTAGAGGCCACAATATTTATCCAATCTTTCTAAAGACTTGTCCAGATTGGTTATGACCATAAGAGTTCTAATGAGTTCAATTATGGTTGAAACCAGACAAAGAGGTCAAGAGTTATGTACCTTTGAATTGCTGTAAATGCCATGTTTAATAGTGTTTACACTCTAGAGGCCACAATATTTATCCAATCTTTCTAAAGACTTGTCCAGATTGTATATGACCATAAGAGGTAGGATGAGTTCAATTATGGTTGAAATCAGACAAATAGATCAAGAGTTATCTACCTTTGAACTGCTGAAACTGCCTTATTTAAGGGTGTTTACACTCTAGAGGCCACAATTTTTATCCAATCAATCTCAAACTTGCTCAGATTGTATATGACTATAAATTTTAGATGAATTAAATTATGGTTGAAATCAGACTGATTGGTCGTGAGTAATCTACCTTTGAATTGGTGAAAATGCCATATTTAAGGGTGTTTACATTCTAGAGGCCACAAATTGTACCCTGTCTTTCTCAAACTTGCTCAGATTGTATACAGATTGTATTACCATAAGACTTGAAATGACTTTGATTATGGTTGAAATCCGATCAATAGGTCAAGAGTTATCTACCTTTGAATTATTTAAAAAAATGAATGTTTAACAGTGTCTACACTCTAGAGGCCACAATATTTATCCAAACTTTCTCAAACTTAGTTGCCCAGATTGTATATGACCATAAGAGTTCGAAAAAGGGTGATTATGGTTGAAATCGGACCAACAGATCAAGAGTTGTTATCTACCTTTGAATTGCTGAAAATGTCATATTTTACAGCGTTTACACTCTTGCAACTACAGTTTTCACTGGATTTTGATTATACTTGCACTCAAAGTATATAGCTATACGTTCTGGAAGGAGTGCAATAATTGTTGACATCTAATCATTGTGGCAATAGTTATCTGCCCTTGATATACTATGAAATGCTAGAAAAGGCTTCATTTCAGTATTGTTTAGGCTCTAGTTATATGCCCTTGATGTACTCTACTATACTAGAATTATGAGGTTGTATTCCAAAATTGTTTACATGCTATACTACAAATTTGAATGGATTTAGATGAAAAACTGGTGAAACAGAAAGGTAAATCTATCAGGCTTCAGTACAGCAGGTGGGCGATATCAGGGCCTTCAGGCCCTCTTGTTAAGACAGGTGACCACTTAAAGCAGGTTGCATGTAAAGCAGAAAAAGCAGCTCAAGACCTATTCTGCTTTACTTTCAACCATGCTTTAAGGTACCATCTGCTAAGATATAGAACATATTTCAGGTACGGTGCATATTAATGACTGTTTAAACGGAACTATTTTCTTCAGTGATAAAAGTCACGAAGTAAGAACAGCTGTTCTTACTCCATGTAAAAGTGTAAAAAGGCATACATGTATCTATTGAGTAAAGGGTTAATGATTGTCATTCTCCTTCTTTTCATTTTGGAACTTTATACATTTGTAATTGCTGTTTTAAATCTTTTAAAAATCATCAGCCAGAAATAGCGATCAGTAGTTGGGTAAAATTTCTTTTTCATGAGTTATTTATTATGGTCTTTCAGGGGTTGTCAAAACATATATTTGCACAGGTTCCCGACAAGTCCAGCCAGGGTTGTGATGTATGTGGGAAGTTCTTCAGCACAGGGAACCAGCTACAGAACCACCTCAAGTCAAAGAAACACAAAGAAGCAGAGGCCAAGGCTGAACAGAAAAAACAGAAAGAAGACACAGATAATAAAGATGAAAAGGTTTGGCAATGTTATATTTAGATCCTGTCATAAGTCTTTGATTGGGTGATAACTCATCAGTGTAACGTGAAGATGTCTATGGATATTGGACAGATGATGCTTAACCCTTAGCCCGCCAAATAAATTGTCGTCTGCTATATTTCTCGTCTGCTTCAAGTTTCAAAGTGCTTCAAAGTTGCTCAAAATTGCTGAAAATGTTGTCCGAGTGTCAAACAGCTTGGATCCGGATGAGACGCCGAGTTACTCGGCGTCTCATCCGGATCCAAGCTGTTTGCATATGGAGCTATAGTCGTGAGTGGCAGGCTAAGGGTTAACTCATTCCTCCTTAAATATGATTTTTAACACCATTAACATATTCCTCCATGGAAGAAAACTTGTTCCAATTTATACAGTTATGAATCTGCAGCATAAGAAATAATTTCTATATCCTATCAGATGATAATTTAAAGCAAGCTGAAAGTAAAGCAGAATGCGCCTTAAAGGGACTTGCAACCGGATGGTGTACTTGTCAAAATAAAATAAAATACTCAAATAAAAGCAAATTTGTGGCATTATTTGGCTTCTGACATTAAAAAAATATGATCAGTCCAAAAAAAAGTCTCAAGAATCGTCACCGAATCTTAGATTTTTAGATATTTTCCATCGTTTTTCTATACCGACTAGTAGACGGTATAGTTGTTGTTGTTGCTTCTCTACACGGGCTCAGACATAAACCCGAGCCGAATTGTGAAGTTGTATGCACTTTCGATCGCTACACATTGAAATACGTTAAATCGATCCGAGATAAACGGATAGTTCCGTGGTCCATGGGTCTAAGCGGTTTCCCTATTTTGCCTTCTGTCCGCCAATGCCGGGCCCCGGGTTCGAATCCCACCAGAGACCAATATTTTTTTTATTGAAATACATTTTTTTAAACAGAATTTCTTATCTTAAACTAATTCTTTACCATTTATATAAGCGTTTGACACATATTTACAAATCACTATTTTTAATGCACCATCTGGTTGCGAGTCGCTTTAAGGCATATTCTGCTTTTCTTTCAGCCTGCTCTAAGTGAGCGTACTGATCATCTACTAAGATATAGAAAATACTTCTTTGGTATACATTCATGACTATATAAAGTGATAATGTTTTCTTCAGTGGAGGAATAAGTTAGAGGTGTCAAAATGTGTTTTATGGGGTAATGGGTTAAAGTAAATAAGAAAGCTGAGCTTGCATGGGAGCTTTTTTGCTTTATTTTAAGCCTGTTATAAGCACGGTGAATAAACGTACACAGGATATAGACACCGAAGTGATTAGGAATTGAAAGCGAAAGTAGCGAGGTGAGTACTTTTATTACGTTTATCTCTAAAATCTTCTTACAAATAAAGTAAACATGAATTGCAAGATAGTCTGTAGACATATGTGACCACACTGATGCCAGGAATATAAATAAATTCACCTCGAAGACTGAATAAAAAGCTTTAATCACTGGCCATAGTCGCATCTTCGTCAACGTTTGTCATTATTTTCGCTGTTTATACACGTTATACAAAAAAGTGAATCGACAGTTCGATTTATTTTTCAATTCAAAGTAATTGTGCAAAATCTGCTTAAAATCAGACCAACAATAGCTGAGATAGTTGACGTCAAACCGATAGGACGTTGTACTGGGGATAGTATATTACTGTACCGGGGATAGCATTTCCAAAAATATTTCTGTACTGGGGATAGACGAATATAAAATATGAAACTAGGGCCACTTTTCGAGAAGTACGAAGTATTGCAATAATAGTCAGCGTGTATAAACAATACATACGTCTTCATAGTCCATCAGATGTGTACAGTTAGGGACATCGAGCTAATGTTAGACTTCAGGCGCTGTCCCTCACAGTACACAGGCGTTAAGGGTCATCATTGAGAGGTGATATTTTGCTCTATGTTTCATTAAACCCCGACGGATTTTGTTGGGCATCATTGTTAGCTCACCTGAGTCAATGGCTCAAGGTGAGCTATTGGGATGGCCCTGTGTCCGTCGTCCGTCGACGTTAACAATTGCTTTAAATGATACCATCTCCTATACTTCTTGACAGATTTCAACCAAACTTTACAGGAATGTTCCTTGGGTCAAGCTTTTTGAATTTTTTTCAAAGAATTAAAAACAATGTAGAACTTTGGTTACCATGGCAACCAAAAATAAGGAAATCTTAAAAATTATTCTTGTCTGAAACTACCAAGGGCCAGAGCTTAGATATTTGGCACATAGCATCATCAACAAATCCTCTATCAAGTTTGTTCAAATTATGTCCATGGGGTCAAAATTGGCCCCGCCCCGGGGGTCACAGTTTTACATAGAGTTATGTAGTGAAATTTTCAAACGTCTTCTTCTCTGGAACTAATATGGCCAGAGCTTTGATATTTGGCATGGTGACACTTCTAGATATCCTATACGAATATTGTTCAAATGGTTCTGGTCGGTTCATATCTAGGTCGCAGGAGCTAAAAATAGATTGTTTTCAATGAAAACATAAAAAATCTTCTTGTCAAAAACTTCAAGGACCAGAGCTTAAATAGTTTGCACATAGCATCTTCTACAGGTCCTCTATCAAGTTTGTTAAAATTATGCCCCTGGGGTCAAAATTGGCCCCGCCCCAGGGTCACAGTTTTACATCGAGTTATATAGTGAACATTTCAAACGTCTTCTTCTCTGACACTAATATGGCCAGAGCTTTGATATTCGGTATGGTCACACTTCTGAAAAACTTTTACTTATTTGTTCAAATGGTTCCGGTCTGTTGCATATCTAGGTCAAATAAGCTAAAAATAACTTTTTTTCTATAAAAACTTAAAAAATCTTCTCGTAAAAAACTATAAGGGCCAGAGCTTAGATATTTGGCACATATCATCAACAGATCCTCTATCAAGTTTGTTCAAATTATGCCCCTTGGGGCAAAATTGGCCCGGCCCCGGGGGTCACAGTTTTACATAGAGTTATATAGTGAACTTTTCAAACGTCTTCTCCGCTAAAACTAACATGTCATTTGCCTCAGCTTTGATATTCGACATGGTGACACTTCTAGATGTCCTTTACCTATTTTGTTCAAATGGTTCCAGTCTGTTGCATATATAGGTCACATGAGCTAAAAAATAGATTTTTTTCAATGGAAACTTAAAAAAATCTTCTTGTCTAAAACCCTAGTACCCTGATCTTAGATATTTGGCACATAGCATCATCTACAAGTCCTCTATCAAGATTATTCAAATTTAATTATGCCCCTCGGGTAAAAAATGACACTTCCTGGACATAAATCATTATCATAGCAAACAGCTTGGACTGTTATTACCTATAATTATACATACCCGCTTTTGTTGTACTCGGAGTACCTTGGACTCATTCGCTCAAAATTTACTTTGTCGTTGTAGATATCGGTAAATTTTAAACACGATTTGTTAGTGGGTTTCCAGTGTCTAATATAAGGATTTTAATGGTCTAAGTTGCCGAGTGGGTATTGTCTGTTGTTATTATAATGGTGTCTTAGCGTACTGAAGGATTATCAATTATTGTACGTGATAAATTAGTATGGTAATTTTATATTGCCGATTTTTTTCCCAGCTATCATATGATTAAACCGCAGAATGACAGAAATTTCTACCCCGTAGAAAATACCAGCTATACGGTATATGTTTCTACTCGAACCGTAGTTTCGGAGCTTGAAGATCTTAATTTTTCTCTCAAAAGTATCTCTATTTAAAACAGTGTGGAGCCTAATCAGACTTGTTATGAAAATAGACGAAGAAATTACCCAAGGATAACTGACAGTAAATTTTGATGCAAATGGATCAGTAGTTTAGAAAAGATTTTTGGTTTTATCGCATATATAGGCAACAACATTGTTTTGTAAAATATAGCAGAGCCTTATGTGCTAGCAATACAGATAGACCGATACAACCCCCTCCCACACACATACATTGAAGCAGCATCAACCAAAGATTAATTGACAACAATGTTCAATGAAACCGGTCTCAGAGAAGAAAATCGTTGGCAACACTCCTTGTAATCCTTTCAGCAAGTGCAAGTACTAAGAAAACTGTGCATTGTCAATGCTTAATAATGGCTGTTTTTATTGAAATAGAAGTAGTAGGACGACATCTAGAAACTTAAAGGAGAACGGTGCAGATCCTGATCAAAATGCGGATGTGCAGGCTGCTCCGGATATGCACTGGTCGCAAAGGTAAAGTCATATTTTGGCTCATACATATATAGATGAACACGTTGTATGTTTTTACCTTGAAAACCAGTGTTGTGTGAAGGGTTGCGCATTGTTGGTATATGAGTAACTACTAAATAGCCGAGTCCAAATAGCAGGGATTCTTTCAAGAATGCTTTGATAATTTATAGTTTACTCTGTTAAATACATTCGACATGTATTTCACCACAAACTATTGCATAAAGGTGTAAGAAGGGAAAATGATATGTCATACATATAGTGGCTTTGGACTTAACTTCCTAGAAAAATGAAGATTATCCATTATTTCGTATGCTGGAAACGTAACAGCATGTAGTTTGCCATAAAAATCAAACGCAATGTACCATAATACCTTTTACGACACAAAACAATAAGTTTTCGTGAGGCTATCCCCAGTACGACCTTCCACTATACCCAGTACAATAAATAACCGTTGGACACTATCCCCAGTACATTTGGCGGTCGGTTTGACATGGTATATCTTAGCTATTATGGGTCGATTTTTAAGCAGCTTTTGCATAGTTACATTTAAATGAAAAATAAACAGATCTGTCGATTCACTTTTTTGTATAACGTGTATAAACAGCGAAAATAATGACAAATGTTGACGAAGATGCGACTATGGCCAGTGATTAAAGCCTTTTTATTCAGTCTTCCAGTTGAATTTATTTATATTCCTGGCATCAGTGTGGTCACATATGTCAACAGACTATCTTGCAATTCATGTTTACTTTATTTGTAAGAAGATTTTAGAGATAAACGTAATAAAAGTACTCACCTCGCTACTTTCGCTTTCAATTCCTAATCACTTCGGTGTCTATATCCTGTGTACGTTTATTCACCGTGATAAGCATGGGGTGGGCAAACGGTTTACCCAGATCTGTCAATCAGTTTATTTGTTATTTCCCCATCTATATGTCCACATATGCGGTATATACTCTGTCCATCTTATTCCTCCTGCAGTTTTCAAGCTAGACCATATAATTATCTTAACAAGATGTTTTCACAGCCACATCTATTGTTTTTGCATCATTTCACAGAATTTGGTTGGAGATTAAAGAGGCTCGCAACCAGATTTAGCATTAAAATAGTAATTTGTAAATATATGTCAAATGCTTATATAAACAGGTAAGAATTAGTTTAGGATAAGAAATTCTGTTTAAAAAATGCATTTAAATAAAAAAAGAAATTATTGGGCTCTGGTGGGATTCAACCACATGACCTGGCATGCGGGGGCAGGAAGCAAAAAAAGACAACCACGACGCTCGACTAGCCGGACTATCTATATCTCTGGGATTTATTTAACATACTTTAATGTGTACTGCTGGAGAGTACATAATTCAGCCCAGGTTTATGTCCGACCTGTGATCAATTTCTGTTGCGTCTTTGAATGCTGTATAATAAATATAGGATAAAAGCGATGGAAACTATCTCAAAAATTAAGATTTGAAGACTTTTCTTAAGGTTGTTTTTAGACTGATCATATTTTTCTAATGCCAGATGCACGATAATGCTACGCATTTGATTTTATTTGAGTATTTTCTTTTATTTTTTCAAATACACCATCTGTTTGCGAGTCGCTTTAAATGGGATGTAAATCATGTTCAATCTCTTTAAATCTTTTGCATATCTCAAAACCATGTGTGTTATTAGCAAACAGTTTGCATCCATATAACATACCTAGAATATCACATCAGAATCCAAAATGTTTGATACTCCAACCCTGTTTTGAGAAGACATTATAGTACAGAACGGTGACCAGATGAAAATTGTTTCAACAAAATTACTCAGAGCTTTCTATTTTCTAAGATTAAATAATAAAATGGAGAAGACATTAACATTATTTTTTTCCCCGGTACACACCTTTAACCCTTTAAACCCTAGTCCCGCATAAAGGCGTCCTTTTGAAACAGTGTAAATGTGAATAGTACACTTGTCCTGTGCAAACAGTGAAGACCCAGATCAGAGGGCTCCGAAAGGAGCCCTCTGATCAGGGTCTTCACTGTTTGTCAGAATGCCAAACATTGACAAAAGCAACCCTTAAAAGTCAGAAATGGACTAGTCTGAAATGTAAACTGGAATTGTCCATTTAAAGTTTCAGGGAGGAAAGAGTTAACCCTTATGTAACATGGCGTCTGATCTGGCTCCAAACTGTTTGCCACTCAGATGAAAATGAATATTCAGATTGTACAATAGCTGTCAATTTAGGAGTTTTATTGCACTTCCTTTAACTTTTGTTTAAACGTTGAAGAATAATGTCTTCTCCACAGTAGTTTAATTTGATTATATACCGGGCTCCAGATAAGAGATAATTAACTGCACACATCCAACATTTTCTCACTTATTTAGCACCAAATCCTATTGTGTTACAACTCATTAGAATCGTCTCTTCGAGACGATTCTAATGAGTAGTGACACCATAGGGTTTATAGCAGAAATAAAGATTTTAGTTTTTGAAATACTCCCCTTATCTGGAGCCCTGTATATGTTTACAGGGAGAATCTTCTCACACAAGTCTACCAGGGAAGAGTAAGACCTCAAGAACTATATCACAGGGAAGTACAGGACAAGATGAGGGGATGGATGAAGGTAAGATAGAATAAAGGCCTGGGGCCCGATTCATAAAACTTTGTATGACAAAAACAGTCGTAAGTCAAAACTTTAAAATACATTTAATTTCTGATTTCTCTTTCTAATCCTGTCTTGTGACATCTCTTTGGAATTGTCTTTACAAGACAATTCCATAGAATTATCTCAAGACAGGATAATATGGAGAAATAAATAAAAATTGAGACTTTTAAAATCTGACTTACAACAACATTTGTTGTACAAAGTTTTATGAAATGGGCCCCTGAAAAGGTCGAAATATTAGAAAAGAAAAAATTGTCTCGCCACGACGAAGGAGCAAAACAAGATTGAGGTATCTCTCTTCTGACTACATTAGTTGTGTTTAGCTCCAATACTAAATTTTCATCTGTAGACTATTTAGGCTAGCATTTAGTTATGGTATTTGGTTGCTTATATGTGACCAAGAAGGTTCTTATTGGGAGTACCATACATGATAGGTGCTGTAGGGTCTAACGGGTAGAAAATGTTTTTGTTACTAAATTTATTCCTTAATTTAGACTTATAATTCTTACCAAAAGTTTCAAAATGTTAAGCTTTGCGTTTTACCAAAAGTTTCAAAATGTTAAGCTTTGCATTTAGATAAGTTATGGACAATGTACTGTTGCTTTGGTCTTTCAAAATCTGAATAAGGGGAGATCCTTTGAAAGCATAGAAAACAAAGCAAATACTGAAAATTGCTGACTCGGTTTAATTGAGTCTGTTCATGAGCAATACTGAAATATGCAACAGTGCTAATGCCCCCTAGCACCAGCTTAAGTGGAATTCAACCTTCAACTGTAAATGCGCTGAAATCAATGATTCCAAAGGACCAGAAAGTATAACAACACTTTCAACTCCACTTGCTTATGCATCTTAATAAGTACAGCATGTTCCCTTGTAATTTGGTGACCTAGATTACGTATTTGCATTTGTTAACCCCGTCTGCTATATTTCTCGTCTGCTTCAAGTTTCAAAGTGCTTCAAAGTTGCTCAAAATTGCTGAAAATGTTGTCCGAGTGTCAAACAGCTTGGATCCGGATGAGACGCCGAGTTACTCGGCGTCTCATCCGGATCCAAGCTGTTTGCATATGGAGCTATAGTCGTGAGTGGCAGGCTAAGGGTTAAGTTATGAACACAAAATGCTTGTATACTTTCTTATTTCTCTTCATTGATGGTAAAATACAGTTACACTGGTATTAATGGACTAATCATGAGAGGACTCAGGCAGTCACCAGTCCTGAATGGGAGCTATTTATGACTCTGTTATTTTCAAACGAAGAATTGACAGTCTTGAGTAAAAATGGTCTGTAATACAGGGTAAAAATAATGCAGAAAGTTTTTTTGAAGCTTTCTGCATTGTTGTTATGCGTCTGTCATGCATGATGACTTTAACATAAGTTTACAGGGCTCGACATTAAGGCACGTGACATTAAGGCACGTCCGACAGACATTCACTGGTTGAAGTTTGGTCCGGACGGATAGAAATTTTTGGCCGTAGCCCAACTGGTCGTATGCAATTAGTAAAGGCCGTGGACCCTTGTAAAAGTACATTTGTGTGAATAAAACCGCTGATTGTTTATAGTTACGATTTCCGCACAATACGCATGCGCTAGGGGAACCTAACCTCTGACCTCATTGATAGTAGACTGATAACATTTGCTCAGCATCTTTTTCTATGCTCCGAACCAAAGAAGATACGAATCTCGATACCAGTCTCAGGATTTTTCCTTTCAACTATGGCATGGTGTAAAATAATCTTATTTTGTCAAACTATCATCACGTAATTGTATTGCCTTTTCTAGCTTCTTCAGTATTCTTTCCCTCATATTTGATTATTTCTTTAGGTTCCTCTCAGATTTATGGCGCGCCATATTTGTTTTGCCCAAAAATCACGCATGCGAAACATGCGATTTCTCTTTGAGGGTGTGTCGAAATACCGCGTTTCATTGGTTGATAAATTTAGACATCAAGTCTGGGAACAAAGAATCTGTTTCCCGCCTTTTACGAGCTTTGCCGAAAATTAACGATTGAACAAAAATGCTTTGATTTTATAGCTGAACGCATGTTAAAAATATTGATGTGTATTTTGAGTCTTTTTGACATGATACTTTGGCCCGAAGTGATCGAAATATTAGAAAAGAGCTAGACTTCTAGATCTATTCAAATAGATTTATTTGTCAATTTCACGCATGCTCCGTCACCCATACTGCTAATTTTAGAACGGATTTTCCTAAAAGCTTTAAATAGCAACAACAAACACATTCCTCGGGGGAATCGTGTAATGTAGCATAAGTTATGTCCTTTTTGTTTCTGGGCGAATTTATGCACAAGGTATCTGTAATTTGATTAAATCATTTTGTAACCGCGATACACAAAAAATAGAAATCTAGATCTACGAATAAGAGCAATTGTGTCGAAGTCGGTATGGCTCAATCTGTTAGACATGGCGACGCAGGCTTATGATGAATACGGGTCCTACGCTCAGTTTTACGCGTAAAATCGCAAGAATTCTGTGTTAAGGACACTGAATATAAATGTATAAAATAGTCAATCAAATCCATGAAACAAACTCCTAGTTCTAGTTCTCAGACAGCAAAAACGTTAAAACTTGTAAAACTGTTTAAACATTGTTTGCTGATTATAGTAGGTCTATAACACTAGCAAACACTGTAGTATCTGATAGAATATATATCTAATTTGTTTGCGATTTATGACACAAGTCAGGGCTAGTGGAAATTTGGTCAGGGCTAGCAGTTTTTGCAACTACTAGCCCGACTGGGCTAGTGGAAATAAATGTTAATGTCGAGCCCTGGTTTAGATGTAATACCATTAAGCTCTTTACCCCATAGCCTGTTTCTAGTTTTGAAGACGGGACAACTTACATCAGATTGAAAGTAAATCAGAATTAAATAAAGGCGCATCTGTGGAGACAGTTGAGTAATGGATCAACTTTCTTAGCTCTTAATTATAAGCTCATCTGTTTCAAAGAAAACAACGAGCTATTGTCAGAAATCTTAACCTTTGCCATTACTTTTTAGTTTAAACTTTAGAACTACATGTGAAACAGATTTAAAATTTGATGTGTACTCACCTTAAGAAGGTCTTGAGTACAGTACAATGTGGGTTATGTTCGACACAGGTCAAGGTCATTTAGATGTAAAATAAAGTGAATTTAACATTGGCAGTAATTAACTTTAAGTCTTGTTTTTCCATCTTGGACCAGACAAGCCATGTTATACTGTTGATTTCTTGTTTACACCATGTAGATACAGACAGTGACGTGGAGTCAGTGGACAGTTTTGATGACGAGGATGGTCTTGGTATAGAGGAGTGCTTGTTCTGTTCCTTCATCAGCAGCTCACTAGAGAACAGTGTCCAACATATGACCAGTAAACACAGCTTCTTTCTACCTGATGCTGAGTACATATCAGATCTGGAGGGCCTCATTGTGTATCTGGGTAAGTGTGTGTTGTAGTGTCTCAGTCAGTGACTAACTGGAGAACAATATCCAACATAATGACCAGTAAACACAGCTTCTTTCTACCTGATGCTGAGTACATATCAGACCTGGAGGGCCTCATTGTGTACCTGGGTAAGTGTGTGTTGTAGTGTCTCAGTCAGTGGCATTGTTAGCGTCAGAGAGAAAGACATATCTCATTCAACCTTGGTACTCTTTTCATGCATTAACCCTTTCCTCCCTGAAATTTTAAATGGACAATTCCAATTTCCATTTTAGTCTAGTCCATTACTGACTTTTAAGTGTTGTTTTTGTCAATGTTTGGCATTATGACAAACAGTGAAGACCCTGATCAGAAGGCTCCTTTCGGAGCCCTCTGATCTGGGTCTTCACTGTTTGCACAGGACAAGATAACTATTCATATGTACACTGTTTGAAAAGGACGCCTATATGCGGGACTAGGGTTCAAAGGGTTAAGCAGTCGCCTGTCTGTTAAGAAACATTCAGCAAAATCAAAATCAGTGGTCTGGAAGTGTTTCATCTGGTCAAAAAATCAAGTTTATCAAACAGCTCTGATTTTGAAACCAACACTTAGAATAGCCTTTTTTTTTGGAAGATGAAGAATCTTCAGCATCTTTGTCCCTTACTGTACACTTTTTTTCTGTGGTTATTTTTTTTCTCTTAAAATTCTACAAATTTATTTTTCATCAGTTTTACTGTAGTGTCTGTGACAAAAAATATTAAGTCTGTGTGTTGGTTGGTTGGTCCAATGATCCATCCATGGCACAACAGATGCCAGATATTATGATGCCAACTTGTTGTACATAAACTTTGCATATGCATTTATATTTTGACCTGAATAAAGCTTGTGACCAAAACTTATACATTTCCTCACAGGTTGCTATTGAAATTTGCAAATGTCATGTTTGGATGTGTGTAGAGTAATTTTCCTTTCAATGATGTAAGCCACTTCTACGTTTAGTTTAACTCTTTGTGCCCTAGTCCCGCATATAGGCGTGCTTTTCAAACAGTGTACATGTGAATAGTACACTTGTCCTATGCAAACAGTGAAGACCCTGATCAGAGGGCTCCGAAAGGAGCCCTCTGATCAGGTTCTTCACTGTTTGTCACAATGCCAAACATTGACAAAAACAACCCTTAAAAGTCAGAAATGGACTAGACTAAAATGGAATCTGGAATTTTCCATTTAAAGTTTCAGGGAGGAAAGAGTTAAACATATTTTATTTCGTAATACAAACACATGTTTAAGTCATACATAGATCATTAGGATTAGAACGAAAGCAATTGCTTATTAGGTTCTTCTCCTATCGTTTCTTTATCAAATGAGATCAAATTTTTTATATGCAGTAAGAAAGAAGTTATTGCTGACTTCCAAAGAGCTACAAAGAAATGGCCCCTGATTGATCTTCCCATTGTATAAAAGTCACTGAAAAACAACTTTTGTTTCATAAAAAAGCCATGCCGTAGGGGTATTTATCACCTTCAGTAATAGAGAGGTTTTTCTGTATGTTAAACCTGTCCTCACGGATTTCTTCTTGTTGTTGACAGGTCAGAAGGTGGGAGAAGGCCATGTTTGTTTGTGGTGTAATGAGAAGGGTAAAGGCTTCCATTCTACCAAGTCTGTACAACAACACATGGTAGACAAGGGCCACTGTAAGATGCTTCATGAAGGAGACGTGCTTCTAGAATACACAGATTTCTATGACTACAGGTACTTTACCACCCGGACTCCAGATAAGCAGGAATAAACTGAACAAATCCAACAATTTCTCTCTTATTTCAGTACCAAATCCTATGGTGTTACTACTCATTAGGATCGTCTCTTCGAGACGATTCTAATGAGTAGTGACACCATAGGGTTTAATGCAGAAATAAAGATTTTAGTTTTTCGAAATACTCCCCTTTAATATCTTGAGCCCTGTTTACCACACAAATATTAGTATTTAACGCCTTTTATTCATTCCTCCAATGAAGACGATAGTTCCAATTGTTACAGTCCTGAATCTGAATCATAAGAAATAATTGTATCCCCACAAACAGAGTTTGAGGGGTGTATACTGGAATCAGCCTGTAGGTTGGTCAGTCGTCAGTCAGTCTGTCTGCAAAATCTTGTACTCTCAACTCCTACTTCAGTTTCAACCTAATTAATCTGATACTTGGCATACATGTTTCTCAGGTGTAGTAGATGTGCAATACACAAATTTTCCTTTCTCTATGACCTTTACCTTGACCTTTGTCCTTGAAACTTGTCTTGAAATTGGCAGGCAAAATCTTGTACTTTGAACTCCTCCTTCATTATCAACCTGATTTACTTGATACTTTGCATAAATGTTACTCAGGAGTAGTAGATGTTCAAGACACAAACATAAAATATCTGTGACCTTGACCTTTGGCCTTGAAATTGGTCTTAAAATTGGCGGGAATATTCTTGTACTTTCAACTCCTCCTTCAGTTTCAACCTGATTCGTTTGATACTTGGCATAAATGTTACTCAGATGCTGTAGATGTGCAAGACACACATTTCAGGTCTCTGTGACCTTGACCTTTGGCCTTGAAATTGGTCTTGAAATTGGCAGGTAAAATCTTGTACTTTGAAATTCTCCTTCACTTTCAACCTGATTCACTTGATACTTGCCATAAATGTTACTCAGGAGTGGTAGATGTGTAAGACACAAATTTCAGGTCTCTGTGACCTTGACCTTTGGTCTTAGAATTGGCACGCAAAATCTTGTATTTTCAAATCCTCCTTTAGTTTCAACCTGATTTACTTGATACTTGGCATAAATGTTACTTATAGGTTGCAGAGTGTCAAATACCATTTTTAAGTCATTTTGACCTTGGCTTACTCCTTTGACCTTATTGCAAAACCTGATTGAAAACGTCTGCAGAGTGTGACTGAGTGCTGTAAAGTGGGGGTATTTATCACCTTTAGTGATAGCCGTTCTAGTTTGTTATTCCTAATAGATGTTAGCTTAAAGCAGTCTGAAAGTAAAGCAAGATGCACATTCTGTTTTACCTTCAACATGCTTTAAATGGCTACCTGTCTTTAAAACTAGAGGTTTAAGTCCTGTAGCAGTTATACCTTGTAACCCTTATCCTGCTATAAGCATAATTCTTGAAAACAGTTTGGATCCAGATTCGCAGCTCTTTTCTGGTGAAACGTATTAGCAATTGTAATACAGTCAAACTTTGATATCTTGAAGTTCGGTTTATTTCAAAGTTCAAATGTGGTTAGGCCACTTTTTAACTTTGAAATATGGGTATGTTGGACTTAACCGAGCATGAAATAATGCAGTTCATATGTCGAACTATTGGATAGTTTGAGTTAAACGAGTTCGAGATATCAAAGTTCGACTGTAGTTAAGATGATAGATATTAACATCGAATTGATTTCTATTTATGAATATTATGCAGCAGAAGTGTTAATTTTACAAATTTTTCACCAGCAGACCATGTTCTAATGATAAAGCGTTATACTAATCCAGGAGTTGTGAGTTTGATCATAGGTGGTTCTCTCGAGAAAAAAAAAAAAAAAAAAAAAAAAAAATTGTACCCTTACTCTTTTTATAAATATAGTAAGGGTACAAAAAAAAAAATTCCGAATTTTTTTTTTTCGATTTTTTTTTTTTTTTTTTTCGAGAGTATATAAATATAGATCTAGATCTAGTAAGGGTACAATTTTTTTTTTTTTTTAAATTTTTTTTTCGAGAGAACCACCTATGAGTTTGATACCTGTCTAGAACAATTCTTTTAGATGAGACTTTAACAGAACCAGAGGGCTGCATTGAAAAAGAATAGGGTATTGCTTGGGTTCCTATGTATCTGCTTCCCCTTCTCTGAAAAGTCCAATCAGGGCTCCAGATAAGAGGGTGTAAACCAAACAAATCCAACCTTTTCTCACTCATTTCAGCAAATCCTATGGTGTTACTACTCATTAGAATCGTCTCGAAGAGACGATTCTATTGAGAAGTAACACCATAGGGTTTAATGCAGACATAAAGATTTCAGGTTTTGAAATTCTTCCCTTCCAATTAGCCCAAAATTGGCAGAAAAAGGATGTGAATTAAAACAAACTTAAGTTTTAACTACAGTAAAACTCCTCTATTACGACTACAAAATTTAGTTTATTATTAGGTGTTTAAGACAGGTGACTGCTTAAAGCAAGGTGAACATTTAACAGAAAGCTCCTGTAGGAGCTTTCTGTTTTACATTAATATTGCTTTAAGCTGTCACCTGTCTTTTATGCAGTCAATCAGCCTTCTTTTTAGTGGTCGTGAAAGAGAGGTTTTACTGTAACTAATATATATGTGTTTTCTGTTGTGTTGTTCATAGGAGTAGTTACCCAGATCACAAGGAAGCTGGAGATAAAGGCGGCGGAGAGGAAGAGATGGAGACAGATGCGGAACCAGACGTCCTTGCTGAAGAGGGCTATGAACTCGTGTTACCCTCTGGTAATATTTCTTACCTACATATCATAACCCTTTCCCCCATAGAAGCGCATTTTAGCACATTTAATTTATTCCTCCATTGGAAAAAGTAGTTCCAATTTATGCAGTCATAAATATTTTCTGAAAGAAATACTTTCTAGATTTTAGCAGATGGTAGCTTAAAGAAGGTTGAAAGTAAAGCAGAATGCACCCTAAGTTTTTAAGTACTTACCAGCGGTCAAAACTAGAAACAGGCTATGGGGTAAAGGGTTAACAATAATCCAGCAACTTAACTCTTGTCATGACTTGTCGAGCCTATGTCAGTTCATAAAATTACCTGACTCTCTATTTAAGTGGTTATTAAGCATTTTTGACTGTTTTCCCATAAATCAAGGGCTTGGTGCAAAACTATTGTAACTCCCTCACAATTGTGAGGGAGTTACAATAGTTTTGCACCAAGCCCTCGAAATATTGACATGACTTATGCTAGGTGACTGCTGCACAGTCAACATTTTCTGCATTGGGCCGTCGTACATATAGATCTAGCCATTTACGGGGTTGTTCGGGCCATATTTTTCTCTCAAACAAACTCATAAATAGCTAAATATAGATAATCTACATGTAGTATTAAGAGTGACTCCGAATAAGATGGTTAAACGGCTACGCTTGTAGATTAAGCATCTTCCTTTTTAGCTCACCTGGCACACAGGGCCAAGGTGAGCTATTTTAATCGTCCTCCATCCGTCATCTTTCGTGCGTCCTTCGTCCGTCCGTTCATTCGTCGTCAACTATTTCTTTAAACGAAATATCTCCAAAACTACTGGATAGATTTTTACCAAACTTGCCCTGAATGATCCTTATATGGTCCTCTTTCAAAGTTGTTCAAACATTTCCGGTCCGTTGCATATCTAGGTCACAGGAGCTAAAAATAGATTTTTTAATGAAAACTTAAAAAATCTTCTTGTCTGAAACCACAGCACCCTGAGCTTAGATATTTGGCACAAAGCATCGTCTTCAGGTCCTCTATCAAGATTGTTCAAATTATGTCCCCTGGGTCAAAAATGACCCTGCCCCGGGGTCATTATTTTACATAGAGTTATATAGTGAAATCTTCAAACATCTTAAACTTTTTCTCTGAAACTAATATATCAAGTTTGTTCAAATTATATCTCTTGGGTAAAAATTAGTCCCGCCCCGAGGGTCACCGATTTACATAGAGTTATATAGTGAAATTTTCAAACATCTGCTTCTCTGAAACTAATATGGCCAGAGCTTTGATATTTGGCATGATGACTCTTCTAGAAGCCCTTAACCAATATTGTAAATATGGTTCCGGTCAGTTGCATATCTAGGTCACAGGAGCTAAAAATCTTCTTGTCTGAAACCACAGTACCTTGAGCTTAGATATTTGGCACAAAGCATCATCTACAGGTCCTCTATCAAGATTGTTCAAATTATGTCCCAGACCCTGGAGTTAAAGATGACCCCGCCCTGGGGGTTGCAATTTTACATAGAGTTATGTAGTGAAATCTTCAAACATCTTTATCTCTGAAACTAATATGGCCAGAGCTTTGATATTTGGCATGTTGACACTTTGAGAAGCCTTTAACCAATATTGTAAATATGGTTCCGGTCAGTTGCATATCTAGGTTACAGGAGCTAAAAATAGATTTTTTCAATGAAATATTAAAAAATCTTCTGGTCTGAAACCGCAGTACCCTGAGCTTACATATATGGCACAAAGCATCATCTTTAGGTCCTCTTTCAAAGTTGTTCAAAATATGCATCTTGAGTTAAAACTGCCAAGGCCCTAGGGGTTACAGTTTTACATAAAGTTATGTAGTGAAATATTCTTCTCTGAAACTACTATGGCAAGAGCTTTGATATTTAGCATAGTGACACTTTTAGATGTTCTTTACCAATATTGCTGAAATGGTTCGGGTCTGTTGCATATCTGGGTCATATTAGCTAAAAATAGATTTTTTTAATGAAAAGTCTTCCTGTCTGAAACCATCCATGTACAAAATATTTGACAGCACTCTTAATTTTCAAGTTCATCAGCAAGATTTTTGAAATTATGTCTCCGGGGTAAAAAGTGATCCCACCCCAGGGGTCATGTGACCCTTGTGTTGGTTTTTCCAGGTGAGTGATATTTAGGGCCGGCATGGGCCTCTTGTTTAAAAAAGTATGGCATTACATTATAAATGATGTCATGTCATCATGAATTTATGAAGTAATTCAAAAAACAAACTAAGGTCAATCAATTTTAGTCAATAAGAAAATGTTTACATTTCAAATCGTAATTGAAAAAATGTATACTTTAGAGAAACCTTTTCTAAACACAGTGGTTGTGCATTCAGTTGTTGTAGTGAATTAAATAAAGATATATAAAGATATAATCAATAAATCATGACATCTCTAGAATCTATAGCATTGTTCAAATCATGTAGATCTAGATCTAACTTTTCATTCAGCCTTGTACAATTCAGGAACTAGATCTATCTTAAATAGATAGTCAGGTAATAAATCATTTGTTTCATATTTACTTCGGGAACATTCAAATCATGGTCCCTCGGTAGCTCGGGTCAATGATTTGATTGTTCCCTCAGTACCTATGAAACAAATGTATAATGTGACGGAGTGTGGCAGCACTATATCTCTCTCAAGTGGACACTTTATCATTATGAATAAAATACAGTTAATATTTCTTTTCTTTTTATATGCTTTTCTTCAGCATTTTGGAACTTCCTTACTAAATTATTTTGGCTGGCGTGATCAAGCTAGTGACTGCATTGTTAAGAATACTTACTCTTTTGAGAGCTCCGGATAAGGGGAGGATTTCAAAAACTAAAATCTTTATTTCTGAATTAAACCCTTAGGTGTCACTACTCATTAGAATCGTCTCTTCGAGACGATTCTAATGAGTAGTAACAACATATGATTTGGTGCTAAAATGTCAGATTTGTTCAATTTACTCGCTCTTATCTTGAGCCCTGTCTATTTTTTAATCCACTGTATTGCAGGTGCTACAATTGGACACCGATCTCTACAGAAGTACTATAAACAGAACATCAACCCTAGATCAGCTGAGAGGACGAAATCTATGCTGCCAAGGATGTTGGCCCAGTATAAAGCCCTGGGCTGGAGCGGGGCCTCAGGTCAGTACCATGATAAGAGGTATATTAGGTATATTAGCAGGAGGACTACTATTTCAGTGCTCCAGATAAGTTACATCAAATATCAACAAGCTTATTTTCAGATAAACAAAGCTCCAGATAAGGAGGTTATTTCAAAAACTCATTTTTTTTTCTGTTTTAAACCCTATGGTGTCACTACTCATTCGAATCATCTCTTTGAGATGATTGTAATGAATTGTGACACCATAGGAATAAGTGGCAGCATAAATGAGAAAATGCTGGAAAGGATTAGTTTACCTACTCTGATCTTGGACCCTGCAGTATCCCCATCTGATGCAAAGAGGGAGATGTTGGTAGGTACAATGTGCCTGTCAGTCCCTCAATTTCTTGACACTTTCTCTACCATTTCATAGTGCAGTGATAATTTTTAAGCTGTATGCTCAAATAAGAAATTGATGAATTATCAATATTTTATCAAAGTGGCAGCTTAATGCAAGACCAACTTAACCCATTACCCAATAGCATGTTTTTAGTATTTTGAAGATGTGTGATTAAAGAAAGTAGGTTGAAAGAAAAGCAGAATGTGCCAAAAGGTGCATTATGCTTTACTTTCAGCCTACTTCTAGCTTCCACCTGCTAGGATATAAAAAATATATCTGATGATACATGTTCTTGACTCTGTCTGGTTGAAGTATTTTCTTCAGTGGAGGAATAAACAGTTTTCATGAAGTATTGGGGTAAGGCAAAAAGCTCCTTCATGAACGCTCTGCTTATCTTAAGTTAACTTACATTTGCCCTACGTTAACTCTTTCCTCCCTAAAACTTCAAATGGACAATCCCAGTTTCCATTTTAGTATAGTCCATTTTTGACTTTTAAGGGTTGTTTTTGTCAATGTTTTGCATTATGACAAACAGTGAAGACCCAGATCAGAGGGCTCCGTAAGGAGCCCTCTGATCTAGGTATTCACTGTTTGCATAGGACAATGTACTTTTCACATGTATACTGTTTGAAAAGGACGCCTATATGCGGGACTAGGGTTCAAAGGGTTAAACAGTTAACAGATTTGAGAGATTTTACATTTCGATCAAATTTCTATCCTATCTCTATAAAATGATATTTTATATTTCACATTTTTATAAAATTCAATGTCACACAAGTCTTGATTGTATTGTGATTTTACAGGGCCTGTAGCAGAGAAAAGGATGAAGGACTTAGGGGCCATGCAGAGAATGAAGAATAAACACTTCATGAAGATTGGAACTAAGGCGAACAAATTCCAGTTTCACTTCCGACCCCAAGTGGTCTTCTAAACTGTGATGATGATGATGATAAAATATGATGATGATGATAAATGATGATGATGGTCTTCTAGAATGTGATGATGATGATGAAGAGGATGACAGGGCTCCAGATAAGAGGGAGAAAACTGAACAAATCTGACATTTTTTCACATGTTTCAGCACCAAATCCTATGGTGTTACTACTCATTAGAATCTCGTCTCAAAGAGACGGTTCTAATAAGTAGTGACACCATAAGGTTTAATGCAGAAATAAAGATTTTAGATTTTGAAATACTTCCCTTATCTGGAGCTCTGCATGATGATAATGATATGCAGCATAAACCTTTTTCTAACAAACGTTCTAAAGAAAATTGGAAGTCAGTCGAGTGAGTCCTTATCTCTTTGAACATATCTTGTGGGATATTTGTTTCCCTTGTGGATCTTTTTAGTTACCAAAACTTGAACCAGCCTACTAGAAATCTAGGTAGTTTAATAAATACTGGTCTAAATCAGCAAAACAGTGTAGACCCAGATCAGAGGGCTCCTAAATGAGCCGTCTCATCTGGATCCATACTGTTTGCAAATGAAATGGGTATACATGTATTTTAAACAGGTCCATGAGTTAACCCTTTCACTGCAAGTATGACCGAAATACCCATCTAACACAGTATCTGCCATATTATAGTCAGCTGAATTTTCTTTCTGCTTTAACTTTAAAAAAAATTGGAACTTATGTATTAGAAACATCGATATATATGAGTGTCAAACGGTTTTGTCCTGATCAGATGCGGCATAACATGGCATCTGATCAAGATGAAACTGTGTTCAAATGTCAGTGTTATAAAGCCTGGCAAAGAAAGGGCTAACCTTGTGTGTGTAACCCCATATAATTGTTATCTGTAACTTTTGTCATCTAAATTTAATATAGCCTGTTTACCTGTGTTTTCGCCACCCTTAGCTATATTTTTTGCGCATGCGCTTTCTGATGTAACAGTTCTTCCTTGTTCACGGATCTAATTCTGAACTGAACCTTCAATAACACGAATATTTACAAATAAAACTTGTGAAATGAATACAAATGTAAAAATGTACCGTTTTCGAACGAGGTCATTGCTCTGAATCACCGGGATGCTTTCTTGTCAATTCGCCACCTCTGATTGGTCGTTCGATAATTAGGTCAATGTAGGCTCTGTCAGTATGTTATAGTTTGTTTCATGAAATTTGAACATTGTTTAATGATTTTGAAATATTTAATTTTTTAAAAGTAAATAATAACTTTTACAACTTTACAATAAAAAAGTAACAGCTTGTATGAAGAGTTAAAATTACCAACATGTCCTTTGATTTGAAACTTTTTGCGAATTATTGTTATTTGACCTGTTTCTTTCCCATTTTCGACGCTTGAAATCTTCCTTAGTGAAACTGTCCTAGTATTCGGATATCCTCTGTAGTTGTCGGACATCCTCGGTAGCCTGCTCGTGACGGAATTCTACGTTTTGCTTAGATGGCGAATTGACAAGAAAGTGGCGAATTGACAAGAAGCAAGGATATATCGGTATTTTATTTTAAAAAAAACATCATCGGAATGTCGAACAGCTTGGATCAAGATGAGACACAAAGCTACTCAGCATCTCATCAGGATCCAAACTGTTGGCAACAATTTTCACAAATTTGTCTACAAGGTGCAGAAGATCAACCCATTCCCCCATAACGTGATTTCAATATTGAAGGCAGATGGTTGCTTAAAGCAGACTGGACGTAAAGCATTCTGCTTTACTTTCAGCCTGCTTTAAGCAATCATATATCTTCAATACTGAAAACAGGCAATGGGGTAAAGGGTTAATGTAAGTCTAGGATAGAATTTGTATAAGTTTCCAAATGTTCTTCTGTGGAGTAAAAAGTTGGGTGCCATTTGAATTAAAAAGAATGGCAATCATAGTAGATGGTTAATGCAACAAGAAAAGAACTGTTTAATAGCCAACATTATGCCCTAAAGATAACCAGCGCGTCTTTATAACAGTGGTTGCCTGATACTAGTCTGATTGTGTCTCAATTTATCTGATCCTATTAGCCAGAAAGTTTAATATATTATATGCCAAAATTTTTAGCCCAATCTTTCGTCACTCAAAATGACAGCTTAGTGATCCCTGAAACTTACAAATGAACATTTTCTGGTTTCAATCTATGTCCAATCCAAATTTTGACTATGAATGGTTGTTTTTGCAATGTAGTAAAAGCAATATGACAGTAAAGCAGAAAGCTCCTATAGGAGCTTTCTACTTTACTTTTATCTAATTTGAAGCAGTAACCTGCAAAGACACAGCTATATACAAGTGATTACACTATTGGCTATGGACAAAGGGGTAAGGTTAATTTGTACTGTCATGAACTTTTACAATAAGAAATAATGTCTATATCTTAGCAGACTGTAGCTTAAAGCAGGCTGAAAGTAAAGCAGAATGCGCCATAAAGCTCATTCTACTTTGCTCACAACCTGCTTTAAGTGGTCACTTGTCTTCAAATCTAGAAACAGGCTATGGGGTAAAGGTTCAATCAGTTAGATGATCTAATTCCAGAATATGTTATATGAAATTTGAAATATTATACTGATGCAAAGAATCATGAATATGTAATTTATAACTGTTGATGGTTGTTTGTAACTCCAAGTCATTGAGTGTATTAGCAAACATTAAACGGAGAATAAACAAAAAAAAAGCAGTACTAGATTTGGTTATATTGTCCTTTGTGAAATCCAAAACTACTTACAAGCCCACTCAAACGAAGAAGAATGCATGGAACAGCAATGTAGTTCAAATTGCTGACTTTTTAGCTCACCTGGGGCCCCGTCTCATAAAACTTCGTAGGAAAATGTCGTAAGTCAGATTATAAAAGCCTCAAATATCATTTACTTCTCCATCTAATCCTGTCTTGTGACATCTCTTTGGAATCGTCTTGAAAAGACGATTCCAAAGAGATATAACTAGACAGGATTAGATAGAGAAATCAGATATTGAATGTATTTTAAAGTTTCAACTTATGACCGTTTTTGTTGTACAATTTTTTAATGAAACGGGCCCCTGGCACTCAATGCCAAGGTGAGCTATTGTGATCGCTCTGTGTCATCTTAGTCTAGCATCAACGCTGCCTTCTACAATCCTTTAAAACTTAAACTGTTATTGCATCGGACTATTACCAACCTACCCATATTACCCAAGCTTTGTTTGACCGTGACCTAGTTTGGACAAAGAAAACATTGAGAATATATTGTCATGCATGCCACCAGGGGCATAATCGTTTATTTAACGCCCAGTCTTGTTTTCAAGTAATTTTGCAAGCTTAAAAACCATGGCCGCCAGTGGTTGGAGCAAGTTTGTTATATTACTGTTTAGTAAAAACTACTGGTTTGATTTGAAAATAATTGTACACAACCGATTCGCCAGATTTCTTCAAATAATTTTCCTAGCTAAAAACATGGCCACTAGTTGGTTTGGTGGTTTTACCTTTGTTGGGTTTTAGGTAAAAAATTAAAAATCTTTCCAAGAAATTACTGTTTCAAATTAAAAATAACTTTATATAAAGCATCATTGGTGACCCACTACATGTACACGATTTCTTGAAATAAGTTTGAAAGCTTAAAAAGTTTGGTGGTTAAGGTTTCCTGATATAGCTAAAGTGAAAGCTTAATACAAGTATTGTCCAATTTTAATATCATAACCGTAACCATGGGGATTTACAGACGTTTCGGTAAATGACCAGTTCGGTAAATTGATTTTATATAGTGAAAGTCTGGACGTTTCGGTAAAAAGGTAAATTATAGTAATTATAGGATTAAATATATCGCACATCGCACCTCTCTCGGTGACAATGAGATTGTGGCACAGTGTTTGTGCCAAGTTTGCATTGTTGTTTTAGTATGTGTTGATCCTGATCTACCAACAGATACAATTTTTCGGTCTGTTTACAAAACAAAATAAAGGGCATGTGAAGGGGGTAAAAATAACTTGATTTCTTCAATATTTTTTTCATTTCTTCTATAAGGAGATGAGATTATTGTTACATCTCAAAATAATTAAGAACTAAAAAAACAAAATTTATATTTATTGGCATGTTTATAATATACATATTTACAGAATAATACTCAAATGATAGATCTGCGTAACACAAGAAGACCAATGTAAAGCTCTACGCAATTCACTACCATTGCTTTGTTTTTATTTAAGGTGAATTATCTGTAGATTAAAATCATTTTGAGATGCTTCTGATTTGTCTGAGCAGGATTCAAACTGTTCGCAAGTAACTTTGACAGATTCCAGATCTGCTGATCTTTGTCTAAGCTGCATATTACTTGTAATTTTGTTTGTCAAAAAGTTTGGATTCTGATCGCTGTTTCTGATCAGAATCCAAACTTTTCGGCAAATATTTATTGGGCTTAACCAATTGCTGATCTGGGTCTACATTGTTTACATATCTATATAACCATGCAAAAATAAGAAACACTGTCGTAAATGACTAGTAAACTAAAGATGGACATAGGAGATAAACATTTATATACATATACATGTACGCCCACAATGCAATCTGCTTTACTTTCAAAGTGCTGTAAGTGGTTACAGGCTATGGGGTTAAGTTTGAGCTAACATATTACAAATACTTGATATTTACACTGACTAAAACCAAATTTGAAGAAAAGAAGCTATGTGATAAAGTGTAGACCAGTTTCATGCCTTATTGCCAAATACCGTTTATAATTTTGCTAAATACTATGACGTGGTGGCTCGGTCTACACTATTTGCATTGCAATAAGTCACGTGTTAGCATGTTTAGCAGTATACCTCACATGACCACCAACCACCAAGGCTAACATTATTATAAACAACATAATTTATACATTATATACATATTTATAAAACATACATATTTACAAAGAACTAATTTCAACATTAAATTTAAAAAAATTATTGACAAAATTTGTCAATAATTTTTTTAAATTTAAATTCCGGAATTGTCAAATATTTGGTTACGGGAGTGTTTCAATGGACATTCTATTCAAACAATTACAGTATGAATTTTATTATGCAAATAAACATCACAAATTATATCACAGGTATAGATCGTATAGTTTAGACCCAACCCATTTGCAAGACGCTACAAGGTACAAGTGATTAGAGATCAAGCGCCATCAGTTATTGATCTAGGGAAAGGTGTGATATACAGGTCCATAAACCTATAATTACTATAAATTTACCTTTTTACCGAAACGTCCAGACTTTCACTATATAAAATCAATTTACCGAACTGGTCATTTACCGAAACGTCCGTCACCCACCATGGGTACCAGGTGAGCAATTCAGTTTCATTTTGGCCCTCTTTTTTATACTCCACCACTTGTGGTGGGGGCTATGTAGAAAAATACGAAATAGATGATGTGTGACTTATAAGCTTCCCTGGCACGAATTTTCAGCATTAGCGCGTAAGTAAGATAGATTCGCGTTTTTTCACGCTGTGCTTAAGATAAATCTCATACTAGGTTCGATTCAACTCGCCCAAAATTAGAAATGCCACTAAACCATTTTATGATCAAATTATTCGGGACAGTTTTACCCATTTACCGCTTGATCGTCTGCATCATTATTGTTGTCTGCACGACACGTTTCAAAGTTAGAGTTAGGTTGTATGGCTTAATAAATATCGATAAGAGTGTCAAACAGTTTGGGTCCTGATTAGACGCCGCGTCACGCGGCGTCTGATCAGTATCCAAACTGTTTGCAAACGCGCTTTAAAGCGTCAGTGAGAGTGAAAGGGTTTTTTACTATTCTAAGAGAAATAACTCTTGCTAGCTTAGTAATATGTTCCGTAATGAATAATTATTGTCTCTATTACGCTTAATTTAATGGGCTTTAGATTTAAGTGAACCCCTCCACTGCCTTACCCCGAGTCCACGTATTATTTATTTGCTAACAGTCATGATCCTGATCAGGCGCCAGGAGCAAAACTTGTTTGTCACTCATTATAATATGTCTTATTATTATATTATTATTATTATAAGTCAAATAGATCTACCTAAATTTCTAAGTTTGATCATTAAAAGCAGACGACAATAGCTTAAAGTTGCTGACGTCAAGGCACTGAATAGGTTAAGAAACAAATAACTTGAGTATTGAAGTCGATCTGATACATTGTACGTGTACAATCAATTTTACTTTTAAAACCAGATCGGGTATTCAATGATTACAAAACTAACCTCCTACAAGGCATAGACTTTAACGCAAAACTTGAGCGTTGACCCTAGAGGTCAAGGTCACCAAACTGCGGTGCATCGTGGCATACTAATTGAGGCGCTCAGCATATGAAGTTTCGTGACTATGGAGCAGTAGTTTGCTCAGTTTTTGATATCAAGCCCGGACGCCGATGACGGGGGTATAGCATAAGTCCCCTCACTTCTTGGAGGTGAGCTAAAACTGGATTATCGAATTTGATTCAAAAGAGCCATTAAACATTTTATATATTGATTTTCCCGAAGCTTAGATAGTTTTAGAATATTTCTATGAAACTCAATGTTCGTAAATACGACTTCAAAAAATTATATTACCGTAAACCCTTTCCTTATAAAACTCAACCGTCTGCTTTATTCCTTTCGTAGACAAAATAAAGTCTACTGAAACGTGTCTGCAATGTTATGCATTTTCTTCCCATTTTGTAGATCGTGTCTCTGTTATAAGTACCAAACAGTTTGCATCCTGGTCAGTGGCCATGTTATGCGGCGTCTGATCAGGATCCAAACTGTTTGTAAAGTCCACTTAAGTTGTATCGGTGGTGAAAGTGTAAAGATAAAATATATAGTACTTAAGATCGTTTATGAAATATCCCCGGGATCTTAACTGTTCGTAAATGCAAGTTTAATTGGTCTAGTGGCAAATTTACTTTACCGGCAAATGCAAACACGTTGGTTCTAGATAAAGACTCCAACTAATGTAGCCTCTGAACAGAGACTCATACTAGGAAGTTGAAATGTTATATAAAAAAGGGTCGTTTGTTTTTATTTCCAGTTAAAACAAGAGGTGTCACTGAAAGATTACTATGCCCCCGAATTGAGGCTTTGACCTTTGAAATGAGGAGTCACAAGGGGTGCTATGTCAAAGTATTAAGTAAATCCAGTTACTTATAAGGAAGTTATGGTCAATGTTAAGAGTTTTTGTTTAACGGGTAAGGTCATTGAGGGGTTACGGTTTAAAATATATGTCAGCAGACAGGTGAGCTAAAACACATAATCAATTTTATGCTTTCAAAACTTAAGAAACGGTAAATATGACAGGCAAACAAGTTTGGAACCAGACCAGACGCCGCGTAACATTGCGTCTGATCTGGATCCATACTGTATGCAAACCGTTCGCAAAGTCTAACCAAGTCGCGTTTGGCATAATAAGTGTTAAAGTAGGCTGCCAGTAAGAAGAAAAACCTTCTAATTGGAGATTTAAACTTTACTTTCAGCATGCTTTAACCCTCCCGCTCCAAATGACGCTTAAAAAAGCGTTTGCAAACAGTTTGTATCCTGATCATACGCCGCGATCCTGACCTGTGTCAGTTCTGTGTGCAAACTATTCGCGAATTTTAAACAAGTCACGCTTAGCATAATAAGTCTTAAAACAGGGTGTCATTAAAAAGGAAACCTTCTAATTGGAGACTTTTACTTTCCTTTCAGCATGCTTTAATAACCCTTTCACTCCCAATGGCGCTTAAATGCGCGTTTGAAAACAGTTTGGACACTGATCAGACGCCGAGTCACGCGACGTATAATCAGGATCCAAACTGTTTGGCGCGGCGTCTGATCAGGATCCAAACTGTTTGGCACTCGTATAGAAATTGTGTCAGTCATATTGCGTTAATTAATTTTGTAACGATTTTGCAGACAACAACATTGAAGCAGACAACAATGAAACGACGACGAAGCAAACTCTAAAGATAAATTTGGCAGTGAAGGGTTAGGCAGTTATTTGTATTTAAAGAAACGAATATATGAAAATAATGTTGATTATTTAAAAAGAGGCGTTAAGAAAATATCGTACTCTGTGTGATTCGAACCTGTAACCCATGACATGCTAGTCCGACTCGTTCCCTATTGAGCCACGGCGACTTCGATGATATTCGGTTCTTTAGTTAGTTATAATTGTGGAACGAATTATGTAATTACGCTAGTTTTGGTACATAAACTGATTTTTATTTCTCAAATATAGATTTTGAATATATCGATCTTTCCCACGTTACCGTAGGTAACAATGTCTTAAACAGTAGTCTCAGTCGTTTGTAATGACATTACCCCACCCAAAGTTGACCCAAATTCAAGAAGCCACTCAAACACAAACGTCGGCTCAAAAGTCTCCGCTAAACGTATCTATAGGTCTTTAAACGATTTTTATTCAATGAATTAATTCTTCTTAGCATGCTTTTAGCAGTAACTTGTATAAAAATAAACGAATCTATGAAAAGAAAATATATGGAAAAAAAACGCACACTGTGTGTTTTGAACTTGATAACCACGGCATGCTTGTCCGACTCTTTCCCTACTGAGCCACGGCGACTTCGTTGAACTTTGGCTCATTAGTTTGTTATAATTATGGAACAGTATTCTGTAATTACGCAAGTTTTAGTACAATAAGTACTCAACTATAGATTCGGTAACACTTGAATGTCCGTCGTTTTGTTGTGCGTCTTCGGCCCTCAACTACTTTAGTGTTTACACTCTAGAGGTCACAAATGTTATCCAATCTTTTTCAAACTTGCTCAAATTGCATGTTGCCATAAGGTCTCAGGTGAGTTTTATTATGGTTGAAATCGCACCAATAAAGGCTTATTTTCCGCCTTGTGGCTTAATGATTTTCGTGTCGCTTTTTATCATTCTTGTGGCTTATCTCCCTTCTTGTGGCTAATTTATTTTCTTCTTACTTTTTATTTTTCTTGTGGCTTATTTCCTTCCTTTTTGCTCATTATTTTTCTTGTGTCTTTTTATTCTTCATGTGACTTATTTCCCTTCTTGTGTCTTTTTGTTTTTCTTGTGGCTTTTTATTCTTCTTGTGACTTTTTGTTTCTCTTGTTGCTTTTTAGCTCACCTGAGCTAGCTCAGGGTGAGCTTTTGCAATCATTGAATGTCCGGCGTCCGTCGTGCGTCGTGCGTCGTCCGTCGTCAACAATTTTAGTGTTTACACTCTAGAGACCAAAATATTTATTCAAACTTGCTCAGATGGTATATTGCCATAAGAGTGACTAATAGGTCAAGAGTTATATATTTACCTTTGAATTGCTGAAAATGCCATATTTAACAGTGTTTACACTCTAGAGGCCACAATATGTATCCAATCTTTCTAAAACTTGCCCAGATTGTATATGACTATAAGAGTTCGGATGTGTTTGTTTTTGTTTGAAATCGGACAAATGAATTAGGAGTTATCTACCTTTGAACTGCCAAAAAAACCCATATTTAACGGTGTTTACACGGTAGTGGCCACAATTTTTATCCAATCTATCTCAAACTTGCTCAGATTGTATATGACTATAAGAGTTGAAATGAGTTTGATTATGTTTGAAATCGGATAAATAGGTCCAGAGTTATTTACCTTTGAATTGCTGAAAATGCCAGATTTAAGGGTGTGTACACTCTAGAGGCCACACATTTTATCCAATCTTTCTCAAACTTGCTCAAATTGTATATTACCATAAGACTTTGGATGAGTTTGATTCTGGTTGTAATCGAATTAATAAGTCAAAAGTTATCTACCTTTGAATTGCTGAAAATGATATATTTAACAGTGTTTACACTTTCGAGGCCACACTATGTATCCAAACTTTCTCAAACTTGTCCAGATTGTATATGACCATAAGAGTTCAAAAAGCTGTGATTATGGTTTAAATCGGACCAATATATCAAGAGTTATCTACCTTTGAAATGCTGTAAATGCCATATTTTACAGCGTTTACCCTTTTGCATACAGTTTTTAATGGATTTTGATTATACTTGCACACAAAGTAAATAGCTATACGTTCTCGAAGGAGTGCAATTATTGTTGAAATCTAATTATTATGCCAATAGTTATCTGCCCTTGATATACTTTGAAATGCTAGAAAAGGCTTCATTTCAGACATTTCAGAAAGGTAAAGCTATCAGGCTTCAGTACAACAGGTGAGCGATATCAGGGCCTTCAGGCCCTCTTGTTATTTTTCTTGTGGCTCATTTCCCTTCTTGTGGCTTTCATTTTTCTTGTCGCTTTTCTTCTTCTTGTGGCTCATTTCCCTTCTTGTCGCTCTTTGTTTTTCTTGTCGCTTTTTAATCTTCTTTTGGCTTTTTATTCTTCTTGTGGCATTTTGTTTTTCTTGTCGCTTTTTATTCTTCTTGTGGCTTATCTTCTTGTGACTTTTTGTCTTTCTTGTCGCTTTTTAGTCTTCTTGTGGCTTTTTGTTTTGCTTGCGCTTTTTATTTCTTCTTGTGGCTATTTATTCTTCTTTTGGCTTTTTGTTTTTCTTGTCACTTTTTATTCTTCTTGTGGCTCATTTCCATTCTTGTGGCTTTTTCTTTTCTTGTCGATTTTTATTCTTCTTGTAGCTTTTCGTTTTGTTTGTCACTTTTTTATTATTCTTGTGGCTTTTTGTTTTTCTTGTCGCTTTTTGTTCTTCTTGTGGCTCATTTCCCTTCTTGTGGCTTTTTGTCTTTCTTGTCGCTTTTTATTTTTCTTGTGGTTTTTTATTCTTCTTGTGGCTTTTTGTTTTACTTGTCGCTTTTTATTCTTCTTGTGGCTCATTTCCCTTCTTTTGGCGTTATCTTGTCGCTTTTTTGTGGCTTTTTGTTTTGCTTGTCGCTTTTTATTTATTCTTGTGGCTTCTTTCCCTTCGGCTTATGGCTTCTAGTTATGGCTTATTTTTTCTTCCCAACACATTTATATCAAACTGACGAGCCATAGTTCAACGAAGTATCCGTGGCTCAGTAGTGAACGAGTCGGACTAGCACGTCGTGGGTAGCAGGTTCAAACCACACAGCGTGCGATTTTTATTTTTTTTGAATGCCATTTTTCATATATTCGTTTCTTTTTTTAATATAAGTAATAGCATGCTGAAAAGAAAATGTCAGCCTGTGCCAACACTTATATTAAGCCAAGTGCGACTTTGTTAATATTCGCTAACTGTTTGCAAACAGTCTTTATCCTGTCACGTGCCTGTTTTCCTGACGGATAAAGGGGTGACAGATAAACTTTGCTTTATTATGCTATGTGGTCACATGAACGATGTTATTATGTCAAGTGGTCACATGACCTGTAGCCGGAACTACTTTTTTCACCGAGACGCTTATTTTTCCCGCTGTTAGGAAAGGTATTCTAAAACTCTTTCAACAGAATCCCGACGTGTAACGACGTTTATTCGAACTATTCGATGCAATCAAAGCGTTATAGAGTACGCGCCACATACTTCTATAAGTGTCCACCTTTTAGATTTCCTGAGTGAAAAACACTAGATTTTTAAAGGTTATTTTATTTCTTTTCAACGTGACTAGGGTGTGACGTCACTGACGTCATCTATATAATAGCGCGCTTTCCTAGAATAACATAGTTCTTTAGTGAGAATCTTATCTGGACCAAAAATGACTCTAGCTTTAAAAAAAAGCATTCTCTATTTATTGTACTATTGTGACAAGGATAAATAGAATATTTGGTTCCTATCTTTGAATGAGAAATGTTATCTGGCTCGGCTTCTGAAAATATCAGGTGAGCCTGCGGCTCACCTGATATATTCATCCGCCTTGCCAGATAACATTTCTCATTCAAAGCTAGTCACCAAATATTCTCTATATATCCAGATATGACGCCGTGTTACGTGGCGTATTATTTGGATTCAACTTTTTTTGCCACTCATATTTTACTTTTCTTAAGTTTTGAAAGAATAAAATTGATGTGTTTTTCCGTAGATACTGTATTTGCAGCAGACGGCAATTCAGCATGATAAGGGTAAAACAGCAACCTGCATGACATTTTCATAAAACTCTTCAAATATCAAGAAAGAACAGAAGCATGAAAACCATTTCTAGAACGATCAGCCACTGTTTAAAAATACATTTGGTAAATGATGATTTACAAATGAGAAAAAAAACGCCAACGACACCTCAAATATAAAGTCATTTCTTCAACCGATAAATCTCGTGTTAGTATGCGAGGAGAGTCGAGAAAGCCCTTGACAGCGGCCGTTTTTTACTGCCTAGACTATAGTATTTTCTTAGACGAAAAGTTAGAAAATCATTTTGCTAAGCGGAAAATGTTAGAGTTAGAAATTCAAACCAAAATACTTAGAATGTTTCAGAATACGGGCATTGTTCGTCGGTTATTGCTGTGGTTAAGATAGATGTTCAACAGTATTTCTTCAAATTGTTACAAACTTAGTCAAAACAGTTATTTTGGACTTTTAACCACACAGTGACTAGGATTGCACAATGGCGGTTGACTTTCTGACATTTCGCCTCTCATGACATGCGGAAGGCAATATATCATTAGTAGTCCTTCTCCTGTCGATCAAATCCAAATTAGTTGTGCAAATAGTTTGGGTCCAGATCAGACGCGTCTGATCTGGATCCAAACTATTTGACGCTCATCTGTTAAGGTTTAATATTCTCCTTGTTTCAATTTAAAATGAACAAAGCTAATTTTGACCATTTTTGCAGACTACAAATTAATGACAGGCGATTCTATTACAAGCAAAGACTAGGATGTCAGTGCAAGGTCAAACCTCCTCTCTCTCTCTGACATTCAGATTATAACAATTATCTGGTCGTAACAAATTCCTTGCTGCTAATTAGATCTCTTCTGTGGTGCTAAAGACTAATTAGGTGAAATCGAACTAACTGCAAGAAAAATATACTGCATTTCTATCGATTTCACGAGCATGTCCTCCTGAATGCGAGGGGGGGAGAAGGTTTGTATTACAGAAAACACACAGAAAACACTACTCAAGAATGTTGTGTCTATAGTGTTAAAGACAGAAGGTAATTCAAAGCAGGATGAAAGTAAAGCAAAATGATTCTATAGCTAAGCGCCTATATTTAGTTAGTAGAGTTGGAATAAAGCAGAAAGCAGAAAGTTTCTACGTAACTTTATCATTTTTTAAGGTTTTTTTTTTTTTTGTTTTTTTTTTTGTATTTTTAGAAAAAACATCATTAAGTGTTGGCTTGAGATTTGATAATAGTTGATTAGTGCTATACCGATTCTCCAATAAAAAACCGAACAGGCTATTCCAGTTTAGTCCATATTTTTACTACACTTTTTGTTTTAAAATATATTTAAAGGACTTTAATTTACATCTACTTCCAAATAGTGACGCATTCTTTCTAAAAATCAACCTGCTTTAAGTAGTCACTTGTCTTCTTAAACCAGAAACAGGCGTAAAGGAGTAAAGAGTGAACGAGTTAAACAAATAAGGAGAATCGGTAAAGCATGTGAAAGTTTACTGTAGAATGACCTTACCCCTTTCCTCTATGAAACTTCAAATGTACAATGCCAGCTTCCAATTTAATTTAGCTCATTTTTGATTATGTAGGATTGTTTTTTGTCAATGTCTTGCAATATGGCAAACAGTTCAGACCTTAGTCAGATGACACATTCAGAAGCCCTCTGATCTTGGCCTTCACTGTTTGCATAGGACAAATAATCTCTTTAAATGTGCACTGACTGCAAATGACACGTATATGTGTGATTAGGGTTCAAACGGTAAAATTTCTGTGAGTTATCAACCATGGAGTTTACACGTATCCAAATCAGACGCCGAATGATATGTACAGACGGAGTTTGAAATACAGCTAGTACAGTGGAGAATCTGTTATTCTTTCCCAATAAACGCGTTTACGCTAAAACTATTATTTGCAGTACAAACAGTTTGGAGCCAGATCAGACGCCGGGTAACCCGGCGTCTGATCTGGCTCCAAACTGTTTGCCACCAAGATAAACAAGAATTATCAGAATTGTCCAAAAGTTGTACTTTTCTACGTTTTAGTGTTTTGCGTTTGCGTACGCTTGCGTTTAAACGGGAAAGAATAACAGATTCTCCACTGTATCCACGCTTAATGGAACGTATTTACACATTTGTTAAACAAGGTTTATTTGTCATAAATTGTTACCAATATATTCTATGTAACAATCAATATTCAACTGGCGATCAATTAACCGACTGCTGACTTGAAAGTACATTTTGTATAATTACGTTTGTTTATGGAGCACTTTTACAATTGGTCTGCCACCAACAATTTCATTAAATGGCCAGATTAATGCCACAATAAATGGCAAGGTTAATGTCACAAGAGATGGCCAGTTAATTTCTATGAAAATACCAAAAAGACCTGCGGACAGATTCTAAAGTTTACACTAACCCTAGTTTTTGGTGGCGGACCAATTGTAAACCCTGGCAAAAATGAGTGTCTCTTTCAAGCTGTACGTTATTGTCTGTAGCTGAGAAACATGACATCTCATGCATCAATACCATGTTAGCTTCAGAGGGTTTAGTACAAACCCTCTCTTATTTTGATAATCATTACATAGATATATTTTAAAGGCACTTTAAACTTCACCTGACAGGGCGGAGAAAACCTTTGGCAAAGATAAACTAATTTACATTTGATTTTAGGGGTGCTAGGTGTAGTTCCGTATTATACCGTTATTGTCCGATACTTTCAACATGGAGAAACACAATGTATGCATGCAGTCATATCAACGTGAAAAGGGTTTATACAGTGTTACCTCTCTACAACAACACTCAATGGGAGACAAAGATTGCGAGTGTTGTTCAGAGGGAGTTGATATAGGGAGGGAAAATTAAAACTTAGCTTCCATTTGCAAACAGCTTGAATCCAGATCAGACGCCGCGTAGCGCGGCGTCTGATCGAGATTCAAGCTGTTTGTCACTCGCCATTATATTCCTTCTGTCAAAATATCCACTAACATGTAACGGTGTGGAAAAACAGCAGATGAAAAACGATAAATTCCGATAATAAAACGAACGTTCTGCCGCCCCTAAAGTTGAAATGCAACGGTCCTTATCGAAACTCCGACCTGCCAGGTCAATAAAATCGGCCTATACCACTGTGTTGTGTTAGTTTACCATGCTTGCTATAAGCATACGATGTATGTTTTATGAGATAAAGAGAAATTGAATTGAATTAAAATATTGAATTGGTTTGAGGATAATGGATTTGAAAAGTACACCAACTAATATCGGTATTGAGTTATATGGAGACATTGCCTATACCTTGACATTTCATCTAATTGGCGTTGAGAGTTGCACGGGACACATTGTCTGCCTCTGGTGAACATTTGTGCGAGCTTATTTTGAAATCCATTCATAGATAAAGCCAGGAAAACAATTGTGACAACCGAATCGTGACCCTTGACCTAGACATTTGGCCCATTCACATGGGAGTATGATGGAACACATCATCTTTGTCCAGTAAACATTTGTGCCAAATTATTTTGAAATGCATTCACTAATATATATAAAAATGAAGGCCAGCCGCAAAATTTGAGACAACGTAACCATACCCTGTGGCACGGACCTTTGCTCCATGGACACTAGAGTTAAACACAATACATTGTTTTTGTCTGGTAAACATTTTGCCAAGGTATTTTGGAATCCATGCAACGAAAACGAAATAACAGACCGAACACGGAATACGACTTTACGTAACTGCACCCTGTGACCTTGACCTTTGACCCATGGACGAGGGGATTAAACTCGACACACCATCTTTGTCTGGTGAACATTTACAAGCGCAAAGTTAATGTAGTTTCCATTCACCAATAAAAAAAGTTATAGACCGGACACGAAATTCGCAAACTGTGACCTTGACCTTTGGACACGGGAATTAAACGCGACACATCATCTTTGTGTAGTGAACATTTTCTGCCAAGTTTTGTTTAAATATTGCATCTACCGATAAAACTGTTACAGACCGGATAAGTTTTAGATGCGAATGAGTTGATACAAGATTAAATGTATGTTGTTAAATATTTCGCGCATTTTTCTACTACTTTTGTCTCAAGCCAACAGCGTAAACCCTAAAGGAGCCTTCTGGTTAGGGTCTGCACTCTTTGTCATTTTGCAACAAATGGCAGAAAAACAACCCTACATGGTCATAAATGGACTCGACTCATTTTGAAACTGGAATTATTCATACAAAGTTTCAGATATGAATGACTTAATGGCACTGCCTTTGTTTTTAGTTTCGTGTATAACAAAACGTAAAACGTCGTCTCTACTCAGTCCTCCACTGTAATCACGGTGTTTTGCTGTTCAATTAACATCGTTTATTGTATACCTTACTATAAATAGTAACAGATTTTGCTATGATGACAATGCAATACACCCTTGCTGAGCGGGCCAATAACCGGATACAGTCCAATAACCGGTTATTTGGACTGCATCCGGTTATTGGCCCGGGGGCAACAGAATTTATGAACGTGAAAACGTTAGCAACGTAACGTTCAAAATGGCAAACGTTCGTTGAAGATGGCGTCATTTGATTTCTATAACGGCCGCGCTTATGTAACACTCAAACAATCTACAAATTCGTTTATTTTGAACCAGGTATACAATAAACAAGTCATTAAACGGCCAAGGCGGGCCGTCGTTGGTTATTGGCACTCGTTAGCCACATTGGCACTCGGGCCAAGGCCCTCGTGCTAATATGGCTACCTTGTGCCAATAACCAACGACGGCCCGCCCCGGGCCGTTTAATAACTGTATATTATTGTATACCTTACTATAAATAGTAACAAAATTGCCGTTGAAAACTGTCTTTACGGAGGTCATGTGACCAATCCATAATGGCCCAGTGGGCCGATTATGGATAATCGCCCCTCGAAGTTTTTCACGTGCAACTCGTTGATGTTAGCAACTTAGATCTATTCAAATATGGCAGGAGAAGGGGTTTGGCGTCGGTGTCAAGTCGAATTCTAGAACTTGAGTTCTGAGACAGAAGGGTCGTTACGTGAAAGGTGCGGTTCCTGTTTATACAATGATCAAGTCTAGTATTTGTGTCACAGAGTGAAATTACTTGACCTTGTTTATGTTATTCAAAATGACAGTTATGACGTCATTATTTCACGCCATTCAGCGGAAATTTCAAAAAATAATAAACGACGTCGCCAAAATGTAGAGTTTTACTCAATTAGCGGTTTTTAACTTTTCACATTCTAGATCTACTATAAATTTTCTGCATGGGCTAAACTTCCCCATAACCAACTATATATGTCTGAGATCTAACGATCTGAGCATTTCTGAAAGATCAAGAGCTTCTCATAATTTGTCACCCCTGTCGTTTAAAATTTGTAAGCAGTTGATGGCAGCTAAACGATGTTTAAAACCACGTCATTTGCATGAAGATATACAATAAAAAGGTCAAAACATGACCTAGGCGTGCCTTCTGCCCATAATGGCACGCCTGGTGTCACAATAGCCCTCGGCCTAAGACCCGTTTCCGTTTGGAAAAGCGGTAGATTTCACGCATTTTTCTTGTCCCACACAAACAGTGTACATGTAGAGCCAGATAAGAGGATTCCTATATGAGCAATATGATCAGGGTCTGCACTGTTAAACATTTTAAAGATATATGTCAGAAAAAACGGAGCACTTTTACGATTTGTTCGCCACCAAAATTGTCTTTTTATGGTCAGGTTAATGTCACAAGAAATGGCCTGATTAATGTTACAATAAATGGCCAGATTAATGTCACAAGAGATGGCCAGTTAGTTTCTACGAACATACTTAAAAGACCTGCTGACAGAGTGTAAAGGTTCCTAACCCTAAGTTTTGGTGGCGGACCAATTGTAACCCCTAGTCAAAACAACCCTTAACCCATTACTCTATAGATAAGTCTTTTAACGCATTTGATTTATTCCTCCACTGAAGACAATAATTCCACTTTATACAGTCATGAATATACACCGTAATAAATACTTTATTTGTCCTAGCATATATTAGCTTAAAGCAGGCTGAGAGTTAAGCAGAATGCGCATTATGGCGCATTCTGCTTAATTTTCAACCAGCTTTAAGTGACCACCTGTCTTCAAAACTAGAAACGGGCTATTTGATAATGACTTATAGTCATATATCGACAAGACTCAGTAGGAAACCGGTATTTTCTCTTGAAAGTTTCAGGGGTAAATGAATGAATTTCACTGCAATTGAGTTTAGTTTCGTTTTATAACAAAACGAATAACGTTGTCTCTACTCGGTCCACTGTAATCACGGAGTTTTGCTGTTCCATTGACATCGTGTATTGATCGGCCTAAGACCCGTTTCCGTTTGGAAAGGCGGTAGATTTAACGGGAACGAAATATTGGAATTTCCATTTTGTTGTGTTCTATCACTGAGGATATAAGGCTATATTACTATACTCGGAATACTTTGCTATTATGGTATGTTAAACCTGTTGTATTAACCTTAGCAACCGTAGACGACCGCGCAATATGTCTCTTTAAGCAAATATGTTTTTGGCAGTTGGATGCTTAAAGCAGGATGAAAATGAAACAGAAAGCTCCAGTAGGAGCTTTCTGCTTTTGGTTCATCCTTAATGAAGATGCTACCTGTGTCTTGTACATTTAATTGATTTTAAGTTTAAGGTAGAAAGTCCTAAATGAGATTAGATAAGTATCTTAACGTCGCACCTTCAGCACTAAGGCGGGCCTTTAAACCTTAGCAAAAACAACTACAACAACAGTATAGTTTCTCTATTTAGCAGAATATTTGGCTAATGTTTACAATTGGTCCGCCGCCAAAAGCTAGGGTTAGGGTTAACATTAGAATCTGTCCACAGGTCTTTTTGGTATTTTCGTAAAAAATTAACCGATCTTCTCTTGTGACATTAATCTGGCCATTTATTTTGACATTTAACATTAGCCATAAAAATGTGACATTAACCTGGCCATAAAAATGACATTTTTGGTGGCGCGGCCAATTGCAAAAGTGCTCCGAATATTTCATATGCAATAACAAACAGTGCAGAGCCTGATGAGAAGCTGCGTAACTTTGGCGTCTCATCAGGGTCTACACTGTTTGTCGATGTCTCCTATAATAGGCACTAAGCTTAATAGTACATGTACTCTATATCCCAGCGACACACACCGTTGATTCTTGAAAACGATGTAACGTGGTTTCAACGTTGAAATAACGTTGTGTGCCCGCTATAAAATCTCTATCATCTATGTAATTTCTTCGTTGTTGCAACTAAACAAAGAATTTTTAGTTTTTATGGAAAAAAGTTTACCGACCTAGGACACTCCTGGTTTCCTGTCCATCGACACTATCAGAAGTCGTTTAAATTATAGCCCCTTTCGTGCAAGACTATAGTAAAAGGAGAAAACATAACTTCTTCCCAATAAACGCATTTCCGGTTAACCCTTTCGCCGCGAAAGTCGCAAAAAGTCGACTTTGCAAACAGCTTGGATCAAGATCAGACGCCACGTCGCGCGGCGTCTGATCATGAGCCAAGCTGTTTGACACTCATATATCAATATTTCTTAAGCCACACTACCTTAAATCTAACTTTGAAATGATCTTGCAGACGGCAACTTTGAAGCTGACGAAAATATAGCGATGAGGGGGTAAACAACTCACAATAAATTTTGAGCCAAAAGGGTTAAACATTTATGTCCACTGAGAGGAGATTGGAGCGAGGTCGGGCGCGGAACACTCGGCATCTTAACAAACTCGAAACTATATGTCAGATTTGAAGAATAAAAATACTTCATACTTTAACTGCAATTGTTTTTGGTTTCGCTTAACTGTTTTGCCATAGTCGCCTATAGACTTCAGGATTCAGTCTAGAATATGTTACATATTAACCCATTTGTGCCCAGTGGATTCTTCCATGTTTATATATTTGATTACTCCATTTTTTATCAAAGGGATGCCTGGCCCGAATTTTCGATTTCATTTTCATATTTATATTGAAAATCCATCCTATCAGCAAACAGTGTAGGCTCTGACCAGACGCCGCATAATGCGGCGTCTGATTAGATTCTACACTGTTTGCCTATGTCCCATATATGGGATCGTGGGCACAAATGGGTTAATAGTTTCTATATTCTAGCAGATGGAAAACAACTTTTTCAACCTGCTCTAATCGATCATTTGTCTTCAAAACTAAAAAAACAATGCTTTGAGGTAATTGTTTGAAGATGCAAAGAAGGTTCTTTTAAGGTTCTTTTTAATTCTTTAGTAGACAACCATGAAATGTTTAAAATGTGCATTTTCCCTTTGTACTGAAGCAAATTGCTTTTGCCCTGAAGAAATCTTCTTGCCAATCAGAAATCTGTTTGACGTGCCTACCTAAGAAATCATTCTAATAACAGATATTCAATAAGTAGATATGGCCTTGTTTTTATTACTTTTATTGAAACACATGGTTCTACACAATCTATACCTGGATGAGTCGTTGCGTTAATTGCTGTGACTTCAAAGCACGTTATGGTTTCATGGTGCAACATATGTGACTTTTATGTTTGCAATTAATCTCTTTACACTTGGTAGAAAAAGGGTTTATAAACTTCGGAAGATTTGCTATTTATTTATTACAAGATAGTTTGAGAAAACGGTGTCAATGGATATAGCCTAGCGATCAAAACGGATGCTGATGGTTTAAAGCAAACTGCAGTCGGAATCAAAGTAATATATATAAAAAAAAGTTATGTACTCTGATGTTTTTTATCCTTTGTTTTATATTGTTTTTATTACAGTTTTATTGACATATAGTTCACTACAATCTAAAAACATTTGTATATATATGGACGAGTCGTTGCGTTCATAGGTGTTACTATGTACAAAGCGATATCATTATACATGTAGACTCTACATGTTAAGATTCCATGGTGTAACTTTTATGTTTGCAAATAACTTCTGTACATGTAGACGTGGTATGGTACAATTTGGCGTCATTTGGAAGTGACATTTTTAAAGTAGGGTAAATATATCGGGGTTTTATTTGGCATAAAGGAATGCAGACTGTTGCTGTTTATAAGGTATGTCAATTTTCTTGCAATTTATCTCATTTAATAAAGAAGAAATTTAGTCGGGAATCATGGTTTCTACTAATAAGAAGGTATAGATCGGTTAAGAATGTTTTGTCCAGGTTCCAAAGATTAATTCGCGAACTTTTCCACAAGTCCCGCCCTCTCGAGAAATGGTGTTTATACGAATGAACAGCATTTTTGTCAATGGAATCGAATCGAATGGGGCGAATGTAAATATTTAAGAAATGAATTGATTTTTTTCGATGTTCAAGCGAAATGAACGACAGAAAATTATCGGCAAATTCCATGAATCGCGTTAGCGATTCATGGTAAATTTGCCGATAATTTTCTGTCGTTCTTTTCGCTTGAACACCGAAAAAATCTGTTCATTTCTTATATTTACATTATTTTATCTTTATATTTGTTATGAAAAAAATTCAGACTTTTAGTTTTTAAAGGAGAAATGGTTTTGAAAAGGGGAAAGTACGTCGAAGAAATAAACTTGAAAGAACAGCTTTAAATAACGAAGTTAACTCCGCCCCCTGTAACCAAATAACATAGCTAGATCTATACTGTGCGGATATAGAGAATAACCTGTCAGTGGCAATATCCGCCACTGACAGGTTATTCTATTTATCCTGTCACCAAACAGGTTTTAAGAATTTAAAAGGTTTAAATTTGATTTTTCCGAAACTTTCTGTCCGTTGCATTTTTTTTCAAATAGAATGTTCTATAAATAGAACTATAGATCTAACCAAATTACTTTTAGCTACCACATTACGGAAAGAAAATAGTCATCCCATTGTGTGCTGATATAATCACGAAAAAGAATCATAAAGGATGGAAATTAAAAATTGAATCGGAATATACCTATTCTTAATCGAATTAAACCTAAAAGAGTACATGTCAATTCTGTTAAAAGTTCGCATAACTTACGTAGAATCTCGTTCGGCATTTACCTCCCTTTAATGATTTATGCTGTTTTTTCTTTTGTTTCAACTGCTATCGAAGATTGTACTGATAAAAATGACGGAAACAACTTCTATCAAAGGCAATTTAATGAAAAGTAACAACAGTTTATCTTTATAAATAAAATTATATATATGAACTTTTTATTGGTAAGAATTTTGATATTGAAATAAAAAAAATGCCCGAGTGTCTTAGGTGACTATGTCCGAATCATATCCAAGTGGTTACGAACACAGGGACTACCGATTCGAGTCCCCGCTTCACAAAATAAAATAACCAGCTTCTATTTCCTCAGTCTTTGATGGACTAACCACCCCCTTTATTCCTCAGTTGGCGTGTGAAACGAACTAGAGGAGTAAACTGTGCTTAGCTTAGTCACTAATCTCAAATTTTCTAGAGAGGACCTGACTCAATGATTTTTTCAATGGGCGTTACTAACCAAACTAACAAATTCAAGGTACGGGCCTCACATGGGACGCTTGGATGAGTATATCCCTTGACAAGATAACAGTAACAGCACAACTAGCACAGGGATGCATGCTTTTATACCTGGTTTGGTGTTGCCACCGAATATAGGTCAGAATTTTTCTTTAAGTAGATCTAGTATTTAGTATGTATCTTGAATCCGGGTTAATATATGCATGTATTAGATCTTAATTCCGGGCATTTCAAAGAACCGGTGGTTACTTCAGCAGTGGAATATTCATGTTTATCCTTGCACCTCAACCCAAAACTAAAGTAACCAATTTCGGTGTCACCAACATGATAGGATAACTCAATATAGAGTGACGTTAATTTTGTTTACATATCTAGCCAACTCTGACCTGATTGAGATTGATGCATAATATATCTGTATACATGTACATCGTATTTGAGCTCCTTTTGTTTCCTGTTCAGTACTAAGAGAAGGTTTCGAAAGTCCGTTTCTACACCCCCCCCCCCCCCCCCCCCTCCAAAACAATCATACTGCCTAGTTGGTTTGAGTTGGGGTTTCACGGCACCCGCACGCATATAAATTGGTCATATTCATGGTGCTGACTCAAATCTGCCACTGGAAAATGTAGTTTGTGTCGTGGCGCAGCATTTATTACCCCCTTTAATGGTTTTTTTAGCATCAGCAGTAATAGCTTTCTTAAATGTACACTCAATGTAGATCTAGTACATTTTCCATATATTTTATAACTAAAAATTGTTAAAATAATTGTTCAAATCTATTGCACTTATTTCCGATAAATTCGCAAAACTAAAGCCTGTTTTATCGTAAATATCAAAATTATATTAGATTCTATATATTTTAGTTTCACATAAAAATTCGCCAACGCCTAGCGTCACACGTTAGTATACTTGTAAACGCAAACAAAGGAGCGACTGTAGACCAGTTACACACTCAGAATTCAAAAAACGAGTGAGAATCTTATCTCGAGCATCATTGTTGGGATAAAAATAAATTCGTAGCAGACGGACAAAGTTTCGGAGCGCTTCCTACTGCATTTTTTTTCGGCGGAGCTGTCTGTTATCTATTTAGTCACACATTTCTATTTAGACAAACATTTGAACCAATCATATTTGATCAGAAATTTAGAATTAAGAGCACCTGTTGAAACTGACTTGTCTGATTGGATGATAGCCAGGGCTCCAGATAAGAGAATTATTTCAAAACTTAAAAACTTTATTTGTGCATTAAACCCTATGGTGTCCAACTCATATGAATTGTCTCTTCGAGACGATAAAAATGAGTGGTAACACCATAGGGTTTGGTGCTGAAATGAGTGAGAAAATGTTAGATTTGTTCAATTTACTCCCCTCTTATCTGGAGCCCTGAAACAGTAGCCTAGCTGTTTATGCACTGATGTGAGTGTAAAGTTAGACACAGCCAGTGCGTAATACTGAGCTTCTATTTTAAGATATGCTAGCAGAATCTGATGTGTATTTATAGATAGACAGTGGCAGCTAGGTATTTTGTTTAATAATGGTTTACTTCCAATTTATTTTAATTGTTAACTATTAATTTTGTACAAATTTACCATACATTGATAGCAATATAATAAATGGCCTCAAGTGAGTTAAACACAATTGTGTTGTTTCATCATTTATTTACAAGAGTGAGGTGTTATAGACCTTGTATGGGCCTGCACAGTTTATCTAGTTATAGTTTGTTTCAAGAAACTCCCCATGAATGAAGTTTGATATACAGAACAATATAATTTAATCTGAGGATCTCCTACCAGTAGCTAGGATATGTTTTGCATTTCTGTACATTTATAGTTTTTTAGTCAGAGTTATGCTATATCGTTGAATGTGTATTTTTTGCTTTTCGATCCAAGATATTACAATTCTTTGAAAACCTCCAATTTCGTACAATTTTGCACACCCATCAACAGCATGAATTTCACCAACCATTCCGCCGAATATCTTTTTTAAAGATATTTCTTGTTTCACAATGAGTGTAAATAATTTATATCAATATGAATATAAAATCTATATATATTGGTATTTAGTGTTTAAAAAAAGATTGGGAAAAAAACTAGATTCAATCTAGGTCAAATACAACGTGGATGTCTAATTTTATAGTAGTGAAGATTAATGCGCAGCGACTTAACCCTAAGCTCCGCCTCCTAAGGGTTGAGTGTCTAAAAGAAATGAACACCGAATTTTACAATGGAAAGAGATAGGGCGAATGTAAATATTCAGTTATGAATGTATATTTTGGAAAAATGTAGAGTAGGGTTGCACCTGATTAGACTGCAAAAATTGACAAATTTTACCGTAAAAATGAAACAAGTTATCTAAAGTATATAGAAGAGCCTAATTGGTGTTCCCTGTCCTAAACGCTTTGGGTTTACAGTGAATGAATGGTCGTATAGACGTATTGATCTGTTTAATTGTGTGATTGATCCACTCTTCATGATGCATATACATGTACAATGAGACGATATTCTTTCACGTTTAAACGCAAACAAAACGCAAACGCATTGCAATAAAACGTAAAAAAGGACACATTTTCGACAATTCAAATCAATCATAGAAATCTATCTGAGTGGCAAACAGTCTGGAGCCTGATCAGACGCCGGGTGACCCGGCGTCTGATCTGACTCAAAACTGTTTGCAATGTAAAAAATAGTTTAAGCGTAAAGGCGTTTATATGGAAAGAATAACGTCTTCTCCACTGTATATCATATAAATGGTTCGGTGTCTGAATAACTGTAGGCCATGTAGTGTAGCAATTGATATAGTAAATAACCCCTATTACATCTGGAAAGAAGTTACCTTCTCCTTACCGTTTAACCTTTTACTCCATAGAAACGCCTTTTAGCGCACTGAGTTTATTCCTCCATTGAATAAAATAGCTCTAATTTATACATTCATGAACATGTACCGTGAGAAATAGTTTCTATATCCTAGCAGATGGTAGCTTAAAGCATGCTTAAAGTGAAGCAGAATGCGCCTGCTTTAAGTGGTCACCTGCTTTCACAACTAAACACAGGCTATGGGTTAAAGGGTTGACCAATTCATATAACGTTGAAATGAAAAGTCCAGTTACAAATAAGTCTAGCCAAGTTATGACTATTTATGGTTTTCTCTTTTGTTTTTTCAATTAACATGTACCGGTATTGCAAATTTCCAAACAGTACAGACACTGATCAGAGAGAGCCTTTTAGATTTGTTCAAGATAAAAAATCAACAGAAAGTCCCTGGTCTAAACATTGACTCTTTTCTATGGCGGTCCAAGGGAAGATCGATACTTGATGTATTCCATGCGTTTTATACGGTATTCGAATTATAACATTGCATATGCATGAATGCATAACTTTACCATATAACTTGCATCCACTCAAATCATATAGTTGAGAGGTCGTTATACATTCAAAACAAACGTGTTTGAGTGAAAAAGTGAAAATAATTATTCTGTCTGGAACCAGCTTGGAACCGGACCAGATGCCGGGTAACCCGTCGCCTGGCCCAGGCTCCAAACGGTTTTGGCTTCTGTGTATTAACAGGAACGTATATGAAAATGTATATATGCCTTCCTGGTATTAATTACTAATGTTTCGCTTCGTTTTAACTCTTTCCCTGCCAAGTTTAATCGTCTGCTTTAACCCTTTTACCGCCAAACTATCATCTGCATGGGAAGTGTCGTCTGCGATCTTTCTTCAAGTCAGATTTAGGATTTTAAGACTAAAGTAATATCTATAAGCATGCCAAACAGTTAAGATCCTGATCAGACGCCGCGATACGCGGCGTCTGACCAGGATCCAAACTGTTTGTAAAGTCGCCATGTGGCACCATTGGCAGTGAAATAGTTAATTAAATTAATGGGAAGGAATGGCGTTTTTCCACTGTCAATATCATATAATAGATGACTGTCCCAGCGAAGATCGATCATTGGTGAACGTCATGTGCACTTTAACATTCGTTCTCTTTGCTCTATGAGCATAATTATCATATAAAACTTGCATCTGATCAAAATATATGCATACATCTTTATTGCATTTGACAATCAGGACCCTGTGTCGTCCATTGAAGAAAATAGTTTCTGCATTAATATACAGTCATAATTATGTGCCGTCAGCAATATTTCTATATCTCACTAGATATATGTAGTAGCTTAACCCATTACTAAATATCCTGATTCTAGTCTTGAAGATAGCAGACCACTTAAAGCAGGTTGAAAGTAAAGTAGAATTCGATTTAAGGCACATTCTGTTTTACTTTCAGCCTGCTTTAAGCTATTATCTGATAGGATATAGAAACTATAACTTATGGTTTATTTTATAACTGTATTAACTATTTTCGTCAGTGGAGAAATAAATCAAAGGCATGACAATGCTTATATGGTGTAATGGTTAAAGTAGATTTGGAGTTAAAAAGAATGCGCTTTAAGCCGCATTCTGCTTGCTTGAAGTACATGGTTACCTTACTCTGCCAAAGGATAATGGGTTAAAATCGAAACTTTAGGGATAAATATAGATGAGAAAATGCAGCAGACAAATCATTGCAGTGATGATATTAAGTGTCTATAACTGTTTTCTAGGTCTAGAGACTCAATGACAATCTTTCATTCGTTTGGCTCCAAGGTTATTACCATTCAGACAGAAGCTGGGAGATCAACAAAAGGATTAGAGCCATGAACACTCTATTACCATTTGCTTTCCGACATAAACTAACAGCTTGGAGAGTACGTTATTCTTATACAAATGTATTTGAACGCAATCGAAATACAAACGCATTGCAATTAAATGTTGAAACTTTTTGATAATTCTGACTATTTATTTTAATCTGAGTGGCAAACAGTTTGGTGCCATAGCACACGCCGGGTTACCCGGCGTCTGATCTGGCTCCAAACTGTTTGCATTGAACTTAAACAATTTTAGCGTAAACGTGTTTATTGGGAAATAATAACGTCTCAACTGTACTATTTGCTTTCGAGGATAAACTAAGAGATTGGAGATTATTCATGAGTCTCAGACCTCATATTGTGCTAATGAATTCCAGTCCTAATGTGTTTAACTAACTCGCTCACCAGGAATCTTCAAATGGAAATTTCAACTTTCCAAGAAAGCCTAGTCCATTATTACCGAAGATGTACGTTTGTTTTTACTATTTCTGCCAAATCGAAAATACCTCATACCCTAATTAGAAGGCTCCTTTAAATGCCCCTCTGATTTGGGTTTACGCTGTTTAAGAAGGACAAGTAATTCAAGCTGTTTGCAAATGTTAACCAAGTCTTAATTTCTCTTCCTAAAACAATTCCCAACGAACAACAGACGTAATATTTGTCTTCCAATGGGTGTTGTTGTCGAGAGGGAGCAATGTATATACCATTTACACGTGGATATTGGTGCACGCATACATTGTGTTTCTTGAAGTTGAAAGTATCAGACAATAACGATATAATACGAAACTATACCTAAAATCAAAAGTAAATTAGTTTATCTTTGCCAAAGGTTAGCTCCGCCCTGCCAGTAGAATAAATTCGGCCTATAAAATGTTGTTACAGCAAAATTAAACAGTTTTAGCTGGGATGACACCATTCTGTGAGTTACCCATTAAGCCATACAATCTACCACAGACATTAATGTCTGTTTTGGTTTTGTCATTTATGTAGCATTATCCCTACAGTGGAGAAAACGTTTTTCTTTCCCGTTTAAACGCAAACGAAACGCAAACGCAAAACACTAAAACATAGAAAATGTCAACTTTTAGATATTTCTTACAATTTATTTTTATCTGAGTGACAAACAGTTTGGAGCCTGATCAGACGCCGGGTTACCCGGCGTCCGATCTGGCTCCAAACTGTTTGTAGGTGAAATAAACGTTTCAGCGTAAATGCGTTTATTGGGAAATAATAACACATTCTCCACTGTACCACAGACATTAATGTCTGTTTCGGTTTTGTCATTTATAGTAGCATTATCCCTATAAAGCATTGCCTGCTTTAAAAACCTAAATTCTGCAAATAAATTCCAAATCAGTTGTTTTGGGGGAAAACCTCAATGTAAACAACTATGGATTCAGATCGGACGCCGAGTAAAGACGTCTGAACAGGATCTAAACTGTTTCAAAATGAGAGGGAAGTTGCAATTAGTGTAAGGATGAAATATGATAAAATAAGTACTTATGTCACATGGTCTTTATTCTTATCAAATATCAAATTATTTTCAGCTTGATCATAATCACTTGTGTATTGCGACTGTCACTCATTTTATCCATATATTGACACAGGTCGATAGTTTAAGGCAAAAGGTTAAATGAAGACAGTACTGAAATTTTCAAACAGATTGGATCCGGATCAGACGCCGAACATCTCAACGTCTGATCAGAATCAAATCTTTTTTTGACAACCGCAGCAGTATTTATTCAGTCAAAATGTGTATATGGGACAAAGGCAAATAGTGTAGACTCTGATCAAACGCGCATAATGCGGCGTCTGATCAGAGTCTACAATGTTGGCTGATAAGAATTTCAATATAAAACAAAAAGAAATATGAAAATTTTGATCAGACATCCCTTTGATAAAAAATGGACTAATCCAATACATAAAGATGGAAGAATCCACTGGGCGTAAATGGGTTAAGTATACGATATGCATTTTACGCTTGTCAATGATTCCTCAACTGAAGACATAAGTAATGAAGGTGTTACATAAAAACATGTTCTACATCCCAGCAAATAGTAGCTTAAAGCAAGCTGATAGTGGTGATCTTTAGATACAAAATTAGAAACAGGCCATGGGATAATTGGTTAAAGCCGCATCAAAATAAACAACACTAGTTTACTCAAAAGGTTAATCAATATAGTTACTGGACAGCAATAGGAATCAGCATATAGTTCACATAGCTCATTACATAAGGTCCATTTAGGGGACGATACTGTGAAAAGACGTTATTTTCCCCGTTTAAACGAAGTTTACCCTTTCACTGGCAACTTTTTGGTGAGTTTTGAGAAAATCTTGGATTCGTTCGGTTTATTCCCTATTATCTGGAGTAAGATTTGAAGCAGTTTAACCGAAGAACCAGTGATGCTTGTATTAAACAGTTTTGTTCCTGATCAGACGCCGCGTAAAACGCAAAGTCGTCTTGAGCCGGACCAGCCCTATTCGTTATTACTGAAGAGGTCCCGTTATGGAAATCCACAAGGTTTTATTTCCGTAATTAAGACATGGAGCTGCGCTTAAAGCAGCTTGAAAGTATGGCATTCAAGCATTCATTGAGCCCTAGTGACGCATATATGCGTCCTCTACAAAAATGTGTACATGTGAAGAGTACACTTGTCTAATGCACACAATGAAATCCCTGATAAGAGGGTTCCTCAGGAGCCCTCTAATCAGGGACTTCACTGTTTTTCATTTTGTTATATATAATAAACAAAACCCTAGATAGTGTAAAATGGACCAGCCTTTATTGTACACTGGAATTGTCCATTGGAAGTGCCAGGGGATAATGAGATAATACAATTGCACCCTGGTTTTGCTGCCAACAGCGAATATTCGATTTATTGGTCGATATTAAAGGGCTTTACTATTCTCTGCTATATTTGTCAGTCATACATATATCGACGAATATAATATTATCTGTAAAAGCCTCAATGAACAGATAAGCAACCCAAACAAAAAAGGCTAATGAGACCTTTGTAAAATAACAAGGTATAAACAGATTGATCTGTTAGGACTATTTCATAGAAATATCGTGACCAGATACAGTGTTCCCTTCCTTAAACGGCCTGCCAAACAACGACTCCCTCCTTACAACAACGCTTGCCGTTCACCCCCCCCCCCCCCCCCCCCCGTCTGCTGTTTTTCTCAAAGTTACATAATGGACATTTTGACCGAAAACAAATTAATGACAAGTGACAAACAGCTTGAATCCAGATCTGGATTCAAGCTGTTTGCAAATGTAGGCCAATTTCCCTCCTTATAACGACTCCTTCCGAACAACGCATTTTTGTGTCTTTCATTGGATATTGTTTTAGAGAGGGAGCACTGTAGTTCAAAACACCTACATTTACATGTACGCCTACACTGAAGCCCACCTGTTTTCCGTGTTTAACAACCCTTTCCCTCATAGAAGCGCCTTTTAGCACATTTGATTTATTCCTCCACTGAAGAAATTAGTTCCAATTTATACAGTCTTAAAAATGAACCATAAGAAAAAAAATCTAAATCCTAACAGATGATAGCTTAAAGCAGGCTGAAAGTAAAGCAGAATGTGCCCTGGCACATTCTGTTTTACTTTCAACCTGCTTTAAGTGGTCACATGTCTTCAAAACTAGAAACAGGCTATGGGATAATGGGTTAACTCATTCACCGCTGAAACTTTTAATGGACCATTCAGATTTCCAATGAATTATTTTTCATTTTGTACTCTTAATTGTTAACCTTTAACAATATATTGCAAATTGGTTAAGATGTTTATGGAATGGTTTCTTGGCCTTAAGACAATGCATGCAATGGGCTTTCATATAACTTCCCTTAGCATTCTGCCTACCACCGGAAAATTTGTGAAAACTTTTGCTTATACTTTTGATCCAATTAAGACGCAGAGTATCTTGACATCTTGTCTGGATCAAAGCTGTTTGGCGCGCTGGTAAATTTACTGTAAGAAAAATGTATATATTTCAGAGAGATGAGATGGGGTGTTTTGCAGACAGTAATTTTAGCAGAAGACAATAACATATCAAAGTTTAGCCCGTATCATGCTACGAGCGACCTGGCAAGATTTGCAAACATTTTGGATCCAGATAAGACGCCGCGTCACGCGGCGTCTTATCTCGATCCAAACTGTTTAGCATGCATATTTAACTATATTTCAGTGTAAATAGTTTAAACATTGATTTTGAGTTTTTACGCAGACGATACATTTAAAGCAGACGATAACGGCATAGCGTGCTTAAGGTTTAAAGCATGTCTAGAGGATGGCCAGATTTAGCATTTGGCAACCAGCCATTAATCATTGGAACTCGCCAGAACTGCCAGAATAATTGCAAAGATGACGTTACGATAATATGTTGTGTCCATTAATATTGACAAAAGGTTCTATTATGGAACAATGCAGACATTAGGTAGTATGCATTAAATTGCTTAGGAAAAGGAGACAATCATTATCTTAACGCAATATACCGTGATGTATTGAGGCATTAAGCAGTGCATCAAATGAAATTTGACGGAGAGGCTAAATGAAATATCATTTAACCAATTACCCTAGCCTGTTTCTAGTTTTGTAGACAGGCGAGCAATTAAAGCAGATTGAAAGTAATGCAGAATGCGCTTAAAGGCGCATTCTGCTTTACTTTCGACCAGCTTTAAGCTGTAATCTGCTACGATAAAGAAATATTTCTTGAGGCGCATATTCATGAGTCATGACCTATAAAATTATATTATTTTCTTTAGCGGGGGAATATAACAAATGCACAAAACGGGGTATTTATTGGTTAAAACTTACTTTAAAAGATTCGATTAGACCACGTGTGCTTTTGTTATATTTACTACTCAAAGTTTGCTAAGCACTAAGGGTAAAACCTCCATAAGTAGCAATGCAGAGAACCTATCACTTTCTCACCACATAACTTCCATCATTTTTGTTCGATTTTTCCACATTTGGAGATTGTATTACCAAGTGTTTACTCTACGGATTACACTTGTCTAGATCCTGTAGGCGAAACCCGAGGAAATTATCAAAATGTGAAATTTCTGAGAATTCACCAACATTTTCAAATCCATTGAATTCTACATTATAATGTTCTTAGAGATATTATTCGTTGGTACATGTACAAACAATGTTTTACCTTTATATGTTCAATTATATTCATTATTGAAGTGTAACGCATGCTCGTTAACTTAAAAATACAATTTGTAACTTTTGCAGTTTCTGTGAAAAAATGATACTTTATCATTTTTTCCAGTGAACCTGCTTGGGACTATTACAGAAAAAAAGATAGGATCAATGCGTTGGTTCCTGTATAGGTTATACCTTTGGTGCTTAACAAACATTGAGTAATTAACAAGACTGTTTCTCTACTATTATATTCAGCTAAATGTACGTAAGATAAATATAATTTTCACTGTACTTCGTATATTGTTTTATGTTCATTTGAGAACATGCTATTCTTTCCCGTTTAAACGAAACTGAAAATAGGCAGCACTACAGTGCAAAAGTAAACTTTTATTGAATATGTAAACGATTTACAAAACTCTGAGTGGCAAACAGTTTGACACCGAATACTGGCATCTGACATTGTTCCAAACTGATTGCAATAGCCATAATTGTACTACAGTGTTCCCTCCCCACAACGGCCTTCCTAACAACGTCCCCCTCCTTACAACGACCCTTGTCACAGTTCCGTAAAAAGGGCAATCATGCCCAACCTATTCACAACTGCAATGTCGTCTGTTTAAAATTATCACTTCTGGTTTTCTCAAAGTTACATAATGGACATTTGGGCAGAAACAAAACTTAATAACAATAGACAAACAGCTTGAATCAAGATCAGACGCCGCGTGACGCGGCGTCTGATCTGGATTCAAGCTGTTTGCAAATTTCCCTCCCTATAATGACTCCCTCCGAACAACACACACATTGTTTGTCTCCCATTGGGTGTCGTTGTAGGGAAGGAACTCTGTAATATGAACGCGTATATTGGGAAAGAATAACGTCTTCTCTGCTATATCCCTTTAACCCATAGCCTGTTTCTAGTAGTTAAGATATGTGACCTATTAAAGCAGGCTGAAAGTAAAGCAGAATGTGCCCTAGGGCACATTCTGCTTTACTTTCAGCCTACTTTAAGTTACTATCTGCTAGTATATAGAAAATATTTCTTATAGTACACATTCATGACAGTATAAAATGGAACTATTTTCTTTGGCGGATGAATAAAATGAATGCGCTAAAAGTCGCTTCTATAAGGGAAAGGGTTAAGCATGTACTTAATCTTTACTGTGACGATTTCGCAAAATTTGGTAACGTTATGGACCAATATGAGACGCCGTGTTACACGGCGTCTCATCTGGATTAAATATATACACCTCTATATGAGTACATATAAATAACATAGTTCATGAAAGTGTAAGTTGACAACTCTACAATATATTGAATTGCTAAATTCTGATTCTGATTAAATATATTAGCTTCTACATTTCACAGACGGTTCGTAGATGTCAGTATTATAACAAACACTACTCATTTTCAACTTGAAACCAGACAGAAAATGGGCCGTTTCGATGTATCCATTACACACGTGACTGTTACCATGACTACTGGAGACAATGACCAATTATCCAAATGTACATGAACTTAAAATAATGTCGCCGTGCAATTAGCGGCAATGTTAAGTATCAGTGTGCTTAAACGAAACTGACCACGAATACAGTGGAGAATATGTTATTTTTACCCAATGAACGCGTTAACGCTGAGCTATTATTTCCATTGCAAACAATTTGGAGCCAGATCAGACTCCGGTCGGCGTCTGATCAGGCTCAAAACTGTTTGCCACTCAATTGGATGGAATAGTCGGAAGTATTAACAAGTTGTCCATTTTATACGTTTCATTGCAATGCGTTTGCGTTTCGATTGCGTTAAACTGAAAATGATAACGTCTTCTCCAAACTCACAGTTCAGTGCTTGTTCCATAAAACGTCTTTTGCTAAGTGGATCTTCTCATATTATAACTTACTAACCCCTAATGCCGTTTTGCGCCTTTTACAAACAGCGTATATATACAGTGGATAATCTGTTATTCTTTCCCAATAAACGCGTTTACGCTAAAACTATTATTTGCAGTACAAACAGTTTGGAACCAGATCAGACGCCGGGTAACCCGGCGTCTGATCAGGCTCCAAACTGTTTGCCACCAAGATAAACAAGAATTATCAGAATTGTTCTTTTCTACGTTTTAGTGCTTTGCGTTTGCGTACGTTTGCGTTTAAACGGGAAAGAATAACAGATTCTCCACTGTATATATAAAGAGTTCACATGTACGATGCAAACATTGTTCACCCAGATCAGAAGGACCCAAAAGGATTTTAAAACCTTCTGATCAGGATATGCACTCGTTGTCCTTTTTGCATTTTTTTTTACACCAAACACTACTAAAATGTCATTAATGGACTAGACTTAATTGGAAATTGCCCATTAAAACTGAGTTGCACATACAGTGATCCCTCTCTACAACAACACCCAACAGGAGGCACATAGTACATGTATAATGTGTTGTTCAGAGGGAGCTCTTATATGTATAGGGAGGGGCAATTATTACCCTCATAGTATATTTGAAAACAGTTTGAACCCAGATCAGACGCCGCGTCAAGCTGTTTGTCAACCATCCTTACGAGTATGTTTCTTCTGTCCAAATGTCCAATACGTAACTTTGAGAAGCACGGTGTAAGATTGTTTTAAGCAGACAATACTGCAGTAGTGAAAGCTTTTTATACAGTGGAGAATCTGTTATTCTTTCCCAATAAACGCGTTTACGCTAAAACTATTATTTGCCGTGCAAACAGTTTGGAGCCAGATCAGACGCCGGGTAACCCGGCGTCTGATCAGGCTCCAACTTGTTTGCCACCAAGATAAACATAAATTATCAGAATTGTCCAAAATTTGTACTTTTCTACGTTTTAGTGTTTTGCGTTTGCGTACGTTTGCGTTTAAACGGGAAAGAATAACAGATTCTCCACTGTACACAATGGCCCACAGCGGCAAACATTGTTGTAAAGAGAGAATCGACATTCGTTGTTCGGAGGGCCGTTGTAGGGAGGGAGCACTGTTCACGTTTAAGTTAAGGCGCCACAATTATATACAGCGTATATTCAATTTCAACGAAAACGTTTTCGAAGTTGAATGGAAGTTTAATAAGATGATATGGCGTCATAATGGCAGTGAAAGTGTTGAGTCAAGTAAAGAGTTATGTTTTAATTGACATACATGTTCATGTACATGAATTTTACCAATAAACATAATGCGTTCAATCAAAGGCAGTTATGCGTGTCTATTTTATCGTTGACATCAAAGCCGACCAAGGTGATTGATCAATTTCATACACGTGTGACTAAATGGAACTGCATGACAGATTGCTTCTACAAAATGACTCTACAATGCAACCTTTCTAAACCGTATACTCAATAAATACGCATTTTTTTCACCTTTCATTTATTCATCCACTCACGAAAATAGTTCCAATTTGCACATTGTTAATTATGCTCCAACAAGAAATATGTTCTACATCCTACGAGATGATAGCTTAAAGCAGTCTGAAAATTAAACAGAATGCGTCTAGTTTCAACCTGCTTTAAGTGGTCACATGTCTTGAAAACTAGAAACAGGTCATGTAGTAAAGGGTTTAATGCTCGTGAAATCGGCCTTCGTAGTGACTAGAATTTTTCGATAATCAAATTCTGAAAACTCAAGTTTGCTTTTTCAATATTCATCAAATTGGTATAACGGTATAAGATTAATCGAATCAATGGACGCCATTGAGTGCTTGAACACATACATGTATACAGCGTTCCCTCCCTACAACGGCCCTCCCAACAAAGTCTCACTCTCTACAACAACGCTTGCAATATCGTCTGCTTAAAATTGTCGTCTGCAGCTTTTCTCAAAGTGACATAATGGATATTTTGACAGAAAATCAATTAATGACGTGTGACAAACAGCTTGAACCCAGATCAGACGCCGCGTTACGCGGCGTCTGATCTGGATTCAAGCTGTTTGCAAATGTAAGCCAATTCCCCTCTCTATAACGACTCCCTCCGAACAACACACACAATCGTTGTCTCCCGTTGGGTGTCGTTGTAAAGAGGGAGCGCTGTAACTAGCTTAGTTCGTCTACTTCTAATTGTTAGCTCCTTCTATAATTAACCCTTTCACTTTTGACAACAGACGTTTGCAAACAGTTTTGATCCTGGTCAGACGCCGCGTAATGCGATGTCTGACCAGGATCAAAACTGTTTGACATTCCCCAAACAAGACATTTACAAGCATGTCTAACGCTTTCACTGCTGCAATAAAGTCTGCTAACAATTGTCGTCTGCTGTACTGTTGTTATTTTTTCTTCTAAAAGCTACGTATTGGAAATTTTGACAGAAGAAACTGATAAACAGTTTGAACCTAGATCACACGCCGCGTTATGCGCCGTCTGATCTGGCTTTAAACTGTTTGCAAATATAAGCCAAGTCATATTCAGAAGTCTTAGGGTACTACCCCCCCCCCCCCCCATAACAACTCCCTCCGTAAAACACAGTTTAATACATACAATATCTGTCTCCCATTGGGTGTTGTTGTAGAGAGGCAGCACTGTGATGCCTGTTTGGATCCTGGTAAGGCTTCAGTTATTTCTGTTTTTTTTCTTCATCTAAGATGTACGTGTGTATAGATCTAATGATGTCCTTGAAACACAATAAGCAAGCATGTGGTTAAGCTCTTATCCCGAGTGCACGTGTACTTACAAAAGTGTGGCTCTTGCTCAGGTGCCGAGCCATTCGGTGTCTCATCAGCATCCAAACTGATTGATACTCAAATGAATATTTCTTCAAAAACATTGCTTGAAAATCTAGATTTGAGAAATAAAAGCGGACGATCAATTTGAAGCAGATAATTCTCTAGGAATAAAGGGGTAAAGATCGATAGCTTCCAGTGAATGAAGGAATTTTCAGTTTCATCTGTGATGTGTGGTTAGATGATACAGTGGAGAATCTGTTATTCTTTCCCAATAAACGCGTTTACGCTAAAACTAGTATTGCCAGTACAAACAGTTTGGAGCCAGATCAGACGCCGGGTAACCCGGCGTCTGATCAGGCTCCAAACTGTTTGCCACCAAGATAAACATGAAATATCAGAATTGACCAAAAGTTGTTCTTTTCTACGTTTTAGTGCTTTGCGTTTGCGTACGTTTGCGTTTAAACGGGAAAGAATAACAGATTCTCCACTGTAACAGAAAAGCTAGTAGAGGCGCCACGATATTGAATTAACCCATTCACTGATAGGATAGTGTCTGCTTAAAGAATTCTCCTACTTTCATATTTAAAATTGTCTTTTTAGGCAGTTTGACTGTAGAATCGCCAATAAATATGTTTGAATCCTGACCAGACGCCGAGTAAATCGGCGACTGATGAGGATTCAAACTTTTTTGCAAAATGATCGTGTATTTTGGATAAGTCAGGGGATAATCAGGTCACATGGAATCGGTAAATAGCCTGAAGCAGTCCACGTCTGGTAAAAAATAAAGGGCATGTTTCATAAACGAGCTGACGACAAATACATGTACTATTCTAAGATACAACAACTCACAGCTCTTACAACTATTCTTAAGACGACCCATTGGTGATGTTTTACCCATTACCAAATAAATATGCCTTTTTACGCCTTTGATATTGCCCTCCACTGAATAAATAGTTCCAATTTATACAGCCATGAATATGTATTATAAGAAATATTTTCTACATTCTATTAGATGATAGCTTAAAGCAGACTGAAAGAAAAGCAGCATGCGCCTAAAGGCGCATTCTGCTTTACTTTTAGCCTGCTTTAAGTTGTCACCTATTTTCGAAACCAGAAACAGACTATTGGGTAATGGTTTAACACGTATGTTTGTTAAAAGTAGAATTTTGGCAAAGAAAAGGGTCACTATGAGCCATTTCTGCTATATGTTCACATTGTTTTAAAACCTTTTTTGACACGAAATCAAACCACTAAGTTAGTTGTGGCGATGCTTTGTTTTATTGTAGTTTCCTAGCTATGATGTATATGGTCCAAGGCAAAAGCGGATAAACTTAATATTGACAATAGTTACTCTTTTGTCTCCAACAAGTCCTAAATGTATGTGATTGCAGTTTATTGAATAGCAGTACATTTAGGCATTTGACCCAATATACATAAAACAAGCCATATCGGTATAGCCACAATCGAACATGTCTTTTAGGCAAAAACATTATTCAACAAGACCAACCACCATTTTACAACAAATACAAAGAAACATAGATCATGGACCATATATAACATATTTGGCCTAAAACGTTTTTGCTTATCTATGTGACATACCCCAATATAAACACATAAATATTTTAAGAAAAAGAGATTCACGTTAAAAATATACACAAAGAAACAAATGGCTCCAGCGAGATTCGAATTCGTGAAGAAAAGGAGCAATTAAGATACATGTACGCCTTAACCATTTCACTCTCAGTGAAACTTAAAGGCGCGTTTGCAAACAGTTTTGATCCTGATCAGACGCCGCGTTATGCGGCGTCTGATCAGAATCCAAACTGTTTGACTTCTCTTTTGAAATTTCTTCAGTCATACTGCCTTATTTTTTAATTTTGATAATATATAGCAAATATAATCAACACTTTACCCCCCATTTTCTGTTTCTAGTTTTGAAGACAGTTGCTTAAATTAGATTGAAAGTAAAGTCACTCTTCTATAAATGCGCCTTTTAGCGCCTTCCTTTATTTTATTCCTCCACCGACTGATTTCCAATTTATATAGTTTATAATATGCAGCATTAGCATTTTCTATATGCTAGCATTTTGTCATACTCTCAGCCTGCTTTAAGCGTTCATTAATCTTGACAACTAGAAATAGGCTATTGGATAAAGGGATATAAACAAATTTACTTTCGTAAGATCGTTTATAAAACGGACAACACTGATTAAAAGTGCGCTCACATTTGTTAAACGGCGGCCGCACGGCAGTCGCAGAAACGTGAAATCAGGAAAATCTTGCGGTGGCCGTAGAGATTCTACGGCAGCCGTGTGGCGGCCGTACGACAGCCGCACGGCGTATCCCAATATTTTACAGGCCGTAGAGCTCGCCGTAGAATTATAACTCGGAGTTAAAACATTTTTTCATTTCTACGACGGCCGTAGAAAACACACCCCGCAGAGTTGTTCTGCGGCTGCCGTACGGTTGCCGTACGGCCACCGTGCGGCCGCCGGAACTCAATGGTCACTTTCCCTATTTTGTATTTGTTCATATATATAAAACATGTATATTATCTAAAATGGATTTAGATGCTCTTAAATGCTGTCTTAATGTGTCCTTTGAGTTCACGATGCAGTTGGACTGATATGAGTTGTGTGAACATGTAGCAAAACCAAGTTGTGTAGCAGGAGCAACATTTTGGTTGCAGATTATCTGGTGGAGCTTCCACGGCAGCCGTACAGTGGTCGTACGGTGGCCGCAGGTTTTTTAACCCCAAAAAATAAAAACTCGCCGTACGGCAGCCGCAGCAAATGTGAGCGAGGCATAAGTAAAAATAACACATTCCATATTCAAGAGTGCAGTTATTAGAATATTAGAAAAAATCATGCAAATAATACTAGAAATGTCTAACTTTAAACATATAACAGCTTTAGAGCAAATCGAATTATTAGTTAGTGAATAGATAGGTCTAAATTATTCTTATCATTCACTTTTAACATTGCCAATGCATCGTATTAATAGATATTCAAATCAAAGCAATAAGTGTTTAAATCTTTGTAATAAATGTGAAAATCTTAGCAGTAAATATGTAAATCTTACCAATATATTTAAATATTTGACACAGAACATGGTAAACATTTAGCTCCTTCAGTAAATTATCTTGAGTTTTCAGAATTGGTCAAATTCAGGTCTTAGAGGATAAGAATTTGCCTTGGTAAAACAGTTCAGACCAAGACGAAACACCGAACAACATAGCAATTGGTTAGGCTCCCAACCGTTGCAATGCAAATAAAAAGTCAATATTTTCCCCTAAAAGGCCTATTATGCCTTTTAATTATCCTTCCACTTAAAAAGAAACAGTACCAATTTATTCAGTCATGAATCTGTATCATAAGAAATAGTATCTTTAACCGTGCAGATAGTAACTTAAAACAGGCTGAGAGTAAAGCAGAATGCGTATTGGTGCGCATTCTGCTTTACTTTCAACCTGCTTTAAATGTTTAACTGTTTTCAAAACAATAAACATTTATTGGATAATGGTTTAGTAGATGGTAGTGTTTTGCATTTGCGTCTCGCTACATTTAATTGGGAAAGAACGATTGAGGATGTTTTTAACATATAACTACAGTTACTTTTGACAGTAATCCATACTATCAGCCAGTTTACCTCATAATTTTCTATCATTGTTCCATCGACAACCGAACTAACCCCTATAGTTATGACTAAACACGCCATGAGAATTATTAAACATTTTTATCACCAGAACTCTTTGTAGCTTTATTCGTTAATGGGTATTAATGGCTTCTTTCATGAAACATACACAGTTGGCAAGACAGTATAGTGGTTATAGTTTAGACATTATAGAAATCGTGAAGCAATGCTTATTTTCCTTAATTTGTTCCTGTTTTATTTTACCACAAACAAATTGACATTGAACACTTATGCTTGATTATTGTAATACAGTGGTCCCTCCCTACAACGGCCCTCCTAACAACGAATCCCTCCTTACAACGACACATGACAATTATGTCCAACCTATTCATGGTTACAATGTCGTCTGCTTAGAATTGTTGTCTGCTGTTTTTCTCAAAGTAACATAATAGACATTTTGACAGAAAACAACTTAATAACGAGTGATAAACAGCTTGAATCAAGATCAGACGCCGCGTAATGCGGCGTCTGATCTGGGTTCAAGCTGTTTGCAAATGTAAGCCAATTTCCCTCCCTATAACAACTCCCTCTTAAAAACGCATTCATTTTTAGTCTCCCATCGGTTGTCGTTGAAGAGAGGGAACACTGTTTCACGTTTATCATTGTCTATCTATAAATTTGGTGACGTTTAACTCCTTCGCTGCCAATGGTTTCGTCTGCTTGACCCCTCTTACCGCAGACATATCGTCTGAATTGGTAGTGTAATCTTTAATATTTTTAATATCAACGGTGCTTATAACCGTTGGTGTATATCCTAACTGATATACATGCGAAGATTTGTACATGTTACCGTTTGATCATCGATAACTTTTCTGTGCATTACTTGTATAGATATTTGTATCAAATTGTGAATACCAACATTTACACTGTGGAATACCATGGTTTATCTCACATGTATGTTTAACTCGTTTAATTTGTTATATGTATATAATATTATGTTAAAGATCTCCATATATGGAGGAATTAATAAACTACTACTGTCAAACAGTTTCGATCCTGATAAAACAGATTGGTAGTGTCATCTGCAATATTTTTAAAGTTAGCTTTAGGGCTATTTTATTTGGAGAAATGTCGATACGGGTGTCAAACAGTTTGAATCCTGATCATTACGCGGCGTCTGATCAGGGTCCAAACTGTTTGCAAAGTCGTCGCTTTATAGTGCCATTGACGGTGAAAGAGCTAACCTAACTAACGTGACACTATCCTTTTCTGCCATGACGTCATATGCTTTAACATGCATAGTCTCCTTTTATTTCTAAAATTCAAATTTAGATATATTGACTAATAAAAACCATATCGTTATAACTGTCATACATTTGGATCCTGATCAGATGTTGTGTTACGCGATGTCTGATCAGGATTAAAACAGTTTGCAAATAAACATTTTACTTGGGGAAATGGATTCTACTGTAAATAGGTTAATCAAACATGTTGTTGAACAAAACAAAATCATTTTTCTTAAGTGTTCTTCCCTGCAGTAGGTTATCGTCAATCTTTCAGGCTGTCACCTGCGGGATTCATGTACTTTCTTTACTTTCATCCTTTCTACAAGTCTTCAATATAATCCGTGAAACGGTGTCCCAATATGCTTATGTTAGCGATAATGTCAAAGAACCATTATGCACATCAATTTAGAAGTGATAGATGGCCATACGTAGAATTGACAGACAGTCCAAAATACATATGTAAACACTCCCGTATGATAGAAGACATTCATCAAATAGGAAATAAAAATGTTGGTTATAGTGATGCATGGAGGTAACATCGGTTGTCACGATTGCTGTATTGTTGTTTATATTCATCGTCCAAATAAATCAGATACAATTGTATCATCTTTTTTCCAAGAAATTTTAATACGAGTGATAAACTAATTGCTTTCATCCTGATCCGACATATAATTCTACACCAAACTTGTTTCTAACTCCATACAAGTCGCAAGTGGTAGGATAAACGGTTGAGGTACAGTGCATGTGACTTAACTCCTCCCTGAAACTTTAAATGGACAATTCCAGTTTCGATTTTAGCCTAGTCTATTTCTGCCTTTTAAGGGTTGTTTTTGTCCATTTTTGGCATTATGACAAACAGTGAATACATTGATCAGAGGGCTCCTTTCGGAGCCCTCTGATCTGGGTCTTCATTGTTTGCACAGGACAAGTGTACTATTCACATGTACGCTGTTTAAAAAGGACGCATATATGCGGGACTAGGATTCAAATGGTAAATTGACTTTTGATTTAACATTAAATGGAATTGTCCTCTGCAACATGCATCGCAATAATTCCCGCATTTGAATTATCTGCATTTTGGGTCTTTTCAAAACATATACAGTGCTTCCTCCATACAGCGGCCCTCCGGACATCGGTTCCCCCCTTACAATGACAGTTGCTGCTGTCCCCCAAACAGGACAAGTATGTCTAACTCCTTAACTGCTGCAATATCGTCTGCTTAAAAGTGTCGTTGGCTGGTTTTTCTTAAAAGCTACGTATTGGGCATTTTGACAGAAGAAACATAAAGGCGAGCGACAAACAGTTTGAACCCAAATCGTTACGCGGCGTCTGATCTGGGTTACTTAAAACAATGTTTTATTCAGAAGAAAAGGATTGGACTACAGGCAAAGCCTATGTGAGTCCTCTGCAAATATAATCAAGGTATGAACAGTGTTATACATATACATATATGAGTCATATATGTATGATCTGGGTTCAGTCTGTTTGCAAATGTTTTCTTAGGTTATATATTTTCCCTCCCTATAACAACTCCCTTCGAACAACACACGCTAGTTGTCTCCCATTGGGCGTTGTTGTAGATTACTGTAATCAAATTATCAAGCACTATGGACCAAAACCACAAAATCAAATTGAAAATTGCAAAGTATTTAACTGCACTATTTACTTGAATTATTAAATCAACAATGAATAAAAAATTTCTAACTTTTTTTTCAAACAAGCACTCGTGGGACCAACTGACCTGGAAATATACGTTAGTTTTAACGGATTTACATCTTGAAAAATGCCATATTCTACGCATCTAAATATTCAACACATCTGAAAGTGTCTTTTTCTTTCCCAAGGGCTTTGGAAGTAAAATCTGAATGTCAAACATTTATAACTCGGCTTCGCTACCGGATCCAAGCGAGAGACTGGCGTTAGTACATTCACCGGCTTACACAGAGTACAATAGTAAATAATTTGTATCCTGATCGGACGCCGTTTTAATACGGCGTCTGAGCATCATCTACATTAGTTCTATTTCTGAAGTCAATAAACGTGAAATACGATACATTTAAGAAATAGAGACAGGCGACAATTGTTTAAAGTTGATTACGTCACGGTATTGAAGAGGTTACAGTAGATGTACTTCCAAGGCGATTTTAACTCATTCATCCCTGAAACATTTAATTGAAAATTCTAATTTCAAAATAAGTCTTGTCCGTTTTCACTATTTAGGGTTGATTTTAACAATATATTGCAAAATGACAAACAGTGAATACCCTGATCAGAGGGCTCCGCAAGGAGCCCTCTGATCAGTGTGTTCGCTGTTTGCATAGGACAAGCGAAAAATTCACAGGTTCACTGCTTGTAAATGACGAGTATACTCGTTGCTAGTGTTGAATGTTTTAATTGAATTATTCACATTTCGTCCCAAACTGTAGCTGTAACTGGTGACATTGATGGATAATGGAATCTCAATTATATTGCAATACCAAGTGTGTTCAACCATGCCATTAATATTTGATGATAGTTAATCTGTTTCCCGTTCAATCACTGTCTGATTTAAGCCATTACTCTATAACTACGCCCTTTAAACCCGTTCACTCTCAATGACGTTTGTCAACAGTTTTGGTCCTGATCAGACACCGCGTAACGCGTCGTCTGATCAGGACCCAAACTGTTTGACACTTGTATCGATATTAATTAAGTCATACAGCCTTAAATTTAACGCTTGAACGTGACTTGCAGACAATAATACCGAAGTAGACGACCATTTAGCGATGATAATCTCCCGAATAATTTGATCATGATAGGGTTAAGCCTTTTTCACGGAAGACAACGGCAAATAATGTGTTTCCAGTATATTTCCAAGTGGTAACTAATACAATACAATACAATACAATACATTTTATTGGCATTAAGTACAAAGTTGCTACTTCTAGCCATCCAGTGTCACTGGAGTGAACATGTAAATTACACATACAAATTACAGTTTAACAGAGAAGCATAAATAATTCATCAGGTAATAGTTAGTCAAAACTCAATGGTAATTAGTTTTATTGTTAATTTAGTCTTGTAATAAACTTGTAAGTATTAAAACGGCTTATTTGGAAGCTCTATGGTTACTTACTATTGAGTTAAAACGACACAGAAAGCTACTGCTATAACCTTCTGTATCGCTTTCACTCCACCACAAGTATTTGTCTGTTTTAGAGATTACTAATACACATGTTTATTTGCGTCATGCAGTAATCGCTTAGTTCAATTTTGAGTGTTTCAAAAGTCCGATATACCAGTAACGTTAAATTCAGCATCCCATATAACAAGTATCGAAACTATCGCTGCAAAGAGGATTGACTGTATCTAATACAAGTTAAAAGTAGACAGAATGCTCCTTTATTAGCACCTTGTTTTACTTTCAATCTGCTTTATGTGGTCACTTGTTTTCAAGACTAGAAACACAATAAAGGTTAAAAGGTTAAAAACAAGTATGCACTTATGTTTGCCTACCGAATCATCATATTGAGCTTTGAGACTTTGAGGTTTTTTTTAGTACTGAGATTGTCATCCTATTATAAGATGTCTGCGACCGAACTTTGAGATATACAGCCAACTGATATACACCAAGAAAGAAGAAACCCAACCACTTTCACAAAAAGTTCAAAAAGTAAGACTTCAGGGTCCGAGGTTATAAAGCTTTTGACTTGAGTCTAAAGTCGCTCTCAAGCATTTGCTTGGTTCGATTTGAGCCTAGGCTCAAATCTGACCAATCAAATGCTTGGGAACACACTCAGACTCAATTTAAAAAACCTCGGAGCCAGGGTATTTCGACTGAAGAAACTTTTATTTGGATTCAAACTCTTTGCAAATGGTTGTGTTGTGCTTGGCAGGTGTTGGTTAAGACACCAATATCTTAGTGAATGTTCATATATTACGCATTTTTCACTTACTAGTAGACAGTGGTCGACCTTGTGTAACATTGTAGCTCATTGAACCCTTGCGACGAGTATATTCAATCACAAAAAATGTATATTTAAATACTACACTTGTCTTATGCAAACAGTGTAGATCCTGATCAGAGGGCCCCTGTAGGGGCCCTCTGATCTTGTCTGAACTGTTTGTCATTTTGCAATATTTTGTTAACATCAACCATAAATATAGGTTATAAAAATTGGAAATTGGAGTTTTCCGTTAAAAGTTTCAGTGGTGAATGAGTTGATTGAGTCTATTGAATGGCATGTCGATTGCATGACATGGCTCTGTGATCATCGAACTGCAACGTAATTGAACTGAAAATAGATCAGTTACAGACGAAATGCGTCATTATATCCAATAAACGAGTTGTGCTCAAGTAATGATGTCAATTGTAAACAGTATTAAACCAGATCAGACACCGTGTACGCTAAAAACATATGTCAAGGGTCCAATTTTTTGACTCGCCAATAAATGTTCATTCAGCAAATATTGCATAAACGTCTAATAATAGATACATATAATATGAACGCAGACAACTCCAACATTGGCAAATAGTTGGATCCTGATCAGCCGCCTGTTTGATATTCATCTCACGGTTATAGAGTAATTGGTTAAAACAACATTCACAAAGCATAATACAGTTTGGTGCGTCGAATTAAAGGGTAAAACTCAACGAGTTTTGCCCTGCAGTCTATTTGTCAAATCAATTAGGTCACACAAAGTCAGTAACAAAGTAATTAGGTTAATGGAAACTAAAGTCGAACCTCGATATCCCGAACCCGGTTATGTCGAACATACCCGTAGTTCAAAGCTAAAAAGTGGATATGTTTTAACTTTGAACTACGGGTATATTTAACTGAACCGAACATGAAATCAGATATTTATGTGTCAAAATATCGGTTAGTTCGAGTTAAGCGAGTCGAGATATCTAAGTTCGACTGTAGCCAATATAATAAGGTAAAGTACAGTTCCAACCAGAATGTGTAGAGATAAAGTATTGTCTCAATGGAGAAGCCGTTATTTTGTTCTTATAAATGCTTGTATGCTGAAATAATTACCTATTGCAAACAGTTTGGAGCTAGATCAGACGCCGAGTTACAGTGGAGAATCTGTTATTCTTTCCCTTTTAAACGCAAACGTACGCAAACGCAAAGCACTAAAACGTAGAAAAGAACAACTTTTGGACAATTCTGCTATTTCATGTTTATCTTGGTGGCAAACAGTTTGGAGCCTGATCAGACGCCGGGTTACCCGGCGTTTGATCTGGCTCCAAACTGTTTGCACTGCAAATAATAGTTTAAGCGTAAACGCGTTTATTGGGAAAGAATAACAGATTCTCCACTGTACTGAGCAATTGATCTAGTCTATACTTTTAAAAAAATCTGTCAAAAGAAAACAGAATAGGTGGGAACACTTTAATGTTTGATACATGTATGTATATTAGTTCTGATTATGCAAAATAAGAAATACTTTCTATACCCTAGCAGATGTCAACTTCAAACAATGTGACAGTACAGCAGAATGCGACTTAAGGTTTAATCTGATTTACTTCCAACTTGATTTAAGTGGTAACCTATTTCCAAAACTAGAAATAGGCTATAGGTTGACGGGTTAAGTTTTTGGTCAAACGCCCAGGAACTAAAAGCCTCATCTTGATCTCAATGATTTGTTATTACTAGTATCATATCATCTACAGTGGGAAAAATATTCATTTCCAAATAAATAATTTTATGATTGAATCATGACCACTGTAATCAGTTCGGAGCCAGATCAGACGCCGGGTAACACAGCTTCTGACCAGGCCCCAAACTTGACAGCGTGCCAATAAGATTAAGATGAATCTTTAGAAATTCCAAAGCAAACGTCAACACTGTTAAAATGAAAGTTGTGTTACAGTGGAGAATCTGTTATTCTTTCCCAATAAACGCGTTTACGCTAAAACTATTATTTGCAGTGCAAACAGTTTGGAGCCAGATCAGACGCCGGGTAACCCGGCGTCTGATCAGGCTCCAAACCGTTTGCCACCAAGATAAACATAAAACATCAGAATTGTCCAAAAGTTGTTCTTTTCTACGTTTTAGTGCTTTGCGTTTGCGTACGTTTGCGTTTAAACGGGAAAGAATAATAGATTCTCCACTGTATGTTTGCGTTTAAAAGGGAACTAATAACATTTGCTCCACTGTAGCAGTGAAGTGATTTCTAAGTTTGTTTTCATAAGTCTTCTCACGCTCTAACCTCGAGTCAAACAAATTGATTTCCAATAAACACGAGAGTATTTCTGTACAGTGTTAGTTTTGTTCATACTATATAGGCATATTAACCGTTCGTCCGCTATAATATTGACCCCTCACCCAGACTACAAACACCTATTGACGACTTTACCTATTACTTAACTCTTTGAGCCCTAGTCCAGCATATACAGTGGAGAATCTGTTATTCTTTCCCGTTTAAACGCAAACGTACGCAAACGCAAAACACTAAAAGGTAGAAAAGAACAACTTTTGGACAATTCTGATATTTCATGTTTATCTTTGTGGCAAACAGTTTGGAGCCTGATCAGACGCCGGGTTACCCGGCGTCTGATCTGGCTCCAAACTGCTTGCACTGCAAATAATAGTTTTAGCGTAAACGAGTTTATTGGGAAAGAATAACAGATTCTCCACTGTATGCGTCATTTGCAAACATCGTAACTGTTATGAGTACACTTGTCCTATGCAAACTGTGTATACCCTGAACCCTTTACTCCACAGAACGCATTTTAGCACATTTAATTTATTCCTCCACTGAAGAATATTGTTCCAATTTATACCGTTATGAATATGCATTATAAGAATCATTTTCTCTATTCTATCAGGTAGTAGCTTAAAGCAGGCTGAAAGTAAAACAGAATGCGCTTTAGGGAGCATTCTGCTTTACTTTCAACCTGCTTAAACTTGTCATCTATATTCAATACTAGAAACTATGGAGTTAAGGGTTAATTAGCCAAGATAAAATCAAATCGCGATTAAAAAAACAGAATAGGAGGAAACGCTTTAATGTACATTGGTACATGTATGCTATATAAGTTTTGATTATGCACCATTAGAAATAGTTTCTATACCCTAGCAGATGTCAGCTTCAACCAGGGGGAAAGTACAGCAGTATGCGCCTTAAGGTTTAATCTGCTTTACTTCCAACTTGCTTTAACTGTAACCTATTTCCAAAACTAGGTGACGGGTTAAGTTCCTCACCATTTGTTATTACTAGTATCATATTATCTACAGTGGGAAAATGTTTCTTTCCCTGAATTTGCCTGGACATCCACCGCCATTCGACACACAAGACAGCATAAGTGTATATTGCATTGGTGTTCAAGCCAATGGACAATATACGCGAAAGTAATTTGCATAAAAATGCTCGCATATGAACTAATCTGTGATTTGCATATTTTATTGTCTTCATAAAAAATTACATTGTCTCTTCTAATTCAGTAATTACTGGCATGATTCATGTATATATGTATATTATTATTATTATTATACCAGATTTATATAGCGCTCTTTTCACACAGGGATTGTGCGTTCAAAAGCGCTTTACATGAAATAACACATATGTACCTATAAATCGTGAAAAGACAAAATAACTACAATTAGATCTGAAATAAAACATGAATAAACATATAAAAGACAGTCCCCCAAAACGGCGATCACATTACCCCCATCAATCAGCAATGAACCGACCGGCTAAGTATTGCCGACTGATATAAATAATGGTATAGCGCCCAATGCAGGCCATCGACAAAACACAAATAACTATAATTACATGTAGATCTAAAATAAATAAGAATAAACATACAAAAGACAGCCCTCAAAACGGCAATCACACATATGATGATGTTTTAAACTGTATTACCATGAATAGACTCGAATAAAGATTATACTTTGCGTTTAACCCTTTCCCCCATAGAAGCGACTTTTAGCGTATTCAATTTATTCCTCCGCTGAAGAAAATAGTTCCAGTTTATACCCTCATGAACAATTACCATTACACATATTTTATATAGCCTAGCAGATTTTAGCTTAAAGCAGACTGAAAGTAAAGCAGAATGTGCCTTAAGGCACATTCTGCTTTACTTTCAACCTGCTTTAAGTGGTCACCTGTTTTCACAACTAGAATCAGGCTATTTGGTAAAGGGTTAAAAGGGAACTAATAACATTTGCTCCACTGTAGCAGTGAAGTGATTTCTAAGTTTGTTTTCATAGTATTCTCACGCTCTAACCTCGAGTCAAACAAATTGATTTCCAATAAACACGAGAGTATTTCTGTACAGTGTTAGTTTTGTTCATTCTATATAGGCATATTAACCGTTCGTCCGCTATAATATTGACCCCTCACCCAGACTACAAACACCTATTGACGACTTTACCTATTCCTTAACTCTTTGAGCCCTAGTCCAGCATATACAGTGGATAATATGTTATTCTTTCCCGTTTAAACGCAAACGTACGCAAACGCAAAGCACTAAAAGGTAGAAAAGAACAACTTTTGGACAATGCTGATATTTCATGTTTATCTTTGTGGCAAACAGTTTGGAGCCTGATCAGACGCCGGGTTACCCGGCGTCTGATCTGGCTCCAAACTGCTTGCACTGCAAATAATAGTTTTAGCGTAAACGAGTTTATTGGGAAAGAATAACAGATTCTCCACTGTATGCGTCATTTGCAAACATCGTAACTGTTATGAGTACACTTGTCCTATGCAAACTGTGTATACCCTTAACCCTTTACTCTACAGAACGCATTTTAGCACATTTAATTTATTCCTCCACTGAAGAATATTGTTCCAATTTATACCGTTATGAATATGCATTATAAGAATTATTTTCTCTATTCTATCAGGTAGTAGCTTAAAGCAGGCTGAAAGTAAAACAGAATGCGCTTTAGGAAGCATTCTGCTTTACTTTCAACCTGCTTAAACTTGTCATCTATATTCAATACTAGAAACTATGGAGTTAAGGGTTAATTAGCCCTCTGATCAGGGTTTACACTGTTTGTCATTTAAACATACATTGTAAAAATCAACTATAAAAAGTAAAAAATGGACTAGATAAAATTGGAAACTAGAATTGTCCCTTTTATGTTTCAGGGAGTGAAGGGTTAAACGTTTAGAAAGTATTTCATGATTCTGCTGCATTCTACTGAAACGTACTAAGAAACTCTGATTAATGTCCGCACTATTTGTTTTACCTTTAGATCTATGTTTACATGTATTTTAACCCTTTCCCTTATAGACGCGACTTTTAGCACATGCATTTTATTCATCCGCTGAAGAAAATAGTTCCAGTTAATACCCTCATGAACATTTTAGATCTATGTTTACATGTATTTTAAAACATTTATAATGATCATCCTTAAAACAGTACTAACTGGTAAGTTTTCATATGTGAAATCATCCAATTAAAATATCCACACCAAAAATATCAGATTTGAAATTGTTTACAATGGTTTAAATTGTCAAGTCCAAAACGAATTAAAAACTAACATTAGATAATGGTTAAATATTCAAAAATGTTTTTATACATTTGATTGGAAGGTTTTTAGTAGTTCGTTTTCCTTTAGACTGATAGGAATAAGGATATTCCCACTGTAATTGCAAAATATGACACATTTTATTTGTACACCAAATCATCAACCTTCAACTCCATAACCTACTTCTAGTTTTGAAGATAGATTATCACTTAACTCATTACCCCATACCTTGTATCTATTTTTGAAGATAGCTGACTTCTTAAAGCAATTTTTGCCAATAAATATAGAAAAGGGCAGTTGTTTGAAGTACATGTACATGTATACATGTATTAAACTTTATTTCAATAGTGGTGTTAACCGTTTTAAATCTGATCAGACGTCTATTTGTCTTTCTTTCTCCCGTTTACCTTTATCCTGGGCCAAACATTGCTCCCTCTCTACGACAACACCCATTCGGAGATAAAGACTTTGCGTGTTGTTCGGAGGGCGTTGTTATAAGGATGGAAAACTAACCCTTCACTGCATTACCTCGAGTACAATTGCTATTTGCAAACAGTATTGATCCTGATCAGACGCCTCGTAAGGCGGCGTCTGATCATGATCCAAACGGGTTGACATTAATTATGATATGGCTTTAGTTAGTCAATTTACCTAAAATTTAGATTTAAAACCCAACAGCAAACGATAACTTTTTAAAGCAGATGATGCCCAATGGCGCCATTGGCAGCGAAAGTGTCGAGAAGTCTTAAAGATTTCTCTTTCTTTAGATACAAACCGACACGGGAATGATTTTTAAACAAATTTACCATATATGTCACTTAAATATTTATTCTTAAAAACTCATCATAAGTTCTTTCGTGAAGAGAATATATTGATTACTCCGTCAAGGGACAGCACAACTGTGAATGATGTTGACACGGTTAAGCTATGTGAAAAGAAATCGTCTGACATCCATGTAAACAAAAGAGAAGTTTTCAGGCCAAAGTCTGTTTTCAGGCTCTTAGATGCTTTTTTCTGGCTCTAACAAGAATTTTCATTTAGAATTATGGTACCCCGCGTTGTATGACATAAAAAGGATATTCAACTGGAATGGTTTGAACTTGCCTGTAAGAATTACACTCAATCTTGCCAATGTAGCTATAATTCCACGTGACAGAGGGAAACCACTCGTATAAAATGTCGTATCAAACCTGTTAACTCACTCACTCTAGCAACTTTAATTGGAAAATTCCAGTTTCCAACTTGATATTGTCTATTTATGACTATTAACCCTTTACCTCATAGCCTGTTTCTATATTTGAAGGCAGGTGACCACTTAAAACAGGGTAAAAGTAAAGCAGAATGCGCCCTAAGGCGCATTCTGCTTTACTTTCAACCTGCTTTAAGTCACTATTTGCTAGTATATAAGTAATATTTCTAATTGACATGTTCATGCCTGTATAATCATTAACTATTTTCTTTGGCGGAGGGATAAATCAAAATGCGCTAAAAGGCGCTTTTATAAGGTAAAGGGTTAAGGGGTTTCTCCGCAATATATTGTAAAATGATCAACAGTACAGACAATTATCAGATTTCTCATTTAGGACACTGTTTGCATAAAACAAGCGTTCTCTTTACATGTACATGTTAAGGACACCTTGTTCCATGATTTACCTGTCATAGGCTATATCAGTCTTATTAACCCATTAATGCCGAGTGGATTCTTCCTTGCTTACATGTATATATTTGAGTTCATTTTCATTTAAAGTGATTAAATTATTTTGCTATAGCTGTTCAATATTTTAATACCTTGTTTGTTTATGAAATGGATCCTTATATAAAGTACCAAAATGTGTTGACTTGTTTACTAATGCTATGAAGTTATTCTGAAAATATCTATGGTTATTATTATTATTATTTATTTATTTATTTTTATTATTATTATTATTACACAGTTATCAAAAAGTGTTATAAGAAATATTTTCTCTATTGAACAATGTAGCAGATGATAGCTTAAAGCAGAATACGCATTAAGGCGCATTCTGCTTTACTTTCAACCTGTTTTAAGTGGTCACCTTTTTTTAAAACTAGAAACAGGCTATGGGGTAATGGGTTAAACTTGGGAATACGTTATTTCTGCCTAATAAACGTTATTATTCTCAAAACCTTATATTTATTCCAATCAATTTTAAGCTAGATTAGACGCTTGGAAACCCGGCGCCTAATCTGGCTCCAAACTGTTTAACACTTAGTTTGAAATGAGTCCACAAAACGTTTATAAAAATGTCATTTCTCCATCTAATTGTATTTGGTTTGCGTTTCGGTTTGTTTAAATGGAAAATAATACCGTTTTTTCAATGGTATACGAACATGTTTAACACAACTATATAAAAGACATCTGGGGCCCCGTTTCATAGAACTTCGTACGATAAAAAGGTCGTTTGTCAAAACTTTAAAATACATTTAATTTCTGATTCCTCTATCTAATCATATCTTGTTACATCTCTTTCGAATTGTCTTTTCAAGACGATTAAAAAAAGATGTCACAAGATAGAATAAGTTGAGATTTTTATAATCTGACGATTTTTTATAAAATGGGCCCAGCGTCTCCAGTTTTGTAATGTCCCCGTTGTCAGACGCAATACATTTTCTACATGTCGACAAGATATTGCACTACTTGAATAATACCCTTTCAGTTTCTCCTTCATTCCGTTCTTTTCCTATGTCTGTCTTGTTTAGTTTGCTTTTAATTGGCCTTTACTCTAAATACACTGGCATGCTAAATTGGCCGGAAATTGTAACGGTAATCTCAACTGAAAGATTTTCTATTAGAGCGAGCGGCTGGCCTTGTTGACGAGAGTTTGAATGCACTTGGGTTTATTTGGTACCGGGAGTTTCGTCAATATTCTTTTCAACTAGAGACGTATGCTTTGATTAAGCTGTCAAGTACAGCAGAGTAGGTATACAAAACTGTGGATAGATAGAGGATAAGCGATATGAAAAATATATCACGAGAATGGGACATAATCTGGTTAAAAAATGAGTCCGCATGGCGAGTTTTTTTAACCATATAACAACCCAGTCGATTTATATATTTTTCATATACATGTATTTTCAAAGGAATTGATTATTCTAGATATTATATATTTTAATGACGTTTTTACAGAAAAAAAAAACACAAAATAAATTATTTACGCGCGACGTCTCAAAAATTATTGTGACATGACGTCACAAATATGATTACGTCACTGCAAAAGAGATATCATCACTAGTGATATATCAACTGTGACGCATATAAATGCTTCTAACAGAGACATCTCTATAAATCATAGATAGGTATTTAATGATACGTCATTATTAAGTTTCCGTTTATACGAAACTAAATGAAAACGTAATTCAATAAAATCTAGAAAGTAAAGGCGAATGAAATTATTAACGATTTATCAAAATCTGCAAACAGTGTCGATCTTGTTCAGACGCCGAGTAGATTCGAATCTAATCTGGCTCCGAACTGTTTGCAAAAATAAATTACTTGTTTTAGCTTGTTTTATTTCCTAGTAAATGTAAATGTTTCAATTGCGTTTAAAGGAGAAAGTTTCCACTATACCCTGACTATTGTCAATATTCACTTCCATAGGACACACATTTCTAATAGAGCTGTCAACCAGATTCATTAAAATCTGAATAGCAAACAATTTAGAGCTAAATCAGATGCCGAATAATTCCGCGTCTGATTTGGTACCGTTTGCAATGGACATAGTTACAGTCGAACTTTGATATCTCGAACTCGATTAAATCGAACATACCCGAATTCAAAGTTAAAACGTGGTATGTTCGACCTAACCGAGCATGAAATAATGCAGTTCATGTGTCGAACTATCGGATAGTTCGAGTTAAGCTAGTTAGAGATATCGAAATTCGACTGTAGTTTTAGGTCATACAGTAGAAAATACGTTATTACTTCCCAGTACACGTGTTTTTGCTTAAACATTGATATTCATTGCCAACATTATTGCCAATAACATTGAAATAAATAGTAAAATACTTTTTAAAAAAAAAATCTACATGCAATTGCAAGGCGTATGCGTTTGGATCAGTGCGTTTAAACGGAAAAGAAAAAATGTGTTTTGCGCTGTACCCCGGCTCTTGTCAATATCCACTTCCATAGGAGACACGTTTCTTACAGAGCTGTCAACTACAGTACAAAGTAGTTATTTTCTACTGAAGATTAGGTGGTACCTTGAATATTAGACAATCATTTTGTCCAAAATTGATATATTATGGAATATGGATAGGAACACAGAGAGAGAGGTCATTGTAGGTATTGGTGTTGGTGTTGGTGTTTATGAATTCCAAGTTTAAGCATCAGGCGTTTTGGGTTCAGGCTCAAGTTTAAACAATTACCCAATATACAGTAGAACCTCTCTATTACGACCACTAAGCTATGTCAAATACTAATCGTTTAAGACAGGTGGCTGCTTAAAGCAATGTGAAAGTGAAACAGAAAGCTCCTACAGGAGCTTTCTGTTTCACTTCCACATTGCTTTAAGCTGTCACCTGTACTTTATACAAACAAATAACGTTATCTTTAGTGGTCGTAATAGAGAGGTTCTACTGTATATATTCAAGTGTTTCGTTCTGAATTAGTCGACACCTGAAGAAAATAGCTCCATCTTATACAGTGGAGAATCTGTTATTCTTTCCCAATAAACGCGTTTACGCTAAAACTATTATTTGCAGTGCAAACAGTTTGGAGCCAGATCAGACGCCGGGTAACCCGGCGTCTGATCAGGCTCCAAACTGTTTGCCACCATGATAAACAAGAATTATCAGAATTGTCCAAAAGTTGTTCTTTTTTACATTTTAGTGCTTTGCGTTTGCGTACGTTTGCGTTTAAACGGGAAAGAATAACATATTCTCCCCTGTACAAGCATCAGTATGCATCATCAGTAAAAGTTCCTATATTTAGCAGGTTGTAGCTTAAAGCAGGCTGAAATGAGTTTTCTGCTTACTTTCGGTCTGTTTTTAAGCAACCATATATCTTAAATTCTAACATGCCACGTGAATTCGTCTCTATAAACAAAGAACAGGTCTATCGTGGTATACCTGAGACGGTATACAACGCTCTTCCCTACCCCGCTCCTCCCACGGTTATATGACATGACGTGACCACGTGCGTTCATACGTTATGTTTTTTAAATTTCTTTCGTTATTCATATAGCCCTTAAAGACCCTATACTTTTAACCAGTAACGTTACAGTAATTTTCTCATTCTTCTGTCTTGTTTGATGTAATGTTTGTTCTATGCCAGATTATGGATCGGTAATTGTAAATTTGCTAATGGATGTTAAATTCTTGTAATGCCGCGGAAAAAGTTATTCGGTCGAAAAACTTCATCCGCTGAGGAAATAAGTATGGAACATTTGATTTCATTTCTAATGAATTTCCTTACATCTGGTCATGTTAGAATCGAAATAATCTATGTTCTAATCTACCGTTGTGAAACTGTATTTTACAACGGTCGGTCGTTGTGGTGCGCAGGAATTGACCACTCAGGGTTCGGCCTTCGTGGTCAATTCCTGCGCACCACAACTCCCAACCGTTGTAAAATACCGTTTCACAACGGTAGAACATAGATTATTTCTTAAATAAACTATTGTGAAGTGTTAAACGTCTCAGTTAAAATATCTAGTCTTTAAACTATTTCATTGAAAATACATCGTCTGCTTTAATATTTTGGTCGTTTGCTTTATTGCTTGCACTGTTACAATCGCATGCTTTAATATTTTTCTACTGTTGGTTTAACTTTACATCTAGGGCAACAAGACAGACGAAATTTGTGTGATTTGGCGGAGGGAGACGCGTTTGAGCTGAATCAACTTTCTAATTACAAACTGTTACACCGGCGTCTGATCAAGCTCCACAATGTTTGTCACTTAATATTAATCAATTATTATTTATATTTTCAATAATCATGTCGTCTAGATTTGAGATGCGTTTGAACTTCGTTTCATGTTAAACGGAAATGATTAATGATTTCTCCACTGTACATGTAAGTGATAGAAAATGTCGCGATCACACTCCATGTACACTCAGTACAAATAAACAAACGCACATTGTGCTCAGGCGCAGATTATGAGACTTTTTTAAGATACTAAGACCATATCTCAAGATCAATTTAATTCTGCCACAAGTTTAGAAAAACTTATACTTAAAATTACTGTGCTGTAGTTTAACCCTTTCACTCTTAATGACGTCAAAATGCGCGTTTTCAAACAGTTTGGATCCTGATCAGACGCCGCGTAACGCGGCGTCTGATCAGGAACCAAACTGTTTGACACTCGTATAGATATACTTTAAGTCATACTACTTTGAATCTTACTTTGAAACGATCTTGCAAACAACAAAATTGAAGCAGACGACAATGAAACGGTGGTGGGATAAAAATCTCACGATTAATTTGGCAGCGAAAGAGTTAACTAGTGCCTGTTGAAAACACCGCACCGATTTGTACAGGTCTTTTTGTACTGAGTGTATATCAACAGAATAAAACACTGTTTAGGTTTCCAGCGTATACCTTTGATGACCGTCGTTATGATGTGTGTACATGTACAGTGGAGAAAATGTTATCCTTTCCCGTTTAAACGCAATCGAAACGCAAGCGCATGGCAATAACTTGTTTGAAATACCAACCTTGTGAAATTTTTACTATTCATTTAAATCTGAGCGGCAAACTGTTTGAAGCCTGATCAGACGCCGGGTTAGCCGGCGTCTGATCTGGCTCCAAACAGTTTGCAATTGAAATAATAGTTTTAGTGTAAAGGCGTTTATTGAGAAAGAATAACCTTTTCACCACTGTAACCCTTTCACCATCGAAGTCGGATAAAGTCAACTTTGCAAACAGTTTGGATAAAGATCACGCGGCGTCTGATCAGAGCCTATACTGTTTGACTACAGTGGAGAATCTGTTATTCTTTCCCAATAAACGCGTTTACGCTAAAACTATTATTTGCAGTGCAAACAGTTTGGAGCCAGATCAGACGCCGGGTAACCCGGCGTCTGATCAGGCTCCAAACTGTTTGCCACCATGATAAACAAGAATTATCCGAATTGTCCAAAAGTTGTTCTTTTCTACGTTTTAGTGCTTTGCGTTTGCGTACGTTTGCGTTTAAACGGGAAAGAATAACAGATTATCCACTGTATATCCTTCTATGTTACGCTAGGCACATACTGGTAATGCTGTTCATTCTTCGAAGGTGGAATAACCCATTTTAAGTATTCAGCACAGGAAGGGTTAATCTGCGTGATCCCTCAGAGGGCTTCATTTGAGAGACAACTTGACAGAGCTGACGAACATCAAACAAATATTCTTTAATTACAGTTAACGTCGCTTTTGCGACATGTTCATAAGAATAAAAGGAGTCACATGAAGATGTCTGCTTAAAGTTAGACGTAAGTAACACGGCAAACTCTCAAGGAACTTTCTGCTTTGCTGATTACCTTTTTTAAAAGAAAGGGATTTTTATAAGTTTGTTGTTATTTATTTTCATATGAAAGGGAATCATTTTGAAGACATGATCATACACCGGTTAAGCGATTTCTGATCTGGCTCTCCAAACAGTTGCAGTGGACATATTGCAGTGGTTTATTGGGTTTGGAACGGATATACAGTGGCCAATCTGTTATTCTTTCCCAATAAACGCGTTTACGCTAAAACTATTATTTGCAGTGCAAACAGTTTGGAGCCAGATCAGACGCCGGGTAACCCCACGTCTGATCAGGCTCCAAACTGTTTGCCACCAAGATAAACAAGACTTATCAGAATTGTCCAACAGTTGTTCTTTTCTACGTTTAAGTGCTTTGCGTTTGCGTACGTTTGTGTTTAAACGGGAAAGAAAAACAGACTCTCCACTGTACGAATTAATATACAGGGAAACCTCTCTAAACCGGGCATGTGTGGGGACAACAAAAATGTCCGGTTTAAAGGGGTTTCCAGTAAAGCATGGTTTTAATCCTTTACCAAATAGCTTGTTTCTAGTATGACTTATATTTGACCACTTAAAGCTTGTTGAAAGTAAAGCAGAATGCGCCTTCTGCTCTACTTTCAACCTGATTTAATCTATCATCTGCTAGAATGTTTAAACTGTTTTCTTCAGTGTATGAATAAACCGAAGACGTAATAAGACGTATTTATGGAGTAATGGGTAAAATAAAGGACCAAACGGGACCAAAGCTTTCGTCCGGTTTAGAGAGAATTCCGATATTTTGAGGTTCCGATTCTGAGGGGTTCCACTGTATCACAAACGCTTTTATTAGTAAAAAATAACATCTCCCACACTGTATTGTATTATATCTGCTTCGGTAAAGCTGTAAAATAACCCTTTTATAAAGTGCAAAGCTCAACTGTTGTTCAACCGTACTTAATGGTTTCAGCAAGTGGTTTCTGTGACTGTCAATTGTATTAACTATAATCTACGAAATCCTAAAAGATATACTGTCTAGTACGAAAGCCGATAAGTGTCACATAAAAATAAAAATTGCATACTTATTTATCTCGTTATTACGAGATCTTTTCTCGTTATTACGTGATCTGTTCTCGTAATTACGAGATATTTTCTCGTTATTACGAGATAATTATGTCGTTATAACGAGATAATTAACTCGTTATTACGAGATCTTTTCTCGTTATTACGAGATAATTATCTCGTTATTACGAGATCTTTTCTCGTAATTACGAGATCTTTTCTCGTTATTACGAGATAATTTATTACGAGATCTTTTCGAAATTGTTTTGACAAATATTATGGTTATAGGTATACTTCCGTAGTCTAGTGATAACTTGACAGATACTTACTGTCCTACGTTCCTTGGTTACAAAACAGAACAGAACTGAATTTATTTCAATTTGTTCGTAAGCGTACCTCAATGATACATACATTCTATATTATAATTGATATGTATAACGGTCATATAACATACACTATCTCATGTATCAGATAAAAAATATTACAGCAAACCCCAATGGTTGGTACATTCACTTAAACCACAAGTACTTGACGCATTTTGATTTTTGAATAAAAAATGTGTCAAGTAACTGTGACTTAAACAAAAGCTTTATTACTGGAATTAATATTAGTGGTGTCTCCTGAACCTCTAACACAAAACATTTTTTCCGTGCTATGAATTTCCGGTACCCTTCCAGATGGGAGCTTAAAGCAATTTGAAAATACAGCAAAATGCTCCTTTATGCTTTACGTTCAACCTGCTTTAAGTAGTGTAAACATATTTTATTCTTATATAACCATACAACCATATGCATATACACACGTAAGTGCAAAAGCAAGCTTACCAAAATACAATTACAGGAGCGAAAGGGTTGGGCCATAATTTCTTCCGACATTTGTTATGGCCCTCCCTTTCCTGCTTTAAGCCGTTATCGGTTTTCAAAGCTATAAACAGTCTATGCGATGACGGCTTAAAGCAAGATAAAGATAAACCAAAAACTTTTTCAACTTGAATTAGACAGACATTCATTTTGAACCTCAACATTGTGCATTTCTCTAATTGATTATTGGAGTTTGGATGTCACTGTTAATATCTGGATGATTTGGAGAGGACTCATGTAGGCTTTGCCTGTTGTCAAATCCTTTTATCTGAATAAGATATTGTTTAAACTAATCTATCTGGATGATACTGTTATCACTAGACAATTAAAACCTCAACTGTCTCGTGCTCGATTGTCAAAACGTCCAAACTCCAATCAGACGCATTGTCATATAACAATCAAATCTGTGTGACACACATATCTGTGTTTACAATTTTAATTAATTAACCATTTCATTATTTAATTTATCAGTAAGTTTTTACCCCTTCGCCGCCATATTGTCGTCTGCTTAATTATTGCTGTCTGCACTATCGTTTTAAACTTAGATTATTTAAAGGCTGTATAACTGACGTTATTTCAAAACAAGTAGCAAACAGTTTGATTCTGGTCGTGACGCGGCGTCTGATCATGATCGAAACTGTTTGAAATGCGCTTTATATTGTCATTGAGAGTGAACTGGTTAAGTTTCAAAGTTTCAAATGTCAAAATGTAGTTACATGAGAGGGTCAACGAGTTAAAAGTAGAACGTCTCTAATGTGATCAGGCTAATTGCAGTCAATAGGAACCCTCTGATTAGGGTCTACACTGTTTGTCATTTTGCAAAGGACTGTAAAAAAAAAAGCACCATAATAAAAAATGTATTCGACATTGTTGGAAACTGAATGAATCCACAAACTCGGAGAAATTAGCTTTTTCAATGGACAATCTACTGACCACATCGCTATCAGACTAATTGCTCTAAGCCAATGGATTTATTCTTATACAGTGGAGAATCTGTTATTCTTTCCCAATAAACGCGTTTACGCTAAAACTATTATTTGCAGTGCAAACAGTTTGGAGCCAGATCAGACGCCGGGTAACCCGGCGTCTGATCATGCTCCAAACTGTTTGCCACCAAGATAAACAAGAATTATCAGAATTGTCCAAAAGTTGTTCTTTTCTACGTTTTAGTGTTTTGCGTTTGCGTACGTTTGCGTTTAAACGGGAAAGAATAACAGATTCTCCACTGTGAAACCAATCAAAAGAAGCCTTACTTATGTTGTTTATGAAAGTTGGAAATTTAGTACTGTGTTAATCGACCTGTCGTTGAAGAAGAATATATATTTCTAAAGACGAATGACTACTTAATGCATGATAGAAATACCGATAATGCAGAAATCTCCTATAAAACGTTTGCAGTTGCTATCCTGCATTTAACAACAACCTATACTTTTCACCGCCCAATGTTAGTTTTAACCCTGTCATTTCAATTATATCGACTGCTTTAAAATTGTTGCTTGGACTATCTCTTAAACGTATAACACAGTGCCCCCTCTTTACAAGAACACCGAATGGGAAAACATAGATTTAGTGTAGATTGGAGGGAGTTGTTAAAGGGAATGAAACTGGCTTACATTTTCGTTAACAGCTTGAATCCAGATCAGGGGCCCGTTTTACCAAACTACTTACGCAAATTTTTTGCGTAAGTCAAAATTTTAATTTTTAATTTATATTTTTTATTATCATTTGCTACAAACAGCAACTAGCCAGATCAGAGGACGCGCTTTTAGCGCGTCCTCTGATCTGGCTATTTACTGTTTGCAAACGTTTATGATCGAAAAATAAGAGTTTAACGATTTTGACTTACGCAAACATTTTGCGTAAGTAGTTTAGTAGAACGGGCCCCAGACGCCGTGTAACGCGGCGTCTGTTCTTGTTCCAGGTTATTTGTCGCTCATCATTATGTTTTTATTCTGTCCAAATGCAATCATGTGAATTTGAGAAAACAGCAGGCGACAATTTTAAGCAGACTATAGTGCAGCCGTGAAAATATTGGACATACTTGTCTTGTTTGAGAAACATCGGTAAGCGACGTTGTAAGGATGGAGTCGTTGTTCAGAGGGCCATTTGAGAGGGGGCATTGTATACAGCAGTTTCACAGGAAACAATGAATACTAGTGTCAAACAGTTTTGAGCATGGTCAGACACCGCGTGACGATGGCTTAATCAGGATCCAAACTGTTTGCACGTGGTATAATTTGTATATGAGTCTCTTCAAAGTTACAGTGGAGAATCTGTTATTCTTTCCCAATAAACGCGTTTACGCTAACACTATTATTTTCAGTGCAAACAGTTTAGAGCCAGATCAGACGCCGGGTAACCCGGCGTCTGATCAGGCTCCAAACTGTTTGCCACCAAGATAAACATGAATTATCAGAATTGTCCAAAAGTTGTACTTTTCTACGTTTTAGTGTTTTGCGTTTGCGTACGTTTGCGTTTAAACGGGAAAGAATAACAGATTCTCCACTGTATATAGTTTAAAACAGTATCATAATTATACATTTAAATACACGAACCATGCCATTCATTACTGAAATATAAGAGACTATAGATTCGTATACATAATTTTCCAACAATAAAATATACGAATCACAGATTATGTTCACAGGTGAGCATTTTACGCCAAATATTTTCACCGATATTGTCTATTGGTTTAAATACTGGTGCCATGTACACCTTTGGTTGTCTTGTGTGCCGAATGGTTAGGGGTGTCTATGCACCTTCATGCATCTACATATATTACCAACGTCATTGTGCTCATATATGTTTGTGGCCTAGTGAATGGTCACTTTGCCTAAACAGACTATATGGTAGTGAGATAGAGTGAACTGATATATAAATTAAAACCTCTCTTTTACGACCACAAATTCGTGTTAATTATAAGGTGCTTACGACAGGTGACTGCTTAAAGCGGGGTGATATAGAAGCGGAAATCTCATTTAGAAGCTTTCCGTTTTACTGTTGCCTTGCTTTAAGCCGTCAACTTTATCAATATAATCAATAAGCCTTCATTCATGTGGTCGTAATAGAGAGATTTTACTTTTGTCTGATTTTATTGACTCGTCGATAATGAATAAAAGGTTACAGTGGAGAATCTGTTATTCTTTCCCGTTTAAACGCAAACGTACGCAAACGCAAAGCACTAAAACGTAGAAAAGAACAACTTTTGGACAATTCTGATAATTCTTGTTTATCTTGGTGGCAAACAGTTTGGAGCCTGATCAGACGCCGGGTTACCCGGCGTCTGATCTGACTCCAAACTGTTTGCACTGGAAATACTAGTTTTAGCGTAAACGCGTTTATTGGGAAAGAATAACACATTCTCCACTGTAGGAGACGGTTTATTTTTAAGTCTTCATAGGTTACAGTAGAGAAGGCTTTATTCTTTCCCAAATAAAATGTTATTTTAAAAGTATCACATACATTGCAAACAGTTTGGAGTCTGATCAGGCTCGAACTTTCTTTGCCACTCAGATTTAACAAACTCGTTACAAATTTTCTACATTTTATTGAATTGCGTTTGCGTTTCGTTTAACCAGGAAAACATGGGACATTGCGTACTGAACCATTAGTGTCCACTGTGGCTCGTCGTTTCATTACGTCAAGTTTATAATAACTGACAGGTCAACAAAAATCAGATTTTATTATTTTAGTTCACCTGTAATACTCGGATATGTAGCAACCTTAGATGTAATAAAACTGGGGCCCGTCTTAAGAAAAGTCATACGACAAATTATGTCGTAAGTCAGATTCTAATATCTCAATTTCTATTATTTTTGCCAATCTTACCTTGTGACGTCTCTTTGGAATCGAGTTAAAAAGGCTATTCCAAAGAGATGTCACAAGACAAGATTAGAGGAGAAAATCAGAAACTAGATGTATTTTAAAGTTCTGACTTACGACCGTTTTTGTCGTACAACATTTTGTAAGACGAGCCCCAGGAATTGTAACAAGTATTACAAAACCTGTTGATATTACAATCTCGGTTGAAATAGTCAGTCAGTGCTGTCACTTGTTTACACGCGTTTATAAAGCACCTTGTATATCTTTATATTGTCATTATAATCCTGACCAATGTAAACTCTATCTGTCCTTTTACAGTAGCATATAGACATCGGGTGTTTCAAGCCGTCAGAATTTGTCAGTAGTACCTTTGATTTTGTACAGTCCCTTTTTACTTGATGTATGTTATTAGAGCCACACCCACACACATAGACCGCCCCACTGCTATCGCATATAACTTGCCACGGACAAGAAAGCTCTTTATGAGTGAAGTTTGCCACAAAAGTTCCATTAAATCTTAGGCACGTTAGATTGTTACCGTCCCAGTTTGAAACATAAATCAGTTTGCTGTCAGGATTGATGCATAACTGGTTTGGATTGTTAAATAACAGCTGCCCTCGTTGATCTTTTTCAATCACTTTCAATACTGCTCCTTGCAAATCCAAGATCTCAACCTTGTTAGGTGACCTATAAGAGACAACAAGTTTCCCATCACAGTATCCCACTCCACAGCAGCCACCATTGACACCTATTTCTCTCTCTATTGACAGTGACGGCTTTATTCTCACTAACACCAACTTTTTCTCCTTGGATAAAGCCATTGCCACCTGGTTGTCGGTGACTCTGCAAACTCCAAATATTTCTGATGCTAACTTAAGGTCTGAAACAACTTTTCTCTGACTGACGTCAAACAATTTCAGCTTATTATTGTTGAAGTCTGCCAGGAGAATATTGCTATCGTTCAGTGGTACAGAGCTAAATATCCTACAAGTTTTCGTGTCGTTGTTACACCGCACATTGGCGTCATTGATATACTCCAAGGATTGGATCGTTGGCGATTTAGACGTAATCGCTAAGCTCAGCTGAAGTTTCAGCATCTCCAATACGTTCGTGTCAGTTTTGGTTATTTGTAATGAAGTGTTTTGCCCACGCATGCTGCCTTTCGCACATTGTGTCTCATGCTCCAGTGACGTAAGCTTCTCCCTTGTCTGTACGATGGTTGTGTATAGATCACAATGTTGCTGTTGACTTTCTAACAATTCCATGGTGGAGGATATTTTCCGTTTTTCTTCCAGAATTCGTTTTGCTTTATCATTAATCGTAGTTAACTTTGTGGTTTCATCTTGCTTAAATGTATTTGCAATTTCCGTCAATTCCATCTCGAAGTTTTCAACGGCTTCTACGACATCTTTCTTGAATGCCTTGATGGCACATATTGCTTCCATGTGGTTGTTCTCCACGGTTCCTAAATTCTGTTTAATAGTTGCAATTATGTCTGAACAGTGAGTTTCAATTCCTTTCACCATGGTATTGAAGTCCTTATATTCTTTCGAGCTTGTTACGTTTTTGGCAACTTCTGGGATATAGTCCACATCCTTGCAGTCTTTCTGGTGTTGGAAGAAACACACATGACATCCAAGAAAGTCATGGGTTGGGCAATGGTACTCCATTATTTTGTCCTGGTGTTGAAAACATCTCTTAGAGCTCACATCTATCGTTGCTTCTTTCTCTGTAGCTTTCGTTGTAGCTTCCGTTTTCCCATATTTATGTAAAACATGCTTCCTAGTAACACGGGGTATCAGATGAGCCTCAAAACATCTTTGGCACAAATAATCCTGACAATCTACACAGTATCCAACAGCCTGTACACTGCTGCCGTCTTCAACGCATGGCTGACAATTAAAAGTATCGTCCTTTTGGTATAAACTTTCTAGAGCCGTGCTGCTCGACTCTATATCTGTCGAGGACGCCATCGTTACCAAAACTGCCAATTTCTCTATTAGTGAATAGTAACAACTAGACAACGCTTTATATAAAAAGTATATACAGTCCAAACTCAATACTTCTTACTTAAATCGAAATTACCAGTATTTCATTAGTTTAATTTTGATTACTCGATCTCGTTTATGTTGAACATACCCGTATCTCAAAGTTAAAACGTGGCTAGGCCACGTTTTAACTTTAAAATATGGGTATGTTCGAAGTAAAGCAAGTTCGAAGTATCGAGTATCGAAGTATCAAGTTTTACTGTACATTGAACGCAATTGAATGATACCGAGATATTCATTTGATTGTGTGTTATCTAAGTCCAAGTTTCAACCCTTTGAACAATAGTCACGTGTATACGCATCCATTGTTAACAGTTTACCTGTGCAAAGCACACTTGATATATCCAAAAAGCGAAGGCCCATACTCTCTCAACACTATTTTGCAATCTGGTCTACAGGCCTAGTCCTGCACTAATATCAGAGGGGCCCCTTTAACCCTTTACCTCATAGCCTGTATTTAGTTTTGAAGACAGGTAAACACTTAAAGCAGGTTGAAAGTAAAGCAGAATGTGCCTTAAGGCACATTCTGCTTTACTTTCAGCCTGCTTTAAGTTAAAATCTGCTAGGCTATACAAAATATTTGTAATGGTTATTGTTTATGAGGGTGTAAACTGGAACTATTTTCTTCAGCGGAGGAATAAATTAAATACGCTAAAAGTCGCTTCTATGAGGGAAAGGGTTAAGCTCCTTACCAGGTTCTGTACTGTTTTTCATGCAATGGGGAAGACGTTATTCTTTCCCAATAGACGCGTTTACGTAAAAACTATTGTTTTCATTGCAAACATGTTGGTTCCTTAATTCGCTTTCTTTTTATTTCTAGCCTGCTTTAAGTCTGCTTTGATACAGAAACGTTTCTTATTATGCATATTCATGCCTGTATTTAGTGGAACTATGTTCTTAAAATGAAGTGGTTTGAAAACAACTCTATGGAGTTGTGGCTTAAAGACACCATGTGTGTCTATTATTAAATGGTCGTTTTGATAATACATGTAGTTTGTAGGATATTGATATAATTGATATAATGTGCGTTATTTTCCTATCATTTTACCTTTAACATGTACAGGATGAAACAACTTAATGTTTCACGTCACCTTTTATAAAACAGTAACTTTCTTAAAACCAAAACATGCCATTGTTTTCCGATCATTTAGCTAGTTTGTCTTGTTCAATGAATTGACCCGTTCTATGGTACACCGTACGCATCAAACACACTGTTGATTCTTGTTCATCCAAAGTTTTCTAGAATGAGGTCTCGTACCCTTTACTACCATTACCAACTGGGGTGCGGGCGTAAAGCTGAAGCACCATGCCAATACGCATTAATTGCGCTATGAGCGACTTATCAATGACTTTTGCGAAAGTTTGGTTACAAATTAGTAGTCGAGTATCCCGGGGTATTATCTTGGAGCGTTTGACGCTCTTGTTATAGTTTTTTACCTCAAAGACCTTCCTACCTTTTCGTGGTTCTGGGGCTTAATTGTCACAGGGAATCATATCTGTTTATGATACCGAGTATACTCGTATACCCTCTGTCAAGAACTAAAAGGAAGACAGGTCGGTGGTTTCTATCCCACGCAGTACCTCGCAACAAAAGAGAATAAACGAAATCGTCTTCCTGAAGTCATCAGCTTATCATCTCATCACCCATCATAATTCATCGGTGCTATATAATCGATTTCGTGTCGAAGTCCGGCTAAATCCAACTCATCTATCCATATATAGTTCCTAAATATCTCAAAGAGATGCCAGAAAGACTTTTTGCAGACACAAAATGACAATGCACAGTAAGTACCCCGTGTCCCACAGTATAATTTCAATGTTTAAGACGATATTTTAACTATTTGCAAATAACCACTGTACTCCGAGTGAGGCAATGAATGGTTGAAAAACATTTCAACGAGGAAAAGATTTAACCTTTAGCTGCTGGTCGCGACTTTACTGAATTTGCAGTCTGGATTAGGTCAGAACACACAAAACGCAGCTTTTGATCAGGATGTTAAAATTTGGACCAGCATGTTTATAACCTGATAAGACATTACTATTTCCCATTTAACACATAAATTGGTTATATATGGCGCCGTAGTTAATCAAACTCTCGGTATGCCATGTCTACCAGCCATCTTTCTCGTGACTCAGTTCTTATTTCCATACTTTTCAGACTGTTAAATGCATAATGCAATTGACATTTTAACCTTAAGCACTTTAAGCACTCTTTGTATGCACACGCATTGTTTGAAGTCAAATTCAAAAAATGATTTTCTAAATATTGCTAAATCAATTGGACTTATCCTATTCATTGCCTTTCCCTAAGAATAATGATTATTTGCAAACAGTTTGGATCCTGGTCAGACGCCAAGAAAGTCGGCGTCTGCACGGGATTCAAACTGTTTAACACTTATTACGATAGTATTAATCAATTAATCCAATTCTGATAAAGACAAGCAGACGACAACTGTCTAAAACAGATGACATCATGACAGTGAGGGGCTAAAATCACACAAAACAAGAATGCAATAGGTACTAACAAGTAGAGACATTAAAGTTTTATGTAAGGAAAGTCAAAAATATATTCCAATTAGTTTAACATAACGAATACACATAGTTCGCGCAGTAGATGCCATTTTTACAATTTCACTGCCATTATGACGTCATAAACCGTCTGACACATTCACTGTCATAATGTCGTATGCTAAAATTGTGCTTTTATTAGATTGAATAAAAATTGAAATTTAATACGTCTTTAAACTTAAGAACAATTTATATGGTTGTCAAACAGTTTGGATGCTGATCAGACGCCACGTTACGCGGCGTATGATACGGATCTAAACTGTTTTTAAATATATATGCTGTCGGCCTTGGTAGTGAAAGGGTTCGTTTTGTGTTTATTGTTTTGTTTTCCGAAGATGGTTACTTGTTTAACCCATTTGTGCCCCGTGGATTCTTCCATGTTTTATATTGGATCAGTCCATTTTTTATCAAAGGGATGCCTGGTCAAAATTTTCATTCTCATTTTGTTTTATATTGAATTTTCTATCAACAAACAGTGTAGACTCTGATCAGACGCCGCATGATGCGCCGTCTGATCAGAGTCTACACTGTTTGCCTATGTCCCATATATGGGATCGTGGGCACAAATGGGTTAACTCATATCGTGCTAGCGGCGGATATGCCCCACAGTCATTACCTTTGTAAACAATTGAGATCCTGATAAGACGCCGAGTAATTCGGCGTCTTACAAGGATTCAACCTTTTTGATACTCTGACACTGTTTTGAACTTTTTTTTAGAAACAATAACAGACACTAATTGTTGCAGACGAAACAATACCATGCATGCAAAGAGTTATGTAAAGTTTCAATAGACGATGCATTAATTTTTTAACACACTTTCAAGCACTCTTTAATGGTTGACATATCAGTTTTATTCCGACGATATTTTCTATTTCACTGACGCCATATCTTTCAGAAAACAATTTCCCTTGACAGGTCTGTTCTATCACAGAAACTTCAACAAGTCGACACTATTGTACAGTGGATAAAACGTTATTCTTTCCCAATAAACGCCTAAAGTTACGCTAAAACTATTATCTCCATTGCAAACAGTTTGGAGCCAGATCAGACGCCGGGTAACCCGGCGTCTGATCAGGCCCCAAACTGTTCGCCACTCAGACACAAAAAAAGATAGAGAACAATGTCAAAAAGTTGATATTTTCTACATTTTAGTGTTTTGCGTTTGCGTTTAAAAAGAAAAAATAACGTGTTCTCCACTGAACGACATAGCTCTCAACAGGCATCTCCTAGAGTTTTAAACCTACAGAGTGCGATGAAACCTTTACATTTACAAACAGTTTGAACCCTGACCAGAAGCCAAGGTACCCGGTGTCTAGCCATGGTCCAAACAGAGCTACCTGACATCTGTTTATTATCCAAATCGTGAGTTACTAGTATTTAGAATCGTCTAATTCAAAAATCAGTTAAGAATCTTACAATTCAAAAATCAGTTTGTTTTATATAATTGGAGGCGACATTTTCGAGCAGACGATAATTTGTCATAAGGCGCATGATGGCAGACGTGTCAGGCTACATATATAAAATACAGTAGAAACTCGATACTACGAACTCGTTTAAATCGATTTTTCCAGTATTGTATGAGTTGAATTTTGATAACTCAATAACGCTTAAGTCGAACATACCCGTATTTCAAAGTTAAAACGTGGCTGAGCCATGTTTTAACTTTGAAGTATGGATATGCTCGAACTAACGCGAGTTCGTAGAATTTACTTTTTACTGTACATGTATAGTTTACAAGACAACCAGAGATAGATCTTAACCTATCTACTTATTTATTTATTTATTTTTAAATTATATGCATACAAAGTGGTAACATACATACAATCATACAGTACAAGCATCTGTGATTGAACACTGCACCGTTTATAGATTCAGTGCATTAACGGATGTGTTTATTTCCAAGAGGTGGGCATAAAGAAGTCTGGTAATCAAGTAAATGGAATAAGAATTTCCAGTGAGCGACATTACACTCAAAAAGATTAGGAATCTGTAATAGCATATAGTTGCTTAATGCAGGTCTACAATAATGCAGAACGAGGGTTATCCGTGGGTTGATAATAAGATCTTGATACAATTTACAAGAATACTAGAAACATAATAGTAATTGCAAAAGGCGTGGAGCCATATCAGACACTAGATTACCCGGCGTCTGATCAGGCTCCAAACTGTTTCCAATTCAGAATAGAATATATACTGTGGACTGTCATTACGTTGTCATTTTCTCCATTTAATTGCAATGCGTTTGCGTTTTTGCGTTTAAACGGGAGAGAATAACGTTTCTCCGCTGTAAAACAATGTTGACCAAACCTAACCTTTACCAAAGTATCGGCGAGTGCTCATTATCTGTAATACCATTAAACTTTGTTCAATGATTTGTTTTACATTTTCTTTGACCCAGTATTTTGCAAATAGATATTACTAGGATGGTGTCTTTGTATATATTTGCTAAATAAATATAAACTCATCTATTGATATAATAGAAAACGGTCTATCAGAAAGTTGTAATCAAACTAATGGATGCATTCCTGCAGAGTCGGCTATTTTATAGACCATTATCTCTAAGCATTGCATACTTGGCAAAGACAACTGCTGCGGAAATTGAATCAGGACTATACAGAAACATTAACGAAGCGATATCATCAATATAACCTTATTCGATTTGTTACGGGAAATAATACTTTTCACCATCTCTAGTGGCACACATTCGCAAAAACGACGGCACATTCTAATCATTATTCTGCTTATCACGACTTCACTGGTTTTTGCAAACAGTTTGGATCCAGATCAGACGCCGCGTGACGCGGCGTCTAATATGGACCCAAACTGTTTGACACTTGTCTTTATGTTTCTTTAGTTAAAAAATGTATAAATATAAATTTATCAAAGGTTGCGGACGACAATATTAAAGCAGACGACTTTCCAGCAGAATAACGGTTAAATTAAACCCATTGAATACTAGTGACGCGTTTACGCGTTCTTTACCAACAGTGTATCTTTGACGAGTATAGACTTGTCCTATATAAACAGTGTTTACCCAGATCAGAGGGGACCTACAGGAGCCCTCTGATCAGTATATGCACTATTTGTCATTTTGCAATAAACTGTAAAGATCAAACATCAAAAAGCTAACAATGGATTTGATTTTGGAAAATTGGAACAGATCATTTGTATGTTCATTAGTAAACCGAAAAATATTAGCCCCTCTCGCCGTCAGAATATCGTTTCCTAATAAGCATCAAGCAATGCCAAATTAACAGCGTTTCGTGATTATCTGGAATAAAAATTTACAATGCAGGCTAGATGCAATGTTGACTCACCGTCAATGCTAATTGAATAAAACCTTTTAAGAATTTAGAATTATGTAAATTATGCTAAAGTGTTTTCAAGACTCTTGGTCGTCTACAAAGCTCTTTGAGCACTCGTCGAACCATTGTTTTCATATACTAAAAGCTTTTTTACTTATGGTGAGCATTGTACATGGATGCATAGATGTTCAATTTTTTATGATGACGTCGTTTACATTTATTTATTTAAATTCCAACATCAAAGAAATACAGTGGAGAATCTGTTATTCTTTCCCAATAAACGCGTTTACGCCAAAACTATTATTTGCAGTGCAAACAGTTTGGAGCCAGATCAGACGCCGGGTAACCCGGCGTCTGATCAGGCTCCAAACTGTTTGCCACCAAGATAAACAAGAATTATCAGATTTGTCCAAAAGTTGTTCTTTTCTACGTTTTGGTGCTTTGCGTTTGCGTACGTTTGCGTTTAAACGGGAAAGAATAACAGATTCTCCACTGTATACAAACCATTTCAAAATTTAGCTTGTAGTTACCAAAGGTCCTTATTAAACATTTATGCTATGCAACAATGAGTAATTTTAACAAATTTCTTTATTTTTAAAGTGCATGCAAACATGCAAAGGAGTATTCACAATATCTGTTTAACATATTTGTGAGTCCTAAATGATGGTATAAATGTATATAAAGACAGATAGAGAATGAGAGAGAGTTAAAGAGTCGTATATCCTCATAGATAAAGACAGAGAGGTTTAGATATAGGGAGACAGACCTACACAGATATACAGAAAGAGAGAAAGAGAGAGAGAGAGAGAGACGGAGATTTGGAACATTGATTCTAACGCATTGGAAATGTATACAGTAGATGTAGAAATATATAAATATACATCGACGTTTGTATTTTGTGTAATTGCTCTTCGGGGTGCTCTACTACAATACTTTCAACAACATTTCTGTTTTTTTGTACTGATTATTTTCCAAAATCTTTACAAGACAAAGCCGAAACATGTGAAATTTCATTTTAAATTTATTAGCAATTGATCAAATGTCATCAACTGGAAAAAAGAAACATACAGGTACATGTAGATCGTGTATCAAGGAAGCACTCAATAAGACGTCTTTTGATGAAGAATATCAGTTACGTTTAAATGAAAGCACAACTTAGAAATGACTTAATCCCTTCACTGCTTACCCCGAGTACAATAGTTATGTGCAAATAGTTTGGATCCTGATAACGTAACGCGACGCCTGATCAGAATCCGAACTGTTTGACACTCTTATTTCATAAGTCAAAATACCTAAAGTTTATATTTGAGAAATAAACGCAGACGACAACTGTTTTAAATTGATAACGTGATGGCAGTTTTACTTTTCTGTTACCACACTATTGCCTGATATAGTACCGTTTGTATTTGTTGTTTTACATCTATGATATTTTGTCTAACGAATCATTGGTACAATTTGAATGTTATTCAATGTCTGAGCTTAACTATTTCCTCCCTCAAAACTTAAAATGAACAATTCCAGTTTTCATTTTAGTTTAGTCCATTTCTGACTTTTAAGGGTTGTTTTTGTCAATGTTTTGCATTATAACAAACAGTGATGACCCAGATCAGAGGGCTCCTTACGGAGCCCTCTGATCTGGGTATTCACTGTTTGCATAGGACAAGTGCACTTTACACATGTATACTGTTTGAAAAGGGCGCCTATATGCGGGACTAGGGTTCAAAGGGTTAATTAATCAACCCGCTTGCAAATGACACTGTATACATACTTCGTATTTACTCATTTACAACTGAACGTGAAACGGAAAAATACAGCATTATCCTTTTTTGAAATATTCAGGGGCATTTTGTGTAACATGTTGCTAAATACCAAACAATGCACCCTTTATCAGAGGGCTCCTAAAGGAGTTCTCTGATGAAGGTAATCACTGCTTGCGAAAATTATGCTTTGAGATATTGAAAAGTGAAATGTGTTTTTAAAAAGTTAACTATGTATGCATCTGAGAAAGTACGAACACAAAACTATGATTTGAAATATTAACTATAGATGTCATTAATTAACCCCTTCACTGCCGTGACGTCATCAATTTTAAATACCGGTATTTGTCGTTTGTTTCAATTTCTAAAAAACAAGTTTTAGGCATTTTGGTTTAAGAAATATTAAAACGTGTGTCAAACAGTTCGGATTCTGATCAGACGCCGCGTCACGCGGCGTCTGATCAGAATCCAAACTGTCTGCAAATAACTACTGTACTCGGGGTAAGGCAGTAAAGGGGTTAAATGGGCAAGCTTGTTACTTCAAGGAACATAATTTCAACTATAGTCCAGCGGATAAGTGCCCAAAAGTGGAACAATCGTGCATTTTATGATAAAAGCATGAAACTTGGTACACTTGTACTATACATTATGAGAAACATTTTAAAGATTGGAGGCATTCTGGATCTGTCCTGTGTCCACCATGGCGGCCATTTTAAAAATGGCCGCCAATTAGAACAGTTTTCTGCAGTCTAGTGGCAAGGTGTATCGGTTTATCATATTTCAACAGGGCTAAATCACTAAAAGTAGCTGCAAGTATGATGACCTATTACAGACAAGCAATATAAGAATATTTTGGATTGATGTATGGGCCATTTAAGGTATTTTAATCTCAATACCCCCCCCCCCCCTCCAAATATTTTTTCGAAAAATTCAAAACACAGAATGTGAAGTACAGTGGAGAACCCATTATTCTTTCCAAAAAAGATGTATATGCTTAACATTATGTCAATTGCAAACAGTTTGGATCCAGATCAGACGGGTTACCTGGTGACTGATCAGGCTCTAAACTGTTTGCCGCTTAAAAATAAATAAATCGTCAGAATTTTAATGAAATAGCCATTTTGTACATTTCATTGCACTATTGTATTTGTATTTATTTTCCTTAAAATGAAGAAAGAATATCCTCTTCTCCACTGTATAACAGTTTTAAAAGCTTAATGACTTTCATACTATCAGATGCATTTTGGAGGATGTATTGTCTTCATTTGTGAGACACTAAACTTGGCACAGTGGATCAGCATTTGCGCTCACAACCACCTCATTTGCTGAGTAATGTACAGGGAATGGTTTCTTATGCATATCTACATCTTCTTCAACAGCATATATGATAACAGCGCGGTATTCTGAACCGGCAGATGGCAGATTCGTCCACATTAGTTCCAACTCGCCAAATCATTATTTAATGTTCAACCAAATTCTGCTGGATCTTGAAGTTGTGGTGCTTTCAGCAAACCCTGATCCCATACATGGCAAGGCTGGTACCCCACACTTAGGAGATGTTGATACAGAGCATCCTCTGTTGGCGATATATGTTCAGTACTCTTGCCTTTTTGGGCGAACACATCTGTCTGGCCATGTTTACATTGTTTTCAGAGCTTTCATACATCAATACGACGTACCTGGTGTGACACACAGTCGGATCAATCTGTTTGTTTTCCTATACCACCAAAACATGATGTTAGTGTCACTATCACATCCTGGTAGCGCATGAACAGCTTGAAGCGAGCTTGTCACGTCCTAGAGTCTATGTCATTGACTAAATGTCCAAGTAGTAGAACCATTTCTTCATTTCAAAGCTAACACACAGCTGTTTACATCCGATATTCTGAGCAAGACTGCTAGCACAACTTTTTCTGTGTCAACAGTTTTGAGTAAGATATTTTGGCAACCTTGTTTGGTCTCATCTGCGGCATGAAACAACCTCGTTGTATCCGTTTCCTTGTGTTTAGAAGGAAATAACGATTCAGCTTCAAGTGTCTCTCAACAACGCAGCTTCCCCATGAGTAATGAACTATGACAGGAAAGTGTTATTCTATCACTTGTTCACTGAGGAGATTAAATAGTTCTGTTTTATTACAGTCTTCCTGCAGGAATTGATGCCAGTTTCCGGACAATCTGTTGTTACCCTCGATCCTTATTCGTGCTCCATTCTCCTTTTTATGTGTGTTCGCTTTAAGACTCAGATTTGTAAACATTTATTACTTGATTTAAAATTACATCACCGCGGCAAACAGAATCTGACAATTGTCTCCGTATGTTGTTCATGAACTCAAGTGCATACTCATTAAATTGATGTATAAAACTTGATTGCGTTTGCAATTTCCGCACCATCAATGATGACCATGTCCATTCCAGATGCTATGCTATCAGCATCATCACTGTCTGGTTCCAGGCATCTAGGCATTGGCCTTTTGCACAACCTCATTTCACTAAATAAACTACAATAACGTATATGGACTTCAGCTGCTCCTGGCTGCGTGATTTTATCACACTAGGGTGAATATTCCTTCGACACTATCTTGAAATAAATTGCCCTAAATCTGATTCAAACCCACATCTAGGAGGTGAGAGGCTAATGTGCAAGTGACCTCGACCAAGCGGCCACCATGGCCCCTAAAGGTAAAGGATACCAAGGAAGCTTAGGGTAACATTCATATCTCACAGTCCAAAGGGAAAACTCAGAAACAGGAAGATGTCAGTGTCACAAGCATAAATCTTTGTGTAAACCTAAGGTTAGGTGCCCGGTTAGGGTAAGTATTCACTAATGAACATTATAGCATCATGCTATTGATAAGACTTGTCTGGTTTATCCTCGTAGTGACATAAATGTGATGCAGATGATGATTCCATCATGACCAATCCAGTAAGAAATTCAGTTTATTTCATAACTGTAAGCTTTCCCTTACAAAAAAGCTGGAAGTGCCATCATGTCCCGCAGATGTATGGATACTGCTCTAGCATTCTAGTAGTTGAAGTGACCAAAAGCGGTTCTAGGTGAGCACAATTAACTCTGTCTCCAACAGGTGTGAGAAAATAAGGTGTTACTTGCCACTGGGATTTGCTCTACTAGACTACTATTCCATACTTGCATGTATGTCGTAAATGAATTTGTGTTAATGTAACAATAAACCCAATTGTCCTTACTTTTCCATTACAAATGACTGAATCATCAAAGCCGTTGTGTGATACTAAATCGTAAACTATATGACAACAAACTGTTATTTTCAGGAGCACTGTTTCTCAAGAATATGTAGAATATGTATGACGCTGAGAGCTATGGGCTATCTTTTCTTACAAAACTGGTGATCTTTTGGTGCTCGATACGCGAAAGGTGTTAGACGCAGCGGGAGTAAATTCGCAGGATGAAACAGCTGGGTGAAAATCAATGCAACAATTCTTTAAGAATCGTCTGGTAGATCGCACTGCTGCAGTTGATGAACATATACCAAAGAACAACGTTCCCTAGTTCAGATCTCGACCATAGAAGGAAAACCCACGTAAACCAGGAGCAGCTGAAGTCCATATATGCTATTGTAGTTTATTTTCAATACAATATACTTGTTCATATATTGCAAGTCGAATATGTGGCACTGACTCTTTGTGTTACAAGATGTTACCAACATGAAACCCCATACTTTCAAACGTCACTCTCAGACTGCAGTGAAATGAGATTGTGCAAAAAAGACAGACCTTCTCTAATGCCTAGATCCCTGGTACAAAAATGTGATGATGCTGATAGCATAGCATCTGGAATGGACATGGTCACCATTGATGGTGCGGCAATTACCAACGCAATCAAGCCTAATACAGCCATTCAATGATCATGCACTTGAGTTCATGAACAACATAAAAAGACAATTGTCAGATTCTGTTTGCTGTGGCGATGTAGTTTTGATGTTTACAAATCTGAGTCTTAAAGTGAACACACATAAAAGGGGGAATGGGAGCACGAATAAGGATCGAGGGTAACAACAGATTGTCCGGAAACTGGAATCAATTCCTGCAGGAAGACTGTAATAAAACAGAACTATTTAATCTCCTCAGTGAACAAGTGATAGAATAACACTTTTCTGTCATAGTTCATTACTCATGGGGAAGCTGCGTTGTTGAGAGACACTTGAAGCTGAATCGTTATTTCCTTCTAAACACAAGGAAACGGATACAACGAGGTTGTTTCATGCCGCAGATGAGACCAAACAAGGTTGCCAAAATATCTTACTCAAAACTGTTGACACAGAAAAAGTTGTGCTAGCAGTCTTGCTTAGAATATCGGATGTAAACAGCTGTGTGTTACCTTTGAAATGAAGAAATGGTTCTACTACTTGGACATTTAGTCAATGACACAGACTCTAGGACGTGACAAGTTCGCTTCAAGCTGTTCATGCGCTAACAGGATATGATAGTGACACTAACATCATGTTTTGGTGGTATAGGAAAACAAACAGCTTGATCAGACTGTGTGTCACACCAGGTACGTCGTATTGATGTATGAAAGCTCTGAAAACAATGTAAACATGGCCAGACAGATGTGTTCGCCCAAAAAGGCAAGAGTACTGAACATATATCGCCGACACAGGATGCTCTGTATCAACATCTCCTAAGTGTGGGGTACCAGCCTTGCCACGTATGGGATAAGAGTTTGCTGAAAGCACCACAACTTCAAGATCCAGCAGAATTTAGTTGAACATTAAATAATGATTTGGCGAGTTGGGACTCATGTGGATGAATCTGCCATCTGCCGGTTCAGAATACCGCGCTGTTATCATATATGCTGTTGAAGAAGATGTAGATATGCATAAGAAACCATTCCCTGTACATTACTCAGCAAATGCGATGGTTGTGAGCGGAAATGCTGATCCACTGTGCCAAATTTGGTGTCTCACAAATGAAGACAATACATCCTCCAAAATGCATCTGATAGTATGAAAGTCATTAAGCTTTTAAAACTGTTATACAATGGAGAAGAGGTTTTCTTTTCATTTAAAGGAAAATAAATACAAATACAATAGTGCAATGAAATGTACAAAATATCTACTTCATTAACATTCTGACGATTTTTTTATTTTTAAGCGGCAAACAGTTTAGAGCCTGACCAGTCACCAGGTAACCCGTCTGATCTGGATCCAAACTGTTTGCAATTGACATAATGTTGAGCATATACATCTTTATTGGAAAGAATAATAGGTTCTCCACTGTACTTAAAATTCTGTGTTTTGAAATTTTTGATTTTTTTTTTGGAGGGGGGGGGGAGTGTATTGAGGATTTAAATAACCTTAAATGACCCATATATAGTTACAAAATATTCCTATATGGTTTCTCTGTAATAGGTCATCAAACTTGCAGCTGCTTTTAGTCATTAAGCCCTGTTGAAATATGATAAACTGAGACACATTGCCATTAGACTGCAGAAAACTGTTCTAATTGGCGGCCATTTTTAAAATGGCCGCCAAGGTTGACACAGGACAGATCCAGAATGCCTCCAATCTTTAAAATGTTTCTCATAATGTATAGTACCAGTGTACCAAGTTTCATGCTTTTATCATAAAATGCACGATTCTTTCACATATCCGCTGGACTACTAGTTGTCACAACACATGTAACAGCCACTGATCCCATGCCAAAACCATAAGTGCAGGAGTAGTTGTCATCATCTAATGATACAAAGCTGGTAATGGTTAGTTCGAAGTAGTTCGACACTACGTTACTTGTATCCTCTATATATCTTGCTGAGATGGTGGTTCCTCCTAAGGCAATGATGGTGGTGCCCCTGGTCCATTCTCGTGTTGATTTCGAATTAAACGCTCCAGCGAAAGTGCATCTCAAAACAATATTTCCTCCACATTCCGGTGAACTAGGATTCGCTGTCAGTGTAACGGACTGCGCATGGCCTAAACATATAGTCATATAGTTATACAAAAATTGATTAAAGTAATATCGTTATGAGGGTCAAACAATTTGAATCCTGATCAAATGTCGCGTTGCACGGCGTTCGAATCTTGAACCTTAAAAAACTTGCAAATAGCAAATCTACCCAGGGTATAGCATACAGTGTGTTGTATCGTTATAAATAGTTCAGGTACTTAAAAAAAAATTATTTATTTTTTAAAAAATCCACAAAAATAAAAACAAACTGGGACTGGAATTATTTGCAGTTCTATCACTTACCTATTTCAAGTAGTAAACAAACACACAAGCTTTTGAGAATCCACATTTCCATCCAGGTCCTATAAAACATTTTCTAAATATACAGCAGAGAATAACGTGAAACTATCTACTGAAAACAAACGTCATATATAGGTAATGCTATACAATTCCCTAAAAAGAGACTGAAACCCAAGCGACAAATTGACAATATTTGGAAATAAATAAAAAATACGGTTTTATTTTTTGTGCGTATGTCATTAGAATTTGATCGTTGACATACATCTACGTTCCTTATCAAATATTCAGGCGCCCGACATCCGAAGTTACAAGCGTGTTTTCAGTTATTTTAAATATCACAGTTTAATCCATTCTATAATCAAAGGTCTGATACAAGATTTAACAGTAAGAATGTGACAAAACCTGCCTTTTTGAATTGCAACAGTACAGCGGAGAATCTGTTATTCTTTCCCAATAAACGCGTTTACGCTAAAACTATTATTTGCAGTGCAAACAGTTTGGAGCCAGATCAGACGCCGGGTAACCCGGCGTCTGATCAGGCTCCAAACTGTTTGCCACCAAGATAAACATGATATATCAGAATTGTCCAAAAGTTGTTCTTTTCTACGTTTTATCGCTTTGCGTTTGCGTACGTTTGCGTTTAAACGGGAAAGAATAACAGATTCTCCACTGTATATAGAAAGGCACCGTTGTCATCACAGGTATTGCATCTGAGATTGATCTACACTACCAAATACAGTATATAACATAAATGCTTTAGTTGCGTGTGGTTGTCAAACAGCGTAGATCAAGACCAGCCGCCGCGTCTTTGACACGGCGTCTGGCCTTGATCTACACTGTATGTAATCCATTACAGAGGCAGGTCTTGTCCAGGCACGGCTCAATTATTTAAGTGCAAGAACGGAGCATGTTTCTTTATCTACGTCCAACATGCACACTGTTCACTGTTCACTGTTTAAAACCCTTCACTGCAATGACTTCACCAAATATAAACAACTATAGTCTGCTTTTTATGTCTCAAATTTAGATCTTATTTATTTTGACTTAAGAAATATTAAAATGAGTGTCAAACAATTAGGATCCGAACTGTTTGAAAATAACTATTGTACTCGAGGTAAGATCCAAGATGTGTAAATAATATGGCATTTTAGTTCAAACACAAGTCTTACCCATAATTTAAAGTCAAAGCGTGGATTTATCACGTTTAAACATTGTAATACAAGTATGTCTTGTGGTATAATCACTGTTACTTACATCACAAAGCTCCTCACCACTGTGGGTTCGAATCCCGGTCTTGGCATTCCTATTATTCATGTGAGGAAGTATTCCAGCTGGCTTCTACCCACTTGCCGATTTGTGTCTGAAACAGTGTATAAAGGCTACTGGGGTCTTCCTCAACCTGTAACCAGCTGGACGTCGCAATATGACTGAACTACTGTTAAAGCGACGTAAAACGTAAAGCGATGTCAGTCAACAAATCAAAATCCGGATCATAAGTGAGATCGAGTTTTGAATTACAATTGTAGAAATATTGAAACATTCAATTTAAACCACTTGGAGTTTTATCTAGGTTTGATGGTACATACTTTTAACCATAAACCCCATACACTGTTTCTAATTTAGAAGACGGGTGTCCACTTATAGAAGGTTGGAAGTAAGACAGAATGAGCATTATGCGCAGTTTGCTTTACTTTCAACATGCTTTAAGCTACCATCTTCTAGGATATAGAAAAGTTGTCTTGTGGTCAATATTCATAACTGTATAAAACCCTTTTCTTTAGAGGAGGAATACATTTAAGATGAAAATGCATATTCCTTGGGTATTTGGTTAAAGAAAATCAACAATGATCATTTTAAAAAATATAACGCGTAGATATCTGGTTAATTCGTGACATAATCTTACCTTTATATGCATATGTTGAACGTATTTAAAACCTCACGATGTTTACTGACAGTTTGTCGAACTATGTGTTCCTTATCACTAACACTTTATTTCGAACCACTTGCTCAAAACATGAGTCCGATAATGGGCTGTAAATGACGCCAACTTCATGTAGTAACAATTCCGCCTTGACACTTCTATTGAACAACTCCTTTTCCAGTCAAGTTTAGTCAATTTATGATTTACAACATGTTTTTCAAGATGACAAATAGGAACCATCTGAACTTGGTCTACAGTGTTGCGTTTACGCTAAAACTATTATTTGCAGTGCAAACAGTTTGGAGCCAGATCAGACGCCGGGTAACCCGGCGTCTGATCAGGCTCCAAACTGTTTGCCACCAAGATAAACATGAATTATCAGAACTGTCCAAAAGTTGTACTTTTCTACGTTTTAGTGCTTTGCGTTTGCGTACGTTTGCGTTTAAACGGGAAAGAATAACAGATTCTCCACTGTACTGTTTGTGAATGATGAGTATCCTCATCACTAGGGTCTAATGTGTTCAAAATGGTCCACCTGTCCAAAGTCTCATATTCTTACATGCAACATAATAGCCACTTCTGTCATATTAATATACCGATTCAGCCAGTTCAACAAGTATATTCGTCTTTAACAAATGGTGCACCTGAGAAGAGAACACTTGTCCTATGCAAACAGTGTTGACCCAGTTCAGAGGTTTACTTATAAGTCATCTGATTAGGGTGCGCCATTTTGCATTAAATTGTAAAAAATTTAAACCCTATAACTATCAAAAACTTAACTTCAGTGGAACCTTTAATTGTGCGTTTGAAGTCTCAGGGATGAGCGGATAATAAAAACCATAATAAATAAATATTTGAAGCCAATTTAAGCAGCGTTCATCATGTCATTTGAAAGTGTTGCAATTTCTGGTTTAAACGTCAATAACAACAGAAAGTATACTTGCGGCACAGATGTACCTAGATCTAACCCAGCAATATGTAGTGTGACACGTATGGCGTCTGTAAAGGACCGTTTTATCATAATACAAAAACGCGGTTCGTGGGAAATACCCATGTGTACTGTACATGTATACGTTTTGCTGACACCGACATGCGGTAAGTCGTGGCAGACTTATCTTTGTAGACAGACATGTAAGCACGTGTATACATATAGGATCTGTCATGAGTCGATGTTCAAGACCGAGTCTAGAATAGAAATGTTATTAAGCAAGCCTTGGCGAGTTAAATAACTTTTCCATTCTAGATGAGTTTGAGACCAACTTGTCTTAAACATCGACGAGTGACAGATTCTTTTTCTCACATTACCAACGATTTAAGCTATTTTTTTAAGTAACATGCATTGTTTGGAATCCCGGTGACGTCAACACGCCGTTATAGATAGTGACGTTAAAGTGACGTCATCAAAGTGATCTTACACATGTTACAGATAAGGATATTCGTCATCATTGTTCGCTATAGAAACAGGGGTAGTTATGTGAGAAAACACTGTTTCCCTTATATGATATCCCCATTCCACGAGACGGCGTTCGATGGCGATCTCCGCGCTCCGACAGAGCGCCATAGGTCGCCTCAGGATGAGGCTATCTAACGGCATTTACGATCCGATTGCGTTCAGATTACGCTCTGATGGCGATCCGTTAGCGATCTGTAAGATCCGATAGCGACTTCATGGTCATTGGTCGCCACCCAATTCATAAAAATGTTGCGCTCTTGTATGATCAGATTGCGCTCCGTTGTCGCTCAAAGGCGACTAAGATGCGATCTATTGCGCTCTATTGGCGCTCCTATGGCGACCACTGCGACCTATGGCGCTCAAAAGAGATCCGATAGCGATGTCGGCGACCGATGGAGATCCATTACCGCTCTGTTAGCGCTCTACTTGATTTAATTAGGGAGATATCCTATGAAGACACGTGGCGCTGTGCCGCGCTCATTCGTCTTAAATTCGCTAGAAGATATTTAGGCAAATAGCCATACATATAGTTGCTTTCTTTTTGACTTGTGTCTACTCAATGCAGTAATATAGTAATGCAGACGATTTATATAAGAGCTTTCTGCATTACGTTCGTACTGCAATCTGTGTTTCTTTATTTAATAGTTACTACAAATGTTCTAACGCACATCAAAATCAATGTTAACGCCATTATATTAACACACTATTCGGTATCATCATTGTATGGGTGTATAACAGTTTAGATCCGGATGAGACGTCGAGTTACATCATGCAATTTGGATATATTGATAGAAAATACTATCGGGTATTTTAAAATGCAGAGACACACTATCAGATCGCCACGGAGCGCGAACTATCTACTGATTTGCTTTGTTGGATGATGGTGGCGCTCTAAGGTGATCCGATAGCGCTCTAGTTACGATCTTGGCGATCAAGAAGCGCTCCGATTGCGATTTAGGCCATCAATTAGCGATCTGATGGCGTTCTGGCCGGAGCACCACGGATCTTTGTGCAGGGGAGTATTCCGACGGCGACCTTGGCGATCATGGAGATCAGAAAGCGACCCATTTGCGCTCAGGTAGCGCTCCTGGCGACCTCGGCGCTCTGCATGGCGACCTGCGGCGTCTCGTGGAATGGGGTATTAAACCTTTGTCTTCAATTAAAGAACAGCTTTTCCTGGGCACATTTTCTTTACCACACCAGCTATGGAAACCAACATAAGTTTGTGAATTATGTAACGTACTTGGTACGTTGGTATATGCAAATGAGGCTTCCCAAACCGTTATATGTTGGGAAGTGAGTCAATTATATATCGGAACAAACACCTCTTGGTGTACCTAAGCTTTGCACCGACGGGTTTGCACCGACGGGTTTGTTGTTGCTAGGTCTCTAGGTTTGCACGTTACAAATGGTGGCAGCAGTGGGATAAGGACAACTGTCGGACCGGAGTTGCCTTACCCACGGTTCTCAAAGGGTCCAAGTCTCAGGACGAGACTTCTCGGAGGGGAGAGTTATGTAACGTACGTGCTATGTTGGTATATGCAAATGAGGTTTCAAAAAGCTTTGTATGTTGGGAAGTGAGTCAATTATATAGCTAAACAAACACCTCTCTGTGTTAGCTTAAACTTTGCACTGACGGGTTTGTTGTTGCTAGGTCTCTAGGTTTGCACGTTACAATAATTCAGGGATGGCCGATTGTCGCGTACCAGTTTAATGTCACTGTTACCTTGACCTTTACGTTTACGTTTGGCCTCAATTATAGCAAAAGCTTGTTTCCTAATCATGTGTACAATATCACAGCTAAAAATACCAAAAATAATGTAGTTTGAGGATACATCTCGGGATGGCATGATGTCTTGTATTATTTTCAGGTCGATGTGACCTAGATCTTAACTTTTGACCTAAATTATGGACGAAATGTTTTCCGGAGCGTAGTTGTTATACCATATCAGGTGTGTGAGTACATCCAGGGTCGACTTAGTGTCGCGTATGGTTTTCAGGTTACTGTGTCATTGAATGTCAAGAGAACCCGATTATAGAAAAAATAACTCGTCAAGAACATGTTTCTTATATTATACCCGCTATGAATATCATCCGGTGTGTAGGTACATCAAATGATGATGGAGTCTAGCATATCATTGAGTGGCGACTGTAAGTTTTATTTTAACTTTAGACTTCAATCTTATAAAAACTATCTGTAGCATAGTTACTTAACCGTACTAGCTAGAGCATCAACATTTTGTGTGTCAGTATATCTTGCGATGTCGAAGTGTACATACAATTTTCAGACCACTGTGTCCTTGGCTTTTTATTTCAGTTTTTGAAAAAACTTTGTCTGAAGCATAGGTACTGCACCACAGGACTTAGATACAGAATATTATCTGTGAGTTCATCTTCGGAAGAAGGAGTGTCACGTACCATGCTTAAATAGTGTGTTTAGATTTATGAACAGGCCTGCGTACAAATGCAAAATGCACTTTGGCGTCAATGAACACATAAAGAGCACATGTCCCTTACTGTGGCAAAATACTTGTTTCTTTTAGCAGCCATGACATATTTTCTTTAATAATGTAATAGAAAATTAAATGTTATAAAGTTTTTTCACATATTACTTGATGCAGTCAAAACGAACATACATGTCTCACACCATATGTCATAATGCGTTTGTCTGAAAATGTTTTTAACAGACGATACATTAAAACACATTCTAAAGATCACCTAAAACATTACACAATAATTCATACGATACTTAATACGTATTCAGTAGATGACATATCCTAAACTGAACAAATATCTGTGCATCGATAATCCGCCCCGTCAGCGGCGTAATCAACTTAACTCGACTTTTCAAACAATTTTGATCCAGAACAGACGCCGCAAAACGCGGCGTCTGATCAGGATCCAAACTGTTTTAAAATTTTGTCTAAATTTCGCCAGTCATACTGCCTTAAGGTCTCTGAACAGGGTCTGTATTTTTTGTCATTTTGCAGTAGCTTGTGACAATCCTAATATATGGATAAGACTTGAACATGGAATATTTTACATTTGAAGTGTCGGGGAGTTATATTTATTTCCAAACTACAAACTTATTACATCATATACTCCCGCCAGATTCTGCTTGAATTAGCCCAACTGGTTCAAACCGGACGGCTCTGAAATAAAACAAAATAACTGGTTCATGCTTATTAACCCTTTCCCCCATAGAAGCACCTTTTAGCACATTAAGTTTATTCCTTCACTGAAGAAATTAGTTCCAATTTATACAGTCATAAATATGTATCATACTAAATATTTTCTATATTTTAGCAGATGATAGCTTAAAGCAGGCTGAAAGTAAAGCAGAATGTGCTTAAGGCGCATTCTGCTTTACTTTCAACCTGCTTTAAGTGGACACCTATATTCAATACTAGAAACAGGCTATGTGATGGGAAAGGGTTAAGCATTTGAAGTGAATCTAAACTCGTTCTAAAGCTTTTGATTGGTCCGATTTGAGCATACTGCTCAAATTTGACAAATCAAAAGCTTGTGACTTACCTCAGACTTATCTACATTCCTGTTTAAGCATGGACCCTGGTACTAAAACATTTATTATGTTTGGTAGTGAAAATTGTAACGAATACATGCAGAGCTCTAGGGGATTGCTTAATACAGTGGAGAATCTGTTATTCTTTCCCGTTTAAACGCAAACGTACGCAAACGCAAAGCACTAAAACGTAGAAAGGTACAACTTTTGGACAGTTCTGATAATTCATGTTTATCTTGGTGACAAACAGTTTGGAGCCTGATCAGACGCCGGGTTACCCGGCGTCTGATCTGGCTCCAAACTGTTTGCACTGCAAATAATAGTTTTAGCGTAAACGCGTTTATTGGGAAAGAATAACAGATTCTCCACTGTACAAAAAAAACATTTAGAGAATGAATGTTATACAATCCGTAACGGAAATATTCTAAAATCATGAATGAATTTACATAAATGTTTGCTTTTCATTGAAAATGTTAAGAGTAAAATATGTATGGGCCGCGAAAATGCCAAACGTACAAATGGTGCTTTGTTTTAATTTCAAATATTGATTTAACATCATTGAGAAACGAGCAAGTGTGTATATCAGTTGAAAATCCGTTATTCTGTCCTAATAAACCATTTTAAGCTATAAATCGGCTATAATTACAGTGGAGAATGTGTTATTCTATCCAAATAAACGCGTTTACGCTAAAACGTTTATTTCCACTGCAGTTAAGAGCGATATCAGACGCCGGGTAACCCGCTCCAAACTGTTTGCCATTCAGATCAAAATGAATTGTAAGAAATATCTAAAATTGACATTTTCTACGTTTAAGTGTTTTGCGTTTGCTTTTAAACGGGAAAGAATAATGTTTTTCGATGTTCCTTTATTTCCATTGCAAACAGTTTAAATCCGTTGTCTGATCAGTTTTCAAACTTTTGTCCCTCCATATTTTGACATAATATATCGTCTTCATTTTTCTGAATGAATCGAGAGAATTCGTTTTCAATTGAATTTTCATTTTAAATTTACGTATTGATGCCCGGCGTTTGCGTTTAGATACGTATAAATGGGTTTGGATGACATCTTATCCACTTTATTACAACGGACACACATTAACTCTTTGCATGCTAGCGGCGGATATATCCACAACAGTGATTGTCTTTTCAAAAGTTTAAGTTTAAACATAATTATTTTCAAACAGTTTGGATCCAGATGAGACGCCGCTTAACGTGGCGTCTCATCTGGATCCAAACTGTTTGCCATTCTGACCATATTTTGAAAAGAATTTTAGAAAAATCTATTTTTAGAATAGTTGCGGACGACAATTGTTGCAGACGAAAAAAATAACCAGCATACAAAGCGTTAAACCAGTTTTACCAGTACATGTAACAGCCACATAATTCGTGTCTCATCTGGATCCAAACTGTTTGCCATTCTGACTATTTTTTTCAAAGAAATTTAGAAAAATCTATTTTTAGAACAGTTGTAGACGACAATCATTACAAACGAAACAAGAAATATCTTTAAAAAAGATATTCGGCGGAATGGGTGGTGAATTAAGGTAATGATGTATATGGAATTGATTTTATCCAAGTTGCAATAAATAGGATGGTAAATCAGGATATTAAGCTTAATATTTATCTAATAAGACACGCGCAGTAATCTACGACCACATACATATAACCAAAGACTGAAGGTCTTGAGAGTCGCCAAGAATGAGTTTTTGCAATCATTAAACTACTGGATCTAAGGTTAATCATTAGTTTGTTAAGGCAGTTGGTCTCTCAAAGACTGAAGGTGAAAGTACAGCAGAGAGCATTTACACACGTTTATGCTTTTGATCGGGCTACATTTTGCTGCAAGTTGTCAGCTGTTTGTCAGCTGTTTTTATTCCTTCAATAAGTACTTTTTCAGAGGTGGTTGTAGAGATTTACTGGAGAATTATTGACAGAAGGTACAGTTTGCACATGGATCTATTGCTTGGTTCACAGGGGGGGGGGGGGTCAATTTTCCACTTCCATCTTTATAAGCCAATTGAATTGCACTTACTTCTTCCTAGGATGTGACTGAAAGTGATTAGAATTTTTAAAGACAGATCTAGATCACGGAATTATACTTCCATGTCTAGATCTACGTGTATCATTTTTATTTTGTAATTTGTAGATACCATAAATTACTAAAATTCGTATGTGTGTGCTCTTTTGTTAGTTACTTTAAATATGGTTTGATTGTTTAAATATTCTCAATCACCTGATTTTGATTTGAGATTTTTGGAAAGCACCCCCGTAATATGCCGAATATGAATTGTTTGAAACGACCCCTCAGCAAGTGTCCGCTTCAAGAATTCGTGTATGGATTTGTCTTGTAGAGTTAGTTCTATGTTCTGATTTATTATAAAAATATCTACAAAGTGTAGCAATGTACGTTTTAGCAGGGATAATAAATAGACTATTTATTATCCCTGGTTTTAGGTATCTACGTGTTGTTGTGTTTTCGCATTTAACCAAGAGATTGCGATTGCGTTAAAAAATCACGGTTTGTTTACATTTGAGGTCACAGAGTTGCGCATGCGCTGGAGGAAAACGGTGTTAACACAAAAAATACCCATCATGCACGAAATCTTTAATCTTTTCGATATCTAGGTTAAATTCAAACGCCAGTTTTCTCGTAATCTCACTGAATTGTTACTGCTATTCTTTCTTTTTCATATACTTGGTACTAGATTAAAATTATGATCAATTCTATTATGAACAATTTCGTTCTGACTTGCAGAACGCATCAAATCATTGCCGAATTTGAGACAATATGTCATATCTTAAAATAGAAACACTATGTCATTCAAATCACTACCTAACGGTCGTGACACGTAAAATTTCTCGGTTATAACTCACTAGCAGTAGCGGAAAGTCGTGTTTACTACTGGTACCGCTACATAGCAAATCAGCCTATAACAGTCTGTGTCTCTTATTTTACAAATTTGTAAAAGGCAGTAGTCAAGTCTAACCGCTACCCAATCAGACTATTCGATTTTAAGCACGTGTCCTTAAGCTTTCATTTCTGGTCATTCACGATTGGTTGGGCCATATAAGGTTTGAGGCTCAATGAGAAATCAGACCAGCTCCGCCGAAAAAATACCTAGCATGCAAAGAGTTAAACCAGTTCTTACCAGTACATGTTACCACCACATAATTCGTCTCTCATCTGGCTCCAAACTGTTTGTAATTCTGACTATTTTTTGAAAAGAAATTAGAAAAATCTATTTTTAGAATAGTTACAGACGATAATTGTTCCAAACGAAAAAATTACCCAGCATGCAAAGAGTTAAACCAGTTCTTACCAGTACATGTTACCACCACATAATTCGTGTCTCATCTGGATCCAAACTGTTTGCAATTCTGACCAAATTTTGGATTTTTTTAGAAAAATCAATTTTTAGAACAGCTGCAGACGACAACTGTTGCAGACGAAAACATTACCAAGCATGCAAAGAGTTAAACCAGTTCTTACCAGTGCATGTAACACTCGCCCAACTCGAGTCAAAACCATAGTCACAATGGTATGTGTCAGCATCCGTTGCACTAAAGCTTTTGATAGTTAGTTCAAAGTAGTTTGACGCTGTATTAGTCGTATCCTCTGAATATTTAGGTGAGATGACGAATCCGGAAGCGGCAATCATTTTGCTGCCCTTTTTCCAGTCGCGCAAATCGATCGGATTATAAGTTCCCGTAAAGGTGCACCTTAAGACCACATCATCGCCACACGTTGGACTTTTTTCAATAGTTACAACTACCTGTCCTTCTATAACATTGCCTGAAATTATTAAAAAGTGCCTAAGTACTCGTTAGGTAGAATAGTGGACATCTATGGAATGCCGGTCACGACATGCCAATTGCTAAATGCTTATTGCTGCTTTGCCAATTGCTAAATGCCAATACATCCAAAATAGCTTACTTTGATGAAATTGTCAGATCAAACTACAGCACCAGGCTTCACCAGATGATGTCCTTAGACATTGCCGTGGAGGTAAAGTGAAATATTGTAGCATGTTTCCTTTACAATAGATGCAGACTATATTCTAATACATGTATAAAATTATTAAGCAACTGGCAAAGTGGCATATTGGCAATTGGCAAATTAGCATTATAGAACTAGCAAGTGACATATGAGCATTTAGCAAATGGCAAATTCGCAATTGGCAAACAAGCATTTAGCATTTAAAAATAAAGCAATTGACATAATTGGTCAAAACAGCGAACACAGTATTGTGGTTTATTGTTTACACTCATGACCAACATCTTGTCACTTAAACGGTGTTACAGTACAAATTTTACCCCCTAAACAGCACTGTTCTCTTAAAAGAAATTAGAATAATGACAAATGGAAATTAGCATTAAGCAACTGGCAAGTGGCATATTGGTAAGCATTTAGCAAATTGCAAATTAGCAATTGGCAAACAAGCATTTAGCATTTAGCAATTGGCATGTCGCGACCGGCATTCCATAGGACATCACTAGCTTATCGATAAACTGCTATTCGCTATCTTGTGAGGCCGTCAATATTCGGCTCTTACCGGACATTTGATTCCGCAATCGCTCGGTATTTACGGAAACCCCCGATGACACTTTAAACATATTAATTTCATTTTCAATTTGAAAAAGGACCAAATTAACATTAACTTACAATACTTAAATTTATATCAAAAGAAAGAACAAATATTCAATTATACGAACCAGTTTGCACGGAATTGATATCGATTTGTATAAATGCACAAGGTCGTGTTATATTAACCGTGTCGAGGTTTATTTTCAGCATTTTACTCTTTGTTTAATGTGATTTAGAGGTGTCTTTTTGAACTTAATCAAAGTACTGTAGTACTATAGGCTCGGACTTTCAGTTTAATGTAGAACAAAGTAATGCAGAAAGCTAATTATGGAGTTTCTGCATTACCATTGCCATGCATTAAGCAGAAACCTGCAGCGCTTAAAGACCCTAAAGAATGTTGTAATGTGCATGTCTTATAATGCATCGTCTACTATGAATACTAGGTGAATGTTTATTACAAGGGAGTAAATACGGTGTTTAAATCACCACAGGTACAGACTCAGGATCCTGAGTTTAACTCAGTGCTGCTACACGGTTTATCTGATAGTGACGTACCCAGCAACTGAAACTCCGTTAGATAGCATATGTAAACCCTGTATGACAGGATTTTTTTGTAGGGGGAGCTAGACTCGCACACATTTTATACTTTAGGATTCGATATAGGCTCGTCCTAGCCAAAAAAGGACCAAAATCTTATTAAAATATTTTTTCAAAACAAATTTCATCATAAAGGAAAATGATTAAGCTAACACGGACCGTTTGCACAGGAACGATATCTGTCCAGAAAAAGTTATAACAAGTTATGTAAAAGTGTCATTCTTATTTTAATGCTCGAAAATGAGAGCAAGTGAGCCACCTGAATGTCCGATATTCTGCGTAATGGTAATGCTTGGTTGTACTCTCAGTGGAGGAGACGTTATTCTTTCCCGTTTTAAACGCAAACGTATTGTAATAAAAATTAGAAAAGAGTAACGTTTGACAATACTGAAAAATCATGTTAATCTGAGTGGAAATAATAGGTTTTTTTAAGTAAACGCGTTTATTGGAAAAGAATAAGGCCTTCTGCACTGTATTTTATTAACACAATTAGCCATAGCTACGCGTTTACTCCTCATTTACCAACAGTGTACGTATGGAAAATACTCTTGTTCCTATTCATAAAGTGTATACCCTGATCAAAGGGATCCTTAACCCATTACCCCATAGCCTGCTTCTAGTAGTTGAGATGTGTGACCTTTTAAATCAGGTTGAAAGTAAAGCAGAATGCACCCTAGGGCGCATTCTGCTTTACTTTCAGCCTGCTTTAAGTTACTATCTGCTAGGATATAGAAACAAATTCTTATGGTACATATTCATGACAGTATAAAATGGAACTATTTCTTTGGCGGATGAATAAAATGAATGCGCTAAAAGTCGCTTCTATAAGGGAAAGGGTAAAGGAACTTTCTGATCAGGGTTTGCACTGCTTGTTATTTTACAAGATACAGTTGAACCTCTCTATTACGACCACTAAAATGTGTCTCATATTAGTCGTTGAAGACAGGTGACTGCTTAAAGTAATGAGAAAGTGGAACAGAAAGCTCCAACAGGAGCTTTCTGTTTCACTTGCACATTGCTTTAAGCTGTAACCTGTATTTTATACTGACAATTAGCCTTCTTTTTAGTGGTCGTAATAGAGAGGTTTTACTGTATTGTTAAAATCAACCCTTAATAGTCAAACTTGACTGGACCTATTTGAAAAGCGGAAATGTTATTTAAAACCTTCAGGGGTGTATCAGTGAAAGTGAGATTGAATCGGGTTTTTTTCTTCCACATACATGTGTATTCCTACCTAATAAGTAATTGTTTTCCAAATATATCAATAGAACGTACTTGGTACATGTAATTAAGAAATGGAAAAGTCCAAGATCTGCTAAATAAGTGTACGATAAACCATAAAGAATACGATTAGACATGTCTAATGTCTACACTGTTTACTGTAATGTATTTTCATATGTTTCAATGTTATGTAAAATGTTTTGCTATATAAAAAACTAATTTCATTCATCAAGTGTTCGATCATTGTTGAAGAATTTAGTAAAGTTATCCATGTTGAATTGATGATCCAAACTTAATGTCCGTCCATAAACGTTCACCAATGTTAACCAACGTAAACATTAGTAAACAGTGTATAACTTAAATTGAAGATTCTCACCAAAGTCTACATTATAAGCAATTTCGTATGAAACTGTCCTTATATCACCCTTGTTTATACATAATAAAATCTTTCAGCAAACACATAGAGATATTTAACTGCATATCAAGACATATATATGGTTTTTAATATATTAACAAGACCCAAGTAGAGGCGTTTCCATTACTTACCTAGGCAAAGACTCACAATCAATATCCAGCTTTTCTCTATCAACATCTGTAAAAATACACACACACGCCAATTAACCATTTAACCCTTTTGTGATCAAATTATTCGGGAAATGTTTATACCTTCACCGCGTTATTGTCGCCTGCTTCAGTATTGATGTCTGCAAGACACGTTTCAAAGTTAGATTTAATGTTGTATGACTACATAAATATCGATAAGAGTGTCAAATAGTTTGGGTCCTGATCAGACGACGCGTTATGCGGCGTCTGATTAGGACCAAACTGTTTGCAAATGCGCTTTCAGTCTTCCTTGAGAGTGAAAGGATTAAGATAGTCTTTAACTCTAACTCGCCTAAGTCGAACTTATCAGTATCTTACAGTGGAGAATATGTTATTCTTTCCCGTTTAAGCACTAAAACGTAGAAAAGAACAACTTTTGGATAATTCTGATATTTCATGTTTATCATGGTGGCAAACAGTTTGGAGCCTGATCAGACGCCGGGTTACCCGGCGTCTGATCTGGCTCCAAACTGTTTGCACTGGAAATAATAGTTTTAGCGTAAACGCGTTTATTGGGAAAGAATAACACATTCTCCACTGTATAGTTAAAAAGTTTGCAAATTCCTTCTTTCAATTTGTTTTTTTTAAATTGACATTTAGACTAAACAGTAATACCTCTCTTTTACGACCACTTCTAAGGCACTACATGAGAATTAGATGTTAATGTTTTGGTCAGGTGGTTGCTAGAGGCGGGATGAAAGTAAAGCAGATGGTCCCTTTATAAGCATTCCGCTTTGCTTTTATCTGCTCTGAGACCGTCACTGTCCTTTAGAAAAGTTTAGGTGGTCGTGATGGAGAGGTTTAAAATATCAGTGGAGGAGAGGGTCTCCATAATATAAGCATATGCGTTCGACCTAATACTTTTGTACTCTGATATGTATTAACATGTATTGTACGTTTAAAAGAATAAAATATGTTTAAACTAACTAAAACGTTGCTATTCTTTAAGCCACGTTTTGACACCAAAATACGGGTAGGTTCGACTCGGCGAGCTCCTGTTGTCACGAGATCAACGAGCTTAATAGTTTTGAATGTAGTTATGGTTGTAAACAACCTAATACATGTAACACTGTACTAAAATTAAGCAAACTCCATATAAAACATGTTTAATTAAAACCAATAACGATATGGAAGTACTGTTTTTGATAATATCAATTTAAAATAACGTTACAAAGTATCTATTTAATTACCATAAATTTGTATGTACTTCTCCAAACTGTAAGATTTTAAGGATCTAACAATATCCTGTGTGTGCTTCTTATCAATTGTCTAGTTTTCTTATCTGTGTTTGCAATATTTGACCGGGATTTGAGACACGGTAATAACAAACAATGCCTCTAATCTGGATTCTTACTGACTAACATCCATAAAGAATTGATTTTTTTTTTCATTTTTGAAATGTTGTGGTCGAATGAAGAATACCACTACCGCCTGTGTAAACTTTTCACATGGTTCTAAAACTATAAAACTGAAAAAGTACGATTGCATGTACATAATATAGATTATAAGCTCAGTTTATGCACTGTTATGAAAGGTATATAACCTTTATATAACATATAACCTTTTGTACTTTAAAAACCCGTAGACAATAGTTTCTGACAGAATTTACAATTTGAATATTTGTCAAACATAGTGCATGAAGGATCAGTTTCAACCTCTTCACTGCCATGGCGTCATCAAATTTAAACAATTGTCGTCTGCTGTTATCAATTTAATATTTACGTATTTTGACGTAAGAGATATTGAAATTAGTGGCAAACAGTTTGGATCCTGGTCAGACGCCGCGTCACGCGGCGTCTGATAAGGATTCAAACTATTTGCGAATTACCACTGTATTCAGGGTAAGGCAGTAATATGGTTAATTGATTATAATCAATTTCAAACTTTACATTGAAAGCTTTACCTTTGGGAGCTTTCGCCTGTGTACTACAAGCTTTTTCAACCAACAGGGACGGGGGCCGCTACAACTTGCCACACATTTGGGACAATGCATTAACATCGCTCACTAAAGCCTAGAGCGATGATAAGTCCCAGTGAAACATCAGTTGGTTGAAAAAGCTTGTAGTACACAGGCGAAAGCTCCCAAAGGTAAAGCTTTTAATATACATTGTGTGTGAAATTTAAAAGTTTGAAATTGATAATAATGAACAATACCACACAGTTGAATTTCCACAAGAATCTAAGGGTTAATTGAAATAATGGTTGTGTTTTATTAATATATTCCAGAAAAAAAAGTAAAACAACAAGCAATGATCCTGCTCAGATAAATCCGTACGGAGCCCTCTGAACACGATCTACACGGTTTGCAAGAATAAATATACTGGTTTTCAACACAGATAGCACAAAGGCACAAAACAACTTTAAGCCCTAGAGTACTTATCACGAGTTGAATTGTATTTGTAAACAGTTTGCACCCTGATCGTTTGTGGCTATAATAATTTGTGGGCGTTTTATTTGGAGATTTGGATTTTTTGGTTTTGTTAAGTTTTTACATTGCTTTTACAGTATTTCAGTCATATCGCGACGTCCAGCTACTACATGTAACAGGCGGCGGGATACCTCAGAAACCCTTTATGCACTGTTTCAGTCACAAAGCGGTGAAACCCCCTTTATTTTGAGTAACATACCTAGTATAGACGACGCAGACAAATTTAATAGTTGATTCATTATTTAAAGTACTACAATGTGTTTCATATCCATTAACTGTTACAAGATATCCCTTATACTAGTAGAAGTTTTAATCAAACAAATGCATGTACAACTGCTATAAAACCCAACACTTCCACAGAGCCTGACATTTAACTCACTCAACCCTGAAACTTTTTATTGACAATTCCAATTTCCAATAAGTCTAGTTCATTCATTGCTGTATGGAGTTGTTTACTGAAATATATTTTGATATTAAAAACAGCGCAAACCCTGATCAAACGGCTCCTGAAGGAGGCCTGTGATCTGGGTTTACACTTTTTGCAGAAGACATGTGTAACCTTCACTGGTTCACTTTTTGTAAATGACAAATAATTTCGTCGCTAGAGTTAAATGTGTTAATACAATACCATTAGCAGACTTCCATTTTTGGCAATTGACTTAATTGGCAATGTTGATTAAAGTTAATCAAATACGACCATCAAATGAATTCTTAGAGTTGAGCCATCATTTTATAAATGAATACAGTCAACCACGTATAAAGCGGTCAATCAGAGGAAGGTGTACACATTGTGAACATCCCATGCGAGACAAATATTGTGTACATTGTTCGGAGTGAGTTGTTATAGGGAGGGAAAATAAATACCCTTAGAGTGATGAGCTACTTGGTTTACATTTGCAAACAGTTTGAACACGGCGTCTGATCTGTATTCAATCTATTTGTCACGTGACTTAATGTTTATTCTGTAAATATATCAAATAATATCTATATCACTTTGAGAAAAAATCCGCATACAACAATTATTAGTAGATGATATTGCATTGCAGCAGTTCAAACGTTAGACATAATTGTCTTGTTTGGGGAACAGCAGCAGTCGTTGTTGTAGAGAAGGAATGGATTGTTTGGATGGACGTTATATGGAGGGAGCACTGTAATTAGTATTTAGCACATAGGTACAGTGGAGAATCTGTTATTATTTCCCGTTTAAACGCAAACGAAACGTAAACGCAAAGTACTAAAACGTAAAAAGTACAACGTTTGGACAATTCTGATAATTCATGTTTATATGAGTGGCAAACAGTTTGGAGCCAGATCAGACGCCGGGTTACCCGGCGTCTGATCTGGCTCCAATCTGTTTGTAAAAGAAAAACTTGTTTTATCGTAAACGCGTTTATCGGGAAAGAATGACAGATTCCCCACTGTAAGCTAAATACAAAGGGCAAAAGTAATGTAGAAACCTCATATAGGAGTTTCTATGTTATTTTTCCTCTGCATTTAACAGTCACCTGTCTTCAGAGAGTCAGATAAACCTTTAAAGTTTTAGATGGGTAATGATTGACTGCGCACACGGGCCCCGACACGATTTTTGTAGAGAAAAAAATCGATATACTTCTGACGGTTTTTTTCTCAAAAAGCAATCGTGTCGGGGCCCTGTGAGAAATCGAGCCCTGAGTGGAAAGGAAGATGATTTCAGCTTATCTCATTTGTTCCAAAGCAGCCTGTTTGGATTAAAACCACCACACCGTCGTCCTTTTTAGCTCTTACAGTGGAGAAAACGCTGTTCTTTCCGGTAAACGCTTTTACGCTAAAAGTACTATTTCCAGTGAAAACAGTTTGGAGCCTGATCAGACACCGGGTAAACACGGCGTCTGATCAGGCTCCTAACTGTTTGCCACTAAGATAACAATGAAAAGTCAGAATTGTCAAAAAATTGTCCTTATCTGCATTTTAGTGTTTTACGTTAGCGTGTAAACAGGAAAGAATAACGTTTTCTCCACTGTAGCAGAGGGGATCATCTCGGTCTAATAAACTGAAAACATTCCCTATGACAAATAAGCCCTAGAACCACAACAAAGGTAGAGGAACAGACCGCCTATTAAATACAGGTCTGACTGTAAATCAAACCTGTGGTACATGCTAAACATGTTTTCCTAAATCAACCCTTTACTCCATTGATACTCATGTTAACACATTTAATTTATTCCTTCACTCTTGAAAGTAAATAGTTTAATTTTGTACAGTCATGAATATGCATAATAAAATCGTTTATCTAAGCAGACTGTACATAGTTTAAGCAGACTGGAAGTAAAGCAGAATGAATCCTGCTTTAATTTCAGCCTGTTTTATGCAACCATGTCTCTTCAATACTTAAAATAAGCTATGGAGTAAAGGGTTAAATATCTCTTGCAGTTATTGGGTTGCAACATACCAGCCGTTTATTATGAAACTTGGTAATCATTATCAACTTTTACAGTCAATATTGTATTAAGCGATCACTCTAGTGAATACCCATATTTTGTCTGGTATTGAGCTGTCTGTTTAATGCAGGATAAAACTAATTCAGAATGCTTCAGTAAGAGTTTTCTTCACTATTTCTACCCGGAGTTAATTAGTCTAGTGTCATAATGAAGAGGTATGCACACTTATCTTTATACAAGATTGACTGTATTTTTCACATTTTTTTGCTGGAGAATATTGTTTTTCTTGCTTAACAGAATTTGTAAAACAGACAATAGCTATAAATTGACAATTCTTTGTGGATTCCACAACTATTTGCAAATGACAGTGCATGTTTTATCAAAAAATTTCAATTTTCCTTGATTTTACTTTCCCACAAATGTTGACCCCTCTCAAACACAATTTCATTTTTCTCAAGTTACATGAGGTCAACCCTCCTAAAAAAAAATTTGTTTTGTTCTAGAGACATGGTAGATAATTTTAAGTGTAGTCAGTATGAATGCCCCTGCCTAATTTTTTTTAAAAATCTCAGTTTTGCTAAAACGTAAAAAATGATTTTTGAGAAAAAATTGACTCATAAATTATTTTTTCCGAAATATAAGAGATTTATTTTTAATGTATTATGCAAAATATTTAATTGTTCTGCTTGTTTTTGTATACAATTATGTCTAAGGTATAAATGCATGAATAAATTTTGATCTTTTTATTAATAGTTGTAATTTTTTATCCTCGGAAAGAAAAAAGAGGGGTGGTCATTTCAGGGCGTTTTTTGAAAAGTAGGGTAACAAGACAAAAATATCCATAATTTCAGTTATTTGAGGTGAAAATTCTTTTAACTCTGGAAAATGATGTAGAATTGAATACTAAATGAAATGGTGTATAGTTTTTGCGGATTCGTTTCTATAGGCGTTACCCGCCTAAAACCTTAAGAGGTGTCGCTTACCACAAGTTTGACTGTTCATTTATCAGATTCAATTTACATAATTTTACATTATATCACGCTTTTACGTCTGTTTCAATTCCTATAGCAACATTCATATGCATATTTTAGAAATTTCAATTAATGCAATATTGGCAGCCAAGGTCGCAATACAGCGAAGGAGACGTTATTCTGTCCGTTTGTATGGATTTTTTTTGTATCCGCTACCCTCTATTTTGGGCGTCCACTTACATGTAGCCCATAAATGGCAGAAACGGACGTTAATAAACAAACAAACCAAACGAAATTAAAGGCATACTTAATGCAAAAACATAGAAAAATGTCAGGTTCTGTAGAGTGTGTATTATCTGTTTTCATCTGAGTGTTAAGCCGTTTGGAGACTGAACAGATTCCTTGTTTGCTATGCCTAGCGCTTGTGAAGTGTTTGAGTCGAATTTGAGTACGTTCTCAAGCATTTGATTGGTCAGATTTCAGTCTAGACTCAAATCTGACTAATCAAACGCCTGAGAAAGGTTTCAGACTAAATCCAAACGCTTTATAAGCATGACCCCTGGTTTCAAACGATTTAAAATTGATATTTCTATAAACGTTATCTTTAAACTATTCACTGCCTTATCCCGACTACAATAACAATTTGCAAATAGTTTAGAGCCTGATCAGACTGTTTTACACAAATATCAATATTTTCCAAATAAATAAAAACACAAATATCAAATTTGATAAATAAATGCAGGCGACAATAATTGTTCAAAATTGATAACGTCATGGCAGTGATTTTATTCTTTGCTGCTTTGTACTTTGTATTTGTATTATGTGCACTGTTCTCTATTTAATATTCATTTATACAGTTCGTGTTCTCATTGAAACTCATGATATGGATGATTGATTTTGGTGAAGATAATTTTCATTTGCAAAGCAAAATCACGATCTTATTGTTATTTCTTTTGTCCTTTTCGGAAAATTATTCCATTTTACACGTGTTGAGATTTTAAAATAATATGCCTTTCATTCATTCCTCCATTAAGAAATAGTTCCACTTATACAGCCATGAATCACTGCCGTTAGAAATAGTTTAATATCCTTGTAGACTGTGACATAAAACAGGCTAAAAGTAAAGAAGAATATGCCATAAGGCGAATTCTGCTTTACTTCCAACGTGCTTTAAATCAAAACTAGAAATTGGCTAGGGGAAAGGTTAAATCAATAGTCATTTGAATGTCATAATTAGGTACAGTGGAGAATGTGTTATTCCTTCCCAATAAACGAGCTTACGCTTAAACGTCTATTTCCACTGCAAACAGTTTGGAGCAATATCATACGCCGGGTAACCCGGCGTCTGACCAGGCTCCAAACTGTTTGCCACTCAGATAACGAGAGCACCGCAAACGGGTACTGGACGCTCGACTTTCATAATACTTGAGACGGCTACATTTTTCAAACTTAAAGAATGTGTATGGGTGTTTAATGCCCTATTGATCATAGAAATTTGTAAGCAACAACAACTCAAACATGCTTGGACAGTCTACATTCCATTTAAAGTAAACTATAAGTCAAAACAAGGACAATAACTCCGGAATGGCACATCCCCGGTCACCTTTCTTGTTTGAATGAGTTGCCCTTTTGATATAACACAAGTATTTAAAGTTTCAAGTTAATACCTTTGACAGTTATTAAGAAATTTCAATTTACAATTTCTAAGTAAAAAAATCAAGGGCAATTACTCTGGAATTACAAATCACAGAGTAATCTACCTTGTTGTAATGAGTTGTCCTTTTGATACTTAACAAGTATTCAAAGTTTCAAGTTAATATCTTTCATAGTTATTTAGATATGATCATTTATAACTTTTAAGTAGATAAAACAAGGGCAATAACTCTGGATACACAAAATTCAGGGTTACCGGTCTTATTGCAATGAGTTTCCCTTTTGATACTGAATAACTATTCAAAGTTTCAAGTTAATATCTTTCATAGTTATTTAGATATGTTAATTTACAAGTTTTAAGTAAATAAAACAAGACAATAACTCTGAAATGACAACTCACAGAGTTAACTGCCTTGTTGTAATTAGTTGCCCTTTTGATACTGAATAACTATTCCAAGTTTCAAGTTAATATCTTTCATAGTTATTGAGATATGTTAATTTACAAGTTTTAAGTAAATAAAACAAGGGCAATAACTCTGAAATGACAACTCCCAGAGTTAACTGCCTTGTTGTAATTAGTTGCCCTTTTGATACTGAATAACTATTCCAAGTTTCAAGTTAATATCTTTCATAGTTATTTAGATATGTTAATTTACAAGTTTTCAGTAAATAAAACAAGGGCAATAACTCTGAAATGACAACTCCCAGCGTTAACTACCTTGTTGTAATTAGTTGCCCTTTTGATACTGAATAACTATTCCAAGTTTCAAGTAAATATCTTTCATAGTTATTTAGATATGTTAATTTACAAGTTTTCAGTAAATAAAACAAGGGCAATAACTCTGAAATGACAAATTCAAGGGTTACCTGCCTTGTTGTAATGAGTTGCCCTTTTGATACTGAACAAGTACAAAGTTTTAAATGGATACCTTTGATGGTTATTGAGATATGTTTATTCATAATTTTTAAGTAAATAAAACAAGGGCAATAACTCTGAAATGACAAATCCCAGGGTTACCTGCCTTGTTGTAATGAGTTGCCCTTTTGATACTGAACACCTACTCCAAGTTTCAAATGGATACCTTTGCTAGTTATTGAGATATGTTAATTTATCAATTTTTAAGTAAATAAAACAAGGGCAATAACTCTGAAATGACAAATCCAAGGGTTACCTGCCTTATTGTAATGAGTTGCCCTTTTGATACTGAACAGCTGTTCCAAGTTTCAAATGGATACCTTTGATAGTTATTGAGAAATCAACTCTTACAAAAACCTTAAGCAAAAAACTTATTCGACGCAGACGCTGACGCAGACGCAGACGCAGACGCTGACGCAGACGCAGACGGCAGGGTGACGACAATAGCTCGACTTTTCGAAAAAGTCGAGCTAAAAATGAATTGTAAGAAATTCTACGTTTTTTAGTGTTTTTCGTTTGCGTTTCGTTTGCGTTTAAACTGGAAAGAATAACGTTTTTCCACTGTATTTTACTGTGTTGGTGACACTAACCATAAAGAGATGTATGTTGAATCATAATAACAATTGTAAATGATCTTCATATCTGTATTTAATTCTCATATTAACATGTTTATAAACTAAGTTTGTACATTATAGAAACAGAATAATATTCATCCAAGACCTGGGAAGCCAATGCGGATGTCTGTTGTGCTTGCTGTGGCTCTAGCTGTCGTCGTTTGGTCTATATTTTCATATGAAAAACATAATTTCATTCTAATTATTCTGCCCAGTCAAACAACGAGCTAAAACATGCGATTAAAATTACGACAGAATGAACTATTTTTCAACGAATTAACATGCTTAACCCTTTCCTCCATATAAGCCTTAGCGACTTTTCGCGTGTTCAATTTATTTCTCCGCAAAAGAAAATAGTTCCAATTTATAACCTCATGAACAATTACAATAACAAATATCTTGATATAGCCTAGCAGGTAGTAGTTTAAAGCAGGCTGAAAGTAAAGCAGAATGTGCCATAAGGCACATTCTGCTTTACTTTCAACCTGCTTTAATCGATCACCTGTATTGAATGTTATAAACGGATTATTGGGTAAAGCGTTACTTTTCTAAAGTAAACAGTACGCGTCTGTTATTAAATTAAAAGTGAATAGTATTAAAAGTTATATTGTAGTCCAAAATACTTTATTCTAAAAGACAAAAACGTCCTTACCGGTACATGATACATTCAACGATGCCATTATAAACTTATAATAGCCGCAGCCATAGGTGCCACTGTCTGACGTCTCAAAGTTGTTGACAATTAGAGTAAAGTAGTTGGATCCAACATTACTGATGTCTTCAGAATACTTGGATGCTGTAGGTTGATATATTGTTGTTCCATTTAAGAATGCTACATCTGGTACATGTCCTTGGATAGCCAGAAAGTAGTCGTTCTTTGTCCAGTATCTTATATCTGACGGATCAAAAGTTCCCGGAAAATTGCACCTCAAGACAACGTTTTGGCCACATGTTCCGGACGTTTTTATTAATGATAATTGCCCATCTAAAGCATGACCTGTAAATGATTTAAAGTAGCTGAAAATATGTATCCTCATACAAAGAGAGGAACTTCACTGGAAAAACAAATACTCGTTAGAATCGTCTAGAAAACGAGTGCAGAAAAAAATGAAAAGTTGTAAAAACAAAACTATTACTACCTCTTATCCATAATCTTGTCAAATACTGTAAGACAGGTATTTTTCGCGTCATGAATATTTCGCGTAATGCGATTTTGTATTAATTCGCGACATCATGCAATATTTCTAGCAGCTGCTGACTTAAAGCAGACTGAAAGTAAAGCAGACTGTGACAAGGCACATTCTGCTTTACTTTCAACCTGCTTTAAGAAGTCCCCTTTTTCCAAACTAGAGACGCGAGGCAAACCCTTCGCGAATTAACGCGTAAATTATATTCTCGCGAATAAAACCGGTTTTACAGTATTTCATATATAACTACTGTATTACTGAAAAGCTTCTTAAACAGGGGTACAGATTTCATAAACTTCGTAAAACATTTTCTAAATTCTTTTATAGAAATCTTCCTCTCATTAACAAGTACAAATGTAACTTAAAGTCTTTTCTGCGGCAAGGTATTTCACATCCGGAGTTTTATGGTGATGTGATTTACAGACTTCGTAAGATTCTTGGACATATGCATTTTCAAAACCTATTTGTGAAACGTATTAGATTTTTCCTCAAAAAAGATTATGATCCAACTATATTGCTGCGCACTTCACGTTTGGTTATCGATCAATCTACAATTGATAACTATGCTTTCCTCTTTGGTTGTGCGACGACAGACAGGGCTTAGCACTACATGATGATGTATCTCTAAAGCCGTCCTTAAACGGGAGAGTAATGTCGGATTTTCGTGCTTTGGTTTTTCTCTCCCTCTCTGTCGTACCCTAAACCCTCCCATGTCTTACAGTTACTCGTGACTACAGACTATTCGCTTGAGTACAATTTGACCGTTGCCATAGTGGGTTATTTTTAACACGGGCTTGAATGTTTAATTCTTTCCCGTGTTACTAATAATCCTGTCAGAGAATTTTGTTAGATGTTTTACATGTATTTACCTACTGTGCTGGCGGTCTTTTTTATTGTAAGGTTGTGGAACAGGGTTTATATTTTATGTACACTGTTCGTCTTTATAGGTGAATATAGGAGATAAGTGTGAGGTTGAGCGCCCCTAAACCCAGGTTTAACCCCCCAGTGGTTGTTAATAGTTGATTATTGATTGCTACTGACCGTACCAAGGCGGGCTCCTATGTTCACTTAGCTTTATGTTTGTATTGCGTGTTGTTTTCTATTTAGTGTGTAGATGAAGGAATGGTATTGCGTGTGTGTGTGTGGTTGTGTGTGTGTGTGTATGTTTGTTATGGTATGGCTGTGTGTGTGTTCTGCTTTAGAGATGGGTGTATTGTTTGGGTTGCGTTTCCTGCTTGAGTCTTCTTTCGTATTTATTTATAAACATGAGCATAGAAAAGAATTATTAACATTAGTTAACGTGTTCCTAACACTTACCTAGATATACGCATCCGAACACAAGCAACCAAATATTCAACATTCTCATCGTTACGTACATACTGAAAATAAAAACACAAGTATATTCTTTAATATGTCACTTTCATGGGCGACTAAACCTTACTTTACAGACAGTTTAGATTCTGGTCAGACGCCGCTTGTCGCCACGTCCGATCAGGAACCAAACTGTGTGTCACTCATTTCAACATTTCTTAAGTCAAAATATTAAAAAAAAAAATTAATTTGTTCAAAATTAATGACGTCATGGCAATGAATGGGTCAATGCCATACCTTCTTGGTCGTTTTTCGTCTCTGTTGGCAACAGTGTTAAGCTGCCTAAGCTTCTACAACAGTCTATTACAGTGTATATATAAGCCAAATGTATTTCGAAATGTATAACTTCTTGTTCATCTTACAGTGGAATAGATCCTGCTCTTTCCCGTTTAAACGAAAAGCGAGCGCAATGCAGTAAAATTTCCACAAATTTATAAAATGTTCACAAATAATTTAAATCTTAGCGACAAACAGTTTGGAGCCGGATCAAACGCCGGTTTACCCGGCGTTTGATCTTGCTCCAAACTGTTTTCAATGCTGCAAAAGAATATGTTACAGTGGAGAATCTGTTATTCTTTCCCAATAAACGCGTTTACGCTAAAACTATTATTTGCCGTGCAAACAGTTTGGAGCCAGATCAGACGCCGGGTAACCCGGCGTCTGATCAGGCTTCAAACTGTTTGCCACCAAGATAAACAAGAATTATCAGAATTGTCCAAAAGTTGTTCTTTTCTACGTTTTAGTGTTTTGCGTTTGCGTACGTTTGCGTTTAAACGGGAAAGAATAACAGATTCTCCACTGTATTTCTGCTCAATCGCGTTTATTGAGAAAAAATAACGGCTTCTCCACTGTAGTTCTTATCGCATTAGGTCACATGTAGAACCATTTCACTGAATTGTTTACAGTGCTTCTCGGTATTTTGACTGAAGGAACTTTAAAACTGATTAAGAAAAGGTGACGTAAATTTGTGAGTCTGTTTGATGTGTCTTACATGTGTACCATAGATGAGAAAACAAGTTTTGTTAATAATTTCAAACAACTGCTGTTTTCTACATTTTATTGCATTTCGTGTCGTTTAGTCTGGTTTTTACGTCTATAAAACAGATTCCTATCTCACTTTAGTCAAATACCTCAGGGAGGGATGGTTCGTATCGAGGTCTTAACGCGACTTTATGTGTTTAAGATGCTTTCAGAGGATGTCCCCTTAATCAGAACTTAACTATGTGTTATTTTTAAAATACGAGTATGTTTGACAATACATGTGTATGTCTATGGTAAATCAAGTTTATCGTTTGAATTTTAGAGCTGTGAGAATTAACATGAAGTACAAGAATGACATTTAGTTATTTTACTTTCAATCGCATATGTAAGGTATTCGGCAATTTGGTGTAGTTTTACATAAATATCATCTATCGTTACTTTGGCAACCGTACAGTGTGAACATGGTTCAAAACTTGCATGTACATTCTAAATAAATACGAAAGAAGACTAAAGCAGGAACCGCAACACAAACAATACACCCATCTCTAAAGCAGAACACACACACAGCCATACCATAACAAACACACACACACACACATACACACACACACACACACGCAATCCCACACACCAAACAGAAAATACGCAAGACAAACATAAAGCAAAGTGAACATAGGAGCCCGCCTTGGTACGGTCAGCAGCAATCAATAACTAATTATAAATTAACCAATAACAACCACTGGGGGGTTAAACCTGGGTTTAGGGGCGCCCAACCTCACACTTATCTCCTATATTCACCTATAAAGACGAACAGTGTACATAAAATATATTCCCTGTTTCACAACCTTACAATCAAAAAGACCGCCAGCACAGTAAGTAAATACATGTAAAACATCTAACAAAATTCTCTGACAGGATTATTAGTAACACGGGAAAGAATTAAACATTCAAGCCCGTGTTAAAAGTAACCCACTATGGCAACGGTCAAATTGTACTCAAGCGAATAGTCTGTAGTCACGAGTAACTGTAAGACATGGGAGGGTTTAGGGTACGACAGAGAGGGAGAGAAAAACCAAAGCACGAAAATCCGACATAACTCTCCCGGTTAAGGACGGCTTTAGAGATACATCATCATGTAGTGCTAAGCCCTGTCTGTCGTCGCACAACCAAAGAGGAAAGCATAGGTATCAATTGTAGATTGATCGATAACCAAACGTGAAGTGCGCAGCAATATAGTTGGATCATAATCTTTTTTTAGGAAAAATCTAATACGTTTCACAAATAGGTTTTGAAAATGCATATGTCCAAGAATCTTACGAAGTCTGTAAACCACATCACCATAAAACTCCGGATGTGAAATACCTTGCCGCAGAAAAGACTTTAAGTTACATTTATACTTGTTAATGACAGGAAGATTTCTATAAAAGAATTTAGAAAATGTTTTACGAAGTTTATGAAATCTGTACCCCTGTTTAAGAAGCTTTTCAGTAATAGTTTTATTACGAATGTGGAAGTCCTCAACAGAGGTACAAGCCCTAGCAAAACGAATACGTTGTGAAATATAAACCCCGTAAGATGTAGAACGGGGAACATCGCCATCTAGATGAGGATAGTTTACAATACTAATATCAAAATCATCTCGTTTATCGTAAATCTTAGAAGAAACAATTCCGTTATTTATTAAAAGATCCAAATCTAAAAATGGTGCCGATAAATTTGACTCGTTTGTTTTATTAAGGCGTAATTCTTTTGGGTAAATAAAAGGAAACAACGTATCAAAAAATGGGTTGTCTATATTAAAAATATCATCTAGATAGCGCGATGTGTTGTTAAAGGCTTCGATCATATCTGCCTGTGTATCAGGTTTTAGACTTAGCATAAAGTCCCTCTCATAACAGTACAAAAATAGGTCTGCGACAAGGGGCGCACAGTTTGTACCCATAGGGATACCAATCACTTGGCGGTATATGTTACTCCCAAAACGTACATAAATATTATCCAGAAGAAATGATAGTGATTTACAGACATCGGTGCAAGTCCACATAGTGTAATGCTTAACCGTGTCATTTGTAAAAAATGCACGATCAGTATTACACGCCAGAAATAGTTTCCTTTCTCTGGCAAAAGTCTTTTCAATAAGTTGTATAAGTTTAGCTTTTATTCAATTATGAGGTAAGGTAGTATATAGTGTTGAAAAGTCATACGTACTAATATTGCAAGCTTGGTATTTTCTATGTTCAAGCTTCGTCAAAATTTCATTCGAGTTTTTGATAGACCAAAACAGATTAAGTCCAGAATTTTCGTAAGTCTTGTCACAATACCTTTGAACATGTTCTTTGATTTTAATTAAAGACGATGTCAAAAGTTTGGAAAGCTTAGTAGTAGTACATGCACTTGAATTAGCAATAAATCGAGACTTATATGGTGTTTTGTGGAGTTTTGGTATCCAGTACATAGTAGGAAGTTTATGACATGTAATGTTGACGTCAGCTTTTAATTGTTTACAAGTATCAAGATGATAAGATACTACATTATGCTCCGTTAAATTAGTCGTTGTATAGGAATTGGTATTCACAAGTTCCTATATACTACCTTGCAACAAGAACCAAAAAAAACAACATACTCAGTTCGAGACTAGAAAACATTTTACGGATCTTTGTTTCAACTCTTAAAACGAAATTGAACTAAAATGAATGTTGTCAAGAGTTTTAATTCTTGTTAACAGTTGAGAGAAATTGATTAAAAATAAGCAACTTTTTCGCAGGGTGAATAATAATTATGTCCCATGACTGAAGCTCGAGTTATTGAAAGTAACCTGAATAAATACGGGCGAGTTCGACTTACGCAGAGTCAATGAGATTCGACTGTTCTCAAGATTTAGAGCAAATGTATAACCATGATGTAGAGTACTGCTATGCATAACTACGAGTTAACCTTTATCCGGTTGATCGCGACTTGACTAATATTTACAAACAGTTTGTACCCAGATCAGACACCGCGTAACGCGGCGTCTGATCTGGATCCAAACTGTTTGACACTCGTCTAAAAGTTTCTTTAATCCAAAAAAGAATAGAACTTAATTAAATGGTTTTCCCCATGACAACTTGAAAGCAGATGCTATAACGGAGGGATAAGTGTTCACTGGCGGACTTTTTTTTTCATGATCATACATAATTTATGTATAACCCAGACTTCGATGTAAATCGACATTTACATAATACGTTAATATATCTATGTAGTTAAAACGTGTTTCATAGCTAGTGGAGTTAAGTACCCTACAAGTGAGTACTTGAAAATAACCCATCACTTTTTATCCTATAGAATTGGAACTTTCAAACGATTGATATCAATTTTCATATTGATCTGATCTGATCAAGATTGAAGCTGTTTATATTTAAATGGGCGTTCCTTTAATATAAGAATACATAAAATTTGAATTTGAGAAATTAAAGCACACGACAAATTTAAAGCAGAGAATGAACGGTTGATGTTTATAACACATCAATTTTGTTTTATGTTTGTTCATTTAAATTTCGTAATACATATAATTTCTTTATTTCTGTCTCTTCTTTGTACATCAAAGTGACATTACAGTTCATGCAAATTACAGTTTTACATATATGTACAAAGTCATTCATTATTGAATTATAAGAGACGATCACAGTTATTCATAATACATAGCATAATCATACAACGTCAGGGACTCTAAATGTTGTTGATGATTGTAGGGGAGACCTTTTATCAAAACAGATTGTATGGCAAATGACAAGTCGCGATTATCTGAAGAAAGTTCAAAACATTTGTTAGACAATTATTTATCAGGCGTTGTTTTAAATAAGCTAAACATTCAAAATAATACTATATCCTTTAATGAACTGTTTTGTGCCTAAAAGGGATCCAGTCACGATTCACTGAACTTCATTTAACCCTTCTATCTCTATATAAGTATAATTATTCAGCAATAAAATCATATTTGGTTTCGAGTCATGCTCATTTGCATGTACTTAAAGATCGGCAAGTGTGAAACAGTATAGAACTATATCAAACTCTAAATTTATTGGCGAATGCCAATCGGTTCACCCTTACCAATGGAAATATTTGCATATTTTATTTTGATGACAAAAAATTAGATATTATACAGTGGAGAATCTGTTATTCTTTCCCGTTTAAACGCAAACGTACGCAAACGCAAAGCACTAAAACGTAGGAAAGTACAACTTTTTGACAATTCTGATAATTCTTGTTTATCTTGGTGGCAAACAGTTCGGAGCCTGATCAGACGCCGGGTTACCCGGCGTCTGATCTGGCTCCAAACTGTTTGCACTGCAAATAATAGTTTTAGCGTAAACGCGTTTATTGGGAAAGAATAACAGATTCTCCACTGTACCTAATCGCTATCATGATGTCGTCTGCTGTAGTACACAATTGTCGTCTTTTTATTTTTAAAATTGAAATCACGCACGTTTAGATCAGAATTCAAACTGTTTGCAAATGTAAGTAAAGTTGCGCTTAGCAGGAGTAAGGGTTGCGTTTACTTTTTTGACATGGAAATGTGAACAGCTAGATTCCTATCTTATATTTCTTGTAAAACATCCGACAGCCAATATAGAAATTAAGGTTGCCAAGATCAAAGTTAGCATTTTATGTACCTACAGTGGAGAATGTGTTATTCTTTCCCAATAAACGCGTTTACGCTAAAACTATTATTTGTAATGCAAACAGTTTGGAGCCAGATCAGACGCCGGGTAACCCGGTGTCTGATCAGGCTCCAAACTGTTTGCCACCAAGATAAACAAGAATTATCAGAATTGTCCAAAAGTTGTTCTTTTCTACGTTTTAGTGCTTTGCGTTTGCGTACGTTTGCGTATAAACGGGAAAGAATAACAGATTCTCCACTGTGCAATGGAAATACAGAGAACATGTAGGCATGATCTAATCGTCTAGGAATCGTTTGCTTAATTGCTAACCATTCTATCGAACAGACAAATTACTACTTCAAACTGGGTCTTAGCTATCGTCCACTAACTCAGATGTCATTAAGAATTTATAAGGACACCAATTCCCTGTAGACAATCTAAGCATTCCATTACTCAAGTGCCATACTTCCAGCTACAGGATACATGTGAAATGTTGTACAGGGGAGACGACGTTATTATTTCCCATACGAATGCAAACGAAATACATTCAAATGTAGAAAATCACCACATTTTCATAATTCTGACTATTCTAAGTGGCTAACAGTTTAGAGCCTGGTCAGACGCCGGGCAGCCCGGTGTCTGATCTGGCTCCAAACTGTTTGCAATCGAAGTAATAGTATTAGATTTGCTTAAGCGAGAGGAACGTATTCACCACTGTAAATGTCTGTTTCCTTATCTTTAGTCTGCTAGGCAATGTCCGGATGGGAAACTTGTTGTCAGCAATAATGCTCAGTCTGAAATTACACGATATGTGTATTCCTTTTAGAAAGCTATTAAAATGTGTGTCGAATAATTTGGATCCAAATGAAAGGCCATATAACTTGTCTTTCTGCAAAGTTTTGCAGCTGCTATCAAATTTCCACCAGAAGCGTGCTAAAGACCCGTGCATTTCAAAGCCAGGCTTGGCCCATCAAAATGGTCAAACATTGCTAGTAACATTGGTTGTATTTCAGGTCTGATTACAAAGTGGGGCTTTAACCGGATTATTGAAATAATGTAATACCATTTGTTATCATTTCTTTTCGTTGTTTTTAATAGTATTTCAGTCATATCGCGACGTCCAGCTAATTACAGGTGCAGAAAGACCCCAGAAGCCCTTTATGCACTGTTTGAGGCACAAATAGGCAACTTGATAGAACCATCGACCTTCCGCAAGCCAGCTGGAAGGCTTCCTCACATGAAAAATCCGAATGACCAGACCGGGATTCTTACTCACAGCGGTGAGGAGCTTAGTGATGTAAGTCACAGTGACTAACCACTAGGCCACGGATAGCCCATATTGTTACACATGTAAAAACCAGTGTTACAGTTAATGTCAATGTAATCACTACCTGATATTTACTTAGCTTTATGCACGTCTTTACAAATACTTTACATGTGCAACACGAGCCATTGCTAAAAAAGGTCAAAAACCCAGGACATACATGTAAGATTGTATGTATTTAGTCCATGACTTAGATTTGCTTGTTTAGTAATGTTTATGTAAGGACACGTTCGATAACCTCCGTATATAGTACAGCCTCTCTGTATCATTCAGTGCCCCAGATAAGATGGAGTAAACTGATCAAATCCAATATTTTCACACTCATTGAAGCACCAATTTATATGGAAACGTAGGGTTTAATGTAGAAATAAAGAGTCTATATTTTAATACTCCTTTTATCTGGAACCATGTTGTTGCAACCGTTAAGGTGACTTTTTTTGTGTTAAATATCAGCTTCCAGTTTAAAGCAAGATGGAGGTAACGCAGAAAGCTTATTTCGAAAAGTTTTTTTTAACTTTCTTCTTGCTTTAATTTAACATTTGTCTCAAAACCGAAATTGAGCCATCTTTCAGGGATTGTACCTTGGAGGCTTTAAAATATTGATTAAAGTTCACTTTAACCTTTCTTTCTTTCAGCATAAACATGTTTTATGCTTATTTATTGACATGAACATAATGGTATTGTATAAATCAGAGGTAAGAGGTAAATATACAGTTTTCCGGCAGAAAGAAGAAAATGCCTGAATTTGTAAATATCAGCAACATTACTTGATCTGTTGTATATAGTAAAATATCAATCGACATACATGTAGTTTTTTTTTTACAAACTACGATTTGCAATAAGTTTTGTACAACTAATTTTGCTTTCTGTTTCGAAGAGATGGGTACAACTTACTTATCAAATACAAAATAAAGATTTAACAAATCATTTTATATTTTTTTCATTTCTTAAGAAACCCCTTTTATCAGGAAAGCTTGTCGCATGTTTGACCGTTTAGCAACCCGTATGGTGCATAGTTAATTTTAGTTATGACGTATTAGTTACATCATGTAATGAGCTATTAAACTATTTACATACTCAATTCAAATCAAATTTTATTTAAAGTCGGTTCATATATAGCATATTAACATAAGCTATGTATAGCTATTTACTGACATGATGTAACATAACAAATAACATGCAAATTAAACATGATAAGGATAATGCATATACAGTTGTGGGCCATAAATAAGTTTCCACCCTGGACATCTGTCATAAGTTTTGACAGCTATGTAATAATGAAACTTAAGTTGTTGGAAATGACATCTCCATTGCTTTCTATGTTAATCATATGGAAAGCAATAGAGATTGTGTTTTCAACAACTTAAGTTTCATTATTACACATCTGTCATTTTACTAAGACTTTATTTAGCTGAACAATTCCAAATGTTTAATATTTATTAATGATTTCTCTTTAAAATGACAGCATGTCATGATGACATGTGATGTTCACGTTGCCATGGCAACATTATTAAGAACACTAGTCATGGATTTTCACTAGTGTTCTTAAGTTGCTTAGCAGCCGAATCAAATCAGAAGTAAATAAAATTCCACCTCTCTGTCTGATCGGACATTAATTCAGCTTTTGGTAGATATTTACCTTTAGTGACTTTTAAGTTAATCGACATTTCCCTGTTTACCTTAAACAGCTCAAATACATCAAAAACTTATGACAGATTTCCAGGGTGGGAACTTACTTGTGGCCAATAACTGTATATTACATTACATTACTAAATATCAATATAGATCTTAAAGACATATATGATTAAAAGCTGTGTGAAAGATGCTGATCTGGCAGCGGATATGCCCCACAATGATTACAGTGCAGAATTTGTTATTCTTTCCTAATGGGCCCGTCACACCATAACGTTCTGGCCAGCGTTCTCTGACGATTGAGGAAACGTTGGTAGTCGCCCATGGTCGCTGGGATAGCGCCAGAAGAGCGTTGTGTGAACGCTAGTAAACGTTAGTAAACGTCGGTGATCGTCGGTAATCGTCGGAGAACGCTGGTCCGAAAAAAAAGTTTTGAACATGCACAAAAGTTTTCTCTGAGACCAGCGTTCTTCGAACGTTTAGTGTTAAACGCTGGAGATCGTTTAAGAACGTTCGTTGAACGTTTTACTAACGTTCACTGAGCGTTGCACGCGTTCGGCTATCGTTAGTCAGTCGTTACTCTAGCGTTACTTGGTTGTTACTAATCGTTTGCTTTGCAGTGAACGACTCCCTGGCGACCTGTCAACGACAGCTGAACGGTCCCCTAGCGTTCGCAGCGTGTGACTAAAGTCAAACGAACGTCTGTTGGCGTCCATTGAGCGTTATTCGAACGTTTCCCGAACGTCCATGTATATTGGTATATAAACTACTGTTTTGTAAGCAAGGTTCATTTGATTTTGGACTACCGTAGAGAACACCTACTATGGAGGAGGTGATATGTAGTTGCTATATACCAGCATTAAGTAGATGTACTGAACTTGAACATAGCTGAACACATTGAGGGACCTCGCCCGCAGAGAAAAAATACCCCGGCAGTGCTGGATATTAAGGCGTCAAGAGTTTAGTCTGTACGACCAACTCATGGTTGAAGATTCGCCAAGAAGATCTCAGTACCTTCACCATCTTCATGCGCATGCCACCGGAAATGTTTGATGAAATCTTTGGACGTGTCAGGGGCAGATTGACAAAGCAGCACACTTTTACCGATAGCCCCTCGAACATGGCCTGAAACTGGCGGTGACAGTGCGACATTTGGCCTCTGGATCTAGGTATGCTGACAAACTCGACCAGACTATCCTCCATCGCCCGGTCCACGGTCTTACAATCCTTTCTCTGCTTCTTCCCTCTCTTTGTAATGGTCGGACCGTCATCATTGGGGGTTTCAGGGTGTTTAGGGTCTTCAGGGGGTGTCACATGGTCCATTACTTCTCGGAAGTGCTCTTCCTCATGGTGTTCTTCTTTGTCAGAAGACATTGCTAGTGAAGGAGGCTTCTTTTTACCTGCAGCGCTATTAGCAGAAGGCACCTTTCCACACTTTTTGCGTCTTGTCGGCATGATTCTGACTGATCAAACTCACAAGAACAACTAAATTCACTTCGAAATTCCTAGCTTTTTGTAACCCGTTCGATTGTAAAAATCACACGCCAGGAAAACGTTATGCTGTCGTTGGTCACACGTTAGTCAACCGTTAGTCGAACGCTCAACACGCTCGTCTAACGTTGGCAAATCGTTCGTCGCTCGCCAGTGGCACGTTAGCACACGCTAATGGTTTTCGGGGGTATCTTACTTGGTCGCTGTTACACGCTTCTCGTGCGTTAGAAACACGCTAGCCATACGTTAGGTACACGTTAATCAAACGCCAGAAGTGTCATCTTCATTCTAAAACGCTCGAAAATTAAACGATTGAAACGCTCAGAGAACGTTGGCCAGAACGTTATGGTGTGACGGGCCCATAATAAACGCGTTTACGCTAAAACGTTTATTTCCACTGCAAACAGTTTAGAGCCAGGTAACCCGGCGTCTGATCGGGATCCAAACTGTTTGCCACTCATATAAAAATGAATTATTAGAAATATCTAAAATTGACATTTTCTACATTTTAGTGTTTTGCTTTTGCGTTTTGTTAGCGTTTAAACGGGAAAGAATAACGTTTTCTCCACTGTACCTCTGAAAGCATTTGGATCCAGATGAGACGCCGCGTGACACTTAGACCCTGTTTGACAAGTCTGTTTTTGAACAGTAGCAGAAAACGATTGCCGCAAACCAAATACATTTCCCACCATGCAAAGAGTCAAACATACTTTATTGAGATAAATCTGCACACACGTATAGCATAGATGAAGATGATTCCCCGATAATGTGGAGAATACATTATTCTTTCCCGTTTAAACGCAAACGAAACGCAAACGCAACACACTGAATTGTAGAAAAGGACTATTCTGACTTTTCATTTTTATCTGAGTGGCAAACAGTTTGGAATCTGATCATACGCCGGTTTACCCGGCGTCTGAACTGGCTCCAAACTGTTTGCAATGAGAATAATAGGTTTAGCGTAAACACGTTTATTGAGAAAGAATAACGTTTTCTCCACTGTAACAGAGACAAATATAACAGAACAAGAGTTGTGCCATAAGTTCTTTGAATATTTGGCACGACAATCGCCGAGGATCGAGCTGACATTTGAAAACGCTCAATGTCATGTATGTTTTAGTCCTTTCAATTCAATGACGCCAAAAGTCGCCTTTGCAAACACATCAGAAACTCGTGAGACGCCGCGTAACGCGACGTCTGATCAGAAACAAATATTTTTTTACATTTGTTTCGAACTTTCGTCAGTCATACTGCCTTAAATCTAACGTTTAAACGATATTGCAGACAACAGTATCGAAGCAGACGACAATATATGTGGCGGTGAAGAGGAACAACCCTCACACTAAATTTAGCACTGAAAGGGTTAGAACAAGCATTGACTTATGGATTTTTCACTTGAAAAATAGATGGTATTACTGACAAAACAATGACACGAATGTCGAACTATTTTGATCCTGGAATTCCCTGCGTTGAGTAGCGTCTGGCCATGGTCGAACCGGTGTACATGCAAAAGCCAGTGTCGGCAAACTTTACAGTGGAAATATTAAGTTGATTTAAGGTAGTGTCAAGTTTAGGTTATCCATACATTATGCATTAATATGGAGAACGGTCAGCAGTTCATTCTGACTACAGCGTTCCCTCCCTACAACGGCCCTCCTATCAACAACACTTCCTCCTTACAACGACCCTTGTCGTAGTCCCCTAAACAGGACAATTATGTCCAGCGCATTTACTACTGCAATATCGTCTGCTTAAAATTGTCGTTTGCTGGTTTTCACAAAATTACATAATTTACTCTTTGACAGAAAAAAAGAAATGATGAGTGACAAACAGCTTGAATCCAGATTAGACACCGCGAAACGCGGCGTATGATCTGGATTTTAAGCTGTTTGCAAGTGTAAGTCAATTTACCTCCCCATAACGACTCCCTCTGAACAACGCACACAATTTCTGTCTCCAATTGGGTGTCGTTGTAGAGAGGTAACGCTGTATTTCATGGTACAGTGGAGAATCTGTTATTCTTTCCCAATAAACGCGTTTACGCTAAAACTATTATTTGCTGTGCAAACAGTTTGGAGCCAAGATAAACAAGAATTATCAGAATTTTCCAAAAGTTGTTCTTTTCTATGTTTTGGTGCTTTGCGTTTGCGTACGTTTGCGTTTAAACGGGAAAGAATAACAGATTCTCAACTGTACATTGTACACAGTGGAGAAGACGTTGTTTTCCCCCGCTTTATACGGAAGCGAAACGCAAACGCATTGCAATGAACGTGAAAAGATATATTACTTTTTAGAACTCTCTAACAATTAATTAATTTTAATCTGAGTGGCAAACAGTTTTGAGTCTGGCGTATGATCTGGCTCTAAACGGTTTGCAATGGAACTGATTAATTTAGCTAAAACGCATTTATTTGGGGACAGCATGGTGTCTTCACTACTACAATTGGTATTTTGTATATATCATTTGAATGAAAAAAGGGAATCAGTTCATATACAATTGTACATGTAACTGAACAAAGAGTAGGCAAATAGATTTTATTTGATTTGATTTGATTTGATTTGTTTTGATTTTACGTCGCTTTCAACAGTATTTCAGTCATATCGGGACGTCCAGCTAATTACAGGTGGAGGAAGACCCTAGAAGCCCTTTGTGCACTGTTTCAGACACAAATCGGCAACTGGGTAGAACCACCGACCTTCCGCAAGCCAGCTGGACGTTTCCCCACATGAAAAATCCGAACGACCCTACTGGGATTCGAACTCACAGCGGTGAGGAGCTTAGTGATGTAAGTCACAGTGACTCTACCACTAGGCCATGGAGGCCACCTAGACAAATAGAAACAAAACAAATCCTAATAGTATCCTATGCTGTTACCGCTTAACCCTTTGAACCCTTTTCCCGCATATTGGCGTCATTTGCACACAGTGAACATGAAAAAAGTACACTTGTCCTATGCAAACAGTGAAAATCCAGATCAAAGGGCTCCGAAAGGAGCCTTCTGATCAGGGTCTTTACTGTTTTTCATAATGCCAAAAATTGACAAAACAACCCTTAAAAGTCAGAAATGGACTAGACTAAAATGGAAACTGGAATTGTCCATTTAAAGTTTCAGGGAGGAAAGAGTTAACCCATTTATACCCAGTGGATTCTTCCATGTTTTACATTGGATTAGTCCATTTTTTATCAAAGGGATGTCTGGTCCAAAATTTCATATTGTTTTATAATGAAATTCCTATCAGCAAACAGTGGAGACTCTGATCAGACGCCGCATAATGCGGCGTCTGATCAGAGTCTACACTGTTTGCCTATGTCCCATATATCGGATCGTGGGCACTAATGCTGTAATGGGTAAATGAAATGCGGTGTTGCTTAGTTGGGACGTTTTCGTTGTCCCTCGGTCTGTGGCTGTTTTGTTCGCCGAGTGAAATAACTTGTCACAATAAAGATTATTGTAACTGCTTTAGGCGCATGTTCAATCGCATTCTGCTTTACTTTTAATCTGCTTTTAGTGGTCACACGTCTTCTAATTTATACTCATGAATATACACCATAAGAAAATTGTCCTCTATCCTACAGTGGAGAAAACGTTATTCTTTCCCGTTTAAACGCAAACGTACGCAAACGCAAAACACTAAAGCGTACAAAAAACAACTTTTGGACACATCTGATAATTAATGTTTATCTTGGTGGCAAACAGTATGGAGCCTGATCAGACGCCGGGTTACCCGGTCTCTGATCTGGCTCCAAACTGTTTGCACTGCAAATAATATATTTAGCGTAAACGCGTTTATTGGGAAAGAATAACGTTTTCTCCACTGTAGCAGATAATAGTTTAAAGCAGGTCTCAAGGCGCATTCTTCTTTACATTCAACCTGATTTAAGTGGGCACCTGTCTTAAAAACTAGAATCTAAAAACAGGATAATGGGTTGCAAGAAAATGATAGAAATTGATTTTAAAAACAGACACATAATTACAGTTGATAATCTGTTATTCTTTCCCAATAAACGCGTTTACGCTAAAACTATTATTTACAATACAAACAGTTTGGAGCCAGATCAGACGCCGGGTAACCCGGCGTCTGATAAGGCTCCAAACTGTTTGCCACCAAGATAAACAAGAATTATCAGAATTGTCTAAAAGTTGTTCTTTTCTACGTTTTAGTGATTTGCGTTTGCGTACGTTTGCGTACGTTTGCGTTTAAACGGGAAAGAATAACAGATTCTCCACTGTAATTACGCACTGCAGTTGATAATTCATCAGGATGTTGGTAAATGGTTGTGTGCAATCTATTTGCATGGAATAAATGCATGTCGTGTCACACAATAAAGTTAATGAATCCCTCACGGAATAGTTTGTTAACCTCGCCATTACAGTGGAGAATCTGTTATTCTTTCCCAACAAACGCGTTTACGCTAAAACTATTATTTACAATACAAACAGTTTGGAGCCAGATCAGACGCCGGGTAACCCGGCGTCTGATCAGGCTCCAAACGGTTTGCCACCAAGATAAACAAGAATTATCAGAATTGTCCAAAAGTTGTTCTTTTCTACGTTTTAGTGCTTTGCGTTTGCGTACGTTTGCGTTTAAACGGGAAAGAATAACAGAGTCTCCACTGTAAGTACTGCTGTTGATAATTCATCAGGATGTGGTTTAATGGTTGTGTGCAATCTATTTGCATGGAATAAATGCATGTCGTGTCACACAATAAAGTTAATGAATCCCTCACGGAATAGTTTGTTAACCTCGCCATTACAGTGGAGAATCTGTTATTCTTTCCCAATAAACGCGTTTACGCTAAAACTATTATTTGCAGTGCAAACGGTTTGGAGCCAGATCAGACGCCGGGTAACCCGGCGTCTGATCAGGCTCCAAACTGTTTGCCACCAAGAAAAAGATGAATTATCAGAATTGTCAAAAAGTTGTATTTTTCTACGTTTTAGTGTTTTGCGTTTGCATACGTTTGCGTTTAACGGGAAAGAATAACAGATTCTCCACTGTAATACAATTGTATATGACTTCGATATAACCATTATGTTCCATTAACATTGCGTTTGATATAATTATCATTACAAAATACCATATTTCATGTCAATCTTTTTCAATCTTTTTCAAAACTCTTTTCCCCTTGACACTTCTAGTGAACAATTCTAGTTTACAATAAGTCTGGTTAGTTTTTGACAATTTATGGTTGTTTTAACAAGTTATTGCAAATGACAAATAGTGCAGAGACTATCCAGAGGGATCCTTTCTGAGTCCTCTGATCTAGGTCTACATTGTGTTTTTAGGACACGATGTACACTTTAGCCCAATAATCCGTTTACAACATTAAATACAGGTGATCACTTAAAGCAGGTTGAAAGTAAAGCAGAATGTGCCTTAAGGCATATTCTGCGTTACTTTCAGCCTGCTTTAAACTACCATATGTGAAGCTATATAAAATGATTTGTTATGGTAATTGTTCATGAGTATAAACTGGAACTATTTTATTCAGCGGAGAAATAAATTAAATACGCTAAAAGTCGCATCTATGGGGGAAAGGGTTAAAGAACGAGTATACTCGTCGAATATACTCAATGTGTTACATAAAAATCAAACTGCTAAGCAAAATTAGACTTACCGAATATACCACCTTCTGATCATGATCCAAACTGATTAACATTCAGTTAACATTCATGTTTTAGTTAACCCTTAAACTATAAAATTTTCGTGAGATTTTTACCCCTTCACCGTTTCATTGTCGTCTGCTTCAATTTTGTTGTCTGCAATGTCGTTTCAAAGTCAAAGAATAAGGCAGTATGACCGAAGACATTTCAGAACGAGTGTCAAACAGTTTGGATCCTGTTCAGACGCCGCGAAATGCGGCGTCTGCTCAGGATCCAAACTGTTTGCAAAAACGCTTTTAATCGTCATTGAGAGTGACAGGGTTAAAATTGCAAGTAAATGTACTCTCAACTATAGCAAAACCAACTCTTCTCTATACATTCAAACTTTATCTATGGACTATTCCACTGTCAAAAATAATCACTTTATGCTGGTTTTAGGGCTGAATTTTTCAAAATATTTAGAAAGGTATAGGTAAAGTATACATTGCAGACCTTGATCACTGGGCTCCTATACGGATCTGATCCGGATCTACTTTGTTTACAAAAAAGTGTATGTACGACGTATGCTGGTTTCAAGAATCGGGGGGGGGGGGGGGGTTCAAGCAGACTATTATCTCGTATTATAGAGGGAATACAGTGGAGAATCTGTTATTCTTTCCCAATAAACGCGTTTACGCTAAAACTATTATTTGCAGTGCAAACAGTTTGGAGCCAGATCAGACGCCGGGTTACCCGGCGTCTGATCAGGCTCCAAACTGTTTGCCACCAAGATAAACAAGAATTATCAGAATTGTTCAAAAGTTGCACTTTTCTACGTTTTAGTGCTTTGCGTTTGCGTACGTTTGCGTTTAAACGGAAAGAATAACAGATTATCCACTGTTAGAGCGTCTAGTCTGATTGAAAGGCGATGATAAATGGTTCCATTATCTGTATTGCAGTTTTGCACGTCATTTCACACTTTGTCTTGAAAAAAGATTAGCAACAAATGCTAGACCAAACAAACTATTGAACGCATCTGAACATGGGAAAGTTACAAGATTAATTGGTCCGTGTTTTACCACATCTTCTCTTTCAGAATATCATCTTTTAAAAACTCTGGTTAATATTTCTCAAATTCAGATTTTTGGAAATCATTTATCACAGCACACCCTACATTTTTCATAGTTTGATACTGAAGCAAACTTTATTGTTTAAATCACAACTGATAAACATATAGCAGAAAAGAAAAAAAACGTTTGAACTACAGGTACCACGACCGTTTGTAAAAATACCATTTGAACAAAACCAGAAATCGAGCTACATGGACTTGAGCTCTGATCAGACCCCAAACTGTTTGCCACTGAATTTAAGAAAGCTTGACAATCTTTATACAAAATATTGTCATTTCAAGCATTGAATTACATGGCGTTAAACCAATTGAGCTTGTTACAGTTTCCGTATATACTGGCGCACTATTCCATAGATAATTCAATTTAATTTATTCGCCCGATGAGTAATATAGTTCCAACTTATACAGTCATGAATTTGTATCGTAAGAAATATTTTCTTAATTCAAGCAGATGGTGGCTTACAGCAGACTGAAAGGAAATGCCAAATGCGTCTTATTACGCTTCCATCTATACTTATAATATGCTTTAACTCTTTCCTCCCTGAAACTTTAAATGGACAATTCCAGTTTTCATTTTAGTCTAGTCCATTTCTGACTTTTAAGGGTTGTTTTTGTCAATGTTTGGCATTGTGACAAACAGTGAAGACCCTGATCAGAGGGCTCCTTTCGGAGACCTCTGATCAGGGTCTTCACTGTTTGCATAGGACAAGTGTACTGTTCACATGTACACTGTTTGAAAAGCACGCCTATATGCGGGTCTAGGGTTCAAAGAGCTAAGTGGTCAGCTTTCTTCAAAGCTAGAAACAGGCCATGCGCTTACGTGTTCAAACAGGCTGAAAGTAAAGACGAGTGCGGCTTAAGACACATTCGGCTTTACTTGCAACCTGCTTTATTGGTCAACTACATGTAGTAAAAACATACTATGGGATTAATGGTGTACTAGAACCTGGTGAGACATGCCGACTTGAGGGCAATGATGATGTTTGGACGTTTGGAATGGGCTGGTAATGGGTGATTCAAGCACGCGGTGCTAATCTTTTTGCACGTTAAAGTGTTATATGGCATGTTAAACCGCAATACAGGTTATAAAGTCATTTATCTCACCGCACCTTTTCAATCAGAGCCTTCAAACCTTTCCTGTCATACCATCGACTGCAATAACATGAACTGCACTAATATCGAACCAACCCTGTGTTCAATAGCGCGAACTCTACCGAATCTCTCGCCGCGAACCTCTCTGTTGGAGGGACCAGAAGAGAGACAAAAGCATGCCTTGTTGAAGCTAGGTGAACCTTTGGCTCGCCCCATGCAGAGATGTTCGCGGCGAGAGGTTCTGTAGAGTTCGCGCTAATAAACACAGGGCAGTGATGAGTTCAGTAAAGAAAACGCTGGCCGTCGATGGCCATCGATTGCGAGTTGGCTACCGGTCTGAAATACAGTGGAGAAAACGATATTCTTTCGTTCAAACGCAAGTGCATTGCAATGAAATATAGAAAATTAAAACATTTTGACAATTCGGACTACCAGCTTTAATCTGAGTGGCAAACAGTTTGGAGCATGATCAGACGCCGGATAACCCGGCGTCTGATCATGCTCCAAACTGTTTGCAATGAAAATAATATTCAAAGCGTGAGCACGGTTATTTGGAAATAAAACGCTTTCTCTACTGTACTCTGAACGCTGCATCCTAACCTAAACAGTAAACAGTGGTTACAGAACACGCTACAGTTATGACGAAGGTTAACCAGACAACAGTCCGTGTAAACTTTCATGCTGTTTTATTTTTGTTTCTACTAGGCGCAACTTTCCTTACATTTGCAAACAGTTTCGATCCAGATCAGACGCCGCGTCATGCGGCGTTTGAACAGGGTCCAAATTGTTTTGAAATCATATTCAACCTTTCTTCAGTTGAAAAGGCATATAACATTTATGGATTATCTTTTCGTAGGCGAAATATTTGTAGCAAAAGATAATAATGAGGGTTGAATATTCAACCTTAGCAACGTGTATACCCGTCATTAACAAACACAGTACCGGCGAAAACGGCATTTGCTATATGCAAACAGTTGATCAGAAGGTTACTACTGTTCTTCATTTTGCAATATTTTGTAAGAATCAATCATAAAAGTGTAAAATTGAACTTGATATAACTGGGAACTTGAATTGTCCATTTGAAGTACCAAGATAGAATGATTCGATAATGTCAACTAACACTTTTCGATAGTGTAAATGTAGATGTATTTCTATATTGCAATATTTCTACCATGCGCTTACTATAAATGCAAAACACAGAACTTTTGTCAGGGTCGTGTTCATTTCACTGTATTTTGATTGTTCTTTAGGATCTCTGTTTGCATAGTACCAGCGAAAACGGCATTTGCTATATGCAACAGTTGATCAGAAGGTTACTACTGTTCTTCATTTTGCAATATTTTGTAAGAATCAATCATAAAAGTGTAAAAATGAACTTGATATAACTGGGAACTTGAATTGTCCATTTGAAGTACCAAGATCGAATGATTCGATAATGTCAACTAACACTTTTCGATAGTGTAAATGTAGATGTATTTCTATATTGCAATATTTCTACCATGCGCTTACTATAAATGCAAAACACAGAACTTTTGTCAGGGTCGTGTTCATTTCACTGTATTTTGATTGTTCTTTAGGATCTCTGTTTGCATTAGAGCCGCAGGCGAGTCGTCTATGTGGCAATAAAATGAATATTTATGGGATTTATTGGATAATTCTTACTTTCTAGAGATCGGATTTATCTAGATAACGACTCGGTATTCCTTTAGGGAAAATTGCAAACAATATTCAATAGGACAATCTGTGAAAATTTGTTTAGTGAAAAACTAGATTTACCACTTTTACGAATACGTAGTGTATACATAGCAGAGGCCAATAGACTCAAGTTTTTATACCTTTTTAAAAATGGATGATACCCATTACGATATGTAATCAACTAATCATAAGTCAAAACGTTAAACAAAAAGCAGTAACATGTGTCTGATCTGGATCTAAACATAATCACATATATCTATAACAATATAATATTTTATTTGGATTAAATATAGAAATATAATCAGGACCCAAACTATTTATCAGATTTCAAACTATTTTGTTTCTCCTACGTAAACGTATCTACAAAAGATTCAAATTCTTGAATAAAGCGAACGACAGTTTGAGCTAAGGAATATATACTGAGCTTTAGTGTATTAATGTGTGTTTAGGGCATTCACGTTTCCTAAGCTCAATAAAATCGTTCTTGGTATTACATACGAGTCTCTGGTGTCTTACATATGTATGATAAATGGTAATATTATACGGCACTAGGTTAATGTTTATTGCACTTGCTACTCTAAGTCTAGAGGGAGTCTAATACGTAAAGTCGAACTTCGATATCTCGAACTCGGTTCAGTCGAATATAACCCGTATTTCAAAGTTAAAACGTGGCTAAGCCACGTTTTAACTTTGAAATATGGGTTTGTTCGACTATACTGTGCATGAAATAATGCAGTTCATGTGTCGAACTATCGGATAGTTCGAGTTAAGTGAGTTCAAGATATCGAAGTTCGACTATATAATGACATAGCGAATGTAATAGTATATCTAGTTACAGTGGAGAAGACGTTATTCTTTCGTGTTTAAACGCAAACAAAACGCATTTACATTACAATAAAATACAAAAATAGACACTGTTTTGACAATTCTTACTTGATACTTTAATATAAATGACAAACAGGTTTGAGCATGACCAGACGACGGGAGACCAGGCGTCTGATCTTGATCCAAACAATTTGAAATGGAAACAGTTGTTTTTATCGTAACGCGTTTAATGGGAAAGAATAACGTCTTCTTCGCTGTGTGTTTAGTTATCACAGCAAAACATGATTGCAGCGACAACGCAAAAACATTATGTTTAATGTCTTTATATAAAGATGGCAACAAGATGCATGAAAAAGGCAATGCAGAAAGAACATGCAGGAGACTGTTTCTGTATTTGTTGATGGCTGTAGGTATATACGCTTTTCGAAACAGCTTTTTATTAGTATAACATACAACACTTTATGACAACACCCATTGGAACGAAACAGCCCTCTGCATCACTTTAGTTACAGTGGAGAATCTGTTATTCTTTCCCGTTTAAACGCAAACGTACGCAAACGCAAAGCACTAAAACGTAGAAAAGAACAACTTTTGGACAATTCTGATATTTCATGTTTATCTTGGTGGCAAACAGTTTGGAACCTGATCAGACGCCGGGTTACCCGGCGTCTGATCTGGCTCCAAACTGTTTGTACTGCAAATAATAGTTTTAGCGTAAACGCGTTTATTGGGAAAGAATAACATATTCTCCACTGTACAACACTTTATGACAACACCCATTGGAACGAAACAGCCCTCTGCATCACTTTAGTTATGCATGCATTTTACGATACGCCTTCACATCAACAATTACTGCAAGTTCATTCTCAATTTTTCGACTGATGAAGATAGGCTAATTTGTATAATTTAAGGTAAAACTAGCAACATGTATATTTCAGTGATTTAGTGGCTTTCTGTGTCACTCTTGTCCTGTCTTTAAAGAACTCCACGTTGCTTGATTAGGTAACAGCTGTATTCTAAATTATACTCTATATCATGTAAATAAAATTATTGATTATAATAGTTTTACGCTTTTCCCATAAAAGCGCCTTTTTGGCGTCTTTGCCTAAACGCATGCATAAAAAACATGTACTTCAAAGAAACGCCTTCTCGCGTACCTAAGGTGTCCAGATGAAACGTAACTGACTAACCCATTTACGCCCAATGGATTATTCCATGTTTATGAATTCGATTAGTCCATTTCTTATCAAAGGGATGCCTGGTCAACATTTTCATTTTCATTTGTTTTATATTGAAATTCCTATCAGCAAACAGTGAAAACTCTTATAAGACGTCGCATTATGCGGCGTCTGATCAGAGTCTTCACTGTTTGCCTATGTCCCATATATTGGATCGTGGGCACAAATCGGTAAAAATAGACTGAAAACAAAGCAGAAAGATATCCCGTTTTCTTTTCGCACACATAAAACAGCCATCTATTTAATCACTTAAATGCTATAAGGACAATGCTTACTTAAAGTACAACGTGGAATGCAAGAACCTTTGGTTTATTCATTATATTGCAGATGAATCACTCTAATACGCCAACTGAAATGTTATCTTTCGATAGTTCATACAAGTGGCTGCTTAAAGCAAGATGAAAATAAAACAGAAAGCTACCGAATATGAGCTTTCTGTCTTACCTTTATCTCGGTTTAAACTGTCATCTGTCTTTATTACTATCAAATTGTCCTCTTTCAAGTGGATTCTACTGTATATACATGTATTATGTAGTATAGTAGAGAAAGAAACTTATTCATACAGTGCGAAATAAATATTTGCTAAATACTGTATTTAGCAAATATGTATTTCGCACTGTATGAATAAGTTTCTTTCTCTACTATATACAAATCTTTACTCTTATTCTTTGCATCAAATAATTTTGATCCAGTGCTTTGGAAGGACGTTAGTAGATGTCACACTTTATTTCTCTACTCCATGTATTATGTAGTATATATTTAAGACAAAACTAATTTCAAACTAAAAAGAATATAATGTGCTTAGAGTAAATTAGCAAATGTCCAATGCTTATCCGAATAATTTTCCATAAGAAAACGGTTTATTACAGTGGAGAATCTGTTATTCTTTCCCAATAAACGCGTTTACGCTAAAACTATTATTTGCAGTGCAAACAGTTTGGAGCCAGATCAGACGCCGGATAACCCGGCGTCTGATCAGGCTCCAAACTGTTTGCCACCAAGATAAACATGAATTATCAGAAATGTCAAAAAGTTGTACTTTTCTACGTTTTAGTGTTTTGCGTTTGCGTACGTTTGCGTTTAAACGGGAAAGAATAACAGATTATCCACTGTAGTATTGACACACGAGCCATACCATCCGTTGCAAATATGTTATTGTTCTATTACGTGATGTATAACCATCAGGCAATAGCAATTATAAAGGTACATTTGTACAGTATTCTTTTGTATAACTGTAAGTTAATATGATCTGACGGGTATCAAGTTTAGGGACTCCTAATGGTCTTTTCGCAAACGGCATTGTCCGCAATAATGCCGATTAATTACGAAACCTCTTCTGATGTTTTCCTACATGCTACATGTACGTGGGAGGAGCAAGATAAGTAGACATTCTAATACATGTCTGAATTTCTATCAGAAATGTACAAATGTATATACAACCGTATTCTAATGTAAAATATATTAAGAACCCATTATTTTTGACAAATGTTAAATATACCGTAGGGAAGACATTATAATTTTCGTTTAAAAGAACCAATGCAAACACAATGCATACAGTGGAAAATCTGTTATTCTTTCCCAATAAACGCGTTTACGCTAAAACTATTATTTGCAGTGCAAACAGTTTGGAGCCAGATCAGACGCCGGGTTACCCGGCGTCTGATCTGGCTCCAAACTGTTTGCCTCCAAGATAAACATGAATTATCAGAATTGTCCAAAAGTTGTACTTTTCTACGTTTTAGTGTTTTGCGTTTGCGTACGTTTGCGTTTAAACGGGAAAGAATAACAGATTCTCCACTGTATGACTCTTTCCTGCAAACTTAATCGTGAGATACAAATGTATTTGCCTCTTCACCGTTACATTGTCGTCTGCTACAATCTTGTTGTCTACAATATCGTTTCCAAGTTAAATGTAAGGTAGTATGACTTAAGATATTTCAAAAGAATGTCAAACAGTTTGAATCTTGATCAGACGATGCGTGACGCGGCGTTTGATCAGGCTCCGAAATTTTTGGCGTCACTGAGAGTGAAAGAGTTGAACTGTATGACAGGATAGGTACTTGCAAATAATGACGATTCCTTAAAGTCTGACTGTTAAACAGTTATGTGTGCTTTATGTGGTCTCATAAGAACAATTACATGTACAATGAGTTAACAAAATCTAGCCTCGTTTTCACTGTAACTCCTTCAGTGACAATTAAACGCCTTAAAATTGTCGTCAGCAATTTTGGAAAGTTTTATTTGTACTTTGACTGAAAAAAATTGAAACAAGCGTCACACATTTTGGATCCGTATCAAACGCTTTGCAAATGATCTGAAGCCAAACTGTTTGCAAATACATGCAACTTGGCCACTGGCGGAGGCAGTGTTGATTCCAAAACAACCATGTTAAATGTGTACAGTAGAGAAAAAAGTTTTTCTTTCCCGTTTAAACGAAAACGAAATGCAAACGCAAAACACTAAACTGTATAAAATGTCAACTTTTAGATATCTTTTACAATTCATTTTTATCTGAGTGGCAAATAGTTTGGAGCCTGATCAGACGCCGGGTACCCGGCGTCTGATCTGACTCCAAACTTTTTGCAGTGGAAATAAACGTTTTAGCGTAAACGCGTTTATTGGGAAAGAATAACATATTCTCCAATGTAGGTCTAAATAACTCTGTCGTCATCCAAACGTCTGCCATACATTTAGCTCGTCTGTTTTACGAAGAAAAAACGAGCTATTATCATCACTCCGGAAAATCTTAACGTTGGTCATTAGATCTTCAATTTTCCATCTACATTTTCATTTATTGTATGCATTTTCATCTTTACATATCCTATCTAAAAATTCTACCAATTGGCCTTGACCTAACATTTGTACCTAATTGTACTGTAATTTTCACTGATCTTCAAAAACAGACGAGCGTTGGCACCCGCATGCGGTACTCTTGTTTGATTATCACATGCGTTTCATGAACACAAAACTACATGTATATATTTTAAAATACATTGGGTTTGTCACCTGCAAACTGTAATAAGCTGACCCATTTTTAACAACAGCTATAATCAGAATTCTATTCAGGTCCACATGTCTAGGCCGCCGATATTCATTGCCATGCATAATATCGAGTTCATTGCAGTCATAATCTAGGTCATTTCAGTAATAAACAAAGGTACAGTGAATATGACGTTGTCTTGTCCGATTAACCCTTTAACTACCAAACAGTTCGTGATATGTTTACCCCTTCACCGTTTCATTGTCGTCTGCTTCAATTTTGTTGTCTGCAATGTCGTTTCAAAGTTTAAAAAATAAGGCAGTATGACTGAAGAAATTTCAAAACGAGTGTAAAACAGTTTGGGTCCTGATCAGACGCCGCGTTACGCGGCGTCTGATCAGGATTCAAACTGTTTGCAAACACGTTTTTAAGCGTCATTGAGTGTGAAATGGTTACACAAATTTAATTGCAAGCGCTATTTACAATAATATGAGAAACTGAGATATGTTCCTTCTGGCTCCAAACTGTTTCCAATAGACACAACGGTTAATGGCATGAATTCATATTTTTGGAAAGACTAACGTTTTCTTCAATGAACGAGTCGCTTTGTTATAGTACATTGTAAGTGCACAGCTATCTGCATGGATATATTTACACCCATAAATGTACACGCACATGTAAAATGATACTGGAGACATGTTTTTTACCATCGTTTGATGGAATATTTTGAATTAATAGCGTTAAACCTAGTAAGTTCTATCACCATGAAGATACATGGCGTTTATGCAAGATAAAAATTGCAATACAGAAAGTCACTTTCAAAACTTTTATTATACAGTACTTAGTTTTCAAGATGTTATTTTGCTGACTTTCAAAATGAATCCTTTGAATAGTCTTAATAATTACCACTTTTCATTAACGCTTTGAAGGGATATGTTATTATCTTATGTGCTTGGTGACTAGTCATTGAAGAAGCCTGGATAAAATTCCAATGGACATTCTTCATGTTTTACCTTGCTTTAATCCTTTCACTCTCAATGACGCTTGAAAGCGCGTTTGTAAACTGTTTGGATCCTGATCAGACGCCGCGTGACGCGGCGTCTGATCAGGATCCAAACTGTTTTACACTCGTATCGATGTGTTTTAAGTTATACTACATTGAATCTTATAATATTCCAATGGTCATTCTTGGAGTACACACGCTATTTGTCGGTTAATATAATTAAATGTCCAATGTTATATCGAGTACAGTGGATAATCTGTTATTCTTTCCCGTTTAAACGCAAACGTACGCAAACGCAAAGCGCTAAAACGTAGAAAAGAACAACTTTTGGACAATTCTGATAATTCTTGTTTATCTTGGTGGCAAACAGTTTGGAGCCTGATCAGACGCCGGGTTACCCGGCGTCTGATCTGGCTCCAAACTGTTTGCACTGCAAATAATAGTTTTAGCGTAAACGCGTTTATTGGGAAAGAATAACACATTCTCCACTGTATACATGTAGTATCGTCGAACCCGAATAACCGGAACTTGCTCAACATTTTCTTCCATAGTCTGTTTCTAGATCTGAACACAGGTGGCCACTTAAAGCAGGTTTAGGCACATTCTGCTTTATTTTTACCTTATTTTAAGCTACCATCTGCTTATATATACGAACTATTTCTTGTAACTATTTTCTGAGGTGAAGGAATAAGTTCAATGCTTAAAAATGATTTTTATTAAGTAATGGGTTAAGTTGAAACACCTGTATTTTAAACCATGTTTTAACGTTGAAATATGGGTATGCTTGACTTAATCAACCTCAGGTTCTCAAACTTCATATTTAAAAAATCTTGTGCAAACAGCTTGAGCAAATTCGAGTTGTAAATGTTCGACCCTAATTTTCATCAATCACACGTGTTCGTATTTTAATTGGAAGCATTAATGAACGACTGTTAAATTTACATTTGTGCGTGTTACAGTGGAGAATCTGTTATTCTTTCCCGTTTAAACGCAAACGTACGCAAACGCAAAGCACTAAAACGTAGAAAAGAACAACTTTTGGACAATTCTGATAATTCTTGTTTATCTTGGTGGCAAACAGTTTGGAGCCTGATCAGACGCCGGGTTACCCGGCGTCTGATCTGGCTCCAAACTGTTTGCACTGCAAATAATAGTTTTAGCGTAAACGCGTTTATTGGGAAAGAATAACAGATTCTCCACTGTATGGACCGTCCAATAGCAGTTTTAATTGAAAAAGTGCACCGTGTCGTGCAAAATGGTAATAAAAGTAATGAAGCCATTTCGTTAACGCTTTTTCAAAGTAGCAGTATAATGGGAAAATGACTGGAATAGTTTATGCTTCAGCGAATATAGAGTGCGCTCCAATTTTTGTAAACAATCTATGTACAATGCAGAAGACGGGAATAGTGAATATTTCCTATTCAAAAGAAACAAAACGCAAAACACATACACAATGCAAGCAAATGTCGACAATGACATCCTTCTAAACTTTATAGACGTTTGAATTTCTATCTGAGAGACAAACAGTGTTGAGCCAGATCAGACTTTGAAGATTTTGCAGTGGACAAAATAACGTCCTCTCTCATATACTTTAATACAAGGGTTTGACTGATATCAATTCCTACCAAATTAGTTGTGCTCCCAAGAGCAATGTCCATTGCAAACCTTTAAACGGCAAATTGATACAGTGATGGAAACGTTATCTTCTGTTGAAACGCGACTAAATGCAAATCACAATCCAATCACATGTGAAACACGACAGTTCTTTGAAAAAGTATTGACATCGTTCTTTAAAATCTTACTGTAATATGAGTACTGTTTATAATGACCAAATGCCATTGTATTTCGTTGGTCTTCATCGGTGATATAGCATTTTCCCTCAAGTTATTAAAGTGGTTTAACCCTTTCACTCTCAATGACGCCTTAAAGCGCATTTGCAAACAGTTTGGTTCCTGATCAGACACCGCGTAACTTGTTTTGAAATTTCGTAAGTTATACTGTCTTAAATCTAACTTTGAAACGATATTGCAGACAACAATATTAAAGCAAACGACAATTTGGCGGTAAAGGGGTAACAAACTCTCGACAAATTTGAGCATGAAAGGGTTAACAACATAGGTAGCAGAAAGGAAAGCAGAAACTTCCCGACAACAGAGTTCTGCCTCATGTTAAGAGGGCTTTCCTATAGATAATGTTTCATAACATTGTAGAAGAATAAACCATGTAAGGAACCAAGTAGGCAGCTACACAATAAAACGCATTCTAGACAAAAACAAAGGGATTAACGATTTCCTCCCTGAAACATTTAAAGGACAATTCCAGTTTCCAATTTAATCTAGCATAATTTTCACCATTCAGGATAGTTTAGTCAATGGTATTGCAATAAGGAAAACAGTCCAGACCCTGATCCTTTTTATTCCTCTGATCAAGGTTTTCACTGTTTGCATATATGACAAGTGTTATCTATACAGAAAAGACGTTTATAGGCCTAACTAAAGTTCAAATGGTTGATGTATGATCAAATCTGTGCCTTCTCTCAGGTCAAAGGAAATACCGCGTTCCCTCCCTACAGCGGCCCTCTCATCAACGTCTCCCTTCTTGCAACGACCCTTGACACAATTTCCAAAACAGGACAATTGTCTTACCCTTTTATTGCTGCAATATCGTCTGCTTACAGTGCCATTATAGACATTTTGACATCAAAACCTTTATGTCGAATGACAAACAACTTGAATCCAGATCAGACGCCGCATGACGCAGCGACTGATCTGGATTCAAGCTGTTTGCAAATGTAAGCCAATTTCCCTCCCTATAACGACTCCTCCGAACAACGCACACAAGTATTGCCACCCATTTGGTGTCGTTGTAGAGAAGGAGCGCTGTACTTCATTAGCTTTCATATCAACTGTTAGATCGTCGTCGATATTTCCTATGCAAAGGCTATTTATGTACGGGCTATTTTCGGTACACTTGACAAGGGTTGGCTCAGAATAATGATGTACTGTATGTGTTATTGATAGAGTCAAAGAAATAAACGGAAGTCCTTGTAATGTTAATTGTTTTCACGCTGTTCAATTCATTGTAATGGCCGACACGTGTGTCATTTTCAAACAATTTGGAGCCAGATCAGACACCCTGTCACTCGGCGACTGATCAGGATCCTAACTGTTTTACAACAGACTCTTATCTGTTTTCATAAAAACGATTTACAAAATGTACGGACAATATTGAAGAAGTCAAAATAAATAGATTCCATGGATAGCTACAAGCAGTAAACGATTTCTTGTAATGTTAGAGTCAAACAGATAAGAGACTGATCAAACGCCGAGGTACCACTTTTTGCCTCTTTTTGTTTAAGGAGCACAACTGCGACTTTGGGTAAAGAATAAAGTCCGTTGTTTATTTTTTTGCAGTTACATGTATGCTATGAAATGAGAAAGATTCTTTTAGAGACTGCACATTTATAGACCATGTATTTAGTGTCTATGGAACAGCGGCATCTGATCAAAGAAAGAATGCCTGTAATGAACATTGACATTTTGGTTATCATTTAGTCACTATCACCTCTTGTGGCATAATAAAGCTTCAAAACAAATAGCAGAGGGGTTAATTTACAGCGAAAATAACACAATAAATATGTTTAATTAATAACTACCATTTAGCATCTCCATTAAACTAAAAAAATTAATAAATTACCCCACAAATACGCCTTTTACGCTTTTAATTTATTCCTCCACTGAAGAGGAAAGTTCCAAATTATACCTTAATGAATATATACCAGAAGAAATGTTTTCTATATCCTAAAAAAAGTTAACTTAAAGCAGGCTGGAAGTGAAGCAGAATGTGACTTCAGGCACATTCTGCTTTACTTTCAACCTGCTTTAAGTGCTCATCTATCTTCAAAACAAGATGCAGGCTATGGGGTAAAGGGTTAAAAATGGATCGAGCTGGGTTCGAACCCGGAACGATGTGTTCGAAGGTAGATATCCTCTTCAACACGGGGCTGTATACAATTTTGACATCGATTTTATGTGTATATAAAGATTTCGTATTCATTGAAAATCAAAAAATAGCAACAAACCATTTATTCTGAAATTAGCTCTTGCTTTTTAACCTTTTCACCTTTAAATGACGCTTAAAAGCGCATTTGCAAACAGTTTGGATCCTGATAACAACTCAAACTGTTTGTCACTCGTTTTAAATTTGTTTCATTTTGAAACTACTTTTCAGGCAACAAAATTGAAGCATAGCACAACGAAGGGATAAAAAGCTCACGAAATAGTTGGCAGTGAAAGGATTATAGCAATAACCAGTTTACATACAGTGGAGAATCTGTTATTCTTTCCCGTTTAAACGCAAACGTACGCAAACGCAAAACACTAAAACGTAGAAAAGTACAACTTTTGGACAATTCTGATAATTCATGTTTATCTTGGTGGCAAACAGTTTGGAGCCTGATCAGACGCCGGGTTACCCGGCGTCTGATCTGGCTCCAAACTGTTTGCACTGCAAATAATAGTTTTAGCGTAAACGCGTTTATTGGGAAAGAATAACGTTTTCTCCACTGTATCATTTCAATATTTATACTTTCAAACAGTTCTACGCTGTTATAAATCACTCTACAATCGTCTTTAATTCTGTTTTCCGCTACAGCAATACTGTTCTGTAGCAACAACTTGAAAGAGACTTTAAAAGGCTAATAAACAAAGGGAAATGTCCGAATTCGTGACAAATTTGACATGGCCTTTGCGTCGGGTGCAGAGTTTGATTCTGAGGAGGCAGGAAAGAAGATGTTCCAAAATAATGCACAACTTTGAACAGTCCCACGAAAACTGGTGACAATTTACAGTCCCTTTTTAGCATAAAGAATGGCTCTTTTGAGTTGAAATGTATCATTTTCTAAATTTGAATTGACTTTCTTGTCTATTTTATTGCCATTATGCCATTTTAAGCGTTTTATTTCATCCATTTCTGTAGTGTAAGATTAAGTAAGAAAACAACGCGCACTTTGGTCTCTCCCCCACTGTAATTACTTCAAATAACTCTGTTTGTCAGAATAGTCTCAGTAAATATGTGAAACTTGTCAAAAATGGCGTTTGTATGAATTTGAAAGTCTAAAATTATTTAATGATGAGATAAATCGAAAAATATGTCAAAGCCTCGCGGTAACTAGTTTCTCCCCTCTATATTTATATATATAGTAAATCTATGTTCAGCGGTAACAATCAAAAACATGAAATGTCTAAAGACAGACTGGCCAAAACTTTGTGCGATTGTGCAAACAGTTTGTATCAAAACTTTTGACAGTCTTATCGAGAGATAGTTATGTGGTCAATGTGCCTGAAATCTAAGTTTGAAAATATAATGCAGACAATACAGTTTCCCTCCCTACGACGGCCCTCTGGACAACGTTTCCCTCCTTACAACGACCCTGTTACTGTTCCCAAACAAATGCAAATACGTCTAGACCTTTTCGTTTTGCGCTATCATCTGCTTTAAATTATCGTCTGTCGCTTTTCTCAAAGTTATATAATGGATATTTTGACAGAAAAAAAACCACTTAATGACGAGAGGCAAACAGCTTGAACCAAGATCAGACGCCGCGTTGCGCGGCGTCTGATCTGGATTCAACCTGTTTGCAAATGGAAACTAATTTCCCTCCCTTAAACGACTCCCTCCGAACAACGCAAACATTTTCCCCCAATGGGTGTCGTTGTAGTGACGGAGCGCTCTATCAATGTATCAATGTAGGCACATTGGTTATGTAACATCCAATATAATTTCAAAGAGTATAACCCTTAAACATGAAATAGCTCTTTTAAATGTTGGGTCCTAGCGACTAGTATATTCGTCCTTTACAAATAATGTACCCGTGAATAGTACACTTGTCATATACAAACAGTGCAGATCTAGATCAGAGCGCTCCTGAAAAAGTTATCTGATAAGGGTCTACAGTGCCTGTCATTTTACAATAGAATCTACAAAAACAACCCCAAATTGTCAAAAAATGGACTAGACTTTATTTGAAGCCGAAATTGTCCAATTTTATGTTTAGGGATGAATGAGGAATCACATACGAGTATATATACTCTATACAGTAGAGAATGTGTTATTCTTTCCCAATAAACGCGTTTATGCTAAAACGTTTATTTCCACTGCAAACTGTTTGGAGCCAGATCAGACGCCGGGTAACCCGGCGTCTGATCAGGCTCCAAACTGTTTGCCACTCAGATAAAAATGAATTGTAAGGAATATCTTAAATTTGACATTTTCTACGTTTTAGTGTTTTGTGTTTGCGTTTCGTTTGCGTTAAATCGGGAAATAATAACATTTTCTCCAGTATATATGTCGCCAGTGGAAAGCAATATCTATGTAAAATGTCTCGCGCGTTTAACAAGTCTCTTGTGTCTAATATATGTATGATATATGGCTATATATGCCATTATTTGATATCATAGATTTGTAAGGGTGATAATATGTGTATGTACAGAGTTCACAGGCAATGCAATACAAATTCGACATTACAACCCTGAGAAGAATGCCTGCTTTTAGTCTTGTAAACATAATGTAGTTTCACACTTTATACCAAAGTATCATTCTAGTAATAGACGAATGAACACTTAAAGCAGGTAGAAAATATAGCAGAATGTGCCATTAGGCACATCCTGCTTTTCTTTCAGCATGCTTTATTTTGTTCAGTTCTAGTATAGAATTTTAATAGTACGGTATTTTGCCGTTATTTTGTATATTATTTTACTGATAAAAGTGTCCTTAGTTAAAGACTATTACGTATCGACTTAACTAAATAATTTACAACATTCTAATCATAAGCCAATATTATTACACCTGAGGGATTTTGATAACAGTTGTTTGTATCAGGAATAAACAAAACTTTAAAGATTACGACCCTAGATTTGGTTTAAAAGCTCTACATGTAGAAATTTGAGAAAACAATGATGGTTTGATCATTTTGCTTCTAGAACAAAGACACTCTTCTTCAAATATTAAACACACATATGACATGGGTGGCCTTGAATTCACTTTAAAATAATTTTACCCCCACTTTTATCGGGCACATTACACCTTTCGGTTTGGTTCTAAGATTTTATCTTGAGTCGCAGACCTTTATGACTCATTAATTATTTAAAGATCTCTTGTACCGTTGTCATAGTAAAGAAATTCTTAGCATAAATGAGAAATTTTATATATAACTAATTATTAGTGACTTTTGGTGTCTGAGCCTGTCTTTTACGGGGCAATAAAATGAATATTTATGATGTAATAAAATGAATATTTATGAGATGATATTGACTTACAGATATCCAGTGATTAGGGCTGAACAGAAATGACAATGGAATAGTTACCACGTCTAGCAATGATACAGTGGAGAATATGTTATTCTGTCCCATTTAAACGCATACGAAACGCAAACGCAGTGCGTTAAAATGCAAAAACTTTTTTGAAATGTCTCACTAGTTATACTAATCTGAGTTTCAAACAGTTTCTTGCTCCAAACTGCTTGCAATAGAAATAATAATTTAAGCGTAAACGCGTTTATTGGGAAATAATAAGGTTCTTTCCTCTGTACAAATGCACCATGACAGTCTGAATAAGAAAATCAAAATCACAATTGTTATCTCATTCGCCCCTGGAATTTCTAATGGACCATTCCCTTATCAATTTAGTCTAGCATATTTATGACTATTTAGGGCTGTTTTCTGCAATATATTGTAAAATGACAAACAGTGCCGACGTTATTCAGATGGCTCTTGTAGATGAAGGTGATGAAAAAAGTTCAAATTTAAACAGTCGTGAACATGTATCATAAGAAATATTTTCTTTATTTTGGCAGATGGTAGCTTAAAGCAGGCTGGAAGTAAAGCAGAATGCACCTTAAGGTGCATTCTGCTTTACTTTCAACCTCCTTTAAGAAGTAAACTATTTTAAAAACTAGAAACAGACTATGGGGTAAAGGGTTTATCTCGGACTCATAAACGGAAAAAAATCCATATGACAATTAAGCCCCAGAACAATGACAAGGTAGGAAGGTATCTTCGTAGAGCAAGTGTACTCTATATGTGCAGTGTACACTGTTTGTAAAGGACGAATATACTTAAAAGCTAGTGTGCCATGAGTTAGGCGGCAACTCAAAACAGTCATCTATTTATTCAGCCAGATTGCAGCTTAATGCAGAGCGCTAATAATGCGGGAAGCTCCTAATATAGAAATTATTTTTTCTGCATTGAGTAAAGTGTAGCAATCTTCTCTTGATCGTTGAACAATGTTACATGTACTGTAAAACTACTTGTAAACCTATACTTATATTATTTAAGCGAACCCAAGGTGATGGTGGGCATGCCAGTTTGGTCAACTGGCAGAAAAGATCGAGCCTCGAGCCTTACTGAAAGACAGTTAAAGCGACTTAAAACTTTATATCAGCAATAGTATTTGTGCGATTTGCGATTGAACGTGATTTTAACATTTGGCATGTTTGCTATTCCTATACAAACCACTCATGGTGAATGGATAAAATCAGTAGACTTTGTTCTTCTAAATGGAAACTCTACTCGTTGATGGTCTTCATACATATAACAAAGGAGGGTTAGTTCAATCGTCTGGCTTACAGATATCATATTACTAATTGACAGGAACTTACGCCCTGTTGTAGTATGAAGGGATGGGCCACTGATTTCCGATGTTGTTGTCTAAAATAAGAGATTGGTATCGATTATGTTTTTGTTTTTTTTAAATACTAGGAAACTAGACAAATATATCAGTTGTTTTCTTTTGTTATGCAGTGAAATCTCCCTTTCGAAACCAACAAGACAGAAAAAAATCACACTCTTGAAAGGCGTGTGAATGCTTTAATCATAGAACTGTATTTTTATTCTAGCTCCCTGCTCTGATAAACAGTAATAGGAACAGGTTCCGACATGTTGATGCTTAAAACAGTCTTAAAGGAAAGGCCAGCTCATAACGCTATTTCAAGTTTTACTTACAGTTGACTTTGAGCAACTTTCTGTCAAAACACTGATACTAAGCTTTGTGTGCAGTCTACGGTCTGGAAAGGCGTTTAGTATGTTTTCTTAGGACACACTAATATTATTGTCAGTATGTTGCCGGAGTGCAATACCATACCTTAACCCATTCTTCATAAATACACCTTTTTATGCCATTAATTTATTTCTTAACTGATGAAAAATAGTTCATATTTATAAAATCATGAAAAGTAACCTTAAGAAATAGTTTTTATATCCTATCAGATGGTAGCTTAAAGCAGGTTGACATAAAGCAGAACGTGCCTTAAGGCACATTCTGCTTTATTTTCAACCTGCTTTAGGTGGTTAACTATTTTCAATCTTGACACAGGCCATGGGGTAATGGGTTAATACTAATACAGTCAATATACGAGTACTCTATTCGATGATGGTCTTCATAAATTTAACATTGTAAGACAGAATGTCAGTAGGGCATTGTTCAACCGTCTGGCTTACAGATATATATTTTCTAATTGAATTGAACACACGTCTCGTAGTCGAAGAGAGTGTCAAAATTACTGATTTTCCAAAGATTTTGATATACTCGTGTACTAGACAATATGTCAATCTCTCAAGAGAAACCGGCAAGAAGAAGAGCTATATTTAAAGGCATGCGTACATGTTAACAGTATTCTTAGTGATACAGAATTACCAGTCATGACGTAGATCGGTATTTTCGTGGTGTTGTATCATATTTTGCATATCTTATTGTACATGTATTACATGTAGCTCATTATACCCTGAAACGTCCAATGGACAATTCCAGTTAACAATAAAGGCTGGTCCATTTTAGACTTTTAGGGGTTTTTTTTATGATATACTACAAAGGACAAACAGTGAAGTCCTTGATTAGAGGGCTCCTGCAGGAGCCCTCTAATCAGGGTCTTCACTGTTTGCATTAGACAAATGTACTCTTCACAGATACACTTTTGGTAGAGGACGCATATATGCGTCACTAGGGTTCAATGAGTTAAAGTGGTCGGTCAAAAGTTTTTGTTGGAAAAATTTAATACAATGGCCTAATAATGATGAACGATTACTGTCAAATTGAAAAATTAAACCGATAGCACATTGTCTTCCCCGGGATAAAGAAATTAAAATTGATTAAATCTCGTGTCAATATCCTCAGATTCTCTGTAATTGAAATTGACTTATAATTAATTGTGAGACACGTGCCTGATGGATAATTAGGACATAAATATAAAACATTGAAATCAATAACGTTACGTGATATAATAATCTGCACCGGTTTGTTATTTCAGATAGCCTAGGAATAAAACTCGATCACGCTTTAAAATGTTCGATTGTGTAGTCTGCAACAATTCACGAAGCTACATTTTCTGTATTTTCATTCAGATAATATCACAAGAGCGTCAAACAGTTTTGATCGAAATGAAACGCCGAGTTAATCGCCGACTCATCCGAATCTAAACTGTTTGCAACAGGTATTTCCAATATTGTGTAAAAGGTTCAGGGAGGGAAACATTTTTCTAACTAACGTCACGGTTTTGGAACTCGAAATCTGATACCCCTTGCAACCTACATGTACACGTTACTACTTACTACATGATGTCATTCTTCCCTGTTTAAACTCAAACTGAACGCAAACGCAATACAATAAAAACGTTGAAACTACATTTTTTAACGTTTTTCACGATTGTTTCTATTCTGAGTGACAAATAGTTTGGAGTCTTGTTCCAAACTATTTGCAATAAACTTCATTGTTTGAACGTAAACGCGTTTACTTTGGGCATGGATAATGTATTGCCACTTTTTCTTATCTTTTCAAATCAAACGTGTTCTTTTGTTTTCAGATATAGTTATCTTAACGTACATTTAAGAAATGAATTGCGTACTTCCGGCATTCATGAGCTGATGGCACTTCCATGCTTTTACTAGCAAAGTGCGTGAAGCCCGAATGGCTTCTCGCTTAACTTTGCTAGTAAAAGCATGGAAGTGCCATCAGCTCATGAATAACGGAAGTACGCAATTTATTTCTTATATTTATATTCCATCGTGAGCTGAGAAATGAACCAGAAATGTACATAACCGTTCTAATAGACACTTTGCCCGTTGCTATGCGTTGCTATCGTAGTAACGATCTCTATATATGGACTGAAACTAGTCCCAATCACATATTATATTTACTGGATAAATTTAGACTTTTAACCGGTAAACTTTCTCGTTATGTTTAAAATCCCTTTTGAGATATCTAAAAGCACACGAATTTACGAAATACTTGTATATGGTAAGCATCTTAAATTTAGGTCGCGTTTTTTAAAACCGATTTACTCACACGCCATACTTGATTACTCCGCGTTAACCGCGCCTACCATACGGACTCTGTATCGATTTGAAAGTGATCAGTATAGCTCCGCCCCTAAACCAGTCGGCTAGAACTGGATTTTAAGTGAGCATTCATTGAAATATGCAAGTCTCTTTTTAGAATAGTGTTATATAAGGACAATGCGGGGCGAATGTAAATATTGATAAATGCATGACGGATGTAATGCAAAACTAATTACAAAATGTGTTTGAACTACACTACTGTTATCTCGTTTTGTATATAATATAACAACCAGCTACAATAACTTACCGAATGTCTTCAAAGTGTGACTCAACCATGACAATGGTGTGTTCTAATACATGTACCACTGTAATAAACAAGCATCTACTTTACCGAATGCCTACAAATTGTCCACTCGAATAAATCTGCTGTGTACTAATTTTCCTTAGAATATAACAATAACAAGTTTCAGTTTACAAGAGTTTTACTTGTATTTTTTTACATAGAATTTTACGTATGATTTACAACTGTAAATATATACAGCTATTGAAAAACTTCCTTTTTAACCCATTTGTGCCACGATCCAATATATGGGACATTATGCGGCGTCTGATCAGAGTCTACACTGTTTGCTGATAGGAATTTCTATATAAAACAAAATGAAAATTTTGAGCAGACATCCCTTTGATAAAATATGGACCAATTCAATATATAAACATGGAAGAATCCACCGGGTATAAATGGGTTAAAATCATTACCCGTCAAGGTCAAGAACAGACATTCATTGCAAACAGTTTGCAGCCTTGTCATCCACAGACTTACTCGACGCCTGATTGGGCTTCCAACTGTTTGCTACCCACATTTTAACTAATCGGCAACATTAACAGCAAATTGGTGGGTTTTTTTTAATTTTACTGGCAATAGTTTGCTTTTCGTGTAGTTTTAGTTTGAAAGAATGTCTATCTATAATTTACAGTTGCTTCTACATCTTGTCATAAAACAGCCACATTCCCTTGTAGATAATTGTCATGATATGTTAAATCAGTCGACTGTTCGTATCGCAAAAAGCAGCTTCTCATACTGAACAAATCTTATCTTAACCATTTGATTGACGAAAAACCGTCTGCTTTCACGTTTTACCACTTGTATTAAAACAATTAATTCCATTGCAATGACTTTGAAGCCAGATCAGTAGCCTCCAAAATGTTTGTCACTCGGTTAAAATGAATCGTCAGAATGATTCAAAACCAGACCATTTCTTATACTGTATTGCATTGCGTTTTAGTTTCGTTTCGTTTTGTTTAAACGGGGAAAATAGCATATTCGCAACTGTAAAATGCCATGCTGGATAGAATAAAAAAAGTTCTCTTTCTTTATTATCATAACCTTCATTAAAGATTTATACTATGCAAAACGCAACGAGTCAGATTTATTACAGGCAGTCACTCACATAGGAACTAAAATCAGTATGGTTTCCTCTAATGGTGCATTACATTCCATTTGTTCATAAATCATTTACTAACACAAATATTGAGAACATCACAAACTTTATAACAACCAAGCCTGTACTAAATAAATCTTCAAGACAAAGTGAAACTTCTCTATAACGACCACTTTTAAATTAATTTAATTAATGCGTGTTTTACGACAGGTGAAAGCTTAAAGCAAGGTGAAAGTAAAACAGAAAGCTCCTACTGAGCTTTCTGATTTACTTTCACCTTGCTTTAAGATGTCACCTGTCGTAAAACATGTATGATGGACAGCTTAAAGCAAGGTGAAAGTAAAACAGAAAGCTCCTAAGGAGCTTTCTATTTTACTTTCACCTTGCTTTAAGCTGTCACCTGTTTGCTTTCCGTAGGAACATTATATTTTACTTTCATCTTGCTTTAAACTGTCACCTATTTTTAATATGATCAATAAGATTTAATGTTTGTGGTCGTAATAAAGATACGAGGTTTTACTATATATGTCGTCTCCAATTACGCCATCACCTTGTAAGTCTAGAATACCGTGTCTGGAAACTAGATCTAATTGAGCTTTTTGCGTCAGTTTTTTCTGCGTGAAACTTAATCTACTATAGAATTTTCAAAGTAATTTCGTCGAAGGTTGAAGAAAAGAGAATTGAATATGCAGTCTCCATCTTGCCATAACAAGGTATAAACGTTATTCTTTCGTTTCAAAACTAAGTGTAAACTCCTTGCTTTGACTCTTCATTAGAATACTGGTAGTCTTTTGATGTATACTTTGCTTATCTGAAGTTATGGTAAAATGTATTCGTATTATATTTTCAGTTGATGTGTTAACAAGGATTTACGTTCGGTAACCATGGCGACAGGAGCAGATTCCCCAGTTGGAAAATATACCCTATTCAGAAGTCAGGTAATAACTTTTTTCAGTTTCTCATATTACAGTTGGTACCCAGGGTCCGTCTTTACGAAACGTCGTACGACAAAGCCGGTCGTAAGTCAAAACTTTAAAATATATAATATATTATATTTTCTGATTTCTCCATCAGATCCTGTCTTGTGACATCTCTTTGGAATCGTCTTTTCAAGACGATTCCAAAGAGTTGTCGCAATACAGGATAAGCTAAAGACGTAACTAATGATTGAGATTTTTATCTAAGTTACGATAATATTTGTCGTACGACGTTTCGTTTCGTAAGACGGGACCCTGAATCCTAGTTGAGTAGACGTTAACATGAAAAATACGCTATTTATCATTTAATGTCTCCCCCAAAACCATGATGTAACTTCTCTTTAGAATCGTTTCATTTAGATGCTTATAAGTAGTGGTCTGGTCGTATGGTTACGAAGAAATGTAACGATTTCGGTACTTGAAATAGCCTCATAAAAATAACAATACCGAAAATACTCCTGTCCGTTTTAACGAAAGGACAGGCAAACGAAATTCAGTAATGTGAAAAAGGAAAATACTTGCCATCTTTTTATGAACCTTTAATTAATTTGTTGTCAAACATTTGCAGCCTGATCTGACACTGAGTAACTCTGTGTCTTATCATGCATGCTCCAAAGTGTTTTAAATGGATATCAGAGCTTTTCTAGCACAAACGGGTTTGTTGGTATAATGATTATAGCAACTTGTATACTGAGAAATAGAGCGATAATGGATTTACAGACGCAAACCATACGACGATGTACGGTTGACTTTGGCTTTTTGGACAAAGATACCAATGTCATTTATTCTATAACATAAACGTCTGCTGCTTATTTTAAATATATCTACTTACACGAAATCGTGATACCTTTTCAAACAGTTCTGATTCAGATTAGATGCCACATTACGCGGTGTCTCATCAGGATATAAACTGTTTGATAAATTGGTCCTAGTCTTAACCCTTTGCCTGCTGGTCGCGACTTTATTGATTTTTGCAAACAGTTTAGATCCAGATCAGACACCGCGTAACGCGGTGTCTGATCTGGATCCAAACTGTTTGACACTCTTCTTTAGGTTTCTTTACTTAAAAAATGTGTAAATCTAAATTTAACAAATTTTGCAGACGACAATTTCGAAGCAGACGACATCACCGCAGGATAAGGGTTAAAAGAAATTTTAGAACAATTCTAATCTAAGAACGATAGCAGACGACAGTTGCTTGAAACGCCAAAGAGTAAGCATTTAAAGAGTTAATTCTAGCTGCTCACTTGTTTGGTTTAATAAGGAACTCTATTCAACAAGTAAAGCTTCATTTGATGCTGGCCAGATATAGCCTTATACTTATATAGACTAGATTTCTATTTGCAAATGTCAGTTAAGTACAATGAAGAAGACGTTCTTTTTTCCCATTAAACGCAATTTTGCTAAAAACTATTACATGCTATGCAAACTATTTGGATGGATATCAGACGCCGCGATATGCAGCGTTTGATCAGCATTAAAACTGTTTGATACTCATATACTGCTTTGTATGTCAATCTGTCTTATATTCTTAATTTTCGGAAATAAAAACAGACGATAAGTTTGCGAACAGACGATGTTAATGCAGTGCGCGTGTTAGACCGGTTATGACGTCATAACGACAGTGAAAGGGTTAATGTCAAGTACAGTGGAGAATGTGTTATTCTTTCCCAATAAATGCGTTTACGCTAAAACTATTATTTGCAGTGCAAACAGTTTGGAGCCAGATCAGACGCCGGGTAACCCGGCGTCTGACCAGGCTCCAAACTGTTTGCCACCAAGATAAACAAGAATTATCAGAATTGTCCAAAAGTTGTTCTTTTCTACATTTTAGTGCTTTGCGTTTGCGTACGTTTGCGTTTAAACGGGAAAGAATAACAGATTCTCCACTGTAGTCTTCCATACAATTTGAATAAAAATTAAAGGCGAAGTACAGTAAAACCTTTCTATTACAGACACTGAAATACGTATATGCTTATTGGTTGTATACAAGGACAGATGACAGCTGAAAGGAAGGTGACAGTAAAATAGAAAGCTCCTAAAGGAGCTTTCTGTTTAACTGTCACCTTCCTTTAAGCAGTACCCTTTTGCAAAACGCCAATTAATAAACAAAATTTAGTGGTCGTTATAGAGAGGTTTTACTATACATCAGTATCTGGCCTGGATTCCAAAGATATTGACGTCAAATATCAAACATTTCGCAAACGGAATTTATAAGTGAACGCTGTATACTAGTGTGTCAAGGTTTAGAGAGTGTCTCGTGATTTAGTGAAAATGGAAAAACATGGAATTGCTTTTATCGGTATATGCTTGAGTTGTCATTGAAATCTTATCGGTTGTTGAGCTACTTGCTTGCCTGGAGACACATAGGCACTTTTGTAGCGTATAAATAGCTTAACCCTTATCCTGCCATAATGTTTTGGAATTATCGTCTGCAAAAGGCAAGTTTAGGATTTCTGCATTTTAAAAAACAGGGTTCCCTCAGAAGAACTATTCCATCCTTACAACAATGCTTGTCGCTGTTCCCTGAACAAAAAAATAGCTAATGCTTTTACTGCTGCAATATCGTCTGCTTAAAATTGCCGTTTGCCGGTTTATCTCAAAGTTACGTATGGGACATTTTGACCGAAGGGATGCCTGGTCAAATTTTTCATTTTCATTTTGTTTTGTACTGAAATTCCTATCAGCAAACGGTGTATACTCTGACCAGACGCCACACAATGCGGCGTCTGATCAGTCTACACTGTTTGCCTATGTCCCATATATGAGATCGTGGGCACAAATGGGTTAATTTCCCCTCCCTATAACATCTCCCTCCGAACATGACTATAGATGATACTTCAGCGTGATATTGTTCATGTTATTATACATATTGAGAAAATGAAAATAAAACTTGGAAACTTGGAGAGTCAACCACTTCACTGCTATCATGACGTCATATCCCATCAAACACATTCACTTCCATAAAATCGTCTGCTCACAAACTGTTCGTCTGTACTTGTTTCTTAAAAATAAATTTATGTACAGTGCTCCCTTTCTACTACGGCCCTCCGAACAACGACTCCCTCCTTACAACGACCCCTTTCGCTGTTCCCCAAACAAGACAGTCATATGTCTTAAACTCTCACTTCTGCAACATCGTCTACTTAAAACTGTCGTCTTCTGTTTTCCCAAAGTCACACATTGGACATTTTGACAGAATGAAACACAACGACGAGTGACAAACAGCTTGAATCCAGACCAGACGCCGCGTGACGCGGCGTCTGATCTGGATTCAAGCTGTTCGCACATGTAGGCCACTTTCCCTCCATATAACGACTCCCTCTCTACAACGCACACTCTTTTTGTCTCCAAATGGATGTCGTTATAGAGAGGGAGCGCTGTAGTATGACTGTAAAAAATCTATATGAGTGGCAAACAGTCTGGATCCTGATCATGAGTGGCAAACAGTCTGGATCCTGATCGGACGCCGCGTTACGCGGCCTCTGATATGGATTTATAATACGGAACTTAGAAACTTACTGATTTATGAAGCTTGTTGCATGTCATTCTTTCAAGAAATTTACCGAAACGACACTCTGATATGGTTTCCAATCTGACTATATTTGTCTTAAAGTGATTAAATGTTGGCTGTGAGGAAGCTCTGCCAAGAAATACGTTTTTAAAAAGTAATTAATTTGCAGCCCTCTCTGATAATGCAATTTGATTTGAATTGCAAGTGCTTTTCAGATGAATTCTTCAGTTTTTACAATAGAATTTTGATTAGTTTTTTTTATATTTGATATTTTTGTTCAGGGTTGGTTCTGGTTTTGAAGCTTCTGAAATGAATTACTTGTGAAAAAGTAATTACACTCTTAAAGTAGTTTTACTTTTTTTCATTCTATTGAATTGTCTCTGAATTATAACCAATTTACCAATAGCATGGTTCTTGGTATGAAGACAGCTGACCACTTAAAGCATGTAAAAATAAAGAAAAAATCACCTAAATGCGTATTCTGCTTTACTTTTATGCTTCTATAAGCTACCGCCTGTTAGGATAAGATACTTATTGTGTTGATTATTTTTTACTCTATAAATTGGAAACGTTTTCTTCAGTGGAAGAATAAATAAGAGGATTAAAAGGCGTATAAATTTATTGGGTAATGGGTTCATGAACCCTTGCACTCCCAATACCAAGCCCAATGCCAATTATAAACCGTTTGGATACAGACCAGACACCGAGTAATGCGATGTCTGAACAAAGTCCAAACTGTTTTGCCCGATCAAAACTTCTTCAGTTAGAACTTTAAAAGCATTACAACAAGCTCGTTTTAGCAAATGGTATTATACAGTGCTCCCTCGCTACAACAACAACTAATGGGGAGCCGGATCTGGATTCAAAATGTCTGTCACTCGTCATTATGTTTTTATATCAAAATTTCCAATACGTAACTTTTGAGAAACAAAGCAGACAACACTGTTTTAGCAGACGGTATATCAGCAGAGAAAGAGAATCTGTTATTCTTTCCCAATAAACGCGTTTACGCTAAAACTATTATTTGCAGTGCAAACAGTTTGGAGCCAGATCAGACGCCGGGTAACCCGGCGTCTGATCAGGCTCCAAACTGTTTGCCACCAAGATAAACAAGAATTATCAGAATTGTCCAAAAGTTGTACTTTTCTACGTTTTAGTGTTTTGCGTTTGCGTACGTTTGCGTACGTTTGCGTTTAAACGGGAAAGAATAACAGATTCTCCACTGTAGACATAATAATCTTGTCTTGTTTGGGTCACAAAACAGCAAGCATTGCTTTAAGAAGGGAACCGTTGTTCGGAGGGCAGTTGTTGGGGGCAGGGGTACTGCATTATGCGCGAAAGGGGTTACAGTAGACGGTCAAATTTAGGGATGAAAGGGTTAACCCTTTCATTGTCAAAGCTATTTTACTAGCATATGGAAAAATAAGATTGGATACTGATCATTTTTAAAGGACATAGGCAAACAGTGTAGACTCTGATCACTTTTACAATTTTATCTTTACGTTTACACTGTTAAACTGTTTGCCAAAAGGAAATGTTAAACAAAACGAAAGTGAAGTTTAAGACCCGGCACCCCTTAGATTTAAAAAAGGGACTAATGCAACATGGAAGAAACAACTAGACGCAAATGGGTTTAGCGTTTTGATATGTGTGTGTACGACTGTTTTTCCAAACGCCCAAACAATGATTAACTGAAGAAATATTGATACGAGTGCCAAACAGTTTGGTGCCTGACAAGTTGCAGCGATACCGGCAAATCTTATTTTCACTTTCTCTAACTCTTTCCTTGCCATTTTTACAGGGCTGCCATAAGTTGACATAAAAAATCCTAAGATTTCCAAATATGCATTTTTCAAGTGCGATTTAATAAATCATACCTTTTCCCCATCGCCTGTTTCTAGTTTTGTTGACACAATGCTGCTTAAAGCAGTCTAAAAGTAAAGTAGAATGCGCCTTAAGGCGCATTCTGCTTTACTTTCAGTCTGCTTTAAGATACCATGTACTAGAAAAAAATCCAAAGATTTAGGAAAAATCCGGAGAAATTCCAGCCCTGTTTTAACGTCGGTTATACCCTCTTACTGCCAAAATATCGTCTGCATTTGTAGTAGCGTCTGTAATACTTTTAAAGTCAGTGTTTTGACTGAAGAAATGTCTTTACGACTGTCACACAGTTTAGATCCTGATCAGACGCCGCGTCACGCGGCGTCTAATCAGGTTCCAAATTGTTTGCAAAGTCGTCTTTTGGTGCCGTTGACAGTGAAAGAGTAAAAGCTTTTGTCAATTTGATGGTTTTAACTTTAGTTGTTTTACTAATACGATATTCGTTATATTCCATATATTTGCCCTGGATTGCAAGTGAAAGCTCTATTCTACTCGAATTGCTTTTGAAACACATTATGTAAATGCTATTTAGCTTTTTCGTGAAGGGAGACACTTTCACATCATTACCTATTACCTAACGTACAGTGGAGAAAACGTTATTCTTTCCCAATAAACGCGTTTACGCTAAAACTATTATTTGCAGTGCAAACAGTTTGGAGCCAGATCAGACGCCGGGTAACCCGGCGTCTGATCAGGCTCCAAACTGTTTGCCACCAAGATAAACAAGAATTATCAGAATTGACCAAAAGTTGTTCTTTTCTACGTTTTAGTGCTTTGCGTTTGCGTACGTTTGCGTTTAAACGGGAAAGAATAACAGATTCTCCACTGTAAGAACATTTCAAGCAGGCGAAACTCAATTGTATTTTATGTTGTTTTTTTTTCTTTCCAGTTTTCACAATTGAACATGTTAACTTGGTTTAACGACGTTAAATACTATTTCACAGTTGTGGTTGTCTACTTGGTTTAGACCATAACCAGTTCACTGCCATGACGTCATCAATTTTTAACAATTGTCGTCTGGTTGTATTTCATTAATTTATATTTTGGGTATTTTCATTTAAAAAATATTAAAATGAGTGTCAAACAGTTTGTTTCCTGATCAGACGCCGCGTTACGCGGCGTCTGATCATGGTCCAATCTGTTTGCAAATAACTAGTGAGCTCGGGTAAGGCAGTGGAGGGGTTAAAATATCCCTTCTCGTTTTATATTGTTTTAACCCTTTACCCAATGTACTAGAATAATCTATTTGTAGTTTTGAACACAGGTGACCACTTAAAGCAGTTTGAAAGAGGGACATAATGCGCCTTAAGGCGTTGTCTGTTTTACTTTCAGCCTGCTTAAAGCTATATGCTCTACTTTCAACCTGTTTTAAGTTGCCAACTGTTTTCAATACTAGAAACAGACTATTGGGTAATGGGTTAAATCATTCACCCCTGACACTGTAACTAATATTCTGACTATGATGGTTTTAACAAGGTATTTCAAAATGGCATAACTGTTCGCATAATACACATTTGTTTCTTCTTCATGTGTACATGGCTCCAAATAAGAGTGAGTAAACTTAACAAGTACACTATTTTCTCACTCATTTCAGCACCAAATGCTATGGTGTTACTACTCATTAGAACCGTCTCTTCGAAACTATTATAATAAGTAGTGACACCATAGGGTTTAGTGCAGAAATAAAGATTTCAGGTTTTGAAATACTTCCCTTATCTTGAGCCCTGATGTATACTATTTGTTCAAGACGATTCCAAATAGATGTCACAAGACAGGACGTGATCGAGATATAAAACAAAAGAGTTTTTTAAAATCTGAAAGACGACTATATTTGTCGTACGATTTATCGTAAGATGGGCCCCGGGATCGCAACAGGTGATAATATATTATGGCAAACAAATGGCTGAAGCAGGCTGCAAAATTGACATTGAAAGAATAAAACTTACGATGCTGTAGAAACTCATCCCGTTACGTCCTTAACCCTTTCCCCCATAGAAACGACTTTTAGCGAATATGATTTATTCCTCCGCTGAAGAAAATAGTTCCAATTTAATCAGTCATAAAAATATATTATAGGGAATATTTTCTATATTCTAACACATGATAGCTTAAAGCGGGCTGAAAGTAAAGTAGAATGCGCCTTAAGGCGCATTCTGCTTTACTTTCAACCTGCTTTAAATAGTACCCTATCTTCAATACTAGAAATAGGCTATCAGGTAAAGGGTTAAAATGTATTATTTGGTTCATGTTTTGTCGTTCGTGTAATTTCATCTTTTTCTTGTAATTTGGCTCTTGATTAGTTTTGTGCGCCGAAACGCTGTTGAAATCGAATTGTTCTAAAATAATGCCTGATAATTTCCTGCGCTATTTTTTCACCCTGATCATATCATTGTGTCGTCTGCAAAACAAAACAAATTAGATTTTTATAATACAGTAACCTCCTCTATCACTACCACTTAGTGTAGAATCAATGACCGTTATACACTTGATAAGTAACAGCGCCCCAATCCACAACGACATCCAATGGGAGACAGAAATTGTGTGCTTGTTTAGGGGGAGTCGTTATAAACAGGGAAATTAATTTACACTCGCAAACAGCTTGAATCCAGATCAGACGCCGCGTAACGCGGCGTCTGATCTGGATTCAAGCTATTTGTAACTTGTCATTACGGTTTTTTCTGTCAAAATGTCCATTATGTAATGTTGAGAAAAACAGTAGACGAGAATTTTAGGCAGAGGACATTGTGCACAGCCGAAAATAGGTTGGACATAAGTGTCTTGTTTGGGGGAAGAGTGGCAAGCGTCGTTGTAAGGAGGGAATCGTTGTTGGGAGGGTCATTGTAGAGAGGAGCACTATATTCCTACCCTTAAGACGCAAACGAAACGCAAACGTAAATTGCAATTAAATGTAAAAAATGACAATTTTTGACAGTTCTTTAATATGAGGGACAAAGAGTTTGGAGCCAGATCAGACGCCAGGTTATCCGGCGTTTAATCTGGCGCCATACTTTTTGCAATGGAAATAAAACGTTTTTACGTAAGCGTGTTTATTGGGAAAGATAAACGTCTCAAACTGTTTGCCACTCAGATTAAAATGGATAGTCTAACTTGTCATTTTCTACATTTTACTGCAATTCGTTTGTGTTTTACAAAATACAATGGAGAATCTGTTATTCTTTCCCAATAAACGCGTTTACGCTAAAACTATTATTTGCAGTGCAAACAGTTTGGAGCCAGATCAGACGCCGGGTAACCCGGCGTCTGATCAGGCTCCAAACTGTTTGCCACCAAGATAAACATGAATTATCAGAATTGTCCAAAAGTTGTACTTTTCTACGTTTTAGTGCTTTGCGTTTGCGTACGTTTGCGTTTAAACGGGAAAGAATAACAGATTCTCCACTGTACCTGCGTGTAAACGGGAAAGTAATAACGCCTCTTCCAGTTTAAAAATTAGCTAGTATACTACGATGTTTTCAATTTTTGATTGAAACATTCTGTATATTTTGAGGACATAAATTTCTTGTTGAGTATAAAGCTTATATTATTTGTTGCATGCTCTAAAAGTGATAGTTTTATAAACTTGGACCCACATTCGACAGCTAGCTTCTAACGATATATCATGCTAGTCGCGTAGACCGAAATAAGGCTACAGTGGAGAAGCTGTTATTCTTTCCCAATAAACGCGTTTACGCTAAAACTATTATTTGCAGTGCAAACAGTTTGGAGCCAGATCAGACGCCGGGTAACCCGGCGTCTGATCAGGCTCCAAACTGGTTGCCACCAAGATAAACAAGAATTATCAGAATTGTCCAAAAGTTGTTCTTTTCTACGTTTTAGTGCTTTGCGTTTGCATACGTTTGCGTTTAAACGGGAAAGAATAACAGATTCTCCAGTCTAGTATTTCGAAAAATTATTGAATTACCTGTCTGCTCCAGTGTTTCAAGCTATAAGATGTACAGTGAAACTCTTCTTAACCGGAACCTCTAAATACCGGAATTCTCTCTAAACCGGACAAAAACGCTTGTCCTGTTTCCAACCATTTTTTTATTTTAACGCATTACACCATAAATATGCCTTTTTACCCATTTGATTTATTCCTACACTGAAGAAAATACATTAATGAATATCTATCATCAGAAATAGTTTCTACATTCTAGCAGATTATAGTTTAAAGCACGTTGAAAGTAAAGCAGAATGCGTCTTAAAGCGCATTCTGCTTTACGTTCAACCTGCTTTAAGTGATCAGATATCTTCCATACTAGGATTAAAATATGGTTTAAAAACCATCTAAACCGGAAACCCCTCTTAACCGGATATCTAAAATTGCTCCACACATATCCGGATTAACCCTTTACCCCATAGAAGCGACTTTTAGCCAATATGATTTATACCTCCGCTGAAGAAAATAGTTCCAATTTAATCAGTCATGAATATATATTATAGGGAAATTTTTCTATATATTCTTGAACAGGATAGCTTAAAGCAGGCTGAAAGTAAAGCAGAATGCGCCTAAGGGCGCATTCTACTTTACTTTCAACCTGCTTTAATTGGTCACCTATCTTTAATATTAGAAATAGGCTATCAGGTAAAGGGTTAAAGGGGTTTCACTGTAAACGTTCTCTGACAATATTAAATAAACATTTACACTACCAGAGGCACATATTATGGGATACTTTGCAGACATTTTGAATCCTGTTTTGGCACTTTTGATTATACTTCTTCAGTCAGAACTTTTTAAATGTGAAGTTTGCATAAAATTGACGACAATTTTTAAAAGACGATATTTTGTATGAAATTGGGTCAAAAGAGACGGTTAAGATTAATGGTGAAGGGTTATCCCAAAAGCCTGTTTCTAGCTTGGAAGAAAGGTGAGCGCTTTAACTCTTTCCTCCCTGAAACTTTAAATGGACAATTTCAGTTTCCATTTCTGTCCAGTCCATTTCTGACTTTTAAGGGTTGTTTTTGTCAATGTTTGGCAGTATGACAAACAGTGAAGACCCTGATCAGAGGGCTCCTTTCGGAGCCCTCTGATCAGGGTCTTCACTGTTTGCATAGGACATGTGTACTATTCACATGTACATTGTTTGAAAAGCACGCCTATATGCGGGACTATGGTTCAAAGTGTTAAGCTTGTTGAATGTAAAGCAGAATGCTAGAATAGCGAAACTATTTCTCAGGATACATATTCATGAATATATAAATTTAAACTACTTTTTTCAAAGGAGGAATAAATTAAAGGCGTAACGATGCGTATGTTTAAGTAAAGGGTTACACGTATTCGAAAGGTTCGAGGTTTGATCGTGTGTTGATTTAGGCAAGTTGTCGGACAAGGCGTGTGTCGGTAAATCGTTTCATTTATTCACTATCCTTTTCGTTTACCAAAGGCAACCGGCAAATTATTTTCAATTGAAATAGGCTACCTTAAAATGATTATTTGGTGAGAATATTAGCCTGCGACTGCTTTAACAGTAATTACTTTGCAACATTCCATAATGTTAATTCAATTTTGAATTTCAAGTCATTTTCAGATGATTAGTTAAATTTATTAGTAGAAGCTGTATTTTCGTTTACAATTTTGTTAACGAAAATGCTTTTGAAACTGTATTCATCTTATAATGGAGAAAACATTATTCATTCCCCATAAACGCATTTAAGCTAAAACTATTATTTCTACTGCAAACAGTCTTGACCCATGCTCCTAATTGTTTGCAACTAAATAGAAGTCAGCATTGTCAACAGGTTTTCAGTATCTTGTTTTTATTTCAATGCGTTTGCGTTTCGTTTACGTTTAAACAGGAAAGAATAACGATTTCTCTACTGTAGCCGATTTTTTTTGTCGGTCGAGCGAGCTTTCTATTTGTAAAATGTTGGAATCCGGATCAGACGCCGAGAAATAGTTTGTCACTAGTAAATAGGTATCTTAAATCTAAATTGCATGTTTAATATCACAGGTCTTGCAGAGGACATTCTTTAACCAGACAGTTTAACGAACGAGAAAGCTTACCGTATTTGTTAGTACAGTAAAACCTCGCTATTGCGACCATTAATACGAAGGCTAATTGATTGCATAATAGACAGGTGACAGCTTTAAGCAAGGTGTGAAACAGAAAGCTCCCAAAGGAGCTTTCTGTTTCACTGACATCTTGCTTTAAGCAGTCACCTTTTGAAAAACACCCTGGAAATTAATATAATTTAGTGGTCGTAATAGAGAGGTTTTACTGTAACAAGATAGTTTGTGAAAACGGTGTCAATAGGTATAACCTAGCGATCAAAACGGATGCTGAGGGTTTATAGCAATTTTTCTCGGAACCAATGTCATATATATTTGCTGCTTAACTCTGATGGTGCCTTATTATCTTTTGTTTTATGTTGTTTGAATCCCTTTTAATTATTGAAACATATGGTTTAACACAATCTACAGTGGAGAATCTGTTATTCTTTCCCGTTTAAACGCAAACGTACGCAAACGCAAAGCGCTAAAACGTAGAAAAAAAAACTTTTGGACAATTCTGATATTTCATGTTTATCTTGGTGGCAAACAGTTTGGAGCCTGATCAGACGCCGGGTTACCCGGCGTCTGATCTGGCTCCAAACTGTTTGCACTGCAAATAACAGTTTTAGCGTAAACGCGTTTATTGGGAAAGAATAACACATTCTCCACTGTATACCTGAATGAGTCGTTGCGTTCATCGCCGAGACTTCAAAGCGATATCTTTATACGCGTGTTATGATTTCATGGTGTAACATATGTGACTTTTATGTTCGCAAATAACCTCTGTTGTGAATGAGTTAATAAACTTTGGAAGATTTGCTGAGCTCTTCTATTGGATTCGTCTTTCATAAACGATATAACTTTATATGTAGAGTTCAAAACTCTTTGCCATGATTAGCTGAAGATAAAGTAGTTTTTCAAACAGTTAAATCCTCATTTCTAAACAAAACTAATTACATGTAATATCACGAGATATTAGAATCGCCTCGACTTTGCAAACAGTTTGGATCCTGATCAGACGCCGCGTTATGCGGCGTCTGATCTGGATCCAAACTGTTTGCAAAGGCGACTTTATGCGACTTCCGGCAGTCAAAGAGTTAAAGCAGACGACACAATGGTAAAACTATCCGTTCCTTAATGACCATCGCGCCAGTTTCTTCGAAATTTCATAACATTCAGATTTTGTTTTTATTTTTGCATGTTGCTTGTATATGCCCTGTTATGCTAAAATACTTTACCTTTTCCTATATCCATAAACTATGTAGATAACATTTGGTTGGATCTGGGCTGGGTTGTCACATGTAGGGAAGGACAAACGGATTTTCTTTTCTTCTTTATACTTGAATTTCTTTTTTTCCTTTTTTTTTTGTAAACTAAGATAGAAATATTTTCTTCTGCATTACATTACATCATAACGTACTTACGATTGACATCAAGGGAAGGGCCTTCTCTAATGTTGGTATAACTTGTGGCCAAACCCGTTTGCAATATATTGTAATCTTTTGATAATTTGTATACATATATGCTGTAAAAACTGTGTACATGTTAGTCGATAAATGTATATGATATCTGATGTATGCAATAAAATATGATTAAATCAAATGAAAAATATATATATTTAAAAACATGTAACTGCCTTTTAATAGAGAGCAAAAGTAAAACAAGAAACATCTTTCTGTACGTTAGCATCTTCCTCACTTCTGTTTTTTGTTTTTGTTTTTGTTTTTGTTTGTTGTTGTTGTTGTTGTTGTTGCTGCTTCTGTTGTTGTTGTTGTTGTTGTTGTTGTTGTTACTACTGCTGTTCATCTTCTTTTGAGTGGCTGCTAAAAAACAAGTTTTAATTATCTCGAACAGCATTTTGTTTATCAAGCGAGCGAACGTTAAGATAGATTTTCAGATTGAAATGGTTGTCTTAGAGATATTATTTTGTAAGAGATTCAGACAGAAACTGGTATAAACGTAATTATTTCACAGTATTTTGTGTTTTAATATCGTTTTAACTCTTAGTCATTTTCAGAAGATCGTATTAACTGTTTGATTGGAAAATTGAGTAGTTTGTATTTCAAATTTATGTTCAGAAATGGATTCTTGTTTATACATGCATGCGGAAACGTGATTAAACTTGTGTTGTAAATCCTTAACTCTAAATGCATGCTGGGCAACAATTTTCGCCTGCTAATGTTCTAAAAATATAATTTTTTAATTTTTTATTTAAAACAGGACCAGAGTGTCAAACAGTTTGGATCATGATGAGACTCCGGTTTACGCGGCATCCCATCAAGAACCAAACCGTTTTGATTCCGCCGCCAGCAAGCTAAATGTTGAGATGCCCTTCACATGCTCGATTATTATTGTCTACTTTAGATAAATCGTCTGCCAAAAGCTCAAATTCATTTTTATGCTTCTTAAACTGACGAAAGTATGAATGTGAGTGACAAACAGTTTGTCTATCAGGCGTCGCATAACTGTTTTCAAATATTAACCTTATTGCGATTAACATGATAAGAATAAACTTTTTCTCCTCCATTTCAATATTTTCTCAACAATTTCAGTCTAGGTATGTGTTAAATCAAGTTAGATTTTACCGAGTTCATTGAAGAAATAATGATACAAATGTCAAGCAGACGGATCTAGATCAGGGCCCGTTTTACTAAACTACTTACGCAAAATTTTGCGTAAGTCAAAATTTTAAATTTTAATTCATATTTTTTATTATCACTTGCTACAAACAGCAAATAGCCAGATCAGATAACGCGCTTTTAGCGCGTCCTCTGATCTGGCTATTTGCTGTTTGCAAACGTTTATGATCGAAAAATAAGAGAGAAAACGATTTTGACTTACGCAAAAATTTTGCGTGAGAAGTTTAGTAAAACGGGCCCCTGATACAGAGATACTCGGCGGCTTACTTTGATCCAAACGATTTGCTATATTCAAGAGATTTCAGTGATATTTTACTAAATTCAAGTAGTGTTGTTTTCACCGAAAGGCTTTAAACCGTCACCATGCTTTTAAAACACTGTACTGCCTCTGCTTTTTAATAAAATGTCCATGTTTTCTCTCCAATTATTTTTCTGAGGCTTCTAAACATTTGAATAACTGACACACTAATTTTGCATCCAAACTATTTGACACCTTGGCCCTGTTTATAAAATAATTTTGGGTAAAATATCATTCTTATAAAAGCAAAAGACAATTGTTGCAGACGAAAAAACCAGCGTGCAAAGTCTCGACGTAACTCGATAAATGGCAGCCAGGAAAGTCTCGGTTCTTGCCTGCACCACTGGTTAATTATCCTGTTATCAGACTTTCAGTATATATTCATGTCTGTAAATGGTTTTCAATATCCGTTTTTGACCATGATTAATAGACCTAGCAGCCTTTTAATGGAGAACATTACACGAGTTTGCCTTGAATCGGATCTTAAATAGCAATTAAAAAAAGACTTTCCCATTACTGATTGTTTTCGTCTAAACTTGATTGTGAAATATTAACAACAAGTCTAGCTATTTTAGAAATAAATCTGATGCAAATGTCTGTCTGTGAATAATTTTGCACTTTTGAAGGCCAGTTACATATAGGTACATTTAGAAGACATTATTCTGTCTTGTTTATGCGATGGATGATGGATGAGTTGGGGGTTTAAGGCACTGCGATACAAAATAGGTCTCATGATAAGGGGTGATGAGATGAGATGATGGTGATTTCGGGAATATGATTTCGGCTAGTCTCATTCGATGCCAAGCAGCGCATTGGATCAAAACCACCGACCTGCCTTCCTTTTAGTTCTGGGATGTTTATGCGAATATGAGCGAACACGTAATGAAAGAAATGTAGACAATGACAGGTTCTTGAAAAAGTTAACGATCTACAGCGCTCCCTCTCTACAACGACAACCAATGGGAGACACTGATTGTGTGCGTCGTACGGATGGAGTCGTTACTGTAAGGACCACAATGGAAATAAGAGTAATTCTTACTCTTGTTTGTGTTATCCTTGGCATATAATGTTGAGTGACATGGCTGTATTAAATCATACATAGTGTTGCTTATTGTTTACTGTGTATGTTTTTAATAACAGATTGCCATGTTATTGTACATTTTATGTTGAAATAAATCTATCTATCTATCTATGTTAAAGATAGGGATATTGGTTTACATTTGAAAACAGCTTGAATCCAGATCAGATGCCGCGTAACGCGGCATCTGATCTGGGTTCAAGCGTTTTGTCACTAATCATTAAGGTTTTTTTCTGTCAAAATGTCTAATATGTAATTTTTAGCAAAAAAAGCAGACGACAGCTTTCAGCAGACGATATTACAGCAGTGAAAGCGTAAGACATAATTGTCCTGTTAGGGAACTGTGGCAATGTTCGTTGTAAGGATAAAATCGTTGGTGGGAGGACCGTTGTAGAGAGAGAGCACTGTATTAAATTTAACTACATGTACGTAACAGTTTTGAACCTGATCTGAGTCCAAGTTACTTGACGTCTGATCTAGCTCAAAACTGTTTGCAGTGGGCATACAGTGGAGAGTACGTTACTTTTTCCCGTTTAAACGCAAATAAAACACAAGCGCAATGCAATAAAATGAGAAAATGCCAACTATTTTATAGTTTTGACAACTCATTTTAATCTTAGTGGCAAACCGTTTGGAGCATGATCAGACACCGGGAAACCCGGTGTCTGATCTGACTCCAAACTGTTTGCAATGAAAGTTTTAAGTGTAAACGTTTACTGGGAAATATGTAATGCAAATGCGTTTATTACAGTGGAGAATCTGTTATTCTTTCCCGTTTAAACGCAAACGTACGCAAACGCAAAACACTAAAACGTAGAAAAGTACAACTTTTGGACAATTCTGATAATTCATGTTTATCTTGGTGGCAAACAGTTTGGAGCCTGATCAGACGCCGGGTTACCCGGCGTCTGATCTGGCTCCAAACTGTTTGCACTGCAAATAATAGTTTTAGCGTAAACGCGTTTATTGGGAAAGAATAACAGATTCTCCACTGTAGTAGAAAAGATTAAACGTGCAGCAAAACCTCTCTATTACATGTACGACCACTCAGTTGTGTTGATTATCAGTTGTTTAAGCATTGTGACTGCTTAAAGAATGGTGAACGGAATGCAGAAAGCTCCTTCAAGATATTTGTGTACGTTCACCTTGCTTTAAACTGTCAATCTGTCTTAATGCCTTCTTTAAGTGGTCATGAAATAGCTTTTACTGTATCATATATCCTGTAGCTCCGTCAACGCGTCCGTGTTCGAATCCCACCCGAGCTCAATATTGTTTTCTTTGAAATACATTTTTAACATGATTTCTTATTCTAACTAATATTTAGATCTACGTTTTTATACATGTGTATTAGCGTTTGACAAACATTATAAATTATATTGTTTATGATACTGTTTTGTTGTTTTGTTTCTTTAAAACGCAAAACCGTAAAACACACGCATTGCAACAAAATTTTGAAATTTAAATTTTATATTTAAATTTCCTCAGCCAAACGGATTGAAATATGACTTTGAAACGATATTGCAGATACCCTATTATTAAAACAGACGACAATATGACACTGAAGGGGTAAACAACAAACCTTGAATTTCGCATTGAAACGGTTAAATAGGCAACAAGTTACAGTGGAGTATGTGTTATTCTTTCCCAATAAACGCGTTTACGCTAAAACTATTATTTGCAGTGCAAACAGTTTGGAGCCAGATCAGACGCCACCAAGATAAACAAGAATTATCAGAATTGTCCAAAAGTTGTTCTTTTCTACGTTTTAGTGCTTTGCGTTTGCGTGCGTTTGCGTACGTTTGCGTTTAAACGGGAAAGAATAACAGATTCTCCACTGTATGTCATAGATAGTTCCCTCTCTACAACAACACCAAATTGGAGACTTAGATTGTGGTTGTTGTTTGGGGGAGTTGTTATGGGGAGGGAAATGAATACACTTAGAGTACATTCGCAAACAATTTGAACCTTGATCAGACGCAGCGTCCCTTTGTCCCTTTGTCATAATATTTCTTCTTTCAAATTTCAAATATGTAACTTTTGACAAAAAACAGCAGACGAGAATTCAGAGCAGACGATATTGCAGCAGTAAAAAGAGTATACATAACTGTCTTGTTTTAATACAGTGACAAGCAATGTTATGAGGCGGGAATCGTTGTTCGGATGACCGTAGTAGGGCGGCAGCACTGTTATATCATAATTGCTTAATCAGAGACAAATATTGACCCAAGAGTCAATGTATCATATCTGCCAAACAACATCTATCAAACCATATGAAAACAACTGGCAGCAGTTACCCTCTGGGATTCATCCCTTTTAGTACTGAACAGATATTGTCTGAGTTATTACAGTGGAGAATCTGTTATTCTTTCCCGTTTAAACGCAAACGTACACAAACGCAAAGCGCTAAAACGTAGAAAAGAACAACTTTTGGACAATTCTGATATTTCATGTTTATCTTGGTGGTAAACAGTTTGGAGCCTGATCAGACGCCGGGATACCCGGCGTCTGATCTGGCTCCAAACTGTTTGCACTGCAAATAATAGTTTTAGCGTAAACGCGTTTATTGGGAAAGAATAACAGATTCTCCACTGTATGGAATCAACCTTTTTAACCATTTCCCCAATAGAAACGCATTATAGCGCATTTAATATTATTCCTCCACAGAAAATAATATTTGTGATTGATACAGACATGAACAGGAAATAATCTGGAAATATCATGAAAAGAAATATGTTCTAAATCCTAGCAGATGGTAGCTTAAAACAAGCTGAAAATGAAGTAGAATGCGCCTTCAGGTACATTCTGCTTTACTTTCAACCTGCTCTAAGTGGTCGCCTTTTTCCAATACTAGAAACAGACTATTGGGTAAAAAGTAAATGGTTAATGAATAGTATTCGCTCACACTGTGCCTCCAAACTCGTCAATATGTTAGTTTGTTCAATATGCAGATACATGCAAAGGAGTTCAAACATACCCATATTTCAAAGTTAAAACGAGGCTTAGCATGTTCGACTTCAGCGAGGTCGATTTATCGAAATAAGATCTGTAATAATCGAGTTCCGACTGTACATGGTCTTCTGGTACAGTGGAGAATCTGTTATTCTTTCCCGTTTAAACGCAAACGTACGCAAACGCAAAGCACTAAAACGTAGAAAAGTACAACTTTTGGACAATTCTGATAATTCTTGTTTATCTTGGTGGCAAACAGTTTGGAGCCTGATCAGACGCCGGGTTACCCGGCGTCTGATCTGGCTCCAAACTGTTTGCACTGCAAATAATAGTTTTAGCGTAAACGCGTTTATTGGGAAAGAATAACAGATTCTCCACTGTAATCTAGCACAAATCTAGCTGTATTGTAACTACAGTAGAACTCCTCTATTACGACCACTTAAACAAAGGCTAATTGATTATATGAAAGACAGGTGGCAGCTTAAAGCAAGGTGACAGTAAAACAGAAAGCTCCTGATGGAGCTTTCTGTTTTACTGTCATATTGCTTTAAGCAGTCACCTGTCGTAAACACCAAATAATTAACACAATTAAGTGGTCGTAATAGAGAGGTTTTACTGTATACTCTGACTGTGAACACTTAATTTACCAAGAACATTTCTTGACACCAATGCTCTCACAGTAGAACACCTACGGCTACCAGATACTATATACTCCATCCATTATTCATAATTTAGCTCAGATACAATAAGGTCATGCAAACACGGACATTCACTATATGACTTTTTTTGGGTTTAAACTCTGATAATAGCTTCAATCAGGATATGTTGTAAAGTAGAGACGTCCTATCGGAGCTTTCTGCTTTACTTCTTTCCTTATTTAAACAGTGATGCAGGGAACAATCACTCTTTGAAGAAGTTGTTATTTATGAGACTCTTGCTGTTTTTAGAAAAAGCATTACCCCATTTCACCTTTAGGTTTTGTCTAGTAGAAGTTTCAGTATTGATTTTGACACCTTTTTACTCTATGTTTAAGAAGTCAATCTTAACCGATATTTGCATATACATGTAAATATAGTTTAGATAATAATATATACAGCAAAAATAAAACAGGACTTTATCGGCGCTTCCTGAATGGCTGTTTGTATTGGACAAGTAAACTCTTCACCATTAGTACATAGTTCGTTTCATAGTTCGTATGTAACGCATAATTATACGAGAGGAGGATATATCAACATAGATTTGCTGTACAGTGGAGAATGTGTTATTCTTTCCCAATAAACGCGTTTACGCTAAAACGTTTATTTCCACTGCAAACAGTTTGGAGCCAGGTCAACGCCGGGTAAACCGGCGTCTGATCAGGCTCCAAACTGTTTGACACTCAGATAAAAATGAAGTGTAGGAAATATCTAAAATGACATTTTCTACGTTTTAGTGTTTTGCGTTTGCGTTTCGTTTGCGTTTAAACAGGAAAGAATAACGTTTTCTTCACTGTAACTAATATTTCTTAAAAAGGAATGATGTACTCTTCCATTATATACCATCAACATATTTGATTGACAGTGCATGTCAAATACATAACACTTGTACAGTAGCACCTCTCAATTACGACCACTTAATTGTGTCAAATATTAGTCGTTTAAGACAGGTGACTGCTTAAAGCAATGTGAAAATGAAACAGAAAAGCTCCTACAGGAGCTTTTCTGTTTCACTTTCACATTGCTTCAACCTGTCACCTGTCTTTTATACAGACAATTAGCCATTTTAGTGGTCGTAATAGAAAGGTGCTACTGTACATTCATAAAATATGAAATGACTAGTAATACCCCTTGGCTTATGTTACATCGACCAAGATGTGCGTGTTATAACGAACATAACTCGCCCATCTTTTAAGGTATAAAGGACTACATGGTACGCCCTTTTACTCGTGGATAAAAATATGGCTCTACGTACATGTAATATTAAAAACAAGTATGCTTTTGTTGGCAAGCAGTCTACAAATGCTCCTGAAATATGCATGCTTATTTGGCACGCAGTCCTGGCCGAATAATATAGTTCGGGTAATCATTGGTTTCCTCCATAGTTTTAACAGCAAATCAAATACACTGGAGAAAACGCAATTCTTCCTCAATAAACGCGTTTTATGTTAAACATTTATTTACATTGCAAACAGTTGGAAGCCAGATCAGAAGTTGTTTGCCACTCATAATAAATAAATCTTGTACGTTTCATTAAAATGTCGTTTACTACGTTTAATTGCCTTTCGTTTCTTTTAACCCTTTCCCCCATAGAAACGACTTTTGGCGTGTTTAATTTATTCCTCCGCTGAAGAAAATAGTTCCAGTTTATACCCTCACGAACAATTACCATTACAAATATTTTATATTACCTAGCAGATTTTAGCTTAAAGCAGGCTGAAAGTAAAGCAGAATGTGCCTTAAGGCACATTCTGCTTTACTTTCAACCTACTTTAAGTTGTCACCTGTCTTCAAAACTAGAAACAGGCTATGAGGTAAAGGGTTAAACGGGAAATAATAATGTCTTCTCAAGCCCAAAATAATCAAATTAAACCAGACTTAATTGAAAACTGGAAGTAACCATTTAAAGTTTCTGGGATGAAACGACATAACTATTAACTTTGTCACGTTGCTACATTGTAATTTTTATCAAACAATTAACCAATTTATGCCTAGCGTCCTATAAAAAGGGACATAGGCAAACAGTGTCGACTCTGATCAGAGTTTACGTTGTTCGCTGATTAGAATTTCAGTACATGTATAAAACAAAAGAGAATATAAAATATTTTGACTAGGTACCACTTAAATAAAAAATGGACTCATCTAATAAATAAACATGGACGATTCCACTGGTTTAATCACATTGTTTCATTATAAGATCTGTAACAATTATATTTTTAAGCAATAAAACCGATCTACTGCAGCATCAGCGCCTGCTTCACAGCTGTCGTCAACCATCGTTTTTAAGATTCAATTTTAACTCTTTCGTCCCTGAAACTTTAAATGGACAATTCCAGTTTCCATTTTAGTCTAGTCCATTTCTGACTTTTAAGGGTTGTTTTTGTCAATGTTTGGCATTGTGACAAACAGTGAATACCCTGATCAGAGGGCTCCTTTCGGAGCCCTCTGATCAGGGTATTCACTGTTTGCATAGGACAAGTGTACTATTTACATGTACACTGTTTGAAAAACACGCCTATATGCGGGACTAGGGTTCAAAGGGTTAAACACATTTTACAGTGGAGAAGACGTTATTCTTTCCCGTTTAAACACTAACGCCTAGCAATGAAACATAGAAAATGACAATTTGTTGAAAATTCTGACTTTTCATTTTAATCTGCGTGGCAAACACTTAGGAGCCCGAACATCGTGTGATCTGGCTCCATTTTTTTTTGCAATGGAAATAATACTTTTAGCGTTAACGCACTTTTTTGGGAAAGAATAACGTCTTCACTATAGTATAGACAGTCTTAAAGTGATACTCAAACACATTTTTACCCTGAACAGACACCGCGTCGTGGAGAATTTCATTAAATGTATAATGTTCACATTGTTCGTTGGAATTGTTTAAACGCTCTACTTATTATGTATCCCTTTAGAGTACAGTGTTTTATGGGAAAACATCTCGTTTTGAAACCAACACATTTATTTTCTATTCTTAATTAATTAGCAAGGACGATTTTACTGTTAATGATACATGTACAACAGTTTCGTGATATAAAGGTCAATGCCCTTTAAAGCTTGTTCCTTATCTGAATTCTTTGCTCATTGCGTCCATGGATTTTTTTTTCAATTTTGGAAGCATTGAAGAGTTAATGGAAGCCTTCAGATTAAATGTTTGCTGATAGGATTTTGTTCGTGGGAAACTGTTAAAATCAACCTTTTTATAAACAATTTTCCCAATAGATTCCAAAGATTTATCGATAAAGATCACCGCACTTTGTGAAACCAATAAATGTATTCACAAGAACTCGATGATTGTTAATGCTAAAGCGTCTCACCGTACGTAAGGTCATGGTTTTAAAACTCCTTCGTGACCTGAATTCTTCGCAAATAGTGACAATAAAATTGAGTCTTTAGTGGCAAAAAGTTAAACCCAAACAATATGAGAGAGTTTTGTTAACCTTCTTTCTAATAAACGCTACAAAATAAACCCCTTCACTGCCATGACGTCATCAATTTTAAGCAATTTTCGATTGCATTTTCTTTCTCAAAATTTTCTTTCAGGTATTTTGACTTAAGTTATATTGAAATGAGTGTGAAACAGTTTGGACGCTGATATCACGCCGCGTTACCCGGCATCTAAATTCTTTCAACTGCACTTGTGCATTGCATATGTCATTGAACAAATATGAATTTAGTAGCAATTAAAATTTGAAACAGCATTTTTCAAAACAAGTGATTTGCACCGGTGCAACTTGAAATCTTAAGAGATTCTCTTATTGGTAACGATTGGATAAGTTATTATTCCCAATTAACCCATGTGTGCCCAGTGGGTTCTTCCATGTAAATATATTGGATTAGTCCATTTTTTATCAAAGGGATGCCTATTCAAAATGTAATTTTCATTTTGTTTTATATTGAAATTCCTATCAGTAAACAGTATAGACTCCGATCAGACGCCGCATAATGCGGAGTCTGATCAGAGTCTACACTGTTTACCTATGTCCATTGTATAGGATCGTGGGCACAACTGGGTTAACGCACAGTTGTGTTTAAACATTGTTGAAAACAGTTACAGTACGGACTAGTCCAGACTCCAAACTGTTTGCTAACATATTTGAACAACTCGTTAACATTTTCAACAACCGCCAATTTTCTACTTTATAACATTCCGTTTGCGTTAAATTTCATTTTTACTTGCAAACAATATTCCCAAATGAAACACGACATAATACATTATCAAGCTACATGTATTAGAAGACTTAAAGAGTCGTTCATCCCACTCTCTCGGTCGATCCTATTTGTGCCCTCGGCTCTGCATATGGTTCGCTTCAGATTAACCAAATTGAAGCTGGTAATTAAGGCATTTAACGAAAAATGCATTTAACCCCTTCACTGCCTTAACCCGAGTACAATAGATATTTGCAAACAGTTAAGATCCTGATCAGACGCCGCGTAACGCGGCGTCTGATCGGGATCTAAACTGTTTGACACTCATTTCAGTTTTTCTTAAGTCAAAATACCTTAAATTTTAATTTGAGAAATAAAAGCAGACGATAATTGTTTAAAATTGATGACGTCATGTCAGTGCAGGGGTTAAGAGCATGTTAATATGCACACTGGTAAGACGTAACGTCGCCGACTGCTGTTCTACGTTCCCACTGCTGTAAAATCTACGCTATTACTGTGGAACAAAAATGGCTGCGCCCTTAACAAACAACGAGGTAAGGACAATGAAACGTTGTTTTTGAGAGTCTTTCTTTATAATATCAAAAATGGAGTAGTTGCACGGAATATCCCGGTTATATGTGCACGCTCCGGCGTTGTGTTCTCGTTGGATACTCGCTTAGTTAAGACGTTTAACTCGATAAAGTTGCGACAGATACCGGATTTCTTGAACATTTACGTGTGAAGAACTCCGAAAAAGCTTCGTAAAGCTGGTGTATTAGAGATTCTGCAATATTATCCAAACCAAAACACTCCCTGATGGACAGTATTGATAAATTGATATAAAAATGTCCCCTTTACGTGAATATAAAAACTTTATAGGTTATTTTTCAAATACAACGTTCCTCTATGCCGGACACGATACAACGTTCAGACTGCAGGGTAAAAAATGCATCGAGCTAATACTATACGTATACGCGACTGTGCCCTCACTTACAAGACAGTTAAAGACATACCTTCAGTAGTGTGTACCTATAGACCTTTGTAGTGTATATTTTTAGACAACCTCCCGGGTAACACTTGACAATGAACTTATAATCGTGGAATAAGGGCATGCATACAAGTGTTTTAAAGCGATCTTGCGAGGCAACTTGCATAACATATCACTCATACTTAAAAGCAGGCCCGGCAAAGTATGTCTATGTAATTAATACCTGCTCTGTTAGTTGGTTTACCCTTTCGGCGCCGTAGTCGCATAAAGTAGACTTTGCAAAGAGTTCGGATCCAGATTAGACGCCGTGCAACGCGGCGTCTGATCAGGATCCAAACTGTTTGATACTTTTATCGATATTTCGTAAGTCATAAGACCTTAAATCTAACTTTGAAACGTTCTTGCAGAGAACAGTACTAAAACAGACGACAATAAAGCGGCGAAGGGGTAAATATCTCCCGAATAATTTGGCGCCGAAAGGGTAATGATTATTTATACTGAAACACCACTCTTTCCTGAAGACACGTTGTTTTACTTTTCAGAACATGCGATCATTTATATGCGAAGAGCGTGGGAAGGAGCTGTCGTCACCCAGCTCACTGTTGAGGCACCGACAGTGCCACCAAGAGAAGACACTCAAGTGTGCAGTGTGTGAGAGAAAGTTTAATTTGAAGGCATCACTGAAGCAGCATTATATAACCCATTCATCAAAAGCTGAGACTCTTGTAGTTTGATAATGGGGACCTGAAAGGACTTTTTCTTGCCCATGGGGACCCGTATTTCAAGGTGATTGGTGTCCTTGGCCGCGCGCAGACATTCTTGCGTGGTGATATGAAGGTGGCCTGACGTTTCTTAGGCCGATTCAACCAAAGATGCGCACCTCTTTTGCGTTTCTTCATCTATATCTGAAACAAGAGAATGAGAATTCTGTTAGAAAAAATCAAATCTGTGCATGTACTGATAGGAATAAAAATATTTGGCGTATTTTCTCTTTTAAATAGAGAAATACACACATATTTTGACAATGTATCTACTAATTTATACGCGGTAAGTTTAGAGCGTGTAATAAATTTCGCAATTTTTCACAACCAAGCAATCTTGCGTGAACTCAATTTCGCGGTATGCCACAATTCCTATTGGGCACTAAAGTAATTATTTTGTGTGTGCATGAATTTGCATATTCATCCATTCGCGTTATACGCGAAAGTTACCACACAGGATTGTTATGTTGGGTTCAAGTGAGCGCGGCTAAAATGCTTTTTCTAAGTCCAAATTGTAATGTCGAAAAGAAGGAAAAATCCTAGTAGACTTGGAGATTCACTGAAATACACACTGTGAATTTGCATTATGAATAAGACAATGAATAAAATTGATGAGCTCATCGGAATACCTGTGTCACCTGCGAGCAAGCATCAGCTGAGCATTCTCTTTCGATAAGAGAAATTTCATTTCAAATTCTTTAGTAAAACAGAAGAAATCTGCATGAAACGGAAATGTTGAAAAGGAGAATAAATCTCACAATATTGATGCAAGAGTTATGAACCTTGTGCAATACACTTCCACTTGTCAGGCTCTATCCATAAATGAAGTTTCATCTTAAAAGCTTCAGTAGAACAGGTGTTATGAAGCGGGACGCCAAAAGCGTGACGGACAGAGAGACGGGTGGACATACAGACCTGTAGGACGAACGGACGGACGGACGGCGGACAAGTGATCCCTTAGTGTCACCTCTGCCATCAGCAGGTGACAAAACAGTATGTACATGTAGAATATAAACCAAAATGTCTTGTTACAACATCCCTGAAAGTTCAATAATGTGCACACGGTACAGATGTAATGTTTTCAAAACATAGCCATAGATTTCAAAAGGGCATTTTTCCTTTATGTTTGCTGTGCAAAAATGGACATTTGTCCACATTAGATAATTATTTAACATGCGAGGATTAAGAAGAGAGCCCCCGAGATATCGGAAGTACAGTTTTTTGTACAGTAAATTTCCATTTCCAAATGTTCCACCTCCCCTATCTGGTGTGTTTGGCTTCCTCTCGTTTAGGCATGAATCCCCCGAATGGTAACTAAAACCGTTCTGGTTCCGCACCTTTATGAACAAAATGCCTTTTTCGAGTGCATCTGTCGGTGCCTCTGACAAAGCGAATGCATACGTAGAATAGACCACACCAATCCATTTTTGATTATTTGCTAAATATATGCATATAGCCATGTAGATTTCAAATTTGCACAGCAATCAGAATCAAGGCGTTCCTAAAATATACGCTACAAAGGTCTATAGGTACACACCACTGAAGGTATGTCTTCAACTGTCTTGTTAGTGAGAGCACCGTCGCGTATACGTATAGTATTAGCTCGATGCATTTTTTACCCTGCAGTCTGAACGTTGTATCGTGTCCGGCATGGAGTAACGTTGTATTTGAAAAATAACCTATAAAGTTTTTATATTCACGTAAAGGGGACATTTTTATATCAATTTATCAATACTGTCCATCAGGGAGTGTTTTGGTTTGGATAATATTGCAGAATCTCTAATACACCAGCTTTACGAAGCTTTTTCGGAGTTCTTCACACGTAAATGTTCAAGAAATCCGGTATCTGTCGCAACTTTATCGAGTTAAACGTCTTAACTAAGCGAGTATCCAACGAGAACACAACGCCGGAGCGTGCACATATAACCGGGATAATCCGTGCAACTACTCCTTTTTTGATATTATAAAGAAAGACTCTCAAAAACAACGTTTCATTGTCCTTACCTCGTTGTTTGTCAAGGGCGCAGCCATTTTTGTTCCACAGTAATAGCGTAGATTTTACAGCAGTGGGAACGTAGAACAGCAGTCGGCGACGTTACGTCTTACCAGTGTGATATGCAGTCGATTTTGCACTTTTATCGCTTGTAATTTCTCAAAGTCCGTTGAAAAGGAAAAAAAAAAAAAAAAACTATTTAGAAAAAAACTAGTTATGCCGACCTACTTATCTCATTTTCCAGATGTTTGTTGAAACGGGCAATGTTTTTTCATCAAATGACAAATTGCGTTTTACGATACCTGCATATCAAATCAAGTATTCAAACCATATTAGATAAACTAACAGAAGTAAACTTCGATTCCCTGTAGAGCACAATAAACAATTGGAATAATTTTCCCATTAACTTCTTGAATGCGGGGAAACGAATTTCTATTTACTTGCAAACAATTTGGATACTGGTCTGACGCCGATTTACTCGGCGTCAGATCAGGATCAAAAGTGTTTGTGTCGTGGGTCGTATGCATAAAATCTGACGTATTTTCAGAGGTAAAGCAGATGCTATTTTGAGCAGCCGATATGTATTCAACGTTCAAGTGAGTAAAATACATAGGAGGCCATTTATTATGCTCAGATGAACTTATTTGGAATATAAATCTGCACATGTGCCCTGTAATTTAGAAGAAAATACGATCTCAAATTCTAATAGATGAGAAACTATTTTCGGAAAATGATTTTACGAGATGATACATGTAAACAAATTTAACATTCAAAGTACGACCAACACCTTTCTACATATTAAGCAGTGACTTAAATAATCATATAGCAGAAAAGTACAAAACAAAATACTCTTTGCACGTAGCCTTGCCACCATTTCAGTTTAAAATGTTAGTTAAAAATAGTGTAAGGCCAAATAAAAAAAATACCTGTGTTTCCTATTACATGCCCAAAAATATTAGGGTCGTAAAATCTTTCTTTCTTTTCTTTTTTTTATAAAAAATCATACATTAATACACATAATTTTCTGATGGAGTATGTTTTACATGGACATGCATGAATGTATTATAATGTGCAAACCCTGGGTCATACATAAACACACTTATAAATATCCATTTAAATTTTTGATTTTATTGATAGGTCCCTTTACCAAATTTATCTTGAAATCTTAACCGTTATGATTGTTTATAATACATGTATCTATATACCAAGACGGCAAAGTAGTGACATTATATGACAGATGGAATGAATGATGTTTTGAAATGTTCTGATTAGTTTTTCATAAAAATTGAAATGTGTTGTTTGCATGTTCAATGTGTCATTGATATGTTCCGGCTGTAAATAATGAACTGAGAGAAATAAAGGAAATTTGATTTGGCTGCATGTTGAATGTTTAGGGTCGGGGGGGGGGGGGACTAGGATCGGTCGGGTTACCGGAAACACAGGTACTTTTTTATTTTACCTAATTCGCCATAATTTTAAACCTATATTTGATAGAACCTTCATATCTTTAGCACGTGTACTGCTCTCAAGGAGTGCATTAATCTTAGTACAAGTTGGGTCACAGCAGATAGAGGACAATGTTATTTAGGTGTCAGGGTCATATCAAGGGGTGGGGCATAGTGGTTAACAACTACATTTGTTCTCTAGAATGCCATGACCTTCGTGTTTCGGAAGCGCAAAGTGGCAATGTAAAAATAATAAAACAACTGTTTTATTGGAAATTTTCATTTCCACGTTAAAGTCTACCAGAATGTCGGTTTTGCTTGGAGGCTCTCTCAAACCTGTCTCAATAGCTTTATTTAGTTAGCTTGAGTGAATATAGAACAAACTTCCCCGAAGTCTTGTCGCTATGGAAATAGAATTGTACGTAAATTAGTTATCAATCAAATATATAATTGGTAGAGTGTCATTTAACCCTTAGCATTCTGTTTATGACATTTTGCATATGCGTACAGTGGAGAATCTGTTATTCTTTCCCAATAAACGCGTTTACGCTAAAACTATTATTTGCCGTGCAAACAGTTTGGAGCCAGATCAGACGCCGGGTAACCCGGAGTCTGATCAGGCTCCAAACTGTTTGCCACCAAGATAAACATGAAATATCAGAATTGTCCAAAAGTTTTTCTTTTCTACGTTTTAGCGCTTTGCGTTTGCGTACGTTTGCGTTTAAACGGGAAAGAATAACAGATTATCCACTGTAGTTGAGTTTTCATCCGCTTTAGTTGAGGAAACATCTATCGGTATGGGAGTCATCAAACTGAAATAAAGATCAATTTCTGAGAAACTATATGTCTGATCAGGATCCAAACTGCATAAGAATGCCAGTTAAATCTTTGAAACCTACTCACGCATATATGCCTTTGCAAACAACGTACCTGTTAGGAGTACACTTGTTCTATGCAAACAGTGTAGACTCTGATCAGAGGGCTCCTGTTTGTTCTATTGACATATATTGTAACAACAAACCTTAAAAAGTCAAAAATGGACTAGACTAAATTGAAAACTAGAATTGTCAATTTGAGGTTTCAGGGAGGAAGGGGTTAAGTAAAGGGATTAACAAGAAATGAATAATGCGTTCTTTAACGATAAAACTGTCGTGATATCAGCTCTGAAATAATCGCCTGTAAATCTTGTAAAATTTAGATAATGCATTTCTAAATAAAAGAAACTTACATGCGAGTGTCAAACAGTGTGGATCAAGATCAGACGCAACGTTTCGCATCGTCTGATTATCGTGCGAAAACAGGTCAAGTTGCGATCGGCAGGCTAAGGGTTAATGCGACTAACTGTGTATACAAACATTTGTTTAACCCCTTACCCCATAGCCTGTTTCTAGTTTTGAAGAATATGAACGCTTTAAGCAGGCTGAAGGTAAAGCAGAATGCGCCTTGAGGCGCATTCTGCTTTACTTTCAACCTGCTTTAAGCCATTATCTGCTAGAATTTAGAAAATATTTCTTATGATACATATCCATGATTGTAAAAATTAGATCTATTTTCTGTAGCAGAAGAATAAATGAAAGGCGTAAAAAGGTGTATTTATGGGGTAAAGCGTTAAGTACCAGGATATAATTTGACAAGATAACTAAAAGGTATTCATCGCAGTGGGCAACGTTTGGATCCTGCTTTTGATGTCACGTCTCTAAATCAGTGTGGCAATCGCAAGATTTTGATTTCTTTTGATACATAAATTGGGTTGCTCTAAGTTGGAATGCAGATAGCTTAAAAGCCTCTGCTTCTCGTATTAAGTACTCGGGCACCTAATAACCCATCACCCCATATTATAGTTTGGATACTCATTTTACGCCTTAAATTCATTACTCCACTGACCAAAGTAGTTCAGCTTCGTACAGTCATTTATATACACCATAACATTTTTAATCCTGGCAGATTGTAGCTCAAAGTAGGTTTATAGTAAACCAGAATGCACCTTTTTTAATATCGCATTCTGCGTTACTTTAAGCTTGATTTAAGTCACCTACCTCCAAACCTAGAAAAAGGCTTATTAATTTCGTCCTAGGAAAACTAGTTAATGATGTTCTATTTAACTACCAGTGTACACGACATTTAATTGTAACATTCTGAACAGGCCAATTCTATCATTATATATGTAATTTATACCGCTACTAAACACGGGTTGCCAATCACATTACAGGGCTGCCATTTCTCCGGATTTTTCTTAAATCTTCGGATTTTTTTCCAGTTTGTAGTAGCTTAAAGCAGGCTGAAAGTAAAGCAGAATGCGCCTTTATGCGCATTCTGCTTTACTTACAGCCTGCTTTGAGTAGTTGCATGTCAACAAATACTAGAAACAGGCTATGGGGTAAAGATACGATTCGTAAAATCGCACTTGAAAAATACAAATTTGGAAATCTTAGGATTGTTCGTTTCAACTTATGGCAGCCCTGACATTGTCGTTAGAGAAACTTTACAATTAACTACCTAAATCAATCGAATAAAAGACAAAGAGAGAAACCAATTATGTAATTACTCGAGACAGACAAGAGATCTTTATCCTGCACATTGTGACTTTATTTGCCTTTTGAAGTTTTGATCGTATAACTCGGCCATTGATGATGATCCAAACTGCAAATATAAGCACATTTTGGTCAGTCAGCTGCGTACATTTCGACTTACAAAAAAGAAACAGTTTGACGACATAATTATAATGGTATGCGAGATTAGAGGATAATAAATGTCAAAGACTGATACAAAATGCATATATCTACTTAATCATTTCAAATCTAGATAAATCAAATTTGCGTTGGTCAAACCTACCTTTAACTGAAATTTCAAACACGTCTCTAACATAGTTTTCGATCGTTTTGATACTTGCAACGACTTCAACTTGACAATGATATATATAATCACATTCAAAATAATGTAAGAACCTGTACGACCAATAAGACAACGCTACAGTCACTACAAATCGTACGACCACCTTACGTATGCCCCAATTTAATTGGCAACTTGGGCCTGTCTTACGAAACTTAAGGTAAACACGGTCGTAAGTCAAAACTTTGAAATACATTTTATTTCTTATTTCTCCATCCAAATCTGTCTTGTGACATCTCTTTGGAATCGTCTTTTAGACAATTCCAAATGAATTTGTTTTTAAAGGATATCAGAAAATTAAGCGGTAAGGGCATTTCAATGATCGATGTGTGTCATCCTATCAGTCTTTAGCATCCTTAAATGAAATGGATTTTCAGGCTAACATTAAGGTTTGAGATAATTATGACCTTTCTATATTTTAAAGGAGTCGTCGTGGCGAATGGCCATAGTCCTGGTCACTTCGTGTTGCGACTGACTTGCGACCGTCTTGTCGTATACCTGGGGCCCGTTCCATAATTCTTCGTACGATAAATATTGTCGTAAGTCAGATAAGAAAAGTCTCAAGTGTTATTTATTTGTCCATCTATCCGGTCTTGTGACATCTCTTTGGAATCGTCTTGAAAAGACGATTCCAAAGAGATGTCACAAGACAGGATTATATAGAGAAAATAGAAATTGCATATATTTTAAAGATTTGGTTTAGGAACGTTTTTGTCGTACGAAGCTTTATGAAACGGGACCGGGATCATAAAATTCTCAATTGTTATTTATTTCTCCATCTAATTATGACTTGTGACATCTCTTTGGAATCGTCATATTTATCTCAAACCTTATTGTTAGACATTTCAAAATGTTATAAGTAAATACAGTTTAATGCCCTGCGTTTGCGCTTCGTATGCGTTTTACCCTTTCGGCGCCGAAGTCGCATAAAATCGACTTTGAAAACAGTTTGAATCCTGATCAGACGCCGCGTAACGCGGCGTCCGATCAGGATCCAAACTGTTTGACACTCGTATCGATATTTCTAAAGTCATCCTTCCTAAAATATTACCTTGAAACGTTCTTACAACGACACTATTGAAACAGACGACATAAAACCGGTGAATGGGTAAAATTCACCCGATTAATTTGACGCCGAAAGGGTTAAACAGGCAAGAATAACGTCTTCGCCACTGGAGCAAATCAATTGACGCTAAATTCCTTCAATGTCTTAACCCTGGTACAATGGTTATCTCTAAATATTTCGGAAACAAACTGTTCAATACTCGTTTCTATATTACTTAAGTCAAAACACATAAAAATCTGAATTTGAGAAATAAAAAAGTGACATTTTAAAACTGATGACAGCACGGCAGCTGTGGGATTAATAATGATTTCAATTCCATGATATGATGTTTTACTGTATAAATGTGGGAATTTCGTCTATTCTGTCGGCAAAAGGCAACCGGCAGTTGTTAAGTCATTCATTTTTTTAAACATCTGTAAACATGCAAAACTCCTTTTTTGGATATTCTAATTTCTAAAAAAGAACTTTAAACAATTTGAAAGCATGGCAAGCATACCGTTCTCAAGCATTTGATTGGTCAGAGTTGGGCCTCGACTCAAATCTGACCAATCAAATGCTTGATAATGATTTAAGACATAACTCAAACGCTTTATAAGCATTGGCACAATTGTGTTGCAGAGTTGTTCTGCGCATGGGGCCCGTTTTATGAAACGTCGTACGACAAAAACTGTCGTAAGTCAAAACTTTAAAATACAGTAAAACCCCTCTATCACGACATCTAAAACGAAGGCTAATTGATTGTATAAAGACTGATGACAGCTTTCTGTTTCACTTTTACCTTGCTTTTAGCAGTCACCTGCCTTAAATTCATGATATTTAGCACAATTTAGTGGCCGTAATAGACATGTTTTACTGTACATCTAATTTCTGATTTCTCTATCTAATCCTGTCTTGTGACACCTCTTTGGACTCAAGACGATTCCAAAGAGATATCACAAGACAGTATTAGATTGACTAAAAAATGAATTTTTGAATATTGTTTACGATCATTTTTCATAAAACGGACCCTATGTCTATATTACTTGTATGTTGACAGCGTTGCACGTAAAGTGAACAAGACACGAGTGTGTTCTGAGCTGTTTTCGTTTCTACGTCTTTGGCCGGAAAAAACATTTATACTACATCTCCAAGAACATTGCAATACAATACCTAACGACACAAAGAAGTGCGCACATGGAATGGAAAGAAATAACGAAACATAAATGACTTGCAGACTGAGTCTGCTAGATAAGCCTTTTAAATCAAACTTTGTTTCGTTAATTTCTTCTTTATTTACACCGAAAAGTATACTAAATAACACTTTGTTAACTGTCGATCGTACCAACTACGCGCAGGCGCTTACATTTAGTGGAAAAATTTAGAGAAAAAAAAGAAAAAAAAAGCAAGTCAACGCAAAGAACTTATAGAACTTGAGGTCAGAGGTTCAAACCTTTGTTCATCATGTTTACTTCTTGTTTACTTACAGTGGAGAATCTGTTATTCTTTCCCGTTTAAACGCAAACGTACGCAAACGCAAAGCGCTAAAACGTAGAAAAGTACAACTTTTGGACAATTCTGATATTTCATGTTTATCTTGGTGGCAAACAGTTTGGAGCCTGATCAGACGCCGGGTTACCCGGCGTCTGATCTGGCTCCAAACTGTTTGCACTGCAAATAATTGTTTTAACGTAAACGCGTTTATTGGGAAAGAATAACGTTTTCTCCACTGTATCATGTTTAGCTAAACTGTTCGAAATATCGAGCTATTGTCTTTATCGCCTTCGTCGTTTTTTTAGGTTTTATGTTAAGTTTTTGTAAGACAACATTTCCTAAAAGCAAAATCAAAGCGACGGACATCGACGGACGTACAACGACGGACACTGTGTGATTACAGTAGGTGACATTGGCATACGTGCTAGGTGGGCTAAAATGCCATAAAAAAACTTTTGCAGGGCTTTCATTTATCTATCTATCGTTAGTATTTTCTAAATGTCATTTTCCGGAAGCGCGATCAAACCGCCTACATCAAATGTTTTATTTCGTTAGCTTGAATAAATCTATACCAATCTTCCCTGAAATTCGGTAGCTATGGAACTATAAATATGAATTAGAAAATGATTATTCAAATATATAATCTGATGAGCAATCCTCAACCATCAGCACAAGGTTGGTGATATTTCGATAACCTTTGTAAATAGTTTGGACCTAAATGAAACACCCGCACAATTTCGATTTAAAGATAGCTTAGTCTTTTTATGTTACTACATTTTCAATAAAAGACACGTAAGAATAGACTGCAGTCTATTATGGAAAGTAATGACAAAATGCAATGCCCTCTATATGGCGTTGAGCAGGTTCTGTTTTCTGACATTTTATAATAGTGCTATCTCCCTACAATGACCCACCCAACAACGATTCATTCCTTACAACGACCCTTGTCGCAGTTTCCTATAAAACAGAACAATTATGTCTTACCTATTTACGGCTGCAATGTCGTCTGCTGTTTTTTCATTGTTACATAATGGACATTTTGACAGAAAACAACTTAATGACGAGTGACAAACAGCTTGAATCCAGATCAGACGCCGCGTTACGCGGCGTCTGATCTGGATTCAAGCTGTTAGCAAATGTAAGCCAAATTCCCTCCCTATAACGACCACCTCCAAACAACACACTTAATTGTCTTCTCCCATTGGATGTCGTTGTAGAGATGGAGCGCTTTACTTCTTTTTACTGATAGAGTTATTCTTCAATCTGATAGTGAACGCTTTATTGTAACATCCGCTGATTTTTCTTGTCACATACATATCAAGTTAATTTCTTACATTTGATTATGTTTGTCGTCTATTTCGGTACTCCTGTACTCACACATGTTTCGATTTTTTTTCTGACGTTGAATTCTCTATCTCTGAAACATGAAATGGTCAAGAAAAAAGTTCACGTGATTGTTTCTTATACATTTTACAGCGTCGCCCTCCCCTACAACGACCCTCCCAACAACGACTCCCTCCTTGCAACGACCATTGTCGCAGTTCCCATAACAGGACAATTATGAACAACGCTTTTACTGCTGCAATATCGTCTGCTTAAAATTGTCGTCTGCTGTTTATCTCAAAGTTACATATAAGTTGACATTTCGATAGAATAAATAAAATGACGAGTGACAAACAGCTTGAATCCAGATCAGATGCCGCGTGACGCGGCGTCTGATCTGGATTCAAGCTGTTTGCAATTGTAATCCAATTCTTATTTTTCCCTCCCTATAGCGATTCTTTCCGAACAAAACACATAATCTTTGTCTCCCATCGGGTGTCGTTGTAGAAAATGAGCACTGTATATCTATTACAGATAATGAACACATAACAAAAATGTCTGAAGATCAAATCCTTCTTAGGATTTCTTTTAATCTACCAAATAGGAACAAGTCTGGCTGAAAAAGCTCTTTATTTGGATTTGCATGCCAAGTTGCGCGCCTTTTAACCTAGCTTCAGCCATTATATCACCAGAGGGTACCACTTGATGTCGTTATCATTTTATTGTGCGCTTTGATGTTGATATTGCGAGCCTCTCAGTTGGCTCATATGCGGCAACTCATTCAACGCAGACACATCAAATGGAAAAGTCCTATCTGCAATAAAGTTCATGTTTGACTATTTACATATTGTATTTGTGCATGTTGAAAATAATACTGCAAAATGCCAAGTACTGCATACCCTAAGTCTACACTGTTTGCATAGAATACATTATACTCTTTACAGGTACAGTGGAGAATCTGTTATTCTTTCCCGTTTAAACGCAAACGTACGCAAACGCAAAACACTAAAACGTAGAAAAGTACAACTTTTGGACAATTCTGATAATTCATGTTTATCTTGGTGGCAAACAGTTTGGAGCCTGATCAGACGCCGGGTTACCCGGCGTCTGATCTGGCTCCAAACTGTTTGCACTGTAAATAATAGTTTTAGCGTAAACGCGTTTATTGGGAAAGAATAACAGATTCTCCACTGTACATATGCACTATTTATAAACGACGAGTATACTCGTCGCTATGTTTCAGAGGCTTACAGTGGAGAAAACGTTATTCTTTCCCGTTTAAACGCAAACGAAACGCAAATCACTGAAACGTAGAAAATGTCAATTTTTAGATAATTCTTACTATACATTTTTATCTGAGTGGCAAACAGTTTGGAGACTGATCAGACGCCGGGTTACCCGGCGTCTGATCTGGCTCCATACTGTTTGCAGTGGAAATAAACGTTTTAGCGTAAACGCGTTTATTGGGAAAGAATAACACAATCTCCACTGTACATTACAATGTATGATGTCTGTACTGGGGAAACATAGACTTCAAATGAATAGTGAGTTTTATGGGACACCACCCGTTAAAAATGCAATGATTTGCTAGGAATGCTATATATATTGTAGGATTATTGAATGGCTAGTGTGTTACAGTGGTGAGGGAACGTAATTAAATGCATTGTATTTTCTGCATGTAGGCTTACAGTGGAGAATCTGTTATTCTTTCCCAATAAACGCGTTTACGCTAAAACTATTATTGCCAGTGCAAACAGTTTGGAGCCAGATCAGACGCCGGGTAACCCGGCGTCTGATCAGGCTCCAAACTGTTTGCCACCAAGATAAACATGAAATATCAGAATTGTCCAAAAGTTGTTCTTTTCTACGTTTTAGCGCTTTGCGTTTGCGTACGTTTGCGTTTAAACGGGAAAGAATAACAGATTCTCCACTGTAAGAAACAAAGAAATGAGTGTCAAATAGGTTGGATCCTGACCAGTAACCAAGGAAATCCAATTTGCAAATAACTATAGTACTCGGAGTAAGGCAGCGAACGGATTAACAGGGGCAACGGAAAAAGTACTATTCTGCCTAATATATCATTTGTTGATTGAACATTCAGAGTTCTGTTGATACCCTTTATCTAGTAAAATGTGTATTACTTTTTAGAAGACGTTATTCTTTCCCAATAAACGCGTTTGACGCTGAAACAACTATTTCTGTTGCAAAAACAGTTTGGAGCCAGATCAGATGCCGCGTGACCCGGCGTGTGACCAGGCTGAAAATTGTTTGCCATCAACTCCAAACTGTTTGTCAACGAGAATAACATGATTAATCAGAATTGTCGAAATGTTGTTACTTGCTACGTTTCGTTGAAATTCGTTTGGGGTTCGTTTGGGTTTCAACCGGAAAGAAAAACGTCTTTTCCACTGTCATCAGCTTTTGAAAAGTTTGATTCAGAGTATTTCAGTGTCTGATTAGGGCCCGAAAGGTTTGACACATACCTACGTTTCCCCTGCAATTAGGATACAGTCGAACTTCGATATCTCGAACTCGGTTAAGTCGAATATACCCGTATTTCGAGTTAAAACGTGGCTTAGCCACGTTTTAACTTTGAAATACGGGTATGTTCGACTAAACCGAGCATGAAATAATGCAATTCTTGTGTCGAAATATCGGATAGTTCGATGTAAGCGAGTTCGAGATATCAAAGTTTGACTGTACAAGCATTTGAAGGAAACATCGCAGACGCAACCTAAGAAGCCGGTGATAGGGGCTAATTGAGAACGAAAGGTTTTGTTGTTGATGACAAAGCCTACATGATATCAAAGTTAATAACAGGACAGAATATTTGTGGCTGAATCCTTTATCCAATATATTGTTTCTTGTTTTACAGACAGATGGCCACTTGATAAAACAGGTTGAAATCTTTCGGCGTATTCTTTACTTTCTGCCTGTTTTCAGCCACCATCTGCTAGGATATAGAGAAATATTTCTCATGATACATATTAAAGACTGTATACAGAGGAACTATTCCATTCAGTCGACGAATGAACTAAAGGCGTCAAAATGCGTACAGTGGAGAATCTGTTATTCTTTCCCGTTTAAACGCAAACGTACGCAAACGCAAAACACTAAAACGTAGAAAAGTACAACTTTTGGACAATTCTGATAATTCATGTTTATCTTGGAGGCAAACAGTTTGGAGCCAGATCAGACGCCGGGTTACCCGGCGTCTGATCTGGCTCCAAACTGTTTGCACTGCAAATAATAGTTTTAGCGTAAACGCGTTTATTGGGAAAGAATAACAGATTCTCCACTGTATCTGTGGATTAGCGAGTTTTGAAACGTTCGCTGAATTCTTGTTTAGTGTAAATGCGAGTTTGATCTAGACACACATGTCTTCAAAATTAAAATGTTTTACTTTTCTATATGTATTGTTATTTCCCCAAAACGGAAGATGTATTTGCAGATACTGTAGACTTCTCAAGGTTCAATTATTCGTTCAATTCAATTAAAGTCCTTACAAATGTTCCTTAACTTATAAAAATAATTGTTCTTTGTTTTTGTTCTCGCTATTTTACAAAAAGATTAGCTCAAGCTTGTTCATATTTTACATTACTACATTACCGATCGTATTTTAAATATTGAATTCAATTAATATCGCGAAATTATATTAATATCCTGAAAACAAATTATCATCTATTAGCATATGAGATCGTACTTCAATGATAAATTCAATTGTTATCGGGAAAATATTTTCCTCCGAAAACAAACTCTCATCTTTTAACGCATGAGCTCGTATTTTCTTCAAAATACAAGACAGTGCTTGCGTTTCAAATGACCCCAATTAGAGTGATATCAAACGTTTCTTTCAACCTAGGTTGAAGTTTCGGTTCCATTTAATGGAAACTATGTATTTACAGTGGATAATCTGTTATTCTTTCCCGTTTAAACGCAAACGTACGCAAACGCAAAGCACTAAAACGTAGAAAAGTACAACTTTTGGACAATTCTGATCATTCTTGTTTATCTTGGTGGCAACCAGTTTGGAGCCTGATCAGACGCCGGGTTACCCGGCGTCTGATCTGGCTCCAAACTGTTTGTAATGGAAAACATAGATTTAGCGTAAACGCGTTTATTGGGAAAGAATAACAGATTCTCCACTGTATCACTCTTCGCATTACCCTATAAATGCAAATTCATCATCTTTTTAAATTAACCGGATACATTAACCCTTTCGCTCGCAATGACGCTAAAAAGCGCGATTGCAAACAGTTTGAATCCATACTGTTTGACACTCGTTTTGAAATGTCTTCAGTCATACTGCTTTATTTCTCTACTTTGAAACGATATTGCAGACAACAACATTGAAGCAGACGACAATGAAACGGTGAAGGGGTAAAGATCTCACGAAACTTTTGGTAGTGAAAGGGTTAATTGGTTTATAATGTATTGCTATAATATATTTAATGGTACATAAAATTGTCAACCTAGCAACTATGTCGACTTAAAAAATGTAATATTTGGATTAGACAAACGCCTGATCAGTATCCAAACTGAAACTGATTTAATTGATTAAACGTCTATTTTTACATCTAGTGTATTCAATGGCGTTGTACAATGACTAAGTATAAAAACCGAAGTACACATAGCAGTAGTATCTAAATATATAAAGAATACTGAAAATTATTCTTATTCACATATTTACTTAAACCTCATGTCAAAAGATCTGAAGAAAAGTGTTTGGGGATTTATCTTAAAAATAACCACTGATTCAGATTTTCTCAAATGGGATTGTAGATTGTCCGAAATTTTTGTTCCGATAGTTGTAAAATCTCTGTCGGCAAATGTTTTACGTCTATTAAATTGAACATTATATAGTAACCAGTTACATAATCTGAAGATCTTAAACTACGCCTCGTTACAGTTAATAGCTTGAATTCAATTCTGGTTTTAATGGAAGCCAATGCAGATGGTTCAAACCTTGCTTTGAACTGTAATACTTGCTTAGTTTCAAAACAAAATTTGCGCACATGTTTCGTTTTCTTAGCATTTTTTGCATATATCACTGATGAATGTTTCTTCAGTTAAAAGAACGCATCAAAATCCAATTGTTACCAATAACAACAGATCATCTATTTTGCTAAAGAGTTGTAAGCCTAGAAATATTTCAAAGTTTTGAGCACAGAGTTCGTTTTAAGTTTGTTTGTTGAGAAAGAAAAACGTATCCCATTTCAGTTTTGATACGTGTCGTAACTTGCCTGCAAAGTAGACTCTAGAATCCTACAATATCACATCTACAATAAGGAAGATGTTATTCTTTTCTAATAAACGCATTTATCCTAAAACAAGTATTTCCATTACAAACAGTTTAGAGCCAGTTTTGATCAGGCTCGATACTGTTTACCACTAAAGGAAATGAATCTTTCGAGATTTCCAAACGTTGTTACATACTACATTTTCTCACATGACTACCCTTGTGTTCTATAGCGAACAACGATGACGAATATCTTTATCTCCAACATGTGTAAGATCACTTTGATGACGTCATTATAACGTCACTATTTATAACGGCGGTTTGACGTCATCGGGGTTCCAAAAAAATGCACATTGCTTAAAAAATAGCTTAAATCGTTGGATGTGAGAAAAAGAATCTGTCACTCGTCGATGTTTAAGACAAGTTGATCTCAAACTCGTCTAGAATAGAAACGTTATTATGCTCGCCAAGGCTCGCTTAATAGCATTTCAATTCTAGACTCGTTTGAGATCAGCTTGTCTTAAACATCGACTCATGACAGATCCTATATTTATTACATTGCGTTTCGCTCAATTTAACTCTATCACTGCCAAGCTCTATCGTCTGCTTTATATGTACAGTGGAGAATGTGTTATTCTTTCCCAATAAACGCGTTTACGCTAAAACTATTATTTGCAGTGCAAACAGTTTGGAGCCAGATCAGACGCCGGGTAACCCGGCGTCTGATCAGGCTCCAAACTGTTTACCACCAAGATAAACAAGAATTATCAGAATTGTCAAAAAGTTGTTCTTTTCTACGTTTTAGCGCTTTGCGTTTGCGTACGTTTGCGTTTAAACGGGAAAGAATAACAGATTCTCCACTGTAACCCTGTCAGTGCCAAAATGTCGTCTGCATTGATAGTGTCGTATGCAATATTTTAAGAAATGTCGATACGAGTGTCAAACAGTTACGCGGCGTCTGGTCAGGATACAAACCGTTTGCAAAGTCGCCTTTTGGCTCCATTGGTAGTAAAAGAGTTAAACGGGAAAGAATCTCATGGTCTCTAGAGTAACTGTAACTAATTTAGTACTGGGACAACTAATTAACGCTGTTCTATTTAACTACCATTGTACAGGACACGAAATCGTCACATGTTAACAGGGCAAATTCTAATTTATACCGCTACTAAATACGGGTTGCCTAATCACATTGTCGTTAGGGAAACTATACAGTTAACTACCTAAATCAATCGAATAAAAGACAAAGAGAGAAACCAATTAAGTAATTACTCGAGAGAAAGAGAAACGAGTGATACTTACCCGCTTATTGAGACTTTATTAGCGTTTTAATAATTGATCCAGGACAGACGCCGAAATAACTGGTGTCTGATCAGGATACAAACTGCAAATTGACAAAAAGTCTGCATCTTGGTGATGTTCAGGTATATCTATTGAGACTTACAAATAGAAATCAGATCAGTAAATTTGATAGACGAACTGTTTGAGGCACGGACGAGGTATTATATAGATAGACAAGTGTAACTTTATATGCGTTATCTTTTGACGTCTGTTTAACCTTTTCACTGCCATGACGTCTGTCAATTCTAAACAATTGTCGTCTGCTTTTATTTGTCAAATTAAAGTTTTACTGAGGTACAGTGGAGAATCTGTTATTCTTTCCCGTTTAAACGCAAACGTACGCAAACGCAAAGCACTAAAACGTAAAAAAGAACAACTTTTGGACAATTCTGATAATTCTTGTTTATCTTGGTGGCAAACAGTTTGGAGCCTGATCAGACGCCGGGTTACCCGGCGTCTGATCTGGCTCCAAACTGTTTGCATTACAAATAATAGTTTTAGCGTAAACGCGTTTATTGGGAAAGAATAACACATTCTCCACTGTACGTGTATATTCACTTACGAAATATTGTAATGATTGTCAAATAGTTTGGGTTCTGCTCAGACGCTGCATAGCGCGACGTTCGCGGGATAAGATGGTGAAAGTGTTACATCTTGACACTTTAAAATATTGTCTTCTTAAAAACAAACGTCTGAATTGTTTGAATAACCCTTTGAACCCTAGTCCCGCATATTGGCGTCCTTTGCAAACAATGTACATGTGAATAGTACACTTGTCCTATGCAAACAGTGAAGACCCAGATCAGAGGGCTCCTATGAGCCCTCTGATCAGGGTCTTCACTGTTTGTCATAATGCCAAACATTGACAAAAACAACCCTTAAAAGTCAGAAATGGACTAGACTTAAATGGAAATAGAATTTTCTATTTAAAGTTTCCGGGAGGAAAGAGTTAATATTATTTGATTAGTCTTCACAATTGAAGATATATTCTAAGTAGATTCTACCAGACAGTTTGTACCTCAATTCAGTACTGATAGTGGATTAAAAATTGAAACCCGATTTCCTATCCAGAAACAAACATAAAGAGTACTTGTTTCAGTTTGACAAACCTTTTAACATTTAAGGATGAACTGTACATTTATCTGATTGCTGTATTAGATAGCAATAAAACGATGCCTAATTAGGGTTTCAATTCTAAAGATCAAGATGGTCTTGCAGTAGATATACGATTGGTTGTCTTACAGTGGAGAATCTGTTATTCTTTCCCGTTTAAACGCAAACGTACGCAAACGCAAAGCACTAAAACGTAGAAAAGAACAACTTTTGTACAATTCTGATAATTCTTGTTTATCTTGGTTGCAAACAGTTTGGAGCCTGATCAGACGCCGGGTTACCCGGCGTCTGATCTGGCTCCAAACTGTTTGCACTGGAAATAATAGTTTTAGCGTAAACGCGTTTATTGGGAAAGAATAACAGATTCTCCACTGTATAAACCTAGACATTTGTCTTCGGTGTCTGGAATTGGAATACCGTAGTTGACAGGATGGCTATAAATTTCACGGATTAGAATCAAATGCGTCAATCCTTGCAGATATAAACGCTTAAACTGCCACAGGAAGAATTTGAATCAAAATCAAATCGACATGACACTCCACGTCTACCTAGGATCTAAAATGCTTGAAATTCGCGGGAATGTTTTAATCAGTCCAAAGTCTAATACAGCGTTCATTCCCTTCAATGGCCCTCCCAACAACGACTCCCTCCTTATAACGACCCTTGCCATTGTTCCCCAAACGAAACATTTATGGTTGCAAAATCGTCTACTTAAATTTGTCGTCTGCAGTTTTTCTCAAAGTTGTATATATGTGGATATTTTGATAGAATAAATATAATGACGAGTGACAAACAGCTTGAATCCAGATCAGACGCCGCGTTACGCGGCGTCTGATCTGGATTCAAGCTGTTTGCAAATGTAAGCAAAGTCTTAATGTTCCCTCCCTATAACGACTCCCTCCGAATAACGCACGCAATTTTTGTCTCCCTCTGGGTGTCGTTGTAGAGAGGGAGCACAGTATATGACATCGAAACTAGATGGAAGACGGCATATTTAAAGAAGACGATGATATTACAGTGCACGAGTGAACGAGCACACGTAAAGGCTTTGAAATAAATTCAGATAACCGTACAATTGCCTTGAGCTTTATAAGATCTACTTTAAAATATCGTCTGCATCAATTGACGTCTAGATACAATTTATGTCAAAGCTCTTCTGATATCTTTATTTTCACCGGAGACTGTAATAATAATGACGTCAAGTTAATCATTCACTTCCTTTCCCCGTGTACAATGTTCATTTTAGACCCTGATCAGAATCCGCGTAAGCGATGAATGATCAGGGTCCAAACCGTTTGACATTCTTTTAATAATTTCTAAGGTCAAATTACCTAAAATCAAATCTAACAAATAAAAGCAGACGACAATTGTTTAGAATTGATGACGTCATGGCAGTGAAGGGGTTAACGTACGCATAGGATACAGTGGAGAATCTGTTATACTTTCCCGTTTAAACGAAAACGTACGCAAACGCAAAGCACTAAAACGTAAAAAAGAACAACTTTTGGACAATTCTGATAATTCTTGTTTATCTTGGTGGCAAACAGTTTGGAGCCTGATCAGACGCCGGGTTACCCGGCGTCTGATCTGGCTCCAAACTGTTTGCCTGTAAATAATAGTTTTAGCGTAAACGCGTTTATTGGGAAAGAATAACAGATTCTCCACTGTATCTCGTTGCTTTCCTGAGTCAACCTTGAAACTTCACAAGGACAATTCCACAGGCACTTGACACATTAAAAAATACTTTACCATATCGTACATTAAAAAAGTATTTTATTTTAAAAATGTGTCAAGTACCTGTTGGCAATTCATGTTTCGAATTAAGTCTCGTCAATAAAGTAATGCCCGTAGAAAGCATTGTCTAGCTGAAAGGTCTTTAATTTGTTTTAGATGCCTAGCTAAAGCCATCAACTCGCCAAAGGGTACTATTTGACGTGGCTTTACTTTCATTGAGAGTCTCTCATGGGTCTTACATGTATGTGTTCTAAGCATACAGTATGGACAACTTTATTCTTTCCCGTTTAAACGCATACGAAACGCAAACGCATTGCAATAAAATGAAGAAAATTACAACTTTTTTCAGCGGAGCTGAATGGTTTCTATTTCAACACACTTTTGACGTTTCCAACATTTTCAACCAATCATATTTGATCAGATGTTTAGAATAAAGAGCACCTGTTGAAAACTGAATTGTCTGATTGGATAGTAGCCAGGGCTCCAGATAAGGGGAGTATTTCAAAACTTAAAATCTTTATTTCTGCATTAAACACTGTGATGTCCTACTCATTTGAATTGTCTCTTCGAGACGATCAAAATGAGTGGTAACACCATAGGGTTTGGTGCTGAAATGAGTGAGAAAATGTTATATTTGTACAGTTTACTCCCTCTTATCTGAAGCCCTGATAAACTGTAACCAGGCTACTGGACAGTGCAGTGTTTACTATACTGAGCTGATGGCATCATGCTTCTATTTTAAGATTATGACAATTTGTCTTTCTATAGATAGACAGTGGTAGCTCTAAGGTGTTTTGTTATGGTTTACTACCAATTTATTGTAATTGTTAACTATTTGTACAAATTTACCATACATTGATAGCAATATAATAAATGGCCTCAAGTGAGTTAAACACAACTGTGTTGTTTCATCATTTATTTACAAAAGCGAGATGGTAGAACTTTTACAGCAGACTGCTGTTACAAAATTGCTACAGTATCTGTATGAGGGTTAAATTATTGTTTTGCATTTCTGTACATTATAGTTTTTTAGTCAAAGTTATGCTATATCCTTGAATGTGTATTTTTGCTTGTGTAAATCCAAGATATTACAATTATTTGAAAAAACCCAATTTCATACAATTTTGCACATCCATCTACAGCATGACTTAATTCCACCACCCATTCCGCTGAATATCTTTTTTAAAGATATTTCTTGTTTTAAATATCTCACGATTTATTTAAAGCACAGTGGTAAACAATTTGGAGCCTGATCATACACCGGGTAACCCGGCATCTGATCTGGCTCCAAACTGTTTGCCATTGAAATAATGATTTTAGCGTAAACGCGTTTATTGGGGAAAATAACGTATTTTCCACTGTACAAGTTCTGATGAATGGAATTTGAATTTGCGGTTAGTTTGTCTCACGATATCATCATTGAAAGTCACGAAACGATATGTTAGGAATATTGTAGATCTAGGTTTCTAAAATATTTGTACGGCTGGGGCCCGTTTCATAAAACTTCTTACGACAAAAACGATCGTAAGTCTAATCTTTAAAATACTTTTAATTTCTCATTTCTCCGTCTAATCCTGTCTTGTGACACCTTTTTGGAATCGTCTTTTCAAGACGATTCCAAAACGATGTCACAAGACAGGATTAGATTGAGAAATAAATAATAATTGAGACTTTTACAATATGACTTACGACAACATTTGTCGTAAGAAGTTTTATGAAACGGGCCCCTGGTGTGTTATGACGACGACGGAATACATTGCTCCCTTTCTGCAACAACAACCTATGGTGACGAATATTGTATACGTTGTTCGGATGGAGTTGCCAGTATAGGGAGGGAAACTTAAGACTCAAGACTTACATTTGCAAACAGCTTGAATCCAGGAAATAATGTTATCTTAGTACAGGACTGACTGTATTTCTAATGCTAAAGTGAATTACTGCCTCATAAATAGTACACTGAAAATCAACTCTCGTCTATTCAGAGCTCCAGATAAGGGGAGTTTTTCAAAACTAAAATCTCTATTACTGATTTAAATCCTATGGTGTGACTACTCATTAGAATCGTCTCTTGGAGACGATTCTTATGAGTAGTCACGCCATAGGATTTTGTGCTGAAATGAGTGAGAAAAGATAACTCACACTCATCTTGAGCCCTGTCTATTAGCATATCTGGTAGTATTTTCTTCCAAAATAGAAGACTCTCTTACATGTTTATATCTCAAGTGAATCCACTCGAGTGTTATCAATATATCCTTACAATCTAAGTTAAAGTTCAGTTCAGTTGATCAGAAAGTGTGTCTTTATTCATTCACCGTTAACTCTTTCACTAGGAAAACAATAGTTTCATATTCAGAAATAATAGGATATTTTTATTCTAGAAACGATTATTCAAATATCAAACAGTTAAGATCAGTATCAGACGCCAAAGTACAGTAAAACCTCTCTATTACGACCACTAAATTGTGTTTATTATTAGGCGTTAAGAACAGGTGACTGCTTAAAGCAATGTGACAGTGAAACAGAAAGCTCCTGAAGGAGCTTTCTGTTTTACTGCCACATTGATTTAAGCTGTCACCTGTATTTTATTCAAACAATTAGCCTTATATTTAGTGTCCGTAATAGAGAGGTTTTACTGTACTTCGAGATGCTATTTTGAATTGCTCTCGATAACGCAATAGTATTGTAAATTTTCTAATATAATAAGGCACACTATTGAAATTGATATCTTGATTTTCCTCTTATCAATTTGTCATTATTCGCTTTATGATACATAAATTGTAGCGATTCAAAACAAACTGATATCAAATAACTGAAATAAGGCATTACCAGAACTACTCAGATAGATCTTAACCCTAAAAATTGTTCTACTGTGATATCGCCTGCATTGAAGTTGTCGTCTGCTTTAGATTTATACATTTTAAGTAAAGAAACATAAGACATCAAACAGTTTGGATCTAGATCAAAGACGCCACGTTACACGGTATCTATCTGGGTCCAACCTATTTATAAACATCAGTAAAGTCGCGATCAGCAGGCATAGGGATACTAAGTATTGCGTAGCTTAATTCTTCGTCTTCTTTGTTGGCGTCTACATATATGTTGTAACCCATTTGTTCCCACAATTCCATATCTGGGACATAGGCAAACAGTGTAGACTCTGATCAGACGCCGCATTATGCGGCGTCTGATCAGAGTATACACTATTTGCTGATAGGAATTTCAATATAAAACAAAATGAAAATGAAAATTTTGACCAGGCATCCATTTGATAAAAAATGGACAAATTCAATATATAAACATGAAATAATCCACTGGGCGTAAATGGGTTAAATCGATTTTAAAACCATTTCAGCAGAAGAAATAATTAAAATCGTAAAAAAAAGATTATTTGTTGAGAAAAGTGTTACACTCATAATCCAATCCATTGCATGGCCTGATTGATTCCCACGTGTCAAGAGCAATGATTATTGTTCGTCCTAGTAAGCCATTAAATTTAACAAACAGTTCCACATTATAAGCATTTACAGTAAAATCCTTAACTTGTCTTGATGTACACTGGAGAAGACGCTATTCTTTCCCGTTGAAACGCAAACGAAACACAAACGCGTTGAAATAAAATGTAGAACATAACAACTTATTGGAAATCCTGAATATTCATTGTAATCTGATAGGCAAACAGTTTGGAGCCTGATCAGACGCCGGATTATCCGGCGTCTGATCTGGCTCCAAACTGTTTGCAATTGAAATAATAGTTTTAGCGTAAACGCGTTTATTGGGAAAGAATAACATCTTCTCTGCTGTAACATTCAAACAGAAAAACTAACAGGCAAACAATTTGTTAACGCACAAACTAGTCCATTAGCAACGCTTTATTTTAATGCGGTACAGTGGAGAATGTGTTATTCTTTCCAAATAGACGCGTTTACGCTAAAACTATTATTTGCAGTGCAAACAGTTTGGAGCCAGATCAGACGCCGGGTAACCCGGCGTCTGATCAGGCTCCAAACTGTTTGCCACCAAGATTAACATGAAATATCAGAATTGTCCAAAAGTTGTTCTTTTCTACGTTTTAGCGCTTTGCGTTTGCGTACGTTTGCGTTTAAACGGGAAAGAATAACAGATTCTCCACTGTATATCTAACTGGTCTGAGTGGCCAATGTTTCCAATGCCAAAGTACCAATATTTATTTTACGTGGTTTTAATGGCCATTTTTTATCTTCTTAATGGTCCCAAAAGATATGAACTCACGGTGTTTGAGCTTTGAGCACAGAGCTCGTTTTAAGTTTTATAACCTCAGGCCCAGTTTTCAGATACGTGAGAGGAAGAAAAACTAGATATATTCTAACATTTTTTTTATATCTTTACCTAACCTTATTGAGTTCAACCACTCATTAGAATCGCCTCTCTAATGAAAAGTCACAACATACAGTGGAGACAACGTTATTCTTTCCCCATAAAACGCGTTTACTCTAAAACTATTATTTCCTTTACAAAGAGTTTGGAGCCAGATCAGACGCCAGGTAACCCGGCGTCTGACCAGGCTCCAAACTCTTTTTCACTCAGATTATTATGAACAGTCTGAATTGACAAGATGTTGTCTTTGTCTACGATTTTATTGCGATGAGTTTGCGTTTCGTTTGTGTTTAATAGGAAAAGAACAACGTTTAATAAGTGTCCCAGATGAATGTAATATTTAAGGAAATAAAGTGTTTTCTTTCACTGAATATACGAGCTTCGAACTCACGTTAGTTCGAACAAACCAATATTTCAAAGTTAAAACGTGGCTTAGCCACATTTTAACTTTGAAATAAGGGTATTTTAGACTTAAGCGAGGACTTATCGAAATTCAGCTTATGAAATACTGGTACGATCATTTTAACCCATTTTATGCGGGATACACTTTTAGGTGTACCTCTAGGCAAACAGTTTTGATCTCGGATCAGGCCCCACATTGTGGGACCTGATCTGAGATCAAAGCTATTTGCAGCTAGTTCAGTATTCTATCAGAAACTGCTAAAATCTTTTGCAAATATTTGAGTTATATCCGCTGCAGACGACATTTTAAAATGGCCGCCAAATATTACCCAGCATGCAATGGGTTAAGCGAGTTTGACGTATCTAGTTTCGACTGTATCAAAAAAGGCAAGCAAATTGAGTATATTGTCACTGCATACACGTTTGTCTTCTCTTGTCAATTTATTCAGTCTACATATTCTGTATGTTCCGGATTAGTTGGAGTAAACTAAATCATTCCAACATTGCCTTCTGTATGTATTGCAGAACCTTATGTTGTCGCTCTATTAAACAGAATCGTGGTAAGCTAGGTTCTTTAACAAAAAACAAATAATCAAATCGAGAAATGCTTTTCAGAGTAGAATAATATTCTGTATATACGTATGGCCTGACTGTGCAAGATGTTTGCAGAGCTGCAGATAAGGGGAGTATTTCAAAAACTAAAATCTTTATATATGCATTAAACCCTAACTGTTACCCTCTTCGAGGCGATTCTAATGAGTAGTGACACCATAGGATTTGGTTCTAAAATGCGTGAAACAATGCTTGATTTCTTCAGTTTACTCCCTCTTATCTGGAACCCTGTGTTAGATTTAGGTGAAGCACGACCATTTGTCTTTTCTGAGAATGTTTATTCTGTCATTCTAACGATTTTACCAATGTTTATTATCCGGAAGCGTAAGGAAACAGTCTGTGTCAAGAGCTTATTTAGTTAGCTTGAGTAAATCTAGGACAAACTTCCCCTGTATACCGGTCGCTATGGTAATGTAATTGTTTACTAGTAGGTGATCAATCAAATCTGTAATTTGATGATTGTCCCTGGACCAGTAGAGCTCTGTTGGTGTGGTTTGATAATATTTGCAGAACAGAGCAGAGATGTGTTTTTGTCAGTGTTAACGCCAGGGGCACAGTTTGCGTCCGGAGAATACGCCTGTTACGATACATATTACAGTTCTCCCTCCCTACAACGGCCCTCACAACAAAGACGCCCTCCTTACAACGACCCTTGCCGCTGTTCCCCAAACAAGACATATATGTCCAACTTTTTCATGGCTGCAAAACCGTCTGCTTAAATGTGGTCTTCTGTTTTTTCTCTAAGTTACATATAAGTGGACATTTTCATAAGATAAATATAATGACCAGTGACAAGCAGCTGAAGAAATAATTAAAATTGTTACGCGGCGTTTGATCTGTATTCAAACTGTTTGCAAATGTAAGCAAATTTCTCTTCCTATAACGACACCCTTCGAACAACACATATAATCTGTGTCTCCCATTGGGTGACGTTTTAGAGAGATATCACTGTATAAGCGATGTCACCCTTTTAAATAATAACTAAATGGAAAAAGTTCTCAAATTTCAGACATGATGCAGAGCCATATCTCCAAAGACAAAAACTGTTTCATTTCTTAATGGTTAACCTGTAACCGCGATAGGTTCAAAATTCAGGGAACATTTGAAAATAATTTTGACTCAGATGAGATCGGCGTCTCATCTGGATCCTGGTCACGGCACCAATATCGTAAAGGCATGGGTGAAAAGCGTTGTGTCTTCTTTACTTCATTTTTGCTACTGATCATATATGTTTATAAACACTGACGTCGTGACGTATAATGGCGGCAAATGACGTTGTAGAACGTCTCACTATATTCTCGACAATATGGCTCTGGTAATGTCTCTTTGTACCAATAACCGTTAATAATAAGATCAAAGTTCAACAAACGTGAAACCCTAGTGACGAGTATACTCGTCCTTTATGAACGGCGTACCTGTAAATATTACAGTTTAACCCATTTATACCCAGTGGGTTTCTCCATGTTTATATATTGGATTAGTCAATGTTTTATCAAAGGGATGCCTGGTCAAAATTTTCATTTTGTTTAATATTGAAATTCCTATCAGCAAACAGTGTAGACTCTGATCAGACGCCGCATAATGCGGCGTCTGACCAGAGTCTACATTGTTTGCCTATGTCCAATATATGGGATCGTGGGCACAAATGGGTTAACTCTTTTATCTTTTAACGTTAAATTTTATGGTCTTCTTTAACCCTTTCCCCCATAGAAGCGACTTTTAGCGTATTTAATTTATTCCTCCGCTGAAGAAAATAGTTCCAGTTTATACCCTCATGAACAGTTACCATTACAAATATTTTATATAGCCTAGCAGATTTTAGCTTAAAGCAGGCTGGTAGTAAAGCAGAATGTGCCTTAAGGCACATTCTACTTTACGTTCAACCTGCTTTAAGTGGTCACCTGTCTTCAAAACTAGAAACAGGCTATGAGGTAAAGGGTTAAACCCCTCACCAGCAAAATATCGTCTGCATTGATAGTGTCGTCTGCAATATATTATAAGTAAGATTTTTGGCTTTTTTGACTGAAGAAATATCGATAAAAGTGTCAAACAGTATGGATCCTGATCAGACGCCGCGTTACGCGGTGTCTGATCAGAATCCATACTGTTTGCAAAGTCGCCTATTGGCGCCATTGGCAGTGGAAGAGCATTTAGTATAGACTCAGATCAGAGGGTTCCTAAAGGAGCCCTCATATCAAGGTATGTACTGTTTGTCATTTTGAATTTGATGTTAACAATATGACTTTAAATAGTCAAAATGGACTAGACTTTATTGAAAACTGTTCCAAAGGGTGTGGAATGAGGTAACTCTATTCTGAGAACTGTTACCTTAAATCTATTTTATTTCAGAAAATGTACAGTATACATACACTATACAACATATCTATTATACAGTGGAGAATGCGTTATTCTTTCCCAATAAACGCGTTTACGCTAAAACGTTTATTTCCACTGCAAACAGCTTGGAGCCAGAGCAGACACCGGGTAACCCGGCGTCTGATCAGGCTCCAAACTGTTTGCCACTCAAATAAAAATGAATTGTAAGAAATATCTAAAAATTGACATTTTCTACGTTTTAGTGTTTTGCGTTTGCGTTTCGTTTGTGTTTAAACGGGAAAGAATAACGTTTTCTCCACTGTGGGATTAGAATGACGGCTAAAGCTTATTAAGTTTTTCTCCTGAGAACTGTATCCAGCAACAAAAGAAGAAAATTAGTGAGCGTGTTAAAGATTAATCTGATAAAGCAATTTACTAATGGTGATACAGAGATGGTAAATGATGTATTTGTTTCTAGCGGTATCAGAAATGCTTCGTTGAGTTATCATTGTATGTAATTAATTAAATAGGTATGTAGCCCTAAATGATGTTGGTAATCCATTATTGGCAATAGATTTGAGTACGGATCAAACGATTTACTAAAATAAACTTGTAAAACGTTAAAATGAAAGTAGTTATATAGGACATAGGCAAACAGTGTAGACTCTGATAAAACATCGCATTATGATCAGAGTCTACATTGTTTGCTGATAATAAATGAAAATTTAGACATGCATCCCTTACATAAAAAATGGAGTTACATTTGTAATTCAATATACATGTATAAGCATGGAAGAATCTACTGGGCATAAATGTGTGAGGTCGAACATACCCATATTTCAAAGTTAACACGTAGGTCCGGCTGTATTTACTCCCTGTGTATGACAGCGTAAACAGTAAACAGTCGTTGAAATGGAGTTTTGCCATCTTGCCATTTGATCTTTAACTAATTTTTTTAAACGCTTTGATGTTGCTAATTGGGTTCATAAAGATCCTTGAAGTCACCGAGGGAGACACTAAGATACTTCTGAGTCATTACAAGACAGTGTCGTAAATAGCCACCTTCAATTCCATATTTCTTTATCATCTGTACCGAGATAATGTAGCCTACAGCCTTAACTCGATACCCCATAGCCTGTTTATAGATTTGAAGATAGGTGATCACTTAAAGCAGGTTGAAAGTAAAGCAGAATGTGCCTTAAGGCACATTCTGCTTTACTTTCAGCCTGCTTTAAGCTGTCATGTACTACTCTATATAAAATATTTCTTAAATTTCATATTCATGACTGTATAAATTTGAACTGTTTTCTTCAGTGGAGGAATATATTAAAGGCGTAAAAATGCGTACGTATGGGGTAACGGGTTAACACGATAGCTCAAAATCGCTTAAGTCGAGCTTATTTGTATTTCTTCTGGTAAAATTTCAAAATCCGACTTCGCTTAAGAACATAAGGTTTAGCCACGTCGTATCTGTCAAGTTAAACGAGTATGTTCGACTGTAATTAGTCCCTCTGTCAAAATTGTGTTTGTTATGCTTAAGAAAGGTTAGGGTAAAAATAAAGCAGGCGCTTTCTTCTTTATTTTTATCCTACTTTTTTATTTTTATCCTGCAGCAATCTGTCGATAGCAACATGAACGAGTTAATGTGCCATAATGTCTTACATGAGGGAAAGGTTGAAACTTTACAATGCACCTCGATATGAGAAACAAATGTCATTGTTGATCTTTTTGATACAGATTATCCGGGGTCTGACATTGCCCTAAAACGATTGGCTCTAAATGGCCATCTTGTGTCGATGGGCCGTAAAACACCATTAATTCATTAATTATTGTCCCAAACTAATTGAAATGGAAATAAGTATTAACATAACCGCGTTGATTATGAAACGAATAACGTCTTCTCCAATGTATACATACAGTGGAGAATCTGTTAAACGCAAACGTACGCAAACGCAAAGCACTAAAACGTAGAAAAGAACAACTTTTGGACAATTCTGATAATTCTTGTTTATCTTGGTGGCAAACAGTTTGGAGCCTGATCAGACGCCGGGTTACCCGGCGTCTGATCTGGCTCCAAACTGTTTGCACTGCAAAGAATAGTTTTAGCGTAAACGCGTTTATTGGGAATGAATAACAGATTCTCCACTGTATAAGATAAACACGTCTTGAGTTGATGACGAAACGTTCATTTGCGAAAGTTTCCAGGGCGTCCATAAGTTGATCATGAAAAATCCTAAGATTCTTAAGGCATTCTGACTTACTTTCAGCCGGATTTAAGCTTTCATCTGCGAGGATAAAAATTCGCAGATTTCGGGGGAAAATTCCGGAGAAATGGCAGCCCTGGACAAAATTCGTTAGCAAAAAAAATGTGTAGTCGGGCCTTGGCAATGGGGGAGTTAACTATCCCAGCGTTTGATTGCGAAGCGATAGAAAAGACTGTTAATTAGTGTTTAGAATCAAGCGATCACGATATCTTGCTGGAACTGCTTGATTGGTTTTCTGCTTAACCCCTCTCACAGCCATAATGGCGTAATAACTCGTATAATACGATCACTGCCATGTGTTATCGTCTGCTCTAGATATATTTCGTCTGCTTAACCCCTTCACTGCCGTGACGTCATCAATTTTAAACAGTTGTCGTCTGCTTTTATTCCTTAAACTTTAATAGAATGTGTATCAAAGATATTGAATTCATAAATCACACGCAATAAGTGAATACTATAGATGGAGAATGTGGATCCAAAATATTGAATGCATACATCTGACGCATTAAGAGTAGCCTTTACATGGAATGTGTATCCGAAATAATGAATGCATAAATCTAACGCAATAAGAGTAGCCCAAACATGGAAAATGTATCCTAAATATTGAATGCATAAATCTGGCGCAAGAAGAGAAACCTAAACATGGGGTGTGAATTCTAATAATTAATGCATAAATCTCAGGCAATAAAAAAGGTTAAACATGGAATGCGTATCCTAAATGTTGAATGCATAAATCTCACGCAATAAGAGTAGCTTAAACATGGAATATGTATCCTAAATAATGAATGCATAAATCACGCGCAATAATAAAACCCTAAACATGGAATGTGTATCCTAAATATTTAATGCATAAATCACACAGAATAAGAGTAGCCTAAAGATGAAACTTGTATCCTAAATATTGATGGCATAAATTACACGCAATAAAAGAAACCTAAACATTGAACGTGTATCCTAAATAATGAATGCTAAAAGCCTTAACATGCAATATGTATCCTTGATACAGAATACATAAATCATGCGCAAATAGAGTAGCTTAAAAATGGATTTTGTATATTGAATATTGAATACATAAATCAGGCGCAATTAGAGTAGCTTAAACATGGAATATGTATCCTAAATATGGAATACATAAATCAGGCGCAATAAGAGTAGCTTAAACATGGAATATGTATCCTAAATATTGAATACATAAATCACGCTCAATAAGAGTAGCTTAAACATTGAAAGTGTATTCTTAATATTGAATGCAAAACTCACGCGCAATAAGAGCATATTAAAAATGGAATGTGTTTCGTAAATATTGAATGCATAAATCACGCGCAATCAGAGTAGCTTAAACGAGGAATGTGTATGCTAAAAAGGTAAATATCGAATGCATAAATCGCACGCAATAAGAGTAGGTTTAACATGGAATGTGTATTCTAAATATTGAAAACATAAAAGACGCGCATTTAGAGTAGCTTAAACATTGAAAGTGTATCCTTAATATCGAATGCAAAACTCGCGCGCAATAAGAGTGGCTTAAATATGGAATGTGTATCCTAAAAATCACGCGCAATAAGATTAGCTTTAACATGGAATGCGTATCCTTAATATCGAATACATAAATCACGCGCAATAAGAGTAGCTTAAACATTGAATGTGTATCCTAAAGTTTGTATGCATTTAATCCGCGAAATGAGAGTAGTCTAAAAATGATAAGTGTAGCCAAAATATTGCACGCATAAATTACATGTACGTGCAATAACAGTGACACGTAGGTTGAAAGGTTTAATCGTTTAGAACTATAATAAAACATAGAACTAGTGCCTTTAATATTTGATACAGGAGCAACAGGGAACAGCAAGTCACAATAGCTACCTAAATGTGTGTGTGTGTGTGTGGGGGGGGGGGGGGTAGAAAGTTAAAACATGTATGGAATGCACATATATAATACCATAAGAGTATTGCATAGAGCTAAAGACAGTGTGTGTTTTGTTTACCCATTACCTCATAAATACACATTTTCCGCCTTTAATTTATTCCTCCATTCAACAAAATACCTCCAATTAAAACAGTCATGAATATGTATCACAAAAAATAGTTTCTTTATTCTGTCAGATAGTAGCTTAAAGGCGCATTCTGCTTTACTTTCAACCTGCTTTAAGTGGTCACCTATATTCAATATAAGAAACAGGCTAATGGATTAATAGTGGTGATCATTTGCAAAGAAACCGGATAACGAAGTCTGTTTTGGTTTTGTATCATCTCCATTAACCCCGTACAGTGGAGAATGTGTTATTCTTTCCCAATAAACGCGTTTACGCTAAAACTATTATTTGCAGTGCAAACAGTTTGGAGCCAGATCAGACGCCGGGTAACCCGGCGTCTGATTAGGCTCCCAACTGTTTACCACCAAGATAAACAAGAATTATCAGAATTGTCAAAAAGTTGTTCTTTTCTACGTTTTAGCGCTTTGCGTTTGCGTACGTTTGCGTTTAAACGGGAAAGAATAACAGATTCTCCACTGTACCAACCAAAAGCTGTTGCAATAAATGATACAGATTGACAGCCTGAAAGAGGCCAAGAGAGATTGAAATGACAGAATTGATGTTACAAATTTATCTTGATATCTATTGATTTTAACCATGTATATAAACCCAAGAGAATGTTTCTAGTTTTAAAATCAGGTAACCACTTAGAGCAGATTGAAAATAAAATAAAATATTCCTTAAGGAGCATTCTGGGTTTTTTTTCAACCTGATTTAATCAACAATCTGAAAATAACTGGAAATGTTTTCTCTGCTTTATGTTCAGGGCTCCCTGTGTGGGAACTACTTTCAATAGAGTAATAATATAAATTAGAGGCGTAAACTTCGTATTCATGGAGAATCTTACCTCATTCAGTCCTAGTGACGCATATATGCGTCCTCTACCAAAAGTGTGCATGTGAAGAGTTGTCTAATGCAAACAGTGAAGTTCCTGATTAGAGGGCTCCTAAAACGACAGCCAATGGGGAGAAACACAAATTGTGTGCGTTGTTCGGATGGAGTCGTTATAGGGATGGGAATTGGTTTAACCTGCTTTTAAACTGTTTAAAGTTGGCATCTGTATTCAAAACTAGAAACTTTTAATCCTTTCGCGCGCAGACAAACTATCGTTGGATATCGTCGGCAATTCAGTTATGCTAAATTCTTTTTTCAGTTCTAACTGATTCAATACTGATGAGAAGGGCAAATAGTTTAGATCCTGTTCAGACGCCGTGTTACGCGGTGTCTCATCTGGATCCAAACAGTTGGCAAAGTCGATTGAGTCGCTTCGGCGTGAAAGGGTAAAACTGGAATATTTAATTATTTGCATGCTAGCAACGGATATATCTGCCACAGTGATTGCCTTTGCAAACAGTTTGGACCCAGATGAGACGCCGCGTAACGCGGCGTCTCATCAGGATCCTCACTGTTTGACACTCTGATCATGTTTCGAAAATAAAATTAGAAATTTCTATTTTTGGAACAGTTGCAGAAATTACCCAGCATGCAATTTGCCATTGTACATTGTGGAATCAATCTTTGTAAATATGCAGTCTTAAATGTAATAAAATGCCAATTTTAGATATGTAAAGAGCTTTTATAACATTTACGTCTAGCAATCTATCTTATAGTCGTGTTCAATGTCTGTGCAGATGCGGCTTAGCTTGTCAAATATATGCACAGCCCTCCAAAAGAGGAGACGGTGCGTGGAGAAAATGACCTTTGCCGTTTAAATGAATCGCTTATTCAACGCAATAAAATGCAGTTCAAAATTAATTGTCATTCAAGAGGCTCGCAACCGGATTTAGCATTAAAAATAGTAATTTGTAAATATATGTCAAATGCTTATATAAATGGGTAAGATTTAGTTTAGGATAATAAATTCTGTTTAAAAATGTATTTCGAAAAAAAAAAAAGAAGAATCTCTAGTGGGATTCGAACCCGTGACCCTCCATGCGGAGACAAACATGAAAAATGAGGAAACGCCATAAACCCCCTCGGCTACCAGCGCTCTCTCTATATATGGAAGCGAATTAAGGTACTTCACTGGTAGCGATTGATTGTACTTTATTCGGCTCGGGTTTATGTCTGAGCCCATGTAGAGAAGCAACAACAACAACTATACCGTCAGCTGACGCTATAGAAAAACGATGGAAAATATCTAAAAAAAACTAAGAGTCGGTGACGATTCTTGAGACTTTTTTTGGACTGATCATATTTTTTTAATGTCAGAAGCCAAGTAATGCCACAAATTTGCTTTTATTTGAGTATTTTATTTTATTTTGACAAGTACACCATCCGGTTGCGAGTCCCTTTAAATGAACAACTTTTAATCTGATTGGCAACCATTTTTGAGCTTATTCAGACGTCAGTGACTCCGGTCCCTCTGATCTGACTCCAACCTATTTTTACCCAGTGGATTTTCCATGTTTATATATGAGTCCATTTTTTGTCATGGGATGCCAGGTCAAAATTTTCATTTTCATTTTATATTAAAATTCGTATCAGCAAACAGTGTATACTCTGATCAGAGTCTACACTGTTTGCCTATGTCCCATATATGGGACCGTAGGCACAAATGGGTTAATAGATCTCGCACAGAAAAGTTTATTAGGAAATGTTTATTTAACGCGACCAAATCTATGAATTTGTATAGCTCTTTTGCACGCTTGCTTTAATCATTTCGCCATATCATGTTCCTAGTCTTGAATACAGGTGGCCACTTAACCCTTTACCCCATAGAAGCGACTTTTAGCGTATCTAATTTATTCCTCCGCTGAAGAAAATAGTTCCAGTTTATACCCTCATGAACAATTACCATAACAAATATTTTATATAGCATAGCAGATGTTTGTTTAAAGCAGGCTGAAAGTAAAGCAGAATGTACCTTACGGCACATTCTGCTTTACTTTCAACCTGCTTTAAGTGCTCACCTGTATCTAATGTTATATACGGGTTATTGCATGGGTTAAAGCAAATTGAGAGTAAACCAGAGCATTCTGATTGACTCACTGCCTGATATCAGCTACCATCTCCAAAGTTATAGAAAAATATTTCTAATGGTGCATACATTGTATGCCTGGCTATATAAAGTGGAACTATTTTTTTCAGTTGAGGAATGAATTGAAGACGTAAACAAAAGTAATTTTGGAGTAAATGGTTAATCAATATTTCTATATCATACTATCGTTTCTATTCTTCAGTCGAACTTCGATATCTCGAACTCGCTTAACTCGAACTATCCGATAGTTCGACACATTTCATGCACGGTTAGGTCGAACATACCCATATTTCAAAGTTAAAAGCCATGTTTTAACTTTGAAATAAGGGAATGTTCGATTTAACCGAAGTTCGACTGTACTAATAAATCTGTATGACTGAAGATAAACGACACCAGTGTCAAACAGTTTGGATCCTGATTAGACACCAAGTTAATAGCCAAGAGTTGAGTCTGATCTGGATCCAAACTGTTTGCAATGCAAAGACTTTAAGTAATCGCCTTTGGCCCTACAGTGGAGAAGTCGTTACGTTTATAAATAAACGCGTTTACGCTAAAACTGGGTTTTTTTTCCATTGCAAACAGTTTGTAGCCAGATCAGACGCCGGGTAAACCGGCGTCTGGGCATGCTCAAACTGTTTGCCAGTCAGATTGAACTTAATATTCAGAGTTATCAAGAAATGTTATTTTGTACGTTTTATTGCAATTCTAAACTGGAAAGAATAATATCTCCTCCACTGTAAAAAAAAAAATGAACTCCCGATCCCACATTGGCATGGTGCGTGCAAGTTTCCCATACTTCATATCTATAATAGATTTATGTCTGGACTGTGGCTAAATAGAATTTGAACTTCCGACTAGAAAGGCCTGAAAACATCCATCAAATAAACGCAATAATATATCAAGTAACATGAGTGATATTGTTGACAAGCTTATATTACAGTAGAGAATACGTTAATTTTTCCCGTTTAAACGCAAATGAAACGCAAACGCAGTGCACTTAAATGTAGAAAATAACAACTTATTGACATTTCTTACTATTTTTGAAAATCTTAAAAGCAAACAATTTGGAGCCTGATCAGACGCCGGTAACCCCGGCGTCTGATCTGACTCCAAACTGTTTGCAATGGAAATAACAGTTTTAGCGTAAAAGCGTTTTTTGGGAAATAATAATATGTTGAATATACGGCATAACAAACTTATATTAACCCTTATCACTTTTCCTCTCTGAAACTTCAAATAGACAATTCCAGATTCCAATTAAGGCTAGTCCATTTTTGCAATTTAGGGTTGTTTTTGTCAATGAAAACACGTATTTGCAATATGACATATGGCATCCGATCTGGATCTTCATGGTGTGAATTGGGCAAGTGTTCTGTTCACAGGTACGCTTTTTACAAAGGACACGTCACTAGGGCTCAATGAGAATCATGAACATGTGGGCAGAACTGACATTTCTCATGGTTTTTCCGAAATCTTCGGATTTTACTTCATTTCTCCGGATCTACAGATTTTTTCCCCCGAAATCTTCAGATTTCTTCTCTAACTTTCTAAGCCTCTTACTTTTAAAATTTGGAAGTTCATACTTTTTAACTAAAGAACCATTTATTTGGACGAAATTGCATTATATTCAGAGTGCTTATGTAGGGGCGAACTTGGGGGTCGTTTTGTTTGTTTCTTGTATTATTTTGTTTGTTGTTGTGTTCACATAATTGGTGTGGACAGAGCATATGTAGCATATAAATCACGGATTTGCGCACAAATTCGTACAACCTGAAGTCTGCAATAGTATCATCCATTGTCATTGGAACAGATTGCAATATCAAAGGGAGATAACTGTAGAGAATTTCCTGTTCAATCATGTGAAATTATCTCCCTTTACATTTTCCCGCGCAAACGTCAATAGACGCCGAATGAGATGCAGCAACTGCTATATTGATAGACATGACAGCAGCTTTCGAAATGTATGCAAAAGGACTTCTATACAAGTTTGATAATGTGAACAAAACTGTATGAGAGTGAAGACCAAGTATACACCTTTATGTCAGAGTGTGAATTGCATCGATCTCAGATGCACTGCATTCCATAGATTCAGGTACGAGTCTTTCAAAAATTAAGATTAAACCTCCTCCCTGAAACCTCAAATGGACAATTCTAATTTTCAATTTAGTCTAGTCCATTTTTGACTTTTAGGGTTGATTTTTACAATAATATCAAAATGACAAACAGTGTAGACCCTGATCAGAGGGCTCCTTAAGGAGCCCTCTGATCAAGGTCTACACTGTTTGCATAGGACAAATGTACTCCTCACATGTATGCTGTTTGCAAATGACCCACATATGCGTGACTAGGGTTCAAAGAGTTAAACCATATAAATTATTGTGTAACTACTCTATAGAATCGTCTGGAAGAGAATATTCTAATTACAGTACTGAACCTTATTAAATTAAATTGATAATCGCAAGCGAATTGCCATCGAATTGCCATGACTATTTTTACGCGAATTTTCCGAAGTGGTTGTGACAAAAATGGAATCGAAAAAAATAACGAAGGCATATTTGCGAACATTTGTGAGATACACCATTCAAGAAAACTTACCCGAGGGTAAAGTTAGTACTTTGAATCGCACACGAATTGCCATCGAATTGCAAGCAAATTGCCATCGAATCGCAAATTTTTTTAATTTAATAAGATTCAGTACTGTAGTAGTCGCGCCATAAGGTTTAGTGCAGAAATGATGGAGAAAATGTTGATGCTGTTAAGGCGTGCTCCTGGAACACCTATGAAAACATAGTCTGGATTTGTAGTGTAAGTAAACTCAATTTATATTGGCTTGATGCAGGCTGAAAGTCAAGCAGAAAGTTCTCTAAAATGGCAAACAATGTAGTAGCAGATCAGACTTGATTTTCATGACTCATTCACTTGATTTAAAGGAAGCGACAAATAAGTTAAAAAATACATGGAAACAACTTCTCTAATTAATGTTATAAAAGGAATTAAACATTAGTGTTCATAATGCATTGGATTTATCAAACTCGACACAGCCCTGTTTTTACCCCATTTTCTAAAAGACTTGTTAAATAAATCCATCAAATTATGAACACTCATGTACATGTACTAACCTATATACATGTTGTTACTACATGTACATTACTCTAGAAATACGTGGGTAATTAAAAAGTATTACAGTAAAACCTCTCTATTTACACCACTAAATTGGGTTGATTATTATGTTTTTTAAGATATGTGACTGCTTAAAGCAAGATGACAGTAAAACAGAAAGCTCCTTCAGGAGCTTTCTGTTTTACTGTCATCTTGCTTTAAGCTGTCACCTGTCTTTTAAACAACCAATAAACCGTATTTTAAGTGGTCGTATTTACAAGATTTTCCTGTATGTTCAAACTATGTTGTATTCCAAATAACTATTAAAAGTACATGTGAAGTACATTAAAGTACCTGTATTATTTTGAATGGAATAATAGACCAGCAAAAAATAGGATATCACAAATTGCCTAGGACTGTCAATTCGTCAAACTTCTTTAATAGGTTCAAACGCTTTTGAGTCATAAACAAGGTTAAAAAAACACTCAAAAATAGACAAGACTTGATTGAAAACTAGATTTTGAAGTTTCTGGAGTAAATAGGTTAACTCAGGCATTACTGTATTTTTCCTGGAATTTGCTGAGATAATTTTTTTTTATATTTCTTGGAAATTAAATATATATTCTGTAAAACCTTGAAACCACAGACAAGTTGAGGGAGTATCATTTCCATTTTTCCACCAGAATGGAATAAAAGCAAGACTTCATTACCATAACGATCCTCAGAATTGGGACAGATTAAGGCCTGAGCAAACAGTGTAGACCCTGATCAGACTGCTCCCAAGGGAGCAGTCTGATCAGGGTCTACAATGTTTGGCATTCAGTTTACACCTTTTCAACAAATTTCTGTGTGTCAAAAGCAATTTGTTCGAGTTTTGTGATATATACAGCAGTTTAACAGGGTGTCGTATCTTTAAGGATTTTTATGGTATTATTTCTTAGAATAAGAAATATAGGGTTTATAGGGGATGTTTAGTAGAAATACTAGAAATGTTCATTTGTTCATTTTGGAATCAGAGCGCCAGATAATGGGGTTATTTCAAATACTAACTTTCTTATTTCTCCACCAAACCCTATGGTGTGACCACTTATTAGAGTTATCTTGAAGAGACAATTCTAATGAGTGGTCACAATATACAGATTTTAGAGGAGACATAAGGAAATAATGGAAAGTTGAGTTTCCAACACTTTATCTAAAGCGCTTTGGAACCCTGTTAACTCTTTGTATGCTGGGTAATTTTTTTTTCCGTCTGCAACAATTGTCGTCTGATATTGTTCTAAAATTGGAATAATCAAATTTTCTTTTAAATTCAGGGTCAGAATGGCAAACATTTTGGATCCTGATGAGACGCCGCGTTAAGCGACGTCTCATCTTGATCCAAACTGTTTGTAAAGGTTATCACTGTGGTGGATATGTCAGCCGCTAGCATGCAAAGAGTTGAACATTTTTCTACAAGACTAGTGGTTCAATTTCAAAAAGTTTGTATCCTAATTAGACTATTTACTTATTGATTACTCAGTATTTTGACAGAATCAAAACTGTTTACAAAATTATAGTAAAACCTCTCTATTACGACCACTAAATTGAGGGCTAAATAATTGTATAAAAGACAGGTAACAGCTAAAAACAAGGTGATGGCAAAACAGAAAGCTCCTACAGGAGCTTTCTGTTTTACTGTCACCTTGCTTTAAGCTGAGTTACCTGTCGTAAACACCTTATAATTAACACAATTTAGTGGTCTTAATTAAGAGATTTTACTGTCACCTTGCTTTAGCAGTAACCTATTGTAAACACTTAATAATAAACACAATTTAGTGGTCGTTATTGAGAGGTTTTAAATACTGTTGTTTCATTCAAGTCATGATTGGACCAGACTAAAGGCTTGGTCTAAGCCAATATGCATCTACAGTGCTCCCTCCTTACAACGGCCCTGCTAACAACGACTCCTTCCTTACAACGACCCTTGTCGCACTTTCCTAAACAGGATAATTATGTCCAACCTATTCATGGCTTCAATGTCGTCTGCTTACAATTGTCGTCTGCTGTTTTACTCAAAGTAACATAATGGCCATTTTGACAGAAAAAACTTAATGATGAGTGACAAACCACTTGATTCCAGATCAGACGTCTGAACTGGATTCAAGCTGTTAGCAAATGTAAATCAATTTCCCTTGCTATAACAACTCCCTCCGAACAACGCATACAATTTTGGTCTCCCATTGGGAGCTTGTCGTTGTAGAGAGGGAGCGCTGTACTATTAAATTGAGCTGAATAAATATTCCTCCTAGAAAATGTGTTTGTCAAAGATTGTATTTGTCTTGGACAGTAAATCCTGTTTGCAGTGAATGCTCAATTAACTCTTTGCATGCTGGGTAAATTTTTTGTCTGCAACAATTGTCGTCTGCTACTGTTCGAAAAATAGATTTTTCATTATTTCTTGTCAAAACAAGGTCAGAGTGTCAAACAGTTTGGATCCAGATGAGATGATGCATTTAAGCCGGATCTCATCTGGATAAAAACTGTTTACAAAGGTTATCATTGTGGGACATACAGTGGAGAATGTGTTATTCTTTCCAAATAAACGTGTTAACGCTAAAATGTTTATTTCCACTGCAAACAGTTTGGAGCCAGATCAGACGCAGGGTTACTCGGCGTCTGATCAGGCTCCAAACTGTTTGCCACTCAGATAAAAATTAATTGTAAGAAATGCCTAAAAATTAACATTTTCTACATTTCAGTGTTTTGTGTTTGCGTTTCGTTTGCATTTACACGGGAAAGAATAACGTTTTCTCCATTGTAACCGCCGCTAGGGTGCAAAGAGTTAGCAAAGACATAGCAATCTCTATAGACAAATTATTCTTAATACAGGACACAAGTAATGCAGAAAACTCCTACTGGAGCTTTCTGCATTACTCATTTTCGACAGTATTGAGTAAGCTGTAATCTTTCATTAACCCATTACCCCATAGCCTGTTTCTAGTTTTGAAGAGAGGTAACCACTTAAAGTAGGTTGAAAGTAAAGCAGAATGCCCCTAAGGGCACATTCTGCTTTACTTTCAGCCTGCTTTAAGGTACCATCCGCTAGAATATCAAAAATATTTAGTATGATATTATTATATTAATGGCTGTATAATTTCAACTATTTTCTTTAGTGGAGGAATATATTAAAAGCATAAAAAGGAGTATTTATGGGGAAATGGGTTAAAGAATGCAATTTTATCTTGTTTTGAGTGACTTATGTACAGTGGAGAATCTGTTATTCTTTCCAAATAAACGCGTTTACGCTAAAACTATTATTTGCAGTGCAAACAGTTTGGAGCCAGATCAGACGCCGGGTAACCCGGCGTCTGATCAGGCTCCAAACTGTTTGCCACCAAGATAAACATGAAATATCAGAATTGTCCAAAAGTTGTACTTTTCTACGTTTTAGTGCTTTGCGTTTGCGTACGTTTGCGTTTAAACGGGAAAGAATAACAGATTCTCCACTGTACTCAGGTTTATCTATCCAGCTAACAGATGAGGTAAAATCCTTTACCCATTACCCCATAAATACGCCTTTTTGAACCTTTTATTTATTCCTCCTCTAAGGAATATCTTTCAAATTTATGTAGTGCTAAATATAAATCATTAAGAATTATTTTCTTCATTCTAGTAGACGGAAGCTTAAAGCAGGCTGAAAGTAAATCAGAGTGCACTTTCAGGTTCATTCTGCTTTACTTTCATCCTGCTATAAGTGGTCACCTATTTTCAAAACTAGAAACAGGCAATGGGTTAACCCATTACCCCATAGCATATTTCTAGTATTGAATATAGGTAACCACTTAAAGCAGGTTGAAAGTAAAGCAGAATGCGCCTTAAGGCGTATTCTGCTTTACTTTCAGCCTGCTTTAAGCTATTATCTTCTAAGATAAAGAAAAAATATATGGTACATAATAATGACTGTATACAAATTAGAATATATTTTCTTCAGTGGAGGAATAAAAGAAAAGTCGTAAAAAGGCGTATTTATGGGGTAATGGGTTAATTGGGATAGCTTCTTGTTTCATCTGCAACAAATTGTTGTTTGATACTGTTCTAGAAAAAAAAAGAATAATTAAAAAATCCTGTTAAACTGGGTTGGATTGTCAAACAGTTTCAATCCTGATGAGACGCCAAATGAATGCGGCGTTTCATCAGGATCCAAACTGTTTGCACAGATAATCACAAATCTGCTGCTAGTGTGCAAAGATTTCAATCTTTGCATGCCTTGGATTTTTTTTCGTCTGCAACAAGTGTCGTCTGCTGATGTTCTAAAAATTAGAATTTTCGAATTTTCTTTTCTAAACACGGTCAGAGTGTCAAACAGTTCGGATCCAGATGAGACGCCGCGTCACGCGGCGTCTCATCTGGATCCAAACTGTTTGCAAAGGTAATCACTGTGGCAGATATATCCGCCGCTAGCATGCAAAGAGTTAAAGCAATAATGAGGTTTTTTATTGGCGATGCTAGACTGTGCAATTGCCATAGGCCTTGGTCTTTCAGATCAAATGAGATTCTAGGGAAAAGTACAAAGAATATAACAAGACCTTTTTGCACCATTTTGGGTCCACCCTATTGGTGGCGACCCACAATTAAGAAAATAAATGTGCAAGAGTAATGGTGTTTTGACTGGTTTCTATCTTAGCTAGGAAAAACGATACAGATTATTCAGCAGGACTCCAGATGAGGGGATTATCTCAAAAGCTAAAATCTTTATTTCTGCATTAAATCCTATGTTGTCACTACTCATTACAATCGTCTTGAAGAGACGATTCTAATGAGTAGTTTCACCATAGGATTTGGTGCTAAAATGAGTGAGAAAATGTTGGATTTGTTCAGTTTATTCCCTCCTAAATGGAGCCATGTTTCAGTATTACAAATGTCCAAGGTTTTCTTCTTCATGTCTGCAGCAAACCGCATGGTGTGACAATTTATTAGAATCTCTCTTTGAGATGATTCTAATAAGTAGTCACGCAAAAGGTTTTGTAAAGGCATTAGGATTCTAGCTTTTCAAACAGTAATTTCCCTCATCTCAATTAAGCCTTGCCTTTTGGCATTGGGAATTTACTCTTCACACGCTAAGTAATAGTGTCTTCTAAATACAGACACACATGGATATCTGGAACTCGTTTAACTAAAACTATCCGATAGTTCGACATATAAACTGCATTATTTCATGCTCGATTAAGTCGAACATACCCGTATTTCAAAGTTAAAACGTGGCTTAGCTACGTTTTAACTTGAAATATGGGTATGTTCGACAAAACCCACTTCGAGATATCGAAGTTCGACTGTAATCAAAATAAAAATCAGAGTTGCAAACAATTAAGATCTTCATTAGGGTGCCACAAAAAGCAACATCTCATCTGGACATAAACTTTTTGCACAGGCAGAGCTGCCATTTCTCCGGATTTTTCCGGAAATCTTCGGATTTCTGCTCTTTCTTTAAAAAGTTTGAATTTTATGTATTGTTTACTCAGGAAACATTTGTATATTAGTGACAAACAGTTAAGATCCAGATCAGTTAGCCTGCATAATTATATTTGTTTTACCAGCCAGGCAGCCAAAGGGTTATTAACCCATTAACTCATAAGCAATGCTTATCTCAATACAAGCTAGTGGATTAAAGTGTGTCAAAAAAGGTCAGTATGAGACTATTGCACAATGCGTCAATATGAGTCAGTATGGCTAATGGGTTTAAGGCCCGATTTCTAAAGCTGCGCTTGAAAATTTGGAAATCTTAGGATTTTTATGAGCAACTTATGACACAGGTAACCATGCTAGCTTACAGGGCCCGGGTGCATGACACATAGTTAGAGCTTACCTGTATACTAAATCCCTCGCTGAGAGATAAATATCGATTTTTAACTACAAGATAAACTAACTGTGTTGCATGACACACCGCTAAATTCTAGTAACATACTAAAGTTTTAGTTGATAGTTAAAAATCGATTTTAGTAGACAGGTAAGATAACTAGTGTTGCACGAGCGCAAAATTGACTAACTACAAGTTAAGTTTTACCGCTAAATTTAGAGGTACTCAGTGCAGCGATAAATCCGCTAGTAGCCAGCTAAGTCAGCTTGCATAGCCGCGTTAAAGAAACATTTGGGATCCAGATCAGAAACATAGCACCTCGGTGTCTTATCAAGGTCAAAATTGTTTGATTATTTTTGTTATTTTATTTCATTTTTCATTTTCTCTGTTTGATATTTACATTTTACTAAGCGCAAACACAATACAATAACATGTTTTAATTGACAACGGAATATGTCGATGATAATGATTCATATTTATCTGAGAGGCAAACCGTTTGGAGTTTGATCAGACGCCGGGTTACCCGTTATCTGATATGGCTCCAACACTGTAAGCAAAGAACATAAAACAATTTAGTTTAAGCAGAATGGAAAGACAAACGTATTATCCACTGTATGGATGTAATACGCCATAGGATGTTGGTTGCATTGAAATAGTTTCCAATTCCACGCTTGAAACCTGTATTTTGGAAAAAGCGGGTCCTGATCAGGGTCCAAACTGTTTTTACTGAGACCCTGTTTTCTGTAACATAAAGAAGTACGAACCGATTTCAGAATACAAAGATGAATTTACAATACATAATAATAATTAGTACATTATCGCAGAGAGCTCTGTTAGTAACAACGAAACAATTTATTGTGTGTTCTGCTGCCATAATGTTTTCTTTTAACCCTTTCGGCGCCAATCAATCGTGAGTTTTTACCCCTACACCGTTTTATTGTCGTCTGCTTTAATGTTCTTATTTGTAATATCGCTTAAAAGAAAGATCCTATGTAGTATGACTTAAGAAATGTTGATACGAGTGTCTAACAGTTTGGACCCTGATCAGACGTCGCTTGACGCGGCGTCTGATCTGGATCCAAACTGTTTGCAAAGACGACTTTATGTGACTCCGGTGGTGAAAGAGTTGTTAAATCATGTCTATCAAACACGATTTTCCCATAAAGCACATCTTTAAAGAATAATGCAATAATAATAACACACTAATAACTCTATAATGAAATAACCTTCAAAATTGAATATCGGTACGAGGTTCAATCATTTAGGATCTTGATCAACTACGGGTCAGAACAAGAATACTTAAAATGTACCAAATTTTCGCGTTATGTGTAATGCGTAGTAACTTAACAGCTTAGCAACCGTCTGTCCGCACATCTGTCTGTCTGTCACTGTCTATCCTCTCCCCCCTCTCTCTCTCTCTTTTTTTTTTCTCTCTCTCTCTCTCTCTCTTTTGTCTGCGCCACTTCTGTATGTGTATATGTATACATGCCTTTTAAAACTCTCTCTCTCTCTCTCCTAACCTCTCTTGCTTCCTCTCTCTTTCCTTTCACTTTATGTCTTTGTTCCCCTGCCTGTCGTCTTTCTGTCCCTGTATGTCTGTCCTTCCTCTTTTTCTCTTATTGTAGCTTTTTAATCTGAATAAAATATACTTAGTTTCTAACTAACCTTTTCAACCCATAATGTCGTCTGCTTTTTTACTGCATTGTTTTGATCTAACGCAACATGAGTGCTAAATAGTTGGATCCTGATCAGCTGCCAAGTCTATCTGTCATATCATGATCCAAACTGATTACATTGTAAAAACTAAACTCAGCAATTAAAGTTTATGATTTGCTTGATGCATTGTTGGCATAATTATGTTGAACTATAGAGAACAAGAAAACGGGTTCGGATCATAAGTTCTTACAACATAAGGACCCCCCCATCCAATTTCAGTATACAAATGTATATACACAATGGAAAACAAAGTATGAAGTGGTTTTTTAGCCAAAACGCTTATGTTCACTCGTGTTCAATGCATTCACCAAATTTAACCCGACTTTAGCTGGCTACTAAGTGTACTAGCTCCAAGGTAACTACCTACAAGGTAAATTCGACATGTGCACGCCAGTTAGTGGCTCGCTCTAGTTGACAGGTAACTAACGGACAGGTAGAATTTATCGGATAGTTTAGCAAGGGGATTTAGCGGTGTGTCATGCACCCGGGCCCAGAGAGTTAAAATTGTTGATTTCAAAAGATAGCTACAGCACTCCCTCTATACAACTACACCCAATGGGAGACAAAGATTGTGTGCCTTGTTCGCAGGGAGTCGTTTTTAGGGAGGGAAATTGGCATACATCTGCAAACAGCTTGAATCCAGATCAGACGCCGAGTTACGCGGCGTCTGATCTTGATTCAAGCTGTTTGTTACTTGTCATTAATTTATTTGCTGTCAAAATGGTCATTATGTTACTTTGAGAAAAACAGCAGACGATATTGCAGCAATAAAAGCGTTATACATAATTGTACTGTTAGGGTACTGCAGCAAGGGTTGTTGTAAGAAGGGAGTCCTTGTTGGGAGGGCCTTTGTAGGGAGGGAACACAATAGATCTATCTGACTGCTTTATTAAAAGCTCTGATTTTTTATGTGAATGATTTTTCTCTGTTTTCCTGGACAAACACTGCACAGAGTTTTAGTCTCGGAAGTGACAATCACGCAGAAGCAATCAAGTTTCTGTATGTGGATGTCCTGAAGATATTGCATGGCTTGCATTTAGTTTCCAGTCATTAACTCTTTGCATGCTGGGTAATTTTTTACGAAAACTTTAAAATACATTTAATTTTTCATTGCTCTATCTAACCCTGTCTTGTGACATCTCTTTGGAATTGTCTTTTCAAGACGATTCCAAAGATATGTCACAAGAATAAATTAGATGAAGAAACATAATAATAAAGACTTTTATAACCTGACAAAATTTGTCTTACGAAGTTTTATGAAACACTGGCCCCAGATTTCATATTAGAACTATTTTGTCAGTTTTCCTGGACAAACACTGCACACAGTGCAGGCAGTGAATAGTTTTAGTCTCGGTAGTGACAATCAAGTGGAAGCAATCAAGTTTCTGTACAGTCGACATCCTTATCTCAATGTCGGTTTTGTCGAACATTATCTATATTTCAAAGTTAAAACGTGGCTTAGCCACGTTTTAACTTTGAATTATGGGTATGCTAGACTTAACAGAGCATGAAATAATGCAGTTCATATGTCGAACTATCGGATATTTTGAGTTAAACGAGTTCGAGATATCGAAGTTTTACTGTATGGCGAGGTCCTGTAGATATTGCACGGCTTGCATTTAGTCTCCAGTCATTTAACTCTTTGCATGCTGGGAAATGTTTTACGAAAACTTTAAAAAACATTTAATTTGTTATTTCTCTATCGAATCCTGTCTTGTGGCATCTCTTTGGAATCATCTTTTCAAGACGATTCCAAAGATATGTCACAAGAATAAATTAGATGAAGAAACATAATGATAAAGACTTTTATAACCTGACAAAATTTGTCTTTCGAAGTTTTATGAAACACTGGCCCCAGATTTCATATTAGAACGATTTTGTCAGTTTTCCTGGACAAACACTGCACACAGTGAATGGCAGTGAATAGTTTTAGTCTCTGTAGTGACAATCAAGTGGAAGCAATCAAGTTTCTGTACAATCGACTTCGTTATCTCGATGTCGGCTTAGCCACGTTTTAACTTTGAATTATGGGTATGCTAGACTTAACAGAGCATGAAATAATGCAGTTCATATGTCGAACTATCAGATATTTTGAGTTAAACGAGTTCCAGATATCGAAGTTTTACTGTATGGCGAGGTTCTGTAGATATTGCACGGCTTGCATTTAGTCTCCAGTCATTTAACTCTTTGCATGCTGGGAAATTTTTTACGAAAACTTTAAAAAACATTTAATTTGTTATTTCTCTATCGAATCCTGTCTTGTGGCATCTCTTTGGAATCATCTTTTCAAGACGATTCCAAAGATATGTCACAAGATAAGATTACATGTAGATGAAGAAACATAATAATCAAGACAGTGAGTTTTATAATCTGTCTTACGACAAAAATTGTCTTACGAAGTTTTATGAAACAGGCCCCATGCAGATTTCATATTAGAATGATTTTGTCAGTTTTACTTGACAAACACTGCACACAGTGAATGGCAGTGAATAGTTTTAGTCTCCGTAGTGACAATCACGATGAACCAATCAAGTTTCTGTACAGTTGAGCTTCGATATCTCCAAGTCGGTTTTGTCGAACATACCCGTATTTCAAAGTTAAAACGTGGCTTAGCCACGTTTTAACTTTGAAATATGGGTATGTTCGACTTATCCGAGCATGAAATAATGCAGTTCATATGTGGGACTTACTATGATCGGATAGTTTGAGTTAAAAGAGTTCGAGATATCGAAATTCTACTGTATGTCAATGTCCTATAGATATTGCAGGGCTTGCATTTAGTCTCTATAAGTCATTTAACTCTTTGCATGCTGGGTAATTTTTTGCGTCTGCATCAATTGTCATCTGCTACTGTTCTTAATTCAGCATTTTCAAAATTTCTGTTAAATTAAGGGTCAGAATGGCAAACAGTTTGGATCCTGATGAGACGCCGCGTTACGCGGCGTCTCATCTGGATCCAAACTGTTTTCAAAGGTTATAATTGTTGCAGTTATATCTGCGGCTAGCATGGTAAGAGTTGAACCAGAGCTCCAGATAAGGGGAGTATTTCAAAAACTAAAATCTTTATTTTTGCATTAAACCCTATTGTGTCACTACTCATTAGAATTGTCGATTCGAGAATTTGGTGACAAAATAAGGGAGAAAATGTTGGATTTGTTCTATTGTCAAATCCACACTGGCAGAAATGGTTCTGTCTGTAGGATACTTTGTGGAATTAGTGGAAAGAATTTCCCTAAGATGTTATTGAAATCTGCAGTACTGAAATTTGAGCCTGCAGCAAAGTAATACAGTGGAGAATCTGTTATTCTTTCCCGATAAACGCGTTTACGCGAAAACTATTTTTTCTTTTACAAACAGTTTGGAGCCAGATCAGACGCCGGGTAACCCGGCGTCTGATCAGGCTCCAAACTGTTTGCCACCAAGATAAACAAGAATTATCAGAATTGTCCAAAAGTTGTTATTTTCTACGTTTTAGTGCTTTGCGTTTGTGTACGTTTGCGTTTAAACGGGAAAGAATAACAGATTCTCCACTGTACAAATGAAGTTTTCAGCTGTACTTTCATCCTGCTTTATATTTAACCCAGTGTGCCTTTTTGCAGGGCTCAAGATAGTTTTAGAGGCAGTAAAACTGAGCAAATCCAGCATTTTCTCACGCTTTCAGTACCAAATCCTATGGTGTTACTACTCATTAGAATTGTCTCCAAGACTCGGACAACTTTAATGAGTAGGATGCCGTCATAGGGTTTAATGTAGAAATAAAGATTTATATGGAAATACTCCCCTTATGTGGAGCTTCTGTTTGTGACGCCTTTAATTTATTGCTCCATTGAGAAAACTGTCCTACTTTACACAGCCACAAATATGTACAGTAAGAAATATGTTCTATATCCTTGCAAATTGCAGCATAATGCAGGCTGAAAATAAAGCAGAGTGTGCCTTAAAGTGTATTTTACTTTACTTTCAACCTGTCTAATCATAGCCTGTTTTCTTGTATTGAATATAGATGTAGATCTAGTTAAAAGCAGGTTGAATGTAAATTCAACCTGCTTTAAGCTTCAAGCTTATGGTGATTATTCATGACTGTATAAAGTGAAAAGATTGTCTTTAGTGGAGGAAAAAAATAACTGTGTTATTAACTCTTTGAACCCTAGTCCCGCATATAGGCGTTTTTTCAAGCAGTGTACATGTGAATAGTACACCTGTCCTATGCAAACAGTGAATACCCTGATCAGAGGGCTCCGAAAGGAGCCCTCAAATCTGGGTATTCACTGTTTGTCATAATGCCAAACATTGACAAAAACAACCCTTGAAAGTCAGAAATGGGCTAGACTAATATGGAAACTGGAATTGTCCATTTAAAGTTTTAGGGAGGAAAGAGTTAACCCTTTACCCCATAGCCTGTTTCTAGTATTGAAGATAGTTGAACACTCATTAGGCGCATTCTGCTTTACTTTCAGCCTGCTTAAAGCTACCGTCTGCTCGGATGTAGAAAATAATTCTCATTACACATATTCTCAACTGTATATTTATTTTCTTCCGATAATGAATAAATTAAATGTGTAAACATGAGTATCTATGGAGTAATGAGTTAAAAAGCATATTTTTGGAACAGAAAATTAAGTTTCTGATCTTGGTCTGCACTGTTTTCAACAAGCATCAATATACACCAATAGCAATTCAGCAAACAACAGTTTTGAAGTCACTAACACGAAGAGTTTAACAAAAACCAATTAATATTTTTCTCACTCGGTGCTAGACATTTTAAGAGAAATGCCAAGTCTGGTTGCCCTGGCAACCTCACCTTAGGAAGTAATTTTGACAACTTGAGATTAGTCAACAGAATCAAACTTTTCAATAAAGAAGCATTGGGGTTCCAGATAAGGGGAGTTTTTAATGCTTTTTCCCATAACCTTTTTCTGGTTTTAAAGATGGGTGACTACTTAAAGCAGATTGAAAGTAAATCAGAATGCGCCTTCTGATTTACTTTCAACCTGCTTTAAGCTACCATATGCTAGGATATAGAACATATTTCTTATGATCTAGGATATAGAAAATATTTCTTATAATCAACATTTATGACTATATAAAGTGGAACTACTTCTTATAGTGGAGTAATAAATCAAAGGCATAAAAAGGTGTAGTTGTGGGGTAATTGGTTAAAGAGCTAAAATCCTTGTCTGTACCAAACTCTACATGGCATGAACATTTGTTAGAATTGCCTCTTTGAGAAGATTCTCAGGGCTCCAGATAGGACGGAATTATGTGAAACTGAACAAATCTAACATTTTTCACTCATTTCAGCACAATATCCTATGATATAGTGACACCATGGAGTTGAGTGCAGAAAAAAAGATTTTAGTTGTTGAAATACTTGCCCTATCTGGAGCCCTGGACTCTAATGCATTGTTTCACCATAGGATTTGGTGCAGACACAAGAAGGAAATGTTTGAAATGATTTTAATGCCCCCACCTAAAATAAGTGGTTGTAGTAGAGGGCATCTAGCGTCAAAAATCGAAATAAAGGAAAAAAAATGCACAGAATTGATTTTTATGTTTTCATATGCTCCAATATGTACCGAATGACAGAAAAAAAGTCTAGGAAAATCAAACGATGCGAAATATGATTTTTGGGGTAAAATGGCTAAAATAATAGGTGAAAGCACGAATTTTTGGGATTTCCAAACTGCGATCGTAGAAATCAATATAAAAGCTTGAAATCTACAGGCTAGACACATATTAATGTCAGTTGTGGAATGGTACTTGTTAAGATAAATAAAATTTTCAAAAAACTGATTTTTGGGGTGAAAATGTCAAAATATTAAACCAAAATCACAAATTTGAGGATTTCAAACAGACCCTGACATATCATAGCAAATAAAGGAAATAAAGCACAGAGTTGATTTATATGTTATTATTTGCCTAAATATGTACCAAATAACAGACAAAAAGTCTAGGAAAATCAAACGATGCGAAATATGGTTTTGGGGTAAAATGGTTGAAATAATAACTGAAATCGCTATTTTTTGGGATTTCCCTTCTGTGATCGAGGATATCGATAATAAATCTCGAAATCTACAGGCTAGACAAATATTCATGTCAGCTGTGGAATGATCCTTGTTAAGATAAATAAAATTTTCAAAAAAATGATTTTGGGGTGAAATTGTAAAAATATTAAACCAAAATCACAAATTTTGAGGATTTCAAACAGACCCTGACATCTAAAAGCAAGTAAAGGAAATGGTACACAGAGTTGATTTATACGTTATTATCTGCTTAAATATGTACCAAATAACAGACAAAAAGTCTAGGAAAATCAAACAATGCAAACTATGTTTTTTGGCTAAAATGGTTGAAATAATAACTGAAATCGTTAATTTTTGGGATTTCCCTTCTGTGATGGAGGATATCGATATAAAAGCTCGAAATCTACAGGCTAGACAAATATTCATGTCAGCTGTGGAATGGTACTTGTTAAGATAAATAAATTTTTAAAAAAAAATGATTTTGGGGTGAAATTGTCAAAATATTAAACCAAAATCACAAATTTTGAGGATTTCAAACAGACCCTGACATCTAAAAGCAAGTAAAGGAAATGGTGCACATAGTTGATTTATACGTTATTATCTGCTTAAATATGTACCAAATAACAGACAAAAAGTCTAGGAAAATCAAACAATGCGAACTATGTTTTTTGGGTAAAATGGTTGAAATAATAACTGAAATCGCTAATTTTTGGGGTTTCCCTTCTGTGACCATGGATATCACTATAAAAGCTCCAAATATCCAAGCTAAACACATATTCATGTCTACGTTAGAATGGTCCTTGTTAGGATAAATAAAGGTTTCAAAAAACTGTTTTTGGGGGTAAAATTATCAAAATGTTAAACCAAAATCACCAATTCTTGTTTGTAAAACAATCTAGGAAAATCCAACAAAGCCAAATATAAATTTTGGGGTATACTGATTAAAACAATTAATGTAAATGCATGTTTATGGAAATTCCACACTATGGCCTTAGACAGGAATATAGAAGCTACACATTTACAGGTAAGATACATATGTGCACTGTAGCCTTGTACTATTAAGGATGAATTAAGCTTTAAAATGAAAACCCTTATCTTTTCATTTCACTACGGTGACCTTAGATATAAAACCAAACGTTCAAAGTCTATAACTTACACACATACACCATTTTAATGTAGCTTAGTTAAAGTAAAGACAAATCAACCGGTAAAACATTTAAACAGACACATGTTTTTAATGTATTGTGACTTTAAATATGATTAAAAAAGCTCCAAATCCATTTAAAAGGCAACAGGCACCATGAAATAAAGCCTATAGCACTAGTACAAATAAATTATGATTTCTAAAATTAATAAATTTTGGTGATAAGATATAAGTTAAACGAAATCAGTTTTCACTGAGGATTTTTACAGTGGCATTGGATGTGACCATCAAGGCACTACAGTGTATTTGTTAGCATAGTTATATAAGTTGCAATGAAGTAATATACATGTATAACTTATAATAGTTAAACAAAAAGACAATATCTTCAGTATATTGTTACAGCAATATAACATGAATGTAAAACTTAAAAATATAGTTAAGACAAAAAAAATGGAAACTTTTTATAAGTAAGGATAACTACCATTTTGAATTTCATTACTATAGTCAAACAACTAGGTCTGGCGCGTCAAAGGGTGGCCGGGTCCATTTATAAGGGAGATCAGCATTTCAGATGTCCCCGTGTCAAGTTTTAAAGGAAAAGGTTTGGTTATCGGTACAGATAAACGAATTAGTTATTGGAAACATAACGTAGTGGATAAGACGTAGGTAGAAGTATATGATCAGATAACATTTTATCAAGCACGGGTTCGAATCTCGCAGCAACCTATGATATTGTTTTGCCAAAACACTATTTAGGATTCTAGAATTACATTGCATTAAGGTAATGCAGAAAGCCCCTTGAAGAAAGTGACTAAAACTTATATTGATATTCATATTTTATCATCGATTTGTTTTGTGAAAGTATGGCTAATATAGGGCTAGAAATCCATGCACCTCTGCCCCAAATTTGACGAACATGTGTATAAATGGTTAGTATAACCACACAGTATGAAATTAGATAATTCATTTTAGATTAAAAAAAGTTTGAGGTCGACGCGGGATTCGAACCTACGCTTATTAAAATAATTCTATCGCAATACACTCTGTGTACCTATATTTACCTACTGCTCTAAAGTGCTAACAATAATATCGCCTTCATTTGTATCTAATAATTATACTAATCTTGATTGTATAAAAATGGTCAGAGAACATGCGGAATGCTGCTCTCCTTAAAAATGGACTCTGCTGACCTTTGACACGTCAAGCCCGGTTGTTTGACTATATGACTGTGGATATGACCAGTAAAGTTTCAAATGCACAAATAAGTTATATATTCTTTCCAAAACAACAGCTTACTAAAGATGATAAATACAAAGTTTGAAAATAACTTTTTGAGGAAAACATTAAAAAGTATACATAAAACAGCAATTTTTTCATTTCTGTATATGGGGGAGGATATGAATTAATAATAAAAACTCCAAACAATAGGCTTGACACAGTTCTTTTAAATGAGATATGTAACTAGTTTATCCAAAATCACACATAACAATTTATAAATATATAGGGTTTTGGAAAAATACACCCTCTCAAACAATAAAAAAATCAAAACATAAACGAACAAACAATTTTCTGCCATGTTGGATTTTCTGCGCAAAACTGGTTGGTTCTGATGTTGGTTGGAAACTAATAGACATGAGCTATCCTGTACTTTGAGCTGTAATAATGGAATCTGACAACTGTATGAAATATCAGCAAATCATAGTATACGCACATTGGGCATACATTGTACATGTAATTTATGTAATTAATTGATCTAACAGTGCTTGCTATATATATGAAATAACTGATAGTGTATATATCACCAGGTCAATAACATTCAATATTCGTTTTGTGGTGCTTATTGTCTACTATCAGTACACACTCTGATTTGACAAGCGGCATTTTAAATGCTGCCTCTAAGCTAGTACACTGTTTTAATTATCAAAATGCTGTAATTTAACCCTAATTGTGTGCGATGCGAATATATAGAGGATAACTGTTTTTTTCAGTGTAAGATCGAAATTTAATCCATTGAGTGAACATCAGACGTTATATTTTCACGAGTGGCGAAGCCACGAGTGAAAATATAACAGTCTGATGTTCACGAAATGGATTAAATTCGATCTTACACTGAAAAAACACAGTTATTCTATTTATTTATGCTTTTAAGCCACTTTTTAAACGAAATTGTTTAAAAATTGAAAGCGAACGTACATTATTTATCCCGTGTTGAGCCCCACGTTTTATGTCGAACACACGCGCGTGACAGTTGGCGGTATAATGACGTCACTCGTTGCTCCCGAGTTTGGATTCGTGCTCTTCCGGTGAGTAGTTCGCGACAAATCGGACTGCCGGAATTTAACGATAAGACACGATTGACTACGATTCTTGGGGAGCCCTACGGGGAAAATTCATAATAAAAAGCGATTGGTGATAATCCACTGCAGTGGATTACCAAGTGATCATCCACTGCTATTTCGTGGTAATCCACCGAAAAGCATAAATAAAGGTTGTTACTTAACCCTAATTGTATACGAAACAAGAATATATATCATTTGAGGACCCAAATCAGAGTGAGTATAGCCTACAGTACAGAGTATAATGTGTTTTACCTGTAAATTTGAAGCTTTTACATTTATATTCCAAAAATTCAAATTTAAACTAATTTTTTAACCAGTTTACCCCGAAAAGTCATATTTGGCTTTGTTGGAGTTTCCTTTATTTTGCTGTTATTTAATACATACTAAAACATATAAATCAATTCTCAATATTTTTCCCTTTATTTGCTTATAATGTTTTATTTTGAATTTTCAGGTCAGGAGATCTCTGCTAAATTCTCGAAAATTGGTGTTTTTTTGTTTAACTATTATAACAACTTCACTGCATAAATCAGTTTTTTGACAGTTTATTCATCTTTATCAGTACCATTCCACAGCGCAATTGAATATTTGTTTAACCTGTAGATTTGGAGCTTTTATTTTAATAGCCACCATCACAGTAGTGAAATCCCGAAAAAGCTCATTTACATTTTATTTTTCAACGATTTTACCCCAAAACACCATATTTGGTATTGTATGATTTTCCTAGATGATTTTTCTATTAGTTTGTACATATTAAAGCATATGATAACACATAAATCACTTTTGACTTTGATGGCAGGGATTGTCTACAAAAATCCCCAAAATTGGTGATTTTGGTTTAATATTTTGACAATTTAACCAATTTATTTATCCTTACTAGTACCATTACACAGTAAAAATGATTTTTTGTCTAACGTGCATATTTGGTGTATTTATATTGATATCCACGTTCACAGTAGGGAAATCCCAAAAATTCGCGTTTTCATTTATTATTTCAACAATTTTACCCCAAAATTCATTTTTCAAAGTTTTAGCTATCCTTAATAGTACTATTTCACAATAGAGATGTATAAGTATCTAGCCTGTAAATTTGGAGCTTTTATAATGATAACCAACGACACAGTACTGAAATCCCTAAAAATGGTGTTTTCATTTATTATTTCAACAATTTTGCCTCAAAAAACATATTTCGCATTGTTTGATTTTCCTAGATTTTTCTTCGGTTATTTGGTACATGCTCTACCATATGAAAACACAAAAACTATTTCTGTGCATCTTTTCCTTTATTTGGATGTTTGACACCAGGGAAGCTCTACTAAAATCTCCAAAAATTGGGGTTTTGTTTAATATTTTCATGATTTTCACCCAAAAAGAACCGTTTTTGAAAGTTTTATATATCCTAATTAGTACTATTCCACAGTGGATATAACTTCCAGCCTAATTTGTAGATTTGAAGCCTTTATAATAATACCCAGGGTCACAGTATGGAAATTCCAAAAATTATCATTTTCGTTTATCAATTCAATCATTTTACCCCAAAAAATCATATTTCGCATCGTTTGATTTTCCTAGACTTTTTTTCTGTCATTCGGTACATATTGGAGCATATGAAAACACAAAAATCATTTCTGTGCATTTTTTTTCCCCAAAATTTTTAAATGCCCTCTACTATTGGGAGACATCTTGTTTTTGTCCTGTCATCCTATGAAACGTCATACGACAAATACGAGGGGCATTTCTTAAGTAGTGGCAACTAATCAATTATTTCAATATGATAAGTGCAAAATGCGTGTGTATCGTTTTAAAGAGCTATTCTTTGCCGATGCGATGGTTTAACACATGAGCATGAAGCTTCAGTTTGTATTCACTGTAACAGAACAGTTCCTCAGGCGAGCTATATAGGGACACCATAGCCCTCTTGTATTAGATTTCCAATGTGTTGCTATACAAACAACAGTTTTGGCAGAGATTTTGGAAATATTGCAAATTAAATAATCATCATCGCCAAGGGAACAAAATGATTAAGTTTGCACTGATAATATTGACAGTGGGCTGAAATGAACAAAAAGAGACTCTGATTAAACTCTGCCAAACTTGATCAATCAAACCGTTGGACATAAGTTATTCGTTCCCAATAAACACATTTACGCTAAGGCTATTATTTCCTTTGCAAACAGTTTGGCGCCAGATCAGACGCTGGGTTACCCAGCGTCTGATCAGGCTCCAAACTGTTTGCCACTGAAATTAACCCATTACCCCATAGCCTGTTTCTATTTTTGAAGACAGGTGACCACCTGGTTGAAAGCAGGTTGAAAGTAAAGCAGAATGTGCCTTAAGGCACATTCTACTTTACTCTCAACCTGCTTTAAACTATTATCTGCTAGAATATAGAAAACGTTTCTTACGATTCTGATTTATAACAGTATAAATTGGAACTATTTTCTTCAGTGAAGGAATAAATTAAAGGCATAAAAAGGTGTATTTATGGGGTAATAGGTTAATAGATGAATTGTCAAAATTATCAAAGAGTTGTCTTTTTCTACGTTTTATTGCGATGCATTTTCTGTTTCGTTTGCATTTCAACAGGAAAGAATAACGTTTTCTCCACTGTACAGTGGAGAAACTGTTATTCTTTCCCAATAAACGCGTTTACGCTAAAACTATTATTCGCAGTGCAAACAGTTTGGAGCCAGATCAGACGCCGGGTAACCCGGCGTCTGATCAGGCTCCAAACTGTTTGCCACCAAGATAAACAAGAATTATCAGAATTGTCCAAAAGTTGTTCTTTTCTACGTTTTAGTGCTTTGCGTTTGCGTACGTTTCGTTTAAACGGGAAAGAATAACAGATTCTCCACTGTAGGCAGAGACTGTCGATGTTGGCTCATATTGTTTGATATCATTGAAGCAGAGCTTGTTGCAAATGCTTGACTGAAAATAATCTTGGTGGGGTTTTTTTCTCAAAAACCAGGTCTTTTCCTGCTAAAAGCATTTATTGATGCTTTTTCAAAACAGTGTAGACCTAGATCAGACAGCTCCTAAAGGAGCTGTCTGGTCAGGGTCTGCACTGATTTCTTAAAGGATCTGTTTGGAATAAGTAGACACTCTTTTCTGGAGAAAATTCCTCATCATGTTAGCGACTGTAAAAATTCAAGATCATAATTTTTCACAGCAGATGGAGCAGTGCTCCAGATAAGAAGGAGTAAACAGAACAAAACCAACATTTTCTCACTCATATCAGCGTAAAATCCTATGGTGTTACTACCCATTAGAATAGTCTCATTGTGACGATTCTAATGGGTAGTGACACCATAGGGTTTAATCTAGAAATAAAGATTTTAGTTTTTAAAAAAAATTTTTTTTATCCCAAGCACTAAGAGAATGGTTAAACAATGCCTTGTCAATATTTCGCATAGTTTCAGACGAGTGATATAAATCCACTACGGCCATCTTGTTCTTAGTGGAAATGCCAGGGCTAAGGGGAACCATGTCTTGATTGTATCAATGTTTTCTCTTTATTGTCAGTAAATGCAAATTAAGACAGGCCAGACATGAACTATTCTTCCTACATTGATTAAGTACTCATATTGCCAGACAAGATGATAGTTTACAATGATCTTAGCCACGTCTGATGTTTGTTTCTCTCCGTAATAGTTCCGGCATGTCATGTCAAAACCATTGGAATAGAAATGATAAGCAAGGCTATAATACTGAATGTCTTTTTTTATACAAAAGGTCACCACAAGGAATTGTTGGTTCAAAATATAAGGTTGCTAAACCATCAGTGAGGTGGTTCAGTTTAAACCATTACCCCATAGCTTGTTTCTAGTATGGAAAATAGCTGATCACTTAAAGCAGGTTGAAAATAAAGCAGAATGCGCCTTAAAAGGCTCTTTCTGCTTTACTTTCAACCTGCTTCAAGCTATCATCTACAGAAATTATCATCTATAGAAATTATTTCTGATTATACATATTTATGAATGTATTTTCTTCAGTGTATGAATAAATCAAAGGTGTAAAAAGGCATATTGGTGTAATGGATTAACACATAAAGCTATTGCATGGCATTCCATGCAATAGCTGAGTATGGCATAGAATGGTTGGTTTATATATAAACAGCATCTATAGTCAACACATAATACGGTTGGTTTGTCACTAAGGTCACTGCATGGAATGGTTTGTTTGGCAACTAAGGTCACCACATGGAATGGTTTGTTTGGCAACAGTGGTCAACTTATGGAATGGTTTGTTTGGCATCAGTGGTCAACTTATGGAATGGTTTGTTTGGCAACAGTGGTCAACTTATGGAATGGTTTGTTTGGCAACAGTGGTCAACTTATGGAATGGTTTGTTTGGCAACAGTGGTCAATTTATGGAATGATTTGTTTGGCAACAGTGGTCAACTTATGGAATGGTTTGTTTGGCATCAGTGGTCAACTTATGGAATGGTTTGTTTGGCATCAGTGGTCAACTTATGGAATGGTTTGTTTGGCAACAGTGGTCAACTTATGGAATGGTTTGTTTGGCAACAGTGGTCAACTTATGGAATGGTTTGTTTGGCAACAGTGGTCAACTTATGGAATGGTTTGTTTGGCAACAGTGGTCAACTTATGGAATGGTTTGTTTGGCAACAGTGGTCAACTCATGGAATGGTTTGTTTGGCAACAGTGGTCAACTTATGGAATGGTTTGTTTGGCAACAGTGGTCAACTTATGGAATGGTTTGTTTGGCAACAGTGGTCAATTTATGGAATGATTTGTTTGGCAACAGTGGTCAACTTATGGAATGGTTTGTTTGGCAACAGTGGTCAACTTATGGAATGGTTTGTTTGGCAACAGTGGTCAACTTATGGAATGGTTTGTTTGGCAACAGTGGTCAACTTATGGAATGGTTTGTTTGGCAACAGTGGTCAACTTATGGAATGGTTTGTTTGGCAACAGTGGTCAATTTATGGAATGATTTGTTTGGCAACAGTGGTCAACTTATGGAATGGTTTGTTTGGCAACAGTGGTCAACTTATGGAATGGTTTGTTTGGCACCAATGGTCAACTTATGGAATGGTTTGTTTGGCAACAGTGGTCAACTTATGGAATGGTTTGTTTGGCACCAATGGTCAACTTATGGAATGGTTTGTTTGGCACCAATGGTCAACTTATGGAATGGTTTGTTTGGCAACAGTGGTCAACTTATGGAATGGTTTGTTTGGCAACAGTGGTCAACTTATGGAATAGTTTGTTTGGCAACAGTGGTCAACTTATGGAATGGTTTGTTTGGCAACAGTGGTCAACTTATGGAATGGTTTGTTTGGCAACAGTGGTCAACTTATGGAATGGTTTGTTTGGCACCAATGGTCAACTCATGGAATGGAAGTTTTGCATGTAGGGTCACCACATGGAATGGTTGGTTTGTCATCTAAGGTCACCACAGTCATGGAATGGTTTGTTTGGCAACAGTGGTCAACTTATGGAATGGTTGGTTTTGCACATTAGGTCACTACATTGCATGGAGGTTTTTGTACTTAAGGGTACCATGTGGAGTACTGGTGGGTTTTGCACCTAAGATCACAACATAGAATTTGATTGCAATGAGACTCTGCTCATCAAGATTCAAAAATTTTGCAATGGTTTTCGCTGCTAGCGTGCTACAGTGGAGAATCTGTTATTCTTTCCCGTTTAAACGAAACGCAAACGCAAAACACTAAAACGTAGAAAAGTGCAATTTTTTGACAATTCTGATAATTCATGTTTATCTTGGTGGCAAACAGTTTGGAGCCTGATCAGACGCCGGGTTACCCGGCGTCTTATCTGGCTCCAAACTGTTTGCACTGCAAATAATAGTTTTAGCGTAAACGCGTTTATTGGGAAAGAATAACAGATTCTCCACTGTAAGTTAGAAAGCTACCTGTCATAAATACTGAAAAATGTTACATATATGGAGGAATGGGTAACCAATTACCCCATAGCCTTATTCTAGTTTTGGAAATAGGTGACGATTTAAAGCAGGTTGAAAGTAAATCAGAATGCAGCTTAAGATGTATTCTGCTTTACTTTCAACCTGCTTTTAGCTACTATCTGCTAGAATATAGAAAACAGTTCTAATCAAACTTATTCATAACTGTATAAATGGGAACTATTTTTTTCAGTGGAGAAATATATTAAAGGCAAAAAAGGCATATATATGGGGTAATGGGTTAAAGGGTAGAACTGTCTGATACATCGAGTGGAGAAGATGTTATTCTTTCCCAATAAACATGTTTATGCAAAAAATAAAATTTCCATTGCAAACAGTTTGGAGCCAGATCAGACGCCGGGTTACCCGGCGTCTGATCAGGGTCTTACCTGTTTGCCACTCAAATTAAACTAAACTTTGAGAAATTTCAAAATGTTATAAGTATTTATATTTTAATCCGTTGCGTTTGCGTATCATATATATAAACGTCTATTTCACTGAAAGGTTCAACAGTACTGAACTGCTCTAAATAGATTATCAGTATGGTAAGATTGATAATTCCTGAAAATGTCCCCTTGCAATCAATACAGGACAAATACTGTTTTCATTCAGTCCAATTATCATCTCATATTTTCCTGTACCAGTTCAACCTCTGGCAAGAAAATCCCAATAAGGAAGAATGGTGAAATTTAACCCTTTTCTCCATAGAAGCACCTTCTAGCGCATTTAATTTAATCTTCCATTGAAGAAAATAATTCCAATTTATGCAATCCTATAAACATGAACCAAAAGAAATATACTTTGTATATCCTAACAGATGATAGCTAAAAACAGGCTGATGGTAAAGCAGAATATGCCGTAATGCGCAAATAGGAATTATTTTCTTCAGTGGAGGAATAAATTAAAGGTGCAATAAGGAGTGTTTATGCAGTATGGAATAATTGCTACACTTATTGATTACATTAACTAATTGTTTGTAAATTGTACCACCCACACATGTACTAGAATCCTACCTCACAAATAGATATCAGAATCACCATTAATCTCTTTACTGCTAGGAAATTGTTAGCTTAACCTTACTCCTGTTGACTATGAATGTTTAACCCTTTCCTCCCTGAAACCTCAAAAGGACACTTCTAATTTTCAATTTAGTCTAGTCCATTTTTGACATTTTAGGGTGATTTTTACAATATATGTCAAACTGACAACTGTGTAGACCCTGATCAGAGGGCTCCTTAAGGAGCCCTCTGATCAGGGTCTACACTGTTTGCATAGGACAAGTGTACCTCTCATATGTATGCTGTTTGCAAATGATGCATATATGCATGACTAGGGTTCACAGAGTTAAACTACCACCAACCTTGAGCATTTAGTATCTGAACTATTACATTGACTAATAATAAATTCGCGCCCGCAGGGAAACATGTAGACTAATATGACACAGATCCTATAAGAAAACATTGCAGATCCAGATCAGATAACTCCTTCAGGAACTGTCTAATATTTTGACTGCCACTGTTTGCAATAAGTGCAAGAATTTCAACCGAAGGAAAACCTGTAATGATAAATTGCAAACGGTGACTGCTTTTAGCAATTGAAAGTAAAGCAGAACTCTCCCTGAAAAAAGCCTACTTAACCCATTACCTCATAACATGTTTCTAGTTTTGAAAACAGGTAACTACATAAAGCAGGTTGAAAGAAAAGCAGAATGTGCCTGAGGGCACATTCTGCTTTACTTTCAGCCTGCGTTAAGCTATCATCTATTTAAGAAATAAAAAATTCATACCAGTGTTCTATCGTGCAATCGAACACTGGCAGGAGTTGATATGCGTAGTAATTTAATCACGAGGCCTTTAGGCCGAGTGATTTAATTACAAGCATATCAACGACTACCAGTGTTCGATTGTTAGATAGAACACTGGTATGAATTTTTTATTTCGATTCTAACACATAATTTAACCGAAATTTGCACCGAAGCAACGGCGTTACATTTCTTGGCGTACGCACTTTTTAAGCCAAATGACGTCACGTTAGAACGTTTAGCGCGTGAGTGTTCTACTGAAAATTCGTACACTGAGACGGTCCTTCTTCGCTTATATAGGATTGTGGGCGAGGTGTGTTAGAATTAAGTATAGAAACCATTTCTTTTTGTTGCATATTCATGACTGTATAAAACAGAACTATTTCCTTCAGTGGAGGAATATATTAAAGTCATAAAAAGGCATATTTATGGGGTAATGGGTTAAAGCATCTGCCTGTCTTAACCTATTAAGCTATAAGTATGCCTTTTCACCGATTTGATCTGTTCCTCCCCTGAAGAAAATAGTTTCACTGGATACAATTATAAAGATGCACCATAGGTATTATGTTCTATATCCTAGCAGTTGTTAGTTTAAAGCAGTCTGAAAGTAAAGCAAACTGTGCCTTAAATAATGCAGAAAGTGTCTTTTATTTAGTCATGAATATATTCAATAAGAAATAATTTCTATATACTAGTAATGGCTGCTTAAAGCAGGGCTTTAGGCACATTCTATTTCACTTTCAACCTGCTTTAAGTGGTCACCTGTCTTCAAAATAAAAATCAGGCTAATTGAAGTAAAGGGATAAGTAGTAAGTGCAATTTAGCCCTTTCCCTTTAACCCTTTGAACCCTAGTCCCACATATAGGCGTCCTTTTCAAACAGTGTACATGTGAATAGTACACTTGTCCTGTGCAAACAGTGAAGACCCAGATCAGAGGGCTCTTTTCGGAGCCCTCTGATCAGGGTCTTCACTGTTTGTCATAAAGCCAAACATTGACAAAAACAACCCTTAAAAGTCAGAAATGGACTAGAATAAAATGGAAACTGGGATTGTCCATTTAAAGTTTCAGGGAGGAAAGAGTTAAAGCTTGTTTGCAATATTAGAGATAGATTGATTCTTAAAGCAGGCTGAGGGTAAATCAGAATCTCTCATAACCCATTACCCCATAAATACGCCTTTTTACGCCTTAAATATATTTTTCAATTGATAAAAAATAGTTCCAATTTAAACAGTCATGACTATATATCATAAGAAATAGTTTCTATATCAAAGCCTATGATAGCTTAATTAAAGCAGTCTGAAAGTAAAGCAGAATGCGCCTTAAGGCGCATTCTGCTTTACTTTCAACCTGCTTTAAGTTGTCACCTATTTTCAAAACTAGAAACAGGCTATGGGGTAATGGGTTAAAAAAAAACCATAGTTTTTTCTTCCGTGAAGAAATGAATTAAATGCATAAAAATAAATATCTCAGGCTGTGCAACTCATAGAATCCCTATAAACTAATAATGGACACTTCCAAAACGGAACTAGGAAGACTCTATTTAATTATCTAGTGATAAATAGGTTGTAGATTTGGCAAATCCATGGCACAGACATAAGGGACTGACAATTTTCATTCTGATCGTTTGATATTGGCAATGCAGAGCTTGTTGCGATCGTTTCACTGTGACACGAGCTTCAGTCGTCAGCAACCGGTTGTTAAACGGGGTTTTCCAGTGAAAGGGAATAATTTCGGAATAACAGTGTGATTATTGGGGAAATAATTTGTCAGGTTGTATAAACTGGTGTTCTTTGGTGAGATCTTGTTTGCATATTTTTTTCCGGGGTATTTTATTATCAGCAACTGGTTTGAAAATTGGAAAATTGTTGGTTTGGTCATGTTCTCTTGTAATGGTAACATATGGAGCCAGTTTGACATAGTGTTTTGTCAAGAAATGAATTAAGGATGTCATGTCCTATGTGGCTACAGTGAAACTTGTCTTATATAGCAGCCACTGAAAAGATACAATACAGTAGAACCCCTCTATTACGACCACTAAGTTGTGTCCAATATTAATCTTTAAAGACAGGTGACTGCTTAAAGTAATATGAAAGTGAAACAGAAAGCTCCTGTAGGAGCTTTCTGTTTCACTTTTACATTGCTTTAAGCTGTCACCTGTCCTTTATACTGACAGTTAGCCTTCTATTAAGTGGTCGTAATAGAGGGGTTCTACTGTACTAGTTTTAAAACTGAATTAGATTAGGATTTGTCAAGTTGCAACTTATATTCTTAATGCATGTCACAAGTAATACAGAAAGCTCCTAAACGAGCTTTTTCCTGCATTATACAGTAAACCCATTACCCCATAGCCTGTTACTAGTTTTGAAGACAAGTGACCACTTAAACAGGTTGAAAGTAAAGCAGAATGTGCCTTATTAAGGCACATTCTGCTTTACTTTCAGCCTTCTTTAAGCTATATATAATCTACTGGAACTGTTCTCTTCAGTAGATGAATAAATTAAAGGTGTAAAAAGTCGTATTTATGGGGTAATGGGTTAAGGAGCTTTCTGCATTACTTGTACCCTGCTTTAAGCAGTTACTTGTTAGAGATTCTCATACAAGCTTGAATCAGGAATTGAGTGATATAGATTTGGCCAGTGGCAGCTGGAACCAAATCTGATATTTGATAAGATGTGTGATTGAGATAAAAAAACAACAACACTATTTGTCTGAAGACTAATTGCTGAAATGTGTGTGTTTTATGTGAAATGTGTGTGTTTTATGTGAAATGTGTGTGTTTTATGTGAAATGTGTGTGTTTTATGTGAAATGTGTGTGTTTTATGTTACAGAATAGTGCAGAAAATTTACAGTCCTCCCTCTCTACAACGACACCCAATGGGAGACAAAAATTATGTGTGTTGTTCGGAGGGAGTTGTTATAGGGAGGGAAATCGGCTAACATTTGCAAACAGCTTGAATCCAGATCAGACGCCGCGTAACGCGGCGTCTGATCTGGATTCAAGCTGTTTGTCACTTGTCATTAATTTTTGTCTGTCAAAATTGTCTATTATATCACTTTGAGAAAAACAGCAAACGACAATTTTAAGCAGAAGATATTTCAGCAATAACAGCGTTAGAAATAATTGTCCTGTTTTGGGAACTGTGGCAAGGGTAGTTGTAAGGAGGGAGTCATTGTTGGGAGGGCCGTTGTAGAGAGGGAGAGCTGTAGAATGAAAGAAATTCGTTGAAACATCATTATTCCTTAAACGACTGGTGTTTAGTTTAATACAGCTAGGGGCCCTTTTCATAAAACCTCATACGACAAAATTAATGTTGTCATAAGTCAAATTATAAAAGTCTCATTATTATTTATTTTTCCATCTAATCCTGTCTTCTGACATCTCTTTAGAATCGTCTTGAAAGGATGATTCCAAATAGATGTCATTAGACAGGATTAGGTAGAGAAATCAGAATTTAAATGTATTTTAAAGTTTTGACTTTCGACCATATTTGTCGTACGAAATTTTATGAACAGGCTCCTAATATAATACTAACAGTCAACACTGATAGAAAAAAGTTTTGTTCCAATAATATTGTTGAGATATGAAAGACAGTAGAGGCCTTGACGAGAGAGTTCCATCAGAAGCCCTCTTACAGTGGAGAATCTGTTATTCTTTCCCGTTTAAACGCAAACGTACGCAAACGCAAAGCACTAAAAAGAACAACTTTTGGACAATTCTGATAATTCTTGTTTATCTTGGTGGCAAACAGTTTGGAGCCTAATCAGACGCCGGGTTACCCGGCGTCTGATCTGGCTCCAAACTGTTTGCACTGCAAATAATAGTTTTAGCGTAAACGCGTTAATTGGGAAAGAATAACAGAGTCTCCACTGTATTTGAATTCTATCACTGTTTTTAACCCTTTACCTCATAAATACGCCTTTTTACGTATTTAATTAACTACTCCACTGAATAAAAGAGTTCCAGTTTATACTGTCACAAATAATGGTCATCAGATATATTTTTGTGCCAGGTGAGCTATTTTGATCGTGCTGTGTCCGTCCGTCCGTTCTTCCATCGTCCGTCGTCAACAATTTCTTTAAATGACATCTCCTCCTAAACTATTGGATGGATTTTAATCAAACTTGGTAGAAATGATCCTTATATGGTCCTCTTTAAAAGTTGTTCAAATGTTTCCGGTCCATTGTATATCTAGGTCACAGGAGCTAAAAATAGATCGTTTCAATAAAAACTTAAAAAATCTTCTTCTCTGAAACCACAATACCCTGAGTTTAGATATTTAGCACAAAGCATCATCTATAGGTCCTCTATCAAGATTGTTCAAATTATGTCCCAGGGGTCAAAAATGGCCCCGCCCCGGGGGTCACAAATTTACATAGAGTTATATAGTGAAATCTTCAAACCTCTTCTTCTCTGAAACTAATATAGCTAGAGCTTTGATATTTGGCATGGTGTAACTTCTAGAGGTACTTTACCAATATTGTTCAAATGTTTTCTGTCCGATGCATATCTACGTCACATGAGCTAAAAATAGATTGTTTCAATTAAAACTTAAAAAATCTTCTTCTGAAACCACAGTACCCTGAGCTTAGGTATTTGGCACAAAGCATCATCTATAAGTCCTCTATCAAGATTGTTCAAATTATGTCACTGGGATCAAAAATGGCCCGCCCGAGGGTCATAAATTTACATAGAGTTATATAGTGAAATTTTCAAACCTCTTCTTCTCTGAAACTAATATAGCTAGAGCTTTGATATTTGGCATGGTGTAACTTCTAGAGGTACTTTACCAATATTGTTCAAATGGTTCAGGTCCGTTGCATATCTAGGTCACAGGAGCTAAAAATAGATTGTTTCAATTAAAACTTAAAAAATCTTCTTCTGAAACCACAGTACCCTGAGCTTAGGTATTTGGCACAAAGCATCATCTATAAGTCCTCTATCAAGATTGTTCAAATTATGTCACTGGGATCAAAAATGGCCCGCCCGAGGGTCATAAATTTACATAGAGTTATATAGTGAAATTTTCAAACCTCTTCTTCTCTGAAACTAATATAGCTAGAGCTTTGATATTTGGCATGGTGTAACTTCTAGAGGTACTTTACCAATATTGTTCAAATGGTTCAGGTCCGTTGCATATCTAGGTCACAGGAGCTAAAAATAGATTTTTTCAATAAAAACTTAAAAAATCTTCTTCTGAAACCACAGTACCCTGAGCTTAGGTATTTGGCACAAAGCATCATCTATAAGTCCTCTATCAAGATTGTTCAAATTATGTCACTGGGATCAAAAATGGCCCGCCCGAGGGTCATAAATTTACATAGAGTTATATAGTGAAATTTTCAAACCTCTTCTTCTCTGAAACTAATATAGCTAGAGCTTTGATATTTGGCATGGTGTAACTTCTAGAGGTACTTTACCAATATTGTTCAAATGGTTCAGGTCCGTTGCATATCTAGGTCACAGGAGCTAAAAATAGATTTTTTCAATAAAAACTTAAAAAATCTTCTTCTCTGAAACCACAGTACCCTGAGCTTAGATATATGGCACAAAGCATCATCTTCAGGTCCTCTACCAAGATTTTCAAACTATGTCCCTAGGGTAAAAAATGACCCCGCCCGGGGGTCACAAATTTACATAGAGTTATATAGTGAAATCTTCACACCTCTTCGTCTCTGAAACCAATATGGCTAGAGCTTTGATATTTGGCATGGTGTTACTCCTAGAGGTACTTTACCAATACTTTTCAAATGTTTCCGGTCCGTTGCATAACTAAGTCCCAGTAGCTAAATATAGATTTTTAAGAAAAAATAATTAAAAAATCTTCTCTGAAACCATAGTACCCTGAGCTTAGCTATTTGGCACTCAGCATCATCCAATCAGCAAATTGCACAATCATATTGTCATAATTTCTCAGCATTCCAAGATATGTTACATTTACATCAATGGCTCCAGGTGAGCGATTTAGGGCCGTATACAGCTCTTGTCTATATTCTAGCAGATACTAGCTTAAAGCAGGCTGAAAATAAAGCAGAATGTGCCTTAAGGCGCATTCTGCTTTACTTTAAGCCTATTTAAGAAGTCACCTGTCTTAAAAACTAGAAACAGGCTATGGGGTAATGGGTTAGATTAAATGTGTTTCAGAAATGAGCTGAATTGTGTGTTTCAGTGATGATGTGAAATTACAAAAAGTTATCAGCAAAAACATGAATTAATCGCCCTAGTAATTTTATGGTTGATTTGCTGATCATTGTGTATTGTTTTAGCTAAATAAGCTTAACATGAGGGTCACTGTTCTTTTAGCTAATTAAACTTAACAGTATAGGGTCAAACAACTTACAGTGTCTGATCTGAATCCAAACAGGGAGTTAACTGAACAAATCCCAATATTTATTCATTCATTTCACCACCAAATCCTATGGTGTAACTTCTCATTAAAATCGTCTCAAAGAGACAATTCTAATGAGTAGTTACACCATAGGGTTTAATGCAGATATAAAGATATTAGATTTTGAAAAACTCCCCGTTATCTGGAGCTCTGTGGTAACAAAGACTTAGTCAAGTTGGGACCTATAGCATGCGCAGGATTAACCCATTACCCCATAGCATGTTTCTAGTTTTGAAGACAGGTTTTTACTTAAAGCAGGTTGAAAGTAAAGCAGAATGTGCCCTAAGCACATTCTGCTTTTCTTTCAGCCTGCTGTAAGCTACCATCTACTAGAACATAGAAATTATTTCTTATAGTACATATTCAAGACTGTACAAAGTGGAACTATTTTCTTCAGTGGAGGAATAAATTATAGGCGTAAAAAGGCGTATTTATGGGGTAATGGGTTAAATCAATTTCAGCTGCAACCAGTGCGATTGTATGACATTCAACCCTACTGTAGTCTGCAGCTTATGTTGTCTGCTAAAAATGTGAAGTTAATTCTGTCTTTATTTTGGGGCCTGTTTTACAAAACTTTGAAGGACAAAATAATTTTGTCAAAAGTCATACTTAGAATTCTCAACTAATTTTTATCTCTCCATGGAATCCTGTCTTGTGCTATCTCTTTGGAATTTTCAACATCCTAACAGATGGTAGCATAAAGCAGACTTGTGGTAAAGCAGATTGCACCTTAACCCTTAGCCTGCCACGCACGACTATAGCTCCATATGCATACAGCTTGGATCAGGATGAGACGCCGAGTAACTCGGCGTCTCATCCAGATCCAAGCTGTTTGACACTCGGACAACATTTTCAGCAATTTTGAGCAACTTTGAAGCACTTTGAAACTTGAAGCAGACGAGAAATATAGCAGGCGACAATTTATTTGGCGGGCTAAGGGTTAACCCTTTTCCTCATAGGAGCGCCTTGTAGCGCATTAAATATATTCATCCACTGAAAATAGTTCCAATTTATACAGTCATAAATATGAGTTCTTAGAAGTATTTTCTATATTGTAGTATGTATTAGCTGAAAGCAGGCTGAAAGTAAAGCAGACTGCGCCTTATGGCACATTCTGCTTTACTTTCAACCTGCTTTAAGTGGTTAACTTTTCAATACTAGAAAAAAGCTATGGGGGAATGGGTTAAGGTGTGTTCTGCTTTACTGTCAGCCTGCTTTAAGAACCATCTGAATTTAATACTGAAATGGGATATGGAAAATAATTGCATAACTCAAGATGAAAGAAAAGCAGAAAGCTCCAGATGAAAGAAAAAAAAGGTGATTTATCCTACATGAACTTTCTGCTTTACTTTCATGCTGCTTCTTTCTGTATTGTACACCATTTAACCCTTAGCCCGCCAAATAAATTGTCGTCTGCTATATTTCTCGTCTGCTTCAAGTTTCAAAGTGCTTCTAAGTTGTTCAAAATTGCTGAAAATGTTGTCCGAGTGTCAAACAGCTTGGATCCGGATGAGACGCCGAGTTACTCGGCGTCTCATCCGGATCCAAGCTGTTTGCATATGGAGCTATAGTTGTGAGTGGCAGGCTAAGGGTTAATCTTTCAACACTTAGTAACTCTTGTTGCTAATTACCTTGCCTTGTGGACCTTTTTAATTACCAAAACACTGAACCAGTCTACTTTGAAATCTAGGCCGTAGTTTGATAAATACAGTGTTATATATAAGAGCCCTCTGATCTGGGTCTACACTGTTTGCAAATGTGATGAGTATACTTTAACCCGTTACCCCATAGCCTGTTTCTAGTATTGAAGATAGGTGACCACTTAAAGCAGGTTGAAGAAAAGCAGAATGCACCCTAAGGCGCATTCTGCTTTACTTTCAGCCTGCTTTAAGCTACCATCTACTAGGATGTAGAAAATATTTCTTATGGTGCACATGCATGACTGTATAAAGTGGAACTATTTTCTTCAGTGAAGGAATGTATTGGAGGCGTAAAAATGCATCTTTATGGGGTAATGGGTTAAACCGGTCCATGGTGTTAAATTCCTCTACTGAAGAAAATAGTTATGTAGTCATGAATAAGTATTATAAGAAATAGTTTCCATATTCTAGCAGAATATAACTTAAAGCAGGCTGAATGTAAAGCAGAATGCTCCTTTCAAGCTGCTTTAAGTGGTCACCTGTCTTCAAAACAAGATACAGGCTATGGGGTAAATGGTTACTGAATAAATTGAGTAGATTTATCATCTATTTTATTATAACAGGGTATAGTGACCAAGGTCTGAGAAGATTTATCATCTATTTTATTATAACAGAGTATAGTGACCAAGGTCTGAGTAGATTTATCATCTATTTTATTATAACTGAGTATAGTGACCAAGGTCTGAGTAGATTTATCATCTATTTTTAGCTCACCTGAGCTAGCTCAGGGTGAGCTTTTGCAATCCTTGAATGTCCGGCGTCCGTCATCCGTCGTCAACAATTTTAGTGTTTACACTTTAGAGGCCACAATATTTATCCAAACTTTCTCAAACTTGCTCAGGTGGTATATTGCCATAAGAGTTCTGATGAGTTCGATTATGGTTGAAATCGGACAAATAGGTCATGAGTTATCTACCTTTGAACTGCAGAAAAAGCCATATATAACAGAGTTTACACTCTTGAGGCCACAGTATTTATCCAATCTTTCTAAAACTTGCCCAGATTGTATATGACCATAAGAGTTAAGGAGAGTTCGATTTTGGTTGAATTCGGACAAAAAGATCAAGAGTTATATACCTTTGAATTGCTGAAAATGCCATATTTAACAGTGTTGACACTCTAGAGACCACAATTTTTATCCAATCTATCTCAAACCTGCTCAGATTGTCAATGACTATAAGAGTTCAGATTAGTTTGATTATGGTTGAAATCAGACTCATAGGTCGAGAGTTATCTACCTTTGAATTGCTGAAAATTTCCATATTAAACGATGTTTACACTCTAGAGGTCACAAATTTTATCCAATCTTTCTCAAACTTACTCAGATTGTATATTACCATAAGACTTTGGATGAGTTGAATTATGGTTGTAATCCGATCAATAGGTCAAAAGTTATCTACCTTTGAATTGCTGAAAATGATATATTTAACAGTGTTTACGCTGTGGAGGCCACAATATTTATCCAAGCTCTCTCAAACTTGCCAAGATTGTATATGACCATAAGAGTTCGAAAAAAGGTGTTTATATGTGGAATCAGACACATACGGTAGATCAAGAGATATCTACCTTTGAATTGCTGAAAATGCCATATTTTACAGCGTTTACACTCTTGCAACTACAGTTTTCAATGGATTTTGATTATACTTGTACACAAAGGATGTATAGCTATATGTTCTGGAAGGAGTGCAATTATTGTTGAAATGTAATTATTGTGGCAATAGTTACCTGCCCTTGATATACTTTGAAATGCTAGAAGAAGGCTTCATTTCAGTATTGTTTAGGCTCTAGTTATCTGCCTTTGATATACTCTACTATACTACAGTAGGTCGACAAACTTGAATGGATTTAGAATAAAACATGTGAAATTCAAAGGTAAAGCTATCAGGCTTCATTACAAATGGTGAGCGATATCAGGGCCTTCTGAGGCCCTCTTGTATTATAACAGAGTATAGTGACCAAGGTCTGAGTAGATTTATCATCTATTTTATTATAACAGAGTATAGTGACCAAGGTCTGGGAAGATTTATCATCTATTTTATTATAACAGAGTATAGTGACCAAGGTCTGGGTAGATTTATCATCTATTTTATTATAACAGAGTATAGTGACCAAGGTCTGAGTAGATTTATCATCTATTCTATTATAACAGAGTATAATGACCAAGGTCTGAGTAGATTTATCATCTATTTTATTATAACAGAGTATAGTGACCAAGGTCTGAGTAGATTTATCATCTATTCTATATATAGTGACTGCCGCTGGATTTTTCTTTGCCTACCAGTGATGTGTAGTTTCTTTAAATGTCGGGACGACATTTCCCGAAGAGGGGGAGAATGTTACAGGGTAGATTTATGTAGTAACCTTTATGTTCACAGTCAATCATAGTTCATCCAGCTTCATTCGTTTGTCATATCAAACCCCATACAATTCATTTTTCATCATCATTGGTCATCCATATCCGTCATGCGCAGCTCCTAATATCATTCCTACTTTCACTTTAACTGACACTAACCAACCTTTAACCTTAGGCTTCTTCCCATCATGCTTACGCATGCGCGGTGCACTGTTATTAAAGGTTTCATGGCGAGAGCCACGTTTCTGTTCTGAGTTAAACCTAAGAGTTTACTTACGCCACCCTTCGCCTATTTTCAGGCAACTCGTATTATCAAGAGAACCCCGACGGGAGAACCCCGACGGGAGAGCCCTTCGTCCGTCCGTTCGTTCGAGGTCCGTCGTCAACAATTTCTTTAAAACGACATCTCCTCCTAAACTATACTGGATGGATTTTAACCAAACTTGGCAGGAATGAACCTTATATAGTCCTCTTTAAAAGTTGTTCAAATATTTCCGATCCGATGCATATCTAAGGTCCTAAAAATAGATCGTTTCAATAAAAACTTAAAAAATCTTCTTCTCTGAAACCACAGTACCCTGAGCTTAGATATTTTGCTTAAAGCATCATCTACAGGTCCTCTATTAAGATTGTTCAAATTATGTCCCTGGGGTCAAAAATGGCCCCGCCCCGGGGGTCACAAATTTACAAAGAGTTATATAGTGAAATCTTCAAACCTCTTCTCCCCTGAAACTAATATAGCTAGAGCATTGATATTTGGCATGGTCCAACTTCTAAAGGTACTTTACCAATATTGTTCAAATGGTTCTGGTCCGTTGCATAACTAGGTCACGGGAGCTAAAAATAGATTTTTTTCAATAAAAACTTTAAAAAATCTTCTTCTCTGAAACCACAGTACCCTGAGCTTAGATATTTTGCACAAAGCATCATCTACAGGTCCTCTATCAAGATTGATCAAATTTTGTCCCTGGGGTCAAAAATGGCCCCGCCCTGGGGGTCACAAATTTACAAAGAGTTATATAGTGAAATCTTCAAACCTCTTCTTCTCTGAAACTAATATAGCTAGAGCATTGATATTTGGTTAAAGGTACTTTACCAATATTGTTCAAATGATTCCGGTCCGTTGCATAACTAGGTCACAGGAACTAACAGAGTATAGTCACCATGGTCTGAGAAGATTTATCATCTATTTTATTATAACAGAGTATAGTGACCAAGGTCTGAGTAGATTTATCATCTATTTTATTATAACAGAGTATAGTGACCAAGGTCTGAGTAGATTTATCATCTATTTTATTATAACAGAGTACAGTGACCAAGGTCATCAATTGTTCATTATCTATCATATAGACAGGAATCCCCGTGACACACTGTCTGCAAACAGTTACAGACTTACTGTCAAACCTGCGGTGATGTCACCGTTTAACTGGTTTTCCCCTGAAACTTCAAATAGGCTATTCCAGTTTCCAATTAAATCAAGTCCATTTTAGAATGACTAGGGGTGTTTTGCAGTATAAATGGCAATTTGACAAACAGTGCAGATCCAGATCAGAGGGCTCCCAAAGGAGCCCTCTGATCAGGATCTACACTGTTTGCATAGGAAAGGTGTACTTTCCACTAGTACACTGTTTGTAAATGTTGACCCTTTTCTCCACAGAAGAGCACCGTGGAGTGCCTCTACCTTAATCAGTTTATATTGATTCTTGTAAGTTTGTCCCCCCAAAATATTTGAAATTATGACAAACAGTGCAGACTCTGATCTGGGTCTGAACTGTTTGCAAATGATGTGCATAAACTCATTCCCCGCACATAAGAGTTAAGTGAAATATATTTATATCAGCCTTAATTCCATTGTACTGTATTTCTTTACTTAACCCATTACACCATGAATACTCCTATTTACGCCTTTCGGTAATTCCTCCATTGCAGAAAATAGTTCCAATTTTTAAAGTCATGAATACGCAGTGAAAGAAATATTTTCTATATTCTACAAGATGGAAACTTAAAGCTGGTTCAAAGTAAAGCAGAATGTGCCTTAAGGCACATTCTGCTTTACTTTCAACCTGCTTTAAGTGGTCACCTATATTTAAAACTAAAAAAAGGCTATGGGGTAATGGGTTAAAAAGTCAAAAATAATTGAATTCTTTCTTTGGCACATTCTGCTTTACTTTCAGCCTGCTTTAAGCTACCATCTGCAAGGGTATTGTAAATATTTATTTTGGTTCATGTTCATGACTGTATAAATTGGACATATTTTCTTTGATGGAGGAATAAATCATATGCGCTAAAAGGTGCTTCTATTGGGGAAAGGATTTAATTTGAATATTCAGCGGTAGAGGGATTAAACCGACACATGTTGACTGTATATAAGAAGAAACATTGTTTTTCAGACAAATTCCATTATATGCTTCATTGATCTTGTGAAAACTCTTGCCAATATTCAACTTGTAGAGATCAAGCAATCTTAATATGTTATGTCAATTTATCCTGTGGAACGTGAAATAAGTGACTGCCGTTAAAAATTGTAGACAAAAATTGAAAACTGAAATTAAAGCAGTCTGACTTATCCCTTTCCCTCACAATTATGCCTTGCTGCCACAGTCATAACCTTTTCAAACAGTTTGGATCCAGATGAGATGCCGCGTAACGCAGCATCTCATCAGGATCTTAACTGTTTGGTATTCTGACCCTGAATTTAAAAGAAATTTTGAAAATTCTAATTTTAGAACAAAAGCAGACGACAATTGTGGCAGACGAAAAAAATTACCCAGCATGCAAAGAGTTAATGGTGGCTAGATATAAGTTGTTCTGTACTCGCCATATATGGAGCTTTGCCAATAATAGAAGTTTCTGTGAAACTGGCTGCCATTTCAATTACCATGGAATGTTGAATAAAAACTTCCTAACAAATTAAAATACAACCTTGAGAAGTTTAAGATTAATGTCAGGGCTGCCATTTCTCTGGACTTTTCCTTAATCTCCAGATTTTTTTAGCTCACCTGGCACGAAGTGCCAAGGTGAGCTTTTAGGATCGCTGGATGTCCGTCGTCCGTCGTACGTCGTCCGTTGTCCGTCCGTCCGTCCACAATTGGTTCGTTAACACTCTAGCAGCCACAAATATCATCCAATCTTCATGAAACTTAATCACAATGTTGGTCTAGTAGAAATCTAGGCCAAGTTCGAATTTGGGTCATGTTGGGTCAAAAACTAGGTCACTAGGTCAAATCATTGAAAAACCTTGTTAACACTCTAGAGGCTACAAATCTCATTGGATCTTGATGAAACTTGGTCAGAATGTTTGTCTTATTGATATCTAGATCAAGTTCGAATATGGGTTATGTCCGGTCAAAAACTAGGTCACTAGGTCAAATCATAGAAAATCCTTGTTAACACTCTAGAGGCTACAAATCTCATTGGATCTTGATTGAACTTGGTCAGAATGTTTGTCTCATTGATATCTAGGTCAAGTTCGAATATGTCGGGTCAAAAACTAGGTCACTAGGTCAAATCATAGAAAAAGCTTGTTAACACTCTAGAGGCTACAAATCTCATTGGATCTTGATGACACTTGGTCAGCATGTTTGTCTCATTGATATCTAGGTCAAGTTCGAATATGGGTCATGTCGGGTCAGAAACTAGGTCACTAGGTCAAATCATAGAAAATCCTTGTTAACACTCTAGAGGCTACAAATCTCATTGGATCTTGATGAAACTTGGTCAGAATGTTTGTCTCATTGATATCTAGATCAAGTTCGAATATGGGTTATGTCCGGTCAAAAACTAGGTCACTAGGTCAAATCATAGAAAAAGCTTGTTAACACTCTAGAGGCTACAAATCTCATTGGATCTTGATGACCCTTGGTCAGCATGTTTGTCTTTTTGATATCTAGGTCAAGTTCGAATATGGGTCATGTCCGGTCAAAAACTAGGTCACTAGGTCAAATCATAGAAAATCCTTGTTAACAATCTTGAGGCTTTAAATTTCATCTGATCTTTATGCAACTTGGTCAGAATGTTTGCCTAATTGATACCTAGGTCAAGTTCGAATATGGGTCATTTAGAGTAAAAAACTAGGTCACTAGGTCAAATCATAGGGAAAACTTGTTAACACTCTAGATGCTACAACTCTCATTGGATTTTAATGAATTTTGCTCAACATGTTTGCCTCATTGATATCTAGCTCAGTTAATTTTGAATGATGTCTGGTTGAAAACTAGGTCACTATGTCAACTCAAAGAAAAACAGTGTTAACCTTTTCGAAATTACAAATCTCACTAGATCTGCATGAAATATTGTCAGAATTTTTGCCTACATCAAATCTAGGTCAAAATCAAATATGGATTGTGTCCTTTCAAAAACTAGGTCAAATCATAGGAAAATCTTGTTTACACTCTAGAGGTTGATTGTGGGTCATGGCCAGTCATAATCTAGGTCACTATAGGTCAAGTTTGCCATGGTGTACCAGGTGAGCGATTTAGGGCCATAGTGGCCCTTGTTCTAGTACATGGTAGCTTAAAGTAGGCTGAAAGTAAAGCAGAATGCGCATTGAGGCGCATTCTGCTTTACTTCCAGTCTGCTTTAAGTAGTCACATGTCAACAAAACAAGAAAAAGGCTATGGGGTAAATGTACGATTCGTAAAATCGCACTTGAAAAATGCAAAATTTGAAATCTTAGGATTTTTTATGTCAACTTATGGCAGCCCTGTAATGTGTGAGAAGCTGAAATTTATAAGAATCACCAAAATCTTCATGCATGCTGAACTGACTGCATTTCTTTATGACTTGTAGTAATATTACATTTTATTTCCAGTCATCATAAGTTCTTGGACTCTGATAGGCTGAAACTGCACATGTGACCACTGTGTACGAGACCATACACATTGATTTAGCCAGGTAGTACGGGTCACGTGACTAGTTAGGTGTTGTTCCCTCGCTCGATTCGCGTAAACAATCTCTCTTTTTCGGTTTATTAAGCAGTTATTTTCCAAGCAATCAAAAGAAATCTTAATTAAAAACTATCTTGAATCGATCATTATGTGTAAATGTAACTCAGATATCGATAATATGCTAGTTTAATGGTTTGCTTTCCCTGACTACCCCACCCACATTGTCACCATGATAAACAAACGACACGACGTGAAATGAACAACGGCACTTGTCACTGGTCTATAACGAAATTGACAATGGATTCAGCTTTATTTCGATCAATATGTTTATCCAAATCAACCAAAATAGGCAGAACTCGTGCCTCTAGACACTGACCTATGTGTTCATTTGTTCGTTCCTGATTATTTCCGTTCATTTGTTATAATTAATCGTTACAGTGTTTCCTAAAACGTAAATGTCCTCCGAAAACTATAGATCCGTTCAATAAATACCCTGGTAATGAGCATTTTAAAGATGTTCACATTCCAATGTGATGACGTAACCATGTTAGATACAATTGATCTTCGATAGGGTCTATCTTGATTTCATTTCAGTCGAACATATCCGTAATTCAAAGTTAAACGGTGGCTTTGCCACCTTTTAAACTTGAAAAACGGAATATGTTCGACATAATGCGGTTAAGAAATTATTGAAATAAACTGTAGGAATACAGATAAATTCTACTTATGCAAGTTCCTGATATCGTCGAAGTTTAACCGTATAACTATTGTACTAAACCATCGAATAGCGCGTGAGTTTGAAATGTACTGATGTCAGTGTCAACTTTAGGGTCAAGACAGTAAAACTTTGTCAGATTATGCATGTTTTCTTTCTTGTTTTGGCTCTAGACTGGAAATAAATTTGTTACACGGCATTTCGGCAGGGTGTACGGGCTTGTATGACGGTTTTGGATTCCGTATTTCCTGAGCGCTTTTGCGCTCAGGAAATACGGAATCCAAAACCGTCATACAAGCCAGACAACCTGCGGAAATACCGTTTAACTAATATTATTATATGCCTTCGTATGATATCGAGCGTTTCCGCGTGTATCTGCAGAGTAAAATACAAGAGTCTGTATAAGCCACCTTGTATCAGCCACTTTGTATTTTACTCTGATGTCGCTTTCGATTTAGCGTGACGTCATTTATGTACATGTATAAGTACCGCGTTATTCTTTGTGGCATGCAAACAATCTTTTTCTGCTTCAAATAACAAATAAATTTTGGTTATAAAATGATTTAAACAACTATTAAGTTGTTTCTGGAGTGTATTCAAGGCATATAATAAACACATCACCAGTTGGCAGAGTGCTACAGAGTGTTGCATTTAGCTCTCGGCGTAAATGGCTGAAACAACCGATCAGACTCGCGCCAAGGCGCTCGTCAGATCGGCTATTTACGCCAAAAACGTCTCGAGCTAAATACATCACTCTGTATCGCACTGTCAACTGGTAATGTGTATGTATTAGGTCCTGTGAACCTTTCTTACACAGAAGAAGCATTTGGCCCCTTTACCTATTCGTCTTAACATTAAAGAGGCTCGCAACCTGATTTAGCATTAAAAATGGTAATTTGTAAATATATGTCAAATGATTATATAAATGGGTAAGATTTAGTTTGGGATAATAAATTCTGTTAAAAAATGCATTTCCAAAGAAAAAAAAGAAGAAGCTCTGGTGGGATTTGAACCCGTGACCCTCCATTGCGGAGACAAACAAGAAAAATGAGGACACGCCTTTACCACCTCGACCACGGACGCTCTCTATATATATGGTAGCGAATTAACATACTTCACTGGTAGTGCTTAATACTACATTATTCGGCTCCGGTTTATGTCAGAGCCCGTGTAGAGAAGCAACAACAACAGCAAAACCGTCAGCTGACGCTATTGAAAAACGATGGAATATATCTAAAAAAACTAAGATTCGGTGACGATTCTTGAGACTTTTTTGGACTGATCATATTTTTTTAATGTCAGAAGCCAAATAATGCCACAAATTTGCTTTTATTTGAGTATTTTATTTTATTTTGACAAGTACACCATCCGGTTGCGAGTCCCTTTAATGCTACAAAGGGATATTATCTAACAGGTTGAATACATATGGCAGCTAAATAAAGTAAGTAAAGCAGAGAGATTCATATATTAGTATTTTTGTTGCTTTATAAACCAATACCCTATAAATACACATTTTAGGCCTTTAATTTATCCCCCCACTGAAGAAATTAGCTCCACTTTATACAGTGAATCAATATGTACCATTGGAAATATGCACTGTATTCTAGTAGAAGGAAGACTAAAGCAGGCAGAAAGTAATGCAGAACGTGATTAACTCATTATTCCCTGAAACTTCCAATGAACAATTCCAGTTTGCAATAAAGGCCGGTCCATTTTAGACTATTTGGGGTTGCTTTTTATAATAATTTGCAAAAAAGCAAAAAGTGAAGACCCTGATCAGAGGGCTCCTGCAGGAGCCCTCTGATCTGGGACTTCACTGTTTGCATAGGACCAGTGTACTCTTCACGTGTACAATTTGGATAAATGACGCATATGTATATGCGTCACTAGGGCTCAATGAGTTAAAGGTACATTCTACTTTGCTTTCAACATTTTATCCATTACAACCACTAAATTGTGTTTCTTATAAGGTGTTAACAGCAGGTGGCTTCTTGCTTTAAGTTGTCACCTGTCTTTAAAATATACAGCCTGTTAGCCATCATTTTAGTGGTCATATTAGACAGGTTTTTACTGTAAATCAGTCTCTTGATTACAGACAGGGCTGAGGGTTGTTACTTATTAGTATTTATCCGGCCTTTCATTGTCAGAGATTTGAATGTCATGTTCACTTTCTGGATATCCTGTCTGTCCAATTAGGAAGAGTTGTCGCTGGACAAATCAACAGTGATTGCAGACACAGGGCTAACATTAGTTGATCAGATCATGGAAAATCCTAATCTTCCCAAATTTTCTATTTTTTCAAGTGCTATTACTTAAAGTAGGCTGAAAGTAAAGCAGAATGTGCTCTAAGGCACATTCTGCTTTAATTTCAGCCTGCTTTAAGCTACTTTAAGAACTTTTGTAATTCTAGAACAATGGTTCTAAAACCATCAAAGTTCTACAATTTTTGCAGAATATTCATGGACATTAAATGGCCGCTTATAGTATTGTTCATGAATATCCAAGAAATTATTCTGATAGTTGTAGAACAAATGGAGTGCTGAGTGCTTAGTGTATACACAGAGCATCCTAAAGAAACCCTACGGTTAGAGTCTGCACTGTTTGTCATAATTATAAAGCTTTTTGGGGCATACCCCTTGAAATGCAATATTTATACTGATCATTCCGAGAAAATCTATTTGACAATTCAGCATTGTGAGGGTTAAATTGTCATCTCTCTTTATTCCATTCAAACCTTAACCCTTTCCTCCCTAAAACTTCAAATAGACAATTCTAGTGTTCAATTAAGTCTAGTCAATTTTTTACTTTTTAGGGTTGATTTTTGCAACATATGTCAAAATGACAAACAGTGTAGACCCTGATCAGAGGGCTCCTTAAGGAGCCCTCTGATCAGGGTATGCACTGTTTGCAAACAACAAGTGTACTCCTCACAGGTATACTGTTTGCAAATGACGCTTATATGCGTGACTAGGGTTCAAAGAGTTAATTTGTGTCTATTAAAGCGGACACTGGTGAACAGTGTAGACCCTGATGAGATGCCGCATTATTTGGCATCTTATCAGGGTCTGCAGGGTTTGAAAAAAAATATATGGTGGTGTACTTTTTTTTTTAGCTACAGCGATTTGAAAAAGGTATGTCAAATTTGGACGTTTTTTTCAAATTTTACCCATTCAGAGTACAAGCTTCAGTAAAATTTATTTCAAAACAAAACAAACATGATAATTTGGGTTTTCATTATTTATTTCATGTCTATGGTGGTATTTTCACATATAGAAACCAAATTTAGACAAAGCAGGCACCAGGTTTGAACAATATGGATCCTTGAATATCAAAAATATGCTTTGTATAGGGCATGATTTTATTAGATTTTTTATTTTATGAAAAAAATTAAAAAAGTTTGAAAATGAAATAGTTCTAGTATTAAACTTTTTTTTATATTCTACCAGATAAAAGCCCATGCTAAGGCAGTTCAAAATAGGAAAAGAAATTGAAAGGTCAGTGTTGAAAATTTTGAGTTATTAAAGTAAAAAGAGTTATCTCCCCTTACAAAATTTACAAAAAATACCACATCGATGCTATTTAGAGCTTTATAAATTTCACATTTGGTGCCTTTTTTTTTCTTAAATTAGTTTTTGTATAAAGAAATACTACCATAGACAGGAAATAAATAACACAAAACCAAATTATCATATTTGTTTTCATTTAAAATGGATTTTATTGAAGCGGGCTGTTAGGACAAAATAAGAGGAAGTGGGTGGGGTAAATTTTACATGGCCGTAGAGCCAACTGTTGTTTGCCAAAATGTACACTTTTTCTATTTTTTCATTCATCTTAAATAGCTCTTCAATACAAAACCATCATAGAGTGTTTTCATATACTTTGAAAATTTCCCAAAGTCATGACAAATAATTGATACACCTTAAAGAAAACCGTTTAAAAATGAGTGTCAAACAGACTGCATCCTGATCAGATGTTAAATCACTTGGCATCTTATCTGGATCCAACCTGGTTGACACTCTCATTGAAAGGTTTCTTGACAGGATAAGGGTTAATAGAAATGAAATTCTGCATTGCAGAGGTTAATTAATTCCTCTCATCATAGGAGATTGGATTTCTCCAGAATTAATCAAGATAGTTAATTCAATAGCAGCATTGGGTCTTGTAAAATGCTAAATGCCTTCTCTTTACTGTCAGTCCATCGCGGGAGCCTGATGACGTTACAAAAAAAAAAAAAAAAAAAAAAAATTTTTTTTTTTTATAAAATCAGGGCTCCATGGCGTAAATTGATGAATTCAACACTTTTTCACTTTCTTTAGCACCAAATCCTATGGTGTTATTACTCATTAGAATCGTCTCAATGAGACATTTCTAATGATTAGTGATACCATTATGGTTTAATACAGAAATAAAAATTTTAGTTTTTGAATTACTCCCCTTATCTGGAGCCCTGTAAAATTAATTTCAATCCTTACTATGCAGAAAATAAGTATAATTATAATTTATTCTTCATTTGCAAACTGTGTTGACCAAGATCAGAGGGTTCCTGAAGGTTCGAACCCTTTGATCAGGGTCTACATTGCAGCTGTTTGTCAAACTTATATTTAGCTTGGAAATAAATCCATTGAGAGATAATATAAACGTAAATAGTTTAGAAAAGTAAAATTTAAACAAGCAGTGCAGAAACTGATCCTTAACCCATAAGCCCATTATTACACCTTTGTTTGCCTTTAATCTATGCCTCCTCAGAACAAAATAGTTCCACTTTATACAGCCACGAATATACACTGTAAAAAATGTTTTATACTCTTACAGATGGTAGCTTTAAGCAGGCTGAAAGTAGACGCATTATGCCTTACTTAATTTCAACCTGTTTTAAGTGGTCACATGTCTTATAAATAAGAAACAGGGTATGGGATCATAGGTTAAAGAGCACTCCGATCATGGTCTACACTGTTAGCAAAGTAGACATACATTGGTTGATGAACAAGTTGAGGTTTTTAGATAAATAGTTCAGTTATCTTTTTGAAAAACGCCTTCTTATATAAATAGGACAATGACTTTTCCTCTCCCGATGCTGCAGAAATTTAATCTGAATGTCAAATAGTTAGCTTTCTGATAAGATGCAGCTTTGCTAAGCGTGATTGATGTTCAATTTTGTTTACAAATTGACATGTACAGTAAAATCTCTCTAAAGTGACCACTAGATAAAGTAAATTATTTTGTGTTTGAGGCAAGTGACTGCTTACAGCAAGGTGAGAGTAAAGCAGAAAGCTCCTTTAGGAGCTTTCTGTTTTGCTTTGACCTTGCTATAAGCTGACACCTGTCTTTCAATCAATTAATTAATCTTTTTTCTAGTGGTTGTAATTGAGAGGTTTTACTGTATTTCAGAAAACATATTGAAAAGAAAACCAGATTTCATGAAAATTGCATCATAATATATATCACGGGCCTTGAGCTCAAATCAAGAAATACTAGAAACTATATAAGAAACTGTTTGCCACAATTGTTTTCTTAATTTGTTCACACCTTCAACAAGCCAAGACTTTTTTACATTTCATTTTATTTCATTTGCATTGGTCCTGTTAATTCCTTTCACCCTTAGCCTGTATTTAGTTTTGAAAACAGGTGACCACTTAAAGCATGTTGAAAATAAAGCAGTATGCGCCCATTCTGCTTTACTTTCAACATTCTTTGAGGTACCATCTGCTAGGATATAGAAATATTTCTGTCATGGTATATCCTATACCGAACCTAATACAGCTGGGATGATCTGAATTTATCTCTCCCTATGACATATCTTATGCTGCATTTTCTTGACTGTATAAAATGGAACTATTTTCTTAATAGAGTTATAAATTAAAGGCTAAAACTGGCATATTTATGGATTAATGTGTTCAAACAGGAAAGAACATTATATTATACATAATAATTTCAGGTCTCTAGATAAGAGGGAGTAAACTAAACAAATCCAGTATTTTCTGGCGCATTTCAGCACCAAATCCTATGGTGTTATTACTCATTAGAATCGTCTCTTTGAGACAATTCTAATTAGTAAGTGACACCATAGGGTTTAATGCAGTAAAAAAATATTTTAATTTTTTAAATACTCTCCTTATCTGGAGCCCTGTGTTTTGTGCTACATGTAGTCTTCTGGTTCCTTGAAGTCTCCTTACTCTGTGACACTCTATACACGACTGCCAGGAAATTCATTTACGAACTCTTTGAATGCTGGGTAAATATTTTACGTCTGCAATAATTGCCGGCTGCTATTATTCTAAAAATAGATTTTTCATAATTTCTTTTCAAAATAGGTTCAGAGTGTCAAACAGTTTGGTTCCTGATGAGATGCCGCGTTACGCGGCATCTCATCAGGAACCAAACTGTTTGCAAATGTTGTCATGGTTACTCCGGCTAGCGTGCTTAGAGTTAACAGGATGTGGGGTTTCCATGGGACTTTTACAAAGCTTTATTTGTGTGTAATTTTGCTGCACGCTGTCTGAGATTTATCTTGTTTGTTCCAGGCTCGGGATTTATGGATTGAAATCTTTATCCTGCCGAGTACCAGCTGAAATTAGTATCGCAATTCGGATTCAGACTCTGATTATGATGTAGTCTGACTAAGATCAGAATTGTCTGTTGCTTATTCTGAATTTTGTAAGTTAAAAAAGACATCATAAATAAAAAAAATATGTGGCACGCTATAAATTTTGAAGATGTTATTTTGGCTGGGTGAGAATTAATGCTTTGCATGCTGGGTAGTTTTTTTGTCTGCAACAATTGTTGTTTGCTTATGATTCTAAAACTAGAATGTTTCAATTTTTTTTTAAAACAGGGTCAGAGTAACAAACAGTTTGGATCTTGGTGAGATGACACAATGTCCCTGCATAAAACTGTCTTAGACATTGACCCTGTGAAGTGGAGAAATTTAAAACAAATGATGGAAGACCATCGCCAATGGTTTGAATCAAGATCAGGGCCCGAGGTTATAAAACTTAAAACAAACTCTGTGCTCAAAACTCAGTTTCGATAACAGGTTCTAGTTTTTACAAAACACATTTTTGATGATTTTTGTAACCTTATTTGGATACATTATTACAGTATAATTATGTATGAAAAGACTAATTATAAAATAAAATGTTTGCCGAAGAGTTATGAGCTGAGAAAAATTCTGAGTTTAGAGCACAGAGTTCGTTTTGAGTTTTATAACCTCGGGGCCAGGTCCCATCAGGATCCAAAATGACACTTGCATCACACTGGAATGGTGTTTCTTAACTCTATGCATGCTGGGTACTTTTTTTCTTGTCTGAAACAATTGGTGTCTGCTATCCTCCCTGAAACTTTAAATGGACAATTCCAGTTTCCATTTTAGTCTAGTCCATTTCTGACTTTTAAGGGTTGTTTTTGTGAATGTTTGGCATTGTTACAAACAGTGAAGACCCTGATCAGAGGGCTCCTTTCGGAGCCCTCTGATCAGGGTCTTCACTGTTTGCATAGGACAAGTGTTCTATTCACATGTACACTGTTTGAAAAGCACGCCTATATGCGGGACTATGGTTCAAAGAGTTAAAAAAAATCGTAATTTTCTTTCCAAATTTTGGTCAGATTATTACTCAGTTTGGATCCTGATGAGGCTTTGCATTGCTAAGCATTCAATGAGTGAAAGTCAAGGCTCCAGATAAGGGGGAGTAAACTGAACAAATCCAGCATTTTCTCACTCTTTATAGCACCAAAATCTATGTTGTTACTACTCATTAGAATCCTCTAGAACAGAGGATTCTAACGAGTAGTGACACTGTATGGTTTAATGCAGAAATAAAGATTTTAGTTTTTGAAATACTCCCATTATCTTCAGCCCTTTGAAAGCCTGGATCAGATGTCTGAGATAAACGTCTTCAGGACTTGACTTGCATGATTTGTCACAGCAATTTCAATTTTACCAAACTTTCTCTGCCAGTTTAGACAAAAAATATATCTCCCTTGAATTAAGTAAGCTCCGAGAATTTTAATTTTAAGAGAGCAGTTTCGATTTAGTAATTTTGCCATCAAAGATTAAGCATGGCAATTCTTGGTTCCAGGTTATAATTTTGTATCACCTTTACGATGCTGGATTTTAATACAGATCCTTTTCTGTGAGTGTAAATATTACCAGATCTCAATGAATTTTAATGGATTTGTCCCCACCCTATTAAAAAAAATTGACAAACAATGTAGACCCTGATCCAAGGGCTCCTACAGGAGCCCTTGGATCAGGGTCTACATTGTTTGTAAGTATCTGTTTACTTCATCTCCCATACTAAGAGAATTTTGTCTCAAAGGTATTAAACTTTTGATTTATATTGGCATGTTATTGTAGGATTAGATTTTATAGTGTTTAGGAGACATTTTCCAGGCTTTTCAATCTCTGCGGTAGGGACTTAGTGTATGGCAATTCTTGTGGTACATGTTGATGTACTCAGCTGGAAACTTTCTTGGCGGAAGCAGCTGAGGGCCTTTGGCGGAGTGTGATGATAAGTTTCCGTCAAGGACGCCGAGAGCTGAGTACAACTCCCTGTAGCACTGTTTATTATATGCCTTCAAATGCACCTACAACTAAATAGTTGTTTAAATCATTTTATATCCAAAACCATTTGATATTTGAAGCAGAACTATTCTTTGTGGCATAAAAGAATTCTTTTTCTAAGATAAGATAAGATCATCTTTATTTATAGACTAAAACCGACTTTAAATAAAGATTATCTTATCTTATCTTATCTTAGAGCAAGAATTCTTTTATGCCACAAAGAATAGTATGGAACTTGTTCTTGTACCTATACATGACTTATCGAAAATGAGATCAGATCAATTATAGATTGTACAATACAACGAATGAGTAAGATACAGAATCTTGTATTTTATTGTACAAATACATGCAGAACAGACCGGTGTCAGAGGCAAGCATGTAACAAGGTTGAGTTTCCACAATATATCAGTTAAATTGGATAACCACAAGCCTTATCAAAGTACTTTGATGCAGATGATATGTAGAGAAATATTTGTTTAAATATTATCCAAATTAATATTCATATACCAGTACATGTATAAAATTCTGCTCACTATGAACATGTCATCTGATCTATTTTATTGACTAATTAAAATGAGGGAACTTGTCTGCAAGTTTCAACAAATTGCAGCTCAAGTCAGATAGATCCTATAAAAAAAGACTGCACAGACCCAGATCAGAAAGTTCCTTCAAGAGCTGTCTGATCTTGGTCTACACTGTTTTAAACAAGTGGTATACACTGTTTTAAACAATGGTCAATGTCAGCTTATAGCAGGAGAAAGGTTAACTCTTTCCTCCCTGAAACTTAAAATGGACAATCCCTGTTTCCATTTGAGTCTAGTCCATTTCTGACTTTATAGGGTTGTTTTTGTCAATTTTTGTATTATGACAAGCAGTGAAGACCCAGATCAGAGGGCTCCTTACGGAGCCCTCTGATCTGGGTATTCACTGTTTGCATAGGACATGCGGGACATAGGGTTAGCACAGGTTGACTGTATAATTATGTACAGTAAATTCTCTCTATTATGACCACTAAATTGTGTAAATTATTATTTGTTTATGACATATGGCTGCTTAACTCTTTGAACCCTAGTCACGCATATATGCGTTATTTGCCAACAGCGGTCCTGTGGAGTACTCTTGTCCTATGCAAACAGTGTAGACCCTGATCAGAGGGCTCCTTTCGGAGCCCTCTGATCAGGGTCTTCACTGTTTGTCATAATGACAAATATTGACCAAAAAAACCTAAAAAGTCAGAAATGGACTAGACTAAAATAGAAACTGGAATTGTCCATTTAAAGTTTCAGTGAGGAAAGAGTTAAAGCAAGGTGACAGTAACACAGCTCCTACAAAAGCAAGGTGACAGTAAATTAGAAAGCTAAGGTGACAGTAAATCAGAAAGCTCCTGTAGGAGCTTTCTGTTTTACTGCCAGCTTGCTTTAAGCTGTCACCTGTGTTTTACAAACCAATTAGCCTGGTTGTTCATGGTAGTAATAGAGAGGTTTCACTGTGCATGACTGTGGTCTATGCAGTGGTAGATTGGAGTGAAGGATTCAATATGATTTGATGATATTCCATTGCCAGGCATTCAACATGTATTGATCAGACTGAGCTCTGTGTTCTTTGTTCCTACTTCAGCCTCCAGGGTCCTAGCTCTTAATGAATCCTTGTTCAAACATTGAATTGCATTAACAGTGCGTGTTTCAATATTGCATGTCTAATATTCTATCATCTCACTCTCTCTGGTTGTTTTTTTATGCCCCAAGAATCTGTGATTCCGGGGCATATAGTTTTCAAACTATACCAAGGTTTTTTTACCATATGACCTTGACCTTTACCTTTGATCTTTTTAACAAAATTTTAACCAAAAACCTTAGCATTGTCTATAAGTCTTGCACTATTACACATGGACCTTTTACTTGTATGTGCCTTCCTTTTGTTGAGACCTTTCGGACCATGCCGACATTTATTCATTTTTGAGACATTGACCTTTGACCTACTTTCGCAAAATTCTTTAAATGGCTGTAACATTAGAACCAAAAGGTCTAGGGCTTCCATACTTGGTATTTTACCTTTCTGGTGTTAAGACTTTTCCAACAATATCAATTTTTACCATATGACCCTGACCTTTGACCTTCTTTACAAATTAGCGCTATGTTATTGAACATGCTGCTGGCTGGGGGCATTTGTGTTTCATAAACACTTTGCTTGTTCTCCCTGTCCCTGTGTATGTGTGTCTCGCTCTATCTGTTTGTCTGTCTGTTACATGTCTCTCTCCATCTCTATTTCTTTATGTGTGTATGTGTGCCTTTCTCTCACTGTGGATGTCTGTCTTACCCTTTGTCCTGCTAGCTCTCTGTGTCTTGTCTTTGTCTCTGAATGTCTGCCTTTTTTGTCTGTTTCTCTTTTTCTCCACCCCTCTTTCTCTCCCTCTCTTTCTGTCTCTGTACCTCTGTGTCTCTTTCTGTCTCCCTCCCTGTCTGTCTGAATGTCTTTATCTATGTCTATATTTCTGTCTCTCTCTCTCTATCTGTATGTGTCTGATGCTCTCTCTCTTTAATCAGCTACTTAGTAACCACACAATCTATTGATTTCTAACTGCATGTTTGTTTGATTTTTCTTTCTGACACTCCATTATCTCATGTTGACAAACCACAAATGTAATAAATGTATTCAAATTATACAGTGATGATGAATTAATACTCAGAATCTGCTTTGCTGTAGTTTGCTTGCCAGTAAACCCAGATATTACACTGTGTGTGAATGCTTTTTGAAAACAGTGTAGATCCAGATCAGACATTTCCTGAAGGATCTGTCTAATGAGGATCTGCACTATTTCCTGATAGTGACTGTGTGCATGAGTCTGGAATCTTGCCTAGAGAAACATTTCTATATTTTATCATGGCCAATGTAACAGTTAGATAATAGATGCTCACAGAGGATGGAGTTATGTACACTAAATTACCAAAACTAAAACTAAGGCTAACTGATTGTATAATAAAACACATGTGACAACTTAACCCATTAACCTATAAACACGCTTTTTGAGTCTCTAAATAATTCCTCTACTGTAGACAATACAGTAAAACCTCTCTATTATGACCACTAAAATGAAGGCTACTTGAGTGTATAAAAGACAGATGACAGCTTAAAGCAAGGTAACAGTTAAACAGAAAGCTCCTATACAGAAGCTTTCTGTTTTACTGTCACCTTGTTTTAAGCAGTCACCTGTCACAAACAGCTAGTAATTTACACACTCTAATGTTCATAATTGAGAGGTTTTACTGAAATATATGAATGGTCAATAGGGTATTAAAAAACAACTTAAAAATCAATATTATAGCAAAATAATATAATAGAAAGAAAACTGAGTTTTCTGATTTACATTCATCACATTTTCAAGAATGGGACATGGATGAAATTTAGCAAATATCTGAACTTACTGCATCGGCAGACATGGTCCGGTGGTAATGGGCTCCTATACGATACCAAGGGTAATAAGTTTGATCCCCAGCTGGACCAAGTGATTCAGATGAGACTTTATAAACTGAGGTAGAATGTATCAGTGCTTCATATTGCGCATCTTAAAGAACAAGAAAACGCTTTTCTATTGTTATTTTAACCCATTACCCCATAGCCTGTTTCTAATTTTGAAGACAGGTGACCACTTAAAGTAGGTTGAAAGTAAAGCAGAATGTGCCTTAAGGCACATTCTGCTTTATTTTTAGCCTGCTTTAAATTACCATCTAATAGAATAGAGAAAATATTCCATATGCTACATATTCATGACTGTATAAAGAGGAACTATTTTCCTCTGTGGAGGAATAAATTAAAGGCGTAAAAGCATATTAACTCTTTCCTCCCTGAAACTTTAAATGGACAATTCCAGTTTCCATTTAAGTCTGGTCCATTTCTGACTTTTAAGGGTTGTTTTGTCAATGTTTGGCATAACGACAAACAGTGAAGACCCTGATCAGAGGGCTCCTTTCAAACTGTTTGCACAAGACTAGTGTACTATTCACATGAATACTGTTTGAAAAGGACGCCTATATGCGGGACTAGGGTTCAAAGGGGTAATGGGTTAAAGAGTAGCAGTTTTGTTGCTGACACTGTTGAAATGGTAATGGCTGTACATACATGAGGGTTTGTCTTATTCTCTCTGCTGATAATAAGCAGATGTAACGGATCAATACAATACAGTGTAAAATACATCAACCCCGAGAGATGATGGATTTTATAACCCCGTCACCAGTCATTATATCATCTACATTGAACTCATTGCACGCTCACCGGGTAAATAATGATGACGTTTGCAAACAGTGTGGATCCTGATGAGATGCTGAGTGACTATAAACTGTTTGACACACTTATTCTAAATCAGGGCTCCAGATAAGAGGAGTTCTTTCAAAAACTCAAATCATTATGACTTTTTTGTCTGATGTTCTAATAAGTAGCAAAAATAGGATTTGGTGACATGAATTAGAATGCCTTGGATTTGTTCAGTTTACTTCCTCTTATCTGGAACTCTTACTATATTGAAAAGAACATTTAGAAAAAAATAGTTTAATACAATAGCAGAAGACTGTTGTTTGAAATTTAGATTTAACCCTTCTTCTGTGGATTATTCATAGGATATATAAACTTGGCCAACTATGAAACATGTATCATCTTTACAATTTACATTATTAGTTATACAGTTTCTTCACAGTGTACATGAGAATTTCTTCCCGGCTGAGGTAAATCATGTTGCCCGAGCCGTTAGGCGAGGGTTACATGATTTACCTCAGCCGGGAAGAAATTCTCATGTACACTGTGAAGAAACTGTATAACGAATTTATTATACTGCAAAGTTTTCACTGTACAAACGAAATATTTCGGAATTTGTCGTGTACAGCGCTTATAATAAACTATAACAATATCGCGCCAAAGCAGATAACGTTGAGCGTAAACTTGTGACGTCATATGTTTTTGACGTTGCTATTCATTAGAAAAATGGGCATATTCGTTGTCAAACTTTCCCAGAAATAATACGACTGTTGAAAGATCCAAACAGCGAATGGTTCTTAGCCGAAATGGAATTAAAACGGAGGATGCACGATTGAATGCACTCACTCCTGTCGAGCAATCGGCCATCTTGTTTTCCGCAAAGTAAGACTCAGGGACCTGTCAGCCAATGAAACAGCTGCATTTCTATGTACCCTGTCAGCTCACAGGGTACTTCGTGTTATGTCTACGGCTCGTTGACCAATGAAAAGTAAGGAATTTACTTTGCAGTATAATAATATCTAATAAACTAAGGGGATATCAATCTATCTATCTATCTATCTATCTATCTATCTATCTATCTATCTATCTATCTATCTATCTATATATCTATCTGTCTGTTTGTCTACCAATCTTTCTATCTATCTACATATCTATCTATCTATCTATCTATCTATCTATCTATCTGTATGTCTGTCTATCTGTCTATCTGTCTGTCTGTCTGTCAGCTTGTTATCAGACTATCTATGTGTCAGAAGTTTAAACCTTCTTCTGCTGAATATTCATATAATATAATATATATACAGCATCTGCCTGCTATGAACACCTATGATCTCAACTATTACATTGGCATATAAAATAAAGAAACCTTACTGCAGAAAACAGTGCAGACTCATGTCAGACATATGCTATTAGAAAACAGTGCAGACTCATGTCAGACATATGCTATTAGAAAACAGTGCAGACTCATGTCAGACATATGCTATTAGAAAACAGTGCAGACTCATGTCAGACATATGCTATTAGAAAACAGTGCAGACTCATGTCAGACATATGCTATTAGAAAACAGTGCAGACCCTGATCAGACAGCTCCTGTAGGAGCTGTCTGATCTGGGTCTTCACTGTTTTCAAAAAGTGTCAATATCTACTAATAGCTTGGGAAGGGTTAACTATCAGATCTATGAATCATCTTTGCTGTTGGTGACAGATGTGGGTTTCTTTATATATGTTACAGTGCATTGAACCTTGATATTACTCTTTGCATGCTGGGTAATTATTTCGTCTGCAAACATTTGTCGTCTGCTACTGTTCTAAAAATTGAATTTTCTAAATTTCTTTTCAAAACAGCCTGGTCAGAGTGTCAAACAGTTTGGATCCTGTTTGCAAAGATAATCTGAATCACTGTGGGTCTTTCCTCCACTAGCATGCAAAGAGTTAACCTCTCTATAGGTGTATATTGTCACATTATGAAAACAGTGTAGACCCAGATCAGACAGCTCCTTCAAGAATCCTTCAAGAATCTGTCCTATGAAGAATAGAAAAAAATGTAGAAAGTGTCACATAAACCCTTTGCTCCATGGATAGGCATTTTAATGCATTTAATATATCTCTCCACTGAAGAATATAGTTCCACTTTATACAATCATGAATATGTATCATAAGAAGCATTTTCTTATATTTTAGGACATAGTCTATGTCTATGTCTATATTTTAGTAAGATGGTAGCTTAAAGCAGGCTGAAAGTAAAGCAGAATAGCAAGAATGCACCTTAAAGGACATTCTGCTTTACTTTCAATCTGCTTTAAGTGGTCACCTATCTTCAATACTAGAAACAGGCTATGGAGTAAAGGGTTAATGAAGAACAGAAGTTCTGCAGAAAGCTTCATTTTTACCCTGTATAAACAGGGCTCTAGTTAAGCAGGAGTAAACTGAATAAATCCAACAATTTCTGTCTTTTTTCAGTACCAATTCCTATGGTGTTACTACTCATTAGAATCGTCTCTTCGAGATGATTCTAATGAGTAGTGACACCATAGGATTTGATGCAGAAATAAATATTTTAGTTTTCAAAATACTCCCCTTATCTGGAGCCCTGTATAAAGCTTTCACCTGTCATAAACTAGCATATGTTCTTCAATTTATTGGCCACATCTGTGACAGTAGTCTATATCCAATAATGTATATCCAAGGTGAGAAAAGTGAAAATGTCAGATTTCTAAATGAATGTCCTCATAAAGTATTGACTACAATGGACTGCAGCCATCTGTTTTAACGCTAAATCAATGCAAAACTTTGTGATCACATCAGGAACACCTTTAACTCCTTTGCATGCTGGGTAAAAAAAAAATCTGCAACAATTATAGGCATCTCCTACTACTCTTAAAATAGATTTTTCAAACAAAACAAAAAAATTGAATAGTCAGAGTGTCAAAACAGTTTGGATCCTGATGAGATCAGTATAAAACTACTTGCACAGATAATCACATTTCTGTCTCTATCATGCAAAGAGCTACATGTTTCAATCATAAATATTTACATTCGCTTCGCATTGTCCTTATATAACACTATTCTAAAAAGAGACTTGCATATTTCAATGAATGCTCACTTAAAATCCAGTTCTAGCCGGCTGGTTTAGGGACGGAGCTATACTGATCACTTTCAAATCGATACAGAGAAGTCCGTATGGTAGGCGCGGTTAACGCTGAGTAATCAAGTATGGCGTGTGAGTGAATCGGTTTTAAAAAACGCGACCTAAATTTAAGATGCTTATCATACAAGTATTTCGTGAATTCGTGTGTTTTTAAATATCTCAAAAGGGATTTTAAACATAACGAGAAAGTTTACCGGTTAAAAGTCTAAATTTATCCAGTAAATATAATATGTGATTGGGACTAGTTTCAGTCCATATATAGAGATCGTTACTACGATAGCAACGCATAGCAATGGGCAAAGTGTCTATTAGAACAGTTATGTACATTTCTGGTTCATTTCTCAGCTCACGATGGAATATAAATATAAGAAATAAATTGCGTACTTCCGTTATTCATGAGCTGATGGCACTTCCATGCTTTTACTAGCAAAGTGCGTGAAGCCCGAAGGGCTTCTCGCTTAACTTTGCTAGTAAAAGCATGGAAGTGCCATCAGCTCATGAATAACGGAAGTACGCAATTCATTTCTTAAATAGAATAGATTTAAAAAAAAAAAAAAAAAAAATAGAGTCGAAGTGTAAAACAGTTTGGATCCTGATGAGATGCCACATTAAGAATCTCATCAGAATCCAAACTGTTTGCACAGATAATCACGTTTCTATTGCTAGGGTGCAAATATCTAAATGTTTCAATCCTGTCCCATGATGCCTTTCACCTTATATTATTACAACTCCAATTTGTATTTTGCCAATACAGATGTTTGACATCTAATCAGGATCCGAACTGTTTGCACAGATAATCACGTTTCAGTCCCTAGATCTAGCGTGCAAAGAGTTACATGTTTCAATCCTGTCCCATGGTGCCTTTCACCTTATATTGTCATAAAACTCTTATTTTTCGTCTAAATATATGACGTCTAGTCAGGATTCGAACTGTTTGCAAATATACTCATGTTTCTGTCGCTAGCGTGCAAATAACTACATGTTTCAATCCTGTCCCATACTGCCTTTAACCTTATATTGTCACATACAACTCATATTTTTCCAATACAGAATGTATGGGGTATATTTAATTCATGAAGTGTTCCATAGACCGAGTGCTGTTGAGTCGTGTCATACTTGTTAGAGTGATGTGTTAGGAGCTACTATGGGGGATTCTTTGTACACTATTTGGATAGATTGGAATTAGAGTTATGTGTTAGGAGCTAGTATGGGGGATTCTTTGTACACTATTTGGATAGATTGGAATTAGAGTTATGTGTTAGGAGCTAGTATGGGGGATTCTTTGTACACTATTTGGATAGATTGGAATTAGAGTTATGTGTTAGGAGCTAGTATGGGGGATTCTTTGTACACTATTTGGATAGATTGGAATTAGAGTTATATGTGTTAGGAGCTAGTATGGGGGATTCTTTGTACACTATTTGGATAGATTGGAATACATGTAGTTGAAACAGTGTTAATTGATTACATGTAAATCATAAAATATGCATTTTTGCATTTTCATTTTTTTTTTCACTGAAGGTAATAGTTTTCCAATTTATACAGGTGCGAATATGCAATGTAAGAAATATTTTCTATATTGTAGCAGATGGTAGCTTAAAGCAGGCTGAAAGTAAAGCAGAATGCACCCTTCAGGTGCATTCTGCTTTACTTTCAACCTTATTTAAGTGGTCACCTGACTTCAAAACAAGATACAAGCTATGGGAACCGGTAATATATTAAGGGTTAAAGGTGTTAAAACACTCTGAATTCTAAAACACTGTTTATTCAATGAAAAACGTTTGTTTGCTTCAATTCTGTCATTGGTTTAGTCTTCTTTAAATTTAAGAGGCTCGCAACCGGATTTAGCATTAAAAATAGTAATTTGTAAATATATGTCAAATGCTTATATAAATGGGTAAGATTTAGTTTTGGATAATAAATTCTGTTAAAAAATGCATTTCAAAAAAAAAAAGGAATAAGCTCTGGTGGGTTTCGAACCCGTGACCCTCCATGCGGAGACAAACATGAAAACAAAGGCAACACCTTAACCACGCGGCTACTGGGGCTCTCTATCTATATGGTAGCGAATTAACGTACTTAACTGGTAGCAATTGATTTATACATATTCGGCTTGGGTTTATGTCTGAGCCCGTGTAGAGAAGCAACAACAACAACTATACCGTCAGCTGACGCTATAGAAAAACGATGGAAAATATCTAAAAAAACTAAGATTCGGTGACGATTCTTGAGACTTTTTTTGGACTGATCATATTTTTTTAATGTCAGAAGCCAAATAATGCCACAAATTTGCTTTTATTTGAGTATTTTATTTTATTTTGACAAGTACACCATCCGGTTGCGAGTCCCTTTAAAGAATAAAATTAATGTTCTGAGTGACAAACAGCTTGGATGCTGATCAGGACCTGAAAATTTGGGGCCTGATCTGGATTCAAGACATTTACAAAGGTTTTCAGTGCTTTCTTCAGTATGACTGCAGGAATCTAGATAATGTAAAGACAGCTGTTTAACCGTTAGGCCTATCCCATAAATACGCCTTTTAATGCCTTTTATTTATTCCTAAACGGAAGAAAATAGTTGCAAATTATAATGTAATAAATATGTATGATAAAAAATATTTTCTATATTTTAGCAGATGTTGGCTTAAAGCAGGCTGAAAGTAAAGCAGAATGCGCCTTAGGGCGCATTCTGCTTTACTTTAAACCTGCTTTAAGTGGTCACCTATCTTCAATACTAGAAACAGGCTATTGGGTAATGGACTAAATATGCAGTAAAAATCTGTTACCTCATTGATGGTTGCAGCTGAAAGCAGGATAAACTTACTTTCATTTTGATGTGTGTACCTTTCATGGAAATGTAGTTAAAGTCATAGTTTTCCAATGCAGAATCTAATGTATGGTACATATATATAATTTATGGAAGTGCTTCACAGGCAAGTGTTATTGGGTTGTTTCATATTTGTTAGAGTCGAAATGGTATGTGACCATGTGGCATAGGAGTCACTATTCTATCAGGAGGTTTTATAATTATGTGCATTGTTTTGATATATATTTTGTATTTGAATATTGGGCATGCTGGTTTTAACTCCTTGTGGGTCATTTTAGTTGCCAAAACTTGAAACAGTCTACTTGGAATTCTCGGAAGTTTTGTAAATACTGCTCTAAATTAGCAAACAGTGTAAACCCTGATCAGAGGGCTCCTATAGGAGCCCTCTGATCTGGGTCTACATTGTTTGCAAAATTATTATATGTAATGAATATATTTTAAACAGGTCCATGGTTTTGATTAAATAGCCATTGGTGTTTACAAGTTTTGATCTTTGCAGATGGACATTGAGTAACTTCTTTCTTTTTCTGGATTATCAGATTAGTTAAAAATGGTTGTCTGACTTTATGAAAATATTTATCCAAATACTAAAAACTGTGTGTAAAACTGTGTAAAAGAACATTGGAAAGTACACTGTGATTATATAGACTACCAACATGTCAGATAAAACTTCTATGGAAGAGTCACCTCAGGAACTTCAACCTGTAGCGTCCTCCAAAAAGGTAAGGCTTGATACAAAGTTAGAGATGATCAGATACCATTAACCTTTAACCCCATAGAATGAAGGTAGGTGACCACTTTAAAGCAGGTTGAAAGTAAAGCAGAATGGGCCCTAAGGCGCATTCTGCTTTACTTTCAGCCTGCTTTAAGCTATAAGTGCTACAATAGAAAATATTCCCTATAATATATATTCATGACTGATTTAATTGGAACTATTTTCTTTAGCGGAAGAACAAATCATATTCGCTAAAAGGTGCTTCTATGGGGGAAAGGGTTAATTTATGTAATGGAAAAGGTCAGAAAACAGGTGATCACTTAACAAACAGGAAATCCGTTTTAGATTAGTCTAAAAAGTTCAATGTACTACTTATGACATACTGTCTCAGAGATGATGATCTAATTAGTAGTCGCTATACATAAATTATATCAGTCATTACAGACGACAACTTAGATTCACATTATAGACAACATTAACCTATTACCCTATAGCCTGTTTTTACTTTTTGAAGACAGGTGACCACTTAAAGCAGGTTGGATTCTGGTGAGACCCTACACAAAGATCCTGTTTTAACCCTTTGAACGCTAGTCCCGCATATAGGCGTCCTTATCAAACAGTATACATGTGAATTGTACACTTGTCCTGTGCAAACAGTGAAGACCCAGATCAGAGGGCTCCGAAAGGAGCCCTCTGATCAGGGTCTTCACTGTTTGTCATAATGCCAAACATTGACAAAAACAACCCTTAAAAGTCAGAAATGGACTAGACTAAAATGGAAACTGGAATTGTCCATTTAAAGTTTCAGGGAGGAAAGAGTTAAAAAAGAAATTTTGAAAATTCCGTCGTTAGAACACTAGCTGACAACTTGTTGTAGACAAAATTTTTACACAGCATGTTAAGTGTTTAAACTCTTTCAATACCATAGACCTCATTACATTTGCAAACAGTGAAGACCCTGATTAGAGGGCTCCTATAGGAGCCCTCTGATCTGGATCTGCACTGTTTGCTAATTTAGAGCAGTTTCTTTTATTAAAATACCCAGAATTCCAAGTAGACTGGCTTATATTTTGGTAACTAAAAAAATTGACAAGGGGACCTAATAACCCACAGGAGTTACTTAGTGTTGAAAAAATTAACATTGTGAAGAGTAAACGGTCAAAAAGATTGTTTGCTACTCAAAGAAACTCTGGCAGAGGTTTAGGAAGAGTCTTAACCTATTACCCCATAAATACGCCTTTTACCCCTCTGACTCATTCATCCAATGAAGAAAATAGTTACCCTTTATACAGTGGTGAGTATATACCATAAGAAATATTTTTTTATATCTTAGCAGATAATAGCTTAAAGCAGGCTGAAAATAAAACAGAATGCGCCATAAGGCGCATTCTGCTTTACTTTCAACCTGCTTTAAGTAATCACTTGTCTCCAAAACTGGAAACAGGCTTTTGGGTAAAGGGTTAAGGTTTTCTGTCATATATCTATTATCTGTTTATTTTTCTCGCACCCTTGTCAACATTTGCCTACTTGAAGGAAGTATAATGTTCCTCCAGGCCTAATATTGATACATAACTATGCAAATTTCTGACAGTTCTGGGAGGGCTCGGTAATTGGTAAATCAATTTTCTCGATCTCCCGCCAACCCCGTCTTTCCGTTTTAACTCTTAACCCAATCAACACTGAATTCCAGTATCTTATTCTCTCACCCCCTGAAACTTCAAATTGAACTGTTCTAGTTTCCAATTTAGTCTAGTCCATTTTGACTATATAGGGATGTTTGAATAATAAGAAAATATAAAAAATGATAAACAGTACAGACCCTGATCAGAGGAGCCCTCTAATCTACTCTGTTTGCATAGGACAAGTGCACTCTTCATGGATACTCTGTATACGACAAGTGTACCCATCACTCAGACTCATTGAATTCAGAAATTTTCAAACAGTTTTGATCCAGATCAGAGGCCTGATCAGAATCCAAACTTTTTGTCATTTTTGGATGTTTATGTAAATATAAGGAAGCCAGTTTTAGGAATTAAACAGAGGACATTTTTCAGCAGACAACAAATAATACAATGTTAAAATGGGTTGAGCTACAAAATTTATGGGCACAGGATTTGCATATTCCAGTACTCCAAATAAGAGTATTTACTGAACAAATCGAACAGTTTTATTTGAAATACCGGTACACTCTCATCTGGAGCACTAATAATATTCAAACAAATTGAATCCAGATTAGGTCCTATAAACTATCCATTATTTAAACCATTATCCCATAGCCTCTTTCTAGTTTTGAAAACAAGTGACAACTTTCAGCCTGCTTTAAAATTAAGCTATCATCTTCTTTAATGCATTATCAATATATTTTGGTGTGTAGTCAAGACTATTTTCTTCAGTAGAGGGATAAATTAGAGGCGTAAAATGCCTATTTAAGGGGTAATGGGTTAATATAGAGAAGAAAGAGTTTTGACATAAAGCAGATGATATGTTGAGCAGGCTTCAAATATTCTGTGTTCATAGAGTTCGGCTAATGCATTGTCACACCAGGCAGAAGCCAGAATCATTAACCATTCACTTGCTGGAAAATGTTGTCAATATAACCCATAGAGCCCTTGTGAAAAGTATAGCGGTCCTTCACAAACAGTAAACCTGTGAAGAGTACTGTGACTTTTCCCATGCTAACAATGAAGATCCCGATCAGAAATGATACTAAAGAAGGCCTCTGCATAGGGTCTGCAATGATTGTCATATTAATTGTCAAATAATTGTAAAAAAAAAAAAAAAAACCACAACCCCAATTATAATTAAATATGGAGTAGACTTTATGGAAACTGTAATTGTCAATTAAGTTTCTGGGGTGAATGGGTTAAACAAGCTATCTTCTGAGAAAATTCTGTCTTCTATAAACCTAAAACTTACTTACCTTTTCTATTATTGAAGACATTGATTCTATGAAACAGTCTTGAACTGGACTGCATTTGTGAGAAGTTGCATTTTGGATAATTTTTTCATCTGAAACATTTTTGTCTTCTACTTCAATCCAAAAAATAGAATTTCAAATTTTCTTTTACAAAACAGGGTTAGAGTGTCAAACAGTTCAGATCCTGATGAGATGCAGCGTTATGCGGCGTCTCATCAGGATCTAAACTGTTTGCAAAGGTTTCCCTGGTTTCACCGCTAGCATACTAAGATTTAAACCTTTGTCTGCTAGCGTCAACACTTTGTGCATAGGACAAATGTACTTTTCACAGGTACACTGTTTGTGATGGACAAGTATACTCCTCACGAGGATCCTATTGGTTAAGTCTTGTATTTTATTTCATATTGTATATTATCTATTTTCAGACACAGTCTGATTTCTCGGACACATCCAGTGTGAGCGAAACTCGTCACCTGTTTGAAGATGACCGTCACTTGGACAAAGAGAGGAGCAATGTTCCTATGACCAGCTTCAACTTTATTAACTCTATCATCGGTTCTGGAATCATAGGTAGGCCATAATATACAGTAAAACCTCTCTTTAGCAGCCAAAATGACAGGTGACAGCTTAAAGCAAGGTGACAGTAAAACAGAAAGCTCCTACAGGAGCTTTCTGTTTTACTGTCACCATGCTTTAAGCAGTCACCTGTCAAAACAACTAATAAATTAGCACACTTTAGTGGCCGTTATAGAGAGGTTTTACTGTAGTCAAATCTGTATTACAGTGCTCCCTCTCTACAATGACACCCACTGGGAGACACAGATTGTGTGTGTTGTTCGGAGGGAGTCATTAACTCTTTCCTCCCTGAAACTTTAAATGGACAAATCCAGTTTTGATTTTAGTCTAGTCCATTTCTGACTTTTAAGGGTTGTTTTTGTCAATGTTTGGCATTGTGACAAACAGTGAAGACCCAGATCAGAGGGCTCCGAAAGGAGCCCTCTGATTTGGGTCTTCACTGTTTGCATAGGACACATGTACTTTTCACATGTACACTGTTTGAAAAGGACGCCTATAGGCGGGACTAGGGTTCAAAGAGTTAAAGGGAGGGTACATTAAGACTTGGCTTACATTTGCAAACAGCTTGAATCCAGATCAGTTATGCAGCGTCTGATAGGGATTCAAGTTGTTTTTCACTCATCATTATATTTATTCTATCAAAATGTCCGCTTATATGCAACGTTGAGAAAAACTGCAGATGACGAATTTAAGTAGACGGTACTGCAACCATAAACAAGTTGGACATAAATGTTTCGTTTGAGGAACAACTGCAAGGGTCGTTGTAAGGAGGGAGTCGTTGTTTGGAGGGCCATTGAAGGAAGAGAATGCTGTAATACGTTAATCCATCAAAATGTCTTTTTTACGTCTAAGTGATGACTCCATTAACTCATTGAGCCCTAGTGACGCATATAATCGTCCTTTACCAAATGTGTACCTCTGAAGAGTACACTTGTCCTATGCAAACAGTGAAGTCCCTGATCAGAGGGCTCCTGCAGGAGCCCTCTGATCAGGGACTTCACTGTTTGTCATTTTGCAATTTATTACAGAAATCCACCCTAAATAGTCTAAAATGGACCAGCCTTTATTGCAAACTGGAATTGTCCATTGAAAGTTTCAGGGGATAATGAGTTAAGGATAAAGGTAATGCAGAAAGTACCTGGAGTACCTGTATTGGAGTTTCTGCATTAATTCTGTCCTGCATTAAGCTACAACCTGTCATATAGACCATCAATATACCCAACAGAGCTCTAGATAAGGGGAGTATTTCAAAAACTAAAATCTTTATTTCTGCATTAAACCCTTTGTTGTTACTGATCATTAGAATTATCTTTTCAAGAAGATTCTAATGAGAGGTATTAAACAGCATAGGATTTGGTGCTGAAAAGGGTTAGAAAATGTTTACTTCCTCTTATCTGGATCTCTGCACACAACTTTAAAAGTTGCTTTACCAATTACCCCATAGCATATTTCTAGTATTTTAGATAGGTGACCACTTAAAGCAGATTGAAAGTAAAGCAGCATGCACATTAATGTGCATTCTGCTTTACTTTCAATCTGCTTTGAGCCTGTTTTAAGCTACCACCTGCTTGAATATACAAACAACTTCTTATTACACATATTCTTTACTATATCAATTGAAAATGTTTTCTTCAGTGGAGGAATAAATTAAAGGCATTAAAAGGCATATTTATGGGGTAATGGGTTAATACAGGTTTGGCTGTATGACATTTGATAGTTAATTACTCTGTTCCAATCAAAATGTTGCCTGTTGCCATAATAAACCTTTTGATCAAACAGTTAGATTTGATTAACCCTTAGCCTGCCACTCACGACTACAGCTCCATATGCAAACAGCTTGGATCCGGATGAGACGCCGAGTAACTCGGCGTCTCATCCGGATCCAAGCTGTTTGACACTCGGACAACATTTTCAGCAATTTTGAGCAACTTTGAAGCACTTTGAAACTTGAAGCAGATGAGAAATATAGCAGGCGACAATTTATTTGGCGGGCTAAGGGTTAAGAGGAAGCATGACAATCATTAACAAGAGGGCAATGGCCCTCATTTCACTCTCCTGAGGACATTGTAGCTGAACTGACTGGGCGACAGAATATTTTGATATACAGCATAATACATGTAGCTATTAAAAAAGAACCAAACCATGAAATGTCACTGAATTTGACCTACTGACCTACTTTGTCTTTGACCTATATCCATGTATGACCTTAATTTTATCAAGGACATGATTCTGACAAAATCTAACTCTTATTTGATATTACCCAACACAGAAAATGATCACGCCCTCTGGTGGCCATGTTTATTTGACAGATCTTTTATATATGAGGAGTCCTCTGATCAGGGTATATCCTGTTTGCAAAGACAAGTGTACTTTTCAAAGATACACTGTTTGTTAATGATGAGTATACTCATGGCTAGAGTTGAATATATTAAAGCCCGTTTTTATATTGAAAATGTTTTCTGTTTTCAGGTGTACCATTTGCAATGAAGCAGGCAGGCTTTGGACTGGGTATTATACTGCTGATACTAGTGGCTGTAATAACAGGTAACCAGTCAACTTAGATACAAAACAATCTATATGTAAATCTGATACAGTAAAAAAAGACATTATTATTGCTAAACAAATGGTTTCATACTTAACCCTTAGCCCGCCAAATAAATTGTCGTCTGCTATATTTCTCGTCTGCTTCAAGTTTCAAAGTGCTTCAAAGTTGCTCAAAATTGCTGAAAACGTTGTCCGAGTGTCAAACAGCTTGGATCAGGATGAGACGCCGAGTTACTCGGCGTCTCATCCGGATCCAAGCTGTTTGCATATGGAGCTATAGTCGTGAGTGGCAGGCTAAGGGTTAATTAAAGAGCTATTTATGTCCACTGTAAACAGTATGGAGCAAGATTAGACACTGGGCAAACTGTTTGCCACTTTTCATTAACCTAAAAACTTTGTGACATTCTGCTTTTGTTGCATTGTGTTTGCTTCTAACTTCATTTACTCGGAGAGACAAAAGAGAACTGATGCTGCTCCTCATTCGCGCTGTGTTAGCCCTATCAATATTTCCTCAGTCAAAACTTCCAAAATGTGAGCATTGCATAAAATTGCTTACAACTGATTTTATATGACAATATTTTGTTTGCAAAAGTGTTGAAAATAGATATTTTCATTGATTTTATTTACTTCACTTATCTGGAGATATAACTTCTATGCCATATATCAATTAACCCTTTTTATTTATGCTTTTTGGTGGATTACCACGAAATAGCAGTGGATTACCAAGTGATAATCACCAATCGCTTTTATTATGAATTTTCCCCGTAGGGCTCCCCAAGAATCGTAGTCAATCGTGTCTCATCGTTAAATTCCGGCAGTCCGATTTGTTGCGAACTACTCACCGGAAGAGCACGAATCCAAACTCGGGAGCAACGAAATAATTCGGATGACGTCAAATCAATAAATAAGTGACGTCATCGTACGGGAAACTGTTTCGAAAATGTGTTTGATATAAAGTTGGGGCTCAACACGGGGTAAATTGGTTACTTTCGCTTTCTCAATTTTCGAACAATTTCGTTTAAAAAATAAATAAATAGAATAATTGTATTTTTTCAGTATAAGATAGAAATTTAATCCATTGAGTGAACATCAGACTGTTATATTTTCACTCGTGGCTTTGCCACTCGTGAAAATATAACGTCTGATGTTCACTCAATGGATTAAATTTCTATCTTATACTGAAAAAAACAATTATCCTCTATATCCATAGCCTTTTATAACAGAATGATGATCACATACAGCAGGTTGAAAGTAAATCAGAACACGCCTTCAGGCGCATTCTGATTTACTTTCAGCCTGCTTTCAGCTTCCATCTGCTAGAATATAAAAATATTTCTTATACTGTTATGGTGCATATTGATAAGTGCATAAAGTGGAACTATTTTCTTCAGTGGAGGAATAAAATTAAAGGCTTAAAATGGCATATTTACGGGGTAATGGGTTAAAATTTTGTTTTTTGTTTATTATTTCAGACTATTCCATTATCTTACTGATAGAGGCTGGTAAACTGTCCAACACCAACACATACCAGGTACGGTAGCATTTATACTTCTCCCACTATAGAAAAACCTCTTTAGTAGGACCCTTACAACGAAGGCTAATTATTTATTATTATTATTATTATACCAGATTTATATAGCGCTCTTTTCGCACAGGGGTTGTGCATTCAAAAGTGCTTCACATGAAATTACATAAATGTACCTATAAAGCGAGAAAAGACAAAATAACTAGAACAAGATCTAAAATAAACATGAATAAACATACAAAAGACAGCCCCAAAAACGGCGATCACCTTACCCCCATCAATCAGCAATGATGGAACCGGCTAAAGATTGCCAACTGATAGAAATAATGCTTTTATTGAATGCATAAAAGTTAGGTGACCGCCTAAAGAAAGGTGAACATTTTACATTTACCTTGCTTTAAGCAGTCACCTGCCTTTAACATCTGAAAATTAACACAATTCAGTTGTCAGAATTAAGAGATTTTACTGTATAATGTTTTGATCGAATTGCTGTATGCAGTAAAATATGAGAATCAATCTGTTGCTTTCATACTCTTTTGGTTGATTTCTATAGCATGAAAATTGAAGATTAGGGTCATATTAATTAGGGATCAGCGAAAGTAGTATTGCATAGCAGGTTGAAAGTTAAGCAGAATGCACCATCTGCTAGGTTACGGAATATTTGTTGTATGATGCATATTCCTGACTGTATAAATTGGAACTATTTTCTTCAGGGGAGGAATTAATCAGATACATTAAAAGGCATATTTATGGTGTAATGGGTTAATATATATTTCCAATATGTTCAGTGTGTTGTCATCAGTCATTTTATTGGTGATTACAAATAAATCAAGGTAATTTTCTCTTCCCGGAGACAGCTTGTTTTTCCCTATGGAATCCTTAACAATACATAAGCAATCTGTATGTATTGATCAGAAATATTTCTTGATAATAAAGAGAAAATGAATGAATGTTATGGTAGCTAGGGAATGATGAAGAGATGATCACTCTACAGGGAATAGATCTGCTCATGGTCTGCATGGCAAGAAAAATACATGCTCCTTTAACCCTTTACCCGATAAATAAACCATTTTCGGCCTTTAATATATTCCTCCACTCATGAAAATAGTTCTAATTTATAAAGTCATGAACATGTAACTTAAGAAATGTTTTCTATATTCCAGCAGATGGTAGCTTTAAGCAGACTGGAAGTAAAGCAGAATGTACCTTAACCCCTTACCCCATAGCCTGTTTCTAGTTTTGAAGATATGTGACCACTTAAAGCAGGCTGAAAGTAAAGCAGAATGTGGCTTAATATAGAAAATATTTCTTATGAATTTTTTTGTGACAGTATAAATTGGAACTATTGGCATAAAAAGGCGATTTTATGGGGAAATGGGTTAAGGCACATTCTGCTTTGCTTTCAACTTGCTGTAAGAAGTCACTTGTTGAAAGAGTTAAGTGCTGAGTAAATTTCACCAGTCCTGATCAAACTGTTGTCTGCTTAAACTTTGAAATAAGAACTTTCATGTCTAAATATCACATAATCAGATACATAATCTAAACAACAAACAGTTTAGATGTTGATCAGATGTCAAAGTTACTCTCTGTCTGATCTGGGTCCCAACTGTTTGCAAATTTCTACAAAACAAAACCACATTAAAAAGGTTAATGACAAAAATTGAGGACTGTGAGCAAGGCCAAATTTGCAATTTTTTCTCTGCCAATGCATTTATTGCCATGGAAACTGATTATTACCAAAGGAGTGAGTTCCAACATGATTCAAGACAAAACAGAGAATTCTTTTTTAAGAGATGTCTTAGCCACTTGGTGATTTGCAAGTGATAACTGTCCATGAAATTGCTTCTAAAAACCCATTACTGCATAAATACACCTTTTTATGCTTTTGATTTACTCATTTACTAAAGTCATGACTACAGTGGAGAATGTGTTATTCTTTCCCAATAAACGTGTTTACGCTAAAACGTTTAATTCTACTGCAAACAGTTTGGAGCCAGATCAGACGCCGGATAAACTGGCGTCTGATCAGACTCCAAACTGCTTGCCACTCAGATAAAAATGAATTGTAAGAAATATAAAAAAATTGACAATTTCTACCTTTTAGTGTTTTGCGTTTACGTTCGTTTGCGTTTAAACGGGAAAGAATAACGTTTTCTCCACTGTATGTTTCACAAAAAGATATTTCCTATTTTCTAGTAGATGGTAGCTTTAAGGAGGCTGAAAGTAAAGCAGAATGTGCCTTAAGGCACATTCTGCTTTACTTTTAACCTGCTTTAAGTGGTTACCTATATTCAATACTAGAATCAGCTAATTGGTTAATTCTTGGTTAAGTAGATTTTACCGTTTTCTCTAGCATCAACACTATGCTTGGATATTGAAACAGCTGTTGCCTTGGACCATTACCAGTCCACTCATACTACCCAACCTCAATTTGACCTTGACCTTGACCTTATTTGAACTTTTAGAATATTGTCAAGGATGCCACCGGGTGCATAAGCGTTTATTTTGAAGGTAGTCGTTTAAAAATGACAGATAAACTTAATTTTAGATATTTTTACAAACTACAATTTTGAAGCCGCCAATCCTTGTGGGGAAAGAACAAAATGTATAATTTCATGCAAACAGTGAAGACCTTGATCAGAGGGCTCCGGAATAGCTTTAGGACTTTTGGGAAGTTTTAATAAATATTGGTCTAAATTAGCAAACAGTGTAGACCCATATCAGAGGGCTCTTATAGGAGCCCTCTGATCTGGGTCTACACTGTTTGCAATTGTAATGAGAACAAGTCCATGGTGATGAAAGAAAGAAACTTTAAATTAATTGCCCCCTGGAGCATATAAATGGGGTTATAGGTAAATCTGAAAATTCAATTGTTAGGGACAAAAAGCAGACACTATACACAAGCAGTGATGGGGTTAAGAGATTTACAGTTCAGCGATCTTCTTGATTGTCTGAAATGCCATGTCCCCAGAGTGCATCGTCCTCCGAATGCTTAACCCTTTGAACCCTAGTCCCGCATATAGTCGTTATTTTCAAACAGTGTACATGTGAATAGCACACTTGTCATGTGCAAACAGTGAAGACCCAGATCAGAGGGCTCCTAAGGAGCCCTCTGATCAGGGTCCTCACTGTTTGTCATAATGCCAAACATTGACAAAAACAACCCTTAAAAGTCAGAAATGGACTAGACTTAAATGGAAACTGGAATTGTCCATTTAAAGTTTCAGGGAGGAAAGAGTTAATATGTGTGGTCTTCTTATATTGCCATCTGCTTCAAAATTGTCATCCCATTAACCCTTTCCCCCATAGAAGCGCCTTTTAGCACATTAAGGTTATTCCTTCACTGAAGAAAATAGTTCCAATTTATACAGTCATAAATATGTATCATGCAAAATATTTTCTATATTCTAGCAGATGATAGCTTAAAGCAGGCTGAAAGTAAAGCAGAATGCGCTTAAAGCGCATTCTGCTTTACTTTCAACCTGCTTTAAGTGGACACCTATATTCAATACTAGAGATATGCTATGTGGGAAAGGGTTAAGGAGCTTTCTGATTTACTGTCATCTTTCTTTCAACAGTACCTTGTGGTAAACAGATTAGCTATGAAGTCATATTGTTGACTATAAAGTAAAACCTCTCTATTGATGTTCATAAGACAGCTAGGTGACAGCTTAACCCTTTACCCAATAACCCATTTATAACATTAAATACAGGTACTCACTTAAGGCACATTCTGCTTTACTTTTAGCCTGCTTTAAACTACCATCTACTAGGTTATATAAAAATATTTGTTATGGTAATTGTTCATGAGGGTATAAACTGGAACTATTTTCCTCAGCGGGGGAATAAATTAAATACGCTAAAAGTCGTTTCTATGGGGGAAAGGGTTAAAGCTGAAAGCAAGGTGCCAGTTAAACAGAAAGCTCCTGTTTTACTGTTACCTTGCTTTAAGCAGTCTTCTGTCTGTAAACACCTGCTAATTAACCTAATTTAGTGGTCCTAATAGAGAGTTTTTACTGTATTTTTTTTTAATTAACAGAATCATGCAGTGGTGGTAATAAAGAGGTTTAACTGTTGTTGGTTTTTTTAGCTCACCTGAGCCAAAGGCTCAAGGTGAGCTATTGGGATGGCCCTGTGTCAGGCGTCCGTCGTCGTCCGTCGTGCGTCGTTAGTCGTGCGTCGTCCGTCGTCCGTCGTCGTTAACAATTGCTTCAAATGACATCTCCTCCTATACGGCTTGACAGAATTCAACCAAACTTTACAGAAATGTTCCTTGGATCAAGCTCTTTCAAATTTGTTCAAAGAATGAAAAACAATGCAGAACTCTGGTTGCCATGGCAACCAAAGTGAAATAATAAGGAAATCTTAAAAAATCTTCTTGTCAAAAACTGGAAGGGCCAGAGCTTACAAATTTGGCACATAGCATTATCTACTGGTCCTCTATCAAGTTTGTTCAAATTATGCCCCTGGGGTCAAAATTGGCCCCGCCCCAGGGGTCACAGATTTACATAGAGTTATATAGTGAAATTTTCAAACGTCTTCTTCTCTGAAAACTAATGTGGCCAGAGCATTGATATTTGGCATAGTGACACTTCTAGATGTCCTATACGAAAATTGTTCAAATGGTTCTGGTCAGTTGCATAACTAGGTCACAGGAGCTAAAAATAGATTTTTTTTCATTGAAAACTTAAAAAATCTTCTTGTCTGAAACTACAAGGGCCTGAGCTTAGATATTTGGCACATAGCATCACCTACAGGTCCTCTATCAAATTTGTTCAAATTATGCACCTGGGGTCAAAATTGGCCCCACCCCTGGGGTCACAGTTTTACATAGAGTTATATAGTGAAATTTTCAAATGTCTTCTTCTCTGAAACTAATATGGCCAGAACTTTGATATTTGGTATGGTGACACTTCTAGATGTCCTAAACCAAAATTGTTCAAATGGTTCTGGTTGGTTGCATAACTAGGTCACAGGAGCTAAAAATAGATTATTTTTCAATGAAAACTTAAAAAATCTTCTTTTCTGAAACTAAACTACAAGGGCCAGAGCTTAGATATTTGGCACATACCATCGCCTACAGGTCCTCTATCAAGTTTGTTCAAATTATGCACCTGGGGTCAAAATTGGCCCCACCCCTGGGGTCACAGTTTTACATAGAGTTATATAGAGAAAATTTGAAACGTCTTCTTCTCTGACACTAATATGGCCAGAGCTTTTATATTCAGTATGGTGACACTTTTAAATATACTTTACATAATTTGTTCAAATTGTTCGGGTCTGTTGCATATCTAGGTCAGTCCTGGACCTAAATTATTATCGCCATTTTTTCAGCTATTTTCTCAGGTGAGCGAAATATGCCCCATGGGGCTCTTGTTTAATAATTAACACAATTTAGTAATCATAATAGAGAGGCTTAAATGTTTTTTGGTTGTTTTTTTACAGGACATGATGTTGGTGGCCTGTGGGCGGCCTGGATTCTACCTTCTTACTGCTCTACAGTTTATGTACCCATTTATTGGTAAGTCCAACCCATTCACCCTCTGAAACTTCAAATGGACCATTCCAGTTTCCTATAAAGTCTAGTCAATTGTTGACTATTTAGGGTTGCATGTTTCTTTAAATGTTTTGCAATATGACAAACAGTATAGACCCTGATCAGTGGACTCCCTTAGGAACCTTCTGATCTGGGTCTACACTGCTTGCATAGAACAAGTGTACTTTTCGCAGCTAGGTACCCATTTATTGGTAAGTTTAACTGTTTCAACGCTATAAGTAACTCTTGTGGGTTATTAAGTTCCCTTCTGTATAATTCTAGTTACCAAAACATAAACAATTCTACATGGAATTCTGGGCAGTTCAATAATAAATACTGGTCTAAATTAGCAAACAGTGCAGACCCTGATCAGAGGGCTCCTATGAGCCCTCTGATCTGGGTCTACACTTTTTAGCTCACCTGAGCCAAAGGCTCAAGGTGAGCTATTGGGATGGCCCTGTGTCCGTCGTCCGTCGTCATTAACAATTGCTTCAAATGACATCTCCTCCTATACCGCTTGAGAGAATTCAACAAAACTTTACAGAAATGTTCCTTGGGTCAAGCTCTTTCAAATTTGTTCAAAGAATTAAAAACAATGCAGAACTCTGGTTGCCATGGCAACCAAAGTGAAAAAATAACGAATTCTTAAAAAATCTTCTTGTCAAAAACTGCAAGGGCCAGAGCTTAGATATTTGGCACATAGCATCGCCTACAGGTCCTCTATCAAGTTTGTTCAAATTATGCCCCTGGGGTCAAAATTGGCCCCGCCCCGGGGGTCACAGTTTTACATAGAGTTATATAGAGAAAATTTCAAACGTCTTATCTCTGAAACTAATGTGACCAGAGCTTTTATATTTGGTATGGTGACACTTTTAAATATTCTTTACATATTTTGTTCAAATTGTTCCGGTCTGTTGCATATCTAGGTCAGTCCTGGACATAAATCATTATCTCCATTTTTTCAGCAATTCTCAGGTGAGCGAAATATGCCCCATGGGGCTCTTGTTGCAATTGTTATGAGTATATTTTAAACATGTCCATGCTGTTGAAAGAGTTAACCCATTCATTCCCTGAAACTTTAAATGGGCTGTTCCAGTTTCCTATAAAGTCTAGTTCATAGTTGACTATTTAGGGTTGTTTCTTGTCAATGTATTGCAATATGACAAACAGAGAAGACTGATCAGATGGCTTCTTTTTAGGAACCTTCTGATGTGGGTCTACACTGCTTGCATCGGACAAATGTTCTCTTCACAGGTACACTGTTTGTTAAGAATGAAATAAGTCATCACTAAGGCCATGTGAATTCATTAACCCTTTGAACCCTAGTCCCGCATATAGGCGTCTTTTCAAACAGTGTACATGTGAATAGTACACTTATCCTGTGCAAACAGTGAAGGCCCAGATCAGAGGGCTCCGAAAGGAGCCCTCTGATCAGGGTCTTCACTGTTTGTCAGTAATGCCAAAATTGACAAAAACAACTCTTGAAAGTCAGAAATGGACTAGACAAAAATCAAAACTGGAATTGCCCATTTAAAGTTTCAGGGCCTTTCCTCCATTGCCGTAAGTGCAAATAATCTATAGTAAACTGTGTTTCATGAAGATGACTGCTTAAAGCAGAAAGCCACTGAAGGAGATTTCTTCTTTTCTATCAGTCTGCTTTAAACAACCACTTGTTTAACACTCTTTAAAGGAGCTATAGGCAGGGTAAAATTGCTGAAAGTAAATCAGAATACACCCAAGGAGAAAATTCTTCTTTAATTTCAGCCTTCTTTATAGACGGTCAGGTTTAAACCAACTTTTGAATAGAAACTATATTTGCAGTTTACTGTTCATGATAAAAGATAGAATAGAAAAAGTACAAACCATGTTTTCATGTGCTAAAATCAGACAAGAATCAAAATATACATGAAACAAACTATAATAATCAAACACCATTTGCCATACATGCACTCCGAAATTGAATGTTTTCTTAGCATTTTAGTTACTTAAAGCATTCTGAAAGTAAAGCAGAGTGCTCCTTTAGAAGCATTCTGCTTCACTTTCATCCTGCTTTAAGCTACAATTTGCCAGGGTATAGAAGATATTTGTTATGGACCATATTTATGACTGTATAAATTGGAACTGTTTTCAGTAAAATTTATTGAATAATTGGTTGAAGTGAAGTGTGTTTGTTTAACCCATTACCCCATAGCTTGTTTCTAGTTTTTTTGAAAGGTGATTACTTAAAGCAGGTTGAAAATAAAGCAGAATGCACCTTAAGGAGTATTCTGCTTTACTTTCAGTCTGCTTTAATCTACATGTACCACCAGAAAATGTTTCCTATTTTTCATATACATGACTTATAAAGCAGAACTATTTCTTCAGTGGAGGAATAAATTAAAGGTATAAAAAGTCATAGTTATGGGGAAATGGGATAAAAAGTCAACTTGTGCAACAAGAGAGGGGTTTATGCCATGTTTTTCTCTATTTCCAGCAATGATTAGTTATAATGTGATAATTGGCGACACTATTACCAAGATCATTATCAGGCTTGGGGGAGAACGTAAGTACATTTCATAATTGTCTACTACCTCAATTATTATTATATTATGTATAATTATTATTATAATGTCAAAAGCCCTGTCTGGTATTTTTGAAAACCTCAACATCATTATGTAAGGTTTTTTCAAAATTTCCCCTCTTAGCACTCTATAGGGATCAAACAGACAGGTTTTCCTTTATAGAGTCTTGTTTGCAAGATTAATGCAGAATATATACATTTTATTTTATTTTATTATGTATAAATGTTATAAGTAATTATTTGTTAAGTTGTGATAGTCTCTTATAGTTCAAACTATGAACGGCATGATTTACTTTGAAATTGTTAAAACAGTGGTATAGATCTGTTGTAAATCATGATGAGACATAAATAAAGAATTAAACTCATGCTGCAAACAGGTACAGTGGAGAAGACGTTCTTAGCGTTTACGCTTAAATCATTATTATCCCGGAGTCTGATCAGGCTCCAAACTGTTTGCCCCTCAAATTAAAATAAGTCATCATAGTTTTCAAAACTTCATTTTTTCCTGTGTTTGCATTTCGTTTGGTCAGGAAAGAATAACGTCTCCTCTACTGTAGGATATGCAGAAAAAAATATTAGAGGGATTTCGGATCCAGGTTAACACATTTGTGCCCACGATCCCATATATTGGACAGAGGCAAACAGTGTAGACTCTGATCAGACACCGCATTATGCTGTTTCTGATCAGAGTCTACACTGTTTGCTGATAGGAATTTTAATATAAAACAAAAATAAAATGAAATTTTTGGCCAGGCATCAAAACATAAACATGGAATAATACACTGGGTATATTAATGGGTCAAGCCTTTAAAAATGTAAGGCTTAGTTTGAGATCCAAAATCAAAAAGCCAAAAGTGGAAATAAAAGCATATAACCAGCATTTACTAAATGTTTTTAATACTGCAAAAGATCTTTTGCAGTACAGTAAAACCTCGCTATTACGGCCACTAAATTATGTTAATTATTAGGGTGTTTACGATAGGTGACCGCTTAAAGCAAGGTGACAGTGAAACAGAAAGCTCCTATAGGAGCTTTCTGTTTCACTGTAACCTTGCTTTAAGCTGTCACCTGTCTATTATACACTCAATTAGCCTTCGTTTAAGTGGTCGTAATAGCGAGGTTTTACTGTATTAAAAACAGTCTGTTTTGGGTGTGTCGACACACCCAAAACAGACAAACATTACAATTATAATGCATCTAAGCCATACCATGAGAAAACCTGACTTATTGCATTGCAAACAGTGTAGATCAAGGCCAGTCAGCTGGTCTTGATCTACACTGTTTGACACCCGCGTAAAGCCGGGTCTGATCTGTGTCAAACTGTTTGCAAATGTAAGCCAAGCCATGCTCAGTGCTCCAAAGGTATTAATTACCCTCCCTATAATGACTCCCTCTGAACAACAAACACATAATTAGTCTCCCATTGGGTGTTTTTATACTAAATGTACTCTATATTATGTCTATTTACTACAGACAATGTTGGTATGTCAGGTTTTAGTCATATAAATTCCCTATATGTATAGATAACCAAACAATCATTTGAACCTTTCCACCATAGTCGAAACTGCTAGTTTCCTAAATATAATTCCTCTGGCTTATGGCTGCTTTAAAGGGACTCGCAACCGGATGGTGTACTTGTCAAAATAAAATAAAATACTCAAATAAAAGCAAATTTGTGGCATTATTTGGCTTCTGACATTAAAAAAATATGATCAGTCCAAAAAAAGTCTCAAGAATCGTCACCGAATCTTAGATTTTTAGATATTTTCCATCGTTTTTCTATACCGACTAGTAGACGGTATAGTTGTTGTTGTTGCTTCTCTACACGGGCTTAGACATAAACACGAGCCGAATTACGAAGTTGTATGCACTTTCGATCGCTACACATTGAAATACGTTAAATCGATCCGAGATATACAGATAGTTCCGTGGTCCATTGGTCTAAGCGGTTTCCCCTATTTTGCCTTCTGTCCGCCAATGCCGGGCCCCGGGTTCGAATCCCACCAAAGACCAATATTTTTTTTATTGAAATACATTTGTTTTAAACAGAATTTCTTATCCTAAACTAATTCTTTACCATTTATATAAGCGTTTGACACATATTTACAAATTACTATTTTTAATGCGACATCTGGTTGCGAGTCGCTTTAAGCTGCCACCTACATTTAATAGAATCAATGAATATTATTTTGTGGTGCTTATGTATAGGAATTGGTAAAAATGTTCAAAGAGCAGAGCACCAGATAAGGGTAGTTTTTCAAAATCTAAAATCTTTATTTCTGAATTAAACCCTATGGTGTCACTACTCATTAGAATCGTCTCTTCGAGACGATTCTAATGAGTAGTAACATCATAGGATTTGATGCTAAAAATAGTGAGAAAATGTGGAATTTGTTGAAAAAACTACCTCTTATCTGGAGCCCTGAAAGAGCACTTATAATGTGGTGGAAATGGTTAAATATAGAAGTATAGCTAATACCTTTTAGTTGGTGGGAAATCTGGGTTTACTTTTGATAGTATTGCATCACATAAACTACCTGTGGTTAAGGTTGACCCTGTTCCTCATAGATTGTTTCAGTGTTTAAGACAAGTGACTGCTGAACCCTTCTCTTGGGGCTTATTTCATTCCCTTATGGATCTTTTTAATTACCAAAATATGAACCAGTTTACTTAGAATTATGAGTAGCTTACTAACTTCTGGTCTAAATTAGAAAATAGTGTAGACCCTGATCAGAGGGCTCCTATAGGAGCCCTCTTATCTAGCTCTACGCTGTTTTCATATGTATTAAGTATATTTTTAGCATCTCTATGGTGTTTAAAGAGTAAAAGAATTCCATTCCTCTGGAATTCTCCGAAATCTTTTAGTTTTTTTGCTAGCAGATGGTATCTTAAAGCAGGCTGAAAGTAAAGCAGAATGTGCCTTAAGGCACACTCTGCTTTACTGTCTACCTGCATTAAGTACATGTAATCACGCTTGAAAAATAGAAAATTTTGAAATCTCAGGATTTTGCAAGATCAAGTCTTAGACTTCTATATAAGTTATGGCAGCTCCGATTTCTCCTTTATAGAAATGGTACTGTACGGAAAGGATGTAGTATGTACTGTAAATTTAATCATAAATGCATATGCACTCAGACTTGATGTAAAGCAATTAAGTTATTAGTTTTCATTTTCCTGGGGGATTGGTTTCCTCCCACTTATTCATTAATATTCGCTATAGAGGATATGAAATCATTATTTCAATAAATATAATCAAACTTGTATTATGTTGCTACTCAATGAAGATTAATTGTCAGACTTAAACACAGATTAGAGTTTAATGCAAGACAAAAGTAAAGCAGAAAGCTCCTGAAAGGAGCTTTCTGCTTTACTTTTGTTTCTGCATTATGCAATTACATTTTTTAAGAGACCAGTCCATGCTTCTCTAAAAAATGGTCACTTAATACCAGAATTACAGTACTGAAATTATAGAACAAATTGTATGAAATAATATGAAAGGATCCTGAAAACTATTGGCAATTACAGTAAAACCTCTCTATTATGACCACTTAACCCATTGCCCTATAGCCTGTTTCTAGTATTTAAGATATGCGACTACTTTCAGCCTACTTTAAGCTATTATCTGCTAGAAAAAAGAAAATATTTCTAATGATTCTTATTTTGTGACAGTATATTCAGTAGATGAATAAATCAATGGCGTAAAAAGGCGTATTTATGGGGTAATGGGTTAAAAGAAGGCTATTTGATAGTATAACAGATGACAGCTGCAAGCAAGGTGACAGTAAACAGAAAGCTGCTTTACTTTCAGCCTGCTTTAAGCTACCACCTGCTAGAAAAAAGAAAATATTGCTTATGATACATATTCATGACTGTATAAATTGAAACTCTTTTCTTCAGCGGAGGAATAAACTGGTTGTTCTAAAAAGTGCTTCTAATGGGGGGTGGGGGGGGGGGGGGTAATAAAGGATTAAAGGATCTGTCTGGCATGAGTCTGCTTTAGGGACAATTAGTCATATTATATTAGCCAATAGTTTAGATAATGAGTGTTTCTAGTGGGTGGAGAGTTTTATATATGGACATTCAGTGGGAGAAGGGTTTTAATTATATGTAGTTCTTGATTAGTGGATGATTGCTTCATTTTGAATTGGAAAAGTTAAATTTATATCAGGCTAAAATGGAAGAAAATAGCTTTCCTACTCAACTATAATTGGTGGCTTGTGGTATAAGTATAGAAGTCTAGTTGGGATTGTTTGATTACATCCTAAAATAGTCGTATAAGTCCTGGATAGATACCTGCTTAAAATATCACTGCTAAAGATCATTTGCTGAAAATATTTGTAGCTAAAAGTTAAATCTTTGCAAAATGTGGTCTACTCAAAACAGAAGTCAGTATTGTATTAACCAATCACCTAACAGCCTGCTTGTAGTTTTGAAAACAGGTGACCACTAAAGCAGGTTGAATGTAAAGCAGAATGCGCCTTAAGATGCATTTTGCTTTACTTCCAGCCTGCTTTAAGCTAACATCTGCTAGGATATAGGAACTATTTCTAATGCTGAATACTTATGACTGTATAAGTTCGTGCTACAGTAAATCTCAATTATAAGGAACTCAGTTTTATGGAATCCTAATGGCTATAAGGAACAGTTATAAACTCCCTAAATCTTAACCCTTCTTTGTTCTATATAAAAATATAGTTATAACGTTATAGCGTAAACTCGGCTAGCTACACAATTTTCCGGGCTTCCATGAAATTTAGATTAATTACCATGTGAAGGTTCAATTATGCATCGGTAATGCTGTGTTTCTAATGAAAGAACATTGTGTGTAATGGCTAATTATCTATTTATTCAACCATTTTCCTAATCTGAATTTTAAAGACTATTAATTAAGGAAATGTCACAGGGTGAGGCATTCTCTTAACGCTTTGCATGCTGGGTAATTTTTTTCGTGGGCAGACATTGTCGTCTGCTACTATTATAAAATTAGAACTTTCTAGATATCTTTTAAAAAAAGGTCAGTGTCAAACAGTTTGGATCCTGATGAGAAGCCGCATCAGGATCTACACTGAACTGTTAGCAGAGGTAAATAACATGGGTCAAAGGTTATAAAGTATTTTGAGTTAAGTCTAAAATCATTTTCAAGCAGTTGATTGGTCAGATTTGAGTTTTTGCCAAGCAAAAACTCAAATCTGACCAATCAAATGCTTGAGAATGATTTCAGACTTAACTCAAAAGCTTTATATATAGATAACCTTTGGGACATAATTATGTGTCACTGCTAGCTTGCTTAGGGATATTATGCTTGTGTAGGCTTCTGGTAAAACAAGCTGTACAACCAGACATTGTGTTGATGAAAATATTTGAGGGAAAAAAATGAAAGAACAAGAGGGCCTGAATGAAGCCTGATAGCTTTACCTTTGAATTTCACCATTTTTATTCTAAATCCATTCAAGTTTGTCGACCTATTCTAGTATAGAAGAGAACATCAAAGGCAGATAACTTGAGCCTAAACAATACTATATTATTGACAATTTAGCCAAAGAAACGTTATTTCATTGAATTTGTTTTGATCACAAATTCAAGATGTAATGTAATGGCGTTACAGAATTTAATGCTTAACTCATCTCCTTTTAATCCTCTTTTGTAAACAGTACAGACCCAGATCAGATAGCTTCTGAAGGGCTTCCTAGATCAAACAACTCCTGAAGGAGCGGACTGATCAATGTCTGCAAATTATGTCATCTTTCAATATATTGCACAAAAAACTGCCTAAATAGTCAAATTGGACTAGACTTAAGTTGATTGGAGACTGGAATTATCAATTTTATATTTCAGGGGCAGATGAGCTAATTTAAGTACAGACTGTAAACAAGAACTTGTATCAAAATAGAAATTAATATTCTGTCCATGTCTGTTAGAGACAGAAATTATTCTGTACATGATTTAAGGAAATCCTTAACTCATATTGAACAAGTCCTCGTTTTTGAAATTGTTTCAACTTTAAATTACAGTAAAATCTCTCTATTACAATCACTAAAAAGTTAATTGTGTAAAGTATATATGACAACTTATAGCAAGATGAAGTAAAACAGAAAGCTCCTAAAGGAGTTTTTTGTTTCATTTTCACCTTGCTTTAAGCAGCCACCTGCCATTAAACATCTGATAATAAACACAATTTAACCCATTACCCCATAGCTATGCAGTTTCTAGTTTTGAAAAAAGGTGACCTGTCGACTTAAAGCAGGTTGAAAGTAAAGCAGAATGTGCCTTAAGGCACATTCTGCTTTACTTCCAGCCTGCTTTAAGCTTACATCTGCCAAAATGTAGAAAATAATTGTTATCATACATATTTATGACTGTACAAATTGCAACTATTTTATTCAGTGGAGGAATAAAATAAAGGCGTAAAAATATGTATTTATGGGGGAATGGGTTAATGGTTGTTATAGAGAGGTTTTACTGTAGTTGTTTTCTCAAACTCGTCTAACTCGAACTATCTGATAGTTCGACATATGATCTGAATTATTTCATGCTCGGTTAAGTCGAACATTCCCATATTTCAAGTTAAAACGTGGCCTAGCCACGTTTTAACTTTGAAATACGGGTATGTTTGACAAAACTGACTTCGAGATATCAAAGTTCGACTGTATTCTAAATATCTTGACTGTGATGATGTCTTTTTGTTCCTCAATAGCTTTGGAAATACAATCTAAGGGTCTACACTATTTGCACATGATTATATACCTGTTTCCCATAATCTAACTTTCTTTCTTTTTGGTTTCAGTGATAGGTTATGCATTTATGCCCATGATCCTATATATGGGACATGGGCAAACAGTGTAGATGCTGATCAGACGCCACATTATGCGGCGTCTAATCAGAGTCTACACTGTTTGCTGATAGGAATTTCAATATAAAACAAAAAGAAAATGAAACTTTAGAAACTTTACCCCTTAGGTAAAAAATTGACTAATCCAATATATAAACATGGAAGAATCCACTGGGTACAAATGGGTTAATGGAAATTGTAAATAAGACAATTTATAACATTTCTTATCGAAACTGAATTTTGTCTCAAATATAGCTAAGGCAGTAAGTATTAGGGAGCAACAAGTTGATTATCTTACTTTTGAAACTGAGTTTCTATTTCAGATATAGCTATCACAGTAATAAATTGAGCAGACATTTTGTGATACTGTTTTTAAAACTACATGTATTTCAGATATAGCTATTTACACTATTAGGGTGCATACAGTTTATATTTAATGTTGGATCTTGCTATTTTAGAAATAGCTAACATGTATCAGGGAACAGACGGTTTATATTATCTTTATTGGATCTTACTATTTCAGATATAAAGACTCGTAGGGTCAACATTGACAGAAAAACTCTCTCTTTTTAAATGTTTATTCTTTAATTATCATACATATCATCATGATTCATCACCTTGACAATTTATATTCACGTCATAATTGTTTTCATTGTTTGATACTATTTATAGAAATCATCATGTGACTTCAGTACCTAAATTTTTATACCTTAGTGTCGATAAATTGTACTTTTGTTATGTATATTCCCTGATGAAGGTCATTGATTGACCGAAACGTTGGAAAATAAAACTACAGTCAATACAACAAGTCTTAGATTGTGTGTTGTCTTTTGATTGCCTTTTTCTTAGATTCTATTTCAGATATAGCTAATAAAGTAATTAAGAAGCAAGTAGTTCGTAAACTTGATTGGATCTTACTATCTATTTCAGACATAGCTATTACAGTGTAAGGTAGCAAGCAGCTTGTAATCTTAATTGGATCTTACTATCTATTTCAGACATAGCTATTACAGTGTAAGGTAGCAAGCAGTTTATAATCTTTATTGGATCTTACTATCTATTTCAGACATAGCTATTACAGTATTAGGGAACCAGCAGTTTATAATCTTTATTGGATCTTACTATCTATTTCAGACATAGCTATTACAGTGTAAGGTAGCAAGCAGTTTATAATCTTTATTGGATCTTACTATCTATTTCAGACATAGCTATTACAGTATTAGGGAACCAGCAGTTTATATTCTTTATTGGATCTTACTATCTATTTCAGACATAGCTATTACAGTGTAAGGTAGCAAGCAGTTTATAATCTTTATTGGATCTTACTATCTATTTCAGACATAGCTATTACAGTGTAAGGTAGCAAGCAGTTTATAATCTTTATTGGATCTTACTATCTATTTCAGACATAGCTATTACAGTGTAAGGTAGCAAGCAGCTTGTAATCTTAATTGGATCTTACTATCTATTTCAGACATAGCTATTACAGTATTAGGGAACCGGCAGTTTATATTCTTTATTGGATCTTACTATCTATTTCAGACATAGCTATTGCAGTATTAGGGAACCAGCAGCTTATATTCTTTATTGGATCTTACTATCTATTTCAGACATAGCTATTACAGTATTAGGGAACCAGCAGTTTATAATCTTTATTGGATCTTACTATCTATTTCAGACATAGCTATTACAGTGTAAGGTAGCAAGCAGCTTGTAATCTTTATTGGATCTTACTATCTATTTCAGACATAGCTATTACAGTATTAGGGAACCAGCAGTTTATATTCTTTATTGGATTTTACTATCTATTTCAGACATAGCTATTACAGTATTAGGGAACCAGCAGTTTATAATCTTTATTGGATCTTACTATCTATTTCAGACATAGCTATTACAGTATTAGGGAACCAGCAGTTTATAATCTTTATTGGATCTTTCTATCTATTTCAGATATAGCTAATACAGTATTAGGGAACCGGCAGTTTATAATCTTCTTGATGACTCTGATGGTAACCATACCCCTGTCTTTGTATAGGAATATAAGTAAACTAAGCAAGGCAAGTATATTTTTATTGCACTGAAATCAGATTTAAAACGTAAAAGGCTACCCACTTTACAAATATATTTCTATTGACCCTTTGAGAAAACAATGTAGACCCTGATCAGACAGATCCAATAGGAGCTGTCTGATCAAGGTCTGCACTGTTTTCTTAAAGGATCTGCCTGACATGATCATGTGTTCTCTCCTGTGGGAAAATGCCCTTATTTCCGCTAGATCTACACTGTTTTCATAAAAAGTCAATATGATTATGCTATAATAGCAGAAAATTATTAGGAATGTTTCTTACCATTTACTCCATAGCCTGTTTCTTGTTTTGAATAGGTGATCACTTAAAACATGTTGAAAGTAAAGCCTTCTTAAAGTTACCATCTGCTTTAATAAAGGAAACATTTTTTTTATCTTGTACATTCTTTAATGTATAAAGTGGAACTATTTATTTAGACTGACAGTGGAGGAATAAATTGGATGACTAAAAATGTGTATATATGGAGTAATGGGTTTGATGTGCTATATTTCAATTAGTTTCAATTGAATATTCCATATACAGATACAAATATCTATTCTTCTGAAAATCCCAAGTCTCAGAAAATGGGATAAATTTCTTAAAATCACATAGTTTTGCTATTCATACAAAACCCATAATTACTTAAAAGAATCTGCATTTTTGAACATGCATAACTTTCATAGTTGGAGGTGGATTTTCATGCGGTTTAAAGCAGATGATAGGATATTATCTTCTTGAGGGATCCCTGTCTGAGATTTTTGATAAGTTGCTCCATCTGTTCAAAACAAAGCATTTCTTAATAGAACAGACATTCAATGTAAAATATTTACATTCACCCTGTAAAGTCTTTATGTAATCGTATTAAAAATATGCAGGCCATTTCTCAATGAACCTACAAATCGAAACTGGTTCCAGCCAGTTAGAAAGAAGGCGGAGTCTCACCTGGACAAATACCGACCTAGCGACCAGCTAATGGTTGCTATGGCGTGTAATTAGGCTGAAATAAACATGTGCGACCTACATTTTAAAATATGCTTTAATAAAAGATATTTAAGTTGCATTGTTTAATTTTAATGTCTTATAAGTGTTCTTTAGCACACAGCGACAGTTTACGTGGTAAAAGCTTGACTTTGTAATCAACTCCGAAACATGTATTTTGGACTACTTTTGATACCGTATATTATAGAGATCGAATGGCTGTTACATCCAGGATTACATCTATCAAACCTAATTGGCCGGTATATGATATATTCATATACATAAAAACAAATCTGGTAAAATACGCATTGAATGGACAAGACAGAAAATAAAAATATAAATATAAGGAATAAACAACATCGTTTTGCCGTTCACGCGGTATGAACACATTAGCTTCGCAGGAAAGGTTTAATGTAAACGCCCTTTGGGCGTTTACGAAACTTACCCCCTGCGAAGCTAATGTGTTCATACCGTCATGAACGGCAAAAAGATGTTGTTTATTCCTATGATAAATTTGATGTTATACAACAAAAGCTTGAAAGAGTATTTGAAAAATCTGAGACAAGGATCCTTAAACATAAATTGTTCATTTTTCATATGTGGAATACATGAAGTTCATATGAACATAAAAATTAAAAAAAACTATTTATTCTTAAAATCATTTTATTTTCAGTGGGCATTTATATCTCTAGTGCTGGTTGGGGTCATCTTATTGTTGGTTTGCATTAGGCTTGGAACCTTTGCCAGTAATATGTGAGTAGTCTCCCTTTATAAACCTTTCCTTCCCAGTCACCAATGAAAATCTTGCTGATATACAGTAAAACCTCTCTAGTATGGCCACTTAATTGTATTAATTACAAGTTTGCTTAAGACTGGTGACTACTTAAAGCATGGTGACAGTAAAACAGAAAGCTCCTGAAGGAGCTTTCTGTTTTACTGTTACCTTGCTTTAACTCTTTGAATCCTAGTAACGCATATATGCATCATTTGCAAACAGTGTACCTGTGAAGAGTACTCTTGTCCTATGAAAACAGTGTATACCCTGATCAGAGGGCTCCTTAAGGGATCAGGGTCTACACTGTTTGTCATTTTGACATATAATTGCGAAAATCAACCCTAAAATGTCGAAAATAGACTAGACTTAATTGAAAACTAGTATTGTCCATTTCTGGTTTCAGGGAGGAAAGGGTTAAGCTGTCACCTGTTTTTTATACAATCAATTTTCAATGTTTTAGGGGTCATAAGAGAGAGAATTTTGAGTGTTTAAAGGGACTCGCAACCGGATGGTGTACTTGTCAAAATAAAATAAAATACTCAAATAAAAGCACATTTGTGGCATTATTGGGCTTCTGACATTAAAAAAATATGATCAGTCCAAAAAAAGTTTCAAGAATCGTCACCGAATCTTAGATTTTTAGATATTTTCCATCGTTTTTCTATACCGACTAGTAGACGGTATAGTTGTTGTTGTTGCTTCTCTACACGGGCTCAGACATAAACCCGAGCCGAATTACGAAGTTGTATGCACTTTCGATCGCTACACATTGAAATACGTTAAATCGATCCGAGATAAACGGATAGTTCCGTGGTCCATTGGTCTAAGCGGTTTCCCCTATTTTGCCTTCTGTCCGCCAATGCCGGGCCCCGGGTTCGAATCCCACCAGAGACCAGTATTTTTTTTATTGAAATACATTTTTTTAAACAGAATTTATTATCCTAAACTAATTCTTTACCATTTATATAAGCGTTTGACACATATTTACAAATTATTATTTTTAATGCACCATCTGGTTGCGAGTCGCTTTAAGACAGGTGCCTATCATAAATGGGATGAAATGAAAGCAGAGGGTCCTATAACAATTGTAACTTTCTACTTTCACCCAGCTTAACTATTTTCTCCGTAGAAACAATACTTAATGCATTTACTTTTTAGCTCACCTGAGCTAGCTCAGGGTGAGCTTTTGCAATCCTTGAATGTCCGGCGTCCGTCGTGCGTCGTCAGTCGTCAGTCGTCCGTCGTGCGTCGTCAACAATTTTAGTGTTTACACTCTAGAGACCACAATATTTATCAAATCTTTCTCAAGCTTGCTCAGATGGTAAATTGCCATAAGAGTTCGGATGAGTTCGATTATGGTTGAAATCGGACAAATAGGTCAAGAGTTATTTACCTTTGAATTGCTGAAAATGCCATATTTAACAGTGTTTACACTCTAGAGGCCACACTATTTATCCAATCTTTCTAAAACTTGCCCAGATTGTATATGACCATAAGAGTTCAGATGAGTTAAATCGGACAAATAGATTAAAGAGTTATCTACCTTTGAATTGCTAAAAATGCTATATTTAACAGTGTTTACATGGTAGAGGCCACAATTTTTATCCAATCCATCTCAGACTTGCTCAGATTGTATATGACTATAAGAGTTCAGATGAGTTTGATTATGGTTGAAATCAGACTAATAGGTCTAGAGCTATCTACCTTTGAATTGCTTAAAATACCATATTTAAGGGTGTTTACACTCTAGAGGCCACACATTTTATCCAATCTTTCTCAAACTTTCTCAAATTGTATATTATCATAAGACTTTGGATGAGTTCGATTGTGGTTGTAGTTGGATCAAAAGGTCAAGAGTTATCTACCTTTGAATTGCTGAAAATGATATATTTAACAGTGTTTACACTCTAGAGGCCACAATATGTATCCAAACTTTCTCAAACTTGCCCAGATTGTATATGACCATAAGAGTTCAAAAAAATGTGATTATGGTTCGAATCGGACCAATAGATCAAGAGTTATCTACCTTGGAGTTGCTGAAAATGCCATATTTTACAGCGTTTACACTCATGCAACTACAGTTTTTAATGGATTTTGATTATACTTGCACACAATGTAAATAGCTGTACGTTCTCGAAGGACTGCAATTATTGTTGAAATCTAATCATTGTGGCAATAGTTAACTGCCCTTGATATACTTTGAAATGCTAGAAAAGGATTCATTTCAGTAAGGTAAAACTAGCCTATCATTATCAGGTTTCAGTACAACAGGTGAGCGATATCAGGGCTCTGTCTGCCATAAGCTACTGTACAATCTACATTGTTATTTCAATTCTGAAAGCCTTTCAATAACCCCTTTACCTATTCCTAATATAAAACACCTTTCTCATGCCTCTATCATGTTCTGTTAAAGAATGGATGCTTAAAGCATGTTAAAAGTAAAGCAGAAAGCTTCTTTATTAGCTTTCTGATTTAATTTCTGTCCGCTTTAAATAACAGCAAGTCTTACCATTGGGAACAAGCTATTGGAGAAAGGGTTAAGTGAATCCTACTCAAGACCAGGGGCCCGTTTTACTAAACTACTTACGCAAAATTTTTGTGTAGGTCAAAATTTTAAATTTTAATTTATATTTTTTATTATTATGCCCCCAGAATCTACGATTCGGGGGCATATAGTTTTTGTCATGTCTGTTGGTTTGTCCGTCCGTCCGTCCGTCCGTCTGTCCGTCTGTCCGTCCGCGCCACTAAAGTGGGTTAGAGGGCCAGATAACGGTAAACATAACAAAAGAAGACAATGGAGTTCATTCCGTAACATTACACTAAGGGGCCGTGGCCCGTTATTCGAACAAAAGAAAATAACAAAAGAAAAGGCCCTCTAACCCAATTCGGTGGCACGTCCGTCTGTCCGTCCGTCTGTCTGTGCCAAAAACCTTAACCTTGGCTATAACTCTTGCATTTTTGTACCTGGACCTTTTATACTTGGCATGTGTCTTCCCTGTATCAAGACCTTTCCATCCATACAAACCTTTTTGACCTTGTGACCTTGACCTTGACATTTGACCTACTTTTGTAAAAATCTTTAAATGGCTATAACATTTGCACCAGTAGGCCCAGGGCTTTCATATTTTGCATGTATATTTCTTTTGTCAAGACCTTTCCAACCATACCAACATCTTTGACCATGTGACCTTGACCTTTGACCTATTTAATCAAACTTTAACCAAAAACCTTAACCTTGGCTATAACTTTTGCATTTTTAAACCTGGGCCTTTTATACTTGGCATGTGTATTCCTCATGGCAAGACCTTTCCAACCATATAAAACTTTTTGACCTTGTGACCTTGACCTTGACATTTGACCTACTTTTGTAAAAATCTTTAAATGGCTATAATATTTGCACCAGTAGGCCCAGGGCTTTCATATTTTGTATGTATATTTCTTTTGTCAAGACCTTTCCAACCATACCAACATCTTTGACCATGTGACCTTGACCTTTGACCTATTTAATCAAACTTTAACCAAAAACCTTAACCTTGGCTATAACTTTTGCATTTTTAAACCTGGTTCTTTTATACTTGGCATGTGTATTCCTCATGGCAAGAACATTCTAACCATATAAAACTTTTTGACCTTGTGACCTTGACCTTGAAATTTGACCTACTTTTGTAAAAAGCTTTAAATGGCTATAACATTTGCACCAGTAGGCCCAGGGCTTTCGTATTTTGTAGGTATATTTCTTGTGTCAAGACCTTTCCAACCATACCAACATCTTTGATCATGCGACCTTGACCTTGACCTTTGACCTATTTAATTAAACTTTAACCAAAAACCTTAACCTTGGCTATAATTTTTCCTTTTTTGCACCTGGGGATTTTATACTTGGCATGTGTATTCCTCATGGCAAGACCTTTCCAACCATACAAAACTTTTTGACCTTGACCTTGACATTTGACCTTCTTTTGTAAAAATCTTTAAATTGCTATAACATTTGCACCAGTTAGCATAGGGCTTTAATATTTTGTATGTATATGTTTTGTGTCAAGACCTTTCCTACCATACCAATATCTTTGACCATGTGCCCTTGACCTTCACCTTTGACCTATTTAATCAAACTTTAACCAAAAACATTAACATTGGCTATAACTTTTGCATTTTTGAACCTGGGCCTTTTATACTTGGCATGTGTATTCTTCATGGCAAGACCTTTCCAACCATACAAAACTTTTTGACCTTGTGACCTTGACATTTGACCTACTTTTGTAAAATTCTTTAAATTGCTATAACATTTGCACCAGTTGGCACAGGGCTTTAATATTTTGTATGTATATTTCTTGTGTCAAGACCTTTCCAACCATACCAACATCTTTGACCATGTGACCTTGACCTCGATCTTTGACCTATTTAATCAAACTTTAACCAAAAACCTTAACCTTGGATATAACTTGCATTTTTGCACCTTGGCCTTTTATACTTGACATGTGTTTTCCCTTTCTAACCATACAAAACTTTTTGACCTTGTGACCTTGACATTTGACCTACTTTTGTTGAAATCTTTAAATGGCTATAACATTTGCACCAGTAGGCCTACGGCTTTCATATTTTGTTTATATATTTCTTGTGTCAAGACCTTTCCAACCATACCTACGTTTTTGCCCTTGTGACCTTGACCTTTGACCTTTATTTGTATAAATCTTTATACGCCTATAACATTTGAACCAGTAGGCCTAGAGCTTCCATACTTTATATGTTTCTTGTATTAAGACTTCTCCAACCATGCCAATGTTTCATTCACCCTACGACCATGACTTTTGACCTACTTTTGCAAATAAGCATTACATTACAGAACATGATGCTGGCTGGGGGCATTTGTGTTTCACAAACACATTGCTTTTCATCTGATCATCACCAAACTTTCTGAAAATGTTTGTTGACATAAAATGGAGACCAATTTGGATAACCAGCGGCACCAATTTATGCTAGGCCCTTTGGAGTAATGGCCCTTGAAGTCCTCAAAATGGCGCTCCACTACAGTTTCAGCTCTCTAACTTTTACATTTGATAGTCTGGATTCCCCTCCCTGTATCATCGGGGGCATTCGTGTAACTGGGACACGCTCTTGTCCCTTGATACAAACAGCAAATAGCCAGATCAGAGGACGCCCTTTAAGCGCGTCCTCTGATCTGGCTATTTGCTGTTTGCAAACGTTTATGATCGCAAAATAAGAGTTAAACGATTTTGACTTACGCAAAAATTTTGCGTAAGTAGTTTAGTAAAACGGGCCCCTGACCAGATTTAATTTTGATAAACATTGATTTATGTGATATTTTACTCATGGAAAAAAATCTCCATTTTCATTTACCCAACCTCTTTTCAGACCATCAACAGAGGGTGCATGGAACTTTGCCAACATTAACATCACTCAAGCTATAGCCATCATGGCCTTTGGTAAGTATAATACAATTTGTTTAACCAATACCCTACTTTCTACTGGGCATCTCAATGTCTGTAAATCAGCTCACATTCAAAAGCTGACAAATTTTCTTTACCTTTTTTCCCATGGAATATTCATATACTGCTCAAAGTTTGCTAAGCACCAAGGGTAAAATCTCCATAGGTACCAATGCATTGACCCTATCACTTCTCGTCACATAACTTCCAACATTTATGTTCGATTTCTTCCAAATTTGAAGATGTTTTGGCCAATGGTTTACTTTACCGATTCTCAAAGAATTACAATTGTTCAGGTCCTGTAGGCGAAACCAGAAAAAATTATCAAAATTTGGAATTTTAGAGAATTGTAATGTTCTTAGAGATGTTATTCTTTGGTAAAAACAATATTTTACCTTTCTTTCAATGTTCAATTGTACCCATTGCAACATCTCTAAGAACATTTAAATGTAGAATTCAATCGATTTGAAAATTTTGGTGAAATCTCAGAAATTTCACATTTTGATAATTTCCTCTGGTTTCCCCTACAGGACCTGAATAAGTGAAAAAGTTATCAGAATTTGAAAAGAAACATCACCAAATTTGGAAGAAATCTAAAAAAAATGTTTGAAGTTATGTGATGAGATGTGATAGAGTCAATGCATTGGTATATACAGTGTTTTTACCCTTGGTGCTTAGCAAACTTTGAGTAGTATATAAAACTTGGCTCAATTATATGAGATTCTTTTGTCTTAACTATTACATTGGTTAATAAAATAAGGTAACTTTTCCCTAGGAAAGAGTGCAGACTTATTTCAAACAGATCCTATAAGAAAGCAGTGTGGACACAGATCAGATATCTCCTTCAGGAGCTGTCTGATCTGGATCTACAGTATACACTTTTTTCAAAAGAATTCTATAGGCTAATATCAGGAGAACGGTTTAACTCTATAAATCCTAGTCATTCACAAATTATTCCTTTGCAAAAAGTGTACATGTGAAGAGAATGCTTGTCCTATGCAAACAGTGAATACCCTGATCAGAGGGCTTGCACATTGGCGCTGTGATCAGGGTCTTCACTGTTTATAATATTGCAATACATTGACAAAAACAACCCTAAATTGACTAGATTTAATTGGAAACTGCAATTGTCTATACATTTCTAAAAATTGTCCAAAAGTATTCTAGTTTTGAAGACAGGTGACCACTTAAAGCAGGTTGATAGTTAAGCAGAATGTTCCTTAAGGCATATTCTGCTTTACTTTCAGACTGCTTTAACCCATTTCCCCATAAATACCTTTACACCTTTTTATGCTTTTATTAATTCTGTCACTGTAGAAAATAGTTCTAATTTATACGGTTATGAATATTTATCCAAAGACGGTTTTCCATTTCTAGCAGATGGTAGCTTAAAGCAGACTGAAAGTAAAGCAGATGCACCTTAAGGCACATTCTGCTTTACTTTTCAACCTGCTTTAAGTGGATATCTGTCTTCAAAACTAGAAACAGGCTATAGGTTTATGGGTTAAATTATCATCTGCTAGGATATAGGGAAAAAATCTTACTTTGTGTACTAATAACTGTATAAAATGGACATATTTTCTTTTGTGGAGGGATAAATTAAAAGCAAGAAAAGGCGTATCTATGGAGTAAAGGGTTAAAACATCTTTCCCGATCTTTTTTCAGCATACATGTGTCATCACAACACATTCCTCATACATGCTTCACTAGAGAACCCTACCAAGGAGAGGTGGAACTTTGTTACCCATGTCAGTGTCATGTTCTGTATGGTCTTCATGATGATCTTTGGTATGATCGGCTATGCCTCATTCACTGGTTGGACACAAGGTAATGGACACACTTCAAATACAGTGTGATACAGTGAATCATAGTAATGACTTTGTCATAAAAATCACTTTTACATTGTTTATGTGCATCATGATACTTACTTAACCTCATTCACTTTTTAGCTCACCTGAGCACAAAGTGCTCAAGGTGAGCTATTGTGATCGGTTGCCGTCCGTCGTACGTAGGTGTCGGTGTCGTCTGTTCACAATTTGTTTCAAATAACTTCTTCTCTGAAACCAATGGCCCAATTTTAACCAAACTTGGTCAGATACATACTGTAGTTGTGAGCTTCAAAAATTGTTAAAAAAAAGTGGGTGGGGCAATCGGTTTTGTTGCCATGGCAACCATGCACGATATCTAAAAAAATCTTCTTCTCAAAAACTACTGGTCCGATTTCAATTTGGTTTTCACCAAAATGTTTCATAATTAATATACTTTCAAAATTGTTCAAAGAATTTCGATCCGTCAAAAAACATGGCCGCCAGAGGGCGTGGTCATTTAACATATTTACGTAATATTGACAACTAAAGTCAAAACCTTAAACATCTTCTTGTCAATAACTATAGGTCCTAGGACAATTAAATTTCACAAGTAGCATCATGTTGTGAACCTTTAGCAAGATTGTTCAAATAATGACCCCCGGGTTAAAAAATGGCCCCGCCCGGGGCTTATCAGTTTTTCAAAGGAAAACCTTTAAAACTCTTCTTCTCTAAAATTGTATGGCCTAGACCTTATATATTTGGCATGTAGCTTTGCCTTATAAACCTCTACTGAGAGTGTTCAAATCATGACCCCTGGGTCAAAAATGGCCCCGCCGCGGGGCGTATCAGTTTTACATAGACTTATATAGGAAACCTTTAAAAATCTTCTTCTCTGAAACCGTAAGGCCCAGACTTTTTATATTTGGCATCTAGCTTTGCCTTATGGTCCTCTACCAAGATTGTTCAAATCATGACCCCAGGGTCAAAAATGGCCCGCCCCGGGGCTTATCAGTTTTACATAGACTTATATAGGAATAAACCTTTAAAACTCTTCTTCTCTGAAACCCTAAGACCCAGACCTTTTATATTTGGCATCTAGCTTTGCCTTATGGTCCTCTACCAAGATTGTTCAAATCATGACCTCCGAGTCAAAAATGGCCCTGCCCTGGGGCTTATCAGTTTAACATAGACTTATATAGGAATAAACCTTTAAAACTCTTCTTCTCTGAAACCCTAAGACCCAGACCTTTTATATTTGGCATCTAGCTTTGCCTTATGGTCCTCTACCAAGATTGTTCAAATCATGACCCCAGGGTCAATAATGGACCCGCCCCGGGGCTTATCAGTTTTACATAGACTTATATAGGAATAAACCTTTAAAACTCTTCTTCTCTGAAACCCTTAGACCCAGACCTTTTATATTTGGCATCTCGCTTTGCCTTATGGTCCTCTACCAAGATTGTTCAATTTATGACCCCCGGATCAAAAATGGCCCTGCCCCGGGGCTTATAAGTTTTACAAAGACTTATGTAGTAAAACCTTTAAAACTCTTCTTCTCTGAAACCGTAAGGCCCATACCTTTTATATTTGGCATCTAGCTCTGCCTTACGGTCCTCTACCAAGATTGTTCAAATCATGACCCCAGGGTCAAAAATGGACCCGCCTCTGGGGCTTATCAGTTTTACATAGACTTCTACAGGAAAACCTAATTCCGAGTTGTTTCAGTTTACATACATGCAATGACAAACTTCATTATGCATCGAGTATAAAACAATAGTTCCTCAGGTGAGCGATTTAGGGCCGCATGCGGCTCTTGTACTAAAATCAAAATCTATTGGTAGAGACTTCTTTAAATTTGAAATATATGTTTTCAGTAGACATTCGAAATAATGGTATCTTTCAAAGATCATTTAACCCATTTCCCCATAAATACGCCTTTTTACGCCTTGAAATTATTGATCCACTCAAGAAAAAGCTCCTTTTTCTACAGTTATGAATAAGTACCATAAGAAATATTTTCTGTATCCTATCAGATAGTAGCTTTAAGCAGGTTGAAAGTAAAGCAGAATGTGCCTTCAGGCACATTCTGCTTTACTTTCAATCTGCTTTAAGTAGCCACCTATCTCAATACTGGAAAAACCGTTTAAGACATGATACTTACTTAACCTCATTCACTTTTACTAAAATCCAAATCTATTGGTAGAGACTTCCTCAAATTTGAAATACAAATGTATATGTTTTCAGTAGACATTCGAAATAATGGTATCTTTCAAAGATCATTTAACCCATTCCCCCATAAATACGCCTTTTTACGCTTTGAAATTATTGATCCACTAAAAAAAAGTTCCTTTTTCTACAGTTATGAATAAGTACCATAAGATATATTTTCTGTATCCTATCAGATAGTAGCTTAAAGCAGGTTGAAAGTAAAGAAGAATGTGCCTGAAGGCACATTCTGCTTTACTTTTAATCTGCTTTAAGTAGCCACCTATCTCAATACTAGAAACAGGCCGTTTAAGACAGATACTAGCTAATAACTGAATAAAGGTAATGTAGAAAGTTCCTCTGAAAGGTCTTTATTGTGTCTTCCCATGTACAGAGTGGGAGACACACTGATGTTGAACTCTATCTGTCAAACCTGCACACTTGTCTGTTAAAATCCTGTGCATGTTCTCTTACACTTTAAAAGAGATTTGCTTCAATTTTGTCTGAGTGAAGTTATGCCCCTTTGCACTAATTGGCAGTAAAGAAGAGTTACCTACCCTGATGAAGTATTGATCTTGTTATAGGTGACCTCCTGGAGAACTATTGCTCTGACGATGACCTGATGAATGTTGGGAGGTTTTTATTTGCACTGACAATCATGTTGACCTATCCTGTAGAGTGCTTTGTAACAAGGGAGGTAAGTAAAGAACATCCAAGTAAGGTAAATTTAGAGAACATATAACAAGGGAGGTAAGTCTAGCACCTCCAAGTTAAGTAACTCTAGACATTGTTCCTTTCATGCCTTACCATTTCAATATTTTGTTTTGAATAGCTCTGCAAATAGTTTGGATCTAGATCAGGCTCCATCAAATGTCACTCAGATTCAGAACCATTCAGCAGATTACTAAGTGTTGTGAGAATTGATTCTTTCAACACTAAGTAACTCTTGTGGGTTATTATGCTCCATTGTGGATCTTTTTAGTTACCAAACATTATCCAGTCTACTTGGAAATTTGGGTAGTTTAATAAATACTGCTCAAAGGTGGCAAACTGTAGACCCTGATCAGAGGGCTTCTATAGGAGCCCTCTGATCTGGGTCTACACTGCTTGGAAATGTAATGAGTATATTTTAAACAGGAAGGCTGATAAAGACAGATGGCAGCTTAAAGCAAAGTGAACGTGAGTTTGTTACTTTCACTTTGCTTTAGCCCATTACCCTATAAATAGGCCTTTTAATGGCATTGATTTATTCATACACTTTAGGAAATAATTCTACATTCTAACATGACACGTGAATTCGTCTCTATAAACAAAGAACAGGTCTATCGTGGTATACCTGAGACGGTATACCACGCTCTTCCCTACCCCGCTCCTCCCACGGTTATATGACATGACGTGACCACGTGCGTTCATACGTTATGTTTTTTAAATTTCTTTCGTTATTCATATAGCCCGTAAAGACCATATACTTTTAACCAGTAACGTTACAGTAATTTTCTCATTCTTCTGTCTTGTTTGATGTAATGTTTGTTCTATTCCAGATTATGGATCGGTAATTGTAAATTTGCTTATGGTTGTTAGATTCTTGTAATGCCGCGGAAAAAGTTATTCGGTCGAAAAACTTCATCCGCTGAGGAAATAAGTATGGAACATTTGATTTCCTTTCTAATGAATTTCCTTACATCTGGTCATGTTAGAATCGAAATAATCTATGTTCTACCGTTGTGAAACTGTATTTTACAACGGTCGGTCGAAGTGGTGCGCAGGAATTGACCACTCAGGCCTTCGGCCTTCGTGGTCAATTCCTGCGCACCACAACTCCCAACCGTTGTAAAATACCGTTTCACAACGGTAGAACATAGATTATTTCTTAATTATACCGTCATAAATGTTAACCATTAGAAATATTTATGTAACCTATATCCTAGGAGATGTTAGCTTATAGCAGGCTAAAAGTAAAGCAGTAGCCCCTAATGCGCATTCTGCTTTACTTTCAACCTGCTTTAAGTGGTCACTTATCTTCAAAACTAAAAACTGGCTATGGGGTAATGGGTAAAGTAGCCACCTGCCTTTAAAGCAAAATAATAAGCATACTTTAGTGGTCGTTAAAGAGGGGTCTTACTGTAGATTATTTGATATTTTCACAGGTTGTTGAGAATGCTGTATTTACTGGTACAGGGGACCAGCCACCGCTATGGAGACATATTGTGGTTACCGTGGTGATTGCAGCACTTGCGTGTGCTATTTCAATGTCTACAGACTGTCTCAGTATAGTCCTCGAGTTGAATGTGAGTAGCTTTTAATTCAGACCAGTATAGTATTTATCCCCTTAGCCACCCAATAGCCTATTTGTACATTTGAAAATAGGTGACCACTTAAGGTAAAGCATATTCTGCTTTACTTTCAGTCTGCTTTAAGTCACTTTCTGCTAGAATATAGCACAAGAGTTGTCAGAGAGACAACAAAGCTCGTTTTTGGCACATTTAGAAACTTAAAAGCAGACTCGGAGGTCAAGGTCAGAGAGGTCAACTTTATTGTGTGCTTGGAAAGATCTTGTTCATATACATATATGCAAACCAAATATGAAAGTTATATCACAAGGGACACAGGATTTATAAGTATTTTTCGAAATCTATACATGAGCCCAAGGTTAAGTCACTGGGATCAAACATTTTTAATGCAAGGAAAGGTCTTGCCCATGTAAATACGCAATATGAAAGGAACATCTCAATGGACATAGGAGTTATAGGCATTTTGAGGAACCTAAACACAGATTTTGAATCCTAAATGTGGGCCCTAACTTCAAGGTCAATGTCAATTTGGTAAAAATATTTGTGTGCATGGTAAGATCTTGTCCATCAACACATGTATAACAGATATGAAAGCAATTTCTCGCTGGACATGGGAGTTATAAGCATTTTTCAAAACCTAAACACAGATATAGAAATCAAACTTTTTGTGTGCATGGAAAGGTCTTGTTCATATACACACACATACCAAGTATAAAAGCAATACCTCAAGGGAAATATCAGTTATAAGCATTTTCTTGAAACTGCTAACGGGAACAGCAATTAATGGCAACGGCAACGTCGACACCAACGACTGGGTGACAACATAAGCTCTTGGACACAGTCCGGCGAGCTAAAAATATTTCTTATGATTCATAACTGTTTTAATTGGGATTTTTAGCTCACCTGAGCTAGCTCAGGGTGAGCTATTGCAATACTTGAATGTCCGTCCTGCGTCGTCCGTCGTGCGTCGTTCGTCGTCAACAATTTTTATGTTTACACTCTAGAGGCTACAATATTTATCCAATATTTCTCCAACTTTCTCAGATTGTATATTACCATAAGAGTTCGAATGAGTTCGATTATGGTTGAAATCTGACTAATAGGTCAAAAGTAATCTACCTTTGAATTGCTGAAAATGTCATATTTAAGGGTATTTACACTCTAGAGGCCATAATATTTATCCAATCTTTCTAAAACTTGCCCAGATTATATATGACCATAAGAGTTTGGATGAGTTCGATTTTGGTTGAAATCTGACCAAAAGATAAAGAGTTATCTACCTTTGAATTGCTGAAAATGCCATATTTAACAGTGTTTACATTCTAGAGTTCACAATTTTTATCCAACCTATCTCAAACTTGCTCAGATTGTATATTACCATATCAGTTCAGATGAGTTTGATTATGGTTGAAATCAGACTAATAGGTCGAGAGTTATTTACCTTTGAATTGCTGAAAATGCCATATTTAAGGGTGTTTACACTCTAGAGGCCACAATATTTATCCAATCTTTCTAAAACTTGCCAAGATTATATATGACCATAAGAGTTTGGATGAGTTCGATTTTGGTTGAAATCTGACCAAAAGATAAAGAGTTATCTACCTTTGAATTGCTGAAAATGCCATATTTAATAGTGTTTACATTCTAGAGTTCACAATTTTTATCCAACCTATCTCAAACTTGCTCAGATTGTATATTACCATAACAGTTCAGATGAGTTTGATTATGGTTGAAATCAGACTAATAGGTCGAGAGTTATTTACCTTTGAATTGCTGAAAATGCCATATTTAAGGGTGTTTACACTCTAGAGGCCACAAATTTTATCCAATCTTTCTTAAACTTACTCAGATTGTATATTTCAATAAGACTTCAGATGAGCTCAATTATGGTTGTAATCAGATCAACAAGTCGAGAGTTATCTACCTTTGAATCGCTGAAAATGATATACTTAAGTGTTTACGCTCTAGAGGCCACACTATTCATCCAAGCTCTCTCAAACTTGCTCAGATTGTATATGACCATAAGAGTTCAAAAAAGGGTGATTATGGTTGGAATTGGACAAATAGATCAAGAGTTATCTACCTTTGAATTGCTGAAAATGCCATATTTTACAGCATTTACACTCTTGCAACTACAGTTTTCAATGGATTTTGATTATACTTGTACACAAAGTATATAGCTATACCTTCTCGAAGGAGTGCAACTATTGTTGAAATCTAATCATTGTGGCAATAGTTACCTGCCCTTGATATACTTTGAAATGCTAGAAAAAGGCTTCATTTCAGTATTGTTTAGGCTCTAGTTATCTGCCTTTGATGTACTCTACTATACTAGAGTAGGTTGACAAATTTGAATTGATTTAGAATAAAATGGGTGAAATTCAAAGGTAAAGCTATCAGGCTTCATTACAAATGGTGAGCGATATCAGGGCCTTCAGGCCCTCTTGTTTTCATCTTTAGGGTATGAATAAATTATATGGATAAAAATGTGTATCTATGGAGTAAAAGGTTAATGTGTGTAAAAGCTAGTATTAAAATTATTCTCCATTTCATTATGTTATAGTTAGAACTTATTTAGTGAAATCTTAGTGGTTAAGACTTAGGGGCAGAGGGAGCGCAGCGAGCCACATTTTAACCAATAAGATTTCACTTAATATGTTCTAACTAACTTGAGTATATCCTATATTTTGATTGGCCAAGGATAAACCGTTCCCACATTCCTAGTAAACAAACCTCACTTATTCTGGTTGTAAAGATCAACAAATATAGCAGTGTTTACAATTTGTTGCTACTGAGATGGAGATATCTGTAGTGGTGCAGACACCATGCCACGTCAAAAACAACAAAATCTTCTGATTAAGTCCCATACTCAATTGAGTGCAAAAGACAGTTTGATTGGTTAAAAAGAAGGTTATATTCTATTTTCTATTATTTATGCTCATTTCACTTGTTTTCTAATGTTTTTGCTCATTTCAGGGTGTATTGGCAGCAGCCCCATTGGCCTTCATCATCCCACCAATGTGTGTCATGAAGTTAAGACAAGAGCCTATATTTTCCAAAGACAACATCATTCCTATACTTATTAGTACTTTTGGCATAATTGTAGCCGTTGTTGGTTTTATCATGGCCATTGTGAACTTTTCAGAGGGGACCCAGTGTAGCCATGGAAAAGATATGGAGTATTGTGTAAATAAAGATTATTTAGTAACAAATGCTACAACCTCATTACCAATTTAAATGTAAATAATACTTATTTGAATACAGTAAAACCTCTCTTAATCCATTATCCCCTGAAACTTCCAATGGACAATTCTAGTTTACAATAAAGGCTGGTCCATTTTAGACTATTTAGGTTGGGTTTGTTTAAAATATATTACAAATGACAAACAGTGAAATCCCTGATTAGAGGGCTCCTGCAGGAGCCCTCTAATCAGGGACTTCACTGTTTGCATAAGACAAGTGTTTTCTTCACAAGTACACTTTTGGTAGAGGATGCATATATGCCTCACTAGGGCTCAATGAGTTAAGCAATTTTCAAAGCAATTCAATTTTTTTTCATATTTATCTCTTTTTACACAATTAGTGAAAACGTTATTATCTAAATGCAAACAGTTTGGGTCCAGATGCAACATCACATTATGCCATGTCTCATCAGGGTCCAACCTATTTGACACACTGACTCTAGAAATATATTTACAAAAAATTAATAGTATTTTTGTAACAGTAGCAGACAGATTGTGTGTGTTGTTCGTAGTGAGTCGTTATAGAGAGGGAATGTTTAGAACTAGCTTACATTTGCAAACAGCTTGAATCCAGATCACTTGTCAGTACATGTATTCTATCAAAATTTCCACTTATATTTAACTGTGCGAGAAAACAGCAGACGACAATATCACATATGTAAGCAGAAGATATTGCAGCAGTAAAAGCGTAAGACATAATTGTCCTGTTTAGGAAACTGTGGCAAGGGTTGTTATAAGGAGGGAGTCATTGTTTGGAGGACCGTTGTAGAGAGGGAACACTGTAGCATGTTTGTTAATAATAATGCTTTCGAGCATACAGCGTGAAATGTGCAATTTTTAGCTAACATTTTCATGTATAACAAAATTAAAACATTTTCTTGGTTAACTCTTTGCTTGCTAGCAGAGGATAAATCGGCCACAGTAATGACCTTTGCAAACAGTTTGGATCCAGATGAGACGCGGCGTAAGGCCGCGTCTCATCAGGATCCAAACTGTTTGACACTCTGACCATGTTTTGAAAAGAAATTTAGAAGATTCTATTTTTAGAACAATAACAGACGACAAAAATGTTGCAGACGTAAAAAATTACCCAGCATGCAAAGAGTTAAAAAAAATCTCTAGTCATATAAAGGAGATTTATTTTTTTCTGCTTATAGTAGCAAATTAGGAATATATTACACAGATATATGAAATTTCTGCTAAAAGCGTTGTTGATGCTGTTTGAAAATAGTGTAGACCCAGATCAGACAGCTCAAGACGGAAATGTCTGATCAAGGTCTGCACCATTTTCTTATAGGATCTGCCTATTATGTTACCTTGGAAATTGTTTCCGTACATTGTTAGCCAATGTATTAAGCTCCGATGATGGATATTTAAAGTGTGTGTATTATATAATATAGTGAAACCTATTACGACCACTGAATTGCTTATTTATTAGGTATTTACAACAGTTGACGGCCCAATGCAAAGTGACAGTAAAACTGAAAGCTCCAAAAAGAGCTTACAGTTTTACTTTTACCTTGCTTTAAGCTTTCACCTGTCTTCTATACATTTTTATGACAGATAACTGCTTACAAAAAGGTGACAGTCAAACTGAAAGCTCCTTTAGGAGCTTTCTGTTTCACCATCACCTTGCTATAAGCCGACACCTGTCTTTTATACAACAAATTAGCCTTCGTTTTAGTGGTCATAATAGAGGGGTTTTACTGTGTTTTATTGTTGAAATATGAGATCGTGTCAGAGAGCATTTTGCAATAAAGTTGGTAAGAAATATGAAGCTTAAATTAAATATTGCAATATTGTATATATCATTAGATACTTAAAAGAAATTAGGAACTTAAAAATTCTATTTATAGATTGATTAGTATTTTATATGAATTTTAAATATATGTATAAATTTTATTAAAAAATATTTCTCATCTTAAATACTTAAACAATACCAGAAGTATACAGTGCACAGAACTTCTCTTGAGGAACAGAGAAGAATGACAAAATTAATGTCAAAAGGAATTCAGAGAAAGCTGCTACCTGCCTTAACCCTTTGAACCCTAGTCCCGCATATAGGCATTCTTTTCAAACAATGTACATGTGAATAGTACAATTGTCCTGTGCAAACAGTGAAGACCCAGATCAGAGGGCTCCGAAAGGAGCCCTCTGATCAGGGTCTTCACTGTTTGTCATAATGCCAAACATTGACAAAAACCCTTAAAAGTCAGAAATGGACTTGACTAAAATGGAAACTGGAATTGTCCATTTAAAGTTTCAGGGAGGATAGAGTTAACCCTTACTGTGCTAAGCACAACTTGGTTAACCCATTTATACCCTGTGGATTCTTCCATTCTTATAAATTGGATTAGTCCATTTTTATGCCCCCCGGCATCGACAGATGCAGAGGCATATAGTAATCGTCCTGTCCGTCCGTCCACATGCACGAAAGGTCCTTTGTTGGGTAGGGAGAACAATAGATTCCATTCATTCCGTGATTGCCCAATTGTTACTGTTGGGTTTTTTTTGTTGCTATTGGGTACTTTTAAACAAAAGAACAAGAGGGCCTGAAGGCCCTGATATCGCTCACCATTTGTAATGAAGCCCGATAGCTTTACCTTTGAATTTCACACGTTTTATTCTAAATCCTTTCAAGTTTGTCGACCTACTGTAGTATAGTAGAGTACATCAAAGGCAAATAACTAGAGCCTAAACAATACTGATCGAAATGAAGCCTTTTTCTAGCATTTCAAAGTATATCAAGGGCAGGTAACTATTGCCACAATGATTACATTTCAACAATAATTGCACTCCTTAGAAAACGTATAGCTACATCCTTTGTGTACAATTATAATCAAAATCCATTGAAAACTGTGGTTGCAAGAGTGTAAACGCTGTAAATTATGGCATTTTCAGCAATTCAATGGTAGATATCTCTTGATCTATTTGTCTGATTCCAACCATAATCATTCTTTTATGAACTCTTATGGTCATATACAATCTGCGCAAGTTTGAGAGAGCTGGGATAAATGTTGTGGCCTCTAGAGTGTAAACACTAAAATTGTTGACGCCGGACATTCAAGGATTGCAAAAGCTCACCCTGAGCTAGCTCAGGTGAGCTAAAAACTCAACAAGTGCCCAAATGGAAGGACGTCCGTGTGTCCGTAACAAGGTTAAGTAGAATTTACCGTTTCATCTAGCATCAACACCGCTTACCCAAATGCTTGGATACCTATACAGTTGTTGCCTTGGACCATTCCCTATCCACCAATATCACCAACTTTTGATTTTGACCTTGACCTAATTTGGACTTAGAATATTTTAAATAGGCTCTTTCTAGGTTAACTAGAATTTACCGTTTCGTCTAGCATCAACACCGCTTACCCAAATGCTTGGATACTTATACAGTTGTTGCCTTGGACCATTCCCTATCCACCAACATCACCAAACTTTGATTTTGACCTTGACCTAATTTTAACTTAGAATATTTTAAATGGGCTCTTTCTCGGTTAACTAGATTTTACCGTTTCGTCTAGCATCAACACTGTTTACTACAATGCTATACAGTTATTGCCTTGGACCATTACCAACTCACCAATAATACCCAAGCTCAGTTTGACCTTGACCTAGTTTAGACTTAGAAAAAATTAAGAATATATTGTCAAGGATGCCACCGGGGGCATAAGCGTTTATTGAAGGGATACCTGGTCAAAATTTTCATTTTTATTTTGTTTTATATTGAAATTCCTATCAGCAAATAGTGTAGACTGATCAGATGCTGCATAATGTGGCATCTGATCAGAGTGTACAGTCTGCCTATGTCCCATTATGGGATCGTGGGCACAAATGGGTTAATATTTGTAAACAGCTTGGATCCATATTAGAAGCCACGGAAAGTGGCATCTGATCTAGATTTAAGCTGTTTGGAACTCATGTTAATATTTTCTCAAGTTAAAATAAAGATCAAAATTAAATTTAATTTATTTGGCAGACAATATATTTTACGCAGATGACAATTCAGCATGATAAGGGTTAACCCTTGTCTTGCTTGTTGAAAACAGTGTAAGCTCAGATCTGATACTCCTAAAGGGAGCTTTCTGATCATGGTCTAGTTTTCTCAACTCTTTCAACACCATGGACCTATTTGAAATATACTCATTACATTTGAAAACAAGAATATCGTTGCCAACGATGGATGCTCCCCACAAAGAAAAAGCCCAAGGTATAGCATGTTTAGTAGGTGAACACAGTAACAAGTTTCATCAACTTACGATGTAACATTCAGGAGATATGCTTCGGACAAAAATGAATTTATTATGAACAAGAGTTGTCAGAGAGACAACAAAGCTCGCCACCGGCACCTTTAGAAACTTAAAAGCACACTCAAGGTCACAGAGGTCAACCTTTTTGCCTGCATGGAAAGGTCTTGTCCATATACACTGGCAAATCAAATATGAAAATAACACCTCAAGGGACATAGGAATTATAAGCATTTTTGAAACCTAAACGCAGATTTAGAAACCTAAAACCTTTCGCGACCTTAGTTCAAGGTCAAGGACACTGGGCTAATTTTTTTGCATGCATGGAAAGGTCGTGTCCATATACACATGCATGCCAAATATGAAAGAAATATCTCAGTGGATATATGAGTTAAAGAAATTTTGAGAAACCTAAACGCAGACTTTGAAACCTAAACGCGGGTCCTAAGTTCAAGGTCAAGGTCAGAGGGCTCAAACATTTTGCATGCAAGGAAAGATCTTGTCCATATACACATGCAAACTGAATATGAAAGGAATATTTCAATGGACATAGGAGTAATAAAAATTATGAGAAACCAAACCACAGATTTCGAAACTAAACATGGGCCCTAAGTTCAAAGTCAAGGTCACAGGGGTCTAAATGTTGCTGTGCCTGGAAAGGTCTTGTCTATATACACACATAAACCAACTATGAAAGCAATACCTCAAGGGACATAGAAGTAAAAGGCATTTTTCAAAACCTAAACACAGGCCCTAAGTTCAAGGTCACAAGGGTCCTAATTTATCTGTGCATGGAAAGGTCTTGTCCATATACACACACATACCAACTATGAAATCAATACCTCAAAGGATATAGAAGTTAAATGCATTTTTCGAAACCTAAACGCAGATTTCGAAACCTAAACACATGCTCTTAGTTCAAGGTAAAGGTCACACAGGTCTAAATGTCCATATACACATACATACCAACTATGAAAGCAATAACTCAAAGGACAGAGAAGTTAAAGGCATTTTTCTACACCTAAACACACATTTCGAAACCTAAACACAGGCCCTCAGTTCAAGGTCAAGGTCACATGGGTCTAAATTTTTCTTTGCATGTAAAACTCTTGCCCATATACACATACATACCAACTATGAAAGCAATACCTCAAGGGACATAGAAGTTAAAGGCATTTTTCGAAACCTAAACCCAGATTTCGAAACCTAAACGCAGGCCCTAAGTTCAAGGTCAAGGTCACAGGAGTCTAAATTTTTCTTAGCATGGAAAGGTCTTGTCCATATACACACACATACCAACTATGGAAGCAATACCTCAAGGGACATAGAAGTTAAAGGCATTTTTCGAAACCTAAACGCAGATTTTGAAACCTAAACGCAGGCCCTAAGTTCAAGGTCAAGGTCACAGGGGTCTAAATTTTTCTGAGCTTGGAAAGGTCTTGTCTACATACACACACATACCGACTATGGAAGCAATACCTTAAGGGATATAGAAGTTTAAAGGCATTTTTCAAAACCTAAACACAGATTTCGAAACCTAAACACAGGCCATAAGTTCAAGGTCAAGGTCACAGGGGTCAACATTTTTCTGTGCATGTAAAGGTCTTGTCTATATACACATACATACCAACTATGAAAGCAATACCTCAAAGGACATAGAAGTAAAAGGCATTTTTCTACACCTAAACACTGATTTCGAAACCTAAACGCAGGCCCTAAGTTCAAGGTCAAGGTCACAGGGGTCAAACATTTTCTGTGCATGGAAAGGTCTTGTCCATATACACACACATACCAACTATTGAAGCAATACCTCAAGGGACATAGAAGTTAAAGGCATTTTTCGAAACCTAAACGCAGATTTCGAAACCTAAACGCAGGCCCTAAGTTCAAGGTCACAGGGGTCAAAAAATTTCTGTGCATGGAAAGGTCTTGTCCATATACACACACATACCAACTATGGAAGCAATACCTTAAGGGACATAGAAGTTTAAAGGCATTTTTCGAAACCTAAACGCAGATTTCGAAACCTAAACGCAGGCCCTAAGTTCAAGGTCAAGGTCACAGGGGTCAACATTTTTCTGTGCATGGAAAGGTCTTGTCCATATACACAGTCACACACATACCAACTATGAAAGCAATACCTCAAGGGACATAGAAGTTATAGACATTTTCTTAAAATTGTTTACGCCGTTCACGACGACGCCAACGACAACGACGACGACGACTACACCGGGGGTATTGCAATAGCTCGTCATGTACTACGTACAGGCGAGCTAAAAAGGGAGGCAATTCAATATTTGGAGATGACAGAGTTATAATTCTTGTGTACTACACTTCTTTTTGTCATCCGCTAACACAGTATCAAGGTTCAAGTTACAGTGCGGCAGAAAATTTGATTTTTTTTTTAAAATTTATGTAGAAAAAGGGAGATAATTCAATATTGGGAGATGGCAGAGTTATGGTTCTTGAGTACAGCACTCTTTCTGTCATCTCGTATCACTGTATCAAGTTTCATCAACTTACAATGCAATGCTCAGGAGATATGCTCCAGAAAAAATTTGATTTTTTTTAAATAGAAAAGGGGAGATAATTAAATATTGGGAGATGACAGAGTAATGGTTCTTGTGTACTACACCTCCTTATGTCATCACCTATCACTGTATCAAGTTCCATTAACTTACGATGTAGCAGTCAAGAGATATACTTCGGACAAAATTGTTTTGTATTTTTAGAAAAAGGGAGATAATTCAATATTTGGAGATGACAGAGTTACCGTTCTTGTGTACTGCACTTCCTTTAGTCATCCTCTATCACTGTTACAAGTTTCATCAACTTTCAGTGTAACGGTCCAGAGATATGCTCTGGACAAAATTGATTTTTTTATGAGAAAAAGGGAGATAATTCAAAATTGGGAGATGAGAGAGTTACGGTTTTTGTGTACTGCACCTCCTCCTGTCATTCTCTATCACTGTATCAAGTTTTATCAACCTACGGTGTACCGTTCAAGAGATATGCTCCGGACAAAAAAGCGTGACGGACGGACGGACAAAGCGGCGACTATATGCTCCCCCCTAATATAAAGGGGAGCATAACAACTAGTGTAGACCTAGAATCAGAGGGCTCTTATAGCCTCTGATCAGGGTCTACCCTGTTTGCTAATTCAGACCAGTATTTATTAAATTACCAACCCAGAATTTTCAAGTAGACTGTTTCATGTTTAGGTAATTAAAAAGATCCACAAGGGCCCCTTCAGTCTCTTGATTTAACTACTACACATCTCAACTCCTACCCATGTTCTATTACACAATAAAACACAGTACACATTTATTATTTCTTAAATGATAACATGAAAACCAAGTACTGTAAATATGTCATCAGAAAATGTTAAGAGTTCCATTGAAAGTTCAGCATTGTAAGCTTTAACCAGGATGTTAATTCAGTACATGTACTTAATCATATATAATTCTGTATAATGCATTGGAATTTCAAAAGATTTTTGTGTGTATATTGTGATATCTTTGTTTCAGGGCTCCAGCTGGCAAGAGGGAGTAAACTAAAAAAATCCAGCATTTTCTCACTCATGTCAACACCAAATATTATGGTGTCACTACAGGGTCTAAGTTTATAAAGAGTGTTTGAGTTGAGTCTGAGATCGTTCTCAAGCATTTGATTGGTCAGACTCAACTCACAGAACTATTTAAAACCTTGGGACCAGACCCAGTGCTTATAAAGCGTTTGAGCCGAGTCTGAGTGCATTCTCAAGCAATTGATTGGTCAGATTTGAGCCTAGGCTCAAATCTGACCAATCAAAGGCTTGAGAACAATTTCAGACTCAACTCAAATGTTTTAAGATCATGAACCCAGGTACTCATTAAAGTTGTCTCAAAGAGACACTTCTAATTAGTAGTAACGCCATAGGGTTTAATGCAGACATAGAGATTTTAATTTTTGAAATACTCCCCTTATCTGGAGCCCTGTTTGTTTTCTTTCCAGCTGATGTTGTCAAGTATGTGACTTCAAACTGTTGTTAAAATATTTCTCTATTTATGATGCTCTTCTATCAGTAAGAAAATAAAAAATATTTATGACTGTTGATTTGGTTTGTTGTTTTAGTCACACTGCTCCCTCTCTACAACGATTCCCTCCTTACGCCTCGTGACACTGTTCCCTTAAACGTTTGAATGTAGCAATATCATCTGCATAAAGTTGTTGTCTGCTGTTTTCCTCAAAGCTACATATTATTAGTGGACGTTTTGATAGAATAAATACAATGACGAGTGACAAACAGCTTGAATCCAAATCAGACGCTGTGTTACCCAGCGTCTTATCTGGATTCAAGCTGTTTGCAAATGTAAGTCAAGTCATAATATTCCCTCCCAGTAACGACTCCCTCCGAACACAATCTGTCTACCGCTGGGTGTCGTTGTACAGAGGAAGCACTGTAGATTGTATCAATTTCTTGACCATGTGGTACAGTGGAGAATCTGTTATTCTTTCCCAATAAATGCGTTTACGCTAAAACTATTATTTACAATACAAACAGTTTGGAGCCAGATCAGACGCCGGGTAACCCCGGCGTCTGATCTGGCTCCAAACTGTTTGCCACCAAGATAAAAATGAATTATCAGAATTGTCTAAAAGTTGTTCTTTTCTACGTTTTAGTGTTTTGCATTTGCGTACGTTTGCGTTTAAACAGGAAAGAATAACAGATTCTCCACTGTACAGTAAAACCTCTCTATTTCGACAAATAAAAAGGAGACTAATTGACTGTATAAAGACTTGTACTGCTTAGGAGCTTTCTGTTTTACCTTGCTTTAAGCAGTCACCTGTCATAAACACCTAACACACTTTAGTGGTTCTAATAGAGAGGTTTTAAGGCGCAATCTGCTGTACTTTCAACCAGCTTGTCTTCAATACTTTCAACATGTAATAGGGTAAAAACAGGATGAAAGTAATGCAAAAACTCTTGAGGAGTTTTGTTTTTAATTTCAGCTTGTGGTAACCAGTTGGTTATAAACAAGCTAATGCAGAAAGAGTTAAGACATCACTGGTACTACAGTGCAATTTTTAGGAACAGAAATAATAACTAGAAAAGCAACAGAAGTAATATTTGATATTTTAATATGATCCTGGTGCATTATATGTACAAGAATAAATAATATCTCCGGTACAAAATCTATATACACATACACAGATGAAAACTATGCTGAATGATTCTATGTTTGATGCTGTTTTCAAAAACAAAACTTGAAATTCTCACCTCTTCAATACTTGAGATTTCTTCTATATTGTAAAATTTAGTAGTAAAAAAAATTACATGTATGTTCTTTAACCAATTTATGGGAAAAAATAACTTTTTGAGAAAGATTAATTTTAATGTAAAAATCTTTTAATTACATTATAATTACAAGTAAAGGAAATATTTATACAATAACCGGTATGTGTAATTTTTGAGACAATTCAACATTTACAATAACCGGTTTGTGTAATTTTTGAGACATTTCAACATTAGTTTATCTACAATCAATCAAACTTGTGTTTAGCCATCTCTACAGTGATGAAATACCAGTTAGTTGTACAGGTGGTAGCTTAACCCATTAACTCATATGCAATAAACAAATATCAATGCTTATCTCAATACATGCTAGTGGATTAAAATGTGTCAAAATGAGTCAGTATGAGACTATTGCTCAGTCAATATAAGTCAGTATGGCTTAATGCTGGACAAAAATAAAGCAGAAAGCTCCTAGGAGCTTTCTGCTTTACTTTTGTCATGCATTAAGACCAGTTTCATTTCAGCACAAACAAACTATGCGTGTATAGCCCTGGATATCATCGTAAACAATATGTATAAATTGGGAGATTTCATAGCAGTAAGAAGAGTATAACATGTCGAAAAATTTGAGCATGTACCTTTAAGTAGTAACCTTTCTTTCGAAAGCTCTCCACTTTTTATAAACACTGGACGCTTAACACAAGTTTGACTGTAATAATCAGATCTACGCACTCTACAGGTTATATAAACAGCTAGATCACAGTCTTAGTTGACTAGTAACTCCACTATAATTAATGCACTTTCATTGGATTAGGCAATTATTGATGACATCACAAAATTATTATTATTGGATTTCAATATCAATCAAATGGAATAGTTCTTCTGGGTGTTTGTGTCATTCATTTCATACCAAAGAAACACCATGTAACATGTCATTGATAAATTTACAAACTTTAAGCTAACAATGTTAATGGATAATTTTTAAATTAAATGACATTCAGACTTGCTCTAGAAAATCTTCTAGGCCACTTGTTAACAACTCATTAATATCTTGTCACCAGACCCAACAATTGGGGTACAGTCAAAACTGTTTTAAAGCCATTCTATGAATATTTATTTTAAGCAATCTCTAAAAGCAGGAGCTTTCTTGCATTATGTTCTGTATTAATCCCCGTTTTAGAGAATGCTCATGTTTCTGGTTGAACAATTGTTTAACATGCAACATTTTTATAAAAACAATATTATAGCAGACTTCCATATAACTGGCCATCAAACGATGATAGGCCTTCACTAGGCCATCCTTATCACTTCTCTAGGATTCTATACCCATCACAAATTGGCAGTAAATCTAAAACATTGCTAGCACATAATCAAACTACAGTGGAGAATCTGTTATTCTTTCCCGTTTAAACGCAAACGTACGCAAACGCAAAGCGCTAAAACGTAGAAAAGTACAACTGTTGGACAATTCTGATAATTCTTGTTTATCTTGGTGGCAAACAGTTTGGAGCCTGATCAGACGCTGGGTTACCCGGCGTCTGATCTGGCTCCAAACTGTTTTCACAGCAAATAATAGTTTTAGCGTAAACGCATTTATTGGGAAAGAATAACACATTCTCAGCTGTACAAAAATGTGTCTACTCAAATTCTGAATATCCCATTTTTTTTCATCCCATTTGTAAGAGAATACAGAACTGTTTGCAAATAAGTGATGAATTACAAGTAGAACTTCATGGATTAAACCTCTTAAATAGAAATATAGGCCATCATTTTGTGAAAAAACAAAGTTCTATAAATAAACTTATTATATATTACATGGCAGTAGCTATTTATACACAATAGGCCTTTGAATAGATATGAGCCCATAGCTATATGATAAGGGGAGTATTTAAAAAACTAAAATCCTTATAATATTATCGCCACCAAATCCTCTTATATGATTACTCATTAGATTGTCTCGAAGAGATTATTCCAATCAGTAGTGACAACAAAGAGTTTGCAGAAGAAAATAAAGTTTCCATTTTATGTTTTATATACTCCCTCTAATCTGGAGCTCAGCATAGGCCATTGAGACAACCAACGACATGAACAACTAGGTCAATAAATACTGTACAGGTTATAAAGTCTCGTTACAAGCCACGGGAGGCAAGAGACTGGATCACCTATATACATTAGCTGCATACAACGAAGCATCTGGACGGAAACTTGAGATAGTAAACAAACAAAATAAAAACAAATCTGGTATAAACTTGTGTTGTATGACCATTCAATGTTGAAGAATAGAGATCTATAAAGATATTGTCCATACATGAATGGTCTTTGGACACAGGATAAACAGTTTTTCACAATCTGAGCACTGAATGTCGCCCTACTAATGCAGATTCTACTAAACTTGGTACATATAAAAAAGCACAACTATAACAACGCCCCAATGTTATAAATGTTTCAGTTGAGTCAGAGATTGTGAAAACAGTCTCAGACTCAACTCGAAACTCTTTATAACCTTGGACCCAGTTCTCAACATGTCATTACCAGATATGTAAAGCCTTTTACTACTTAACAATGTTATAACTATCAACTGCCCGCCAACTGGCAGTGGTTATATATATCTGGTCCCTCTAAGACACTACACAAACAAGGATTAATATGTTTCTGTTGCAAAAATAAAATCGTCCCTACTGTGTCACTAAAGTCTAAAATCGCACACATATGCAAACACTGTCACTAGAAACCATCACCAGCGAGGCTACTCGTTACATATTGTTGCATCTCAAACACACTGTCCAAACCATGAACAATACATTGTTTCCATAATGTATTCTCCTCCATATGCTTCTACAATCCGGTCGCTCTACTAGAGTTATGTCCCTTTTCAAGGTGACATTTGTAGTCCTGGGTTATGTCCCTTTATAAGGTCACATGGTGATCATGTGATGGGATGGCACAATCGTGAACACATGATTTTAATGCATTGCCTATCTCCACGGATCTTTCCGAACATATCTTCTATCTGAAATACAAAGTATGAACAATTAACTACTTATACTATGTAAAAAGTATGTATATGACAGTCAGGGCTGCCATAAGTTGACATGAAAAATCCTAAGATTTCCAAATTTGCATTGTTCAAGTGCGATTTTACGAATCGTATCTTTACCCCATAGCCTTTTTCTTGACATGCGACTACTTAAAGCAGGCTGTAAGTAAAGCAGAATGCGCCTTAGAGCGCATTCTGCTTTACTTCCAGCCTGCTTTAAGCTACCATGAACTGGGGAAAAATCCGGAGATTTAGGAAAAATCCGGAGAAATGGCAGCCCTGAACAGTAAACCCTCTCTATTACAACCACTAAATTATGTTATCTATCAGGTGTTTAGTGCAGATGGCTGCTTAAAGCAAGGTAAACATAAAACAGAAAGCTCTTTCACCTTGCTTTAAGCTGTCACCTGTGGGTTGTTTATTTTCAGTCAATAAGCATTCTTTTAAATGCTGGTTATAGAGAGATTATACTTTTTTTTCTTTATCTTCCGAACTTTTAAGTTACTGTATGAGCAGCAATTACTATTTAGAGTATGTTGATCTAATTTTATAACATACAAATCAGCAAAAATGAAAACAAAGAAAACACAAACCAATGATGTTGCAACATAAGAACTTAAACAAGACAAAATAAATCCCCTTTTAAAATAAACATAATGCGTCATACATTTGTAAGACAGATGGGTGCATAAAGCAGGATGAAAGTAAAGCAGGAAACACCATTAGGAGCTTACTGCTTTTCTTTCATTCTACTTTCAGCTGCCACCTACTAGAATAGGTATTATATATAGAATAGAATTCAGTAGTATCATATAAATTCATAACATGAAAGCCCAACAATAAACATGATAAACTAGAACGGCTATCACTAAAGGTGATAAATACCCCCACTATGCAGCACTGTCACACTCTGCAGACGTTTTCAATGAGGTTTGACAATGGCAGGGTGCTGCCACCATCATAAAAACTTGGAAAATTTATGGCAAGTATCAAGTAAATCAGGTTGAAAGTGAAGGAGTTGGCCGTACAAGATTTTGCCTGCCAATTTCAAGGCCAAAGGTCAAGGTCACAGAGATTTGAAATGTGTGTCTTGCACATCTACTACTCCTGAGTAACATTTATGCAAAGTATCAAGTGAATCAGGTTGAAAGTGAAGGAGGAGTTGAAAGTACAAGATTTTGCCTGCCAATTTCAAGACCAATTTAAATGACAAAGGTCAAGGTCACGGAGACCTGAAATTTGTGTCTTGCACATCTACTACACCCGAGTAACATCTATGCAAAGTATCAAATGAATCGGGTTGAAACTGAAGGAGGAGTTGAAAGTACAAGATTTTGCCTGCCAATTTCAAGACCAAATTTAAGGCCAAAGGTCAAGGTCACAGAGACCTGAAATTTGTGTCTTGCACATCTAGTACACCTGAGTAATATTTATGCCAAGTATCAAATGAATCGGGTTGAAACTGAAAGAGGAGTTGAAAGTACAAGATTTTGCCTACCAATTTCAAGACCAATTTCAAGGCCCAAGGTCAAGGTCACAGAGACCTGAAAATTGTGTCTTGCACATCTACTACACCTGAGTAACATATATGCAAAGTATCAAATGAATCGGGTTGAAACTGAAGGAGGAGTTGAAAGTACAAGATTTTGCCTGCCAATTTCAAGACCAAATTTAAGGCCAAAGGTCAAGGTCACAGAAACCTGAAATTTATGTCTTGCACATCTAGTACACCTAAGTAACATTTATGCCAAGTATCAAATGAATCGGGTTGAAACTGAAAGAGGAGTTGAAAGTACAAGATTTGCCTACCAATTTCAAGACCAATTTCAAGGCCAAAGGTCAAGGTCAAGGTCACAGAGACCTGCAATTTGTGTCTTGCACATCTACTACACCTGAGTAACATCTATGCCAAGTATCAAATGAATCGGGTTGAAACTGAAGGAGGAGTTGAAAGTACAAGATTTTGCCTACCAATTTCAATACGAATTTCAAGGCCAAAGGTCAAGGTCACAGAGACCTGAAATTTGTGTCTTGCACATCTACTTCTCCTGAGTAACATTTATGCCAAGTATCAAGTGAATTGGGTTGAAAGTGAAGGAGGAGTTCAAAGTACAAGATTTTACCTGCAAATTTCAAGACCAATTTCAAGGCCAAAGGTCAAGGTCAAGGTCATAGAGACCTGCAATTTGTGTCTTGCACATCTACTATACCTGAGTAACATTTATGCCAAGTATCAAATGAATCGGGTTGAAACTGAAAGAGGAGTTGAAAGTACAAGATTTTGCCTACCAATTTCAAGGCCCAAGGTCATAGAGACCTAAAATTTGTGTCTTGCACATCTACTATACCTGAGTAACATTTATGCCAAGTATCAAATGAATCGGGTTAAAAGTGAAGGAGGAGTTGAAAGTACAAGATTTTGCAGACAGACCGACGACCGCCGGACGGCCAACCAACCGCCGGACCGACCGACAGGCTGATTCCAGTATACCCCCCTCAAACTCTGTTTGTGGGGGCATAAATATGCAGTAGAACATGATGTTATGGTAACAAACTGATTATCAGCAAACTGATTAACCCATTACGCCATAGCTTAGTATTGAAGATTTGGTGACCACAGGTTGAAAGTAAAGCAGAAAGCAGCTTAATGCATTCTGCTTTACTTTCAACCTGCTTTAAGCTATAATCTGCTATGATAAAGAAAATATCTATGGTTCACACTCGTGACTCTATAAAGTGAGAACTTTTTCATTCTGTGAAAAATAAATGAAAGGCGTAAAAAAGCGAATTTATTGGGTAATGGGCTAAATCCCAGTGCTTGCACACTTGACTTCTGTGAAATGTTTGGTTTAAGTTGTTGCTACCTGTTTGTAATCAATTAGAGGAGAGGATTGATTAGTTAACAATATTGTGGGAGAGTGGGTGGGGTAAATACATGTCTGTGTGCTGTTTGCTATATTCACTGTACACAGCAAGGTTAGAGTTGGCATTTCAATAACGCCAAGAGGTTTACACATTTACCTAAAGTACTGAGTCAGAAACAGAGATCGCCACACCTGAGAGGCTGTAATACCAAGTACCAGAATGTTAGGCTAGTCCCACATCTCACAACCATAGTTACAGAGGGTAAAACAATATACATTGTATTCTCTCCATACAAATATATGTTTACCAAAACAACTGATGTCAATTACAAACAGTTTAGAGCCCAATCAGAGGCCATGTACCTCAGCCTCTGATCTAGATATAAACAGTCTTAAATGTCTAGAAAACTCTTTTCTTATAGTGTTATCATGCCATCTACCGGTACATGCAACTGTTGCATTGTTTGTAAAACAATTGAAGTTTAGGATTAACATTTGAGAGAAAAAAGCTGAAAAATGACAAACTTTTTCATTAAATACTAGCCATTCCACATGCATGTTCAACAAAAACACAGAAACACAAAACACAAAACAAACATAGCAGTGTCCAACTCAAATGATTCTAATCTAGTCTAAATATCTGATTATTGATGAAGCCTTACATAAATAAATTATAGACATTATCTAGATCTTGCGATTCAGAAAAATGATGCTGCCGCTTGTAAATTACACAATGCACCTTTACAAAATAATGGCAATCTAAGACATTTATTTGTATGTATATAAATCATCACTCATGTTTAGTTGAGGTTTTTAATGAAACACAGATATTTCTAATATCTGAATAGAATAACTTCTCCCTGCAGAACATAAAGAAAGCAGAAAGCTTTCTGCTCCCGTTTTGTTCTGCATGAAGCTGACATCTATATCAACAAGATGTGTTTTTGAAAAACTATGCTCCCTGATACGACCATAACTTCTAAATGACCTTGACCTATGCCTGACATGACTCAACCTATACAGTGCTCAAGAACTTCTTGAGTTGGGTACATTCCAAATATGAAGTCTATCATATGCAGTTCCAAAATTATGTCCAAGGTTAAATTCAGCCTATATGACCTCTAAATGACCTTGACTTTTGCCGGTCATATCCTAAGTTATAAAATTATGTCCGAGGTTAAATTCAGCCTAGTTGACCTCTTAATGGTATTGACCATTGCCAGACATTTCTGAGTTCAAGAGCTGCTGGATTTGAGTACATATGCCACATATGAAGTCTCTATAACATGTAGTTTTGAAGCTATGGCCAAAGTAAAAGTTGTGGACAAACAGACCAATAGAGCAAAAAAAAAATTATTCCTCAGACTAAAACATGCAGGGGCATAAACATTTCTAAGTTGTTTGTCTCCATACTTTGACAAGTTTAACAAACGTTTAAATATTAAATGGAGCATGATTGTAACCACTGCAGTATGAAATTAAGATTACACACAGAACCACAGGAGCCCCCTTTCTCCAAAGAAAAGAAATAAATGATCCTGTTTGTCTGGTGCAGACTCACATTTAGAGTAGTCCACCTTTATTGGCCAAAGGCCTCAGAATTCTAGGTAAAATTGTACCACTTTCAAGCCTGTTAGAAACAAAACATTTCTTGGAGGTTTCCGTATCAGTAATTTAAATAACTTCTGTCTTAATTAGAAAGTTACCCTTGATGATTCCCTGATGGAAAAAATATCTTGCATAAAACAACCTAGTATGTACTGAAACCTCCAAGAAACCTTCAACTCTACAACTAATCATTAGAATATCATTCCATTGTCCCTTTATGGTTAAATTACCTATAAACCTGTATATAATTATAGTTAATTTCTAAATAAACCTGTATTGAGCAGCCATTCCATATGCATAGATACATGTAGCAGCTCATTGCAAAACAAAAGGATACTGAAAACTCCTTTACTTTGAGCACTTACTTAAAGTAGTACTGTTGTCTGCTAGATCTACTGTTCTAAATTTAGACTTTTTGAAAAAGTTCTTGTCAAAATAGGGTAGGATTGACATGTACTGTTTAGAACCTGTTGAGACCGTGTGTAACATGGCGTTTCATCAGGTTCCAAACTGTTTGCAAAGTTTATCACAATGTTGTCGTTGAAGTGCAATGAGTAAAGAAGCTTTCTGCATTACTTTCGCATGCCATAACCTATTTGATTATGAATTCTGGTTCTGATAGCCTTTCTAAACTTTTTGACACTCAGATTGTAAATGGCAAGTTAATTTGAAATGCATTTACTTTCCAAATCAATGCCATAACTTTTTATATACATGTATAGATAGCATGTTATGGATGTATCTAAATTGTGACACTTGTCTTTAAAATATATCTAAATGTTTTTCATTAAATGTTGCTCAATATAGGTTTGACTTGATTATATTATATTTCTCTACAGGTGTCAATGAACCCCAAAATGCCAGTCAATTATCACCTGAATCTACCATCAGTTATCTCTGAACTGGTTTCAGTCTGCAAATTATAAAACCCCTCATCTAGACTAATAATTTTTTAACAATAACTTAATTTCTATGACAATGGTGTATTAAACAATGCATCTTTCTCAAGCCCTTACAAAAACTTCAAAGCAGTCCATAAGACTAACAAAGAGAAAGTTGCTTTGATCTTTGACAATGAGGCAGAAATTAAACTTTGTTATCTAGGCATTGATCATATTCAGTTTAAACCCTTCCTCCATAGCCTAAAGTACCAATCACCTACAAGAAACTGTGTTTAAGGCAGGTGACTGCTTAAAGCAATAATACAACTTTTTTTGTTTCATTTTCATCTTGATTTAAGTTGACAGCATCATGGAATATTGCACTTGTGATGCTTCTATTGATGTAGACTTAATCAACAGTTAATAAAGTGTTTATTTCTTGGTGGTTTCTACTAAAAATGCCTATTGGTTTCAGAAAGCAGTCAGTATTATATGTAACTACTTATTCAATATACTATAACACCAAGCTTGCACTATTAACTCTTATCTGCTACTGAAAAACAAAGCCCTATGTTAACCCTTTGAACCCTAGTCCCGCATATAGGCGTCCTTTTCAAACAGTGTACATGTGAATAGTACACTTGAACTATGCACACAGTGAAGACCCAGATCAGAGGGCTCCGATTTCGGAGCCCTCTGATCAGGGTCTTCACTGTTTGTCATAATGCCAAACATTGACAAAAACAACCATTTAAAGTCAGAAATGGACTAGACTTAAATGGAAACTGGAATTGTCTATTTAAAGTGTTAGGGAGGAAAGAGTTGATCATACTATTTATCCTAGCAATGACAAAAACTTCAGCTAATTTGCTTAAAAAATAAAATGTGTACAGTCAAACTTGTTAAAGTGACAAAATAGTAAAGAAGTGTGGAAATTTACAAACAGGTGTGACTGCTTCATTCAACTAAAGTAATGCAGAAATTTCTATAGCAAATCTTTCTTTTTTTTAATCCTACATGAAACTTTTACTTTCAGAGGCTGCTAAAACAAGTATGACTGTTACTATAGTGTTAAATACCTCCTGGATACATTTCTGTACTTCTTATCAATAGTGCTTAAATATACTACTGTACAACATTGACAAGGTGTGTGTAAGCAAAAATACAACAATTTAAATCTATGAACTGAAAAGGTAGGAAAGGTATCTTCAATTAACCCTTTGAACCCTAGTCCCGCATATAGGCGTCCTTTACAAACAGTGTGTACATGTGAATAGTACACTTGTCCAATGCAAACAGTGAAGACCCAGATCAAAGGGCTCCGAAAGGAGCCCTCTGATCAGGGTCTTCACTGTTTGTCATAATGCCAAACATTGACAAAAACAACCATTAAAAGTCAAAAATGGACTAGAATTAAATGGAAACTGGAATTGTCCATTTAAAGTTTCAGGGAGGAAAGAATCTTTTTCATGCTTTTAATTCATATGAAACGATATCAATGTTAACCCTTTCATTGCCATTTTTTTAAAACCTATTCCAGACATTTGCTGTCAGCAATTTAATGCTAAATTCAAATTGTTTAAATTTTGACTGAATAAATATTAATACAAGTGCCAAACAGTTAGGGTTCAGATCAGACACCACTTTACACAGTGTCTGATATTGATCCCAATTGTTAGCAAAGTAAACATCAGTGGGCTATGGCAGTGTAAGGATTAAGAACTTAAAATACCCTTTAAGTCATGCTTTATTTGGAAATAAAATAGGTTATGCATTTATTCAATATTCTTAAGTCATCTGCAGTTTATTAAAGTTCCCAAGGATCTAGAATGATATCATTAATATTAATTAGTTTGGTTCCTAAACATTGTGTTATCTAGATCAGCATTCAAGGATTCCGCACGAGTCGTAAAGCTACAAACAAAGTTGTTGTCTTTGTTCTGCTAATTAATCATGGTCTAAACCCTGATCTTAAAGAACCATAAAACCTTGAGATTGTTTATATTGAAAAGGAGGAAAGTTCTTTTAAATGCCACCTGTTTGATTGGTCCTTTCATCTTGGTATTAATGTACAAAAAATTAAAGAAACTGCAGATGACTTCTCAAGAAGCGTTTTTGCCTAGTTGCCATGGAAACCTACCAGTCTGCAATTTTCCTAGCCTATTTTGCAGATTTTCTAATCTATGTGCATAGTCTTGAGCATCACCTGCCACACCGTTTCTACTAGGACTCTCCGAGAGACGGACACTCCCTGCCTGCACTGGAACCCTCACGGACGTCAGCAGTTTTCTGTAACCATAGCAACAAACAACAGTTAGTGGACAGGCCCAGTTATAATATGAATACAGTTAAATGACAAACCAATTGTGTTTATTATAAGGTGTTTACGACAGGAAACTGCTTAAAGCAAGGTGACAGTTAAACAGAAAGCTCCTTCGGGAGCTTTCTGTTTTACCGTCACCTTTCTTAAGCTATCATCTGCCTTTTATACAATAAAATAGCCTTTATTTTAGTGGCTGTAATAGAGAGGTGTTACTGTATGTTTTCTGGATAAAGTCTGAGGAAGTATAGATACATGTATACTGTTTGACCTGTTACTTCATGAATACACTTTGTAATGCTATTACTTTATTCCTCCACTGAAGAAAATAGGTATTTTTTATTTCTAGCAGATGGTAGCTAAAAGCAGGCTGAGCGTAAAACTAATTAAGAATGCACTTATGGCACATTCTGCTTTACTTTCAACTGTTTGAAGTGGTCCACTATGGGGTAAAGGGTTAACAGACTCTGATCTGGAAAATTGTGTAAATCATGATGATTAAATGTGAGAGTTTATTACCTTCTAGCACCGGATGATGTTGAGGCAAAGTTGGCATAACTGTAATCTTTGGTGGGTGGTGTAAACATTACACTGGTCAAGGCCGCGGCCCTGGGAGAGTGGTATGATGATGAGCTGTAGCCGTCTGTATCTGGAGGGTCTCTGCGACTGAGGAACAGCATGGAATCTGATGATCTTTGCGGTGATGTATGTCTGCGAGGTGATGAGCGAAGTGTGGGTGTGGTAGAGCGTATTGGTGCTGATATGACTCTGGCTGAGGTAGTGTAACGTGGTGGAGATGGCGGGGAATAGGCTGAGGTCTGTGGAACATACCCTGTGGAAACAATATAAACAACACGCATTGTATAGCTATCAATAACTGTTTGATTAACTCTTTCTACACCAAGTAACTCTTTTGGGTTATAACATTCTCTTAAGGATCATTCTGATTACCAAACCATGAACCAGTCTACTTGGAATTATGGGTAGTTTAATAAAAGCAAACAGTGTAGACCCAGATCAGAGGGCTCCTATAGGAGCCCTCTGATCTGGATATACACTGTTTGCAAATGAAGTGAGTATATTTTAAACAGGTCCATGGTGTTAAGAGTTAATCTTTTGAGCATGGGAAACCAAGTACTGCAGATCTCTGCCAATAGCTTGGATCCAGTTGAAACACTTATATTTAGATACTTCACTAAACTAGAGATGTGGCCATGTATTTAACTCTTTCAACACCATGGACCTATTTAAAATATACTAATTACATTTGGGAACAGTAAAGACCCAGAATGAGATGAGAGGGCTCCTATAGGAGCCCCCTGGTCTGGGTGTATACTGTTTGCTATTTTAGACCAGTATTTATTTAAATGCCCAGAATTCAAAAAAGACTGGTTCTTGTTTTGGTAACTAAATGATCCACAAGAGAACCTAATAATCTATAAACCACAAGAGTTACTTAGTGTTGAAAGAGTTCAGACCCATATGCTGTCCCTTGGCTGCATGAATCATGTCTATGAAAAAATACAGAGTTAACAGGTCATTATTCTTTGACAAATTGAAGCAGATCTGTCTTCACTTTTAGCATAGAACAGGTGTACTCTTCACAGGTAAAAGGTCTGCACAGAATGTTTATATGCATGACTTGGGTTCGAAAGAATGAAATATGAAAGTCATCCTTTGGGCATGAATGGACTGGACTTTGAACTAGGGCATGAATGGACTGGACTTTGAACTAGGGCATTGAATGGGCTGGACTTTGAACTAGAGCATGAATGGACTGGACTTTGAACTAGGGCATGAAATGGACTGGACTTTGAACTAGGGCATGAATGGACTGGACTTTGAACTAGGGCATGAATGGACTGGACTTTGAACTAGAGCATGAAATGGACTGGACTTTGAACTAGGGCATGAATGGACTGGACTTTGAACTAGAGCATGAATGGACTGGACTTTGAACTAGAGCATGAATGGACTGGACTTTGAACTAGGGCACGAATGGACTGGACTTTGAACTAGAAATGGATTGGACTGGACTTTGAACTAGAGCATGAATGGGCTGGACTTTGAGCTAAGACTGCAAAAGCCACTTAGAAATTAATTACTTGAAAGGGATGGTACTTACCCTCATTTTCATCGACTGTTCCTCCCACAACCTCAGAACCAACCCTGGTAGCTCTCTTCCACTTTCTCACTAGGTACTGCATTCTGCAAAGTATATGTAACAGATCTTTAAATATGCATTTCTAAAACCAAGATATATGCATGACAAACAAATTCAACCAAACAACATGGAGAGTATTGTTTTAAACATTCGTTTTACGATTTGTGAACTACTCTCCGGCTCTACACTGAAACAAACAAACAAACAAAAACCCACTCTGTTTTTAATCATGCCATTGATCTTTTTAATTATTTGACTCATTTTAAAAATGATTTTACAAACTTACTATAACAATTGTATAATCTTGGTAATAATATTGGAAGAATTTCCATGTTTCCATGCATTTCAATATTGTATCATTTTTTATTGTGAATGTAGTTATTTGTCTTTCTCGCTTTGTAGGTACATTTATATAATTTCATGTGAAGCGCTTTTGAACGCACAACTCCTGTGTGAAAAGAGCGCTATATAAATTGGGTATAATAATAATAATAATATATCTCAAATCAAGCTTTACCATTACAAATTTGAACTTCTTTAACTTAATATTCACTCCATAAATATGTCTTTTTACCTTTACTGAAAAAAAACCTACATGTACTTCCACTTTATACAGTCATGAATATGCACCATAAGAAAATGTTTCTATAGTCACACAAATGATATCTTAAAGAATAGCAGAATGTGCACATTCTGCTTTACTTTCAACCTGCTTTTAGCAACCATCCATCTTCAAAACTAGAAACAGTTAGACTATTGAGTAGTAGATTAACTAAATGTTCTCATTTCTACACACCTGCATATTGCTATAACCACCCTAGCTGCTCCACGGAATGATGTGGTTGGTCGTTTGTTATGGTAATGATGACTGTATGTGTCCACTGCTCCCATCCTGGACAACAACGACAATGTCGTCTCCTCAGTGTCTCTAAAACCTCCTAGCAACAACAACAAATACTTCTTCTGATAAATCAAAGCTTTTCTGAAACTCTCTGCACGCAGATACTTCCCATAAAGTCTCTGAATTTTCATTTTATCAGCGTCTCTAGTATCAGTTACACCAGTTGCAACTCTTCGCTCTCGCTCGACACGTAAGTCAGCCTGTAGCAGGTCAATTTCGTGTTCTGCGGAGTTCAAGGCCATTTGAAGGTTGAGTTTCTCCTTGGACCACTTGGAGCGTTCTTTAGTAAGGGTTTGATCACTGCTGTCTGTTGCCCTCTGTATTTCCTGAGGAAGTAATTAATAATGAAAATAATAATTACTTTATTTATTGTGGATGACATATTTGGTTACAAACCAATTTTCAATATTGTCCACTACAATAGATATCAAATATACATTGAACCAATATGCTTTAGGGAAAACATATAACTTAACAAGTACAGTGGTAAATAGGCTATTCCTACCCATTTACGCTTTAATCTATGCGTAAGAAACGCATAGTGAACGGTTAAAGCCTAACGATTTTAACGCCTTTAAACGAGTTCATAAACGATTATACCAATGTAGTCTTGGCTAAGGGGTCCGTCGGCTAAGTGATGACCCTTTCATCCGGGCTCTTTTAAACGCGTAAAGAAACGGCTAGGAAACGCTTTTAACGAAACAGATAATTAACGCGTAAGAAACACGTAAAGTGGGTAGGAATAGCGTATTTACCACTGTACTATAGCATTATGACAATTACAGTAACATGGAATTAAATAACCCTTACCCCATAAATAAAACTTTCCATGCTTTTCATATATTAACTCATTTAAGCCTAGTGTCTACGTAACCCTTTGAACCCTAGTCCCGCATATAGGCGTCCTTTTCAAACAGAGTACATGTGAATAGAACACTTGTCCTATGCAAACAGTGAAGACCCAGATCAGAGGGCTCCGAAAGGAGCCCTCTGATCAGGGTCTTCACTGTTTGTCATAATGCCAAACATTGACAAAAACAACCCTTAAAAGTCAGAAATTGACTAGACTAAAATGGAAACTGGAATTGTCCATTTAAAGTTTCAGGGAGGAAAGAGTTAAATGGACATTGGCAAACAGTAAAGATGCTGATGTGATGCCTCATTATGCGTCTTATCAGGGTCTGCACTGTTTACTGTATGATACGAAATATTTTTCTGTATGGCCAAACGCTGTACATAGTATCTTTAGATCACATTTGTATATCTACAATGAAATCTTCCAGCAAGTATACAGATCTATATGCTTCTTCAAAGTATTGGTACATAAAGCAAACTAGCTGTTCTTGAGGGAATACATGTACTTATCTGCCCACTAACCTGTAGCTGGCTGTCCATCTGTCTGTACCGCCAGATCTCCTCCTCTAACTGGGTCATTGTGTTACGTAACTCTGTCTTCTCCTCGCTGATACGAGCCACAAAGTTAGTCAGTTCCTCATTCTGTCGTAAGATTCTCTCATTGACAGAGCTGGATGGGTGGGACATGAAGTCACCTTCTAGTTCCTGTAGCTGTTTGAGCTCCTGCCGAAGGTCATGGAGTGACCTCTGAAGGGCGTCAAAGTCTTCGTATTCTGACAGTTGACGGCTCCTGCAAGTAAAGAGGAACTATGACATACTAGGTTTTTTAACACATGAAAAGGAGTAATTAACATCAGAGTTAACAGATCACAAACTGTGAGTGTCTGGGTTTTTAAACCTTTCCCCCAATAGAAGCGCCTTTTAGCGGATATGATTTATTCCTCCGCTGAAGAAAATAGTTCTTATTTAATCAGTTATAAATATATGGTATAGGGAATATTTTCTATATTCTAGCACATAGAAGATTAAAGCAGGCTGAAAGTAAAGCAGAATGTGCCTTAAGGTGCATTCTGCTTTACTTTCAACCTACTTTAAGTGGTCACCTATCTTCAATACTAGAAATAATCTATCAGGTAAAGGCTTAAAAGCAAAATGAGACCTTCACAAAGGCTGGCGCAACTAGAACTATCACTAAAGGTGATTCATGCACCTACAAACTTGATAAAGGCAAACAAAAGAATAAATACCATCAGTCCACAAGTTCCGATAAAGGAAAATAACAAATCAAACGAAGACTTTCAAACAAAGGGACATAACTCTATTAGAAAATCAACCAATTGGAAAATTATTATTAGATTTGAATCTCCTCTTAATGACAAGTTTCATCGGTTTGCTAAAAACCTGCCAGGAAACAAAGTTTACAGAGCAATCAAACTACAAATTTGAAGAAAGGGACATAACTCTGTAAGAAGATCACCCAACTGAAAACTATAATTAGATGCACATCTCCCTTTTATGATGAAACATCATATCAGGTTTCATTGGAATATTGTCAGCACAGCCTTCAAAGAGTAAGAGGTTAACCCATTAACCCTTTGAACCCTAGTCCCGCATATAGGCGTTCTTTTCAAACAGTGTACCTTTGAACAGTACACTTGTCCTATGCAAATAGTGAAGACCCAGATCAGAGGGCTCCGAAAGGAGCCCTCTGATCAGGGTCTTCACTGTTTGTCATAATTCCAAACATTGACAAAAACAACCCTTAAAAGTAAGAAATGGACTAGACTAAAATGGAAACTGGAATTATTCATTTAAAGTTTCAGGGAGGAAAGAGTTAATACGCCTTTAGTTTATTCCTTCACTCAAGAAAATACTCCCAATTTATGCAGTCATGAATATGTACCATATGAAATATTTTCTTTATTCTTGCAGAGGATAGCTTAAAGCAGGCTGAAAGTAAAGCAGAATGCGCCTTAGGCGCATTCTGCTTTACTTTCAACCTGTTTTAAGTGGTCACCTGTCTTCAAAACTAGAAACAGGCTATGGGGGTAATGGTTTAAATGAATCAAATATACCGTGAAGAGAGATGATTTCACCAATAAAACATATCTATTCAGCCCTCAAAGAGTAAGAGGTTAAATCAGTATATATGTGTTACCCGTGTGAGGCTTTGTTCATCTGTTCCCTACAGCGGAGGAGCAGATAGTGTAGACTCTGGCACATACTCTCTACCTGGGAGCGGTACACACGCTGGCGCTCTCGCTGGTCATCAAAACCATCCTCCTTCCTCGGTGACGTCTGAGCAGATACCTGAAAACATCAAAAACTCCTGTGTAATTCTCAAACAAGGAACCTCGAAAACTTTGATGGATTAACCCATAGCCTGGTCCTAGTTTTTAACTGGTGACTCCTTAAAGCAGAATGCACCTTAATGTGCGTTTTGCTTCACTTTCAGCCTGATTTAAGCTACAATCTGCTGAGATATACAAAACATTTCTAAAGGTTAATATTCATAACTGTATAAAGTGGAACCATTTTCTTCAATTTATTTGATTTGATTTGTTTTGATTTTACGTCGCTTTCAACAGTTTTTCAGTCATATCGCGACATCCAGCTAATAACAGGTGGAAGAAGACCCCAGAAGTCCTTTATGTACTGTTTCAGGCACAAATCGGCAACTGGGTAGAAACACTGACTTTCCGCAGGTCAGCTGGAAGGCTTCCCCCCGTGTGGGGTTAGGCAGTAACTTGTCTCAAAGATTGTTCCAATATTCTCTTTTGAACAGCACCTGAACCCAAAGTATTCTAAGGCATAAAAAGAGGCGGAGCATACCTCAAACATTGCTCAATAGGAAATTCAACCATTATTTATTTGCCATACTTACCATATCTGCATGACGTTCCTGGTTCTCCAACACATGCAGTTTCTCCTGCTCCAGTTCTCGTATCACCTTCAGCTCATTCTCACGACTAGATGCCAGCTGATCCTCCACACTATTGGCCTTCTGGCTCAAACGTTGAGTCTCCAGTTGTTGCTCATGCTAAACAAACAGATTAACAGAAAAAAGTTACAGTTTACTCCCATTTAAAGACACCCTCCTCTAAATATCTACCAAAAACACTGAATTCAATAACTAAAACAGTAGAATTTTAACTCTTTTAACACAAAAGTAAATCTCATTGGCTACATTTATCTACAATTCTTTCCCAAATAGCCTTTTTAGGCTTTTGATTCATTTCTCTACTGAAGAAAATAATTCATTTTATACATTCATTAATATGCGTAATAACAAACATGTCTATATGCTAGAAGATGGTAGCTTGAAACAGGTCATAAGGCACATTCTGCATTACATTCAACCTGCTTAAAGAGGCAACCCTTCTTCAAAACTAGAAACAGGCTATGGAGTAATGGGTTCTCTTTGACTATATGAAAGCCTTACCAGTTTCATTCTGAATTCTTCTTTCTGCCTGTCTGCCTCTCGTATCAGTTTCTTGTCAGCCAGTTTTTCCACCTCCCTGTCGTGATCCCGCTGCATTTCCTGTGACCTCAGTCGTCTCAGGTCCTCAGTCAACTGGTCAGTTTCACTCTTCAGTCTCTGGACACTGTCTCTCTCCTTCTGTAACTTATTCACAGCCTCCAGACGGTCAAACTGCAACACAAGAATTAACTTAATACTTTACTCCATAGATACACCTTTTTACGCCTCTAGTATATTCCTCCACTGAAGAAAATAGATTCAATTTATACAGTCATGAATATGTATTGTAAGAAATATTTTCTATATTCTAGCACAGATGAAAGCTTAAAGCAGGTTGGAAGTAAAGCAGAATGTGCCTTAAGGCACATTCTGCTTACTTTCAACCTGCTTTAAGTAGTCACCTGTCTTCAAAACTGGCTACGGGGTAATGAGTCAACTAATGGACTCTTCAAATCTATTCCAGTATTCATTTACTTTCCAGATTAGTTTTCCAAACTGTTAACAATTGACAAACAGTGTAGACCCTGATCATAGGGTTCTTATCAACATAAACGTATATACTGTTAATCAGGTTTACTGTTTGTAAAGGATGTGTATATACATTACTTAATAAATAAGCCTTTCAACTGTTTAACTCCTGACTTTTTCTCCCACTAAATCGTGAATATAGCTCTTTTAACTTCTATGCTATTTCAACTTCTGTTACAATTTAATCTTCATTATCAGGTATGTAAATATATCTCCAATAAATTACTTTTCACTCAATCCTTATCTAGCTTAACCTTTCTATGCTGATCTTTTAAATGGAGTCATCCATTTTCTGATAAATGACCAATTAACATTGACTCTTTAGTTCTTAACCCATTACTGAAAAGCCCGTTTTTAGTTTTTAAGACAGGTGATCACTTAACCCATTACCCCATAGCCTGTTTCTAGTTTTAAAGAAAGATGGTCACTTAAAGCAGGTTGAAAGTAAAGCAGAATGTGCCCTAAGGCACATTCTGCTTTACTTTCAGCCTGCTTTAAGCTACCACCAACTAGAATATAGAAATATTTCTTATTATACATATTCATGATTGTATAATTTAATATTGTTTGTTTTCATTACATTTGGTTAGCTGTGATTGGCTGTAATTTTTGTTTCATAACTCCATGAAACAAATAAAATTCAGGCCACGCCTTGTCAGGACTACTTTCCCTTAGTCCAACTGCTCTTCACAAGCGCTGCATGAAGCAGGATGCCAAATGACGTCATTGACGTCAGCGTTACTACATAACAACGTCGCATTTTGGCGGAAAATATATATGGCGGAGGGACTACAACCTACGTTGTAAAGCGTTAAAAAAGAACATTCGCGTCAGATTCTGTATTTAACAACTTTCTTAAATTCAGAAGTGATATTAAATTATAAGGAATAATTCGGAATATTTATTGTATTCATGGAGGTATGAAAAAAAAACCTGGTCACACTTTTGTATGAAACCGCTTCGCGGTTTCATACAGTGTGACCAGGTTTTTTTTTCATACCTCCATGAATACAATAAATATTCGAATTATTCCTTAAATAAACTTTTTTTTTTTAGTGAAGGAATAAAAGAGCTTTCCACTGTACTTTTACCTCGTTCTATGCTTCCACCTATTTTTAGACATAGTCAATATGTTTGTGGTTGAGTAAGTAGGGGCACTTGAAGGTGATTCTGTGAAGGAAAGGCTTAATGCAAGATACACGCTTTCTGCATTACTTAGATCTAGGACCTGCATTAGCAAAAAATAATGCATCCCTGCAAAGAACAGAAACCAGTCTTTCTCTGTTTCTGGCTATTCTAATGTCACAGGGGGAGAAAAAGATGCAGCCTGACCGGGGCTCGAACCCAGGACCTTTTGACTACCGTTCCAACACTCTACAGACTTAGCTAGCCGGCTGACTACAAATCAATCTCCCCAACGGTGTTAAGTTCAGTACCGTGACATACTTCCCCGCGAAATTAAAATTTGTCCTCAAATTACCCTACATGAAAGTAGTTCAATTGTGAGTTAGTTTATAGTTTTATATGCAGGCGCTGTTAAGCAATCCATACAATAACAGTCACTGCCTCACGTTGGGCACCAAATGTGGCAGGGGGAGAAAAAGATGCAGCCTGACTTGGGCTTGAACCCGGGATCTTGGGACTACTGTTCCGATGCTCTACCAACTGAGCTAGCCGGCTGACTACAAATTAATCTCCCCAACTGTGTTAGGTTCAGTACCGTGACACTAATTTTATGCTCCTTTACTTACCTGTAGTTTTTCCATCTCATGCTTCAACTCCTGGTTCAGAGCTCTCTCCTTATGGGGTAATGGGTTAAGCTTTTACCCCATAAATACGCCTTTTTACGCTTTTAATTTATTCCTCCACTGAAGAAAATAGTTCCAAATTATACCTTCAGAAATATATACCATAAGAAATATTTTCTATACCCTGCAGATGTTAGCTTCAAGCAGGTTGAAAGAAAAGCAGAATGTGCCTCAAGGCACATTCTGCTTTACTTTCAACCTGCTGTAAGTGGTCACCTATCTTCAAAACTAGAAACAGGCTATGGGGTAATGGGTTAATTGTGTGCTGTTTTACTTACCTGTAGTTTTTCCATCTCATGTTTCAACTCCTGGTTCAGGGCTCTCTCCTTGTTAAGGTGATCTCGCAGCATGTTCTTCTCAGACTCTGACGACATAGATACATCTTCTTTTGAATCCTGCTCCTTCTGTAAGTGGAGATTGAGTTCCTGGACTCTGGCTTGCTCACTGTCTAGCTTGTTCTGTAGGTCCAGGATGTAGGCACGTTCTCGGTCCGAGATCTGAGCCGCGCTGTGCTTCTCAGCTTCCAGGTTTTGTTGAAACCGTTGCGTGAGGTGTCTCTCATTCTCTAGAGCTCTGGAGTGAAAGATAGTACTGAGTAAAGTATACAAAATCTTATTGAATTAATGAAACCAAATTTGACCCTCTTTTCCATATTTGGCTATTAATAGGTTGAAGGCTGGCAGCTGCTCAAAGCAGGCTGAAAAAAAAGTAGAAATCTCCTTTTTGCTTTATATACTGTCACCCTGTTAAAGCAGCCAGGGTAGTTTGTAGACAAAGTTAAATCTCCATTTAAAAGTAAATGTGGTGGTGACTCCTTTTTACAGCTTTTCTGCATTACATAGGCATAAATGTCAATAATGTTTATTTCTAAGAGTCACTGAACGCAGGTTATTTTTACATAATATTTCTAAAGGTAAACAATTATCCATTCTCCAATCTTGGAAAAAATTGAAACCATATTTTAAATTAAGAATAACAAAAATATCTGTCTTTCACTTACTTGTCGACTTCCTGTAGATGGCGTTTGCCCATCTCTAGTTCCTGTTTGAGGTTGTCAATAGCAACCTGGTTGATCTCTTGGCTGCTCTCTAACTGGATCCTGACTTCTCTCTCAGCCGCAAGCTCTGCCTCCAAATGCTGCAAACACAAATTTCAAACTCAATGGGCATTTGTCTTCATTCAAAGGAAGAATCAACATAAACACAGGTTTAAGCCATTTGAAACCCAGTATCTAGTAAAGAGGACATTAGCAAACAGTGTGGACACTGTTGAGATGCCACTTCTCATTAGGGTCTGGACTGTTTGTTAGTTCATGATTATGAAAGGGTCTGCTTTATGACATATACTGCAATGTCTTTAGATCATCCTTGGCTATCTATAATGAAATCTTCCAGCAAGCATATTAGGAGATTTCATTACAATATCCAAGCAAAAATGGGTTAAACACATATGTGTAATTCATGACTCTGACCAGCTGTTGCATTACTCCACATTGTTCATGTTTAAATATTCTTTTCCTCACTATTTAACTTACAAACTACCTTTCAGACTAAATACAGAGATCAAGTTTTTGATATGTACTACCTTATCTGTAAAGTAAGATTAAAACTTTCTTCCATAGCTAGAACTTAGAAGTGCAAATCACCTATATCTAACTGTGCTTAAGGTAGGATACAGCTTAAAGCATTATGTTAAGTAAAACAGAAAACTCCATTAGGAGCTTTCTGCCTTATTTTCATTTGCTTTAGGCTGCCACCACAAATTAATATTCATTTTTGGCATTTGTATGGAAGAGTAATTTGAGACACTCTAAGACACTCCTGTGGTAGCAAAGTGATCAATACACAGCATGGAACAATAACCGGGTTCTAGATAAGAGTATGTAAAAAAAAACACTTTCAAACATCAAAGTAATTTCTTGAGATTTTTAAGTTTTAACTCTTAAGAGCATTGGTGGTTAATTAACTTGCATTTGCAAACACTTTTGATCAAAATATGATCTGATATTGGTCCAAATTGTTTGTCACTTGGATAACATTTCTGGGATTAAAAGGAACTATTAAAATTGAGAGAGCCCATAGTAAAGCAGGAAACATTCCTTCAACGTTAATCTTAAAGAGTTAAGCTGCACAGCTTGATTTAAAGGCAAGATAAATCAGTGACAAAGTCACACATTGGTATTTGATACACAGGTTTAACTTATCAGGAACTTGTTTTAATATTTGACATACTACAGCCGATTCTATTTTGACCAAATGACTTAACAAACATGGTAAAAGCTTTCAGCTTCACTTTCGTCTTGCTTTAATAAAAAACTTTCCTTCAAAACATTTGGATATACCATAGTTTATTTGCATTTTATAGCTTTGGTTATTAATGAGTTAAAGCCAAAATACAGTGTTGAAATACAGTAACTCACTGATTTGAAATCTCTCTAGTTCAAACATACCCATATTTCAAAGTTTAAACGTGGCTAAGCCACGTTTAAACTTTGAAATACATGTAAGTTCAAGATAGAATTATCGAAATTAAACTTATGAAATATTGGTAGGGTGGATTTAAGAGGATTGGAAGTTTTGACTGTAGCTGAGGGTTTTTTTTGTTCATCAGTGCCTACCTGTATACGCTGCTGTGTGTCCACACCTCCCTGCTGCCTCCTCAGTTCATCGAGCTCCTGCTGGGTCTGCCACACCTTCGTATTCTCAGCCTCCAATAGCTCAGACAGGTTCAGAGACTTGGCTTTCTCCTCCTCTAGAGCACTCCTGTAACAAGGGAAATAACTTTGGTATTAAACACAAGGGAAACAACTCTTGTATGAAACAAAAGGGAAACAACTATTTTATGCAACACAAGGTAAACACCTCTTGTTTAAATAACAATCCTTTTACATTAATTAACATCTAGACAAATGCATTTAAAATATGAAAATCCTTATGGCCCTCAACTAAACCCAATGTTGAGACTTCTAATTTATTTTAATAACCTCCTTGAGATGATTAGTCTCAACATAGGAATTGGTTGAGAAATAAGGATTTTAGTATTAGAAATACTCCCAGTATCTTGAAAGGAGTAGATGTTAAAACTATTTTTTGGAATGACCTTCTTCCGAATAACTTACATAAATATTTCTAAATTTTATTCTACAGAATTACATGTGAGGTATTTTTTTTAGATAACCAAACAAACTTGCACTATCTGTACAATTCTTAGGAATAAACTCAAAGATAAGCATGACTTATTTATCATTTTTGCACCTTTTTTTCAACCTAGATCCTAAGTACCGGTAGATTGAATATTATTGAATATCAATAGAATATTATTGTTTCTAACTACAATTGCAATTGAAAACTTTAACTGGCACACATTTAAGATCCTGATTCGCTGGCATTTTCTGAGCTATCTTGTTTAAATTGTGATTGAATACATTAATGATCAATAGCATGTATCAAGGTGTAAATGTAGAAATAATATGAAACAGATTTAGCAAAACTATGTAGGCTCATCAAGACACCAACACCAACAGTTATTTCCAATCATATTATACACAAGTTCATTTTCTTTTTTAAATTGAATTCTTTTAAATTAAATAGTAGTATTTTTCGTTCAAGTAAAATTACTTGTTAATATTTGATACCTAATTTTTTAAACAAAGATTTTGTTCCTGCCTAAATCACTCCATACCTTTCCACAGCCTGTTGAAACTGTAACAACCTACATTTGCCTTCATAAATATTTGCTGTACATGCGAAATAAATTTCTGTTGAATCCTGAGGCTCTACATCGGATGAGGATTCCGTATTACATTCCCCATTGACAGCTACGCCATCCCCAATTTTGATTGGTTCTTTATAAGTGCCAATTTTACTAGTCCCAATTTTACTAGTGCCATTTTTACATATACAGTTGATATAGTCACATTTTTCACAGCGTTCAATTATAGCCATCTCCAAGGCTATCTCAGCGTCTGTTTTAAAATCCTTCATTGTGCCTTAATGTCAGTGTGCAAGCCTAAAACATTAATCTAGTCAATACACACAGCAGTCTCATCTTTTATCATTTTCCTCCGGTCTTTTCCCCCTGTGGACACTTCAGTTTAATTTTTCTCTCCATATATTTTGTCCTATCCTCCACAGGCATCAGTACCTATCACCTATATCCAACTGACAATCCATACATGGTACAGTAAAGGCTATTACAAATCTAAAGATATAGGTCGTTTATAGCAGGACACTGCTTACAGCAGATAGAAAGTAAAGCAGAAAACTTATGTTTGAGCATGCAATTTCTGGTTTACTTTTAATCTGCCTCAAGCTGCCCCCTATCTTTACTTTCATCAGCCAGTAAAGGCATCGGAAGGCGTTCACGTGGAAGAAAGGGTTACCGGGTATAAGACTTGAGTTCTAAGACAAAAGGGAATTTAACATTCTATTAGAGCACTAAACCTACAAGCTGCAACAATAAAACTTACTTAAAGGTATGACCACTAAAAGAAACTTCAGTGCTCAAAACAGGTAGCTGCTTAAAACAGGATGAAAGTAAAGCAGAAAGCTCCAAAGGAGCTTTCTGCTTTACTTTCATCCTGTTTTAAGCTTCTACCTGTTCTTAATATCAACACATTTTATCTAAATAATAGCAGAACCTTTACTGTTATTTCTGTAGTTCATTAATAGTTCATTGTTTCTTCTGAATTATTGATTAGCCTTATACCACGTTGTATTGTCTGCATTGGTTGCGATCCAATTAAGTCCTACATGTATTTGATGTAATTGACCATTAACACCTGCCGATTTTCACATGTACGACAAGTAGGCTAGGAAATTACGAAATTAACTAACACTCCATCACTGTCATCTCCCGGTATTATCTGTTGATACCCGGTCACGGCATAGTTATATTAATCAAATTCAAGAAAAAGTATATTTAAATAGCCATAATTTCTTTTCCATTTTCTACCCAAAATAGGTTATTCATTTCACTTAGCACATCGTTTTATTTGTTCTAATTTCATCATCTGAATTATTTTTATACTAAATTTTTAATATTTCATAGTGTAATTCTTTCTGCATTTCCTTGTCCTGTGATCACAATCTTTTAATAATCCTTTTCAGTTTTGTGTAATTGTCACAAATTTGTTAAATTCACAAAGGTATAGTATAATTCACGAGTCACAAATTAGCATCATCATCCTTAAGGTCACTTATTCATCTCACACAATCACAGATGAATAAAAACTTTGCAAATATGTCAACACCAAAACATTGTTGCTATTCTAGCGCTGTGTGAGAAAATGCTGCCGTTGCCAATATTTTTTGAGCTGGGCACTGCCAAACCTCTATTTACTGACCACCCATTAAAATAAGTGACCAATCCTTCAAACAAGTGAAAACTAAATGCAGAACAAAAGTAATGCAGAAAGCTGGAGCTTTCTGCATTACTTTTGTCCTGCATTAAGCAACCACCTATCTTTAGCAGTCTACATTTTTATCTTATTGAAGAGCCATTGTATGCTGGGTTTCTCTGTACGGGTTTTAAAATCTATAGTCAACCTATATTGTTAATTGCGATAATCTGCTAAATCTCTCTCTGCAATGAGGATATTTAAACTTGACGACACAGAAATATGTCAGCATGCCAATGGGAGAAGAAGAATTGGTATTGTTAACAGGGTTTTTAAAGTGTAAAACAATTGAAACGTTGGAATAGGTCTATTCATTGGCTGTCTTTTAAACCCCCAATCGGTATTGTGGTGTACTTGAGCACAATAAACACTTACGGAGGAATGTAATTATCTGGCCTAATTTACCATATATCATAATTACAGTCAAATCTGTGTCAACCTGCCGCTAAAAGAAGTCAAATTAAATGTATTTAATACAGGTGACAGTTTAATGCAGGACAAAATGTAAAGCAGAAAGCTCCTAAGGAGCTTTCTGCTTTACATTTTGTCCTGTATTAAGCAGTCACATGTCTTAAAGGTAGCCTCTTAATTTAAAGAATGGTAAGCTTAACAAGTTTGACTGATTCTTCCTTCTAGTGTTCAAAGACAAAATATATTTGAAGTAATTTAGAGCTTCTACAAATTGGTTGAAACTGATCTATTTCTTTCATTAGCTAGTTTGGTACGGAAAAGTACAAGCTTTAGATACATACTTTGTACAAGAATTGTCATTGTGCTTGGTGAAGTTTAAAACTCTAAACCAATAGCAAGACATTTTAAACCTAAAAGGGACAAATTATTGCAAAATAAACACATGCATATATGTTTTTTGAAAAATAATTTTTTGTTTTATACTTTTTTGAAAATTTATCTTATAGTTTCAGATCTTTCAAAAGACAAGTTAAGCACATGAGATCTGAATCTACACTGTGTGCATAGGTAAATTGAATTGCACTTTGAATATTTAAGCTAGATAAAGCTGTTTGGGATTAAGCCAGCGGGGCAGGTTAATCCATGGGCTAGACCGTTGGATTCTATCAGTTTTACAGATTAACATTGCATAAATCAATCCATAGATCAATACATGACCTTACAAGTTTATGAAAAATTGAAAAGTTTAATATGATATTCTATTCTAGTGTATTGTGATAAACATTTAGCGAACAATAAAACCTAAATTTCTATTGATTTTAACATTTTATTCAAAACATGTTTCCAATGTTAAAATCAACTTTTATAACTACTTTCAGATTCTTGTAAGCAACCATTCTGTCAGGATATTGAAAACATTCTAATGACCATTTTATAAAAGCCATGGTAAAAGTTTTAGACTGAAACCAGTCCAAATATCTAACTGCAGTCTAAATTCTTATCAATTCTAATAACATTACAGATTTTTGATGTTTTTAACTTTTTGCATGCTGGGTAATTTTTTCTTCTGCAACAATTGTTGTCTGCTACTATTCCAAAAACAGATTTTTCTATTTTTCTTTCCAAAACAGTGTCAGAGTGTCAAACAGTTTAGATCCAGATGAGACGCCGCGTAAAGCGGCGTCTCATCTGGATCCAAACTGTTTGCGAAGATAATCACTGTGGCAGATATATCCACCACTAGCCTGCAAAGAATTAAAACTTTGGTGAATTTATACAAAAGTGTTTAACATTATATAGTAATAACTATACAGTTACTATTTTTGTGTCGTGAAAGGTGATACCCCTTTATAACGATGTGAGACCTCAACTGGTGCATTGTTTACATACTGGTGTGAGACCTATAATTAAATTATGATAACATTAATACAATATTGATGATTGAATTCACACATTTATCTGCTTTACCACACTCAATCAAGTACACCTCACAAAATTCCAATGAGATAATGGGATTAAATATTTGTCGTAGAGATTAGCCCCTTATTACATGACTGACTTTTTAGTCAATTTTCATTTTTTGGAGAAAAAATGCCAGTTTTCACTGAAACTTGAATGGAACAATTTGGCAACAGTGTAGACCTAGATCAAAGGGATCCTGACGGATCTCTCTTATCTTGATCTACTCTACATTGCTTGCAACAAGTTTATCATTATTATTAATCCCTGCATCATAAAGGTTAATGAAATATTACCTATTTTGATTATTTAAAATCTGATTAGAAATTCTATTGTGTGATTTATAATTACAAAGTTATATGGATCACAGTCAAATTGGTGTTGAGCGTCAATCAAAGAAGAAAGAATGGAATTAATGAGAACTGTTCAAGGAGCTTTCTGCATAAGTATTTCTCTGCATCAAGTTGCTAACTCACTTAACCCATCACCCCATAAATACGAGTTTATATAATTCACCCACTCAGTTAAAATTTGTTTTGTCATAAAATATGTGACGTCTATATCCTAGCTGATGGAAGCATAAAGCAGGCTAAAAGTAAAGCTTTTCTTCAAACTGCTTTCAGTGGTCACCTTTCTTCAAACTTAGTAACAGGTTGTGGGGTAAAGGATCAAACACTGCATGTGCAGTTTTTTCAAAAATATAAAGCTCAACCAAGATTTGGCTGTATGATAATGTTGAACAGAGTATGTACTACCTATGTATGATAATTTTTAACAGAGTATTTACTATGTATGATAATGTTGAACAGAGTATTTACTATGTATGATAATGTTGAACAGAGTATGTCATCGAGCCCAAGCCATAGCCATCATTACTTCACCACAGATCAAACATGCCATGTCTTAGTCCAACAAACAAGCAGTTAATTTATGCCTCAATATTGTATCTGGAACCCTACTAAATTACTTGCAGCAAGAATAAATTTTCAACTATGATAAGGACAATATATTGTAGTCTATATTTAGCTAAAAGTTTATGTAATACAGCACAGTGCATACCCAGATGAATTGCTGCATTTCATGGCACTTCATCCAGATCTACACTGTTTGTCAATGTTCTTTGAGGGGGTGCAACCTATATATATATAGTTTAAATTAAAGCAACTTGCAAAGCTCCTTACAAGATTATTTTCTCAAAACTACTGTTTGATACTATATCAACTTCTTCACAAACACACATGCTCAAAAACATTATACAGTCTATACAGATGGTAAGGCACTAGCAGTCTTGCCGCATGGGGGAACCATAGAAATGCAATATTATAGCATAAGCAGAGACTTTGCTGCAAAACAATAGCAACATCATTAACATCACAGCATTCACCAGTACCATTTTGAGGTAGATGGACACAAATGTACATGAAATTATGATCATATACCCTAGATATGATATGACCTCAATTTTAAAATAAATTTAGCTCTCACTAAGCTGGTAGCTTTAAGCAGGTTGAAAATAAAGCAGAATGATTCTTTAGGAGCATTTTGCTTTAACTTTCAACCTTTCGTTAAGTGATCCCTACTGGAACAGGTCATGGTATAAAGGGATACGACATTTGGAATCTTAATGTAGCACATAAAGTAATGCACAACAGACTCCAACATTCTGCATTACTCCTAAAGTTTTGTTCTAAATCATGCAGACACCTATCTGTCTTACAAGATAAACATACATCTTCTCTGAAATGATCATTCAGCACTGGTTAAACTGAATACTCTTTTTATTATGGTGTATATATATGATAGTATAATGTTTGATCGACTAAGACCTTCTGGAGCAATACAAGATTTTGTGTATTTGGTATACTTTCTGGATATTCGATACAGATTTGGGATCTTGATCATCAAATTTCGATCCAGCATGTCTAGTAATTTATTAAGTAAATCAAAACAATCAATACATGTATAAGCCTGCTAAACAACACCAGGCATACTTAATGAAGGACAAAAGTAATGCAGAAGTTCCTCAAGGAGCTTTTTTCAATACCTGCATTAAGCTCAGCTCACAGTTACGGTACATTGAGAACTCGTTATACTCCATTATATAAGCTGTTTGTCTTCAAAACTCTTTGTCTTTAAATATTACTAAATATAAAGATGGCTTAATATATTGACTATTGCATCAGAAGATCAAGGTCATAATGAGATATGAGTCACATGTGAGACAGGTGAGATACATAGACCAATGTTGTTTCTGCCATTAAACACTCAGTAAAGTCTGTTTCACTTACACGAGGGAGTTCCACATCAGGCTAATTGTGGGTGCAGCAAAGAAGCAATCAAACATTAGTACAAGACTAAGTGGGTGGGGTAAATACAGTGGAGAAGATGTTATTCTTTCCCATTTAAACGCAAACAAAACGCAAAACACCAAAATGTTGAGAAGTACAACGTTTTGGGCAATTCTGATAATTCATGTTTATCTTGGTTCCAAAAAGTTTGGAGCCGGATCAGCAGCCGGGTTACACAGCGTCTGATCTGGCTCCAAACTGTTTGCAATAGAAATAATAGATTTAACGTAACCACATTTATTGGGAAAGAGTAAAGTTTTCTCGACTGTATATACATGCACTCATGAAAAGCAAACATCTAGGAAAAAGTAAATCTAAGAAAAAAATAAAAGAAGAAAAATAATAAATACAAGTAAGCTTTACAACTGAAACAAGTTAAAATTGTGTTAAGAGGCCATTCTAAGAATATTCTACTTATGTGCAAAAAGATCAGGATCTACACTGTTGGCAAATAACTATTGTACCCCAATTACAATAGTTATTTGCCAACAGTTTGGATCCTGATCATACATTGCTTAAACTGTGAACACTTATTACCATATAAGTTTAGTCATTTCAGATACAGTTGCTTCAAAAGTAATAGTTTAATGTGTGATATTGGTTAATGCAAACAGTTCCTATAAAAGCTGTCTGAATCACTTTTATCCTGCATTAACTCTTTGCAAGCTAGCGGCAGATATACCTGCCATAGTGATTATCTCTGCAAACAGATTGGATCCAGATAAGATGCCGCGTAACGCGGCGTCTCATCAGGATCCAAACTGTTTGCCATTCTGACACTGAGTTTTTGTTTGTTTGTTTTGTTTGTTAACATCCATTTCTGCCATCTATGGGCTAATTGGACGCCCAGAGAAAGGGGCGGATACAGAGAACCCGGGCGCTGTGCCCTACTCTTATTATTGAAAGAGTTCTCTGGTTCTTTTAGATGCCAAGTGTAAAGCACTCATACATAGGACCTCGGTTTATAAAGTCTCATCCGAAGGACTTGGTCTGGCGGTGGACACTGAATTTTAATTCAGTTAAGATTTTTAATTTAGATTTTTGAAAATTCTAACTTTAGAACGATAGCAGACGACAAAATTGTTGCAGGTGAAAAAATTACCCAGCATGCAAAGAGTTATTAAGAAACCACTTGTCTTCTCATCGTACAGTAAAAACCTCTCTATAATTACCACCAGAAAGAAGGCTAATTGATTGCATGAAAGACAGGTGACAGCTTAAAGCATAGTGAAGGTAAAACAGAACATTCACCTCGCTTTAAGCAGTCACCGGTCTTAAACCCTTAATAATTTACACATTTAATTAAGTGGTCATAATAGATAAGCTTTATTGTATTTTCATTGAATAGCCATGTAACACAACTTTGACTGTACATCAAAATCGGTGAAAAATCTTCATAAAAACCTTATCAGTTTTTTGATTTTCTTCAAATCCTTGAAAAAAGTCATTCTCTACACAACCCATGCCACCATTCTTCAATTCCTGCACACTTTTTACACTTAGTCAATTAATCCAAATTTTCCAATCTACCATAAAATTCCCAACTTTCACTTCAAACAATGTGTACCTAGATCAGACTAAGATAAATTCCATATCCAAAGACATTAAAATTTAATGCATTATGCAATTTCCAAAACAAAACTAAAATCAATTTTTATTAATCTTAGAAAAAAACCACTCTATTATGACCACTAAAAAGAAGGCAAATTAGTTACATGAAAGGCAGGTGACAGCTTAAAACAGGGTTAAAGTAAATCAGAGAGCTTCTAATGGAGCTTTCCATTTCACTTTCACAATTCTTTAAGCAACCACCTGCCTTAAACATCTAACAATTAACACAATTAGCGGTCATAATAGAGTTTTCACTGTTTTTGGTAAATTTTAAAAAATATTACAGTACAGCCTCTCTATTACCACCACTAAAAAGAAAGCTAATTGATTTTAAGTCATGTGACAGCTTAAAGCAAGATGACAGTAAAACAGAAAGCTCCTAAAGGAGCTTTCTGTTTTACTGTCACCTTGCTTCAATCAGTCACCTGTCTTAAACACCTGATAATCCACACAATTTAGTGGTCATGATAGAGAGGTTTTACTGTATGTACTGAAACTGTACAAGAATGGTTTCATCTCCGTAAGTATTCCAATCTTTAAGTATTCCAACAAGAAATTGAAAACATTTTCCCGAAACAACCTTTTTAAAGCCTGAACATGTACAGGTTAAAATCACCACATCCAGCCTAGAAGCTATTAGCTTGAATTTATCATTAAAACACACCAAACCCTTTAAACGGATCCATTTAATGACCATGTGTTGAATCATTGATGAGCAAAGTTTCGTCTGTCACAAGACATTGGTTCGGGGGGACAAAGAGAACACCTTAATTTCAAATTATCCTTTAATATGCAGTAAAACTTGAAGAAGCAGCTACTTATTGGGAGAAGTGACAGCTTAATGCAGGACAAAAGTATTGCAGAAAGCTCCTGAAGGAGCTTTCTGCAATACGTTTGCCCTCCATTGTTAAGAATGCAACATAGATCTTGAAAGAAGTCATTTAACATAGATTCTACTAATTTATGTAATTTTTTGTCTACTAAAATTGATGTCTGCAGCAATTCTCCTAGAGGTCATTGCAAAGTTTTTTTTACAGAAAAAAAAGTGCTAAAAAGTTTGAATCCAGATAGGATTCTGAATTTCATCAGTATTCAAACTTTTTGCAAACGTTCACACAAAAACACAAACTAGAGAGCTAAAGGTTACCAGTTGGATTCTGAAATTTAATAGTCCAATGTCCAAATATAAACTTGAACCAGTCCAGTATATACTTAAGACAAAATTTTCTCGCTAAGATTATTCCCATTTCAAATTTCTCCAAATATATATTCCTATCCTCTGGATTTACACAGTTTGCGATTGCAAGTCCTATTGTATCTTTAACAATGGTAAAATATTACAGGCTAAAGGTTTTTCTTCTTTATTTTGGCAATTAATTGGAGCTGACAGTTGGAAACATTTCAATTATCAAACCTGATCAATCATTGGCATTGATTAAAGCTCTCTAATTAACCCATTTATAACAGTCTAAGAGCTGTACCGTTTAACCCTTTACCCCATAGCCTGCTTCTAGTTTGAAAACAGGTTATCACTTAAAGCAGATTGCTTTAAGCTATCACTTGCTAGGATCTAAATGATATTTTTTATGGTAAATATTTTTGACTATATAAATCAAGAAACTGGACCCACAAATAAATGCATCAATTCCCAGACCACAAACTTCATATTCATCAGATAACCTTTCTGTTAAAATACAGTGTTAAATCTATATCAAACAGAACCAATCAAAGGGACTTAACTCTCATCTAATCTATTCACTCAAGAAATGTAACTCCACACCAAAGTTCATGCATTTAAACCAACAAATCAACCTTCTAAAATTAAATGAAATCCACCAAAATACAAAATAAACCAAAACTTGTATCTATTCTAAGGGATATTACTATTAACCCTTTCCCTCATAGAAGCACCTTTTATCACATTTAATTCATTCATCCTCTGAAGAAAATAGTTCCAATTTATACAGTAATGAATAGGTATTACAAAAAATATTTTCAAGGAGATTCTAGCTTAAAGCAGCCTTAGGCACATTCTGCTTTACTTTCAACCTGCTTTAAGTGATCACCTATCTTCAATATCAGAAAGCCGCTATGGGGTAAAGGGTTAACAAATACAGACAACTCAAGCAAGAAACTCAACTTACGTGACTGAGACATAGCGACTCTGTTCCCGCTCCAAACCTTCCTTGAGTTTGGCCACCTGTACCTGCAGGCCGGACACTGAAGACTGCAGTCCCAGGCTCGAGTCTTTCTCCTTGGTCAGCTGGTTGTTGAGATCGCTGCTCCGGTAGCGCTCGGCATCGAGGCTCGTACGCAGGTCTTCTTGCAGAACCTTCTCCTGCTGGATCTTGAACTCCAGGAGTTGTACTGCAAATTAAATCAAGATACATGTACAGTCTAATTTCAATATCTCGAACTCGTTTAACTCGAACTATCCAATAGTTTGACATATGAACTGCATTATTTCATTCTCGGTTAAGTCGAACATACCCGTATTTCAAAGTTAAAACGTGGCTTAGCCACATTTTAACTTTGAAATAGGGGTATGTTTGACAAAAAACGACTTCGTAGTTGGACTGAAAATCTACTGCTTTACTTGGCACAAATAATATTTTTCACATAAAATGTAATTATGTAAATAATAGATGTTAATCAATATCAAAATGAGAATTAACCTGTTACCCCATAGCCTGTTTCTAGTTTTGAAGACCATTTAAAGTAGGCTTAAAGTAGCCTGCTTTAAGCTACCATCTACTAGCATACCGTATAAGTGGTTTTTTTCGCGAGAAGGAAATTTTCGCTATTTTCGCGTGTGCATCAAACTCGCGTAAATCTAATCCGCCAAATATTCCTACCTTTCTCTAGGCCTATTTCATTTTCTGCAGCAAAGTCCGATCGAGGCAGTTTGTCGTAAAAAACCCAACCAAAAACACAATTTCTTCGTTCCCGTGTTCTTATTCCGGACCAGGCCTATACCCACGTTCAATTTAATGCATTTTTTATGAAAGAGATCTAAAGACGGATGTCAAACAATTTGGATCCAGATTTGTCGTGTTTTTTGGTGCCTTATCTTTACCCAAACTGTTTGCCAATGCCAATCAAGTTGTGATAGGCAGACAAAGGGTTAATCGCTTTCACAGTTTGACCTATGGTACTCACTCGTAAATGACACCTCGTCTGCTTGCAGCGTTCTCCATTGTCAACACGTATATACAGGTAAATCGAGTGTGAAAAGTTTTGGATACTTGAGAGACATTGATTTACCCGGCGTCTCATTTGTACCCAGTGGTGACTTTCTGCCGCTTCAGTTCATTACGGAGGGAAGACGGAAATTGCATCCGATCATATTGTAAACAAGTGCGCCATATACCGGCACTTTATGAAGGGAAGATAGATATCCGTAGCCGTGAATGTTTAAATAGTTACTTCCCTTAGTTTTGAATGCGCCACTTACGTATGCGGATTTATTGACAAGATAAAACCCAAACGGTAAAATAAAATATGCTTAAATATCATAACCGCAAAAAATAGATTTTCAATAAACGTTTGCGCGAAAAATTAATACGCTAAAAATTCATTTAGGGTTGAATCGCTAAATTTGCGTCTCGCGTAAAAAACCACTTATACGGTATTAGAAATACGTTTTAACTCTTTGTGCCCTAGTCCCGCATATAGGCGTGCTTTTCCAACAGTGTACATGTGAATAGTACACTTGTCCTATGCAAACAGTGAAGACCCTGATCAGAGGGCTCCAAAAGGAGCCCTCTGATCAGGTTCTTCACTGTTTGTCACAATGCCAAACATTGACAAAAACAACCCTTAAAAGTCAGAAATGGACTAGACTAAAATGGAATCTGGAATTTTCCATTTAAAGTTTCAGGGAGGAAAGAGTTAAACATGCATATTGATGACTGTATAAAATGGAACGATTTTCTTCAGTAGAAGAAAAATCATGGGGCATAAAAATGCATCTATGGAGTAATGGGTTAAGGCACCTACCTGTATTAAACAACAATGCCTGCCTTCTTTTGATCGGTCATATAAGCAGGCTATTACAAACTTAGAGAGTTGTGCTTAATTACTTACAAAATAATTAACCCTTTCTCCCATAGAAGTGACTTTTAGCGTATTTAATTTATTCCTCCGCTGAAGAAAATAGTTCCAGTTTATACCCTCATGAACAAATACCATTACAAATATTTTATATAGCCTAGCAGATTTTAGCTTAAAGCAGGCTGAAAGTAAAGCAGAATGTGCCTTAAGGCACATTCTGCTTTACTTTCAACCTGCTTTAAGTGGTCACCTGTATTCAAAACTAGAAACAGTCTATGAGGTAAAGGGTTAAAAAATATCAAACAAAACAGTCAAAGAAATAATAAACGAAAATAAAAGAGTAAAATACAATACATGAAAAGAAATGAAAGAAGAGCAGAGATGTATTCAATCAAACATAGAAAGATAATTGAATGGTTTTATGAGAAAACAGGCTTTTAGACAAAGCAAACAGTGCAGATCAAGATCTTGGACAGCGCAATGTTTCAACTGGTCTTCACTGTTTGCTATGTCTGACGGTCTGTAATGTTATGATCATGTTCAATGTTTTAGTGAACAGCTTCAAAATGATTATCAAAAGTATTGAATACCCCACCTGCAATGTCTCTAACCACTGAAGTGAAGGGGTCTAAATCCAGCCCCAGTAGGTCAATATCATCATCATCATCGTAATCACACTTAATGTGTGGATCAAAATACTCCAAACCACTCACAGTTTCCATTCTCAAGTTTCAGTTCAATCTCAACTTATCAAAATTTTATTTTCTATAGGTACTATTATGCTATTATTTCCCCTACAACACTACATCATGCCAATTCAATTAACCCATTACCCCATTAATACGCCTTTTTACGCCTCTAGTTTATTCATTCATCGAGGAAAATAGTTCCAATTTACATAATTATGAATATGAGCTGTTAGAAATATTTTCTATATTCTGGCAGATTTTTGCTTAAAGCAGGCTGAAAGAAAAGCAGAATGTGCCTTAAGGCACATTCTGCTTTACTTTCAACCTGCTTTAAGTGGTCATCTGTCTTCAAAATTGGAACAGGCTATGGGGTAATGAGTTAAGATCTATATTCTTTCAGCATAAAAAATTGTCTCATATTTTCCATGAATTAAACATTTCTCCTGTCCTTCAAGGATATTAAGATGCATCATATTCCGACAACTTTATGAATAAAACTATTTCCAAACTAATTATCACCATTTAGACATGGTTCACAATTTTTCAGAATTGCCAAAATAATTCACAAAATCAACTGAGAGAACTGAGGCATACTATCCAAACACTGCCGATCAATTTTACAATGACATATCGGAACATCTTATCGACAGGGAGATATGATATGGATCAGCTAAATTAATCTCTGACATACAGGCAAACTCGTGTTCAGCGACAATCAAATATCGAAGAATGGAGACTCTGAAGACAGGCAGTTGCTTAAATTTAATGCAAGAAAAATGTAAATGCAAAAGGGAGCTTTCTGCATAACTTTTGACCTGTTTAAAGCGGCAGCCTGGCATTCACACAGCTCTCTGTAGCTTCACCTATAACTGGCACCTTTACGCATCTTATACTGTTTACTACCTTTGACTTTTAAGCAGTTATGTTTAACTTTTTCTTTTTACTGAATTCTTTAAAAAAAAGATATCTGCCAGTTTCTTTTTTAGAAAATATTATCCATGCGTCAAACAGATATTGTTATAGATGAAATGCTGAGTTATTTGGCATCGTATCTGGATCAAAACAGTTTGTGAATGCTATCACAAAGTCATCTACACATTGCTAAAGGCTGACCCTTGATGTGCAGGCAATCAGTACATGTATCCTTTGTAAACAGTGTAGACTCTGATCAGAGGTCTCCTTAATGAACCCTCTAATTGGGATTTGCATTGTTTATTTTACTTTCAAACATAGTCTAGAAACAGAAAATCAGCAAAAGCTTTTCATATTTCAAAGATGGAATGCAAATTGTCCCTCTGACAAATTCAGTACTACATTAAAACCTCTCTATTACAATCTCTAAAACAAAGGTTAATTGCTAGTATTAATAACAGGTGACAGATTAAAGCAAGGTGACAGTGAAACAGAAAGCTCCTAAAGGAGCTTTCTGTTTCACTGTCACCTTGCTTTAAGCAGTCACCTGCCTAAAACCCCAATAATTAACCAAATTTAGTGGTCTTAATAGAAAGGTTTTACTGAGTATGGTTAAGCCTATGGGAGTCTTTTGTGATGATCTTAAGCATGAAAAGACCTGTGATAACTATCTAGCCCCAAACAAATCTCAAAACATCAACAAACTTGGTAAAACATGGTCATTCCTTTTTGTGGATTAACCGTATGAATCTTAAATCAAGCGAACAGACATTAGCCTAGAGATTTCATCAGAAAGGTGACAGCATAATGAAGGATAAAAAGTAATGCAGAAAGATCCTTAAGGAGCTCTCTGCATTATTTTTATCCTGCATCATTCAACCACCAGTATTAAATACTGTCCATTGAGTTTATCCTGAGGGGTAGCCTAATACAAGATTGACTGTATGGTATATGTTCTTTATGACAATGACTTGATACCATAATCCTTTATTGACAGGCATATGTGGTAGGCCTTATTTGAGAAACAGAAACTTGTCTAAAGCTGGTTGATAGTGATGGTAAATAAAATAACTGTCATTCAGTTTTCCTTTAGAACAATGATAACAATCATATTAGCAATTTCTTTTTCATGCCTGAGTAAGCTTTCTGCATTATTTCAATTCTACATTAACCCTTTGCCTGCTGGTCGCGACTTTATTGATTTTGGCAAACAGTTTAGATCCAGATCAGACGCCACGTAACGCGGCGTCTGATCTGGATCCAAACTATTTGACATTTGTCTTTAAGTTTCTTTTCTTATAAAATGTATACATCTAAATTAAAAAAATTGTGCAGACGACAATTTCGAAGCAGACGACATCACCGCAGGATAAGGGTTAAGAAAAAAACATTCAGCTGATTTGCTGCAACAAAGATGCAGGAGCCAGACTAAAGTAATGCAATAAGAAATGGGGTAAAAATGGAGACATAACTTTTAAAGATAAATGTGAATCCCTTCACGGCCAAGTAACCCCAAGTACTGTAGTTATTTTCAAACAGTCTGGATCCTGATCAGATTCCGCAAAATGCAGCTTCTCATCAGAATCCAAACTGTTTGACACTTACTAAGATATACAGATGCAGACGACAATATAGCTCTTCTTTTTTGGGGGAAAAGGTTTATGTATCAGGGCTCCAGATAAGGGGAGTATTTCAAAAACTTAAATCTTTATTTCTGCTTAAAACCCTATGGTGTCACTACTCATTAGAATCGTCTCGAAGAGACGATTCTAATGAGTAGTAACACCATAGGATTTGATCCTAAAATAAGTGAGAAAATGTTGGATTTCTGCAGTTTACTCCATCTTATCTGGAGCCCTGTGTATGGAATAATGAGCTAAGAAAGTCTTTAAAAAGTTACAAAAGCAAGTTTGTACTCTACAACTTTGGAAGTTTTACATAACCTACACCAAAAGTCTTGAGAATGAAAAAACAATTCTGAAATTCAAGGGTTAATAAGGAAAAAATAAAATTATTGGAAACTTGCTACACTGGAAAAAAAACATTAAATAGTGCAAAAAATGGAGTTTCACACATTGAAATGAATGAAAACACAAACACACACAATTAAAGCATGCACAAAAACCTGTGTGGATAAGCAAAGACACATGTAATACACCAAAACACAGGAGCTTTATGAAATAAACTGCTTGATGGTTATAATTGGTGCTACCAGACAAAACCAAACCATATGATATGCATTGCAAGGGACAGGACCCCAGATATAAGGCATTCAGCAATAGTTTGTTGGTCTGTACCAAAAGTTACAAGACATTCTTAGTTTAACCTATTACATTGTAGCCTGTTTTTAGTTTTAAAGGCAGGTGACCACTTAAAAGCAGGTTGAGAGTAAAGCAGAATGGGCCTTAAGGCACACTCTGCTTTTCTTTCAGCAAGCTTTAAGGTACCACTGAAAGAGAATCTGAAATTCTTTACAAGAGCAAATACATGTAGTTTATGCTCAAGGCTGTAGTGAGAATGATTTAATTGGTTACAAGCTTTTATTTCCAAAATTCATAACTCAGGACCCGGAAGACTATTTTAAGTGGGTGATGCAACTGATATGGTCAAGTGCTGATAATAAAATGGTAATGATTATAAATAAACATCATACGATATAAATGAAAATAAGGACAAAATGAAAAGAAGATATTTTAAACAAATTAAATTTTAAATTAATACACTGAACATAAAAATTCTATCTATTGAGTACTTATAACAAACATTACTCTATGCAAATAATGCACCACATATCTACTGCTCTGTCATATAGCAAACTAACATAGCTCTTTAGAAACAATATTTTTTGTTGTTGTAACAGTTACTGAAACCAACTACTCCATAGCCTGTTTCCAAGTTTTGAAGACAGGTGAACACTTAAAGCAAGAAGAAAGTAAAGCAGAATGTGCCCAAAAAGGCACATTCTGATTTACTTTCAGCCTGCTTTAAGCTACAAACTGCTACAATAGAGAAAATATTGTTTGTTACACATTCATTACTGTTTAAAATGGAAATATTTTCTTCAGTGGAGGAAATAATCAAAGACGTAAAAAGGCCAACCTATAGAATAAAGGGTTAGACGGTGTATCGGTAGGGATTGTGAAGGTTTTCAGTTCAAAACAGGATCCTTCAAAGCTTCAGATAAGAGAAGTACTTAAAATACGAAATCTTTATGTCTCGAACCAACCCTATGCTATGTTACTTATATGAATTGTTTCTTCCAGACAAATCCTACAGTGGAGAAAACGTTATTCTTTACCAATAACCGTTCACTCTAAAACTATCATTTCCATTGCAAACAGTATGGAGCCAGATCAGACGCCGGGTAACCCGACGTCTGATCAGGCTCCATACTGTTTGCCACTCAGACTAAAATAAACAGTTAGACACAACTTAAAATTTGTAATTGTCTAGATTTAACTGTATTGCATTTTGGTTTAAACGGGAAAGAATAATGTCTTCTCCGCCGCTGTATGAGTAGTCACAATATAGTGTGTTAGAGCCAAAATGGTGAAATACTTCAAATGTATAGTTTGTTCCTTCTTATCTGGAGCAGCTGTTATTCATTTCAAAGCAAACATTGTTTTGGTTTAAATCCAAATCGTTAAAATTTTACTCCCAATTTTCTCTATTTTTTTTAGCTAATATTTAATTTTAATCGCATTTCATTGATTTTCATGCCTTACTTGTTCATAAGATTAAACTCTTAAATATGTGCAAGTAAACCCCTACCAAAAAACACTACTATAACATATCACCTAATCCCATATATCTAAGAAAATATCTAATTGTGTCTTTCTATGTTCTATTTCAAACAAAATACCTTTTGAAACATCCACATTTATATTTACATCCAAGAGTTTCAGAGTGAACTCCCCTGATTTTACAAGGGTTGTCTCCCCTGGTACAATATTTGCCCTAATTGTGTTTTCCTTACCTCCAGCAGATATAAAGTCTACAGGTTCAGGTTCATGGGGTAATTCTAAATATTGCAAAATAATATTTTAAGATTCATGTGTTCCCTTCTTGGATGCAATTATCTTTCAATACCACAAAACTGTTTAAAATATACCCATTACATTTGCAAACAGTGTAGACCCTGATCAGAGGGCTCCTATGCCCGCTGATCAGGGTCTGCACTGTTTGCTAATTCAGATCAGTATTCATTTAACTACCCATAATTACAAGTAGACTGGTTCATATTTTGGCAACAAAAAAGATCCATTAGGGAACCTAAAAACTCTCAGATCCCTTTTTGTACTAGCTCTTATCTAAATCAGCAAATTTATACATAAAATTCCTATTAAACATGGTGAATGGATGCACAACTGGAATCTACATAGTTTTGTAATGCAAAATCATACAGAGTTTTAGCAGTCAACACTTTTTTTATCTGACTATTACTTCTTTAAATGTCAATTAAGTAACAATATTAATATCAAAATTATTTAATAGTACTGGCATCAATTCAACTTTACTTTTCTATACAGCTTTTACAATACACAAACAGCAGGGGTTTTTTATTATTAATTTTGCTGTTTTGGTGGGTTTCTTTAAATTTCAATAACATTTCAAACAAGACTCTTACCATCTATGATCTACAGGTTATACAAATTTGTTTATATGGTTAAAACATTAAAACATGAAAGAGACGGCAAGAAGTAAGAATCCACTCGGCACAATCTTACCTTCATACTCTGAACTAGAGTCCTCATCATCTGAGTCTTAAAATATCAAAACTACACTTAAACAAAACACTCTACCCAAATAAACTACCTGTCATATATCTTTGGCAATGCTTTCGTTAACCTTTGCTAAGATCTTCTGCAATGTTTCCTTAGTCTTTGCTAAGAATTTTGGTAATGTTTCCTTACATTTTGCTACGACTTTCGGTAATGTTTTCCTAACCTTTGCTAAGATATTTGGTAATGTTTCCTTTATTTTTACAAAGATTTCTTTTTGATATGTTGTAGCAAATTATAATGCAGTTTTGTTTGTGTATACAGAGCTGTTTCTTTGGAATAAACTAAACTTAGACACTTGTGGATGGGATTGTTATGATTTTTATCCTTTTTGCTATAAGGTTATATATTGATGTTTTTGAAACAGTGTAGATGCAGACCAGACAGCTCCTGGAGGAGGTGTCTGGTCAAGGTCTGCACTGTTTTCTTAAAGGATCTGCCTGAACTGAGCAAAAACTTCTATATTTTATTAGCCCATATAGCAGTTCAGATATTCAAATTGGGTCAATTTTTATACATAAATATTCAGTAGAAGGGTAAAAATAACTTTGTGAAACATAAAATTGTGTGCATAACTTAAAACAAAATGAAACTCAACAATAAATGAATTAAAATAATGTTATTCTATGAAATGTTAATAAACATTGAACAGAATAAAATACAGGCAGGCAACAAATAGCAAGCAAGCTTCTAGCTATCAGGAGCAAGCAAAGCAGTTATATACTTGCTTTAAAAAATCTTCAAAAAGTACCGTACGGACAGAGCACTGAATAATTGTGTTAATCATTCAGTTTCAGTTGTATTAGCAAATCAGCAATATACATTGCCTTTTGTCATAATTAATAACTAAACAGGATGAAAGTAAAACAGAAAGCTTCATAAGAAATTTTCTAAATTACTCTGATCCCGCTGTAACCAATACTTCTTTTGGGTAGTCAAAATAGCAGTATTTTACTGTAGTTTTACCAAGATTGATTGTCAGGTATGGGCTTAAATGATTGGGTTAGGAAATGACTATCATTACATGGAATTAAGTTTGTTTACTTTTTTCTCAAGGATAAGAATGAAGGGAAGAAAGTAATGTAGATCTAGTCAAAAGTAACAGTATCGTTCATAGACAGGTGACCTATTTTGTCAATAAGTTTTCCTTCATTGACAAATAAACAGCGAGACATATTTAGATAAGGGAAGTTGTTGTTGTTGTTGGCGTACCTGTGTTTAACACTCACAGGACAGCTTGGTACAGACATTATTGTCTGTCAAGCTGGAGGATTACGTGCATAGCTGTTTTCAATTACCTCGCCATATAGGCAGCCATGCTCCGTCTTCAGAGGAATAATGGAAGTAACCCTGTTTAATATCATGGAGTAATATACATGCACTAAAACCCTGTCATGAAAACTTTAATTATTAAAAGGGAGACAACTCTTGCAATTTGCTCACCTTGTCTCTTGAGTTGTCTCTCTTTTTTCATGGCTTGATCATCAGTGCTAGACAACTGTTCGTTCATCCTTTCTCTCTCCTCCTGATGGTGTAGGCGTGTGATTGTTGCATGAGCTCGCAGGTCACGAATCTCTGCTAACAGTGACTGCCGATCAGCTCCGTATATCTGGTCCATGGAAGAGTGGTGATGGGACTCCTTGAAAAATATCATTCAGAATATTTCAAACTTCCAAACAATTCAAGAAATCAGTTTCAAGTACAATTCTGGAATTTAGTCAATTGCGAATTGGCCAAAGCCAAATACAGCAAAATACTAAAGATTACTATGTTGTGCAGACAAGGAGTAATCTGCATGAAAAACAGAAAAATAAGGTTGTTGCGTCCACTTAAAGAAAGACTATTTGTTGTGTTTTCTTAAAGCTAGATGCAAGTAAAGCAGTACTTTCATCTTGCTTTAGGCTGTCAACTGTATTTCTACACCATCAGCCAAGTTGTTTTTTAGGGTTATTAAAACACAGTTTTACTATATTGTAAACCTGGATTTCATACCATGTTCCTGATCTTCTGCTCTAGCCGTTGGATTTCATCAATGCTGGCACTTGGGTGAGAGAGAGCATGTGACCTGAGCTCAGCCAATTGTGACTCTCGCTCTTTGGTGAACACATAGCCAATGGCACGCAGCAGCTCAGCCCTCCAATCAGAACCCTCAGCACTCTGTAACAATCAAATTTGCTTTAAACATTTCACGCTTTTACAGTAGTACAATTTAGTAGTAGATTTGATTACCATAACCCTTTACCCCTTAGCCTGTTTCTAGTTTTGAAGACAGATGAGCACTTAAAGCAGGTTGAAAGAAAAGCAGAATGCGCCTAAGGGCGCATCCTGCTTTTCTTTCAGCCTGCTCTAAGCCACAATCTGCTAGATATAGAAAATATTTCTTTTGGTACATGTCTATGACTGTATAAATTGGAACCATTTAGCAGAGAAATAAATTGAGTGCGTAAAAAGGCTTATTTATGGGGTAAAGGGTTAAACAGTAGCCTTACACAGTAATAGCAGATAGCTATTTCATCTAAAACGTAGACCAACTAAGATTTTATTCAAAACAAACTGAATTTTTCAAATGGAAAATTATCTGATATGACCATTTTATGTGTCACAGTGCGGTAAAAATCAACTCAATCATTAAAGATTTCTTTGTTTGGCTTTGTTTATAAAGAGTTTCTTCATATGAAATTATTGAAACATTTTAATTGGTGGTTGTATTCAATTATTGACATAAATAGCTGATCACACTGGCACCAGTAGTTGTATTCAGTTCTTGATATACTCCAAAAGGCGCTCATATAATGGGCTGTTTCCGTCAATTATGTCTCAATACATCGCCCAGTATCAAACATACAACTGGTAGTGGGAATACATGTGTATCAAATCTGGCCAACTTATTATGCTGATAAACAATAAGTTAGGTGAAAAGTTGAAAGTTTGACAGTGGAAAGCAAAGTAAATGTCATCAAATGGGTGTATACAAAGTACTTGTACTATATTGGAAACTGATAGATTGACATGCAAAGGGGATCCTGTACAACGGATCTGCTTAACCCTTTACTCCATAAACTGTTTCTAATATTGAAGCTAAGTGTCATTCAATACTAGAAATAGGTTATGGATTAAAGGGTTAAAACACAGGTCCATCTAGTATACATAGCAGTAGGTCTATAAGGGATTTGATAAAAATAATCTTTACATGAAATACTTGTTACATACAATACAGTCTGATCAAGACAAGCATTCTTTTAAAAGTTAGTCATATAACCAATGGTGAACATTAAAAGCTGTAATAATTTACTTGAAGCAGTTGATCAAAGTCTACATAGTGTGCTACACTTAGAACTTTACTATATAGCAACACACAAGTCCATTTTAGCCACAAAGATGTCATTAAAATTTGTTATACAAAGTACATCCCCTAAGTGTTTAACTATTTACTACTTAGAATGGATATCTTACATAACCATGTAGTAAAGTAAAACTCTGCTATCATGCCCACACAAAACAAGACATTCTTCTGTTTTTTAAGGCAAGTGGCTATTTAAAGCAAGATGACATCTTGACAGTATAGCAGAAATATCTGTAAGGAACATCCTGCTTTACCTTCATCTAGCTGTTAGCTGTTTAATGTCTATAAAATGATCCCTTTCCTCCTTTGCCAAACATGCAAACCGTGTATATCCTACTGAATTTAAAGCAAGTGACTGCTGAAAGCAAAATGAAAGTAATGCAGAAAGCTCTCTGAGGAGCTTTCTGCTTTACTTTCATCTTGATTTAAACTGCTACCTGATTTCAACATCATTAATTGATATTGATTTGTGGTGTTTCAATGGAGGTGAAGGTAAAGGCTCTTCTATGGAGGAAATGGTTATCATGAAGTCTATGTGTGGTCCTGACGATCAATACACTGTACTACAACAATGGGTTAGTCACATTTATCTACTAAGCTACAAAACTTCATGTCTCAAAGAAATTAAACCACATGCTTGATAAGAACATACTGGCGACAAAACATTAACAGTCACATAAAACAACTCCTGAATAACAGAACAAACCAAAAAGACTTGGGTCAACTTTAAAAAATAATTATTATTTAAATAATCAGATCAGAAGTGCATTGTCTTCTCTCAGCAGTCACATGTATCTTTCCTTTATTATATGAAGAAATACTTTCCAAGTAAAAAACAGACTAGATCCAGATCTGCCACCAAGAAACTTGGCATATTTAGGTTTAGAAAAATGATATAGGTCTGCAATACAATATTTCCTCCTAATGTTTATTAAATTATTCTATACTGAGATAATGCTACCGCATGTCACAGAGCTCAAATTGTCAAACAGTTCACTAGCGAAACAAAGTGCACTATATTTGCCTCAATAGAAACATGAGTCTAAAAGACTGAAATTGGCAAAATACTCAAATGTTTACTTAGATGAAGGCTAGTCTGAGTTGCTATACAAAGGTTAGAGAACAGTACAGAACAGGCAGCATTGACCATTTAACATACAATCCCAACTTACCAGGTAATCATCATCGTTATCATCATCCTGAAGTGATGGGTGCAAAGTAGGTTATAAAGTGTATAACAAAACCCCTCAATTAACCCTTTCCTACCTTAAACCTCAAATGGACAAATTCCTGTTTTAACTTTAGTCTAGACCATTTTTGACTTTTTGGGTTGATTTTTACAATATTGTTAAAATGATAACCAGTGTAGACCCTGATCAGAGGGCTCCTTATGGAGTCCTCTGATAAGGGTCTACACTGTTTGCATAGGACAAGTGTACTTCACACAGGTTTGCAAATGACTCATATTAATGCCTGACTAGGGTTCAAAGAAGAAAGATATCTAAATTGAGTTAAATATTTTATGTTTAAGGCAGATGGATACTTAAAGTAAGGTGAAAGTGAGTCAAATAGCTCCTAAAGAGCTTTCTGTTTTAATTTCAAATTGCTTTAAGCTGCTGCCTGTTTTTTTTTAAATGCATTTAGCGGTATTGTTAGTGGTCATAATAGAGAAGTTTGTATGAAGAAACAGGAAAGATGTTATGGCAGTGACTGTTACGATTAATATTTAGTTACAGGAAACAGTATAATTTACTGTTACAAATTGTATTGAAAGACAATTTAAGGACAAGTGACAGCTTCAATGAAGAACAAAATTAATGTAAAGTAGAAAGTTCTAACAGGAGCTACTGGTATATTCTTATTGTAAAGTATCAAGTCTTTAGAAACCTGCATGTTTTCTGAAAACAGAGGCTGGTTTACACAAGTTTGACTGTAATGCAAAAAGCTTCCCTTAAATTGCATTCAGATGTCACCTGTCTTTAGAAATCTTAATGATTTTTTTGATTGAGTGGTCACTCAGTACAAGAATTGATATTCTGCAATTGAGATTCTGGTGTGAAATAACGAGTATATATTTTTAACTCTTTGAACTGGTGAAACTGTGATTACCTTTGCAAACAGTTTGGATCCTGATAAGAGGCTGAGTAGCTCAGTGTTTCATCAGGACCTAAATTGTTTGACATCCTGACTATATGTTTGAAAGAAGGTTAGAAAAGTATAATTTTAGAAGATGACAATATTACTTTCCGTTCAAAGAGTTAATGTGACCATCACCCCTTGTAGAAAGGCATATATATGTGTACACACTCTATCCTCAACCATTCTAAAACCTTACATAGTGCAGAAGACAAAGGCAAAAGCTTTATCAGGCTAAGCAGAAAACTTCTATATTAAGAATATCTAAACTTGTAGCCCATTCTCTATTCTAAAACTAACAGTAACACTGTGAAATCAACTATTTAGGATTTCTTCATTTAAATCAGGCATTTTGAGTTTTGCAGAGGCCACTTTCAAATCAGACAATGATTTTGCATGTAAATGTTTATGGTTACCACATTTCAGTCAAGTGCTTTAGACAATAATTTTGCATGTAAACAATTATGGTTACCACATTTCAGCCAAGTGCTTTCATCAGAAATGAAATGATTCCACAGTGGCTTAACCCTTTTCCCCATAAATACAAATTTCTATTCCTTTAATTATTCCTCCACTGAAGAAAATACATTTGAAGTTCCAATTCATAGATGGAATATGTACCATAAGATATATTTTTTTCCTAGAAGATCATAATTTAATGCAGGTAGAAAGTCAAGCAGAATGTGCCTTTCCGCAAATTCTGCTTTACTTTCAACCTGCTTTAAAAGCTCACCTAACTTTAAAAGCAGGTTTAACAGGCTATGGAGTAATGGGTTAAGAGAACATATTTATAAGAGTGACCAGATTATATTTACTCATTCTATACTACACACCTTATCTAGACCCTTCAGTTTATGAGTCTGGGCCAGCAGATCTTTCAGTGACTGTATGGTTGAGATCATGGACTGGCGCTCGTTCTCCCAGCCCGTCTTCAGCGACTCCAGGTCAGCTTCTCGTAGATCTGTCTGTGAGCGACTACGACTCAGAAATTCAAGTTCCGAGATGTTCAGGACTTGAACTCCCTCACTGTGCAGGCGACGTAAGATTTCCTGTGAATGGTTAGGCATGCATTACAAATAAAGTTCATATAAAAGACTGATATCGGAGGAGGAAATGTCATAATTTCAAATCTGTCCTGATATGTTTCATTCATCTATACAATAATCAGTCCAATTATGTCCCATTCTCTCTCTATTAAATAGCAGAAAAATATGATGTTATCTACAGATTGGTGTAACAGTTGACAACAGGACTGTAAACCGAACAAATCAAATTGCAACGTTTTCTCACTTATTTCAGCATCTAATCATATAATGAGACGAATCTAATGAGTAGTAACACTTAAGGGTTAAGTGCAGAAATAAAGATTTTATTTTTAGAAAAACTCCCCTTATCTGGAGCTTTGAGACAAGCATAATTTTCATGTTTTATTCAATGAAAATAACAGGCATATTACAGGTTATAAAAGTCTCTGCAAGTAAATTAATGCAAATAGAACTACCAAGTGAACTAAGTACAGTGGAAACAATATTCTGATACACTATACTTAGTCTATATATCATTGGAAACAATATTTTTTTCTATTTAGAACATTTCTGACCTGTAGTTTATTTGACATGGCCTCACTCTCAGAGTGCCCATTGACCATGCTGGCTCCATTGCGGTCCTGGCCAACTCCTCCCTGTCTCTCTCCAAGCCGAGAACCATCATCTGTAACAGGAAGTACATGCATATTAAAAAGAACTTCAGTAGCTTCTTGCAGTAATTTTGTCCTGCAAATATGCAATCTCTTGTCTTTAAAGATCCCAGGGATTCTTAATGCATTACTCAATAGATACACCTTTATACTCTTTAATTTATTCCTCTGCTATAGAAAATAGTTGCAATTTATAGTCATGAATAATGCACCATACCCAATAGTTGTTATATTCTAGCTTAAAGTAAAGCAGAATGTGCCTTAAAGGTGCATTCTGCTTTACTTTCAAATCTGATTTAAGCGGTCATCTGTCTTCAAAATTAAAAAACAAGCTTTTGGGGGAAAAGGGCTATAAGAGAGCTGCTTAACATAGTTTCAGCAGTTTTCTTACTTTTTTTTGTACATTTGAAGTAAATTCTAAGGCGAGACTGACTTGGGGTTGGACAAGTTACACCTAAAACCTGAAAGAATTGGAGTCAAATATTGGAATGGGAGTACAATCTATGTTCATATCTACAGTATATAAATAATTCTAAAGTTACTTTATAATGTTGGTGCTCTTAGGCACTTACGTGGAAGAAAAGGTTAAAGGCTGTCAATTCAACATGGTTTTTGACTATATCTTACCCAGATCTAGGCCTGCCCGAGACTTCAGCAGAGTGACCTCCTCTTGGTGTCTAACTTTCTCCTTGTTCATATCAGCCTTATACTTCCTCTCAAGCTTCAGCTGTAGGTCATTGAGCCTCTGTTCCAGCTCCTTCAAGTGAAGCCTCTTCAGATATTCAATCTCATCCGTGTATTTAATTCTCAATGTCTCGAGCTGAGCCTCGCTCTCCTGTGTGGTTCTGGTCTGAAGCTCGTGGATATGACGCTGGTGTTCACTAGATAACTCATCCTTTAGGTTCATCACCTTCTGTTAGGTGAAGATAAGGTATATAAAGATTTACACTCATTGTTTGAATGACTTGTGCAGATTGAAAAGTAATTGCATCATTTGATGACAAATCTTTAGCTTAATTCTTTTAATAACTGAAAATCTTACTACAATAGTATGCTTTCTGAGTCAAAATTATCTCTTTTAACACCATGAACCTGTTTAAATATGCTCATTACATTTGATTTTCAAGCAGTGTAGACCATGATCAGAGGACTCCAGCAGGAGCCCTCTGATCAGTGACTGCACTGTTTGCTTATTTAGACCAGTATTTATTAAAAGTTTCTACTATTTGCAAATTTAAACCTGTATTTATTAACTCACTGTAAACACAACCTTCCTACTGTCAAAATAGTTGCTTTAAACTGTAGTTCTTTAAAAACAACCGAGTGGTCGAAAACATTTAATATTTCTTAGACAGTACTTACTTATGAATTGAAATTTCTGCAAAACCTTATCAGCTGGTGATCAGGTGTATTTATTCTCATTCACTTCTGAATCTTTTAATGAGAAATTTCAGTTTCCAATTTCTACTGGTTGATTTATGATTATTTAGAGTTGTTTTCTGTCTATATTGCAAAATTACAAACAGTGCAGACCCTGATTAGAGGGTTCCTTTAGGAGGCCTCTAACCTGGGTCTACACTTTTTGAATAGGAAATATATACTCTTCCAAGGTATACTGCTTGTAAATCACCAATATACTCATTGCTAATAATGAACATAATTATAAATCTTCTTCTAAACATTTAAGTTATTATTACATAACAAGGGCCACTATGGCCCTAAATCGCTCACCTGGTACACCATGGCAAACTTGACCTATAGTGACCTAGATTATGACTGGACATGTATACCCACAATCAACCTCTAGAGTGTAAACAAGATTTTCCAATGATTTGACCTAGTGACCTAGTTTTTGACCGGACATTACCCATATTCAAACTTGACCTAGATATCAATGCGACAAACATTTTGACCAAATTTCACCAAGATCCAATGAGATTTGTAGCCTCTAGAGTGTTAACAAGGTTTTTCTATGATTTGACCTAGTGACCTAGTTTTTGACCGGACATGACCCACATTCGAACTTGACCTAGATATCAATGAGACAAACATTCTGACCAAGTTTCATCAAGATCCAATGAGATTTGTAGCCTCAAGAGTGTTCACAAGGTTTTTCTATGATTTGACCTAGTGACCTAGTTTTTGACCAGACATGACCTATATTCAAACTTGACCTAGATATCAATGCGACAAACATTCTGACCATATTTAATCAAAATCCAATGAGATTTGTAGCCTCTAGAGGGTTCACAAGGATTTTCTATGATTTGACCTAGTTTTTGACCGAACATAACCCACATTCGAACTTGACCTAGATATCAATGACGCAAACATTCTGACCAAGTTTCATTAAGATCCATTGAGATTTGTAGCCTCGAGAGTTATAACGAGGTTTTTCTAGGATTTGACCTAGTGACCTAGTTTTTGACCGGACATGACCCACATTCGAACTTGATCTAGATTTTATCAAGACAAACATTTTGATCAAGTCTCATGAAGATCTAATGAAATTTGTAGCTTCTAGAGAGTTAAGGTTTTTCTATGATTTGACCTAGTGACCTAGTTTTTGACCAGACATGATCAACATTCGAACTTGACCTAGATTTCATCAAAACAAACATTGTCACCAACTTTCATGAAGATACAATGAAATTTGTTGCCGTTAGAGTGTTAATAAGGTTTTTCTATGATTTGACCTAGTGACCTAGTTTTTGACCGGACATGACCCACATTCGAACTTGACCTAGATTTCATCAAGACAAACATTTTGACTAAGTTTTATGAAAACCTATTGAAATGTGTAGCCTCTAGAGTGTTAACAAGGTTTTTCTATGATTTGACCTAGTGACCTAGTTTTTGACCGGACATGACCCACATTCGAACTTGACCTAGATATCAATGCGACAAATATTGTCATCAACTTTCATCAAAATCCAATGAGATTTGTAGCCTCTAGAGGGTTCACAAGGATTTTCTATGATTTGACCTAGTTTTTGACCGAACATAACCCACATTCGAACTTGACCTAGATATCAATGACGCAAACATTCTGACCAAGTTTCATTAAGATCCATTGAGATTTGTAGCCTCGAGAGTTATAACGAGGTTTTTCTAGGATTTGACCTAGTGACCTAGTTTTTGACCGGACATGACCCACATTCGAACTTGATCTAGATTTTATCAAGACAAACATTTTGATCAAGTCTCATGAAGATCTAATGAAATTTGTAGCTTCTAGAGAGTTAAGGTTTTTCTATGATTTGACCTAGTGACCTAGTTTTTGACCAGACATGATCAACATTCGAACTTGACCTAGATTTCATCAAAACAAACATTGTCACCAACTTTCATGAAGATACAATGAAATTTGTTGCCGTTAGAGTGTTAATAAGGTTTTTCTATGATTTGACCTAGTGACCTAGTTTTTGACCGGACATGACCCACATTCGAACTTGACCTAGATTTCATCAAGACAAACATTTTGACTAAGTTTTATGAAAACCTATTGAAATGTGTAGCCTCTAGAGTGTTAACAAGGTTTTTCTATGATTTGACCTAGTGACCTAGTTTTTGACCGGACATGACCCACATTCGAACTTGACCTAGATATCAATGCGACAAATATTGTCATCAACTTTCATCAAAATCCAATGAGATTTGTAGCCTCTAGAGGGTTCACAAGGATTTTCTATGATTTGACCTAGTTTTTGACCGAACATAACCCACATTCGAACTTGACCTAGATATCAATGACGCAAACATTCTGACCAAGTTTCATTAAGATCCATTGAGATTTGTAGCCTCGAGAGTTATAACGAGGTTTTTCTAGGATTTGACCTAGTGACCTAGTTTTTGACCGGACATGACCCACATTCGAACTTGATCTAGATTTTATCAAGACAAACATTTTGATCAAGTCTCATGAAGATCTAATGAAATTTGTAGCTTCTAGAGAGTTAAGGTTTTTCTATGATTTGACCTAGTGACCTAGTTTTTGACCAGACATGATCAACATTCGAACTTGACCTAGATTTCATCAAAACAGACATTGTCACCAACTTTCATGAAGATACAATGAAATTTGTTGCCGTTAGAGTGTTAACAAGGTTTTTCTATGATTTGACCTAGTGACCTAGTTTTTGACCGGACATGGCCCACATTCGAACTTGACCTAGATTTCATCAAGACAAACATTTTGACTAAGTTTTATGAAAACCTATTGAAATGTGTAGCCTCTAGAGTGTTAACAAGGTTTTTCTATGATTTGACCTAGTGACCTAGTTTTTGACCCGACATGACCCACATTCGAACTTGACCTAGATTTCATCAAGACAAACATTGTCATCAACTTTCATGAAGATCCAATGAAATTTGTGGCCGCTAGAGTGTTAACGAGCAATTGTGAACGGACGACGGACATCCAGCGATCCTAATAGCTCACCTTGGCACTTCGTGCCAGGTGAGCTAAAAAGTTTTTCTTGTCTAAAAGCCTTAATTCAATAATCATCACCTTAATGAAAGCTGTACTTAACAAGTAACAATTGCAATTAAAAAGCATTTGCATTGGAAATAAAGCCTTATCAGTAATTTGAAAGCATTTTGAAAGCAAATAAAAATAAAGCAATCTCTAATTTAATTACACCTAATTTTAACAATGAAAGCCCTATAGATAATACAACCACTCAAATGAAAACATGTAATTCAATAATTTTAAAGCAGGTGTGGCTTAAAGCTCGATAAAAGTAAAGCAGAAAGCTCCTGGTGGAGCTTTCTGCTTTATATTCATCTTCCAGCTTTAATAAGTCACCTGCCTTTAAAATTGTAAACCAAATTTTTGAGTGAGCTGTATATTAATTATACCCGTCTTATATTTAATATTCAAGATAAGATGAAATGAACATTAGAATTTGTTACACCAAAAGCAGCACAAAAATTCTTCAAGGCTCCTGATAAGAGGATTTGAACTAAGCATTTATAAAAAATTTATCCCATTCTGCACTGAACCATATGGTGTGACTACTCATTAGAATCGTCTCTTTGAGATAATTCTAATGAGTAGTAACACCATAGAGTTTCTTGCAGAAATAAATATTTTAGTTTTTGAAATACAGCAAACCTTTCAATAACGACTACTGAAAAGAACGCCAATTGATTGTATAAGACAGGTGACAGCTTAAAGCAAGGTGACAGTAAAACAGAAAGCTCCAACAGGAGCTTTCTGGTTTACTGTCACCTTGCTTTAAGCAGTCACCTGCCTAAATTAGCACAATTTAGTAACTGTAGTGGAGAGGTTTTACTGTACTCCTCTTATCTGGAGCCCTGAACATACCCGAAACCAATTAGTGCCTCTACCCCTGAGCCCATTGATAACACTAATAAAGCCACATGGTACGGAAATAAAATGTCAGAAATCACACAAAAAAGCATTAGGTTACCACTTGCCTGCACAAAATCACGAGCTGAGAGATTAGATGATGTTCTGTACAGTTCAAGTTCTTCCTCCGCTTTTTCAAGCTCTCTCTGAAGACTGTTAATGCCATCTTCATCTGGTAGAGTCTCGTACCTACGTCCTGATGTGTCTCTTGGCTGGGAGGGACTGAAACTGACATGATGTGCTGACCTCACTTCCTGTTGCACTGCATCCTGGGCCTGTGACATCACATCCTGTGCAATGTCCTCCTCTCCGGCCTCTCTGTCCAAACTTCTACCTTTTTGAATCTGCATCAATGCAGTCTTAGTTATGAAAAGTTCTCTCCTTAGTTGCTGAATACACCTTTCTGCTTCTGTTGGCAGAGTTCCAGACAAATGACCTTCACCGTGATATTGGTCATCTACATCTGACCTTGATCTTTGACCTGACCTTGACCCACCTTCCCTGTCATCTCTGGGCTGATCATCAGCAGTGTGATGATACCGAGGCCTAAGATTATCATCTCGATCATACAACTGTCCATCGTCACCTATATACCTTTCAGTATCTCTAGACTGACCTTCACCTCTAGCTCCTTGTAGCTCTGTGTGTTGGGCTCTTGCCACAGAACTGGTGTCAACTGTTTGATGACCTACAGTATGAACAGGACTTGAGCTAGTATGAGGACTCCTGTGTCCATCAGATCTGGAAGGACTTCTTGTCTCATCATGAGATGGACTTCTGTCACTATGCTGAGATGGACTTCTGCCATCTTGTGGAGGACTTCTAACACCATGGGATGAACCCCTTGCAGAATGGGGTGGACTTCTGTCTCCATGGGGTGGACTTCTGCCACCATGAGATGAACTTTTTCTAGAATGGGGTGGACTTTGGTCTTCATGGGGTGGAGTTCTACCACCATGAGATGAGCTTCTTGCAGAATGGGGTGGACTTCTGTCTTCATGGGATGGACTTCTGTCTCCATGGGGTGGACTTCTGCCACCGTGAGATGAGCTTCTTGCAGAATGGGATGGACTCCTCTTTTTATCACTGGTTGGACTTCTGCCATCACTAGGTGGACTTCTGACACCATGGGACTGTGGACTATCTCTATGATGTGGAGGACTTCTATGACCATCTGATCTCGAAGGACTTCTATAGTCCTCATGTATTGAACTTGTTCTAGTTTCACGAGGAGAACCCCTTGAGTCTTCTTGATAGTGACCTCCTTCAATTATCTGTGACTGTTGCCTATCACTCTGAGGACTTCTATGGCTATCTGCTCTAGATGTAGTTCTAGACTCATCTTCAACCGACCGGGAACTTGTGACATCTTGCTTCCTCTTTGGTTCTCGTACAGGGGGACTGGTGGACATATCAAACCTTGGCACACTCTCATTACTCTCTGTTCTAACCATACTCATTGCATCCTCTACAACAGCACTACCATTGGAGTCATACTCTGATGGACTTCTACGACCTTTGGAACTTTGTGGGCTACCTCTGCCCTCTGACCTTCCTGATTCACCCTGGCTTCGAGGGCTTCTAGACTGTGGGGATTTTCTTTGTGATGACTGACCTTCAAAGTCCTCATCAGCATGTTCAAATCGTCTTGAAAATCCACTGTCAAAGGCAACACTACCAAGGTCACCCCTTCTTGGTTGACCTTGACCTGGTGTTGACCTTTGACCTTCAGCGCTAAAGTCTAATTCTCTACCTCTAGAAGCTTGTTCCTGAAGAGACTGGTGTCCAGAATCATCCTGATCTGACATGTATCCAGCCTGTTGGAAGGTGTGATCACCTTGACCTTGCTGACCTCTTGGTTTCCCTTGACTACCACTTGACTGACTCTCCAAAGACACCTGGTCTCTGCGCTGAACTTGGTCACTTGGTACTCCTCCATTTTGATCTAAAGGACTTGGATCTCTACTGTCTGACCTTGACCTTTGTTCATGACTACGAACTAATGACCTTAATTCCTCTAGCTCTCTTTGCTGATTATCCAGGCGCTTTTGCATCTGTTCTTTTTCATCTAGAAGGTCATCCTCGTGTTTCCTGAGTTCAGCGACGCTGTTTTGCAGGGCTTCAGACTCTTCCTTTTTGAACTCGTCATTTTTCCTCAGTTCTGCAATCATCTCCTCCTGATTCTATCAAGCAAAGACCCATGTGGGTGTGTTAAACATGATTCAAACAAGTGTGTAGAAACTCAGAGCTGATTCTTGTGTTATTTTCCAAAACAGACTTTTGTGTTTAAATTTTATCAACTGATTTATTTTAATACACAAGATCAACTATGATATCATTTTGTATCTCTGGGCAGGTCTAAATAAGGGGAGTTTTTCATAAACTGAATTCTTTATTTTGGCATTAAACCCTATGGTGTCACTGCTCATAAAAAGTCTCTCTGAGATGATTCTAATGAGTAGTAACAACATAGAATTTGGTGCTGAAATGAATGAGAAAATGTTGAATTTGTTCAGTCTACTCCCTCTTATCTGGTGCCCTGTCTAAGAGAAAGTATCTTAACTCTTTGCATGCTAATGGCGGGGAATCATAATAATTTTTGCAAAGTTTGGATCCTGTAGAGATGCCATGTTACACGGCGTCTCATTAGCATCCACATTGTTCGTCACACTTAACCCTGTTTTGATTTTTTTTTTCGTTTTTGAAAACTCTTTTCTTAGAACAGTAGTAGATGATATTTTTAGACAAAATGGACAGTTTCTGACCCATTATATGCATACTATAGCCATTCAACTGTTCTTAGTCAGCTCTGAGTTTTCGTCACACTAAAGCACTTTTATTAGAGAAAGCCCACTCATTATGCCTTATTGCCTATGGATTAACCACCTCATGAATGGTTAGCCTAGACTAGTTGACCTGAAGCCATGAATACTTTGATCTTTCACCTTACACTATCACAGCACACTATTAGGCTGACCTGTATTAAGCAACCATTCAAAATCAAGACTTTCTATGTGGGGACTACTTTCCTTCGAGCAATGGGTTAAGCTGCAATCTGTTTGAATAAATGTCCTTATTTCTTCATTTAACAGGGCTGCCATTTCTCCGGATTGTTCGGAAATCTTCAGATTTTTCTTAATTTCTCCGGAGCTACAATTTTTTTTCAAGATCTTCTGATTCTGCTCTTACTTTTAAAATTTGGAATTTTATGCCTTTTTCACTTAGGAAACATTGAAATGGGTGTCAAACAGTTTAGATCCAGATGCGGCATTACGCAATGTTTGATTTGGATCTAAACTGTTTGCATAACTATGTTAGCATTGTAGAGCCTGGCAGCAAAAGGGTTAAAGTTACGATTCTTAAAATCACTCTTAACCCTTAGCCCGCCAAATAAATTGTCGTCTGCTATATTTCTCGTCTGCTTCAAGTTTCAAAGTTGCTCAAAATTGCTGAAAATGTTGTCCGAGTGTCAAACAGCTTGGATCCGGATGAGACGCCGAGTTACTCGGCGTCTCATCCGGATCCAAGCTGTTTGCATATGGAGCTATAGTCGTGAGTGGCAGGCTAAGGGTTAAAATTTTGGAAATCTTAGGAATTTTATGAAGACCTTATGGTAGCCCTGATTGAAAAGTTGTTTATCACAGGTTTAGCTGTACAAGTATTAGGTAAAACAATCTCATAAACCTAATTCACTAATTAAATAAATACCAAATACCAATAGTTTTCTATGTTGTTTTCCACAGGAGAATATACCATGAGGGATTGAAAGTTTTAACAACAATGGTACACAGAATTTGAGAGTCGTTTTACAACATTAGGTCAGTTTTGGATCACATACCCACAAACACAAATTTCACACAAACACACATTATAATATGCCCCCATCAGTGCTCAAATACACCAGTAGAATATATAATTATTGATTACAGTACCTCCATTGCTCAAGAATATGTTGATTTGATTTGTCATGATTTCATGTTGCTTGCAATAGTTACAATCTGTCAAATCAGACGTCCACCTAACTTATACCAATGTCCTTTACACACTGATTCAGTTTTCCAAAATAGGAGCAAATTTAAAATTCAAAATCTTAATAGTCGAAACTCCATAATTTGAACTTGCTTTAGTTGAAACATACCCATATTCCACAGTTAAAACGTGGCTAAGCCACGTTTCAATTTTGAAATATGGGTATATTCTACTTCAGCAAGACAGATTTATAGAAATTAAACAAGAAATACCAGTGTGGTTGATTTAACTCTTTCCTCCCTGAAACTTTAAATGGACAATTCCAGTTTCCTTTTTAGTCTAGACCATTTCTGACTTTTAAGGGTTGTTTTTGTCAATGTTTGGCATTATGACAAACAGTGAAGACCCTGATCAGAGGGCTCCTTTCGGAGCCCTCTGATCAGGGTCTTCACTGTTTGCATAGGACAAGTGTACTATTCACATATACACTGTTTGAAAAGCACGCCTATATGCGGGACTATGGTTCAAGGGTTAAGAGAGTTCTAAGTATCAAGTTTCGACTGCTTCTCCACCACACTACTGTGATCACCCATTGAAATAATCTCCGAGATAAATTTAATGAGTAGTCACAACATATGATTTGGTTGAGACATAAAGGAGAAAATGCAAGTGGAATTTTACCAATTTCACTGTGGTATTTGAGATCACTGATAAGACAGACAATACAAATCACATCAAACTTCCCTTCCACACAAAGACCATAACCATACAAAGATGGGAATTCCGACAGAGAGGAAAAATTGCTACACAAAGCCCATGTGACAATGAATATTAGACATAAAATTCCACTAGAAACCCATTTGTCAATTCTTGTGAATTCACCAACACATTGATCGACTGGTGAATCAATAATAATCTCATTCTGGCACAAGCTGGGAGCCAAACTAAAGGGTTAGAGATTAAAACCAAATCAAACATATCAAGAAAGTTTTTAGCTTAGAACTCAATAAATTATCTCTCAAAACCTTTAGTTCAGCTCCAAGCTGGTACCATTCTGGCCAAAGCTGGGAACCAAACTAAGTAGTTCAAGCTCCAAGGTTATAAAGCTTTTGAGTTGAGTCTGAAGTAGTTCTCAAGCATTTGATTGGTCCGATTTGAGCCTAGGCTCAAATCGGACCAATCAAATGTTTGAGAATAATATTAGACTCAACTTGGACGCTTATAACCTTAGACAAAAGATTAAAACACAATCAAACAAGTGTCCACCTATTTCACAATCATTGACAATAATGAGTTTCCAAATTGGAGCACAAGCACCACACACTACTTCTACATCTACCTGTAACTGCGCTCTAAGCGTTGCTACATTAGAACTGTCACCGGATGACTGGCTGACCTGTTCTTGAAGTCTCGACACATTCTCTGTTAGTTTCGTCACCTGTTTCTCCTTCTTCTCGGCTTCCTGTTTTACCTTTGCAGTGTCTTGTTTCACTTTGGCAGCCTCCTGTTTGGTTTTGTTAACCTCTTGTTCGGATTCTGGAATGTCAGTATATCTATTTTTTATACACTGCTCTAAAAATCATTCTTAACCCTTTGTTCCCTAGGTACTTATGTTTACAAATTTAATTAATTCCTTCATTGAAGAAAATGAGTTCCAATTTAAACAGTTATGAAAATGTATTATAAGAATGGTAGCTAAAAGTAGGCTCAAAGTAAACAGAATACACCTTAAGTCATATTCTGATCTACTTTCAACCTGCTTAAATTGGCCATCTGTCTTCAACTCTAGAAACAGGCTATAGTGTATTAGGTTAAAGCAGGCTTAATAAGGCTGAAAGCTTCTTTAGGAGCTTTTTGCTTGACCTAAAGCATACTTTAAGCATAAACCTGTCAGAAAGCAAAACAAGAAAAAGGTTATATGGCTCTTTAACCCTTTCCCCAATAGAAGCGACTTTAAGCGCATTTAATTTATTCCTCCGCTGAAGAAAATAGTTCCAATTTATACAGTCATGAATATAATTCATAAGAATTATTTTCAGTTTCCTTGCAGATTATAGCTTTAAGCAGGCTGAAAGTAAAGCAGAATGTGCCTTATGGCACATTCTGCTTTACTTTCAACCTGCTTTAAGTAGCCACCTATCTTCAAAACTAGAAACAGGCTATGGGGTAAAGGGTTAACAGGACAAGGAAGAAGCATGGAAAGACATATGCATTATGCAACAACATGAAAGAGGTAAGGTGTCACACCTGTACGGAAGTGCTTCCGGGTCGTAGGGTGCCTAAATAGTACCTAATTTATATAGTGAAAAATTGATGTGTGTGTGTTCATGGTCATATTTTTTATTGAAAGTGCTGATTAACTGCAGATGCATTTGTTTTTGAGCTGAAATAGTGATGTTGTTGAAAAAATCAAAGGTGTTTCTGGGTTCTATTTGGGAACTAATTTGTGAGAACATGTGGTCAGAGATGCGAGTGTGGTGCGGCGGGTCATCAACTTTCGTTTTGTAAATATTGACGGTGACCTTAGAAATGTGAAATTTGTGGAAAAGTTGAACCTTCATGGTGCCAATTTCTGTTGATAATTCTGGTGACTTATAATTGCCTTCCATGGAAACATGTCCAATATATTGCTCGGTACGTCAGGGAACTGGACAGAGATAGGAGAATATGGACAATTTACTATAGAGTTCTATGGAGGGATTTTGTACAGGAGTGACACCTATATGAAGGATTTCCCGTAAAATGACGTCACAGTTTATTTTAATTTTAGAGTGCTATTTTAGGGAAATTATGAACATGTGATGGTAGAAAAGTTATTTTTAGCTGCATCAGGTAATAATTTTGGCTAAAAATGAGGTTTTTCACTTGAAATTGTGACGCCTGCGATTTGAGAAAGAGACCGATTCACACGTTTTTCTTGAAATGCTGTAGAAAAGCTCTGTGCTTGCCTAATGTAGGCTTTAAAGGTCTGTTTAAGCTGAATGTCATTAGGTTTGCAGGTTTTGGTCCACAAAATATTGATTTCTTGATTTTCCTCAGAAAATAAGCGGGCTGCTACCATTCGGCCAGGTCATTTTCGACCCCGGTCCAAGACAAATGAGCTTTCACTTTTCCTTCAAATCTGTCATAAACAGAGTTTTTCTTCTATTTTTCACTGCAAATTCATGTACTCCATATTATTCATGGCTGTCAGCATTTTCAAAACGTTTTTTAGCTGAAAAAAGGAGCTATTTTGGGTGAAAATGGCAAAAAATGCATTTTTTTCATAGAGAAACCCAACTATCTAGGACAGACGTGAAGAGCGAATTTTGTTGTTTCAATATTTTTCTTGCACGAAAAGGCAATTTTCCTTTCAAAAAGGGTTATCCGCACACTTTCGTATACATAAAAAGTGTTCGAATAAGTTTACATGTGGCGGAAACAAAGATTTAGCGGTCGCGTTGAATTTAATCCAAAAAGCTGATTTTTTACCAATTTTGAGACTTAGACATTGTTTTCAAACAGTCTATAATGCCAAATGTTGTGGAACTTGACATCTGTCGCCATGTTTTTTTATTTTTCAATACCTATAGCTATGATATAAGAGTAAAAACAGACAAATCAGGAAAAAAATAGTTCATATTTAGGTGTCACACCTGTACGGAAGTGCTTCCGGGTCGTAGGGTGCCTAAATAGTACCTAATTTATATAGTGAAAAATTGATGTGTGTGTGTTCATGGTCATATTTTTTATTGAAAGTGCTGATTAACTGCAGATGCATTTGTTTTTGAGCTGAAATAAAGATGTTGTTGATAAATCAAAGGTGTTTCTGGGTTCTATTTGGGAACTAATTTGTGAGAACATGTGGTCAGAGATGCGAGTGTGGTGCGGCGGGTCATCAACTTTCGTTTTGTAAATATTGACGGTGACCTTAGAAATGTGAAATTTGTGGAAAAGTTGAACCTTCATGGTGCCACTTTCTGTTGATAATTCTGGTGACTTATAATTGCTTTCCATAGAAACATGGCCAATATATTGCTCGGTACGTCAGGGAACTGGACAGAGATAGGAGAATATGGACAATTTACTATAGAGTTCTATGGAGGGATTTTGTACAGGAGTGACACCGTAAGTAATGGGGACAGGGTTAAACTCTTTCAACACCATGGACCTTTTTAAGATATACTCATTATATTTCCAAACAGTGTAGACCCTGATCAGAGGGTTCCTATAGGAGCCTTCTGATCTTAGTCTACACTGTTTGTTAATTCATACCAGCATTTATGAAACTACCAAGAATTCCAAGTGGACTTGTTCATGTATTGGTAACTAAAAAGTTCCACAAGTGACCTAATTAGGGTTACTTAGTGTTGAAACAGGGCTCCAGATAAGAGGGAGTAAACTGAACAAATTCAACATTTTCTCACTTATTCCAGCACGGAATCCTATGGTGTTACAAATTATTAGAATCGTCTCGAAGAGACAATTCTAATGAGTAGTAACACCATAGGGTTTAATGCAAAAATAAAATTTTTACTTTTTGAAATACTCCCCTTATCTGGAGCCCTGTTTAAAGATTTAAAAGGTTGATGAGCTTATAGGAATGATTGTAAAAGTGACTGACCTTTCAGTTTCTGCTTCTGTTCTCGGATGACCTTGTCCTTGTTTGATATGGTCTGTTGTATCTCTAGCTTCAGTTTGACATACTCCTGGTCTTTGTTCTCCACCATCTGTAGCTGCTGTTCGCTCATCTCCACCGCCTCCTTTAAGCTCTTCTTCACCTGCTCCAGCTCTGACTGGTTGGTCTTTAACTGTCTCTTTAGTTTCTCTACCTCCTCTGGCTTACCCGCTGATGACTGCTGCACCTGGAACAAATGAGATGTGTTTGTTATGTGACCATGATCTCTAAATGACCTTGATCTTTGTCAGCTATTTTTACATACTTAGGGCTGATTTTAATGCTATATAGCAACATGAAAAACAGTGCAGAGGGTTGTTGTATTGAGTCCTGACTGTATATATACATACAAAATTCAAACCATTATTTCTGTGCCCAATCTGTGTTCACAAATGTCAATTTCTGGGGACTCTCGGCATATTATAGTAAACAATGCTAATGCTCATATTCAAGCCCATTAATCCTTTTCATAACCAAATTTAACAGTCTCTCTTAACCTTTCAGATTTATTGAAGAAATATTGATAATAATGCCAAACAGTTTGGATACTAAACAGACACTGTGTTACATGGCATGTGATCAGGATCCAAACTGTTTGCAAAAATCAACTTAAACAGTCTTTAACTGTGAATTAGTTAATTCTTAGTTATGTTGATTTTGTTACTACATGTAGTTTCTTCCAATTCAATAAATTAACATTATTGAAGACAATAAACACCCATCTTTCCCAGCAGTCTTACCTGTTCTGTTTCTTGCTGTGCATGTTGCAGCTCTCCCTGTAGTGTGTGTATCTGTTCTTCCCTCTCTGTCACCTGAGCTATGGTCAGCCTCAGTTTCTCTTCAGTTTCCTGTAACTTGCCACTGGTCACTGACAGCTGGCCTGAGGTCTTCCACAGATCTTGTTGCAGTTCCTTCATATCATCTTCACGATTTCTCAAATCAGCACTTATACGATTCAGATTTGAGTCTGCATCAGTCAAACGTTGTGAGGTTTCTTCTAATTTCTGCGTTGTCTTTTCAAGTCTTTCCTGTGTGGCTCTAAGCTGATCCCAGACATCTTGTTCAGGATGAGACTTGGAGGCTTTCAGTTGTTCTTCAAGAGTGCCGACCTCTCTACTCAGCTGCTTCTGTAAATTTTCATACTGGATTTCTAACTTGACAACCTGTGACTGGTACTTTTGTTTCTCAGCTAGGATTTCCTTTGTCTTGTCAGCTTGTTGTTTATACTGAAGCACCTGTTCTTGAAGTGTGCCTATGTCTGTTCCCAGCTCAAAAGCTTCCTGAGAATCAATCCTCTTAAATTCTGACAACTTTGATTTCTTTGTGGATTCTAGCTCCTCTGTTAATTGTTTTATTTTAATATTGAGTGCTTTTTCTTTATCATCTCTCTCATCAAGTTTACTTTCTAAATCTTGAATAGATTTCACACTGTCTTTTCGTTCTTTCTCTTTCCTCTCCCTGAGTTTCTCCAAGTCATTTATTGCCTGTACAGTGTCCATTCTTTCATTGGCAGCTTCTTCCTTGGCTAGCTGTAGTTCCTTTTCCAATGACATGAGTCTGACATCAGGATCTTGATCAAACTTACTTAAATCTAGTTTTAGTTCAGTCACTTCTTTATCTAAACTATTTCTTCTTTCTTTTAATTCTTTAATTTCTTCTGTATATTTGCGTTCTATTTCTTCTTTGAACATTTCTATTTCACTGCGTGTTTCGAGATCTTCAATCTGTTCTACTTTAGCCTTCTCTAGTTGCTGTTTGAGGAGGTCTAAGGACACTTGTAGTTGTCTATTCTCTGAACATTTCTCCTCATGCTGTTCTTTATAGAAGGACATGCTCCTGACCAGTTGTTTGGAGTCAGTACTTCCATTCTCACCATTAGACATCTCTAGATCTACACTGTGAGCAAGAGTACTCTCAGTGCCACTTCTGTACCGCTCAAGCTCAGACTGAAGTTCTTCAATCTCATCCTCCTTTTCTTTCAGTTCAATTTCATCTTCATAAGCTCGAACTTCTTTGGCAGATTTGAGTTCCTCTTGTAAAGATTTGTTGGTATTTTCTGCTGATCTGAGTTCCTCATCCAGTTTTTGTTTCTCCTTCAATACATCCTCTACCGAGGACAGAGATCCTTCAATAGCAAAGGCACTAGTAACCTTGGTTATTTCAGCCTTTAACATGGCTACATTTCTCTCTTGTCTTTCAATTATCTGATCTTTCTCTTCATCAGACAATGGTGGTGGTGGTGGAGCTATCTGAAGAGCTGCTTCAACTTGTTTCTTCAGTTTAACGATCTCTTTCTCCTGTTTTCTAACCAGATCTGAATCCTCATCTTCTGATCTCACAGCTTGCTTAGAATCCTCTGTAGTGTCTTCAACCTTAGACTTTAACTGAGCAATTTCTTTCTTCTGCTCATAAATAATAGCAGACTTTTCATCATCATCCATTGGAGGTGATGGTGGTCTTATCTTTAGTGCAGCATCAACTTGTTTAGCTAGAGTTTCATTCTGTAACCTGAGTTCTCTGATAAGCACAGCCTTATCGTCCTCCGGTAGATTATCATCCATTATCTGCTGCTTCAGTCTGTCTATCTCTGCCCGTAGTCTTTGTATGATATCACCTTTCTCATCACTAGGTGGAGATGGTGGGCGGCCTAGTTTAGCAGTTTCTAGTTCCACCTTTAGGGCCTCTATTTCCAGCTTTTGTTTCTCAACAACAGCCTGCTCATTGTCGGACTGAGGTGGTGATGGGGGTCTGCCAAGCAGCTGTTCTACTGTGCTCTTCAGTGTCACAATCTCTTCATTCTGCTGTTGTATGGTAATCTTTGGATTCATCTGAAATATTTGAAATAGCATATGAAATTTAATCCATTACCCCATAGCCTGTTTTTAGTTTTGAAAAACAGAATACCACTTAAAGCAACCTGAAAATAAAGCAGAATGCACCAAGGTGCATTCTGCTTTACATTCAGCCTGCTTTAAGCCATCATCTACTAAGATTTTCTAACGGTGCAATTTCATGACTGTATAAGTTGGAATTATTTTCTTCAGTGGAGGAATATATACATTAAATGCCCTAAAAGGCAATTCTATCGGGAAAGGGTTGAATAGTGACATGTACTTCAAACAAAACTGCATGTTATCAAGTATCTTCAATAAGTACAGTACAATAGAGCCTGTGAAAATTGAATCCTTCCAAACAGAGAAGAAATGTTTGGTTTAGAGAGGTTTAGGGATAAGAGAGGTGTTGCAACCATTTAACCCATTACGGATAGAATTTACTTTGCCGGTCCCCACGATCTTCCTTACCAACAGGTTGCCACGCAAGAGTAAACATGCCACCATTTTGTCTTTAAGAACGAAGCGACCATTGGGGTTTGGGGCTAGCCCCTGTTTATCCTGTTGAAAAAGGTTTGCAGAGTCCGAATTTAAGGTCAAAACCCCTTTATTTTCCAAAATAGCCTATTTCTCACGGCGTTTTATATAAACAGTAAAATGTCATTATTTCCAGGACTTTTTTGGGACCGGCAAAGTAAAGGCGTTCCCCCATTACTCTATAGACACACATTTTTAGGCATTAAATATCCACTGTAGAAAATGGTTCCAATTTATACATTCACGACTATATACCATAAGAATTAATTTTTTATATTCTAGTAAATGGTAGCTTAAAGCAGGCTGAAAGAAGGCAGAATGGGCCCTAAGGTGCAGTCTGCTTTACTTTCAGCCTGTGTTAAGTGGTCACCTTTCTTCAAAACTACAAGAAATTTATGGATCAAGGGCTAACCAGATGCTTGCCACATGCATACAGTGAGGAATGCGTTATTCTTTCCCGTTTAAATGCAAACTCACTACAATAAAATGAAGAAAAAGACAATTTTCGACACTTCTGAATGTTGATTTTAACCTTGACGGCAAACAGTTTGGAGCCTGATCAGACGCCGGGTTACCGGGCGTCTGATCTGGCTCCAAACTGTTTGCAAGGGAAATTAAAGTTTTAGCGTAAACGTGTTTATTGGGAAAGAATAACGTTTTCTCCACTGTGTTTGCAAAACTGCTTGCATCAAATGGGATTTCTCTATGGCACAGATCTACAATATAAAGGGAGATAACTGTTGACTTACAGCCTCAAGGACCTCTAGTTTGTCTGTCATCTCCGCCATTTCCTCCAGTTTCTCCTCTATCACATTGTCCTTCTCTCTCAGGTCCTTCTTCAGCCTCGATATCTCCACTTCATGCTTGATCTGTAATAAGGGTTTATAGAGCTTGATTAGTTTTAGGAGCTGTCTGATCAGTGCCTACATGGTTTGCCTAGGATAAGTGTACTCTTCAAAGGTACATTATTTTGAAATGTTGAGTATACTTGTCACTGGTATATTTCAGGTTGTCTTCCTCAGTGTACTACAAAATGACAAACTGTGCAGCCTCTGATCAGAGGGCTATTTAAAGGCCTTCTGATATTTGGTCTTCACTGTTTGCAAACGACAAGCATACTCTTCACAGGTACAATTTTTGCTAAGGATATAAACATGTAGGGTTCAAAGAGTTGAAACGAAGTGAATGCTTATTGCAGGATGGAAATAATGCAAACAGTGGCTTTCTGCATTATTTTCATCCTGCATTAAGTATTCACATGTATAAAATACTGCAATTGGGCTGCCATTAACTGATACAAAATTTATTGAACTTCCTAATTGCAGGTCTATTAGAACCAATAATCTCAAATGAACATAAATGAATTGAAAGTTATTACTGTTAGTAATAAACTACCAAACCCCATTTATTATAAATAATACCTATTCAAATCATTGTAAAATTATGGTGTCATTATCTACGGTAACAGACCTATAACCATGCCGCTACAATTATCTAGAAACCATTAACTTGCAACCATTAACATCATGTATTTAATTCCATGTATGAAGATACTTGACCTACATTACTAAGTACAGTAGAACCCCTCTAGTATGACCACTAAAAAGAAGGCTAATTGTCTGCATAAAATACAGGTGACAGCTTAAAGCAATGTGAAAGTGAAACAGAAAGCTCCTACAGGAGCTTTCTGTTTCACTTTCACATTGCTTTAAGCAGTCACCTGTCTTTAACAACTAATATTTGACACAATTTAGTGGTCGTAATAGAGAGGTTCTACTGTACATCATGTCTACCATGCAGCTATAAGCCCCCTGCCTAGTGCTTAACAAAATTATTAATGTATACAGAGCTCTATATAAGATGTGTATGTTGACTTACTAACTTCCTCATTTCTCCATCAAACCCTATGTTGTGACCATTCACTAGAATCGTCTCGAAGAGAGGATTCTAAAGAATGGTCACAACATAGGGTTTTGTGACTATATAAAGGAGATTTTTTAAACGTTATCTAGAGCCCTGTGTATATCCTTTGCATGCTAAACGTCTGCTGAATACTTCTACAGACTGTGTACTCCAACAAATCAATATTTAAACTTCATGCTTTTTTATGCTGAAGTTTTCAATATTTGAACTTCATGCTTTTTCATGCTGAAGTTTCAAATATTTGAACTACATTCTTTTTTATTCTGAAGTATTCAATATTTTAACTTCATGTTTTTTATGCTGAAGTTTTCAATATTTGAACTACATTCTTTTTAATGCTGAAATTTTCGTATGAACTATTGTTGGGGAAAAAAACCCAAATCAATTTTGATATTTAGAGCTGCTTTTAGATAATATTTCAGAAAAATTTATGTAAAACAGTTAAGATCCTGATCTGAGTGCTCCTGAAGGAGTTCTCTGATCTGGGTCTTCACTGTTTGCAAAGTATAAACATATTTGTTTCCGTCATAGAGACATTTACATTCAAAATCTAAATAGTATCTACAAACACCTAGCATGCAAAGTGACCATAATAACTAGACACTATGTTGCCTCTGAAAACTTATCTTCAATATTAACCCACTACCCCATAGATACACCTTTTTTTATACCTTTGAATTATTCTTCTACTAGAGAAAATAGTACAATTTCCTACAGCCATGAGTATAAGAATTGTTTTCTATATCCTACAAGATAGTAGATTAAAGCAGGCTGAAAGTAAAGCAGAATGCGCCTTAAGGTTCAGAATGCTTTCATTTCAACCTGCTTTAACAGGCTATGGGGTATTGGATTAAGGGGTTCCCTGTCTACAAAAGTAGGAACAAAGTAGGAACATGTTATTGGCCAGGTCATTGAGGGATCAAATATTTGTTACAAAACCTCCCTAAAATACAGTTTACATAGGCAACATGGTAAGCAATGCTTCCCTTCTCTGCTTGGGTTAAAATAAAACATGGGCATAAAACACACATTATGTGGGTTCTTCACCAGCAATGAATATTAACAGGGTTTTGTTATAGTTAAATTTGATAATAACTGTTAAATACAAAATAATTCAAAAATTTAAAATTATACATTAAACTCCGATACTGATTTCTCAAAAGAAGGATTTTTATGCAGTTTAAATAAAGCGGATAATGGTTGAGCAGAAAGCTACTGAAGGATCTTTCGTCCTTAATTTCATTCTGCTTTATGCAGACTTTTGCTTAAAACAGAAAACAAATCTTTCTCTTGGTGGTTGCTGTATCGGAGTTAATTGTTTTATGTTGGGATTGGGAATTATACATATACAGCGTTTTTTTTCCTTCTTTGATCGGTACCGGGGAACGGATCCGTTCCCAATTGGAGGCGGACCCATACCAATTTGATGACCGGACCCTTCCCAATCAAAAGAAATCAATTATCGGACCTGTTTCCAATCAAAATAAACATATTTGCCAATTATCAATTACATTGTCCCTTTAAATCATAGCAAACAATCCATATTCCAACTTATCTTTGGCTACAATGAATGTAAACAAAGTTACGCAACTCCATTGACATTTTTGGGAGTATGTATAAAACAATACCAGTGATTACGGCCGAATTTCGGAAACGGTCCGGGCGAAGATTTATACATGCCCCTTCATCGAGACTGGTTAATGTTGCGTGATCGCAAAATCCGCTGAAATTGATAAGAGTTTACAAACCCAGTCTGACTCTGTTTACCATCATTTATAAAATAGAAAACCTACAATTAAAACAATCATGAGCCATAATTCAAAGTATTACAGAATTGTTTTGAACAAGACGATAATGAAAAACTTGAATCTAGATCACTGCCTTTAACACTCGCGAGCGTGATTGGCAGTATCCAGAGATAGATAAGATAAGATTTTGGATTTTACCAAGTCATCAACTCTGTCTCGGCCACAACCGCGTCTACTGTGAGTAACACACCCAGCGTAGATTTTGTTTCTACACCATGTTTACCATCATAAACAGTTCTAACGGTTTAGTAACTTAAATTCCCAATTTCTGCGTTGTCATCATTTCAAAACTCGTTTTTCCCAATTTGACTTGAAAAATTCCCAATCTGAGGGGTACCGGACCCGTTCCCAATTGGGTGGAAAAAAACGCTGATATATGATATACATGTATATGTAACAAACAACCAAACCAGGACATCAATTTCACATATGGCTGTTATAGTAACATTTAGAAATATGACTATAGTTTTGATGGTAATGTGTGTGTTATTGGTAAAGAAGGGAAACACATGGGCCTATGCTGATAAAGCATTTGATATGAGTCTGAGCTAGTTCTCAAGCTTTTGATGGTCAGATTTGAGCAGAATGCTCAAATCTGACCAATCAAAAGATTAAGAACAATCTCAGACTCAAATTTAATGCTTTATTAGCATGAGACCTGGATTAGTCTCAACTATCAATATAAATGACCCTTTCAGTACTGGATTTTAGCTTTGCATTCTTTAAAGCAATGTATTTTGCCCTTAGCTGTAAATAAAGGCAGTCTGTTTAAAATGTTATCTTTTGGAAATTCAATGTTTACGAATCATCATGAATGGCAAAACAATTTGATGATTATTAGATGCTGCATGACTTTGCATCTGAACATTTACCAATGAAACTTACATTACAGCGAGATTATTTAGAATGTGACAGCAAGTTTACCACCTAATAAAACCAAGGCTCAAGATAAGGGGAGTATTTCAAAAACCAGAACTTTGATATTTTTCATCAAACCCTATGGTGTTACTATTCATTAAAATCATCTCAAAGAGATGATTCTAATGAACAGTAACACCACAGGACTCAATGCTAAATGAGTGAGAAAATATTGGATTTAATCAGTTTTCTCCCTCATATCTGGAGCCCTGAAACTTTTAACTTTTTTTTCAATCAATATATACCCTCTGAAGAGTATACAATAGTTTTACTCAATCACAACTAATTTCCCGTACTGAAAGGGTTATTAACAGTATAAATTGCATAATAGTAATATATTGTGTGGATTTGTTCACAGTTTCACATATTTCAAATATAACTGATTTTCATCAATAACTTAAGAGCATGTCAACAAAACAAGTCTCTCTTGACAATGTGACCACGACATAGACAAGTAACTGATTGACATTCATGCAAAAGTTCAATTTAACATGTAACATCTCAAAGTAAGAACTATCAATTGCTCAATGCAAAATAAAGATCCAAATGTGACTAAACAGGCGATACAGTAAAATGCAACCTCTCTATTATGAAACTAAATTGTGATAATTATAAAGTGTTTATGACAGGCAACTGCTTAAAGCAAGAGGTGCTTTCTGTTTTACTGTCACCTTGCGTTAAGCTGTCACTTGTCTTTTATAAAAATCAATTAGCTTTCATTTTAGTGGCCGTAATAGACAGAAATTACTGTACTTGTAAAAGATATGCAATGGTCTCAAAGTATTTTTATAACTATAATGTCAATTTATTTAACAAAAGATAAATTTTGATGTATTTTGTACCTGTAAACACATCCACTATCCCGTAACCTAAGCTTATAATTAATCCGTCGCATGACCTACATATAAACTGACCTATACTCTGAAGCAGACTGGATATAGATCAAATGCAAAGTTCATTAACATTTAATCTTGTTTCCATAGTTATTTGGCTATCAGACCTACAACTTGTATAAAGAAATCAGTGCTATATAGTAAAACCTGTGCGAAGCAAACAATTAACTGAACCCTTTAAGAAATTGTAAATGTTTAATTCTAGTTTCCAAAACTTAATAAGGCTAGTGCATTTTTTACTATTAAGGGGCAACTTTTTACCATATATTGGGAAATGACAAACTGTAAACCCTGTGTAAACTCTGGTCAGAGGGCTCCTGTAGGAGCTCTCTGATCAGGGTTTACACTGATTGCATTGAACGAGACTTAGTGTACTATTCACAGGTACCCTGTTTGTAGATGACAGTTATGTACACCACTAGGGCTTTTTAGGGAAAGTATTAAAGACTTAAATCTGTCTTTCTATTAAATAGTTGCTCAACATAACTTTGACTATACTTTAATTTACAATACTAGGTCAATCCTTCTGTCTTACAAATAATGTGTACATGATAATACATTTTCTTGTCACCAATTACCTCTTCTGGCTTTTGCTGCAATACAAGTTAGAGAAGAAATTGTGAGAACCTGAGGGAGTGAATGTACCAATGATGTGACTGAAATGACTACCTCATTTAGTGATTACAGGGACATAGTTTGGATCCCGATCTGATGCCAAGTTATCCAGAATCCGAATGAGATCCAAACCACATGACATTATATTATGTCAGCTAATATTAATTTCCAAAGTGTGTGTTACATACAATTTATTTAACTGATTTGGTAATGATTTCTTTTGAGTCACAGTTTAGTGGAAACTATAAGCCAAGAGCAGGATAGTATATATAAATATACTATCTAGTTTCCACTAAACTGCGACTCAAAAGAAATCATTACCAAATCAGTTAAATCAATTGTATGTAACACACACTTATTGGAAAAGTTAAATAAATGACTTCACATGCCTTGATATGTAAGTTTTAATGTGATAATCTACTAACAAACATGTTTCGCCATTACGGCTCTTCAGTATTAATATTATATATTTTTTTGTATTCATGCATAAATTCAATGCAGAAGACACACTAAGGATGATAGTGAAAACTTAGACAAATGCAAGAAAAGAAAATATGAACCTTCAGATGTACAGTATAACTTCCTTTTAGTGACAAAGCTGTATTAAAAACCTGAGTCTTTAACACGTTACAATATAAGAGGCAGGTTACAGGGTAAAGGGTTAAAGCAGGCTGAAAGTAAACTGGAAAGTTCCAGACCAAAGAAATATTCATTTGTGGCCCTTATGTGGGAGAAAAGGTAGAAGTGCTTTAAGGTGCTTGTTAAACTGTCAGCTGTTTGTATAATGCAGGACATATGACTTTTCTGATTAATATCATTCTTCATTCAGATGCCACCTGTCTAAAGACTGACAAAACTTAATTTTTATAATCACTAAAGAAGCTTTACTGTGCAAAAGACTCAAGCAACCAAATGCACATCATAACAAATCAAACGATAGAGACAGGAAAAACAAATCAGCAAAAGAAAGTGAGAGAAACAAAGATTTATTGAAAGACAGAAAATACAGTGATGAAGCTGCAGTTAAAAGATAAGTCATCGAGACAGAAGGAAGAGAAGAGAGGGCAAACAGTGACTGTGACAGTGAGAAGGCTTGGAGAGGAGGCTTACCACTAGTGCATGTTCATCTGTTGACTCGGGTGATCTGTCTGTTAGTTCCTTGTGGAGTGATTCAATCTCTCTATCCTTCTCTTCTAACATGGTCTGTACCGTGTCAAAGTCCTCCTGAAGCTTGTTCTACAAATATTAAACCATTTCTCTATAACTATGCCTTTTTACGCCTTTAATTCATTACTCCACTGAGGAAAATAATTCTAATTTATACAATTATGAATATGTATGATAAGAACAATTTTCTATATTCTAGCAGATAGTAGCTCAAAGTCGGCTGAAAGTAAAGCAGAATGCACCTTAAGGTGCATTCTGCTTTACCGTCAACCTGCTTTAAGTGGTGACCTATTGTCAAAACTAGAATCAGGCTACCTTTAACTCATTCCTACACAGTAGAAAAAGAATATTTATGTATTCTAGCAGATGGTAGCACATTCTGTTTCAATTCAATAACAGAGCATGAGATTATTGTGTACATCATTGACCACATGTCTGACAAAGAATATATTTTGTCTATATTCTGCAATAAATTCCCCTATCAAAGAAATATTTTTCATTGGACAACTCATTTTGTTGTTGGTTGGATTATTTAAGCAGTATGTAATTGTGTACCTGGAAGTCGGAGAGGTTGTCGACCTCTGTCTGGAGACTGTCTACCTGGGCTGTCATCTGAACAATGAGCTCCTCTTTCTCCTGTATGATGTCCTGTAGCATACCTACATCCTCACCACCCATTGTACCCTCGGCCTGAAAACAAGGTAGGAAAATATAGATACAGGGAATTGAAGCCTGTTCTGTGATCTTATATTTACTTCAGAGAACTGTCTGCAAGGTGATATAATAGGATGGTGTCTACAAGTTCAGCTAAACACTTTGCCCTCATTAATTATATTGTTTAATTGGTTAAGAAAAATGCTGCTTATTTATTAGAAATCTCCCCAGAATTATTGGTGTTACTTTAAACTTGCTTCTAGCCACCACCACGATTTTGGACACCTTTCCCTGGTTCTCAATTTAGGAAAAGGTAAGATCAACAACAACCACCTAATCCCCAAATAAAAGAATTATCTAATGAATGTTGTTTTACAACTCATCGACACAAGTGGTCATGTAGGACATAAATACCATGTGCACACTGTCATTGTGGGGAGACAATCATTTGTGAAGATAAGCAGGGCTCTAGACAAGCGGGAGAAAACTAAACAAATCAAACATTTTCTCATTTCGGGTCCAAATCTTATGGTGTTACAACTCATTAGAATCGTCTCGAAGAGACGATTCTAATGAGTAGTGACACCATAGGGTTTAAAGCAGAAATAAAGATTTTAGTTTTTTAAACTACCCTTATCTGGGGTTCTGAATCAGTATTTCTTTACATTTCTTTAGCCTTGACATTATATCTCACCTGTTCAAGACTCTCTGTAAGCTGTTTAACCTGTTTCTGTAGGAGGATTATTTCTTCCTCCTTGGTGTTCAGGACTGTCTGAAGTGTGGTCACCTCAGACTCTAGACTTGCCATTTTGTCCATGCGATTGGCCTCAGATTCCTCCATCTCTTGCTGTATACTTGTCTGTTTAGGATAGAAATAATGGAACATCAATAACAAAGTCTGTTTACTGTTATACCTGTGTATTACAACCATTCAAGAAATACACAGAGAGTTTGTCTGTTGAACAGGTGGCTAGTATGTTTCATGCAGAACAAAAGTATTTCAGAAAGCTCCTCAAGGGAAGATTTCTGCAATACTTCTGTTCGGCATCAAGCAAGTTTATAGCCATATACATCAATTTATCTAAAGCCAAGAAAATTAAATTGCTAGTTTTCAGAAAGAATGTGTTTTGTCAAGTTTGCTATCAATTTCCAGGAAATTGTAAGCACATTGTGTATTATATGTATGTGTATACATAATTGTAAAATATCTGGAAATAAATGATTATGTTTAACCCTTTTCCTCATAGAAGTGCCTTTTAGCGCATTCACTTTATTCTTCCGCTGAAGAAAAAAGTTCCAACTTAAACAGTCGTGAATATGTTTCATAAGGAATATTTTCTTTATTCTGACAGGTGGTAGCTTAAAGCAGACTGAAAGTAAAGCAGAATGCGCCTTAAGGCGCATTCTGCTTTACTTTCAGTCTGCTTTAAGTAGTCAACTATTTTGAAAACTAGAAACAGGCTATTTGGTAAAGGGTTAAACTAAGCTTGATAAGAAACATTTCTATAAGGATTATTCTAACAACTTGATAAACATTATATCCCCATTTCCTAACCACACCTATACCAAATATATAAAACCAAAGCCATATATGATTTAGTTAGGGTAAATGAGATACCTTTCTAGCTAAAATTTCCTTGCCAGCTATTTTCCTGTACTGACAAAGATTCTGCATGATGTGTGAGACATATAACTTAAATGGCCATCACAGAAAGTACAGGCCACTAAACAGAAGCTACTTACAAAGACTGCTACATGATTCATTAAACAATTATTATGCTTGAAACACAATTATTAGCTCAACTATTCTTGCTTTGTTTCCAGTTTCTGCCATTCAAAAGGCTGAGATTATTCTTCAACTGCAACACTTAGAATGTGTATAATAATTATAAACGCTTTGGTTGGACTACAAGCTTTTGCCAGAACTGCAGAATAATAAATTTAAAGGTTAATATTAATTGGGCCTCTAGCCTATGAAACTGTTTGTGAAATGATGCACAGATTTACAAGAAATGGCAAATGAGTTTCCAATGGAATTTTTGCTGGATTAACTCTTTACCCCATTGCTAGTGTTTCTAGATTTGAAGACAGGTGACCACTTAAAGCAGTTTGAAAGTAAAGCATAATGTGACTTTAAGGCACATTCTGCTTTACTTTCAATCTGCTTTAAGCTACTTTCTGCTAGAATATGGGTAATAATTATAATGGTACATGTTCATGACTGTATAAAATGGAATTATTTTCTTTGGGATCGGAAAATTGAATTATTTTCTTTGGCATCGAAATAAACTAAAAGTGTGAGCTAAAGGGTTTAGTTAATTCATGACCTGAATTAATTAATTTATGACCTGAAAATGTTTGTTTGTTCCTGATGGAAGTATGTGCTGAAAGTTAATTGTGTTAAGACACACAGGACAGTTATTGCATACCTTGTCATTGAACGAAGCTCCAACATTCATTAGACTAGAATCAGGTGTTAATGAGTGGTCAGTGAAAGCAGCAGACACTCGCACCGACTGACCCCCTTCTAGCTCCACCTCCCTCTGTTTAAGCTCCGCCTTTAAGCTCTCTATATCCTCATACTGTGTTAGCAATGGACATGGTGTTAATGGTTAGCAATTTGTGACCTTAGACCTACCATACTTGCAAATCTCAGAACTTGCAAACTTAACCCATTACCCAATAGCCTGTTTCTAGTTTTAAAGAAAGATGATCACTTAAAGCAGGTTGAAAGTAAAGCAGAATGCGCCTTAAGGCGCATTCTGCTTTACTTTCAGCCTGCTTTGAGATATTGTCTGTTAAGATATAGAAACTATTTCTTTTGATACATATTCATGACTGTATAAAAGGGAACTATTTTCTTAAGTGGAAGAATACATTAAACATATTTAAGGGGGAATGGGTTAAGTAAGATTCCTCTTCTTCATAGCTTTTTTGTTGTTTATGTTAAGTGGATGTTTAAAGCAAGCTGAAAGTAAAGCAGAAATCTTCCTGAAGGAGATTTATGCTTTATTTTCAGCCTGATCTACATTAATCTTCTCTCAGGCATATTTTGGAATAGATTTACTACTTCAAATTCATGGGGAAAAGATCTTTTAGCAGGTATAAGGCCAAGAAACAATTTATACGGATGCTAGGATGGTTAGATATCAAAATACTCCGTCCAGATTTTTACTAAATTCCTTCACTGGCATGATGTAATCTGCTTTAAACAATTGATGTCTGGCTTTATTTCTCAAATTTAAATGTTAGGTACTTTTTTATTTTAATAAGAAATATTGAAATGAGTATTAAACAGTTTGGTGTTACACACAGTGTCTGATTAGGATCGAAACTGTTTGCAAATATAGCTTTTGTACTAGGGATAAGGCAGTGAAAGGATTAATATCAAATCAATAAACCAAAAGAAAATTAAAACAAACATCAGTCTTTCTTAAATTTCTTCAGTTTTAAAACAAAAATAAAACATTAATGTCATTATTATGAATTTAAGGGAAACACTTAAAAATCTGGACAAAACATTAAAAAATTTGATAAAATTAAACACAAACATGAACATAGCATAATAACCCTTTGAATGCTGAATAAATTTTGTCTGTACAAAATTTAGCCTGCAGTAAATCTAAGATTTGCTCTTTCTTTTTTATTGTCCATTGATAAACCCCTGACCGACTCACAGTTTAGACCCAGACAAAGTGCTGAGTAACTCAGGGTATCATCTGTATCCAAACTATTTTCAAAGGACTAACAAAACCTGATTCTAGCATTCAAAAGGCTAGTTTTGTGTAAAAATAAAACAATAACATTTCCTCCCATTCTATTCTAAAAACCATTCTACTGGTAGATGCTACACATGAATACAAACAGATTACAGGGCTACCATAAGTTGATCATGAAAAATCCTAATATTTCCAAGTTTTCTATTTGTCAAGCTCGATTATTTAAAGCAGGTTGAAAGTAAGCAGAATGCGCCTTAAGGCGCATTCAGCTTTACTTTCAGCCTGCTTTAGGCTAACATCTAGGAGGGTAAAATCAGAAGATTTCGGAAAAATCTGGAGAAATGGCAGCCCTGATACAACCAACACACACCTAGCTAAGACATATCACACATTCTATCCCTGATACCATCCATCTTTCGTCATAATTGTGCATGCTAAATTATTCAAATCATCCTATGCTAAATAAGTAATAGTCAAATTGTTCAAATCTGTTCAATTTGCAAAACATGCATAACACAGAATTGAAATGCCACAACAGATTTTATATATTATCATTTACTCCATATTAAACACTAAACAATAATGTTTTAAAATACTGGATCAGACTACAAAGCATCTACATGTATTTGTATTGCCCAAACCCTGTTTATTTTCTAAAATTTAACAGGCATAGATATAGATGTTCATTCCTGTATTCTTCTAAAATTACTAATTAACAAATACCCCGCTCCCCCAACAGCCATATTCAACCATCACCAATAGTAGCTATAATATTGATATATTAATAATTCAAAATATCCAGTTACAAATATCCTCTCTCCGCTATTCAGCAATTATATCATGCATGTACAATATGCAAACCCTTATTGAGTAATCATTCTCTAGAAAGAAGTCAGGTTCAGTTTAACTCACATACAGTGGAGAATTCTTTCCCGTTTAAACGCAAACGTACGCAAACGCAAAGCACTAAAACGTAGAAAAGAACAACTTTTGGACAATTCTGATAATTCTTGTTTATCTTGGTGGCAAACAGTTTGGAGCCTGATCAGACGCCGGGTAACCCGGCGTCTGATCTGGCTCCAAACTGTTTGCACCGCAAATAATAGTTTTAGCGTAAACGCGTTTATTGGGAAAGAATAACACATTCTCCACTGTAGGCAAGTGATGTCAATTCTAGTTAACCCTTTCCTCCATAGAATTTTTTTTTTTACGCCTCTACCTGTTCTTAGTAATGTCTTTTGCTTTTTCTGAAGTAGCTTTCTGCTTTACTTTCAGCCTGCTTTACATAACCGGTAAACCAGTTATTGCTGAAAGGGTTAACCAGAATTTGATTTAGATATACCTGAATTAATAGTACAAACTTGGACTTGGGACTTTGTTACATGTTACAGGAGAAACTGACCGAAGGGAGTTTCATTTATTAAACTTCAACTCATTACTACCAGTTTTACACTATCTACACACAACAAACAGGTCAAGCACAAACACCTATATGAGTCTACTAAAGCTTAAACTATAGCATTCTAGAAATTGACTCTTACAATCTTAGCAAACAGTTTTGATCAATGAACTGGCTCCAAATTTAGTGAGCCTGTTCAGAAGTTCTGTAAACTGTTTGATATTAAGCACAGACAGTTTTCAACACTCCAAGATACACAAAGGATCTCTTTAGGTATAACTTTCGATCCAATACTTTTTCATTATACCAATGTAGTATGTTCATGTAAAATATCTGAAATATGTTGATATCTGAAATATGCTTAAACCAAGATGCACACAATTCAGTAACCCCCTTCAGACAACATCATATTCAAATAGAATCATAAATATTGATCAAAATGCCTGTTACCCTTCCCTCCCTGGAACTTCAAATGGACAATTCTAGTTTTCAATTTAGTTGAGTCCATTTTTGACTTTTTAGGGTTAATTTTTACAATAGAAGTCAAAATGACAAACACTGTTTGCATACGACAAGTGTACTTCTCACAGGTACACTGTTTGCAAATGACGCTTATATCCGTGACTAGGGTTTGAAGAGTTAAGACAACATCATATCCAAATAGAATCATTAATATTGATCAAAATATCTGTTAATTGGGTATATGGATAAGAGGATTTAACACTAGCAGCAGTGTGCAGACTTACCAGGTTTTCTACGCCCCTCTCTGTCTTCAGTTCTGTGAACTCTGTCTGTAGTCTCATTACCTGCTCAGACAGGTGGTCGATTTCTTGGTTCTTTTCTTCCAACAGATTCTGGGACAGTCCGGAGATGTCAGTGACACTAGAGGCTTGAGATAGCTGAACTCTTTCCTATAACACAGGGAATAGACTCCTAACCCTTTACTTCATAGCCCGTTTCTAGTTTCCATCACAGCTAGGTGGGCACTAAAAGCAGGTTGAAAGTAAAGCAGGGCGCATTCTGCTTTACTTTCAGCCTGTTTTAAGCTATCATCTTCTACGGTATAGAAAAATTGTCTTTTGGAACATGACCATAACTGTATAAATTGGAACTATTTTCTTAAGTGGAGGAACAAATTAAATGTGCTAAAAGGTGCTTTTATGGAGAAAAGGGTTAAGGTAAAATCCTGCTATTGCGACACCTCGAAAGAAAGCTTCATTGATGGTATATAATAGAATGTCAGATGGATGCTGTATCACAGTAAAATATCGCAGACTTTACTTAAATCTTACTGTTTGTTACATACACTTGAACAAAGAATCATAACGGTTTTACATAGATGTATGCGACAGCTTAACCCATTACCCTATAAATACACCTTGCGTTGCTTTAGTCCTCACCTAAGAAATTTTGAGCATAAAACATAGAAGCTTTTTCCGGTATCTTAACAGATGAAAACTTTAAAGCAGATTGAAAGCAAAACAGAATGCTCCTTAAGGAGCAGTCTGTTTTACTTCCAACCTGCTTTAATTAGAACCTGTTTTCAGAACTAGAAACAGGCAATGAGGTAATCGATTAAGGCAAGATAAAATCTTGGCCCCTTTGACTGCAAACAGTGTAAGCAGTGACCATCAAAGTCTCAGTAGTTTGGACTGTATTGAACTTTCTCGTGATTATCTTATATCCCATTACCCTTATAGAGTACCATGTGTATTACAATACCATAACTCACCCTGAGTTGTTTGTTTTCTCGTTTGAGAGCTTCCATCTGAAGTTCTATTTCCCGGTCGGTCTCGTATTCCTCCCGTTCTACCGGGGACCTGTGTGACGCTCTCATCTGTTCTATCTGTTGACTGCGATTCTCCACTTGTTCTGTAAGTTGCTCAATGTTCAGTTTAAGCTCTGATATCTACAATAATAATAAAGATAGTACATATAGGATCTGTCACGAGTCGATGTTTAAGACAAGCTAATCTCAAACGAGTCTAGAATTGAAATGTTATTAAGAGAGCCTTGGCGAGCTTAATAACTTTTCTACTCCAGACGAGTTTGAGATCAACTTGTCTTAAACATCGACGAGCGACAGATTCTTTTTCTCACATAATCAATGATTTTAAGCTTTTTGCTTCTTTTTTTTTAACCCTTTCCCCCATAGAAGCGCCTTTCAGCGCATTTAATTTATTCCTACACTAAAGAAAATAGTTCCAATTTAATCAGTCAGGATTATTTATTATAAGAAATTGATTCCATATTCTAGCAGATGGAAGCTTAAAGCAGGCTGAAAGTAAAGCAGAATGTGCCTTAAGGCACATTCTGCTTTACTTTCAACCTGCTTTAAGTGGTCACCTGTCTTCAAAACTAGAAACAGGCTATGGGGTAAGGGGTTAAAGCAATAGCCTTTTTTTTTTAACCCTTGTGACGTCAAAACACCTTTATAAATAGTGACGTTATAGTGACGTCATCAAACTGATCTCAAACATGTTGGAGACAAGGCTATTCGTGATCGTTGTTCGCTGTAGAAAACAAAGGTAGTTATGTGAGGAAAGTCAAATATGTCAGAATATTTTCAATGAAAACTTCCATTGTTTATACACATGTATTTGAAATGAATAGCGGTGAGGTACACTTTACAATATTGCAATGAAAGCCAATTAAAATAGTATATTTAGACACCTGATCCAGTCCATATGCAGGTCAGTCAGTTCTACTCACAAAAACAAGGCAACAAATGTGTATGTATCCAATCTAGTAAGGGGTGCTGATGCCATGCCAGGCTAAATGGTAACATCTTGTTGTCCAAGAAAAAAATGTCACATAGTCAAAGCTTCTTAACCCATTACCCCATAGCCTGATTTAAGTTTAGAAAATAGCTGACCACTTAAATCAGGTTGAAAGTAAAGCAGAATGTGCCTTAAGGCACATTCTGCTTTACTTTCAGCCTGATTTAAGCTTCCATCTGCTAGTATATAGCAAATATTTCTTGCTATACATATTCATAACTGTATAAATTGGAACCATTTTCTTCAGTGGAGGAATCAATGAAAGGCATATTTTTGGGGTAATGGGTTAAAATGTATACCTCTTTCTCCTTCTCTTCAGACTTCTCTCGTTCTTCTTCTCGTCTTTTACTGGTATCGGCCTTGTCCTGTCCAGCCTTTCTGTGTCTCATCTCGTCAAGCTGGTTACGCAGTGCTGACAACTGAACTAAACACTCATTGAGCTGGGTCTGTAAGGCATGTTTCTCTCGAACCAGTTCCTGAAAGAAGGTTGAAAGTCAAAATAAAGGAAGGCTCTTCTTGCCAGAGTTAAAAACTATAACAGTAATAAATATTGTCTGCAATAATTCTCAATATTGATTTAAAGGCATTTTCTTTCAGAAAATTTAATCAGAGTGTCCAATAGTTTGTATCCAGATGAGACATCCAGTTACAGTTATCTCAAATTCGCTCCTCAGTGTGCAAAAGGTTACTATTCAAACATACACAATTCTGTTAAACATACAATGCGTAAAAACTTTTCAAAATGTTGTGTAAAACGATGAGTTTAACCCATTGCTCCATAAATATGCTTTGAGTGATAACCAGTCTTCAACATGTTACAGGGTAATGAGCTGTATATATATATTTATATTTATACTGTAAATAAATTTGTATTATATATTATAGTTGCAAAAATCTTAAGATCTGTAATGAAAAGTAAGTTTTTAAAGTTTACTTAAACATGCTTGTGTTAAGCCAACACTGAGTTAGGAGTAAGTGAGTCGGTTGTGTTTATCATCCAGTCTGCAATATTTCAGTTATATGAAGACATAGTGACTACTTGAGATAGATAACACAGAGATTTTTTCTGTACAAGTTCTCAATTACCCAACATAAAGTTCCTACAGAAGACTTAAGTATGAAGTTTGAGAGAAGTAAAAATAATCCTATACAAGTATAAAACACTACCTATTTATCAAATACTGTAAAGGACAATTGTTAGGTTCAATGAGACAGCTTATATATCTGAACTGTGATAAGCAATGAATAGTTTCACAGGTAGTGAAGCCACAAGTGAAACTATGAGTCTTGCTTGTCACAAAAAATATTTAAAAAAAAAGTAGTCTCAGCTGAGATAAGCTTTTATTTTGTGAAGCAAAAGGTAGCTGAATATTGCAGAGAGAAGTACTGCAGAAAACTTCTTTGGGAGCTTTCTGCATTACTTTTGTCTGCATTTAACTTCAAACTGTTTTCAGATGTCCATTTTTCTTACTACAGCGCTCCCTCTCTACAACGACACCCAATGGGAGACAAAGATTATGTGCATTGTTCAGAGGGAGTTGTTACAGGGAGGGAAATTGGCTTACATTTGCAAACAGCTTGAATCCAGATCAGACGCCGCGTTACGCGGCGTCTGATCTGGATTCAAGCTGTTTGTAAACCGTCATTATAATTATTCCATCAAAATGTAATTTTGAGAAGAAACAGCAGACGACAATTTGAAGCAGACGATATTGTAGCAGTAAAAGTGTTAAACATTTGTCTTGTTTGGGGAACAGCCGTTAGGGTCGTTGTAAGGAGGGAGTCGTTGTTGGGAGGGCCGTTGTAGAGAGGGAACACTGTACATGTAAATTACTGCTTGTCTGACTGGTTAGGTTATAAAACTCACATCAAACACAAAACATTAGCCCATTACTCCATTGCTATACATTTTTATGCCTTTTATTTATTCCTCCACTGAAGAAAATAGTTTGAATTTATACAGTCATGAATCCACAGGGCTGCCATAAATTGAAATGAAAAATCCTAAGATTTCCAAATTTGCATTTTTCGAGTGCGATTTAATGAATCGTACCTTTACCCCATAGCCTTTTTCTTGTTTTGTTGACATGCGACCACTTAAAGCAGGCTGTAAGTAAAGCAGAATGTGCCTTAGGGCGCATTCTGCTTCACTTACAGCCTGCTTTAAGCTACCATGAACTGGGAAAAAATCCGGAGATTTAGGAAAAATCCGGAGAAATGGCAGCCCTGAATCCATATCATAAGAAGTTGTTTTTATATTCTAGACGATGGTAGCTTGAAGCAGACTGAAAGTTAATACGCAGAATGAACCTTGCACATTTTGCTTTACTTTCAAACTACTTTAAATTGTCACCTGTCTTCAATACTGAAAATAGACTATGGAGTAATGGGTTATAAGCTACTAAGATACCACTATAATTCACTGCTAAGCAGTCAAGTAAAACCCTTCGATGCTATTTTTTGGTATGCTACTAAAACAATTTCATTAACATTCCAACACACCAGAGTAGTAGAAATCATGGTAAACATTCAAAATAGGAGCCCTCTGATTAGAGTCTACACTGTTTTCTAAATTTAACCAGTATTTATTAAACTTCCCAGAATTCCAAGTAGACTGATTCATGGTTTGCTAACAAAAAACATCAACAAGGGAACCTTATAACCATGAAGAGTTACATAGTGTTAAAGAGTTAAAAAGTACATAAACAAACTGAGATGGTTTTTAACCCTTTCCCCCATAGAAGCGCCTTTTAGCGCATTCAGTTTATTCTTGCCCTGAAGAAAATAGTTCCAATTTATACATTCATAAATATGTATAATACAAAATATTTTCTATATTCTAGCAGATGATAGCTTAAAGCAGGCTGAAAGTAAAGCAGAATGCGCTTAAAGAGCATACTGCTTTACTTTCAACCTGCTTTAAGTGGACACCTACATTCAATACTAGCGATATGCTATGTGGGAAAGGGTTAAAACAATACTGTAGAACAACTGATGTGAATGTACTGCTGGATCACAAGATTCCAGAATAAAACTACCTGTAAGTAAATCTGTGTCTCGGAAAAATCAATTACCAATGTCAAAATCTCTAAGTTATAGAACATTGAATCTGTATCAATACTATTCATTCTACAACCATAAAACAAATAAAGCTGTTTTGATAACCGCTGCTACTCCCATCTTTCTATTTATTCTTACCCGTCTCTATATACATAAAGAGTAAAACACAAAGGTCAAGACTCAGGAAATATTTTTAGAAAATATCTCATAATGAATATCCATATAATATAATATACACAACTTCTATTTCAAAGAAAACTTTTCAATTTATAATACATATTTTGGATAATTCATTTAGCAAAACTTGAGGTTCCTAGGTCTGAACTTGAGTGTTCATCACATTGTTTTCCATTTAAACTCGATGACCAGTGAATGGGCACTTTAAAATGATTAGCATTAAACTATGAATGGGTGCTGTTTAATACATGTGGCAGGTTAGCTCATTAGATAACAGATAACCCTTTTACGCGTTTTACTTATACCTTCACTGAAAACAAATTTTCACTATATGCAGCCATGAATATACACCATAAGAAGTTAAGAACTATTTTCTTTATCCTAAAAGCAGATTGAAAGTAAAGCAGAATGCTCCTTAAGGAGCATTCTGCTTTACCTTCATTCTGCTTTAAGCAACCACCTGTCTTAAAACCTGCAAACAGGCTTTGGGGAAAGGAATAATGTACAATCAAAGTAATTCATAATGAAAAGTTACAGCATTGGATATTTAGGCTTTGGCACTTTTTCCCTGAGAAATATACAAGGTGGACCCATATACTGCTTATGCCGAGGAAAAGGTTAATATAACTAGAATCACACCTCTTTAGTTTTCTCTGCAGCCTGTCGTAATTCCTCCTCTACAGAGAGCTGTGCTGCGAGGCGTTCACGTCTCTCGGCCTCAGACATGTCAAACTCAAGCGTAGAAGCCTTCTTGCCATGTACCAGCTCAGTCTTTTCTGCTTCTATGTCCTCTTCAGCAAATGGACCTTGCAGTAGGGCTTCAAGTTTCTGGATTTTCTGCAGAGATAATACAATAAGGTAAACCAATATCCTTCTTAATGCTTTTGGTTTTTACCCAGTGTCAGATCAGAATTCAAACTGTTAGATAATTAAAATATATTTAAAATTCTTTTTCAAACTGAATAATTTGGTGCTCAGTATCAGTTTCTAGTCTGATATATTTTTCTGTGAAACAATGCCCCTGCAAACAATGGTTCCCTCCTTACAACAATGCAAACTGCAGTTCCCGAAACAAGACGATGATGTCTAACGCTTTCACCTTTGACAATAATGTCAGCTTAAAATTGTTGTTTGCCAGTTTTTCTCTCAAAAGTTACATTTTGGGCATTTTGACTGAAGAAATAAAGACAAGTGGCAAACAGTTTGAACCCCGATCTCGCTTCAACCTGTTTGCACATGTACTCTCAGGGTATTAATCTTCCCTCCCTCTGAACAACACCAACAACATTTGTCTCCCTTAGGTGTTGTAGAGAGGACACGCTGTAGCAAGATCAACATTTTTATTGAGCATTTAACCCTTTCCCACATAGCATATGTCTAGTATTGAATATAGGTGTCCACTTAAAGCAGGTTGAAAGTAAAGCAGAATGCGCTTTAAGCGCATTCTGCTTTACTTTCAGCCTGCTTTAAGCTATCATCTGCTAGAATATAGAAAATATTTTGTATTATACATATTTATGAATGTATAAATTGGAACTATTTTCTTCAGGGCAAGAATAAACTGAATGCGCTAAAAGGCGCTTCTATGGGGGAAAGGGTTAAGAACCTCTCCCCTTGTTTTTTACGTAAAGATTTTACAGTAAAAGGCGGTCAGTTTCCTTTTATTTTGATCTTGACATTAGTTACCTGTTTGTCTTGCTGACTCTCCTTGATCTTGTCCTGTATCTCAGTCTCCAGTTGCTGTATGATACCCTTCAGTTCCTTCAGGCTCAGCTCCTTGTCCCTAACTTCTTCCTGGGCCTTGTCCACTGATAGTAACGCCTGGCTGTGGAGGTCTATACGAGTCTGCAGCTGATCTGTTAGATCTTCAATCTGCAAGGAGAGATTGAAGAAGTGATTACAGGGCTCCATATAAGAAAGATTAAATTGAATAAGCCAAACATTTCCTCACTCATTTCAACACTAAAATCCTATGATGTCACTATTCATTAGAATCGTCTCTTTGAGACGATTCTAATGAGTAGTGACACCATAGTATTTTATGCAGCTATAAAGATTTTGATTTTTGAAATACTCCCCTTATCTGGAGCTCTGGATTAGAGATGAAAAGTCTGATCAACTCATGAATATGTGGAATAAAATATTGTATTGTAATATATTTAGTTACAGAGTGACAAATAGTGCAGACCCTGATCACAGGGCTTCTATTAAGACCTAAGTCTTCACTGTTTGCATAAGACGTGTGTACTCTTCACAGGTACACTGCTTGAAAAGGATGCATATATCATGCATGACTACGGGATCTTAAGATTATGCAGATTTTACAGTTTTTTGAATCGCAACAAACTCTCTAGTAAAAGAAAACACATATCAGCCTTGACTCTTTCAACAACATGGTCCTGTTTAAACTAGAACTGCTATCACTAAAGGTGATAAATACCCCCACTATACAGCACTCAGTCACACTCTGCAGATGTTTTCAATAAGGTTTTACAATAAGGTCAAAGGTGTAAGCCAAGATCAAAATGACTTAAAAATGGTATATGACACTCTGCAACTCCTGAGTAACATTTATGCCAAGTATCAAGTGAATCAGGTTGAAAGTGAAGGAGCAGTTCAAAGTACAAGATTTTGCCTGCCAATTTCAAGACCAATTTCAAGGACAAAGGTCAAGGTCACAGAGACCTTAAATTTGTGTCTTGCACATATACTACACCTGAGTAACATTTATGCCAAGTATCAAGTGAATCAGGTTGAAATTGAAGGAGTTCAAAGTACAAGAATTTGCCTGCCAATTTCAAGGCCAAAGGTCAAGGTCAAGGTCACAGAGACCTGAAATTTGTGTCTTGCACATCTACTACACCTGAGTAACATTTATGCCAATTATCAAATGAATCAGGTTGAAACTGAAGGAGGAGTTGAAAGTACAAGATTTTGCAGACAGACTGACCAACCGACTGCCGACAGACAGGCTGATTCCAGTATACCCCCCTCAAACTCAGTTTGTGGGGGTATAAATATAATCATTTTATTTGCAAGTAGTGTAGAACCAGATCAGAGGGCTCCTATAGGAGCCCTCTCAGGGTCTACACTGTTTGCTAATTTAGACCAGTATCTATTAAACTACCCAGAATTCAAAATAGACTCACTGGTTCACGTTTGGTAACTAAAAGATCCACAAGGAAACCTAATAACCCATTTAAGTTACTTAGTGTTGGAAGAGATACAAATGTTTAACTCACCTCTTTCTGTAGCCTTGACCCACTGCCATTCTGTTTCTCCAGGTCATGGACCATCTTCTTCCAGTTTTCAAGCTCCTTCTGATAGTCCTCATGTTCTTGTTCTCGCTCACTCGTCTGCTCCTGTACAAAATACAAAACAATATATAGCAAGCAATTCATAACCAATAACTACAGACTTCAAGTGTCCGACCTGTGACCGTTACTTCAGAGCAAAAATTGGCCTGACAAGTCATCTCCGGACACACTGATCAACTACTTAAATGTCCTGCTCATCCTCGATAGTGACTGAGGAACATCATCATCCTGATTATAGATAACACCTTTCGAAATGTAATGTAAACTGTAGAAAATTACGATACAAAATTCTAAATGTTGAAAAATCATTTTGAATTGAGTATCAAACAGCTAACTAGTGCCCAATCAGATACCAAGCTACTTGGCTTATAAACAGGCTTTAACTCACTTCTCCGTAAATACAACTTTTTTCATTCCTCCACCACAGAAAATACTTTCCCGTAATACAGTCAAAATATGCGCCGTAGGAAATAGTTCCTATATCTTAGCAGATGGTAGCTAAATGTACAGCCGAATGTGTCTTAAGGCACATTCTGCTTTACTTTCAACCTGCTTTAAGTAGTCTCCTGTCTTCAAAACGAAGAACCAACATGGTATGGGTAAAGGATTAAACAATTTCCAACAAACAAACATTTTTGGAGTAAAAATGGGAAATAATAGTGTTCTACTCCCTTGTTATAGCAGTTTACCTCTAGGAACTGTTTCTTGGCCTTCAGTTGTTTTTCAAGAGCGTCCACCTGGAGTCTCAGATCTGTTACTTCCTGTTTCTTCTCGTCCAGCAGCTTGCTGAAGTGGCTCTCCATGTCTTCCCCTGAAGTCTCCAGGTCACGGATCCGACACTCGTACCTGTCATGGGTCTGTTTGATCTGCTGGTCCCTCTCACGGTTCTCAGAGTTGAGGCGAGTCACCTCCAGCATAAGAGCTATAGAGAGGACAGAATACAAGGGTTAGCCATTGCGCAATAATTGCTACAGTAGGGCAAGATCTTTGCTTATTGTATTAAATATACTAACATTCCTGAAACTAAATAGTCAAAGACGTGTTAAGTGATTGTTAAAAATCAAGGTGTGTTGGTAGAGTGAAATACAAGTTGCTGGATAATATAGGTACAAAGTAATGCAGAAAGTTTCTTCATGAGTTTTTTGCATTACTTGTGTCCTTCATTAATCAGCAAGGTACATAAAATTATATGTTAAATGCAGGTTGCTGGGTTACTGCAAGACAAAAATAATGCAGAAAGCTCCTTAATGAGTTTTCTGCATTACTTCTGTCCTTCATTAATCAACAAGGTACATTTATGTTAAATGCAGGTTGTTGGGTTACTGCAAGACAAACATAATGCATAAAGCGTCTTGCATTGATCAGCTACCTCTCTTTAGTAATCTCCATTTTTGTTCACTACACACAGGTTTGACTGTAAATAAATATTCATTTTACAAATCAAGTATAACAATACATATATACCTAAACCTATATTGACATTAAGATTTTATACAATCATTTTCAATGAAATATTCCTAGTTTCATGTTTAAATCAACCAATGTCAATAATAAATATGAATATATGGTTTTATATAACAATAAAAATACCCCTTCTTCAGTCAATCTAGTATTAAGTCATTCACTCCTGAAATATCAAATAGACAATTCCAGTTTCCAAATAAATTCAAACCATTTCTGACTACATGTATAGGGCTGCTTTCAAATATATCTTGCCAAATGATGAACTGTGTACAGTGTAGATCCTGAACAGAGGGCTCCTTTAGAGCCCTCACCTTGGTCTACAGGGTCATATTTACTATAAGAAATATTTTTCTCTTTAGCAGATATAGCTTAAAGCAGGTTGAAAGTAAAGCAGAACGGCCTTAAGGCACATTCTGCTTTACTTTCAACCTGCTTTAAGTGACCACCTGTTCTAGAAACAAGAAATAGGCTATGGGGTAAAGGTTAAAGTATGAAAAATAATTATGCAGAAAGCAGTCATTTGTTTTTAAAGATCGCCATGCTACTTAAACGAGAGAACGCTTAAAATTAGATTGACTGTATAGTTAAATCAAGTTTAAAAGGAGCAATTTTCATACACATTATATTTATCATACAAATTATCAATTATGAGACAGGATGCATATGCACAAGATCGGTTTGGTTGTAAATGTCAGTAATAGTTCTGAAATTGCTTGTGAACCAACAATAATTGAAATATAATGTTATTGAATCCAGGGTGAAGAACCTTTCATGAAATTAACATTATGTGACTGTGATTTCTGTGTGAAGTTGGGATGGGAGTAGAGTAATAATTTAATACTGTGTATACATATAGACCAAACCATATGAAACTCTGAGATAACCTTTAATTTTAATTACAGAGTAAATTCTGCAAACCAAACATCTTGAAACTGACAGTCTCTTTTGAAAACCAACAGATTTCTCAGCTCCAAAAGAAAGAGAAGAGTTTGCTTGCCAAATAAGACAAAGATAGAATATTGAAAGTCTCAATGATTAACTTAAGCCTACCAGTAAAGTTAATATGAAACAAAATCATTGTTAAAAATATTAGGAGAACTTCAAATACGAAAGTCTATATTTTTCCATCAAAATTTATGTTGTGACTACTCATTAGAATCGTCTCGAAGAGACGATTCTAATGAGTAGTCACAACGTACTGATTGGTATAGACATTACCCGTAAATACAAATTAACTGACATTAAAATGTGTGCTTCTCCTACCTGGGGCCCTGCATAATGCAACCACCCCTGTATAATGCAACCTAATTATGTGAGTATAAATAATTACCCTGCACATTTTAATTCCATAATTGCCTCGTAATCCAAATAAAATTTATTTCCTTGCTAAAATATCCACCGGCATGCCACTGGTCTCTTGTTACCAATTAGTCCTTTTTAACCATTTCACAAAACAATGAGCATTCTCACTCAAGCAAAAAGTGAGTCTCTCTTTTCAATAAAGAGCTGACTTCTCAAAAGTTTAACCACTTCACAGCACAGACAACAGGTTGTAACAAGCTAACGTAAGCACGAGATATCTGAACCTAGCCCGTCCTTAACCCTACAAACCCAGGCCAAAAATTGTCCTCTCAAAATTGCTGTCTGCTTTAATTTCTACCATTGATTCTTTCTTCTCAATTTCTAAAAATGCTGGCAGGGTTGCAAACAGTTTGGATCCAGATCAGGCCCCACTTTCGTGGGGCCTGATCAGGATCCAAACTGTTTGCAAATGTCTCCAATCTTTGTTTTGAAATGGTTAAAGGGATTAAAACAATGAGTTTATTTACTTTTCTTCACTCCTTGTTTGTTTTATCATGTTTATATTGTCTTAAGAATCAATCAAAATTCTGGGTCATTATACAAAAGGTGGGGAAAGGGGTTTGACAATAGAGGAGTCTTGTTTTATTCATTGTATGAACAAAAGAGGTTTGCATTTTGTTGACATTAGAAACAATGGGAAGTTTAGATAAGATCAAGAGATTGTTTCATTTAATGCAAAACTAATTACGACTTTGGATGATTAACCATATTTAGCATTTGTTTAAGCAAGTAAACAGTGTTTGGAGGAATATTTAAGTCAAATTTAGAACCGAAATTCATAGAAAATATGATCCAAGACAGACGGAAGAAACTGACTAATATGTATATTACAGTTCAAGAGTAAACACGTGTACATGTACTATACATTCTATTACTGATGTAACCTTGCATATTAAAAATCCCTAAAGAACAAAAGTAAAATTTTCTACATGAAGTTAAAGATAAAGAGACCTGAACAACTAGAGCTAAAAGTAGCAAAAAATTCCACCCATATGTACATGGACTAAAAAATCTCTATTTTTGTTTTAAGTATTAATTTGAAGAAAATTGAAGGATGTGTTACACTGTTTACTGTGTAGCCGTTCAATGAAGATGTACAACTACAACTACAAGGTTATCTAATTAACACACATTTTTGTTTAATGCAGGATAATAGTAACGAAGAAAGCTCCAAAAGGAGCTTTCTGCATAACTTTCATCCTGCATTAAGTGGATGCTGGTCTTGAAAATGTTCCTGGTTATTCTTTTGAGAGACTGATTTATACAAATTCCACTACAGCTATTATTGACAATAAGATTTTTACAAGAAATAAAATTTGCTAAACTGATACCAACATCTAAAGCTACATCCCAAAAATGGAAATAAAACGAAACAAATTGATGACACTTTAAAACATATTAAGCTTGGAGTATAAACAGCCATGGTAAGGTAATGGAGAATGTTCCATCTCTGATAGAGTTTGGTATCTATAAACAGCAAAACCTCTTCCATAGGGATGGGGGACTGGATGTGTTATAACAAATTTGGTGTCAAAAAATCACACTTTACACACATTTGTTGGGTGAAAACAGAAATCACACATGATCAGTTCAAGGAAAATGCACTCCAAGGAAAACACTGGTTGCTTAACTCTCTAAACACCACGGGCCTGCTTCAAATAAATTCATTACATTTGCAAACAGTGTAGACCCAGATCAGAGGGCTCCTGTAGGAGCCCTCTGATCTGGGTCTACACTGTTTGCTAATTTAGAAGTATACATAGTTTACTAATTAAGAGCAGTATTAAGTAAACTACCCAGATTTCTTATTAGACTGGTTCATGTTTTGGTAAATAAAATAATTCACAATGGAACATAATACCCCACAAGAGTTACTTAGTGTTGAAAGAGTTAATGCAGAAAAGCATGTTTGTGTTCTGTGGTATACTTGCTAAAGATGCAGAATACCTCAAGACAGGTCGCTGCTTCATGTAGGACATAAGTAACGTAGAACACTCCTACAGGAGATTTCTACAGTACTTTTGCCCTCCATTAAAATCATTTACAAGAATTGTCTCCCACAGCAGTGCAAATACCTTTCTTTCTGACATACAAAATTCTTGCAACACATTTAGGTGACATGCAACTAGACCAGAACTCAACAGACCATTACTCAAGACTTGAAACCTGTCAGAAAACTTTTTTAAACCCAAAACCTGGTTCCCAGTTCTATTTGCTGTGATCGATGCCTGAAACCAGGCTTTGAATATCCGAGATCACAGAAAAGCTTGCCATTACACTCAAAATAAGACTAGTTTTCAATACTTAAGACAGTTAGCTGCTTTATTTTTTCCTTCTTTAATTTGCCACCTGTCTTTGACAAAATCATTCAATATTTGCTTGAGTGGCCATAATAGTTAATATAAGGGTTCCAATTTCATTCCATAAATGAAACCATGTGTTTGGCTTAGAGATTATCTAAAAATAATAAGCTGGTTCCATTCATTTCAAATGAAACCTGAAACCAGGCTCTATTTGTCAGATACTATTTACATGTATAGAATTTATTCAGTTTCAAGTCACTGTAGCAATGGTTGTGCTGAATTCTAGCTTACGATCTCTTGATTTTACAGCAACTCTACTAAATCACTAGCCTGAATGTCTGGACTTCACTCACCTACATGTAATACCTATCAACAAAATCTACCAACATCTATTAGCATTTATGGTCTTGTAATAAATCTCAACTCTTAGCATGCTAGTGGTGAAACTACAATGTATGGTAAACTTTTACAAACAGTTTGGATCCTGATGAGACGCCGCGTAACGCCGCGTCTCATCATGATACAAACTGTTTGACAATCGGACTATATTTTGAAAAGAAAATTTGAAAATTCTATTTTTATACATGTAACAGTAGCAGACGACAATTGTTTGCAGACAAAAAAATTACCCAACATGCAAAGAGTTAATATATGGACAACCTTAACCCTTATATTGCTGAATTTTTCAAATTAAAAATTTCTAATAAATGACTAGTTTACATCGACTCTTGAGTTGTTTCTGAAATATTTTAAAGTATGACAAATAGTGCAGACCCAGATCAGAGGGCTCCTTAGGGAGCCCTCTGATCTGGGTCTTCACTGTTTGCAAAGGATTATATACTCGGTCCTTGCACTGCAAAGGTGAAAGTCAACAAAGTTTATAATGCTGTTCATATAGGCCGAGTCAGCACTTTCACTGATACAATATTTCACACTAAGCCTTAATAGTACAAGAAGTATTTCTATTTTGCTTCAGAAAAAATGCTATCAAAAAGTTTATATTAAGATCAGTAACACATTGGTAAATGTAGATCTACTAACTTTTTACAGTTTAATCTCTTTTATATATTAAAGGGGTAAATCAGAGATATTATTAACTTAATATATTTGTAAACAAAATGCTTTGTCATATATTTTGTAACAAACTTCATGGATCCCACCCAGTATGTTCTATAAACTGTAGCCTCTATCAAACGCATGCAGGTTTGGAATAAACAGGTCAAAAATCTCCTTGAAAAAAATGGGTAAAATTTAAATAGCTTGATTATAATTTGATCACCAATAATTTTCAAACCGCGTTTGGATTCCAAAATACAAACATGAAGGAAAACATGTATGATCGAGTAGTATACATTGGCGTTTACAGTCCGACTTGTGTTTGTTTATAAAATGTTTAAAATAAGATCTAAGGGCAGTCTCTATGACAAAGTTTACTGCAGAATTAAAGTAATGCAGAAAGCTCCTATAGGAGCTTTCTGCATTACTTTTATTCTGCATTAAGCTATATATCACATGCTTCTTATTGTCTTAGTTCTTCAGTTATAAGTTGGACTGTAATTTTAATATCTCTACTTCTCTCGAGCCAAACATGCTATATATAAATTATATATTATAAATTATGTAACATTTGTACCGTATATGTTTCTATATTCATCTTATATAATACAGGTCAATACGAATACATTATAAAGTTCTATACAGCATTCAGGAGAGTACGGTAAGCTTGGCAAATCTTTCAGATCATGCTTGGCAACATATTTTTCTAGCTCCCATACTGATAATGCAGAATACTTCAGATCATATCAAACTCAATCTTTTACTGGCTATGCATGAAATACTCAAAAATGCAAATCTATGCAGGCATATAATAAGATATTCTATTTATAGACCAACCTGGATTGCCACTAGATGGCTCTACTGTAGTTTCACAGGCCCTGGAAGCTGCATAATGAGAGTCATGCATGAGATTTACATTCAAAATTTTAATTATGCACATTCTTTATGCTTTGAAAGTATTAGAAAATAATATATAAATCATTTTACTGGCTAACATAACAACAATGCTTAATATTTGTTGAAAGATGCATCTGAATTAATAAAGCACTGTTTTTTCTAGATTATTTTTCATGCAATTTAAAAACTAACAGATCTTTAAGGACACTATTCATTCTTTAGTTATGTTAGTTACCTTTGATTATATATTTTTAGTTTGAGAGACCATGCAAAAGCTGCACGGGGGAACAACATTTTAGTTAGTTTAGTTATCAGAGCTCCAGTAAACCTGATATAAAGTTAGTAGCGTTTTCCCTCTTTAGATTGACTATGTCTTGAAATAAGGTGTGACTGGTAAAATGCTATTTACTTTCTAGTATTTCTTTCTTATATGCCTTAATGATACACTACATTAATAAACTCAATAAAACTGGCTTAATTTACATAAATATTCCATAGAAGTTTCTGAATCTGATTCAACTAACAAATATTGCATATTTCGTGAATTTTGAAGTATTGTTTCATGTAAAATCCTGCTTTCATTATAACTGGAGCTCTGTCAAATTAATCTAACATTTTGCTATAGGTATCACATTTATGACCACTGAAAAGGATACAATGTACTTGCTTTTGGTGTTTTAGGCAAATGTTTACTTCATCCTTTACCCCATAGCCTGTTTCTAGTTTTGAAGACAATTGATCATATAAAGCAGTTTGGAAGTAAATCAGAATGTGCCTTAAGGTGCCATCTGCTTTACTTTCATCCTGCTTTAAGCCATAATCTGCTGGAATATAGAGCCTATCTAAAGAGTAATGGGTTAACCCTTTTCCCAATAGCATGTTTCTAGCTTTGAAAACAAGTTGTAACTTAAAGCAGGTTGAAAGTAAAGCAGAATGCCCTTTAAGGTGCATTCTGTTTTACTTTCAGCCTACTTTAATCTACCATCATATATTCTTGACTGCATGAAGAAGAACTTTTTTTCCTCGGAGGATGAATAAACTTAAGGCCTAAGCGTATTTATGGGGTACTGGGTTAAAGCAAGATTGAGCTCTAAGCACACGTCTGTAACTATCTGTAAACACCATCATCAATTCCTTTTTTAGAAGTCATAAAAGTGAGACTTTGCTGTACCGATAGTTATTTACAGCAGGATCATTTGATTATAAGAGGAAGACATTAGTCGTATGATAATACTTATATTATTAAATAAAGAGTTTGAAATGCTTTTCTTAAGCTGATCAAGAGATCTTGTTACAACTTATAATGTACACACAGTGGTCAGTGATAGTAACACAGAATCAGAGAGTAACAAAACACAAAACAAAACAAATATAACAGGAAACACAGAAACCTTCCAACTGAAAACTGGACATGTGATTCTCAGTTTTATGACAGTACATGATATTAAGCATTAACTTTCAAATGCTTCAAGTTTTCAAGAAGATAAAAGAATGCATACCACTAAAATTAGTCTAAATCATAAAATTTGAAACAGCTGACAACTTAAAGCAAGATGAAAGTAAAGCAGAAAGCTGCTATAGGAGCTACCAACTTTACTGTCATCTTGCTTTAAGCAGTCACCTGCAATAAATACCGAAAACTTAATTAAGTCGTGTTCGCAATAGAATGGTTATGGTGCATCTTCTCATTTCCCTCCCCAATGATTAAACCAGTCAAGTTTTCAGTCAAGGATTCTGTATAAAATTAGTTGTAAGTCATTTGTAAACTGATTATTATAAACTGTTGTTTGAACTATATAAGAGGGTCAATATAAAAGGAAGAGTATGGTGAATATCCCGCTTAAAATAAATGCGATAAATAATTGTGGTTTGTTTTGCTTCCCTCTCTGATCATGGACTTTGGAGTGTGTGGAAATATACATTCCATTTTCTGCATCTAAAGCAATCGTTCTGTGTAAACCCTTGCCATAAAGTGATAAGTCAAAGTGAAAAGTGATAACTTAATGTGAACCCACAAAGTGATTCTGGTTACAAGCAAAGCTCCAGATAAGGGGAGTATTTTCAAAAACTAAAATCTTTATTTCTGTTTTAAACCCTATGGTGTCACTACTCATTAGAATTTGTCTCTTCGATACGATTCTAATGAGTAGTAACACCATAGGATTTGGTTTTTGAAATAAGTGAGAAACTGTTGGATTTGTTCAGTTAAATCTCTCTTATCTGGAGCCCTAACAAACCTGCAATACAGTCAAACCAATGATGTGCCACCATTGCTGTGACGAATAATAGCAATTCTGATTAAAATGGATGCAGAAAGCCTTGCTTAGCAGCTTTCTGCATTATTTTAGACTGCATTTGAAGTAAAACCTGTATTAAGGTACATGTATTTCTAAGCCTTATCATTAAATGGTGTCTAGAAATTGGGTAAACTGTTTTTTTCTGAGTTCCAGATATGGGAATATTTCCAAATATTAATTTCCTCCTGTTTCCACTAAACACTATGCTGTGACTACTCACTAAAAGTATCCTTAATAGACAAATCTAATGAGTAGTCACAACATAAAGTTTGGTGCATAAACTAGACAATTTTGAAAACTTATAGTTTACTCCCTCCTATCTGGAACCTTGCAATGTGCCAACTTGATCTGCCAGTGCAATACTATGGTTTGTGAAATAGCACCATCTCCTGTAAGTGTTCATAGTGAAAGCCTTGGACTTTTAAAGTGTTAGAATTAAGACCTTTGTCATTAACTATCAAGTCTGCTGACAATGAGCATGTGCCAGAGTTAAGCATGAATTATTGGACAAAATCTGTTCCCTGTCTTTATCCACCATCCATGCTGTCATGCTTAATTAAAATTATTCCATTTATTATCTATCCAATCTACCAACTATGCCACAATGTGGGAGTTTGCCTCTGTTAGTTTGGTCAATGCTATATCTTGTTTTAAAGAACAATCTAAGACCCATTTATACCAAGTATAGTAGTACTTACAATACATACTGTAAATCACTCTATAATCTTTTCTTTCTCGTGCTAAGCATACCAAATGCTAATTTTGGATCCACATCTGGGGCCCGTTTCATAAAACTTCGTACGACAAAAACGATCGGAAGTCAAAACTTTAAAATACATTTAATTTCTGATTTCTCTATCTAATCCTGTCTTGTGACATCTCTTTGGAACCGTCTTTTCAAGACGGTTCCAAATAGATATCAAAAGACAGGATTAGATGGAGAAATAAATGCTAATTGAGATTTTTATAATCTGACTTACAATAACATTTGTCGTACGAAGTTTTATGAAACGGACCCCTGATGCATAAGAACTCTGCCTCAGTACATGATCCAAACTGCGTGGAACTCATATGATATTGGATTTGTCTTATTTCAGTCAAAAAGGCATGAAACTTAAATTTAAACTGTTATGTTCTACTGTAAAATTATTTTTTTGAATCCACATAGAGTGTTTTACAGTTTGTGTAGAAAGTCGTCAAATAAACAAATATCAATGAGAGAAATACATACCGTAATTGTAAGCAGTATAGAATGGCAACATTTTGGCATATCGAAACTGAGATATTTCAAAGAAAATGACTTCTGACTTCTGAGATATTTAATCATCGGTTTTTTTATGTCTCGAAAACCAAACAACAGTTGCATCTCGATAACCTGAACTTGTTCAAGTTAAACTGACCCTTATTTCGAAGTTAAAACGTGACTATGCCAGGTTTCAAATTCAACTTTGAACCAAGGTTCTTGCTGTAGAAATTCAACTAAAGAAATACAAGTTAATTCTCTACTTCATCAAGTTCTAGTTATCAGGGTTCCACTGTATTTTATGTTCAATTGTTTTTGTTCCTATTTTTCATCGAGTCCAATTTTCTGTTCAAATGCCAGGGTTTTGCCATTGTACTGTGTAAAGCCTATGTTACAACAAAACAGCAATTAAATGAACATCCTCATTTGTTAACATATGATGCAGCATGGCCTTTCGTCCTTAAAATGCACAGTCATCAATGGATGATTTCACTTTTCTGATAAATGGTCCGTTTGCATTTCCTATATGAGGGGTTTGTATCAAAAATATTCAAAAGTATGATAAGCTGATATTGGGGGTAATCTGGTCTACAAGGGATGAAGAGGACTATTTCTCAGACTACACAGAGTTAACTAAAGAAGCTGTTTTTCAAAATTCAAGTCTTTGAACTTTGCTGTTTTGTTGCATATACTCTAAAGAAATACAAAACCTCTTACAAAATAATTAAGGGTTTCACATGTTAACTCTTTGAACCCTAGTCCCGCATATAGGCGTGCTTTTCAAACAGTGTACATGTGAATAGTATACTTGTCCTGTGCAAACAGTGAAGACCCAGATCAGAGGGCTCCGAAAGGAGCCCTCTGATCAGGGTCTTCACTGTTTGTCAAAATGCCAAACATTGACAAAAACGACCCTTAAAAGTCAGAAATGGACTAGACTTAAATGGAAACTGGAATTGTCCATTTAAGTTTCAGGGAGGAAAGAGTTAAATAACTTGGAAAGAAGAACAACAGTATAACAGACTAAACCTTGTGTACAGCAACCAATCAAATGATTACAGTGGAGAAAACGTTATTCTTTCCCAATAAACGCGTTTACGCTAAATCTATTATTTTAAATACAAACAGTTTGGAGCCAGATCAGATGCCGGGTAACCCGGCGTCTGATCAGGCTCCAAACTGTTTGCCACCAAGATAAACATGAAATATCAGAATTGTCCAAAAGTTGTTCTTTTCTACGTTTTAGTGCTTTGCGTTTGCGTACGTTTACGTTTAAACGGGATAGAATAACAGATTCTCCACTGTATAAATCTTCTACAAGGATGGCAACTTAACTCTTTGCACGCTAGCAGCGGATATAGCTGCCACAGGCATAACCTTTGCATACAGTTTGGATCCAGATGAGACGCCACGTAACGCGGCGTCTCATCAGGATCCAAACTGTTTGCCATTCTGACACTGAATTTAAAAGAATTTTAGAAATTGGCTTCTTCGTTGATTGATTGCTATAAACAGGTATAATTGTGAATGCTGAAAGTATCGAGATTCTCTGAAAACATGGACAACAGAAAACATTTCTGGTTAAATTGAAGTGAAACAGCCAACTAAATTATAAAACAAACATTCAAGTATATAAAGTTATGTCTATAGAATATGATGATAAAACTTTGATTTCAAATATTTAAATAGCATTTGTCATAATGATCAAGGTTTAATCATATCTTGTTTGTCAGCTTATCTATGTAAGAAATAAAGTTAATCAGCAAGTCCTTACTTTTGAATTTAATCTATCAACACCATGGACCTGTTTAAAAAATATACTCATTAAATTTGCAAACAGTGTAGACCCAGATCAGAGGGCTCCTATAGGAGCCCTCTGATCTGGGTCTACACTGTTTGATTTATTTAGAGCAGTATACCTTAAAACTTCCGAGAATTCCAAATAGAATGGTTCATGATTTGGTAACTAAAAAGATTCACAAGGGCATGTAACAACCAACAACAGTTACTTAACGTTGAAAATGTTAAGTTGGTTGGAAACTATAGTAGTACAAACAAACATGAGAATTAAGAGATTGAGAATTGACAAAGAAACTTAAGTATCAAATATTAATGAGGAAAAGCAGTACCCGGAAAAAGGGATCACATTCAGAAATATGAAAACAATGAGTATCATGAAAACTAAATGACAGAAACACAAACATAACCATAAAACATACATAAAACACAAACATAAATATAATTCTATACAACTACAATACACATATCATAAAAACATTATTTAGCATGTATTCAATGGTAAAATTACTCTCTGAAGTGCTATATGTTTTCTGTGATTGTTAAAACTATACTTTATTTGGTGCAAAATCGCTTTTTAGAAATGTCAAGGTTAGCAAAAATGAATATATTTCTGTATTTGGCTGAGCATACAGTTGAAATTTGTACTAGCTTGAATCTTGCTTAATCTTAAAACAAAATTTCTTGCATTTCAGTACTTGTTTCAACTTGAATATTAAAATATTAGCTAACAATTGCACAAGTATCACATAATTTCAAAGTTAAGTATTCTCAGAATATTTGACTGACAAAAATGATCGTCTACAGAAGAAAAATATTCTTTAAAATAATTCTCTTAAAAGAATATACATTCAGTATAAAACCAGAGATGGTACATAGAGTACAGAATGAATAACACATTATATGATATCTACACAAACTAAAAGTAAAATAATATATGTACATAACACAAAGACATGAATATATCAAAAGCATGCAAGCTGCATTTTGAAGCTCATCAACCCCATTAAATACATGCATTTAAACTCAAATGTTTGCGTAACAGGATTAAAGATCTCCCTCATGAGTTACCGATACCCTCAAATTCTAGCATTACCAACAAGTCAAACGTATGTTCAGCAACAAATAAATGGACTAGCATGGAAATCTCTATGGACAGTATGTCAGTTTACTGCAGGATAAAAGCTACCATGCAGAACACTCTCAGAGAGAGCTTTCTACATAAATTTAGTTCTGCAGTAAGCTGGCATTAACAATAAAACTTTCCATGCATTCTTACTTAAATGGTTGCTGAATAGCAGTTAGACAACAAAAACAATCACCAAATTCCCCTCATTTGACCATAACAGTTCCAATGCAATTTGTTACCTAAACAACTGATGTATGTACCCTCTGGTTAAATACCCTTACTTCCACTGCTTCTTAGCCAGTTTTGTTAGCATTCATCTTGCCATGTGTGATTTAAGGTTGAGTATCCTTAACTCTTTCCTCCCTGAAACTTTAAATGGACAATTCCAGTTTCCATTTTAGAGTAGTCCATTTCTGACTTTTAAGGGTTGATTTTGTCCATGTTTGGCATTGTGACAAACAGTGAAGACCCTGATCAGAGGGCTCCTTTCGGAGCCCTCTGATCTGGGTCTTCACTGTTTGCATATGACATGTGTACTATTCACACGTACATTGTTTGAAAAGTACGCCTATATGCGGGGACTAGGGTTCAAAGAGTTAATGAGATCGATCAAAACCAGTATTCTACATTAGTACATATACAGCAATCAACCATTTTCATTAACCCTTTCCCTTATAGAAGCGACTTTTAACGCATTCATTTTATTCATCCGCCAAAGAAAATAGTTCCATTTTATACTGTCATGAATATGTACTATAAGAAATATTTTCTATATACTAGCAGATAGTAACTTAAAGTAGGCTGAAAGTAAAGCAGAATGTGCCCTAGGGCACATTCTGCTTTACTTTCAGCCTGCTTTAATAGGTCACATATCTTAACTACTAGAAACAGGCTATGGGTTAAAGGGTTAACTGACGGCCAATTCTGAACTATGCTTAGCATGGTTTGGAATGTATTGACAGTTGAGGAGAATGGCTGATCACTCTCCGTAGAGTACCTTATTGACCAACATTAGCCCGATCTCATTAGGAGTCCTCAACCTTTATAGGCATTTGCAAACAGATTAAGATCCTGATCAGACACTTAGTAAGTCAGTAATTCTAACATGTTTATTACTAAGCATGTGATCTGAATCAAAACTTTTGTGAAACCTTTGTTAATATAAGCAGAGACAAGCAAAGAGGTACACCATCACCTTAACAGGGTTATAACTGTGAAACCTAACCTTTAAATTCTGGTTCCAATTCCAATGCTTTATTTTCCGGCGTTTATCCTGTTCTATTTCCAATTATCCTGTTTTACCGGTTAGCCATTTTCCTGCTCTATTTCCAGTATTTTTCTGTTCGACCTCCAATCTTTTTCCAGCTTGACTTGCAGCCCTTTTTCTGCACATTTTCCACTTTTTTCTTAGCTTTAATTCTTTCCGATCAGACATGGCAGCATTTTCAAAATTTCATTATTTAGCTGAAACTACTACTATCGCCATACCAACTAGATCTACATGAGTTTTAACTTTTACTTTTCCTTTATTTCTTTCTTTCTTTCTTTCTCATATAGCCAAGTTGTTGTTGTTGAGACAACATTAAATGAAAGTTTCCCCAATTTCAGCACATTTTGGTGCCGTTCTAACACAGAAATGTCTTTCATGCTTCTATTCTGTTATGAACCATAAGAATCATTTCCTGTTTTCTTAAAGCTGGATGCCTTAGTAGATTGAAAGAATAATGTGCTTGCAGCTTTACTTTCAGCCAGCTTTAAGGGACTATCTGTCTTAAAAACTTGAATATAAGCTAGAGGTGGTTGGGGGAGGATTAAGACACATGATTGCTCTATACAGAACAAACATAACACAGAAAATCTTACTGGCACTTTCTGATGTTCTGTTGATCTGCACTAAGAAGTCAACTCTCTATACCCTCATACCCCAAGCAGAAGCATCTTTTTGACACAAATACCTATTTCTCATTGTAACATCACTTCAAGTTTCTACAATGTCCTTAGTTTATAGGGTTAGAACAAATACATCAGGAGCCATTTTTCTGCAACATTTTTTTAATTCGTAATTTATCCCCAACGAATCACTATTTTATGTAACATAATTATTATAACTTCCATTTATAATAAATAAATAATCAATATCATTTGACCATAATCAGCTGTCACCCATGATTAATAAAATTTATAATTTATTTCTGGATTACAATGATGTTTATACACTTTAAGTTCATTCACAGAAACAAGCTATTATGAGAATACGTTCAGTCTGTTTTTGAAACTTTGCTATATGAAATTTTCAACCAGTAAAATATCTTTAGAAGCCGAATGTTTAAACCCTCTGTTTCATAATTTGCCATGAAAACTTTGCAAAAGCCCCAGCAACATTTTTTTTGCATTTAAGCCATACTACAATATGCCATGCAAAGGCTTCTTTTAACCATTTAGTTTGTCTGCAGGGCTGCCATTTCTCCGGATTTTTCCCAGTACATGGTAGCTTAAAGCAGGCTAGAAGTAAAGCAGAATTCGCCCTAAGGCGCATTCTGCTTTACTTACAGCCTGCTTTAAGTAGTTGCATGTCAACAAAACAAGACAAAGGCTATGGGGTAAATGTACGATTCGTAAATTCGCACTTGAAAAATGCAAATTTGGAAATCTTAGGATTTTTCATGTCAACTTATGGCAGCCCTGTGTCTGCCAATTATAATTAATACACATAACCACTCTCTATTTCAAAATATTAAGCTTAATTTTCTGCACATATTATTGGTATACATGTTTTTCTTCAAAATGCATGCTCTGCATGCTATATAAGATAAATGCACAAGACATACAGAATACAACATGTTACATAATATCATACAGAGGGTAATTTCTGAGGTTTAATGCTTTACTGCATAGCCAATAGTGCAATTCATTAATATTCAAATGTGTTTAACCCATGACTCCATGAATACATCTGATAATGGTTTAAAGCATAATGTTGCTTCAAGCAAGAAAAAAGTAAAGTATAAAGCTTCTTGAGGTTTCTGCTTTTTAAGCTGCTGCCTTGCAATTTGAAGCATCAAAGAATATCCATTTGTTATGCTTACACAGAGAAAGGTTATAACTTATAAGATGTCCTATGGCACTTACACAAAAGTTGAACACAATAACTCTTTAATAGTTCAAAGCAAAGTAAACGTTAATTTATTACACAGCTGTTTTTTTCTCATTTATTAAGTCAGTTGACAGTACCGGTAAGCTGTCTTTAATACCACCAATGAATCTTCTTGTTGATAGCCATATAGTGGAGTTTGACAGTATAAGAAAGTCATGGAATTTATGTCAAATTCTGAAACACTGCAAAAATTACCCTCTCTGAGGTACAGTATGATCATTACAGTGTGATAAAGACCACTGAAAGACAAACTTTACATGAACTTATTGCTTTCCATCTACTATATTTACTGAAAAATTCAGGCAATGTTCTCAGTCTGTAATAATTCTCTTTCAATAAATGGCATGGGAGATTTTAAAATGTTCATAAAATAACAAATTTTGATATTAGTAATAACTTCTTGACAATTCTTGAGTGTGTTCTGAATCTTAGACAAAACTAGTTGCGTTAATCGCCAGTTCTAGCCTGATCTGCAAACTTCACTCTAATTTTTAAATATTTAGTGGGTTTTATTGGTATGTGAAAAACTCTTTCAAGTAAATGTAATTATACTTATATTTCAGTGTTCTTTAGTACATGATGAGTCACAATATGCAATGACTATATGATGTGAGTGACTACAGAATGTTAACAGTAAAGTGAGAAAATCTAAATCAACAACAACAACTACAACAAAGACTACTGGCTAACCTGAGCTCTGTGACCATCAGATCTCTAAAACAAGCGGCTGCTAAAAGCAGAAAAGTCATGCAGAAAGTGCTGCATTATTTTTGTTCTGCATTTAGCTGATGCCTATTTTAAAAGACCATTAACCCTTAGCCTGCCACTCACGACTATAGCTCCATATGCAAACAGCTTGGATCCGGATGAGACGCCGAGTAACTCGGCGTCTCATCCGGATCCAAGCTGTTTGACACTCGGACAACATTTTCAGCAATTTTGAGCAACTTTGAAGCACTTTGAAACTTGAAGCAGACGAGAAATATAGCAGACGACAATTTATTTGGCGGGCTAAGGGTTAATACATTCTTGTTTTCACCCTTACCATGCTAAGTGCGACTTGACTTGAAATATCAAAACGAGTGTCAAACAGTTTGGATCCTGATCAGATGCTGCGTTACGCGGCGTCTGATCTGGATCAAAACTTTTTGCAACTCAATTCTAACCTTTTGTCAACTTGAAAAACTGTAAAATTACTTTTGATTTATTTAGCAGACGATATATTTTAAGCAGACGACAATTCAGCATAATAAGGGTTAATGGTCCCTCAACACAGTTTAGGCCAGATCTGGCAAACCTTCAAGTTGTGAACTTATTTAAGAGGGCCAAGACTCTTAATATTTGATCACTTCTTTGACTAAATCTACTTATTTTCTGCAGTGATCATTCTGGATTGGATGACTGGTGGGCCATTGGCCCACCAGTCATCAGAGAAGTGGGCCATTTGGCATTTTTGGTGGGCCGAGCTTAAAACACCTAGATTACTGAAAAAACATGCAGAACAGAAACTGTAACATGTATCAAGAACTGAAATAAACCAATGTGGAAATAAAAATACATTTTCCTACCTATTTTTGTCTCTTATAGTGATGACCATGCAGTATACACTGTCTATTTCATGAATATCAGGTGTATTCCTGACACAAGAAATCAATACTTGCTAAGTGGGAGGTCTGTTGTACCCAAATAGTGAACTGTCTTCATGCAACTGATAATGGCTTTTTCTTTGCTGACTTTTAATACAGAACTAGCGATTGCTACTCTAAGCATGTGTTATCAAAGTGTTTGTCCTAAAATTTACACAGCCGTTAACAAAAATGGTTAGCCGAGTGTTCTCTTTGCATAGTTCACAAATTCATTATTTTTTACCACTGTTGTAGCGTAGCCATTTGAATTTAGCTATTTAGGCCATTTTTTCGAGTTCGATTTAGTCGGGGTGCGAGTCGTTCAGACGCATTCTCGATCTGTGTTGGGACATTATAATTTGTTTTTGGCTGTGTAATAAAGAAATGCAATTAAGAGTTTCACCCTCGCATCCATGTTTGGTTCGTTTCGACATACTTTGCTTTTCAAAACAACACTGACATGTGATTCAATCGCAGACCGGAAACCGGCCGCAATATATCAACAGCCAATCAAAGTTACCAATACTTATCACCGGAGGCTGTAACTAAGCAACATCCAATCGCAGCTACTCGGACATGTACATATCAAACGAATGTCGAAGAGAGATCTCGATTGAGCACCATTATCGGGAAGCGTGATTATATTAATAAACCAATGAAATTGGGTCTAGTATTCGCTGTTGTCTTCACGGAAATTTGGACACGAAAGTGAAACTAGACAAATCTATGGCCCTTCAAGTAAGATTTCGTTGCGGGATTACGGATTTCTGTGCGCCGATATGGCCCACATACAAAATTCTCTTTGTGCCATTTGTGATTTTTATGCGGGAATCCCGCAAGGGCGCATCCCAGAATGAACACTGTTTCTGAGCAGGGTTTTTAATTCAAGCAGTAATGCTGTGCCATCATTTACTAAAGAATCACTTTTTCTACAAACAGGTGACTGCTTTATGCTAAACAAAAGTGACGCAAAAATTTCATTGAGGAGCTTTCAATAATACATGGACTTTTGTCTCACATTAAACTAGAAACTTTCTTTAAACCCTTTACCCCATAAATGTGCCTTTTAACACCTCTAATGTGTTCCTCCACTTAAGAATATTGTTCCAATTTATACAGTGAATATTTTTAATAAGAAATATTTTCTTTATCCTAATAGATGATGGCTTAAAGAAGGCTGAAAGTAAAGGAGAATGCGCCTTAAGGCGCATTCTGCTTTACTTTCAACCTGCTTTAAATGGTCATCAATCTTCAATACTAGAAACAGGCTATCATGTGGTAATGGATTAAGGCTTGATATAAAATTTAATTCTCTTGAATTTTCATCTTAATTAAGTTTTAACTCTTTACTTCTCAGGTTTTTATCACAGGTCAAAGGTTAGCCAACAACGAACACACTGACACAACTAACGGTTAAACCACTCGTGCAGGAAGTAACAGCCAATGGCTACACTTATAGGGACTATTACTGATTGGTAACGATTTAAACCTTGTGCCTCCTCCCCGACATTGTTGGCAATCAGGTCCTGCTGTTCTGCGATCTCTTTCTTCAAGTCTACATTCTCGCCCTGTACTGAAGTCATGTCTAGAAGCTTGTTCTTAGTTGTCTCAAGATCATGGACAAGGGTCTCCTTTTGCTCCTCGAGATCCTGAATCTTCTGGTCAAGCATTTCACGCTCCGATGAATAGCCCTCAATAAGACCTGTATTCAAGTTAAGTTAAAAGAAACATGCGACACATAATGACATTTCATCATTTCAGTAAGAGTACCCTACACTGTCAAACAATGTTATACATGTATGTAAATTTGTGGTATAACGTGTATACCCAGAGCTTTTTTTCCTTTAAATAACTTTGTTTTCAATTATTAAATTAAAACAACTTTCTATTTTCTGTATTTAGGTAGACTTTCATTTAGTTTTTAAGTGTCTTGAAAGTCAGTTTCCTTTCCCAATTTGGCCAAAAATCGCGTTGGAATTTCCCAAAATGAAAGGCTCACCTTCCACATTTTTGGAAAAAAGGCCCTGGTATTCCAGAATGTCCCAGATTAAGGACATTGTAACATAAGTAAGAGAAGATTGAACAATAGCTATCAAATATATCAGCTATGGAATTACACAGCTAAAGTGTACATTACTCTGCATTGGATATACATATATGTGGAATAATTTCTACGGGAGTCCCCTGATATAGGTCAACATTGTTTGACATGCTTTTAATTATTTTGGCAATACACCTCTGAATAGTTAAGGTAAATCAGTAATTGATCAGAAAAAGAAAGCATTGCAGGGGTTAAGGTTAAAGAAAATAGTCTAGCTATGCTTAGGATCATATCATTATCAATGATCCTATTGTTATTATTTAGGGCTACCAAAACGAGAGACTTAACTTAACATTTGAGGTAACTTTTATAGATGTTGCCCTACAGACTAAGTACACATTAACTATTTAAGGCAGCAAATATGTAAATATGAAAATGCACTCTCTGAAGCAAATTTTTTAAAAACTTATGTGATAAATAAAGAAAAACTCAGGATATAAAATCAAACTAAATGTTTGCATAAGCCTGTTACTTTCATCTGGTTTGTAGCAAAGCAAAGAGTACTTCAGTCATTTCTGTCTTGAGCAACGATGAAATAAAATGAAGCAGGTTAAAACTGTAAACATTATAACAAAATATAAAAGTTTGCTTAAGAAAGTTCCAGCATGTAAAATCCTACCACTATATTAGCATAGTACTGAATTCTAGACAATTAATGTACATTGAAACTAAATAGTACAAAAGGGCTCCAGATAAGAGGTAGTAGCCTTTACATTTCCATACTCCTTCATATCTCTTCCAAATCCATGCTGTAACTACTCATTAGAGAATAGTCTCAAAGAGACCATTCTAATCAGTTATGAGTATTAATCAACATAAGATTTAATAGAGACACATGGATTCTATTTGAAATACATTTACTCCCCTTATCTGGAGCTATATAGCATGTAACGCAATGGAATATATCATAGCATTACTTGTAAAGTAAAGAGCCCACATACCTTCTGCTTTATGAAGTTCCAGAGCCAGATAATCTTTACGCTCAACTTCATCTCGTAGTCTCTCTTCCAGATCCCCACATCGAGCAGTTATCTGTTCAAGCTCCATGCCGCGGGACTCTAGAGTTTCCATCAACTCCGACTGCGTCTGTCGTGTATCTAGCAGCTGATTGGTCGTCTCCTCAATCATCTCTAGGAGATGGGTCACCGAGTTCCTCAGACGGTTCCCAGAGTCTAAAATTCCAAATCAAATACATTCAATAATAAACACAATAAACATTAACTCTATCAACACCACAGACCTGTTTAAATTATATTCATTACATTTGCAAACAGTGTAGACTCAGATCAGAGGGCTCCTATAGGAGCCCTCTGATCTGGGTCTACACTGTTTGCTAATTTAGACCAGTATTAATTAAACTGCATGTATCTAGATTCCTAGTAGACTGGTTCATGTTTTGGTAACTAAATAGATCCACAAGGGAGCCTAATAGCCCACAATAGTTATTAAGTGCTGAAAGAGTTAAATACAAGAAACCTATTTCACTCACTTTATTCTGGAATTAAAAATTTGATTTTCTATTCCCTCACCATTAAGTACAGAAAAACTCTATTTATTGACCATTTAAGTAGTCAACTTTTGACTCCAAAGTCAAAAGTGCAATTCACGTACAGTAAAACCTCGCTATTGCGACCACTTAAACGAAGGCTAATTAATTGTATAATAGAGCGGTGGCAGCTTAAAGCAAGGTGACAGTGAAACAGAAAGCTCCTACAGGAGCTTTCTGTTTCACTGTCACATTGCTTTAAGCGGTCACCTATCCTAAACATCCAAATAATTAACAAAATTTAGTGGTCGTAATAGGGGGGTTTTACTGTACATACCAATGTGTCTAAGGTATAAAGCTGCTTAAAGCAAATTAAAGTAAAGCAGAAAGTTCCATAACTCTTTCAACACCATGGACCTGTTTAATATATCACTTATTTCCTAGAGGAGACCTCTGATCAGGGTCTACACCGTTTGCTAACTTATTAAACTACCCAGAATTCCAAGTAGACTGGTTCAAGTTTTAACAACATTTAAAATGAGACTTAAGGGAACCTATAACCCACAAGAGTTACTTAGTGTTGAAAGAGTTAAGGAGCTTTCTGCTTTACTTTCATCTTGCTTTAAACTGCCCCGTGTATTCCGATGGCTCTTCATCAGGACATGGTAAAAAGAGGAATATGCATTTCTGTGAGAAACAGTTTCTTTTAGAAGCCTGTAGAGACGCCAAAAGACGTTTCTGTTTTTATTAAGCCTTTTCATGCTTAAAAGTCATCTACTTTGAATATATCATCTGATTTAAATATCAAAATTAACTTTTCATTCATTTTAAAACTGAAGAGAATTTGAATGCGAGTGACAAACAGTTAGGATCCAGATCAATGCGGCATCTCATCTGGATCCAAACTGTTTGCAAATGTAAGTCGTGTTTAGCAAGATAAGGGTAAGTTGCATCTCCTTTTCAACTTGAACCTGACACGAGTCCGATTCTACAGAAGACAAGAGTCAATTTAGAAATTGCAGATAGCACACATTTTCTTTTTGTCGTTTCTATTAATATTCTGTCTTTCTTCTGTTACATAATTCCTGAACTTAACAAACCATTAACCTTTTTTACCAAGACCTTGTGAATATGATGACGGTTTTATAGAGATTTACAGCCTTGACAAATAATGCAGTCAATCTTGTACTAAAGGACCAATCAATGAGGTACCATGAATATCACAAACGACATGTGACAGACTGACAGCACAGGGCTTCAGATAATGGGGGGGGGGGGGGGGGGGGGGGGGGGGGGTTTATTTCAAAAACTAAAATCTTTATTTCTGCTTTAAACCCTAAGGTGTCACTACTCATTAGAATCGTCTCAAAGAGATGATTCTAATGAGTAGTAACATCATAGGATTTGATGCTAAATAAGTGAAAAAATGTTGGATTAGTGCAGTTAACTCCCTCTTATCTGGAGCCCTAAATAGCCTAATGCAAGATTACAATAATGCAGAAAGCTCCTATAGGAGCTTTCTGCATTATTGTTACCTTGCTTATCAATCACAAGTCGCCAGAAATCTACATGCTATTTCAATTAGTGATGGTTCAACACAGGGTTGACTGTATGTTGACTCTTTGTATGCTAGCGGCAGATTTGTCTCCCAAATGATTACTTACTGTATTGCAAACAGTTTGGATCCAGATGAGACGCTGCATAATGCGGCGTCTCATCAGGATCCAAACTGTCTGACACTCTGGTCCTGTTTTGAAAAGAAATTTAGACAATTCTATTTTCAGAACAGTAGCAGATGACAATTGTTGCAGACAAAGAAATTACCCAGCATGCAAAGAGTTAAAAGCAACAGAAAATCATGAGAAACTAATCCTATATTTAGACTAACTGAGACTATTCCAGTAACGGAGACTATTCTTGTAATGACAAGTACAAATTATCTCTTTAAATGCTACAATCTATTTTGTCTGCAAAAAATTGTAGTCTGTAAAACAGTTCTATAACAGGAATTTTCAAAAAATAGATTTTCAAAATTAGGTCAAAAGTGTCAAAAGTAACTGGATCCTGATAAGACCCTGAGTAATCTGGATCCAAACTGTTTGCAAAGGTAATCCTGTATTTGCTGCTATCTTCCAAAGAATTAACCCTTTAACTACCAGCATTTTGTCTGCATGACGATGGCTAACTGTAGTTACATTACAAAATTAAATTTTAGACATTTTGACATAACCCATTACCCCCATAGCCTGTTTCTTGCTTTGAAGACATGTGACTACTTAAAGCAGGCTGAAAATGAAGCAGAATGTGACTTAAGGCACATTCTGCTTTACTTTAAGCTAAGTGGTTACCTGTCCTCAAAACAAGACTCAGGCTATGGGTTAATGGGTTATGGCAGGGTACTGTTTAAAGCAAGATGAAAGTAAAGCAGAAAGCTCCATTAGGAGCTTTCTGCTTTACTTTTGTCTTGCTCTAAGTACATGTAGCAAGTAAGGACGATTACATGCATTCCTATGAAGGAAAAGATTAAGGGGTTGAAAAAATAATCACCTATTATTAGCCAGAATACTACCGATACATGAAGTTATACATAGATATTTCTAAGATATTTCCGTCTCTTTACAATATCTATTTTCAACTAGTTGTATAACAAATATTCTATTTTGACACAATGAATATTGACAAAGAATAATGGAAAACTGAGAGATGTACTTTTTTTTTATATTATGGTAGAATTTTTTTTTATATTATGGTAGATTTTTTTTTTATATCAAGACATCTGCTTTCAATTTGTCTTATGCTGAAGTTTCAATCTAACCCTTTAACCTGTAAGTTTCTATTTTGAAGACAGATGACAACTTAAAGCAGACTGAAAGTAAAGTAGAATGCACCTTATAACACATTCTGCTTTACTTTAAGCTAACATCTGTTAGAACAAAGAATGTACTTTTTTGGATGTATATTTATGACTGTATAAAACAGAACTATTATCTCCCATAGAAGAATAAATTAAAGACGTAAAAAGGTGTATTTATGTAGTAGTAGGTTAATCTAACATAGACAAAAACTGGGTCCTGATCATATACTGAGTTACTCTGAATCTTGATCCATTATCTAAATACATAAATCTTTTAACCCATTACCAATTAATACCCCTTTCTACACATCTAATGCATTCATCCACAGAAGATATACAATCATGAAAAGATATCATAAGAAATATTTTCTATATTCTAGCAAGTGATAGCTTGAAGAAGGCTGAAAGTAAAGCAGAATGCGCCATAAGGCACATTCAGCTTTACTTTTATCCTGTTTTAAGTAATCATGTGTCTTCAAAACTAGAAACAGACAATGGGGTAAAAGGTTAATGCAAAATAAGCATCATCATTCCTTTAACTCTTTCCTCCCTAAAACTTCAAATGGACAATCCCAGTTTCCATTTTAGTCTAGTCCATTTCTGACTTTTAAGGGTTGTTTTTGTCAATATTTTGCATTTTGACAAACAGTGAAGACCCAGATCAGAGGGCTCCATAAGGAGCCCTCTGATCTGGGTATTCACTGTTTGCATAGGACAAGTGAACTTTTCACATGTATACTGTTTGAAAAGGACGCCTATATGCGGGACTAGGGCTCAAAGGGTTAATCTGAAATTTACTTTTTTCTCTATAATAATTTGGATCTTACACAAATTCAAATATGTATTCAATGGCCTTTAACCATTTACCCCATAGCCTGGTTCTAGTTTTGAAAATAGGAAACCACTTAAAGAAGGTTGAAAGTAAAGCAGAATGCACCTTAAGGGGCATTATGCTTTATTTTCAGCCTGCTTTAAGCCATCATCTGCTAGGATACAGAAATATTTTCTAATAGTACACAATCATTACTTAATAAAATGGAACTATTTCCTTCCACGGAGGAATAAATTAAGAGGCGTAAAAATGGGTATTTATGGGAGAATGGGAAAAAATTGTTTAACCCATTCAAAACTCACAGAAATTCAAATATTCATCCTCGTAAGATTCCATTCATATGCCAGTATTATTCCAAAATTATAAATCCAACTTAATCAAAACCAATTCAACTGCAGCATGTTAACATCACTGCCACTACATATTGTAAACAGAAAACACTGATGACAAACAGTACAAATCTTGTGTGCTATGTTAGTGTAGTGGCCAAGATTTCATCACAGGATCCTATGCAGTCTACTCCTTATCTTACTAAAAACCTTGTCTACAACAAAACTTATTTGCACAAATTTTTTAAAATTAATTTGAAATATATACGAAAAATCAACATAAGTGGCAAACAGTTAAGATCCTGATCAGACGCCGAGTTCCTCGGCGTCTGATCAGGATCCAATCTGTTTGCAAATTTTATGCACATGAAGTGTAGTTGAGCTGTATGTAAGTGGTTGACATGTTAGAGTGTTACTCATTACAGAAACAAGGAAATTGCTCTTATACTTTCATATTGGAGAGAGTGTGTGTGAAAATCACATTATCATATTACACCATTCACAAGATTACACTAGAGACCAAAACAATTTCTGCGTACATGCATTTTCTTTTCTTATGAACCCTTTCCTCCCTAAAACCTCAATTGGACAATTCTTGTTTTCAATTTAGTCTAGTCCATTTTTTACTTTTTGGGTTGATTTTTACAAAATGTGTCAAAATGACAAACAGTGTAGACCCTGATCAGAGGGCTCCTTAAGGAGCTCTCTGATCAGGGTCTACACTGTTTGCATAAGACAAGTGTACTCCTCACATGTACACTGTTTGAAAAAGACGCTTATGTGCATGACTAGGGATCAAAGAGTTAATCTTTTGTTCTTTTCTTTTTTTTAAATTTCCATCAAACAATAATTATTGTCTTAAAAAAAATGTAACATATTTTTTTCAAATTTTACATGCTCATCTATAAACAGCTTATATAATATTATGTACTTCTCTGAAAATATATTTTTATATAAAGTACTTATATAGCCTCAAGTAGCCACATTTTGCAGCTTGTCAGTTCTCAAGTGTAATATCAGACAGCAAGTTATAAACAAAGGGATTTTTCAGGGGAGGTAACCAAAACCACCTTACATTTGAGATAAAGGGAGAGAATCGAGGATTCATCATTCTCTTTTTGTGTTGCAAAATCTAAACAAGAAACACACATGCAAGTTTTAGCTGTCTGGGTATTGTAATGTAAGAATACAAAAGTATTGAACAATGAGATACATGGGAACAATCTGAATATGTATAGAAAGATATAGTACATAAACTGTGAACAATCAGGAAAATCTAATTTTTTCAAAACATATCTAAGAATTAATTTCTAATAAATTCTACTACTGATGTAAAATCTGTAATAACACGTCATCCCATAGCCTGTTTCCAGTTTTAAACACAGGTGACCATTTCAAGCAGATTGAAGTAAGGCAGAATGTTCAATACAGTGTATTCAGCTTTACTTTCAGCCTGCTTTAAGCTACCATCTGCCGGGATTTTAAATTGAAAATATTTCTGATGGGCATATATTCATGACTGTATAAAGTGGATTTTTTTTTTAAATAAAGGCTTAAAATATTGGGGTAATGGGTTGTAGACTGTCAAGTCTTCTATTGGTTGCTTAATAAAAGATTGCTGAGTGAATTCTAACAAAATGACAGTGTATATCATATCAGATTTTCAAACTCTCTTCTACTTCTTCCAGTGAACAGAGCTCAAGATAAGAGAGTGCAAACCATTAACTTCAAACATTTGTCGCCGTCATGCCTCCATCAAACCCTATGATGTGACCACTCAGAATAGTCGTAATGCGACAATTTGTATGAGTTATCTGGAGCTCCGAGTGAAAGAACCCATAGTAGAGAAAGGGTTCATACAAAACAAGCACCTTAGAGCTGATATCCCCTGCCGCAGTGATTGTCCAGAAGAAAGTGGCAAACTTTATTGTGGGAGGAAGGGGCAAATGGTTATCACCTGTCTTTAAAGATCAAAATTCAAAAGCTTTTTACAAAGTTTTATAAAATCCATTCAATTTTGCACATTTTAAAGCCTAAACAATACAAAAAATAAAGCCGTTTGTAACATTATAAATCTAAGTATGACAGGGGCAGGTAACTCTTGATTCAAATTAAACAGTAATTAAACACTTTCAAGAACTTATAATTGTGTGCAAGTATTATTAAAAAAATTCAGAACTGTAGAATTTACTAGAGTGTAAACACATTTTCAACTCATAAAGGGCAGAGTATTCTTGACTAATTTGCACATTTTCGATAAAAATTGAACTCATTCTATAAATAATAGCCATATATGATTTAATTTTTTTTTCAAAATCCATTCACATTTGTACACAATAGCATGTAAACAATAAAGCCATGTTGAGCATTACTAAGTACATAAAGGGCAGATAACTCTTGCCACAAAGTATCCTATTTTGACAATAATTGCTACCCTTATATTTATATACATCATGTGTAAGTTAAATCAAAATCCATTAAAGACTGTAGTTTCTAGATGGTAAAAACTGTTAAATATGGTTTTTTTGACTCATCAAGGGCAGATAACTGTTGACTAGTTTCTCCGTTTTCAAAAATGATAACAATTATTTGAAAACTAATAGCCATACATAGTTTAAGAATTTGTTTTATCAAAATTCATGCATATTTATAGATACTAGGATGTAAACAATTTTAAAATAAAGCATTTTCTATCATTTCAAAGTACATCAAGGGCAGATAACTATTGCCACAAGTATCCTTTATGGACAATAATTGCACACCTTCAAGAACTGTTACTTATAGATATCGTGTGCAAGTATCTTTTAAATCCATTCATAATTGTTATGAGTTGCCAGAGAGTAAAAACAGTTAAATATGGCTTTTTTTACTTATCAAGGGCAGATAACTCATGACTAATTTCTCCGTTTTCAACAATAATCAAATTCATTTGAAAACTAATAGCCATACATAATTCAAGAAAGTTTTTTCAAAAATCCATGCATATTTATAGGCTCTAGTATGTAAACAATACCAAAATAAAGCATTTTCTAGCATTTCTAAGTACATCAAGGGCAGATAACTCTTGCCACAAGTATCCTTTTTTACAATAATTGCACACCTGCAAGAACTTGTACTTATAGACAATGTGTGCAATTATAAACAAAATATGTTGAATACTGTAGTTGCTAGAGTGTAAAAACTGTTAAATATGGCATTTTTAACACAAAAAGGGCAGATAACTCATAAATTCCTCAAATTTTCTGAAAAAAATTTGATTTCCCACGGTGCTCCTATGATGACAAATAAGTATACCAAGTTTAAACCAAATCTGTTTATAGGTTTCGGAGATACAGTTGCGGACGGAAAACGTGACGGACGGACGGACAGCATTTTTAACACAAAAAGGGCAGATAACTCATAAATTCCTCAAATTTTCTGAAAAAAATTTGATTTCCCACGGTGCTCCTATGATGACAAATAAGTATACCAAGTTTAATCCAAATCTGTTAATAGGTTTCGGAGATACAGTTGCGGACGGAAAACGTGACGCACGCACGCACGCACAGCCGGACGGACAGACCTAAAACAGTATCCCTCTGCCTTTCGGCAGGGGATAACTAGGGCACTTTACTTACCGGCCATGAGCTCTTCTTCCTCTTCAGCTAGGTCTGGTCCCTGGAATATACTGTCTGAGATTCTCTGGGAGAGATCAAGACCCTCGTCTGTCACGTTGGAGAGAATACTGGTTTCTTGTAGGTTATCAGAGTCTGAAAGGTACAAAATTTAATACAACTAAACATGATCAGAATTGGATCACAAACAAAGTGTATCTTGTATGACAATCCAGTCTACACATTTATCATTTCAGAGCATTAATTACCCAGTTAAATATTGGCAGAACTTGTGACCCAACCCTTTAGCTCTTATATTTGGCCACCCTTTTGCTCTTATACTTGTATTTTTGTTAAACTTGCATTTGCACTTGTGCTTTTTGTTTGTAAAAATATATGTCAATCCACTAAAAAGAAGGCTAATTGGTTGTATAAAAGACATGTGACAGCTAAAAGCAAGGTGCCAGTAAAACAGAAAGCTCCAAAAGGAGCTTTCTGCTTTACTGCCACCTTGCTTTAACCAGTCACCTGTTTTCAACATCTAATAATTTACACAATTTAGTGGTCATTATCAGAGGTGGTTGAAATTGACAGATGGTCGTAACTCATAATAGTGAGATTTGACAGTAATCTGTAATGTAAAGCTTTCTCACCATCAGCACGTGCCGGGCTCACTCGCCCTGGGGAGGCGACCGGTGAGCGTTTTGGAGGTGGGGTCTTCTTCCTGTCACCTGACGCAGCCTGGCCTTTGTCCCCTGACTTGTCCATCATGGCCTTCAGCTTCTTACTGATGGTTTCTTCCGTGTTCATGTATGTCTTTACCGAGTCAGATAGCATGCCTAGGAGGTGCTCATTGGTGTTCTGAAGTGCTTCCCTAGAACAAAATAAAACACTATTACTTTCAACCTATGGACAATAAATACGCCTTTTCACGCTTTTAATTTATTCCTCCACTAAAGAATAGTAATTATTATTATACCAGATTGATATAGCGCTCTTTTCACACAGGAGTTGTGCGTTCAAAAGCTCACATTGTTCCACTTTATAGAGTCATGAAAATGTACTATTAACAATATATTCTATTTTCTAGTGGGTGGTAGCTTAAAGCAGGCTGAAAGTAAAGCAGAATGTGCCTTAAGGCACATTCTGCTTTACTTTCAACATGCTTTAACCCTTTGAACCCTAGTCCCGCATATAGGCGTCCTTTTCAAACAGTGTACATGTCAATAGTACACTTGTCCTATGCAAACAGTGAAGACCCAGATCAGAGGGCTCCGAAAGGAGCCCTCTGATCAGGGTCTTCACTGTTTGTCAATAATGTCAAAATTGACAAAAACAACCCTTAAAAGTCAGAAATGGACTAGATTTAAATGGAAACTGGAATTGTCTATTTAAAGTTTTAGGGAGGAAAGAGTTAAGTGATCACCTATCTTCAAGACTACAAACAGGCTATGGGGTAATGGGATTAAGCAGCATTTCATAAAAGGAAAGCTTGTTTTTTAGTGTATAAGGCAGGGGACTGGCTGCTTAAATCAGAGCGACAGTACAGCTGAGATATCAAAACAATTCTAAAGAAGGCTTCTGTCCTGTATTCCTTATAAATGGCTGCTTGACTTTGACCAATGATGCTTCTAATGAAAAACTTAAAGCAGGCTCAAAGTAAAGCAGAAATGCATATTCTGCTCTACTTTCAACCTGCTATAAGTAGTCATCTGTCTTTTTAACTAGATAAGGATACGAGATGATGGGCAGGGCTCCAGATAAGAGGGAGTAAACCGAACAAATCAAGCATTTTCCCTCATATTTCAGAACCAAATCCTATGGTGTTACTACTCATTAGAATCGTCTTGAAGAGACGATTCTAATGAGTAGTGACACCATAGGTTTTAATGCACAAATAAAGATTTTATTTTTTTGGAATACCACCTTATCTAAAGCCCTTAATGGGTTAATATTAATTTCACAATAAAGTGATAATTGCTAACTGACCTGTCAGTATTAAGGCGTTCAATATCTCCCCTCAGCATGGTCACGAGGTTATTTTCCTCCTGCTTCTCCCGGTCTAGTCGGTCCATCTGGTCGTCCTGCTTGGTCAGCTCAAACTCAAGCTTGTGTTTGAGCTCCTGTACCTCCGTCTCCAGCTAAAACAGACAAGAAACATGACTGAACCCTCTGCATTAATTCTAGTCCATATGAGACTATCTGGAGTAGTTTTTACCTCTCTCCACCACAGAAGCACCTCTTCCTACACCTCTATAGAAGCACCAGAAGTGAGTATTCGGTGATGGTATCGTATGCAGTGGGCACCTAACAGGAAATGACAGCAAAGCAGAAAGCTGCTAAAGGAGCTTTCTGATTTACTTTCATCTTGGTTGAAGCAGTCACCTGAATTTAAACACTGTTGGGTATAGGTGATTTTAAATTATTATGGATTATGGAGAAAAGAGTTAAACTAAATTTCAAAATTACAGATAGTGTAGACCCTGATCAGAGGGCTCCTAGGAGCCCTCTGATCAGGGTCTACACTGTTTGCATATGCAAAGTTTCTTCTTCAGATGGCATTGTAAATTACAAGTCTAATGGTCACTAGGTAGGAAAAGCCTTCTACTCTGGCTTTTGATCAGGCTCCAAGGTAATAAAGCTTTTGAGTTGAGTCTAAAGTAGTTCTCAATCAGGTGCATGACTGAGAATGAATTCAGACTCAAGTTACTCAACTCAAACGCTTTATAACTTTGGACCCAGGACATCATGGTAAAAGCATGAAAGTGTGTCCATGAGAAATAGGTACAAGTGTGAAAATGTGTTTCTACGCAGGAAAGGACTAATTAACCCATTACCCTAGTGCTTGCTCCAAGTTTTGAAGGCAGGTGACTACTTAAAGCAGGATGAAAGTAAAGCAGAATTCGCCTTAAGGCGCAGTCTGCTTTATTTTCAACCTGATTTAAGCTACCATCTGCTAGGATAAGACAATATATCTTATGGTGCATATATACTTTGCTATATAAATTGGCACTATTTCCTTCAATGAAGAAATGAATCAAAGGCGTAAAGAGGTGTATTTATGGGGAAATGGGTTAAATATCAAGGACATGATCAATCACAATACTAAAGAGCTACCAGAAACAGGCAGCTTCTCTGGGAGAATACTGACCATCCCACACAACTGAACCAATCCCTCTATCAATGTCAAAGGCCATGCACTTTTAACTCTTGGAAATGTCAAACAGATCAATATGTTGCATGTAGAAACTCTTAACAGTTTTCCTCTAAATGTGCAAAAATACAATACAGTATGGACAGTGATCATTCACCAACAGCTTCTGATCTGTATCAAAACTGCATGCAAAACTTTTCGCTTTAACTGCATTAACCTGTCTACAGAGACCGTACTCATTCCACTGCTTATTTCAAGCCATATGTATACAGTTGAAACTGGATTATTCGAACTCGCTTTAGATTGAACATAAACATATTTCAAAGTTAAAACGTGGCTTTGCCACACATTCAACTTTGAAATATGGGTATGTTCGACTATAGCAAGACAAAGCGAGTTCATGTATCAAGTTACAGTGGAGAATGTGTTATTCTTTCCCAATAAACGCGTTTACGCTAAAACTATTATTTCCAGTGCCAACGGTTTGGAGCCAGATCAGACGCCGGGTAACCCGGCGTCTGATCAGGCTCCAAACTGTTTGCCACCAAGATAAACAAGAATTATCAGAATTGTCCAAAAGTTGTTCTTTTCTACGTTTAAGTGCTTTGCGTTTGCGTACGTTTGCGTTTAAACGGGAAAGAATAACAGATTCTTCACTGTATAACTGTATTTGCAAACACTTTGGATCCGGATCAGACGCAAATTTATTCAACAATAAAGTAATTGCTAGCACTCAAAAGTTTAATTATTTGCAAATGTAAAGCCTTTTCAAGATTTATCACTTCAACATAGATATGCCATTTCTTCTTATGAACTTTCTGCTTCGCTTTACTTTCAGCCTGCTTTAACTCATTACCCCATAGCCTGTTTCTAGTTTTGAAGTTAGGTCATGGCTTAAAGCATCAGATGTTGAAAGTAAAGACGAATGAGCATGCTTTAAGCTACCGTCAGCTAGAATAGAGAAAGTATTTCCTATGATACATATTTATGACTATAAAATGGGATTATTTTCTTCGGTGGAGGAATAAATTAAAGGCGTATTTATGGGGTAAAGGGTTAAGCAGTGGTCTGTCTTATAAAGCTGGGAAAATAAGTTATGAAGGAAAGAATCAATATGCATGACATCTTTCAGACACTACATTTCATCACTTCGTACCTTGTGTATTTTACCATTTATCCGGAACACCTTGTCCCTAAGAGCGAAGTTAAATCCGTTCATTTTTGGACCTTTTCTCTTCTAACCATCACATAATCCATCTTATACCTAAACCCCGGAGACCACATAGCTGCCTATACCTGACACTCTGTACTTTCTCTGCAGTTCAGTTAGAAGCTAACCTGGATAATTTCTGACTCCGGTCTCTTCTTCACAAAGATTGATCAGGTACTCATGCGTTAAATTATTTATCCACGGCTAATTATATGGTAAGGCTCGAGGATATTACATACCCATACAGTCAACATCCCTCAAACCCTTATCCTGCCAGTGTTTCTTGCAATTAACCCTTCACCCCATTGCTTATTTCTAGTTTTCAAGCCAAGTTACCGTTTAAAGCAGGTTGAAAGTAAAGCAGAATGCGCATTCTGCTAGACTTTCAGCCTGCTTTAAGTTATCATCTTCTAGAATACAGAAAATATTTCTTACGATACATATTCATGACTATTCAATTTGGTACCTCTTTCTTGGATGGAGAAATAATTTCGAGGCGTATGGTACTTATGGGAAAATGGGTTGACCTTTCACTCAATAACCTGTTTCAAGTTTCAAAGACAGATGATCACTTAACCCTTTGAACCCTAGTCCCGCATATTGGCGTCCTTTTCAAACAGTGTACATGTGAATAGTACACTTGTCCTAATGCAAACAGTGAAGACCCAGATCAGAGGGCTCCTAGGAGCCCTCTGATCAGGGTCTTCACTGTTTGTCACAATGCCAAACATTGACAAAAACAACTCTTAAAAGTCAGAAATGGACTAGACTTAAATGAAAACTGGTATTGTCCATTAAAAGTTTCAGGGGGGAAAGAGTTAAATCTTACTACACATACTGCTTTTCTTTCAACTTGCTTTAAGGGTGTATCAATGTCATGAGCCATTTTTTCAAAGTATTAAACTTTTTTTCTATCATTGTTTTTTTGGAAGAGCTATTTATGATGAATGAAAAAATGAAAAAAAATATATATGGTGGTGTCCTTTTTTTTGAGCTACAGCGATTTGAAAAAGGTATGTCAAATTTGGATTTTTTTCTTCAAATTTTACCCATTCAGAGTACAAGCTTCAGTAAAATCTATTTCAAAACAAAACAAACATGGTAATTTGGGTTTTCTTTATTTATTTCATGTCTAGGGTGGTATGTTCACATATATAAACCAAATTTAGACAAAGCAGGCACCAGGTTTGAACAATATGGATCCTTGAATATCAAAAATATGCTTTATATACGGCAGGATTTTATTAGATTTCTTATTTTATGAAAAAAAGTAAAAAAGTTTGAAAATGAAATAGTTCTAGTATTAAACTTTTTCTTATATTCTACCAGATGAAAGCCCATACTAAGGCAGTTCAAAATATGAAAAGAAATTGAAAGGTCAGTGTTGAAAATTTTGAGTTATTAAAGTAAAAAGAGTTATCGCCCCTTACAAAATTTACAAAAAAGTACCATACCGATGATATTTAGAGCTTTATAAATTTCACATTTGGTGCCTTTTTTTTCTGAAATTAGTTTTTGTATGAAGAAATACTACCAGAGATAGGAAATAAATAACACAAAACCAAATTATCATATTTGTTTTCATTTAAAATGGGTTTTATTGAAGCGGGCTGTTTGAAAAGGACAAAATAAGAGGAAGTGGGTGGGGTAAATTTTACATGGCCGTAGAGCCAACTGTTGTTCACCAAAATGTACACTTTTTCTATTTTTTCATTCATCTTAAATAGCTCTTCAATACAAAACCATCATAGAGTGTTTTCATATACTTTGAAAAGTTCCCAAAGTCATGACATTGATACACCCTTAAGAAGTCACCTATTTTCAAAATTAGAAACAGGCTATGGGGTAATGGATTAACTGAAGCACAGTCTGAATGATAACTGCATATGGATACCATTTAAATACAATTAGACTGTAGGTCTCAACAGTTTTAAATTTCATCAATTCTATGTCAATTATGAACCAAGTTGTTTCAAATTGAACCAATCTCAATGGCTTGAATGGTTGTGTGTAGAGTCATTGCTGCAGAATGAAACTAGAGTACCTGGAGAAAACCTGACAGGCAACAAATGTACGCTCTCAAATACTGCCCGACCTGGGATCAAACTCAGGACCGCATTGGTAAGAAAAGGACATGCAAACCCCTATGCTATCCAGACACCATAAGATTGATTGTTAAATTTTCTTATCTCTTAATAGGCTACTATCCCTAGAAACAAACAAATTCCTCTCAGGTAAAATAAATCATGTCTTTTCTGATTAATTACCTGCTGGTGGTGCAAAGATAGGCTCCTTGATAAATAATTGATCAGCTTGGCTCAATTAATGCCTGTAATTACAATACTCAGTGACTCGGAGTGAGTATAAAATCTGTCCAGATCCTTCACACTGCCGTAAATTGAATCATGCTTATATAATTTATTACTTTTGTACACCAAATATCTTCCATGAAGATTATATTTGCAAGAAGTGTAGACCCTGATGAGACGCCCCAATTTGTTTGTCTCACCTGCGTCTACACTGCTTGCTATAATGCATAACATTACCTTAAAATGATTTTCATGGCTGACTTGTATACAAATTCCCAAAATATAGTATTCATGTAACCCGCTACCCATAAATATGCCTTTTTACGCCGCTAATTTATTCCTCAACTGAGAATACAATTCCACTTTATATGGTCATGAATACTCAGCATCAGAATTTTTTTCTACATCCATATAGATAATAGCTTAAAGCAGGCTGCGCCTTGAGGCGCATTCTGCTTTACTTTCAGCCTGCTTTAAGTGGTCATTTGTCTTCCAAACTATAAAGCGGACATGGTGTATTTGGTCCCCTATAATACTGAACCTTTCCAAAAGGTGTAATGTAAAGCATCCATATCCGGCAAGAATGGGTTTGATCTTTAAAACCTACTTCCCATGCAATTATTCTGACTGCAAAACATTTAGGATCCATATTTAGAGTAACAGCTTCCTTGTCTGAAATTGAATCTCCTTGCAACTGGCCGTAAAATTGGGAAAACTTTGTAATTAAACTATATGCAGGCATTGGTGGGTTGTAAAAGGAGTATTTCTTAGAAGGAAAGCGGGTCAAGTACTGTGTCTGTGCAATCAGTGGTGCAATCGATTGGTTTACCTGGACGTGTGACCGAGAAAGTATACCGGCTGATGGTTTTGTTCAATCACAATAGTGTTAATTGACAATCAATTAAGAGGCATGGAGATCTTTAAACCCATTACCCCATAAATACACCTTTTTACGCCTTTAATTAATTCCTCTACTGAAGAAAATAGTTCCAATTTATACTGTCACAAATAAAAATCATAAGATTTGTTTCTTCATATTCTAGCAGATAAAAGCTTAAAGCAGGCTGAAAGTAAAGTAGAATGCACCTTAAGGTGCATTCTGCTTTACTTACAACCTGCTTTAATGGTCATCTATTTTCAATATAAGAAACAGGCTATGGAGTAATGGGTTAAAGATAGGAATTAACATAATGCAGGATGAAAGTAATACAGATAGCTTTCTACATAACTGTTGTTCTGCATCAAATTGTCATCTACCGTATGTGTACTGTGTAGTGATTTTTTATGATTCTTGACACAAGTTTTACTATACTGGAGAAAGTGTTTGGTGCTCATGCATCTTCTTTTAACTCTTTCCTCCCTGAAACGTTAAATGGACAATTCCAGTTTCCATTTTAGTCTAGTCCATTACTGACTTTTAAGGGTTGTTTTTGCCTAAGTTTGGCATTATGAAAACAGTGTAGACCCTGATCAGAGGGCTCCTTAAGGAGCCCTCTGATCTGGGTCTTCACTGTTTGCATAGGACAAGTGTACTCCTCACAGGTACAATGTTTTCAAATTACGCATATAGGCGTGACTAGGGTTCAAAGAGTTAACACATTACTCCATTGATACAAATTTGTACGCATTTAGTATATTCCTCCACTGAAGAAAATAGTTCCACTTTATACAATCATGAATATGCATCATAACAAATTTGTTCTATATCCTAGCAGATTGCAGTTTAAAGCAGGCTGAAAGTAAAGAAGATTGTGCCGTAAGGCACATTCTGCTTTGCTTTAAACCTGCTTCAAGTGGTCACCTATCTTCAATACTAGAAACAGGTTATGGGTTAAGTGGTTACCTGTCTCCAAAACAAGACTATGAAGTAAAGGACTGTGCAGACACCTATATTTAGAGATCTCTTGTCTGACTCTTCACTGAACATGCAAGGCGGAAAAGGAACTTGTTGTCATTTGTGTACCTATTTCATTCGTGAGACTGCTTCTTCTCTATCTGAGAAACCTGTAGTTTAAGATTCGGACACCCATTGAACATGCAAGGAGGAAAAGGACCTGATTATTTACATTGGCTTACCTCTTTTATTCTTGAGACGGCTTCTTCTCTGTCTGAGGCTCGTACTGAAGAGTCTGTTGTGTCATCTAGAGATTTGACTGTGGGACCTCCTGGTAGATCAGCTACATAACCCAGAGTCTGCATCAGAGCTGTCGGGGTACTTCTGTCACTCTTCTGTATCTCCTCTGAAAACATCAAACAACATTGTTTTAAACCATTACCCCATAGCCTGTTCGTAGATTTGAAAATTGGTGACCACTTAAAGCAGGTTGAAAGTAAAGCATAATGTGCCTTAAGGCAGTGTTTTCTCTAGAGCCAAAATTTAGGGGGTCAAGTTTGACCCCCTGTTTAAAAAAATGGGGGTCATTTAGAAAAATCAGGGGTCATATATATTTCTGACTTGAATTATCTTAATTAATGCATATAAAGTGTTACAACTGATTATGCACGGTTGGTTTGAAGTGTTAGCAGAACAGGTTCTAAGTTATTATGATCTATGAGAAAGTAGTGTAGCTTTAACATCTGTTTGGTAATGGTCTGCTCTGTTAGCAAGGTGCAGAAGACCTTCAAAGGTGTATAGGAGAGGGTTAATTAACTTGAAAATTTCAGTTTTTTGAATGCAGGTAATAATCAAAATTCAACAGAAATTCAACGTTCGGCCTGTCTCTCACTTTAAACTTACAGAAAGTTTCAATGAGAGTGAAACTCCAAGTCAGAAACAGCTAGTAATACTTGTGTTTTTCTTGACTGAAACAAATAGTTAAGCTCACATCTACTGAAAGGATATCTGTCTTTTTCTGGATTTTCCCGTTTTTGCCACTTTCATACTGTACCGTAGCCGAAAGTTTTTCTCAAGCCATGCATGCAGTTCGTTACCGGGTTCGCTGCCGACGCTGTTTTGGATGCAGTTTCTTCACTCGTTTGATTCTTTTCTGCTTCAAGGCATTGATTTATTACGATCAGCACCGTAATCAGTTTTCTCTTTTTATTAAAATGCAGCTTGTCTCCGTTGCTTCGGAGCTTTCGTAAAGTTTTATTCAACTTGACATATTGTGGGAAGACGTTTTAATATTGTCCGGGTACTGGAACATATGTCGGATTATATTCTGTATCAGTAATAATTCCACACAATTTGATAATTGAAGATTATTATTTGAGTTGCACGTCTTTATTTATAAGAAACAATCGTATTGGATCGAAGGTAATAAAATATTCAACCAGGGTTTTCCCTTGCATTCTGTAATTGAGAGTCCTAAGGACCCTCAAACCTTTCACTTTGAGAGTCCCTCAGCATATTTGGGGGTCCCAAATTAATTTGATGTGTATAAAATGCCTTACAATGTTGACAAATAACTTGTTAAACCTTTGTAAACACTAAAACAGTGCAGATTCATGATCTCTGTTGACCTGACCATACCCCACATCAGCACCCAGGATTTACATATCTGATGATTTGCGGGTTTGGAGTAAAATGTGGTCAAAGATTAGAGGGTCCTGGGGACTCCTGGGGTTGGACAAATAGGAGTCCCAGGTGACAGAATTGAGTCTCAGATGCAGGAAACCTGCGTCCGGGAAAACCCTGTTCAACGTTTACTGATAACTATTCATTGGTTTGAAATCGTCGAAGCCGTACCGAGATACGTAACTTGAACGGGAAATTGCACCGTAATTTTAGTCAGGTTCCCGAATGTGATGAAGATAGGGAACCAGGCTACCGGAATTGAGGCCAGCAAGGTGCTCACGCATGCGCAGAATAACAGCAACAAGTAAACAGAATCACTGCATCTCGACGCCGACTTTCGGTTTATAAGATGGCAATTTCTTCGGAGTTAAAGATACAATTTAGGGCTGAAATATTGTTGCGTCAAGAAAAAAGCAGGTTACAAATTTGGTTGCGCCAAACGTGAATTTTCTGCGCCAAAAACGCGCTCTCGAGAAAACACTGCTTAAGGCACATTCTGCTTTACTGTCAACCTGCTTTAAGCTACAGTCGGCAATAATATAGAAACAGTTTTGTATAATACATATCAATGATTGTAAAAATTCCAACTATTTTATTCAGTGGAGAAATAGTTTAGAGGCGTAAAAAGGCGTATTTATGAGGCAATGGGTTAAACTAACAAGAGCACTGCATGCAGGTTTCAACGCTCATCTGTTTTGGAAGATCAGTGAAAAATTATGATTATTATGTTTGTTCTTGTTTGTGATTGGGGGGAAGGGAGGGTTGGGGGAAATAGTAATGCAGAAGCTCTTTTTAGAGCTTTCGAAATGTGCGTGTGTCATCCACCATTCGTTATCCCATCAACCCATAAATAAGCTTTTTGACCCCTGTAATTCATTCCTCCACAAAAGAAAATAGTTCCACTTCATAGAATCTTAATAAGAACACAATAAGAAATACTTCCTATATATCCTAGCAGATGGAAAATTAAAGTAGTCTGAAAGTAAAGCAGAATGCACCTTAAGGTGCATTCTGCTTTTCTTTCAACCTGCTTTAAGTAGTCACCTGGCTTTAAAACTAGAAACAGGTTAGGGGTTAAATATCCATGTTTTTTCACAAAATGGTTTAACCCATAACCCCATAGCCTGCTTCTAGTTTTGAAGACATGTGACCACTTAAAGCAGGCTAAAAGTAAAGCAGCATGTGCCTTAAGGCATATTTTGATTTACTTTCAGCCTGCTTTAAGCGATTATCTGCTAGAGTATTGAAAATATGTCTTATGATTCTTATTTGTGACAGGATAAATTGGAACTATTTTCTTCAGTAGAGGAATAAATTAAAGGCATAACAAGAGCCCCATGGGGCATATTTCGCTCACCTGAGAAAATAGCTGAAAAAATGGAGATAATAATTTAGGTCAAGGACTGACCTAGATATGCAACAGACCGGAACAATTTGAACAAATTATGTAAAGTATATTTAAAAGTGTCACCATACCGAATATAAAAGCTCTGGCCATATTAGTGTCAGAGAAGAAGACGTTTGAAATTTTCTATATATAACTCTATGTAAAACTGTGACCTCAGGGGCGGGCCAATTTTGACCCCAGGTGCATAATTTGAACAAACTTGATAGAGGACCTGTAGGTGATGATATGTGCCAAATATCTAAGCTCTGGCCCTTGTAGTTTCAGAAAAGAAGATTTTTTTAAGTAATAATTGAAAAAAATCTATTTTTAGCTCCTGTGACCTAGTTATGCAACCGACCAGAACCATTTGAACAATTTTGGTATAGGACATCATCGAGAAGTGTCACCATGCCAAATATCAAAGCTCTGGCCATTTTAGTTTCAGAGTAGAAGACATTTGAAAATTTCACTATATAACTCTATGTAAAACTGTGACCCCCGGGGCTGGGCCAATTTCGACCCCAGGAGGCATAATTTGAACAAATTAGATAGAGGACCTGTAGGCGATTCTATGTGCCAAATATCTAAGCTCTGGCCTTTGTAGTTTCAGACAAGAAGATTTTTTAAGTTTTCAATGAAAAAAATCTATTTTTAGCTCCTGTGACCTAGTTATGCAACCGACCAGAACCATTTGAACAATTTTGGTATAGGACACCTAGAAGTGTCACCATGCCACATATCAATGCTCTGGCCATTTTAGTTTCAGAGAAGAAGACGTTTGAAAATTTCACTATATAACTCTTTGTAAATCTGTGACCCCCGGGGCAGGGCCAATTTTGACCCCAGGGGCATAATTTGAACAAACTTGATAGAGGACCAGTAGATGATGCTATGTGCCAAATATGTAAGCTCTGGCCCTTCCAGTTTTTGACAAGAAGATTTTTTAAGATTTCCTTATTTTTTCACTTTGGTTGCCATGGCAACCAGAGTTCTGCATTGTTTTTAATTCTTTGAACAAATTTGAAAGAGCTTGACCCAAGGAACATTTCTGTAAAGTTTGGTTGAATTCTGTCAAGCGGTATAGGAGGAGATGTCATTTGAAGCAATTGTTAACGACGACGCACGACTAACGACGGACGACGGACACAGGGCCATCCCAATAGCTCACCTTGAGCCTTTTGCTCAGGTGAGCTAAAAAGGTGTTCTTATGGGGTAATGGGTTAAAAGTAAATCTGAGTATGTTAACCTACCCTCCTCAACAGATTTATCCGAGTCCTCTTCTGAGAAGTGTATGAGTTCGGAGTCCTGTGTATCATCCACCCCTCGTAGCGTGCCTCGAGAGCGATCTGCAGATGTGTCCAGAGAGTGGATAGCAAACTCATCAAGAGTGCCTTGTGGAGAACCATCTGGTGACTTCTCTTCTGACGATGTTCTCGCCTCAAATACCTGAAAACAGGCATGATCAGTTAATTATTTCCGATATTGTAATGGTTCATTAAATTTCCTTGAACACTTCTATTCACCTATGCATTAAACATTATATACAATTTCTCTAGATAGATTTTCAAAATAATCTTAGATCTACAGTCTACTTGGATTGAGATCTTACCCAAACATCACTTTGGACTTTTCAAGTTTCCAATTTAAAACTTAGATGATCGCCCTTGAGTCAGGGTCTATGCTTTCTACAAAGTTACTTGAAAGTCCATTCATGCATGAAGGAGTTACAGAGCGGCCACAATGTGGGACAGACAGACAGACAGACAGATACTTAGGACAGACAAACAGAAGCAGGGCATTGTAGTTACTACCTCAGAGCTCCAGATAAGAAGAAATATTTCAAAATTTAACATATTTTTTTCTGCTTTAAACCCTATGGTATCACTTCTCATTAGAATCGTCTCGAAGAGACGATTCTAATGAGTAGTGACACCATAGGATTAAGTGATGCAATGAATGAGAAAAATGTTGGATTTGTTCAGTTTACCCCTTTTTATCAGGAGCCCTGCTACCTGCCTTCCAAATTGTGGGCATAAAAAACTAAAACCTCTTATTGCTTTAGTAGCAATCATTCTTGATGGAGAGAAGAATCAAGAAGAAAAAGAGGAAGAAGAAGTGTATACCTGAGTTTCCATGGAGCCGGTACCCTGTAGACTCTGACTCTTGGTGAGTTGTACAGCCTCTATCATCTGTTCCTCCACCTCCATCTCGGACACACTTTCCCGAGAGGGCGCCATGAAATCTGAAGAGCCCTTCGATGACTCTAGGGAGCTGGCTACAGTAAACTGTAATGGACAAACAGAATTAGATGTACAACTAGCTAGTGTCAACTGTACATATCAATCATTACCATGAAATCCAACTACTTCTAGAAAATGTATTTCTACATAACAATTATGAGAGTACCGCAAACGCATGCTGGACGCTCGACTTTCTCATACTTGCAGTGTTTAGGCCAAAACTGAAAAGTAGTGGGTCAAAATGACCCATTGACATCAAAACAGGGGTGGGGGTGGTTCATTATAGGTTTATTAGGTCGTGGAATTTAAACTTTGATGCTTACTCACTGTTTTTACTGAAAGATTAACTAAAATTTGTCTGCAAGCTGACTTTTATTGATTTTTAATGACTTAATATTTTGGTTGGTGTTACTAGTATGTCATTTTTATGATAAACAAATCTGCAAATAAAACTTCTGTAGAATTTATATTTCATTCAGAACTGAAAATTGGTGGGCCAAATTGACCCATCACATTTTCAACAGAGGGGAAATTGTGGATTTTAGAGGGTCAATAGCACAAGGCCCCCCTCTAGCCTAAAGACTGTACTTGAGATGGCTACATATTCCAAACTTAAAGAATGTGTATGGGTGTTTGATGCTTTCTTGATCATAGAAGTTTACAAGTACCAAAAACAACTCAAACATACTTGGAAATACACCATGTGATTCAATCTGAGTACATGTATATGTAACATTATATTTCAGTTTTGATAAAAGTAGGATTGGATTCAATATTGGTTATTATCTCTCCAACCACCAGTATATGATAAACACTGATTGCTTTAACTTCTCAACTCATGCACTAACATCTCTGGCTAGGTGGGTTTCATGCATAATTAAAGAAACAAACACTAGCCATGTGTCAGCTTCACAGTACCCTGCTTGTTGCCAAATACAGCAAAACCTCTCTATTAAGACCACTGCTCGCAGTTAACTATTTATGAATACGGTAAAACCTCTCTGTCACGACCACTGCTCGGTGTTAATTATTAGGTGTTTAGGACAAGTGACTGCTTAAAGCAAGGTGACAGCAAAACAGAAAGCTCCTTTAGGAGCTTTCTGTTTTACTGTCACCTTACTTTAAGCTTTCACCTCTCTGTCATACAAACAATTAACCTAGGTTTTAGTGGTCGTAATAGAGAGGTTTTACTATAGAGTAAAACCCTGATATTCTGACCACCCAAAGGTAGTTTTAAAGTCAGTGTGAAACACAGGTGGAAGGTCATTTCATTACTTCACAGTTTCACCTTTTTATGCCTTTCTTAGATTCCTCCACAAGAGAAAATAGTTTAATTCATACAGTCATGAGTAAGTATTAAAAAAATATTTTCTTTATCCTAGCATATGGTAGATTAAAGCAGGCTGAAAGTAGAGCAGAATGCGCCATACGGTAAATTCTACTTTACTTTCAAACTGCTTTAAGTGGTCACTTATTTTCAATACTACAAACAGGCTATGGGATAAAGGGTTAACTCTTTGAACCCTAGTCCCGCATATAGGCGTCCTTTTCAAACAGAGTGCATGTGAATAGTACACTTGTCCTGTGCAAACAGTGAAGGCCCAGATCAGAGGGCTCCGAAAGGAGCCCTCTGATCAGGGTCTTCACTGTTTGTCATAATGCCAAACATTGACAAAATCCACCCTTAAAAGTCAGAAACGGACTAGACTTAGATGGAAACTGGATCTGTCCATTCAAAGTTTCAGGGAGGAAAGAGTTAAGCTATCTGTCTCAATGGAAAATTGAATCTACAAGGGAAAGAATGAAATATTCATCCGCATTAAACAGAATCAACAACATTTTTTTCTAAGTAGTTGAAATATCAGTGGTTTACTGTCTCATTTAAGCTGACAGTTCAATGATGCCTCAGTGAAATTTCAATATCACAGACCAGTCAAGCATACAAACATGCCGTCAGATCTTCTATGATTTACATAATTATGCAAGACAGCATATTCAGTTGATTCTTTCCATATTCTAACGGTTTGTTCAATTTCTTTCAACAGTTTGCCCTCCAATGCATTTGACAGTAATCTTTGCAAGTAAATTCCTTTAGATAGATTTCCTTAAATCGATAGTGTATCGTTTAAAACAGAGAAACCTTGTTTGATAAATTTCTTTTAATCTTTTAAATGCTTGAAGCATGGATAAAAGCATTAAGTTGTATGATGCTATTACTAATGCGTTTTAACTAGTGTGCTTTAGCAGGATGCTTTGTTTTGGTTATGTGAGAAAAGAATATCATGTGAGGTGTCTTTCAAGATCAAATGTTTCTAAACTCGACAAGAAAAGTTCTATTATTACACTTGCCCAAAGGCTTGCTTAATAACATTTAAGGAACATTTGATCTTAAAAGACAACTCACAACAGATCCTTTATATTTAGCCAATTTTGAAAACTCTATTTCAGGCAATGATTTAGTAAACCTACAATCTTAAGTTCTAATGTAGGAACCATGTACTTTACAAATTGTAATTCCAGAAATGACATCCAACATTCAGATATACTTCATCTTATTTAGCTGAGTTTATTAAATACAGTAAAAATTCTCTATTGTGACCACTTGTTGTATTAATTATTATTTGTTTCAGGCAGGTGGCTCTTTAAAACAAGGTAAAAGTAAAACAGAAAGCTCCTTTAAGAGCTTTTCCGTTTACTTTTACATTGCTTTATGGTGTATTTCATACAATCAATAACACTCAGGGCTCCAGATAAGAGGGAGTAAACTGCACAAAGCAAACATTTTCTCACTTATTTTAGCACCAAATCCTATGGTGTTACTACTCATTAGAATCGTCTCGAAGAGACGATTCTAATGAGTAGTGACAACATAGGGTTTAAAACAGAAATAAAGATTTTAGTTTTTGAAATACCCCCCTTATCAGGAGCCCTGACACTTTTTTTTAAGGTCATAGAAGATAGGTTTTACTGTACTCTTCACCCTTTACCCCATAACCTGTTTCTAGTCTTGGACACAGGTAACAACTGGAAGCAGCTTGAAAGGTGCATTCTGCTTTACTTTCAGACTGCTTTTAAGCTACAATCTACATGTACTAGGATAAAGAAAATGTTTCTTATGGTGCATATTGATCACTGTATAAATTAGACCTATTTTCTTCAGTGGAGGAATAAATTGAAGGTGTTAAATTATGTATCTATGGAGTGAAGGGTTAAAGGGCAATATCTGATAAAGGGAGCTAACTATTTCAAACATTCAAAGGTAGGTAACTCACTGTTGGTACTGCCTGTACTGTAGTGATGGTGTCTGGGTACTGGTCCATTACTCGCTGGGCTTCTAGTACTTCTAGTTGTAACTTGGACACCTCAGTCTGAAATGGTTGGTACAAAGTTGAGGGCAAAGTAAAACCAAGACAAAGATGTAAGATGTATACATAAATATGTTTTTTAGAGATAACACTCTATCCAGTCAAACTGTCATGGCTGGGAGGGATGTGTTTAGTCAGACCACAAGGTTTGGTTGAGAGAAAAAAATGTAATTACAGTCGAACTTGGATATCTCGAACCGGCTTAACTCAAACTATCTGATAGTTTTACACATGAACTGCTTTATTTCATGCTCGGTTCAGTCAAACATACCCATATTTCAAAGTTAAAACGTGGCTTAGCCACGTTTTAACTTTGAAATACGGGTATGTTCGACTGAACCGAGCATGAAATAAAGCAGTTCGACTGTATCTGATATATAATTTTCATTTGGGATTCTGTAAATAATTCGGCATTCTAAGCATAAAGGATCAAAACTGTTTGACACCCATAGTTTACACATTTTAATAAGTTAAAGACATTAAAATTCTGACCAATTATGTTTCAAACTTTATCAAGTCTATTTATTACAGATGGATGGAGTTGAGATGAGTTTTATGGCACTGCAACACAAAATAGGTCATATAGGGGCTGGTCTATTTATTACAGAACCAAAGCTTACTTTGTGGGTTTCCTCCATTTCAGTGAGTTTAGACTGGTGCTGTTTTTCCAGATTATCAAGATCATTCTTGTGTTTCTGAACCAGTCTATTCTCCAAGTCCTGTAACTCTTGCTGGTGTGCCAACTCCATTGCTTCTGAACTGTCAGAATCTGGCATACCTAAAAAAAAACCAAGATACACTTGAACTTCTTTACTTCATTTGCACCTGAAAATTCAAACGGACATATCCAGTTTATTATAAAGTCTAGTCCAATTTTGACTATTTAGGACTGATTTTTACAATTTATTGCAAAATGACAAACAGTGTAGACTCTAATCAGAGGGCTCCTTGGTTCTGCACTGTTTGCATATAAAACAAATGTAATCTTCACATGCACTTTGTTTTCAAAGGGCATTCATATGCACGACTAGGATTTAAAGGTTTAAGGCCTATGATTTATTCCTCCACTGAAGAAAATAGTTTAAATTTATAGTCATGAATATGAAGATTAAGAAATATTTTCTTTATCCAATCAGATGGTTTTTAAAAGCAAGCTGAATGTAAAGCAGAATGGGACTTTTTTTATTAAGGCCCCTTCTGCTTCACTTTCAATCTGCATTAAGTTGTCACCTGTCTCTGAAATTAGAAACAGGCTATGAGGTAAATGGTTAACAAAAAGTGTTAGGCACATTCTACTTTACTTTCAGCCTGCTTCAAGCTACCATCTACTTGATTATAGAAACTATTCCTTATGAAACATATTCATTACTGTTTAAATTGAAACTATTTTCTTCAGTATGGGAATAAATTAAGAGGTGTAAAAAGGCGTATTTATGGGGTAATGGGTTAAATGAGATGCATTTGAATGGGGGGATATATGGTACCTTGTTTGAGGTTGGCTATTGCGGTCTGGTACTCCAGTATTTGCTGCTCATGTTCATGCTCTATGGTGGTGATTCTTTTCTTATAGTCCTCCTCCTTCTCATTCAGTATCTGCTCTATCTGGGCCAACTCTTCCTCGTGAACCACCTTCAACTGAGCAATCGCTGTCTCATACTCAGCAATCTGAAATTGAAAGGTGCATGTCATGTTTACCCATTATTCTATAGATATGCCTTTTTAACGTCCTTAAATCTTCACTGAAGAAATTAAATTCCCTTTACGAAGTGCATCTGTCAATATATGTCTTGTTATGTTTACCAATTTCTCCAAAAACTATAAATTCCCTCACTTTAAATGATTTCTCCACTGAAGAAAATATTTCAACTTCATACAGTAAAGAATAAGTACCATAAGAAATACATTCCCTTTTCAAGCAGATGGTACCTTAACCCTTTACCTCATAGCCTGTTTCTAGTTTTGAAGACATGTGACCACTTAAAGCAGGTTGAAAGTAAAGCAGAATGTGCCTTAAGGCACATTCTGCTTTACTTTCAGCCTGCATTAAGCTATAATCTGCTAGGATTTAGTAAAAAAAATCTGATGGTTCATTTTCAAGAATATAAATTGGAACTATTTTCTTTAGTGGATGAATAGATCGAATGTGCTAAAAGGTGCTTCTATGAGGGAAAGGGTTAAAGCAGGCTGAAAGTAAAGTAGAAAGATCATATGGCACATTCTGTGTCAGGTTTGATGTAAAGCAGTATGTGCCATGAGTATTCTGCTTAACTTCAACCTGCTTAATTGGTCACCTGTGTTCAAAATTAGAAACAGGCTATGTGGTACAAGATTTAACCAGTTACAAGCCTATTTCGAGTTTTGAAGACGGGCAATCACTTAAAGCAGGCTGAAAGTGCATTCTGCTTTGCTTTCAGCCCGCTTTAAGCTACAATTTGCTGGGATATAGAAAATGTTTCTAACGGTACATATTCATGACTGTATAAATTGGAACTATTTTCTTTAGTGAAGGAAAAAATTAAAGGTATAAAAAAGTGTATTTATGAGGTAATTGGTTGGTAATGGATTAACTCTTTCAACACAATAAACCAATTTGAAAGATACTCATTACATCTGCATAACTTTCTAGACCCAAAGCAGAGGAGCCCTCTGATCAGGGTATATGCTGTTTGCTAACTTAGAGCAGTATCTATTAAACTACCCAGAATTCCAAGTAGACTTGTTCATGTTTTGGTAACTATGAAGACCCACAAGAGATACATAGTGTTTAAAGAGTTAAAGCGACTCGCAACCGGATGGTGTACATGTCAAAATAAAATAAAATACTCAAATAAAAGCAAATTTGTGGCATTATTTGGCTTCCAACATTAAAAAAATATGATCAGTCCAAAAAAAGTCTCAAGAATCGTCACCGAATCTTAGTTTTTTTAGATATATTCCATCGTTTTTCAATAGCGTCAGCTGACAGTTTTGCTGTTGTTGTTGCTTCTCTACACGGGCTCTGACATAAACCGGAGCCGAATAATGTAGTATTAAGCGCTACCAGTGAAGTACGTTAATTCGCTACCATATATATAGAGAGCGTCCGTGGACGAGGCGGTAAAGGCGTGTCCTCATTTTTCTTGTTTGTCTCCGCAATGGAGGGTCACGGGTTCGAATCCCACCAGAGCTTCTTTTTTTTTTTTTTGGAAATGCATTTTTTAACAGAATTTATTATCCTACACTAAATCTTACCCATTTATATAAGCATTTGACATATATTTACAAATTACCATTTTAATGCTAAATCCGGTTGCGAGCCTCTTTAAAGGGTATGGATATTGTTATCCCACTGTCTTACCTTCCTAGCCAGCTCCTGTCTCAACTGTTGTACCATTTCACTTTCACCCTGTAGTTGAGCTGTAGCCTCCACTTTCATCACTTCAACTTCCTTCTCTTGAGACTCTGGTGCATCAGTCTTTTCACTAGTGTGTTCTGTACTGTCAGGTGTGTCTTTACTGTGTGGTTCTTGCTGTGTGGTGTCTGTACCTTCATCTGTCTGTTGTTGCTGTGAAGCGGCCCCACCAGGACCTTTATCATCACCATCGTCTTTGTCTGATTTATCACTATCAGAAAATGAACTGTATGTTGTAGGTTTCTCAATTTCTTCCTCAATCTCACTTTCTTCAGAAGTCTTTGAATCAGCAGATTTCTGAGCCTTAAATGAGGTTGTTGAAGTTTGAACGCTGTCGGATTTTACTTTTTCAACAAGGGTTCCGAATTCTACCTGAGCTTTCTGCATCTCTGCCTGATGTTGGCTTTGCATTTCAATGACCTGGGACTCATACTGTTGTAGTAGAGTAGTGCGTAAGTCTTCCACCTCTTTCTCATACTTGACTTTCTGCTCAGCAAGTTCCTCGTCTTTGTTGGTTAGAGCTTCCTTTAGCTGGTCTTCAAACTGTTCAGAGAGGCGGGACTGAAATCAGGAAGCAGAATACTGATATTGAAATTCTAATAAGCACAGGGCCTAGACTTATAATGTATTTCAGATGAGGCTGAGATCGTTCTCAAGCTTTTGATCAGGGTCGAAGGTTATAAAGCTTTTCAGTTGAGTCTAAGAATGTTCTCAACCATTTGATTGGTCAGATTTGAGCCTGGGCTCAAATCTGACCAATCGAATGCTTGAGAATGACTTGAGACTGAACTCAAACGCTTTATAACCTTGGAGCCAGGGCTCCAAATAAGAGGGAGTAAACAGAACAAATCCAACATTTTCTCACTCATTTCAGCGCCAGATTCTAATGAGAAGGGACAGCATAGGGTTTTATGCAGAACTAAAGATTTTAGTTTTTGAGATACTCTCCTAATCTGGAGCGCCGTTTTAAGGATTCTGCTCAAATCTGACCAATTAGAATCTTGAGAATGATCTTAGACTCAACTCAAAGGCTTTATAAGCATGTGGCGAGGTTTTATATTCGATGAGTACAAAACCAACCAAAAAAAGTTGAGCAATACATTCCACAAAACAACATTGAGTTTCTATTTTACAAATATTCTCATACTGAACAAGTTAAAATGTCCAACAAATCGTTTTCTTGAAAAATGCTGTCTTTTACTTATCTCATATATAAAACTTCACCCATTTTGAAAATCTTTCAATTGGTCTCATGCTTTTAAAGCATTTGCATACAGTGTAGACCTTTGGAGCCCTCTGTTCAGGGTCTACACTGTTTGCTAATTTAGAGGAGTATTTATCTAACTACCCAGAATAACAAGTAGATTGGTTCATGTACAGTTTTGGAAACTAAAATATCCACAAGGAAACTTAATAACCAAGAACGAGTTACTTAATTTTGAACCCAATTTTGAACTTAATTCAACCCAAGCTGTGTTATCTCACCGTTTCACTTTCAATGGTTTCATCACACTCCTGTTGTATCAGTGTTTTAGCCATCTCTAGTTCCATGTCAAACTTCTCCTGAACTATCTCAGCCACTTCTGGTGCACCTCCAGATCTGACACCTGAAATGTGTAGGTATATGACTGTGTTAACCCATTTCTGTTTCTAGTGTTGAAGATAAATGACCACTTAAAGCAGGTTGAAAGTAAAGCAGAATGTGCCTTAACCCTTTGAACCCTAGTCCCGCTTGTCCTTTTCCAACAGTGTACATGTGAATAGTACACTTGTCCTGTGCAAACAGTGAAGACCCAGATCAGAGGGCTCCGAAAGGAGCCCTCTGATCAGGGTCTTCACTGTTTGTCATAATGCCAAACATTGACAAAAACCCTTAAAAGTCAGAAATGGACTAGACTAAAATGGAAACTGGAATTTTCCATTTAAAGTTTCAGGGAGGAAGAGAATATAGAAAATATTTCTTATTATTAATATTCATGATTGTATAAATTGGAATTATTTCCTTCAGTGGTGTAATAAATTGGAGGCATTAAAAGGTGTATTTATGGGGCAATGAGTTGACCCCTTTACTGACAGGACGTCATTTGTTATAACCCTTTACTCCATAGCCTGTTTCTAGCTATGAAGACAGTTTTACCACGTAAAGCAGAATATTCCTCAAGGAGAATTCTGCTTTACATTCAGCCTGCTGGAAGTTCATATCTGGAAAAATATTTGAATATATGTACCCCATGGATTGGTCCATTTCTAGAACATCCTAGCTAATTTTAAGGACTACTTTTCTTAGCACAATTTACTAATTAGAGGTGCTACAGTTGTATATTGAGCAATGGGTTAAAATAACTCTGCTTTTATTTCTAAAATTAATAACATAAATTACTGAGTGTCAAACTATCTGGATCAAACAACTGCATTACGTGACATTTGACCAGGATTCAAATTGTTTGCAAATTATAACCAATGTGCTTGTGGTAAAGCAGTAAAGAGCTTACGTCCACTATTTCTTAAAATAGTCCAGCACTTTCTTTTTGAGTTTTATCCCAAACTTTATGTTTCCACTCCTCATAAGTATCAAGACCATTCTAATTAATGAGAAGTCACAGCATAGGAGTTTAATGGAGTTGATGCAAACATTTAACACTTTACCTCTTAGCTTGTTTCTAGTTTTGGAGACAGGTGACCACTTAAAGCAAGCAGGTTGGAAGTAAAGCAGAATGCCCCTTAAGGCACATTCTGCTTTACTTTCAGCCTGCTTTTAGCTACCACCTGCTGGGACATAGAAAATATTTCTAATGGTAAATGTTCATGACTGTATTAATTGGAACTATTTTCTTCAGAGATAGGAATAAACTGAATGCCTCTATGGGGAAAAGCTTAAGGGTTTAAAATAGAAGTATATACAAACCTTCTACTAGATTTTCATATCTATCCTCGAGGTCCACAATTTCCTGCCTGTGTTTCTGCTCTATTTTGGCTTTCTCTACGTCAAACTCTTCTTGCAGTTCTTCCCGAGTCAGATCCATTTTCTCTTCATACTCCTTACTGAGCTGTGAGGTCATCTCTTCATGTTTACGCTTCAACTGATTCACAGTTTCTTCATGCCACACAAACATATCTGCTTTCACTTTCTGTTCAGCTGCAGTCTTGTCTTTTACTGCTTTCTTTACATTTTCTTCTAATATTGTTACTTTTTCTTCATATTCTATCTTGAGAGACTTAATTTCCACCTCATACTTAGTTGTTAATTCTTCACGAACTTTGTTTTCAATTTCATCCTTCTCAGTTTCTAATACTGTAATTTTGGCTTTCAGTTCTTTAATTTGGTTTTCATAGCTTTCTCTTAAGTTCTTAAAAGATTTTTCAAACTCTGCTGCCATTTCATCATACATGTCTTGTTTCTCTGATGACATATCACTTGGTCTTGCTGGCATTTTCAAGCCAACATCTATCACAAGTTTTTCAGTTTTGTTTGTATCTGCCGTATCTCCCTGAGCTAACTCTAGTTGTACTGTTTGTGTTGTTTGTGGGGACACAGGAGAAGGCACTGTTTCCATTGTAGATTTATATTGAGCAATTTCAGATTGTAATGAACTAATTTTGTCTTCATATTCATATTTGATAGTGGCAACAAATCCTTCGTACTCTTTGGGAATTTTGACATCCTTACCTTTCATAACAGTTTCAGAATCTACAGATTTAGACTGTGAGATTGGTGACTGTACTGGTGACTGCACTTCTTTCCTTCCATCTACAATGTCTTGTAAGTGCTTCAACTTATCCTCATATTCACCTGTCACATTCTGTAGTTTCTCTTTATACTCCAGCGCTAACTCTGCTCTTACCGATTCCTTCAAAGTACTTTCTGTTTCTGAGACTTTTTCTGTTTCTGTTACCTGAACTTGCACTGCTTGTGTTTCAAAAGACTGAATTCTTATGTTTAGTTCACTTATTTTTGATTCGTATTCACTTTTTAATTTGTCAACAGATTCCTCATATTCCTCTAGGATTTCAGCACGGACGTTTTCTCTGATAGCAGCTTCAAGAGAGTCTCTATCTACTTCCGCTGAGTATGTTGGGGAAGAACTTTGGGTTTCATTGATTTCTGACACTATCACAGTTGACTCCACACTATCTCCAGCTTGTTTCTCTGATTTTTCAGTAGTCAATTTCTCACTCAATTCTGACAATTGCTTTTCATGCTCTTCATTCACATGTTCAAGTTTTTCTTTTAATTCTTTTTCAGTTCTTTTGTAAATTTCAAGTTCTTGGGATTGCTTAGAAATTTCCTCCTTGAATCTATTCTCAATCTCCTCAGCTTGTTGATTTAACTCTTCGTCCAGCTGAATCTTAAATCCTGCTTCTGCCTCTTCCAATCGAATTATTGTCAAATTCTCCATCTCCACTTTTAGTTTCATTATTGCTTCACCATGCTGGGCATCTAACTGATTTAACTCTGCCTGAATTCTTTTATTTGTGTCCTTGCTTGCAGAAAGTTCATCCTCTAATTTCTGAATTCTTTCTTTCAGTTCTTTTATCACTTTAGAGTCACTTGAACCACTTACATCCTTACCCTTCTCACCTTTTTCTTCTAATGCTGCTTTCTCACTTTCAAGATCTGTGATAGTCTTATCCTTTGTTTTTATCTGAGCTCTTAATGAATCAATTTCTTCAATTTTTTGTTTCAATCCTTCTTCATATTCATACAAAGTCTTATTGCTGTCTAACAGTTTACCGTGGAGATCTTCAGCACTTGTTGTCTCAGCTTCAAGCCTTTTCTTCAGTTCATCAACCAGCTTTTCTCTGTCTTTTAATCGTATCTCTAGTGCTTGTATTCTGCCTTCTAAAACTTCATTGCCTGTGGGTGAAGAAGGCGGAGTTTCTTCTTCATCTGATATTGCTGTGAGGGTCATTGTTTTGCGGACGTACTGTCTTTGTTTAGCGAGGGCTGATGCTGATTGAGAGTCGGGAGATCTATGGGGAGAACCAGGGGAGCTTGTCTCTTCCTGAAGGCGAGCCAGTAGTTCCTCATGCTCTTGTTTCAGTTTGTTAATGTCTGATGAGTAGGACTGTTCCATTGTGGAAACCTTTTCCTCATAAAACTGCTTCATTTTCTCCAGTTCCTTGGCGTGTGATGATTCAAGATCAGTTCTCAGTGATGTTTCTGAAATGGAAGAAAAAAGTTGCAAAACTGTGAAAACAGATCTGAATAGAAGTCAAAAGCTTCCAGGATTTTTGTCTAACTCAGGGCTGCCATTTCTTCAGATTTTTATCCTAGCAGATGGTAGCTTAAAGCAGGCTGAAAGTAAAGCAGATTGCGCCTTAAGGCACATTCTGCTTTACTCTCAACCTGCTTTAAGTAATCACACTTGAAAATTTGGAAATCTTCGGATTTTTCATGATCAACTTGTGGCAGCCCTGCTAACTTACGTAACTCTCATGAATTGAATGGTAACTATTAATGTCTTCTCCCTTTCCACAATGAAAGGTTGGTTTATAGTAAAACATCTCTATTATGACAACTAAATTATTTTATTTAGTTTGTATTTAAGGCAGGTGGCTGCTTGAAGCAAGGTGAAAGTCAAACAGAAAGCTCCTTTACGATGTCTTTCATACAATGAATCAATAAGCCATGTGATGATTCGAGATCAGAATGAGAACTGATCTTGAATCATCACATATGGTGGTCTGATATATATGAGCAAATATTGCTTTTCGTACATTCTGATAGAATAGATTGCTGCTTAAAGCAGGCTTAACATGAAACAGATCTCCCATATGATGGTTTCTGCCTTACGCTTGGCCTTCTTTAACCCTTTCCTCCCTAAAAACCTCAAATGGACAATTCTATTTTTCAATTTTGTCTAGTCCATTTTTGACATTTTAGAGTTGATCTTTACAATTATATCAAAATGATAAACAGTGCAGACAATGATCAGAAGGCTCCATAAGATGCCCTCTGATCAGGGTCTACGTTGTTTGCATAGGACAAAGGTACTCTTCACAGATACACTGTTTGCAAATGATGCATATATGCATGACTAGGGTTCAAAGAGTTAAGCAGTTAAGCACTAAAAACAAACTAGAAGAGAAAAGGTTAAACTTGTTGCCGTCTGAACTAGTGTTTATTGGTGCTATTTATAAACAGTGCATATCCAACTCAGACACGATCTTCTAACAGCTGTCTGGTAAAGGCAGAGCACCAGATAAGGGTAGTTTTTCAAAAACTAAAATCTTTATTTCAAAATTAAACCCTATGGTGTCACTACTCATTAGAATCGTCTCGAAGAGACGATTCTAACGAGTAGTAACACCATAGGATTTGGTGCTGAATAAGTAAGAAAATGTTTGATTCGTTGAAATAACTCCCTCTTATCTGGAGCCCTGTAAAGTTCTGCACTGTTTTCTTACAGCATCCGTCAGAAATGAGTGCACTTTTCCTATGATATCTAAAACAGTGTACACACAGATCAGACAGCTCCTCAAGGAGCTGTCTGATCTGGATCTACAAATGTTTTCAAAAAGTGTAAACATTTACTATTAGCAAAAGAGGGGTTGATTAGGGGGTTACCTTCGTTATCAATATTCCGAATCCTATTTTTAAATGTCCAGAATTCCTTCATGATGTTATTCATCCTTTTATTTTTCTGTAAGTTTATCCTTTAGTTCACACACAAGTCACGCAGAAATGTCACTTTTAGAAACACACAAGGAATTTCTGAGATCAAACAGATTGAATAGCACTGAATGTCATGACTGCTTTTGAAGAGCTATTCATCCTTACTATTAAATACCAATCCGTTATAATGACCATACTCATCATCACGACACCAGAAGAAAACTCATGGAAGTTCATGAACAACAAACTTAACTGTCATCTTGCTTTAACCCATAACCACAGCCTGTTTTTAGTTTTTAGTTTTGAAGGTAGATGACCACTTAAAGCAGGTTGAAAGTAAAGCAGAATGTGCCATAAGGCACATTCTGCTTTACTTTCAACCTGCTTTAAGGCAAGCTACCATCTGCTAAGATATAGAAAATAATTCTTATGATACATATTCATGACTGTAAAAAGTTGAACTACAGTGGAGGAATAATTTATCAAAGGTGTAAAAGAGCACATTTATGGAGTGAATTTCAATTTTGGCTCTAGGAGAAAATGGTTTAGCAATGAAAATGGTGACCCGAGTGACCTAGGTATTGAAACCATTGAACCACTAATAGTGAAATACAATTATTCCTGTTATCTGCTTAACAAGTTGCCGGCTACAAATTCTGAAACTGCTTCGCTCCTCACTTTATTTACAGAAATCTTAGCAGGTACAGAAATCAAACCAGACTGAAATACAGAACTTTTGGGCTCAAGCCACAAAGCTACAGTAAAATATCTTCATTACAACCACTTAAAGCAAGATGAAAGTAAAGCAGGAAACTCCTATAACAGCTTCCTACTTTAACTTTATCTTATTTTACCGGTAACTGACCACCTGCCTTAATCACAGAATCATTAACTAGTCGTAACAGAGGGGGTACCATTTTACAGTGCTTGCATGATTTGGATCAAAACCTTTCGTGAAATCTTCAACATTGGTTTTCAATGTTAGGCTCAATTGATTTTCCATTCCTTTGCATACATTTTTAACCTGTTAAAACTGAAGTCCATTTATACTATTGATGTTTCCTATGAATACTAAACTATGTTCTACTGAATATTCTATTTTTTATGACGTTGGTATTTTTCTCCTGACATTTAGCACATACATGCCATAGCCTAAGTAGATCCACAACCTACTTGTGTCAATATATAGCTATAGTTCAAAATACCATACTGAACAAATGGAACTCACAAGTCAATATTGTTAATACTCAATAAGCAATGCAAATCATTTTGCAGAATTGAAGTAGCTTTCTGCATTAATTCTATTATGCATTAACCCCGTACTCCATTGCCTGTTTCCCGTATTTAAAGTACAATATGCATTAACCCCTTTACCCCATAAAACACCCTTTTACACCATCAATTGATTCCCCCTAACTGAAGAAAATCGTTCTAATTGATACAGTCATGAATATAGTTATATACCATAGGAAATATTTTTATATCATAGAAAATTGTAGCTTAAAGTAGGCTGAAAGTAAAGCAGAATGCGCCTAAGGGCGCATTCTGCTTTACTTTCAACCTGCTTTAAGTGGCCATCTGTCTTCAATACTATTAAGTGACTTAGTCTATGTGGTAAAGGGTTAAGTCACATTCTGCTTTACTTCCAACCTCCATAAAGGTACCATGTGCTGAGATATACTATATCATATAGGAATATTTCACATGTAGCACATTCATCACAGTACATGTACAAAATTTCCTTCAGTGGAGGACTAAATCAAAAGCATGAAACATTGTTTCTATGGAGTAATGGGTGAAAATTGTAAAAGCGACCTCCCTTTGAAAGACAATCCGCTCATCCTTACTGATTGTTTAGTAATGTTTACTCAATCAATGTTGAACTGTAAACACTTTCAATATTTTAACACACATTCTGAACCAACATCAGCTGACACTGACTATACTCCAATACTATAAACCTGTCCAAACCTGCAAATCACTTCGACTGATTAACACAGCAAAAAACATTAAAACACTGAGAAATTCCACTGCCTCAAGTGACCGCAACACTGAAATGAATGACCCAACTCTACTTCAAACATTTTCTTGTATTCTGCGATGATTTGATTTTGATTTGTTATGATTTTACATCGCTTTCAACAGTATTTCAGTCATATAGCGATGTCCAGCTAAATACAGGTGAAGGAAGACCTCAGCAGTCTTTTATGCACTGTTTAAGGCACAAATCGGCAACTGGGTAGAACATCTGCAAAATTGCTAAGATTGCAAAATAATTGTAATATAATCTAAACTAAATCATCAACAAGCATGTCAAACAGCTTGGATCCTGGTCAGACGCCGCGTAACGCGGCGTCTGATCAGGATCCAAATTGTTTGCAAATGCAAGTTGGTAGATACTGAAGCAGAATAAGAAGTAATTCACCTTGAGACAGATTGATGGCATTAAGACACATCATCAAGGCCCCCTATAGGACAACAAGCTAACAGTATCTATCGGTATACCTGGAAACCAATCACTACATGTCAGATTCTTCCTATAGATCTCTGACCCCTTATTCTACCACCTAAACCATCAGCCCCCTTAACCCTTTCCACACAAATTCCAAATCCACTTCAATTAAATCCATTTTTAACAGCCCTTACACAAATTTGACTAAAAACCGTTTAAATCCAAAACCTTGGTTCTATGTTTACAGATAACCATAACAAATCACATTCGAGGCCATATGTATCAAGGTTTTACACTGAAACTGAACTGAAATTCGAAGACTAAATTCTCTCTCGATCATTTTCCAATACTAACAGAATCCACCAGCGTATTCCAATGATATATTTCCTGTATCTAATATTGGGTATAGTTGCATTCATTATCCACACCAATAATAGACAACAGTCACAGCATTCAACCTTCCGAGATTTGAAAAATTCTATTTATGGCAGTTCCCAATAACTGGCTTGTCAATATACCTGACTGACCCTATATGCTTGAAATTACGAGTTACATGTAGTAAATGTCGTCTTCTCGAAAACTGTTGTCTGCTAAAACTTTGAAAATTGTTCGAGTTTTCTCAATATAATCTGCGAGACAGTATGAATCCAGATCAGGCTGCACAGTTAATTGGTCATGATCTGGATCCAAACTGTTTGCAAAGAACTTCAATACAGATTTCAGCTTGGAAAGGCAGAGCTACAGATAAGGGGAGTACCGCAGTATTTCCAAAAACAAAAATCGTTATTTCTGATTTAAACCCTATGGTGTTGCTACTCATTACCATTGTCTCATTGAGACAATTCTATTGAGTAGTTACACCATAGGAATTGGTGCTGAAATAAGTGAGAAATTACTGGATTTGTTCAGTTTACTCCCCCTTATCTGGAGCCCTAGAAAGGATAATTTAATCATTCATTAGACAGTTCTTCAGTTGAATTATACACTTGCTAAAATGTAGGACAAAGGTAATGCAGAAAGCTCCTTCAGGAGCTTTCTGCATGACTTTAGTCATGCATTAAGCAAGCACCTGTCTAATAGGCTGCCAATTCATTGGTATTCCAAATATACAGTTACTATTACTAATAATCATTCATAAAGACGAACAGAGAGCTTCAGTTGAATAATATATTCGCTAAAACGCAGGACAAAAGTAATGCAGAAAGCTCCTTCAGGAGCTTTCTGCATTACTTTAGTCCTGCATTTAGCAAACACCTGCCTAACAGACTGCCAATTCATTGGTACTCCATGCAAGTTTCCCTGTATGTCAATTCTACCCAAGATACTATTGATTTCGTCTCATGATTGTTCATGCTCGTTTCAGATATTTCATCGGGGCAAACCGATACTGCCATTGCTGCTACGGTAACCAGCTTGCTTGTCAACACAAGCTCGCAGCAATTACCTCCTCCTTCGTTCTCATTGAGAATAATGGTAAGTATTCAACTGAGACATGTATGTATTCAATTCTTAACCCTTTCAATGTAAGGATGTTGTCAGTTTAAAACGTTACCCCATAGCCAGTTTCAAATTTTGAAGACAAGTGACCACTTAAAGCAGGTTGAAAGTTAAGCAGAATGCACCTTAAGGCACATTCTGCTTTTTCCACAGCATTCTTTAAGCTACCATTTGCTAGGATATAGAAAATATTTCTTTAATGTACATGTACTACCTTATCTGGGGCCCTGTACTATGTTTTTAAAATGGCATCTGATTTGGGTCTAATCACTTTGGAAATGCCTGCACTATAAAGGTAATTCAGGGCTATTGCTCAGGTTACACTGCAGGAATGGTTTCCACTCTCATAAGCAGGAACAAAAGAGTTAATTAGAAGGCTTTGATTTACATCTCTGTAACCTTTAGTAACCTGCTGCTGACTTGTCATTAACCTTTGCAAACCTTGGTACAGTGACCATATTAAAAGAATATCAGCGAAAAATTCAAATAAAGACTGACTGCACTAGTCTTAGTGACTTATATTAACTTCAACACATAGCCTGTTTCTAGTTTGGAAGACAGGTGACCACTTAAAAAGGTTGAAAGTAAAACAGAATGCATCATTCTGATTTAAGCTTCTATAGATCTGCTCAGATAATCATATAGACAATATTTCTTATGGTGCATAAAATAGCATACATTACTGTATGAAATGGAATCTTTGAGGTGTAAAATGCATATCTAATAAATCATTATCTATGGAGTAATGGGTTAAATCTTCACTGCTTTGCATAGCACAAGTGTACTCTTCACAGGTGCACTGTTTGCAAAGGATGTGTATATTCACAACTAAGGTTCAAAGGGATACAGGCCCTTTGCGCATTTGTCTATGGAGGAAAGGTTGAAGGAAATTACAGCATTACCTCTATCTTGCATTAACAGTTGTATACGGTACATACACTATGTAAACCTTTCAAATCAAGTCTTACCATTGGGTTTAGATTCTCCACGTGTGTTCTGCTCATTCAAGAACCGATTCACAACAAAGTTTACTTTATACATGGTTGTGTCTGTTTTGGGCTATTGGTTCCATACATTGTCTATTACAGCTGTTTCCCAATATTTACACTGTACAGACTAGTTACTAACAGTTACTAATTAGTCCTGCCAATATTGTTTCCCTTTCTGTTTGGTATTTATTATTATTGCAAACCACTTTCTATTCATATTATAACATCATCCTATCACGTATGTCTGATACACCTGTTCCTAAAAATAGTACATGTGTCAGTTTCAGCTGAATGATTGGAATATGACGTAACCCAAATATCTTGAACTGATAGAAAACACTTCTTTATCTGAACATCCAAATCTTACTTAATTCTTAGAACTTGTAGGCTATATCCAAAATGCCCAATAGGTCCAGCAATTTCCAAAGTCAAATTTGTTAATATCCAATCTTGAGTCACTTTGAATCCCATTCACATGTCAAGTTTTACAACTTTGGAATGCACACTCATTCACTTTCTGCAAGTATCACAGAACCAGGAAACAAGGAAATAAATCCACGACGTATTATCCATGGAATTTCTTTTTTTAAAAGTATAGCTTATAATTTCACTTTTAAGATTACTTTTTTTTATAAGCACTAATACTATGAGTCTGTAATATGTCATAAAGCCTGTGTTCTTTCTGTATATATTTTGCCACCAGTTTGAATGATTTGTTGATGGAACACTGACAGTCCCAGGTTTACCTTTGTTTGCACACAAGGTTCATCAGTCTAGAAGCCATAGGTAACATACATAACATACCTAGACACACAGAATTATACACTGACGGAATTGAAACCTCGCGCTATATCGCAAATCTCGTGCGGCGCATACGAGACTCGCGAGACTTGAAAAGAGAATTTCTATCGGTAGTTAATTTGATAAATGTCTGTTTCGAAGCATTGTTCACGGATTTATATTCCCGTCAATTGATAGGAATGTACACCAAGTCATTTATATTCTATAAAATGTCAATAAAAACACAACAGTCGGTAAATTTTCACCCCACAAATGACGGACAACGAGGCAAAAAGTGAAGATGTTGTCACTTGACACATAATCTCGCAAAATTTTACCGCCGCGAGAGCTCAGATGCTCGCCTATTCAACTTCAATGAGTTGCAATTCCGTTTTGTATAATTCCGTGCTAGACACATGGCCAGCATGGTGTATACCTATATAGACTGGCTGTAGTAAACACCAGCCACACAGGCTTATGGAAGAAAGGATTCATTGTGATAGACTGGCTTTGGGTGCAGCAAGACTTTTTAGTCAAGCTTGTGTTCATTGCAGTTAATGCATTAAAGGTAAAGGTAAATGAGCGTTCTGCTTTACTTTCATCTTGCTTTAAGGTGCCTTTTGTCATCAACTTAATTTTAATTAAATGAATATTCACTTTATTTGGAGGAGTAGGTAGAGGTTTACTTAGGCACTTAGGTGGAGGACAGGGTTAACAAATGTTTTACTGTTTTATAGTTACTTTCTTAAAACTGACACAGCACTGAGAAATCTTACAACATGACTTCAAAGGTATATGGGGATTAAGAACTTTTGACTGGGAATCTTAAAAGAATGGTTTAACTCTTTTCTCCCTTAAACTTTAAATGGTCAATTCCAGTTTCCTTTTTAGTCTAGTCCATATCTGACTTTTATGGGTTGTTTTTGTCAATGTTTTGCAGTATGACAAACAGTGAAGACCCAGATCAGAGGGCTCCTTTTGGAGCCCTCTGATCTGGCTATTCACTGTTTGCATAGGACAAGTGCACTTTTCACATGTACACTGTTTTAAAAGGACGCCTATATGCGGGACTATGGTTCAAAGAGTTAATTGCGCCAGGAATTGGCCATTAACCCTTTGCCCTCAGAGTCACTGGAGTAAATCATCTAAATTCAACTGATTTAAAATACTCCTGGGCAATGGGCAATGGGCAATGGGATAACTTCCTTCTTTTCTTGTATCCTGCTTTAGCCTGTCTGTAATAATTTAAATCACTTTTGGACAGGCACACTGAGGTGCATACATTGGGGTTTGAAAAGGTACTGAATCTATTTTTTCTGTAGCATTGGATTCAGCGTTGTTTTTTTCCTTCTCTGGACGGTACCCGGAGAAGGACACGTTCCCAATTGGAACAGGACCTGTTTCCAATTGGAACAGGACCTGTTCCCAATTCAAAGAAGGGCCCTGGCAATATGGTAAAAATAGTATTTTCAGTGAAAAAAAGAGAATTTCTGTTACTAGTGTTAGCATTGCCTGTTGATATGAACTACATAATTGCTACTTGATAAGTTAGATCAATATAGGCCTACATATATTATAAAACTAAACTTCCCAATTTCATTTTTGTCATCATTTCACAACTTATTTTTTTCCCAATTTGAAGTTTACGCGACAAGAAAAATTCCCAATCTGAGGGGAACTGGACCCGTTCCCAATTGGGTGAAAAAAAACGCTGGGATTACAAGTCAATGTTCTGTTACAATCATGAAACATATTGCCTAATGCCAGTCTTTATTTCTGATAAAGATCACCAAAAGAAGAGAAGAAAGGAGTTATCTGATGGGAGATAAGGAAGTAAAGAGATACAAAGAAGAAAAATCTGGGCCAGTACGACCCCTAGGGGCCTGATCTGCCAAAACAATTAGGGGTACAGTCTATTTACACATGTGTTACATACATCAGAGAGTTGTCATGCGTGACCCAATTAAAGGAGGAACAGTTAACCTCTGTCATTATGACAAATCAAAAGGCTTAAGATACATGTTGAGACAGGAGGCAGCTTAACTCTTTGAACCCTAGGTACGCATATATGCGTCATTTGCAAACAGTGTACCTGTGAGGAATACACTTGTCCTATGCAAACAGTGTAGACCCTGATCAGAGGGCTCCTTAAAAAGCCCTCTGATCAGGATCTACACTGTTTGTCATTTTGAAATATATTGTTAAAATCAACCCTAAAAAGTCAAAAATGGACTAGACTAAATTGAAAATTAGAATTGTCCATTTGAGGTTTCAGGGAGGAAAGGGTTAAAGCAGGGTGAAATTAAAGCAGTAAGCTTTTTCAGTGATTCAATAAAAGCAGATTTTGTAAAACTCTGATATTATATCCAGACAAAAGACTAAGAGTACTAGTTTTCCATAAGCAGGTTGCAGCTTAAAGCAGGATGAAAGAAAAGCAGAAACTCGTCCATGAGTTTTCTGCTTTACTTTCATCTGCTTTTTAAGCTGTGTCACCTATCTTGAACACCATTAACAGATTTTATCATTTGTGGTTGGTCGAAATAGATGGGTTCAAAAAGTATCACTATAATTATGTTAATAGTAGAAGAAAGACTGAATTGAAAATATCTAAAATTAGAATTTCCCTGGTCTGACAACAAAACTCTTTAGAAAAGAAGGGACATAATTTCTGATCATGTTCCAGATAACTTTAATCAACTAGGCAAACAATTTGTAACAATTTATTTACAATTTATCAGGAAAATCAGCGAAACGATTAACTTTTCATCAGATAAATTTGAAGTCACTTGACTTTCAAGATCAAGTAATTGGGTATATAATTATAAAAGAAATAAGAGCTTAACATTGATAAGCATTCTTCAAGACAAAGAAGCTTAATGCAGGCCATACGTAATGCATAGATATAGTAATACAGAAGTGTATAATTAAACCTGTACTAAGCACCCATTCAAAAATACATACAACTTTTGGACACTTTTGATAATTCATGTTTATATTGGTGGCAATCAATTTGGAGCCTGATCAGATTTAGAGGGGTTTCACTGTACATGTATAGGCATTTGCTAAAACATGCTTACAAAAGCAGGGGTGTGATTAGCCTGACAGCTGAGGGGCTGAAAATAATTTGGCCGGGGGTTTCGTGGGCCGCCAAGGCCCCGAATGGGTTCCAAGGGCAACGCCCTGGTGGGGGTAACAGGGGGCGAAGCCCCCTTAAAAAAATGGCATTTTCAGCATTTCTGAAGGTATTTTGTTGGCTCTCCTGTGATTAATTTAAGAGCTCTAAAGGATGCAAAAGTGAAGATTAAAAAGCAAAATTAGAACTTTTATAAGAGAACAATTTCATAATTTAACTAGGGTGAGGAATGACTGACTAAATATTAATCATGAAACAGTAAAGATGTCTGTAGTAACACATTACTGACTACAGGCATGCATCTTCTTTTCTGTTTCATGATTAAACTTCAATCTGATCTTTTTAGTGTCAATGCCATGAAGTCAATAGCTATTGGCCATCCTGACTATTATAAGTTTGTCTTGTGTCTCAACTCTTAACAACTCTACGCATTTTGAAGGTCTGAAACTGTGCTCATATAAATAACTGGAAGTGACAAGCAACATTTTCTTGGTTACAATGTTGTCCAATAATTGAAGAAAAACAGCATAGCCATTATTTCAATTTGATGTTATTGAACAGATGATGCAACAGGCTTTGAGCAAACTCTTTTCAAACTAAAAGATAAAACATTTTGCTTTTACCATTAAGACTGCAAGGCCTCCAAAAATGTGTGTTCTTGTTAGATCCATGGATAAGTTAGATCCAAGGGTGAAAAATATGGGATGGGATGTAGATTATTATTATTATTGTCTTATACAGCTGTATATATAAGATCGAGTTTGTATTATTGAAGTTGACACTTAAAGATTATTATTATTATTACTATTATCATTATTTTTATTATTGTCTCATAAAGCCATATACATGTATATAAGATAGAGTTTGTATCATTGAATTTGACACTTAACAAGAGGGCCTGAAGGCCCTGATATCGCTCACCATTTGTAATGAAGCCTGATAGCTTTACCTTTGAATTTCACCCGTTTTATTCTAAATCCATTCAAGTTTGTCGACCTACTGTAGTATAGTAGAGTACATCAAAGACAGATAACTAGAGCCTAATGCTAGGTTCACACCAACGGCGCTTTGATGGCGCTTTAAAGCGGCGTGCAAAGCGGCACCAAAGCGTAACAAAGCTTGATTAAAGCGTCAGTGTTGTAATAGATCGTGGGAAAGCTTGGAGTAAAGCGGGACATTCGGCAAGAGCGCCCAATTTTTTTAAACTGTTTAAAAATTTTGGGCGCTCTGTCACGATTTGATTAAAGCGCCTAGAGCGTATCAAAGCTTATCAAAGCTTAACAAAGCGTAACAAAGCTCAGCAAAGCTTGACTCAAAGCGTAGGAAAGCTTAACAGAGCTTGGTTCAAAGCGGGGACTCCATTCTTCACGGTCTGTCACCACTTGACACGCTTCGTTAAGATATCTCAAGATTTGTTACGATCTGGCATGAAGATTTGACACGAGGTCAGACGCTTTCATCAAGATATGACACGCTTTGTTACGATTTGTTACGTTTTCATGAAGGACTCTCATGATTTCCCACGAATTGAGACGCTTCGATCAAGGCTTGACACGTTTTGTTAGGCTTTGTTACGCTTGGCAAACTTCCTTACGCTCTCTCACGCTCTTTCACGCTTTCAAGGGCTAGGATGTAGTTATACAATTGGGAGACAAACATCATGTCTTCTTCAGATAGATAATGCTTTGGTATATTTGGAACTTCTGGATCTTGTTGTTTTGCCATCGTATACTTGAGTCAAATGTACAAAAAGTTTGTGGTTCTACTGCATCGTTATATGGGCTCTGGATAAAAAGCGGCATTAAATCAGCGATCTTGACATTTTCCATTGCGTAACAGAGCTGAACAGAGCGTACCAATACACAACAAAGCGCGATAACCGTATCAGAGCCTTATTTAAAGCGCCACAATCGCATCAAAGCGTGATAAAGCGTAATAAAGCTTATAAAAGCGTGATTTCAAGCGCAACAAAGCCTGGTCAAAGCGGGATCAATGCGTGAGGAACCGTAACAAGTCGGGAAATGATTCGCCCCAAAGCGGCAACCAATTCGTATCAGAGCGTATCAGAGCTTATCAGACCGTAAGAGATCGTGATGCTTTTGGAAAAGTTAACGAAAATGACGACGCTTTGCTCGCCGATTTAAAGCGCGGCATTCGCCGTTGGTGTGAACCTAGCATAAACAATACTGAAATTAAGCCTTTTTCTAGCATTTCAAAGTATATCAAGGGCAGGTAACTATTGCCACAATGATTAGATTTCAACAATAATTGCACTCCTTCGAGAACGTATAGCTACATCCTTTGTGTACAAGTATAATCAAAATCCATTGAAAACTGTAGTTGCAAGAGTGTAAACGCTGTAAAATATGACATTTTCAGCAATTCAAAGGTAGATATCTCTTGATCTATGTGTCTGATTCCAACCATAATCACCCTTTTTCCAACTCTTATGGTCATATACAATATGGGCAAGTTTGAGAGAGCTTGGATAAATATTGTGGCCTCTAGAGCGTAAACACTGTTAAATATATCATTTTCAGCAATTCAAAGGTAGGTGACTCTTGACCTATTGATCCGATTACAACCAAATTTGAACTCATTCGAAGTCTTATGGTAATATACAATCTGAGTAAGTTTGAGAAAGATTGGATAAAATTTGTGGCCTCTAGAGTGTAAACATCGTTAAATATGGCATTTTCAGCAATTCAAAGGTATATAACTCTCGACCTATAAATCTGCTTTCAACCATAATCAAACTCATCTGAACTCTTATAGTTATATACAATCTGAGCAAGTTTAAGAAAGATTTGATAAAAATTGTGAACTCTAGAGTGTAAACACCGTTAAAAATGGCATTTTCAGCAATTCAAAGGTAGATTACTCTTGATTGATTTGTCCGATTTCAACCAAAATCAAACTCATCCGAACTCTTATGGTCATATACAATCTGGGCAGGTTTTAGAAAGATTGGATAAATACTGTGGCCTCTAGAGTGTAAACACCGTTAAATATGGCATTTTCAGCAATTCAAAGGTAGATAACTCTTGATCTATTTGTCCGATTTCAACCAAAATCAAACTCTTCCGAACTCTTATGGTCATATACAATCTGAGCAGGTTTTAGAAAGATTGGATAAATACTGTGGCCTCTAGAGTGTAAACACTGTTAAATATGGCATTTTCAGCAGTTCAAAGGTAGATAACTCATGACCTATTTGTCCGATTGCAACCATAATCGAACTCATCCAAACTCTTATGGCAATATACCATCTGAGCAAGTTTGAGAAAGATTGGATAAAAATTGTGGTCTCTAGAGTGTAAACACTAAAATTGTTGACGCCGCACGACGCACAACGGACGCCGGACAATCAAGGATTGCAATAGCTCACCCTGAGCTAGCTCAGGTGAACTAAAAATTATAACAAATATTTCTCATAAAAATGTTTATAATATACTCTACTTGCAATGAAGCATTACCATAGAGATTAATACCTAGGAGTAGGAGTAGTTTTATTCTTTTACAAGGATACTGTTTTGATAATGTGACATACATGGTCCCTGGTTATAGTAAAGTATTGACAGTATATAGGCCTACTATGATCATACAGATACTTAAAACCATTTTCACTGAATACAACTAAAGCAGTCCTGTCCAATTCTGTTTCGACACCTGTTTCAAAAATTATTATAGACCTTTACGAGTATGTGGGTCTATGAATACAATCCGATGCTTCCCTTCCTTGTGACAATATCATATTGTAAAGGGGAAGGTGGACTGATCCCCCAACTTTTCTAACCAACTGAACAAAAAATTAGCATAGGTTACTCTATATATAAGAAAAAATATTAAAATTATTATAATTATAATGCCAAATGTGAACAGACCATTTTCAAAAATTTTGACAATTAAAGGCATGAAGTGTGAAAGGGTGGGGATAGGCATTTCATTTATCCTAATGAAAATAGCTCCCCCTCTCAGCTCGATAGATTTACTCATAAAGTAAAGCACTCACCTGTCCATGTCCTATAAATGATTTCTAACTAGATTTATAGTTCTTTTTATTACAAATGCATTGTTAGTTTGTAGGACTGCAACGGTTCACCGAATTTCGGTTATTTTCGGTTCGTTTGTCTCGGTTCGAGTTTCGGGTCGGCATCGCAAATTTTCGGTTCGGTGCGCCGATGTTTGGTGTATTACGCTAGACCGCTAATTTACCAATCAGCGTGCAGTCTGCGTGTATATTTTTTATGGTCAGACGTTCCAAAATGTAAGGTTAAATCACAGTTCTAACCTTTTCTTCTTGCAGTAATTTAAATAGCTCACTTCTCGTCCGTCTCATTCTTTTCATATCGGCTATTTATAATTCCGGGAAATCCAGCACTTAACGCATGCGCAAGATTGATAGCCCGGCTTCAAAGGTCAGCATCAGAAAAAGGGTAACCAGTCCTTTACTTAGCGACTGCAAATTGCGAATGGCGATGTAAATAATTAAACTGAAATATTAATGACTTTTTCAGTAAAATAATAATATAATTGGAGCTAGGTAGTTCTTCTAGCGCTTAAAAATAGAAGGCAGATGACGCATTTAAGGAAGACCAGCCAGAATGACAAACAAAATATGCTTAAAGCTTAGTTACGAAACTTCAATGAAAAACAGGTCGGGACGAACCACGCCTTAAATTCGCTACAATCTGTCCAAATATGGTAGAAAGAAATGCACATCTTTCTCGAACATATGATAAAATTATAGATGACAGTGATAGCGTTTTCGAAAAAGTGTGTAGATCTATTGTCTGCGTAGACATGTGACAGTAAATGAGAATTTTTTTCTGGTTGATTTTATCAAGTTCTTGTCCTAATACCCGAACCGAAATAACCGAAAACCGAAGGGGTCTACTCGAACCCGAACCGAACCGTGAAGTACCTGAACCGTTGCAGCCCTATTAGTTTGTTACATTGTCTATTTTGATATAGCCACTACTCAACACATGGGTCTATGATTATAATTCAAAGTTCCCCTTCCTTATGGCATTATTGTGAAGGGGAAGGGGGACAGACACCATTGCCCCTCTCCCCAAAATATGTTGACATGGGTTACCCTATATACTACCGGTATATGCAAAAGGATTTCTTTATTATTATGTGTACAGGCCATTCTAAAGTTTGGGATACTTAATAATGGCATGAAATTTGAGAGGGGTGGTGATAGGTATTTCATTTATCCTAATGAAAATACCTCCCCTCTCTGCTCAAAAGGTTTGTTAAATAAAGCACTCACCTCTGTGTCATTAATTATACATGAGTTCTGGATAAATTAGTTCTAACTAGATCTATATATTTTTATGAAACCCATGAAAAGTTCTTCCTATTGCTGGCCAAAATCAACAGACTGATTATTTTGCCTGGGGGTTGGTGTCTTCTTCTCCAAAATTTTGCATTGTTTAGACCATGTAGATTGATCTCGCCGCTACCATGGTTATTCAATGTTGAATACATTTCAGACATTCATGTATTTTTTACTTTCAATTAGTCTATTTGTATAAAAAGTATAGGTGGGCCGTTTTGATCCGGGGTCGTTTTGACCCGAGGGCGTTACGATCTGGTACCGAATTCTCGACTCGCTTGCCGTTGGTCTTAACGGGGGGAAATCAATATCATAATCAAACCCCTTTTAAATTTGCTAACCTTGTTATTTTTATTTTAAGAGGTGTCATATTACTGACAATCTATTAACATCGTTCAAACATCAAAACACGAAAAATATTTTGGTCTCGAAAAGCGGTGTTGTCGCGAAGACTGGTTTCCGAGTTTTCAATAGTGTAAGTGCACGCGCAGCCACTAATGCGGTAACCAGTTAAATTGATGTGGAACACTCGGACTTTTCCGTTACCGTTAATGTACGACGATTTCCGGGTCAGACTAAAACACGTCCGCGGACGCGACCGACTTTCAGACCTCACCCCCCCCCTTATAGTCGTCAGATTTTCTCAACGAATCTGGACGAATCTCAGAAATGGTCTCGGCGGCAATCCAATCCGCGGAAAAATCACAGGCCTGAAAAGGCAATGTATATGTTTTTAGACAGACAACATCTACATTTAAATGGCAGGACAAAAATAAAACAGAACACTCTTACAGAGCTTTCAGCTTTATTTTTGTCCTGTTCTTCACAAAACTGCCCCTGTCTCTACAGATCTCCATACTTCTTCAATGAATATGCCTCTAAACCTATTACTCCATAAAATATTTCCTCTTTATACAATCATCATTTCTTACAGTACTGTAAGAAATATTTTATATATCCTAGTAGATTATAGCTTAAAGCAGGCTGAAAGTAAAGCAAAATCATTGAATGTGCCCTAAGGAACATTCTGCTTTACTTTCAACCTGCTTTAAGTGGTCATTGGTCTTTAAAACTAGAAACAGGCCATGGGGTAATCCCCGGAAGTGAACTTTAAATTATCTGAAAAAGTTTTGTAAGAGATTCATCACATCAACCAGTTTTTTTTCTCAATTCCAATCTAGTGATTTGATTGGTGCCAGTTACTGTCTCACTGTCACTGAGAAATCAGTAATTAATCACTAATCTAATCACGACAACCTAGGTACCACAGTTAAACCTTTCTATTTCGACCACTAAATTAGGTGTTTTACAAGGTGACTGCTAAAAGCAAGGTGACAGTAAAACAGAAAGCTCCTTAAGGAGCTTTCTGTTTTACTGTCACCTTGCTTTAAGCTGTCACCTGTCTTTTATACAATCAATAAGCCCTCATTTTAGTGGTGATAATAGAGAGGTTTTACTGTACATGTACTACCAGTATACAGTCACTTACAATTTCAGCGGCCAACCACTATAACATCTTTGGACAGATTATCAAACCAGGTGACAGCTTAATGCAGAATAAAAATTATGCCAAAAGCTCCTTTAGGAGCTTTCAGCATAATTTCTATTCTACATAAAGCAGTCACCTGTCTTTGGAGATCACACTAATTTTGTATGTAATAGTTGCTTATCAAATGTGCAATTGTATAATCAATCCCGTCTTATACAATATGAGAGTATTAAGCTGATTGACTATTCTGATCGACTACAGTGAAACCACTCTAAACCGTAACCTCTAAATACCGGAATTCTCTCTAAACCGGACATAAACTTTGCACATGGTCCCGTTTCCAACCCTTCTTTATTTCAAACCATTACACCATAAATACGTCTTTTGCGACCTTGATTTATTCGTACACTGAATATGTATCATCATAAGTAATTTCTATATTCTAGAAGATGATAGCTTAAAGCAGGTTGAAAGTAAAGCAGAATTCAATCTGCTTTAAGTGATCAACTATCTTTCATACTAGGAACAAGCTATGGGTTAAAAAACCCTCTAAACCGGGAACCCCTCTAAACCGGAAATTTATTTTGTCTCTACACATGTCCGGTTTAGAGGGGTTTCACTGTATATAGTCACTGGTTTCATCAACTGATACAGGATTTGCTTCAGCTTACATTTTGTTTAATACCAACTATGTTAGAAACGCAATTTAAACATTTATCAATTAACCCTTTACCCCATGAGCTGTTTCTAATATTGACAATAGGTTAGGTGACTAATTAAAGCAGGTCGAAAGTAAAGCAGCCCTTAATTTACTTTACTATCAGCCTGCTTTATGCTACCATTTGCTGGGATATTTTTTTTATTTTGCATATTTCATGACTATACAATTTGTTACGATGCATGTTTGACTGTATAAAGTGTAACTGTTTCCTTAGTGGAAAAATAAATTTTAGGCATATTAAAGGCATATCATGGAGTAATGGGTTAAAAACTTTTAACAGGTTTATAGACAATTTTTGTCACAACCAATATTTTAGCCTTCAAAGGGTTATAAGAGCTCCGGATAAGGGGAGTATTTCAACAAGGGCCACTATGGCCCTAAATCGCTCACCTGGTACACCATGGCAAACTTGACCTATAGTGACCTAGATTATGACTGGACATGTATACCCACAATCAACCTATAGAGTGTAAACAAGATTTTCCAATGATTTGACCTAGTGACCTAGTTTTTGACCGGACATGACCCATATTCAAACTTGACATAGATATCAATGCGACAAACATTCTGACCAAATTTCATCAAGATCCAATGAGATTTGTAGCCTCAAGAGTGTTCACAAGGTTTTTCTATAATTTGACCTAGTGACCTAGTTTTTGACCAGACATGACCCATATACAAACTTGACCTAGATATCAATTAAACAAACATTCTGACCAAGTTTCATCAAGATCCAATGGGATTTGTAGCCTCAAGAGTGTTCACAAGGTTTTTCTATGATTTGACCTAGTGACCTAGTTTTTGACCCGACATGACCCACATTCGAACTTGGCCTAGATATCAATGAGGCAAACATTCTGACCAAGTTTCATAAAGATCCAATGAAATTTGTAGCCTCTAGAGTGTTCACAAGGTTTTTCTATGATTTGACCTAGTGACCTAGTTTTTGACCCGACATGACCCACATTCGAACTTGGCCTAGATTTCATCAAGACAAACATTGTCATCAAGTTTCATGAAGATCGGATGAAATTTGTAGCCGCTAGAGTGTTCACAACCAATTGTGGACGGACAGACGACGGACGACGGACATCCAGCGATCCTAAAAGCTCACTTCGTGCCAGGTGAGCTAAAAACTAAAATCTTTATTTCATTAAATCCTATTGTGTTACTACTCATTGGAATTGTCTCAAAGAGACGATTCTAATGAGTAGTAACAGCATAGGATTTTGTGCAGAAATGAGTGAGAAAATGTTGCATTTGTTCAGTTTACACCCTCTAATCTGGAGCCCCAGGGTTGATGCTTATAAAGCATTTGAGTTGAGTCTGAAATTGTTCTCACGCATTTGATTGGTCAGATTTCAGACTCAGCTCAAATCTGACCAATCAAATGCTTGAGAACGAACTCAGACTCAACGCTTTTTAAGTGCTTGCAGGGTTCGACATTGGCCTACGTCCGATAGACATTCACTAGTAACGGCGATGTTCGGTCTAGTGATCCCTCGCAGTTACTAACCCGAATGGTCTAGTTAAAATCTGAGGATGATTTTTTTTAAATTCACGCATTTAGAAAATGACATCATTGTGTTCAAGCTAAAAATCCTACCCAGTTCGCCACTGTGGTTTCAGACAAGTAGGTTGCTAGCTCAGACCTCAAAACTGTTTCCGCATCTAAATAAAGCACGCAGTCGGGAAATCCTTGTTCTAAAATTAGCAGTAGTAACTATCCCGCAGTAATTAGGGCGATGAGTAAAATCCGGTTCAGTTACGAAAAATATCGGTGTGATTAATTGATCATCTCGCGCTATACTTAAAACACCTGATTGTGTTGATAACAGTTACGTTTTGAATGTTTTTAGAATTGGTCATTTTTAATTAGAAAGGTACAATATCCGAAAAGGTAACTGCAGTCTCAGTTTTTGGGATTGAAAATGACAATTTATTCTGCGAACCGATATTTCTCGGTAGTTACCGGATATTACACTTTCCCACGCTTTTCAGTACAATGATTGTCGTAAGTATCTTCAATGCAATTATTTTACCTAAAACACAATTTTGTATCAATTTTTACGTGCGAAACCGAAATCAATCCCAATTCTGATATATTATTTGTTTTGTTAACGAAAATATCCATTTTTCTGCCAAGTATAAGTACGACATTCAGCGAACGCTTTTTTGTTTGTGTACATCGTAACGTCAAATCATGTCAGATTTATTCAGCTTCGGTTTTAATGGTAAGAAAAAGGAAGAGAAAGGGGCGAGTACAGCTACGGCGGAGTCAAAGACACGCTATGAAAAGCAAAAAAGACAGAGAAAGTTTTGCGAAATTATTGAAGTTTACCAAAGATTCAGTTGTTTCTGTTTGGTCTACCAACTTTTTGGTCTGGTCTAGTAATGTTTGCAGGCTACAAGACCGAATGTCTAGTGGGAAAAAAAAGTTAATGTCGAACCCTGGCTTGACTAGAATTATGCGTGGGCAAACTGTTGTTGTATTGTTTGTGAACTCACCAGTCTGTGTCTGGACCTTGGTCTCAAACTCCTGTATCTGTCTCTCATACTGCTGCTGTATGGTGGTCATCTCCTGCTGGAGCTTCTCTACCTCCTGTGACTGAGACGACATCACCTCAGAGCGGACAGTCAACAGCTGCTCGTACTCACCCAGCATCTGGGCTCGTAGAGACGCTATCTCCTCACATTGCTGCTCCAGAGACTTCTGCACATCTGACAACAAAAGGGAGGTTATTTAGAGTTCTGCATAGTTTACTTAAAAGGGAGGTAATTAACTGGAGAGTTGGGTTTTCTGGCACTGCGGCATTGAATAAGTCATATACCACCGATAATTAATAGAATAAATGAGAGCTGTTTATCAAACCATCAAATATAAAGGTCATTTAGAGCCAAGATCATTTTAAGAAATTCTACATATTTGAGAAACGGAAGGCAATTAAAAACAGTTCTGTACATCTGAGAAAAGAGAAGGTAATCAGGATTTGGATTAGTTTATGATTTTCCATCTCTTTAACAGTATTTCAGTCATAATGCTATGTCCAGCTAATTACAGGTGGGGAAAAGTAATCAGGAGCTGTACACACCTCAGAAAAGATAAGCTAACTGCCTAATTAACTCATTACACCGTAAGTACACCTTTTTACACCTTTAATTGAAATAGTTTGACTCCCAACTTGCTTTAAGAGGTCACCTGTCTTCAAAATTAGAAACAGGCTATTGGGTAATTAATGAGTTAAAAATTCAAGTTTACTGCCCCAAGCTGCTGTGATGTAATCCAAAATGAATTTGTGATAGTGGTTATTAGTGAAGAAGATGGAATTCTCTATAAACAGATGGCTGCTTATGTAGTGTACTATTCACAGTTACACTGTTTGCAAAGGAGGCATAAACGTGTGACTAGGGTACAAAGGATTAAGACATACCTCCAGCTTTAGCCAGGACAGTGTGTTTTTCTCGGATCTCTGTGTATTCCTTGGTAGTTGTCGGTGCAGATGCCACGCTGTCAGTGTCTTCTCCGTCTTCTGTCCGTCTATGTTCTCCCTTAAAACCCTCGTCAATTTTCTGTTAAAAAATAAAGTCAATTGTTTATTTCTTCATTAGTTACAAATATCTACGGTTCTTTTACAGCAATACTCCATTAACACTTCTCTACCCATACAGTAACAGTAATTAGTCCCCGGACACTTAGAAAGTACTGAACAAAGAAGACATTTTCAGTATCTTTCAAAATGGTAGCTTAAAGCAGGTCGATAGTAAAGCAGCATGCTCCTAAACTGTAAAGAAGCACACTGCTTTACTTTCAATATGTTTTAACCCATTACCCCATAGTCTGTTACTAGTTTTGAAGAAAAGTGACCACTTAAAGCATGTTGCCACACATTCTGCTTTACTTTCAGCCTGCTTTAAGCTACCACCTACTAGAATATAGAAAATATTTCTAACGATACATATTCATGGCTTTAAAAAATTGGAGCTATTTTCATGAGTGGAGAAATATATTAAGGCGTGAATTTATGGGGCAGTGGGTAAAGTGGTGACCTATATTCAAATCTAGAAACAGTCCATCATGGTGTCAAGGGTTAAATATGAAAACTTGTTTTCACAGACATGGCAAATATTCAAGTCCAAGATTTATCTGAATAGAATTATGTAAAACAATCAACTTAACTTACTATTATAAATCAGTCTACAAATAAACATAAATTTAATATCTATCTGAAGTATGTGTTAAATTTCACTGCAAAGTTTTGTTGTCTGTTTAAACATCATCCCCCCCCCCCCCCCCCCTACTCTGTATACTTTTTGTCTACATTGTATAATATACAGTATAATACTGTAACACTTTTTCTTTATGAACTGGGATCATGATTTCCTTCTTAAAACAGAGGCAAGTGTTCTGGATTCCTATTAAACAGAGGCATACTATATTGAATTACCTCTGGGCACCTAATTGAAACTATCTAAAGCTTAAATGTTCACTGCAAAAACACCAAATGTCAAACGGTCTGGACTTAATCAGAATGCTAGGTCACTCAAAATCTCACCTGGATCTAACCAGTGGACAGAATAGGGTCGCTTATAAAAGCTTATAACTGGGCTCCAGATAAGACTAAGAGGGATCGAGAAAACTTAAATTTTCTTACATTTATTGTTAAATGTCTGCATCAAATGGTATGTTGTGACTACTCACACCATACAATTTGGTGTAAACAAAAGGATTTAGATTTTGAAATACTCCCCTTATCTAGAGACATGGCGCCCATTTCATAAAACTTCTTACGATAAAAACGTTTTTAAGTCAAAACTTTAAAGTACATTTCATTTCTTATTTCTCCATCTAATCCTGTCTTGTAACATCTCTTTGGAATCGTCTTGAAAAGACGATTCCAAAGAGATGTCACAAGTCAGGATTAAATGGAGAAATGAATAATAATTGAGACTGTTATAATCTGACTTATGACAACATTTGTTGTACAAAGTTTTATGAAACCGGCCCCTATTGTAACTATACAAATTCTACAATATTTAGTTCTTTACCTTTAGTATTTCTCTGTGTTCTACTAGCAGTTTATCATTCAGTTTAGTTATGAACTCAGCACTAGCAGCAGAACTATCGTCTTCTTTGCCTGAAAAAGAAACCAAAAACAAATTAAAACTTTGATTTGAAGCAACACTCTTCTTCAAATCACCAATTAATCTGACAGAAAATAAAAGATAATTCTCCAGTCCATATAACTACACAACTGTTTAATCATGCAAGTTAGTAGTTACTTAGTAAAAATACTATGACATCAAGTTCCATATACATATATGGCCTTCTACTATATCAATTGATCTAAATTCTTCGAAACAATACAATATTTGATCAAAGTTCTTCAAAACAATCAAAATTCAATCATCAATGCATTAACAGTAAATATACAGAATTAAATGTCTCTCTGCAACAAAAAGGAAATCCTTCAAGCGAGATGAGAGTATTACAGTAAATAAAACCTTCACTGGCACAGAAAACAATACATTGTACCTTATCTCTTTCCTCCCTGAAACTTTAAATGGACAATTCCAGTTTCCATTTAAGTCTAGTCCATTTCTGACTTTTAAGGGTTGTTTTTGTCAATGTTTGGCATTATGACAAACAGTGAGGACCCTGATCAGAGGGCTCCTTAGGAGCCCTCTGATCTGGGTCTTCACTGTTTGCACAGGACAAGTGTACTATTCACATGTACACTGTTTGAAAATGACGCCTATATGCGGGATTAGGGTTCAAAGGGTTAAACCATGCTTCCATTTCTTTGTCAATACCAGACAACATAAGAAAACATGGCTTTTTTTAACCACTGAAATATTTTGATTCTGCAGTCGGCTGTTAAACCTATTACCCCATAGGCAATAGCCTGTTTTCTGTGTTTATAACTAGTGGTTGCTTAAAGCAGACTGAAAGTAAAGCAGAGAATTTCTGAAGAAGCTTTCTGTTTGACTTTAAGCCTGTTTTAAACATCCACCAGTGAGGATGTGGGATGAGTTTCCAACAGCCTTTTAACAGAACATGGAAGAAACTTGAAAAGACACGTCTATAAAGAATATGATTGTATAGGCATCAAAAGGCGTATCTATGGGGTAATGGGTTAAAGCCAGATGAAATAAAAGCAGAAAGCTCCCAAAGCAGCTTATTGCTATACAGTGCTGCCATTTCTCCAGGTTTTTCCGAAATCTTTGAATTTTTCTCAATTTCTCTGGATCTACATGTACATTGTTTTCACGAAATCTTTGGATTACTGCTCTCACTTATAAAATTTGGAATTTTATGCGTTTTTTATTTAGGAAACATTGATTTGGGTGTCAAACAGTTTTCCAGATCAGATGCCGTGTTAGGTAGCGTCTGATCTGGATCCAAACTGTTTGTTTAATTATGTTAACTCTTTCCTCCCTGAACAATTCCAGTTTCGATTTAAGTCTAGTTCATTTCTGGCTTTTAAGGGTTGTATCTGTCAATGTTTGGCATTATATCGGAGCCCTCTGATCTGGGTCTTCACTGTTTGCATAGGACAAGTGTACTATTCACATGTACACTGTTTGAAAAGGACGCCTATATGCGGGACTAGGGTTCAAAGGGTTAAAGAACCTGGCAGCAAAGGGGTTAAAAGTACGATTTCTAAAATCGCGCTTGAAAATTTGAAAATATTGGGAATTTTTTGAGCAACTTATGGTATCCCTGGTTGCTTATATATGTTGTAATTCATCCTACATTAGCATCCATCTGTTTTTTCTCAATGTATGACTTTTCTTTTGGATGGTCATACAAGAAATTTTACTGTGCTTGTATACTTCAATGAATCTTTACTAAGTAAAAACATTTTGCATTTATTTTAACACAAAAAAGAATCTGAGGGTCAAACTTTTTGGAATCCGGGGACCCATTTCATAAACCATCATAAATAACTATATATTACAAACTTGCCTTTTAGTCAAAGAATGCCGTTCATCAAACAATATTTCAGTCCAGTTAAAATATATTTTTTGCGTAAATATACTACCGGTATTTATTGACTTCAAATACTCACAATTTATACAAATGATTAGGCTTACAGTATTTAAAACTAATGGTGTAATACTATTTAACATCTCTACATTGGCAGTGTCATCAAGTAAATCTAAAATAATATACTGATACAGTGGAGAAAACGTTATTCTTTCGTGTTTATACTAAAACTATTATTTTTATTGCACACAGTTTGGAGCTAGATCAGAAGCCGGGTAACCCGGTGTCTGATCAGGCTCTAAACTGTATGCCACTCAAATTAAAAGAAGTTGTCATTTTTTCAAAACGTCTTTTTTTCCCCGTTTTATTGTAATATGTTTGCATTTCAATTTTGAAAGAATAATAGCTTCTTCACTCTACATGTATATTCTAATCAAGAACATTTATCCTAAAAAACCCAACTTGTCTGTCAGCAATGCCATATCTGACAGAATGATATTATGGTATGACTGAAGAAAACCGTAACTTGGTTAGGGTGGTGGTCTATGTAGTTAGCTAGTGCATTTATAAAATTGGGATTTCTAGTGTCGTAACAAATTTTATATCGAGACATTTCGTTAGCTATATAGATACTGTATAAATCACCCTGAGTAAATGATGTAATTATCGTAAAATCTGAACAAATTGAAGTCCAAGATGGGGCAAACAGTGTAGATCCTGATCAGACTGCTCCAGTCTGATCAGGATTTACACTGTTTGCTCAGGCCTGCCTGTCCCAATAAGTTACTAAGGATCATTAAGGTAAATGAATACACTTAATATTAGAAACTATTCTGTGCAACATATGGAGATTGTGTCATATATTTAAACAATAACAAAACTCATCTGTAACTATAAGCAAACTGAAATGCATTCTAATTTTAACTCTTTGCACGCTAGTGGATATACCTGCCATAGTGGTTACGTCTGCAAACAGATTGGATCCAGATGAGACGCCGCGTAACGCGGCGTCACATCAGGATCCAAACTGTTTGCTATTCTGACACTGAATTTACAAGAAATTTTGAAAATTCTACTTTTAGAACGATAGCAGACGACAAATTGTTGCAGACGAAAAAATTACCCAGCATGCAAAGAGTTAAGTCACATGAAGTAGGAAGTGTTAACTAAGTAAATGTAAAACTGTCATCTGCTTAACCCTTTACCTGATAGCCTATTTCTAGTACTTAAGATAGGTGACTACTTAAAGCAGGTTGAAAGTAAAGCAGAATGCGCCTAAGGGCGCATTCTGCTTTACTTTCAGCCTGCTTTAAGCTATCATGTGCTATAATATAGAAAATATTCCCCATAATACATATTCATAACTGATTAAATTGGAACTTTTTTCTTCAGCGGATGAATAAATCATATCCGCTAAAAGGCGCTTCTATTGGGGAAAGGGTTAAAAACTGCTATCAGTCAAAATTCTTGAATCAAAATTTAATGATTCCCTTTTCCCAGAAATATCACCCAAGTAACGAACAACTTGGATCCTGATCAGACTGTCACTGACCAGGATCCAAACTGTTTGCTAACTGCAAATGCAAATCCAGGTAAGTTGAAACTATCAAGTGGGTGGGGTAACAATTTCACCCCTCTCTCACAAAACTCACCAGAAGCTACTAGGTCAATAATAACGGGTGGGGTAGTTGTCCCCGAGGACGAATCTGAATATATATCCACGGGAAGCTGATACGAAATGTCCTCTGTTGGGTTAATATTACTTTCCACAAACTTCGCTTCATGGCCACTTGGTGCGTTACCCATACTTTCTTCGATCACAATTTTAACAAAACTATTAAACATTTATTCATCCAACTTATGGGCTCTGTCGATCACAATGTAATCTGTAGGACACACTAGTCTGCATCAGAAAATATTTTTTGTTGCAAATAATTCCCAACTTGTCTGTATTCTGAGTTGATGATTTTGATGTGACTTCAACTAAGGTTTCTTCTTTATAAACCGTTTTCATTCTTGTCAGTTAATTACTTTTTCTACACTCTAAATCACAAGACATAACACTCACTCGGCTCCAGATAATGGGGGTCTTTCAAAAGACTAAAATCCTTATGACAATATTTCTGCACTAAGCCCTCTGTTGTCACAACTCATAAGAATTGTCTCAAGTAGACAATTCTAATGAGAAGTCACAATATAGAGTAAACGGTGGAGACATTAGCCCATTAACATAACGCCTGTTTCTAATTTGGAGACAGGTGGCCACTGAAAGCAGGTTGAAAGTAAAGCAGAATGTGACTTTAGGCACATTCTGCTTTACTTTCAGCTTACTTTCAGCTATAATCTGCAAGAATATCAATATATTTTCTGTTGCAAATCTTAATTACTATTAAGTGGAACTACTTCCTACTGTGAAGGAATAATTTCGAGGAGTAACAAAGCATATTTATGGAGAAATGGGTTAAAGAGAAAACCTTTGGAAATATCTAGTTTACCCCGATCTTATCTGGAGCCCAAGTGTCACAAAACATTAATCCATTTATTACATCCTCATAAAATCATCATAGTTTCTGGCAAAGAAGACTTTCACGTCTTATGACTTAAAGAAGAACATGCACTATGTTTGATTATGGTAGGTAAATCAGGACTCTCTCAAGCTTGACATCTCAAAGTCTTAACATGCTGGCGGAAAAACCATAATTACCTTTACAAGCAGTTTGGATCCTGACGAGATATCACAAAATGCAGCGCCTCATCAGGATCCAAACTGTATCACACTCTGATGCAATTTAAAATTATTTTTTTTAATTTCTAATTTTAGAACAGTAGAAGACCACAATATGGTGCAAACGATGTAATTACCCAGCATGCAAAGAGTTAATGTCATTTTGCTAGTACTGATAAACCTATATACTACATTCACTTAAAAGGAAAACTTGATGGCTTATAAGCAGGTGGTAGCTTAAAGCAAGATGAAAGTAAAGCAGAAAGCTCCTGTAGGAGCTTTCTGCTTTACTTTCATCTTGCTTTAAGCATACGTCTCTAAAGCCGTTAATTCATTCATGAGTCATGTATCGATTAGTCTTATAAGTATAACTTGACTGTATTCATCATACCGTATAGATAAAATCTTTTAAAAGTAAACAAGAGAACCTGGGAGATGTAATATACTTATAAATATTCGGGTACTTTGAACACCCCCACATATCAATACACTCAATATTCTATGATAGATAAATAGCCCTCGAAAGCTTTTACCTTGGTCCCGCCTTCAAAACACATCTACATAATCTTCTACAGTTATTTAATCCCTGATCCCACAAAATTATAACATAATTTGCATCTATCAACAGTTTGGATCCAAATCAGATGCCGCATACCAGTACATTAGCATCTGATCAGGGCTGCCATAACTTGATCGTGAAAAATTCTAAGATTTCCAAATTTTTGATTTTTCAAGCATGTTTTCTTTAAGCGGGTGGAAAGTAAAGTTGCTTTTAACTTTCAGCCTGCTTTAAGCTAACATCTGCTAGGATAAAAATACTAAGATTTCGGGAAAAATCTGGAGAAATGGCAGCCCTGATCTGATCAGGATTCAAACTGTTTGAAAATCATCTTGATGTTTTGTGACTAAATTAAAACTGAATTTTGAAGATTAAACTGCATGCAGACAACAATTTCAAAGGAGATGATCTTAATTCAGTGTGAAAATATTTCACTTTTATTCTGTCATAACTGTTAAAGCTTTTGTCCGACTTTTACTCTCTGCAGTTTACATTCTACTCATATTCTATTGCATAAACCCATCTGCAGATGATTTTTTTTTTATCTAGATCAGAATCTGATGTCAAGTTAAATCAGGATCTGATTTGCATCCAAACTGTTTACAGTAACTAAAATCAGTTGAATTGTCAGTCAAGCTGAACTTAGCATATTATGAGCAAATCAATTTTGAATTATTCTATATTATATTCCATGCAGAGATATAATCTGAAGATTGATGGCCTTTTAATCCATAGAGGCAAAGGGAATTTCAGTGTGATCTAGTTTAAAATAGACTTCAGAAATTCCAAATAGCAAGGACATAAAATGAAGGACATATTAATTTCATTAGCCTTTGATGTTCTAGGTTTTAAAAGCTATCTCTCTTCTTGTTTACCTAGCAATTCACTAATTTTTAGAGCCAATATGTTTTATTTGACTTGAAAAATGCTGACATTGAATTCTGCCTTAACCCATTTCACCACCAATACGCCTTTTTACCCATTAAATTTATTTCCTACAAGCAAGAAATTGTTACAATTTATACAGTGATCATACAAAGGAAATAAATGAATTGACAACATAAGAAATAGTTTCTATATCACTACTAGCAGATATCTTTAAGCAGGTTGAAAGCAAAGCAGAATGTGCCTTGAGGCACATTCTGCTTTACTTTCAAGCTGCTTTAAGTGGTCACCTGTCATCTAAACTAGAAACAGGTATGGGGTCTACCAGCATGGAGTGCCATGAAAGATTTAACTAACACAACCATTGAGTGGCAAGATATTGGATATTCATTACAATTTCTACATGTATTGAAATGACATGTTTATGTCAAGTGATTTATAGTTGATCTACCTAGATTGACAAGATATTTACTGAAATCCTTCACCTTCATTGAAGGTAACAAATCATGCATGATTGTAGAAAAACATGAAAACATTATATTAACTCTCATATAGTGCTTATCATTATGGCAATTTGATTTATACAGTAAAACCTCTATATTACGACCACTGCCTGATGACTGTAAAACAAAAGTTCATTTAGGAGCATTCTCTCATCTTGCTTTAACTCTTTCCTCCCTGAAACTTTAAATGGACAATTCCAGTTTCCATTTTTCTCTAGTCCATTTCTGACTTTTAAGGGTTGTTTTTGTCAATGTTTGGCATTATGACAAACAGTGAAGACCCTGATCAGAGGGTTCCTTTCGGAGCCCTCTGATCTGGGTCTTCACTGTTTGCATAGGACAAGTGTACTATTCACATGTACACTTTTTGAAAAGGACGCATATAGGTGGGACTAGGGTTCAAATGGTTAAGCTATAACCTGTCTTTTTATACAATCAATTAGCTTTCGTTTCAGTGCACTGTGGTCGTAATAGAGGTTTTACTGATCATGATCAAAATTATCTGTCACTTTGAGTGTACTTTTTGGAAAAATAAATTGGAATAAGTTTATTCCATCATTTCAGCAAACAACAATTTTAACGCAAAATACATTTGTTTGAAGTATTCAACATCTTAGAATCTGCTCAACTGTGAAATTTATTAATTACATTGCTATATGTATAAGACTGTCACTCACTATCTGTAAATTTGTAATCACAAACTTAATTTTCATAGCAGGAAAATTCTCTAGTCACTGTAAGCACGGAATTATACAAAACGGAATGGCAACTCAGCAAAGTTGAATAGGCGAGCATTTGAGCTCTCGCGGCGGTTAAATTTTGCGAGATTATGTGTCACGTGACAACATCTTCACTTTTTGCCTCGTTGTCCGTCATTTCTGGGGTGAAAATTTACCGACTCGAGTGTTTTTATTGACATTTTATAGGATTTAAAAGACTTGGTGGACATTCCTATCAATTCACTGGAATATAAACCCGTGAACAATGCTTGGAAACAGACATTTATAAAAATTAACTACCGATAGAATTTCTCTTATCAAGTCTCGCGAGTCTTGTATGCGCCGCATGAGATTTGCGATAGAGCGCGAGGTTTCAATTCCGTCAGTGTATAAATCTGTGCTGTAAGTACTTGACCCATTACCCAATAGCATGTTTTTACATTGAAGACAGGTGCCCACATAAAACAGAAAATAGTTCCAATTCATACAGCCATGATGATGGTCGAATATGCAGCTTAAGATATATATTCTACAGCCTAGCATTATATTCTTTTGTTGTACCTCATATATTCTATGTTATGTAGAATTAGAGAAATACATTGTAAAGTTCTCTTCTGTTCTAGTAGCTTACAGCAGGCTGAAAGTAAAGCATTCTGCTTTACTTTCAACATGCTCTAAAAAGGTAACCTGTCTTCAAAGCTAGAAATAAGCTATAGTAAAGGGTTAAATCTCATTATATATTTTATAACAAGGAACACAAATCATCCACATTAGTCAAACTTGCTACTGTTGCAGGGCTGCCATTTCTCCGGATTTTTCCTAAATCTCCGGATTTTTTCACAGTACATGGTAGCTTAAAGCAGGCTGAAAGTAAAGCAGAATGCGCCATAAGGCGCATTCTGCTTTACTTACAGCCTGCTTTAAGAAGTTGCATGTTAACAAAACAAGAAATGGCGATGGGGTAAAGGTACGATTCGTAAAATCGCACATGAAAAATGCAAATTTGGAAATCTTAGTATTTTTCATGTCAACTTATGGCAGCCCTGCTGTTGTAAATTAATAACTTTGAACATTCTTAACAGTTATAATCCAAACATTGAAATAATAGGGCATACTGTTTTATTTTAATAACACTTTTTTTCTCCAGGGCTTCTAATAAGTGGGAGTACATGTATAAAAACATTTCAAACATTTTCACCATTATGGCCAAAAATTATTATGCTGTGAGCCGTTAACTACGGTACTCATCAAAACTATCTCTATTAATAACTACTTGCATCTGGTATCCAGATAAGGGGAGTATTTCAAAAATTGAGATCTTTACCGGTATGTCTGCATAAACCTGATGGTGTTATAAACACTTTTATTACTCATTAGAATTGTCTTTCCGAGACGATTGTAATGAGAAGTTCCACTATAAGGATTTTCAGTTTATTCCCTCTTATCTGGAGCCATGGTCACATCACAGGGTTTGGAGCAGATCTACATATTTAAGCATCTGAAAAACAACTCTTATCTAGAGCCTTATGAACATTTTATGTAGTACATATATTATCAAACAAGTGTAAAACTAATGCTTACATTTGTAAATTGTTAAAAAGCCATTACATCCCATATGCATCATCTGACTATATGTAAGGTAAAAATGTTATCTATAAATGTATTAAAGGTTCTAATTACCCTTATCCTGTGAGTTGCACAATCAGTTATCTACATCTTTTATTTAACCTTAACCCATTACCCTATAAATATGCCTTTTTACGCCTTCGATTTATTCTTCCACTGAAGAAAATAGTTCCCTTTTATACAGTCATGAATAGGCATTGTAAGAAATATTTCTATATCTTAGCAGATAATAGCTTAAAGCAGGCTGAAAATAAAGCAGAATGTGACTTAAGGCGTATTCTGCTTTTCTTCAACCTGCTTTAAGTGTTCATTTTTCTTCAAAACTAGAAACAGGCTATGGGGTAATGGTTTAAGAAGTCAGATCTATGCTTAATGTTTCACAATTCAAATTATGTTTAAGACAATACAAAGAAGATGCACAAAGTTATTTAATACACTGAAAAAATGTTCTCAACAGGATAAAGGCTAAAAGTATATTTCAGTACATGATCTCCACACTTACCACCAAAAATAGAATACTCTACAGTCTGCACGACTACACAGCAAGCAAAACATCATAAAATTAGAACCAAACATTACTCTTTTTAAAACATAATAAGCTGGAGTTTTGCACACATACTGCTAAGGCCATAAAGGGCAATCCTAAACAGATATTTAAAGTTCTTCCAACAACAGAGATGTTTGCCTAGATTGTTGCATACCATGTAGATCTTGGTCATATCATGATGGCTTAGGTAACCTAAAAATCACTCTTAAAAGTCTGCACTGTTCGTCAAACTTATATTTACATGGATGACATCAAAAGTCAACTGAGTAAAAATCTCCTTTTTCTGTCAATCCTTGAACAGTGCTTTTAAAAAATGAACATTTTGACGGCTTAGTTACAGCAGGTCCTAGTCATACCGAGGGCTTATTTATTAAATTAATAAAGCTTAGCATTTTAATTTTTAAAATTATCTGTTTCATTAAAAAATTATCAGGCTGGCGAAACAACGAAAAAGAAACACTGGTTAAAATTCTAGTTTACTTATCAACCTACCTACTTTAATATCAAATTTCTGATTTAAGTCGAGTCAATAACTTTAAAGGGAATGTCAAATAAATCAAAAAGTCAAACAGTGCAGACCCTGATTATAGGGCTCCTGAATGAGCCCTCTAAATTCTAATCAGGGTCTTGCATAATGCATAGGACAAGTGCACTCTCTACCGTTACATTGTTTGTAAATGAAGCATAAATTTACATCATGTGGAATTAATGGGTAACTAAGGTATCCAAGAGTTCATCTTTCATGATGTGGAACACATTATTTACGGCATATTTATGATGAATAGAACCATGAAATGCATTTGTGAGGAAGAGAGAACATGTGTGAATCTGCTTTTATCTTTGGGAAAGATTAAGAGAGTGTTGACTGTATACCAATAATGGATTCTGCTTCATACACAGGCTATTTTTCATTGTCTGCCATCAGTTGAAATGCAAATACTAAATCAGCGGCTTGAAGCGTTTTGGAGGGAATATAGAGCGATGCGCCACTACTCGTTCTAGCGTAGCGTTTCACCATTTTTGTTCACTATGACAATAGCGGTTAAACGTCAGCGTAACCTCTCACCTGTTTGAAGTTTGCTTTGTTTTGCTGTATTTGATCAAACTTTTGTAAGTAAGTTGGCGTCGTGTACAAGAGCTTTACAAATTTGCAATATGTTTTGGTTTCATTTTGGAATTCCATTTAAGTGTAGTACTTTTCTGTTATTTAAAAAGAAGAGTATCTAAGGGAAACAACTCCATAAAACCAAAATGAAAGAAGGTCTCACACTAGTATAATAGGTATACACAAGACTACTGTTTGTGATAAAAAAAAATAAAATAAAAAATGTGTGTGTTTTAAGCCAAGGTGAAGGAGATTAAGCCAATTTCAATAAAAAAATAATTAAATGTCACTTGAAAACATAATTGATAAAGATTTTCATAATTATCTAGCTGAATATTTGCTCTGAAATAAATGATTAAATAAAGAACCAAAAGAAAACAACAAATGATGATGAAGAGAAAAAGAAAATATTATTATAACACATCTGAAATTAAATTAGATATAGTGTTATCATTTTAATATCGGTTATTGTTATTAGCATTATTATCATTATTATTTTTATTGTTATTATTATCATTATTGTTATAGATTCTAATTATTTCAATTCCTGTTACTTCCTGTCATTATTTTATGATCATCATCATTTTCATCATCAACCACATCATCATCATTGAAATTTTATTGTTATTACTATTTTTCATAAATATAGTTATACAGTAATAATAGAAATAAAAATAATAATTAGAAGAAGACTGATCAACATCCTTACTATCACAATTACCGGTACATTTTTGCTGCTACTGCTTAACCCATTACCCCACAGCCTTTTTCTAGTTTTGGAGATAGGTAACCACTTAAATCAGGTTGAAAGTAAAGCAGGATGCACCTTCAGGTGCATTCTGCTTTACTTTCAGCCTGCTTTAAGCTACTATCAGCTCGGCTATAGAAAAAATTTCTGATGTTGCATATTCATGATTGTAAAAAAATTGAACTATTTTCTTCAGTGGAGGAATAAATTTCAGGCGTAAAAAGGCATATTTATGGGGTAATGGGTTAAATAGCTTAAGTTGTTGTTTATAAACTGCGGCGTGCCATATTCATACTTTGAAGCACCCACACTCTTACTATGAATGTCCCTAATTCCTTACAAGACATACAAACATTGTAACAGTTATCAACTTATCATGCTGAGTTATTAGTTCCAACATACCCATATTTCAAAGTTAAAACATGGCTTAGCCAAAAGAGAGATACCACTAAAGAGAGATTGCATTATCGAAATTAAACATAAAAATTATGAAATACTGGTGAGGTCGATTTAAGCAAGTCTGAAGTATCAAGTTTCGACTATATTTGAAAGCATACATATTGAAAACACCATGCAACCACCACCTCTAATATATCAGTCAAACCTCTAGAAACCTTTATCCTGCTAAAGTATAATTTAAATTATTTCTGCATTACTTACTCCAAATTAAGTGATCATTTTTAACCACAAAATTTAATATACCGGTATAGGAGAACAGTGTAGCTCACCTACTTCATATTAAGTGTGGTTCAGGTTTACATGCAATCACTTAACCCTTAGCCTGCCATGCACGACTATAGCTCCATATGCAAACAGCTTGGATCCGGATGAGACGCCGAGTAACTCGGCGTCTCATCCGGATCCAAGCTGTTTGACACTCGGACAACATTTTCAGCAATTTTGAGCAACTTTGAAGCACTTTGAAACTTGAAGCAGACCAGAAATATAGCAGACGACAATTTATTTGGCGGGCTAAGGGTTAACATTTACGTGTAAATCTGAATTATTGCATGTAAACCTGAACCATGCCTACAATGACAACAGCCTGATTGCAAAAAACAGCTATTCATTGAATTAGTGAGTTAACCCTTTACTCCATTGCCTACTTCTTGTTTTGAAGACAGATGACCACTTAAAGCAGGTTGAAAAGGAGCATTCTGCTTTACTTTCAATCTACTTTATGCTACCATCCGCAAAGGTACTGGAAATACCTTCTTTGTTTCATTTTCAGTAGTTCCATGATGGGGACTACATTCCTTAGTATAGAAATTATTAGAGGCATAAAAGGCATACAGGGCTCCAGGTAGGAGGGAGTAAATTAAACAAATCTAACATTTCTTCACCTATTTCAGCACCAAATCCTATGATGTAACTACTCATTAGAATCGTCTTGAAGAGACGATTCTAATGAGTAGTGACACCATAGGGTTTAATAGGGTTTAATCATTAATGCAGAAATAAAGATTTTAGCTTTCGAAATACTCCCCTTATCTGGAGCCCTGGCATATCTATGGAGTAATGGACTTAGGTCCTGGTCTTTTATCAGGATCTAAACTAGTACCAAATGTCATCAACATCACTCTTAGCAGGATAAAGTTTAGCATTTTCATTACACACTACTTTTCTATAAAGAACACTTACTTATGACATTTTCCAGTGTTGTCCGTCTTTCTTCATCTTCAATGTATGTTTCTAAACTTTCTATCTGTTGGTTCAGTTTGTTAATTTCCTGTTTGTGGTCCTTGTCGAGGGTCTCTCGCTGCACTAGAAGCGCCACCTGGTGAGACTGTTCCAGCTCCGATCGCACAACCTGTATCTGACTGTTGTAGATCTCTTCTAGGGTGTTACGGATCTCATGTACTTGGTTGTCCACATCATCCTACAACAAATGAAGGATTGATTGATTGAGTTGGGTTTTACGGCACTGCCACACATAAAATGGTCATATGGCGCCGAAATGAAGGAAATTTCAACACTAAGAAACTCTTTTAGGGTTATTAGGTTCCATTGTGGATCTTTTTAGTAACCAAAATATGAACAAGTCTACTTTGAATTCTGGGTAGTTTAATAAATACTTCTTTTAAATAAGCAAACAGTGTAGACCCTGATCAGAGGGCTCCTATAGGAGCCCTCTGATCTAGGTGTACACTGTTTGCACATGTAATGAGTATATTTCATTTTTCAATTTGTCAAGTATCATTGGAATTTGGTAAAAGGTTTATTCTCATACATGTGCCTGGATGTAATATGTTTGTCACAAGGGAGATAATTCAACAATTCTACACATGGGTGCTTTGAGTTCAACTATCCCCCCTTCTAAATTTTCTTTACAATTAAGAAAACTCTCAGGCATATTTAAAATTAAGTTGTAAACATTATTAGTAACTGTTAGAAAGATACTAGTGAGAACTGTTTTCATTAAACAATGCACAAACTAGTTTTACTGGGTTTTTTTTTACTCATGCACATATATATTTATATATACATTTGGTGCACAAAAGCCGAAAACATCTGGTACACAAAGTAAGAAAATAAAAATATTTGGACAGCGAAAAAAGATTTAGATCATGGTACGGTCACTTCTTGGAAATTTTCACAACAAACTTCTTATGAATTTATGTAAAGATTAATCCTTATGTGAATATAACAAAAGCAATATCTCATTTTCCCCTCGTATATATTGCTAACATACCTATGCCTTTGACTATGTATTGCATGATTTGTATGCTTGTGTACTGTTGGGCCTCTGGCCTTATGTATGAATAAAATATCTATCTATATACAGTTAAACCCCTCTAAACCAGACATGTGTGGGGAAAACATTAATTTCCTGATTAGAGGGATTTCCAGTTTAGAGGGGGTTTAACTCTTTCCTCCCTGAAACTTTAAATGGACAATTCCAGTTTCCATTTTAGTCTAGTCCATTTCTGACTTTTAAGGACTGTTTTTGTCAATGTTTGGCATAATGACAAACAGTGAAGACCCTGATCAGAGGGCTCCTTTAGGAGCCCTCTGATCTGGGTCTTCACTGTTTGCACAGGACAAGTGTACTATTCACATGTTCACTGTTTGAAAAGGACGCCTATATGCGGGACTAGGGTTCAAAGAGTTAACCTATTAGCCCATAGTATGTTTCTAGTATGGAAGATAGCTGACCACTGTAGGAACTGTAGGAAATATTTTCTGTATCCTAGATGATGGTAACTAAAACATTCTTCTTTACTTTCGCCCTGCTTTAACCCTTTGAACCCTAGTCCCGCATATAGGCGTGCTTTTCAAACAGTGTACATGTGAACAGTACACTTGTCCTATGCAAACAGTGAAGACCCTGATCAGAGGGCTCCGAAAGGAGCCCTCTGATCAGGGCCTTCACTGTTTGTCATATGCCAAAAATGGACAAAAACAACCCTTAAAAGCCAAAAATGAACTAGACTAAAATCGAAACTGGAATTGTCCATTTAAAGTTTCAGGGAGGAAAGAGTTAAGTGGTCACTTCTCTACAAAACTAGAAACAGACTATGGGGTAACTAAAGAATGAAATTAAAGTAAATCAAAATTTAATACATTTATCAAATTTTGTACTCTTTTGCTAAGCACTTTGGAGACCTGACCTTCTGCAAGCCAGCTGAGATACTTCCCCAAAATAAAATATATGAAGTGACCAGACTGAGATTTGAACTCACAGCGGTGGGGAACTAGGTGGTTGTCAGTCACAGAGACTATAACCACCACGTCACAGAGCCCTAAGGTGCATTCTACTGAACTTTCAACCTGCTTTGAGTGGTTATCAGTTTTCAAAGTGGCAGGGCTGCCATAAATTTACATGAAAAATCCTAAGATTTCAAAATTTGCATTTTTCAAGTTCGATTTAAGGAATCGTACCTTTACCCCATAGCCTTTTTCTTGTTTTGTTGACATGCGACCACTTAAAGCAGGCTGTAAGTAAAGCAGAATGTGCCTTAAGGCGCATTCTGCTTTACTTTCAGCCTGCTTTAAGGTACCATGAACTGGGAAAAAATCCGGAGATTTAGGAAAAATCCGGAGAAATGGCAGCCCTGAAGTGGTCACCAGTTTTCAAATTTAGAAACAGGCTATTAGGTAATGGGTTCATGCAGTTTCAAACTGTCTTTCATATCATCAATGAGTCTTCTTTAGGGTGGTTATAATAGGTGAGTTATACTGGTGTGAGACTTACCACATGTTGTCGTTGCATGGCTGCCATCTGTTGTTGGTACCCTTTGTCCATGTCAGAGACCAGACTGTCCAGTTGGTCCTTCTGGTCTCCTGGAAGACTTTTACCCAGCTCCTCCTTTGCCTAAAACAAGAGAATCATAATGACATCTCAAGTAATACAGTCAAACCAAAACATGAACCAGTCTACTTGGAATTCTGGGTAGTTTAATAAATACTTCTTTTAACCCATTACCCCACAGCCTGTTTCTTGCTTTGAAGATAGGTGACCACTTAAAGAAGACTGAAAGTGAAGCAGAATGTATGTATAATACATTAATTGGTTACTAGTTTGGTAGCTTCTCAATAGCCATCAGTGTAAATCACTTTACCAAACTGGGTTTTACCCTTTACCCAATAAATACACCTTCTTTAGTTTTTTCGCCTTTAATTTATTCCTTCACTGAGGAAAATAGTTTCAATTTATACAGCTATGAATATGTATCATACAAAATATTTTCTATATGCTAGCGATGGTAGCTTAAAGCAGGCTGAAAGTAAAGCAGAATGTGCCTTAATGTGCATTCTGCTTTACCTTCAGCCTGCTTTAAGTTGGTCACCTATCTTCAATACTAGAAACAGGCTATGAAGCAATGGGTTAACTCTTTCACTGCCGTTGGCGTCAAAAGGAGACTTTGCAAACAATTTAGATCTTGGTCAGACGCTGCATGATGCACCGTGTGATCAGGATCCAAACTGTTTGACATTCCTATAAATATTTCTTCAGTAAAAACAGCCCTAAAACTGACTTTAAAAATATTGCAGACATCACTACCAATGCATACAGTATTTTTGGCAGTAAGAGGGTTAACACATTATCCCCTGAAACTTCCAATGGAATATTTTAGTTTGTAATAAAGGCTGGTCCATTTTAGACTATTTAGGGTTGTTCTTGGTAATAAATTGCAAAATTACAAACAGTGAAGTCTCTGATCAGAGGGCTCCTACAGGAGCCCTCTGATCAGAGTCTTCACTGTTTGCATAGGACCTGTGTACCCATAACAGGTACACTTTTGATAAATGACGCATATATGCGTCACTAGGACTCAATGAGTTAAAGCAGACTAATGTGGAATAGTAGGTAGAGGAGCTCTAAGGCACTGCTTTGGAGTAAAGCACTACCATAATTGGGACAAAGGGAATGTAGGAAGCTCCTGTAGGGTTTTTCTGAATAACGTTCATCCTACACTTACAGGTAAATATCAGCTTACTCTTTGACAGTCTTCATATGCAAGTGCATTTAACAAAACTTCATTGAAACCTTGTGATAAAAAAATCTATGATTTTTGCAAACCAATTTGAAACGGTTGATTTTAGTTCTACAGAATACTAAAATTCATGAGCTCATGTCCTCATAAAAACAACTATTCAGACCACCCTCTTATATCTAGCCTGTCCATAGAAAGCAACAAAGAAACTTTTTTCCTGCATAATTATGTACTTAATGCAAAATGAAAGTGAAGCAGAAATCTCTCATGAGAAATTTCTTCATCAATTTAAGTCTTCATTAACCCTTAGCCCGCCAAATAAATTGTCGTCTGCTATATTTCTCGTCTGCTTCAATTTTCAAAGTGCTTCAAAGTTGCTCAAAATTGCTGAAAATGTTGCCCGAGTGTCAAACAGCTTGGATCCGGATGAGACGCCGAGTTACTCAGCGTCTCATCCGGATCCAAGCTGTTTGCATATGGAGCTATAGTCGTGATTGGCAGGCTAAGGGTTAAGCAACTACCTGTATTAACCCTTTCCCCCATAAATATGCCATATTATGCCTCTAATTTATTACTGCTCTGAGAAAATAGTTCTACCTTATATAGTAATGAATAGGTAGAATTTTTTTCTATATTCTAGCATATGATGGCTTAAAGTAGGATGAAAGTAAAGCAGAATGTACCTTATGGCACATTCTGCTTTACTTTCAATCTGCTTTAAGTAGTTATCTGTTTTCAAAACTATAATTAAGCTATGGTGTAATGGGTTTAGCAAGCTGTGGGTGGTGGAAAGGGTTTTGCAATAGAAGATTATTGGAAGGTTGACTCACCTGTTGGTAGATCTGCTGTGAGTCTGTACTGCCTTCCCCTGCCGGACCGTCCTCGTCATCTCTCCGAGGCCCGTGGATGTCATCCAATTGGCTACGAATTCCCTGCAGCTGCTGGTCATACTGCTCCTTTAATTTCTCCAACTGCAATGACAGAACGGAAAATATTAAATACTTTGAACGCTAAGCAATACATATTGTCATCTGCAACAAATGTTTTCTGCATCAATTGTCATCTGCCACTGTTCTAAAAGTAGAATTTAAAAAAAAAACTTATTTTCAAAATAGGGTCAGTGTGTCAAACAGTTTGGATCCTGATGAGACACAGCATAATGCTGTGTCTCATCAGGATCCAAACTGTTTGCAAAGGTTATCACAGTTTAACCCATTACCCCATATCCTGTTTCTAGTTTTGAAAACAGGTAAACACTTAAAGCAGGTTTAAAGTATAGCAGAATGAGCCTTAAGGTGCATTCTGCTTTACTTTCAGCCTGCTTTTAGCTGATACCCCCTAGGTTATAGAAAATATGTCTTGCAAAATCATGATATCCTGTGCCACAGTTTGGATCCTTATGAGATGTCAAATAATTCGACATCTCATCAGGATCCAAACTGTTTGACACTCTGACCCTTGTTCGAAGAAACTTTGAAGTTTCTAATTTTAAAACAATACCAGACGACAATTATTGTTGCAGATGAAAAATATTACACAGCATGCTAAGGGTTAAAATAAATAAAACTGGAACCCTTTCTGTCCTCGAAATTAGTTCATATCAATTTTGCAAACAGTGTAGACCCAGATGAGAGAGCTTACAATGCCCTCTGATCAGGGTCTGCACTGTTTTGTTTTACTAATAGTTTTTTTTAAAATATATTCTAAAAAAATCCTAAAAATGAAGATAAACTTGCCATTTAAAAAGAAGTGAGACGTGTGACTTGAAATCATTCACCCCTGAAACTTTTAATGGATTATTCCAATTTCAAAATATGTCTAGTCTATTATTGAATATTTAGCATTGATTCTAACAATATATTTCAAAAATGACAAACAATGTAGACCCTGATCAGAGGGATCCTTAAGGAGCCCTCTGATCAGGGTCTACACTGTTTGCATAGGGCAAGGGTAATCCTCACAGGTATCAGGGCTCCAGATAAGAGGGAGTAAACTGCACAAATACACCATTTTCTCACTTATTTTAGCATAAAATCCTATGGTGTTACTACTCATTAGAATCGTCTCTTTGAGACGATTCTAATGAGTAGTGACACCATAGGGTTTACAGTAGAAATAAAGATTTTAATTTTTGAAATACCCCCCTTATCTGGAGCTCTGCAGGTATACTGTTTGTAAATGACGAGTATACTCGTGGCTAGGGTTGAATGGGTTAAAGGAGATTAAACAGTTCAATAAATATTTATTATACAATGAACATACATTAAATCTCTATCAAACATATAAACAATCAGACACAAATATTTTTTTTAATTCAACAAAGAAATTAATTCTCATTCTATTTTGACTGTAACAGTGTTTATTCAATATATCTCATTGAGAAATCTAGCAAATACAGCCATTTAAAACTGCCAAATAAAAAGCTCTGTTGTTATTTAACCCGGCCTTTACCTCATAGCCTGTTTCTTGTTTTGAAGTCAGCTATAGGTAACCCATTACCCAATAGCCTGTTTCTAGTACTGAAGATAGGAGACTACTTAATGTAGGTTGAAAGTAAAGTAGAATGAGCCATAAGGCACATTCTGCTTTAATTTCAGCCTACTTTAAACTACCATCTGCTAGAGTATAGAATATATTTCTTTTAATACAGATTCATAACTGTACAAATTGGAACCATTTTCTTTAGTGGAGGAATACATTAAACGTATAAATCAGGACTCCAGATAAGGGGGAGTAAACTGAACAAAACCAATATTTTCTCACTTATTTCAGCACCAAATCCTATGGTGTAACTACTCATTAGAATCGTCTCTTCGAGACGATTCTAATGAGTAGTGACACCATACGGTTTAAAGCAGAAATAAAGATTTTAATTTTTGAAATACTCCCCTTATCTGGAGCCCTGTATAAATATATGCATTTCTATGGAGTTATGGGTTTAAGCACCTTCTGCCTTACTTTCAATCTACTTTTACCCCTTTACGGCATTACCCCGAGTACAACTATTATTTGCAAACAGAGTGGATCTTGATCAGTCGCTACATAACCCAGCGTATGATCATGGTCCAACCTGTTTGACACTCATTTCAATATACATGTACATGTAAGTCAAAATACCTAACTTTGAAATTTGAAATATAAAACAGATGCAAATTATTTAAAATTGATGAAGGGGTTAAGCGATCAACTGTTTCAAAACTAGAAACAGGCTATGAAGTAAAGGTAAACCCATTACTCTATAGATTAGCATTTTTACACATTTAATTTATTCCTCTGCTGAAGAAAAAAGTTATAGCTTATGCCATGAATATGGGCCATAAGTTTAAGAAACATTTTCTTTATCCTTACAGAATGGTAGCCTAAAGTAGGCTGTAAGTAAAACAGAGTGTGCCTTATGTTCAATATTAGAAACAGACAATGGAGTAATCAGTTTATCTATGGAGTATTATTCTTCATCAGTCTATGAAAAGTTGTTAAAATGTGTTCAATCCTTTCCACCATAGCTTGTTTTCAATTTATTAAGAAAAGTGGTTGTTTAAAGCATGCTGAGGTTGAAAGCAAAGCAGAAAGCTCTGGCAGGAGCTTTCTGCTTTACTTTCAGCCTGTTTTAAGCATCTGCCTGTCAGTATGCAAGATCAGTTTTCTAGGGCGATTTTACAAGGCATGATAAAAGCATGACAAGGCATCTCTATTAGGAATATGTGAATGCACTCAAAGGCACTTCTTTAGGGGAAAGGGTTAATGAGTTAAAACATGAAAACTAAATCAAGTTGTACAATATGACTGAACAGTGTTAAAATTGTGTTAAATTTTACAGACAAACAATACAACAAAGCATACACTTGTAAAAATCTGTGCATGTTCAATAGGAGTCACCACAATACATGTAGTAAGTAACATTTACTCTACAGAATTACATAATATACAAATTTAATGATGAGTATATGTCTGTCAAATACAAAATTTCTTCCAATTCCACCTAGCCCAATGTCAAACTACTTATTAGCATTGTCTCACGGTCACAACAAAATAATGGTTTGGACAACTCCAGTTCCCCAATCTGGTTCACTTTTGATTTTATGGTTGATTTAACCCCTTACCTGATTTAGCCTATTTTAAGTATGGAAGATAGGTGACCACTTAAAGCAGGTTGAAAGTAAAGCAGAATGTGCCTTAATGCGCATTCTGCTTTACTTTCAGCCTGCTTTAAGCTACCATGTGCTAGAACATAGAAAATATTACTGATAATATATATTCATGACTGATTGAATTGGAACTATTTTCTTCAGCGGAGGAATAAATCATATGCGCTAAAAGTCACTTCTATAGGGGAAAGGGTTAAAATATATTTAATGACAAACAGTGCAGACCCTGATCAGAAGACTTCTTAAGGAAACATCTGATCATGGTCTACACTATTTGCATAGGACAAGTGTACTCTTCACAGATACACTGTTTGTAAATGACCATTATGCATGCTTGAATAAGTGAACACCATTGCTCATAACTAACCTAATCGATTGAAATACGGTACATATATCATTAGTGTGTTAATTTTAGTCACTACATTTAGATTTAGCCCAAATTATTAATATTACAAGGAACTTAAAACTCTCACTGTGTTGTTTAGTGTTGTTGTGTGGTGTTCGATGATATCACTGTCACATGGATAAACTTCAAACTAGAGAATTATAATTGGTACATAATTTAGACAGAAATCTTTATAGAGTAATTAATTTTTACCTAAGATCAATATATAGTAATTTACTAAGATAGATAACAGTTTCCTCCAGACATATATGCACATCACCTGTAGTCAATTGAACAAGTAACAAAATGTATTACAAAATTATGCATTTTAACCAATTCCTCCATAAATACGCCTTTTTAAGCTTCTAATTTTTTTATCCACTGAGAATATGTATCATAAGAAATATTGTCTTTATCCTAGTAAATAATAGCTTAAAGCAGGTTGAAAGTAAAGCAGAATGCACCTTAAGGCGCATTCTGCTTTACTGCCAACCTGCTTTAAGTGGTCACCAATATTCAGTTCTAGGGACAGGCTATGGGGTAATGTGTTAAACCATTTATGCCTGGGTATTGCAATGATCTCTCCCTGAGTGCTTGCTGGAAGATTTCAACCTAGGTATACAATGGTGATAAAAATAGTCTTTAATGTTTGTCAATACAACAGAACATTTCATGTGCAATAGCAAACAGCACATGCAGACCCTGATGAGACCCTGTGTAAAGAGGGCGTCTTACAGTGGAGAATCTGTTATTCTTTCCCGTTTAAACGCAAACGTACGCAAACGCAAAGCACTTAAACGTAGAAAAGAACAACTTTTGGACAATTCTGGTAGTTCTTGTTTATCTTGGTGGCAAACAGTTTGGAGCCTGATCAGACGCCGGGTTACCCGGCGTCTGATCTGGCTCCAAACTGTTTGCACTGCAAATAATAGTTTTAGCGTAAACCCGTTTATTGGGAAAGAATAACAGATTCTCCACTGTATCATGGTCAATACTGTTTGACAGTGTCATCTTTAGTAGACACTAGGCTCAAAAAGTTTAGATCCAGATCAGTTTCAGTAACTCAAGGTCTGATTATGATAAAATTGTTTGGCACACTGATATCAATATTTCTTCAAACATTCAAAATTCTTTTTTTTTTCAGACCACACTTTTGCGAGAGGTAACCGCCATGGTACGATAAGGTTTAGGGTTAAGGTAATCTTTAAGGTAGATTAAACTGAATTAAAACATATAACATTTGCCAAACCATAATCCCGGTGACCATGACTCAACAACCTAGTTAATTCCTGTTTGTCCTAGTCTATGTCAGCCAAGTCTAGCTAATAACACCACCCAACAAAATGTTTGGGTTTTTCAGTTTAATCCATAACCCTACAGATATATTGGCTTTTTCACTTTTAATTTATTTCTCCACTGAAGAAAATAATTCCATATTTTACTTTCATGAATATGTACCATCAGAACCATTTTCTTCATCCTAGCAGATTAACCCATTATCCCAAAAGCCTGTTTCTAGTTTTGAAGACAGACGACCACTTAAAGCGCAGGTTAAACGTAACACAGAGAGACTCAGTACCTTTACGTGCATTCTGTTTTACTTTTACCTTAAGTATGGTCTTAAAAAATAAAACAGGAGTGAAAGTAATGCAGAACCTTATTTTCCCTCCTCTGTGTCTGTCTGTTTCTCGGTCTATCTCTCTGTCTGAGTCTCTATCTGTAATTGTCTCTCTCTGTTTCTCTCTCTCTGTATGTTTCTCTCTGTGTCTGTCTGTCTCATGGAATAATAATTGGGATGCCACAAAATGCTTGTATTTATGACTTGTTAATTGATTTATAAACTTGCATGGACGAAAATTATACATATCACAAAACGTCTAAAACCAAAAACGAGTCAGTCCACTAATCACATTGGAACCATTGATATTATGCAGACACATATGTGTTAAATTGCCAACCATGTTGTAATCAACAAATTAAAGGTTTCTCTACAATACATGCACCTATCAAATCCAACTATAATCTTTAACCTTTAGTGTGTTATGGGCAAATAGATCACAATATTACAGTAAATACCCAACATGTTAAAGAGTTAAAGTACTTCTTGACTACCAGTCTATATTAAGAAGAGAAGTTGACTAACAGTTACTGGGAATCACCTTTTAGCGCATTTCATGTATTCCTCCGCTGGTGAAAAAATAATTCCAATTTATACAGTCATAAATATGTATAATAAGAAATGTTTTCTATATTCTAGAATATGATAGCTTAAAGCAGGCTAAAAGTACAGCAAAATGCGCCTTAAGGCGCATTCTGCTTTACTTTCAACCTGCTTTAAGTGGACACCTATATTCAATACTAGAAACAGGCTATGGGGGGAAAGTGTTAACCTTTTTACAGCCATGACGTCATCTATTGTATTGTTGTTTGTAATGTGCTGCTTTTTTTCTTAAATCTAGATTTGGGGCATATCATGACTTTATAATATACGCCTTGATGGTGTATATTGAAGGTATATAATAAACACATCACCATTTAGCAGTGCTATAGGGTGTTGTATTCAGCTCCAGACGTTTTGGGTGGAATATTAACAGCCTATCAATCTCGCGCCAAAGGCGCTCATCAGATCGGCTGTTTCCACCAAAAATGTCTTGAACTGAATATATCATCCTGTATCACACTATCAACTGGTAATGTGTATATATTGTATTGTATCTTATGTCTTGATACCTTTTGCTTGGCCATTTCTATCAGGAAGCCCTCTGGTTGCCATCTCAACACAAGACCTTCCTCTCTATCCTTCTCCAAGCCATGTAGGCTCATAGTATTTATACGAAACATTGTGGTGGGTCTCTACTTTCACTTTAGATATACTTCAAATGGTTCTGATATCTATCCTTACTGAATTTAACACTTTTTATTCTTTTAATGTCACATTGACCTCTTGTTGCGTTTTCCACCCTTTCCACACCTTGTTTTATATGTTCAGACAAGTGCTGTATAAATTACGATTTGAATTTTCTTTTAGCAGTCTTAATGGATTAATAATTCACTTCACTGTTTGTGTATGCATCCTATTTCAGAACAGACAAATAATTTATAAATAAATTAAACCTTTTCGCAATATATGCAAACATTAATGGTTTTAGTATCACACTAGTTTATAAAAAATAAATACATTTAGTGTTAAACAAAAGAACACAATGTAACCCTTCAGAATGTCCATCAGAGATCATAAAATTCCAACTTCACAACTTTTGAATAATTCCATTTTAATTCCAGTTTTCTAAGTTAGAGTCCTTCACTTGTTTAATCTTCCCATAGAATTATCTTTAAAAATTCTTCAAACTAGTAGTTCCTTGGTCAGTTCCTTATTTAATTTTCAGACATAAGGGGCAATATCAGGGAGTTCAATCCAGTTTCCAGTACAGTTCCAGCACACTCCCTATTTAACCTTTCCATCCCTTTATTTGCCCCTTACTGATGTTCACCTGACCCCTAACCCATAACAAATGACTCTGAAAGCAACTTTCTTCCATACAATGGACATCTAGAGAAATCCAAGACAAAAAAGTCAACAGATGATTACATATTGATCCCTTGTTTACATAATTCAACTAAATAATTCACTGATTTCTCCCTTCTACTTTCCCACTGTAATATCTTTTTCTACGAGTTTGTCGCATATAAAATGGTTGAATTAAAATTTAAACATTTTTCAAATAAAACATCTATAGATAAATATCAAACAGTTTGGATCCAGATCAGATGCAGCGTAACGCGGCATCTGATCTTGATCCAAACTGTTTGCAAATACAAATTGAATCACAATTGGCAGGAAAAGGGTTAATTTACGCCAATGTCAGTCTTGAGTTTAGTGTATTGGAAACAGAACTGTCTTAAGACAAACTATATAACCATATGGTCACAGACCCTCGGCCATAATTAACAGAGAAATAATTAATGAAGTCATAGTATTGATAAAACCACACAACAGATGGTAGAATCTAGGTAACTGCCATTGAAGACACAATTATACACAGCTTCACGTGTATAGGATTAGCACCCTTTTAATCCATTACTTCAAGGGTACACCTTTTTATGCCTTTAATTTTATTCTTCCACTGAATAAAATAGTCCCAATTTATAGTCATTGATATGTATCTTAAGAAATATTTTCTATTATTCAAGCAGATTGTAGTTTAAAGCAAGCTGAAAGTAAAGCATAATGCGACTTAAGGAGCATTATGCTTTACTGTCAATCTGCTTTAAGTGGTCACTTATCTTCAATACTTGAAACAGGCTATGGGGTCAAGAGTTTAAAATTGTAACAGTCAAATTTGTGTTAAATGACAATTCAAAAAGACATACATGTACAACCTTAACCCATTTCCCTATAAATACACCTTTTTATGCAATTAATTTCTTCATCCACTGAAGAAAATAGTTCTGCTTTATACAGTTATAGATATGAGCAATAAGATGTGTTTCCTATATCCTAGAAAACAGTAGCTTAAAGAAGGCTGAAAGTCAAGTATCCAATGTATACAGTCATAAACATGTACAAGAAATATATTCTATATCCTAGCAGATCGGAGCATGACGCAGGCGGAAAGTAAAGCAGACTGAGCCTATCAGTGTTCAACACAGGGAGTTAATTCTTTTAACAATATGGACGTGTCTAAAATATATTCATTACTTTTGCAAATATAGGAGCCCTCTGATCAGGGTCTGCACTAATTACTAATTTAGCCTAGTATTTATGAATATACCCAGAATTCCAAAAAGACTGGTTCATGTTTTGGTAACTAAAATTATCCACAAGGGAACCTAATAACCCACAAGAGTAACTTATAGTGTTGAAAGAGTTACGACCTTCCCTGTAAAGAGTGCCGACTGTATTTTGTTCCCGGAGAATACTATATTTGAAATAGATCACTGTGACAGATTTTGCTCTTCACATGTTAAAACCTTACCCAGTGCCATTTATTACGGCAACTCTCGGATGAATTATGAATATTTAATAAGCAATAGTGATATTAGACTACCCACCTTGTTATCAATCAGATATCTAATTAACACATGTCAGAAGTGCTAAACCCATATTTGCACTAAATTTAACCCATTACCCCATAGCCTGTTTCTTGTTTGGAAAACAGGTGACTACTTAAAGCAGGCTGAAAGTAAAGCAGAATGTGCATTTAGCCTGCTTTAAGCTACAATCTGCTAGAATATAGAAAATATTTCTAAAGGAAAATATTCACGACTGTATAAATTGGAACTATTAACCCTTTACCCAATAGAAGCGCCTTTTAGCGGATATGATTTATTCATCCGCTGAAGAAAATAGTTCCAATTTAATCAGTAATGAATATGTATTATAGGGAATATTTTCTATATTATAGCACATGATAGCTTAAAGCAGGCTGAAAGTAAAGCAGAATGCGCCCTAAGGCGCATTCTGCTTTACTTTCAACCTGCTTAAAGTAGTCATCTATCCTAAGTACTATAAATAGACTATCAGGTAAAGGGTTAAAAAAAGTATTTTCCTTCGTGGAGGAACAATTCTGCTTTACTTTCAACCTGCTGTAAGTGGTTGCCTGTCTTCAAACTAGGGAATACCAATACATACCACTATATAAGGTGACAAATATGAATAATTATTCATGAATATGAATGCAATTGTTTCTTGATGTGAAATCTCTTACAATAATTTATGATGATTTTAATCCTGTTCTTTTATATTTTATTTAATCGTTATCTTTTTTTTTTTTAAATAATTAATCAGTAAGTTTTTCGTCTCATATTTAGGTCCAGCTCATATCATAGCTTGTTTTTCGGGACTAATATGGTACTGGAGACAGTTACTAAGAGAGACTTAGTAATTTCAAGCTGCAGTTTTCACCTTTTTAAGTTGTTTTCAAGTTTTCTTTATTATGCTGGAGAATAATCGATTCATCAAAATCAGAATATTTGGTTCTAAGAATATTCGAGTGTATCATTAAAGCCCTAAAACAGACTATGTGGTAATGGGTTAAATTTCAGTCATTATTGAAGGGTTTCTGTGTATTCTATGTCTTCACCAATTGCAAATTCAACTTCAAGTCTTGGTTTGATTTTTGTGAGAATTTTATTATATTTACATTGTTTGGCCTGGTATATTTACTACATTGTGTTGATGGTAATTATTGGGTCTTGTGGCTTGAACTGGTGTTAGTGTATTGGAACATGAATAATTAATGATTGCATTTTCTTTGATTATCTGTGCAATTAAGACTGTCGGCAGAGTTTTATTGGATTGTTCTGCCTGACTGACTTTCACAAGGCTACCTACATGTGTTGTGTCTTCTTCAATAATCTTACAGGACTAAACTCATCTAGAGTTGTTTCCCTTGCAATCTCATCTAGAGTTGTTTCCCTTGCTATTCTGATATCACTTTTGTGCACAATGATGCTTTTTGACCAAGTGTGGTACAAAAGACTAATAGCTGGTATTAAAACATTACTCCTTAGATATATATTTAATTTGTTTTCCTCCACTGAAGGAAATGGTTCCAATTTATACAGTCATGAATATGTACCATAATTCATAACCCTTGAAAGATGGTAGCTTAAAGCAGACTGAATGTAAAGCAAAATGTGCCTTAAGGCACATTCTGCTTTACTTTCAACCTGCTTTAAGTGATCCCCTGTCATCAAACTAGAAACAGGCTATTGAGTAAAGGGTTAATATAGATGACAGCTTTAAGCAAGAAGAACTTCAATCTGCTTTACTTTTATCTTTCTTTAAGCTACCCCCTGCATTCAACTCATGCAATGCATATTCATTTTTGCCACCTATGCAGAGGAAGGGGTAACTTTCAGGTGTCGTATGGCACTCATGTGAAGGAATATGTTATGTGTCTTCTGCTTAAAAGGATTCTGCTTTGACTTGTCTTTTGCTTTAAAAAATTCTGTTTAAAGTGTCTTCTGCTTTTCTTTCTGCTTTTATTTCATCTTGCTTTAACCCTTCAGGCCCCTTCTGCTTTACTTTCAACCTGATTTAAGTGGTCACATGTCTTCAAAGCTAGAAGCAGACTATGGGGTAATGGGTTAACTGTATACATCAGCAATGATTATTGATATGTATACTTCATGCTTCTTATTTACCTTTATAGTGTCACCACAGAAAATATACATTTGCAAACAGAATAGACCATGAACAGAGGGCTCAGCCTGAAGCTCATACATTGGGGTCTACATTGTTCACCATACTTTAACCCTTAGCCCGCCAAATAAATTGTTGTCTGCTATATTTCTCGTCTGCTTCAAGTTTCAAAGTGCTTCAAAATTGCTCAAAATTGCTGAAAATGTTGCCCAAGTGTCAAACAGCTTGGATCCGGATGAGACGCCGAGTTACTCGGCGTCTCATCCGGATCCAAGCTGTTTGTATATGGAGCTAAAGTCGTGAGTGGCAGGCTAAGGGTTAAAATGATACTTGGAAAACACCCACCAAGAGCTTGGACATTAAAGTTGTCATTAATTCAAAACTGTATGAGTCCAGTCAAGATTGTCAAGTTCAATGTATATACATGTAGAATTATAGACCATTATACATGTACAAAGAAACATTGAAAAATGATCATGAAATTAGCCTCAATTGAATTTTGAAACCTGATCCACTTTCTCATATGTAATTTCACACATACGTAAGCACTCAACCAATGTCCAATACAACGATCAATTGAGCTCGTTAGACACTTTCACAATCACTCCTTCAAAAGCCTAGAAATGAGTTCCATGACCTTTGCAAACAGTTTTGATCCCGATCAGGCCCCACGTTAGTGGGGCCTGATCTGGATCAAAACTGTTTGCCATTCAGATAGTATTTATGGGAATTTAGAAAAATTAAAATCACTTTTTTATACTTAAAAAGAATATTTAAATAAGCAGACAACATTTAATTGTTCATTTAAGGATCAGTAAATCTTTCGTTTTAATATTGCATGGGTGAGAGTAATTCTACACCTAGCCGGGACAAAGGTTACAAAAGTGAATGGCTTGTTTCTGTTACTCAGTAGTTTTGTATGCAATTCATGAAAATAAAATAGTTTATTTCTTTTCAATGGTGACTAAAAGTTGTCAGCTCAGCTTTTTCAACCATGAATAACATGTCATTTGCAAACGGTCAAAAAGGTAGTTTGATACTCGCAAAAACTCCGGCAGAGATATGTAATTATCATGGACTAGTTTCATCCCAAGTTGGAACTCATCAGAATGTCATTTGTTTCAAAATAGTTGTCTGCTAGAATAATAACTAATTCCTGGATGTATATTTCAAGAAATACAAACCAGATTACAAAACGTTTGGACCCTGATCAAATCTATGAGAACAGGATGAAGCTACACCATATCCTTAACCCTTTCACACCCAAATTTAATCTGCATGATTTAACCTTTTTGATGACAAATTTTTGTCTGCAATTGTATTCAAAGTTCATTTTTGATAAAGATTTGACTGAAGAATTACTAACACAAGTGGACAAAATGTTTGGATCCTGTACAATGCAGAGTCTGATCAGGATCCAAATTGTTTGCAATGCGACTCTTAGAAGTCACCTTTGGCAGTGAAAAGATAAATTATCACCAGAAACAAGTTTTTTTTAGTGTTTAACTCCTTCCCCCATAAATACACCTTTTTACGCCTCTAATTTATTCCTTCACTGAAGAAAATGTGTCAATTTTTTCAATCATTAGTATGTATCATCAGGAATATTTTCCATATTTTAGCAGATCATAGCTTAAAGCAGACTGAAAGTAAAGCAGAATGCGCCTTAAGGTGCATTCTGCTTTACTTTCAACCTGCTATAAGTGGTAACGGGCTATGGGATAATGGGTTAAATACTGTGAATGTATGACATTTCTACCTGAAAGTTAAAAACAATCCAATGTATCATACAATTTGGACCTCAGATCAAGCCCCCTAATATTTTGTGCGGTCTGAACAGGATCCATGTTTGTGTAAATTTTCATAATTCCTACCCTTAACCCTTTACCTGATAGCCTTTTTATAGTATTGAAGATAGATGGCCACTTAAAGCAGGTTTAAAGTAAAGCAGAATGCGCCTTAAGGCGCATTCTGCTTTACTTTCAGCCTGCTTTAAGCTTTTATGTGCTAGAATATAGAAAATATTCCCTATACTATATATTCATGACTGATTAAACTGAAACTATTTTCTTCAGCGGAGGAATAAATCATATCCGCTAAAAGGCGCTTCTATTGGGGAAAGGGTTAATGCCGTTGGTTCAGTTAAACTTCTCAGGACAAACCAAATGTACTAGAAGAGTCCTTTAAAGTTATACCTACTTAAGAACAGATTTCAAATAAATACACCTCACTTTTGTCACTACATGTATTTGCAAACAGTATGGATTCAGATCAGACGCTGAGTAACTCAACGTCTGATCTGAATCCATACTGTTTGACACTCTTTTCTAAGTTTCTTGTATGCACGTTTCTTAAAATGAAAGGCATTGAATTGAATTCTTAAACTTTTGCCAGCGACAATTTTGAAGCAGATGGCAGCATATCAAAGCTCGAGAGCAGGTTTCAAATGTAGACAGCTACTTGTTACTATTTGACTTCCATTTTCTTATCCTGTATGTCAGCAAATGGATTGTTTGCTGCAAACAAAGTAGTTTACTCTCGCTATTATATATTGACTACCTACATGTTATTGTCAGCAAAATTTGCTTGGCGTAGACTATTAACCCATTGCCCCATAAATACGCCTTTTTACGCCTTTAATATATTCCTTTACTGGAGAAAATAGTTCCAAATTATACAGTGATGAATCTCTATCATAAGAAATATTTTCTTTATTATAGCAGATGGTAGCTGAAAGCAGTCACATATCTCAAATACTAGAAACAAGCTATGAGGTAATTGTTTAAAGTGTAGATTCTGATCAGATATTGAGTGACATTGTATCTCATACTACTTTTTTCAGGGTTGCCATTTCTCCAGAGTTTTCCCAAATCTTCGGATTTTCCTCTTAATTTCTTTGGACCTACATTTTTTCCAAATTTTCAGATTTCTGCTTTTACTTTTTGCTTTTTCTTTTTAAAGCAGGATCTGCCAAAGTGTCAAAGAATTTGGATCCACATTACGTGGCATCTCAAACAGTTTTCAAAGGATATCATGGTTTCACTGCTAGCTTAACCCTTTGAACCCTAGTCCCGCATATAGGCGTCTTTTCAAACAGTGTACATGTGAATAGTACACTTGTCCTGTGCAAACAGTGAAGACCCAGATCAGAGGGCTCCGAAAGGAGCCCCCTGATCAGGGTCTTCACTGTTTGTCATAATGCCAAACATTGACAAAACAACCCTTAAAAGTCAGAAATGGACTAGACTAAGATTGAAACTGGAATTGTCCATTTAAAATTTCAGGGAGGAAAGAGTTAAAGAGTTCATTTGAATCCTTTTTGGGCTCGGAGAGCCTATATCGAATCCTAAAGTATAAAATGTGAGCGAGTCTAGCTCCCCCATCAAACAAATTCTGTCATACGGGGTTTACATATGCTAACGGAGCTTCAGTTGCTGGATACGTCACTATCAGATAAACCGTGTAGTAGCAGCACTGAGTTAAACTCAGGATCCCGAGTCTGTACCTGTGGTGATTTAAACACCGTATTTACTCCCTTGTAATAAACATTCACCTAGTAGTCATAGCAGACGATGCATTATAAGACATGCACATTACAAAATTCTTTAGGGTCTTTAAGCGCTGCAGGTTTCTGCTTAATGCATGGCAATGGTAATGCAGAAACTCCATTATTAGCTTTCTGCATTACTTTATTCTACATTAAACTGAAAGTCCGAGCCTGCAGTACTACAGTACTTTGATTTGTTGAACAAATACTTTTTGTTGTTTTTTGACACTTAATTTTAAACAAGTTTTACTTCTTAAAAAATGCTGTTTTCTTTAAAACTGAAACTGACTTCTCAATTGCTGTGGAAGTACAATTTGACTATCAAAAAGTTTATATCCCGATGAGATGCTAAACTACTCAGCATCTCATCTGCATCTACACAGTTTTCATCAGTCATCTATAAATCTATCAGGGCTCCAGATAAGAGGGAGTAAACTGAACAAATCCTACATTTTCTCACTGATTCCAGTATCAAATCCTATGATGTTACTACTCATTAGAATCGTCTCGAAGAGACGATTCTAATGGGTAGTGACACCATACGGTTTAATGCAGAAATAAAGATTTTAGTTTTTGAAATACCCCCCTTATCTGGAGCTCTGATCTATATGTGATTAGCATGACAAGGGTTAAGCTCTCAATAAATCGGGAATTCTTCAATGAGAATAGCTTAGAGTAAGTATCTCTACATGTACAGTGGAGAATCTGTTATTCTTTCCCGTTTAAACGCAAACGTACGCAAACGCAGAGCACTAAAACGTAGAAAAGAACAACTTTTGGACAATTCTGATAATTTTTGTTTATCTTGGTGGCAAACAGTTTGGAGCCTGATCAGACGCCAGGTTACCCGGCGTCTGATCTGGCTCCAAACTGTTTGCACTGCAAATAATAGTTTTAGCGTAAACGCGTTTATTGGGAAAGAATAACAGATTCTCCACTGTATGTGGATGAGCAAACAAACATATTTATCTGTGACAGTATAGTTCAATAAGTGTCAGGGACCCCTGTAGGTCAGCCTGTTGACTGTTGCCTGCCAACCACTTCAACACTTGTGGGGGTTTTGTAGTCCTTTTGGACTTTTCTGGTACAGGTATTTTGAACCAGTCTACTGTTACAATTCTGGTATGACAACAAGAACAAATGAAAATATCAAACAGTGCAGACCCTGATCAGAGGCCGAAGAGGGATCCTGTAGGATCAGATGTCATGTAACAATGGACAATCTGTTTTTATAACCTTTAAGAATTTTTTGCCCATTTCAGAATTTTTAAAGATGAAAATTTCATAAAATTACAGTTACCGTATTTGGTATTGCAGCGGTTAAAATAATTAGAGGTTAGCTCTTTGCATGCTAAGTAACATTATCTGCAATATTTGCTGTCCACTACTGTTCTAAACTAATAAAGTCCTTTTTAAAAAAGGGTCAGAATAATGAACAGTTTGGATCCTGATGAGATACATGTACCATGTTATGCAGCATCTATGATCAGGGTTCAAACTGTTTGCAAAAGTTACCCTTGCTTCTTCGTCAGAGTAACAAAGAGGTATCAAAAAAGAAACATCAAAAGAAGTAAATATTGACCAATTACAGAACAGAGGAACTACTGTTAATGTCCGCCAGTTTGACTGTTCAAGTTATTATGTAAACAAGGCTGTCAAAAATAAGATCAACAATGAAGAAAATATTCTTTTCAATTCAGAAAACAAATTTAAAGAAAAAAAAACTCTGAGCCACAAAGAGTTCATCCAGAATACCTATAAACTAGAGTACAACTAAGTTACCCTCTACCCCATGGCCTGTTTCTTCGTTTTGAAGACAGGTGAACATGTACTTAAGCAGGCTGAAAGTAAAGTAGAATGCTGAGGCTGTTTTAAGGTACCATCTGCTAGAATATAAGAAATATTTCTGAGATTTCACATTGATTACTTTACTATAAGCCTGCTTAAAGCAATCATCTGTTAGGATGTAAGCAAAAAATAATTCTTCAAACCATTACACCATAGCCTGCTTGTATTTGGAGACAGGTTTCAACTTAAAGCAGGTTGAAAGTAAAGCAGAATGCGCCTTAAGGCGCATTCTGCTTTACATTCAACCTGCTTTAAGCTATTATCTTCTAGGATATAGCAAATATATTTTGTGATACATTTTCATAATTGTATAAAGTGGAACTATTTTTAACAGTGAAAGAATAAATTAAAGGCGTAAAAAGGTGTATTTATGGGGTAATAGGTTAAAAAGGCCCTGTATTAAGACAGGGTTGAGGCATGAAAAGAAATTTCGATTACCGTAAACAATGGTAAAACCATAGAAAGCTATTTCTATGTGAAATTGGTTAGTCCTTCGAAGGTGTCAAAAAGTTGTTCTGTTAGGAGTTTGCATAATCTATTATGTATTAATTGCTAGTCTTTTAATGCTGCAAGCATTCATTTTTTGTTCAAAATAAAATACTCCAGGACTGCAATCACAAGCTAAGTGATTTTTACAATGCTAAAAGATTAACAAAAAAGAACCTCTGAATACATAACAGCGGTAAATATTGACAGAAACGGAGCAGAGAAAACTACTATCAATGTATGCCAGTATAACTGTACAAATCATTATGTAAATAAAGCTGTCAAAAATAAGGTCAACAATGAGAAACAAGACTTTTCAATTCAAAAAATAAATTTAGAAAAAAACTTTGAGTCATGAAGAGTTCAGCTAGAATACCAATGTTCCAATATGAACTACATTCAGTTGTCACTCTTGTGAGTAATGTAAGTAATCATTAGGCGTTTTCGACTGGCTAATTTTCGTGGAGCAACCAAATCTCGTGGAGCACATATTTTGTTTGACTGGTAGTGTGACATCATGGTCTGACACGCCGTGGAGTACGAAAGATATCGGCTGTAAACCCTTGTTGAGTTGGTTGAGTAACAGACGCCAAACATAGTCCATAAACAATTGTTTGATTGGTCAGTTTTATTTCATGGTGTAATCTCAATTGATGGAATAGCTAACATTTTGCCAGTCGAATACGCCTATTGTGAATGCTCATACTTTCCTACATTGGGCTTTTCTTCTATTTTAGCTATTTCTTAATCAGCTTTTTTCAGTGTCTAACCCACTTCCTCATAGCTTCTTTCTAGTTTTGTAAACAGGTTACTGCTTGCAGCAGGTTGAAAGTAAAGCAGAATGTGCCTTTAGGAAAATTCTGCTTTACTTTCAGACTGCTTTACCCAACCATCTGCCTTCAGTATCTAAAACATTTCTGACTGTATTCATGATTGTATTTTCTTCAGGTGGAAGTTTAAAGGAGGTTGAGAGTTAAGCAGAATGTGCCTTAAAGCATACTTTCGATGAGATATATTTCTAACAGTGTATTAATTTGAACTGTTTTCTTCAGGTGGACGTTTAAAACAATATGAAAGTAAAGCAGAAAGATACCAAATGAGCTTTCTGCTTTACTTACATATTGCTTTAAGTAGCCACTTGCCATAAAAAAGTTGTATATAGGTGATTTGCACTTTTGCAGATGGAGGAGTGGGTTAAACTTGGCATGCTATTAGGGTTAACAGTAGACATGTATTTAGCATATTTCTGTCAGTGAACTATTTGTTAATTGACTTATCTCAAACAAAAGACTGTTATGATGACCCCTGTGACGTAAACCCTTGCAGTGCAGGAAACAGGCATTATGTATCGTTTTAATAAACATTTTTGTTGGAAAGGAAAAGCTTTCCTTTAGGTAATTTCTGCTTTACTTTCAATCTTTTAATCTAGCTGCTTTACTTTCAGTCCTTTGTCTGTAACATCAGAGACAAGCTATGAAATAATGAGTTAGCAGAGTTAATACTATTACAGTATAATTCGTTCAAAGCTACTCTTGAATTTTTTTTAAATTACTGTAAACGCTCAATTTGTATGAAACATGCCAGCTTAACGCAGGACAAAAGTAATGCAGAAATCTCCTTTAGGAGCTTTCTGCATTACTTTTGTCCTTCATTAAGTAAACAGCTATCTTGAAAGATTACAATGTATTTTTCAGTCAAAATCTACATGTACTTAATATAAGTATGACTGTTATATGTTAAACTGCATAAATGACTTGGCGTGGACAATAATAGGCACACGACCGTGACAGGGAACATTCTTTACGGTTTGTTTCAACAGTGCCGTTCAAATGCCACCAATGTACTGACACATTCATAACTGAGATCAAAGGGCTGATCAACGAACAGTTGTCTTACAATACATAGTTTTAGTACAATACATAGTTTTAGTAGAGAACTGTAACATTGATAACAATGCATTGTTACATGACACTGCACATTTAACTTCTAACACAGCATTGGCACACCCTTCTCTAGTATCTTTCCTTTATTTTTCCTTTATGTGTTTGAGATATGGACGAGTATCTTAACCCATTCCCTCTACATAGTTCTGGTAGAGAACTGTATCATTGATAACAATGCATTGTTACATGACACTGCATATTTAACTTCTAACAGAGCAGTGGCACACCCTAGTGTATCTTCTATGTTATATACTAAAACCTTTATGTGCTTGAGATATGGAAAAGTATCTTAACCCATTCCCTCTACATAGTTTTGGTAGAGAATTGTAACATTGATAACAATGCATTGTTACATGACAGTGCACAATTAACTTCTTAACACAGCAGTGGCACACCCTAGTGTATCTTCTATGTTATATACTAAAACCTTTATGTGTTTGAGATATGGACGAGTATCTTAACCCATTCCCCCTACATAGTTCTGGTAGAGAACTGTAACATTGATAACAAGGTATTGTTACATGACACTGCACATTTAACTTCTAACACAGCAGTGGCACACCCTAGTGTATCTTCTATGTTATATACTAAAACCTTTATGTGCTTGAGATATGGACGAGTATCTTAACCCATTCCCTCTACATAGTTTTGGTAGAGAATTGTAACATTGATAACAATGCATTGTTACATGACAGTGCACAATTAACTTCTAACACAGCAGTGGCACACCCTAGTGTATCTTCTGTTATATACTAAAACCTTTATGTGCTTGAGATATGGACCCATTCCCTCTACATAGTTTTGGTAGAGAATTGTATCATTGAAAACAATGCATTGTTACATGACACTGCATATTTAACTTCTATCACAGGATTGGCACACCCTAGTGTATCTTCTATGTTATATACTAAAACCTTTATGTGCTTGAGATATGGACGAGTATCTTAACCCATTCCCTCTACATAGTTCTGGTAGAGAACTGTAACATTGATAACAAGGTATTGTTACATGACACTGCACATTTAACTTCTATCACAGCATTGGCACACCCTAGTGTATCTTCTATGTTATATACTAAAACCTTTATGTGCTTGAGATATGGATGAGTATCTTAACCCATTCCCTCTACATAGTTTTGGTAGAGAATTGTAACATTGATAACAATGCATTGTTACATGACACTGCACATTTAACTTCTATCACAGCATTGGCACACCCTAGTACAGTATTTTACATGTTATTTAGGTAAAATCTATGTTTGGAATTGGGGAATATCTTAACCCATTCCCCCTACATAGTTCTGGTAGAGAACTGTAACATTGATAACAATGAATTGTTACATGACACTGCATATTTAACTTCTAACAGAGCAGTGGCACACCCTAGTGTATCTTCTATGTTATATACTAAAACCTTTATGTGCTTGAGATATGGACGAGTATCTTAACCCATTCCCTCTACATAGTTTTGGTAGAGAACTGTAACATTGATAACAATGCATTGTTACATGACACTGCACATTTAACTTCTATCACAGCATTGGCACACCCTTCCCTAGTATCTTTCCTTTATTTTTCCTTTATGTGTTTGAGATATGGACGAGTATCTTAACCCATTCCCTCTACATAGTTTTGGTAGAAAATTGTAACATTGATAACAATGCATTGTTACATGACACTGCATATTTAATTTTTTAACACAGCATTGGCACACCCTAGTGTATCTTCCCCATGTTATTTAGGTATTACCTATGTTTGAGATATGGAAGTATCTTAACCCATTACCCCATAGCCTGTTTCACGTTTTGAAGACATGTAATCACTTAAAGCAGGTTGAAAGTTAAGCAGAATGCGCCTTAAGGCGCATTCTGCTTTACTTTCAGCCTGCTTTAAGCTACCATCTGCTAGTAAATAGAAAATATTTCTTATGGTACATGTTCATGAATGTATAAATTGGAACTATTTTCTTCAGTGCAGGAATATATTAAATTTGCTAAAAGGTCATTCTATCAGGGAAAGGGTTAACCCATTCCCCCTACATAGTTTTGGTAGAGAATTATAACATTGATAATAATGTATTGTTACAATCATGACACTGCACATTTAATTTCTAACACTGCATATTGGCACACCCTTAGTATCTTGCCTAGTATATTCCATGTTATTTAGGTAAAACATATGTTCCAGATATTGGGGAATATTTAAACTACTGAAAGAGTGTTCTTCCATGACACTGCATATTTAATATATAACATTATAATTATTTGAAGAGTAAATCTATTTTCTTAGAATATTAACCCTTCACTCAATAGCCACAAGTGCAATTTAATAAAGCAGCTGTTATCAAAAGACATGTGACTGCTAAGAGCAAGATGAAAAGAAGGCAAAATTAGTTTTTCTGCTTTATCTTTATCAAGTTTAACCCATTAACCCATAAATACGCCTTTTTACGCCTCTCATTTATTCCTCTACTGAAGAAAATAGTTCCATTTTATACAATAATGAACATAATATTACAGGAAATATTTTCCATTTTCTAGCTGATAGTAGCTTAAAGCAGGCTGAAAGTAAAGCAGAATGCGCCTTAAGGCGCATTCTGCTTTACTTTCAACCTGCTTTAAGTGGTCATCTATCTTCAAAACTAGAATCAGGCTATGGGGTAATGGGTTAAGCTGCTACCAGATTTTAGTGCCATCAATGAACAACAGTAATCTTAAATTATTATGGAAAGGGTTAAAAGCTGTACATGTATGTCGCCATTAACCCTTTCCCCAATACAAGCACCTTTTAACGCATTCAGTTTATTCCTGTGCTGAAGAAAATAGTTCTAATTTATACAATTATGAATATATATCACTTAAGGCACATTCTGCTTTACTTTCAACCTGCTTTAAGTGGCCACCTATCTTCAATACTAGAAACAGGATATGGGGTAATGGGTTAAATTTATTGCTATGTTGTTGCCAGTCGAAAATATATCAAGGTAAGAAATTTACACAAAGGCTGTAACTAATTCCTTCAAAAGTAAATAATGCAATATATGGTCAACTTGCATATAAAACACTAAAAGATTAGCTGTTGCAAAGCTTTAATCCTTTACCATATTTTACTCATGCCCTTGTTTTGAAGACAGGTGACCACCATTCTGCTTTACTTTCAGCCTGCGTTAAGCTACCATCTGCTAGGATGTAGACAATATTTCTCATGGTTCCCTCTTCAAACAAAAATCAATATCTTAACCCTTTGAACACTAGTCCCGCATATAGGCGTCCTTTTCAAACAGTGTACATGTGAAAAGTGCATTGTCCTATGCAAACAGTGAATACCCAGATCTTACAGAGCCCTCTGATCTGGGTCTTCACTGTTTGTCACAATACCAAACATTGACAAAAACAACCCTTAAAAGTCAGAAATGGACTAGACTAAAATCGAAACTGGAATTGTCCATTTAAAGTTTCAGGGAGGAGTACCCCTCACCCATACCCCATTACTCCCTAAATACATCTTTGCATGCCTTACAGTGGAGAATCTGTTATTCTTTCCCGTTTAAACGCAAACGTACGCAAAAGCAAAGCACTAAAACATAGAAAAGTACAACTTTTGGACAATTCTGATAATTCTTGTTTATCTTGGTGACAAACAGTTTCGAGCCTGATCAGACGCCGGGTTACCCGGCGTCTGATCTGGCTCCAAACTGTTTGCACTGCAAATAATAGTTTTAGCGTAAACGCGTTTATTGGGAAAGAATAACAGATTCTCCACTGTATATCTATTCCTCAACAGAGCAATAGTTCCAATTTATACAGTCATGAATATGCATCAAACGTATTACTTTCTATATCCTAACAGATGGTAATTTAAAGTAAGCTAAAAGTAAAGCAGAATGCTTTAAGCAATCACCTGTATTCAAAAGTAGAAACAGGCTATGTGGTAAGGGGTTAAAGCTCCAACGTGTTTGTCAATTTCAAACTGTTCATTATCTTGTTTTCAAAGAATCATTCCATTTTTTTTATGTTAAATTCAAATAATCCATTAGTTTACCCCTGGCAAGCCTGTTTCTACTTTTAAAGATAGGTGACAATTTAAAGCAGGTTGAAATTAAATCAGAATGCACATGAAGGCACATTCTGCTTTACTTTCTGCCTGCTACTAATATAAAAATATTACTTAAACATAGAGCGGGTGCGGGTATTGCCGAACATGCTTCTAACACCGACTACTTTTAAATATATGCGGTATCACTTCTCAGAGCTGGATAAGCTACAATATGACGTCACAATTATAACGTCATATCTTTTTCTGACACGACCGTGATACTTTGAAGCCGCCGCTGTGTACATTTTCAACAGTATGCATATAAACATAAATCACGGGTTGAGGAGGGTACAGTGTTACGCAGTTTCGAATTCCGAACATGTGACGTCATAAGATGCTAGCGTCATATGATTTTTGTCCTGTATAATTAGAACATTGTTTTTAAGTTATAAACGGTTACTGCTTCATGTTTGACAACTCTGCTTTCAAATCGGGATTAATTAAACAGAGTTATCTGGGTATTCGGTAATAGGATCAGTAATGTTTATATATGTTTCTATTACCGACTACATACATAGCCATTGAAATTGGATTTATTAAAATGATCTAATTAGCTTAAACTACACAATTAAAGTTGTTATATAGGTGTTTGTTGATTCTATATAACCAGATACATAAGTTTCCTTTCTTTTCTTTACATAAATGAGTCGACAGATAGACCTATGCTAAACGCCAGTGCTACTCTGAAGAATACACAAAAAATCTTCGGCATCTTTATTTTAAACTACCGATACTGCTAAAAGTTTGATTCAGCTGACAGTAAAAAGAAATTGCAAATAATCACCTTGAATGTTCGCTTCTTATAGCATCCAATTAGTATCCTCACTTTATACATACTTTGCAAACATTAACACCCACACATTTTACACACAAAGTGACAAAAACATCACAGCATAATTGAGGGGGCCCGCCCATTTCCATTATTTACTTATAATTCGCAGGAACTCTATATACGTTCCTGGTATTCAATACTCTAGCTCTGGCTATAGATATATATATCCAGATGTATATCGTAAACAAAATTTCCAGCTGAACTGAGGACTCTTACTAAACTTGAAGACGGTCTCGCTATTCCTAAATCCTTTGATCTGACCGACATCCAGGTTCCTTTTGTGTAAAAGTAATCAGACCATCTGTTCATAACTAAATCCCACAAGGACATGAAACAAAAATATACTGTACTATACGAAATTTTACATTACGGCACTGAATTCCTTTTTAATGCCAAATGCCCTTGTGGTAATTATAACCAGGGAAATGATCAGAACACACCTATTAGCCAGACACTTTCAAATATCGCCAGTTGATACTGTGTTAATTTGTTCATATTCGGCAGAAATCATGACACGTGTATTCATGGATTACTCCTAATGTGGCAGTTCTCTGACTGTTTAATACAGTGGGAAAATAAGGTTTGGTATGGGCAATGTTTATTACGTAATTGCTCCCAGCACTGGTAAATAGTCGAATTGATTTAGAATAAACGTTGTTGCAACATAGGGGTAGCTGCGATTCCGTACCTGTAGACACTCTAAGACACAGTCTACAGTTACGATATCGCAACTACGTAGGGTTTAAACCATTTAGTGGGAATAAAATGCTTAATGCCTACTTTCAGGTATGATTTGGATGATTTCTAAAATAAAATACAAAGTGTTCGGAAAAACAAACACATGTGTTCGGTGTTACAGACAGTAGTCGGTAATTAAAGCATTTTGGTCTAGTTGCAAAACTGACTTATTCTCCGTCAAATATAGCGTTATGTAGGGGAGTGTTGCTCGAAAATACTTATTACAGTTGTTCCTTATACCCTGTTGCTAACATTGAATGCACATGCTTATATTAATGAACATATCATATAAAATTGCTTAAGTGGTTGGTAATACCCGCACCCGCTCTACTTATGACTATATAAATCGGAACTGTTTTCTTCAGTGGAATAATAAATTAAAGGAGTAGAAAGGAATATTCATGGGTAACGGGTTAATTCATAAATAAACCACATAGCACATTAAACAAGATCTGAATTGATCTGGATTAAAAGAATATTAAAATATCTCAAAAGTTTGCACTGTATCAGGATTATTTTATAGTCTGCTTAAAAATTGGCATCTGCATTTGTTTTAAAAAATTTGATATTTGGCTGGAGAAATACTGATCATTCTAACACACTTCCCGCACGCCCCTATAAAACAAAGAAGGAACGTATCAGTGTACGAAATCTCAATAGAACACTCATGCGCTGTAACGTTCTAACGTGACGTCATATGGCTTCGAAAATGAGTACGCCAAAATGTTGTGTCATTGCTTCGGTGCAAATTAAGGTTAAACTATGTGTTAGAATCGAAATAATAAACTAATACCAGTGTTTTATCTAACAATCGAACACGGGTAGTCGTTGAGATGCTTGTAATTAAACCACTCGTGATTATATTACTACGCATCTCAACTCCTACCAGTGTTCGATTGCACGATAAAACACTGGTATGAATTTATTATTTCTTAAATAGAAGTGTTATACAGTTTAACCTACTTTCCCTAGCCTGTTTCTAGTTTTAAAAACAGGTGACCACTTTAAGCATTCTGCTTTACTTTCAGCCTGCTTTAAGCTATCATCTACTAGGAGTAAGATTTTTTCGGCGGAGCTGTCTGGTTTCTATTTAGCCACACTTTCTGTTTGGCCACACATTTCAACCAATTATATTTGATCAGAAATTTAGACTTGAGAGCACCTGTTGAAACTGAATAGTCTGATTGGATAGTAGCCAGGGCTCCAGATAAGGGAATTATTTCAAAACTTAAAATCTTTATTTGTGCATTAAACCCTGTGGTGTCACTAAACATTTGAATTGTCTCTTCGAGACAATCAAAATGAGTGGTAACACCATAGGGTTTGGTGCTGAAATGAGTGAATAAATGTGATTTGTTTAGTTTACTCCCTCTTATCTGGAGCCCTGTAGGCTGGTCTATGTCCAATTACAGTTTTCCCAGATATGGCTGTGAGTGTAAAATTTAGAGACACAGACCAGACTGTTTACTACACTGGGGGCTGATGCAATTTAAGATGACATCTGAAATACAGAGGAAGCTAGGTGTTTTGTAATTGTTTACTACCAATTTGTTTTAATTGTTAACTATTTGTACACATTTACCATACATTAAAAGCAATATTAAATATAAATGGCCTCAAGTGAGTTAAACACAATTGTGTGGTTTCATCATTATTTACAAGAGTGAAGTAGAGCAGACTGTTGAATCTGTACATTTGTGTATGCTATAGTTTGTTTCAAGAAACTCTATGAATGAAAAGTTTGATATATAGAACAATAGATTAATGTGAGGATCTCCTACCAGTAGCTAGGATATGAGTTAAATTATTGTTTTGTTTTGCATTTCTGTACATGATAGTTTTGCATTTTAAATAAAAGTTACTGTTTCAATTGTATACTTTTATTTTTTGCTTTTCAATTAAGAAATGAATTGATTTTTTTCGGTGTTCAAGCCGAATGAACGACAGAAAATTATCGGCAAATACCATGAATCGCGTTACCGAAAAAAATCAATTCATTTCTTATATTTACAATATATTTGCTGTAATTTCTAACATTAAATAAACATTTTGTCAATACGCATGTATGTTTAATCCAGATTAGAGGTCGATAACACGAATAATGTGTACCCTATAAGGAGCATGCAGCCATGACCGATTTACTGAATCTGTGTACATTCGAAAGCAGAAAAAATAAGTTCCATTGTCAACAACTTGACAGTTTGGCGCGAAAAATGCTGATTTATGACGTCGTTAGAAGTGACGTAATTTTAAAGTAGGATAAATATATCGTGGTGTTATTGTCATAAAGAAACGCAGATATAGGCCGCTGTTTATAAGGTAGATTCTTATGTCAATTGTCTTGCAATTTATCTCATTTATGAAGAAAAATATTAGTCGGGAATCATGGTTTCCACTAGTAGGAAGGCATAGATTGGTTAAGAACAAATTTTGAAAAAATCCGCCAAATGTTTGCTGCCCCAAGTTCCATAGATTAATTCGCGAATGAAAACTGCATATGCCCCGCCTCCCCTTCGAAACTTTTCCACAAGCCCCGCCCTCTCGAAAATCGATGTTTATTTGAAATGAACACACTTTTTGTCAATGGAATTGAATGGGGCGATTGTAAATATTCCAAGATATTACAATTCTTTTGAAAACCTCAATTTCATTCAATTTTGCACACCCATCTATATAGCCTTAGTTCAACCACTCATTCCGCCGAATATCTTTTTTAAAGATATTTCTTGTTTCTAATGGTACACAATCATAACTTAATAAATTGGAACTATTAGCTTCCATGTAGGAATAAATTATAGGCGTAAAAATGTGTATTTATGGGGTAATGGGTTAATATAAAGAAGACTGAGCACATTTCAGTCTTAGCAGAGAACCTTTTCAGCAGACAGCAGTTCTTCAATGTTGAAGGGGGGTTTAAAGTTTTTGCATACTGTACCTAGCCTTATGTCTATAGACACATGAGATATGCAACACAGTAAAACCTCTGGATTACAACCACTGAAACGAAGCCTTATTGATTGTACAAAAGACAGGTGCTAGCTTAAAGCAAGATGACAATAAAGCAGAAAGCTCTTAAAAGAGCTTTCTGTTGTATTGTCACCGTGCTTTAAGCAGTCACCTGTAGTAAAAAAATAAATAAATAACACATTAGAGAGGTTTTACTGTTTATAGACAACTATAGTATCTCTTACTAATCTTAGGTGTAAGTAAACTTTCTCAATCTTGTTCAAACCCTTTACTGTCATGACGTCATCTGCTTTAAACGTTATTTGTGTCTGCATTTATTTCTCAAATTTAAATTTAAGTTAAACTGATTTGAGTAATGTCAAACAATTTGGATCCTGATCAGATGCCGCATAATGCGGCATCTGATCAGGATCCAAATTGTTTGTAAATACCCACTGTATATGCACTCGGGGTAAGGCGGTGAAGGAGTTTAAAGGTTTAAAGATAGTTCTCATGTATTAGATATAAACAGTCAACCCTGTATTTGCAGACATTTTCATGAAGTTTACTCAAGACAAGTGGCTGCTTAATGCAAGACAAAAGTACATGTAATGCAGAAAGCTCACTTTCTGCTTTACTTATGCTCAAAACTAGGCTACCCAGTTCTAACAGACGACTCATGTGTCATATATAATCTTCAAAAGCTGCATAAAACAAATATCATCATTCAATGGTCATTTCCAATGTTCACACATAGATTTCATGTACTATCGCATGTAGTTGATAAAGCTTTCTTCCTCTTAGGAATTCCTTTGAGTACTTGTTGATAATGGACTGTATACCAAGTTTTCTCAGTACAAGTATATATACATAGAACATATTTTGGTACACAGTCAAGCTTATCATAAGTTGTCATTTATTGAAGAAGCATTAAATTCTCCGAAGACAAGTTTTTACTTAAGCCATTACCCCATAGCCTGTTTCTAGTAATGAAAATAGGTGATCACTTAAAGCAGTTTGAAAGTAAAGCAGAATGTGCCTTAAGGCACATTCTGCTTTACTTTCAGCCTGCTTTAAGCTATATTATCACATAAAACCGACTCTGGGAGTGTTATAAAGCCATTCAATAAACTATAGTGAAATATCAATATTTGGGCTCCGGCCCTACCTGTTCGTCTACGAGCGCTGCATGGCGCTGGGCGCCAAATGACGTCATTTGCCATGGCGTTACTGTAAACAACGTCATGTTTTGGCGGAAAATACATATGGCGGAGAGACAAAAAACTACGGATTCAGTTCACTTAAAAGGGTTTTAAAATGTTTATGTGATAAATAGGATCTAACATTCGTGCTCATTATTTATCATTCTTAACAAACTCGTTGACTAAAACAAATATAACGCTCGCCAAGGCTCGCGTCATATTGTTTTAGTCAACTCGTTTATTAAAAATGATAATTAATGAGCACTCATGTAAGATCCTCTATATCTGCTAGAATATAGAAAAATTATCTTATAATATTTATTCAAGACTGTTTAAATTGAAACTATTTTCATCAGTGGAGGAATAATTTAAAGGCGTTAAAAGGCGTATTTATGGGGGAAAGGGTTAATTAACTGTTAACCCCTGTTTCTAGTTTTGAAGACAGTTGACCATTGAAGCAGGTTGAAAGTAAAGTAGAATGCGCCCTAATGTGCATTCTGCTTTACTTTCAGCCTGCTTTAAGCTACTTTATCTGCTACTATACAGAAATATTGCTTATGATAAATATTCAATACTGTATAAGCGGGAATTATTTTCTTCATTGGAGGAATAAATTAATGCATAAAAGTATGTATCTATTGAGTAAAGCATTAATAACAGTCAAATGTAAAGCAAAAAGGTTCTAAAGGTGTATGGAATCTCTCTAAAGACAACTTATTACTTCATGTCATTTGCATCAATTTTGTCCTGAACTTAACTGTCAGGGTGACAGTCCTGTATCAAAGGTTTCTAATTCATCTACTTTTTGAGTGGCTGGTAAACACAAGTCTACACCCTTTCCTCTGGAAAAGTTTCCTTATTGTATAAGCCAATATAAAAGTGCAGAATGATGATATGTGCTCATCATGGGTGGAGCAAGAGAAGGGTTTATGCCATCTATGGCTTCTACTGGAGTTAAAAGTAAACTTTGCTTGTAAGTGTATATGTATTCTGTCCTAATATTGAGTTGGTAAACAGATATTAAATAATCTCTAAACCAAGATGACATAATCACAATATAGACCCACAGAGACATAATCCTTTGCATGTTGGCCAAGGCAGATTTACCCTTTGAGAGATGAGCGAATATGGTGTTTTCAAAATGTCAATTATACATACCAATAGTCTGAACTCAAATAGGTCAAATCTCTATGGGCGTGTTCGATTATCAGTTCCAGAACTGTTTGGAACGATTCCATGGAATTAGTAAATCGAATAAAAACGGAATTAAACCCTTGCAAATATGGTAGTCTGGTTCCCTGCTAAGTATAACTTTGCTGTCGAAGCGTTGGCAAATTGTGCCGGGAACCATGATGATACGTCACAATTCTGCTCACACCACCTCCTTGAACAGAACTGATAGAACACTTCTGGAATTGAATTCCGGACCATTCGATTTCGATTCCGTCAATCCCGTCAATTCCGGACTGATAATCGAACACGCCCTATATGTCTAACCCATTACTCCATAGATATGCATTTTAGCACATTTAATTTATTCTTCCACTAAAGAAATGGTTCCGTTTTATATAGTCATATAATATGAACTTTTACCATAAGAAATATTGTCTGTTTTCTAGCAGATGGTAGCTTAAAGCAGGCTGATAGTAAAACAGAATGTGCCTTAAAGGCACATTCTGCTTTACTATCAACCTGCTTTAAGTGGTCACCTAATCTTCATTACTAGAAAACGGCTATGGAGTAAGGATTATAGAAATATAAGACCAAGTATTGGATCCTTAAGTTTTACTCAGGATCTGATCTGGATTAAAACTGAATGTTTTGTTTTGTTTGTTTTGAAAAGCTCAAGGGATTATGAATACCTTTTGCAATATTACAAACATGATTAGCGTTTGTTATCGGTTTAGGAATAACATGTAGATTAGTTAGCCTACTTCAGCCTGTTCCTATATAGTAATCATACAAAATTATGATACAGTTATTACATGGCAATAGGCGGGTGGGCCTTAAGTGGCTATTGGCCCAGTTAAGGTTATATTTTTGCATGTACCCTTGAGCCTGAGTGCCAATAAAACCTTAGACAGACCAAACATTGCCGTGTCACAAGAGAATTGTTTATTATATAAAGTTTTGCAAAGACATAGGAAGCACATGTACATTTAAAACCCAAGCATACTATGAATCGTATCAAATATAGTTTTCCACAGTATCATGTAAAAAGGTCCAGCCCAAAATATATCTAAATCTCAAAAAAACAACTTTAATATTTCAAGCCATATGTTTTACTTTTTCAACTGCCTCTTCATTTGTTGCATAAATGTTTTGCCTGTATTTTAGATTCTAAATACATCACATGGTTGGCCAGTATATCATCATAACTACAGATGCTATTTCTTGTATTTGTTTCAAAAATTTTTGTTAATGTTTGTTTAGTACAAATGCATATATGTGCATTATATACAGATCTACCGGTACTACGTTTTTTGTGATAAAATCTTGCTTAAGTGAAACAAATATTTGTTGAGCTTTACTGAAAATGTTTAAGTGCAATCTTCACAGGTACACAATTTGCAAAGGACACATATTATTTACATGACGAGGGTTCAAGAATATCAATTTGGACAAGGACAGGATTCATTCATGCCTTACAAGTTACAACGAGTCCATTGATCAGTGATTAGGTGATGGCAACCAACTCTCCTTATTAAACAATAATGTTATCAAGCTTTTATACAACAAATGACAATCAATATGGAAAAATCAATCTACCCCGAATACCATAAACAAATACCGGAAATATAACACAATTGAATAGGCAAACAGCTCAATACTGACACAGGGTTAACTATTAAATACATGGCCTTATAAACACAGAATTTCTTGCATAGTTTTGTTGCATTGTTCCTAAATTAATCCATGTCTCATAGTCTGTTTCTAGCTTTGAAGACAGGTGACCACTTAAAACAGGTTGAAAGTAAAGCAGAATGCTAGAATATGAAAGATACTGGTCAGACTGAGAGTTACTCAGAATCTGATCTGAATCAAAACTTCATGTATGTGCAATGGTAACTAAATCTTGCAGATGCATTTGACAGAAGACAACATTTATTAAACAACTTTTATTAAACTTTTAAAGAGCTAATCTTCAAATGGGAATCTACCTATGTGCACTTTCAAGCCAGTTGGTATAATAAAGCTATTGCTATATTAAACCTACCGAAATATTCAGACACTTAAACCGCTCTCATGCTGAAGAAATGTCAACTGCTACAAAATGTCATCTCGCTAAAATATATGAAACTGACTTGTGAAGAAAAACATAGATAAAACTGGTAACAAACAGTTTAGATCCAGATCAGGCCCCACATTATGTGGGGCCTGATCTGGATCTAAACTGTTTGCAAATGTCATCGACAGTTGTTCTCCATGGATATTTTTTTATCCAATTAATTCCATCATACAAAAGCCATTCATATCCGATGATATGCATGAACTAAACTGAAAAATAAACCCGTATTGATACATAAGTATGTCACAGTTCTATCTCGGATTCATTGTACGAAAAAACCCATGTGGCCGCGAGAACCACCATCCCAGAGAAATCACTCTATACCTGAAAAGATTTATTTTTTAATTGATAGAAAATCAATTTGGTTGTGATCAATTGATCGACTTGATTTAATGTTAACGTCCATCCTGTCATTTTTTTAAAAGACCCGTTTCACGGTTGATTTGGGTCACAAGAATCATTGCATTTCGTATACGATCAACACTTACAGCGCTGAGAGAGTGTCAATTGCTAAAAACGTTTTCTGCTTCATTTCTGATACTGAATTTTCTTCTGAATACAATAAACCTCTCTTTTACAACCACTAAATTGTGTTAATTTCTAGGAATTTAAGACAGGTGACTGCTTAAAACAAGGTGACAGTAAAACAGAAAGCTCCTGAAGGAGCTTTCTGTTTTACAGTCACCTTGCTTTAAGCTGTCACCTGTCTCTTATTTAATCCATAATAGCCTTCATTTTAGTGGTCGTAAAAGAGAGGTGTTACTGTACTGTATTTCACATGTAATCTATAGACATAAGGCTGAAGGTACAGTATGCTAAAGCCCTGAAGCTGTCACCAGTATTTTATATAATCCATTAGTCTTCTTTTTAGTGGTCCTCATAGCAAGGTTTTACTGTAGGTGTACATATACCGTATCTCAGTGATAGACTGTTTGGATACTGATCAGACATTGAGTAACTCTGTATCTGAATAGAATCTAAACTTTCTGTTTGCAACTTTTAGGCATGACAACTTAGGTCCAATAACCGTTCACACTATTAATCAATATGCAAAAGGATTAAAACATTAAATGCAACATTCCATTTCCAAATCTCGGTCACTTGAATGCAATTTAAAGAAGTAAGAAGTAAGAAAGGTATGTTCACTCATCTCTTTGATTACAGTTGACCAAATTTCTGAACCTTTGCAAGCCGAGATAACACTTGATTAGGAGTCAAACAATTTGTTTCTTGAATACACTTGGATCATTGACATATAAACCAGGGCTTCAGATAAGAGGGAGTAACATGTACAAATCCAACATTTTCTCACTTGTTTCAGCACCAAATCCTATGGTGTCACTATTCATAAGAATTGCTTCGAAGAATCGATTCTTAGGAGTAGTGACACCATAGGGTTTAAAGTAGAAATAAAGGTTTTAGTTTTTTAAAAGCTTCCCTTATTTGGAGCTCTGGTAACCATTCCAAATCTAGAAGTTTCAGCAAAACACAGTCTTTTAAACAAACTATATTATGGCACATTGGACTGCTAAAATGATGCAATTCCATGGCCCTTCCTCCTTAACTCACTGAACCCTAGTACATTTAATCTGCCCTATGCAAACATTGTATACCCAGATCAGAGGGCTCCTACAGAAGCCCTCCGATCAGGAACTGCACTGTTTGTCATTTTACAATACATTGTGAAAAACACCAACCATAATTAGTCAAAAATGGATGAGACTTAATTTGAAACTTGCAGATTCAGGGGTCAATGAGTGTAACATTGGAAAGGCTTAACTCTTTGAACCCTAGTCCCGCCTATAGGCGTCCTTTTCAAAAAGTGAACATGCAAATAGTACACTTGTCCTATGCAAACAGTGAAGACCCAGATCAGAGGGCTCCGAAAGGAGCCCTCTGATCAGGGTCTTCACTGTTTGTCATAATGTCAAACATTGACAAAAACAACCCTTAAAAGTCAGAAATGGACTAGACTAAAATGGAAACTGGAATTGTCCATTTAAAGTTTCAGGGAGGAAAGAGTTAAATTACAGAATGATAGTGTAATGCAATTTCACTTTGACTTCAATATTTAATGCAGAAATGATCATCCAATCCTCTACAAATGACAAGGGACTAATCATGATCTATCCTCTCAAATTTACCTCTTTCAACACCATGGACCTGTTTAAAATATAATCATTACAATTGCAAACAGTGTAGACCCATATACTCCTATAGGAGCCCTCTGATCTGGGTCTACACTGTTTGCTAATTCAGACCAGTATCTATATATAAAAGTAGATGGGTACATGTTTTGTTCACTAAAATGATCCACAAGGAAACCTAATAACCCACAAAAGTTACTAAGTGTTGAAAGAGTTAACTCTTCTCAAGCTTAATATTCATAATACCCTGCCCATTATGAAGATCTATCATCAGATCATCATTTTGAACTGCATGTACAGCGCTCCCTCTCTACAACGACACCAAATAGGAGACAAAAATATGATCGTTGTTTGGAGGGAGTCGTTACAGGGAGGGAATTTGGTTGAAGTTTGCAAACAGCTTGAATCCAGATCAGACGCCGCGTAACGCAGCGTCTGATCTGGATTCAAGCTGTTTGTCACTCGTAATTAAGTGTTTTACTCTGAAATGGTCAAATATCGACTTTTAGAAAAACAGCAGACGACATTTTGAAGCAGACAATATTTCAGAAGTAAAAGCGTTAGATATCTATATAATTGTCCTGTTTAGGGAACTGCGGCAATTGTCGTTGTAAGGAGGGAGTCGTTGTTGGGAGGGCCGTTGTAGAGAGGGAACACTGTATTACATTGGCTAACAAGATGAAGGAATTATCCCCCATGAAAGAGGGCAGACTCGTGTCAAGACATATTCCAGAAGAAAACAGTGCATTTAACTCTGATCAGACAGTCCCTTCAAACGGTGACAATATAATTTACATTGATAGGACCCTAATGAGATGTCTATCAAAGTCAAAACTCTACGGAGGGCAACCAGCCTTTCTCATAGTTTGGAACAGGTGCCCGTTTCATAAAACTTCTTACGACAAAAACGGTCGTAAGTCAAAACCTTGAAATGCATTTAATTTCTGATTTCTCTATCTAATCCTGTCTTGTGACATCTCTTTGGAATCGTCTTTTCAAGACGATTCCCAAAAAGATGTCACAAGACAGGATTAGATAGAGAAATAAATAACAATTGAGACTTTTATTATCTGACTTACGACAAAATTTGTCAGACTCTTGACTTTCAAGCATTTTTTCTCATTACTCACACATTTTTTTAATTGTGTATCATTATCTCGCCATCATCATGTTTTACCCATTCTATTTTTAGTAACACAACTATCGGCAGTACCGATCATGTGACATTTTGATCTACCCAATTTCATGTACTTATACCCATCATATGTATATTATTTGTAACCTGATGAAGACCCTGATTGGGTCGAAACGTTGTTAAATAAAAACAACAAGTCTACTTGTAACCTGCAAAGATCGTTAGTTTTACTTGACTAGTTCCTAGTGTTTTAGTGACAAAATTTGTTGTACAAAGTTTTATGAAACGGGCCCCCTGGTCCGCAGTTGAGAAGAATGGCTGATCAGTGTACCTAGCGTATCAATTATGGTCCGATCTCATTAGGGGTGATCAACCTTAACCCTTTCCCCAATAGAAGCGACTTTTAGCGCATTTAATTTATTCCTCCACTGAAGAAAATAGTTCCAATTTATACAGTCATGAATATAATTCATAAGAATTATTTTCAGTTTCCTTGCAGATTTTAGCTTTAAGCAGGCTGAAAGTAAAGCATTACTTTCAACCTGCTTTAAGAAGCCGCCTATCTTCAAAACTAGAAACATGCTATGGGGTAAAGGGTTAAGACAATCATTCTTGGACCAAGCAAATAACAGTACATCCTGGGTCAATTAATTCAAAAGGGCATAGTAGCTGAATGTAGAATGAAAGCAAAGCAAAAGCTCTCATTGCAAGCTTAGATTCTGCTAAACTTTGATCCTGCATTGAGCCGATAATTTTTTTTGTAACCCATTCAACAATAGTGACGAGTATACTTGTCCTTTACTTACAGTGTACCTGTTAAGAGTACACTTATCATATGCAAACAACGTAGACCCTAATCAGAGGGCTCCATAAGGAGCCATCTGATAAGAGTCTGCACTTTTTATCATTTAAGTATAGAAAGTTATTAAGCATGTGTATATAAAGCACATTCTGCTTTACCTTCAGCCTGCTTTAAGCTACCATGTACTAGAATACAGAAAATATTTCTTTCGATACAAATTCATGACAGTATAAATTGAGACTATTTTCTTCAGTTGAGGAATAAATTAAAATGTAAAATTGTGTATCTATGGAGTTATGGGTTAACCCATTACCCCTTAAAAACGCCTTTTTACGCCTCTTACTTATTCCTCCACTGAAGAAAAAAGTTCCAGTTTATACAGCAAAGAATATGCACCAAAAGAAATATTTTCCATATCCTAGAAGATGGTAGCTTAAAGCAGGCTGAAAGTAAAGCAGAATGTGCCTTAAGGCACATTCTGCTTTACTTTCAAACTGCTTTAAGTGGTCACCTGTTTTCGAAGCAAGAAATAGGCTAAGAGGTAATGGGTTAAACTAAGTTTGACTACAGTGCTCCCTTCACACAATGGTCCTCTGAACAATGATTCCCTCATTACAACAATGTTTGCCCCTGTTCCCCAAACAAGACAATTATGTCCAACCTTTTCACGGCTTCAATATTGTCTACTTAAAATTCTCATTTGTTGTGTTTCTCAAATTTCAAAATTAGACATTTTGACCAAAAAAACATAATGACAAGTGACAAACAGCTTTAATCCAGATCAAACACCACATTACGCGGTGTCTGATCCGGATTCAGGCTGTTTGAAAATGTAAGCCAATTTCCCTCCCTCTTACAACTCCCATCCAAACGACACACACCCTTTGTCTCCCATTAGATGTTGTTGTAGAGAGGGAGCACTAGTATGATTGCCTGACACTTAATATTATTTGTTGGTTCATGTAATCATGCATGCCACTATCCATTTGATTGTTCTGCATTTTGTACTATTAATGCCAACGCCAGAAAATAAATAATTCAAACTCATGCCTGTCAAGTTTCAACAGGAATAGCACTTGCAACTGGTTTGGATCCTAATAAGTTGCTGAGTAATTCAGAATCTGATCATAGTCCAATCTGTTTTAACTCTTTCCTCCCTGAAACTTTAAATGGACAATTCCAGTTTCGATTTAAGTCTAGTCCATTTCTGGCGTTTAAGGGTTGTTTTTGTCCATTTTTTGCATTATGACAAACAGTGAAGACCCTGGTCAGAGGGCTCCTTTCCGAGCCCTCTGATCTGGGTCTTCACTGTTTGCACAGGACAAGTGTACTATTCACATGTACACTGTTTGAAAAGGACGCCTATATGCGGGATTAGGGTTCAAAGGGTTAACTCTTTCAACACCATGGCCATGTTAAAAGTAGTCTCATTACATTTGCAAACATTGTAGACCCAGATCAGAGGGCTCCTATAGGAGCCCTTTGATCTGGGTCTACAGTTTGCTTATTTATTTGTTACACTACTCAGAATTCCAAGTAGACTCACTGGTTCAGGTTTGGGAACTATTATGATCCATAAGGGAACCTTATAACCCACACCAGTTACTTAGCATTGAAAGAGTTAAAAAAAATTTGAAGCAGATGATTTGTATTGTGCTTGGATTAAGTCTCCAGTTATCAAGTATTATCAAGTCTAGTCCATTTTTGACTATTTAGGGTTGGTGTTTCTTTTTACAATTTATTGCAAAGGGACAAAAAGGGTAGCCCTCTGATCTGAGTCTACGCTATTTGTATAGGACAGGTATACGCTTCACAGGTACGCTGTACGTAAATGACGCACATAGGAGTTTGTTGTCAGCGATCTTCAAGGTTTTTCACTAAATGTCTGAACTACAGTGAAGAAGTTTGTCTTTTTTCTTTCCCAATAAACATGCTTATGCTAAAACTATTATCTCTGGACATTTCAAATAGTTTGGAGACAGACCCAGCATCTGACTAGGCTCCAAACTGTAATTCTTCTGCTGCGGAAATCTCTCACTGCGTCATGTAGGGTTCATAATATTTTATTATTTTAAAAGCATATGTTTCTTTAATCTGCATTGAGCTGCTTTCGTCTGTACATATTTAACCCATTACCTTCTAATCCCGATTTTATTACAATCTGCAAACGGTTCAGATCCAGATAAGACGCTTAGTCAGGCAGCGTTTCATCTTGATACAAACTGTTTGACACTCGTTTTTGGTTTTCTATAATTAAAAATTGCATAAATCTGAATGTTACGAAATTTGTAAACGACAACTTCAAAGGAGGCGATATTATAGCAGGATAAGGGTTAAAACTATAGAAATAGAGGATATTGTATGAGTGCTCATTATTTATCATTTTTAGTTTAAACATATTTATTTCCAGAAGTACATATGATTACAATTATACATGCTAACGTTATTTTACAATACTTAGGAAAAGGATTGAAACGAAAGAATAAACTTATTGAGTATATAATAACGAGTTTACTAAAATAATATGATGCGAGCCTTGGCGAGCGTCATATTCATTTTAGTCAACGAGTTTATTAAGAATGATAAATAATGAGCACGAATGTGATATTCTATTTATCACATAACAAGTTTAAGCACCTATAAAAAATTTTTTTTTTAGATATTCCGCTATATAGAATTTCCGCCAAACGTTAGGTTGTTTACGTTAACGTCATAGTAAATAACGTCATCTGGCGTCCCGCTACATGCAGCGCTAGTGGACGAACAAGTTCGGCCAGAGCCCAAAAAATGATATTCCACTAGTGGATTACGATATTTATACCTTCGCTTTATGCAACTCCCAGGCCGCAAATTATGTGATAAATCTAAGTATGTAATACTTTAATGGAGGGCCTCATGGAGGATTAGTCATTAGACTAAATGGGCTACCCTCGTTAAATAAAGTCATTCACTCAGATTAACCCATTACCCCATAAATATGCCTTTTTACAACTTTAATCAATTCCTCCACTGACGGAAATAGTTTTAATTTATACAGTCAGAAATAGTTAGTAAAAGAAATATTTTCTATATTCTATCAGATGATACCTTAAAGCAGGCTAAAAGTAAAGCAGAATGCACCCTAAGGTGCATTCTACTTTTCTTTCAACTTGCTTTAAGTAGTCACCTGTTTTCAAAACTAGAAACATGCTATGGGGTAATGCATTAAAATAAGTCGCCATTTTACTGCACTGCATTTGTGTTTTGTTTGCATTTATACACTGAAACTTTAAATGGACAATTCCAGTGTCCATCTTAGTCTAGTCCATTTCTGACTTTTAATGGTTGTTTTTGTCAATGTTTGACATTATGACAAACAGTGAAGACCCTGATCAGAGGGCTCCTTTCGGAGCCCTCTGATCTGGGTCTTCACTGTTTGCATAGGACAAGTGTACTATTCACATGTACACTGTTTGAAAAGGACGCCTATATGCAGGACTAGGGTTCAAAGGGTTAATATCAAATGAATGGAATTTTGAAGCAGATGTAATATTCAGACACCAATCTGGGATACATTTGCTAAACGATGTATTGCCTACCTTTTCATGTATCTGCTGTGACAGGGTAGATACCCCCTCCATAGTTCCTGATTCTAAATCCAAGATTCCTGTGATCAACAGTTACTTGTTGTTATGCATTGTAATAAACCTTTACGTAGAACTCTACCCATTGTCACCAATTTTGTAACTCGAGACTAATTTGATCAGTTTTCTGTTTTAGTTGTCACCATTTCATTGAATATAGCATATCCACAGTTTGTTATATCACCCACTAGACAGGGAAATTCTATAGAGCCATGTTGTATACCTGCACCCTCACTGACCAGTACGTATTGGAAACATGTATTTATAATCCAATCATTTTCTCCATTTAATTCATACCAAACAAATCGTAATTTACGATAAGAAAAATCAATACTTCCATATATAACGTCTATAAGTAAAGTCCCTTGTTCTCCTGCACATTTATGTTTTCTCTTGTAAGAGGATTTAAACCACCAGGCCAATAACTTAATAAAACGAAAGTTCGAAAATATTTAATTAGCCTGTATTGAACCTAACACAGTTCGGTGGCAATATCCTGGAGCAAGTTACCACAGGTAGAAAATAAGGTTGGCCCGAATGGTTGGAACTGAAGGACGAAAGACGGACTGAAAACGAAAAGGTCCGTTTTGTTGTGTATTGGATAGACAATCAAAGTTCTAAAACTCATGACAGGATTAAAATTCAAAATCAGCACTGACTTGCTATAGTGTTACCAATTTCTATGCAATCTGCTGCCAAAGACCTGGAGTCCTGTGCCATAAAATCTTACTCCTTAACCCTTTGAGCCCTAGTCCCGCATATAGACGGCCTCTTCAAACAGTGTACATGTCAATAGTACACTTGTCCTGTGCAAACAGTGAAGACCCAGATCAGAGGGCTCCGAAAGGAGCCCTCTGATCAGGGTCTTCACTGTTTGTCATAATGCCAAACATTGACAAAAACAACCCTTAAAAGTCAGAAATGGACTAGACTAAAATGGAAACTGGAATTGTCCATTTAAAGTTTCAGGGAGGAAAGAGTTAACAGCAAGAGGAAAATTAACCCATTATTCCATAACTTCCCCTTTTTGTGCCTTTAATTCATTCATCCACTGAAGAAAATGGTTCCAATTTATACAGTAATAAATATACTATAATACATATTATCTATATACTAACAGATAGTAGCTTAAAGCAGGCTGGAAGTAAAGCAGAATGCACCTTAAGGTGCATTCTGCTTTACTTTCAACTTGTTTTAAGACTTCACCTATCTTTAATACTAGAAACAGTTTAACCAACCATGCAATTCATCAGTCATGAATTCATATAACACCTGTGTAATAGGCAAGTGGTTGCTTACAGCAAGAATAAAGTTATGCAATTAAATAGTCCCCACAATATACATATCTTATCCAAGGTAGACACAAGAAGCAACCAAAGGGGCTTATACTAAGGAAAGAAATAAAACATCATAACTCCATCATCTGTTTCTAGTTTGGAGGCAGGCGACCACTTAACCCTTTCCCCAATAAAAGCGCCTTTTAGCGGATATAATTTATTCATCCGCTGAAGAAATTAGTTCCAATTTAATCAGTAATGAATAAGTATTATGGGGAATATTTTCTATATTATAGCACACGATAGCTTGTAGCAGGCTGAAAGTAAAGCAGAATGCGCCCTAAGGCGCATTCTGCTTTACTTTCAACCTGCTTTAAGTAGTCACCTATCTTAAGTACTAGAAAAAGGATATCAGGTAAAGGGTTAAAGTTGCTTGAAAGTATAGCAGAATTGCATGAAAGGCACATTCTACTTTACTTTCAACTTGCTTTATGTGGTCACCTATCTCCCAAACGAGAAGGCTAAGGGGCAGAGGGTTAAATCATTGCATAAGATCATAAGAGTCTAATCCTAAATATACATTGACAACCACGAGCCTCAACAAATTAAAATCTGTGTTCAATAGCCTGAGAAAGAATGGAAAACACAGGAAAATGCAGGAGACCAGTTCTGCGGAAAGCTCCAACAGGAGCTTTCTGCATTACTTTTCCCCTGCATTAACTCATTCACCCCTGGAACTTCAAATGGATAAGTCCAGCTAGAAAATTAAGTCTAGCCCATTTCTCACTATAATTGGGTTGCAGAACAAATCCAGTTTCAAATAAAGGCTAGTCCAATTTTGAGCATTAGGAGTTAATATTTACAATATATTTAAATGACAATTTTTTTTTAACCCTTTCTCCCATAGAAGCGCCTTTTAAATACTACAAACAGGCTATAAGGTAATGGGATAATGCAAGACCAAAGAAATGCAGAAACCTCTTTTAACCCTTTACCCCATAGCAGCGCCTTTTAGCGTATATGATTTATTCCTCCGCTGAAGAAAATAGTTCCAATTTAATCAGTCATGAATATATATTCTAGGGAATATTTTCTATATTCTAGCACATGATAGCTTAAAGCAGGCTGAAAGTTAAGCAGAATGCGCCTTAAGGCGCACTCTGCTTTACTTTCAACCTGCCTTAAGTATAGTCACCTATCTTCAATACTATAAATAGGCTATCAGGTAAAGGGTTAAAAACTTCATTTTAAAGACTGGTAACCACTTAAAGCAGGTTGAAAGTAAAACAGAATGCACCTGAACATGCATTCTGCTTTACTTTCAGCCTGCTTAAAGTAAATTAAGTAACCATCTTTTATTCTAGGATATAACAGAAAATGTTTCTTCACTGGAGGAATGAATTGAAAGCGTAAAAAGATGCATATAATCTTTAATATGGAGCAATGTGTCAAGTTGTTATCTGTACATAGAGAATGTATATTTCGTTTATTGAGTGGCTGGTACAGCGGAGAATCTGTTATTTAAACGCAAACGTACGCAAACGCAAAGCACTAAAACGTAGAAAAGTACAACTTTTGGACAATTCTGATAATTCATTTTCATCTTGGTGGCAAACAATTTGGAGCCTGATCAGACGCCGGGTTACCCGGCGTCTGATCTGGCCCCAAACTGTTTGTAATAGAATTAATAGTTTTAGCGTAAACGCGTTTATTGGGAAAGAATAACAGATTCTCCACTGTATCCATAAGTTAAACTGTATTCAGGGTCATCAAATCCAACATTTTCTAGCTTATGCTGCACCAAATCCTATGTTGTTACTACTCATTAGAATCGTCTCGAAGAGACAATTCTACTGAGTAGTGACACCATAGGGTTTAATGCAGAAATAAAGATTTTAGTTTCTGAAATACTACCCTAATCTGGATCCCTGATTGTTCTTTCCTGTTCGAGTGAATTAAAAAATAAATACAGTGTAGAAATTTCTTGACTGTGTTAACAATGCAGTAAAACCTCTCTACAACAACACCCAATGCCCAATGGGAGACAGTTATTGTGTGTGTTGTTCGGAGGGAGGTGTTATAAAGAGGGAAGATTCATATCCTAAGATTCATACCCAAACTATACACTTAACCCATTACGCTATAGCCTGTTTGTTTCTAGTTTTGATGATAGTTGACCACTTAAAGCAGGCTGAAGGTAAAGCAGAATGCGCTTAAGGCGCATTCTGCTTTACTTTCAACCTGCTTTAAGCTATTATCTGCTAGAATATAGAAAATACTTCTTATAATTTTTATTTGTGACAGTATGAATTGGAACTATTTCCTTCTGTAGAAGAATTAATTAAAGGCGTAAAAATAGGGTAATGGGTTAAATCACCCAATTCCAGTAACCTTACAAGTTGCATAGAAATACACATTCAGTAGCAAGTGGGTGTATATTTTTACTATGGGGCATGAGACTATTAGACTTGCATGTCGAGGCAGGTTCCCCAATATCCCTCCAGTTATGCCCTGAGTCTAACTGAAACCCAGTCAGGCGGTACCCAGCACATAAAACCCTCCAGGAACACCCGACACCTATATACTATACCTACAAGTATTAAACTCTTCACTGCAAACATATCTTCCTTCAAAAAATTGTCATCTGTTTTTATATAATAAACTTTATATTTTAGGCTCTAGAACTGAAGAAACATCTGTATGAATGTAAAACAGTTTGGATTCTGATTAGCCGCAGCGTTATGTGATAACTGATCAGGATCGAAACTATTTGCAAAAATTAGAGCATTTGGGACAATGCCATGTAAGGGTTAATCCACATCATGACAGGCAAAACTTAAATACTATTTGTAAACAATATAGATCCAGATCAGATGCAAATTACCTCAACATCTGATCATGATCCAAAATGGCTGACATTTCTTTTAAGATTTCTTCAATTCAAAAAAATATATAAAAAGCAAATTTTTAGAATCTTGCAGACAAGAAGTTCAAAGACTGTGGTATTATGGCGGGATAAGGGGTTAACTCATATCGCCCCAACACCACAACAAACAAACAAACAAACAATTTGATTTAACCCCTTTAAGCACTATATACCAGGGCTCCAGATAAGAGGTAGTTATTTCAACAAATCCAACATTTTCTCACTCATTTCAGTATCAATCCTATGGTGTTACTACTCGTTAGAATCGTCTCAAAGAGACGATTCTAATGAGTAGTAACACCATAGGGTTTAATGCAGAAATAAAGATTTCAGTTTTTGAAAAACTACTGTTATCTGGAGCCCTGATATACAGTAAAACCTCTCTGATACAACCACTGAAATGTAGGCTTATTGACAGCATTTAAGACAGGTGGCTGTTTAAAGCAAGATGAAAGTAAAGCAGAAAGCTCCTGCTTTACTGTCATCATGCTTTAAGCAGCCACCTGCCTTAAACATGGACTTTTTTAAATCTTAGGTAGTGGTCGTAATGGAGAGGTTTTACTGTACAATCAATCATGCTTTAAGTGACCACCTAAAAGATTATACTTAAAGGAATATTTTATACAAATGACTCCTAAACGCAGAAGAAGAAATAATGCAGAAAGTTCCTACAGGAACTTTCTGCATTATATCTATCCTGCATTGAGCAACAACTTGTAATCAATTCACCCTTAGTGCTCATAAAATTTAATGCCCAGTTCGTAATGGTTTTCATTAAAAAATATCATGTTAGGACCCTACTTAGTATAATTCAAACCACAATTAGTTTAAACTGACAGTGATTGGTTAAATTTCTCTAATCCTTGTCTACACAATGCTCTTTTCAACACTAAGTAACTCTTGTGGGTTATAAGGTTCCCATGTGGATCTTTCTAGTAACTAAAACATGAACCAGTCTACTTGGAATTCTGGGAAGTGCAATAAATTCTGGTATAAATTAGCAAACAGTATAGACACTGATCAGAGGGCTCCTATAGGATCCCTCTGATCTGAGTCTACATTGTTTGCAAATTCCATGGGAATATTTTAAACAGGTCCATGGTGATGAAAGAGTAATGTGCCAACAGGCTAAAGACTAATCTGATTTTGGTTTTAAATATTCAATGGCTTTAACTATTGCAGTGCTATCAAAGATTTGACATAGTTTTGCAAGCACTATGGATCCTGATCAGATGCAGAATAACTAGGCATAAGATCAGGATCCAGACTTTTTGAGACTCAGTTATGGATTTTGCAAATCTAATTAAGGCATGTTTAATTTCAGAAATAAACTTTTTATAAGCAGAAAACATTTTATTCAGCATTTCAATGGCTTAATCCTTTCTTTGTAGGCACCAGGTAAATACATAGTTTGCAAACAGTAAAGAACCAGAACAGAGGGCTTCGTTAGGAGCCCTCTGATCTGTTTCTTCTCTGTTTGCTATGCTTTTAAAATATATTGGACACCAAACTCCTCAATGGTAAATGTAAACTATTCATTTATCAAAAAACAGTTGAGTTCAATTTGACAATTTAACATTGTATGGGTTAATAGGTAATGAGCGACTTCTTTTCATGGTGACCAATATGTGGCGAAGCAGGTTATCAGTATATTTGATTTAGAGGAATGGGGTAGCTAATATAATCTGTTTGTTATGCAGTGCCAAAGGTAAATAAGTTAAACATTAAGCCGTCAAGTCATGCCACCGTTTATTCCTTACAAGTAAACAAACATCAAAAAGACCTGAATCACTACAGAAGAACTTGTATTAAACTCACAACTGAATGAAATGGGACAATCTTTAAATACAAGACAATGTATGATTAAAGTAATGCAGAAAGCTACTTATCTCATTCACTGCTGTGACATAATCTGCTTCAACCCTTTACCCCAAAAATATGCCTTTTAATGTCTTTAATTTATTTTGTCACTGAAGAAAATAGATCCAATTTATACAGTCATGAATATGCACCATTAGAAATATTTTCTATATCCTATCAGATTATCTTAAAGCAGGCTGAAAGTAAAGCAGAATGTGCCTTAAGGCACATTCTGCTTTACTTTCAACCTGCTTTCAAAATCTAACACATAGCTTCCTTCTTTTTTGAAATGGGGATATATTTTACTTAATCAACCCATCAACACCTGGCACCGTGTATATGCATTATTTACAAACAGTGAAGAGTACACTTGTCCTATGCAAGCTGTGTAGACCCAGATCAGAGTGGGTCCCTAAAGGAGCTTTTAGCTGTACTTTCACTTTGCTTTAAGCTACTTCTTTTTTTTTGAAAGAATATTAATTTGGAGCACATATGTGGAGGAGTAGGTGGAGGTGTTCTAATTGATTTGATTTGATTTGTTTTGATTTTACGTCGCTTTCAACAGTATTTCAGTCATATCGCGACGTCCAGCTAATTATAGTTGGAGGAAGACCCCAGAAGTCATTTATGCACTGTTTCAGGCACAAATTGGCAACTGGGTAGAACCACCGACCTTCAGCAAGCCAGCTGGAAGGCTTCCCCACATGAAAAATCCGAACGACCCTACTGGGATTCGAACTCACAGCGGTGAGGGGCTTAGTGATGTTAGTCACGGTGACTATACCACTAGGCCACAGAGGCCCCCTGGAGGTGTTCTAAGGCACTTCTGTGAAAACAAAATAGGGTTAACCCATTACCCCATAGCCTGTTTCAAGTTCTTAAGACAGGTGACCAATTAAAGCAGGTTGAAAGTAAGGCAGAATATGTCTTAATGCATTACCCCATCAATACGCCTTTTTACGATTTTAATTTTATTCCTCCTCTAAAGAAAATAATTCCAATTTATACAGTTATGTATTATGTATTATAAAAAACTCTTTTTTTCATTCTAGTAGGTGGTAGCTTAAAGCAGGTTGAAAGTAAAGCAAAATGTGCTTGGAGGCACATTCTGCTTTACTTTCAACCTGCTTTAAAGCCTGTCTCACACAGAACACGGTTGGGCATACACGGGTTGACTGGTACGAATGTAGCACGAGTATGTACGAACAAAGCATGGATATACTCGGTCAAGCAAGGTTTGTCACGGTTTGAACACGATTTGAAAAACGATTTTCATACGATTGTTGTACGGTTCCAAGTACGGTCTAGTACGGTCTGTTACGGCCTAGTACGATTAAACAAGACTTTTACTGGATTAATTGGACATTTACAGGGTTTACATACGGTCCCACCGACTTTTGCTCCATACGATTTATATACGATATTGACACGGTTGAGCTCACTCGTGTTAAGTGGAATTCATGTGCGGTTGTGTATACGGTCTCGTACGGTCTTGTCAGATCGCTAATACGATCATACACGGACATGGCACACGTGCCAGTTTTTTTAAAGTTTTAAAAATCATACACGGCTTTCACGGATACACTCGAATGGCCCGAGTGTAACTCGGATAAGGCCACGGTTGGTTCGGTTGTATGTACGGTTTACACGGGTGGCCAACCGTATAAGCCGTGTGTTCTGTGTGAGACAGGCTTAAAGTGGTCACGGCACATTCTGCTTTACTTTCAACCTGCTTTAAGTGGTCACCTATCTCAAATACTAGAAACAGGGTAATGGGTTAAGGTGCATTCTGCCTTACTATCTACCTGCTTTAAGCTACCATCTGCTAAGATATAGAAAATATTTCTTTTGGTACATATATGTTTATCACTGTATAAATTGAAACTATTTTCTTCAGTGGATGAATAAACTGAATGTGCTAAAAGGCACTTCTATGGGGGAAAGGGTTAAAAGAGAAAATTGGCCTCTTTACAGTTTATTCAAGTCTAAGGTAAACATAAGTTTAACATGTGCATGCACTGAAAAAATCATTTCAATACATTATAGAAAATCAATGTAAATTTCTTATAGAATATTTGATTGTGATGATACCCGATGAGTTCAATGGCACTAAAGGAATATTTCGGTCATTAACATTTTAAAATGATACAGTAAATCTTGTCTTAAATTGAAACTCAAATAATTTTTTTTTAGATCTATGTAAGTAAGGGAAGTTTCTCAGTGCAGGTTGCAGCTTAATGCAAGAAAAAAGTAATGCAGAAAGCTCCCTTAGGGAGCTTTCTGCATTACTTTTATCTTACATTAAGCAGTCATCATGCTCTAGAGGTTAACAACATTCTTTACTGAAAGGCCTTTTATCACTATTTTGATTTTTTAATGGTTCATATGTCTCCAAATATCTGGCCTCCCATGATCATATTCAGCTCATAAAAAACACCAATCAATTTTCATGGAAATTAACCTATCAATTTTTAATAGTAAATAACATATCAGTTTTGAAAGATTTATATTTATAGTTATCAAAGTATGGAATATTGATGAAATAGAAGTTCTGACACGGTCTGTTAATGATTTTGTGAGATAATGAGTAAGCAAAACTGGCTTCTTTCATCGGAAATACAGTAAACAGCTTAAAATTATACCCCTCCTAAATGAGCAAAAGGTTTAATCCATTACCCAATAAATACTTCTATTTACGTTTCTAATTTCTGCGCTGAAGAAAATAGTTCCATTTTATATATTCATGAATAATTATATACCATGAAAAATAATTCTATATCCTAGTAGAAATTAACTTAAAGCAGGCTGAAAGTAAAACAAAACGTGCCTTCAGACACACTCGGCTTTACTTTCAACCTGCTTTAGGTGGACGTGCACCTGTCTTTAATACTAGAAACAGGCAGGCTATAGTGACTAGTGAGGGGAAAAGGGGTGGGGGGGGGGGGGGGGGTTGAGGGACACAAATAGAAGTTATTTAAAACAAGTAGCAGCTAAATGCTTTTAGAATCCACCTGTTTGCAGGGTTCTTCATAGAATTTTTAATGGATAAGTAGAACAAAATAAATGTTTTGGGACCTAGAAATTTGTTTCGTTTTTAGACACTCAATATCGGAATATCCAGTTCTAATCACTTCACATTCCTGAGAATGCAGAATCCCATACACAATTCATACTTTTTAAAAGAAGCCAAACATGTTCTGTCATGCTTGGTTTTCAAGAAAGATTATAAGAAACTAATATTACAGACACTATATACAGAAAAACCTCTTTATTATGACCACTAAATTGTTTAACTCTTTCCTCCCTGAAACTTTAAATGGACAATTCCAGTTTCCATTTTAGTCTAGTCTATTTCTGATTTTTAAGGGTTGTTTTTGTCAATGTTTGGCATTATGACAAACAGTGAAGACCCTGATCAGAGGGCTCCTTTCGGAGCCCTCTGATCTGGGTCTTCACTGTTTGCACAGGACAAGTGTACTGTTCACATATACACTGTTTGTAAAGGACGCCAATATGCGGGACTAGGGTTCAAAGGGTTAAATGATAAGATGTTTAGGATAGGTGGTCACTGTTCTACTTTCATATTGCTTTAAGCTGTTCCCTGTCTTTTATACAATCAATAAGCATTATTTTCAGTGGTTGTAATAAAGAGGATTTCGTGTAATTTTTTTTTATCTGCTTCAAGTGTTTTATCCCAGACCTCAAAAGCTTGGGTTTAAATTTAACCATTTTTTTTCTAATCAAATATCTATATGACTTTGGCAAATAGTTTGGATCCTGGTGCACTTTCAAATAGCTCATAATCTCATGCAAATAAAGACTGTTCGACACACTGGTTATACATCTACAGTAGTAGGACAAGAAAAGTCATATTAATATTATTTCATATTAACCCTTAGCCTGCCACTCACTATAGCTCCATATGCAAACAGCTTGGATCCGGTTGAGACGCCGAGTAACTCGGCGTCTCATCCGGATCCAAGCTGTTTGACACTTGGACAACATTTTCAGCAATTTTGAGCAACTTTGAAACTTGAAGCAGACGAGAAATATAGCAGACAACAATTTATTTGGCGGGTTAAGGGTTAATAGAAGACATAATATTTCATAACAACTCGTTTTAAAAAAAGACACTTTGTTACAGTGTGGTTCTATCAAAGTGTCAAGTTTAGCAGTGCAACAGACAATTTATTGTCATGTATCATTATGTAAACACTTCGGACAGAATGTATACTTCTATGTAGTTTAGACTACTTGTTTGTTGAACAGTAAAACTTGTGTATGATTGTCACTGAACTAAAGATAAAATACCAGTCTTTGATACAAGTTTTTTGCTTAACTTTTGTCCTGAATTCAGAACTCACACAATGTTTTGTCTATATAAAGAGCAGCTGCTTAACACAGTTTTGCCTGTACTACTTGACAGGTCCAAGAGATTGAGTATGACTATTTTAAGGTAGAGAGAATTCCTCTTTGGGCCCTTGCACTCATTTATCTTCCAAACTAGAAACAGGCTATGGGGTAAATGGCCAGGTTAGTTGGATTCCATTGGATATGCTTTACTTTTGTCTTGCTTTATCACAGCAAACTGTTGAAAACATAGAATAAATATGCCTTATCAGGAAGAGATGTTTTGCACTAAAAATGACAAAATGAACTTTGATGTGTTTACACACCCTAAAATAAAGACAAGTAGAGTGTTAAGATATCTTCATGATCAACTTTATTTTCTGTATGACACATCCTCCAATCTTGATACAGGAAAGCTTGCAAACATAACCTTGAGGTAGTAAACCTCTTCACATGTCAAGACTCAAAACTTATATAATATGTATGACACTTTTTTGTATTAAAGGAACACTTCATCTAGGTCTGCATTGTATTAACCCATTACTGCATGAAAAGGCCTTAAAGGGCCTTTAATTTATTTCTCCACTGAAGAATATAGTCCATCTTTATACAGCCTTGAATATTCAGCATAAGACATTTAATACTTTCTATATCAGATAGTAGCTTCAAACAGTCTAAAAGTAAAGCAGAAAGCGCTGTTATGTCTATTCTACTTTACATTCAACCTGCTTTATGTGGTCACTTGTTTTCAAAACTTTTGCGTGATTAAAAGTTCAACTGTATACATGTATATCATAAATCCATAAATTGCACATTTCGTGGTGTGAATATAATCTTAATTGTGCATAAGGTATCAGTTTATTAAATTTATTTCAATCAAGATAAGAGGCCAAATAACTATGCATTTAATCAAAATCTAAATGTTTTACATTGCTACCTACATGAAACTTAGTTTTATGCTGAATTTCAAAAATCCATTTTTCGAAATGACCACATTGTGTTGATATTTGCTTCTTTTTTTAGAAATATTAACCAAAACTCAGATCCTGTTCAGAGGGCTCCTTAATGAATCATCTGGTCAGTCTACACTGTTTGTAAAATATACATAAACCAGTTTTCAGCATATAAAAGATTAATCTAGTAGACACTTGGTCATAATGTAGCACTTGTTAGATTCAAACTTCCTCTAAAAGCTACTCTTATACAAGTATCAACTGCCTCAAGTTGAAGTGTCATCCAAAATAATCATTTTGTACGAGAAGTTTACTGATAAGTTAGAAGCATGTACAGGTATAGCCCAGGGTCCAAGATTATGAAGGACCTGGTTGCTCTGCATTGAGAAGTTAATATCAGATTGTTTTTAGTCAAATACAGTGGAGAATGTGTTATTCTTTCCCAATAAACGTGTTTACGCTAAAACTATTATTTACAGTGCAAACAGTTTGGAGCCAGATCAGACGCCGGGTAACCCGGCGTCTGATCAGGCTCCAAACTGTTTGCCACCAAGATAAACATGAATTATCAGAATTGTCAAAAAGTTGTTCTTTTCTAAGTTTTAGTGCTTTGCGTTTGCGTACGTTTGCGTTTAAACGGGAAAGAATAACAGATTCTCCACTGTATAAACTGCATTAAGGGGGACTACTCATAAATAGCCTGCATCAAGGGAGAATACTCTTCCATTAAATGAAGAAAATAGACTGCATTAAGGGAGACTACTCTTCTAAAAGAAAGAAAAGTGAATACAAAACCTCTAGAGCAACCATAAATAGAATCATTACAGAAAAACAATCATAAAAGGCAGGTCAATGCTTACTTCAGGATCAAAGTAATGTAGACAGAAGTTATCTGCATTAGTTTTTATCCTTCATCAAGTTCGAGAGGCTGTATCTATCTTTCTTCTATATTAATGCTTGATAGTTATAATTTTACGTATTCCTTATTTCTGGTGTGTACATATTACTAAGTCCGAGTCTTGACTTGAAAAAGTATTATTTTACCTCAAAGCTTATAACAATGTTCTGAAAAGATGCTCATTGGTTCAAACTCTTGTGACATAAAACATCTGTGTGGATGTTGGATGAATGTAAACTGTAGAAAAGCTGGCCGTGAATTCTGCAACATACTTGTAGACTTGAGACATTGGGTTAAACCTCAAGCCTGGGGCCCGTTTCATAAAAAATCTTACGACAAATGTTGTCGTAAGTCAAAACTTTAAGACACGTTTAATTTCTGATTTCTCTATCTAATCCTGTCTTGTGACATCTTTTTGGAATAGTCTTGAAAAGACGATTCCAAAAAGATGTCACAAGACAGGATTAGATGGAGAAATAAAAAATAATAGAGATTTTTATGATCTGACTTACGACAACTTTTGTCGTAAGAAGCTTTATGAAACGGGCCCCTGGCTCCCAGTTCTATTTGTTATGATTTAAACTTGAAACCAGCCTGAAGTTTTATGTCTGTGAATATGCTGAAGAATTAGAAACAAGTCCATCAATGAAACAAACTTTGTCTTAAAAATGTCGTTCAAGTTTATAGGAGCTTTTCAGCCTGGGAAATCATTTAGCATAATAAGCTACAAAACTAGAAATAACACCTCAACCAGCTAGTTTGAAATGCGTACTTGTAGTATACATTTTGGTCCATCAATAGAAATTTATAACTAACAAACTCAATCTTATACACATATATACCAATTATGTCGGGATAATTTCAATATATTTTGATTATGTGGGTGCTATGGAGAAAAAGCGATATAGTCAAGCTTGCATAAAGTTCCCATTGAAAAGAAGGGTATGTTTTTATTTGTCAGTTTGTTTGTTTGTTAACACCCGTTTCTGCCATCAATGGGCTAATTGGATACCCCAAAGAGAGGGGAGCGAATGCAGAAAACCCAGGTGAGATGTCCAACTCTTAATATGAAGTTCTCTGGTTCTTTCAAATGCCCAGTATAAAACTGATACATTGGACCTTGGTAAATGAAGTCTCATTGGTCCGACAGATGATCAAACCCACAACCGGGTTATTGTAGTCGAGTGCATTACTACTGAACCACATCCGCCAGTAGGTTGTCTGCTGGACAGATGCGAGCTTAAATTGGACAATGCAGGACAAAGGTAATGCTCCTATAGGAGCTTTCTGAATTACTTTTGTTCTGCATTAGGCAGTCACTTATCTTAAATGATGCATCTTAAATCAGTGGTTGCTTCAGACCAGTTAGACATTTTATTCTATTTATATCTGGATATCATCCCTAATAGATGCTTAACCCATTACCCTATAAATATGCCTTTTTATGCCTTTCACTTATTCCTCCGCTTTATACAGTAATGAATATGTAACATTAGAAATATTTTCTCCTAGTAAATGGTAGCTTAGAGCAAGATGAAAGTAAAGCAGAATGCACCTAAGGTGCATTCTGCTTTACTTTCAACCTGCTTTAAGTGGTCACCTATCTTAAATACTAGAAATAGGCTATGGGGTAATTGGTAAACAATGCATTTACATGGGAATTTAGTTGAAAAATCCATAATATGGTATATTGTACCTATCAGGGCTTCAGAAACAGCTGGCAAGGCAAGGGGAATAAATCATGAACATAGAAAAAGATAAGAAAAAGCAAAATCATGAAATACAAATTTACTTTATAAAAATAGAAATAAAATATTTACCACTAAAGTATAGAAAACAGATAACAATGAAATTGTGAGTAGTATTAGTTTAATATGTAAGTTAAAAGGTTGCCATGGCAACTGATATCCACCCTGTCATCTCTATACAGACTTAAACTTTAAGATATTTGTAAAAGCAGTAAATCAGAGTTCAACCATATATAAGAAGATCAGGGTTATCTTGAGATTTGCAACTTCTAAACCCTTTCCTTAATAGCTGTTTTCAGTGTATATCTCATTGATTCTTGAAACTTCAAATGGTCAATTCTAGTATCAAATTAAATCTAGTCCATTTTTATTATTGTGGGTAGTGTTTTATTTTACCATATATATTACTTAATGGCAAACAGTGCAGATCCTGACCAGAGAGCTCCAAAAGGAGTCCTATGACCTGGGTCTACACTGTTGCCATAGGATAATTGCACTATTCACTAGTACACCATTTGTAAAGGATGTGTTTACTTGTTGCTAGGGTTCAATGGGCTACAAATTGATGGTACTAAAATTTAAAAGCACACTAAATTTAACCCACTACCCCATAAATACGCCTTTTTACGCCTCTTATTGATTCCTCCATTCAAGAAAATAGCTCCAATTTATACAGTCATGAATATGTATCACAAGAAAAACCTTCTTCATTCTAGCAGATGGTAGCTTAAAGCAGGCTGAAAGTAAAGCAGAATGTGCCTTAAGGCACATTCTGATTTACTTTCAACCTGCTTTAAGTAGTCACCTATTTTCGAAACTAGAAACAGGCTATGGGGTAATGGGTTAAAGAAGGAATTTCTCAAAAAGAGGTTACTGCATTACTTTCAGTCTGCTATAAGAAACCATATGACTTACTGGTAAGACATTTAACTCTTTGAACCCTAAAGATGCATATAAACATCATTTCCAAACAGTGTAGTTGTGAAGAGCACACTTGTCATATGCAAACCGTGAAGACCCAGATCACAGGGCTCCCAAAGGATACATTGTAAACATACCACCCTCAATAGTCAACAATGGACTAGACTAATTTGGAAACTGGAATTGTCCATTTTAAGTTTTCAAGATGAATGACTCCAGACTAGCTAGAGGAACATTTGTATGCACATGATTACTGCATGTAACATAACACTTTCTTGACTTATTATCACAGCAAACTGATCACAAGAGGACGAAGCACCAGAACTATAGAGACTGTAATAAAAACAACTGAGACTGTGGTAACATAACCCATAACCCAATAGAAGCATCTTTTAGTGCATTAATTTATTCCTACACTGAAGAAAATAGTTCCCATTTTATAGTCATGAATATGTATTATCAGAAATATTTTCTATATTATAAAAGATGGTAGCTTGAAGCAGGCTGAAAGTAAAGCAGAATGCGCCTTAAGGCGCATTCTGCTTTACTTTCAACCTGCTTTAAGTGGTCACCTATTTTCAAAATTATAAATAGTCTATGGGGTAATGGGTTAATATTCTTAATTAATTTAATTTCACAGAATAATAAATAAGCAGTCACACAAAAAATTCAAAGCAACTTAAGGAGGGACCAAACCATTTTTATCTTTGTTCAATTAAAAATATACAGAACATAAAAGAGTTTTCTGCGTTATCTGGTTCAACATTATAATGCACATTTGTGTTGTTAATTATTTGTAAACTATTTAAAAGCATGACATTGACGTTCAAACAATTTGAAAATGACAGAATGTGACTGAACATGATTTAATGATGATCATAGTCAATAGTATAATTGTTATTTGTGAGGTAAATTGAATTGATTCATTGATGAAATTTCATTTTAACAGACAGAAAACAACAGTTATTGTTATTTATGTGTAACATTAGACACTTGCATAAGTCTGTATCATTCACATGCTTGTGATTTACTATGTAAATTACAAGCAGCCGGATGATACAGATCATTTACACTTGCATACTCAATTAAGGGGAAACAACTCTAGACAGACAAGGGAGCTCACTATCACAGATCATATGCAACAGGTGGGAGATTCTTAATATCAGACTAACAAACTAACAAGAAATAGTACTTAATATATACACATCTATACAGTGACTTATGAACTTATGATTAAAAGTATAAAAATAAAATCTATCCGAGACACTGTAAAAGTTGTGTAGAGTCTAGAGACATTCTATATCAACTGGCACAAGCAGCACACAAACTAGAGTCATCAAGTCATTTAAACAATGATGGATGGGAATAGTTTCTGAGACTAGTAACATCCTTATTTAGAACTAGGAGCTTTCTGCATTACTTTCGTTCTGTGTTATGCTGTCAACTGCCATAACTCTATACTCCATAGATACACATTTTAATGCATTTAATTCATCCTTCCAGTTAAGAAAATAGTTCAAACTTTAGACAATCACTAATATGTATCATATGAAATAGTTTCCATGTTCTAGAAGATGGTAGTTTAAACCAGACTGATAGTAAAGCAGAATGTGCCTTTAGGCACATTCTGCTTTACTTTCAACCTGCTTTAACCCTCCCTCCCATAGAAGCAAATTTTAGCCAATTTAATGCTAGGGTTCAATTGGCTACAAATTGATGGTACTAATAGCACACTGAATTTAACCCAATACCCCATAAACACGCCTTTTTACACCTCTTATTGATTCCTCCATTCAAGAAAATAGTTCCAATTTATACAGTCATGAAAATGTACCATAATAAATATTTTTTAAATCCTATATATAACATGAGTGCTTAAAGCAGACTGAAAGTAAACCAGAATGTGCCTTTAGGTACATTCTGCTTTACTTTCAACCTGCTTAAGGTAGACCCCGTCTTCAAAATGAAGAAACAGGCTATGGAATAAAGGGTTGAAAGATGTCCATACTCCTTTATTGAATGCTTTGATGACTGCAAGTTTTGTATGTGACTCATGAACCTCTATGAACACTTAGTTTGCGACATACAATTTTGAAATGATTTATATGATCGACAACCAATATGTAACAGACAACCCATTCTCATACATGGAAATTGAATTTTGTTTAAAAAGCATGTTTAGTTTAATTTTTGATTTCATAATACTCTTTACCTCTTTTGCAGTTCATAAATAGGTAAAATATATAAGCCCTTAATTATCGTATCAAATATATAACTGTAAGAACCAATTTGTGAGTGAAGGAAATAAAAAATACGTTTACATTGTGTGTAAAAAGTAATGTGCAGATTAATACGATTTGCTTATAAAATAAATGAAGTGAATCGTTTGCCTCACCATTAAATGCCATATAATTTTGACAGCTATTAAAAAGAGCACATTTAAGAAATCACAGAACAAATACGATTAAAATCATTTTACAATCAAATAAATGTTATGTAACAATTCAATTAAGAAGGGTAAAGATTGTTCGCATCAAAATTACTTTACCCCATTACTCAATCAATACACTTTTTTACGTCTTTAACTTGTTCCTCTACTGAAGAAAATTATTTTACTTTATAAAATTATTAATATGCATCATACGAAATATTTTCTCTACCCAAGCAGATGGAGGAATATATTGAAGGCATAAAAGGGCACATTTATGGGGTAATGGGTTAAAGACAGCATCAACTATGGAAATGGTGATTAACCAATTACCTTATTGCATGTTTCTAGTTTTGAAAATAGGTGACTACTTAAAGCAGGCTTAAAGTAAAGCAGAATGCGCCTTAAAGCGCATTCTGCTTTACTTTCAGCCTGCTTTAAGCTATTATCTGCTTGAATATAGAAAATGTTTCTTATGATTCTTATTAGTAACAGTATAAATTGGGATTTATTTTCTTCAGTAGAGGAATAAATTAAATGCGTAAAAAGGGGTAATTATGGGGCAATGGGTTAACAGACATGACTGTATTTTGGCATATCTACTCACAATCCTTTCTATATTACATCTTCAACATTCTTTACATTAAAACAAACATTTATCGTATCATGTTTATGTGTATTATTTTCAATGTCTTTACCATATAATGATAATGAACGGACACATGTACTTCAGAAATAAGTTAGAACATAGCTGTACAGTTTACAAAGACATACAATCTTTTAACATGTGTACATTCTACAGATACAAACACATACATAAACCTTATAAATATAACGGACACAGTAACACACAACTCTCTCCTCCATAACCTTACAGGTTAACCCTTTGAACCCTAGTCCCGCATATAGGCGTTCTTTTAAAACAGTGAACATGTGAACAGTACACTAATCCTTTGCAAACATTGACAAAAACAACCCTTAAAAGTCAGAAATTGACTAGACTCAAATGGAAACTGGAATTGTCCATTTAAAGTTTCAGGGAGGAAAGAGTTAACCCATTTCCCCATAGACTGATTCTAGTTTTGAATGGGGGTGACCACTTAAAGCAGCTTGGAAGTAAAGCAGAATGTGACTTAAGGCACATTCTGCTTTACTTCCAGCCTGCTTTAAGCTATTATCTGCTAGATAACGGAAACTATTTTAAGTAATATATAATTATGTTCATGACTGTATAAATTAGAACTATTTTCTCCAGTAGACTCACAGTACTTGCTAATGAATGATTACAATAGCGCTATTAAGATTGGGTGTAGGAATATATGGGAGCATTAACCCTTTGAACCCTAGTCCCGCATAAAGGCGTCCTTTTCAAACACTGTACATGTGAATAGTATACTTGCCATATGCAAACAATGAAGACCCAGATCAGAGGGCTCCGAAAGGAGCCCTCTGATCAGGGTCTTCACTGTTTGTCATAATGCCAAACATTGACAAAAGCAACCCTTAAAAGTCAGAAATGAACTAGACTAAAATGGAAACTGGAATTGTCCATTTAAAATTTCAGGGAGGAAAGAGTTAAAAGGTGTACATGTATTTATGGGGTAAAGCAAGATGAAAATATAGTAGAAAGCTTATAAAGGACCTTTCTGTTTTACTTTCATCTTGCTCTAAGCCATAACCTTTACCTAAAACTATCAATGAAGACCCAGTTTTGATGCTTATGTAGAGTTGTAGCTAGAGGCGTCCAAAGGGGCTTCGGTGGAGGAAAGGGGTATTTGACATAAAACGTACAAATTGAAACAAAAACAGACAAACTTTCAGCTATAAGCTAATTATTTACAGTTTCTATATAAAAACCTTGATTTGTTATGGCTGGAATCATTAAAACCCTCAGACAGTGTAGACAAAGACCAAACATTTTATACATTAGCAGTCCTATCTTGGTCTACACTGTCGATTTAAATATAAATAATGCACACACTAATTATTTACAACTTAAATTATTTTGTGACATAAAAGTTAGTCTTTGCCTTGCAAGCCTAAGATTTATATATACAATGTTCAACTCCATGTCACTGGAATATTGCCAACTAAATATTCTGATGAAAGGGGAATAACTCTTCCTATACTGCCTACTTCAATATTGGGCATCAAATATTGTGGCAAAAGGGAAATAACTCCTCCTATAAAATTGGCATAAAGACCTTTAGTAGTGATAAAAGGGGAATAACTCTCTCTAAATGCTTCATTTTATAAGACATGCCATTAACCCGTGTCTATTCGTCACTACAAGATAATTTGGCATTTATATATAAAGCTGGCAGCTGAACTTTCTGCATTACTTTTATCCTGAATTAAGCAGTTATCTGTTTGTAAAGATCACCTCTTTCACTCCTAGCGGCGCCAAAAAGCGACTTTGTAAAGAGCTTGGATCTTGATCAGTTCTTAAGCTGACCTTGTAAAAATTACAGACGACACTACCAAATGCAGACTATTTTTTGGCGGTAAGAGGGTTAACCCTTTCCCTCATAGAAGTGACTTTTAGCGAATATTATTTATTCCTCCGCTGAAGAAAATAGTTCTAATTTAATCAGTAATGAATATGTATTATAGGGAATATTTTCTATATTATAGCACATGATAGCTTAAAGCAGGCTGAAAGTAAAGCAGGATGTGCCTTAGGGCGCATTCTGCTTTACTTTCAACCTGCTTTAAGTAGTCATCTATTTTCAAAATTAAAAACAGGCTATGGGGTAAAGGGTTAAAGCAAACGATAAAAGTTGGTCGTGAAAGAGTTAATAGATTTGCACAGACAGTAATATTTAGATTTTCAGTGGATACACATTGCAAGAGACTCATATACAAACTTAAAACTAATTGTTCAAAACAAATAAAATCTAAACCAAAGGATGATATAAAAGTTGAGCTATCACAAAGGAACAGTTAAGTCTTGCTATAACAAACAAACAAAAGAAGACTCATGAAATCCATTTAAGATTTAAACTGGTTTAAAGCAAGATGAAAGTGAAGCTAAAATGTTCTTATTCACTTTTATCTTGCTTTTAACAGCAACCTGCCTTAAACCTCTCCTCAGTATAAAGGTCCTTAAACCAGACTACTTTGGAGTGTTCATTTTAGTTAGACTATACTGCATTTTAAAAGTTGCCATGGATACAAATATAATTTCCCCATCAGTATCAGAAATAAGATAAAAAGAATTTTCAGAACAAAACAAATATCTGAAAACAAGAACCTTAAAATCAATAAAAAATCCTAAAACAGACTTTACAAAACAAAGGATCCATAAAACAAGCTAGCATGGAAATAAATATAATTTTAAACCCAAGCCTTGGGAAAATTTAGCTCTTTCAACACTAAGTAACTTTTGTTGTGGGTTTTTAGACTCCCTTGTGAATATTTTTAGTTACTGAAACATGAATCAGTGTACTTGGAATTCAGGATAGCTTATAATTAGCAAACAGTGCAGACACTGATTAGAGGGCTCCTATAGGAGCCCTCTGATCAGAGTCTACACTGTTTGCAAATGTACTTAGTATAGTTTTAAAAGGTCCATGGTATTGAAAGAGTTAAAACAAAATCTGTGAATAGCAACCACTCTATAAAGAAATAATGAATTTTAATTCAGTCTCTTTCACCCCTGAAACTTTAAATGAACAATTCCAGTTTCTTATTAGGTCTAGTCCATATATGACAATTTAGGGTTGTTTTTTGCAATTTATTGCAATATGACAAACAGTGCAAATCCTGATCAGAGGGCTCCTGTAGGAACCCTTTGATCTGGGTCTACACTATTTTAATATAACAAATTTACTCTTTACAGACACACTGTTTGTTATTTAAGGACAAGTACACTAAGTCTTGTCACTAGGGTTCAAAGTTTAAGAAATCATATTGCTTAACCCTTTACCTCATAGAAGCGCCTTTTAGCGCATTCCGTTCAATCCTCCGCGGAAGAAAATAATTCCAATTTGTACAGTCATGAATATGTATCAGAAGGAATATTTTTCTTAATTCTAGCAGGTGATACCTTAAAGCAGGCTGAAAGTAAAGCAGAATGCGCCTTAGGGCGCATTCTGCTTTACTTTCAACCTGCTTTAAGTAGTCACCTATTTTCAAAACTAGAAACAGGTTATGGGGTAAAGGGTTAATGCAGGATGAAAGTACTGCAGAGAACTTCTATGGAGGTTTTCTTCATTATCATTATCATGCATTAAACTGACACTTTCATGAAAGACTGACAATTATCAATTTATCTAAATATATAGTGGCTGCTAAACAGATTTCACTGTTCAGGAAAGTAGAACAAATGGGACTTTCAGCTATTTATACCCAAGGGGAAATTCCATTCAAATTGATGATATAGACACATTTGCAATAACCAAATTATTTTCTTTCAAGCTGATCTTATGGAATAAATGCCTCAGGAATCCTGATCCTGGATGGACCCAGATAGGCCCCAAAATGCAAAAGTATATACCCAAGTCAATGTCTTCACTTTTGGATGAGCGTCAGGGTCAGTATTTTGCCTCTGCAAAAAAACCTACAAGACACCTTCATTTTACATACATTCATCATGATAGTATCGGCTTATCTGAATCTTGACGGCTCTCATTTTATGGTAGTTCCTTTTCTGGTGATATATTTCTATCATCTATGGTCAGTAACGTCAGATACCATTTTTCTTGTATCACAAGAATAACAAACGTTTATCCATACACCATTGTAAAGTGTTGCAAACAGTGGTGTATCTGAACATCAGTGGTCAAACAAACTGGTTGGAAATTTATAGGTCTATATACAGTGTGTTTTTGTGCTCTGAAGATCGGTTTACCCATGTGAAAAGTATACATTGGTATACATTCTGTATTCTGGTGACATAAGGAGAGAGATTCTGATCAATACAGTTTGATATAGTGTATATTATTTCTTTTAAAATGGCAGAGTTTTATGTTTGATCAAACCTGTTTTCAGCAAACCCTTGGACAGAAGATAAACAGGTAAGGTATTTAACACTTTCCCCTCATAGAAGCGCATTCAGTTTATTCCTCTGCTGAAGAAAATAGTTCCAATTTATTCTAGCAGGTGGTAGCTTAAAGCAGGTTTTAAGTGATCATATTTTTTGTAAACCTAGAAACAGGCTATGGGGTAATGGGATAAATACCAGCTGGTTGCTAAACGCAGGAAAGTAAAAATGCAGAAAGTTACTTTCTGCACTATTTCTTTTCTGCATTAACCAGTCACCTTTTTTTTTTTTTAAATATCTCCTTTTATATCTTCTGTTAAGTAGATGCTAATTAAGAGTTTGGTTGTAATTAAGTATGAAGCAAAGCATTAGCAAAATATTTTTTGAAATTGCAAACAGGCTAGACCCAGACCAGCAGCAATGTTTTCTTTGTCTGACCAGGGTCTACAATGTTGGCTACATGTCAAGAATGAATTGTACCACTACAACACAGTGTAGTCCCAGGTCACATAAGAAGTCTGTTATATGGGTTGACACTGTTTGCAGTGCTATATAGCTATTTTCCTATTGTTTTATGAAGAATAAATATTATCTCTAATAAGTTTAGATACTGAAGCATAAAGCATATTATCTCCAGCTGCATTATACCAGCAGAATATAGAATATATACACCAAAGAAGTACAATTAAACCTTCATATATTATGACCACTCTAAAACTGTCATTTAAGTTTTAAAGGCAGGTGGCTGTTTAAATCAGGATGAATGTAAATAAGAAAGCTCCTTCAGGGCCTTTCTGTTTTACTTTCACCCTGCTTTAACCCATTGGACCCTAGTAATAAGTACATTCATCATTTACAAACAGTGTACCTGCGAAGATTACACTTGTTCTTTGCAAACAATGTAGACCCAATAAGAGGGCTCCTAAGGAGCACTCTGATCAGGCTCTGCACTTTTTGTCAATTTGCAATATTGTAAACAGCAACTCTAAATAGAAGTCAAGACTGGACAAGTCTTCATTGGAAAAAGGAAGTGTCCATTTGAAGTTTCAGCGGTGAATGAAATAAGCTATCATAAAGAATGTGCCTTCTGCGTGGTCATAGTATTCAGGTTTTACTGTATTTTCAGAAAGAAAGTCATAGTATACAAGTGAGCACAGCAGTATGCCCTTATCCAGAATACATGTACATGTGATATTCATTTCCCTGTCCCAGCAAGTATACACTCTGAGCACCGTGTGGTTATATATCACATTTATTTAACCTGTTCTTCAGTGTTCTCTTGCAGCTTTTTCATGCCCTCTGCTTGTTCTTCCCTTAACATCTGCTCCCGACGAGAGTATTTGGTCTTCAACTGGTCCCTAAGAATTCTCACAGCGTGGGAATGTTCCTTCTCGACATCTTCTAACATCTTCTCAATTCTTCCAATGTTATTATTATCTGTCAGGTATGCTCCAGCAGTACACAGTGACTTGGTCTCATCATCACCCTCAGTTATATAAGTACTGATGTGAACACTTCTTCTATCTCTCAGTTCATCTAGCAACCTATTTTTCTCAGTTTCTAAGTTCTCCTCCCTATCTTTAAACTTAGACTCTATCTCATGCAGCTCCTCCTCTAGAACCCTCTTCTGCTTCATCAGCTGCATCTCACTGTGGTCCTTCTGATTGACTGTCTCCTCTAACTGTTTCTGTTTACATATCTGCTTCTCAAAATGAACTTTGTACTCATTTAGTTCACTCTCAAGGTCAATTTGTTCTTGCAGTTTTGCAAGCAGTACATCTTTATCTCTTCTCAAAGTTTCTTCAATGATACCCTTTTCTCCTAAAGATGTTGACAGTTTGTAGTTTTCTATATCCCTTTCTTTCAGTTTGTCAACCAGTTCTTCTCTCTGTTTCTGAAGTAATGCTAGCTGTCTGCCAAATACTTCCTCTATTTCTTCTATACCACTGGTATTTCTTGATAGTTTTTCTTTCAACTCTAACACCACTTGTTCCTGGTCTTTCAGTCTTGACAGCCATCTCTCACTCTCTAATCTCAACATCTTATTATCATCCTTCAGGCGAGCAACTTCCTGCTTTGACCTTACAAGATCATGGGCTGGTGAAGACCCTGATTTGTTTCGTTCACGACTGGATTCTAATAGATCTTTCTTTGACTTTTCCTTTTCTAAAGCTTCTGTTAATAAAGCTGCTTCTTGGGCATATAATGCCTTTGTCTCCCTAAAGTCTCTTCTCAGTGTTGTTATTTCCTCTACAAGTTCAAACTGTTTCTGCTCAAGGGCAACATGCCCATCTTCCTTTGCACTCAGTCCAGACTTCACCTTTTCTGTGACCTCAAAACTCTCAGACAATGTGGAACAGGATCTAGTTTCTGAACAAACAGAGCTTTTGAATTTAGATTCTGCATCAAGACCTGCCACAAACTGCTGTTCTGTTAAAACACTGTGTTCAAAACTACCTTCACCTTCAGTTGTGCTCTCAGAAAAGGATGGAGACCTTCCTTTATGCAGTTCATGCTTACTTCTTTCAGCAGCATCACAAGGCAGATCATGACTCAGGGCTCGCCTCCCATATTCAAGCCACATTGGCCTTTTTCTTGTGTGTCTTCTGGACAGAACTGGTTCACCTCTGCTTGAGGTAGGTTTTGGGTTTGAGGTTAATTCTGGAAGACCTCTATTAATATTCAATAAATGTTCTTCTAGTTTTCTCACATAACTATCCTTTTCTTTCAAATCTGACTTCAACTTCTCAATGCTGCTTTTCAGATCTTCCATCTCTTCTAAGTCTTGAATAGTCAGCTCCCTACTTGAGTCACGGCTTGCTATTTGACTGGTATCCCCAGATTCTGATTCATGTTCCAGTAAATCCTTCAGGGCATGCAACTCAATCTCAAGGTCATGTTTAGAAATTACAAGCACCTCGACCTCATTTCTCAAGTCACTGTACATTTTAAGAATGTCTGCATTTTCCTTTTTGAGGGTTTCTTCCCGGCTATTATGCTTTTTCTTCAGATTGTCATTATCCTCTTGTAGCTTTTCTACTTCATTGCTCAGTGTTAAATTTTCTCTCTCAAACTTCTCAGTTTTATCACCTAGTTCACTCTCTAAGGCTGATTTTTCATCTTGAATTAATTTCAAAGCTTCTTTTAACTCTTGTAGAATTTGGACATCATTTTCAGTGTCAGAATTATTTTCTAGATTTTCTAACCTGGTTTTTAAAGCACTGTTTTCCTGTTTCAATTTGTCCAATTCTAAGTTCACTACCTGCATGTTATCTCCATCACTCTGTAATTCAGTCTTGTTCTTTTCAAGACTTTGTTTCTCCACTTCAAGAGATTCATGTAAAGCCATATTTTCCTCTTTCAATTTTTCTAACTCTAATTTCATTACATGCATGTCACCTCCTTCCTTCTGCAAGTCTATTTTGTCTTTTTCAAAAGCTTGTTTTTCAGTTTCCAGACCTTCAATTTGCCTAGCAAGTTCTTTTATTGCCCATTCATCTTCCAAATTCCTCTCCTTCATATTTGAAAGTTCTTTGATCAAATGTTCTTTGTCTGCCCTGAGCTCGATATAATCTTTCAACTCAGCTTTAACCTTCTCATTTTCTGTCATCAATGTTGTTACTTTTTCATTTAGTTCCTCTACCATTCTCTGCAATTCATCTTTTTGTTCTTTTAGATGCTGTGTTTGCTCTAAACGCAGATTCTTTTCTTCTGCCAGACTTCTTAGTTGATCTTCATTTTTGTTCATCGAATCATGCCCGCCTTGCTTTAAAGAGTCATTTTCGGTAATCAAAGCTGTTACTTTGAAAGTAAGATCTTCTAACACTTCAGGTATTCTCTTCTCATCACTCATGACATCTGAAGAGCTATCCATTTCTCCATCTAAGTGTGTATCATTCCCTTTACTTGGTACATGGAGTGTCTTGTTGGATATTTTATCATCTGTTTCTTTCACAAGACAATTCATCATTTGAGCCAACTCCTTACATCCCATGTTCCATTTATTTCTCTCATCTTCCAGATGCTGAACTTGCAACAGGAGCCTATCTTGTTCCTCCAATGTTCTGTCAATCTGAGTCTGATTTTGCTCACTTTGTTCTTCCCTTGCTTTCAAATCATCATTGCTTTTCGCTAAGCATGTCACTTTTTCTGTTAACTCTTGAATAGTACTGTTCAAATTGCTTGTTTCATTTTGTAATGATGTTATGGTGCATTCATTTCTTTCATTTTCCTTTATCATTTCATCTATTCTAACTTTATTCTCTTTCAAAGTTTCACTTCTCTGTTCACTTATGTTTGAATATTCTTTCAGTTTGTCATTCATCATATCTTTTTCCTGCTCCAATTTGCAAATTTCTTCAACTTTCTGCTGCAAAGAATTTTGAAGGTCTTGTACTTCAGCAGTTAAACTAGCTAAAACAGAGTTCAATTCATTTTTCGTCGTCTTTAAACTCAAAACTTCTTCATTCAACTCCTTTTCCTTTGCCATGAGCTGATCTGTTAATTGTTTTTCTATGTCAAACTTGGCAGTTATCTCTTCATTTTGACTTTGCAAACAATCAATCTGATTTTCAAGGTCTTGGATTTTGGGAACAACACTTTCTTCTATATGCTTTTTGTCTGCCACAAGTTTTTCATACATGTCTGCTTGTGCAATAAGAACATTTTCCACCTCAACCTTTTCCTTTCTCAATTTTTCTCTTTCTGATTCAAATTCTTCTGTTAAAGTCCCCTTTTCAATTTTAAGGACGGAAATATCATCCTTTACTTTTGCAATTTCATTTTCAAGCTTTGCGCACATTGAACTTTTGTCTTGCAATTCTAAGTTTTCCTTTTCTAAAGCATCCTTCTGAGCTACTAGTTGTGCATTTTCTTCATGATGTTTTTGAATATTTCTGTTCAGGGACTCTCTTGTTGTAGTAAGTTCCTCTTTCTCATTTTGTAATTCTTTCATTAGCGACTCAATTTCATTACTTCTTGCTTCAGTATTTGCTAGTTTACAACTTATATCATCAACAGTTTGCTTGGCCTTTTCTAAATTATTTTCTGTCAGTTCAATTGTTGATGACAATTTATTTACCTTACATTCTAGACTATCCCTATGTGCCTTTATCATTGCTGACTCCTCTTTGAGCTGTTTATTCAACTTGCATAGTTGTTCAATTTCTTTCAATTTCTCATCGGTAACCTGCTCATTTGATTGTGACAAACTTCTTTCCTTTTGTAACTCTTGCAAGACTGTATCCTTATCACCTATTTCTCTTTCTAAAGTTTCTTTATCTGCTTTGGCTTCTTTCAATGCAGCTTTCATAACTTCATTTTGTTTCTTCAGTTCTTGCAACTCATCTAATTCACTAGGAAGCTCACTAAACTGATCAGCAGTTGCCTCAAACTGATTCTCAGCTGGACGAAATTCTCCCCTAATTCTGCTAGGATCGGTTCCAGGACATATTGAATTCAATATATCAAAAACAGTATTTTCATAACTTTGCTTTCCTGATGAAAATTGAGGTTGCATACTAGATAAGTCAACAGTCAAATTCTGTCTAGCATCTATTGAATCTCTAGATTCAGTTTCTGGTTCACTTAGAACTTCTTTTGCAAACTTTGCTTTCTTTTTAGATTTGCTGTTCTTTTTAGACTTTAAAGGGACATGCTTGATATCCGGTTCAATAACAAAATCAGGGCTTTCAGTTCTTTCTGCTGGTGGTTCAAATTTCTTATCTTGAGCTTCAACTTCTTGACTAATGGCTTCTAGAATATCCCCAGATTCAACTCTAGTATCTTCATCTGAACTAAGACTCTGCTTCTCAACAACAATAGAATCACTGAAAAAACTAGGCTTTTCAGAGTTCAGATTTCTTACATGTTCAACTTTAATGATTTTTTCTTCAACAAAGTCTCCAATACCTTCGCCAGTATGAGTGTCTCTTGAACCATCTGGTACTATGCAAGCCTGCTCAAACCCTGGACACTTTTCAGCCCCTGCTGAGGCTTCAGCTATGAATCGATTGGGCATCAAACCTGACTCTGATGTATTCTTTTCACTTCTGGATCGTTTCTTCTTTTTGGATTTCTTGCTTCTCTTGGCAGCCTTTATCTTTTTACTAGACATTGGTTCAAAAACGTCATCAGTAGTTTTGGAATCAAAAGCTTCTGGATCATCATTCTTTCCTGCAATAGCCATCAAAGTTGTACTCTTTTCTTGAACAAAATGTCCTTCAACTTTATCACTTTGTGAAGTTTTAATGTCAAGCTTTGGTTCTTTGTTAAGTTGAGCATCTGATTCTGAAAAGTGCCTCCTAACATTCATGTTATACACGTTAGGATTATCATCATCTTCGTCTGTGTCACCACAAAAATGACCCTCATCATCTTTGCTGCTAAACTGACTCTTTCCTGCTGGAATAAAATGACCTCGGCTAGCTTGGTCCGAAGAATCATTAATGCTTTCAATCCTATTATCCTCATTGTCCGATTCATTCTCTGAAAAGTGGCCTTCTCCTATATACTCTGCCTGAGAACTAGATTCTTTAACAATTGCCTGAATTATATCTTCATTTGTTTCAACTTCTTGTTCAGTACCTTCTGATTCGTGAACAAACTGGTCTTGTTTTGTTTCAGTTTGTTCTGAAGGCACTCTCACAAAGTGTTCCAAGTGTATGGAGGTGATCCTCTGTAGGACTTGGCTGTCTGCCTCATTGCTCTCTATGAACCTATCCTCAAACTGTTTAGAGCCACTATGCCCATCTGATACAGCTGCATCAACCTCATCATCAATGCCTACTGCCTCTTCATCGTGAACCTCACCACTAGTGGATGGTCTTAATTTAAGGTACTGTTCTATCTTCTCTATAAGTTGTTCATACCTCATTCGCATAGAGAGACAATCTGAATTACTACAGAAGGAGGATGGATCTAAGCTTCCGCTCAAACTCTTGGCATCTATGCTGGAGGTAACACTGTCAAATGAGATGTCCGGGACCAGGTTCCAGTCTAGCCAAGCTGGCATTCTCTGACCAGGTGTCTGAGGGGATAGCTTCATAGAGTTGTCATCTCCCATAATGGAGAGGAGGTTTTCATGGAAGGCTGTCTGCTCCTGTTGGCTGAGGTCTATCTTCTGTAGCAGGGCATCCCTGGCAGAGGCAAGGTCCTGAAAAACAAACACAACACTTTAACCCTTTGAACCCTTGTCCCGTATATAGGCATCATTTTCAAACAATGTACATGAGAATAGTAAAATTTTCCTGTGCAAACAGTGAAGACCCAGATCAGAGGGCTCCCAAAGGAGCCCTCTGATCATGGTCTTCACTGTTTGTCACAATGCCAAACATTGACAAAAACAATCCTTAAAAGTTAGAAATGGACATGACTAAAATGGAAACTGGAATTGTCCATTTAAAATTTCAGGGAGGAAAGAGTTAATGTATGTATTAACCTTCTACCCCATCATCATACACTAAGAAAAGAAGTCTTAAGCTAGGAAGTCCTTATCATGAACTATAAAAGGCATTTCTAATGTCTTTCAAGATGGGAGCTTAAAGAAGGTTGAAAGAAAAGCAGAATGCTCCTTTAGAAGCATTCTGCTTTACTTCTAACCTGCTTTAAGCGGTAACCTGTTTTCAAAATTAGAATAAGGCTATATGGTTATAATGTGTTAACCCAGAGCTCCAGCTAAGATGAGTATTTGATTCTTAACCGAACTCTAGGGTGTGACCTCTCATTAGAATTGTACTGACACCATATGGTTAGGTGGAGATGTACTTATATGGAGACATGTAACCCCTAACAATCTAGACACAGTCAATCCTCTTCATAACCATACAAATATAACCCATTACCCCCATAAGTACGCCTTTTAACCCTTAGCCTGCCAGTCACGACTATAGCTCCATATGCAAACAGCTTGGATCCGGATGAGACGCCGAGTAACTCGGCGTCTCATCCGGATCCAAGCTGTTTGACACTCGGACAACGTGTTCAGCAATTTTGAGCAACTTTGAAGCAATTTGAATCTTGAAGCAGACGAGAAATATAGCAGACGACAATTTATTTGGCGGGCTAAGGGTTAACACCTCTGATTTATTCCTCTATTGAAGAAAATAGTTCTAATCTATACATGCAAGAATATGTATCATAAGAAATAGTGTACATATCTTAGCAGATAATAGCTTAAAGTAGGCTGAAAGTGAAGCAGAATGTGCCTTAAGGTGCAATCTGCTTTACTTTCAACCTGCTTTAAAGTGATCACCTGTCTTTAAAACCAGAGACAGGCTGTGGGGTAATGGGAAAATGGAATATTCAGCATCCTACATAAAATGACTTGGAAGAAACAAGTACTATTATTGTTAATTATACAATTTTTTTTGTCATTTTGATGATTATCATTTTAAGAATGCCCATTTACATTTTTAACACCGTTGGTTGCTTAATGCAGAAACTACAGAAAGCATTAAGCAGTAACATGTGTTTTAGAGATTTCCATTAATCTTTGTTGATGGAAAATTTGACTGTTGTAAATTTTAGTGTAGCAAATATGCTGTATAATAGCAGGTTTAGTTTAGTATCACAAAAGTAGGGAATCAATACTGCCTTTGTAAAGAGGATTCACTGTGTTATGCAGTCTCTACATACAGGTACTAATTTGTTTTGGAAAATAACATGCATTTCAAATTCACATGAAAGATTAAGATCATCAAACAGTTTGGATCCAGATCAGGGGCCGCAAAATTTTTGCGTAAGTCAAAATTTTAATTTTTAATTTATATTTCTTATTATCACTTGCTACAAACAGCAAATAGCCAGATCAGAGGATGCGCTTCTAGCGCGTCCTTTGATCTGGCTGTTTGCTGTTTGCAAACGTTTATGATCGAAAAATAAGAGTTAAACGATTTTGACTTACGCAAAAAATTTGCTTAAGTAGTTTAGTAAAACGGGCCCCAGGTCCCACATATGGTAAGATCTAAATTCCTTTGGTTTTGCTAATTCTGACATTTTTGCAAAGAATTTAGGGCACTGCTGAAAGCAAGATGAAAGTAACAAAGAGAGTTCCTAAATTATTTTCCTGTCTTACTTTCCTCTTGCGTTAAGCAGTATCACACCCGAAAGACAGATAGATATTAGCGATTGGCACACATGGCTATGGAGAAATGTTTAACATAGGTGCTTGCAAAATACAAGATAAAAGTAAAAGCTGCAAACTGTATCAAACACCATCTACATGTACTTCATTGTGGTCCTTACTACAGTGGAAAATATATTATTCTTTCGCAATAAAAATTTTTATGCTAAAATGTATATTTCCATTGCAAACAGTTTGGAGCGAGATCAGACGCCGAATAACCCAGCATCTAATCAGGCACCAAAATGTTTGCCGCCTAGATTAAATTGACTATCAGATTCTAGAATTGTCGAAAAGTTGTCATTTTCTCCATTTTATTTCAATGGGTTTGCGTTTCTATGGCGCTTAAGGTACTTCGGATGTGCGCTTAGTTTTCATACAAATGTTATGAAACTTTTCATGAAGAATGATAATAGCCTAAGAAACAATGTGTGAAAATATAGGCAAAATTAATCGATTGGTTTGTCTTTAAGGTATCTTTTTCTGACAAAAACCTGGAATTTTTATGATTTTATTTTTCTCAAAAATAAATAAAGCTAATGTCTATAAATCTCGCCCAATAAGTAGTCCACAACATTCATTACAAGAAAAGCTGAAAACATTTTGAATAAAGGTGTTCAGAAAGATGTTATCAGCTATTTAAATTTTGCAAAATGCTAAAAAATTGATTTACAAAAAACTGACTCATTCAATGTATATTTGTTTTCGTTTTATTCAAATGTATGGGTTATGAAAAAGTTAGTCTGAAAAAATTAGAAAATATTACAGTCAGGATTTGTTGTAATAACAGATTTTCTTATTAAAATGTGGGATATTTGAAGTTGAGATACATTACCTACCTTAAAATTAAAATTCTGTCATTAAAATGCATTATTATTTATTCATGGACTTGCATACAAGGTTAATTATATTTTTTTAAACATAATAATAATGGGCAATATCGATCTTGAAAAGGTTGATGTATAGATAAGCTTCAATGTGTGGCTTTATATAGTTAGATCAAATCGTATACATGTATACCGATTTAATTGACTTGTAAGTCACTAAACTAAAACGTACATGTAAGTAGACATTTTAATTGGACTGTATATAACATCACTAATTCTAATCAACGAAGACTACAAAATAACATGTCCCTTGATCACTGCGTTATAGATTGACAAGTCAATAAATCGGAAACTTAAAAAAAATACTTTGGATCGGATGGGTCTCGAACCTATGACCTTTGCATTGCTAGTCAACCACTAGACTGACTGTGCTATGAAGGATTATACTAGATCGTATCAACATTTCCTTTATATAAAGTTTCTAGTATAAGCACGTATGGAAAATGATCAAGTCGTCAAGACGCATATCCGCTCGCCCACATGACCAACTTCCGGTAGCGAAAGGCCTTAAACAGAAAAGAATAAGTTTTTCCCTGTTGTAAGTAGTGGAGTAACTAGAGGTGTCGAGGCACCTATTTAGAGGAAAGGTTTGATTTCTTAGCCCCTAGTGAGTTAACCCATTATCCCATAAATACACCTTTTATGCCTTTAATTTATTCCTCCACTGAAGAAAATACAGTTCAAATTTATACAGTCATTAATATATACATCCTAGCAAATAATAGCTTAAATCATGCTGAAAGTAAAGCACTCTGCTTTACTTTTAACCTGCTGTGAGTAGTCTCATCTTCAAATTACAATACTAGAAACAGGCTATGGCGTAATGGCAGATAAACCTTTTGAGCAGATTACACTTTTTGTTCTGTATTGATTAGAAGCTAATTATATTAACCCTTTCACAACCTTACCTCAAGTGCACTGGTATTTTGCAAACAGTCCATAGCCTGACCAAATGTCGAGTAACTCAGCGTCTGATCAGGCTTCAAATTATTTGTCATTCATGTAAATGTCTTTTTTTTCTTTTATTTGTACAAGGAGAGAATACTAAATCTTGAGAAGGAAAACAATTTTTTAAGCAGGCATCATCCTGTTTTATTACCTGACTCTCTATTTAAGTGAATATTAAGCATTTTTGACTGTTTGCCGAAATATTTACCAGACTGAGGCCAGCGGGCAACAGTTGACTGTTACATAGCACTGTTACATGCGCGAAAATGGTGCGCAAAACTTTTCTGCATCGCGGGACCAAATAAGGCGTCTTTATGATACAGATTTTTGTTTAAGAATCTAGCCTTTTGCGGAGTTGATCAGGTCATTTTTTCTCTCCCGAACAATCCCCTTAATAGGCTATAGAGTTCTAGATCTATAATTAAGAGTAACTCCGAATAAAATCGATAAACCTCTTGCAGATCTAACATCTTCCTTTTTTAAACAAATTATGACGTTACAAAAATAAATGACGTCATATCACACATGACGTAATTTCGACAAAGTGTCAATCAATTTCAGTCAATAAGAAACAATAATATTAATTTCAATCGTACTTGAAAAAATGAATATAGTAGACATCTTTTCTACATAACATTGATGTTCACATTCAGTTGTTGTATTGAATTTAATTAAGATTAAATATAAGATCATCTCTAGAATCTAAATACATGTTGTTCAAATCTTGTATATCTAGATAGATCTAGATCTAGCCATTCATTCAGCCTGGCTTAAATAGAGAGTCAGGTAATAAATCATTTGTTTTTAAGCAGGCATCATCCTGTTATGGCAAGGAAGGGGTTAACTCTAGATAATTACTGTCTTGCTTGTTGAAATCATCAGCAGTTAAGAAATGCTATATTCTCTACTCAAACAACACCACACTGATAGATTTAACAAAGGTGACAGCTTAAAGTATGATGAAAGTAAAGCAGAAAGCTCCTTTAAGAGTTTTTTGCTTTATTTTCATCCTTCTTTTAGCATCCAATTGCCCGAACACTAAGAACCCTTTTTGAGTAAAAATTGGATTCCATACAATCAAACTTGTTTTAACCCTTATCCTGCGGTGATTTCGTCTGCTTCGAAATTGTCGTCTGCAAAATTTGTAAAATTGAGATTTATACATTTTTTAAGTAAAGAAACCTAAAGAAAAGTGTCAAACAGTTTGGATTCAGATAAGACGCCACGTTACGCGGCGTCTTATCTGGATCTAAACTGTTTTCAAAAATCAATAAAGTCGCGACCAGCAGGCAAAGGGTTAAATCCATGTAACTTGAAATGCAGCATTTCAGAAAAGTGAAAGCTAAATGCAACACTGCTTTCTGCTTTACTTCCATTTTGCATTAAGCTGCATACTTCATGTGTCTTCAATGATTAGCCACAGTATTCAGGTTTAAACAATAGCTGTTTACAATTACTAATTATATCTCATATTTACCCATGCACTCCCAGTACATATCTAAAAGTCTTTCCTGTCACATTTTCCCCCCATCTTGACTGATGTTAATCCAAACTTATTTCCCCCAAAAGTCCCTTTCTTTTAGAATTCTGTCCACTCACATGGTGCCAGCACTCTGGCTGAGACAGTTACCAAACGCAGGTGACCCATCAATAATTAATTGCACCCACATATTCAATTGTCTCAACAGATCAATAACCCAAATCCATGTCTATCTGACTTTCTGAAGTCACCTACAGTCGAACTTCGATTGTCGAACATACCTGTATTTCAAAGTTAAAACGTGGCTTAGCCACGTTTTAACTTTGAAATACGGGTATGTTCGACATAATTGAGCATGAAATAATTAAGTTCATGTGTCGACATATCAGATAGTTCGAGTTAAGCGAGTTCGAGATATCTAAGTTCGACTGTATATCATAATCTTAACCCATTCCTCCACATAAGCATCTTGTGACATCTCGACCTACAACTTAACTTTTTCACCACTATGGACCTGTTTAAAATAAATCAGGGCTCCAGATAAGGGGAGTATTTCAAAAACTAAAATCCTTATCTCTGCATTAAACTCTATGGTGTCACTACTCATTAGAATCGTCTCGAAGAGGCGATTCTAATGAGTAGTAACACCATAGGCTGTGGTGCCGACAGAGTGAGGACATTTTGTATTTGTTCCAATTACTATCCCTCTTATCTGGAGCTCTGTAAATGTATACTCATTACATTTGAAAACAGTGTAGACCCAGATCAGTGTGCTCCTATAGGAGCCCTCTGATCAGGGTCTGCACTGTTTTCTAATTTAGACAAGTATTTATTAAACTACCCAGAATTCCAAGTAGACTGGTTCATGTTTGGTTATTAAAGAGATCCACAAGGGAACATTATAACCAACAAGAGTTACATAGTGTTGAAAGAGTTAAGAATAAGAACAAAACTGATTATTTATTGCTGATGGTGAATGTAAGTGAGAGCTCAAAACAAGCTGAAAGCTCCTTTAGGAGCTCTCTGCTTTACTTAGTATCTTGCTTTAAGCAATCAGTCACTTGCTTTTAACTCAGTTTGCACTTTGGGATATGGAGGAAAAGGTTAAAGCTTTCATACCCTCTAACAGGGCTCCAGATGAAAGAGAGTAAACTGAACAACTCCATCATTATCTCACTCATTAATTTCAGCACCAATCCTATGTTGTTACTACTCATTAGAATTGTCTTGAAGGGGCAATTCTAATGAGTAGTGACACCATAGGGTTTAATGAAGACCAACAAGATTTTTACTTTTTGAAATACTCCCCCTATCTGGAGCTCTGCACCAAAGATAATATCAAAAGCTACCCGGAAATTTCAAATTGATTTGAAACATGTATGGTGCGGTACAATTACACTCAAAAGAAGGCATGCTTTACTGTTTCAGAGAAAAAGACTGCCAAGTGCATACAGTAAAACCTGTGTTAAGTGACAATGTGCTTTGGTAGACTTAAGTAGTGCTTGCTTAATGCAGGATGAAGTAGAAAGTAGAAAGATCCTTAACCCATTACCCAATAACTTGTTTCTAGTATTGAAGATATGTGACCACTAACAGCGGGTTGAAAGTAATGCAGAATGTGCCTTAATCTGCTTTAAGCTATCTGCTAGAATAAAGAAACTGTTTCTGATACATATTCATGACTGTATAAATTGAAACTATTTTCTTGCCTGGAGGAATAACAAATCTCCAGATAAGAGAGAGAAATCTTCAAATCCAACATTTTCTTACTCATGTCAGCACCAAATCCTATGGTGTTACTACTCATTAGAATTGTCTCGAAAAGACAATTCTAATGAGTAGTGACACCATGGGGTTTAATGCAGAAATAAAGATTTTAGTTTTTGAAATACTCCTGTTATCTGGAGCTCTGGAATATATAAAATGTGTTAAAATTTGTATCTATTGAGTTAAGGGTTAAAGAGCTCCTGCATTTAGTTGGTACCAAACTATGTTTCTCACCTTGTTATCTATCCTGAGTTTGCGTACATCTTCATCTACCTGTGGGCTGTCTTCTCCAACAGAGGCATCCCCACCTGGACAAGGATCTGCATCTGGTTTCCTTGGGCGGTGTGAACCATGCCGTCTCGTCAGGTCACTCTTAACCTTCTGAAGTGTTTCCACAAACTGCTGGTCTTTTTCTTTCCTGATTTTCTCTATTTTCAGCTCAGCTGCATGCTCAACTTCTTTTGCATGTTGTTTCTTGTAACTATCTGCCTCTACCATAAGTTCTGCCTCTCTTTGTCTAAACTTAAACTCATACTCTTCTTCAAGATCATAATTTATCTGTTTCACTTTCTTTTCATAACTGTCTTCCTGAGCTTTTATCATTTTTTCACGGAAATCTAACTTTTCAGTTACCTTTTTTAGCACTTCATCTTCTATTTTCAGTAATTTTTCATCATATGTTTGTTCTAGCTCTTTGATTTTGGCACTTATTGTTCTTTGTTCGTTTACATTACATTCATCTTCTTTTTCAGCTTCAAGAATGTTACATTCACTTTTTACTTCAAGAGTATCAGTGTCACTTGTTTGTGCCTGTGTTTCACTACTACATTCAGACACAGCTGATCTCTCACATTGGTCATTAGGTACAGTCTGTTCATCTTCTACATCTGCTTTTACCCTCAATATTTCATTTTCAGTACCCATACTTGCTGTAAGTACGCCACTATCATGTGACACTATAGATATATCTTCACCAGTATATTCTAATGCTGAACAGTCACTTTCTTTCTCAAAGTCATGAAGACGCTCCTTATCTGAATAAGAAAATTCACTGTCTGTTGTGTCTAAAGTTTTAGTGCTCTCTTGGATATCAGTTTGACAAGAAGCAGCTTGACTTGGGAGTAAGTCTGTCTGAGATTCACTGTTAGACAATGTTATATCTGTTTCATTTGAATTATTTGTTTGTACTTTAATTGGCACACTGTCATCAGCAGCAGGTGTTTGACACTCTTCTTGTTCTATTTCTTGCTGTGTACCATTATTAATCACTTGATATCCATTTTCACACATTTCTGTCTGAGTACCAGTTGTTTCTAAACATTTTTCTACCTTTTCACTGCCACTCGAATCACCAAAATGTCCACTTATATCTACAGTAATATTGGTCTGGGATGAAGAATTCACAAGTTTTGAATCTTGACTTTGCAAGTCCATGAAGTGTAAGGCACTTTGGAATGAAGGCACATGTGTATGTTCCTCTGAGAAATGTGAGATCATCTGGACATCAGATCTGTCTTGTTCATTGTCTCTTATTGGAACAAAAACATTGCTATTGCTACTTGTGTTCATTGTACTATCTTGACCAACAGAATCACTGCTTGCTGAAGGGGTTTCTGCTGCTGTTGCCCCAATTTCCATTTGATTTATTTTACTTGCGGTTGCCATATTTTTCCTGTCCTTTTCATTTTTCTCACTCAACTTTTCTTCCAATAACTGTTTCTCTTCAACAGCCACAACATACTGAGCCTGTTGCTGCTCAAGGTTCTCTTTCAGCACTGATTTTTCTTCAGAAGCATGATACATTTCATTTTCCATTAAGTCCAGCATTTTCCTAAGCTGGGATACATCTTCATTCATGACCTGAAGCTGACTTTGTAACTGACCTATTTCTTTATCACAAGTTTTCTTAGTACTCTCCATTTCTGATTTGACTTCCTCATATTTTGTCTGCATATCTCTCAGCATGTTTGTCAGATCTTCAGTCAGATTTTCTAGCTCTTGTTTTTCTCGCTCTGAAACTCCCAACTGCTCATTTAAATTATCAACTTTTTTGCTGAGATGGGCACACTGTTTTTCCATTTCTTCCTTAGAATCTGACTGTTCATTGTTTGTATCTGACACACAGTTTGACTCGTTTATTGTCTTAAGTTTCTCATTTTCTACAGTCAACTCCTCATTGTTTCTCTTTAGCTCATGATTCTCCAAGAGTAGCTCATTGTTTTTAATTCTAACATTGTGAACATAGGACGTAAGTGAGTCCCTGCACATTGATAAATACTCTATTTCAGACACAAGAACTTCCGTTTGATTTCTAATGTGATTTCTATTTTCTGACACAGCTTGCAAATGTCCTTGAATCATTTCTACTTCTTCTGAGAGTTTCTTATTATTTTCTAACATTGTTTGATGGTCATTTTCAACTGTAGTCATTTCTACCAGAAGCTCTTCTTTCTCTACTCTAGCAGTTTCTAATTCAGTACTCAGATCACTCATTATTTTCTCATCTTCTTGTTTTGTTGTTTGGAGAGCATGAATATCTTTGTAAGCAACTGACAGTTCATCACTCAGTTTCAATTTATCTCTTTCCAACACATTCAAAAGCTCTTGACATTTTTCCAATTCAGCTTGAAGTTTTGTTTTGTATTTCATCTCTAGCTCTATTTGGGCACTTAGACTGTTTAATTCCTGAGAGTTTGATTCACTTGCGTTTGATACACTGTTCTCATGAACTTTCAACTGTTCTTTCCGTAAACTTTCCTGTGTCTTTAAATCATTGAGATCATGACTAAGACTGCTGCATTTTTCCTTCAAAGAACAATTTTCTTCCAGTATTTTGCTCAAATCATTTTTCAATGAGGTAGTTAGCTCAGATTTACTGGCCACAGTCTGTTCATAACTTTTTGTTTGTTCCTCAAGGCCTAATAGATCCTGTTCAAGTGTGAGCATGTTATCTCTGAATTCTGCATTCTCTGATTTCAATGTTTCATTTTCTTTTTGAAGTTGTAAAATATTATCTTGTAAACTTTGTACCTCTTCAAGGTCTTGTTTCAAACCTAAAATCTGTGTTTTTAGAGTAGAATTTTCTTCATCAAGACCACACAGCTGCATTTCAAGCTTTTCAATCTCAGATTCTTTCTGTTTGATTCTCTCTGTGTTATTTGCTTCTGACCATTCTATAGTGTTTAATAATCCAGTCTTTTCATCATCCATTTCTTCAATGATTTGTTGCAACTGTTCACATTTGGAAGCCCATGCTTCATTTTCTTCAGACATATTGCTCAATTTTCTTTCCTGTTCCATTATCTCCTCTACAAGGCTTTCATTTTCTTTCGAAATTTCACTTATTTTCGTTTCCAGGGTGTTTTGCTGTAGTTTCAAATTCTTATTCTCATCACTCTTTTTGTCAACATCTGGGAAAAAGCTATTTAATCTAATATTTTCCTCTCGAATAGTTTCAAGATCTGCATTCAGGCAATGAGCCTTTGTTTTCAGCGTTGAAATTTCTTCAAGAAGTCCTTCATTTTCAGCAGCAAGTCTGTTTTCTCTTTCAATGGTTTCTGTTAATTTGCTTTCAAACTCTGCCTTACCAGTTTCTGCTGATTTCAAATTCTCTTGCAGTTTACACACATCTGATAATATAACACCTACGTCTTTCTCCAATTTCTGGTTTTCAACAGTTAAAGTTTCCAGTCTTTTCAATATCTGTTCATTTTCACCAATGTGAGCTGACAATGAGCATTGGAGACTTTCATTATCCTTCAGAATGTTTTCTTTTTCTTCCTGAATTTTGTCTAGCATTTCTTTCATTTCAAAACAATCTGTTGCTGTTGACTCAAGAAATTCAAGTCTTTCCTTCACAGTCACATAGTCTTCTTCATTCTGCTCTTTATCATATATCACAGCCTTCATCTTTTCTAATTCACTATCAACACTTTGTAACTTCACTACCAGTTCATCTCTTTCCCACTGAATCTTCTCATGTTCATGTTTCAGAGTTTCATTGTTTTGTTGTGACTTTTCTAAACTACTTTGTAATGATTGTACTTCTTGCTGTAGATGTGATGTAGCTTTACTTTGATTATCAAAGTCTTTTCTTGACTTTCTGTCAGACTGATCATTTGTTTCTGTACTTTCAACACCATCATCACTTACATTCTTGCTGCCGTCATCCTCTTCTGTCACACCACTAGCAGCAACATCATCTAACTTAACAGAAGATAAACTAACGGATTCAATGTCATTCTGGCTACTCTGACCTTGGTTTCTAGTCTCTCTACCTACATCCCCTACCACCCCATTTGATTCAATGCTGAAAGTCCCACCTTGACTTGGAGTGGAAGAAGCATGCAAGTTAACCTCCATTTCCAAAGTCTGTAACGAAGAAGGGAAGACAAGTTCACTTACCTCTTCAGTTACAGCTTGTTGACTTGGTAAGTTGATAGCAGCGTCATTAACTATTTCACTGTTGCTACGAGGAACATGGAGGGAACCATTGGAGGAGTCTTTTAACTGTTCTATCTCAGATTGCAAATTATCACACTGATCTTGTTTCTCATGAAGTAACTCTGTCACCTTGTCAAGGTCTTCTTGTAGTGTTTGGATTTGTTGGTGCTTTAGTCTTAAATCGTTCTCCAGATCTGCTACCGTCTGGGAATCTGAATGTTCTGATATTGACTGATATGCTGTGTCTTCATGGCAAGCACTAGCTGTTTTTTCTGTGTCATTTAATTCATCATGCACAACACCACCAAGTTCATTATTACCATCAACAGTTTGTACAGATGAACTAAAAACCTCTCTCTGAGCTGCTTCATCTGCTGGAATAGAAGAATTCTCTTGAAGTGTTTGTAGTTTAACTGTCAAACTTTGTACCTCCAGTTGCAAGGCTGTTATTTTGGAATTTGCTTCTGAATCACTTTTGGCACTATTATCACAAACTGAGTCATTCACTTCTGTCTGATTATGATTTGTGAAAGACATGACTGAATCACATGGTTTTGGCACATCAGAATTCTGTGTAGGATCATACATTGCTTCAAGTTCAGGTTTAATCTGCCTAATGATACTGTTTTCAATGTTTGTATTAGGTTGAACACTAGTTTCTTCAATTTGAACAGCCTCTTCTCCATTTTGAGGATACATTTGGCTTGTACGTTGAATGTTTTCTGAATGCACAATGTCTTCTTCCACTGGCAATATTGTTTCTGGCATAAGAAAATGTTCTTCTATTGGTTTGAGAGTTGTTTTGACAGCACTTGGAAAAACTTCTTCATCAACATCAAGCTTACTTACTGGTTTGTCACTTTCAATGTTGGTAGCAGTGTCTTTAGAAACTTCCAAGTCTTCAAGATTGTGTTTCAATTTGCTGATTTCACTTTCCAGAGATGTAATATTGTCGTTATGTAGAATGTTTTCAGCAAATACCACTTCAAGCTGAGTCTTCACATCTTCAACAACAGACTTGAGTTCATCTTTCTCAAGAAGTAGGTCTTTAATGTCTTTCTTATACTTGTCCTCTTCCTCTGTATGATCTTTCACCTGTCCTACCAACTGGGCATTTTCACAGGTAAGTAGCTCCAGTTCTCCTCTCAGACTAGCTATAATATCTTTCTGGTTGTTGATCTTATTATACAGTTCATCATTTTGTACTCTCAGTGAGAGGTTTTCTTCCATTATATCACCGTTCTGACTGATTTTATCCTCATGTTCTGTTAGCTGTGTCTGATACATTAAATTGTCTTCTTTCAGTTTACCAACTTCATCAGCTAAATTCTGATTTTCTATTAGTAAGCTGGAGTTTTCATTTTTAATTTCTTCTAATGTTTGTACCATTTGTTCCAAATTTTCGTTGGTTACCTGTATTGTTTTCAGTTTATCTTTTAACAAACCCAGTTCTTCATTTTCCAATCTAATGTTTTCTAATTCTGTTTGCACTGCATCTTTTTCTTTCATAATCTGTACATGTTCATTTTCAAGATGTTCCTTCTCCTTCAGAACTTCCTCCAGCCTTTCTGTAGAATTTTCCTTTTCCTTTTTGAGAATTTCTAATCCTTTAGTAAGGGATTCATTTTCGAGTTTCAAAGTTTCAGATTCAGACACAAGTTTTTCTGATTGTTCTCTATGTACGTCTTTGTCAGTTTTCAACTCAATATTTTCAGTTTCAAGTTGGTCAACTTTTTCATTCAGTTCACTAGTTGCTTTTGTAATTTTCTCTTGAAACTGTTCTGTCAAGACCTCAACTGTTTCTTGATTATCTGTTTTTAACTTTTCAAGCTTACTTTCATATTCATTTTGAAGTAACTCTTTTATTTGGGCAATTTCGCTTTCTAGTTTCTGTCCTTCCTTGTTATCTGTGTCTGTTAATAAACCTTGATATGAAACTTTGAGAGACTCATGCTGTGATGATATTTCAGTTAGTTTTTCTGCAAGTTGGCCCAAGAGATTGTCTTTCTGTTCGATGTTGTCTTTAAGATTTAACACTTCCTCTCTAGCCTGATGCAGTGACCCAACAGTTTGCTGCTGTCTGTTGTTCTGAAGCTTCAAGGTTCCGTTGGCCTGAAAAACGATAGAAAATTATCATTAGAAAATAACAACTACTATGACAGCCTGCCTGTATAAAGCACTTGAATGGTAACATTTCCATCAATAAAATTAAGTTACAATGGGTGAAAAGACATCTTGGGTCCTGATGCTACACCCCATTATGTAATGTCTCATCTCGATCCAACATGCTTGCACAAGTTATCACATTTTCTCCTCTAGCATGCAAAAAGTTAAAACAGACTGTTAGTGAATCAGAAAACTCAGCAGCTTATGCCAGGTCGAGAGATACTTAACCATAGTCTACTGAATAAAAGAGTAAGTATGTGTAGCATGATATGACAGATAGTAAATTGATCCATAATCATGTATGCTTCAAAGCAGTATCATATAAGTAACATAAACTGGGTAAAAAAATGAATCAGTTGTTGAACCCCTTCTCCAAGAGAAAAGCCTTTTTGCGTATTCAGTTTATTCATCCACACAAGAAAATCATTCCAAGTTATGCAGTCATAAGCATGTACCAAAAGGAATATTCTTAATTTCCTAGCAGATGGAAGCTTAAAGCAGGCTGAAAGTAAAGCAGGATGCACCTTAACCCTTAGCCTGTCACTCACGACTATAGCTCCATATGCAAACAGCTTGGAACCGGATGAGACGCCGAGTAACTCAGCGTCTCATCCGGATCTAAGCTGTTTGACACTCGGACAAGATTTTCAGCAATTTTGAGCAACTCTGAAGCACTTTGAAACTTGAAGCAGACGAGAAATATAGCAGAATACAATTTATTTGGCGGGCTAAGGGTTAATGCGTATTTTATTTGCTTTCAACCTGCGATAAGTGGTCACCTATCTTCAAAATTTATAACAGGCTATGGGGTAAAGGGTTAACATGGGATTTCATATTGTAATTATTCCCTGTTTTGTGTATGTCTGGAAAGCGATGTCAGACACATATTGAACAGCAGAAAACAAAGTAAGGCACACTGTTATGGAGATTGCATTGAGAAATATAAATTCCCGAAACTGGTTTTCGAGTAAATATGTTTAAAGCTTACACTTTTTTCAATGCAAAGAGAGGTCAGGGCTCAAGATAAGGGGAGTAAATTAAAATCTTTATTTCTGCATTAAACCCTATGGTGTCACTACTCATTAAAATCAGTTCACTTCCTCTTATCTGGAGCCCTGGGAGGTGTTTTGAAAAATCACCTTTTACAATGAACAATTGTACACAAACTGCCACAGAATGATTCTCCAAAATTCCAAATTTTGGTTGCTAGCTACTTTTTTACCATTATTGCTTACTTTCATGAGAACAAGATGACTAACATCTTATTCAGTTACTATAAAGGGGGAGTTACCTCCCTTAATACCAAATGTTTACAGTGCAATGTACATGTATATCTTTCTGTTTTGTAATGTTTTGTTCATTTATTTCACTATGCAATTTATCAGTGATAAAATGTACTATGCAGACGTGGTTTGCATCCTTAATGTATTCCAAAACCTTTTTCGTTCAGTATAGTTTATCAGATACGATATAATCGATCAAATTAAAAAAGTAAACAATGTTACTATTGTTAGCCGAAGAAGCATATTTGCAGTTGCACTTGTTCTAGCTAAACATTGTTTAGTCGTCTTGTGTGTGTGTTTTTTTTTCTTTTCAAAATAAATTCTTTGCAATCTGCTCATTGTCGAGCTTTGATATTCCTTTTCCTTCACTTTTTTGTGAGTAAAATTTTGCAAATATAGTCACCATGAAGTGACAATACTGATGTGGAGTATTTGTCTGCTTTTGACATTTTGAACAAGACATAAGCGCACCAGCTGAAAACTTCTGACCATTTCTTCCAACAGTTTCAAATGAAACATTTTTTTGCGGGGAAATGTCAAGTAAAATCTTGAATTCAAAAGCAATTGAATGATTTTTTTCACAAATGAGTAAGCTTGCATGTATCCATGTAATGGATCACGATTAGTTTAGCAATTTTATCATCACGAAATTCCGTAACAATTCTAGATATAATTGTTTCAATGAACATTTAAAACTTCAAATGTTTGTTTGGAAAAGAGTTTGATAATTTGCTTTAAAAAGTAAGAAATGTGTTGTAATAATATATTTCATATTCCACTACAAAAAGTTTCTGTCATACACCAGGATCATAATTTATAGGGAAGTGTGCATTATCAATAGAGCAAATAGTGCTTTGAGTGAAGCAAATCATCCTGTACCTTATAATTTGTAACAACCAGTGCGCCAGATAAGCGGGAGTAAAATGAATAAATCCAACATCGTCTCACTCTTTTTTAGCACCAAATCCTATGGTGTGATTACTCATTAGAATCGTCTCTTTGAGACGATTCTAATGAGTAGTGACACCATAGGAATTAAAGCAAAATAAAGGTTTTAGTTTTGGAATAAAACAACTTATCGTGAGTCCTGAACAACCTGAGGTTTTCTGTATACATAACTCAGTTACCTGTTTCAACTGTAACTGTAGCCACTGTACATGCTGAAGAAGCTCCTGAATATCTGCTAGATCAAACTGCTGGCTCCCTGCATCCTTCACCACTGACTGTTCCCCGTCACCATGACTAGACTGGTTGTCTCCACTATTGACAACTGACTGGTTCATGTGTTTCTCTGGACTAGTCTCAATCTTGGCAAGATTTTCTCTCTGGACACCATTTTCCAAAACCTGTTTAAATAATATGAAATGAAAATACAGGGCTGCCATTAGTCCGATTTTTCCAAAATCTTCGAATATTTCTTAAATTCTCTGTATCTACAGATTTTTTACGAAATCTTCGAATTTCTGCTCTTACTTTTAGAATTTGGAATTTTATGCGTTTTTACATACATGTAGGAAACATAGCAATGGGTGTGAAACAGTTTAGACCCATATCAGACGCCGCGTACCATGGCGTCTGATCTTGATCCAAACTGTTTGCATAATCATGTTAGTGTTATATAGAGCCTGACAGCGAAAAGGTTGTGGGTACGATTCCTAAAACTTTGGAAATCTTAGGATTTTTAAGATCAACTTATGGCAGCCCTGAAAATATGAGATATTTTATGAGAAACTAGGCTCTCAAATACTTAAATGCAAACTATGTTGCAATAAACGTGGGAGAAAACGTTATTCTTTCCCAATAAACGCGTTTACGCTAAAACTATTATTTGCAGTGCAAACAGTTTGGAGCCAGATCAGACGCCGGGTAACACGGCGTCTGATCAGGTTCCAAACTGTTTGCCACCAAGATAAACATGAATTATCAGAATTGTCCAAAAGTTGTACTTTTCTACGTTTTAGTGTTTTGTGTTTGCGTACGTTTGCGTTTAAACGGGAAAGAATAACAGATTCTCCACTGTATGACATCTGAATGGGGACTTCTCTGTTTGCTGCAGTAGTGACAGACAACATTACTGTTTACTGACAAATAACAAATTGTTTTTAATTTTTTCTCAGATGCTATATCAGGGCTCCAGATAAGGGGAGTATTTCAAAAACTAAAATCTTTATTTCTGCTTTAAACCCTATGTTGTCACTACTCATTAGAATCGTCTCAAAGAGACGATTCTAATGAGTAGTAACGCCATAGGATTTGGTCTAAAATGAGTGAGAAATAGTTTGATTTGTTCAGTTTACTCCCCTTTATCTGGAGCCCTGCTATATTCTAAATGCAACAGCTGATGTTAAGTAATATTGTTTACATAAAGTTATGATAACTCTTGGAACACTATAGAATGCTTTAATATTTATCATCTGCTATAAAAACTGGTCCTAGTTTAGTATTTCTGAGATTTGTTTTCAAAACATGATCAGAGTATCAAACAGTTGGGATTTAAATGAGATGCTGAGTTACTCGGCAACTCATCTTGATTCAAATTGCTTGCCATGGTAATACAGTTTGCCATTAGCAAAATAAGAGTTAAATGGTATCGAACAAAATCTTTTAAATTACTACAGCACTCCCTCTCTACAACGGCCCTCCCAACAACGACTCCCTCCTTACAACGACCCTTGCCGCTGTTCCCAAAGCAGGAAAATTATGTCTAAAGCGTTCACGGTTGCAATACCGTCTGCTTAAAATTGTCGTCTGCTGGTTTTCTCAAATTTACATATTGGACATTTTGATAGACAAGAGCCCCATGGGGCATATTTCGCTCACCTGAGAATAGTTGACAAAATGGAGATAATGATTTATGTCAAGGACGGGTCATTTTTTACCCAAGGGGCATTATTAAATTTAAACAATCTTGATAGAGGACCTGTAGATGATGCTATATGCCAAATATCTAAGATCAGGGTACTAGGGTATTAGACAAGAAGATTTTTTAAAGTTTACATTGAAAAAATCTATTTAAGCTCCTGTGCCCTACATATGAAACAGACTGGAACCATTTGAACAAAATAGGTAAAGGACATTTAGAAGTGTCACCATGCCAAATATCAAAGCTCTGGCCATATTGGTTTCAGAGGAGAAGATGTTGGAAAATTTCACTATATAACTCTTTCTAAAACTGTGACCCCACCGGCCAGGGCCAATTTTGACCCCAGGGACATAATTTGAACATACTTTATAGAGGACCTGTAGGTGATGCTATGTGCTAAATATCAAAGCTCTGGCCATATTATTTATAGAGAAGACATTTGAAAATTTCACTATATAACTCTATCTAAAACTGTGACCCCCGAGGCGGGACCAATTTTGACCCCAGGCACATAATTTGAACAAACTTGATAGAGGACCTGTAGGCGATGCTATGTGCCAAATATCTAAGCTCTGGCCATATTAGTTTCAGAGGAGAAGACGTTTGAACATTTCACTATATAACTCTATGTAAAACTGTGACCCCCGGGGCGTGGCCAATTTTGACCCCAGGGGCATAATTTGAACAAACTTGATAGAGCACCTGTAGATGATGCTATGTGCCAAATATCTAAGCTCTGGCCCTTGTAGTTTCAGACAAGAAGATTTTTTAAGATTTCCTTATTTTTTCACTTTGGTTGCCATGGCAACCAGAGTTCTACATTGTTTTCAATTCTTTGAACAATTTTGAAAGAGCTTGACCCAAGGAACATTCCTGTAAAGTTTGGTTGAAATCTGTCAAGGGGTATAGAAGAAGATGTCATTTGAATCAATTGTTAACGACGACGCATGACGCACAACGCACGACGACGGACACAGGGCCATCCCAATAGCTCGGCTCAGGTGAGCTAAAAAAACATAATGACGAATCACAAACAGCTTGAATCCAGATCAGATGCCGCGTTACGCAGCGTCTGATTTGGATTCAAGCTGTTTGCAAATGTAGATCAATTTCCCTCTCTGTAACGACTCCCTCCGAACAACGCACATATTTTTGTGTCCCATTGGGTGTCGTTGTAGAGAGGGAGCGCTGTATAACAAACAGAACACATATTTTTTCCATAGTAAATGCTTGTGTATTTAATTCTTTCTTCAATAGCCAACAGTACAAATTGATTCAGCATATACAGCAAAGTTCCAATATATCTATCACTTGAATGAATGCTTGATGTTTTAACCCATTATGCCATAAATACGCCGTTTACGCCTTTAATTTATTACTCCACTGGAGACAATAGTTCAAATATGCAGAAAAGAATTTGTAGCATGAGATAAGTTTTCTAAATCCAAGCAGATTATAGCTTAAAGCAGGCTGAAAGTCAAGCAGAATGAGCCTTAAGGTGCACTCTGCTTTACTTTCAACCTGCTTTCACCCATTACCCTCAAAATACGCCTTTTAACCCCTTTAATTTATTCCTCCACCGAAGAAAATAGTTTTAATTTATACATTCATAAGTATGTACCATTAGAAATGTTTCTATATTCTAGAAAAAATTGGCTTAAAGCAGGCTGAAAGTAAAGGAGAATGTGCTTTAAGGCACATTCTGCTTTATTTTCAACCTGCTTTAAGTGGTTACCTATCTTCAAAACTAGAAACAAGCTATGGGGGAATGGGTTAAGTGATCACCTGCCTTCAGAACTAGAAACAGGCTATAGGGCAATGGATTAAGGCCTATCACTGTCACTCAAAGACTTGTGTGTGTTTAAATCTTCTCAAGCTATAAGTGTATAGTGATGCATCTGAAAACAGTGTAGACCCATAGAACCCTGTGCAGATAGCCTCTGAAGATGTCTGATTAGGGCCAGCAGTTTTCTTACAGAATTTGCCCGTCATGAATTACCACTATTTCCTGAAGAAAATCTCCCTTATTTCATTAGTCAATGTTTTACTTCAGATGACAGCTGTTCATAGTTGGTCGAGAATTATATATGATCATTCAACAGGAAAAGAATTATGACAGGCTTTAACCCATTACCCCCACAAATACGCCTTTTTACTCCTTCAAAATTACTCCTCCACTGAAGGAAATTAATTCCTTTTCACACAGTCATGAACAGGAACCATCAGAAATATTTTCTATATCCTAGTACAGTGGAGAATGTGTTGTTCTTTCCCAATAAACGCGTTTACGCTAAAACTATTATTTGCAGTGCAAACAGTTTGGAGCCAGATCAGACGCCGGGTAACCCGGCGTCTGATCAGGCTCCAAACTGTTTGCCACCAAGATAAACATGAAATATCAGAATTGTCCAAAAGTTGTTCTTTTCTACATTTTAGCGCTTTGCGTTTGCGTACGTTTGCGTTTAAACGGGAAAGAATAACAGATTCTCCACTGTATCAGATAGTAGCTTAACAGCAGGTGGAAAGTAAAGCAGAATGCACCTTTAGGCACATTCTGCTTTACTTTCAGCCTGCTTTAAGTAGTCAACTATTATCAATAAAAGAAACAGGACTATGGGGGTAATGGGTTAACTGTGAGTTTAACATCATCAGTGATTATATTGTCCTATATAGAGATGAAATAATTAATATCATTAAACATTTTTTAGAGTAGATGACATTTTTCCAACTTACTGTTTGCCAATATTGACTGCATTGGCATTTTATGAATTACAAACAGTATCAGTTACTCATTAACTTAGTGTCTGATCACTCCAATCAATATTTCTTCTGTCAAAACACCTAATTCTATGTATTTTAGGCAGGTGGCAGTTTACAGAAAGATAAAATCAAAGCAGAAATGCTCATCCATGAGCTTTTCTGCTCTACTTTCATCTTACATTAAGTTGCCACCAGTATTCAAAACAATCAATTAATATCCATTTTTAGCACATAATATGTGGATGAGTAGGTTAAAGCATCCAAAGGTACTTCTATGGAGAAGAGGTTTGGGTAAACCAGGCCTGAGTTCTCAAGCTTTAAAATGGTCACATTTGATGATTTGAAGGCTCAAATCTGACCATTCAAAATCTTGAGAACGATTTCCCGACTAATATCAAATGTTTAACCCATTACCACATAGCCTGTTTCTAGTTTTGAAGATATATGACCACTTAACCCATTACCCCATAGCCTATTTCTAGTATTGAAGATAGGTGACCACTTAAAGCAGGTTGAAAGTAAAGCAGAATGTGCCTTAAGGCACATTCTGCTTTACTTTCAGCCTGCTTTAAGCTATTACCTGCTAGAATAAGGAAAGTATTAAATATGACACAAATTCATTACGGTATATATTGGAACTATTTTCTTCAGCGGATGAATAAAATGCATGTGCTAAAAGTCGCTTCTATAAGGGAAAGGGTTAAAGCAGCTTGAAGGTAAAGCAAAATGCGCCTTAAGGCGCATTCTGCTTTACTTTCAACATGCTTTAAGCTATCATCTGCAATAATATAGAAAATATTTCTTATGATTTTTATTCGTGACTGTATAAGTTGGAACTATTTTCTTCAGTGTAGGCATAAATTCCATGCGCAAAAAGGCGCTTCTATGGGGGGGAAAGGGTTAAAATGGTCACATTTGATGATTTGAAGGCTCACATCTGACCATTTAAAATCTTGAGAACATTCTTATACTCATCTCAAACACTTTACAAGCAAGGACCCAGATTATAGCCATGCTAACCTCTCTGCTGTCCACTGACTGTTTCTTGAGTTCCTCATTCTCTCGTATAACTTTATCCAAGGCCAGCTGTTTGCCTGCCAACGATTCTTCCAGTTCTTCCACTCGCTGGTTCTTCTCTTGTAGTTGTGACTTTACACGGACAAACTGCCTGCTGGTAGGCTCCTTCAAAGAGAAATAACATCTCATTAAGCCTTAGCAGTGATTTGCTTTGATTAGATTTATTGTTCTACGTAGCTTTTAACCCATAACCCCATAAATACGCCTTTTCACGCCTGTAATTTATTCCTCCGCTGAAGAAAATAGTTGAAATTTATTCATTCATATATATGTATGATAGAAAATATTTTCTATATTTAAGTAGATGTTAGCTTAAAGCAAGCTGAAAGTAAAGCAGAATGTGCCCTAAGGCGCATTCTGCTTTACTTTCAACCTGCTTTAAGTGGTCACCTAATTTCAAAAATAGAAACAGGCTAAGGGGTAATGGGTTTACACTAACAGGGCTCCAGATAAGTGAAGGGGTAGTATTCCAATAACTAAAAATTTTAGTTTTGCTTTAAACCCTATGGTGTCACTACTCAGTAGAATCGTCTCAAAGAGATGATCCTGATGAGTAGTGACACCATAGGATTTAGTGCTAAATGAGTTTGAAGAGGGATTTGTTCAGTTTGCTCCTCCTTATATGGAGCCTTGTTTTAAAAGTGTTTCAAAAGTGATGTGAATCATAACAAATCAAATAAGGAATTATACTTGCCATTTACAAATAGTGTACCTATGAAGAGAACCATTGTCCTAAGGCTATGCAGCAAACAGTGTAGAACCAAATCATAGGACTCCTTAAGGAGCCCTCTGATCAGGGTCTGCACTGTTTGCCATTTTGCAATTTATTGCAGAAAACAATCTGAAATAGTCATAATTTGGCTAGACTTAATTGGTTAGTTGATACAGTACTCCCTTTCTACAACAGTGTACCAAATGGGAAACAAAGATTGTGTGTGTTGTTCAAAGGGAGGTATTATAGGGAGGTGCACAACTTGGCATACATTTACAAACAGCTTGAAACCAGATCAGACACTGCCTAATGCTGTCTCTGATCTGGGTTCAAACTGTTTGTCACTATGTTTTTTCTGTCAAAAGGTCTAATACGTAACTTTGAGAAAAAACGGCAGATGACAATTTTAAGTAGAGGATTATGCAGCAGTGAAAGAGTTAAGACATAATTGTCTTGTTTGGAGAACAGTGGCAGGCACGGACATAATCAGAGTCGTGGTAGGGATAGCTTGTTACCTCAGTGCTTGTTTCATCTTCACTGCATGTACTCTGGGATTGCTGATCACTCTGGAATAAAACAACATCAACCTTTAAGTTAACCCTTTATTCAATAGAATGTTTTAGTGTTGAAGATAAGTGACCACTTAAAGCAAGTTGAGGCGCATTCAACTTTACTTTCAGCCTGCTTTAATCAACCAACTGCTAAGATATATTAAATATTTCTTACATTACATGTTCATGACTGTATCAAGTAAAACAATTTTCTTCATTGTAGAAATACATTCATTGCGTAAAAATGAATATATATGGGGTAAAGGCACTTTGTGCCAGATGAGCTAAAACGTTCCACCTCATACAGTCATGAATATACACCATAGAAAATATTTCTGATATCCTAGCAGATATTAGCTTAAAGCAGGCTTTAGCTTTAATCTGCTCTATACCTTTTACCTGAAAATTATCTATAGGGAAAAGGGTTGAACAATGACTTTTTTCACAAGAAACCCTCAAAAACTCACATCATAATCTGGGCTGGCTGCAACAAATGTCCCAAGTGTTGATGAAATGTCCATGGTCTCTCCAACCTTGACATCCAGGACTTCTGGGGCAACATCATTGTGCTGTGAACTACGTTTCTTCTTCTTCTTCTTCTTTTGGAACTGGGCCAACTGTGAAGTACACAAAAGCATTTAGTGATAGGAATCAATCCAGCTGATATCTATAGATAATCAAACACCTATGTTGACTGATAGCCCATTACCCCATAAATACGCCTTTTAACAAATTTAAGTTATTCCTCCGTTGAAGAAAGTAGTTCCATTTCAAACAGTAAAAAATATGTACCATAAGAAAAAATTCTATATCTTATCATATGGTAGCTTAAAGCAGGTTGAAAGTAAAGCAGAATGTGCCTTTAATAATAAAAATTAAGGCACATTCTGCTTTACTTTTAACCTGCTTTAAGTTGGTATATGTATCTATCTTCAATACTGGGAACAGACTATGGGGTTATGGGATAACGAGAAACCGCCAATGTCGGTATGGCCGGATTGTCTGCACTTTTGCTTTGTATATATAGTTACCCATGGCATGTGATGATGACCTCACTACAACTGTACATGCCAAATTTGGTTGCTGTAGGACTTAAATTTGACTAAAACTGACACTAACAAAAAGGTAAACCAAGACGCAAACGAAAAGGTTAACCAAGAATTCTATAAGTCATTGGACCTTGAAATCTAGGTCACAGTGACCTAGTTACCCATGGCATATGATGATGACCTCACTACAACTGTACATGCCAAATTTGGTTGCTGTAGGACTTAAAACTTTGACTAAAATTGACACTAACAAAAAGGTAAACCAAGACGCAAACGAAAAGGTTAACCAAGAATTCTCTTAGTCATTGGACCGTGAAATCTAGGTCACAGTGACCTTGTTACCAACAGCATGTGATGATGACCTCACTATAACTGTACATGCCAAATTTTGTTGCTGTAGGACTTAAGCTTTGGCTAAAACTGACACTAACAAAAAGGTCAACCAAAGTGAGGACGGACGGACGTGCCACCGAAGTGGATTAGAGGGCCTTTTCTTTTGATATTTTCTTTTGTTTGAAAAACGGGCCACAGCCGCTTATTCTATTGTTACGGAATGAACTCTATTGTCTTCTTTTGTTATGTTTACCGTTATCTGGCCAGAAAAGGCCCTCTAACCCATTTCGGTTGTGCGGACAGACAGACGGACGGACGGCATTAGCCAATCTATAGACCGCATTTTCAATCCGGCCAATCAAGTATAACCGTTAACTTATACTTAACCCTTGACCCCATAGTCTGTTTCTAGTTTTGAAGACAAGTGACCTTTAGCTCTTTAATCCCATGCATGTCAACATTATTTCTTTGCATAATTCTTTGAGCCTTCAATGGCCCACAAGGTATCTACCTTTACCTCGATGCATATAGGACATTTCAATACTGTTTCTCAGTCTTGTCCCTTTATACTTTATATTTAATGAGGGATAGGCATTTCCAATATTCTTTTTTTTTCACTGTTGTTTTTTCTTTTGATAAATTTTGAGGATTTTTCTACCATGGGTTGTCCTCGTGTTTGACACTATCAATTAACACTTAATGATAGATTTAACTATTGAATACCTGCTCACGGCATCCTCTAATTTTTTGAATTGAATATTGTAGGCGTTTTATCATTACTTTTTACGTTGATCAACACTAGACGCCGCCATCATAACATGTTTTTCTACCAAGGCTTGCAGTAATTTCCTCCCATTAAGTTTTGACCCGTACCTCGTAGTTGGGGGAAGACTGTGTGGACATGTTTATAGAGGTCTTCGAATATTTCAGTATTAAAGAACATCAAATTCACAAATCCTTTCTGAAACCTACGGAATCGAGATAAACCGGTCGATCCAATTTTGCTGCTTTTTAAAGTTCCAGTATGAGGCTAGACACTGCGGTAGGGAAGCTAATTAGAACAGTGAATGGTGTTAGGGTAAACATTTCACTTATAAAATACGGACTGATTTGAAATGATTTTTCTAAGTAAAGGAGGTAGTTCTAACCACAGATTTATACGTACATTTATGTTCTAACCCATCAAACCCACACAAAAATGAAGCCCAGGCTACCATTTGTTGCTTGTTCACGGTCAATTTTGCCAGAAAATTTTGCCTCTGGGACAATGTTTTTAATCTGATTTTTATTTTTCACCTTGTTTTAACACCTTTCTCACTTTACTCTTTCTCTCTATCTCGCTTTTGAAGCCTCGCTATTCACGACTTTTATATACAGTCTACACACGATACTACGATTCTCGTTTCTACGAAATACCGGTCTACTACGAATATCAACGCAGGTCCCGGCCGATTTTGTTCTTTATCTAACGGTTAAAAGATGCATTATAACGAAAATGCGAAATAACGAAAAACACGTTATTACGATAAGGTTTCGTAGTCCCTTCAAAACAAAAACAGTAGTAAAAAGATGCATTTGTACGAATCGCACCTGTGGGGTTTTTCACACTTACGAAAGAGACATCCGTTGCTCGCGTCGGCATAATTATCCATTGTTTACACACTCGGCTGCCCGATACGCTTTACCGCCCAACCTGTTATGATCAGCACACGGCAGTGTTTGTTTGTAGCAAGTTACACTGCTTAACTATATGTCGCAAATGATAAAAACATAATTTGATATAATTATGCATGTAATTATCTGAGATGTTTTCAATCACACCATATCGTGATTAGCAGACGAGCGTGTTTGTTTGTTGCAATTGTAAATAGAGTGAATAAAGTCAATGTCGCAAAGAATATAAAAATAAGCAACCGTTACACTGATAATCATATCTGCTTACTACGGCTATCATACGTTTATTAACAATATTACATCTGAAACTACGAAGACGATTCTGCAAGACAATTTTACGACGCTGTAAATTGATATCAGCATTCTGAGATTCAGAATTTTATCAATTTACAATTTCCTAGCAATCTAGTGAAGGACCCGGTCAGCCGGGGGATAACTGGATAGAAAAAATGTCGGCGACGGGGAAGAGGGGAGTCAACTCGGCGTCTGATCTGGATCAAAATTGTTTGTCACTCATTATCAACTTTTCTTTTGTTAAAAAAGACGACATATTTGAAGCATATGACAGCATCGTAAGGGTTAATAATAAGGCGCGTGCTAGTGTTGCTATCCATTGTGTTATGTTTGCTATGCATTGTGTTTATTTATTGCGTTTAATTTGTATGCATAAATTGTGTTTGTCTGAATAAAAATGTAAACATATTGGTTCGTTGCTTGTGTTTTAAATTGCCTCTTCTTACCAGTGGAGAAAACCTTTTTCTTTCCCGTTTACGCATTCGCGTAGCAGTAAAGTGTAGAAAATTACAGCTTTAAAAAAAATACTTTCTCACAATTTATTTAAGCAAACATTTTGGAGCCTCATCAGACGCCGGGTTACCCGCCGTTTGATCTGGCTTCAAACTGTATGCAATGGAAATTATAGTTTTAGCGTAAACACGTTTATTGGGAAGAATAATGTTTTCTCTGCTGCATGTGTATAATCTGCAGCCAGGCTCTAGATAAAAGGGAGTTTTCTCTGTGTTGTGACTATTCATAAGAAGCGATTTCAAATGGGTTTGTTATGCGCAGTACTTGATGAAAACATAACGGAGAAAATAATGGAAACATTTCGTTTACTTCCTCCTATCTAGAGGTGTATTAGCGGACATATCGCTTCTTGTTTTTTACATTACCCAATATAATTCCGTAAAATCGGATCATGGTTCTAGATGCAATGTACATGTCCCGTATTTAGCGACATTCCACTTACACATGTGGATGTAGATTTAAACGTCAGTGGATTTATATCAGTGTACTAACAAGGAAGACACATTGAACACAAACAGAATAAGTAGATAAAATATATTTATTTTACAACAATAATTACGACAATGCTATTACACATATGTCAATTATGAATAGGAAAATCCCATCGATGGAAATCCCATCGTATTCGGAAGATGCATTGCTACGAAAATGCAATACTACGAACAAATGGCGAGACCCGGTGCCGATTCGTAGTATCGCGTGTAGACTGTACTTTTATTCTTGCATGACGCGCACTTCTCATGCCATTAATATGCGGAAGCGGTGTTAGGCATCATATAAAGATAGATGGTTTATGGTGAATTCGCCTAGAGACAAACTCGCCTACAATTAGATATATAGTAAACCAAATGGGTAATTCGCCTAGAAAGCAATTATGATAGTGATTGTATTTCGCACCTATTGTAAGGTATTGATAACACGACAACAATAATTGTTTTCAGGTAGTGTTTCCTAAGATGGGATGATAAGTGTAGCCCCTGGTCATCATTTGTGCAGGTGTTAATAATTTTTATGTAGACCGGTGCAAGCGGCATTTTTAATTTCAATTTTCAAAAGAAACAGATAAATAGATGTTAAATGATGTATTCTACGTTGGCATCACCCCATTTCAAACAGGTTGTCAAATCAGGGTGTAGTGATTAGGGGCTACACTGATTTTTCATTTTGTTAAAAAAATATCTGGATAAGAAAACAACAATATAAATTGATCCTCTACAAATATTTTTATTTTATCTACTTGTAAACGGTAGATACACCTGTACTACAAGGTGTGAAATACAATCACTATATAATTGCTTTCTAGGCGAATTCACAATTTAGGTTACTATATATCTAATTGTAGGCGAGTTCGTCTCTAGGCGAATTCACCAGCACCCAGATAGATAGATAGATTCACAAATTAACATTTGAAATGCGCAAGCAATTTAGCGGTTTTGTACGTCTGGATTATCATTTCAAATGCGTTTCTCTCCAAAAAATATGCATAGCAGGTAAGTCAAGTAGAAACAAACGATCAGCGGCTGCAGTAAAGACGGTTTATTTTCGTTCCAACGTTTCGCTTATACAATAAGCTTCATCAGGGATGATTTTTTAAGAAAAGAGTATAACCTGAAGTACATAAAATGCGGTGCCTAAAGTCACGTGATATTTGTATAAATTGAATGATGACATCATAAAAGATGAGTGAAGATGATAGATGATATGGTGATAAAAACATGAATGGTGTGATACATAGGTTTGAATGGCAGTATGGAAAGTCTTGTTTTTGGGTGAGAGAGTCCTGAATATATATAGATATGATTAAGTTTTTATCCTACAAGTCCATAAATAGAATGAATATAAATGTCAAAATTGATATCTGTGTCTCGTTCATCTTGACAAATGGTCTCATCGCTGCTGCTGTCCTTAATAGAGTCGTCATCTAGGAGGGAGTCTGTGAAGTTATCTGGATTTAATGAGTAGGTCTGGAATAGGTCTGGTACTGGTGTGATTATTTCTGGGAGTTTGAATTCTGCGCATATTTCGTCGATGGAGGGATGTTTTCTATTCTTCGGTGGGGTGGATGAGATTATGGATGGTCCTGGTGTAGTCCGGAACTTGGGGATAGTCATCGCTTCAAATGGGGGAACGTACTGTGCAATTGGTTCAATCGGTGGTGGCCTTACCACTACTCTCTTAAATATTGTAGCAGTTATTCCATGAATAGTACTGCAGTGTCTTACTAGAATGTCCTTTCTACTATACAGTTTATCACATACCTGACAAACGTGTTTTCTTTTGGCGTTTTTGTGTTTGTTCATAAAGTGTCTCGTAAAATGGTAGATTGTGCCTTTGATGATCAGGTTGCAGAAAGTGCATTGGTACAGTTCTTTACATATAACTTGGTAGCTTCCTTCCGGTGGTAGTCTTCTGAAAATTTTCACTGTTTCCATTGTTATTGAGTTAGATTTAATCCTAACGGAGATCTGGTTTTTAACTGGTGTATAGTGGCTTCTTCTGTTCTCAGTCTGATGTTGATATCCCGTGCCGTTGCTAGGTAGACTGTGACGTCCATGTCTTTAACGTCGTGCGCGTCTCCCGTAAAATGGCGGGAGACCGGCTTATATTCGTTCCTGGATCTAATTAGTGGTGTAACGGTATACCGGTATATCGGTATATTGCAATACGCTCTTGAAACAATACGCGTATTGTACCTGAAGGCTCCGTACCGCACTGTATCGCCAGTTTAACCACATTGTGTTTAAAACAACTTTTAGCTATAAAACAATCTCTTTATGACACAAATAAAGTTTATCTGCCTTTGCCGATGCATGCTATCGCAAATACGTCACCGTTCCTGTCAATAACTAGAATCGGTAGGTGGAAATCCGTTTACAAATTCTGTAGACGCTTTGCATCGGCATTGGTGTTTTTAAAACATTCAAGTCCGAGTCGTGAAGGCGTTTTAAAAGCACAATTCATTAAAAGATAATGCACTTGAAACAAACTGTTACTTGGTTAATGCGGTCTTTAATAAATATCTCCTATATATCCCCTTCAGATGAAGTACACGAATTCGAAGGTCGAGCGTGTTTACTTGGAATAACGTGTCGCATTAGGATGTGTAGAAAGTTTCTGTTACACATTATTGAAATTACGTTTTGAACGTGAGAATCTCGCGTGATTATGCAAACTACATCCGATCTGCCAATCAAGGTACAAAATTGGTTGTTGATGTAGATTTCTGGCCTAATAATAGTTGTGTTTGCTGTTGTCATGAAAGTATGACACGCGCGTGCGTCAACTAAATATGGGCGTTGCCAACCTAGTTTCGATCGTAAAATCGTAAGTTGCGTCGATAGAGTTATTTGAAAGATAATATAGATTTTTCGAAATCTCGGTGAACAACTTCAGAAAAACATATTAGCACGTGCTATCAAGATCGTTTTTTAATAAATTCTGTCAAGCTTTTGTGTTATATGGTAGACATTACAAATTGTCATCAGTTTTCGCGGATTTTACCGGCGGATTTTGAAAAGAAATGCGGTTACTACTTCCAAGTCACGTTACCCCTACATATAAACTGTAAATACTGAAAGGGAGGGAAGTATGACAGTTGGGGATTATATAAATACATATTTTAGTTTAATATTAAAAAAGAAAAATAAGACAATTTACTTTCATTGATAAATGATAAGAACTAGATCTAATGCTATTAGATCTAGATCTACATAGTGATTCTTATATTGAGATTTGATTTTTGAAGTGAGATATATCAAACACTAGTTATAGTGTGTTGAATTCAGCAAAGTCGATCCCTTCAGAAAAACTGTCACAGTATAAAACCTTTATAAAATTTATAGTTATAATTTCTCTTCCTCCATTCTCCTTCCTTCAATTACAATGAAATTTGGGAGTGAACCCTGATCTGTTGTAAAGAAGCATAGTTTCAAAACCAGGGATCCCTATGGGATCATTCCTGATCGGTCAAACTCAGAGTTAGTGTCAAACGCTGCAATAAAATTAAGTTCTTCTTAAAAAATAATGGATATATTTCACCATTAAGGTATTTAATAAAATAAAAAGAAAACAAAACCATCTTTATTTAAGTATTCAACATTTTAATCAGTATTGCAACTGGAATTTGTATTCCAATCTTACTGTATGGCTTTGCATATCCGTATTGCAATACGTATTGCGTATTGCTTACACCGTATTGCAATACGTATTGTATTGCAAGCAGCCAGGCAATACACAGCCCTAGATCTAATGTCGTTTAGGTGACCCTAGAGGCGTTCCCTCATAGAGTTACCTGTCTGTCCCACATATTGTATTCCACATTTTTTGCAAGTTATTATGTAAACTACGCTGACTGATTCGCATGTGTATTGTCCTGAGATGATGTGGGATTTTCCCGTAGTGTGGCTTTTTATGTTGGTTTTGGGTATCAGAAATCTGCATGCTGCGCAATTTTTTAGACATGGATTGCTTCTGTTATGTCCTAGATGTTTAATCAGGTCTGATCTGATTAGGATCTGTCTCATGTTTTGTTGTTTTCGAAGTACCGTTATAATTTTTGTGTCTTTGAAAATCTGGCTTTCTGGGCTCTCGTCTAGTAGGTAGCGGTTGTTGGCGGTGATTTTCTGTATAGGGGGATTCCATGGATGGTTGTTGATGATGATCGGGGCGGTTCTTTGTTGTTTGGAGGTTCCGGGTGTGTCTTCCAGGAGTGTTTCTCGGTCCAGTGTGCTGGCTTGTTTGATTGCTGAATTGATTACCCTACTTGGGTAACCTCTCAGTATTAGATTTTGTTTTAGCTGTGAGGTGCAATCCTCGAAGTTGGCGTTTTGGCTGCAAATTTTTCTGATTCTTAATGCCTGACTGTACGGTATGCTTTTCTTTTGATGTGAAGGGTGGAAAGATTGGTAATGGAGGTACATGTGGGCGTCGGTAGGTTTAGAGTAGAAGGTAGTGTCGAGGTAGCCGTATTCATCTTTGATGACTGTGGTATCCAGAAAGTTGACCGATATGTTGCTGATCTCCACTGTGAATTTGATGCTTTTGTGGAAACTGTTCAAGGCTGTGATGAAGGAATCTAATTCCTTGCGTGCGTGTAGCCAGACAGCAAAAATATCGTCTATGTATCTCCACCATATGTGTGGTATTGTTCGTCTGCTTGACAGGAATTCTTGTTCGATTTTACTCATGAACAGAATGGCATAGCTAGGCGCACATTTAGTTCCCATGGTTGTGCCGGATTTCTGAGTGTAGCATTTTCCATCAAATGTGAATGCTGTTTTTGTTAGTATTAGATGTAGAAATCTGAGTAGAATCCATGTTTTAGGTTCTGTTTCTGTTCTTGACTGCAGAGCTTCTTTTACACTGAGTATTCCTTCTCTATGGGGAATGTTGGTATATAACGAAGAGACGTCGATTGTGAGTAGAAGAGCGTCTTTGGGGAGTTTCCCTAGTTTTTTTAGTTTTCTGAGAAAATGAGTTGTGTCTTTGATGTATGATGGAACTTGTTGAGCGAGGGGTTGTATGTAGTGGTCAACATATTCAGATAGTTTTTCAGTGGGGCCTCCGCAGGCGGAGACTATAGGCCTTCCTGGGTTGTTCTGTTTGTGAATTTTTGGTAAAAGGTAAAAGACTGGTGTCCGGCAGTTTTTTGGAATGAGGTAGTCGATATGGTTAGGATTTAGTAGTTTGTTGTGTCTGATGAAGGTTAAAAATCTATGGATCTCTTTGACGTGTTTGGATGTGAGGTCTGTCGGTGTTGGTTCATAGATGTTTTTGTCAGATAGTTGACGTAGGCCTTCTCTGATGTAGTCGGTTTTGTTCAAGATTACAATTTTTCCTCCTTTGTCGGCGGGTTTGATGACTATGTTTTCGTTGGAGTTGAGAGTACGGAGTGCGTCATATTCTTCTATTGAGATGTTGTATTTCTTGTTCGTAGATTGTATGCTTTTGAGAGCCTGGTTCCTGGTTATGGATAGAAATGTGTCGAGAGCTGTTGATTTTCCGCATGGAGGTGTCCATCCTGATTTGGTTTTAAAGGGGTCTGGTTTCGATTCGTGTTTATCTGCGTTGCTGAAATGTTGTAATAGTCGTAGTCTTCGATCAAAGATGAGTAGGTCGCGAAGGAGGTCCAACTGGTTGAAATTTCTAGGTGTCGGGCAAAATGAGAGGCCTCTACAGAGGACTAGCCTTTCGTGTATATTGGGTTTGTATGTCGATAGGTTGGTAACCCAATTATTGTAGTTGCTGAGTAAAAGTTGTCTTTCGTGTTGATTTTTGGATTTAAAACGTTGAGGCATGGTTCGTTTAGGTTCGAGCGGTCATCTGGTTGTAATGGTTTATTGATGGTTGGGGGTCGGGCCCCCTGAACTTCGTGTTCCGCTGTTGTTAGGTGTCTTTCTCGTTGAGAGTTCTTTTTTAACCGATATCACAATTTTTGAGATAATGTCTGATATCAGGTCGATTTCGTCTCCTGAGGTATGATTTTTGAGGTGCTCATTTATTTCAGTGATTTCTGTGGTTAGTTGTGTTTTTCTAGTTTTCCAGTAGTCCAGGAGGATTGAAGTGAGCTGTAAGCCGAATTGTATTTGAGCTTCTTCCCATTTGATTTGTAGAGCTGAGTTGATTACGGGTACTTGGGGGTGAGGTTTACTCTTAAAGATTTAGGAACCGATCTGGAGGAGATGCATCTTTCTAGATACTGTATATGGTGTTCAGTTCTCGTAAGTTGGATGTTGAGTTTTTTCAATACTTTGAATCTTGATACGTTTTCCTGGTTGATTCTCCGTACGTTTGAGTCGTCCCCTGTTTTTCTTTTCTTAGAAAGACGCTGATTGGATGCTGACGCTATTGTTGTCATGGAAGTAACCGGTGTCGACATAGGATTAAAAATAATGCAGAAAGACGCACATACACACCTTATCTGGAGAACTGCTCACATTATTTCATGCATCACTGCCATCAGTCACTACTCTCTTAGTCTCTAGATAAAATCACTTTCATCATTTTTCAGCTTTTCAATAGTTCAAACACACGAAGGCATCGTTATCAACTGTGTCATGTAAATTTTTTGCACAGATACAGCAATATACAAAAATGCCCAAGAGTGGGCCCTTGACATGTTGACAACACTAGGAAGAAGAAGAAAATAAAAAAAATCAGAAAAATGGGAACGACACTGCTCGACAGATTCTTTTAAGTTCAGTTTCTTCCCTGGGTCCATACCCAAGTGGAATTCTCTTCCAGCATCAGTTGCTGAGGCCCCTTCTCTGGCATCTTTCAGGAAGGGGATGTCATCCATTAGTATTTAGGTTTAGGGCCCCAGTCACCTAGTAAATCACCAAGGGAGAGCTGTGCTGTCGGGGCCATACTGGCCCTGGTACCGCCACGGAAGGCAGATTGGTCTGTCCTTGGTGATCAAAAAGTGACTGGGGAATCTTTTTTCTTTTTTACTCTGCCTTTTCTTATTCTGTACATCCCTGATTATAATTAAGTAATACCTTTTTATATCTTATGTTTTTTCTACCTCTTTTGATTATCAATATCATCCTCATTATAGTTGTATTCATTATCTTCTTCCTACCTATTTTTCTCTTATATTTCTTTTTCTTTTCTTAGCGTTACCGAGTCCAAAACATTGTGTAAGCGTCAAGTTTGACGGAACAGTGATAAACATAGATAGATAGATAGATAGTTGAGACATGCAAAAAATCTGAAATAAAATATCAAGAAACGGGTGTAAACAGTGAAAGAAGGACGCGATGTCAAATGTGCAATACTTTTTCTTTCCCGGCCTTTAACTTCTGCACTCGTTCGTCTTCTTCCATGCCTCAGCGTTACTCATAATCCAACAAAGAATCCTATTTTCTTGTTTGTGGTTTCGGCAGCCATTGGTGTCGTGTCAGAATTCTCTCCTATTTCGAAGAGCGATCAAGGGAAGTCACTCTCTGATTTTAACTAACTCAAACGGCGACAGGTAAAATGTTTATTTTTATAGCTTGCTACTTCACAAATTCATGGCATTCGTGGACACGATTATTAATTTTATCGTATTCAATTCTGCCATCGAGCGTTTAATCATGAAACAGTGTAAATGCTAATTTCTATCTGTTTAATTCCTGTCGTCTGGACGGCTTTGTTTTCAATGTAAAGTGTACATATATCCGGACAAACTAATTGGCGGACAGGGTGTTACATGAAATTGAAATTGAATGTACAAATTTATAAACGTAGATTAAGTGCGGTTACTAGAATAACCGGAATACACCGAAATACACCGAAATACACCTATATATATATATATATACATTATATTATTGATCATAAAACAGTTTCAGATGATGTATAAACACATTTTATTAAATTTGCAAAGAAAATATGCAATTTGTGGGTTATAAATGGTTGAAATCGTAACCGAAATACACTGTGAAATTCTCACGCATGTGTAATTCTCACATGACACAGGTAGTCCAAATTATCTAGACGTTTCGCTTGCTCTTTTTCATCATTCCTTTTTTGTAAGCTTCAACGTCTAAAAGTTATTGGCTAATTCCCTATTAACGCATTTTCTACCTGAATCGATTTTCGTCATTTATCTTAGTTCATAGAGAATATGGGTTTCATTTGATACAATAAACAGTTTTATATTGTATACTGCCTAAAATCCATGTCACTCAGTCTCACCTATCTATAGGTCAATAACACTTACAGTAATATTCCCAGTCCAACAGTCATCAAAAAGTCCGCCATGCTTGTGATGACGTCATACGGCTTGCCCCGGCTATGACAATATACAAATTCATTTGAACGAAATAGCTTAAGAATGGAGGGGGAATTGTAATGGTGGATTTCGTTTAAATAATTAGTTTGTGAACCAACTTCCGGTTTACCTCATATGCAAATGAAGGGAATTCCCTAACAATAGACATGGGTTGCTGATGATATGTGAAGGAGTGATTCAAATCAGATAAATAAACACAAAATGTGAGTACCGTAAACTATTTTGTGGCAAAATATGTTTGAAAAACAGTCATTCTACAGGACTGAAGTGAATTACGAGCCCAAACACGACTAATTTGCTCTATATGTCTATTGAACCGTTCCTCCGTAGTTTTCCGTGGGAACAATGCGCCGAGTTTTCATTGAAAAAGTGAAAGACGTTGCATATGCCAGAAACTGAAAACTGTTAAATATCACAAAAAATGATGGGAAATGTTGATATTAGCATATGCAACGGCTTTCTATGAAGGACTAATGACACAGGGTGACCATAACTTTGAGACAAAAAATCCGCAGATTTCAAATTTTTCGATCGAAGGGCGCGATTCTGAATATTTGTCGGTTTTCGTGCGCTCTTTAATTAACCCTTTACTATATAGATACACCTTTATACGTACGCATTTCTTCACTCTTCCATTGATGAATACAGAGACCATACATACATGTATGTATGGTCTCTGATGAATAGCAAAACATAATGAGTCTTCACCACATACCCCATAGTGCGCCTTTTTACATCTTTAATTTATCCCTCTTCTGAAGAAAATAATTCAATTTTGTACAGTTATGAATATATGCCATATAGAATAATTTCTATATCCTAACAGCGTATGCTGTAAAGTAAAGAAGAATGCACCTTAGGGTACATTCTTCTTTACTTTCAACCTGCTTTAAGTGATTATGACCTGTCTTCAATACTAAAACAAGTTATGGATTAAGGAGTTAACGCGAAATCTGCTTTACTTTCAACCTGTATCATGCCTTCAAAACAAGAATTAGGCTATGGAGTAATCATCCCGGGTTAAATGCACATTTTACCTTGACTATGAACTCGTACGTGAAAAAAAAACCCACTAAAATACATATTGTTAGAGGATTTTGTACTTTATTTAACTCGATAATCATTTAAATCTGCCATTACAGAATTGATCGTTCTATCTTTTCAAAATACCAGATACCACTTGACATGTGTAATCGGCATGGGGTGGGCTGGGTGTTGTGCGCTATTAGATAATTTTCTTTGTTTATCGGCAGTGAATTAGTTAGCGATCGTATAATGCATTGCAGTGGCCAACACTAAGAGAAACATGACCGAGTTGTTGCATTGATAGACATTAAAAAGAAATTGGCTGAATATTTTTCCAAAATTCCGCAGATTTGAAAATCATTCCGTAGATCCGTAGAAGTTGTCAAAAATCCGCAGATTCAGGAAAAATCCGCAGATATGGTCAGCCTGATGACACATTACAAAGTGTATTTCAGTTTTGATTTCAACAGAAAACCATAAATTTATAACACACAAATTGCATATTTCCTGTGCAAACTTAATATATTAGTACACAAAATGTGTAAATACATCATCTGAAACTGTTTTATGATCTATAATAGGTATATTTAAGTGTATTCCGGTTATTCTAGTAACCCGATTAAGTGCACCTGATAATAATTGGGGAAAATATGACCTAAAACGGCGTAAAATACTTGATTTGGGGGGAAAATTGAGTCGCAATAGGCACATATTGAGAAAAAATCATGCTGTGAAATGCTCATTTTGGGAAAAAAGCCCTTGTTTTCAATTGGGAAAGGGTCCTCCCAAAAAACGCTGTACCTATTTGCATAAGTGGAACGCCTTTACTTTGCCGGTCCCCAAAAAGTCTGGGAAATAATGACATTTTACTGTTTATATAGAACGTCCACCTTGGGAAATAGGCTTTCTTGGAAAATAACGGGATTTTTACTTCAAAATCGGACTCTGCATACTTTTTTCAACAGAATAATCAGGGCCTAGCGCCCAAACCCCAAGATCGCTTTGAAATGAAAGACAAAATGGTGACTAGTTTACTCTTGCATGGCAACCTGTTGGTAAGGAAGAGCGTGGGGACTGGCAAAGTAAATTCTATCCGCATAAGTAAAGCTGTTTCAAAGATTAACTCGGTGGCTATAGACAAATCTGAAGTGTAACAGCGTTATTTTTCCTTCTTTGGACGGAACCCGGGAAAGGACCCGTTCCCAATTGGAACAGGACCCGTCCCCAATTGGAACAGGACCCATTCGCAATTCAAAGAAGGGACCTGGCAATATGGTAAAAATAGTATTTTCAGTGATAAAAAGAGAATTTGTTACTAGTGTAAGCACTGCCTGTTGATATGAACTACATAATTGCTACTTTATAAGTTAGATCAATATAGGCCTACATATATTATAAAATAAACTTCCCAATTTCTTTTTTGTCATCATTTCACGTCTCGTTTTTTTCCCAATTTGAAGTTTACGTGACAAGAAAAATTCCCAATCTGATGGGTACCGGACCCGTTCCCAATTGGGTGAAAAAAAAATGCTGTGTAACCACACAGACTGGAAATGGACATGCTTTACAAAACACAGGGTTTTGCAGACAAATTGTTTGTATTCCGACCAAATCATTCAGTACAGTAGAACCTGTCTATAACGGCCACTAAATTATGTTAATTATTTTTTGTTTTTGACAGGTGACTGCTTAAAGCAAGGTGACAGTTAAACAGAAAGCTCCTTTAGGAGCTTTCTGTTTCACTGTCACCTTGCTTTAAGCTGTCACCTGTCTTTTATACATCTAATTAGCATTTATTTTAGTGGTCGTTATAGAGAGGTTTTACTGTAATTTAATCTGACACAAATTATGGAAAATCAAATTTGCACCTTTGCATACCTTAGTCCGTTTAAAACTGTATGTATATATGCGCTGAGGTATTGGTTAAACTAAATGTCACTGCACGCACCCTTTGAATTTGTTAAAGTGTGGAATTTCCGTGGTACTATCTTTTTCTGTTAAAAAATATTTGTAACTGGGTGAGATAAGATATGCAGCCAGACTGAAGATTCAAAGCTCGGACTCCTTGCTTACATTTTAAGTTCTCTCGTGAGTGTGCTACCTGTATAATACAGCTTGTAAGCAGAAATAGGACAAATATCTCACCAGTAATGGTTACTAATAGGCCGTTACATTTTGGAATTTGTCCCGAATTCACAAGACTAAGAATAAATTTGCTTTGTTCTTGAGTGATATACTGGAGAACAATAGTGCAATGGCCAGGCCACCCCATGTTAGTCACCAAAATTAATGTAACCAGGCGAGAAACACATGCTGCCAAAAAGTCCAGACAGTTAGAAGCATGAATCTGCATGATGCTGACCATCATTTCAACTCTGATGACAATCAGATGAAGCCCCTGAAAAACTTAAATGGGACTATAAACCTTAGCAGCAACAACAACAACATATACAGCCAGAGCAGGACATGATGATGAACCCAAGATCCCCTGCAGACAGGGCCAGTTATCTTCTTAATTAGTTGACTGCTTTCACAAATCTCTTTCCAGTATGGGTTACTAATACGGTCAAACTACGATATCTCAAATTCGGTTAAATCGAACATACCTGTATTTCAAAATAAAAACGTAGCTTTGCCACGTTTTAACTTTGAAATATGGGTATGTTCGACTTAACCGAGCATGAAATAATGCAGTTCATTTGTGGAACTATGAAATAGTTTGAGTAAAGTGAGTTCAAGATATCGAAGTTCGACTTGGTCATTACAGTTTTGCCAGTACTAATTCAATATTTTGCTATTGTATTGTTTGATGTAACTATACGATTTAAATAATGATAGATGTTTAAGGTGGTTCGCAGGTCAGCTTATTCTGTGTCAGAATTCTTTGAAACCTTGATTAAATTGAAATATACCATATGGAGAGTGAAAAATCGTTAAAATAAAAAAAAGTTACAGTGCCGTTTTTTTCTGACAGGACATTTTGTCGAGAAAAGCTCCTTTTTTAATAAACAGGAATACTTTCTTTATAAAATGATATAACTCAATAATCTCTGTACATTCAAGTAAACTGTACATAGACTATAAGATATTGGGCAAACAAAAGTATTTCATAACATATTTCCTGGAAATACATGTGTATCAATATTTTAAAAAGTCAAATTCTGAAAATCTCAAATTACAAAAAATCTAGCTGTTTAACATACACTCATTTTACTCTCATTAGATAGATATAACTTAATTCTACTAGTTATAAAAATTTAATGAAAATCTACAGTAGAATTTAAATTTTATACATGATTTCCTGAAATTCTGACAAAATGTTAACACAAAACGAGTAACCTCCCTTTAGATCAACTTTAAAATGCCGTCAGCTCTAAATAATACCATAAGTCAAACCTGTAAAAAGGGACCATTGGATACGGTAGCCTGTAGATCTTTAAAGGCATGTGACTGCTTAATGCATAACAAAAGTAATGCATAAAAGCTCCTTTAGGATCTATCTTTTTAGCATTACTTTTGTCCTGTGTTAAGCTGCCATCTGTCTTATAGGCTAATCCTCACAAATTTAGCTGTCACTTGACTAAACTTGCATCTGATACTATTCATTATTACGTGACTAAACATAGCCTGTCCTTTGATCACTTCGTTATGAATTGACTAGTCACTAAAATCGGACAATTTGTTAAAAACAAAAGTTTTGAAGCGAGTGGGAATCGAACACAGAACCTTTGGATTGCAAGTCAATCACCGTAGCCACTGCGCTAACAGAGAAGACACTAGAGTAGATCAAACTTTTCTTTATCTCAATTTTCTACTATAAGCACGTGCCGCAAAGATCAGGTGAAAGTCATCAGCATTTCCGGAACTCGAGATGCGGGCCGCCCGCTGTCGAACCACCTTAAGATAGATAATTTTTTTTGCATACATTGCATCCATGATACAACTTCTTATGTATATAGTATACATGTTTATATAAAAAAAAGAGTTATTACCTGCATATAACAGACATTGTTATGTGTATAGCTAAATAATCACTTAATTATATCTTTAACCCTTTCCCTGATAGAAGCGCCTTTTAGCGCAATTGATTTATTCCTCCGCTGAAGAAAATAGTTCCAATTTAATCAGTCATGAATATATATTATAGGGAATATTTTCTATATTCTAGCACATGATAGCTTAAAGCAGGCTGAAAGTAAAGCAGAATGCGCCTTAAGGCGCATTCTGCTTTACTTTCAACCTGCTTTAAGTAGTCACCTATCTTCAATAATATAAATATGCTATCAGGTAAAGGGTTAAAACTGAAATGAGATTAAATTAAACACTAGTGCATGTCTTATCTTTTCTTTACCAGATTTCACAATGAGTCAATCCATTTATATTGCTTATAGATAGTATTAATGATATCTATTCTATCATTTATTAAACTCTCACTTTATCAGTTTATTTGTATTACGGTATGTTTTTTGTGCTCTTTATCTTTTCTGCTGTAGTAACACCTTTTTGCACTTTTAGATCTACCAATTAAAATGCTTCAAAGAGTGTGTCATAATTGTTAAGATAAAGAGTCTAGAGCAGCGTCTGTTTACTTTCAACCTGCTTTAAGCAACCAACTGTCTTAAACTATGACACAGACAGTACTTTGAAGAAAAAGGTTTAAAGGACTAGTAAAATGAAACCTCATAGCCTGTTTCTAGTTTTGAAGACAGGTCACCTGTCAATTAAATTAAAAGTAGGTTGAAAGTAAAGCAGAATGCGCCTTAAGGCATTTTCTGCTTTTACTTTCAACCTGCTTGAAGCTAATATCTGCTAGGATAGAGAATATATTTTCTAAGTGTATATTCATTTGTGAGGGTATAAATTGGAGCTCTTTTCTTCAGTGGAGGAATAAATTAGATGAGTAAAAAGGATAACAAAATGAGGAAAGTCTTTCCCAGGAAAGGTCGCAGACTCATGTTTTTAGACAGAATCATCAAATAAAAAGTGTCAATATACCCTTATTATTATCTTATAGCGGAAGAAAGGTTAAGAAAGTAGACCATGCACGTCTCCATTCTCTAAATAAATATTGTTCTCACAGATGTTTGAATCAATTTATAGCCCAACTCTGTAATCTAATCACTTATACAGTCTTGAATGAAACATAATTGTTTAATTATTCTATCACATATCTTTTCAATCAAAGGTCATGGTATTGAAGTGTTATAATTAAAAAAAGTTAGACATGAATATTGCTGGCCAAGCATTTTGGTTTTTAAGATCTTAGTTAGAGCTTCCGATAAGGGGAGTATTTCAAAAACTAAAATCTTTGTTTCTTGATTAAACCCTATGGTGTTACTACTCATTAGAATTGTCTCTTTGAGACAATTCTTATCAGTAGTTACACCATAGAAAACGGTGAATTTGTTCAGTTTACTCCCTCTTTTCTGGAGCCCTGATCTTAGACTTGCATTTAACTGAATTATCTCAATTTTCTAGCTGTCTCATCCGTAAAAAGGATTTAACTGTGCAGTTTTAATCAATATTCTAATTGTAAATTACACAGCTGTTTGATCTGGTATATGTACGACTTCACCCTTGTTAAACTAGTCTCTCAGTCTTTGCATACTTTTAAAAGTGAAATTGTGATATCTTTTGCAAACAGTTTTGATTCTGATGAGATGAAGAGTAACACTAACTATTTTGGAAAGACAGTTTAGAAAATTCTAGTTTTACATTAGGAGCAGAAGATAGATATTGCAGATGACAACATCCATTTACAAAGAACTTTTTTTAAGCCAAATTTGGTTTTCAGTGACTTTAAGCAGGAGTTTTCTGCTTTACTTTCATTCTGCTTTATGCAGCCACATGTTTCTCTTAAACAAGCATTCTTTTTTAAGAGAAATATTTTTTATGATGCATATTCATGACTGTATAAATCGGAACTATTTTCCTTAGGGTATGAATAAATTAAATACGTAAATATGCGATGCTATAGAGGAAAGGGTTATAATCATGCTGTATTAAATTTTGTTGATTATAGGGGAATATCCCTGTTAGCTATGGAGGGAAAATATTAACCTAGTGTTAATGTTTTAATTGGATACAGATTTCCACTTGGTAATTGGTAATTAAGATCAGTTTGGATAATAAATGCATCATTAATTAACTGATGGGTTTTAGGGCCTAAAAACGATATCAGATGCTGTAACTGAGCTAATTGGAAGATTATGTTTGTTCAATAAATAAAGGTACATTGAAAATAAACAAAACTATTAATATTTATCTCTGGAGTCTGCCAAATAATCCTAACCCTTATAATACTAAATATTAACCCACTACCCCATAGATACACCTTTTTATACCTCTAATTCATTCCTCCGCTGAAGAAAGTTCCAATTTATACAGTCAAGAATATGTAACATCAGAAATATTTTCAACCTGTTTGAAGTGGTAACCTATCTTTAATACAAAATACAGGCTATGGGTAATGCATTGATGGACTCTTTCAGGTTTGTTTTTTTTAAAAGTGAATGTATACTATTGAAGGATGTTTCCCTACAAGGTTTAATTTAACCCTTGAATTACCCCATAGCCTGTTTCTAGAATTGAAGATAGGAGACCAATGCACCTAAACAAGGTTAAAAGTAAAGCAGAATACGCCTTAAGGCGCATTCTGCTTTCCTTTTTGCTTGCTTTTATTTTGCTACCATCTGCTAGAATATAAAAAATATTTCTCTTAAAACACAATTATTCATGACTGTAAATTGGAACTATTTTCTTCAGTGTAGGAATAAATAAAATGTGCTTAAAGGCTGCTTCTATGGGGGAAAGTGTTATATGGTTTCATAAACAGTGTACTGCAGACCCAGTTAACCCTTTACCCCATAACCTGTTTCTATTTTTGAAAATAGGTGACTATATAAAGCAGTTTGAAAGTAAAGCAGAATGCACCTTAAGGTGCATTCTGCTTTACTTTCAGCCTGCTTTAGCTACCACCTGCTAGAATAAAAAAATATTCCTTATGATACATATTCATAACTGTACAAATTGGAACTATTTTCTTCAGCAGAGGAATAAACTGAATGCGCTAAAAGGCGCTTCTATTGGGGAAAGGGTTAAGAGGGCTCCTGAAGAAAACATTCAGCTAGAATATTATACATTGTACTTTGCTCATGATCATATCATTATCATATGATCCTTAATTGTTATTTATTTCAAACATAATAAATTATGTATTCTTACATAATAGATATTTTCTGATACTGGTACCAAACAGCTTGAATTCAGATCTGAAAAGGGGCCTCTTTGGTGAACCACTAAGCTCCTCATTGATATGAGTTTGAATCCCGGTCTGGGCACTTCGTATATTTCATGTTGGAGGCTTTCCAGTTTGCTTGTGGAAGATTGTTGGTTCTATCCAGTTGCCAATATGTGCTTGGAATAGTGCATAAAGGGCCGCTGAGGTCTTCCTCCACCTGTCCATTAGCTGGACTTCGTGATATGACTGAAATATGTTAAAGTAATGTAAAATTATAACAAAATCCAAAATCTGGATCTGAAAAGGATAAGATCATGACTTTAATTGTATTTGCAAATAGTTTGGATCTAGCTTAATGACTAAGTAACTCACACGTTAACAATTCGAATGTTTGTTAAGTGTTTGAAGGTACATTGCTTTTTGCAGAGAAAAATGCTGAGAGTGTTGAAGGTTGAGACACTATACAAGGAAATTGTCAAAATTGCATGGGAATTGACTAATTTATTTGACAGGAAAACAGTCGAACCTCGATGATAGGAATAAGGTGTACAATAAAATCCCAACTACATGTACAGTGGAGAATCTGTTATTCTTTCCCAATAAACGCGTTTACGCTAAAACTATTATTTGCAGTGCAAACAGTTTGGAGCCAGATCAGACGCCGGGTAAGCCGGCGTCTGATCAGGCTCCAAACTGTTTGCCACCAAGATAAACAAGAACTATCAGAATTGTCCAAAAGTTGTTCTTTTCTACGTTTTAGTGCTTTGTGTTTGCGTACGTTTGCGTTTAAACGGGAAAGAATAACAGATTCTCCACTGTAGTATGAATCTCTTAAAGATATTTCATTGATCAGGGATTGAAATTAAACAGATAACAGCTTCAGACAAGACAAAAATAAAGCAGAAGGCTTCATTAGGAGCTAAATTATGCTTTACATTGATCTTGCTTTAAGCTTTTACCTGCTTTTAATACTCAAGCATAGCAAATATTTATGCTCCTGCAAAGATTAGTTTGGGGCAAACTGTTTTACCCCTGTCTGCTTGTTCGTTTGTTTGTTATTCCACTTGTTTGTCATCCATTCACATATAGGGTACATACTTTGTCAGTTTTTGAGCCTTATAATTTTACTGGGTGTTTCTACAATGTCATATTCCTTCAATTTTTGGAATAATTAGGGTCAGTACAACTGTTGAACATAGTCATTTTTGGTAGATACAATTCAGTTAAAGGGCACCGTACATGTCTTATAAACACACAGCAATGTCTCTAGTTTTTCAGTGTTTGTAATTGTAGGGTTTGAAAACTTACAAATAAATACCAAGAATGTCTCTTCTCCAAGACATGCAAGTTTTTACATTTCTATGGCATTCATAAGTGTTGTTCAGAACATATTTAGCCAGTGTTCTATGCTAAAATGTCTTAGAGCCTAAAAGCCTTCTGTCTGGTTGGAAGTAAAAACTGAAGTATGTAAATTTTAGCCGGCGTTCCCCCCTGCAGAGTTCTATTTACTCTTTGCCTACAGTGATTTATTTTTTCATGCACCGGGTTTACATGAATATTATTACAAATTTCAAAACTTCTTATCTGCAGCCTGACTCATACAGCTCGACCACAAGTGATTCACAGATTATCTCTGCTAGATTACAGAGCTCTAGATAAGGGGTGAGGGTGTATTTCAAAAATTTAATCTTTATTTCTGCATTTAATCCTATGGTGTTACTACATGTACTCATAAGAATCGTCTCATTGAGACGATTCTAATGAGTAGTTACACTATAGGATTTGGTGTTGAAATGAGTGAGAAAGTGTTGGATTTGTTCAGTTTTCTCCCTCTTATCTGGAGCCCCGAGATTACCATATTCCCATATACATGTCTACAGTCAAACCTATCTTAAGCCTGGCATTGCTCCATAGATGCACATTTTATGCATTTATTTTATTCCTCCACTGAAGAAAATAGTTCCAATTTATTATGCAGTCATGAACATATGTATCATAAGAAGTATTTTCTATATTCTAGAAGGCTTAAAGTAAAGCAGAATGCAGCTTAATTAGCCTTAATTTACCCATTAGCATGTTTCTAGTTTTGAAGATAGGTGACCACACAAAGCAGGTTATAAGTAAAGCAGAATATGCCTTAAGACACACTCTGCTTTACTTACAGCCTGCTTTAAGCTACCATCTGCTAGAATATAGAAAATGTTTCTTATGGTACATGTTCAGGACTGTGTGAATTGGAACTATAATTATTAAATGGGCTAATTAAAAGAGGCTTCTGTGGGAAAAGCACAATTTGCTTTACTTTCAACCTGCTTTAAGTGGTCATCTGTTTTCGAAACTAGAAACAGGCTATTGGGTTAATCCTGTCCTACACAGAACTTTACAGAAGTGTTTTAGTAAGCCACTATTCCTCTAGAGAACAAGCTTACGGGTAACTCTATTTTGTGTATTATGTAATATTGCAAAGTAAAGAAAGATGAAAGCAAAGGGGAGAGCTGCTGTATCTCCTACTTTGAGCTTGCTTTAAATAGCCACCTTTAATTGCAAAGATGGCATAGGGGCATAGAAAAGCATCTACATCCTGATAATTGACTGCTTAATTAAAACAGGCTGAAATATCTCTATGGTCAAACCAATTAGGGCCATTACCCCATTGCCTGTTTCTAGCTTTGAAAACAAGTATCCAATTAAAGGAGATTGAAAGCAAAGCAGAATCTTTCTGATACATTGAAAGCAGGTTTGCATGTGTATATATAGCCTCTGTCCTGTTAAGGTTGTATCCAATCGTTTCCATGTCTGACCTGTGATATGGAATGGGTTAGGTTATAATTGATTGGCTGACCTGACAGTATTATGCCTTGTTAATGAGCAGTCATTAATAACCGAGGGTCACTAATTTAGCCCCCTTTCATTTCGTTGTTGATCAGAATCAATTCTATGAATGGATTCAAGCTTATTGATGTTTTGCACCCATTCTTGGAAGCATGAATCTTAGCATAAATCTCTTCAGAGACAGATGGGTACTTAATGCTGGTGAAAAGTAAAGCAAAAAGCTCCTTCAGGAGCTTTTCTGCTTTACTTTTGACCAGCATTAAGCTGTCACAAGTATAAAAGAGCACAAATTCATCTTAATTTGTCCTGCTAATTGTGCATTAAACTGCCACATTTATATTTTAGAAATTTTAAATTCATCATCTTTTAAGTGGCAGTTTAATAGCATAAGTTTGACAGTTGTACAAATGTAACATTTGTATACAAAGCTAGTGGAAAATGATTTATATAGAAGATTGAAAATTTTGGACAGGTTTAACCGTTTTAAAAAATTGAAGCTATTATGAAGGGACCAAAATAGAATACACTGTTCCACATAGAAACACAATGAAAATTAACCCATTAGTGAGTACCCTAATTAGCCTGTTGCTTACTTTCAACCTACTTTATGTTGTCACCTATCTTTATTTCTAGAAGCAGGATATATCTTTCTTAAGCGTCCAGTTAGCCCATTGTGGCAGAAATAGAGGTTGACAAACCAAACTTGAATTAGGAAAGGAAAAATCAAAGGCAGTAACAGTCTTTGTCTTGTTTTTAAATATATTTAAACTTAAGCCTGAGGTGACCAGTAAACTTCTAATACCCAGGGGGACATTCTTGCACTTATCAATAAAGTTTGCTAATTTTGAGACTATCAGGGACTATATCTTGATCGTGTGATCACATTTATCAGTTTTGTTGATATTATCAGCCAGTGGGATCTGCCCAAATAATTTACTGCAGTTTCAAATTTGTAAAACATTTACCATAATTTGTTTACAAAGCATTAAACATTTACCAAACCAAAATATTTTCAATACATGCCTTCTATAACTCTGTCTCTAGTTTTGAGACAGATGAACACTTAAAGCAGGTTGAAAGTTAAGCAGAATGTGCCTTAAGCTACTTTTAGATATAGAACATATTTCTGGTTGTACATATTCATGACTGCATGCATTGGAACTATTTTCTTCTGTAGAGAAATAAATTGTGTATCTATGGCATATTTTCTTCCAAAACAGGGTCAGAATGTCAAACAGTTTGGATCCTGATGAGATGCTGTATTATGCGACATCTCATCAGGATCCAAACTGTTTGCCAAGGTAATCAGGGTCTCGCCACTAGCATGGTACAAGGTCAAGGTAAGAGTTAAAAATGATTGTTGAATACAGATTTAAATCTTGAAACTCATCACGATTTGATGTTTTCATAATGACAGTTGAAGATAAAATGTGAAAAGGATTTCATTTACATTGAAATAATGGTACTATAATCTTGTTCTGAGTTGTTGATTTCATGATTATTATTTTGATCATACAGAACTGAAAATTGGGTCTTTATTTGTGATACAGTCAAAACTCGATACTTCGAACACGCGTTAATTCGAAAATACCCATATTTCAAAGTTAAAACGTGGCTTAGGCACGTTTTAACTTTGAAATATGGGTATGTTCGACTTAAGCAAGGTAGAATTATTGAAAAGCAACTCAAGTAATACGGGTTATATTTAATTAAGAGAGTTTGAAGTATCGAGTTTCGACTGTATTTATTTTAGACATAATTATGATGAGTGATAAGTTCAAAATATCAAACAGTAAATTCTCACTTATATGAATACTTAGGAATAAGTTTCTGATTATTTTGGTAAGGGCAGGTGGCAGCTTAAAGAAGGATGAAAGTGAAATAGAAAGCTCCTACAGGAGCTTTCTGTTTCACTTTCAACCTGCTTTATGCTGTCACCTAGTGTTTTCAACAAGTGGTTTTAGTGCTATGGATGGTTGTAAATATGTGGTTTTACTGCATGAAAATTTTACCCTCATCTAAAACAATTTTCTGCAATGATTCCCTGACTGAAATACATTGTATTTTCAAATCAATTTTCAATTTTGTGTTCCTTCGTGTGGAAAAGTACAAATAGTCATTGAAAAAATGATTATTACCCTTTTAACCAATTTCACGCTACAAGTTGTCTTTTTAACTATTTGAACCCTAGTCCCGCATATAGGCGTCCTTTTCAAGCAGTGTACAATCATGTGAATAGTACACTTGCAATATGTGAAGGCCCAGATCAGAGGGCTCCGAAAGGAGCCCTCTGATCAGGGTCTTCACTGTTTGTCATAATGCCATACATTGACAAAAACAACCCTTAAAAGTCAGAAATGGACTAGACTAAAATGGAAACTGGAATTGTCCATTTAAAGTTTTAGGGAGGAAAGAATTAAGCATTTCATTTCCTTTTAACCTTTTCTCCGTGAAACAAATGCATGTATTACATGTTTTTGAAAACAACTTAGAATCCCCATTAGTACTCACAAAAATTTGAATCTGATCTGAATCCAAACTATCAGACTCTCAGATTGTAATTCTTCAATCATAGAGATTTGGTTTGGTTTGTAAATTGTTAATGTCCGTTTCTGCCATCTATGAGCTAATTGGATGCCCCAGAGGGAGGGGAACGGATATAGAAAACCTGGGCGTGATGCCCTACTCTTATTATCAACTGAGGGTTCTCTGGTTCTTTTGGATGCCCAGTGAAAAGCACTGATTCATTGGAACTCGGTTTATAAAGTCTCATCCGAAGGACTTGGTCCGGCGAGGTATTGAACTCATGACCCCTGGTACTGCGCAGTTATTTATTAGAGAAGAATTTGTCAATTTCAGAAGATTTATCTCATGGCATTATACATAGGGGCTGATCCTGTCTGCATGGGTTGACAATATTTTTTTTAATAATTGAACCAATTTTGTTATTACACTTAGCACGCTGACAGTGAATTATTACAAAAATTAATAACTTTTGCAAACAGTTTTGATCCAGATCAGGCCCCACAAATTTTGGGTCTGATCTGCATTCAAACTGTTTGACACTCATATCCAATTTCAACGAAAACTGAGAATGAAAACAATACATGACTTAGGGACATAAAAGATGACAAAAATAACATTGGAATATTACTTAGCATGCAAAGGGTTGACTCCTAGCATGCTAGAGATGGAACTGTATATATGTGCAAAAAGTTTGAACCCTGATGAGACGCTGCATAATGTAGCGTCTCATCAGGATCCAAACTGTTTTACACTCTGACCCTGTTTTGAAAAGAAATTTTGAAAAATTATATTTTTAGAACAGTAGCAGACGACAATAATTGCAGACGAAAAAAATACCCAGCATGCAAAGAGTGAAAGAAGGCCATCATAATTTGCTCTGTGATTTATATATCACTGTTGGAGAAAAGCTGTGAACTTTACCATTTTCACAGGCTTGATCCTAGTATGTATATTATATATCAAAATGTCCTGGCATTTAGAAAGTACAAAGTTAATGTTCCAAAGATTGATGTAGGATGCATGTGAGAGGGACAAAAATATTGCACTTTTAACCCACTCAGTCTACTGCTCCATAAAATATGCCTTTTTATGCCTTTCATTTATTACTCCACTGAAGGAAATAGTTTCAATTTATAGTCATGAATATTTAATAGGAAACATACGGTATAGATGTCCTAGCAGATATTAGCTTAAAGCAGACAGAAAGTAAAACAGACTGCTTCTACTTTCAACCTGCTTTAAGTTATTTACCTGTTTTAAATGCTAGAAAAAGGCTATAGGCCATATTGGGTAAAAGCAAATGTGTGGCATTATTGTGTATATCTAGTCTCTCTCTCTTCGCTGTTTGCTTAAGTCTTCAACATTGAGAGAAAGCTTTCAAATGTAAAGTGGGCAAAAACAAGTTATAATCTATCAATTAGTGCATACTGTGCATCCTTGATTTATTGGTCTGCTGTTTGAGGCAAAAAAACAACTGGCGTAATAAATGGTCCATGCACTGGTGGGCCAGACTTAGGTTAGCAGTCATCTGTTTAACAGTCCCTTCTTTCCTAAGCGTTTATTTAACCGGTTCCCTCATAGAAGCGCCTATTAGCACATTCAATTTATTCATCCACTTAAGAAAATGGTTCCAATTTACCTATACATTCATGAACATGTGCCATAAGATATATTTTCTATATTCTAGAAGATGGTAGCTTAAAGCAGGCTGAAAATAAAGCAGAATGCACCTTAAGGTGCATTCTGCTTTACTTTTAACTTGCTTTTAGTGGTAACCTGTCTTAAACAAGAAACAGGCTATTGGGGTAATGGGTTAACCCATTACTCCTGAAATACGCCTTTTGACACTTCTAAAAGTAGTCCTCACCTTGGAGTTCTTGAAAATAAATCACAGAAGGCATTTCCAGTATGCTTACAGCTTAACCCATTACTCCATAGCCTGATTCTAGTGCTGAAGACAGGTGATTAATTAAAGCACCGGTTAAATGGGAAGGCACATTCTGCTTTACTTTCAACCTGCTTTCAGTAGTTATCTGTCTTCAAAACGAAAAACAAGCTATGGTGTAATGAGTTAATTGTTCTCTGTTTTGGTATTTTGCAGATGTTGAATTTGAGTGAGAAATAGTTTTGGGTGCTGATCACAGTGATCAGATGGTGTCTGGTATGGATCCAAGGTGATTGCAAAGGTCTGTATTACTGTTTTTCAACATTTACCCATTTCTCCATAAATAATAGATACACCATTTAACACATTTGCTTTATTCCTCCACTGAAAAAAAAAGTTCCCCTTTATACCGTGATGAATAATTATGTGTCATAAGAAATACATTTTTCTATATTCTTGCAGCCTTAACTTTTTTCCTCCCTGAAACTATAAATGGACAATTCCAGTTTCCATTTTAGTCTAGTCCATTTCTGACTTTTAAGGGTTGTTTTTTCAATGTTTTGGCATTATGACAAACAGTGAAGACCCAGATCAGAGGGCTCCTTTCGGAGCCCTCTGATCTGGGTCTTCACTGTTTGAAAAGGACGCCTATATGCGGGACTAGGGTTCAAAGGGTTAAGGCACATTCTGCTTTACTTTCAACTTTCTTTAAGTGGTCACCTATCTTCAAAACTAGCAACAGGCTATGGGGTAATGGGTTAAAAGAGTAAATAGATTCGTCTATTTTCTTTTGTCAAAGATGGGTTGACTTATATGGGAGAAAAAAAAACGTAGTTTATTCCCTCTTAACTGAAGTCCTAGATAAATGACATCTTTGTAATGCTTTTAGTTCAATACCTAGAGAAATTGGTTCTTCCAATTTTCAAACATATTGCCTCTCAAAGATTCCCATCATCCTAACTCTTTGCATGCTGGGTAATTTTTTCGCTGTAACAACAGTTACTGTCATCTGCAACTGTTCAAAAAATAAAATGTTAAAAATTCCTTCTCAAAACAGGGTCAGAATGTCAAACAGTTTGGATCCTGATGAGATGCCACGTTTTGCGGCATCTCATCAGGATCCAAACTGTTTGCAAAGGTCAGTCTCAGTTCCAGATAAGGGGAGTATTTCAAAAACTAAAATCTTTATTTCTGCATATAACCGTATGGTGTCACTACTCATTAGAATTGTCTCTTTGAGACAATTCTAATGGGTAGTAACACCATAGGACTTGATGCTGAAATAAATGAGAAAATATTGGATTTGTTCAGATTACTCCCTCTTTTTTTGAGCCCTGAAAGGTTATATCATTTCACGACTAGCATGCTAAGGGTTCCTAACAAAGTGGCCCACTAAACTTTGGATTCTTTCTTTCTATGCTGAGTTATTGGCTGACTTGAAATATTAGATACTCCTTTATTGGCATTTTGTTAAATTTATGCCCTGATTTGCAGAACTTTTTGTTTTTGTTAATTAGTGAAACTGAAAATTGTCATGATATATAGCTCTAGTAAAGAGGAGTGTTTCAAAATATAAAATCTTTATGTTTAGACTATCAATGTGTGTTGTGACTTCTCGTTAGAATTGTCTCTTTAATGAAAAATGCATGTTTCTTTCTGTATTTTTTTTTTTATTCCATTTTAAAAATTTTTAATAAAAATGTATGTTTTCATAATTATTTACATTCGATAGAAAAATTGTATGTTAGAAATATTATTTAGTTTTTGACGATTCTTCATGAAAATTACGTTGTATTGGTATTTTCTACTTATACTACATGTAAAAATATGTATGGGTGTAATATATGTGAATAAAATTATTGGAAAAAAAAATAAAAAAAAAAATAAAAAAAATATTAACTCTTTCCTCCATTGAAGTGCCTTTTAGTGAATCCAGTTTATTCCTCCAATAAAAAAAATAGTTCCATTTTATACAGTCATGAATATGTATCATAAGGGATATTTTCTTTATTCTAGCAGATAATAGCTAAAAGCAGGCTGAAAGTAAAGCAGAATGTGCCTTATGGCACATTCTGCTTTACTTTCAACCTGCTTTAAATGGTCACCTATTTTCAAAACTGGAACAAGCTGTGGAGTAAATGATGATTGGATTTGTTGGAGAAAATTTGGAATTCTATAGCAGAGCTTTAGATAAGGGTAGCATTTCAAAAAAAAAAAATTTTAAAAATTGAATTCAACCCTATGGTGTCACTATACTCATTAGAATCATCTCTTCGAGACAATATCTAATGAGTATAGTAACAATGTAGGATTTGGTGATGAAATGAGTTTGAAAATGATGGATTTGTTCAGTTTAATCCCTCTTACATAATATGTTTTTTGAGACCTATATATCCTCCAATAAGAGAGGTGTTTCAAAATATAAAATTCTGATGTCTACACCAAACTACACAAGTTGCAATTACCAATTATTAGAATAATGAAGTGTCTCTTCGAGCTGATTCTAATGTTTGACTTTCAGCCTGCTTTAAGCTACAATCTGGTAGAATATACATTTTAACAACTGTATAAATTGAAATTATTTTCTTCAATGGAGGAATAGAATAAAGGTGTTAAAATGCTTATCAGATATCCATGTGTATCTAAGACTATGGAGTAATTGGTTAACTCTGTCACCACCAAATTTAATCGTCTCTTTTAACCCTTTCCCAGACAAAATATTGTCTGCTAAAATTTGTCCGCTGCAATTTATTGCGGCCAAATCATGTAAGTTCAGACTGGTATGAGTGTAAAACAGTTTGCATCCTGATCAGATGATGAGTTACACAATGTCTGATCTGAATCCAAACTGTTTGCAAAGAGAACGTAAGGTTGGCATGGTGAAAGGGTTGATTTAACTATCTGACACAGTGGCCTACTAATCTTTGACCTCTGTTTGTGCTGAGTTATTTTCTGCTTTGAAATAATTGTAAATCAATTTTTGTGGTTTTAGCTTGGCTCAAAGCTTAAATTGTGCAATTCGCTGATGTTGTCAATGCTGTAAAAATGGATAGATCACTGAATAAACTGGCAAATCTCTTTTGAGGGACAATCAATTAAGGAAGAAAAGAGATCTTTGACTCTTTGCTTGCTGGGTAATTTTTAGGGCATAACGGGCATTCTGTTTTACTTTCAGCCTGCTTAAGTGGTCACCTGTATTCAGTACTAGAAACAGGCTATGGAGTAATGGGTTATAGATGTTATTTAGTATGAAACTTAATGAAGCTTTTCTGTACATCATATTATACAAATAAGTTCTCATTCTAAAATTTATCAGATATTATATTTAAAGCAGATGCTACATTCAAATATTTGAACAAAGAGCTGAGGATTAAGAATCACTGATGCATTTTGTCCCTTTTTGTGAATTGTTTATGCTTAATTTAATTTGTAAGTCTGGCTTGAGTTTTAAGAATGAATACCCTGCTATCACTAGATGGCCATATTAATTACATTTGAACTTTTAGAAAATGGATTGTCACTGTGACTTTTGAACTACTTCTTGTCTGCACAGTGAAACCTCTCTATTACAACCACTTAAATAAGGCTAATTGATTGTATGAAAGACATGTGACTGCTTAACTCTTTCCTCCCTGAAACTTTAAATGGACAATTCCAGTTTCCATCTTAGTCTAGTCTATTTCTGACTTTAAAGGGTTGTTTTTGTCAATGTTTGGCATTGTGACAAACAGTGAAGACCCTGATCAGAGGGCTCCTTTCGGAGCCCTCTGATCTGGGTCTTCATTGTTTGCATAGGACGTTGGTACGTTTCACATGTACACTGTTTGAAAAGCACGCCTATATGCGGGACTAGGGTTCAAAGAGTTAAAGCAAGGTGAAAGTAAAACAGAAAGCTCCTAAAGGAGCTTTCTGTTCACCTTCACCTTGCTTTAAGCAGTCACCTGCCTTAAACACAAATAATTTCAAAACCGACAGAATATTAATTTATTCATGCTTTTCGGTGGATTACCGGAAAATAGCAGTGGATTATCACTTGGTAATCCACTGCAGTGGATTATCACCAATCGCCGTTTTCCCCGTAGGGCTCCCCAAAAATCGTAGTCAATTGTGTCTTATCGTTAAATTCCGGCAGTCCAATTTGTCGCGAACCACTCAACGGAAGAACACGAATCCAAAATCGGGAGCAACAACGTAATTCGGATGACGTCAAATTAATAAATAAGTGACGTCATCGTACGGGAAACTGTTTCGTTAATGTGTTCGATGTAAACTTGGGGCTCAAGACGGGGTAAATCATGTACTTTCGCTTTCTCAATTGTCGAACAATTTCATTTAAAAAGTGGCTTAAAAGCATAAATAAATAGAATAATTGTATTTTTTCAGTATAAGATCGAATTTAATCCATTTCGTGAACATCTCGTGGCTTCGCCACTCGTGAAAATGTAACGTCTGATGTTCACTCAATGGATTAAATTTCGATCTTATACTGAAAAAAACAATTATCCTCTATGTAATTTAGTCGTGGATAAAGAAAGGTTTCACTGTACTTGGTATCTTAGCTGGACCAAGACTTGTCTTTGATAATTTTCAGATAACCAATATTGTCAAACCTTTGTGTAAAGTAAAATAGAATTTTCAAACCCGAAGAAAATGGTTCCATTTGCACTCTAAGCAATGAAGAAAAGGGCAAGAGAATGTGGGATGTTAATCAGGCTGAAAGTAAAGCAAAAATGTTTTCCCATAAAAATATGTGCATTCTCATTTTCTTTCATCCTAACAGTTGACTGCTGAAAGCCTTTAAGTGTACAACAGGCTGACAGTAAAGAAGAAAGCTCCTTCAGCCTGATTAAAGAAACAACCTGTCCTAGCACTGTGAAGAATTTAGAAGTAGAGAGTCACAATACTGGTAAGTTTTCATGATGGCAAAGGTATTACATATCTTACACCTGTTACCAAATACCCAGACTATGATAGAATGGTCTACATACCTGAAGCTCTGCTATTGTGTTGATTGTGAATGGTTCCAACAGACAAGTTGGTGATAAGCAACCATTCCATGAGAAAAGTTGCTGCTCTGTGCTCATCTTGCTTAGATGCAGAAAGCTTCCAAGAAAATTACCTGCATAACTTAAATTTTGCATTTAAATCCCACCTTTTCACTAAATACAGTGGAACCCCTTTATTATGGCCACTAAAATAACATCTATTTATTGGTTTTAAAGCCAGGTGACAGCTTAAAGCAAGATAATCAGTAAATCAGAAAGCTCCTAAATTTAACTTTCATCATGTTTTATGCAGACACACATTCTGTATCACGGAAAACTTGTGTAATGGTTGAAATAGAAGAGTTTAACTCTACTTATATTTTCCTATGACTAGAATTTGTCAAGATAAAAGAAATGAAATTTGAAAGTTCTGTTATGTTTCGTTAACCCATTACCCTATAGCCTGTTTCTAAGATATGTAACTACTTAAAGCAGTTTGAAAGTTAAGCAGAATGCACCTTAAGGCGCATTCTGCTTTACTTTCAGCCTGCTTTAAGCTATTATCTGCTAGAATATAGAAAATATTTCTAATCGTTTTTATTTGTGACCAATATAAATTGGAACTATTTTCTTCAGTAGCAGTTTTCATTAAAGGCATAAAAAGGCATATCTATAGGGTAATGGGTTAAACAATAAAAACTTTTGGAAATATTGATTATGTATCTTGCAGTAGCATATTGTGAATGTCCTCTCTGATCTTTCTGAGGTTAACCAGTTTACCATTTCATGTAGCTTCAGCACTGCTAACTAGAATGCTTGGATACTTATACTGTTGTTGCCTTGGACCATTCCAAATACACCCATATCATCCATAATTTCACCTTGATCTTGACCTAATTTGGAGGAGCATTCTACTGTCAGGGTATAGAAAACAAAGAAAGAAATTAGTTCCATTTTATACAGCTTGAATTATATATATCATGAGAAATATTTCCTTTATTTTAACAGATGGTAGGTTAGCTTAACCCATTACCCCATAGCCTGTTTCATGTTTTGAAAATAGGTGACCACTTAAAGCAGGTTGAAAGTAAAGCAGAATGTGCCCTTATGAGTGTGTAAATTGGAACTATTTTCCTCAGTGAAGGAATAAATAAAAGGCGTATTTATGGGTTAATGGGTTTAAGCAGGCTGAAAGTAAAGCAGAATGCACCTTTAAGTGCATTCTGCTTTACTTTCAACCTGCTTTAAGTTGTGACATGTCTTCCAAACTAGAAATAAGCTTTGTGGGAATTGGGCACTGTTTTGTGCTATAGATGATCAGCACAATGTCTTGACTATGACACTGGTCCTATTATGATATGTTATAGTACTAGAGATGTACTAGAGATAAGTAATGAAGGTATAATTACTCAATTACTCACTTAGCATAGTAAGAATAGGAGAGAAAGAACTGGGTCGAGCTGTTACAGTAATAAATATCACAGGACCAGTGCTGTTAGTAAATTGATTTCCTATACAGCTCTGACCTACATCGGTGCCAAGTATTTGAACATCATTAACATCATACATTTTCTAACCCATTACTCCATAAATACAATTTTTCATACCCTTAATTCATTTCTCGACTGAAGAAAGTAGTTACAATTTATGTAGCTATGAATATGTAGCAAAAGAAATATTTTCTATATTCTAATAGATTGTAGCTTAAAGCAGGCTGAAAGTAAAGCAGAATGAACCTTTAAGCACATTTTTCTTAACTTTCAACCTGCTTTAAGTAGTCACCTATCTTCAATACTATAAATAGGCTATCAGGTAAAGGGTTGAACATTTCCCCCATAGCTTGTTGTTAGTATTTACGACATGTGACTCAGGGCTACCATAATTTGCTAAAAAAAAATCCAAAGATTTCCAAATTTTCAAGCGCGATTTTAGGATACGTACCTTAAACCCTTTAGCTGCATGCTAGGCTTTATGACATCAACATAATTATGCAAACAGTTTAGATCCAGATCAGACACCGCGTAACGCGGCGTCTGATCAGGATTCAAACTGTTTGACACCCATATTCGAGATTTTTTCAAAAAGAAATCTGGAGATTTCAGAAAAATCCGGAGATATGGCAGCCCTGGTGACTGCTGAACCCATTACCCGATAAAGAAACATTTTTACGCATGTTATTTATTCCACTACTGAAGAAAATATTTCCATTTTATACAGTCATGAATTTGTACCATAAGAAATATTTTCTATATTCTAGCAGATAAAAGCTTAAAACAGGATGAAAGTTAAGCAGAATGTACCTTAACCCATTACCCCATAGAAGCGCCTTTTAGCGAATATGATTTATTCCTCCACTAAAGAAAATAGTTCCAATTTAATCAGTCAAGAAATTATATTAAAGGGAATATTATCTATATTCAATCACATGATAGCTTAAAGCAGGCTGACAGTAAAGCAGAATGTGCCTTAAGGCACATTCTGCTTTACTTTTAACCTGTTTTAAGTAGTCACCTATCTTCAATGCTAGAAATAGGCTATCAGGTAAAGGGTTAAGGCACATTCTGCTTTACTTTCAACCTGCTTTAAGTGATCATCTTTCTTTAAAACAAGAAACAGGCAATGGGGTAATGGGTTAAAGCAGGCTGCAAGATAAGTAGAAATCTTTTGTTGGAAAGTTCTGTTCATATAAGTATGATTCTAAATGGTATACAGTGAAATCCCTTTAAACCGGACGTGTGTGGGGACAACATAAATGTCCGGTTTAGAGGGGTTTCCGGTTTAGAGGGGTTTTAACCCATATTTTGTTTCCAGTATGGAAGATAGCTGTTCACTTAAAGCAGGTTGAAAGTAAAGTAGAATGCGCCTTAAGGCGCATTCTGCTTTACTTTCAACCTGCTTTAAGCTATCATCTGCTAGAATATAGAAAATATTTCTGATTATATATGTTCATGAATGTACTTTCTTCAGTGAAGGAATAAATTAAAAGGCGTAAAAATGGGTGGGAAACGGGATTTAAGTTTTTGTCCGGTTTAGAGAGAATTCCGGTATTTAGAGGTTCCGGTTTAGAGGGGTTTTACTGTACAGTACTCTCCCTCACTACAATGGCCCGCGGAACAACAATTCTTTCCTTATGACAATGATTGCTGTTGTTCCCCAAACAAGACATTTATGTTTAACACTTTCACTGCTACAATATTGTCTGCTTAACTCTTTCCTCCCTGAAACTTTAAATGGACAATTCCATTTTCCATTTTAGTCCAGTACATTTCTGACTTTTAAGGGTTGTTTTTGTCAGTGATTGGCATTATGACAAACAGTGAAGACCCTGATCAGAGGGCTCCTTTCGGAACCCTCTGATCTGGGTCTTCACTGTTTGCACAGGACAAGTATACTATTCACATGTACACTGTTTGAAAAGGACGCCTACAGGCGTGACTAGGGTTCAAAGGGTTAAAATTGTCTTTTTCCTTAAATTTACCTATTGTACATTTTGACAGAAAAAACGTAAAGACCAGCAACCAACAGTTGTGATTGTAGAGAGGAAACTTCTATATCTTGACTCAGCGTAAGTCAAACATAATCGTATTTCAAAATTAAAATGTTTTCAAAAACGGGTATGTTTCGACATAGGTGATGTCCAAATAATGAAATTCAATTATAGGATCACCAGTAAATGCAACTTAAGCAGGTTCGAGATATCAAGGTTCGATTGAAACTTCTATCTCAAATACTAGGTACTGTGACTGTAATTGTAACTAGATTGATTGCATTGACAGTGATAATCCAGATAGATGTGCGTTTAAACAAGATTAACTGTGTTTATATTTTTCTTCTGATATTTACTTTGTTCTTAACTTTATTCTTTGAACATGAAATAAATGGTGTCTGTTTAAAAAAAATTGCAGCTGAAACTGTAAAAACGTTACTCATTTCCTCTATCCCATAAGAAATATTTTCTATATCCTAGCAGATAGTAGCTGAAAGCAGACTGAAAGCCTTAAGGCAACATGCTTTTAGTATTCACCTGTCTTCAAAACAAGAAACATGCTATGGAGTAAAGGGTTAACCCATTATCCCATAGCCTGATTCGAGTTTTGAAGACAGATCACCACTTAAAGCAGGTTGAAAGTATTCTGCTTTACTTTCAGATTGCTTTAAAGCTACCATCTGCTAGAATTTAGAAATTATTTCTTGTGGTACATGTTCATGACTATATCTTGGAACTATTTTCTTCAGTGGAGGAATAAACTACAGGCATATTTATGGGGTAATGGGTTAAGGCACATTCTGCATTACTTTCAACCTGCTTTAACCCTTTGAACCCTAGTCCCGTATATAGGCGTCCTTTTCAAACAGTGTACATGTGAATAGTACACTTGTCCTATGCAAACAGTGAAGACCCAGATCAGAGGGCTCCGAATGGAGTCCTCTGATCAGGGTCTTCACTGTTTGTGATAATGCCAAACATTGACAAAAACAACCCTTAAAAGTCAGAAATGGACTAGACTAAAATGGAAACTGGAATTGTCCATTTAAAGTTTTAGGGAGGAAAGAGTTAAGGTGTCACCTGCCTTCAAAACGAGAAACAGGCTATGGAGTAAAGGGATAAACAAGGTACTATGCATAGAATTGAGCTGTTTCAAATGTGCTATTATACATTCGCTTCTATATTTGAAAGGTTTAAACAAGATTTAGCTGTTTCAGCAGAGGTTGATAAATTTTGCAGCGTACAACGCTTTCTGTCAATGATGTAGAGACTGTACACTTTGACTGAAGCATTGTGGAGAATTTGGGTTGGAATGTTATTACTGGCAACAGCTGCTGTTCACAATTCACTGAGCTTTGGCAGTAGAAGACAAAAGTGAGGAAATACAAACTAGAGCAGAAAACATGGTGTGACGCTGCTTTGTTGAATTTTAACAGTGGGATTTTAATTGAGGCTTTAGCTTTTGCTAATGATTGAAATATTCAGGTACATTTTATCTGTTTGCTGATTATCCCATAGTCTGTTACTAGTTTTGAAAACATATGATCACTTAAAGCAAGTTGAAAGTAAAGCAGAATGTGCCTTAAGGCACATTCTGCTTTACTTTCAGTCTGCTTCAAGCTAATATCTGCTAGGATATAGAAAATTTTTCTTTTGTTACACATGTTCATGACCATATAAAATGGAACTATTTTTTTATGTGGAGGAATAAATTAAATATGCTAAAAGGTGCTTCTATGGGGGAAAAGGTTAATAGTGGGATATTTACTGAGACTTTGCTAATTATCGAAACATTCAGTTTATCTGTTGAGGAGATTGTTGTCTTTTCATGATATAATTGATTGATTCTTTACTCCTTACTGTGCCTAGGGAGACAAACCCCTTAAGAATCAATTAATGTAAGCCAGTCATTATTTAGAAAACGGAAGAGTCCATTTGAAAAGTCAGCATGGTAACAGTTTATAACAGCAATTTTTCTGACATTAACAAAATGCATTTATTAATACAAACAGTTTTGATGCAATATTTTGTGTTCAGAAATAGACAATAGCATCTGTCTGTCTGTAACCCATTATAGTAAAGCTTTTGTGTTTAACAGTTTATGTACATTTTTGCTGGTTCGATTTTGCATTTAAACAGGGGATTTGTATGTTTTACAATAGGACAATTTTGTTTCAAAAAGAAAAAAATTAGTAACTCAAGGGTAAATGCAGAGATTTATAAAATATGCGCATCACGTGACATACACATACCTGTCTGGGTAAGGTCTTCAAAGAACAATAGACAATATTATGATGGGTTTGTTTTTATTGAGCACCTGTGTTTGCTCTGTTTATAGTCATAGTTTGCCTGTAGGCTTACTGTGTGTTTACTCTTAACCCTTTCCCCCATAGTAATGCCATTTTTAAACACATTCCATTTATTCCTCCATCGAAGAAAATAGTTTCAAATTGTACAGTCATGAACATTTGCCATTTTAAACAGTTTGCCATTATAAACAGTTTCTACATTCTAGCAGATGAAAGCTTAAAGCAGGCTGAAAATAAAGCAGAATGTGCCTTAAGGCACATTCTGATTTACTCTCAACCTATTTAAAGTAGTCATCTGTCTTCAAAACTAGAAACAGGCAATGGGGTAATGGGTTAACAGTTTGAGGATGGAATGTATATACATGTGTACACATCTTTTGCAAACAGTGTAGACCCAGATCAGAGGGCTCCTTAACCCATTACCCCATAAATACGCCTTTTTACGCCTATAATTTATCCTTCCACTGAAGAAAAAAAATCCAATTTATACAGTTGTGGATATTTAACATTAGAAAAACATTCTATATTCTTACAGCTGGTAGCTTAAAGCTGGCTGAAAGTAAAGCAGAATGTGCCTTAAGGCACATTCTGCTTTACTTTCAACCTGCTTTAAGTGGTCTCATATCTTCAATACTAGAAAAAGGCTATGGGGTAATGGGTTAAGGAGCCCTCTGATCTGGATCTGCACTGTTTGACATACTTTTAAATAAGTAGGGAACACACCCATAAGAGTCAATGTTGACATATCGTTTATCAGGAAATGGAAAAGGCCATTTGAAAATAAAGTATTGTCAGGGTTATACATAATCCAGTCATGTGACATTTGGGGATTTACCAACAGTTATTATCCATGTCAGATGTCAATTTATATCTGGCTGTCAGATCAGAATGCAGAATATTTTGATATTTTTTTCTCAGTTTGTAAAGAAAAAATATTGCATACTTCTGAACGTTTATTCCGACAACACATTGAAGAATACATGACATTGTACAGTTGTCCTATGCAAACAGTGAAGACCCTAATTTGAGCACTCATAAAGGAGTCCCCTGATTGTGGTCTACACATCAGCCTGCTTTTAGCATCCAAATGTCAGAATGCTGTAACATTTCCATTGGTCTAATTAACAGAACATAACTAGTAGAAAGATGAAAAGGCATGTCTAGGAAGAAATGGCTATGACATCAAAAGGCGTATGCATAGAAACACTTCTTTCTCATAGCACTACTACCATGCTCTGTTAAAGCCATACTGGACAACTTTTTTCTGCATCCTGATGCTTAAAACAATATGAAAGTAAAGCAGAAAACTCCTGAAGGAGCTTTCTGCTTTACTTTCAGACTGCTTTAAGCAACAATCTGTCAACTTAACGGAAAACAGACTATGTAGGCAATGGTTAACTAACGCAAGACTGTATTATCAACTTATTGATGAAATTTACTTATGTAAATAAATTCTGGTTTTATGCCACAAGATAATATGAAGATATTGTTGTAGATTTGGAAACAGATGGCTGAGTGCATGCTTTTGTTAATTCTCACTTATGGTAAATTAATCCTTTGGCTGTCTGGTAACTGTTTACTGAAGGTTTGAAAACATTTAGAGTCAACTTGACAAGATCACCTGCTTTAACCCATTACCCAATAGCCTGTTTCTAGTTTTCTAGCATATTATATGGAGCTATTTTCTTTAGTTGAGGAATAACTTAAGTGTGTAAAAAGGTGCATTTATAGGGTAATGGGTTAAGGTGTCATAAGGTGCTTCTCTTGGGAAGAAATAATTAAACTGGTGTCCTGAGGTAATTCAATGTTAACATTAACAAAGTTAAATAAACCATTAGTTTGACAATGAAGTAATACCTTTGTTAAGCGGCCACTTAAAACATGATAGATTGACAGGCTTAAATAAAGATTGCACATTAACCCTTTGAAGCCTAGTCACGCATATTAGCATCTTTAACCCATTACCCCCTAAATACGCCCTTTGACGCCTTTAATTTATAAATCCTCTGAAGAAAACAGTTCCACTTTATATAGTTATGAATAAATATTATATGAAATATTTTCTAAATCCTAAAAGATGATAGCTTAAAGTAGGTTGAAAGTAAAGCAGAATGTGCCTTAAGGCACATTCTGCTTTACTTTCAGCCTGCTTTAAGTAGACACCTGTCTTCAAAACTAGAAACAGGCTATGGGGTAATGGGTTAACAAATATTGTAACTGTGAAGAGTACACTCTTGTCCTATGCAAACCTATGCTCCTTTAGGAGCCCTCTTATCTTGGTCTTCCCTGTTTGTCATACTGCAAAACATTGACAAAAACAACCCTAACTAGTTAAGAATTGACAAGACTAAATTGGCAACATGATTTGTCCATTTGAAGTTTTAGGGAGAAAAGAGTTAATGCAGGACCAAAAGTAACACTGAAAGCTCCTAGCTTTCTGCATTACTTTTTGCCCTGCATTAAGCAATAACTTGTCCTTTCATTAAGTGGTTGTTTAACACAGATTTTACTGTACATATAAATATATCTATGCTTGTATCATTCATTGATACATAAGTAACACAACCACAAGTTGATGGATTGTTATGACATGCCGTCCAAGGTAAGATGATTAAGCCACGGTGGTGATTGGCTTTGATCAGTGAGTCTAAACAGGTAGGAGTCTTTATGTTTTGTCAATCCTGGATCTAAGGCTTTACTTACCTAGTAATATGGTCTACAGATGTTCAGTTCTCTCACTCTAAAGTCAGTTGTGTGTGCATTCGTGTGACATTCAGTGAAGAAGCAATGGATATATTTTAACAAAAGATACTGCTCATATTGCAGCATATAAAGAGAGGAGCTAATATCTGCCTTGTATTGTGAGTAGACGTATGACCAATCAATTACATTAAGGCACATTCTGCTTTACTTTCAACCTGCTTTAAGTAGTCGCCTGTCTTCAAAAGAAGGAATTAGTTATGGGATATTGGGTTCATTTTTCACCTCAAGAACTCAATGTTTGTCTCAGGGACTTGAATGTGAGGACTCCATTCATCTGATTTCTAAAATTATCACTGGTATGAATGACTATTCAGTGAAGAAGCAGGGCGATTGCATAACATGGCATCTCATTAGGAAATTCACTGTTTGGAAATGACTACTTTTGTTGATGGTATACATTAACTCTTTCCTCCCTGAAACTTTAAATGGACAATTCCAGTTTCGATTTTTGTCTAGTCCATTTCTGGCTTTTAAGAGTTGTTTTTGTCAAATTTGGCAATACTGACAAACAGTGAAGACCCTGATCAGAGGGCTCCTTTCGGAGCCCTCTGATCTGGGTCTTCACTGTTTGCACATGACAAGTGTATTATTCACATGTACACTGTTTGAAATGACGCCTATATGCGGGACTAGGGTTCAAAGGGTTAATGAGTAAATGCAGAAAAAAGTAATATAGAAAGCTCTCTGCATTATTTTTGTCCCGCTTCTTAACCCATTCCCCATTAGCTTGTTTTCAGTGGTGATGATATAGAGGATAACTGTTTTTTTCAGTGTAAGATCGAAATTTAATCCATTGAGTGAACATCTGATGTTCACTCAATGGATTAAATTTCAATCTTACACTGAATAAAACAGTTATTCTATTTATTTATGCTTTTAAGCCACTTTTTAAACGAAACTGTTTGACAATTAAAAGTGAAAGTACATTATTTATCCCGTGCTGAGCCCCAAGTTTTATGTCGAAAACATGTGCGTGACAGTTGGAGGTACAATGACGTCATTTATTTATTGATTTTACGTCAACGGAATTACGTCGTTACTTCCGATCTTGGATTCGTGTTCTTCCGTTGAGTGGTTCGCTACAAAATGGACTGCCGGAATTGAACGAATAGACAGGATTGACTACGATTCTTGGGGAGCCCTACGGGGGAAAATCATAAAAGAAGCACGAGCGACGATAATCCCACTGCTTGAAGCAGTGGATGATCAATGATAATCCACTGCTTTTTCCCGGTAATCCATCGAAAAGCATAAATAAAGATAGTTACTTTAAGTACTGACTGAGAGTAAAACAGAATGCTCCTTGAGGTGGAGAATTCTGTTATATTTTCAGCTTGCTACCATCTGCTAGGATACAGTACATTACTTATTGCTGGTTAAAGCATACTTATTTTCTTTTGTGGAGGGATGAGTTGAGTGTGTTAACCCTTTACCCAATAACCTATTTATGATATTAAAGACAGGTGATCACTTAAAGCAGGTTGAAAGTAAAGCAGAATGTGCCTTAAGGCACATTCTGCTTTTCTTTCAGCCTGCTTTAAACAACTATATTTTAGGCTATATAAAATATTTGTTATGGTAATTGTTCATGAGGGTATAAACTGGAACTATTTTCTTCAGCGGAGGAATAAATTAGATATGCTAAAAGTCGCTTCTATGGGGTAAAGGGTTAAAGGCATATTGTTTTAGTAATTTGTAAGGTACTGTCTGTACAGTCTCTTCTGTCAATGGTCACTAAACTCAAATATCCGGAAGTTAGATACATCATTTAAGTATATCAATGGTTGTATCATTTGTGTATATCATAACTCACACCAGGGCAGTTGATGGATTTGTTATGACTTACTGGCCAGCATAAATGATTAAGCAGTGTTGATGGATGGCTTTGATCTGGTAGTCGGAGTCTCAGAGCTTTAGTTTATCCCAGATGTAAGGATTCACTATATTGTGGCACATCTTATAGTAGTCTGGAATAAGAAAACATGTGATAATAATGTCTCTGTTTACAATCATACTTGTGTTCAAGCAATTGAAGCCCCATGGGCTGCAGTCTTCAGTACATTGTTCAAACGTAGTTACTTTAATAATTCTTCTACAGGAGTTTTCTGCTTAACTCTTTGAGCCCTAGTCCCGCTTATAGGCGTCCTTTTCAAACAGTATACAAGTGAAAAGTGCACTTATCCTATGCAAACAGTGAATACCCAGATCAGAGGGCTCCTTACGGAGCCCTCTGATCTGGGTCTTCACTGGTTGTCATAATGAAAAACATTGACAAAAACAACCCTTAAAAGTCAGAAATGGAATATTCTCAAATGGAAACTGGGGTTGTCTATTTTTAGTTTCAGGGAGGAAAGAGTTAAGCACATTCACTCCTTAACCCATTTACCCATAGCCTGTTTCTAATTTTCAAGACAAGTGACCAGAACACTTAAAGCAGGTTGAAAGTTCTGCTTTACGTTCAGCCTGTTTTAACCATAGATATATCTTAAAATATCTGTTTTAAGATATCTTTTGTTTAAACGTACCATCTGCTAGGATATACAAAATATTTCTTATGATACATATTCCAAGGTTCTACCATTACTGCTTTACCATATTCAAAGTCTGTAATGACTGTTTTTGTGAGATACTGGTTCACTAAATAGTTGTAGTCAGCAGGAATATAAGACTGATAAGCATCTTGGAACAGACAGTCAGCCCTTGATGTACTAAGAGAAGTACAGTAGTTGAGTGCAAAAAACTTATCACCCCTAAGTGTGCCAAGTGCAGCTTGTCAAACACTTGCAAACAGTTTGGATTTAGATCAAAAGCCAAATAAACGAGTGTCTGATTTGCATCTAAACTGTTAAACGCTCACATTAGATTTTTCTTCTGTCAAAATGTGTAAAATCTAAACTTCAACAAATTGAGCATTGAAGAATTTTTCAACATATGATAATTATTACAGTAGTTCAAGGTGAAGGTATTTGGCAGCAACAAAATCTCTGACTATGGCTTTTGCTGTTTTTTCAGCAATTGCATGGATAATGATGAGAAGGTTATTCTTTGCTGTTTTGAAATCAAAATGTTTTTGTGCAGTTTCTACTAAACTGGTTGTAGGTGGTCACTTCTTTGAAGAAGCATGGAAGTCTCTATAAAGACAAATAAATGCTTAATGCAGCAAATTTCAATGAAAAAATTCCCTGTAAGAACTTTCTGATTTATTGTTTTCTGCATTAAGCTTTGACCTGATTTTAAGGACCGACTCACTGCCACTCTGCAGCATCTTGCTTAAAAGTACAGGTGACTACTTTAAACAGGTTGAAAGTAAAGCAGAATGTTTTAGGTTACCATGTTCTAAGATATATATAAAAAAAATCATAAGGTGCATATTCATGACTGTATAAAGTGGAACAATTTTCTTAGGTGAAGGAGTACAAACAAGGCATAAAAAGACATATCTGTGGAGTAAACTGTACACAAAGTTTATCTGTAGTTTGCACTTTCAATTTAATTTAAGAATGTTCTGTCTAAATCGAAATTATGGTTTGAAACCACATAATTTGCAAAGCTAAATTTAGATTTGGAAACAGATGGATGAGTGCATGCTTGTTATTCTCTCTTGCACTTATCTTATCTATGATTATTCTATTCTTTTTGCTGCTTGCATGCTTTTGAGTGCTGAGTAGATTAATGTCTGCAACAATTGTTACAATCTCTGCTTCTGTTCTAAAAATATAATTTTCTGAAATTTATTTCTAAAATAGGGTCAGTTGGTGTCACACAGATTGGATCCTGAGGAGATGCCAAGTTACTTGATGTCTTGTCTGGATCTAAAGTATGTTTCTTATTTTGAAATAAAAGTGACTACTTGAAGCAGGTTGAAAGTAAAGCAGAATATGCCTTAGGGCACATTCTGCTTTACTTTCAGCCTGCTTTTAAGCTTTCATTGGTTAGAATGTAGAAAATATTACTTAAGCTATTTTTTCATAAATGTATAAATTGGAACTATACTCTTTAGTGGAGGAATAAATTAAAGTTGTAAAAAGGCGTATTTATGGGGTAATGGCTTAACATAAGTTTGAGTGTATGTCTGGTATATTGTTTTGGAGAGGGCAGTTTTCTTTATCTGTGAGGCTGACTCATGTCTGTGAGAGTAAAAATGTTTTATGATATGTTTACACCACAGGCAGAGATAAAATATTACCAGTAGCCTGTAATGATGACTCAGTTTCTTTCTTTTTGTGTAAAAACTTTAATTTTATGTTTACCTTTCCATTGCTGAACTTTCATATAGATTAACCCATTTACTACATAGATATGTGTTTTTTACGCATTTAATTTATTCCACCACTGAAGAAAATAGTTCCACAGATGTTAACCTCAGAATATGCAACATTAGAAATATGTTCTATATCCTTGCAGATAGTAGCTTAAAACAGGCTGAAAGTAAAGCAGAATGCATCTTTAGGTGCATTATGCTTTACTTTCAACCTGCTTTAAGTGGTAAATGACTAGTTTTTCTACATTGTTAATAGAGGGGTTTGTCCCAAAATATCATAATGCATGACAAACAGTGCAGACTCTGGTATTTGATGGTGACCGTGATAAAATATGAAATACCATAAAAAATCATGGTGACCATGATCATCATTTCGCGTGGGTTCCTTGAAATGTTTGCTAAAGAAGGATTCATCCTGTTCCAGCTCTATAAAGGTCAATGATATTTTCCATGATAGAATTACTGATCATTTAACCCTTCCTCATAGAAGTGCCTTTTATTGCATCTTATAACCCTGAAGAAAACTTTTCCAATTTATACAGTCATGAATATGTACCAAAATTTAATATTTTCTATATCCTAGTAGATTGTATCTTAAAGCAGGCTGTAAGTAAAGCAGAATGCGCCTTAAGGCGCATTCTGCTTTACTTTCAACCTGCTTTAAGTGGACACATGTGTTCAAAACTACAAACAGTCTATGAGGTAAAGGGTTGAAAAGGGACAAAGAGAAAGTAAAAGGTTCTTTTTGTAAACTCTCTCGGCATTGTAAAGGGTGAGATTTGTGTTTTTCTGTTGCCAGATGCTTTGTTTGATTTACTCTATGTGCAGTGAGTGATGTTTTTGTTTATCAGCTATCTGCTTCTGTAGTGACTTGAGAAAGGTTTATAGCAGGTCTGTCAGCTGGCACCGGCAGGCAATTGGTACTGCATATGGCAGCCAAACACCATTATTTATATACAGTCAAACCTCTCTATTACGACCACTAAACTGTGTTAATTATTAGGTGTTAACGACAGGTGACTGCTTAAAACAAGTTGACAGTAAAACAAAAAGGGCCTTTAGGCTGTATATATAAGCTGTCACCTGCCTTTCATACAATCAGTTAGCTTCTATGTCTGAAATTGCTCATCTTGGCATCCTGAATGTGCTCCTCTTGGCATCCCCAAATTTGCTCCTCTTGGCATACCAAAATTTGCTCCTTGGCATATCTGATTTCAATGTAAAAGGGACATGAAACATACTGATATATATATACAGTAGAACCTCTCTATTACGACCACTAAAAGAAGGCTAATTGTCTGTATTAAAAGACAGGTGGCAGCTTAAAGCAATGTGAAAGTGAAACAGAAAGCTCCTGTAGGAGCTTTCTGTTTCACTTTCACATTGCTTTAAGCAGTGAGTGTCTGAAGCAACTAGTATTTGACACAATTTAGTGGTCGTAATAGAGAGTTTCTACTGTACATGTATATATTCACTTGCAGTTACTATAGAGTAAGTATGTTTTCATGAGTGCTCTAGGTAACCTTACTGGATCAAGAGTATTGTTGTTTTAACCATGATTGAAACCAGAGGATCTCATTTTGTACAGTGGAACTTCGATATCTCGAACTCACTTAACTCGAACTATCTGATATGTCTACATATGAACTACATTATTTCATGCTCGGTTTAGTTGTATATACCCGTATTTCAAAGTTAAAACATGGCTTAGCCAGTTTTCATGTTTTAACTTTGAAATACGGGTATGTTCGACTTAATCAAGTTCGAGATATCGAAGTTCGACTGTACGTGGAAAAACTTCCATGTGTTTGGTATTAACCCTTGTAACTATATGTCGAGGCCCACATGGAAGGTTGGGCTTGCCTAAATGTGTAGCCTCAGTAAATAAAGTCGTTATTATTATTATTATTATTATTATTACTAAAGCTACCAATGTTTCTATACCTTTGCAAACAGTTTGGATCCTGATCAGACGCAGAGAAACTCCGCATCTGATCATGATCCAAACTGTTTGACACTCTATCACTATGTATGTTAAGTTAATTTCAAAGTGACAGAGAGTAGCAATGATATTGAGCAGACAGTTATTTGGCATGCAAAGAATAGTGTTTTCTGGTTTAGTCATTTTCATATTTTTTCTGTCTTTGTAGATAAGCTGATTAGTGGTGGGGGTTAATGCAATACATTGCCACTTGCTTGGAATAGCAGGCCAGGAGTTTTATGTAATGGTGAGTATTTCTATTGCTTATAAACCTACTTTAACTCTTTCCTCCCTGAAACTTTAAATTAACAATTCCAGTTTCGATTTTAGTCTAGTCGATTTCTTACTTTTAAGGGTTGTTTTTGTCAATGTTTGGCATTGTGACAAACAGTGAAGAGACCCAGATCAGAGGGCTCCGATAGGAGCCCTCTGATCTTGGTCTTCACTGTTTGCATATGACACATGTACTATTCACACGACACTGTTTGAAAAGGACGCCTATATGCGGGACTAGGGCTCAAAGAGTTAAACAGTCTTCACTTTATGGATACATGTATATACCGTAAGTAATATTTTCTTCGTTTTCGAAGGTGATATTTAAAGCAGGCTGAAATTAAAGCAGAATCTGCTTTACTTTCAACCTGCTTTTAGTAGCCACCTGTATTCAAAACTAGGACTAATCCTTCAGTGGATGAATAAATCAAAGGCATAAAAATGTGTATATATCAGGTAATTAATGGGTTACATTAACCCTTAGCCTGCCACTCACGACTATAGCTCCATATGCAAACAGCTTGGATCCGGATGAGACGCCGAGTAACTGGGCGTCTCATCCTGATCCAAGCTGTTTGACACTCGGACAACATTTTCAGCAATTTTCAGCAACTTTGAAGCACTTTGAAACTTGAAGCAGACGAGAAATATAGCAGACGACAATTTATTTGGCGGGCTAAGGGTTAAGATGAAAGTAAAGCAGCAGTACTCTACTACACAAGATGCTTAACTTTCATCTTGCTTCAAGCAGCCACCTGTCTTAGTTTTAGAATTGTTGTATATGCTATATCAGTGACTCAATGCCACATTGAATAAACTTCACATTGAGCTATCATCTGTTCTAAAGCATACAAACATGTGCTTATTTGAGTGATTGCTTTATACAAGTTTTTCTGTGACTATTCAAAGACTAGTGCTTTGAGCTGAAAGTAAAGTTGAATGCTCTGTAAGGAGCATTCCTTTACTTTCAGCTTGGTAGGATATAGGAAATACTTCTGGTGGTGCATATTAAATCGAACTATTTTCTATAGGGGATGATTAAACTAAAGGCGTAAAAAGGCATACCTATTGGGTTATGGATTAACTTTGGACCATTTTTCTACAAGATGAGCATGCAGATTCTCCACTATGCCATGTTATCATCTGATCAAAATATATCTCATATTCACTGTGAATATTTCCTGCAGAGAACATTAATTGAGCCGACAATACTACCAGCTGTCATATGGATATGTATGGCACATGTAAATGTAATAATGAATCATGTTTTCACTCATTAATGCCCCATGTTTATTACAGTAATAGCCATTTTTCCCCGTTGACATGTTTACTACATATGTTCATCAAACATCATAGGGAGAAGCCAAGGTAGTGAATAATAGTAGAGGTGGCTTAGAATGCATGTTAACCCTTTCCCCCATAGAAGCGACTTTTAATTTATTCCTCTGTTAAACAAAATACATGTAGTTCCAATTTATACTATCATGAATATGACTGTATCATTATGAATGTTTTCTTTTATCAAGCAGATGGTAGCTTAAAGCAGGCTGAAATTAAAGCAGAATGCGCCTTAAGGCGGGATCTGCTTTACTTTTAACCTGCTTTCAGTAAGTCGCCAATTTTCAAAACTAGAAACAGGCTATGGGGTAATGTGTTAACCATTTTCTCCATATCCAAAATTTCAAAATTACACCTCTTTACAGCTTAGGTTTATTTATCCACTAAAGACAATATTTAGTATATTCTAGCAGATGGTAGTTTAAAGCAGGCCAAAAGTAAAACAGAATGCTATTTATCTTCAATATGCTTTATGTTGTCACCTATCTTCAAAGCTAAAAGCAGGCTATGAGATAATTGGTTAACTATCCACCAGTCTCAACTTTTTCTTTCCAAAGTTATCAATGCTAATTGCCCATGCCTAACAAGCAAAGCAAAGCATTATACAGTACCTTCTAATATTTGTTCATGACCAATAGCTGCTTGCTTTAAATCTGCTTTAAGCTGTTATCTTTATGTAAAGTAATGCATGTGAAAGAACTTCTGCTTAACTTTTGCACGTCATTAACACATTCAACCCTAGCAACGAGTATACTCGTCATTTACAAGCAGTGTACCTATGAGCATTACACTTGTCATATGCAAACAGTGAAGACCCTGATCAGAGGGCTCCTATACTGTTTGTCTCCAAGTTTCTTCATTGACTCAGGGTTATAGATAAGGTTTTGCATTAATTGGGTATTTACTCCCTCTATTTTCTAAGAATTGGGTTTTCTGAATTTCAATTGAGTATCCAAAAAACCGTTACTCCATCAATTTGATATGAATTGCTTTTTTACTCTATTTTTTTTTCATTTAATACAAAACACAAGCTGATTGTTTGATGTACTGTACCCTCATTTGCCCACACTGGATAATTTCAGTTTCGATCTCATTTCCAACTCAAAAATGCAGCAGCTCATGTTTGTGTAGGAAAACTAGGATTCATTAATTTTCAGCCACGGAAACTTTAAAAGCCATTCCAGGATGCCTTTACCGTAACTTTGCTAACTTTAGCACTGGTGACTTTCAGCCACGGAAACTTTAAAAGCCATTCCAGGATTCCTTTACCGTAACTTTGCTAACTTTAGCACTGGTGACTTACAGCTTCGGGACAAAAGATCGTCGATTATGTCGGTAACATTAAACAACCTCTTTTTTGGCTGTTACATGCATCATTCAAAATTTCATTCACGACACTGTTACAAATTATTTCTGGTTCGTTCGCGGAAGGCTGAACGTAATTGAATAATGTGGGTTTTTTTGTTGCGCTTTTTCCGTCCGCGCAATGTCATTTTGACAGAAGAAATTCTGGCAGACGATGTGACTGGTTTACTAATTAAACGAGCTAACAAAAAGCGGCGCTGCATAAATCCTATAGGCTATTATTTGGAAATAAATAACCAGTCTAACCGGTGTATCGGTAAAATATTTACCCGGTGTCGTAGTAAACATCCCGTCATTAAACTTGAGAAATGCGACTAATTGCGTACGATACGCGCCTGCTTGAATTCTTTTGCGTAAACCCTTTCAATAATTGATTTTCAGTACGCATGGATTTGAAAGTAATTGCTTTTCTACTGTATTTAATTGCGTATTTACGCAAATACGCGCCTTATCTGTAACCCTGTTGACTGTTCAATGGTCACATCCTTGACTTTACCTAAGTACTGTAAGGTAAGTCAGATTGGACAACCAACTGTCACCTTACTTACTAAGATCATTGACTGATTATTTGGCTAATTTAACCTTTATTCTGTACTGACCAAATCTCAGGGAACCATGTTAATTAAGATTAGCGTGATCTGTAATGGTGGGAACCAATTAGAACAACCATGACACCTTCATGTGTTAATGCTCATTACCAGCACCATACTAAATAACGATTTGGCAGAATTCTAGTGTTGAAAATTCGTGGAAAAAGACGGCCAAAGATTTGAACGTGGAGAAAGGGATAATGTGATTGCGGCCTCAGGGTATTATCCTCGACCTGCTACATAATAATCCATGTTGTTTTTGGTAATGAAATGTTTCTCTGACCAAACAAGCCATTGAGTGGCCGGAAATCTTAACCCGTTATGTTTGAATAAGTCAAACCATCTTGGTCGGATTACCGCTGGACTTGTCACCAAGTATGGTATAATGTTTTTATAGGATCTTTGTACAGTCATACCATAAAGTCCCCTAATTGTTATGGCATTTCAAAACTATTAAAGGAAGGCTTGATTTTGGTATTTAGTGAGTAGGTGCTTAAAGCAGAATGAAAGTAAAACAAAAAGCTCCTAAAGGAGAAGAACTTGATAAGCAATTGCTTTTGTTTTAATCCTAATGAATATCTGTGTATGACTGATAAGTATCATAAGAAATGTTTCTATATTGTAGCAGATGGTAGCTTAAAGCTGGCTGAAAGTAAGCAGAATGTGCATTAACCCTTTGAACCCTAGTCCCGCATATAGGCATCCTTTTCAAACAGTATACATGTGAAAAGTGCACTTGTCCTATGCAAACTGTGAATACCCAGATCAGAGGGCTCCTTATGGAGCCCTCTGATCTGGGTTTTCACTGTTTGTCATAATGCAAAACATTGACCAAAACAACCCTTAAAAGTCAGAAATGGACTAGACTAAAATGGAAACTGGAATTGTCCATTTGAAGTTTTAGGGAGGAAAGAGTTATGGTGCATCCATATTTACTTTCAACCTACTTTATTAAATGGTCACATATCTACAAAACTAGACTCAGGCTGTCATCACCAGGGGTAAACTCCATTCGTATTTACTGCCACAAAGAACATTAAAGTTTATGTCCTTATTAAAACTCTTCAGCAGCAAGTTTTTAAAAAGTTTCCCATTTAAATTTGCACATTATGATTAATTAATAGATCTCAGTATTAGTAAGTTTTAATTATGAAACTGTGTTAATCCTGTGATATTGTATGTCATGACGGCATTGTGTTTGAACACGTCATAATTTATTGGTAGGATTACTGTGTTAGACTTATCACCGACTTTAGTATTTGTATTCTTTAGGTATTAGTACAGTCATGGATTAGTTAAATTATCTGTACTCTCACTTTTAAGCTTCAAGTCAATATTATTTTCTGTATTTTTATGCAATTTAAACCCTGCAATCTCTTCAGCTCACAATAGCACAATGAGGGTCATCTATCTTCAATACTACAAACAGGATATGTGGTAAAAGATTGGAGTCAAAACAGGAGGAAACAAAGCAGAAAGCTTTTGTAAATCAAATACCAGGGGCCGTGAGTTTGAACCCCTGCCCTAACAAGGCCTTTCGGCGAGACTTTATAAATTGAGGTACGATGTATCAGTGCTTTACAGTTGGCAACCGAAAGAACCAGAGATTTCTGTTGACAATAAAAGTAGGGCATCATGCCTGGGTATTCTGTATCTGCTCCCCTCTCTCTTACCAGGGGTGTCTAATTAGCCCATAGATGGCAGAAATGGACGTTAACAAATAATCCAAACCAAACCAAATTACAGCAGAAATGGATATTCATGAATACTGTTAACATGTCTTGTTCGGTCAACAGAAGAAATAAGACATGGGACATTTCTGTCCATCTGTCAAATATTGGTGTGAGGTATTTTGTCAACGGGTCATTCTGTTTGATTCACAGATCTATAAAATTATATGCAGTACAACCTCACTCTAACAACTACTAAATAAAGCTAATTATTTTGTGTTTAAGGCAAGTGGCTGATTAAAGCAGGGTGAAAGTAAAACAGAAAGCTCCTTTGGAGCTTTCTGTTTTAGCCTTATTTTAGTGGCCGTAATAGAGAGGTTTTGCTGTATGTAACCTTGTGTAGATGTGTACAGTTGTTCAAAAGAGGGTACAAGGGCAAGTTTAAGAGAGGTGACAGCTTTGTGGAATACAAAGAATAGGCAGAAAGCTCTCTTCCCTGGGATTTTTATGCATACATTCTGTCATGCATCACCTGTCTTTGAGGATTTTGCTGTTTCTTCATTGTATAGGCATTCAAAGGGTTTTGTTATTGATTACTGATTATAGCTGATTTATGGCTTATGCAACTTACTTGAAAAGTATTGAATGAATGACTTTATTGGATATAACAAATTATTCAATTAGAATCAGCTTTGATTGTAGACATGCTGTGACTGATTGTGTAAAGATTTGATATACTATGACATTGTGCATTGAAAAGAACAGGTAAAACTTTGATCCGAGATTTATTATGTTCTTTAACCATTTGCCCCCATAGAAGTGCGTTTTAGCAGATATAATTAAGCAACCACTGAAGAAAATATTTTCATTTTATACAGTCATGCACTTGTACAATAAAAATATGTTTTATATCCTAGCAGGTGATAGCTTAAAGCAGATTGAAAGTGAAGCAGAATGCACCTTAACCCTTTGAACCCTAGTCCCGCATATAGGCGTCCTTTCAAACAGTGTACATGTGAATAGTACACTTGTCCTATGCAAACAGTGAAGACCCAGATCAGAGGGCTCCGAAAGGAGCCCTCTGATCAGGGTCTTCACTGTTTGTCATAATGCCAAACATTGACAAAAACAACCCTTAAAGTCAGAAATGGACTAGACTAAAATGGAAACTGGAATTGTCCATTTAAAGTTTCAGGGAGGAAAGAGTTAATGCACATTGTGATTTAATTACTTTCAACCTGCTTTTAGTGACAGTGACCTCCTGTTTTTAGCTCACCTGAGCCAAAGGCTCAAGGTGAGCTATTGGGATGGCCCTGTGTCCGGCGTCCGTCGTCGTGCATATGTGCGTCGTCGTTAACAATTGCTTCAAATGACATCTCCTCCTATACCGCTGAAATGAATTCAACCAAACTTTACAGAAATGTTCCTTGGGTCAAGCTCTTTCAAATTTGTTCAAAGAATTAAAAACAATGCTGAACTCTGGTTGCCATGGTAACCAAAGTGAAAAAATAAGGAAATCTTAAAAAATCTTCTTGTCAAAAACTGCAAGGGCTAGAGCTTAGATATTTGGCACATAGCATCATCTACAGGTCCTTTATCAAGTTTGTTCAAATTCGCCCCGCCCCGGGGTCACAGTTTTACATAGAGTATTATAGTGAAATTTTCAAACGTCTTCTTCTCTGAAACTAATATGGCCAGAACTTTGATATTTGGCATGGTGACACTTCTAGATGCCCTATATCAAAATTGTTCAAATGGTTCCGGTCGATTGCATAACTAGGTCACAGGAGCTAAAAATAGATTATTTTCAATGAAAAGTTAAAAAATCTTCTTGTCTGAAACTACAAAGGCCAGAGCTTAGATATTTGGCACATAGCATCGCCTACAGGTCCTTTATCAAGTTTGTTCAAATTATGCCCCTGGGGTCAAAATTGGCCCGGCCCCGGGGGTAACAGTTTTACATAGAGTTATATAGTGAAATTTTCAAACGTCTTCTTCTCTGAAACAAATATGGCCTGAGCTTTGATATTTGGCATGGTGACACTTCTAGATGTCCTATATCAAAACTATTCAAATGGTTCCGGTCGATTGCATAACTAGGTCACAGGAGCTAAAAATAGATTTTTTTCGATGAAAACTTAAAAAATCTTCTTGTCTGAAACTACATAGGCCAGAGCTTAGATATTTGGCACATAGCATCGCCTACAGGTCCTCTATCAAGTTTGTTCAAATTATGCCCCCGGGGTCAAAATTGGCCCGGCCCGGGGGTCACAGTTTTACATAGAGTTATATAGTGAAATTTTCAAACGTCTTCTTCTCTGAAACCAATATGGCCAGAATTTTGATATTTTGGCATGGTGACACTTCTAGATGTCCTATATAAAAAATGTTCAAATGGTTCCGGTCGATTGCATAACTAGGTCACAGGAGCTAAAAATAGATTTTTTTCAATGAAAACTTAAAAAATCTTCTTGTCTGAAACTACATAGGCCAGAGCTTAGATATTTGGCACATAGCATCGCCCACAGGTCCTCTATCAAGTTTGTTCAAATTATGCCCCTGGGGTCAAAATTGGCCCTGCCCGGGGGTCACAGTTTTACATAGAGTTATATAGAGAAATTTTCAAACGTCTTCTTCTCTGACACTAATAGGGCCAGAGCTTTTATATTCTGTATGGTGACACTTTTAAATATCCTTTACATATTTTGTTCAAATGGTTCCGGTCTGTTGAATATCTCGGTCAGTCCTGGACATCAATTATTATCTCCATTTTTTCACCTATTCTCAGGTGAGCGAAATATGCCCCATGGGGCTCTTGTTAATGCTAGAAACAGGTTATTGGGTAAAGGGGTAAACCATTCCCACATGAACATGCTTGGCTAACAGTGTAGATCAAGATCAGAGGTCTATAATGTTTGCCATACTTTAACTCTTTCCTCCCTGAAACTTTAAATGGACAATTCCAGTTTCCATTTTAGTCTGGTCCATTTCTGACTTTTCAGGGTTGTTTTTGTCAATGTTTGGCATTGTGACAAACAGTGAAGACCCTGATCAGAGGGCTCCTTTCGGAGCCCTCTGATCTGGGTCTTCACTGTTTGCATAGGACAAGTATACTATTCACATGTACACTGTTCGAAAAGGACGCCTATATGTGGGACTAGGGTTCAAAGGGTTAAATAGTTTTCATTCAATTCCTCAACACCTAAAAGGTACTTAAGTTTAATCCCAATGGTGTCATGCAGTTGGCTTATGTATTAAACAAAAAGTCAAGAAAGACTTAGACCATAGGTCAATGATCAGAAATATTTTCTCACAGTCTAGATACCCAGGTGCTAAATCTTGTAGAATGACAGTTATTATTACTCATTCATAAATCTAAAGTTCCCTGGCAGGAACTCTGGACTTCACTTAGTCATGTATGATTGTGTAGTATCTTCAGTGTACAGACTTATTTACAGTGTTCCCTCCCAACAACGACCCTCTGAACAATGATTCCCTCCTTACAACAACACTTACCCAAACAAGACAATTATTCTAACTATTTTACGGCTGCAATATTGTCCGCTTAGAATTGTCATCTGCTGTTTCTCAAAGTTACAAAAAAATTCCCTGGCAGAAATTCTGGACTTTACTTAGTTAGGGTATGATTTTGTAGTATCATCATGGACATTCACGGTGTAAACAGTGACAAGTGGCATCTCATCTGGGTCTACAATACACTGCTTCGATCACTTCCATGCAATCAACTCTTCATCCCATAACCTGTTTCTTGTTTTAAAAACCAGTAGCCACTTAAAGCAGGCTGAAAGTAAAGCAGAATGCACCTTAAGGTGAATTCTGCTTTTTTCAGCTGGCTTAAAGAGGCTCGCAACCGGATCAAGCATTAAAAATAGTCATTTGTAAATATATGTCAAATGCTTATATAAATGGGTAAAATTTAGTTTAGGATAATAAATTCTGTTAAAAAATGCATTTCCAAATAAAAAAAAAGAAGAGGCTCTGGTGGGATTCGAACCCGTGACCATCCATGCGGAGACAAAAATGAAAAATGAGGCATCGCCTTTACGCCCTCGGCTACGGACGCTCTCTATATATATGGTAGCGAATTAACGTACTTCAATGATAGCTATTAATAGAACATTATTAGGCTCGGGTTTATGTCTGACCCCGTGTAGAGAAGCAACAACAACAACTATTCCGTTAGCTAACGCTATGGAAAAACGATGGAAAATATCTAAAAAACTAAGATTCGGTGACGATTCTTGAGACGTTTTTTGGACTGATCATATTTTTTAATGTCAAAAGCCAAATAATGCCACAAATTTGCTTTTATTTGAGTATTTTATTTTATTTTGACAAGAACACCATCTGCTAGGATATTAGGAAATATTTCATATGCTACACAGTCATATTCATTTCAGCGCTACATGATCTATTTATTGTTGCAGTGCAGTAATACCCAAATCACTCCCTTGCATATTCATGACTGCTCAAAGTGGAACTATTTTTTTCAGTGGAGGAATAAAAGATGTAAAATTGCAAATCTATAGGGAATTGATATACTCCAGAAGTAACCAAGAGGAATGGGTTAGTATGCCTCTACCATCTCCATGCAATTAACCCATCTGTGCAGAGCCAACAATTGTACAGTGTTTGTTATCATTATATTGTGATAGGTTGACACATTAACGATCCCTTACAATATGGAACAGTCCATCTTCCCTCACTGTTTTCTCAGGGCTGCCATTTCTCCGGATTTTTCCTAAATCTTCGGATTTTTTTCTAGTACATGGTAGCTTAAAGCAGGCTGAAAGTAAAGTATAATGCGCCTTAAGGCACATTATGCTCTACTTCCAGCCTGCTTTAGGTAGTCACATGCCAACAAAACTAGAAATAGGCTATGGGGTAAAGGTACGATTCGTAAAAACGCACTTGAAAAATGCAAATTTGGAAATCTTAGGATTTTTCATGTCAACTTATGGCAGCCCTGTGTACTGCAGTAGTGGATTATTGGACATATTGTCTTTACTAGCTCCCTGTCATTATCCACCCATCTTTGACAGATTTATAATGGAGTGGTATAATTCTCGAGCACCACAACAATAGGTTGGTATAAAACAAGAGTCAGTACCCTAATTATTGAGTAATAATCCTCATCATCTCACTGTCATGGTTTATAAGGTGACGTAATGATTTTATAGTGATCTGACCGCAATAAACTATTCCCTGCAACCAGTTGTTATAATGTACAATTATTATCACCCAATCTCATTCAAATTATCTCATCAAACACAAAGGAATGAGAATCGTAAGATCAAGGTCACTTCAGACTTCAGAGGACTTTCAGCTTGTCAATAATTTATGATTTGGAAGCTAAAGGATTGTTGCCATTTAAGTCCCTGATAATGGGCCTCATGAAAGGTTTCCTACATTGTGACAGGTGGCAGCTTTACCTTAAATTGTTTAAAGAATCCATCTGTTTGAAACACAGAAACCAATCTATGACAGAGTTAAACACCAGTCCAATTAAACTATTTGTGCCAGTACCTACTTACTGAAACTTTTCATTTTAGATATACAAAGGTGATCTAAAGATACTGCAGTGTTTGTCCATTAAGCAAAATATTTAATATGATAAGCAAACAGTGCAAAAGCTGATGAGACGCTGCATATGCATCTCTCATAAGGGTCTACACTGTTTATCAATGTCCACTATAGTAGACGCTAGGCTAAAATGGGTTAAGAAGTATGATTTCTTCAGAACTTTAATTTATTCCTCCACTAAAAAAGTTACACTTTAAACAGTCATGAAAATGTTCTATAAGATTTTTTTGTTTATCTTAGCAGATTATAGCATAAGGTGCGGTCTGCTTTACTTTCAGCATAGTTTTAGTGGTCACATCAAATCAAATGTAGAAACTCAAAAGGAGTTTAGGATCTTTCAGTATTTCTTATGGAAATTGTTCTGCTACTCCTGTACTGGTAAGAGTTACTTAAGGTCTAATGTCATATCAAATTGTTTTTAACATACTGGTAAAGAACATTAATGTCATGCATTCGGAGAGGTTACAACCATACTCATTCCTCATTTAGTCTTATAAATAAATGCTGTTTAAAATACATACCAAAACAGAATAGAGTGAGATGATCAAATTGGAATGAAACTTGGTGTGGGGTATCATAACATTATGACATTTGAGATGATTGGTTGATTAAACAAGGTTAACTTGGTGTATCTCATAACCCACTATAGCCTGATTCTAGTGTTAAAGAAACCAGGTTGAATGTAAAGCAGAATGCACCTCAAGGCGCATTCTGCTTTACGTTCAGCCTGCTTTAAGCTACCATCAGCTAGAAAATAGAAAATATTTCTTTTGGTTCATACTCATGATTGTATAAATTTGAACTATTTCTTCAGTGGAAGAACAAATTAAAAGCATAAACTGTACATCCATGGAGTAAAAGGGATAATTAAAAAGCCTATTATAGCTTGGATGTAGAGGATATTTTTGTTATCCCATGGGTTAATTAGTTTATTTACCAGCAATCCAGCTGTCACATTTTGCTGTTCACATAATCTTAACCCTTTACCCTATATGATTGCTTAAATCATTAGAAGTTTTCTGCTTTACTTTCAGTCTGCTTTTAGCTACCATCTGAAAAGATGTTTCTTGATTTGAAGACAAGTGACCACTCTTAAGGCACATTCCGCTTTACTTTCAGCCTGCTTTAAGCTTCCATCTGCTAGGATGTCAATATATTTCTTATGTCACCCATCCATTTCTGGATAAATTGGGACAATTTTCTTCAGTGTAGGAATGAGTAACATGCGTAAAAATGTATATCTATGGGGGTAATGGGTTAAGTCATTTATCTTTTCTTCCTAGAAATGTCTTCACATGCTTTGATAATATATTTTCAAAACTAGAAAGAAGCCATGGGGTAATGGGTTAATTGTTTTCACTCTCTATGTCTACCTATATCAGTAGAGCAGGCAAGAATGTGGAACAAACTTTCCTGTAAACGCTGGCTTGCTGGAATCTTTTCACACTTTGCTGATTTTCTAGAAATTTTTACACCTAATGCCAGGTTAGCAAATTTCCAGAATTATTTTACGCCAAGGTAGCCATTTCTGCAGTGTCAACATTAGTGCTTTAGGTCTGTGAGGGATTATATGGGTCATTAGGGCAAGCTGGAATTGAGTTCTGTGAAAATTTCACTCTAGTGCTACTGAATAATGAATGGCTCTATCAGTGTCTGCTAACATATGGGAATTTGTACAATGATACTATATGGGGTATTATTACACTGTGTGGGAAGCCAGTGAGTGTTATAAATGGTGTAGACCCAGATCAGATGGCTCCTTTCTTTTTAACCCATTACTCCATTAGTACACCTTTTTATGCATGAATTTTTTTTAGTCCTCCACTGAAGAAAATAGTTATACTTTCATAATTATACAGTCATGGATATGTTTCATAAGAAACATATTCTATATCCTAGCTGATAGTAGCTTAAAGCAGGCTGAAAGTAAAGCAGAATGTGCCTTAAAGAGGCTCGCAACCGGATTTAGCATTAAAAATAGTAATTTGTAAATATATAAATGCTTATATTATGGGTAAGATTTAGTTTTGGATAATAAATTCTGTTAAAAAATGCTTTAAAAAAAAAAAAAAAAGTTCTGGTGGACTTTTTAACTTGTGACCCTCCATGCGGAGACAAACATGCTACTGGCGCTCTCTATCTATATGGTAGCGAATTAATGTACTTCACTGGTAGCGATTGATAGTACATATTCGGCTCGGATTTATGTCTGAGCCCGTGTAGAGAAGCAACAACAACAACTATACCGTCAGCTGACGCTATAGAAAAAGGATGGAAAATATCTAAAAAAACTAAGATTCGGTGACGATTCTTGAGACTTTTTGGACTGATCATATTTTTTAATGTCAGAAGCCAAATAATGCCACAAATTTGCTTTTGTTTGAGTATTTTATTTTATTTTGACAAGTACACCATCCGGTTGCGAGTCCCTTTAAGGGACATTCTGCTTTACTTTCAACCTGCTTTAAGTGTTTACCTATCTTCAATACTAGAAACTGGCTATGGGGTAATGGGTTGAAGACACTGAATTCAGTGAATTGGAATATTTGGTGGATGGGAGTTTTGGAGTAGCTAGTATTATTGCAGGATAAGGGTTTAACTCTATAGGCTGAATAATTGTAGTAACCCTTAACCTGCTAGATTGTCCTCAATTTGTTGTCAAATTGTTTATATAAGGTTTTGATACTAATTCACCCTGCTAAAAAGTCTTAATTTCTTTTAGAAACAATTTGGGACCAAATTGAAAACCAAATTGGCAATTTACTTGAACCAATTTAAAACTAACAGTACTTATTTTTCATGTCTTAAAATTATGACAAAGTCGTATAAAAAGTATTTTGCTGTCTGATTTACCAAAAAACCTGCATATTTAAAGAAGTTTAAACTTTTGTTTATTTTACATCTGTCATGAAACAAGTTCTGACAACTTAGGCAAATCATGTATAATGGTGAGATAGTGGCATATTAAAATTTTGGTCATTTCTATGGGAGGCCCACTTGTTCGGATGGGCGACCAATGTACACTCACACATACTGCCTTGACTGGGGATCAAACTTGAGACACATTGGTGAGAAGCGGGTGCACTAACCACTGGGCTATTTGGACACCCGTCGTCAACCTACTTTTAACCTTAGTTAATTCCCCCATAAATACGCCTTTTTACTACTTTAATTTATTTCTCCGCTGAAGTAAACAGTTCAAATTTATACAGTTATAACTATGAATGATAAGAAATATTTTTTATATTCTAGCAGATGGTAAATTAAAGCAAGTTGAAAGTAAAGCAGAATGCGCCTTTAGGCGCATTCTGCTTTACTTTCAACCTGTGTTCAGTGGCAACATATTTTTAAATGTAGAAACGGGCAATGGGGTGTCTGCTGAAATGCTGAACATATTGACAATTTGTTTGCTGAAGGTCTCATCCTATCTGTTATTCAATATGTTAATGAAATTGTTCAATTTAATTAAATTTAACATTTCTGATGAAAGCATTAGATTTTAAGATTACGTCCATATGTCATGTAAAAATCTGTTGATACGTATCTATGACAACGGGAAATGAACAAATTGGAAGTGTCAGGTAGTACATTGTGGCACATTCTCCACCTGTGTACCAGGCACAAACAGCTGACCCAGCAGATCAATATCTGTGGTGGTTTCTTGTCACTTTCAATAACATACCATCTCACCTCACTGCACAAACAGTCAGACTTTTGGTAATCTAGCTATTTCCTTTTAACCTATTACCCCATAAATACACCTTTTTACGCCTTTAATTTATTTCTCCACTGAAGAAAATAGTTCTCCTGGTAACCTAGCTAGCTATTCTTTCATATTAATACCTTTCAACCTATTACCCCATAAATAGGCCTTTTTACACCTTTAATTTATTTCTCCACTGAAGAAAATAGTTCCCATGTATCAGTTATGGATATGTATAATAAGGACTATTTTCTATATTCTAGCAGATAATAGCTAAAAGCAGGTTGCATTCTACTTTACTTTCAACCTGCTTTAAGTAATCACCTACAGTGTTCCCTCTCTACAACGGCCCTCCCAACAACAACTCCCTCCTTACAACGACCCTTACGGAAGTTCCCCAAACAAGACAAAATGTTTAACACTTTTACTGCTGCAATATCGTCTGTTTCAAATTGTCTTCTGCTGTCGTTACAACATGTATATAAAATTGTACTTACATGTAAGGCAGGTATCTGCTTAAATATTTTTTAAGACAGTACAGCAGAAATCTCCTTTAACCCGTTACCCCTTAGCTTGTTTCTAGTTTTAGGTGACCACTGAAAGCAGGTTGAAAACAAAGCATTTTCCGTATAAAATGGAACTATTTACTTCAGTGGAGGAATAAATTAAATGTGGAATAAAGGGTTAAGCAGTATTTGTTATAAACAAAACCTTCCTCCAGCACTTAATTAACATCAGAATCTTCCTATCCCAAATTGATGAACTAAATTGAAAATAAATGAATTTCAAATTTGATTAGCCGATGACTTACATACTTGTTTATTGAAATAAATATGGTATGTACCAGGTCTGTACCGTTGAAATTTCACACCCCTGGGGGCATGTATGTTGATTACAACGTTTTGACGGGGAGAAATGAGTTTTCAAGATATTTGGATAGGCAGTTTAGATCCCAATCTGCTTTCGATTGAAACTCTATCTGATCAGGACCAATTTTTAGTCACAAGAAGCTTATTTCTTGCAAATACAGAAAAAGAGGGGTCAACCTCAGAGCTCCAGCAGATGACATTTTTACCCTACAACATTTAATCAGTCATGAAAGGGTAAACTAACCTATTTTCTCACTTTGGTGTTGCATACTGTTTAACCCTTTCCCACATAGCATATCTCTAGTACTGAATATAGGTGTCCTCTTAAAGCAGGTTGAAAGTAAAGCAGAATGCGCTTTAAGCGCATTCTGCTTTACTTTCAGCCTGCTTTAAGCTATCATCTGCTAGAATATAGAAAATATTTTGTATTATACATATTTATGAATGTATAAATTGGAACTATTTTCTTCAGGGCAAGAATAAACTGAATGCGCTAAAAGGCGCTTCTATGGGGGAAAGGGTTAATTTCCTTCCACAACTTCATTTGCCCTTTTCAAAGGTAGAACAAATGTCATTCAGCTTTAAAATGCTGTTTTCTGACATTTTAAAATTGAACATTAATTATTTGGAAGCGCACAATACAATTGGGATGGCAAACAGTTTGAATCGAGATCAGATGCCGAGTTACTCGGCATCTGATCTCGATCCAAACTGTTTGCAATAGTCAGTATAGTGTTTGTTTGTCTGTTTTACAGAAAAGTTGAAGCATTTGGTTTCATTATTGCACCTAGGCCTCTGGTGTTAGATTTGAAACTTAATTGCAAACATTGCACAGGATAGAAGTGAGACTTTGCTTGTACCGCTGTCAAAGAGCTGTTTGTTTAACCCATTACTCCATAAATACAAATATCTATGCCTTTAATCTATTCATCCAATGAAGAAAAAAGTTCCACTTTATACAGTCACGAATATATTAATTAAGAATTATATATTCTAGCAGATGGTTGCTTAATCAGGTAGAAAGTGAAAAAGAATGTGCCTTATGGCACATTCTGCTTTACTTTCAACCTGCTTTAACCCATTACCCCATAGTCTATTTCTAGTATTGAAGATAGGTGACCACTTAAAGCAGATTGATAGTAAAGCAGAATGTGCCTTTAGGCACATTCTGCTTTACTTTCAGCCTGCTTTAAGCAATTCTCTGCTAGAATAAAGAAAATATTTCATAATTGTGGTACATATTCAATTATTCATGACTGTATAAATTGGGCTCTTTTCTTCAGTAGAGGAATAATATAAAGAGTCGTAAAAAGGTGTATTTATGGGGTATTGGGTGAATGCATGGTCATCTGTTTTCAATATTTAAGCAACAGGGTTATGGAAAGGTTAAAGCAGTCCTTTTCATTATTGCACCTACTGTAGGGCCTCTGGCATAAGGTTTGTTTAAATTAATTGCAAATATTGCACAGGACGGAGGTGAGACTTTGCTTGTTCGGCTGTCAAAGAGCTGTTTGTATAAATGGTCTTTTCCTGTACCGACTATTTATTTGTCTACTGTGTCTCGAGGGGCATGTTGTCACAGCGATTTTCCCTCAATCTTCCTCATGGGTATATCGTAGAGAGAGATATATACTGGTAGGTAGAGAAAAGTGACAGGTTTCTTCTACAGAATGTCTGGATATAGTCAATCTTGTGTGTTTGGGATAATAATAATAATAATAATAATAATAAAGACTTTATTTCAAGAGGGTAACACAATTAGTACAGGCAGCAAACTAATCTCCCTTGTGGCCCTCAAAAGAATGTACAATATTTACAAGAATGCATAAACAAAGAACAAACTATTCACACATTATTTCAATAGTAACAAATATGGCTAGTATTTACTGTATTATTTACAGAACTCCAGATAAAGGGGCTATTTCATAACTTAATTATTTATATATTTTTTATTTTTTTTTTCATTTCTGCTTTAAACCCTATGGTGCTACCACTCATCAGAATCATCTCTTTGAGACAATTCTAATGTGTAGTTACACCATATGATTTGGTGCTACAATAAGTGAGAAAATGTTGAATTTGTTCAGTTTACTCCCTCTAAACTAGAGACCTGTATTTACACATATTTACACAAAGAATACACACAATATAAGGCACTGATTAACTTTTGTAACATTCATGAACAAGTGCCATAAGAAATAATTTCTATATTTTAGCAGATGGAAGCTGAAAGCAAGTTGAAAGTAAAACAGAATGCGCCTTGAGATGCATTCTGCTTTACTTTCAACTAGCTTTAAGCTTTTAGCTGTTTTTAAAACTAGAAATGGGGTATTCAGTTAAAACCAGGATGAAAAGTGGTAACTGAAATCATTGTAGTCAATGATTACATGTACATTGATATCAGTTGCCACCCCTCATCCATAGAATACAGCCTTTGTGGAAGGCTTCTATGGATGATGCAGCCTTTATATTTTGCGGTAGACAGTTCCAAATAATTGGACCTGTGTATGCAATGCTATTTCTGAAGAGCTCTGTTTTCGGTTGAGGCAGTATAAAATTATTTGAAGTTGTAGACCGCAGAACTGGAACTGTTTCATTTCCTAAGTCTCTCCTTTTAAATAAGTCATTGATGTACAAAGGACATGCATAGTTAGAAACTTTGTACATTAATTTGGCTTTGCGCAGGAAAATTCGTTCATGAATCGTCATTATATGAAAATCATTCATGGACTGCATTATATCATCATACTCATAGTCAAGAATAACTTTGCAGGCTCTTTTTTGTAGTCTTACAATTTTATCAAGACAACTTTTTGAGCAGCTAGACCAAATTATATTACAATAGTCAATATGAGGCTGGATGTAGCTCTTATAAAAAGTGATTCTATGATTGATTGATAAATATTTGCTAATTTGTGACAACAACCATATGTTTCTCGACATTTTTAACTTTACAGTTTTTAAGTGTTCATTCCAAGTCAAGTTTTCCTCTACTTTAACCCCAAGGATTTTATCACATGAAACCATGTTTACATACTTACCATTCATTACTTTTATATTAAGAGTTTTCACATCCAGCTGGTCTCGTTTTTGCCTTGTTGTGATTAACATAGCTTTTGTTTTCTCAAAATTTATAACCATGCCATTTTGTTTGCACCACGTTGAGAGGTCATTCAGAGCTACAGTTAGGTTATTTTCTATTGTTTGTTGTGACTTATTTATATCATATAATGTTGTATCATCCGCATACATATCAGTTATTACATTACTGGTATAGAGTGGCAAGTCATTAATAAATAGTAGGAATAACAACGGACCAAGAATGGAGCCTTGTGGCACTCCACATGTAATAGCTTGATATTCTGAGAAATCATTGGCAATTTGTACCAACTGTTTTCGATCATTTAGATAGGATGTGAGCCAATTAAGTGCTGAAGTGCTGAGTTGATATGCTTTCATTTTGCTTAAAAGAACATCATGATCTACTAAATCAAAAGCTTTTCTAAAATCAACTAGGATTACACCAACTAAGTCCCCTTCATTCAAAGCCATTCGCCACTTCTCTATAATATTGATTAGCGCAGTTTCACAAGAATGATTTGGACGAAAACCAGATTGGTTCATGCATATTAATTTATGGTTTTCTAGAAACGTCATCAGGGAGTCATGGACATGTTTTTCTATGAGCTTTGACAAAATGGGAAGAATAGAAATTGGTCTATAATTGTTTACATCTTCATGCAAGCCGTTTTTAAACAGTGGTTTAACTTTTGCTTCTTTCCATTGATTTGGGAATTTACTAGTTTGAATACTTAAATTGCAGAGATAGGTTAGACTTTCAGCTATGTGTGGAGCAGCCGTACGTAATAACTTTGGCCCAATGTTGTCATTTCCTGTGGCCTTTGTTACATCAAGGGCAGAAAGATATTTTCTAACTTTTTCTTGATTTAATAGAGGGATTTCAAACCAACAATTAGTAGAAGTTGCAAATTTATCTTTACAGAAATCAGAGAGTTTATCATGAGAAGTGCAGTCCAAAGGTTCCTTCAGGTTTTTAGCTACAGAGATGAAAAAATCATTAAATATGTTAGCTATTTCTTTGCTATCTGAGATGTGCTCATTGTTATGGTTAATTGAGAATATATTACTTTTGTTTTTACCCTCTTTTCCTGCTCCAAATTCTTTAAAAACTTTCCACACAGTTTGAGGGTTATTACTTGATTGTTCAAGAATTGTTTCATAATTTTTCTTTTTAGCAGATTGAATGAGTTTAGTTACATTATTTCTTGCCATTTTGTATTCTGCCTCTTTGCCTTGAGATTTCAACTTGTCTCGATTCTTTATTTCATCTTGTATTTGGGGTGATAACCACTTTGGCTGATTTTGATGCTTAACTCTTTTTTGTTTTATTGGAAGGTGCTTGTCTAAAACTTCTTTAAATAATGAGTACCATAAATCCATAGCATCATCAACATCATCAAAGACTTTGATAACATCCCATGGCACTTGCTTTAAATCATCATTAAAATTCTCATCATTGAAATTCTTAAAAGATCTGTATGAGATAGTGTTGTGAGATAACTTAGGCTCATCAGACTGAATTTTTCGGGTGAGAAATACTGGAAAATGGTCACTTAGGCCAATTTGCGGTACATCAATAAATTTTATATTATTAGTGTAATTGGAATATATGTGATCGATTAATGTACTACTTTTTCCAGAAACAACTCTTGTTGCCACATCAACGTGTTGAGTAAACCCTAATGAGTTCATGTAATCAGTCCATTGGCTATTAATTTGAACATTGAACAAATCTTTGTTAAAATCTCCCAATATAATTGTTTCCTTTTGCTCATCAAGAATATTTTCGATATGATTATCAAAGTCTACATTCCATAACGCATTTGAGCTTGGATTTCTGTAAATGAAACCAACTAAAAAAGACTTACAATGTTTTGGGAATATTTCCAACCATAAACCTTCAATGTTATTTGACTCGAGATTTTGTCTATGCATACAAGTTATGTCTTCTCTTACATAAGCGAGCAAACCACCTGAACCTTCAATTTTGTCTTTTCGAAATAATTGATAACCCGGTATTTCAAAAGCAGAATCTGGTTGATTTGGCCCGAGTTTGCTTTCAGATAAACCAAGTAATGTAATATTATTATGATTTGGTTGTAACATGATTTTGAGTTCATCTAGTTTGCTCCTAATGCCCCTAACATTCAAGTGTCCAATATGCATGCCTTTTCCTCTAATACCTAAATCTATCATACTGTTTTTTGCACATAAAGGCGATACATTATCAATACATGAGCCATCTGTTTCATTTAAGTACATGGGCAGTTTGCAATTATTATCATTTACAGTTGTTTCATCATAAGCATTCATTTCAAACGTCAAAGTTGAAGATGTTGAGCTCTTGTTAGTACATGATGTAGACATTGAGTCCAACTTATCAAAAGTGTTTTGTGGACAGTTTTTATCAATTTTGTCAAAAGTGTCTTGACTTAGTGACACGTTTATCGAGCTCATTGAATTTGTGAAATCGATATTGTAATTTAAACAAGACATCTTAAGTTCCTTGGACTTTGGTTTCGAACTACATCCCACTTTTTGTGATACCCTTGTTACAGGACATTCACAAATAGTGAGAGGTAGTTCGCAAGTTGAACATGAATCATATAGTGAACTATACTTATTTAGTAAAATCCATTGTGAGGCCTCTTGGCCACTGTCCTAGGCTTTTTTGCACATTGACTTCTTGTGTCCTAAAATACCGCAGCCATGACAACGTAACCGGTACCTATGGTAACACTCCGTAGTCCTATGTTTTTTCTCCCCACATTTAAAACAAGATTTGTTGGGGTTGTTGTTCTCTGTTCTGGACCTATTGGACTTTGATCGAGTGTGGTTGTGAAGACTTACAAAAGCACAGGATTTAAAGTTCTTCACCAGCTGAAAAATTGTTGTCTTCTGGATGGCATCTAGAAAGTGTCTAGCTCCTGATGGAGAGAGATGTATTCCATCAAGGGCAAAGTATCTATTTGTCTGTGTCTTGTCTTTCCCCATGAAAAAGTTCTCCATTGGAACTGATGTGATTTGCCTGTCCAGTGCTATGTTGTGAATGATTTCATTAAAATCACTCACATCACAGTCACTGCGCGGGCAAATACTACACAATATCACATCACACTTACTGTTGGCCGATTTAATGTGTGTGATGGTTTGATCCAGAATTTCCCCATAGTATTCTGGATCCACTCCATTGGATGCATCATTTCCACCAACAGAAAGAATGATGCAAGAGAATTGTTGCAAATTGAATAATTTCAGCCGCTCCGAGACACTGTTTATGTTTCCCCCTGAAATTCCATGGCAATGTACATCGTCCTGTAGTCCCTTCTCATTTATCCCCTTTATGATTGAATCACCAAGGATTAGAAGTTTGGATGCATTAAGCGGATGCTTATTTTGACTTTTCTGTGTTTTGTTTGATTTGGGTTTTTTTTTTCCTTGATTTGTATTACTTTTGTTGTTTTTCTGTTGAGACTTTGGGTGTTTAGAATTTGGAGGTATGACTTGAGTGTTTTCAGGTGGCTGAGTTGTATCATTAGCATCCAGCTGGGCAGAATCAGGTGTCTTTGCTCTCACAACACTTGAGTAAATTGGCCGTACTTGCTGCTCTTTGATCTTGATCATCTCAGATGTTAAGGAGATGACCTGATCTTGGAGTGAAGCAAGTCTCTTGTTGTGGAAGCTGATTGTCTCCAGGATGGATGCCAACTGCTGCTGTATTGGCAGGCCTGTGTCAATTGGCACTATAGGTGAGACAGGCACTTGAGGTATCCTTGACCCAGTATGTGGCACGCTTGGAGTACTGGTCTGTGGAGGAACATCTGGACTGGTCTGGTTGGTTATGCTTTCATCCATCAGAGATTTGTACAGATTGAGTGAAATTCTTTTGGTGAAGTTCAACTCAACCCATAATTTTTGTCCTGGCCCAGATATTTTGGCACATTTGTTGTGTTTATCTATAGCAATATGAACTGTCTTTTTGTGGATGTGTGTAGTTACAGCAAACATGTCCTTTTCCAAGTCTGATTGGCCACTGTATTCTTTCTCTAGGATGAATAGAAACTGGTTGAAAATAGCCGGAAAGAAGAAATTAATTGTTGTAGAGGATGTCTTAGTGATTGTGTTGAAGAATGCACCTTCAAGCTTGTTTCTAATTGATTCTTGATAGTCTATGGAGTCAAATCCACTAAACTCCCCAGAGCTGGAGTTGTCCCTGGCTAGCAGCAGGGTGGAATCACTCGATTCCTTTGATGTGTCCAGCATTGATTGCTCCATTATGACAGATTGCAGGGCCATATAGCCCACTAATTAATTCTGTATGTCACTGGTCTGGATAAGTCCTATAGGTAAGGGTTATCTGTACCAGCACAGCATGACTCCAACAGCACATTCACTGTATTCTTCCAAAAAATCACTTTTTATCCTTCAAACTACCGCTTTTGGTGTCACTTAAGTTTTATTTTAATAACACAGTTATGTTCCTTTTATTTCCAGCTTTCTTTCAATATAAATTTTAATAGTATATTCCATGTAATTCCGATAACTTGTTCAAGTGACATACATTTTTTATATCTTTAACCCATTACCCCATAAATACACCTTTTAACACCTTAAATTAATTTCTCCACTGAAGAAAATAGTTCTAATTTATACAGTTATGAAAATAATTTATTATATCATAAGAAATAATTTCTATTTTCTAGAAGATGGTAGTTTAAAGCAGGCTGAAAGTAAAGCAGAATGCGCCTTAGGGCGCATTCTGCTTTACTTTCAACCTGCTTTAAGTGGTCAACAATCTTAAAAATTAGAAACAGGCTATGGGGTAATGGGTTAAAGACAGATGACTGTTTAATGCAGGATAAAAAAATGCAGATCACTAGATGTTTTATTTCTATGTTGTATTTGCATTAGGCGATCATCTGTATTGAATGTTCCTATAGGTACTTTTCCATTGCATATAATTATACAGTATAAAGCATAGTGAAAGTAAGGCAGAAAGCGAGGTATGGGAGTTTTCTACTTTATTTTCATGTAGCTGTACACTTTCACCTGTCTGCTAACAATATCAATGTTTTGCTTTAAATGGTAACAGTCATCGTAACTGTAACAGCACTGTACCTATATCATGTGTTTAAGACTGTAGATGACTGCTTAAAGAAGGTTTAAAGTAAAGCAGAATGCACCATAGGGTGCATTCTGCTTTACTTTTAACCTACATACATATTCATGACTGTATAAAGATGAAGTATCGTCTTCATTCGAGGAATAAATAAAAGGCATAAAAAGGTGTATTTATGCAATAATGAGTTAAGGAGCATTCTTTAAGATATGGAAAATATTACCTATGTTCGGTATTCATTATATAAAATTGAACTAAATTGGGGTTTTTTTAAGTGGAAGATTGAGTAAAGGATTAGGCAGTCGCGTAGCTCATTGTGTCATATTTAGCATGTTAGTAATAGTAAGGAATTATTGTATTTTCAGTTATACCACTCGGACTATACTAGTGAATGGAAGGAGTATGTGTTATAACCTAGTCCTCGGGGACTAGTGAGGCGAGACTAGTGAGCCACTGTATGAAATAACTGCTAGAAGTTGGCTAGTTGGTTTGAATTGCTTGAACTGTGAAGGTGTACCGCTGGATTGGGAATATTGTGATTGTTCATATAAGCTTGGTGACTGGAGATATATAACTTATAAACTGGGTAAGTAAAAGTCAGGTTTTTATGATTTTCAATTATCTAACAGTCAAACTTGTATTAAACTGCTATTTTAAAAAAGTATAAATGGCAGGTTTTAAGACAAAGGGTGGCTTAATCAAGGACAAAGGTAATGCAGAAAGATCCTTTCAGAGCTTTCTGCATTACCTCTGTCCTGCATTAAGCAGTGACATGGTTTTAGAGGAATAGATTATTCTTGAATGGATGATGTCTTGATGCAAGGTTGATTTGATCTATTTGAAAAGAAATGATCGTCACAGTTTGACATGCGTGATTTAGGTTTAAATGAAAAAAACCTATTTGTAGAGCTTATGTTTTATTCTTACTGCTTGGTATATAAAAGTCAATATAGACAGATACAAAGAAAACACGAGAACAAACACTGGAAGACTCTTATATAAAGGAAACAGTATGGATTAAACAAGAGAACTACAAGAACACATGATTTGATAGAGATTTTCTATAGATTCTTCCTTTGGCAAAGTTTGCCCTTTCCTTCAAAACCAAAAAGTACAAATTCTTTATTTCCAACTATGTTTAGGGCAGGATACTGCATAAAGCAAATGAATGTAAAGGACCTTTCTGTTTTACTTTCATCTTGCTTTAAGCTGCAACCTAAGTATTCAACAGCATGAATGAATATTCATTTGTGTTTTGCATGGGGGAGACTCCTTTATGAGCTTTCTGCTTTACTTTCAGCTTGTTTTAAGCTGCAGCTTGTATTCAACAGAATCAATGAATATTCTTTTGTGTTGTGTATGCAGAGACTCCTTTATGAACACTGCTTAACTTTCAGTTTGTTTTAAGCAACCATTTGTCTTCAACCCATTACCCCAAAAATACGCCTTGTTACGCCTTTAATTCATTACTCCACTGAAGAAAATAGTGCCACTATATACAGTTATGAAAATGTATCATACAAAATATTGTCTGTATTCTAGCAGATTATAGCTTAAAGCAGGCTGAAAGTTAAGCAGAATGCGCCTTAAGGCGCATTCTGCTTTACTTTCAACCTGCTTTGAGTGATCATCTGTCTTCAAAACTAGGAATAGGCTATGGGGTGATGGATTAAGCATCCATCTGTCTTCAACACTGAAAACAGGCTATGGGGTAAATGGTTAATGTTGTCTCTTTTGATCTCCCACTGTTTTCAAAATGTCTTTTATAGGGACAGATAGGCAACTTAACATTTATATCAAATGAAGCACTTGGTCTGCCAACAGAGCAAAACTTCTTTGATCTAGTTCTGCTCGGTCACTGCCTTAGGGAATATAGCTGCTAGTGCTCTTAAGCTCTGGAATAAATTAAAGGAGATTCTGGAGGATTATCTCTTTGAGGCCTGAATATAATTATGGCCTTGTTGTTGAAAATGATACTAGCTGAATTTCTTGTTATCTTAATTATTTCAACATTGAGTAACTCTTGTGGGTTATAAAGTTCCCTTGTGGATCTCTTCAGTAACCAAAACATGAACCAAACAATTCTGGGTAATTTAATAAATACTGAATTAGCAAACAGTGTAGACCGGGCAGATCAGAGGGCTCCTTATAAGAGCCCTCTGATCTGGGTCTACACTGTTTTCAAATGAAATGAGAATATTTTAAACAGGTGTATGGTGTTGAATTAACCCTTTCCCTTATAGAAGCGCCTTTTAGCGCATTCATATTATTCCTCCGCTGAAAATATAGTTCCAAATGATACAGTCATGAATATGCACCATTTGAAATATGTTCTACATATGAGGAAATGGTAGCTTAAAGCAGGCTGAAAGTAAAGCAGAATGCGCCTAATGGTCACCTGTGTAAAACTAGAAATAAGGCTATGGGGTAAAGGGTTAAGAGTTGAAGTCATCACCGGACATCTCATCAAGATCCCAACTGTATTGATAATTCTCAGGTTTGTGCCAGTGGGTAGTGTGCAAAGAATAAATACATGTATGTGTATTTAATCTGCATGGATGTTCGGAATTAAGTGGATGTTTTCATTTGTGCAAAGTAAGCTCAAATGATGCTGCCTGGGAGCTGGGGATGAAAAGTGATAGTCATAATTAATCCTTAGGGTCTCAAATTAATATACCTGCCGAAAAAATGTTGTCGGCTGCATTTCTGAGAAGATTTTTTCGGTTTTGCTGTTTACCCCATAGCTTGTTTCTAATATTGAAGATATATGACAACATAAAGCATGTTGGAAGTAAAGTAAAATTTGCCTTAAGCTTTTCTTTCAGCCTGCTTAAAACCATATGCTAGGTTAAAGAAAATATTACCTATTGTGCATATTCATGACTGTATAAGATGGAACTATTTTTCTGGAATAGAGGATGAAAGAATGTTTCCCTCCGCTATATATCTAGATCATTTGCAGAAACAGAGGGCTCAAGATGAGTTAACGGATCAAGTGGATAGGTCTTCACTGTTTGCAATTTCAGAGAAGCCTTTCTAGCTCTGTGACCTAGATTAATTAAGTGTAATCAATGAACCCAGTTTAATCCTGTATCTCAAACAGGTAAGAGTATGTAAGTGAGTAGGAATTAATTAGTACAATCTATGATCAGCTACAATAATACTCGTGTTAATTTGCATTTCAATTAAAAAGCATGGATACTGGATACCTCCCAAGACAGGTTGCTGCTTAATGCACTACAAAAATATTGCAGAAAAGCTTCCATTTTGGTCCTGCATTGAACTGCTACCTTTCTTAAAGACTACAAATACATTATCATTACATTTGAATGTGTAATACAGGTCTCACTGTAGGTCCATGTGGTTCCCAGGATTCTGAGCTCTTATCCCAGGTTGAAACTCTGTGATGAAATAAGCAAGATGGGTGTTTCCCTTGTATGTTGTTAATTTGACCATTATTATTAGCTCACCTGAGCCAAAGGCTCAAGGTGAGCTATTGGGATGGCCCTGTGTCTGTCGTCCGTCGTCGTCCGTCGTGCGTCGTCTTTAACAATTGCTTCAAATGACATCTCCTCCTATACCGCTTGGCAGAATTCAACCAAACTTTACAGAAATGTTCCTTGGGTCAAGCTCTTTCAAATTTGTTCAAAGAATTAAAAACAATGCAGAACTCTGGTTGCCATGGCAACCAAAGTGAAAAAATAAGGAAATCTTAAAAAATCTTCTTGTCAAAAACTGCAAGGGCCAGAGCTTACATATTTGGCACATAGCATCATCTACAGGTCCTCTATCAATTTTGTTCAAATTATGCCCCTGGGGTCAAAATTGGCCCCGCCCCGGGGGTCACAGTTTTACATAGAGTTATATAGGGAAATTTTCAAACGTCTTCTTCTCTGAAACCAATGTGGCCAGAGCTTTGATATTTGGCATGGAGACACTTCTAGATGTCCTTTACCAAAATTGTTCAAATGGTTGTGGTCGGTTGCATAACTAGGTCACAGGAGCTAAAAATAGATTTTTTCAATGAAAACTTAAAAAATCTTCTTGTCTGAAACTACAAGGGCCAGAGCTTAGATATTTGGCACATAGAATCGCCTACAAGTCCTCTATCAAGTTTGTTCAAATTATGCCCCTGGGGTCAAAATTGGCCCCGCCCCGGGGGTCACGGTTTTACATAGAGTTATATAGTGAAATTTTCATACGTCTTCTTCTCTGAAACTAATATGGCCAGAGCTTTGATATTTGGCATAGTGACACTTCTAGATGTCCTTTACCGAAATTGTACAAATGGTTCTGGTCCATTGCATAACTAGGTCACAGGAGCTAAAAATAGATTTTTTACAATGAAAACTTAAAAAATCTTCTTGTCTAAAACTACAAGGGCCAGAGCTTAGATATATGGCACATATCATCGCCTACAGGTCCTCTATAAAGTTTGTTCAAATTATGACCCTAGGGTCAAAATTGACTTCGCCCCGGGGGTCACTGTTTTACATAGAGTTATATAGAGAAAATTTCAAACGTCTTCTTCTCTGACTCTAATATGGCCAGAGCTTTTATATTCTGTATGGTGACACTTTTAAATATACTTTACATATTTTGTTCAAATTGTTCCGGTCTGTTGCATATCTAGGTCAGTCCTGGACATAAATCAATATCTCCATTTTTCCAATTATTCTCAGGTGAGCGAATATGCCCCATGGGGCTCTTGTCATATACCCGGTATGTTTGACACTGATAACCTTTTACTATTATCCATCAACAAGATGCTCTCATTTTGGGTGTGAAATACAAGTGGCAGTTGGAGGTAGAATGAAAATAAAGCAGAAAGCTCCATGCAGCCACTACTTTCCACAATAATTTTTCATTTTATTTTTACCCATTACTCCATACACATTTCTACACCTCTAATTTATTCCTCCACTGAAGACAGTAGTTCCATTTTATACAGTCATGAATATTTATGTTATCATAAACAACAGGTAATGGGGTAAAGGGTTAATCGTGCTTCAAAAAGTAGTTAAATGCAGGATGAAAGCAATTAATAGAGCATTCAGCATTGCTTGCATGCTGCATTAAGCTGCAACCTAACTTGAATAACCCCTCTAGCTTTAGAGAAACGCATTCTTAGTAACTAGTACAGTCAAAACTCAATACATGTACTTGGAACTCACATAAATCATTTGTAGCAGTATTTCATGAGTTGAATGTATCTAGCTTTAGTAGAACATACCCATATTTCAAAGTTGAAACGTAGCAAAGCCACATTTAACTTTGAAATATGGGTATGTTCAAACTAACAGGAGTTTGAAGTATTAAGAGTTTCACCTGTATGTGGTTCAAACATGCCTGTACTAGACCATGGCTCCAGATAAGAGGGAGTATACTGCACAAATCCAACATTTTCTCACTTTTTGTAGCATTAAATCCTACAGTGTTACTACTCATTAGAATCGTCTCTACAAGACGATTCTAACGATTCTAATGAGTAGTGACACCATAGGGTTTAAAGCAAAAATACAGATTTTAGTTTTTGAAATACTCCCCTTATCTGGAACTCTGGATTTACTGTAGAAAATGGGTGACAGGTATTACTTTGGATAAGTAGATTTACAGCCAGACCTCCCAAATCAGCCACTTCCATCAAAGTCAGCTACTTCCTCTGGGAGTCAATGGCTTTACCAGAAACACAATGCAGACAATCTGCAAAAAAAACCTACAAGAAACCCACTGCCGTACAAATCAATCGTATCCATGTGAAACCAGTTCACATACACTCAGTTCTACAGTCTCATTGTTTTCTCATAGTTTGTTTCCAGTTTTCAGTACAGGTGGCTGCTTAACTCATTACTGGATAAATACATTCTTTGCCTTTTTACACCTTTAATTTATTCCTCTACAGAAACAAATAGTTCTACTTAATACATAAGAAATACTTCCAACATGCTAGAAGATGGTAGCTAAAAGCAGGCTGTAAAATTTTAATGCAACAAACTGAACCTTAAAGATTTGTTTTGGTTTGTTTGTTACTGTCCCATTTCTGCCATCAATGGGCTAATTGGACGCCTCAGAGAGAGGGAAGTGTAAAGCACTGATACGTTGGACCTTGGATTATAAAGTCTCATCCGACTTGGTCCGACGAGGGATCGAACCCCCGACCCCTGGTCAAGCATCACAGGACCACGTTTGCTGGGGCTCCTTCATTCTGTATTCTGTTTTACTTTCAGCCTGCTTTAGGCAATGATCTGTTTTCCATACTGAAACCAAGCTACCGGTAATTATAAACATAGATCGAGCTACGTCACCAAAAACAGTGGATGACGCAGTCAAAATCTGCGCAAACATGCATAATTTGTCATCAAAAAATGCGTAAAACATGTCAAAAACGTAATAAAAGATATCACGTGATACAATCCCAAGGGTATAAATTCACGAAGTTTCAATACGAAATTTCATACGTTCTGATGAGCTGCAACGAAACTTGTCAACGGAAATTACCTACTCTGCCGGAGTTTCTGCAAGAAGCAAACTTTCTATTCGACTGTTATATAATTATAAACAATTAGCATTTAATGTAATTTTAAGTTCAATCCATCCGAAATCATCTTCCAGAAATCATCTTCCTGAAAGCATCATCTTGAAATCATCATCATTTTATATCATCATCCCTTCTTATTCAATGGTGCTATATGACCTATTTTGTGTCACACTGCCGTAAACCCCAACTAATATATTTCCTTATATTCCCTTTTCTATTTTTAATGGATTTGATTTTATCTCTATGTACAACGCCATTCAATGCATTGATTATAAAAATAGGCGTTTAACCAATTTTAAAAGGTTTTAAGTTTCAAACATCTAAGATCTTATGTTTTATATTATCCTTGTATTTTTCTCAATCACCGTGCACCAATAATTGATAAACAAATAATGCACTCGTTTACACTAAGTATAAAACTAATCAATGATTCTTATGGGCTCGTCAATGTCCTGTTTTACCCTGTGACTGGCCCCTAAATCAGTTATCGATATTGATCTATTGGTTGTGATATCTGTATGTAGCTCGTATAGACAAAGCCCATCCAGGTCAGTGGGTACAGTGATGAATGGGCGAAAATTACACTCAATCTTGTATCAACCCTAGCAACCCTTAATTATCAAGTAGGCTCTTCTATGAATTCTTGTAATAAACCAGTTTGTTTCGAAATCATCAGTGTTGCAGGATCAATATTTAAAAGTATTACAAGCAGTGTAGACCCTGATCAGAGGGCTCCTTCAGGAGCCCTCTGATCTGGGTCTACACTGTTTGTAAATGATGTATGTATACCTAGACCCCGCACTTTAAGGGTTAAACATCCTTTCAATTATAGACCCATGTGTAGTGTTAATTGTCTTTAATACAGGTAATTAATTACTTAAAGCAAGAAAACAATAATGCAAAAAGTTCCCATAGGAGCTTTCTGCATTATTTTTATCCTTCATTAGGCAGTCACCTGTCTCTCTAAGGATCTTCAAACTAGCTTAAAAAGCAGTTTTTAGACTTAACACAGAGTTGACTGTACATATCAACATGTGACTTCTTCATTGATGAAGTTAATTTTCCACTTTAGGCCGTCTTTTGATCAAGATTAATTGTATACAGTAAACCAATCATGCTTTAAGTACAGTACAGTCAAACCTCCTCTATTACGACCACTAAATTATGTTATTATGTGTTTACGACAGACGACTCCTTAAAGCATGGGGACAATAAAACAGAAAGCTCCTATAAGAGCTTTCTGTTTTACTGTTACCTTGCTTTAAGCTGTCACTGGTCATTTATATAATCAATTAGCCCATGTTTTACTGGTCGTAAAAGAGAGGTTTTACTTTACAGTCAAATCCATGTTATACAAACCCTCAATGAAGAAACATGAAATTCTCTAATGACAGGTTGTTGCTTTTTGCAGATCAAAAGTAATGCAGAAAGCTCTTAAAGGAGCTTTCTGCATTACTTTTGTTCTGCATTAAGCTGATATTTGTCGCACAAACATCTCATATGTCTTCCTTTCATTGGTCGTTTTCAACATGCTTGACTGTACAACAAATTGTCACAACCCTTAGATTGACCTTAACAAATAGATCTAAAGTTGATTATTTCAATTCTAACAGTGTGGATCCATATCTGATACCTCGAGAAGCTTCATGTTTTATTCATAATTTTGGCTTCTTGTTTCTCCACTGCAAATTTAGAAACTGGATTTTCATATATTTCTGTTGAAGACGGTATTATACCAGTCTTGGATTATTTTGCCCCGGAGCCCGGACATGATTGAAAGCCCGGATTGAAAGCGGGGCTATTAACCACTTTTCTGTTCCCTCCTACCATCTGATTGAAACATAGCCTTTTATAGAACCTATTTCCCTGATTAGACTTAATAGCTGTTTCAATTGAAAGGAAGTTTCACCTATAAACTACACCATAATGTGTTAACCCTTGTCTTGTGAACCCCTGAAAAGAATAAACCACCCAACAGTGTAGATCCAGATCAGATACTGAGCTACCTGTTGTTCGAGATGGATCTGAAATGTCTGACAATCGTTTTTGTGTGTTTCGGGGTTAAGAAAAGATTGAAACAAAATTTTGATTTTTTTGCTGACAACAGTTTTGAAGTCGATGGAAAGGTTGCAGGATAATGGGTTAATTATACGTTCCCTTTCAAAGTGCGCCTGTCAGCAGAAAAGTGGAAGTAATTTGACAGCAGCTTTGTAAAAGCATTATACTTCCCTTCAGTGGGACTCCAAAAAAGGCAAATTGTTGGTTTCTAAGACAGGTGACAGCTTAATACAGGATAAAAGAAATGTAGAAAGCTCCTGAAGGAGCTTTCTACATTTCTTTTATCCTGCATTAATCAGTCACCTGCATCTAATTTGATCCCAGATCTTAACTACAAGTACGGTATTCAAGAGGAGAAATACTGTTGCAGAAAAGTTTAAATCCTTAAAATGCCCGTTAACCAAAAGTATAATGTATAACAGACTTTGTATAAGAAGTTTGTTCACAGATTTGTTACTCAGTATCTACTCAATGTTCAAGCTCATCTCTCTGGTAGTAATTTGTAAATCAACATGAATATGTACATGAATAGCAGAGGATATTTTAAGCATGCAATAAATTCTTGTTGCAGATTTCAAAGATTTTAATTTTTCACATTCTAAAATGAATCCTTTCATTGAAGTTATTGTTCCCTTTTCAGTTTCAATTAAACTCATAGTAAGAAGACATTTTGGGGGGCAGAAAGTGACATTTGAGAAGGAAACAGTGCAGTCACTTCTTTTCTTTTTGTAGAAAGTCAAACGTGTTTTCTATTACATGTACTAGGTGAAGTAGCATGTTTTGACTGCTTAGTGCAGGATGAAGTTCATGTAAAAACTTCTGAACTATTTCCCCCATAGAAATGGCTCTTGATTTCTTTTCCTATTCCTCATAAACTTCCCAATTCATGCTGCTACCATATTTTAAGAAACAACCTGTCTTAAACACTGTAAATAGGCTACAGTGAAATGAGCTTATTGCAATAAGTTTGTCATGCATTTTGCTGCTATCTGCTTTATAGAACAACATTGAGACTTATTTTCATTGTTGCTTAACCATTACTCCATAGATACACATTTTTATGCATTTAATTTATTCTTCCAATGAAGAAATACGTTCCAATTTATACAGTGATGAATTTATATTATACAGAATAATTCTATACTCTACCACATGGTAGCTTGAAGTGACTGAAAGTAAAGTAGAATGTGCCATAACCCATTCCCCCATAAATAAACCTTTTTACGCCTTTAATTAATTTCTCCACTGAGGAAATCAGTTCCAATTTATACAGGTATGAACATGTATAATAAGAGCTATGGAAGCTTAAAGCAGGCTGAAAGTAAAGCAGAATGCGCCTTAAAGCACATTCTGCTTTACTTTCAACCTGCTTTAACCCATCACCCCATAGCCTGTTTCTAGTTTTGATGATAGTTGACCACTTAAAGCAGGCTGAAAGTAAAGCAGAATGCGCCTTAAGGCGCATTCTGCTTTACTTTCAGCATGCTTTAAGCTATTATCTCCTAGAATATAGAAACAAATTCTTATAATTTTTTATTTGTGATAGTATTAATTGGAACTATTTTCTTCAGTAGAGGATTGAATTAAAGGCGTAAAAAGTAGTGTTTATGGGGTAATGGGTTAAGTAGTCACCTGTCTTCAAAACTAGAAAGAAGCTATTGGGGGGCGGGTGGGTTTGATAGCTATTTCTGTATTTGGTAAAGGCTTATAGTTGTCATTAATAACATTGAGAAATATGTATTGACAAGAGACTTTTGACAAATGAATCAGATAGAGATAATGACCTACTTAAGTACCTGATGGCCTACTTGATTAATCCCCTATAGACCAGCGGTTCACTTGACTCGACTGGCATTTGCAATCAGTCAGGATTGCATTATCTACCAGACATTTATGACAAGGTGCTGTCAACACCGGATAATTTACAAAATGGGTAGACCTAGACCTAGATATTAGGTTCTACATGGGTCTCATTTGGGTCTGCATTAAATGTTGTGTTGTATTTTTTGTATGGTTTAAGTTATTACAGTGGAGAATCTGTTATTCTTTCCCGTTTAAACGCAAACGTACGCAAACGCAAAGCACTAAAACGAAGAAAAGTTAACTGTTGGACAATTCTGATAATTCTTGTTTATCTTGGTGGCAAACAGTTTGGAGCCTGATCAGACGCCGGGTTACCCGGCGTCTGATCTGGCTCCAAACTGTTTGCACTGCAAATAATGGTTTTAGCGTAAACGTGTTTATTGGGAAAGAATAACAGATTCTCCACTGTATATGGGCTAAGACTAATGTTCATTAGAAACTGTCTGAAACATATTGGCTGCATTGGTGTGCACTGTTTGCTGCAACTTTTATCAACCCTTTACTCCATAAATACACACATTGACACCTTTAATTTATTTCTCCACTAAAGAAAATAGTTTGATTATATTATTATAGTAATGAATTTGCAACATAAGTAATATTTCCTATATCTTAGCAGGTGGTAGCTTAAAGCAGACTGAAAGTAAAGCAGAATGTGCCTTATGGCACATTCTGCTTTACTTTCAACCTGCTTTAAATTGTCACCTGTTTTCAAAACTAGCTGGCTTGCGGAAGGTCGGTGGTTCTACCCAGTTGCCGATTTATGTCTGAAACAGCGCATAAAGGGCTTCTGGGGTCTTCCTCCACCTGTACTAAGCTGGACGTTGCGATATGACTGAAATACTGTTGAAAGTGACGTAAAATCAAATCAAATCAAATCAAAACTAGACACAGACTATGGAGTAAGGGGTTAAATATTTGTTCAGTATACAAAGGGTTAAAGTATTATATTGAAGGTGAGATTAGAATCTGGCTGAAGGCAATAACACCTGGTCACCATGACTGTTGTACAGTCAAGCAGAAAACTTCTGGCATTAAATAATTGACCAAATGTTTCCTGTCCTGATTACAATATTTTAATAACTATTGTCTTAAAGGTCACTATTTAAAGAAGCATGAGACTCTCGTAAGACAGGTGACTTCTTAATACAGAGCGAGAGTGAAGGAGATAAAGTTCCTATATGAGGCTTTTGCTTTACCATGTTATTTAATGTCACCTGTATAAAAGGCTATTAATTTGATAAAAAATTATGTTTAGCGGCTACATAATAAATAAGAATCAGAGACATTTTAGAGAAAGCTGAATGTTTATACTGTATTGCTTAACCCTTTGAACCCTAGTCCCACATATAGGCGTCCTTTTCAAACAGTGTACTTGTGAATAGTACACTTGTCCTATGCAAACAGTGAAGACCCAGATCAGAGGGCTCCGAAAGGAGCCCTCTGATCAGGGTCTGCTCTGTTTGTCATAATGCCAAACATTGACAAAAACAACCCTGAAAAGTCAGAAATGGACTAGACTAAAATGGAAACTGGAATTGTACATTTAAAGTATCAGGGAGCAAAGAGTTAAAGCAGGTAATGAGATAAAGCAGAAAACTTCTACAGGAGTTTTATGATTTACCTTTGTACTGCAGCCTGTATTAATGACTGAAAATTCATCTTTATTTGAGAAGCTATTTATCTGGTTACAGCTGTTTGTATATTACTTCTAATCAGATTCTAGTACAAAAGTGATTATAACCAATTACGATTAAAAGTTGAAATTAAATGGAGCAAGATGTTTTACAGCCACATAAAAAAGGAAAAATACAGTTAACCTTGTATAACAAAATTCAATTCAGTAAAGTAGTATGGTGTTCTCCTTAGACAGTAAATTGCTAAATGCATGATAAAAGTAATGCAGAAAGCTCCTATAGGAGCTTTCTGCATTACTTTTATCCTGCATTGAGCTGCTAACTCTCTTGAAGACCAATTTACGGATTTTTGTCGGAATGTTAGTTTATCACAGCTTCAATTGTACCAGCATTTGATTTTTATCCGAAAAGAAATCTACATGGAAATTAAGTGACATCACGACCCCAAGGCATTTGTGTCGCAAATTGTTGAATATTTAACACAATTTCCACTTCAATTTGACGATGGCAGTTGATAATTTCCATAATTTTGTAATAAAAGCTTAGATTTTATATCAGTTTTATTTACGGAGGGTCTGTGCGTACACGGAGGGCTGTCACTGTTATTACTAGGTCAGCTACTGGGATGAAATAATAACAGATGTATAATATAGAAAGAAAGAATATTGTACAAACTTGTATCAACCCATTACCCTATAGACTGTTTCTTATTTTGAAAATATGTTACCGCTTAAAGCAGGTTGAAAGTAAAGTAGAATGTGCCTAATGGCACATTCTGCTTTACTTTCAGCCTGCTTTAAACTACCATCTGCTAGAATGTAGAAACTATTTCTTATCATACATATTTATAACTGTATATATTGGAGCTATATATATTTTAAAAAAAGCGTATTTATGGGGTAATGGGTTAACCTCAAAAACAATTCTAAACTTATAGAAATGTGTAAGCTGAATGCAGGACAAAAGTAATGCAGAAAGTGTCTTCTCTTATACATGTAGCAGCTTTCTGCATTATGTTTGTCCTGCATTACCCATCATATATTTTTTAAGAGATCGCATTGGTTATTATTCAAATGGTTGCCTTACCCTCAATCCCATAGAAATGCCTTCTTACCATGGTGCTTCAAACAAGGACTGTTTAACCCTTTCCCACATGGAAGCGCCTTTTAGCACATTTAATTTATTCCTGCACTGGTAAAAATAGTTCCAATTTATACAGTCATGAATATGTTTCATAAGAAATATTTTCTATATTCTAGCAGATGATAGCTTAAAGCAGGCTGAAAGTAAAGCAGAATGCGCTTAAAGCGCATTCTGCTTTACTTTCAACCTGCTTTAAGTGGACACCTATATTCAATACTAGAGATATGCTATGTGTGAAAGGGTTAACCCATTACCCCATAACCTGGTTCTAGTTTTGAAGATAGGTGACCACTTAAAGCAGGTAGAAAGTAAAGCAGAATGTGCCTTAAGGTACATTCTGCTTTACTTTCAGCCTGCTTTAAGTTACTATCTACTAGGAGTCTAGGATATAGAAAATATTTCTAATGGTATATATTCATGACTATATAAAGTGGAACTATTTCCTTCAGTGGAGGAATAAATTAAAGGTGTCACTAATTATGAGGGAAAGGGTTAATAGCCATAGGAAACCTTTCAACCTGCTTTAAGAGGTCAGTCTCACCTTCAGTACTAGAATGGGTAGAGGGTTAAGTGGGCACTATTAAAAGTTTTATTATATAATAACAAACATGTGACAACTATAATCTAGAGTCAGATCTCCTCTAAAAGAGTCTCAAATTAATCCTATTAGGTTCACACAATGCCACCATACAATAGTAGATATTATAAACTACAGTGATTAATCCCTCTAGAATATGCTGACATCTGAATGATCATACTAAAGAATACCCCAAGAATGTATAACCCTAATTATGCCCAAAAAAAATCCTCAATGCAACGAAGAAGTGAAAGCGAGACTAAAGTGTAGATTTTCTATCATTGACATATTTTGTTTTAGCTCTTTTGTTCAATAAGTATAAAAGTGTTAGATCAACAAGTTTATATGTATGGACAGAGGAACATAGTGGAGACAGGTTAGACATTTTATTCCACAGATTTCTTGTTCAAATGGACTCATCCGTTTTCTGATAAATAGCCAATTCACTAAGACTCAAGTGGTTTCACTGGTTTGTCCCAAGAATATGCTACATGTATTTGAAAGTATGACAGATATTGCATACCTATCTGAGAGCTCCTTAACCCATTACCCCATAGCCTATTTCTAGCTTTGAAGACATGTGACCACTTAAAACAGGTTGAAAGTAAAGCAGAATGTGCCTTAAGGCACATTCTGCTTTACTTTCAACCTGTTTTGAAGCTACTATCTGCTAGGATATAGAAAATATTTCTTATCATACTTATTCATATCTGTATAAATTAAAACTTTTTTCATCAGTGGAGCAATAGATTAGAGACGTAATAGGCATTTTTAGGGGGTAATGGGTTAAGCCCACCAATCAAGGTCTTCACGGTCTGTAAATATCTATACATCTTATTCCAGTATTGTAAGGCTCTACAGTGACTTGACCTTTTCAAAGTCTTTATCCTTTGAAAACGTAGAATAATTCGGTCTGGAATCTGATTTGGATCCAATCTGTGTTACTTTTTACAAAGAAGCAGAAAGGAAGCACTGTAAGTATCTATTGGCAATATAAGCCTCATGGATCCATCTGTCTTACAGACATCTCATTCATAATCATTTCAATTTAAAATGTCACGTAACACTGTGTGGTCAAATTTTTAAATTTAAATTATCAATTTAACATAGCATTGTATAAAGGTATTGTTATGGGACTCAGAGAAGAGTACAGTAAAATATGTTTGAAGAGGCCACTCAAATGTAGACAGTATCATAGTACAGTATACATGTATTCATGTTGCAGCTTAACCCTTAGCCCGCCAAATAAATTGTCGTCTGCTATATTTCTCGTCTGCTTCAAGTTTCAAAGTGCTTCAAAATTGCTCAAAATTGCTGAAAATGTTGTCCGAGTGTCAAACAGCATGGATCCGGATGAGACGCCGAGTTACTCGGCGTCTCATCCTGATCCAAGCTGTTTGCATATGGAGCTATAGTCGTGAGTGGCAGGCTAAGGGTTAATGCGGGATAAAAGTAAAGGAGCTTTCTGCATAACTTTTATCCTGCAGTTAGCAATAATTTATTTAAAAATGGCCATGTTTTGTTATTCAGAGGTGGCTGTTGCGGCGCTGTGCAAGTTGTTGCTGTATAATAAATTTCACAGGTGCAAATATATGCTACCATGTCAAGGTATAGGATATTTTAGGTGCATGTGAACAAAATGTAAACTATTTGATTTTTATTGCTGTATAATCAGCTAGTATACATGAACAGTCAGACTTCTGTTGCACGACTGCTGCTGAATGAAGAAGCATAGAGATGACTGCTGAATACCGTCGACTGATGAATTCTGACTGCAGGTCAAAAGTAATGTGAAAGCTCATTTTCTGCATTACGTTTGCTCATAAAGGAATTGTCTGATCTGGATCTGCTTTGTTTTCTTAACCCATAACCCCATAAATACGCCTTTTTATGCCTGTAATTTACTCCTCCCCTCAAAAAAATAGTTCAAATTTAGGCAGTCATGGATATGTATCACAAAAAATATTTTCTATATTCTAGCAGATTGTTACTAAGCTTAAAGCAGGCTGAAAGTAAAGAAGAATGTGCCTTTTGGCACATTCTGCTTTACTTTCAACCTGCTTTAAATGGTCACCTGTCTTCAAAACTTGAAACAAGCTATGGGGTAATGGGTTTAAAGAAGCTGTGCAACAGGAGTCTAAACACTCTTCTGGGAAATTCTTCCTTATTTTATTAGCCAATGTAATAGTGCAGATAATTGATATACATAGTAGACAGAGAATATGCCAATATTCAGCGGGAGTAGGATTTAACCCTTTCCCCCATAGAAGCGCCTTTTAGCGCATTCAGTTTATTCTTGCCCTGAAGAAAATAGTTCAAATTATACATTCATAAATATGTATAATACAAAATATTTTCTATATTCTAGCAGATGATAGCTTAAAGCAGGCTGAAAGTAAAGCAGAATGCGCTTAAAGCGCATTCTGCTTTACTTTCAACCTGCTTTAAGAGGACACCTATATTCAGTACTAGAGATATGCTATGTGGGAAAGGGTTAAAGACTGTAAGCCACAACTTACCAATTTGGCTACATAACATGGGTTTTAATTAGATTTTGTGAATGATAAATGCTGAAATAGGAGAGGGAAATTGAAATACCATTAATAATTTATTAAATCAAGTACAGATTGTTTTACCTAAACTCTTTGCATGCTGGTTAATGTTTTGGTAAGCAACTACATGTATTGTCATCTGCTACTGTTCTGGAAATAGAATTTTCAAAATTTCCTGTTTAAACAGGGTCAGAGTGTCAAACAGTTTATATCCTGATGAGACGCCACTCTATATTATGGTGTCTGGTCCGGATCCAAACTGTTTGCACAGATAATCACGATTCTGCTAGCAGCTTGTAAAGAGTTAAAATTATTTCTAGCCAAATTTAAACCCTGTATTCAACCTTTCTGTCACACTGGAAAAAAAGAAGTATGTACTTGTAACTGCTTTAATTCAGGACAAAAGTAATGCAGAAAGCTCCTACAGGAGCTTTCTGCATTACTTTTGTCCTGCATTAAAGCAACTTCTTTTAACTTGAACACTAAGCATCTTTAAAGCCCCCTCTCTATAACCACCTATCATCTGAACTATTATAATGAGAAATAAAATCTGGTATATTTCTCCAGAGAAGAGTTCATGTCGGGCAGATCCTATAATATACATGTAAACAGTATAGGCCCTGATCAGAAAGCTCCTTCAGGATCTGTCAGATCAGGGTCTACACTGTTTTCAAAAAGAGTCATTATACGCTTATAGTGTGAGTTGGAGTTATGACTATATATTAATGTTCTCTTTAGTGTCTGCATGTAATGCAGGTTTTACTGTATTGATCTAACGATTTTAATCAAGCATTCGGGTGTGGATTGTGCAAAATTGATTTTACTTGATATTCAGTGAAGTCCCAGTTGCCCCATTAATGTTAACCTACATAACTCACCTGTTAATATTTTTATGGCAATGTGACATGACTTTAACCCTTTACCACATAGAAGCGACTTTTAGCGTATTTAATTTATTCCTCCACTGAAGAAAATAGTTCCAGTTAATACCCTCATGAACAATAACCATTACAAATATTTTATATAGCCTAGTAGATTTTAGCTTAAAGCAGGCTGAAAGTAAAGCAGAATGTGCCTTAAGGCACATTATGCTTTACTTTCAACCTGCTTTAAGTGGTCACCTGTCTTCGAAACTAGAAACAGGCTATGGGGTAAAGGGTTAAATCATTACCCCATAGCCTGATTTAAGTTTTGAAAATAGGTGATCATTTAAAGCAGGTTGAAAGTAAAGCAGAATGCGCCTCATACTTCATCCTGCTTGAAGCTACCACTTGCTAGGATATAGAAAATATTTCCTATGGTACATATTCTTTACTGTATAAAGTGGACCTAGCTATTTTCTTCAGTGGAGGAATAAGTGAAAGGCATAAAAAGGCGTACTTATGGGATAGTGTGTTAATTTTTTTATGGCAATGTGATATTACTTTAAACCATAGAAAGTATGATTGACAGCAGGTAGTTAATTGAATTTAATTTGCAAACAGGGTAGATCTAGATCAGACACAAACTTACATGGATTCTGTTTGTCATATGCTGGCATTTTTGGAAGAAAATAAATCAACATTAACATTTAAACAGAGGACATTTTATAAACTGATGACATTTCTGTGGTTAATAGTGTTCCAGGTGTTTCAAAACACTATAAAGATAATGGTCCATTATATTTGCAATAAGAATATGCATTTAAATTTTAGCATACAGGTAACCTTTAAACATCCCCTGGACATAGTTTGTTTTCAAATATTGTAGACAGATGGTTGCTTAAAGCGGGCTGAAAGTAAAACAGAATGCTCCTCAAGGAGCATTCTGTTTTACTTTCAGTCTGCTTTAACCCTTTCCTCCATAGCCTGTTTCTAGTTTTGAAGACAGATGACCACCTAAAGTACTATGTTTAAAATATAGGCTAGAAGAATGAACCTTAGGTACATTCTGCTTAACTTTCAGCCTGCTTTAAGATACCCTCTGCTAGGATATAGAAAATATATTTCTTATGTTCCACATTCTTTAATGTATAAAATGGAACTATTTTCTTCAGTGGAGGAATTGATTAAAGGCATAAAAATGTGTATCTGGAGTTAAAGGGTTAAGCTACCATCAGATTTGGTAGCTCATGTTATAAGGATCATTCTGCTTTACTTTCAGCCTGTTTTAAGCTACTTTATCTGTTAGGCTAGAGGAAATATTTTCTTTGTTACATAGTTACAGTATTCATGACTGTATTTTCTATTGTGGAGAAATAAATTAAGGGTGTTAAAAGGCATATTTGTTGGTAAATGGGTTAAATGCTGTATAATTAATGTGTATGCCAGAAAGGTATTTCAGTAGATAAAACTCCACCTATATTTGCTATGTCACCTTTATTTATTTTATCTAATTTTTTTCTCTTACATCATAGACTGTTATTATCATGCTAGCCATGAAACTGTGATAACCTTTGCAAACAGTTTGGTTCCTGATGAGATGCCATATAATGCGGCGTCTCATCAGGATCCAAACTGTTTGACGCTCTGCCCCTGTTTTGAAAAGAAAATTTAGAAATTTCTCTACTTAGAACAGTAGCAGAAGATAACTGCTACAGGCGAAAACATTACGTAGCATTCAAAGAGTTTAAGCATGTGAGCATGGACCAATCAAGAGGTAATGAGTTTACGTTCTTACTCTGAGGTTACAGTATATAATTCAGGATAAAAGTAATTCAGAAAGCTTACTGAATTAAAACAGGAATATAATAGTTTTATCTGAATGTCGTTAATCTTCTACGTCACAGAGAGACGTTTTATTCTGCAAAATTATTATGTTTGAAAATATAGTTTAATTTAACCCACTACTCAATAGATGTGCAGTTTTACGCCTTTAATTTATTCCTCCAATGAAGCAAATAGTTCCACTTTATACGGACAGGAATATGCCCCATAATAAATATTTTCTATATCTCAGCATATTATAGCTTAAAATGGCTCTAAATAACCTTTTTGTGTCGATGAGCGGTAAAACACCATTCATTTTATAGCTTAAAAGCAGGTTGATAGTAAAGCAGAATGTGCCTTATGGCACATTCTGCTTCACTTTCAACCTGCTTTAAGTGTCTTCAAAACTAGGAACAGGCTATGGGATAAAGGGTTTACACAGTTTTGATGATATTCACCAAACAAAGGAGAAACTGTGGGTATAATATTTCAGTTATATTGATGATGTAGTTACTTAGTAAACAGTAGGTGACCGAACCTAACAATATATCAACACCCTGCAAGTCAACTATGCAGGCTTTACCTTTCAAAGCAAACAACAAATGAATGGGCTGAACAAACAGCTGATGTAAGATACAGTACCACCCCCATTAGGGCAACATAATTTGACGAGATTATTGAAGTAATGTTGCTTCTTTACTCATTACCCCATCTAGTTTTGAAGATAGTTGACCACTTAAAGCAGGTTGAAGTTGAACATCCCCATTTGGGCAACATAATTTTTACCAGTGTTATATAATTATATGCTGTCTAATTTAATGATGGGATCTTTGAAGGCAGTCTTATTCCATTAGTTTTGAAGATAGTTGACCACTTAAAGCAGGTTGAACATAAAGCAGAATGCGCCTTAGGCGCATTCTGCTTTATGTTCAGCCTGCTTTAAGCAACTATCTGTTAGGTTGTAGAAAATGTTTCATAAAAAATTATGTTGTTTATTCATAATAGTATCAATTTGGAAATTTTCTTCAGTGGAGGAATAAATTAAAGGTGTGAAAAGGCTTATTTATGGAGTTGTGGGTTAGAACCAACAATTAGGCTTGTATTATTTAGAATTCTACATGTGTTATTGACGTGAGGTTTCACTGTATTTGTAATTGTATTACAAAGTAAATATGGGATAAATTAGGGTGTTATTTCATTCATGAAGTTCAGTGAAAATGATGTTTACTACAAATAATATTAGTTTGTTGGCTTTTCCTTTGTTAGATGTAAAAGTTCTGAGCTTCAGGTGTCACTTTGAGACAATTCTAACGAGTGTAACCCAGACAAAATGATGACCATTATCACCATAGTTGTCCATGTTTCTTGATGGTCATCCATGTTTTATCATTGCAAAACATCAAATACCACCTATTAAACATGGTATCACCATAGTTAACCATGACTGACCATGGTTAAAATAATCTCAGTATGACCATTAGGTCATGTTCTACAATAATAAAATTAACTTTGACCATGGTCAACCATGATTAAAATCAAAGAGTACAGTAAACTATTCAGGGCAGAGAATGACTTAGTCATAACTTTGGGTTTGTTGGAGACATTTGCCCTTTATTCCATAGCCTGTTTCTAGCTTAAAGACAGGCTGAAAATGAAGCAGAATGCCCCTGAAGGAGAATCTGCTTTACATTCATCCTTCTTTAACCCTTAGCCCGCCAAATAAATTGTCGTCTGCTATATTTCTCGTCTGCTTCGGGTTTCGGAGTGCTTCAAAGTTGCTCAAAATTGCTGAAAATGTTGTCCGAGTGTCAAACAGCTTGGATCCGGATGAGACGCCGAGTTACTCGGCGTCTCATCCGGATCCAAGCTGTTTGCATATGGAGCTATAGTCGTGAGTGGCAGGCTAAGGGTTAAGCTACCATCTGGAAAGCTACTGGAAATGTGACTTCTGTTTAATGTTCAGAACTTCCTGGGTGGGGACTATAAGAAGTAGTTTCAATATTCTAGTAGATGGTAGCTTAAAGCAGGCTAAAGTAAAGCAGAATTGTAAAGCACATTCTGCTTCACTATTAACCTGCTTTAAGTAGTCACCTGTCTTCAAGACTAGAAAAAGGCAATTGGATTATAAAAGTAGTTAAAAGTAGAGTTGAGTTGAGTTAAAAGTAGTTGAATCCTATGAAATAATTGAATTCCCACAGGCAATATTTTATTATAATATTATTACATAACTATAAAATTTTATTACTACAATTATTTTACCATCAATTTTATGGTAGTGTGTGTGTTACTTTGATTTGTATTTACTCTCTGGCTGATCGGGACGTGACATTTACATAATCGCCTACGTACCCTGCTTTTTACGCAATCCCATTTTGACATGTACAGTTAAACTTGTTGAGTGAACACTCAATAGAAGATGAGGTTAAAGTCTTGTAATTTAATGCCTCAATTTAATGAAGGACAAAAGTAATGCAGAAAGCTCCTAAAGGAGCTTTCTGCATTACTTTTGTCCTGCATTAAACAGTTGATTACCTTTAAAGATTGCCATATTTCTTTGCTTAAATTAAGGTGAAATGGTTGTTTAACACAAATTTGACTGTGTTTGAATTTTGCAATTTTTTCTCTCTCCAGTATTTATCGTTATATGACCTTATTTGATGTCCTAGGGCTAACAGCATCATTCATTCACATACTCATTTTGTAAACTGTTATTGGTAATGTAACAAGATGAATAATTTTTCAGCTCCAGTTACCATGGATCTTATTAACCCTTAGCGTGCTGTACAAGTTGTCTTTTTTTTTTTTTTAAAAAAACACCCAAAAACCTAGCAATGTTTAAACAAGTTTTGACTTCTACAAAAAACTGCTGACAAAATACGGGTATCTGAAAATGATTCTACCTTCCAATTTGCTGTGGAAATGCCAACTAGGTGTCAAACAGCTTAGATCCACTTGGCATCTCATTTGAATCCAATCTGTTTGTTAAAAGTCAGCAACACTTACTATTGTACAGATACAGTCAAACTTTTATATCTCATACTTAACTTAACTCGAACTATCCAAAATGTCGACACATGAACTTCATTATTTCATTTAGTGATTCATTATTTCATGCTCGGTTATGTCGAACATACCCGTATTTCAAAGTTAAAACGTGGCTAAGCCACGTTTTAACTTTGAAATACGGGTATGTTTGACTTAACCGAGTTTGAGATATCGAAGTTCGACTGTATATGTTTATGTTAAATAAATTGTCTCCGTGAAAAAAAAAAAGATATCTTCTTCATATCTGAGATTGATGTGTCCTAGAGATTGCTGTAGAGATACAATCTTCCTTTCAAACAGTTTGGATCCAGATGTGATGCCAAGTAAATCTAAATTCCTACTGTTTGCAGAAGTAGTCACCATTTCGTATTAGCATGAGACAGGTTTACATGGCAGATTTATGATTACAAACAGGGATGGGGTGATTTTAATCAGTATGCTATTTCATAAGCCCTAAAGTTATTTTCTCAAAAAGTCATTTAGTGTGATGATGAGCTTTGATTCATAGGAACATCATACTTTTAGTGAAACACCCTTTTGTGCTGTTACTAGTTCGAACTACAGTCAAACCTGTCTTAGTGGCACACTGTTTTTAAAGACACCCTGTCAGATGTGGCAGTGGTTCTCTCCCCCCGATGCATTTCTCTATATATTTAACCTGTATTTAAAGGCACACTGTGAGATGTGAAATGCAACACTAAATTTCTCTCCCAAAGCAGTATTTAACCTGTTTTCAGAGACACATGTTTTATCTCATATTCTTTTTTGCTTAAATTATGCATACTTTTCAGTTTCTCAAATTAAAAAGTCTCAAATTCTGATAAAGTTATAATTCATATGTAATACAGGGCCGGATCCAGAAATTTTTCAGTGGGGGGGCACAGGTGGGGAGGGTATGGGAGGGGTATAGCCCCTCCCATAGGTGGGGGTCCGGGGGGCCTCCCCCGAAATTTTTTTTAAACTTGCATAAGAAATGGTGCATTCTGAGGGCATTCTAAGAAGAAAGTTAACATCGATAGAATGATGTAAACACCCCCAATGAAACACCCCAAAAAGTGGTTTCATAAGACAAAGAGATGATAAATTTTCCAGCGTTTTATTTATTCAAAACACAGGCCTTCAACTGATCTCAATGCAAAATGTAGGAAAAAAGTAGGATTTTTTAAAGTGGAAAAGTAGGAAAAAGGAGGAATATGTTCAATAAAATAGTAGGAACTGTTTGATAAAAAATACCACATGGAGTTGTCGTGCTCATATAAATTTAAGTAATCAGCAATCTTGAGTTTAAGACATTCTCACCCAAAGCCATTTTTTTTCTTTGGTTATAATTTAATCAACAGACGGAAGGTTGAGGGGGGTCCGGGGGTACTCCCCCTGGAAAATTTTGAAATCAAGCGCTTCATATCCTGCATTCTGGGCCATAATGAGGGTGCTTGAAGACTTATTAGGAAAAAAGTAGGAAAAGTAGGTGGTTTGGTAGAAATATAGGAAAAAGTAGGAAGGTGATCAAAAATTGGAAAATAGTAGGAAAAAGTAGGAACGGTTGAAGGCCTGAAAACAGATAAAATACTAACATAAATCTATGTAAAAAATCGACTCAAAATATTTTTTTATTTAATCATTCTATGGTGAAAGGTTGTCGTCCAGCCATTAATCTCTAACCCTACCCCTCCTATTCATATGCATACTGTTACAAGGGGGGTCCGGGGGCATGCCCCCTCCTCACACCCCCTGGAAAATTTATTCCCACATGATCAATGGTGCGTTCTGATGCGAGTTTTTTCGCATTCAAAATAGGTAAAATACTACATAAATCTATGTAAATATTCGATTCAAAATAACATATCAAATTCTTTAATATAGGATAATACCTTTGACAGATTGTTTACTGGCCATTAAACCTGAAACCTAATTATCCTACCCCCTCTGATTATTGTTCACACTGTCACTAAGGGGATCCGGGAGCATGCTCCCCGGGAACTTTTTAATTTCTGTGTCGGGTTCAAACACAGACCAGGCATACTGAGGATTTGAGGGGGCAGGGGGGCAATTTTGGATTTACTGGCCTGTAGGAAATGCAATTGTGGGCCACAGGCATTTTTGGTTGGGGAGTGGGGCACAGGGGGCACACTGTGCCCCCATCCTTGTTACTACGGGCCTGTGTCGGGTTCAAACACAGACCATGCGTACTGAGGATTTGAGGGGGCACAGGGGCAATTTTGGATTTACTGGCTTGTAGGATATGCAATTGGGGGGCACAGGCACATGCCGTTTTATTTTTTGGGTTGGGGAGGGGGCACAGGGGGCACACCGGCGTGCCCCCATCCTTGTTACTACGGGCCTGTGTCGGGTTCAAACACATACAAGGCATACTGAGGATTTGAGGGGGCACAGGGGCAATTTTGGATTTACTGGCCTGTAGGATATGCAATTGGGGGGCACAGGCATTTTTATTTTTTGGTTGGGGAGGGGGGCACAGGGGGCACACTGCCATGCCCCCCATCCTTGTTACTACGGGCCTGTGTCGGGTTCAAACACAGACCAGGCATACTGAGGATTTGAGGGGGCACAGGGGCAATTTTGGATTTACTGGCCTGTAGGATATGCAATTGGGGGGCACAGGCATTTTTATTTTTTGGTTGGGGAGGGGGGCACAGTGCCATGCCCCCCATCCTTGTTACTACGGGCCTGTGTCGGGTTCAAACACAGACCAGGCATACTGAGGATTTGAGGGGGCACAGGGGCAATTTTGGATTTACTGGCATGTAGGATATGCAATTTGGGGGCACAGGCATTTTTATTTTTTGGTTGGGGAGGGGGGGGGCACAGGGGGCACACTGCCATGCCCCCCATCCTTGTTACTACGGGCCTGTGACAATCGGTTCAAACACAGACCAGGCATACTGAGGATTTGAGGGGGCACAGGGGCAATTTTGGATTCACTGGCCTGTAGGATATGCAATTTGGAGGCACAGGCATTTTTATTTTTTGGTTTGGAAAGAAGAGGGGGCACAGGGGGCACACTGACATGTCCCCTATCCTTGTTACAACGGGCCAGTGTCGGGTCCAAACACAGACCAGGCATACTGAGGATTTGAGGGCCCGAGATAAAAGACACAAGCCATTGCAGCAGCTCCAGATAAGTTCAAGCAGGCCAGCTGAGGGAAATGTGCCCCCGTGTCCCCAGTTGATCTGTGCCTGTAATGTCATATGCCTATGCGACCATCATACCCAGCTAAATGATGACTATAAGAATCAAGCAAAAAAAAATTTTTTTTTTTTTTTTTTTTTGCAAAAAAAAATAAAAAAAATTAAGGCCAGCTGGGGGGGCATGTGCCCCCTGTGCCCCCCCGGTAAATCCGTGCCTGTAATATATAAAAGCTGTCTGATCTAAGTCCAGGCAGTTTTATACTCAATATCAAGACAATATGCAGCTTAATAATTATGGAAACTATGGGATTTATGAAACTTAAATACATGTAGAGTTAAAGCATTAAGTTCATACCCAAGTCTTTCCTTTGAGACAAGAGGCAAGGTTTAATTTATATTTTGGCAGACACTGCTTTATTTATAACACCTTAAACAAACAAGTGAATTAGAACTAGGGGTTCTCTGCTCAATTAAGGGATTAATTGGGTGATAACAAACCAGTTGTGAAATTAACAAAAGCGTTACATTACTTTTGGTTGCCACAGTTTATCTTTGTTTACACTTTCCTTTAGTACATTATGTAATATATTTTCAATATTGTGTATAAAACAAATCATATTGTTGCAGAAATGTTAAGTAAAACACACAGTTTAATACATAATAATAAATTTAATTTAGAAGTATACTTTGATCTACCCTGTTCTTATAAATGCCCCCAAAAAAATGTTAACCTGAATTTAAAGGCACCCTGTGAGATGTGGCACTTTTGCTTTCTCCGAAACTATGTCTTTAAAAACAGGTTTGACTGTAGTTCCATCATGCCTCATTGTTGGTGACTTCAACCCATGACCCAATATTGACCCAATTGCCTGCTTCTAGTTTTGAAGACATTTATGACCACCTAAAGCAGATTGAATCACGAGCTTCGTTGTCTTATGACAACTCTTGTTTAACCCTTTATGCAGTTTCTGGTTTTGAACATAACCCATTACCCCATAAATACGCATTTTTACGCCTTTAATTAATTCATATACTGAAGAAAATAGTTCCAATTTATACTGTTACACATAAAAATAATCAGAAATATTTTCAATATTCTAGCAGATAATAGCTTAAAGTAGGCTGAAAGTAAAGCATAATGCGCCTTAAGGCGCATTCTGCTTTACTTTCAACCTGCTTTAATTGGTTACATATCTTCAAAACTAGAAACAAGCTATGGGGTAATGGGTTAAGGCACATTCTGCTTTACTCTCAGCTTGACTATAGAAAATATTTCTAATGGTACATTGCCCCGACTGTTTTCTTCAGCGGAGGAATAAACAGGCGCTTCTATGAGGGAAAGGGCAGATGACATCTACAGGATCGTTCTGCTTTACTTTCAGCCTGCTCCACATGCTCTACATGCAAGTGGTTCTGAAAATTCATGTTCATGTATATGATTCTAGATTTTATGAAAATTGATTACTTTAACCAATTACCCTAGCCTGTTTCTAGTTTTGAAAATAAGATACTACTTAAAGCAGGTTGAAACTTAAAAGTAAAGCAGAATGCACCTTAAGGCACATTCTGCTTTACTTTCAGCCTGTTTTAATCTATTACATGTTTCTACTAGGATATAGAAACTATTTCCTATGGTACTTAATTGTTCATGAGTTTGTAAAAAGGAGTAACTATTATCATCAGTGGAGGAATAATTTAAAGGTGTAAAAATGCATATTTATGGTATAACGGTTAAGAAAAGTATGTGTCTCAATGTCACCGAGAAAGAATATTAAAGCTGTCGTATAGAGATATGGAAGCTTAATTAATTAATGCATGATGAAAGTAAAAGAGAAAGCTCCTATATTCAGTAGCATCCATGCCTGGCTATTTAGCATGCTGCCTCTGAACACAACTTTTAGTATATACATGTACTATGGTAGTGTAAAACAAATCAATACCGTGTTGTTTATAGTCATACTGCCTAGCGATTCAATTTGTACTGTATACTATTATGCAAGATTTATTATTTTTCCTCCAGAAATATTTCTTCCCAGCTCAAGAGAACTCAAAATGGGACCTAAATGCTGTCTGCTCGAAAAAAATCATTACTTGTTATTCTATAAAAATGCCTTTTTAATAGTTTTATACCTTTATTCCTCCACTGATGAAAATTAATCCACTTTATGCAGTCATGGAAATATTTTCTGTATCCTAGCAGATGGTAGCTTAATTAAAGCAGGCTGAAAGTTAAGTGAAATGTGCCTTATGGCCCCCGCAAAAATTTCAAGAACAGTTCAAGAAATGTTCCTGAACTGTTCTGGAATTATGTTCAAGAATTGTTCTTGAACTATGCTTAAACAGTTCAAGAACTGTTCAGGATCTGTTCTTGAAAGTTAAATGAACAGAGTTTGATGAGAGAAAGTGCCATTTAAAAGGGTTATTACTAATTGGCATCAACATGTTTTGAGTTCTTCCCCTTTGTCTGTTCTTGAACTGTTCTTAAAATGTTCTTTAATATAATCAAGAACACATTAAGAGCATTTTAAGAACACATCTGTTCTTGAACTGTTCTTAAAATTTTCTTTAATCTTGTCAAGAACACATAAAGAGCATTTTAAGAACACATTAAGAACATTTTAAGAACACTTTTGTTCTTGAACTGCTCTTGAAACTATTCTTGAACTTTTCAAGAACAGTTTAAGAACTTAAGCAGTTCTTGACCTGTTCTTAAATAGTTCAAGAACAGGTTCAAGAACTGAAGTTCAAGAACACAATACATTTTTAGTTAAGAACAGTTCAAGAACAGTTCTTGATGTTCTTGAACTGTTCAAGAACAGTTCTTAAAATCAAGAACTTGGTTTCGCAGGGGCGTGCATTCTGTTTTACTTTCAACCTGCTTTAAATGGTGACAGGTCTTCAAAAGTAAAAACATGCTATGGGGTTATGGGTTAAAATTGGGGAGAAATTAGTTGGAATGATGAATGATAATGTTAGGATTAGATCTTAGAAAATTGTCTAAACCCGAAATCTATTAAATCAGAATTCTAAGTGAATGTTGCATCAACTCTTTCCTCCATATAATTAAGCACCTAGACGCCTCTAGATACAGAAAAAACTTTCTACTACGACTGAAAAATGGTATTAATTATTAGGTGTTTACAACAGGTGATTGCTTAAAGCAAGGTGACAGTAAAACAGAAAGCTCCTGTAGGGGCTTTCTGTTTTACTGCCACTTTGCTTTAAGCTATCACCTGTCTTTTATACAATCAGTTAGCCTTGGTTTTAGTGGTCGTAATAGAGAAGTTTTGCTGCAATAAGTTAATAACTCATCAAGTAGAATATAGCACCAGGTTTTAAAAGCTTTATTGATCATCTAGAACATAGTAATAAAAACTTGTTAAACAAAAATAAATTGTTGAAGTTGTAATAAAATAATATTCAGTGCACTTTCTCAAATCATGGTGCTGCAAACTAAGTTTGCCGTTCAGGATAAGTAGGTACTTTGATTTTATTTGTTGTTTAGGCCATCTGAAGGGTAATTATAGGATTTGGTGCTAAAATTAGCGAGAAAATGTTGGATATGTTCAGTTAACTTGTTCTTATATGAAGCCCTGAATACATCAAAATTTAAATGTAGAAATGCAGGCAAGATCGACATAAGCATGTCCCAATTCTCAAGGTTAACCCTTTGAACCCTAGTCCAGCATATAGGCATCCTTTTAAAACAGTGCACACGTGGATAGTACACTTGTCCTATGCAAACACTGAAGACCCAGATCAGAGGGCTCCGAAAGGAGGCCTCTGATCAGGGTCTTCACTGTTTGTCATAATACCAAACATTGACAAAAACAACCCTTAAAAGTCAGAAATGGACTAGACTAAAATGGAAACTGGAATTGTCCATTTAAAGTTTCAGGGAGGAAAGAGTTAAACTGTACATGCCTTTAGTAAATAAGGAGATTTATGCTTTACTTTGAACTTGCTTTATCAGTAGCCACATGTCAGAACGTTTGAAAAGTTTTCATATTATATAATTACTATAGTGTAGGGTAAAAGCATGGAAAGGCATTCAGGGCTCCTGATAAAGGGGTTATTTCAAAAACTAAAATCTTTATTTCTCAATAAAACCCTATGGTGTCACTACTCATTAGAATCGTCTCTCCGAGAGGATTCTATTGAGTAGTAACACCATAGGATTTGATGGTGAAATGAGTGAGAAAGTGTTGGATTTGTTCAATTTACCCCCTCTTATCTAGAGAGAACCTGCTGCATTTCTTTGTGACAGTCACTGTGAAAAGGCATTTCTACTGAAGGATTTTCACTACAAGGTTGACTTTCCAAAAAACAAACTTTGTCTCTTTTTTGCCTACGCCAGCAACTTTTACTAATATAGTGGATTGAAACCAAAAAACCCTCTTTTGATCAAAAAAGGTTATATAATAGCGCAGAACAAAAGTCCTTTTATTCCTCATTTAGCTGTCATCTGTCCTATATATAGACTGCTAATAAGTTCATTGTCTTTGAAGTTATTGCATAACTCTTTAAACTTTTGAATGACAAAACCTAGCTTGCTTCCTTTTGCGATCGGTTTGGTTCCTGATGAGACACCGAGTAACAATTGGCGTCTCAAGGATCAAAACTGTTTGACACCTCAATCATATTTGGCAACACACATTTTATAAAAAAAAAAAAGAAAAAAGTTTAGATCAGCAGCTTGTAGACAACAATAGTTGTTAGACAGCAGTGCAAGGTAACAGTACAGTAAAATATCTACATTTGTATTACGACCACTAAAAACGAAGGCTAATTGGTTGTATGACAGACAGGTGTCAGCTTAAAGCAAGGTGGCAGTAAAACAGAAAGCTCCTTTAGGAACTTTCTGTTTTACTGTCACCTTGCTTTCAGCCTAAATACCTAATAATCAACACAATTTTGTGGTAAATATCTAATGATTAACCCAATTTTGTGGTCTTAACTCAGAGGTTTTACTGTAGTGAGCATTCTATATACTGACCTTGACTGTCTGCAGATTGCCTTGATATGTCTGCTAAATAAATGTCAGCGTCAACATTAACATCAGCAAAAATGTTTCTAATCCAGATCTAATGTAAAGTTTCAATTTGACAAAATATCAATACTAGAAAGTGTCAAATTATTGGAGTTCTAATCAGATGTGATGTTAATAATTGGCATTCTGATCTTGATCCATTTTGTTTTGCAAATATAAGTCAAGTTGTGTATACTGGGATAAAGAATAGGGTTGTATTGTTAGTACTGCATGAACAAATGGGTGGAATGAAGAAAACCGTTAACAGAACTCCAGATAAGGGGAGGATTTCAAAAACTAAAATCTTTATTTCTGATTTAAACCCTATGCTGTCACTACTCATTAGAATCGTCTCAGAGAGACGATTCTAATGAGTAGTAACACCATAGGATTTGGTGCTAAAATGAGTGAGAAAATACCGGATCACTTTTTGCCAATGTATACCAGTATTGAATTCCAAGTAGACTGGTTCATGTTTTGGTAACTAAATTGATCCACAAGGGAATCTGATAACCCTCTTAGTGTTGAAAGAGTTAAATAAGGTTGAAAATCACTAAGTCTAAATGTACAACAAAGGACAATATATGGGATCTATAATTTTCTGATGCGTGTGGTTTTTATCCGCTGGCTAAGGGTTGTGTGCACCTGTAATTAGCAGTGTCGCATATCACACAGACAATTATCATAACCCTTAACATGGTCAGAAACGATTGAGTTTTAAAGATATTTTCAAACATTGTAGACCTAGATCATACGTACAGTATCACTGATGCCACATGCTTTCTGCTTTATTGCGTTTCCATTTTGGTTGTATCTTATAGAATAAAAATGTTAACCTGGTATATAGTTTGACAGATAGATTTTGATTTGAAAATTCGGTGTTAAAACATTTAAAGCGAAAAAGGAATTCAATATACCGGTACTCTTGTGTTTTATTTCGCCCATAGACTCGTTGAGGCATAAATAAATAACTTTATTGTTCAATGAAGACATTTAAGATCTAAAGGACAAGGGACCTACCACAATACTTTGTGCATATGTCTACAGTGGAGAATCTGTTATTCTTTCCCGTTTAAACGCAAACGTACGCAAACGCAAAGCGCTAAAACGTAGAAAAGAACAACTTTTGGACAATTCTGATAATTCTTGTTTATCTTGGTGGCAAACAGTTTGGAGCCTGATCAGACGCCGGGTTACCCGGCGTCTGATCTGGCTCCAAATTGTTTGTACTGCAAATAATAGTTTTAGCGTAAACGCGTTTATTGGGAAAGAATAACACATTCTCCACTGTACCATCTAACCTGTATTGAGCGACCACTCAAAACTATATGCATCAGGTTCGGCATTAAGACAGGTGGCAGCCTTATGCAGAGCAAAATCAATGCAGAAAGCTTCCCAATTAAAAGAGTTCTCTGCATTACTTTTGCCTTACATTTTGTAAAGACACCTGTATTTTCGAGGTCTGCAGGACATTGTTTTTTTCATTGAAATTGTGCACTTGTCAGTAAACGCAGGTTTTAGTGTTTATTTATTGGGTCTGTTGTAAACAATGCTGATTTGTCTGGGTGGATTCCTCTGTGATCAAGTACTCATAAACAGACACAACACTGCACCTATTATGTCCTTTCATGAAATGCAGCAAAAACCATGCTATTATGACTTGTCAAAACAAAGTAGATTGCTGTACAGCAAATCTCCCATTTTTACATTCCATTTACGAGGTTTACAACCCATCAGAATAAGGCATGTACATGTTGCAATTTAAAGCAGGATTGAAAGTAAAGCAGAAAGCTCCTGAAGGAGCTTTCTGCTTTACTTTCAATCCTGCTTTAAGTAGTGCATTCATCTCAAAGAAAATGTGTTTTTCGAGTGGGTGATATCAGGGTTTTAATTTATGGTTAGCGTTTGTTTGCTTTGTTGGTTTTTATGTGCACCAATATTATGCTTGTCTGCATTTATCATTCACAATCCTGTAAGGGTTTTTACAGTTTTATTGTCTCAAGATTTATAGGGGGTTTGGTGAAGCCGTCCTAGTTCTTTTCTTTGAAGGAAAAGGTTAAACTTAAACATTAGCATGGGCAATGCAATTATAAAAGCCCATAGCCTACATGTTTATAGTTTTGAAGACGGGTGAGCACTTAAAGCAGGTTGAAAGTACCGGTGCTGTGCCTTTAGTCACATTCTGCTTTACTTTCAGCCTGCATTAAACTACCATTTAATTTAGTTAAGATAAAGAAATAATTATTGTGATGCATATCCATGACACCATAAATTGGAACCATTTTCTTCAGTGGAGGAATAAATTAAAGTCATAAAAAGGCATATTAACCCATTCCCCCATAGCCTATTTCTACTTTTGGAGACAGGTGGCCAGTTAAAGCAGGTTGAAATTAAAGCAGAATGCGCCTTTAAGGCGCATTCTGCTTTATTTTCAGCCTGCTTTAACCCTTTCCCTTATAGAAGCGACTTTTAGCACATTCATTTTATTCATCCGCTGAAGAAAATAGTTCCAAATTATACCGTAATGAATATGTGTCATATTTAATACTTTCCTTATTCTAGCAGTTAATAGCTTAAAGCAGGCTGAAAGTAAAGCAGAATGCGCCTTAGGGCGCATTCTGCTTTACTTTCAACCTGCTTTAAGTAGTCACCTATTTTCAAAACCAGAAACAGGTTATGGGGTAAAGGGTTAAGCTAGTCTGCTAGAAAATAGAAAACATTTCTTGTGATACATTTTCATGACTGTATGAATTTGAACTATTTTCTTCAGTTAAGGAATAAAGTAGAGGCATAAAAATGTGTATTTATAGGGTAATGGATTAATGGATCAATGGGTTAAATTGAGCAGGCAACATATACATATATTTAAGCATACAACATATATATCTTAAGTGATGATTACTCCAGATGATAGAGTAGAGTAACAAATGGTATAACTAGGATATATGTGTTTAACCAGACAGCTAAATTTTCCCATAAACAACCTTTTCCAGTTAATTTAATCCTTTTCCTTCAAGCAACTTGATGTCTGCTCAAGTGTCGTCTACAATTTTGAAACTAATTCAATTTCACCTTGATTTCAACTGGAAGTAAATAAGTGCCAAAACCCATTTTGGATCTCAGATCATGCAAGCCTCAGGTTTTGTGAGGCCTGATCTGAACCCAAACAGTTTGCGAAAGTCATGACAACTTGTACATTGAAAGTGATTGCTTAGTTTAATACCTTACCCCTTAACAAGAGCCGTTGGTACATTGAATGTGATTGCTTAGTTTAATACCTTACCCCTTAACAGGAGCCGTTGGATTTAGGCCTTCACTGTTAACATTGGATATGTGTACTCTTAACAGGTACACTGTTGGCAAAGGATGCAGATATGCATGTCTAAGTTTCAAAGTGTTAAAGCAGATGACTTTAACCCTTTCCCCCATAGAAGCGCCTTTTAGCGTATTTAAGTTATTCCTCCGCTGAAGAAAATAGTTCCAGTTTATACTCTCATGAACAATACCATTACAAATATTTTATATAGCCTAGCAGATTTTAGCGTAAAGCAGGCTGAAAATAAAGCAGAATGTGCCTTAAGGCACCTTCTGCTTTACTTTCAGCCTGCTTTAAGTGGTCACCTGTCTTCAAAACTAGAAACTGGCTATGAGGTAAAGGGTTAATGGTCATGAAAAGGATGTACCTTGCTATTAAAATCTTAAGTGGTAATTGTGGTTTTTATGACACTTCAAGGATTGTTTTGATTTGGATCTGAAGTCAAGTAAATTTCAGTAAATCACAGTCATATCAAGATCTACATAATTTTAACACTTTTATCCATGTTTGTATTTCTTTAAAAACATGCTAAAGTCATTATTTAACATCTGACAGATGGCAAAACTGAAGCAGATGATATCATAACATTTAAATGGCTTAAACGGTAATGTACAGCCCTCGGATTGGCTGGCTTTTCTTGTCATTGAAAAGCAAACACTTTGTATGCAGGGATTGAAGTTTTGAAGGCCTTAAAAAGTGCAAACAGTCTTGCTCCAGATCAGGCCGTTCAAAACATAAGACTTGATCTGAATCAAAACTGTTTGTCTCATGGGTAGATATTTATTCAAGTACAGTAAAACCTCTCTATAACGGTCACTAAAGTGTGCTAACTTATTAGTTGTTTTTGACAGGTGACTGCTTAAAGCATGGTGACAGTAAAACAGAAAGCTCCTGTAGGAGCTTTCTGTTTTACTGTCACCTTGCTTTAAGCTGTCACCTGTCATTTAAACAACCAAATAGTGCTCGTTTTAGTGGCCGTTATAGAGAGGTTTTACTGTACATGTATACAGAAGAATGAATATGTTTTAGGACTTTGAGCAGATGACATTAAAGCAGACATCATGACCGAGATTTATTAAAGCTGCTAGAGGGTTTAAACTTAGTAGTGGTGTTTCACACCTAATTTGACCGCTGATCAACGTAAGTAGAAGCTTGTTCAGTGGAGCGTCAGCCGTGGCTGTCGATACTTGGACTGTAGAGGTTTAGCGGTGTATATATAAGTGTTTTCATGAATGAGCCGACCAGTGTAGGAGTATGAATATTTCATAACAGTCGGGTGTGACAGTCGAAGTGTCGTATTCGAAATTTAAAACTCACCGGATTTTAAGCCGATTGGACGAATTTTGTAGAGGATTGTTCATACTGACGTTGGGCATTGATTTTTCTCTGTCTGTGGATTGTTATTATAAGGATGCATCGGAGATTTGAGGGAAATAGTCTCGATAGTGAAATTTAAACGAGAGTTTAATGAACTTTTACGTGTATTTTTCAGTGTTTGAAAGTGGATGTTAAGATAGAGAGCATTCTGTATTATGGTAAGTGATCTATATTTATCCTTTATACTTAGATTTAAACATTGTATTAACTGTTTTAAATTTGTAATAATTGACCCATGCTTTAAAAACTTAAAATTTTGATATCAACTCTTTACTGAAAATACAGCCTGATTGGCAAACAGTTTGGATCCAGATCAGGCCCCACCTATGGGGCCTGATCTGGGTCCAAAATGTTTGTAATGGTTCTGATGTAATGTTTGTTTACGGCGTTCAAAATAGTTAATCGACATTTCTAAATGAGCAACCACTCCTCTTTGTCTAATTGGAAATCCATGTCTTGAGAGAACAATAGAAAAGACAGCCCGGTCTTCTAATGAAGTCTTTGTTTAATAACATGGAAACCCTCCCAGTACTGCAAACAATGTTCTATAGATAGGAGTCTAGAGTCTAGACGATTGAGCCTATAGATATGCCTTTTTACGCTTTTACTTTATTCCTCCATCTGAAGAAAATAGTATGCAGTCATGAATATGTACCATAATAAATGTTTTTTATATCCTAACAGATTGTAGCTTATATAAAGCAGGCTGAAAGTAAAGCAGAATGCACCTATCAAGCTGCTTTAACTCTTCCCCTATAGAAGTGCCTTTTAGCGCATTTAATTAATTTATTTATCCTCGGAAGAAAATAGTTTCCATTTATACATTCATGAAAATGAGTCATAAGAAATATTTTCTGTTTTCTAGGAGATGGTAGTTTAAAGCAGGCTGGAAGTAAAACAGAATGCGCCTTAAAGGGACTCGCAACCGGATGGTGTACTTGTCAAAATAAAATAAAATACTCAAATAAAAGCAAATTTGTGGCATTATTTGGCTTCTGACATTAAAAAAATATGATCAGTCCAAAAAAAGTCTCAAGAATCGTCACCGAATCTTAGATTTTTAGATATTTTCCATCGTTTTTCTATACCGACTAGTAGACGGTATAGTTGTTGTTGTTGCTTCTCTACACGGGCTCAGACATAAACCTGAGCCGAATTGTGAAGTTGTATGCACTTTCGATCGCTACACATTGAAATACGTTAAATCGATCCGAGATAAACGGATTGTTCCGTGGTCCATTGGTCTAAACGGTTTCCCCTATTTTGCCTTCTGTCCGCCAATGCCGGGCCCCGGGTTCGAATCCCACCAGAGACCAATATTTTTTTTTATTGAAATACATTTTTTTAAACAGAATTTCTTATCTTAAACTAATTCTTTACCATTTATATAAGCGTTTGACACATATTTACAAATCACTATTTTTAATGCACCATCTGGTTGTGAGTCGCTTTAAGGCACATTCTGCTTTTCTGCCATAAAAAAAAGAGTTATAAATTTATATAGTCAGGAATATGAAACATAAGAAATATTGTCTAAATCTTGGTAGATAATTCTTAAAGCAGGCTAAAAGTAAAGCAGAATGTTCTGCTTTACTTTCAGCCTGCTTTAAGTGATCACCTGACTTTAATACTTTAGGCTATGAGGTAATATGTTACACTGTTCCAGACACCTACTTTGTATGGGTGGGTTTATTCTAGCTCAACATTGGCTTCAGTGCTCTGTCCCCACTATGTCTTTGCCTTAACCCTGTGTTGTGATTTCTCATTAGAATTATTGTTGTTGTTTCTAAGAGAGATTTATGCCCACTCAAATTAAAGCCATGTATTGATGAAATGGCATTAGAATCGTCTCAGTCGTAACCCTTTATCCCTTAGCCTAATCCTATTTTTAAAAACAGGTGACCACTTAAAGCAGGTTGAAAGTAAAGCAGAATGTGCCTATGGCACATTCTGCTTTACTTTCAGCCTGCTTTAAGCTACCATCTGCTAGAAAATAGAAAATATTTCTTATTATATATATTTATGACTGCATAAATTTGGAGAAATTTTCTTCAATTAAGGAATATAACTTAAATGTGTAAAAGGTGTATTAATGGGGTAATGGGTTAAGTAGAGTATAGTGACAAGTCAAATCTAGGGTTTGGTGGCAACATGAGGATAAAGTATTTTAAATGCTTATGCCCCTTATTTTGAGCTGTGTTGGTTTAACCCATTACCCCATAAATACGCCTTTTTACGCCTTTAATTTATTCCTCTACTGTTGAAAATAATTCCAATTTATACTGTCACAAATAAGGATCATAAGAAATATTTTCTATATTCTAGCAGATAATAGCTTAAAGTAGGCTGAAAGTAAAGCAGAATGCGCCTGGTTTAAGTGGTCAACTATCTTGAAAACTAGAAACAGGCTATGAGGTAAAGGGTTAATTTGAACATTATTTTGGTTGTTCTGACTTCATGCACAATAGGGGAATCATAATATTGTATGCAGAAAAAAGGATAATTGTGCTTGTAAATTGTTGGCTGTGAGTATGTAAGAAAAAAAAAGTTCTCAGAGGATTATGCTTAGAGTCTACATTGTTTATTACATGAAAATTCTAATGTTAGTTAACACATTACACGGTTTACATCATAGTCGGTTTCCAGTCTTGAAGGCTTGTGACCACTTGAAGCAGGTTGAAAGTAAAGCAGAATGCACCTTATGGTGCATTCTGCTTTACTTTCAACCTGCTTTAAGCTACCTGCTTTAAGCTACCCGCTAGAAAGTTACTATGAATTCCTTCAATAGTTTATGTTCAGAACTTTTTATTTTATCTTGGGACTACAATCATGTACTTTCCTTAGTGTAGAAATAATCAGAGATGTAAAAAGTCATATTTATGGAGTAATGGGTTATGGAAGTGTATGAATTTCGTATTTTTCTTTATGATTAATCTGTTTTGAAATTTCACTGTGACCTATTTGAGCAATATAGGTCCAGACTATTGGTATTCAAATGTAAAACACTCAAATGCCAGGTGGCACAAGTATTGTGAGAGATGAAATTGGATACCAACTAGGTTTCATATACCAGTAGTCAAACTTGTGTGTTGAGCTATTCCTCTAAAGACTGCAAAACAGGAGTCTTTAATACAGGTGACAGTATGAAAGACAAAAGTAATGCAGAAAGCTTTCTCATTTTGCTTTTAACTTTGTACTGGATTTAACAGTCACCTATCTTAAATTATTCTTCAAAGAGTGGCTACTTAACACATGTAAATACAGATGAGCAGAATGATAGTACAAGACTTAAAAGTAAAGCAGAAATTTGAAAAATGCATTCTGCTTTACTGTTGTTCTGCATTGAGTATTAAATCTCCATAGTTCTTCAAACACAAAATGAATAGTATTTGTTAACTCATTTCCCCATGCATACATCTTTTTACGCCTTTAATTTATTCCTCCACTGAAGAAAATAGTTTCACTTTATACAGTAATAAATATGTACCATAAGAAATATTAACTTTATCCTAGCAGGTTTTAGTTAAAAGCAGACTGAAAGTAAAGCAGAATGCGCCGTAAGGCGCATTCTGCTTTACTTTCAACCTGCTTTAAGTGGTCACCTAACTTCAAATCTAGAAACAGTCCATGACGTAATGGCTGGATATTATAGACGATGAAACTAGACCAATGGTTTTTACCAATCCATTGAATGATTCATATATCAAGACATATTTGATTCTAATTTCAGTTGAACAATTTAAGTGCTTTCTTGATGACATTTTCCTGAAGTAGTAACGCACACTTATGGATACTTACGATGTGTCGAAGTTGATTAATCATGAAGTAGTTGCCATTTATTTGGTAGTCATAATTTTGGTTGCTACGTTTAACCCCTTTAAAATTTGATAATAACTTTTTCTGTTGAAATGTGATCTGCTGAAATTTTGAAAATTTTCTAAGTCTTCTTATATCAACACATACAGGCTCAGAATGACATGTAGTTTGGATTCTGATTGTACCCCCAAAGTTTGTAGGGCTTCGTTTATGTGGATGCAAACTGTTTGCATAAGTGTTTAGTACTGGTTTTCAGTGTTTAAAGGGTATGTTGCGTGAGTCATTCATGCAGTGAATGAAAATATTCACTTTCCCACGTACTCATTATGAATTTAGCCCATTTCCTGCTTGAACTCTTTGCATAATTTTGTCGTAACCATGATAACCTTCGCATATAGTTTGGATCCCGATGAGATGTCAAGTTCCTTGGCATCTCATCGGGATCAAGACTATTTGACTTTCTGACCTATTTCAGAAAGAAATTAAAATTTTAGAAAAAACGAATTTAAGAACAGAAGCAGCCGACAGTTGATGCAGACGAAAATACTACTTAAGCATTCAAAGAGTTAATAAATTGGTTTCATGAAAAGTTAATTAATTGGGTTAATAATTTAATATACCGTCTATTTCAAAATTATCATCAGCAAAAATATTAAAGTTTGATTAAAATGATACGGATTTGAGTGTCAAACAGATTTGGTAAAGATAAGATGCATGAATCTGGATTCAAACTAAATTTGAGTCAAGCAATGTTTTACAAGATAAGGGGTTATGTTTGTCAACAGGATAAGAGAGTCAAGTTTGGTTTGGGATCAAACGAAGATTGAAGAGTGTCTTAAGACTGCCTGGCTCTTGGGGGATTTGTATTTCCTGAAAGTTGAAAGAATATGCACTCCACACAGTAAATTATGATTCACTTCCAAAGATTTTATTTCATGCCCCAGGTTATGTGAACTGCAAACCAACTATTTCGTGATGTTGAAATATAGAATTAATCTATTCAATGTCTAGTGTGACTATCTCTCAAGGAGGACAATTTTGCAAACAGTATAGACCCTGGCTCCTTCAGATTAAACCCTTTCCCTGGTAGAAGCACCTTTTAGAACATTTATTTTATTGCTCCGCTGAAGAAAAATGTTCCAATTTATACAGTCATGAATGTGTACCATAAGAAAACTGACCTATAAACAAGGAGATGGTGGCTTAAAGCAGGCTGAAAGATAAGCAGAATGCGCCTTAACCCTTTCCCCAATAGAAGCGCCTTTTAGCGGATATGATTTATTCATCTGCTGAAGAAAATAGTTCCAATTTAATCAGTAATGAATATGTATTTAGGGAATATTTTCTATATTATAGCACATGATAGCTTAAAGCAGGCTGAAAGTAAAGCAGAATGCGCCCCTAGGCGCGTTCTGCTTTACTTTCAACCTGCTTTAAGTAGTCACCTATCTTAAGTAATAGAAATAGCCTATCAGGTAAAGGCGCATTCTGCTTTTCTTTCAGCCTGCTTTAAGTGGTCACCTGTCTTAAAAAGAAACAGACTATATGGGGTAAAGGGTTGGTAATATGTATTTGTGAACAAAGACGTGTAGTCCTGACCTTGTTATGCCACAGAAGTTGTGGTTTTCCTTCTTCTGTTATAGTTTTCTTAGAACAATGCCTGACTCAAGCATAACAATGGGCTGTGATGCTTTAATGTTTGAAAATACTGTTACTTCCTTTAATTATTTCCCTGATAGCTCCTGTTTTCAATGTTTAAGACTGTTTAAAGCTTGTAAAAGCGTTTCTATTAGGGCTAGGTACAGTCAAACGTCGTTATTTGTTGAAAGTATCCAGAAAGCTTATGGCGCATTCTGCTTTACTTTATAGAAAAAATATGTTATGATACGTATTCATGACTACATTGTATAAATTGAAACTTTCTTCTTCTGTGGAGGAATAAATTGAATGTTCCATATGGCACTTCTATGGGGCAAGGGTTAAGCAAGTTTGAGATAATGAGGTTCGACATTCTGGATTCTTAGGACAATGACAAACAGTGTAGACTCAACTAAGTACATTTCACAAAGAAACAACCTTTGAAGTTTTCAGGCTACCCCTTGTTTTCAAACCAATATTATTCACAAATAAGGTGCAGTCTGAATACCATGTTTTTTTGCCATTTCAAAGAGAACAATGGAAGCAATTAATTTAACATACCCTCAGCAAGGATGGGTTAACATGCCTGCAGGTTTTATACTATTGTGGCTATATTTGGCAAAAGCAATTTAAGTGCTATAAACAGACTATTCCATGTACCAGCAAAAAATCAGAGGTTCATTTGAGAATATTGATCTGTGCGAAAACAGATGCTAGTTACATGTGCAGTTAACCCTTTCCCCCATAGAAGCGACTTTTAGCGTATTTAATTTATTCCTCCGCTGAAGAAAATAGTTCCAGTTTATACCCTCATGAACAATTACCAATACAAATATTTTATATAGCCTAGCAGATTTTAGCTTAAAGCAGGCTGAAAGTAAAGCAGAATGTGCCTTAAGGCACATTCTGCTTTACTTTCAGCCTGCTTTAAGTGGTCACCTGTATTCAAAACTGTAAACAGGCTATGAGGTAAAGGGTTAAACATGTATGTGTATTATACAGTTACATTTCAATTAATCCATTACCCCATAAATCTGCCTTTTTACGCCTCTAAATTATTCCTTTACTGAAGAATATAGAAAACAGATCCACTTTAAACAGTTATTGATATGTACCATGAGGAATATTTTCTATTTTCTATATTTTCTGCATCCTAGACTAGTACATTGTAGCTTAAAGCAGGGTTAAAGTAAAGCAGAATTCACCTAAAGGTGCATTCTGCTTTACTTTTCCCTGATTTATGTGGTCACCTGTCTTCAATATTAGAAACAGGCTGTGCATGGTGTAATGGGTTTAAAGCAGATGAATTTTCAATTCTTATGATTTTATTAATCCTATTCTATAGCCTATTTCTTTTTTAAGACAATGGTGACTTCTTAAGGCATGTTGGAAGTAAAGCAGAATGAACCTTAGCTATGTTAATTGTTCAAGATTATTATTTATTGAAACCTTGTTTTTACAAGGATAATGCTTGATGAGTCTTGAAAAATACCGGAACCAGGAAACTGAGATATTGTTTTCATTGTCTTCCACAAAATTTTCCGGCACTGAAAACCCCGATTAACTGAAGACAGTTAGCGATAAAAATGTATCATAATTGTACAACCAAACCTTTGTTTACCAAACAAATGATGAAGAAGTAACTGTATGGAGATATCTAAGGCAACTGATTGCTTAATGCAATCCAAAGGGAGATTTCTGCAATACTTTCGTCTTGCATTAAGCAGCAACCTGGCTCAAACCATTACCCCATAAATACGCATTTTTACGCCTTCAATTTATTCCTTGGCCTTTGAAAATAGTTCCACTTAATACAATCATGAAAATGTTTCACAAGAAATATTTTCTATATCCTAGAAGATGATAACTTAAAGCAGGCTGAAAGTAAAGCAGAATGCGCCTTAAGTCGCATTCTGCTTTACTTTCAACCAGCTTTAAGTGGTCACCTGTCTTCATAACTAGAAACGGGCTATTTGGTAACTGGTGAAAGGTATACGGAGTTGTATCTTTGTATGGTTGCTAAAAACAAGCGTGACTGTATCATCAGCTAATGATGACATGTAGAGTTTCTGATATGGTGACTCTAGGCCTTTCTAACAGGAATATATATATATATTAGCCTGTTATCTCATTATCTTAGTATTCATTAACACTAATGAGGTTATTATCAGAATGTTGGGTCATAGTTCTAGGTTAATTAAATTGTAGGTTACTGGGTAGACATGTCAGATCTCAATAGCTGGTCATTGCTCTCTCTGCAGTCTCACTATCTACTCACCCCCTCTCTCTCTCTCTTCCTTTCCTTTTTTTATCCCTTTCTTTCTCTCTCAATAGCTGGTCATTGCTCTGTCACAGTCTCTCAATGCCACTGTCTTTCACTTAGCCCCTTCCTCCCTCTCTCTTTGTATATCCATCATTATGTCTCTGTCTCTCTGTCTGTCCACTCTCTCCCTGTCTGTATGTCTCTTTCTCTCTCTTGCTCTCTGTTTGTCTCTCTCTGTCTGTCTCTCTGTCTGTCTCTCTATATTTATCAATTCTATAATAATTAGTATTAACCAATTTCCCCATAGCCTGTTTCTAGTTGTGAAGATGGGTGACTGCTTAAAGCAGGTTGAAAGAAAAGCAGAATGTGCCTTAAGGTGCATTCTGCTTTACTTTCAGCCTGCTTTAAGCTACCATCTGCTAGAATATAGAAAACATTTCTTATAATTAATTATAATATGCTATATATTCATGACTGTATAATGTATAATGTGGAACTCTTTTCTTCAGTGGAGGAATGAATTAAAGGCATTTAAAGGCATATTTATGGGGTAGTGGGTTAATAGTTGCATATTCATCAATCTATTAATTCCTGTTTTCTTTCAACTTAAGCCAGCTTCCGCACCCCACTGTTTAACATCTCCAGTCTCTATGTATAGTTAATCAATCCCTTTCTTTTGTATGATCCATTAAAGCCAGTCCTTATTTGTCTTTTCATCATTCAAGTTTTTCCTGTTTGATCATCCTTAAACATTTTCAGACATTCACCATCTAGTGATGATTTTCCTGTCCTTAACTGATACTTATCTTTTCACTGCCCATTATCTAAACCGTTACTTCATAGATAGGCCACTTTATGCCTTTAGTTTATTCCTCAACGGAAGAAAATAGTTCCATTTTAAGCAGTTATGATTATGCGCCATAAGAAATGTTTTCTATATTCTAGCCGATGGTAACTTAAAGCAGGCTGAAAGCCTTAAGATGTATTTTGCTTTACTTTCAACCACCTATCTTCAAAACTAGAAACTTATAATGGAGAAAATGTTTAGAGTACACTGGAATTGTCGCACAGTTTGAATCCTGACAATTGTAATTTGTAAATGTGAGTAGAGTATTCTAAAGTGAGGCTGAAAGCAAATTCTGCTTTACTTTCATATCCTTTCCAGGCCGATAGCGTACTAAAACGTGTAAAAAAACGAAGGTTCCAAAAACTTACCCCATATAGCATAAGCAAGCCTGGAACGTATTGAAACGGCCTAAATATATACGCTCTAAAAATCGGATACCGTTTTGTGGCTCAAAGCCTGCGATTTTTAAATTATGGTAGGTTGTTAACCATAACTTGAAAGACGTAACACTCATATGTCATAAACTGTAATTCTTAAAACATTATTGTATTGAATTGGTTAAAATATGTTAATTTGATTAATTATTTTAAAACACAAATTTTGAAAAGCTTTCAAATGTTAATTATCAATTTTAAAAGCCCTTTTATTATTCTTTTAAATTACAATAAAATATGCATCTGTTTTAAGGTGCACTATTTCGATAAGTTTAAATCTTGTTTCTCCAGTACATTTGTTTGGGGGTGAACAATATATGACAAAATCACTTGCAACCAGTAAATTTGTAATAAAAAGACGTTTTAAGAAATTAATTGAAATCAATTTATTAAAATTAATTACGTTTTTAACGGCAATGGCTTTCATCGCATAATTTGTTAAGGACAAGGCCATAGCCGACATAAGCGTTTAGTTCCGTATCTAAAGCGTTGTAGAACGTTTTGTCCACAGATCAGTTATACTGGTAACAAACCGATAACGTTAAAACTCGTCTTGCTCTTTTCTTAATAAGATAAACCTATAACGTATTTTTGCGAAAATACATTTTATTCAAGCGCGCCAGTAGCGTTCAAAAACGGTTCTATATATCAGCAGAACGTTTTTTACACTGTGTATGTAAGAATTCGACATGTTTACGCTGCCGTATTTTAAACAGTGATATTTCGTCCCGTTTCATTACGCTATCGACTTCAATACGTATTATTGGGTCCGTTTTTTTAACCCCAAATTTTAACCCCGTTTCAATACGTTGTAGGCTTTGGATCTCAAAATGGGTTCGGGCTTGGAAAGGATATTGCTTTAACCTTTTCCTGCTGAACATCATATTTAAAACAGCCCGCTATGAATATAATTATATCATCCAAAATATTACATTGACTAATAAAAGTCATGTCATGCATGTCAGACAGATCTTATCAGACAGCTCCTTTAGGAGCTTCAAAAAGCTTCAATATACGCTAATTGCAGGAAAATGGTAAAGCAGCTAGGTACTGCCATAGACTCTGAGAAAAGCCCCATTTTTCAGTGGTCGTAATGACAAGGTTTGACTGTAACTCCCAAATGAGCAACTTCTGGCCCTCTATGAGAAAACTAAGCATCATCAGATATATCTGGTGTGCATCATTTGTGTTTTCCTTTTATGTTTCCATATCTTCCCCATCACTTCACAGGGTGATACTGAGGGCCCGAGTTATCATAATAAACCGATTACTATCATCCCCTTCTATCATAGAACAAACAAAGAATATGAGAAATGCCTCCACGATACAGCAGGGCTGCCATTTCTCCTAATTTTTCTATGGTAAATGGTAGCTTAAAGTAGGCTGAAAGTAAAGCAGATTGCGCCTCAAGGCGCATTCTGCATTACTTCCAGCCTGCTTTAAGTAGGCACATGTCAACAAAGCTAGAAACAGGCTATGTGGTAAAGGTACGATTCGTAAAATCGCACTTGAAAAATGCAAATTTGGAAATCTTAGGATTTTTCATTTCAACTTATGGCAGCCCTGATACAGTCAAACTTGAGTGAATCGACCACTGAATGTAGATGCTTGGTGATTGGTCACAGATGTGGGACTCTGCTTAATGCAGTACAAAAATAATGCAGAAAGCTCCTACAGGAGCTTTCTGCATTACTTTTGTCCTGCATTAAGTTGCCCCCATTCTTTGTGTCTACTGATATATCTTTTGTCAGTGACCGTTTAATACTAGTTCCACTTTATGCTTTACGAGATCATAACTGAGGTGGAGTTACATTTTCAAACTAATTTTGATTAAGATTCAATCTCTGTCAGTGATTTTGATCTGCAGACTTGAATAATTATAATTATACTTAAAACATATTTTGTTCTTAGAATATATTTTTCACAAAATTGTGTAATTATATTGTTATTTATGAATAATAATATGCGAAACAAAAGTTTCAGAACTAAATATTTTTGCGGTGGAAGGACATTTCTCAATGATAACTTCTACTAAGTGGCAATGTGGGGGCTACTTTGATCTTCATGACAGATAAAACAATAAGTTTTTAAGAGGATAACCCCTGGGTCGTATAGGCTCAACTAATCTTTCATTACCTTTATCATCATCATAAGACTCATGGCTTAACTGGTAAGCCAGCTTGATAGCAAGCCATTTAACTCACAGGGTCATCAGTTATCTAAACCTGAAGAGGCCTCAGAAAAAGTACGGTAGGATGGTGTTTAACCCATTACCCCATAATACACCTATTTACTCCTCTTATTTATTCCTTCATTGAAGAAAATAGTTCAAATTTATACAGTCATGAAAATTTACCATGATATATATTTTCTATATCTTATGAAATTGTAGCTTAAAGCAGGCTGAAAGCAAAGCAGAATGCGCCTTAAAGGGACTCGCAACCGGATGGTGTTCTTGTCAAAATAAAATAAAATACTCAAATAAAAGCAAATTTGTGGCATTATTTGGCTTTTGACATTAAAAAAATATGATCAGTCCAAAAAACGTCTCAAGAATCGTCACCGAATCTTAGATTTTTAGATATTTTCCATCGTTTTTCCATAGCGTTAGCTAACGGTATAGTTGTTGTTGTTGCTTCTCTACAAGGGGTCAGACATAAACCTGAGCCGAATAATGTTCTATCAATAGCTATCATTGAAGTACGTTAATTCGCTACCATATATAGAGAGCGTCCGTAGCCGAGGGCGTAAAGGCGATGCCTCATTTTTCATTTTTGTCTCCGCATGGATGGTCACGGGTTCGAATCCCACCAGAGCCTCTTCTTTTCTTTTCTTTTTGGAAATGCATTTTTTAACAGAATTTATTATCCTAAACTAAATTTTACCCATTTATATAAGCATTTGACATATATTTACAAATTACTATTTTTAATGCTTGATCCGGTTGCAAGCCTCTCTTAAGGCACATTCTGCTTTACTTTCAACCCGCCTTAAGGCGCATTCTGCTGTACTTTCAACCTCTTTAAGTGGTCTTCTATCTTCAAAAACTAGAAACAGGCTGTGAGGTAATGAGTGAATATAGGTAACAGCTTAAGGCATATTACTACATTGATTTGCCTTTTTATGCCTTTAATGTATTCCTCCAAGTAAGAAAATAGTTTCACTTTATACAGTCATTTACATGTATATGTCAATAAGAAATGTGTTCTACATACAGTGAGATGATATAGCTTTAAGAAGGCTGAAAGTAAAGTTTTCCTTTCAATCTGCTTAAAGTGGTCACTTATCTTATTTCAAAGCTAGAAACAAGCTGTGGGGTAAAGAGTTTACTTTCATCTTGCTTTAACCCATTACCCCATAGCTTGTTTCTAGTTTTGAAGATAGTTTACCATTTAAAGCAGGTTGAAAGTAAAGCAGAATGTGCCTTAAGGCACATTCTGCTTTACTTTCAGCCTGCTTTAAGCTATTATCTGATAGAATATAGAAAACATTTCTTATAATTCTCATTCGTAAAAGTATAAATTGGAACTATTTTCTTCAGTAGAGGATTTCATTAAAGGCGTAAAAAGGTGTATTTAGGGGGTAATGGGTTAAGGAGTCACATAATGCTTAAGTATTGTTGAGTATAGGTGTTTCACACTTTTGGCTAATGAGGAATGGGTTAACTCCTTCATTACAAACTGGAACATTTCAAATTTGCCTTTGGTATCTTGATATGACCTCAATATTACAAAAGTAAGGTGACATTTAAACTCTTTAACCCATTACCACATAGCCTGTTTCTAGTAGTTAAGATATGTGACCTATTAAAGCAGGTTGAAAGTAAAGCAGAATGCGCCATAGGGCGCATTCTGCTTTACTTTCAGCCGCTTTAAGTTACTATCTGCTAGGATATAAAAATATTTCTTATGGTACGTATTCATGACAGTTTAAAATGGAACTATTTTCTTTGGCAGATGAATCAAATGAATGCGCTAAAAGTCGCTGCTATAAGGGAAAGGGTTAAGTAGTTGTCTTTCTCAAATTTACAGACACAGGGTCCAAGTGACATACAGTTTGAATCCTGATCAAGCCCAAAGTTGTATGTGGCAGCTGCCTAGCTGATCTAAACTCGAGATTGTTTTGAAGGTGATTCGTTTTGAATGGACTTCATTTCCCAATGTTTTCACTTGTTTAAAAGGCTAATAGCTAGAGTTTTTAAATGGTTAATGAATATTTTAGTTTTTGACAGCAGTGCAGTGGAAAGAAAAACCAGCAGGCAATTAGGTTTGAACCTTGAGCTAGCCCAAGTCAAAGTCACCGGTATTTCTGCTGTTGGATTTTCCTAACTCTAGCTTGCATAAGTTGAACAAATCCGTATTTCAAAGTTAATCCATTACCCTGTAGATACACCTTTTTACACCTAGTTAATTCACCCCCTGGAGAAAATAATTCCATTTTATTCAGGCATCAATATGCCCCCAATCCACCAATATCACCTAACCTTGATTTTGGCCTTGACCTAATTTGGACTTATCACTAAGTCTTATTCCCCCAATGGCACCCTTGACAATATATTCTGAATCTTTTCTAAGCCCAATTAAATTAGGGCATTCTAACTTCACTTTCAAACTGCTTTAAGTGATCACCAATCGTCAAATACAGGCTATGGAGTAAAGGGTTAAGTGACCATTTAGTTTTGCCTATAGAATCTAAGGTTGCCTATAGTATTTAATAAATTGTATTCTCCAGTTAAGATATTCGTTACTGACTTTAAACCTTTTGTTTCATTAGATCCAAAATGCAATTGGCTAATGAATTGGATTCAATATTTGGCTTTTATGTTTTATCATTATGTATATCTGAGAATTCACGGGTTTTTGTTCTTGTAAATGATCCTCTGATTAGACAAAATCAGTATATAGATGGGGAAACTTGATCCATATATCACAGGTAAAAATCAAAACCAGTTGTACACCATTAGCTCTTTGCATGCTTTGTATTTGTTTTCGTCTGAAACAATTGTTGTCTGCTACTGTTCTAAGCAGTTCTCCTAACAGATGGTAGCTTATATATAGCATGCTAAATATGCTTTTAATCTTCTTTAAGTGCTCCTTTAAACTAGAAACAGACTACAGGGTAAAGGATTAAACCTTTTCTCCACAGACTAAAATGCAAATCACCTGTATCTTTCAGAGTTTCTATAGGAACTTTCTGCTTTACTTTCATTTTACTTTAAATTTAAACTGTAACTGAGCTCCAAATACATGAATATGCAAGTGTTACGCTAAAATGTTGAAGTGACTAAGGTGCCTCTTTTGAGATGTCCTTCTGGTCTATCCCCTATGGGAAGGTATTGAATTATTCTAAAACTATTCCAGAATTATTACTTGAATATTCATGAAAATTTCTAGAATTGGCATTTAAGGAACACAAATATTCTGCAAAATTTCTAGAGCTTTGATGTTTTTAGAACCTTTGTTATAGAATTACAAAAGTTCTTGGAACTCCTTTTGTAGATTGTGTTAAACATGCATTATTCTTGAAGCTCTAGAAGCGGCCATTTGATGTTCTAAAATTCTTGAACACTTTTCACAGGGGTAAGGCGCTTCTTTTGAGATGTCTTTTTGGCCTATAGTGTCTGCTGTCACCACTGATTGGATCTGTCAGGTGCATATTGCTTACTTTATCAGTTTTAATGGCAAGGTAAATAAAGTGTATGTACATATGATTTCCAGTACTGGTAACTGTCTGGTGTTGGCAATCAATATAAGTGATAGGTAAACCTCTCAACTACACAGCTGATCACAAGTGTAAACTGAAATATGTATAAAAAATAAATAAAAAAACAACCTTTTCCATCCATAACTAAAGAAAGGTAGGATAACTATGTCTTGTTCCAAATATTTGAAACACTGTTGTTTATAACCCTATACTTCATAGCATGATTCTAGAATTCAAGATAGGTGGCCACTTAAAGCAGGTTGAAAGTAAAGAAGAATGCATGTCTAAGAGTCTTCTTTTGCAACACAGTTCTCCATACATTGTCTTGGTATCTCTGTTTGACATTGGTTCAACCCATTACTCAATTAATTTATTCCTCCTGTTATGCCTGAGGCCACGTTCTAAGTTGGGGATCTAAAAACAAAGAGTTGAACCTTTTCAAGCTTCTTTAATGTTCACAGCAGTAGTGTAATATATTCTGTCAACTGTCTCTTAAACAGTTATTAATTTAAACAAGCATGCACGGTGTTATTTATGCAATTAAAGATTATTATATTTACTAAAAGAAAGGTATACTTAATATGTAACCTTAATTCAGAATAAGGAATTAACAGTTACTAAACTATTAACATAAACTAAACTCATTCTGTGTCCAAAATGCAGAAATTACCAAAATAAATGTATAAGAACTTAAACTTACCTAAAAACAAAGAGTTGAACCTTTTCAAGCTTCTTTAATGTTCACAGCAGTAGTGTAATATATTCTGTAAACTGTATATTGAAGGTTCACTATATAGCAAATTTCATTTCGAGATGCTGACCAATCAAAAGCTGATCAATTATTTAAGAGGCGTGTTATTTGTGTTAAACCTGTGTTTTTACTTGTCGAAGTAACCACACTGACCAATGGATAAGAGTTCTGTGATGGTAGGAACTTTTATCAAACAGCCACACGGCATTTAATCAAGATTAATGGCTACTGACCAGTTGAATTAAAAGCCGGTCTGCTACAAAAACACCATCACACATCGCTCGTTATTTCTAATCTGTTTAACGACATTTACTAATGCACAAATTTATTATGATAAATTGCAAGAACAACAAGGAGCTCGGCGTCTCTAAACCTGCTTTACCATTTTCCCACATAGACGGTGAGAACTATTTGGTTTACCTTTAATAATTGCAAAACGCAAAAATGCTGAATTTCTACAGCACAACACTACTCCCCTTTTAAAATCAGACTTTATTCCTATAAAGTTGAACACAGAATGGTTTCTACAAATGAAGGTGAAAACTTGTAATGCAATGACACCAGTCCAACTACATACATACACATATATAAATACCACATTTTGCCAATTGTTTTAAGTATCATAAGTATGTTGATGTATTGGACATGATATGCATACAAAATATTTTCTGAAATAAAAGCAATATACAATATAGAATGTAAACATTTAAAATATTAACAAATTCAATGTGGCATAGGTGCTTTTCTTTTCCTTGTAGGGCATTGGTATAAGAGTACATTATGATCATGGAAAACGTAGCAGATATCATATTTAAACAAGCTGAGTATCATGTTTCAGCAGCTTTCCTTCCAGTAGACGAGGCAATAAATTTATTTGAATAGTTTTGCCGTTATTGTTTATTATGCTACGTTGAAAATCTAAACTGCCCAGTTCTGTGCGAAAACTTTATTCATCTATTCTTATTTATTTTTATTTTTTAAAAGGCAATTGTGTTTTCGCAAATATTTAAACACTTTTGTATTAATATTTTAAGCACAAATACCAACATTATACCTAGGGTATTGTTATTGTACCTGCATAATGCGACTTAGCACTAGATATACTAATAAGACAGCAGTAGTGTGCTTAATAACATTGTGTCATTACTTAATGCAATTCGGGGGCAATTAATTACCATATGACGTTCACATAAATGTGTGATTTCTTACATTATTTTACTCTTTCTTGAGGAACTACACCATAATTCAAACTGTGCAACTCGATCGATATATTCCAAATTCCAATGCAGTATACATAACCATAAGGTTAGTAGATAGGTCAGATTACTCAATTTAACTTCAATACATGATGGGAAGTTGTTTAACCATGGAACGTGGATCCATATAAAGCATTCCAATTAAATTCCAAGTAAATAAGTGTTCACTCATACACTCATTCTCACTCACTATCATAACAATATATCAATCTTATATACTTGAAATCTGGTTAACAACAACTTGTTTATATGTATTAAGGGAAATAAAAGGATTTGGAAGTTAAAAGAATCTCTGCCAATCTTTACCTTAAATAAAGTTAATGTGTCTACAAAAATAAGAATTTGAGAGTTCATAACAGGTTTAAATTCGGTTTAAACTTGACTAATTTCCATAAATTAGTTTTTCCTTTCATCAAAATAGAGATATGGACGTTTTCTCTTTTTACCTGTCTGTGTATGTTTTACATAAAATTGTCTCTTTAATTCTTCTGAGACATATTCATCAGGCTGCCATGAAGGTTCATACCTTTTGTCGGCCCATTCTACGAGAAACTGTTTATTTTTACCTGCCCTACTCTGCTTTAAAATTTTAGTAGCTGTGTACCAGTTTTCGTCAGACTTACTGTCTGTGTGTTTCTGAGAATTGTTTGCTTCAGACTGAGTATTGTCTACTAAAGTTTGGGATTCATTTCTGTCTATTGTTTGAGTGTCATCTAAATGTAACTCATCGTCAAGATCTGAATCGTTTTCATTGACAACTTCATGAATGATCCTATAATTCTGAGGATCATAGTATCTCCTAAGATTCTTTGCATTTACCATTGCCCTGTGCAACTTGTTTGTTGCACAATCTGCAATCTTGTAAGTGTCAAAAGTACCTTTGTGTCTGATGTAATACGGTCCTTTCCATTTGTCTTCAAGTTTGTGAGATAAACCCTGTGTGTGTTTGTTTACCTTTAACAGTACTTGTTCACCTAAAAGGAAATTTGATTGTTTAGCCTTTTTGTCATGGTGCTCTTTACTTTCCTGTTGTGTCGTCTGACTATTTTCAGTTGCCTGATCATGCACGAGTTTAAGGTTGTTAAGTAAACGACTTAAATGTACTTTTGCTTCTGGATTTAAAGTTTCTCTGGGTATCAGGTTTACATCAAAAGGAATTCTCATTTCACCGCTAAAAACCATTTTAAAAGGACTAAATCCAGAAGTTTCACTGTTTGGACTAGATCGCATCGCCATTAGGACAGTTGGTAAAAGAAGATGCCAATTTTTCTGGTCTTTTTCTACATACATCCTTAATGTTTGGGCTAAAGTTGCATTTTGTCTCTCAACACAACCATTTGCTTCAGGGTGATAACTGGCTGTTGTGTGTCTGGTGACTTTATAGATTTCACACACCGCATTTAAAAGTTTTGACATAAAATTTCGTCCGCGATCACTTACGATCGAAACACTTGCCCCATATCGACAAAATATTTCATCATGTAATGTTCTTGCTATTTCTGCTGCTGATTGCGACTTTAAGGGAAATGCTTCGACCCAGCGGGAGAAACTATCTACACAGACCAAAATATATTCATGTCCTTCAGTTGTCTTTGTTAAGGGACCCAGGATGTCAATATGTAACCTTTCAAACACTTTAACAACTGGTAAGGGATTGAGTGGCGTTGCGTGAGAATTAGTGTTCCTCTTTGCTCTCTGACACCTATCACAGGACTTTACATAATCGCAAATTTCCTGAAACATGTGTGGCCAATAATATTTTGCTTGAATTGCAGCAAATGTTTTCTTGTAGCCGAAATGTCCATTGTTATCATGATATGCATGCATGACCTGAGTGCGATATTTGTTCGGAAGAGCTACCTGAATAATAAATTTCTCATCAGTAGGCTTCTTTTTGCTTCTTGGCTGGTAACGATGAATCAAAACACCATGCACAATGTCATAGTATTCCTTTTCAGCAATTACCCTTCGCACTAATTTCTCATCTTCCGGTAACTCATTATCAGCAAGATATTTATAAATTTGTTTAAAGTCTGAGCATAATTTCTGCTCTTCTATGAGTGCTGCGTCATTTATTGAACTTTGTTGATTTAAAGAATCTAAGGAATCTTCTTCCAGGGAATTTACCATTTCCTGACAATTATCATACTCAATTTTGACTTCTAGCCATTCTTTACTTGAAAAAGATTGTGCCTGACTTTCGCTAGCTTTTTCTTCGGACGATAAGCTTGTATTTCTGTTCAAGAGGCTAATTTCGGATCGGTCCCCATTGCTCGGTTCACATGCTTTAGTATTCAGAATTTCAATGCAAGAGGCTTTCGTTTTCTCAAGGTTTTCAGTATTTTGTAACTAACTTTGCGCCTCCAAAGTCAAGCGCGAAAGTGCGTCTGCTGTATTTAACTCGCCCTTTCTATAGCAGATGTCATAATTGAAACCTTGTAAAAGAAGTGCCCATCGTGCTAGTCTACCATTCGGCGAAATAGTCATTTGTTTTAGCCACGTGAGCGCCTTGTGGTCAGTTACGATTTTAAACGGTATTTCAGTGGAAAGATAAGATATATATGCCTTGACCCCGCTAATTATCGCAAGACATTCAAATTCCGAGGCCGCATAATTTGTTTCTGAGCCGTGGAGTGCGCGTCCGCCGTATTCTATAACCCTTTCCTTACCATTCTCATCTAACTGCCTCAAAATGTAACCTAATCCCGATCTGGATGCATCGCATGTTAGAATAAAGGGTCGGTTCATGTCAGGAAAGGCCAAAATGGGAGCTGACACAAGTGTGCGTTTTAGCTTACCTAAAGCAGACTGACATTTTTCAGACCATGTAAATTTGGTTCCCTTTTTCAGCAATTCAAACAAGGGTGCGCAAATCTTACTGTAACCTGAAATGAACCTTTTGTAGTAGTTTGTTAAACCCAGTAAACTTTTAACACCTTTCTGATCCTTTGGCGGCTGGAGATTTAGAATTTTCTCTACTTTTCTTTGATCTGTTTCAACTCCTGACTTACTAATTACATGTCCTAAGTAAACTAGTTTTTTTTTTTTTTGCGAAGTGACATTTCTTGGGTGATAGTTTCAAGCCTGCATTTCTTATCCTGTCAAATACCTCTGAGATATGATGAAGATGCTGTTCAAAATTTGAGGAAAATATGATTACGTCATCTACATAACAAAGTACATATTTCCAGCTTATCCCTCTTAAAACTTTCATCATTAAGCTCTGAAATGTCGAAGTTGCCCCAGATAAACCGAAAGCCATTGTTTGAAATTCAAAAATTCCTTCTGGTGTTATGAAAGCTGCTTTTTCCCTGCTTTCTTCTTCAAGCGGAACTTGCCAAAATGCTTTGCCTAAATCTAAAGATGTAAAATATTGTGCGTTTGCCTCCCCTATTGCGTCAAACATGTCCGATAAGCGTGGAATTGGATACGATTGAGGTTTACTAATTTTATTCAACTTCCTGTAATCGACCGCAAATCTATATTCGTTTGAGTCAGCTTTTTTAACTAATACAACAGGTGAGTGCCAGTTTGAATTACTTTCTTTAATAAGGTCATTTTTCAACATTTCTTCAACTTGATGTTTTATTTCCCTGCGTAAATGAGGTGCTTGTCTATAACTTGGTGATCTGACTGGTGATGCATTTCCAGTGTCTATGACATGGGTTTGCAAATCTGTGCGACCAAGATCATGTAAACCGCTAGCAAAAATATCAGAATTTGAGTTGAGAAGATTATGCAGCTGCGATTTTTGTGTTTCGTTTAATTCGTCTGAATCAATATTGAACTGAAATTTACTTTGATTTGCTTGATTGTTTTCGCTACTCGCTGTACGCGTAGAGTGTGTATTTTCTTCCAAACTAAATATTTTTGCATTTTCAACCTGTGATATTGAAGCTAACACCTTGTTACTCTTTAATTCAACATCATGGTTTGTTGGATTGAGCATGCGCATGACAGCTTTGCCATTTTTTACCTTAACCAAACATTTTGCCCCTGATACGTTTTGATTTGATAGTGACTGAACAGGTTCCAAAAGTAATTCTTGATTTGTTTTTACTCTGGCTATTTTTACAATAATTTCTACCTCAGACTGTGCAGGTATGACTGTATTTCTTACACTTCTCGCAAAACCCATATTTGTAGTCAACTGACAGATTTGAAGATCATTATGAATGCTCATTTGCTTTGTTGCCCAATTTAAAGTCACTTTGTGTGCTTCCATGAAGTCATGTCCTATTATCAAAGAATGGTGCAAATTTTGAACAATGTAAAACGGATATGACACAGTCAAGTTTCCAAAGCAGACATCAAGTTTCACTACGCCTAGTACTGAATGGCTTGTTTTACCAATTCCTACCACCGATTGAATGCTACATGGATTTATCAAGCGCTGGCCATTTGGATAAACTTTTTGAAAATAATCGTCTCCAATGCATGAAACAGAAGCCCCAGAATCTACTAGAGCGATTGTTCTCTTTTCATTTACTGTGACGTTTACTGTATTTTTTGTTAAGTTGTAAAATTTGCTGTTATTACTGGCAATTTCTCATGGGTATTTTCTTTTCTCAATTTTTTCTCATTTGTGTGTACATTACTATTTCTACAATAATCAAATTTAATGTAAGAGTTTTGGATTTTACTGTTTTTCGTTTGTTGAACCCTAGTTTTTTTTTTAACTTTGATACTATTTTGTCCGTCTACTGGACTGAAATTATCGTTCCCACAGACAGACGCGAGTCCCTATTTTCTGGGCATTACGTTTTGTTGACCAGAAAACGAGTAATCTCTGCCTCTGCTACTTCTGCACTTGGAACCAAAGTGGTTTAATTTTCCGCATTTAAAGCAAATTTTGCCCTTTGCCCTACAAGAGTTTAAAGAGTAGCACCTACCTCCACATCGGTTGCATGGCGGAGCTTCCTCCTTCTTCTTGTCGTCAAGGCTGGTGGCTAGTCTCGCTACAGCAGCGGTCAGAATGTCAATATTGTTATCAAATTTAGATCCACATGTAGCGCTCTGTACTGTATGAATCCCAGGTATTTCACTGTTTGAGGGTTTCTGCAATTGTCCAATTTTTGAAGTTCATTTATTCACTTCATCCAAAGTTTGTGGGGAATGGATACTAATGGCTGAGCCCACGGCTCTGTCCATACCACTGAGTGTAATTTGCACTTGTACACTTGGCTCCTCTGTCTGCCATGGTGGAAACTCGTTTCACAACAGGCTCCTGAATAGCATGGCTTCTAAGGTCCTGCTGTGAATGGCATATGTTGTAAGTCTCGCTTAGTCTTTGCGGAGGTTCGGGATTGAACTCTCTACCCACCACGTGTTATGCCTGAGGCCACGTTCTAAGTTGGGGATCTAAAAACAAAGAGTTGAACCTTTTCAAGCTTCTTTAATGTTCACAGCAGTAGTGTAATATATTCTGTCAACTGTCTCTTAAACAGTTATTAATTTAAACAAGCATGCACGGTGTTATTTATGCAATTAAAGATTATTATATTTACTAAAAGAAAGGTATACTTAATATGTAACCTTAATTCAGAATAAGGAATTAACAGTTACTAAACTATTAACATAAACTAAACTCATTCTGTGTCCAAAATGCAGAAATTACCAAAATAAATGTATAAGAACTTAAACTTACCTAAAAACAAAGAGTTGAACCTTTTCAAGCTTCTTTAATGTTCACAGCAGTAGTGTAATATATTCTGTAAACTGTATATTGAAGGTTCACTATATAGCAAATTTCATTTCGAGATGCTGACCAATCAAAAGCTGATCAATTATTTAAGAGGCGTGTTATTCGTGTTAAACCTGTGTTTTTACTTGTCGAAGTAACCACACTGACCAATGGATAAGAGTTCTGTGATGGTAGGAACTTTTATCAAACAGCCACATGGCATTTAATCAAGATTAATGGCTACTGACCAGTTGAATTAAAAGCCGGTCTGCTACAAAAACACCATCACACATCGCTCGTTATTTCTAATCTGTTTAACGACATTTACTAATGCACAAATTTATTATGATAAATTGCAAGAACAACAAGGAGCTCGGCGTCTCTAAACCTGCTTTACCATTTTCCCACATAGACGGTGAGAACTATTTGGTTTACCTTTAATAATTGCAAAACGCAAAAATGCTGAATTTCTACAGCACAACACTCCTCTGAAGACAATAGTTCCACTTTGTACATGCCTGAATATGCACCATACAACATATTTTCTTAATGCTAGATGTTTAATAAAACAGAATGTGCTACAAACAGTGTAGACCCTGAGGAGAGGGGTCCTTCTGGAGCCCTCTGATTTGGGTCAGGATTTTGAATTATATACATTCAAATAGGCTTGTGACAAACCCCTCGAATCACTGTGCACTGTCATTTAGAGTCCAGTAACCAATTATCTCATAGCCTAGCAAAGTGCTTCAAATTATGAAGATAAGTGACCACTTAAAGCAGGTTGAAAGTAAAGCAGCCTGATTTAAGCTACCACATGCTAGAATATTAGCAAATATAGGTTATGATATAAATTCATAACTGTATAAATTGACACTATTTTCTTCAATGGAGGAATACATTTAACCCTTTCCCCAATAGAAGCGCCTTTTAGCGCATTTGATTTATTCCTCCGCTGAAGAAATTAGTTCCAATGTATACAGACAAAAACGTGTAACAAACAATTTTTTTTCTAGTAGATGGTAGCTTAAAGCAGGCTGAAAATAAAGCAGAATGTGCCTAAGGGCACATTCTGCTTTATTTTCAACCTGCTTTAAATGGTCACCTGTATTCAAAACTAGAAACAGGCTTTTGGGTAATGGGTTAAGGCATAAGAGGGTGTATTTATGGAGTAATAGGTTAAATTGATTCTTTTTAAATTTTGAAAAGTTTAGTATTGTAAGGGTTCAGAATCTCAACCTGGTTGTGAGCAGACAGTATTTATTTAACTTTGAAAAGGTTGATTGACTTGTATTTGAAGTGTCGGGCATTGACCCTTAGGATAATCGCCGGGCTTCGATCAAATTTGCACAAGTGGACAATAGCCCCTCCACTGTATTGTTTGCATATGCAAAATAAAGAAGGATCTTGCGTCACCATGACTGCTCATTTTCATCAAAAGGTTTGTGGCATTTTGAACCTTCACTGTTAACACATTTTCTCATAGATATGCCTTTTTGCACCTTTAATTTATTCCTCCACTGATGAAAATAGTTCCACTTTATATAGTCATGAATATGTAGCAAGAGAAATATTTTCTACATCGTAGTAGAAACTGGACTTTAACCCATTATTCCATACATATTCCTTTTACGCCTTTCATTTATTCCTCTACTGAAGAATTCGAAAATATTAAAATGTTTATATTGTCGTGAGGGGCCTCCATGGCCTAGTGGTATAGTCACTGTGACTTACACCACTAAGCTCCTCACCGCTGTGAGTTCGAATCCCAGTAGGGTCGTTCGGATTTTTCATGTGGGGAAGCCTTCCAGCTGGCTTGCGGAAGGTCGGTGGTTCTACCCAGTTGCCAATTTGTGCCTGAAACAGTGCATAAATGACTTCTGGGGTCTTCCTCCACCTGTAATTAGCTGGACGTCGCGATATGACTGAAATACTGTTGAAATCGACGTAAAATCAAAACAAATCAAATCAAATCAAATATTGTCGTGAATATGCACCATAAGAAACATTTCCTTTATAACACTCAGTTCATGATACATGTATACATGAATACATGAGGAAAACCTAATACATTGTACATTGTATACACATAGACAAAACATACATATTGACAAACGAATAATTTTGTGTATTATCAGTTAGTGTAAATTTTAGAAGATTGTTTACTATTAGATTCTGGGAGAGATTTGGGTATAATTAACAGAATGTTTAAGTTAGCAAAATATACTGGGAAAGCCAGATTGTACATATAGTTTGAAGCAGACTGAAAGAAAAGCAGATTCTGCCTTACTTTCAACATGCTTTAAGTGGTCACCTGTCTTCAAGGCTAAGAAGACAGGCTATGGGGTAATTGGTTAGAGCATGCTGAAAGTAACATCAGTCTTAAACTCTGAAAATAAACCTATGAAGGAAAGAGTCAAAGCAACCTTTTCAGTAAGTTGGCAGAATACTAAAAATAATCTTAAAAAGGTGTTATATTTAGGTGTTGAAAGATAAATGATGATAAGGGAATACCAAGGTTGTTCAGCTACAATTATAGTGTAAGTAATTCTGTAGTGAACACATATAACTGTCAAAATGGTTAGACTCTTTAAACCATAGCCTGTTTCTGATATTGAACCCACTTAAAGCAGGTTGAAAGTAAAGCAGAATGCACCTTAAGACACACTCTGCTTTACATTCAGACTGCTGTGTTGTTCCTGTTAAGGTTTATAGCCCCTCATAAGCTTTTTCAGGTACTTGCTTTAAGCCACCATCTGCTAGGATATAGTAAATATTTCCCATGATACATATTCATGGTTGTATAAATTGGAACTATTTTATTCAGTAGAGGAATAAACTAAAGGCATTAAAATGCATGTCTATGGGGAAAATGGTTAAGGCTCATCTGTTAGATGAGATGTTAATGGTGATTTAGTGATTGACTAAATAAGTTAACTTTTAGTGTTTATGTTATTGTTTAACTCTTTCCTCCCTGAAACTTTAAATGGACAATTCCAGTTTCCATTTTATTCTAGTCCATTTCTAACTTTTAAGGGGTTGTTTTTGTCAATGTTGGGCATTATGACAAACAGTGAAGACCCTGATCAGAGGGCTCCTTTCGGAGCCCTCTGATCTGGGTCTTCACTGTTTGCATAGGACAAGTGTACTATTCACATGTTCACTGTTTGAAAATAACGCCTATATGCGGGACTAGGGTTCAAAGGGTTAACCCATTAACCCATAGCCTGTGTAGTACTTTTAGTATTGAAGATAGGTGTCCTCTCAAAGCAGGTTGAAAGTAAAGCAGAATGTGCCTTAAGGCACCTTCTGCTTTACTTTCAACCTGCTTTAAGAAACCCTCTGCTAGTATATAGTAAATATTTCCCATGATACATATTCATTGCTGTATAAATTGATACTATTTTCTTCAGTGGAGGAATAAATTAAAGATGTAAAAATTCATGAGAAAATGGTTAAGGCACATTTTAAATGGTGATTTGGTGATTAACTAAATACTTTTAGTTATGTTATTGTTTATAAAGCGTCCATCAAAATATATAAAATTGCCATTACAATGGGCTCTGAGAATGTGTGAAATACTTGCCTATCATAACTGTTATACATGTTTGTATTGTTCAGTAATTTTATAAAATAAAAAGGAAATCACTTTCACTAATCCTTCCCAATAACAATAACAACTATAACAACAAAAAGACCAGTTATTGTTTTGTTTAACAACAACAATAACAACAAAAAGACCAATTATTGTTTTGTTTGATTAGACTGCATTTCCTTGTCGTTGGTAGTTACAGTACAAACTCCTCTTTACGGCCATTCAGTAGCAGGGCTGTTGATGGTGCTTTAGACAGGTTGCAGTTTAAAGCAATATAAAGGTAAAGCAGAAAGCTCCTGTAGGACTTTTATCTTGCTTTAAGGTGTCACCTACATTGAATACCGTACTTTAAATAAACCTATTGAGTGTTCTTGATAGGAAGGTTGTACTGTAACAGATCTGTTTGACTGGTATATTTAAAGAATGGTGTTTAAAGACAAGAAGTCATTTACTGAGAGAATATATGGTGGCATGGTGACTGACTATATAGTGGCATGTTATATGGCTTTTATTATGCAGGTAAATCAAAAATAATTTAAGTCTTTGGAATGTTTGTATCACGATCTTAACTTTAAGTTTTTGTTACTCTAAGCTCAATTAACCTTTTCTTAGTGAAAAATACAAGCTAAAAGTAGGACTAAACAAAACTTAAACCTGTATTTAAAGCTACTATCTGTTAGGATAAAGGAAAGATTTCTTATGGTCAATATTCATGAGTGTACAATTTGGAACTATTTTCTTCAGTGGTGGAATAATTCAAATGCCTAAAATGGAGTAAATGGTTAAACTTCTATGTCAAGAAGGAACTGTGGCAATATGTCAGAATTTCTTTGGATGACATATTGAGCAGATGCAAGTTGTTCAGTATTTGAGGGAATTAGGTTAATTGAAGTGGTCATAGTGGTCAAGATCTTCGAGGAAGTGGACTTTGTTCCCAGTTATTGTAAGTCTTTAGTCATAGAAAGAGGTGACCAACATACTGTAGTACCTCTTGTTGGCTACAATAGCAAGATGTCTAATAATTGTCGATTGGAACATGTGTAATTGTCTATCTGTCAGACAGGTGGCAGTTTAATGCAGGTCTTAATGAAGGACAAAAGTAATGCTGAAATCTCCTCAAGGAGCTTTCTGCATTACATTTGTCCTGCATAAAGCAGACACCTGCTTTTAAAGAATCCTATTCTTCTGTATTGGTTAGTCGTGTAACTGTTGAATTTTCAAAATGGTCTTTTCCAGTTTTTGATAAATAACCCATTCACATTGACTTTAGAGGATGGTCACACAACTATTCTAAGATATGACAAACAGTGCAGACCCTGATCAGAGGGCTCCTTCAGGAGCCTTCTGATCTGGGTCTACACTGTTTGCATAGAACGTATACACTTAAACCTAGCCCTGCAAGGGTAAGAGGTTCATCTGTACTTCTACCAACATAGTGATAAAACAGAGGTTGATCTGTATAGTCGTATGGAGACTTTACCAACATAGTGATAATTGGAGCTAATATGCCCACTGAGAGTACGAAAGGAGTTTCATCAATATTTGTCTTGCTTGCTGAAGGCTGTGGGAATATGGGAAAAGTATGTAAGTGACTGATTTATTCCTTTAATATGTACATCTTAAGGTTTTGGATGGAATATAGGGGAAAGTAAGTACTTGATTGATGTATGCTTTTTACATGTACATTTTTCATCCCTGCTTAGGGAATATGGGAAAAGTAGTGAATTTATCTTTAAGGAAGGGTTTTCTATATGTAAAGTCAAATCTGTGTTTGGCAACCTTTCTGTGAAGGAACAAGGAATCATATCTGGATATATATGGAATTTTTGTCTCAGCTGCATCTCGGCTAATGAGCAAAAGTAAACTTTTGTGTGGTAGTCAGCAACAATCATGATTGTTGTTGTTGTCAGCATCAAACTTTGGATTTAGCCCCAAGTTTTAAGCTTTCATTTTTTCGGCTATTGCAAAAAAAAGCGTTATGTGCTAGACCTACAAGACGAGGAATACAGATGTATCAAGTCTAAATGTGTGTACTGGTGGGCAAAGCTATTTTCTTTAGTGGAAGAGTAAATTAAAGGAATAAAAAGGTGTATACTAGTACATTATGAAGTCTCAATTTAAAAATTAGGTTGGAGCTGTATCAGATGGCAAGTTTCCTGAATCCAAACTGTTTGGGAACATTGGTTGAGTTGCTATTTGGCACTGAGAAAGAGTTAAGGATCTAAAGTGTTGATATTGCAAGTTAATTGCCTCTTCATAAATTAGCTGGCAGGTGTAAATAATTTAGAAGTTAATAAGCTCTTCAGCAAAGCAGCTAGACTTAACCCTTTCCCCCATAGCTTGTTTCTAGTATTGAATATAGGTGTCCACTTAAAGCAGGTTGAGAGTAAAGCAGAATGTGCCTAGGCACATTCTGCTTTACTTCCAGCCTGCTTTAAGCTATCATCTTCTAGAATATAGAAAACATTTCTTTTGATACATATTTATTACTGTAAAAATTGGAACTATTTTCACCAGCGGAAGAATAAATCAAATGCGCTAAAAGGCGCTTCCATGTGGGAAAGGGTTAAAGAGACCTCTCTTAAAAGATCTCCATGTACAGTATACAACTTCTCTTGAATGGTAAAACCAGAAGGAAGAATTGGGTACTTTTATAAACTTATATTAGATTTCTCCAGTTAACCATTAAATTGCCGCCATAGCTTGTATTCAGTATTTAAGACAGGCAACTATTTCTACTTCGAGGCCATCGATTCTAACAAGTTGTAACACCATAGGATTTGGTGCTGAACTGAGAGAGAACCAAGTTTTTTCGACTGCTTTAACCCTCTTACCTCCAAAATATTGTCTGCATTGTTAAGTGTCGTCTGCATTATTATACGCCCGTCATCGACGGTCGTATTATGGTATACCCAGCGCTGTACGTCCGTCCGTCCGTCCGTACGTCCGTCCGTCCGTCCGTCCGTCCGTACGTCCGTCCGTTAACTTTTTAGCTCACCTGGCACGAAGTGCCAAGGTGAGCTTTTAGGATCGCTGAATGTCTGTCGTCCGTCGTCCGTCCGTCCGTCCGTTCACAATTGTTCGTTAACACTCTAGCGGCTACAAATTTCATCCGATCTTCATGTAACTTCATGACAATGTTTGTCTTGATGAAATCTAGGTCAAGTTCGAATGTGGGTCATGTCCGGTCAAAAACTAGGTCACTAGGTCAAATCATAGAAAAACCTCGTTAACACTCTAGAGGCTACAAATCTCAATGGATCTTAATGAAACTTGGTCAGAATGTTTGCCTCATTGATATCTAGGTCAAGTTCGAATGTGGGTCATGTCCGGTCAAAAACTAGGTCACTAGGTCAAATCATAGAAAAACTTTGTTAACACTCTAGAAGGTACAAATCTCAATGGATCTTCATGAAACTTCTTCAGAATGTTTGCCTCATTGATATCTAGGTCAAGTTCGAATGTGGGTCATGTCCGGTCAAAAACTAGGTCACTAGGTCAAATCATAGAAAAACCTCGTTAACACTCTAGAGGCTACAAATCTCAATGGATCTTGATGAAACTTGGTCAGAATGTTTGCCTAATTGATATCTAGGTCAAGTTCGAATGTGGGTCATGTCCGGTCAAAAACTAGGTCACCAGGTCAAATCATAGAAAAACCTTGTTAACACTCTAGAAGCTACAAATCTCAATGGATCTTAATGAAACTTGGTCAGAATGTTTGCCTCATTGATATCTAGGTCACGTTGGAATGTGGGTCATGTCCGGTCAAAAACTAGGTCACAAGGTCAAATCATAGAAAAACCTTGTTAACACTCTAGAGGCTACAAATCTCAATGGATCTTAATGAAACTTGGTCAGAATGTTTGTCCTGATGAAATCTAGGTCAAGTTCGAATGTGGGTCATATCCGGTGAAAAACTAGGTCACTAGGTCAAATCATAGAAAAATCTTGTTTACACTCTAAAGGTTGATTGGGGGTCATGTCCAGTCATAATCTAGGTCACTATAGGTCAAGTTTGCCATGGTGTACCAGGTGAGCGATTTAGGGCCATAGTGGCCCTTGTCTTGTTAGCGCTCTCTCACCTTCATTTATTTACCGAGTTTGATTAAACTTCCTACAAATATTCCATACCACAATAGCTCGGACGAGTTCGCGTTTCAGATGTTGGCGGCTATTTTTAGCAGAGTTATGCCCCTTTATTGTCAAAAATGGGCATTTTTTAAAAAAAAACAGAACTTTTTTTTTAATTATTCAATTTATTTCAAATTTGATATGGTGATACAATGAATGAAGTTACTTAACATATATTACGGGTTTTTGGTTTGACGTCTTATTTTCAGAGTTATGCCCCTTTACACAATTTTTTTAACAATATATTGTTTCCTGATAATAATTTTACTTACATTTTGTCTATTGTAACCAAATTTCATATTTATCTTTCTCATCATGCAGGGAAGGCACCTGTGAATTTTGGTTCCTGTTAAATTATTTTTCTATGAGTTATGCCCCTTTACATCCTTAAAATTTAAAATAAGCCACACTTCGTCCGTTTACTTTTCTTCTTAGCGCTCTCTCACCTTCATTTATTGACCGATTTTGATTAAACTTCCTACAAATATTCCATACCACAATAGCTCGGACGAGTTCCCGTTTCAGACGTTGGCGGCTATTTTTAGCAGAGTTATGCCCCTTTATTGTCAAAAATGGGCATTTTTTAAAAAAAACAGAACTTTTTTTAATTATTCAATTTATTTCAAATTTGATATGGTGATACAATAAATGAAGTTACTTAACATATATTACGGGTTTTTGGTTTGACGTCTTATTTTCAGAGTTATGCCCCTTTACACAATTTTTTTAACAATATATTGTTTCCTGATAATAATTTTACTTACATTTTGTCTATTGTAACCAAATTTCATATTTATCTTTCTCATCATGCAGGGAAGGCACCTGTGAATTTTGGTTCCTGTTAAATTATTTTTCTATGAGTTATGCCCCTTTACATCCTTAAAATTTAAAATAAGCCACACTTCGTCCGTTAACTTTTCTTCTTAGCGCTCTCTCACCTTCATTTATTGACCGATTTTGATTAAACTTCCTACAAATATTCCATACCACAATAGTTCGGACGAGTTTGCGTTTCAGACGTTGGCGACTATTTTTAGTAGAGTTATGCCCCTTTATTGTCAAAAATGGGCATTTTTAAAAAAAAAAACCAGAACTTTTTTATTTTTGATTCAATTGATTTCAAATTTGATATGGTGATACAATGAATGAAGTGACTTAATATATATTACGGGTTTTTGGTTTGACTCTGTATTTTCAGAGTTATGCCCATTCACACAATTTTTTTAACAATATATTGTTTCCTGATAATAATTTTACTTACATTTTGTCTATTGTAACCAAATTTCATATTTAGCTTTCTCATCATACAGGGAAGGCACCTGTGAATTTTGGTTCCTGTTTAATTTCAGACGTTGGCGACTATTTTTAGCAGAGTTATGCCCCCTTTATTGTCAAAAATGGGCATTTTTTAAAAAACCCAGAACTTTTTTCTTGACTGTCGCAATACTATCGGGATAGTTCTTGAGCTATCCCAATACTACAGCATAGTCTTTTTGAGATCGATAGTCGGGCCTACACTCCGGGCGACTTTTTCCAGTCGGCCTGAGTCTGGACGACTTTGACACCCGCCGGCCGTGACGGGCGTATTTTGCCGCACTGCGGCGCTCTTGTTTTAAAAATTTGCTGTAGGGCTGGTTTGAATGAAGAAATGTTGATACCAGTGTCAAACAGTTTGAATCCTGATCAGACGCCGCGTTACGCGGCGTCTGATCAGGATCCAAACTGTTTATTAAGTAGCCTTTTGGTGCCGGTAGCAGTGAAATAATTAAGAACAATTAAGAATGCCTTAGAGCTGAGTGCAGACAGTATTCTGAGGAACCATTACTGCACTTGCATAATGTTGTGTCTGCACTGACTTGAACCCTTTCATATCTCAATAATTGTCGTCTGCTGAAAATGTTGTCTGCTCAATGTCTGGCATTTAGTTTGAAATTCTTTTATTTTTACTGAATAAGGATCCCTGTGACAAGCAGTTTGGATCCTGATTAGTTTCCATGTTTTAAGAGTCCTGATCTGGATCCAAACTCTTTGCAAAGGTCTTAGATACTGGTTTCCAGTGTTGAAAGGGTTAACCCCCTTCACTGTCTTACCCCGAGTACAATGATTATTAGCAAACAGTTTGGATCCTGATCAGACGCAGCGTTCTGTGGCATCTGATCAGGATCCAAGCTGTTTGACATTCATTTCAATATTTCTGAAGTCAGAATTCCTAAGTTTTAAATTTGAGAAATAAAAGCAGACGACAGTTGTTTAAGGCAGATGACATCATGGCTGTGAGAGGGTTAATTATTCCTTGCAGTTAGGCAGATCTTAATTACAGTTTCCACAGCATTTAGGCAGATCTTTATTAAGCATGCTGGTGCCATTTTACTGGCAAATTTGAGTGTATTTTAGCTAAACATTGGATGCTAGCAATCTCAGCTTGTTTTCAGTGTTTAAAAGAGTTTGATTGCTTCAAGCAGCCTGAATTTAAAGCAGAGATCTCTATTGGGATATTTCTGCTTGAACCCTTTTTTCCTCAGGACGCAAAACCCCCCTTGCTCCACATAAGACCAAGAATGACCATTCATTGGTTCTGTTAAGTATGGTAGCATAAATCAAAATGAAAGTAAAGCAGAAAGCTTCTAAAGGAAAAGCTCCTATTGGAATTTTGCAGAAAGGTTACAGATTCATTTAGGATCTTTCAGCTTTACTTGTGTCCCATATTAAGTAGTAAACGGTCATTATCTTTATATCTACATGTTTCTTTATTGAATCGTCACATACAACCTGGCTCCAGATAAGAGTGAGTTATAACTGAACAAATCCAACATTTTCTCATTCATTTAAGCACAAAATCCTATGGTGTTACTACTCATTAGAATCGTCTCGAAGAGACGATTCTTATGAGTAGGGACACCATAGGGTTCAATGCAGAAATAAGAAAATATATATTTTGAAATACATGTACTCCCCTTATTTGGAGCACTGTTTATATCTACACGTTTCTTTATTGAAAGGTCACATAGACTTACTGTATTCCTAAATTTGTTCTCCAGTCTTTGTCGTCAGTGAGTTTCTAGCGAAAAGACATTACCATGTTAATACTACCAATTTTGCATGAAATTAGCTGCCGAAGAAGTTGGGATTGCAATAGAGGCTGGAGACTAATTTGCACCATGCTAGACAAAGTGTGGCCATCAACGAAATCACTTTTCAAGGAAACACCACATTCCTATTGAAATCAGGAAATTGTAATATCACAGATGAAGAAATGAAATGAAACCCCAAGAGCTTTATAGATAAAGACAATGATGCTACAGTTAAACTTCGATATCTCAAGCTCGGTTAGAGCGAACATACCCGTATTTCAAAGTTAAAACGTGGCTTAGCCACGTTTTAACTTTGAAATACCGGTATGTTCGACTAAACCGAGCATGAAATAATGCAATCCATGTGTCGACAAATCGGATAGTTCGAATTAAGTGAGTTCAAGATAAGGAAGTTCAACTGTAGTTTAAATGTAGGGCATGCAGCAGTGAAAGGTTTATTCCAAAATAAGTATAGTTTAACCCTTTACCCCATAATCTGTTTCACAGTTTTGAAGATGGGAATGCATGACCACTTAACCCATTACCCCCATAGCCTGTTGCTAGTTTTGAATAAAGCAGGTTGAAAGTAAAGCAGAATGTGCCATATTTCTTATGGTACATGTTTGTGACTGTATGAATTGGAACTATTTTCTTCAGTGGAGGAATAAAATGAGGTATAAATATTCATGGAGTAATGGGTTATGGAATATAATATAATCAAGTGTGAATTGGCCAACATAAGAAATTGGCTATATAAATATGATTTAACCCATTACCCCATAGTCTGTTTTTAGTATTGAAGACAAGTGACTACTTAAAGAAGGTTGAAAGTAAAGCAGAATGCGCCCTAAGGCGCATTCTGCTTTCCTTACAGCCTGCTTTAAGCTGCCATCTGTGAGAATATAGAAAATGTTTCCTGTAGTACATATTCTTGACCATAAAAAATGGAACTATTTTCTTGAGTGGAGGAATAAATAAGAGGCGTAAAAAGGCATATTTATGGGGTAATGGATCAACTAATGTCAACACTGATCATTAAAACTTTCAAGGATAGCGAGTTGATCTTTATGATATTTTGACTGCAGAATATAAGAAATACAGAAAGCTCAAGTGCTTCTTTTTTCTCTCCATTAAGCTGTCACTTGTTTAAAAAATTACTTATATAATTTCTTTCATTTGGCAGCTAAACGCAATTCTGATTATTTCGGGAATGTGAAATGAAAGAATACGGATAACCGAGTGTCTTCAGCACAGTTTGAGGTCATGTTTGATTTTGTCTGTAGATATTCCGTGTTGACTTTTTGACACTTTTTGTCGATCGTCGGCCCGTAGACTATTGTCAAGGTTTCTGATAGGTGTCATGATAGCGTTAAGTACCTTGGGTTTGTCTGAGCGAGACCGCGATGTGTGAATAAATCGTCTCGGAGCTCTTTGGGTCTTTGTTCTTCAGACGACGGTAAATCTACTGGGGTAGAATATTTAACTGATATATATACCTGTATAATACCTGTTTACAGTATTTAATTCCAAAATACCTTGCACTGTACAGTAAAACTTTGGGGATTAGTCAAATTAAGACATACTGGCTATGATTATGTAAAACTGGTAGCTTAATGTAGGGCAAAAGTAATGCACAAACGAGCTTTCTGCATTACATTCAGCAATGTTTGACCCATTACCCCATAACATGTTTCTAGTTTTGAAGATTGGTGACCACTTAGAGCTGATTGAAAGTAAAGCACATTAATGCAACTGAAGGCGCATTCTGCTTTACTTTCAACCTGATTTAAGCTACCATCTGCTAGGATATAGAACATATTTCTTATCATGCATATTCATAAAGTATTCACTAATTTAGAATAAATTAGAGGATTTATGGAGTAATGTGTTAAAAGCCTTGGTGCTTATATACATATATGAAATTAGATGCGAGTGCAGACTGTTTAGCCCATTACTCATTACATACACACCTTTAAATTCTTAACATTTATCCTCCACTGAAGGATTTTTCTGTTTTACTCTCACCTTGCTTTAAGCTGTCATTTGTCTTAACCCTTTGAACCCTAGTCCCGCATATTGGCGTCCTTTGCAAACAGTGTGCATTTGAATAGTACACTTGTCCTATGCAAACAGTGAAGACCCAGATCAGAGGGCTCCTAGGAGCCCTCTGATCAGGGTCTTCACTGTTTGTCATAATGCCAAACATTGACAAAAACAACCCATAAAAGTCAGAAATTGACTAGACTAAAATGGAAACTGGAATTGTCCATTTAATGTTTCAGGGAGGAAAGGGTTAAGCTGTCATTTGTCTTAAACACTGCACAATTCACATGATTGAGTGGTTGCAATAGAGAGGTTTTACTGCTCTGCATTCCCTATTATCATGCTGCAGCTGATTCACATACTAGAGAGATCAAGAGAGCGATAAACGTGGAATTTCACTTAAAGAGATTCATAAGATGTGAGGATATGCCAAACATCATTGTAATGTTGAAATTAAATCTTTGAAAGTAGCTTCAAAATATTGATCAGTTTTGTAAACTGTATTGATTGATTCAAAATGTGGAGAGTGATTTGAAATTCTGGCGATTTGTTGCTAGGCATGTATTTCTGCAGTTGTAGTAGAAATTAAAGAGAGAGAAAAAAGGATTATAAAAGCTGATCTAGTTTGACCAGATAGTAGTTATTTAGCATTTAAAGGGTTTGCATTTCCATGAAAGTTTTGCTCAATTTATTTTAGATTTAATTTTTTGTGTGTTAAACAAGAGTTAACTGTTTAAACTGGGGTATTTTAATTTATAATGGCTACTTAAATATTGTGGCTGACATATCAGAGGTTGAAAGCAAAACAGAAAGCTCTTCTTGCTTTAATAAGCAGCTGTCTGCTTTCAGTTAAATGATGACAATTGCCCTCTTTCGAGTGGCCATTGTGCAAATTTGGAATTTGTATCTCATTACAGTCAAACTTCGAACTCTGTTAAGTCGAACATACCCGTATTTGAAAGTTAAAACGTGGCTTAGCCGCAGTGTAACTTTGAAACATGGGTATGTTCACCTAAACCAAGCTTGAAATAAGGCAAATTCATATTTCAAAATATAGGATACTTCGAGTTAAGCAAGTTGGAAATAGCGAAGTTCGACTGTACAAACAAAAAAACTTATATAATAGTGTACCACTGTACCATCAAATGCCAAATGAGTTTGTGCAAATTCTGTACTTATGCCATCAAATCTAATGCATGATGTCATCCACTTCAGAAAGCATTGTGTGATTCTTACAGCACAGCAAATATTATGCAACCCGGGCAATATATATTGATAAATGTCTTTGATAATCAGCATGGGGGTGCAGTTTTCTAAGCACAATCAGCTGTATCCTTTGTTTACAAACAAACATAGTCAGCCTACAGCTTTCTCTGTGCATTGTTTAGACCTGTTAGATCTGAATGGGGTAGATTACCATTGATAACCATCACCTCTTCAGTCCATTACAGTCAAACCTGAATTTTGAAAAACCAGGGCTCAAGATAAATCCAGCATTTCCTCACTCATTTTAGCACCAAATCATATGGTGTTCTACTTATTAAAATCGTTTCGAAGAGAAGATTCTAATGAGTAGTGACACTATAGGGTTTAATGCAGAATTTTTTGAAAAACTCTGCCTATCTGGTGCCCTGAACAACCATACTTAATCGGTTGCATTGTCAATATTTAACTCAGGAGGTTGTTTAATGCAGGACATAAGCAATGCAGAAAGCTCCCAATGGGAGCTTTCTGCATTGTTTCTGTCCTGCATTAAGCATCAACCTGCCTTAAGAGATAATAATTGCATGTGTCCTTGTTGATTGTTTGCTAATAGCTTAGTCTTGACTGTACTGACTGCGATAGACCTTCAAGTTGCAATAAAATCTGGATCATCTAGACAATAATGTAGACCAAGCAAATAATATACTTTATGTGTGTAGGAATATTTAAAAACAAAATAAACAACCATACAAACCTCGAAATGATATTTGTAATATTACAGTATTGCGCAATAACTGATTTATTTACTGATTAATTATCATTATCACCTGGATCCCTGCAGAATGAAGGTGTCGGTTGGTTGGTGAGTGGGGATTTCGGGTGTTGAGAAGGGAACCAGTATGTAGTCCTTTGGAGATACCACAATATGTTGACAAGTGGGATAGGAAAAAGCTTTATTTCATCTATACCTTAAAACCCTAAGAATTGGTCCCATCATAAAATTTGAATTAATTGCATGTATCGATCATTCAGTAATTTGTCCAATGTGGGAACAGGAACAGAAAAGCAATTAAGCAGTGTAGACCCTGATCAGACTGCTTCCTTAGGAGCAGTCTGATCAGGGTCTACACTGTTTGCTCATGTAAGTGTGTCCGAAAAATTAGGGTAATTATGGTAAACAGTTTAACGGGGTTGTTTTTTGTGCACATAAGTTGAGGAGGTTGTATGTATGGAGATACAAGTGTTGCATTGTTTCTCACTTTGTTTCTCACTGGGGTGAAATGTAAATCAACATTGTGATTGTTGTCTAGAGACTGAGATAACAGTAATAGTAGCTGGAGTTATTGGAGTATATTATATAGGCTCAGGTTGTGGATACTGTCAAACACATGCTTTCAGCCACTATTTCAAACAAGGATGTATGATGTACACAGTATGTATATTTTGTTTTAGCAACCTAATGCAGAATAAAAGTAATGCAGATAGCTCCTGTAGTCCTATATTATTGAATTGGCAGGTTTAGCTTTTGATATAGTCAACCTTGGTGCTAGTATGCATTGAATGTAGAAGTAGACAGGTGGCTGCTTAAAGACATCTCCTGACGACCTTTTGGTCATAACGCCTTGCCAGATTATTTACTGTCAATTTCCTTGCAAAAAGCATGGGTCTTGTGCATATTGAACCATTGGATTTATAGAAAGAGCAAATGACAGTTTTGAGGGAGATATTTCTAGATGTCAGGTAAAGTGGTTTAACCCATTACCCCATAAATACGCTTTTTTACACCTTTGATTTTTTCCTCCATGGAAGAAAATAGTTGCAATTTAAACAGTCATAAATATTCACGAAGTTTCAATCCGAAATTTCATACGTTCTGATGAGTTCCAATCTGGAACGAAACTAGTAAACGAAAACTTACCTACTCTGCCGGAGTTTCTACAAGAAACAAACTATCTTTTTGACTGTTAGTCATAAATATGTTTGATAAAAAAAATACTTTCTATATTTTAGCAAATGTTAGCTTAAAGCAGGCTGAAAGTAAAGCAGAATGTGCCTTAAGGCACATTTTGCTTTACTTTCAACCTGCTTTAAGTGGCCACCTAATCTTCAAAACTAGAAACAGGCTATGGGGTAAATGGGTTAAAGGAAACATTTCTAGATGTCGGGTTAAGTGGTTTATGTGACATGTTTGTTCTTTAGTTGGTGTTGCTAATTCCTTCATGCAGAGATACAATGGTATCGCTTACTTCAATGTGTTCCTTGTAATGTTTGGGTTGTATAGTTTTTGCTGGGCATTATGGCTGAGCGAGTGATGGGGTTTTCAGATTAGGAAACTTTAAAGCTCTCCGGGATATACCCGGTAGGTGCATGCCCCCCCCCCCCCCCCCATCTTTTCATGCTTTTAAACATGTCTTGATAAAGAGCCACTGGAAAGTTTGCTATTTCCTTATGTTCAGCTTCTTAACTCTTTGAGCCCTAGTCCCGCATATAGGCGTCCTTTTCAAACAGTGTACATGTGAATAGTACACTTGTCCTACGCAAACAGTGAAGACCCAGATCAGAGGGCTCCGAAAGGAGCCCTCTGATCAGGGTCTTCACTGTTTGTCATAATGCCAAACATTGACAAAAACAACCCTTAAAATCAGAAATGGACTAGACTAAAATGGAAAGTGGAGTTGTCCATTTAAAGTTGTAGGGAGGAAAGAGTTAAAGCAGTACTTACCCATTACCACATAATATGCCCTTTACTCTTTCACTGAAGAAAAGAGTTATTTTTCATACAGATATGAATATGTATCATAAGAAATATATCCTAGAAAAATGTAGCTTAAAGCAGGTCAAACGTAAAGTAGAATGTGCCTTAAGGCACATTCTGCTTTACTTTCATCCTGCTTTAAGTGGTCATCTGTCTTCAAAACTAGAAACAGGCTATGGGAGAATGAGTTATATATATAAAGCAGTCTAAATATTAAAGTAGAAAGCTCTTTAAGGAGCAGGGTGAATGTAGAGCAGAATCATCTAGCTTTTAACAATAACCTAAGTTATATCACACCATATGTACATGAGGGATGTTTTCTTTGTAACATATGGTGTATGCCAATGAGTTTTTGGTTATAGAGAATTTTTTTGTATACAAAGAATAAAAATGCTACAGCTGTGATTTGTTTAACTCTTTCCTCCCTGAAACTTTAAATGGAAAATTCCAGTTTCCATTTTAGTCTAGTCCATTTCTGACTTTTAAGGGTTGTTTTTGTCAATGTTTGGCATTGTGACAAACAGTGAAGACCCTGATCAGAGGGCTCCTTTCGGAGCCCTCTGATCTGGGTCTTCACTGTTTGCATAGGACAAGTGTACTATTCACATGTACACTCTTTGAAAAGCACGCCTATATGCGGGACTAGGGTTCAAAGAGTTAACATAATGTTGTATTGTACAATGTGCCTCTGCAGTAGTGTAGGGGCATTGTCTAAAACATCTGCCGACAGCTTTATTATCCAGGTTAACCCTGTGTCCTCCACAGCCCAAAGTACAAATCACCTTTAACCATCTAGGGTTATAACGCTCACCATGAGGGCAAATCACATATAGCATATATTCGTGGCCTGATAAATACATGCATCTTGCTTTAAGCAGCCATCTGGCTTTAACACATAAAGATGTTTAAATGAATCTGGTAGTGGAACTTGAGCTCCTATTGGCGCAAATGTGGAGGAAGGGTGAAAGTGGCTATAAAGCGTTTATGGGGACTAAAATGAAAGGAATCATAATTTGAGATTACAAACCATGGATAAGACGAACACTATTAACCCAGTACCCCATAAGTACACCTTTTTACGTCTTTAATAAATTCCTTCATTGAAAAAATACTGGTACTTCCACTATTATACAGTCATTGAGTATGTATCATAAGAAATATTTTCTATACCCTAAGCTATCTATGGTAGTTTAAAGCAGGCTGAAAGAAAAGCAGAATGTGCCTTAAGTCACATTCTGCTTTACTTTCAGCCTGCTTTGAGTGGTTACCTTGCTTCAATACTAGAAAGTTAGCAACAGGTTATGGGGTAATGTGTTAATTGAAATGGTCCATTAAAATTTTACATGTATGAAGGAATACAAATGTTTTCTCTTCTATTTTCAGATATGAATTGCAGAGTATTTAACTGAATCTAGTCTACTAGGAGGGGTATTACTTTCAAGCTTGGATCTCATTAGCCAATCGTGATATCGGGTGAAAATGGCGGATACTTCTGGCGGCACCACGGAAATGCCTGATGTGGAGACATCACCGCTGTACACAGTTTTGAGAAATATTACGACAGAATCTCCGGGTTTGCGGGAACCCGCCACCCATAATTGTGAAGTGATTGACTCAAACTACAATATACCGACAGTTGTTATATGTGCTATGTGCTTCATATTTGGAATAGTCTATACATTCTTTGGTAAGTTCTGAAGGTGATACAGTAAAACACATCTATTACGATCTATTTTCAGAGCAGTATAACCTATATATTACCACAACTAAAAAGAAGGTTTAATTGATTATATAAAAGACAGCATAAAGGAAGGTGACAGTAAAACAGAAAGAAAGCTCCTAAAGAAGCTTTCTGTTTTACTGTCACCTTGCTTTAACCCTTTCCCCCAATAGAAGCACCTTTAAGCACATTAAATTTATTCCTCCACTAAAGAAATTAGTTCAATTCATATAGTCATAAACATGTATTATAAGAAATATTTCTATATTCTAGCAGGTGGTAGCTTAAAGCAGGTTGAAAGTGAAGCAGAATGTGCCTAAGGCGCATTCTGCTTTACTTTCAACCTGTTTTAAGTGAGGACCTGTCTTCAAAACTAGAAACAGGCTATGGGGTAAAGGGTTAACCCTTTGAACCCTAGTCCCGCATATTGGCGTCCTTTTCAAACAGTATACATGCGAAAAATGCACTTGTCCTATATGCAAACAGTGAATACCCAGATCAGAGGGCTCCTTACGGAGCCCTCTGATCTGGGTCTTCACTGTTTGTCATAATGTAAAACATTGACAAAAACAACCCTCAAACGTCAGAAATGGATTAGACTGAAATGGAAACTGGGATTGTCCATTTGAAGTTTTAGGGAGGAAAGAGTTAAGCAGTCACCTGTCATTAACACCTAATACTTAACACAATTAGTGGTCGTAATAGCGAGGTTTACTGTACTGTAAAACAACTTTGATGACCATTAAACAGGAAAGACAGATTGCAGCTTAACTCATTGTCCCTGAAACTTCCAATGGAAAATTCCGGTTTGCAATAAAGGCTGATCCATTTTAGACTATTTAGGGTTGTTTTTTGTAATAAATTGCAAAATGACAAACAGTGAAGTTCCTGATCAGAGGGCTCCTGCAAGAGCCCTCTGATCAGGGACTTCACTGTTTGCATAGGACAAGTGTACTCTTCATAGGTACACATTTGATAAAGGATGCATATATGCGTCACTAGGGATCAATGAGTTAAAACAAGATGATTACCTTGCTTTAAGCAGCCACCAGTCTTAACCAATTACTCCATAATACATCTTTTGATGCTGTTAATTTTATTCCTCCCCTTAGAAAAAAAAAGTTCCACTTTGTACAGTATGAAATTATTTGTATTATAGAAGCACCTTTTATTAATTATTCCACTGAAGAAAATGTTTCAACTTATACAGTGATAAACATGTATGAAAAGAAATATTTTCTATATGCTAGCAGATGGTACCTTTTAGCAGACTGAAAGTAAAACAGAATGCAACATAAGGCACATTCTGCTTTACTTTCAACCTGCTTTAAGTGCTCATCTGTCTTATAAAATACAAACAGGCTAGGGGATAAAGGGTTGACTAGTTGAACCCTGGCAAGGAGAAAACTTTTCATTTGCAAATAGTGTTACTGCACTTGTCTTTAATGCATTAAATCTTTCTCCAAAATGAAGCGCCTTTAAGCGCATTCAATTATTCCTCCACTGAAGAAAATAGTTCTACTCTGTACAGTAATAAACATGAATCATCACAAATATTTTCTATATCTTAGAAAATGGTAGCTTAAAGCAGGCTGAAAGCAAAGCAGCATCCGCCTTAAGAAGCATTCTGCTTTACTTTCAACCTGCTTTAAATTGTCACCTATCTTCAATACTAGAAACATGTTATGGGGTAATTGAGTAAACAAGTTACATTTTCTCCTCTCTCTCTTTCAGGTTACCGGTTCTTCAAAGCTGTCATGTTTCTAACAGGCTTCATGTTTGGTTCCATTCTCGTCTACATGATATGCCTGGAAGAGAAAACATTCACACCCTTGATCAACGCGGGGATCGCGCTGGGAGCGGGATTTCTATGTGGACTATTGACCATGCTTGTGCAATATGTTGGACTTTTCCTCACTGGATTCCATTTTGGTGTTTCCATAGCAATTGGTATTCTTATTTTATTGGAAAATGTTATAATTCACCCAGAAACAAAATGGATACCGATAGGTGTCATATTGGGCGCGGGCTTGATACTAGCTCTATTGACATTAAAATTCCAAAAGGGCGGAACCATTTTGGGAACAAGTATTTTCGGTGGAATTTTAATGATTTCGTGTATAGACTACTTTATAGAGCAGTTTTTGTTAATGGAGTATATTTGGGACCGTATTAAGGCGGAGAAGTCAATTCCATTGTGTTGGTATTCATGGATAATTCTCGGATGTTGGCCATTTTGTTTCCTCGTTGGTGTGCTAACTCAGTGGAAAATTACCGGTCAGGGATACAGTCATAAAGAGGGTAAGTCTTTCAAGTTTCAACACCATGTACCTGTTTAGATTTACAAACAGTGCAGACCCAGATCAGAGGGTTCCTATAGGAGCCCTCTGATCTGAGTCTGCACTGTTTGCTAATTTAGACCAGTGTTTGCATTTGCAGGTTGAGAACTGCTTGACAATCTGACTCTGTTTTGAAGAAAAAAAAGATTTTAGAACAGAAGCAAGCTACCATACAAAGCATTCAAAGTATTAAAGAGCTTAAAGGAAGAGTTTGTATTAAAGTTCGATCTCATATCAAAAACTGAATGACTGGGATCAAACATGTGGCCAGCAGCTTTACCATTACATCCCTCATTATCTACAAACCTTTTTAACCGAAGCGCCTTTTAGCGCATTCAGTTTATTCTTGCCCTGAAGAAAATAGTTCCTATTTATACATTCATAAATATGTATAATACAAAATATTTTCTATATTCTAGCAGATGATAGCTTAAAGCAGGCTGAAAGTAAAGCAGAATGCGCTTAAAGCGCATTCTGCTTTACTTTCAACCTGTTTTAAGTGGACACCTACATTCAATACTAGAGATATGCTATGTGGGAAAGGGTTAACTGATTGTTCATTTGTATAAATTTTCAAGTTCAACACCCAATAATGATGGGTAAATCTCCTTCCACAAGGGTGATTACTTATTATCCCCTGCCGAAAGGCAGAGGGATACTGTTTTAGGTCTGTCCGTCCGGCTGTCCGTGCGTGCGTGCGTGCGTGCGTGTGTGCGTGCGTGCGTTTTCCGTCCGCAACTGTATCTCCGAAACCTATGAACAGATTTGGATTAAACTTGGTATACTTAATTGTCATCATAGGAGCACCGTGGGAAATCAAATTTTTTTCAGAAAATTTTAGGAATTTATGAGTTATCTGCCCTTTTTGTGTTAAAAATGCCGTCCGTGCGTCCGTCACGTTTTCCGTCCGCAACTGTATCTCCGAAACCTATAAACAGATTTGGATTAAACTTGGTATACTTATTTATCATCATAGGAGCACCGTGGGAAATCAAATTTTTTTCAGAAAATTTTAGGAATTTATGAGTTATCTGCCCTTTTTGTGTTAAAAATGCCATATTTAACAGTTTTTACACTCTAGCAACTACAGTATTCAACATATTTTGTTTATACTTGCACACATTGTCTATAAGTACAAGTTCTTGCATGTGTGCAGTTATTGTAAAAAAAGGATACTTCTGACAAGAGTTATCTGCCCTTGATGTACTTAGAAATGCTAGAAAATGCTTTATTTTGGTATTGTTTACATACTAGAGCCTATAAATATGCATGGATTTTTGAAAAAACTTTCTTGAATTATGTATGGCTATTAGTTGTCAAATGAATTTGATTATTGTTGAAAACGGAGAAATTAGTCATGAGTTATCTGCCCTTGATAAGTAAAAAAAGCCATATTTAACTGTTTTTACTCTCTGGCAACTACAATTATAAATGGATTTAACCCTTTCCCACATGGAAGCGCTTTTTAGCGCATTTGATTTATTCCTCCGCTGGTGAAAATAGTTCCAATTTATACAGTCATAAATATGTATCATAAGAAATGTTTTCCGTATTCTAGTAGATTATAGCTTAAAGCAGACTGGAAGTAAAGCAGAATGTGCCTAGGCACATTCTGCTTTACTTTCAACCTGCTTTAAGTCGACACCTATATTCAATACTAGAAACAGGCTATGGGGGAAAGGGTTAAATGATACTTGCACATGATGTCTATCAGTAAAAGTTCTTGAAGGTGTGCAATTATTGTCAAAAAAGGATACTTGTGGCAATAGTTATCTGCCCTTGATGTACTTTGAAATGATAGAAAATGCTTTATTTTAGAATTGTTTACATCCTAGTATCTATAAATATGCATGAATTTTGATAAAACAAATTCTTAAACTATGTATGGCTATTAGTTTTCAAATAATTGTTATCATTTTTGAAAAACGGAGAAACTAGTCAACAGTTATCTGCCCTTGATGAGTAAAAAAAACCATATTTAACAGTTTTTACCATCTAGAAACTAGTCTTTAATGGATTTTGATTTAACTTACACCTGATGTATATAAATATAAGGGTAGCAATTATTGTCAAAATAGGATACTTTGTGGCAAGAGTTATCTGCCCTTTATGTACTTAGTAATGCTCAACATGGCTTTATTGTTTACATGCTATTGTGTACAAATGTGAATGGATTTTGAAAAAAAAAAAAAATCATATATGGCTATTATTTATAGAATGAGTTCAATTATTATCGAAAATGTGCAAATTAGTCAAGAATACTCTGCCCTTGATGAGTTGAAAATGTGTTTACACTCTAGTAAATTCTACAGTTCTGATTTTTTTTAATAATACTTGCACACAATTATAAGTTCTTGAAAGTGTTTAATTACTGTTGAATTTGAATCAAGAGTTACCTGCCCCTGTCATACATAGATTTATAATGCTACAAACGGCTTTATTTTTTGTATTGTTTAGGCTTTAAAATGTACAAAATTGATTGGATTTTATAAAACTTTGTAAAAAGCTTTTGAATGTTGATCTTTAAAGACAGGTGATCACCATTTGCCCCTTCCTCCCACAATAAAGTTTGCCACTTTCTTCTGGACAATCGCTGCGGCAGGGGATATCAGCTCTAAGGTGCTTGTTCAATATGAAGAGGGGCATAGGAGTAGTCTCCCTTGACAGTTAAAATATATCCTAATCCTCTTTACCACTGCACAAACTGGTTTAACCCTTTCTTCCATATCCTGTTTCTAGTTTTGAAACCAGGTGACCATTTAAGGCAGGTTGAAAATAAACCATAATGTTCCTTAATGCTTTACTTTCTGCCTGCTTTAAACAACTATTTGTATTCAATATACAGTAAAACCTCCCTATTAAGACCACTAAATTATGTTAATTATTAGGGTGTTTACGATAGGTGACCGCTTAAAGCAAGGTGACAGTGAAACAGAAAGCTCCTATAGGAGCTTTCTGTTTCACTGTAACCTTGCTTTAAGCTGTCACCTGTCTATTATACACTCAATTAGCCTTCGTTTTAGTGGTCGTAATAGCGAGGTTTTACTGTAGCCAAAACAAACTATGGGGGAAAGGTTTAACAGTGTTGTTTTATTGAGATGATTAGAATGAGTAGTTCAATCATAGGATTTTATGACATTTAGGATAGGATGAGGAAAGAATACACTTTTGTCATCTTTATGATAAGAAGATTCAAGCAGGTGTCAGATTCTGTTTGAGGAAGTTAAATAATTCATTTACAATTTTTCATCTGTTTTAGCACATATTAAAATTAGTTTTAACTTCTAGAAGTTTCTAAGAAATCAGGATCAACACAGTCTATTGTTTCGCCATTTTGTACATTCAACTCTAGCAATGAGTATTCTCATCCTGTACAAACAGTGCACCTGTACTCAGTGGTAGTTTTAATGAGGCAGTTGATGCAGTAGGAGAAAGGCTGGAGTACAGTAAAACCCCTCTATTAACCCTTTACCCCATAGCCTGTTTCTAGTTTTCAAGATATGTGACCACTTAAAGCAGGTTGAAAGTAAAGCAGAATGCGCCATAAGGCACATTCTGCTTTACTTTCAGCCTGCTTTAAGCTATTATCTGCTAGAAAATAGAAAATATTTCTTATGATTTTTAATTGTGACAGTATAAAATTGAATTATTTTCGTCAGTGGAGGAATTAATTAAAGGCGTATTTATGGGGTAATGGGTTAATAAGACCAACAAAAAAGGCAAATTAGTTGTATAAATGACAGGTGACAGCTTAAAGAAAGATGATAGTAAAATAGAAAGCTCCTAAAGGAGCTTTCTGTTTTACTATCACTTTGCTTTAAGTAGTCACCTGTCATAAACACCTCATAATTAACATAATTTATTGGTTGTAATAGAGAGGTTTTACTGTATTTATAGTGTGACATTTTCTCGTGGGAATCTGAGTAGTACTATGACCCAGACTGATGTCATCTTTCATCTGTTATACTTATCACTAAATACCTTTAACTTTATCACCGCCGTATGATTGTCTAGAGCTACTTAAAATTTGACGTCTGCAATTTTATGTGAAATTAAATTTTTATACTCCTGCATGACTTAGTCAGGACCATAGTGCTTTTGCTCTATCTATCTGTTTGTCTGTCTATCCTTAACTTAAATTTAACCCTTATCCTGCTGATCGTGACTTCACTGGTTTTTGCAGTTAACAAATTTTGCAGACGACAATTTCAAAGCAGACGACTTTTCAGCAGGATAAGGGTTAAGTCATATGTGATTGAAAAACAATTTATTTATTCAGACAGTATAACTAGACTTCTGATCTTGATACAAGCTACAATCTTTTATTAACCCTTATAATGCTTATCGCGACTTAGCTAATATTTGCTAACAGCTTGAATCCAGATCAGACACAAGGTAAAGCGGCGTCTAATCTAGATTCAAGCTGTTTGCCACTCATATATAGTTTAAAAAAATAAAAATAAATAGTATTGTATTTTTTTGCAGACAATGTATTTTAAGCATACGACAATTCAGCATGATAAGGGTTGACTTGTTCACCCCTGAAACTTTTTAATTGAAAATTCCAGTTTCCAGTCAAGGCTAGTCCATATTTTAATCTTTAGGGTTATTTTCAACAATTCATTGCAAAATGACAAATGGTGGCCTGATCACTCTGACCTTGGTCAACAGGACTAGTGCACAAAGCAGCACAATATTAGTTAATTTAATGACAGTCATACTCGTTGCTAAGATTCAGTATATTAAGTGACCCTCAAAAACATACACATGTGTAGTATTTAATACATTTGGTTGCTTATTGCAGGATATAAAAGTGATTCAGAAAGCTCCTATAGGATTTCTGCATTATTTCTATCCTGCATGAAGCAGTCACAGAAGTGCTACTTCACCCAGTGCATGATCTCTTAACCCTTTACTGCATAGATACGCATATTTTATTATTAAGGCTTTGAATTTATTCTTCCACTGAAGAAAATAATTTCAATTTATACAGTCATGAATATATATAATGAGAAATATTTTCTATTTTCAAACAGATGGTAGCTTAAAGCAGGCAGAAAGTAAAGCAGAATGAGCCTTAAGGCACATTCTGCTTTACTTTCAACCTGCTTTAAGAGGTCACCATTCTTCAAAACTAGAAACAGGCCATGGAGTAAAGGGTTTATACCAGATTGACTGTATTAAAAAATGTTAACCCTTAGCCCGCCAAATAAATTGTCGTCTGCTTACTGTTTCAAAGTTGCTCAAAATTGCTGAAAATGTTGTTCGAGTGTCAAACAGCTTGGATCCGGATGAGACGCCAAGTTACTCGGCGTCTCATCCGGATCCAAGCTGTTTGCATATGGAGCTATAGTCGTGAGTGGCAGGCTAAGAGTTAATATACAGGTTAACTATTGCAGAACATGACTTGAACATATGTAACCAGACTTAATAATTTTTCTTTCACAGTGCTACACAATAGGAGATCCCAAAGTATGAATCTCAAGAGAACCCGGTCGAAAGAGAAGCCCAAGGACACGACCCATCAGTCACGCTACCGCCATCTATATCAGATTAGACGGTGTAACGGAGATGTCATCTCACAGGTAAGCATTTGGGCTGAAAATATATTTAACCCTCTCCTCCATGTTTGGCCTCCGTGGCCTAGTGGTTATAGTCACAATCACTGAGCCCCTCACCACTGAGGGTTCGAATCTCAGTCTGGTTTTTTTCTTCAAATTTTTCATGTGGGGAAACCTTCCAGCTGACTTTCTGGTGGTTGGTGCCTTAAATGTTGTAAGAAGGGTATCTGGGTCTTCCTTCACTTGTAATAAGCTTGACGTTGTGACATGACTGAAATACTGTTAAAGCGATATTTGTTAAAACAAGCAAGGTGAAAGCAAAGCTGGAAATCGTCTTTCCCTACAACAGGGCTCCAGATAAGAGGGAGTAAACTGCAAAAATCCAACATTTTCTAACTTATTTTAGCACAAAATCATATGGTGTTACTATTCATTAGAATCGTCTCTCTGAGACGATTCTAATGAGTAGTGACACCATAGGGTTTAAAGCAGAAATAAAGATTTTAGTTTCTGAAATACTCTCCTTATCTGGAGCCCTGCTATGCCCCCTGTCAAGGTTTAACAGGGAGCTGAACTCAAGTAAACTGAGCAAATCCAGTATTTTCTCACTCATTTCAGCACCAAATCCTATGGTGTAAGTATGACAGCATAGGGTTTAATGCAAAAATAAAAATTAGTTATTGAAATAATCCCCTTGTCACGCAGCTCTGCTTAAATTTCACTTTTTTCTCAACTTCAATTTTTCAGAACTACATTCAGACAATTCAGAACAAACTTTCACCATCATTACGGAACATGACCCCGGTACCCACAGAGCCCATGTTGACAGAGCCCGAGAGCACCAACACCACCCTCACACAGATCCCTGAAGTCTGAAACCCAGCCAGCAGTCCAAAGCCTGAAACCAAGTCAGCAACTGAGAGCCGGAAACCGAGGCTGGAGAAATGTGTAGCCCTGAACACATTCAACCCTAGCAACAAGTACTCATCATTAGTAAACAGTGCACCTGTAAAGAGTACACTTGTCCTATGCAAACAATGTAGACCCTGATCAGAGGGCTCCTGCAGGAGCCCTCTGATCAGAGTCTACATAGTTTGTCATTTTGAAATACATTGTAAAAAATTCCCTGTATTATCCAAAAATGGATAAGACTAAATAGGAAACTTTGATATCAGGGTTGAATGAGTTATACAAATTCTGTTGTATGTAAATGTGACACTGTTCCAATGCGAAAACATTTTCGATGAATGTAACAAGGCATAATGTGATTGTAACATTGTTTGCAATTCACGATTTATTTGTGGGTCAGCACAAACTGTGTAAATCATTCCTTATTGTTACCCGAAGCTCAAAATTGAAATATTCACTGGACTAGGGCAATTTACAATTGCAGCTGGCATACATAAATAATTTTTAAGATGTTCTGGAAAGATGCTTCAGATTTTTTTGGTTTTGCTCAAATTTTGAAGGTTCATTTATACTTCAATTGATCTTGGACGATAGATATATACACAGTGTGATCATGAGATAAGGTGTTCTTCAAACCTGTTGTATTAAGAGTTGAGTTTCACAAAACCCTTTGAATGTTTGGAAGCAGTTTTCTGGACCTTTGCAAACAGTTTGAATTACTGAACTGCACTCAGAGATCTTTTAATCCTTACCCCATAGCCTGCTTCTAGTTTAGAAGACAGGTTACTACTTAAAGTAGGTTGAAAACTTGAAAGTAAAGCTTAAAGTAGGTGGAAAGTAAAGCAGAATGTGCCTTAAGGCACATTCTGCTTTACTTTCAGCACCATCTGTTAGGATATAGAAAAATGTCTTATGGTGCATATTCATGACTGTATAAAGTGAAACTATTTTTTCAGTGTTAGAATAATCTAAAGGCATCAAAAGGCATATTTATGGGATAGTGGATTAGAATAATCATTATAGTCATGTGCTGTGACTTCTAGGAGTCTATTTAACTCTTTCCTCCCTGAAAGTTTAAATGGACAAGTCCAGTTTCCATTTAAGTCTAGTCCATTTCTGACTTTTAAGGGTTGTTTTTGTCAATGTTAAGCATTATGACAAACAGTGAAGACCCTGATCAGAGGGCTCCTTTCGGAGCCCTCTGATCTGGGTCTTCACTGTTTGCACAGGACAAGTGTACTATTCACATGTACACTGTTTGAAAAGAACGCCTATATGCGGGACTAGGGTTCAAAGGGTTAATACAAGTATCATAGTCAACACTCATTACTTTGTTGACTTTTCCTTGATTTTTTTCTGTAAACCAGTCTACCACATGTCACTTAGAATCCTTGGTAAACAAAGTAGAATAAGTCTACCAAATGTCTCTTTTCCTTGGTATTTGGGGTTGAACCAGTCTGTGAGATGTCAGTGTTCCCATAGATATCTTAAAACAACCTAGATCGGCTATAGGCCAATCAGCGACGGTCATCGAGAAGCCATCTTGATGCCTGTATGCCACTCATCTTCCAATGGTCTGGTGCACGTCGCATTGCGGTTGATTAATGACGTTACATGCTGTGCGCAGTAATCCCGTCTACGTTGAAGGTGCATCATTGACTACAGAAGTTGCTAACAGCCGCTCCATAGTTGCTATGATTAACCGATGATTTTATTCAGTTAAATAAGAATGACCATCGTGATGTGCTTATTATCGTTTGTCGTTTTAAAGTGCAAATATTTGTTACATTTTTTCTTAAATGAAAGTAAATCCTATTATGTCGCCGGATACACACACCAAAATGGCGTCTTTCTGACTGTCGACCAATGGGAGCTCAGCGCTAGGTGGCCGATCTAGTCTCTTAAGATATCTATGAGTGTTCCTGTGTATTTTGTGTAAAACCAGTCTCTTTATCTTGGGTAATATGAGGAGATTAGTATTACTATTAGAGTCAAACTTGCAATAAGTGACCACTGGTTGATTAAAGGTAGTGAGTGTACTAGTTAACCCATTACTCCATAGATACATATTTTAACGTCTGTAAATTATTCCATCATTGAGAAAATAGTTCTACTTAAAATACAGTCATGAATAAGTACCTTAAGAAATATTTTCTATATCCTAGTAGATGGTAGCTTAAAGCAGGCTGAAAGTAAAGCAGAATGTGCCTTAACCCTTTGAACCCTAGTCCCGCATATAGGCGTCCTTTACAAACATTGTACATGTGAATAGAACACTTGTCCTGTGCAAACAGTGAAGACCCAGATCAGAGGGCTCCGAAAGGAGCCCTCTGATCAGGGCCTTCACTGTTTGTCATAATGCCAAACATTGACAAAAACAACCGTTAAAGCCAGAAATGGACTATACTTAAATGGAAGCTGGGATTGTCCATTTGAAGTTTCAGGGAGGAAAGAGTTAAGGCACATTCTGCTTTAATTTCAACCTGCTTTAAGTGGTCATCTATCCTCAATGCTTAAACAAGCTATATATAATGGAGTACAGGGTTAGGATGATTAGTGTGCTGTATGCAGGACTCTAGAATGCTAAATGCAAGGCTCAGGTAATGCAGAAAATTCCAACAAAATCTCTCTGCACAACTGATGTACATTTAGCTTCTATTTAGTGGTTATTTACAAGTTTGATTGTTTTAAATAATAGCAACTTACACTGTACAATGTATATACAATTGTGGGACACTGTGTTAACCTGTTACCCCATAGCCTAGACTGGTTATCCCTTATTGCATGTTGAAAGTGAAAGAGAAATGCTCCGTAATCCGAACGACAAGTATACTCATCCTTTACAAACAGTGTACTTGTAAAGAGTACACTTGTCCTATTCAAACAGTGTAGACATTAACCAGAGGACTCCTGTAAGAGCTCTCTGATCAGGGTCTGCTCTGTTTGTCATTTTGCAATAAATTGTGAAAAACAATCCCTAAATACATGTAGTCAGAAACTGGACTTGTCCATTTGAAGCTTTAGAGGCAAATGGGTTAAGGAGAACTCTTCTTCAATTTTTACTTGTTTTAAGGTACCGTCTAGAAAGATACTTGAAATGCCTACCATGTTTTTTGTTCAGGACTTCCTACATAGGGACTACTTTACTTAATGTAGAAATAATTGAAGGTGTAAAAATGGCATAATTATGGGGTAATGGGTTAAATGACTGCAAGAGGTGTTATTGGAACTTTAGTGCAATAGGGGTGAATATCCCTAATAATTTATTGGTGAAAATGACTAGGCAAGAGGTGATGATTATGCTATCGTCATGTTTGTGTTGAACACCCGTTCTGCAGTGAGAAACTCTCTAGTCTTATATACAGGTGTCAACTTAACTCATTCAGACTTAAAACTTTAAATGGACAAATCGTATTTCCAAATAATAATTTTGGACAATTTAGGGTTGATTTTAAAAATATATCGCAAAATGACAAATAGTGTAGACCCTGATCATAGGGCTCCTACAGGAGCCCTCTGATCAGGGTCTACACTGTTTGCATAGGACAAGTGTTTGCATAGGACAAGTGTATTGTTTATATGTACATTGTTTGTTTATGATGAATACTTGTCACAGCTTTCTGTTTGACCTATGTCCTGTATTTTGCTAACAAATATCTTTCTAGAGATTTGCGATTCTTCAAAGAATGGTACCTTAAAAAACAATTGATTTTATTTTTGTTAAATCATGTAGAAATACAGATGGGTTTCACCTGATTTTATATTGTATAAATAATTTCTTATGTTTCTTTTACAGAAGTATTGCCATAATGGCATTTTTCTTTTTAAAAACATTTTATTTGTTTAAATTTAGTGATGCACAACTGTCTTAGATGAAAACTAAAGCTTAAAGCAAGAAAACTTGAAGCTTTTGAGACAGGTGTACTGTGTCATACAATGTGCTTTTTCAGCTGCTTTGATACTTGCAGCTATAATAATTTGTCACTTTTAACCCTTTACCTCATAGCCTGTTTCTAGTGTTGAAGACATGTGACCACTTAAAGCAGGTTGAAAGTAAAGCAGAATGTGCCTTAAGGCACATTCTGCTTTACTTTCAGCCTTCTTTAAGCTAAATTCTGCTAGGCTATATAAAATATTTGTAATAGTAATTGTTCATGAAGGTATAAACTGGAACTATTTTCTTCAGCGGAGGAAAATAATAAATACGCTAAAAGTCGTTTCTATAGGGGAAAGGGTTAAAAGAATTGTTGAGTTCTATGTTTGAAAGCTTTTATTCTAAATAACTCCGTCTTGGATGTCACTGTTATTTGTTCTATTGATGAAGGAAGTTTTGCAATCAATATTAATATTAATAATACTAAATGGATATGTGATGTTTTAACTCGCTCCATACTGGGTAATTTTTTTGTCTGCATCAATTGTCGTCTGCAATTGTTCTAAAAATAGGATTTTCTTAAATTCTTTTCAAAACAGTGTCAGCCTGTCAAATAGTTTGGATCCTGATGAGATGCCGCGTAACGCAGAGTATCATGACGATTAAAACTGTTTGCAAAGGTAATAACTGTGGCACATACATGCAGGCTAGCATGCAGAGAGTTGAAATGAATGTGTTTTTAACCCATTACCCCATAGCCTGTTTCTAGTTTTGAAGATATGTGCTCACTTAAAGCAGGTTGAAAGTAAAGCAGAATGTGCCTTAAGGCACATTCTGCTTTACTTTCAACCTGCTTTAAGCTATAATCTGCTAGGATTTAGAACAAATTTCTTATGGTTCATTTTCAAGATTGTATAAATTGAAACTATTTCCTTCAGTGTAGGAATAAATCAAATGTGCTCAAAGGTGCTTCTATGAAGGAAATGGTTAAGCCCTTTTTTCAGCCAACATTTTACCAATAATTTCAAATAGACAACTCCAGTGTTCAGTGTAGCAAAGTTTATTTTTGACCATTGCAATGTATTGCAATGTTAAACAATGAAGAACCCCTGTTGGCATAGTACAAGGGTACTTTTCAATTACACTGTTTGCCTAATTTCATAACTAAGGTACAACTGTTTACTACAGGCGGCCTCAGAAACTTTCTGAAATAAGCAGGCCTCAGCCTTAAAGATTGCAATTTTCCTTACTTATTGGGCACGAAAGTCACACTTCATAAATCGGGGATGCTGGTATTATATGAAGTCTTGCACAGTAAAACGTCTCTGTTATGATCGCTCAAACAAAGGCAAATTCATTGTATAAAAGAGAAGTGACAGCTGAAAGCAAGGTGACAGTAAACAAAGCTCCTTAAGGAGAGTTTCCTCTATAACAAGTATCTTGCTTTATGCAGTCACCTGTCTGAAACACAATAATTAACACAATTTAGTGAACATAATATAGGAGTTTGACTGTACATAACTTTAGACAAAAATATCTGGTTTATTTGGCTCAATTGAGAAAATAATAGAATTAAATACATTTTGTTAAGTTGGAGCGTATGTATTGCATAATTTGAACAGATCTGATATATTTTTACAGCCATCTCATCATTTTTCATAAAGGTTTGTTGAAAAACATTTCGGATAACAACTGTATTGATAGAACATACAGTAGGCCATTTAAAGACCCACAGACAGAAAAGCAGTTTAACCCTTTACCTGATAGCCTATTTCTAGTACTTAAGATAGGTGACTACTTAAAGCAGGTTGAAAGTAAAGCAGAATGCGCCTTAGGGCACATTCTGCTTTACTTTCAGCCTGCTTTAAGCTATCATGTACTATAAAATATTCCCTAAAATATAGAAAATATTACCCATAATACATATTCATTACTGATAAAATTGGAACTACTTTCTTCAGCGGATGAATAAATTATATCCGCTAAAAGGCGCTTTTATTGGGGAAAGGGTTAAAGCAGAAAGAAAGTAACCTTCATTCAGCTTTAACAGACTTTACTTTGATATCATTAGATTTTAGCTGTTGTTCTCATCTAATCATAAGTTCACTAAACATGACGACAATATTTATAGGCATAATATCTCCACCAAATTGAATAAACATGAATGGACCAAGAATCCTAAAAAATAGCATGTATAATCTGGTTTAAATAGCAGATGGTTGCTTAACTCTTTCAATATTGTGGACCTTAAATATAATTACATTTGCAATTAGTGTAGTTTTCTAATTTAGACCAGTATTAAACTACCCGTAATTCCAAGTAGACTGGTTTTGGTTATTAAAAAGATCCACAAGGGAACCCACAATAGTTACTTTTTATTGAAAGAGTTAAAGACAGATGGTAGCTTAATGCAGAACAAATGAAAGGTACAAAGCTATTTTTGAGCTTTCTGCCTCAGTCCTGCATTAATCTGTGACTAGATTTTAGCTGTCTCCACTACTTGAATGGTCACTGTTCACTAGTATTTGTAATATTTGTGGCTCCTGTTTGTTTTACTGTATCATAATAATTGCACATTGATGTTTTGTTATTATGTGACTTGAGTCAAGTTTAGTTGTAATGATGTACTCCTGCAAAGAATGCAGAAAAAATAAATAAAAAATAAATAAAATACAATATTTGTTGTATATTGAGAAACCGTATTGATTTTACCCCATTACCCTGTACCCTGTTTCTAGTTTTGAAGACAGGCGATTACCTAAAGCAGGTTTGTAGTAAAACAATGCATCTTAACCAGCCCGTTTCAAGTTTTGAAAACATGTGAACATTTAAAGCAGGTTGAAAGTAAAGCAGAATGTGCCTTTAGGCGTTACTTTTTAGCCTGCTTTAAACTACCAATTGCGAAAATATAGAAATTGTTTCTTACAATACAATACTGAACCTTATTAAATTAAATTGATAATCCCAAGCGAATTGCCATCGAATCGCCATCGTATCGGGCGCTTCAAACAGCAAACCGTGTGCTTGAGTCGTTTCACAGGATTTTTCCGAAGCGGATATGACAAAAATGGAATCGAAAAACATTAAAGAAGGCATATTTGCAAATATTGATGAGATACACAATTCAGGCAAACTTAACGAGTTAATTGCGGTGGAAACAATTCACAATCGAATTGCAAGCGAATCGCAAAAATTGTTAATTTAATAAGGTTCAGTACTGTACATATGCATGACTTTATAATTTAGAACTATTTTCTTCTGTGCAGGAAGGGTTGCCAATAGCTTGTTCCAGTCATGTGGTTGCTTACAAAAGACTAAAAGTAAAGTGGAAGTAAAAGTAAAGTTAGGTTTCTGTTATATTTTAAGCATCTGGAAGGAAGGAATGGTGTTTGAGCAGCGTGAGTCACCTGTCTTAGAATGAAAGGAAAGTTTCCTAGGTTTCTTTTTCAGAACAGGATAGAAATATGGCAAGGTGTTTGAGAAATAAGGTACTGCTATGAAGAATTCTTCAGAATAAAGTCTTGCTTGTCCTTGCTTTGCCTTTCGACCTTAAAGATTTTACCATTTTGTCTAGCTTCAACACTGGACATGACCCACATTCGAACTTGACCTAGATATCAATGAGGCAAACATTCTGAGCAAGTTTCATGAAGATCCATTTGTAGCCTCTAGAGTGTTAACAAGGTTTTTCTATGATTTGACCTTTTTACCGGACATGACCAACATTCGAACTTGACCTAGATTTCATCAAGACAAACATTGTCATGAAGTTTCATGAAGATCGGATGAAATTTGTAGGTGCTAGAGTGTTAACAAACAATTGTGAACGATGGACATTCAGCAATCCTAAAAGCTCACCTTGGCACTTCCTGCCAGGTGAGCTAAAAAGCTTGTTTACACTCTAGAGGCTACAAATCTCAATGGATCTTTATGAAACTTAGTCAAAATGTTTGCCTCATTGATATCTAGGTCAAATTCGAATGACGGTCATGTCCGGTCAAAAACTAGGTCACTAGGTCAAATCATAGAAAAACCTTGTTAACACTCTAGAGGATACAAATCTAATCGGATTTTAATGCAACTTGCTTAGAATGTTTGCCCAATTGATATCTAGGTCAAGTTCGAATATGGGTCATGTCGGGTCAAAAACTAGGTCACTAGTTCAATTCAAAGAAAAACAGTGTTAACCCTCTAGAGGCTACAAATCTCGTTAGATCTGAATGAAATATTTTCAGAATGTTTCCCTACATCAAATCTAGGTCAAAATCAAATGTGGATTGTGTCTGGTCAAAAACTAGGTCACTAGGTCAAATTATAGAAAAATCTGTCAACACTAAAGGTTGATTGTGGGTCATATCCAGTCATAATCTGGGTCACTATAGGTTAAGTTTACATGGTGTAACAGGTGAGCAATTTAGGGCCATGGTGGCCCTTGTTATACTTATACAGTTGCTGCCCTGGACCATTAACAATTCACCCATATTATTCAACCTCAATTTGACCTTGACCTAATTTGGCTTTAGAAAAGATTTAGAATATATTGTTTAGGCTGCCACCAGGGGCATACGTGTTTATTGAACACGGTCTTGTTCATGCATGCTTTTCTCAACAAACTACATGTATCCCCTAGCTATGAGATGAATTTCAAGTAGAACTTCATACTAAACACAGTAAACTATACTACTCAAAGTTTGCTAAGTACCCAAGGTTATGATCTCCAAAGGTACCAATTCATTGAACTTATCACTTTCTTACCGCATAACTTCCATTTTTGTTCGATTCCTACCAAATTTGGAGATATTTTTGCCCAGGGTTCACTTTACAGATTCTTATAATTTTTACTCTTGTCTAGGTCCTGCAGGCAAAGCCAGAGGAATTTTCAAAATGTGAAAAGTAGGATGAACCTCTAGCTACAACTCCTGAAATATCGTTGAAATTGAACAAAAATGTGGAGAGTTATAAAGTGAGAAACTGTTAGGGTTGATGCATTGGTTCCTATGGAGGTTATACCTTTGGTGCTTAGCAAACTTATTAAGATACATGTACAAGTATATACCGGAAGATCATATTTTGGGGTGATAACTCATTCACCCTTATAACTATAAATGGACAATTCAATTTTACAATTAAATTTAGGCCATTTTTGAATAATTAGGGGGGGGGGTTGAACAATATTTTACAAAATGACAAACAGTGTAGACCCCTGATCATAAGTTCCAATTTATAAAGTCATGAATAGTTACAATAAGAAATATTGTCTATATCCTATCAGATAGTATCTTAATGCAGGCTGAAAAGTACTTTCAACCTGCTTTATTTGGTCAACTATTTCCAATTCTAGAAACAGAAAAATAGACAGCTCTGATTTACTTTCAGCTTGCTTTAACCCTTTGAGCCCTAGTCCCGCATATAGGCGTCCTTTTCGAACAGTGAACATGTGAATAGTACACTTGTCCTGTGCAAACAGTGAAGACCCAGATCAGAGGGCTCTGAAAAGAGCCCTCTGATCAGGGTCTACACTGTTTGCATATGACAAATGAACTCTTACTAGGTATATGTATATGATTTGTTCATGAAGATTTAACTCATCGCTAGGGTTTAATGTGTTAAGAAAGGATGGTGAAATAAAACAGACTCGAAGATGTCCAAAATACTTAGTAAAACACCCCTATTACAATCTGACACTCAAAATAATACACACTAATAGTTTTTAAGACAGGTTGCAGCTTAAAGTAGTAAGAGAGTAAAGCAGAAAGCCTCTTCCATTTTGTTTTAACCCATTATACCATAGCATGTTTATGTTTTTTTGAAGATAGGTAACCACTTAAATCAGGTTGAAAGTAAAGCAGAATATGCCTTAAGGCACATTCTGCTTTACTTTCAGCCTGCTTTGGGACTAATTTTTTCAGTGGAGAAATAAACAAAGGTATTACAAGATGCATCTATAGTGTAATAGGTTAACCCTTTACCTGATAGCCTATTTCTAGTATTGAAGAAAGGTGGCAACTCAAAGCAGATTGAAAGTAAAGCAGGATGCGCCTAAAGGCGCATTCTGCTTTATTTTCAGCCTGCTTGAAGCTAACATCTGCTAGAATATAGAAAATATTCCCTATAAAACATATTCAAGACATATTGAATTGGAATTATTTTCTTCATCGGAGGAATAAATCATATGCGCTAAAAGGCGGTTCTAATGGGGAAAGGGTTAAGCAATCACTTGTCCGAAACATCCAAAATGAGCTTGAGGAGTGATTGTTATAGCACTGTTTTACTGTAACTTTATTCATAATTGTCTCACCCTCATAACAAGACATTCTATTAGTGTTTTCTTCTGACCTGTCGGAGTTATTTTTAGATTGGAACATTCTAAAACTTTTAAAGGGATGAGTTTTCTCTACATACGGTTAATGATACGGATAGCTGTAATTTTTGTGCACAATGTACAGTAGAGGATACCTTATTCTTTCCCGTTTAAATGCAAACGCAATGCACTAAACTGTGGAAATTTACTTTAAGAAATTTTAATTTTATTTTTAATCTGAGTAGCAAACAGGTTGGAGCCTGATCAGACGCCAGGTAACCCGGCGTCTGATCTGGCTCCAACCTGTTTGCAATGGAAATAATAGTTTTAGTAAATAAATACCTTTGTTGGGAAAGAATAAAATATCAGTAAAGTTAGCGCAAGGGTCTCATGCTGCACGAGGATCATGTTATCTCAAGTTGGAAAGTGTACGACTATATAGATCCGATGTTACCCTGTTATCTATTTACCATTAACTCCGACAGGTCAGAAAAATCGAACAATACCAGATCTAATTGTTCATTTTCAAATACAAACAAAACTCTGTGAAAAAAATATACGTGTAATTGGAATCGTGTAAATAAAATAAATAACAATAAGGAACAGTGATTAGATTGTCATCCACTTGTAACCATCAATAACAATTCATGTACAATCACAACTGAAAAGCAGAATTAACAACATATTTTTGTAAATAATGTATGCACACATGAAACCTTGACCTTGAAATCACTTTGACCTATTCACCTCAAAAAGAAATAGAGGTCATCTTCTCATCATGACTAACCTCCCTACCAAATATGAAAACTAGGTTGAAGGGATGGTGGGTTATTGATTGGAAGCCATTGGTCTACAGATAGACAAACAGACCGACTGTCATGTGTAAAGAAATTATTATAATTATACCCGGTAGTTATTATTAAACAAAGAACTGTGCATTATAAGTGAGCTTTCTTAGACAATAATTTGCTTGAACAGGATTTTTTTTATTTTTTATAACTTTATTGTTAGTAATGGGGGACCGAGTGGTATAGTCACTGCGACTTACATCACTAAGCTCCTCACCCCTAGGGATCGTTCAGATTTTTCATATGGGGAAGCCTTCCAGCTGGCTTGCAGAAGGTCAGTGGTTCTACCCAGTTGCTGATTTGTGTCTGAAACAGTGCATAAAGGGCTTCTAGGGTCTTCCTCCACCTATAATTAGCTGGACGTCGCGATATGACTGAAATACTGTTAAAAGCGACATAAAATCATAACAAATCAAATCATTTTTTTATAAATGTTCTGTCATACGTTCAGTCATGACTCGCTCAATGGAATTATTGATTTCAAACTTCACGAAACTGTTTGTAAATGTCAGTCAAGTGGTATATTAATGACACAGCAAGAAATAAGGGAGCTAACTCTTGTATCCTTTCATAAACATGGGTGATTGAGTTATGTTTCACAAGCATGTCAATCCTGCAAACCATCCATTATGACCATTCAAAACAAAAACTCATTAATTGTCTTACTGTAAATACAGGCGGTTGAAAACGAACACCATATTGAACGAGATTAACTATAAATTTTTTGTATTTCATGATAAAGCTTATAATATCAACATGTATGCATAAATATGACAATAAGGAAAGTTATTGAGAAAATCATGTCAAACACAAATAGTGAATGATGATTGATTTTGGTTTAACCCAAATCACTCACATGATTCACGGTCAAAGCAGGTCAGTAACAAATATCAACCAAAACTGAAACTAGTGAAAAATCAACAAAAAATAACAATGTGATAAGTAAACAGGTCCCTGAACAGTTTTAAGAAACAAACTGATAGAATTTGAGCAATATTTCAAATACAAACCATAAAAGTGAGATAAAGAACCACACACAAGCACATCATAATTCTTAACACAAGGTTGCTTATTAACCCATTATTCTATAATTATGCCTTTAATTTATTCCTCCAAAGAAGAAAACAATTCCATTCCATAAAATTATACAGTCATGAATATTCAGCATGAGAATTTTTTTTTTATCCTAGCAGATGGAAGCTTTAAGCAGTTTGAAAGTAAAGCAGAATGTGTCTTAAGGCACATTCTGCTTTACTTTCAACCGCTTTAAGTGGTCACCTGTCCTCTAAATTAGAAATAGACTATGCAGTAAAGGGTTAATGCAAATTGCAGACACTTTTTACACAGTCATTTGAAAGAAAGCAAATGGACAGCTTTTAAGACAGAAAGCACCTTAATGCAGGATAGAAGTAAAGTAGAAAGCTAGTCATCTATCTTTAGAGATTTCCATTCTTCTTTTAATGTACAAACAACTATTATATTTAAACTAGTCTACACATTACATTTGGGTGAACATTCAAAAAACTATTTGGCATTTTGAACAGTTGGTTTTGATGATTATTAACTGTAAACTGTGTGATTGGTGACTCTTAAGGAAGAACCTATAGGCAGTTTACTGCTTAACTCTTTCCTCCCTGAAATTTTATATGGACAATTCCAGTTTCAATTTAAATATAGTCCATTTCTGACTTTTAAGGGTTGTTTGGTCAATGTTTGGCATTATGACAAACAGTGAAGACCCTGATCAGAGGGCTCCCTCTGATCTGGGTCTTCATTGTTTGCACAGGACAAGTGTACTATTCAAATGTACACTGTTTCCAAAATGACACCAATATGTGGGACTAGGGTTCAAAGGGTTAATGCATGACAAAAGTTATGACTAGTTCTTATGTACACTTCTCAGCATAGTAAATAAGTTCAATGACTCACAACATCCCTCAAGCTTTAGGAAGCTGCCTAGACACAACCATACTTTATATCACAGTATTACAATATGCATAGGAAACATTCAAAATCTACATGCTTAACCCATAAGGTCATTTCGCCAAAGTCTGTTTCTAATTTTGAAAACAGTTGCCTACTTAAAACAGGTAGAAAGTAATGCAAAGTCTGCTTTACTATCAACATGCTTTAGGCTACCTGCTGGGGAGATACTTGAAACTCCTTCTGGGTATTATGTTCAGGACTTAGGGATAGCAAAAAGCTTCAAAACCAATTTTTAAACATTTCATCTTGACTGAATTTACCACCTGTATTCAAAAGCATCAGTTACTATTCCTTTGTGGTGCTTATATAGAGGAAAAGGTTACCATTACCCCATAAATACCCCTATTTACGCCTTTTATTTATTCCTCAACTGAAGAAAATAGTTCCAATTTTTACATGAATATTCACCAGAAGAAAATAAATTGTATATCCTGGCAAATGGTAGATGAAAGCAGGCTGAACGTAAAGCAGAATGTGCCTGAAGGCACATTCTGCTTTACATTCAACCTGATTTAAGTGATCACATATCTTCAATGGGGAAACAGGCTATAGGGTAATGGGTTAAAAGAAGGTTTGTGTGTGACATATTCTGCTTCTCACACTTGGTCTCAGTGGCCTTATGGGCTGCATTATGCATATTTTTATGAGATACCTGTATACTACATATCAATAAACCATTTCAATTAAATCATACTAATACTGATAGAAACTGAGGTAGAAAAATATATAACACAATAATTATCATGGTTCACATTATGAAACTTCTCCGCACCAACACAAACATTACCTGCCAAAACCTATTGTGCTTAAACCATTTCCCCTATAACTTGTTAACAGTATTGAGACAGATAGCTGAAAGTAAAGCAGGATGTTCTGTAAAGAGCATTCTGCTTTACTTTCAGCCTACTCTAAGCTTTTAGGGATTTGCATGGCCTTTGGGGCATTTAAATTGGTGTGTACAGTATAGAAGATCTTACACACTGGATTCACCCGACCCTGAGAAGAGCTTGTAGAAAAATAAGATCTATTGTACAGTTCCCAGATCAGTAAGTTTGAGGAAGCACCATATCTCTTAAAATCATATTTTGTACATTTTAACTGTTTACCCCATAGCCTGTTTGTAGTTTTTAAGTCAGGTGACAAAGCAGGCTGAAAATTCAGTAGAATGCTCCTAAACTTTAAAAGAGGCATTTTGCTTTACTTTCAACCTGCTTTAAGCTACCATCTGGAAAAATATTGAAAAATTGTTTCATGTTCAGGACTCACTAAGTGGGGACTTCTTCCATATGTATATACTAAATAGATACATAATTAGGCGTAAAAAGGCATATTTATGGGGTAAAAGGTTAATATCAAGTCAAATTTTATACAATTTAAATAGATCTATCCCAGAACAACGGAACAATAAAATTTGTGTCAAATGACTAGTCAATGAACCATTCGTTATTGTTACAAACATGATGCAGATAACACCTTACTAGGAAGCTTTCTGCATGACTTCTGTTCTGCATTTATAAACATTTGTTTAAATGTATAGAATAGCTGCTCAACTCATGTTTGGCTGAACCTTATATTTTCATTTCAAATGTCTATATCTAATTCGTCATGCTTACATCTTTATCTTCATGTTTAAATATATATCTTTACTCCTATATCATCAATTCAATATCTATATCTTCATTTCAATATCTATATCTTCATTTCAATCATCTATATCTTCATTTCAAACATCTATATCTTCATCTGTGTATCTATATCTTCCTCTCTATTGTCAACACTTTGCCAGTTGATTGTCATAGCACTAATACTGTTTCTTCATCTCCAGATTGAAGCTTTATAAACACATGAGAGCGATAGTTGTCACAATTGTCAGTAGGATTAACACATATCCAGATGTATATACCTGGCTTAGTTGGAATCCCTTGGCATTGTCCCACATCTGCAATATAGAAAGAATAACATGCTCATTTCCTTTAACCCATTATCCCATAAATACGCTTTTTATGCCCTTAATTTATTTCTCTACTGAAGAAAATAGTTCCCCCTTATATTGTCACAAATAAGAATCATAAGAAATATTTTCTATATTCTAACAGATAATAGCTTAAAGCAGGCTGAAAGTAAAGCAGAATACGCCATTAGGGCAACTTTCTTGAAAACTAGAAACAGGCTATGGGGTTATGGGTTACTCAATATTCCATAGTCTGTTTTTTAGTATGAAAGATAGTTGACCGCCTGTTACCTTTAGGTGAGTTCTGCTTTACTTTTAGCCTGTTTTAAGACCCATTTTAGCACCAAATCCTATGGTGTTACTACTCATTAGATTCGCCTCGAAGAGACGGTTCTAATAAGTAGTAACACCATAGGGTTTAATGCATAAATTAAAATTTAGTTTTTGAAATATTCCCCTTATCTGGAGCCCTATTCGGTGCACCTACCAGATGTCTAATTCCACCCCAGAAGTGGTAGCTCATGCTAGATGCCAGGACAACCTTGGTCAGATTGACAAAGGCTACACCCGGGGTCCCCAAGCCCTTCACGATCTCCAGGTAACCACCATAGTCCAAAGACCCACACAGGTAAGCAATAGGTCCTACATACAAAACTGAAAAAAGAAATGGACATGCACATTTAACCCATTACCCCATAAAAACACCATTTTTCGCCTTTGATTTATTCCTCTACTGATTTGATTTGATTTGTTTTGATTTTACGTCACTTTCAACAGTATTTTAGTCATATCGCGACTTCCAGCTAATTATTGGTGGATTAAGACCCCAGAAGTTCTTTATGCACTATTTCAGGCACAAATCGGCAACTGGGTAGAACCACCGACCTTCCGCAAGCCAGCTGGAAGGCTTCCCCACATTCCTCTACTGAAGAGAATAGTACCAATTTATACTTTTACAAAATAAAAATCATAAGAAATATTTTCTATATTCAAGCAGATAATAGCTTAAAGCAGGCTGAAAGTAAAGCAGAATGTGCCTTTTAAAGGCACATTCTGCTTTACTTTCAACCTGCTTTAATTGGGCAACTATCTTCAAAACTAGAAACATGTTATGGGGTTATGGGTTAAGTCAGTGGAAACATTGCACATATGCTATAAATTATATGAAACTTTTATGAGTTGTTTTCATATAGTCAGCAAACTGTGAACTTTGAGTGTGGCTTATTTCATTAAAATTAAAGTGCTTGTTCAGCATAAATTGATTTGTTTTCTGTTAGAAATGTATTCAGGTAATACAAGAGACAGTTTTGTGGAAAGTTATGCCCAAACAGTTTATTTGAAGGAAACATATTTTTAAAGACACAATTTTTCCTGCGGATATTTGGACACATTTTACATGGACACTATATTATATTAGTCCATGGCATATTTCTAGTTTAGAAGATATGGGACTATTTAAAGCAGGTTGAAAGTACAGCAGAATGCACCTGAAGGCACATTTTGATTTACTACAGCATGTTTAAAGGTATTACCCCAGAGCCTGTTTCTACTTTTGAAGACAGGTGATCACTTAAAGCAGGTTGAAAGTAAAGCAGAATGTGCCTTAAGGCACATTCTGCTTTACTTTCAGCCTACTTTAAGCTACCATCTGCTAGAGTATAGAAAATATTTCTTATGAAACTTATTCGTAACTGTATAAAATGGAACTTTTTTTAGAGAATGAATATTTTAACCCTTTACCTGATAGCCTGTTTCTAGTATTTAAGATAGGTGACTACTTAAAGCAGGTTGAAAGTAAAGCAGAATGCGCCTAAAGACGCATTCTGCTTTACTTTCAGCCTGCTTTAATCTATAATGTGCTAGAATATAGAAAATATTCCCTATAATATATATTCATGACCGATTAAATTGGAATTATTTTCTTCAGCGGAGGAATAAATCATATTCGCTAAAAGGCGCTTCTATTGGGGAAAGGGTTAAAGGCGTGTTTATGGGGTAATGGGTTAAGCTACCAGTTGCAAATCTGTAAAAAAAAAAGTAATAACATTAAGACATTCTCTGCATAAAGTGCTAACTTGTTAGAGACAATATTTGCTTGTTTATCATTTGCCATCTCAACTATATAAAGAACTATAATAGCTCTTTGCATGATAGCGATGGTGGTGTCCCACAGTGATTAACTTTGCAAACAGTTTGGATCCAGATGAGATGCCGCTTTACAAGACGTCTCATCAGGATCCAAACTGTTTGACACACTGATTCTATTTTGCAAAGAAGGTAAGAAAATCTATTTTAAGAACAATAGCCGACAACAATTAATACTTACGAAAAAATTACCAAGCATGCCAAGAGTTCAGTTAATTAAAATCTGTTTAGTTCTTGATATCTTGGGTGGGAAATCTCTTACCTGCTGTTAGTATGCAGCCTGTTATTCTGTTTGTGATTGACAACATGGATGTTAGCTGCGGGCTGGCAATAGAAAATGTCAAAATCAAACAATAAATCCAGCAGGCAGCAGACACTGTAAAGATGGTGCATTTGAAACTTTAACCTTTCCCACATAGTTTTCAGTATGAAATACAGATAGTTGCTTAACCCATTACCCCATAAATACGCCTTTTTATACCTTAAATTTATTCATCCACTGAAGAAATTAGTCCCAATTTATACAGTCATGGATATGTATCATAAGAAATATTTTCTATATTCTAGAAGATGGTAGTTTAAAGCAGGCTGAAAGTAAAGCAGAATGCACCTTAAGGTGCATTCTGCTTTACTTTCAACCTGCTTCAAGCGTCACTTATCTTAAATACTACAAATAGTCTATAGGGTAATGGGTTAAAGTAGGCTGAAAGTAAGGTAGAAAGCTTCTTTTGTTGGTTGCTTTTATTAATGATTTTGCCATTCATCCATTAATCATGACAAAATACCTTATAGTATCTCAATCACTTGTCTGGTTAACTCCTTACCCCATAGCCTTATCAGGTTTTGAAGATAGGTGACCACTTAAAGCAGGTTGAAAGTAAAACAGAATTCACCTTAACCCATTACCCCATTGCCTGTTTCTAGTTTTGAAAACAGGTAACCACTTAAAACAGGTTGAAAGTAAAGCAGAATGCTTTACTTTCAGCCTGTTTTAAGCTATCATCTGCTAGAATACATAATCATATCTATATTTATAACAAGAGCTGTCTGTAAGACAGCAAGCTCGACTATCTGCTCCTTTGTACTAAAAGCAGTTATGGAATGAACAAGAGGGCCATGGCCCTTAATTCGCTCAACAGGAGGTCATTGTGCCTTAGCGTAATAGACAAGACAACATTTTAATATAGCTGTAAATGGAATTATCTTCCAGACAAAAAACCCATGACAAATTGGAATAACTTAAAAAAATATTGTTGGCAGAGTTATGGCCCTTATCCATGACACTTCTTCTTATCAAGCTACATGTATTTCCATATGATTATTTATTGCCCATTCTGCTTTACTTTCAACCTGCTTTAAGTTATCATCTACTAAGATATAGATACCATTTCTTATATCTTACATTTTTATGACTGTATAAAGAGGAATTATTCTCTTTAAAGGAGGAATAAATTAAATGCGTAAAAAGGCATATGTATGGGGTAATGGGTTAACATCAGTAGAACTGGAGTTATCTCAAAGACAAGAAAATATGACACTGTCGAATAACTCAAAAATGACATTGACCTTTGCAGAACATGACCTAAGTTATAAAGTTTCTAACTTTAACAAAGTTATGGCTAAGATTAAAGTTGTGGACTGACAAACAAACAAATTGACAAACAGACAAAAAAAAGCAGACAGACAAAAACAATATGCCCCCAACTGCAGGGGCATAAAAAATGTAGCAGATAACACCATATGCTACTGTTATAGTGAACCTCAGCTGACCTGAGTTCAGTTATGTAACTCTGCCAGTAGGAAATGTGGCTAGGGTCTAACTCTTATAATGCTGAATTGCTGTCTGCTATACATATATTGAATGTGAATTATGACCTAGATATTCAACTGACCAGAACCATTTGAACAAAATAGGTAAAGGACATTTAGAAGTGTCACCATGCCAAATATCAAAGCTCTGGTCATATCAGTGTCAGAGAAGAAGACATTTGAAATTTTCACTATATAACTCTATCTAAAACTGTGACCCCCGGGGCGGGGCCAATTTTGACCCCAGGGGCATAATTTGAACAAACTTGATAGAGGACCTGTAGGTGATGCTATGTGCCAAATATCTAAGCTCTGGCCCTTGTAGTTTTTTACAAGAAGATTTTTTAAGATTTCCTTATTTTTTCACTTTGGTTGCGATGGCAACCAGAGTTCTGCATTGTTTTTAATTCTTTGAACAAATCTGAAAGAGCTTGACCCAAGGAACATTTCTGTAAAGTTTGGTTGAAATCTGTTCAGCGGTATAGGAGGAGATGTCATTTGAAGTAATTGTAAACGACGACGGACGACGCACGACGGACGACGACGGACACAGGGCCATCCCAATAGCTCACCTCGAGCCTTTGGCTCAGGTGAGCTAAAAACAGTATTTGTAGTGATGTATGCTTTAAGTGGAGGGCATTTTCTAGGTTGATAAAAAATCTTAATGTGGATGTCTAAGTTCAAAAGGGGAGATAATTCATACAAAATGCCATCTAGAATTATGCACATCTGGTGTAAGACAAGTAATATGTTTGTTGTGAAGCGATTATTGAATAAAAATATTAGTTGCAGTGATATATGCCTTAAACGAGAAACCGCCAATGTCGGTATGGCCGGATTGTCTGCACTTTTGCTTTGTATATGTATATATAATATAGTTACCCATGGCATGTGATGACGACCTCACTACAACTGTACATGCCAAATTTGGTTGCTGTAGGACTTAAATTTGACTAAAACTGACACTAACAAAAAGGTCAACCAAGACGCAAACGAAAAGGTTAACCAAGAATTCTCTAAGTCATTGGACCTTGAAATCTAGGTCACAGTGACATAGTTACCCATGGCATGTGATGATGACCTCACTACAACTGTACATGCAAAATTTGGTTGCTGTAGGACTTAAACTTTGACTAAAACTGACACTAACAAAAAGGTAAACAAAGACGCAAACGAAAAGGTTAACCAAGAATTCTCTAAGTCATTGGACCGTGAAATCTAGGTCACAGTGACCTTGTTACCCACAGCATGTGATGATGACCTCACTATAACTGTACATGCCAAATTTGGTTGCTGTAGGACATAAGCTTTGGCTAAAACTGACACTAACAAAAAGGTCAACCAAAGTGAGGACGGACAGACAGACAGACAGACAGACAGACAGACAGACAGACAGACAGACGGACGGACGGCATTCGCCAATCTATAGACCGCATTTTCAATCCGGCCAATGAAGGGCATTTTCTAGGTTGATCCAAAATCTTAATGTGGATGTCTAAGTTCAAAAGGGGAGATAATTCATTCAAAATGCCATCTAGAATTATGCACATCTGGTGTAAGACAAGTAATATGTTTGCGGTGAAGCGATTATTGAATAAAAACATTAGTTGCAGTGATATGTGCTTTAAGAGGATGGCATTTTCATCTTAACTTGGATGTCTAAGTCCAAAAGGGGAGATAATTCACCCAAAATACCATCTAGAATTATCCATCTCTAATCTGGGGCAAGTAAGATGTTTGAGGTAAAGCTATTATTGTATAAAAACATTAGTTGCAGTGATATATGCTTTAAGAGGATTGCATTTTCTAGGTTGATCAACAATCTTAACGTGGATGTCTAAGTCCAAAAGGGGAGATAATTCACCCAAAATACCATCTAGAATTGTCCTCCTTGATGATTGAGGGCAGGTTAGATGTGTATGGTAAATTTAAAATGCAACATAAGTGATATATGCCTTAAGAGGATGTCATTTTCTAGGTTGATCAAAAACCTTAACATGCAACGCCGACGCGAGGGTGACTGTAATAGCTCTCCATATTCTTCGAATAGTCGAGCTAAAAACTATTTTCTTTCGTGGAGGTATAACTAAGAGGCATAAAAAGGCGTATTTATGGGGTAATAGATTAAAGCTTATTTTGCTTTACCTTCAGCATTAAATTACCATCTGCTAGGATATATGAAATATTTCTTATGGTGATTTTAATTCATAAATGTGAAAAATGGAGCTATTTTCTGTGATGGATAAATAAATTAACCCTTTGAGCCCTAGTCCCGCTTATAGGCGTCCTTTTCAAACAGTGAACATGTGAACAGTACACTTGTCCTGTGCAAACAGTGAAGACCCAGATCAGAGGGCTCCGAAAGGAGCCCTCTGATCAGGGTCTTCACTGTTTGTCATAATGCCAAACATTGACAAAAACAACCCTTAAAAGTCAGAAATGGACTAGACTAAAATGGAAACTGGAATTGTCCTTTTAAAGTTTTAGGGAGCAAAGAGTTAAAGGCTTTAAAGCCATATTTATGAGGTAAAGGGTTAACAGACATTTTACAATATAACATTTCACTACTGTTACAAAATATTAAGCTTTGGAATTTAAGTATAAATAATAATACATGTATAATCAAGGTATCAAAATCATGTCTTTTTAATTCATTCACCTCCGAGGCCTTCACCCATTACCACATAAATACCCCTTTTTATGCCTTTAGTTTATTCATCCACTGAAGAAAATAGTTCCAATTTATACTGTTACAAATAAGAATCATAAGAAACATTTTATATATTCTAGCAGATAAAAGCTTAAAGCAGGCTGAAAGTAAAGCAGAATGCGCCTTAAGGCGCATTCTGTTTTACTTTCAATCTGCTTTAAGTAGTCATCTGTTTTCAAAAATAGAAACAGGCTATAATATTGGGTAATGGGTTAAATGACCAATTCCAGTTTAAAAGGATACAAAGTCTAGTTCTTTTTTCATTATTAAGGGTTGTTTTGTATAATGTATTTCAAATGACAAACAGTACAGACTCTGATCAGATGTCTCTTATAGGATCTGATATAGATAGATCTGGGTCTACACTGTTTGCATATTTCATGTGTATTCTTCACAGGTACACTGATAATAAATGATAAATGTACTCGTCACCAGAGTTTAATGTCTTACCTGTAGATGGAGAGGTGGGGAGAGAGAGGTCGGTCAAGACGTTGGTTTTTCTTCCAGAATTCTTCCATTTGAGCAGCTGCCCTTGTTGATGCCCCCATGTGTCTTCAACAAAACAATAAATAATGATACCGTATCTATTTAGTCAAAATAATTTAACAATCACAGTCATGTATTTAAAGAACAGTATTCCTAAAGCTCTTAGTTGTAAAGAAATTGTTTTCATTTCTTACAAACTGACTTAGCACTATTCTGGTTACAGTGGAGAATCTGTTATTCTTTCCCAATAAACGCGTTTACGCTGAAACTATTATTTGCAATGCAAACAGTTTGGAGCCAGATCAGTAACCCCGCGTCTGATCAGGCTCCAAACTGTTTGCCACCAAGATAAACATGAAATATCAGAATTGTCCAAAAGTTGTACTTTTCTACGTTTTAGTGTTTTGCGTTTGCGTACGTTTGCGTTTAAACGGGAATGAATAACAGATTCTTCACTGTAGTAGTAGGATGCTATATAATGCAGTTCAAACTTCAAATAGAGCCCCTATGTGGGGAGTATTTCAAAAACTTAAGTCTTAATTTCTGCATTAAACCGTATGGTCACATAATGGTGTCAATTCTCATTAGAATTGTCTCTTCAAGGCAATTCTAAAGTAGTACATGTAACACCATAACCTTTGGTGCTAAATGAGAGAGAATATGATGGGTTTTGTTCAGTTTTCTCCCTCTTATCTGGAGCCCTGGTTCAAAACAAGATTCTTAGATCTGTGATGAAGTTCCTGGTAAAGGACAGGAACAACCAACTAATTTATCTAAACCCAGGTTGATTGACCATCTGTCAAATAACCATGGACAGCACAGCTAGAACACTGACCATATCAGAAAGGGCTCTACAAAAGCTGTCAGGAGGGGTAAGGCACATTGCACTGCACAGTGTTAACCCTTTACCCCATAGTCTGTTTCAAGTTTTGAAGACAGGTGACCACTTAAAGCAGGTTGAAAGTAAAGCAGAATGCACCATAGGGCACATTCTGCTTTACATTCAGCCTGCTCTCAGCTACCATCTGCTAGAATATAGTCAAATATTTTTGATGGTACATGTTCATAACTATATAAAGTATATCTATTTTCTTCAGTGGATGATTAAATCAAAAGTTTAACCCTTTGAACCCTAGTCCCGCTTATAGGCGTCCTTTTCAAACAGTGTACTTGTGAATGGTACACTTGTCCTGTGCAAACAGTGAAGACTCATATCAGAGGGCTCCGAAAGGAGCCCTCTGATAAGGGTCTTCACTGTTTGTCATAATGCCAAACATGACAAAAAACAACCCTTAAAAGTCAGAAATGGACTAGACTAAAATGGAAACTAGAATTTTCCATTTTAAGTTTCAGGGAGGAAAGAGTTGAAAGGCATATTTATAGGGTAATGGCCACTAATGGGTTAACCCTTATCAAACAGCTCCTAAAGAAGCTGCCTGATTCAGATATGCAGTCTTTTCTTGTGTACCATGTTAATTTGCAAACAGTTTGGATCCTGATCTGACATCAAATAATGTGACAAAGACTCTTATTTCAGTATTTCTAAATATGAGAAATAAAGGCAGACAACAAATTTCAAATGTTCAAAGAAAATGTTGTCATGGCAGTAAATGAGTTAAACCCATAACTCCATCAATACGCCTTTTAACGCCTTTAACTAATTCCTCTACTGAGGAACATAGATCGAATTTATACAGTGATGAATATCTTTCTAAAGAAATATATTTTTATTTTCTAGCAGATGAAATCTTTCTGCTTTACTTTCAACCTGTTTTAAATGATCATCTATCTTCAAAACTAGAAACAGGCTTTGGGGTAAAGGGTTAAGACTTTTGGTGTTAGCCGGCTTGGATATTGAGGCAGAAACATCCTGCGTTAATCAGCTATTGACTATACCTATTGCATATATCATACATACCCATTCTTTATATATGCTCTTTGAAGAAAGTTCTTGGTTAAACACCTGAAAATAAAGAAAATATATAAACAGTAAAACCTCTCTGTTACCACCATTTAAATGTTTTAATTATTTTGGGTTTAAGGCTGGTGACCGCTTAAAGCAATGTGAAAGTAGTAGAGAAAGCTCCTCTAGGTGTTTTCTGTTTATCTTTTACATTGCTTTAACCTTTCACCTGTCTTTTATACAATCAATTTTCAGTGTTTGTAATAACAAGGTTTTACTGTACTGACTTGTACATACATGTAAACAGTCTTACTCTTGCTGATCTCTTAATCAATTAATTCTTCGTAGAGTGGAGTCACCTAAAAAACATACTGGAAGATACACTCACCCAAAAAAGTTCCTTTACACCACCTTTTAGTTTTACACAGTCATTTATATTTCCTCCCAATCAATCGATAATGAGAAGGTTATGAAAAAAAAAACAAGGGCCACTATGGCCCTATATCGCTCACCTGGTACACCATGTAAAACTTTGCCTATAGTGACCTAGATTTTGACCCAACATGACCAATTTTCCACCCTGGCCTAGATTTCAATAAGGCAAACATTTTGACCAAGTTTCATCAAGATCAAATGATAAAAGTAGCTTCTAGAGTGTAAACAATGTATTTTAATGATTTGACCTAATGACCTAGTTTTTGACCAAACATGACCCATAGTCGTACTTGACCTAGATATCAATAAGTCAAACAATGTAATCAAGTTTCATGAAGATCTAATGAGATTTGTAGCCTCTAGAGTTTTAACAAGGTTTTTCTATTATTTGACCTAGTGAACTAGTTTTTGACAGGACATGACCCACATTCGAACTTGACCTAAATATCAACGAAGCAAACATTTTGACCAAGTTTCATGAAGATCTAATGAGATTTGTAGCCTCTAGAGTGTTAACAAGGTTTTTCTATGATTTGACCTAGTGTTCTAGTTTTTGACCGGACATGACCCACATTCGACTGTGACCTAGATATCAATGAGGCAAACATTTTGACTACGTTTCATGAAAATCTAATGACATTTGTAGCCTCTAGAGTGTTAACATGGTTTTTCTATGATTTGACCTAGTGACCTAGTTTTTGACTGGACTTGACCCACATTCAACCTTGACCTAGATTTTAAGACAAATATTTTGACCAAGTTTCATGAAGATCTAATGAAATTTGTAGTCTCTAGAGTGTTAACAAGGTTTTTCTTTGATTTGACCCAGTGACCTAGTTTTTGACCAGACATGACCTACATTCGAACTTGACCTAGATTTCATCAAGACATACATTGTCATCAAGTTTCATGAAGATCCCATGAAATTTGTAGCCACTTGAGTATTAACAAACAATTGTGGACGGACGACAGACATCCAGCGATCCTAATAGCTCACCTTGGCACTTCGTGCCATATAAAAAGCTAAAATACTTTGTAGGATAGTGTGTGATTTTGGTCTCAATTCCATCATCCTTTCATGACTTTTTGACCCATTCAAATGTTACATCTATATTTGTAAACACCCAACTTTAAATAAAGTTTCTTGTATCCCTTTACCACCATTACTCGAACACAACCAAAAATCGAACACCTAAATCATTTCACGTGATATCCATGGTTACTTACAATTTTGCATAACCGTGTGTGACATTTTGACAGCAACACAGGTAGAAACGTTAAGAACACAATATCGGCAAGAATTATCAGTAATCAGGTTAAAGGGCATTTGTTGAACTTCACTGACTATAAATATTGCATTTACACCTAATCCCAAATTTCCCAATGCATGAATATGTCATAGACTACATGTGAACAAAAATCATCAGTGCTGTGTCGGCTGCATAAATTTTACATTTACTTCATTCCAAGTGGTCCGGACAAATTATATTTAGGGCTCGGGCCACTAAATTTGATCACATCTCAAACTAGGGGTCCTTATCACTTTTTTCCATCTTTTTTTTATATTCTAAACAGTGTTTCATATAAGAAGTAACAAGAAATAAAAAAATAAAAATCATTTTGACATGTTTGAATTTACTAAATTTTTAGAAAAATCTATTTAACAACTTTTAGAAAATTCTTCTTCATGGTTGTGTGTACAATAAAGCAGAGACATAGATTAAATATACGTTCCTGATTAAAGTGTGCAGCTCTGTCAGGGTACTTACAAGGGGAGACCCCTTCTACTGTCCTATCTGTTGCCATTAACAATTGATAGTTTATGTCTAAACTACTGTAAATTATGTGGAAAAAAGGTTGACTTTTACTTTTTATGAGGCCACAGACTCTTGTTTTATGTGTTTCTGTCATTTCATGAACAAACACTTACCCTGGACTATATATAGTAACTAATTAGTGGTGTAGTAGTGTAGTGGTCTGACCACAGGCCTGTGTGATGTGTCTAGTGATGTTGGTGTAGTGGTGTGTGCTTGCCATTTACCGCTTTCAGCTCCATCCGCCAGATAGTCCTTTGGATGAAAAGGAAGCCGAGTGCGTAAGTCTTCCCTGCTGGTACATAGCCTCTCCACAGACAAGACTCTAGTCAAACCTCTACGTGGTGCACTACGGATACTGGGTACCCTGCGGCCCCAGGCAAATTGGCTAGGGATCTCGGAGCAGATTGGAGCCCCAGAGGTGTTGTGTGCAGGGCCCACTGGCATGTGGACACGTCCCGACATTCACCAATCCAATCCCCAGCCATTGGGATTAAGTGGTAACTGCTATTTTCGAATAGCCTGTCTGGTATTGACTTTAAACTACCTCCCACCCCCAGGGATATAGGGGCTGCCACAACCTGGGTGGCAGAGCTACACGGCAGTCATCCACAAGCCGATGAACTGGCGTTGTAGCTAATGTGGCTTGGCGGAGGATCCTTAGTAAGGACAACGACAAGGCACACTGCCTGAGTGCAGGATTGGCGTTGTGCATCTCAGACTACGTCAAGGTCTGAGTTGGGATGTCAGCCAGGACAGGCGATCCCACAAAAACAACCGTCAAAAACTTCATGGCAGATTCTACAAAGTCTACATTAGACGATGCTGGCAGACAACAGAGTCCTGTCAGTGACGTCTCCGGCTTGGCCCCCATTCAGGTGCGGGGGACAGGGTCGGGCCGTTTTGGCAAATCCCGCAAGCACCTGAGGAAACTCAGGGTGGGCACACTCAATGTAAACACCCTGAGAGGAAGAGTGTGTGAGGTAGTAGAGATGCTATCTCGCAGGAAAGTCGACATCTGCTGTCTCCAAGAGACCCGGTACCGTGGAGGTCACTGCCGAACCATCAAGGGCAAAGACACCAGGTACAAGCTGTACTGGTCAGGGAATGATAGAGGCACTGCAGGAGTTGGAGTGTTTGTGGCAGAGGATCTGATAGAGCAGGTTTATGAGGTGCAGAGAGTGTCTGACAGGATTATTCTTCTGAAGCTTATTGTAGGACGGTGTGTGTTTTCATTCCTGTCTGTTTATGCCCCACAATGTGGCCTTAGCGACGCCATCAAGGAACTGTTCTACGACCAACTGCGTGCCATTACTGCTCAGATTCCAGAATCAGAGTTCCTCATCCCATGTGGTGACTGGAATGGACATGTAGGCAGTACTGGCACAGGCTTCCGAGATGTGCATGGAGGTTTGGGATATGGCAGACCGGACCCTGACACTGAGGGGGAGAGAGTCCTGGAGTATGCGTTTGCATACGACCTGGTTGTTGGCAACACCTGCTTCAAGAAAAGGGACAGCCACCTCATCACATACAAGTCAGGAAATGCAGCCACACAGATCGACTACATCCTGTTCCGGAAAAGAATGCGCAAGCTCATTTCAGACGTAAAAGTAATACCAGGAGAGGAGGTTGCTCTGCAGCATCAGCTCCTTGTATGTGACATGCGGATAGCCATGCCGCCGAAGACAAAACGCAAGTTCTCTCCTCGCCTGAAAGTATGGAGGCTTAAAGACCCTGATACCTGCACCAGCTTCCAAAAAGTCTTCAAAGAACAGGTGCCCGCAGCTGAAAGTGAAACAGACCCAACTGCCGAGGAAGTCTGGGATAAGCTTAAAACAGGCCTACTGAAGACTACTGAAGAGGTGTGTGGCACGACACGTCCTCACCGATGGCGACGGGAAACTTGGTGGTGGAGCGATGAGGTGGAAGGGGCTATCGCAGCCAAGCGACAGGCATTCAAAGCATGGAAGGCTGGCAAGAGCACGAGGGAAGCCTACTGCACGGCCAAACGCACAGCCAGACGCATAGTGCATCATGCACGCCAGGATGCAGACAAGACGGTCTACAAAAACATCGACCCCAAGTCGTCAGAAATCTTCCGCCTTGCCAACCAGATGAGGAGAGAGAATGCTGATGTTGTGGGCGACAAGCCAATCAGAAATGATGCAGGAGAGATGGCAATGAGTGATGAGGCAAAGCAAAAGGCGTGGCTTGAGCATTACAAGAGGCTCCTTAACGTGGAGTTTGAGTGGGATCCTGAACATCTGTCTGATGAACCACCACTTGAAGGTCCACCCATTCCGATCACCATTGATATGGTTAAGAAGGCCATCTCCAAGATGAAGACCGGCAAAGCAGCTGGACCATCGGGTGTAGTGGTGGAGATGTTCAGAGCAGCAGGTGATACCATGATCTGTGACCTCGTTACGGCAATAATCCAGGATGGCAGGATACCAGCTGACTGGGAGCAGAGCTTTATTGTTTGCCTTTACAAGGGAAAGGGTGATGCTCTGGACCGAGGCAACTACAGAGGGCTGAAACTGACGGAACAGGCCATGAAAGTCATGGAGAGGATTGTTGATAGACTCATAAGACAAGTGGTGTCCATAGACGAATCACAGTTTGGGTTCGTTCCATGCAGAGGCACAACAGATGCAATCTTTGTTGTCTGCCAATTGCAGGAGAAATACCTCGCGGTTGACAGGAGGCTCTATATGGCTTTTGTGGACCTAGAGAAGGCATTTGACAGGGTTCCTCGGAAAGTTATCTGGTGGGCGTTGAGAAAGCTTGGAGTTGAGGAGTGGATTGTGAAGCTCATTCAGGGGATGTACGAGAATGTGCGAAGTCGTGTTCGAGTTGGTGAAGGTCTCAGTGAAGAGTTTGAGGTGAAGATTGGTGTGCACCAGGGCTCCGTGCTCAGTCCCCTGCTCTTCATCATCGTGCTTGAGGCTCTGTCACGTGAGTTTCGGGCTGGAGTACCTTGGGAGGACCTATACGCTGATGATCTGGTTATCATTGCAGACTCTCTGGACGAGTGTGTTAGCAGGTTACAGGTGTGGAAGGAAGGTATGGAGAGGAAAGGATTGAGAGTTAATGTGGGGAAGACCAAGATCATGATTTGTGGTGCAGGCTTGGACCTCCTGCAGAGCTCTGGCGAGTTTCCCTGTGCCATATGCGGCACCGGTGTAGGCAGCAATAGCATCCACTGCAACGGCTGCAAACACTGGGTGCACAAGAAATGCAGTGGACTCAAGCGTCTGACGGAGGACCCAAACTACAGGTGCGCTAGATGCCAAGGTACTGCACGGCCCATAGATGGTAGACCCCAAACTGATGTTCAGGTCGGAACTGAGAAACTGGAAGTGGTGGCACTCTTCTGTTACCTAGGGGACATGCTCTCTGCATCCGGTGGCTGTGAACTCGCAACTACAACGCGTGTGAAAACAGCATGGAAGAAATTCAAGGAGCTGCTACCAGTCCTTTCATCCCGCCACCTCTCCTACAAGACCCGCGGTCGCGTGTACAACTCCTGCGTGCGGAATGCAATGCTCCATGCAAGTGAGACCTGGCCCTTGACAAGTCCAAATCTCCAGCGTTTAAAGCGCAATGACAGAGCCATGATCAGACAGATCTGCAATATAAAGCCGGAGGATGTGGCTACTGTTACGTCAGATCAGCTGCTGGTGAAACTTGGCCTTGATGACTTGACTATCATCCTGAGGGAGAAAATGCTTCGCTGGTTTGGACATGTTAATCGCTCCAGCGGTGCAATCAAGGAGGGCTGGGACATGCAGATTGAGGGAAGACGTGGGCCAGGACGGCCCAAAATGACATGGAAGACATTGGCACAGAGAGACAGACGAGAGTGGAAGCTCTCAGAAGTTGACCCTTGTGATAGGGATGTGTAAAGATCTAATGTGAGATCTGCTATGCGTGCAGCAAGCCAGCTGCCTGGAAGGGGGCTCACTGATGTGGATGACGCTCCTGCACCTGCACGTTAATCTAAACACAGATGATGATGATGATGATATTTTGTGGTGTCAAACCTACTGTTCAAATTTAGGTTGGGTACCCACTGAGAATGAAGTAAGTGGACCACTGTGCTTTGTTTACATTGTTAGAGAACCGATAACAGTTGCAACAACTTACCCATCGTATTTTAAGTTGAAAATGGCTAGTATATCCAGTATTCATGTAAAAAATCACTTTTATTCAGATATCAATTTGAAATTGACTAGAAGATGCTTAGGTGTTCGAATAATGGTTGTACCGGGATATCTTGTATCTTGTCTCTCTATCTTCTTTTGAAGTCTTCCTTTCACAACTTTTTTTGCTTTTAGTCTGCACGGCGCAAAAAAAAACCATGCCGATAATTTATGAAAGTGGAATCCGGCATTATCTATAGGCAAAATCACCATTCGGTTTACGATTTCTCTTATAAATTAAAAGTGAACTGGTCATGATTAGTCCAAATCTGTCTAACCTTAATTGCTGCAGAAGCTCGATAACTGGGTAAAAATACCTTAATGTTTCTAACCGACTGAAAAGCTCTGCATGGTCCGCCTGCAAATAGGAGGTTGTGGGTTAAATCCTCAGCAAGTCAAACCAAAGACTTAAAAATTTCGTAGTTTCTCTCCTTGGTGCTGAGGATTTCGAATTAGCATTGTTGAGACGGGATTAAGTTTGAAGGGTACATGTACTTGGTGGAAAATAAATAAGTCCTGGATCATGTGAATCGGTATCTTAATGGTTAGAGTAGGTTAATTAGACTCTGGGTTTGAGTCCCAGTTGGGCCACACATTTTATACCAGTCCAGTTACCAAACTTTGGCACCCAACATGAATCCAATTGTGTACATTGTACATGCTTTGGTTTCGGGCAAATCTCAGGAGAGAAGGGAGAGTTACGAGAGTGTGGTTGGGTACATGCAGGTACTTGGTGGCAAATCAATAAGATTGTGTTGCTCAGAAGCTAGCGGTTAGAGTGCTGGCATGGTAAGCTAGAGACCCTGGGTTTCAAACTTTGAGTCCTGCTCTTGCCATGATTTTTTCACAAGGCCAGTTACAAATTTATATTATGACTTGTTCACTTGTTAAGTGACCAGGTGAGTTTCAGTCTCTGGTGCTCCTTGTAAGTCATCGGATAATTCCGCAAAGTGGACCCTGTACAGTATCGGAAGATCATACAAATAATTTGCAGGGCTGCCATTTCTCCGGATTTTTCCTGAATCTTCGGATTTTTTCTCCAGTACATGGTAGCTTAAAGCAGACTGAAAGTAAAGCAGAATGCGCCTTAAGGCACATTCTGCTTTACTTATTGTCAATTCTTGTATTCTTGTGGTTTCTCATAATCTCGTGTCTTACAAAAACAGATTAAATGGACACTCCTGACATCCAGAAATATATCAACGCTTTTCCTCGGATAAATTTATGTTGGAAAATGTTGTAAGGACCAATGAAACATCAATTGGGTTTGAATTATCTTATTTCGAAATTTCACATGTAAAACGTGTTGGATATTGTAAATAATTTAATACTAGTGCATAGCTAAATATAAATAAACAAACAAAAATTGATGCCACAGACGCAGAAATTGTCCATATGATAGAATTAAAGTGACTCTAAAAACACTTAACTGAACTGAAGAGTTAACTCCATTCCATAGCAACAAACGTTGACAACCAATCAGAAGGCACGAGAATACGAGAAACATTTGACTGATTCGGATCATGCAGGGAGGTGTATTCGAACGTAGAAATGACCTAGATATTATTTTTTTATTATTATGTTTATGGATGTTATATTTTATTGGGAGTTTCAACTGTTTTTTAAGCCACAAAGAAGAATTCTTAAAAGCAATGTATGTGCTGAATATTTATTCTAAGGCTTAGCCACACGAGAATATGAGACAACAGTATACAGTCTGCTTTAAGTAGTCGCATGTCAACAACACAAGAAACAGGCTATGGACTGAAGGTACGATTCTTTAAATCGCACTTGAAAAATGCAAATTTGTAAATCTTAGGATTTTTCATGTCAATTTATGGCAGCCCTGACTTTGGATCCAAACTCTGAGTGCAGTTCTGAGCTTCTGTAAACCAGTAAAATTTCATTGACAATAAAATCTAGTTTTTAATCAACTTATATCAAAGAGAAATAATCAATATTTATCTATCTCCGTATCTGGCATTTATCTATCTATCAGGCATTTTGAGAAGGAAATATATGTTTAGAGTTTTTATAAAATAAAATGTTGACCTTGCATGTCAAGACATCATGCAAGTTTTAGTTGGCGATTTCATCTCGAAAAGTAAATGAAAGTTGTTAATGTTTTCACGGCAATTTGTTCAAATGTTATTGTTCCTTCTAAAAAATTATGCATTTGCCAATGACAACAAAGAGAATCTGAGATTTTATTTAATTTTGTTACACATTTCTCACCTCAAAGCCATGTTGATTGTTATGTAACAAATATGGTTTTCGGCTTTTATGAAATGAAAAGTTGCTCCTTGAGTGACACGCCGGGTACCAATATTTCCCAACCCACGTCTGCGCACATTGCCGCTTTGGCAATGTACAATATGTAAGGCCAATTTTCATTGGATGAGGTATGTTTAGGGAGTTGAGTTGATTGGCTGTTTATGTGTTACTTAGCATCGCAGGCATAGTTGACACACTTGGGACGATAGACTCAAGGATTAACAGGTGATTCAGGTAAGTTGGGTTATATTTAGCCATTTAATTCGCTTCCCTTGCTGAAACAAGACATAATAATACACATTTAACTTATAGAGATGGTTAGATTTGTATTTTATACTTATACTTGAAACTTATCTAAGTTTGCTGTCATGTGAAAAATGCCCGGGTATTTATTCGGACCCGGCTCGTTTCATACCAAAGTAGTTGAAAAGGGCGTTGAAAACTTGATTATAAATACCATCGGAAAGCAGTGAAAGTTACTGTATATTTGTTATAGGGGAACCATACCATTATGGCAGACATTTGATCTTCCTAAGCTTTTTGACTCATTCATTTTTCTGCATTCTCTTTTCCAGTGCTATTCTCTTTTCCAGTCATCCGGGTATTACGCATACTCTCGGTCCTACTCAGAGAAAACTAGCTTATTTTGAAGTGTGTGATTGCTAATTGTAAACACACAAACTGAGGGGTGCCGAATGAAGGGTGTATGAGGTAGCACTGGAAAAGAGAATGTCATATTCTCCATTCTCATAAAACGGACCCTTCCTACTTATCCGGAAGCCTCACAAAAACACTTGATACAGCGTTTGCGGTTTGCTTACGTCATCGCAAAAGCGGTTGCGGTTATGTATTAGATGTGGGCAGCATAATAGCCGAAAAAAATGCTGAAAAAAAACTTGGAATTTTAGTGAAACTTTGAAGAAAATTATGTATTCAAAAAATGAATACCAAAATTAACCACGTACCTTATTTTTTTAATGTCCCTTTGTAAAATGATTTAGAATAACACATTTTCCAATATAACTCTAAGTGTTTATTACGTGTAGCGAGTGCCTGGAAATTGACCTTTCACATGCAGAATAAATTTGACCCGATTGTGTACAAGCGCCTTTGTTACCCGGATGATGACGTCACACTTCCGTCATAATAGGAATTCGCGGCGCTGCATTTACAGCTGAAGGTTAGTTTGAATAACTGGTATTTGTGTAAACAATGAAGTTGTTTGATTACTTTAAGTGTTAATTTCAGTTAGAAAACTATTTTTTTCTCCATATTCGTTATGCAATGTATCTCCCAGTTTCCATTTAAATTGATTATCTTTTTAAGAAGGGGTATAAAAACCACTACCCGGACCGAACCGAACCTAGCCGAAATTTGCCAGACCGAAAAATATTCGGAGTTCCACTATAAGCATAAAAATAATTTAAATTGGAAAATTTTGGTACGTATACGGTAAATAACCTATTATTTACACACTGTAAAAGTTTTATAACCATCAGAAATCTGAATGTTGAAAAAAATGCGATTTTGTAATTTTAGGGGTTATAAAAGCCACTACCTTTCAAATTTCAGTTAATCCTGTTTTTCTTCTTAAAAACAGCTTTGTGTAATGTCATTTGATGATAAACTTATATCAAACCTTGTTTATTTTATGGCATGTACCAAAAATACCATTTTTGGGGAAACATAACTCTTAAATTCACATTTGAAGTGATTTTCGTACCGGAATATAACGGTCCAGCGTAATATATTCATTTCCGTAAGAATCACACAACCTGTATATCCAGCGAGAGAGGGAGAGAGATAGATATTTATAGAGAGAGATTAGTTCCCTAAGCATTTTTATGATTAAACAGATGACTGATTAATGCATTTTTCTGCCTTATTTTTATGCTTATAGTGGAACTCCGAATATTTTTCGGTCCGGCAAATTTCGGCTAGGTTCGGTTCGGTCCGGGTAGTGGTTTTTATACCCCTTCTCTTTTTAATCCTTTTTCGCTAAGGGTTCCGGAGAAACAACTGAAGAGGATACCCTCTTCATTTGGCATGTCATCTACATAAGCTAGTTTTCTCCGAGTAGGACCAAGAGTATGCGTAAGACTAGTCCAAATAATGAGGACGCCTGATGAATTTAGTGTCCAAGTTCAATTGCTCAATTCCCAATAGCAATGAAACAGATATCGCATTAACAAACAAAGTCATTCACGCAGACTAAAATTCTGTTATAATGTCAATAAACATTTTTAAATAGCATTTTGCACAATAAAAGATTATTTCCTACCCTTTTTCTGCTTTATTTCACAACTTTCTCAGTTGAGCGAGAGAAATCCGATAGAAAAAGAGTTGAATCTTCAACTTCCGGTTGAACAAAACGTCAACTTTCGGTTAAAGAAATAAGAAGAGTAAAATACGAAACCAAAAATTAAAATGGATTGGAAGTAGTGCCTGGACGGGTAGTAAATTTGGACCCGGGTACCCGGTCATGCATTACCCGCGGGTACTCGACCTAATGTATTTCTATCTCTAGACCAATGTCTAACAGAGCTATAATTGGTCGTTCACTAAAGTTTAATAGAGAGCTCTACAAGTACGATCTCTTCAGTGACGCCACGAAATTCTGAAGCAGTTGTTGATAAACTTTATATTTGTACAGTTGATAATTGATCTTTAACTAATATTGTAACCTTTTTGAGTAAAGTACTTACCCATCAGAAGACCATAAGAAACTATTAAGTGTCGATCCACTTTCTGTTTTGATGACAGAACCCGCGCATGCTTAATATGACATCCGGTTAGGTACCCGAGTACTAAAAATGGACGCGGGTACCCGCCAAAATGTACCCTAACCGCGGGTACTGGGGTACTCGTCCAGGTCCTAACTGGAAGCCAGCGAGTCGATTTTCGTTCAAACCGGAAACGGAAATTGGTATTCTTGTTTTATACATGATCTTACATGACCTTTGTTCCACAATGGCCGAGTTACAGAAAAAAGTGTAGTGTTAGGATTTAAACGATGGAAATAGACGCTAAGTGAGTTGTCATTATATTTTTTGTCAAAAATGTTGAATTAAAAGGCATAAATTGTAGGCTTCACCATGAACTGTGTGCAGACAAAGTTCAAATTAAGAGAAAAACGTGTTTGAAGTCCCGCTAAATTTTGACCCTTAATATGCTATCGGAAAATAACATATTTGTGAAATACCCTGGTTGAGCTGAAACTGAAAAATGTAAAAAATCAACATGATAAACATGAAATGATAAAAATTCGAAACACAGGGTCTTTCTAGAAGGACTGGCGTAAGACATAAAATACCTGGATGGCTGGAAAAGAGAATGGTCAAAATATATCTTCCTTTTCAGTCAGGCCCTCATAGGAACTTAGACTGTCACACATTTACTTTTGGTACCTTTGGAGCTTGCATATATTTTCCGGTGACTCTGCTGAAACTCGATCATCCTGTACACTGAAAGTGAAACATTTTTAGCTCACCTGGCACGAAGTGCCAAGGTGAGCTTTTAGGATCGCCGGATGTCTGTCGTCCGTCGTCTGTCTGTCTGTCCGTTCACAATTGGTTCGTTAACACTCTAGCGGCTACAAATTTCATCCGATCTTCATGAAACTTGATGACAATGTTTGTCTTGAAGAAATCTAGGTCAAGTTCGAATGTGGGTCATGTCGGGTCAAAAACTAGGTCACTAGGTCAAATCATAGAAAAATATTGTTAACACTCTAGAGTCTACAAATCTTATTGGATCTTAATGAAACTTGGTCAAAATGTTTGCCTCATTGATATCTAGGTCAAGTTCGAATATAGGTCATGCCTGGTCAAAAACTAGGTCACTAGGTCAAATCATAGAAAAACCTTATAAACATTCTAGAGGCTACAAATCTCATTGGATTTTAATGCATCCAGGTCAGAATGTTTGCCTCATTGATATCTAGGTCAAGTTCGAATGTGGGTCATGTCAGGTCAAAAACTAGGTCACTAGGTCAAATCATAGGAAAACCTTGTTAACACTATAGGCTACATTCATGAAAATTAATCAAAATGTTTGCTTCATTGATATCTAGGTCAAGTTCTAATATAGGTCATGTCCGGTCAAAAACTAGGTCACTAGGTGAAATCATAGAAAAACCTTGTTAACACTCGAGCGGCTTCAAATCTCATTGGATTTTAATGCAACTAGGTCAGAATGTTTGCCTTATTGATATCTAGGTCAAGTTCGAATATGGGTCATGTTGGATCAAAATCTAGGTCACTAGGTGAAATCAAAGAAAAACATTGTTTACCTTCTAGAGGCTACAAATCTCATTAGATCTGAATGAAATATTGCCAGAATGCTTGCCTTCATCAAATCTAGGTCAAAATCAAATGTGGATTGTTCCTGGTCAGAAACTAGGTCAAATCATAGAAAAATCTTGTTAACACTCTAAAGGTTGATTGTGGGTCATATCCAGTCGTAATCTAGGTCACTACTATAGGTCATGTTTTACATGGTGTACCAGGTGAGCAATTTAGGGCCATGGTGGCCCAGTGTTCTGCCCAGGCCGCGCCCTTGCGCCATTGGCGCATAAAAATCACAAAAGGCGCGGAAAAATTCCCGTAAATGGGCCCGAGGGCGCGCTTAAAAAAATCGCGAATTTTTTTTTTCCCCGCACTGACGGTCAATGTTTTAGTCTATCCGTACTATTAGAGCATTTAAAACGACTAATTTCATTGGATACGTCGACCGGAAGTATCCTCTGTAGTCCAATCGCTGATAATTTCTCATGCCTTCTCGTTTGTTTCGTTGAAAGATGGCTGACCAAAAACGTAAGGCAGCTACACTGATAGACTTTTTTCAAAGTTTTCGAAATACGCGGAGTAAAATTAAGGAATTAGACCAAAATAATATTAAGTATACCAAAGAGAAAACGTGCATGACGCTGTTGCGGATCAGAATACAACCGTAAGTAGTAAATTGATTCTCAAAAACAGAAACCCCTCTCCACCCCAGCCGACGGCCGAGTCTGATAAAGTTGACGGCTCTTCGAAACGCACGAATAGTATATCCGCCGAGAAAAAGAAGGGATGAACTTTTCAGCATAGGTGGTCAAAAGATCATACGTGGCTGGCTTACAATGGTGGGTCAGATTCTATGACAATCTCTGTCTAGACTAAAGCAATTTAAGAATAAGAGCACACCACTGGTGAATGTCGTAATTGGAAAACAAGTTATTTTTATTGTGTTTTCTATTATTTTCATGGCAAAAAATGTGGGGCCCACACTTTTAAAAAATGGCCCCCTTTTTTCATGTCCAGTGGGCCCTGGGGCCCATAGTTTTGGATTTCTAGGCAGAACACTGGTGGCCCTTGTTATTCGTCCTGTCCGTCAGTCCGTGCTCACAAAATGATAGTTGCGTGGCTAAAATGGTGTCCATAACCTAGACAAATAATTGAAAAACATTAACCTGGCAGTTTCTTGTAACATTAACCTGGCAATTTCTTGTGACATTAACCTGGCCAGTTGTGAGACATAGGGGTAGGGGTAGGGTTAGCCTCCAGATCATTCTATAACAAAGTTAGTATTCATTTATGTGGCTAACCACACATATTTTAGCCACATAAAAGAGATACAAAAAAGAAGGATATGGCCACTAAAATGGAGATTGTGGGTACGTCCGTGCATGTGTACGTAACAAGGTTAAGTAGATTTTACCGTTTCGTCTAGCATCAACACCACTTACCCAAATGTTTGGATACTTACACAGTTGTTGCCTTGGACCATTCCCTATCCACCAATATCACCAAACTTTAATTTTGACCATGACCTAATTTGGACTTAGAATATTTCAAATAGGCTATTTCTTGGTTTACTAGATTTTACCGTTTCGTCTGTCATCAACACAACTGACTTCAATGCTTTGATACTTATACAGCTATTGCCTTTGACCATTCCCTATCACCAATATCACCAAACTTTGATTTTGACTGTAATCTTGACCTAATTTGAACTTAATATATTTTTCTTTCTCAGTTAACTAGATTTTACCGTTTCGTCTTGCATCAACACTGTTTACTACAATGCTTTAATACTTAAACAGTTATTGCCTTGTACCATTACCAACTCACCAATATTACCCAAGCTCAGTTTGATGTTGACCTTGACCTAATTTGGACTTAGAAAAGATTCAGAATATACTGGCAACTGCCAAGGATGCCACCGGGAGCATAAGGGTTTATTGAACGCGCAGTCTTGTTTATAATTTTAGTGGCAGATGATTGACAGACCTAACTAGGTCACTAGGTCAAATCATAGAAAAACCTTGTTAACACTCTAGAGGCTACAAAAATTTCAATGGATCTTTATGGAACTTGGTCAAAATGTTTGCCTCATTGCAGGCCTTCAACCATTCCTACTTTTTCCTACTTTTTAAACACCCTCCTATTTTTCTTCCAAAACCTCCTACTATTCCTACTTTTTGCCTAATGAATCTTCAAGCACCAAAAATGTAGGAAATGAAGTGATTGATTTCAAAATTGTCTCGGGGGAGGGCCCCCGGACCCCCCCTACACGTGTCTGAACGTCTCTGGAGCCTTTTGAACCAAATCATGATCAAAGAATGGAATGTCTTGAGGTGAGAAAATCTTTCATTCAAGATTTCTATGAGCACGATGATTTCATAGGTTATCTTGTACACAATATTTGTTCCAAACAGTTCCTACTATTCCTACTATTTAATTGAAAATCTTCCTACTTTTTCCTACTTTTCCACTGAAAAAACTCCTATTTTTTGCCTACATTTTGCACTGAGACAAGTTGAAGTCAAGTTCGAATATGGGTTATGTCAGGTCAAAAACTAGGTCACAAGGTCAAATCTTAGAAAAACCATGTTAACACTCTAGAGGCTACAAATCTTATTGGATTTTAATGCAACTTGGTAAGAATGTTTGCCTCATTGATATATAGGTCAAGATCAAATGTGGGTAATGTCCTGGCAAAAACTGGTTCACTAGGTGAAATCATAGAAAACAGCGTTAACTTTCATGAAGCTACATAGCTCATTAGATCTGAATGAAATATTGTCAGGATATTTGCCTACATCAAATCTAGGTCAAAATCAAATGTTACTCTAGCATCTACAAACTTCATTTGATCTTCATGAAACTTGATGACAATATTTGTCTTGAATAAATCTAGGTCAAGTTCGATTGTGGGTCATGTCTGGTCAAAAATTTGGTCACTAGGTCAAATTATAGAAAAAATTTGTTAACACTCTAAAGGTTTGTTGTGGGTCATGTTGATCCAGTCGTAATCTAGGTCGCTTTAGGTCAAGTTTTACCTCGTGTACCAGGTGAGCGATTTAGGGCCATAGTGGCCCTTGTTTGTAAACTCTGTAACTTTAATTGTCTTCTGGCTCTCTCTTGTTGAGCCTGTTTTCAACAAGTTTCTAGGACTTGCTTATAAACCAAGATTGTAGCCCTTGACTTTGTCTTCAAGTTTACATGAATCTGCTGTTGTTCTTTAACCCATTGCCCCATATCCTGTTTCTAGTTTTAAAGGCAGGTTACCACAAGTCATTCTGCTTTACTTTCAGCATGTTTTAAGCTATCACCCGCTATAGAACACATTTCTCATGTTGCATATTAATTTTATACTAGGGTATTTTCTTCAGTGGATAAATAAATTATATCCGTAAAAAGCCGCATTTATGGGGGAATGGGTTAATCAACTGTTTCAGCTTTTGCTGCTGCTGTATCTCTGTTGCTTGCCTTGTCTGGTTGTCTCTTTAAAGACATTTTACCCCAGTCCATTCTGTGAAAGTAAAGTTCTGTAAAGCATGAGAAAAGTGTGATCAGCCAATGTCATCTATCTCAAGTTTTCTATAGAGGTCCTGACATTCTCACACTCGTGCTCTCCAGGCTTTGACTAAAACTTCCTGCAGGGTTAGGTGTTACCACCCAAGCTAGGTCAAGTAATGTCTTTAACTCCTTAGTAAATTACCCCATAGCATGTTTTACTACTATTTAGTATACAAATGGTTAGGTCAAGCTAGGTCTATTGTGTAATAGTGATGCCATTAGCCTTGAGTGCTTGATCCAGAAATATTGATTAAAGACATTTCCTCAGTCCATTGATGGAGTCCCCCCCATTGTTCTCGTAAGGCGTGAAAAAGCATGCAGCACTGAGCATAAGCTGCCAGCGGGTATACCAATCTCAGTTTACCTGGTGAGGTCCAGATTATACTCATGCTGTAGAGGCTTTTCAATGGATATTTCTAACCAAACTATCAAATATATAAAGCTCGGGCCTCACATGAGACGCTTCAATGGTTCTTTGCTATCGGCATGTGCACAAGACCCATGCTTTTTGCAAGGAAATTGTCTGGCAAGGCTTTATCACCAAAAGATGGTCAGGAAATGTCTTTAATAGTGTAGACCCACATGAGGGGGCTCCTTAGTCCTTAGTGAGCTCTCTGATTAGGGTCTGCATTGTTTGTTATTCTTTAAAAGCGTTTGATGACTAACCCCTCCAGTGTCAATATAAACCTGTCATTACTCACGAAACGGACTATACCATTTGAAAGTTCAGCATTGTTAGGGTTCGGTACATGTGTATTGAATCACATGTTACTGGGGTATTGTGTCACGTTGTTCATAACACTGGCGGGGTATGTTTACATAAATATACCATTGACATGTGTATAACATGTATACAAGTCAGTTAACCCTTACAGTGCTGAAGTTTCAAATGGACTCACCCTCTTTAGGATTAGTGAATGGTTTAACCCATTACCCCATAGCCTGTTTCTAGTTTTGAAAATAGTTTACTCCTTTAAGCAGGTTGAAAGTAAAGCAGAATGCGCCTTTAGGCGCATTCTGCTTTCCTTTCAGCCTACTTAAGTCTTAAAGCTATCATCTACTATGATAAAGATTTTTTTTCTAAAAATACACAATTATAACTTATAATGATTTGGAACTATTTTCTTCCGTGGAAGAATGAATTAGAGACGTAAAAGGGCGTATTTATGGGGTAATGGGTTAAACTGACTCTCAAGGGGTTTGTTCCAAATGTAATTTTAAGACTGACAAATACTCTGGTAGTACAGACCTGCATCAGAGGGCTCCCTCTGATCTGGTTCTGCACTGTTTGCACAGAATAAACAAATCCATACCCGTAATAAGTTGGTGTTAGAAGATTTTACCAACAGCTTAGATTAGGTCTCATTATTAGTAGGGAGCTGGAAAGGACCTAAACAGTTAAACCGTTACTGGGTGCTTCGTCTTTAAAACATAGAACTTATAATAATACAAAACCCATTATTAAAGTGCGGATACAGATGGAATCCGAATACTGGAAAAACCACATGTTCTTTTACCAGATTATAACTTAAAGCAGGCTGAAAGTAAAGCAGAATGCACCTTAAGGTGCATTCTGCTTTACTTTCAACCTGCTTTAAGTGGTCACTTGTCTTCAAAACCAGAAAAAAGACTATGAGAAAATGGGTTAAGGTCCCATTCTAAGAAACATTAGTAATGTTTTTGTACAGCGGGGATTCGAATCAGTGACCCCTGTGTTTAAATACTAGTCCAGTGTGTTGCGGCAAGACCACAAATCTACCGTATTCACTCACTGTAAATAATTATTGTACTTTGGGGTAAGGGGTTTAGTTGTGCTTGGTAGGATAGTGGATTAAAGACTTGTATTGTTCGATTTTTCTGACCTGTCTGAGTTATTTTTAGAACAGAATAGTTCATAATGGTAAATAGATAACAGGGTAACATCGGATCTATATAGTCGTACACTTTCCAACTTGAGATAACATGATCCTCGTGCAGCATGAGACCCTTGCGCTTACTTTACCGATATTTTATTTCCTCCCAACAAACGCATTTATATACTAAAACTATTATTTCCATTGCAAACAGGTTGGAGCCAGATCAGACGCCGGGTTACCCGGCGTCTGATCAGGCTCCAACCTGTTTGCTACTCAGATTAAAAATATAATTAAAATTTCTTAAAGTAAATTTCCACAGTTTAGTGCATTGCGTTTGCGTTAAAACGGGAAAGAATAAGGTATCCTCTACTGTACATTGCACACAAAAATTACAGCTATCCGTATCATTAACCGTATGTATAGAAAACTCATCCCTTTGAAAGTTTTAGAATGTCCCAATCTAAAAATAACTCCGACAGGTCAGAAGAAAACACTAATATAAATATAGGTAAATATCTTGATTGAGCTTATTCAAATACAAAATTGGCGAAAGGCATAAATGGGTTGGGCTATAAATGATTTTCACCCTGATGTGTTTTTCCTGGATACATCAGTATGTAAATGTAATAGAGTATAGACCATGCTCCAATCTGTGATGTATACATGTATTTGTTGATACAGTAAAACCTGAAATATCAAATGGTCATTCCTTTATCCAATTAGTGAATTACATTTAAGTCCTTTTTTGACCATTATGGGGTGTTTTTAGTTTTTATGCCCCGATGGCTGGCATTATAGTAATTGCATTGTCCCATCAATGGCCTACATAGGTATTCATGTACAGTAGAACCTCTCTATAACGGCCACTAAGTTTTGTTGATTATTGGGTGTTTAAGACAGGTGACTGCTTAAAGCAAGGTGATAGTGAAACAGAAAGCTCCTTTAGGAGCTTTCTGTTTTACTGTCACCTTGCTTTAAGCTGTCACCTGTCATTTATACAATCAAATAGCCCTCATTTTAGTGGCTGTTATTCAGAGGTTTTACTGTATATCCCTCACAAATCCTGTAAGTCTGTAATATTTTTATCGATGAATGGATTTCAAAATTTCATTTTCAATTGGATTTCAATTTCCTTGTCCATGGGTCAAAGGTCACGGTCACAGTGTATATTTAGTATCACAAGTTTCATGACTGGTCTGTTATTTCTTTGAATGGACATCAAAATACCTTGGCACAACAGTACTGTTTACTAGACAAAGACAATTTTTTGTGTTCAACTCCCTTGTCCATGGACCAAAGGTCAAGGTCACATGCCCGGGTATGAATTTTGTGTCTGGTCAGTGGTCAATACAAGTCCCATTAGCAATAATTCACTTATACAGATGTTTGCTAAATGCAGGATAAAAACAATGCAGAGTAGTTACAACATAACGTTTAATAGAGACATCTATATATTTGAAATATTTCTTATTCAGAGTTATATTTACTTCATATCCCAGTTCCTACAAATATTTGAACAAACCTTTTTCGCCGACATGAAAGCATTGGAGGACCTATTTCAATCAGAAATTATACCTATTGATCTCCATTTTCCGCGCTGACCCCTACAACATTAACACATTAACTCTTTGAACACATAATAATATTTTCGTCTGCAATAATTGTCGTCTGCTTCTCTTCTAAAAATAGTAGTTTTCCAAATTTTCATTTCAAAAAAGGGGTTCGAGTGTCAAACAGTTTGGATCCAGATGAGACGCCGAGTTACTCGACGTCTCATCTGGATCCAAACTGTTTGCAAATGTTAAAACAGTTTAGCCGTTTACGTGTAAAGAGTTAATGCTATTAGATAAATAGACACCCAATATTAAATAACTTTGTATATTTATTTTGCGCCCAATTTATCAACGTAATTGATGCTTTGTCCGTTGGTGTTACCTTTAATGCAAATCAATGGAGGTTTGAAAAGTTTTATCGTGTGATATTTGAGGGATTAGAATTCCTTTCAGTTGCAAGTCCCACGCAGAATATCAATAGATCGAATCAATATTCGGATAGTAATTGATTTACAGGTTTCAAAATGCGTGACAGGTTTGAAGGATTTTGTTTAGACCGTGCAATAAAGATTTGCGGTGTTTTCTATGCAGGACATTTCTATAGAACTTTCCTATTATGATACCTTTATCATTATGGTTAAATTGATTTATGGAGGAAAATGATTTTAACCTTTTTGATCATGGGGAAATAAGGTTTTTGACCTTTGTCAAACTGTTGGAATCTGCAAAAATTCTGTAAATGACTCTTCAGTCTTTGTTTATCCAGATTTATATTAGATAAAGCTTCCAGTAATCAAATTAACCAATTACCCCATAGTGTGTTTCTAGTATTGAAAACAAGTTACAACTTAAAGCAGGTTGAAAGTGAAGCAGAATGCACCAGAGGGCGCATTCTGCTTTACTTTCAGCCTGCTTTATTAAGCAAACATCTGCTAGAATAAAGAAAATATTTCTTAAGGTTCATATACATAATTGGGTAAATTGGAACTATTTTCTCCAATGGATGAATACACTAGATGTGTAAAAAGGCGTATTTATGGGGTAATGGGTTAATTAGATCTTGATCAGATGCCATGTTGTCTGTGGTTCACTCTGACCTCAATACAATCTATGAATGTTATCTTGTGTTGCCCATGGTAAATGGGTTATTTACATAATTTAGTCTATATTCAATCTTAATATGTTATTCTCTGCATTGACCTTGTTTTAATGGCTTTACAATCAAACTGGAATTGAATTAAGATTTTACCCTGTACTCAATAGACTTTTTCTGGTTTTGAAAACAGGTGACTACTTAAAGCAGGTTGAAGCACAGGAACATTCTGCTTTTCTTAGCCTGCTTTAACTCTTTCCGACCTGAAACTTTAAATGGACAATTCCAGTTTCCATTTTTGTTTAGTCCATTTCTGACTTTGAAGGGTTGTTTTAGTCAATGTTTGGCATCATGACAAACAGTGAAGACCCTGATCAGAGGGCTCCTTTCGGAGCCCTCTGATCTGGATCTTCACTGTTTGCATAGGACAAGTGTACTATTCACACATACACTGTTTGAAAAGGACGTATATATGCGGGACTAGGGTTCAAAGAGTTAAGTTACCAGCTTCTAGAATATAGAAAATACTTCTTATGATACATATTAATGACTGTATTGAACTGTTTTTCTTCAGTGGAAGAATATATTTTAATTTAAGGTACTTCGCGTATGCGCATAGTTTCCATACGATTGTTATGAAAATTGTCATGAAGAATGATAATAGCCTAAGAAACAATGTGTGTAAATTAGGGGTGTAACAATTCGCCGAAACCCGCATCGCAGTTTATCGCAATACGGAGAAATCGAATCGCAATATATTGCAATACACCGTGTAAGTATGGAACAAGCATCTGCCATCATGTTTACTATATTAATCTTGTTCAACTAGGCCCTTGATTCGCTGCTTGTTTCTTAATAAGAGCGTCTCGTTGAGCGAGATTAAACGGAAACGAAATAGTACTGTTACACCGGCTAGGGATATGGATAAAACACCGGACTGCGTCTACTACGCGTTGTTTCGAAAACAATTCCGCGAAACAAAAGTAAGTTTGTCCATTATTTTACTGTTTTTAAATAAGGCAAAGAAAATCGGTTTTTCTGAATCTGAACCGCGGGGCAATATTATTCAGCTCACACCGCAATATATCGGTACACCGCCGAATCGTTACACCCCTAGTGTAAATATAGGCAAAATTTATCGTGTGGTTTGTCTTTAAGGTCTTTTTTCTGACAAAAACCTAGAATTTTGATGATTTTATTTTTCTTAAAAATGAATAAAGCTAATGACTATAATTCTCGCCCAATAAGTAGTCCACAACATTCATTACAAGAAAAGCTAAAAACATTTTGAATAAAGGTGTTCAGAAAGATGTTATCAGCTATTTAAATTTTGCAAAATGCTAAAAAATTGAATTACAAAAAACTGACTCATTCAATGTATATTTGTTTTCATTTTATTCAAATATATGGTTGATGAACTAGTCAGTCTGAAAAAATTAGAAAATATTACAGTCAGGATTTGTTGTAATAACATATTTTCTTATTAAAATGTGGGATATTTGTTGTTTAGATACAGTTACCTACCTTAGAATTAAAACTTTGTCATTAAAATGCATTATTATTTATTCATGGACTTGCATACAAGGTTTATTATATTGTTTGAACATAATTATAATGGGCAATATCGATCTTGAAAAGGTTAGCGTATTGATAAGCTTCAAGGTGTGGCTTTATAGTTCGATCAAATCGTTTACATGTATACCGATTTAATTGACTTGTAAGTCATTAAACTAAAACGTACAGGTAAGTGGACATATACTTTGACCGTAAACATCACTAGTACTAATCAACGAAGACTAAACATAACATGTCTCTTATTTACTGCGTTATGGATTGACAAGTCAATAAATCGGACACTAAAAAAAAAAATTTGGATCGGATGGGTCTCGAACCTATGACCTTTGGATTGCTAGTCAACCACTATAGTCAACCACTATACTAACTGCGCTATGAAGGATTATACTAATTTATATCAACATTTCCTTTATATAAATTTTCTAGTATAAACACGTACGGAAAAAGTCTGTGTCGTCCAGACGCATATCCGCTCGCCCGCAAGACCGACTTCCGGTAGCGAAAGGCCTTAATAAATAATTATGCTAAAATGCGCATCTATGGAGAAAAAGGTTAGGGGATAGGTTAATAGTTCATTTTGGCAGCAATGACGGTGGACCTCTGCTTAACCCATTACCCCATAGATACACCTTTTTATGCCTCTAGTTTATTCCTCCACATAAGAAAATAGTTCCAAATTATACAAATATGAATATTTATCAGAAGAAATATTTTCTATTTTCAAGTAGATGGTAGCTTAAAGCAGGCTGAAAGTAAAGCAGAATGTGCCTTAAGGCACATTCTGCTTTACTTTCAGCCTGCTTTAAGTGGTCTACAATTTTCAATAATAGAAATAGGCTATGGGGTAATGGGATAAGCACCACATGCCTGAGTATTTATGGTCATTAAATAGAGCATAGTAAATTGTTTATATGTCAACAAATAAACAATTAAATTATATTTAAAACTCATTGCTGGTGTAAATGCTGTTGATACAGATAGGAGCTTAACAACAAGATGAAAGTTAAGCAGATTTCAAGCTCTTAAAGGAGCTTTCTGCTTTTAAGCCTTTACTCTCATTTCACTTTAGACAGAATCCTGGTTTAAACACTGTTGGATAGAAGTGATTTGCACTTTTCGCTAAGGAGGAAAGGGTTGAATTAAGAATGTATGTTACAAATTATCTTAATCAGATACAACTATTTTAAGCAGGTGACATTCCTACGATAAAAAATTTAACAAATAAATATAAATGAAATTCCTTATTTAACAAACAGCGATTGATTTTATAAAACCTTTATCACTGTTTGCAAATTCTTTCTGAAAAAAATAAATTTGCAGCTGTTCTCTTAATACATGTAGCTTAATCATCACATTTCTATTTTAAGTAATGAAACAATTTTCAAACAGTTTTGATCCTGATAAGGCATTAAGTTACATGGTGTTCTGTATATATCCCAACTGTTTGCAAGGTTATGGCATAGAAGCCTATACATTGTTAAATGCTAAAGCTTGCTTCCATTATTTATATAGGCGTCCTCTATCACCAAGTCAAGAGCTTTGTTAAAGCTGAAGTGTGCTGAAATGATTTCTGTCGAGTGTTGATCAAATAAAACTTCCCCATAGCATATCTAGGGTTTGAGTACACTAAAACCTAACTTATATATCTGACGGTGACCACTCTAAAAGATGAATTGTTAGCCTTATGCAAATGGGGCAGATTAATGCAGGATAAAAGCAATGCAGAAAGCTCCTAAAGGAGCTTTCTGCATTACTTTTGTCCTGCATTAAACAATGACATGAGAAGTCTTGTATTGCTTGTTTGTTGAATGGTTTACTGATTGTTGAGCACAGGTTTTACTGTGTATACCAGTAGATAAGTAATTTAAGTATGTGGGATTAAGTCAAGAAATTGGCTGTATATAGTGTCACCATAACAAGAGCCAGTTATTCAAGTTCTCTAGATTTCTTGCATCGGCTCTAAATGACCTTTTTGTGTCGATGGGCCGTAAAACACCATTCATTCATTCATTCATTCTAGATTTCTTGCTGTTTGAATCTAAACCAGAAGGTTAGTAGTTTCAAGACCCCAGATAAGGGGAGTATTTCAATGTCAGATCAGATATCAGCTTTAGGCTTTACTATAGGAGCTGTCTGATCTGGTCTTCATTATTTTCAAAATGTTTCAATATGTACACATATGCTTCTAGCAGAAGTGTTCAACTGTCGCAAAAACCTGACTTTTGTTACTATAGATGGGGAAAGAGTCAAATTCAGACATTGGCCAGAAGTGAGCAGAAGCCTGTTTATATGCAGCTATAAAAATTAATAGAGCTAAAACATACGGTAGTTTCATGATTTTATTAACATTTGGATCCAATATGACAAGAAAGCATAGAATTTTAAATTTCATATCTCAAAGCATATCGAAAGTTTGACTGTGTGCAGCCTAAAAGTTATGTTACCAGATTGTAAGAGGAAACAGTCTAGCTTCAGGTTGATACACGTATAGCTTAAGAATTTGGAAAAAAAGTTTTTTATGAGATGATCCATTGTATTGAAGTGGAGAATCAAAACTCGAAAGTCAATATAGCCTTTGATAAGGAAGTTAACAAGGTGATGTTTTATCTTTATATATCACCAAACCTGTATTTATATATCACCAAACCTGTCTTAGCATGAACATGGTTTATTGTCCCTCGGAGGCTCCATTTTAATGGTGACCCGAAAACACTGTGTTTTCGCAAAAACACTCTGAGGTCATGAAAACACTGTAGAAAAAAGGTTTTAGGTTGTTAAAGCATATTTAAAGGCAAATATTTCAAGTATTAGTTTATAATGGTTTAATAATCCCCCTTTTAAGATAAAAAATGATTTTTACTGACCAAATTTGGCGACGGTATAGAAAATGTCGGTTCATAATATCATACGAAAATTCCGTAAAAAGTATGTTTTAAGAACTAATATAATGTAGCACACAAAGACATATAGTCATATACATTGATTATTAACTTTATATTTTTAATAGGAATCAACATTTAGGCCTAAAAAGTTGCCTTTGGTGATGGTATGAAAAATGTTGGTCCGTTATATCATACGAATGATTTTAATGCTTTCCTCCATAGCCATATGTGCAAACTGTGTTTTAAACTTTAACTCTTTCCTCCCTGAAACTTTAAATGGACAATTCCAGTTTCCATTTTAGTCTAGTCTATTTCTGACTTTTAAGGGTTGATTTTGTCAATGTTTGGTATTATGACAAACAGTGAAGACCCTGATCAGAGGGCTCCGAAAGGAGCCCTCTGATCTGGATCTTCACTGTTTGCATAGGACAAGTGTACTATCCACATGTGCACTGTTTGAAAAAGACGCCTATATGCGGGACTAGGGTTCAAAGGGTTAAGGAAGATAATTATGTACATGTTTATGCTTAAAATAATATAGAAGAAAAGTAGAAACCTCTTATAGGAGCTCCTTAACAATTTCCTCCATGGCCAAAAGTGCAATATATACCTATATGAAAATATCCAACTGTGTTAAAGGAGCTTTCTGCTTTACTTTCATATTGCTTTAAGCTGTAACCTGTACTCAGTGCCACCATTGATTTAATGACATTCATACTTCTTCTATCTCTTATAAGAAGCCAATGCAACCCACTGAATGGGTTCAAGAAATACTTTATTCCTACACCTGACACTGAAGACATTAAAAGGCAATCAAAGTTAAGTCCCCGTGTCATCGAGAAGTCAACTTTCATGTGGGGGAGCTTATGATCATGACAAATCAATAATTCATCATTAACGGTTTGACAGGTCCAAGTATGGTAAGGCCATTAATAAAAAGCCTGATTGACAACTACTCACAGAAAACACTTAAGACAAACAGTGCTATGCATTTTCCTGCATTTATATATATATAAGACTTTTGCGTCATGAATATAAAGGCTTCAAATGAGGAGTGAATTAACTCGGGTGAATCCCCAACAAATAGTACATATTTCTGTGTAGAGTACACTTGTCCTATGCAATCAGTGAAGGCCCTGCAATATTTTGCAATCTGTTTATGATAAATTATACCTTTAATTTTTAATAACAAAATGTTTAATAGACTTAATTGAAAACTATATTATGTCTGCCAAACCTTAGTTTATTTCTTTTCTTTAGAATTGCTAGGACAAGTTATTATTAATAACATTAATGTGATATGCCCGTAAACAAATATTAATGTGCAATTTGGCATACAGTTTTCACCGCTTGTGTCATCAACAGGGAACTTGTACTATACTTTACTCTTTGCATGCTGGGTAAATTTCTCTGCATCAATTGATATCTGCTACTGTTCTCAAGTCCAAGTTTCAAACAGTTTGGAACCTGATGAGATTACGTGTAATGTGGTGTCTCATCTGGATCTGAACTGTTTACAAATCACAACTAGGGTGCTAAGAGTCATCTTTAATACAAATTTGATGCCTAGTTTACTTACTGTCAGATCAAGATCACAACTGTTTATCCCTTAGATTATATTTATGGAATTGTATGATTTTAGGAGAAAGACAGTTTAAATTGGAGAAAAAAAAGATATTAACCAAATTGAATAAATTATAATCCTTCTCCCGTTGAATATTCAGGGGTTATTAAGGTAAATCTCTGCCTTCTGAACATCTGTCATCCGAAGGCAGAACAGTTATGGCTTATAGAGTAAGGAAGAAGATATACAGGAAAAAGTTGTGTTGGACAGATCCTATTAGAAAACGGTGTAAATCCTGAAACAGCTGTCTGATCTGGGTCTACACTGTTTTTCAAAAACATCAGTATACACAAATAACAGAAGTGATTACCTTCAGAAAGTAATAAACTTCTTCTTTTCTTGTAGCAGTCTTCTACTACATTGACAGCCATGACAGATAGTTGACGACTGAGAAAGGGGGGATAATCCCCTCTACTATAGGCCAGCTAGTCAACATGGGAGACCAGAGTATGGGCAAGCTGACAGCCAGCATGGAAGAGCTGTCGCTGAAAAAACAACTGCCCTTAAGACAACAGGTAAGCCTGCAGAGAGTACTCTCTTCCTGCTTAATTTCCAGTGCTTCAAATAAAGTGGGGTGTACAATAAAACCTCTCTATTGCCACTCAAACAAAGGATTATTGATTGCGTAAAAGACAGGTGATAACTTAAAGCAAGGTGACAGGAAAACAGAAAGCTCCTAAAGGAGCTTTCTGTTTAACTGTCATCTTGCTTTAAGCAGTCACATCACCCAAATACCTTATAATTAACACAAATAAGACTGTTCCTAATAGAGAGGTTTTACTGTTTATCAAAAACTAAAATTTTCATCTCTGCATTAACTCTTTCCTCCCTGAAACTTTAAATGGACAATTCCAGTTTCCAATTAAGTCTAGTCCATTTCTTACTTTTAAGGGTTGTTTTGTCAATGTTTGGCATAATGACAAACAGTGAAGACCCTGATCAGAGGGCTCCTTTTGGAGCCCTCTGATCTGGGTCTTCACTGTTTGCATTGGACGAGTGTACTATTCACATGTACACACTTTGAAAAGGACGCCTATATGTGGGACTAGGGTTCAAAGGGTTAAATCCTATGATGTCATTTCCCATTAGCATTGTCTCTTCGACACAACACTAATGAGTAGTTACACCATAGGATTTGGTGCTTAAATGAGGGAGAAAATGTTGGATTTGTTCAGTTTACTCCCTCCTGTCTGTAGCCTTGAAGTTTAAGCTACAGACTATGCAGTAAGGGGTTAAAGAGAGGATTCTGACGCAAAGGCACAACAATGACATACAGTTTAAAGTCTACAAATATTCTAGGTTTTACTGCCTTGGGTCTTGGGACTGCTGTCCAAAACACAGCTTTGATGTGACATGGCCTTATCTAATGATGAAAGCACATAAGCATTGTAGACAAAACAAGAAACAAAAATCTTTATTTATAGTCAAGTATTTTACAAAAACAATCAACGTCAGCTAGAAGCTAATCAGCAGCTAAGAACAAATATTCCTTAGATACATTTAATTACTAAAAAACAGTATGATGAATTACATTATCCTGAGATAAAAGCATCACAGACTAGATACTATTTGAGCCGTGCCATTACAAAGCCTGCCTTATCACGGGGGCTAACTAGGTATTACGATGAAATGTTTCTCTACAACAACCTATATGGGTATTATAACAAATTTGTATTGCTACGAAGGCAACTTTGTTTTCGTCGACAAACATTTCTCACTGTATACACTGACTTCGTAGCAATACAAATCTGTTATAATACCTATATAGGTTGTCGTAGAGAAACATTTCATCGTAATACCTATAGTTGGCCCCGTGCTTATTGCATTGCAAACAGTGTTGATCAAGCTGCGTCTTTGTCACGGTGACTGGCCTTGATCTACTCTGTTTGACACCCACAATCATTTAAAGCAATTGTATTTAGCAGTGTTATCTACGTTTTTTTGGCAATGTAGACAAAACTCAGATACAGAACCCGTGATGGTAACAGTGCTTGGTCTGTACAATGTTGCAATGTAATAAGGCAGGTTTTGTCATAGCAAGGCTAATTTATATTATGACAATACATTATGTACAGTTCTAACGTTAATAAGCAACTATTTTAATAAAATACTAAACAGTCTCTTAAACAATTATTTAATAAATGCTTGATAAAAAACATACAGGTCAGTTGTGAAAAAAATCTTTCAGCTTTATATAAAGACTTTACTATACAGGTATATTCAAATTCATGGTGTCTGCTCGTCACAGAAATATTAACGTCTACTGTTCATGTTTTCACAGACCCAGAAACCCATGTTGAAATACAGTAACTCTCAGATCAAGCCAGTACAGCTATTTAACCACGCTGATCTTGTAACAATTCGGAGTAATGCCGAGGCCGCTCGTAATGCCTACAGTAGCCTTAGTCAGGCATCAACAACAAGCACCATGTCTACGCCATTCAGGACCAGCGGCAAACAAGTACCAACTCCACAGACCATGCTAAAACAAGCAACAGGTTAGTTAACCCATTACCCAATGCCTCCATGGTTTCTAGTTTTGAAGACAGGTGACTACTGAAAGTCTGCTTAAAAGTAAAGCAGAACGCACCTTAACCCAATAGCTTGTTTCTAATATAGAAGACAGGTGACCACTTAAAGCAGGTTAAAAGTAAAGCAGATTGCGCCTTAATGTGCATTCTGCTTTACCTTCAGTCTGCTTTAAGCTAAAATCTGCTAGAATATAGAAAATACTTCTTATGATACATATTCATGACTGAATAAATTGGAAATATTTTCTTCAGTGACTGAATTAATAAGAGGCGTAAAAAGGAGTATTTATGGGGTAATGGGTTAAGGCACATTCTGCTTTACTTTCAACCTGCTTTAAGCTACCATCAGCAAGAATATGGAATGTAGAAAACATTTCTTATGTTAAACTTTTGTGTCTTCACTGTTAACATGGGACAAGTGTACTCTTTCCACGTACACTGTTTGCAAATCACACATACAATAAATGCATGACTAGGGTTCAAATGAATTGTTAGAACTAAACAGTCTGTTGTAATAGCGTCGGTGTTGTGTCTAGGGTTTGACTGATGAAAGTTCCTGATTGTATCAAGTTTGCTTCCTCATTGTTGGAAATGTTTACAATTTTATGGGCAATTTGTATAATAGGTTGTCAGGCAGTCATTGTTGTTAAATACAGTTAAACCTCTCTATTACAACCACTAAAACAAAGGCTAATTGATTGTATGAAAGACAGGTGGAAGCTTAAAGCAAGATGACAGTAAAACAGAAAGCTGCTAAAGCAGCTTTCTGTTTTACTGTCACCTTGCTTTAAGCAGTCACCTGTATTAAAGACCTAATAATTATATCAATTAAGAGGTTGTTATACAGAGGTTTTTTCTGTAGCTCTGTTCTACTAGGAGATGCAGAATCAGGGTTTCTATGTTATCATCGTGTTTAATCATTATTGATTCTTGCATTCAGGTCCCAGCTATGACAACCAAGTCAAAACAAGGCATTTATTTTGTTGCAGTGTTTGATGTTTCATATAAGATGAAAAAGTCAAATAAAAAGCCTAAAGGCAAAATAAAAGTAAAGTAGAAAGCTCTTTCCTTTCAGGAACTTTCTGCTTTACTTTTATCTTGCTTTTAAGCTTCCACCTGTATTTTAACACCCCTACCCTATTTAGTCATTATTGATCAATATTCCATTTTGGCCTTGAGTCTCAGCTCCTCAACCTATTACCGCATAATCTGTTACAAGTTTTGAAAACAGGTTACTCACCGTTACTGGTACTACTTAGACCTTTCCTCCATAGCTTGCTTCTAGCCCTGAAGAAAGGTGACCTCGTAAAGTTGCTTGAAAGTAAAGCACCTTAACTCTTTATCCAATAACCCGTTTATAGCATTAAATACAGGTGATCACTTAAAGCTGGTTGAAAGTAAAGCAGAATGTGCCTTAAGGCACATTCTGCTTTACATTCAACCTGCTTTAAACTACCATAATTATGCTAGGCTATATAAAATATTTGTCATGGTAATTGTTCATGAGGGTATAAACTGGAACTATTTTCTTCAGCGGAGGAATAAATTAAATACGCTAAAAGTCGCTTCTATGGGGGAAAGGGTTAATGTGCATTTTGCTTTACTTTAACCTGCCTTTAGCTACAATCTGCTGGGATATAGAATTTATTTCTTATTGGTGCATATTCACGACCGTATGATTAAGAACTATTTTTCTTCAGTTGAGAAAATTTGTGGTGTTATGGGTTAAAGCAGATTGGAAGTAACTCCTGTTTCTGATGGTACAACTGGTTTTATTAATTTTAACTTATTTTCTGTTTTCAGGAGTAAATGGCATGTCAAACCAAGCTACGGGTATTGCCCCAAAGTCATCCCCAACAAGGGGACACGCAAATCCTTATGCAAGACCCTTAAGTGCCAAAGATATTGTAAATGACTTTCAGAGTCAGAAAGTCAAACGGACTCCTAGTAATGTACAAGTATCACCGGGAACCAGCACATTCACATCAGGTGGTGCTGGTACCCCGATGTTTGGATTTCCGGTGAATGCTTTCATGCGTCCACAGAGTGCATTACGTAAAGATGTTCCATCAGCTCAACAAACCAAGTCAACTTCCAAAAACAGCATTAACTCACAAGATGCCAAACCCACATCAAACGAGAAAAATGTTGACAGTGATAATAAAAACCAGAGCTCAAAGAAACCCATTCCACCGACACGTCTAGAACGAGAACAGCCTCTGAATTCTGAGGAATTTTCAGCTGTAAATTCAAAATCAGGTTATCAAAACGGAAAACTGAATCAGTTTGGTCCATCAAAGCCTCACCACAATATGACAGATGCTCAGAAACTGTCCATGGGGAAAGTGGATACAAACTTGTCCAGTAACTCCAAAGCCACTACAGGCAGTCAAACTCCAAATAGTGCTATAACTAAATCTGACTCGGCTAGCTCTGGGAGTAGCAGTGGGGTGAAATCTATTGTAACTAAACAGAGTGACTCTAGTGGAAATGTTCAAACAAAAACTGTGCTATATGCCAAACCTGTGTCATCACTGCCAAGGCCCGGCTCAGCAGCCCCTCCTTCCAAACCCTCGACACCTGATAACCAAACCAAGGTTCGAAACCTGAACTACACCCCTACTAAACCTTATAGTGAAGTAATGAACCCTTCGCCCGTCCCAGGTGGTGAGGTGCCAAGTATAAAGCCTTCGATATCTGCTACAACCAAAACCCAACAGACTACAGAAACAGCTGTCACTGTGAAATCAGATGGCACGAAACAAGGCAATACCTATATGGCTCCTACCAATGTAAATAGAGTTGCAGATAGCAAGGGAAACAGTTCTAGTCAGCCAGCTTCCAAACATTCCAGCGCAAGTTCTTCTTCCACCACATATTACCGGAAAGAGTCTAAAGGTGATATAATGATACATGAACAGCGGCCCCCAACTGTAGGGGCACCATCTCTTCCAGCAAAAGGGGCTGAGAAGGGGTCAGGTACAACACTGTCATCAGGGTCGTCAGATCCAGATGAAGCTGATGAAGAATCAGAAGCTGGAGTTCCGTCAGGGTGAGTGATATAAAATAATTACACAAACTGACAGGTGGATGCTTAAAACAGCCTTAACCCGTTACCCCATATCCCATTTCTAGTATTGAAGATAGGTCATCTTAAAGCAGGTTGAAAGTAAAGCAGAATGCACTTTAAGGTGCATTCTGCTTTACTTTCTGCCTGCTTTAAGATTTCTGATGTAACATACTCCTGACTGTTTAAAGTGAGACTTTTTTCTTCATTGGAGGAATATACTCAAGGCATTAAAAGATGTATTTAGGGGTTAATAAGTTAAGGCACACTCTGCTTTACTTTCAACCTGCTTTAAGGTATCAAAAGACAGGCCTACAGTCTTCACTGTTTGCACAGGACAAGTAGTTTTCACATAAGTGTACACTAATTGTAAATGACGAATAAACGTGTTGCTAGGGATCAATGGGTAACAGCAGAATGAAAATAGAGCAGAAAGCTTCTGCATGAGCTTCCTTCTTTACTTGCATCCTGCTCTAAGCAGCCACTTGTCTTGAAAACAGAATTGAAGCTTTTTGTTTGAGTGGTTGTGACTAGCAAAACTTCAGTGTATGAGAAGTTAAAGTGTGAATTTCTTGTCATATAGCTGACGAGGTGATAGATTGGTATTAATTATTCAAATACAGTGAAACCTGTCTATACCCAACACTTATAAAATGCCATAGAAATTTTATATATGTCTGTTAAAGCAGATAATGATATACAAGGCATAGATATGTATAATAGAGAAATGAAATATACAGCTTTTGCGGATGATGCAACCTTTATGATGGATGGGTCTTTTAAAACTTTTGCAGCCTTAATAAAGCAACTAAATAATTTTAGCAAAATATCTGGGCTTAAATTGAATAATAAAAAATCTGTCATTTTAAGATGTGGCTCATTAAAAAACTCAGCTGAAATGTATAACACAAGATAAATTTACATGGACATCAGAAAGATCTAATACATTAGGAATTGTTTTTTCAAACAACAGAAACCAATATCAGGAATTGAATTTAAAACCAAAAATACAAGAATTCTCAAATTGCTTAAAAAATTGGAAGAAACATAATTTGTCAATTATAGGCAAAATAACAGTAATAAAAACATTTGCTCTCCCAAAACTTATATATCCACTAACAGTTCTAGAAAGTCCAACACTAGAACTAATAAATGTAATAAATTCAATTATCTACGATCATCTATGGGATGGAAAACCAGACAAGGTAAGTCGAAAAACAATCATACAAGATTACGAAAATGGAGGACTGAAATTGATTGATTTAAATATATTCATAAAAGCAATTAAAGCAGGATGGGTGAAGAGATTGACAAATAATGAAAATGATGGCGATTGGAAACACATATATATTAATAAATTAGCCAAAATAGGAGGGAAATTAATTTTTGAATGCAATATAAACGACAAAGACTCTACAAAAAATCAATACAACTCTCTGCCAATATTTCTAAAAGACATAATACAGGCATGGTCAAACATAAATTTCGAAAGCAAGCCTGAAGAAATAAATAAACAAATATTATGGAACAACTCATTTATAAAAAACAAAACTAAGACGCTATTTTATAATGAATGGTATTCAAAAGGTATCAAATACATTGAACACGTTTTCGACAACAGACTCAAAACGTTCTATACATTTCAATTTGTAAAAACCAAGTACCTCCTTCAAAACTCAGACTTCCTTAAATACTATATTTTACTGGAAAGCATACCAAGACTATGGAAACAAAAAATGAAAACAGGCAACATAGCTGATAAGAATATACGAGAAGACTTATTGCAACAAGTCCAACAATCTAATAGTACCAATAAATTACTGTACAATAAACAACTGAAAGAATTACATAACAATACCATAATAAAACCTCATATTAAATGGGAAAAGGAAAACACAGATATCAACTGGAAGGATGTACACATAGTACCCTTCAAATCCTTAATCGATACCAAAATGCGAGCTTTCCAATACAAATACATAATGCGAATTATACCAAACAACCAATTTTTGTATAAATGCAAAATAGAAAATTCGAGCTTGTGTGACTTTTGTGCCATGCACATAGAATCAAACAAACACCTATTCTGGGAATGTCAATATTCCAGAGCACTGTGGACAAGTTTAGAAATATATTTAAACGAAAAACAAGTTAATTTAAATCTAAATTATATTTTAATATCACTTGGATATACGGAGTGGAGTAGTTTTTCATCTTTGATAAATACCATACTGATTTATGCGAAATGTTTCATTTACAAAAATAAATATGAAAATACAATTCCCTTATTTGTTAATTTTATAAAATATCTGAAACAGGTTGAAAACATAGAGCGAACGATAGCAACGGCAAAAAGTAAAGTTGAACAGCATAACGGCAAGTGGGACAAATTACAGTTGAACCTATAACATGTAATAAAAGTTTGCAAACACATGGAGTAAAACACTCTTCTTCTTCATTTTTTTTTTCCTACTCTCTTCCGCAACTTTTTCTCTTCTCACTTTACATAAATTATTCCTTGCTATGCATAAATAGACAGAAAATATACTTGTTAAGAAACTAATATATGCTGTATTATGGTAATATTTCATTGTGTGTCTTATATTTGTCTGTATATGTATATTGAGAAATAAAACATTACATAATAAAAAAAATAAAATGCCACCTTCAGTCTCTAAATCAGTTGAAAACAGGTGACAGCTAAATGCAGGAAAAATGTGAGGCAGAAAGCTCCCTTTCATCCTGCATTAAGTAGTCACCTGTCTTTTGTGGTCTACCTCTTTTTCTGAAGAGCGCCTGGTTAAGAGCCATTATACTGTACAGTCGTAGCTTTTCAAGTTTCAAACACGAATTTACTAACTTTTCGTTGTAAAATTAAAGAATAAATCCTTTGGTTTGACCCTTGGCTGCATTTGTCAGAATAGCTGCATTAGCTTACTTCTTCTCTAACCTTTAAATAGATTTTTTCAATGAAAACTTCAAAAATCTTCTTGTCTGAAACCATAGTACACTGAGTTTAGATATTTTGCACATATCATCGTCTACAGGTCCTCTATCTTAGTTGTTCAAATTTTGCCCCTGGGGTCAAAATTCACCCCGCCCTGGGGGTCACCTTTTACAAATCTTCTTTTCTGAAATCATGCGACCCATCCTAGTGTCACCATGGTCAGGTGAGCGATCAAGGGCCAATCTAGCCCTCTTGTTAAAGGACTAGGACTGGTAATCATTATAATTAGCCTTCAGTCAGCGGATTTTGCTGTTGTTGTTGTTTTTTGCCTGGGTATTCAGGTTTTAAATACTCTTGTCTGGCACGCTTTAACTTCAATATTCCCCTATAGGTATTCTACTGACCCAGATATGACTACTGCCAAACTTATGTGGTCTTTTGAGTGTCAATTTTATGAAGAACTTTGTACATTTCGTTTAACAGGTGATTGCTTAATGCAAGACAAAAGTAATGCAGAAAGCTCCTCTAGGAGCTTTCTGCATTACTTTTGTCTTGCATTCAGCTGCCTCATGCCTATACTAACACTGCTCTGTTTATGGTCTTTTGATTGATTGGGAAATATTGGTTTGACAGTACATGTATATGTCATATGATAGTATCTTTGAAAATAAAGATCTAACTTGATATGGACATGAGCCTCACACAATTTTGCGTGCAAAGACAGGCTATGCTTCTTGAATACATTGTAGATATAGGCCAATGTAGAAATGCATTACAGTACTTAGAAATCAAGCAGGAAATTTTGCTTACTGGGCTGTCAGATTGTTAACTCTTTACCCCATAGCCTGTTTCTAGTTTTGAAGACAAGTAAGCACTTAAAGCAAGTTGAAAGTAAAGCAGAATGTGCCTTAACCCATTACCCCATAGCCTGTTTCTAGTTTTGAAGACACATGGCCACTTAAAGCAGGCTGAAAGTAAAGCAGAATGCACCTAAGGGCACATTCTGCTTTACTTTCAGCCTGCTTTAAGCTACTTTCTGCTAGGATATATACAATATTTCTTATGGTACATATTCATGATTGCATAAAACTGAACTATTTTCTTTAGTGGACGATTAAATTAAAAGGCGTAAAAATAAATGCGTATTAATATTGTAAAGGGTTACCAGTAAACACTTTAATTTGTAACATTTTTAGCTCGACTTTTTCGAAAAGTCGAGCTATTGTCGTCACCCTGTCGTCTGCGTCAGTGTCTGCGTCGGTTAAGTTTTTTGCTTAAGGTTTTTGTAAGAGTTGATTTCTCAATAACTATCAAAGGTATCCATTTGAAACTTGGAACGGTTGTTCAGTATCAAAAGGGCAACTCATTACAATAAGGCAGGTAACCCTTGGATTTGTCATTTCAGAGTTATTGCCCTTATTTTATTTACTTAAAAATTATAAATTAACATATCTCAATAACTAGCAAAGATATCCATTTGAAACTTGGAATAGCTGTTCAGTATTAAAAGGGCAACTCATTACAACAAGGCAGGTAACCCTGGGATTTGTCATTTTAGAGTTATTGCCCTTGTTTTATTTACTTAAAAATTATAAATTAACATATCTCAATAACTAGCAAAGGTATCCATTTGAAACTTGGAATAGTTGTAGTATCAAAAGGGCAACTCATTACAATAAGGCAGGTAACCCTTGGATTTGTCATTTCAGAGTTATTGCCCTTGTTTTATTTACTTAAAAATTATAAATTAACATATCTCAATAACTAGCAAAGATATCCATTTGAAACTTGGAATAGCTGTTCAGTATTAAAAGGGCAACTCATTACAACAAGGCAGGTAACCCTGGGATTTGTCATTTTCGAGTTATTGCCCTTGTTTTATTTACTTAAAAATTATAAATTAACATATCTCAATAACTAGCAAAGGTATCCATTTGAAACTTGGAATAGTTGTTCAGGATTAAAAGGGCAACTCATTACAACAAGGCAGGTAACCCTGGGATTTGTCATTTTAGAGTTATTGCCCTTGTTTTATTTACTTCAAAATTGTAAATTAACATATCTAAATAACTATGAAAGACATTAACTTGAAACTTTGAATAATTATTCCGTATCAAAAGGGCAACTCATTACAACAAGACAGGTAACCCTGTGATTAGTCATTTTATAGTTATTGCCCTTGTTTTATTTACTTCAAAATTGTAAATTAACATATCTAAATAACTATGAAAGACATTAACTTGAAACTTTGAATAATTATTCCGTATCAAAAGGGCAACTAATCACAACAAGGCAGGTAACTCTGGGATTTGTCATTTTAGAGTTATTGCCCTTGTTTTATTTACTTCAAAATTGTAAATTAACATATCTAAATAACTATGAAAGATATTAACTTGAAACTTTGAATAGTTATTCAATATCAAAAGGGCAACTCATTACAGTAAGACAGGTAACCCTGAGGTTTGTGTATCCAGAGTTATTGCCCTTGTTTTATTTACTTAAAAGTTATAAATTAACATATCTAAATAACTATGAAAGATATTAACTTGAAACTTTGAATACTTGTTAAGTATCAAAAGGAAAAATCATTACAACAAGGTAGGTTACTCTGTAATTTGTAATTCCAGAGTAATTTCCCTTGATTTATTTACTTAAAACTTGTAAATTGAATATCTTAATAACTGTCAAAGATATTAACTTGAAACTTTAAATACTTGTGTTATATCAATATGGCAACTCATTCAAACAAGAAAGGTGACCAGGAATGTGCAATTCAAGAGTTATTGTCCTTGTTTTGACTTATTGTTTACTTTAAATGGAATGTAGACTGTCCAAGTATGTTTGAGTTGTTATTGCTTACAAATTTCTATGATCAATAGGGTATTAAACACCCATACACATTCTTTAAGCTTGAAAAATGTAGCCGTCTCAAGTATATGAAAGTCGAGCGTCCAGCATCCGTTTGCGGTGCTCTCGTTATAGCTAATAAATGCTTGGCAACCTTTATTGCATAATTATATAGATCTATATCAGTCATTCTAAATGTGTTGACTGCTTAAATGCATAATGAATGAAATAGACTTTGACAAGAATAAACTAAGAGTTAATGTTTTTATGGCAGTAAAAGAGGAGAGTACATGTATGTTTGTAATGTATAGGCTGATTTGGACTCAAACTTTTTGCATAGGAACCCAAATGTAAATTTAAAACCCTTAAAAAATGGAAATAAATTTTCTAGAATGAAGCAAACAGTTTTGAGTGAAGTCAGAGATCCAGTAGGTAGGCTTCTGATCTTGATCTAAAATGATTGTAATTTAGGGGCCCGTTTTATGAAACGTCGTACAACAAAAATGGTCTTAAGTTAGATTCTAAAATTATCAATAATTATCTGTTTCTCCACCTAATCCTGTCTTGTGACATCTCTTTGGAATCGCCTTGAAAAGACGATTCCAAAGAGATGTCACAAGACAGGATTAGACAAAGAAATCAGAAATTGGATGTATTTTAAAGTTTTGACTTACCTTTTTGTGGTACGATGTTTCATAAAACGAGTCCTAGTTTTGCATAGATCTCTTAATACATTGAAAAGAAAAGACATTTCAAAATTCAAGCAGGATGCATTTTTAACACACTTTTATTTAGAAATAAGTTCACCCCATTACAATGTTGAATTTTCAAATAGATGCCACTATTTTAATTAACAGAATGAACAATTTACCTTGACTCATAAAGGATGTTCCCATAATTATTTCGAAACTATTGCAATCAGTGAAGACCAAAATCAGAGCCCTCTAATCCGGATCTTCACTAATGTAAAATATTTATTTTAATAGGTTACGGGATTAAACTATTAAATCTGTCTATGCATAATAAACTGATACAGTATTAGATAGATCCTGAACATTAAGGTCATGTTATTGTAATTTATTCAATATCATTGTGCGTGTTACCTGATGAATATCAAAGTGCAAACATATCACGTATTGGTGGTGCCGAAACATTTCTCATAATGCTCTTGAGATGCCAAAAGCTCCAATTCATGGAATAGTATTATACACATCAGCAGTGTAGATCAAGATCATTCACAGCAATGTCTGATCTCAGTCTCTTAAAATGTTAGAGTTAAGTTTTAGCCCTATTAGAGCTATATCTAAGAACTGGAAATAACCTTTGCAAACATGATATGATAATAATTCCAGATCAGAGGGTTCCTTTAGGAGCACTCTGATCAGGGCCTACATTGTTTGTTACTCTTGTAAAATAATGTTGGTACAAAACCCTTTAAGTAAACTGTCTGTTAATTATCAGGAAACCGATCCATGTGTCCATTTGACAATTTATCCGTGTCAGGGTTTCTAGTTTTGAAGACAGATGACAACATAGGAGAATGTGCCTTTAAGCTACCATCAGATTCTGCCAGATTAAAAAACCAGAATTATAATTATGATGCATACAGTATTCATGACTGTATAAGTTGTACTATTCAATTCAGTCTAGATTAAACATATTTTATAAAGGTACTTGATCTATAGGGTAATGGGTTAAGTACCATGATATAGTGTTTTTCATAGACAATGGGGTGTATGATTGAACTTTTCAGACCACTCAATAAAACATATTTCATTGTTGTAAACTAGTAATAAATGCTTTACTATACCTGTGAATAGGACAGGCAATTTTGAAATGGGACAATGGTGTAATGACCAATGTGCCATGAAAATGACAAACATTAGCCCGTCAACTGCTAAGTGTGAAATTGACCAAAATTTGCAAATAGCTTGAATCTTGATCAGACGCCGATGACTCGGTATCTGATCAGGATTCAAGCTATTTGAAAATTGAAAATTTGGTTTCTTGAGTTTAAGCAGTTTGCAAATAATTGTATACAGCAGTGTGTTTTAACTGGCTGTTTTATTGAAGGAGAATTGTTAATGGTGTTGTATAAATATTTGTTAATGAGATTGTGTAAATATTTATCAACAACATTTTAAATTTTATTGTGCCTCATTAGTAACAGAAATAGCAACCATGTTAAGTTTGGCCCCTAGAAGATGCAAGCATTATCAAAACCTGTTTTATAGTTAGCCCATTAAGCCCTAGCATGTATAGCCCTCCTTTACAATCATTGCACCTGTGAAGAGTACAATTGTCATATGTAAACAGTGAAGACCCAGATCCAAGGACTCCTAAACTGGTTATCATTTTGCAATTAATTGTAAAAAAAGGCAACTATAAAATCATTGACCCCTATACTAGTGCCCCTTATTTTGCCTTTTTTTGCATAGAGATTTTGCCTTTTTTTGCAAAGAGTGTACATGTCACGTGATGTTAAGAGTACACCTGTCCTTACAAACAGTGTAGGGGAATCATTCATAAGGTTGATGCAGACATAAGGATTTAAGGGTTTGAAATACTCTCCTTATCAAAAGATTGTTTCTTTTTATCGCAGTGAGCGTCTACCAGGTGATGGTGAAGCCAGCCTAACTGGGGCAGATGATGATGATGATTATGATGATGTTGAAGATGATGATATGGTGGATGATCTCGATGATGACTGTATAGGAGGCTCAGATGGTAGGTACCTGTGATTACAATTTACAGGGCGTCAGATAAGAGGGAATAAAATGGAACAAATCCAATAATTTCAAATCCAAATCCCATGCTGTACCCACTCAATAGAACCAGTTCTTTGAGACAATTCTAATGAGTAGTGACACCATAGGGTTTAACTCTTTCCTCCCTGAAACCTTAAATGGACTATTCCAGTTTTCATTTTAGTCTAGTCCATTTCTGACTTTTAAGGGTTGTTATACGCCCGTCATCGACGGTTGTTTTATGGTATACCCTCCGCTGTCCGTACGTCCGTCCGTTAACTTTTCTTTTTAGCGCTCTCTCACCTTCATTTATTTACCGATTTTGATTAAACTTCCTACAAATATTCCATACCACAATAGCTCAGACGAGTTTGCGTTTCAGACGTTGGCGGCTATTTTTAGCAGAGTTATGCCCCTTTATTGTCAAAAATGGGCATTTTAAAAAAAAACCCAGAACTTTTTTATTTTTTATTCAATTGATTTCAAATTTGATATGGTGATACACTGAATGAAGTTACTTAACATATATTACGGGTTTTTGGTTTGACTCCGTATTTTCAGAGTTATGCCCCTTCACACAATTTTTTTAACAATATATTGTTTCCTGATAATAATTTTACTTACATTTTGTCTATTGTAACCAAATTTCATATTTAGCTTTCTCATCATGCAGGGAAGGCACCTGAGAATTTTGGTTCCTGTTAAATTATTTTTCTATGAGTTATGCCCCTTTACATACTTAAAATTTAAAATAAGCCACACTTATGCCGTTAACTTTTCTTCTTAGCGCTCTCTCACCTTCATTTATTGACCGATTTTGATTAAACTTCCTACAAATATTCCATACCACAATAGCTCAGACGAGTTTCGCGTTTCAGACGTTGGCAACTATTTTTAGCAGAGTAATGCCCCTTTATTGTCAAAAATGGACATTTTTAAAAAAAAAAACAGAACTTTTTTATCTTTTATTCAATTGATTTCAAATTTGATACGGTGATACAATGAATGAAGTGACTTAATATATATTACGGGTTTTTGGTTTGACTCCGTATTTTCAGAGTTATGCCCCTTCACACAATTTTTTTAACAATATATTGTTTGCTGATAATAATTTTACTTACATTTTGTCTATTGTAACCAAATTTCATATTTAGCTTTCTCATCATACAGGGAAGGCACCTGTGAATATTTTGGTTCCTGTTAAATTTCAGATGTTGGCAACTATTTTTAGCAGAGTTATGCCCCCTTTATTATCAAAATTCCGTGATATATCCAAAGTATGTAAATACGCCCAAAGAGCATTTGTTTATGAGAAAACATTTGGTAGAAAAACTATCGTGATAGTATTGCAATAGTTTCTTGACTATCGCAATACTATCGGGATAGTACTTGAGCTATCGCAATACTACAGCATAGTCTTTTTGAGATCAATAGTCGGGCCTACACTCCGGGCGACTTTTTCCAGTCGGCCTGAGTCCGGACGACTTTGACAGCCGCTGGCCATGACGGGCGTATTTTGCCGCACTGCGGTGCTCTTGTTTTTGTCAATGTTTGGCATTATGACAAACAGTGAAGACCCTGATCAGAGGGCTCCTTTCGGAGCCCTCTGATCTGGGTCTTCACTGTTTGCACAGGACAAGTGTACTATTCACATGTACACTGTTTGAAAGGGACGCCTATATGCGGGACTAGGGTTCAAAGAGTTAATGCAGACATAAAGATTTTAGTTTTCGAAGTTCTTCCTTATCTTGAAACCCTCAAGAATATAAGAATAGTGTTGTACAATCTGTCTAACGTGAGTCTGCACTCTTTCCTTCGAGAAAAGTTAACTCGTTTTATTAGACAATGTAATAGCTCAGATGATATAATTATGTTCATAGTTGGCAAGGGTTTTATACATGAATATTCAGCAGGAGAACGGTTAATACATTTACCCCTAATCTCACATATATACCAGTATGTCACATTTACAAACACTGAGCAAGTGAAGAAACATTTGTCACCTGCAAACAGTGTAGACCAACTTGAGAGGCCCTCTGATCAGGGTCTGCACTGTTTGTAATTTTGCATTAAATCTCAAAATACCAACAAACATAGATAGTCAAAACAGACAACATTTTGAAACTGTAATTATCAGTTTGATGTTCATTGGGTGAATAAACTTTTGTGTGTTATTTGCAGGAGAGTCTGACGGTTATTCATTCACCAGCAGCAGTCTTTCACGCCGTTCGTCCTCGGCTCACAAGTTGAAGACACGGCCTTATAGTGGTGCTAGTACAGATCTAATAAGTTATACTCGGCCCCAGACTGCCTCGCCAGACAGAACAGTGAAGCCCGGGCTAACCAAGAGTCTGTTCCCAAATGTTCCTCCTACTATAAACTTTGTAGCAGATGGGGAAAAAGGTTAGTTAACTCTTTCCTCCCTGAAACTTTAAATGGACAATTCCAGTGTCCATCTTAGTCTAGTCCATTTCTGACTTTTAATGGTTGTTTTTGTCAATGTTTGACATTATGACAAACAGTGAAGACCCTGATCAGAGGACTCCTTTCGGAGCCCTCTGATCTGGGTCTTCACTGTTTGCATAGGACAAGTGTACTATTCACATGTACACTGTTTGAAAAGGATGCCTATAGGCAGGACTAGGGTTCAAAGGGTTAATCAGACATGTATGTTTACCCATTACCCCTTACTTACTCCTTTTTCGACTTTGTTTTATTCCTCCATTGAAGAAAAGATTTCCACTTGATACAAGTCTTGAATAAGTATGAGAAGAAACATTTTCTATATCCTACCAGATGGTAGCTTAAAACAGGCTGAAAGTAAAGCAGAATGCGCCTTAAGATGCATTCTACTTTACTTTAAACCTATTTTAAGTTGTTGTTGTTGTTGGCGTACTTATGCTTAACACTCACAGGACAGCTTGGTACAGACATAATGGCCTGTCAAGCTGGAGGATTACGTGCATAGCTGTTTTCAATTACCTCGCCATATAGGCAGCTATGGTCCGTCTTCAGAGGAACCTGTTTTAAGTGATCACCTGTCTTCAAAACTAGAAACAGGCTATGGGGTAATAGGTTAAAGAGGGCAATTCATTTAAGAAGCATAGAGGACTCTAAGAACAGATGGTTGCTAAATACAGGATAAAACTGCATGTACTATTCCTTCATACACTTTCCAAGAATTCGGAAACATGTGTTGAACCTTATGTGAAGGAAAGAATTTAACATATAATTTTGTTATCCATAAAAATAAGTATTATTTACTACCATTAAGATTTAGTATTGAGTTGAACCCTAGTCCCGCATATAGGCGTCATTTTCAAACAATATACATGTGAAAAGTGCACTTGTCCTATGCAAACAGTGAATACCCAGATCAGAGGGCTCCTTATGGAGCCCTCTGATCTGAGTCTTCACTGTTTGTCATAATGCTAAACATTGATCAATAAAAACAACCCTTAAAAGTCAAAAATGGACTAGACTAAAATGGAAACTGAGTTTGTCAATTTAAGTTTCAGGGAGGAAAGAGTTCAAGAAGAGATAAAACAACAAATGCTTGAACAGATCCATGTATTAATTCATTTTTACCACAGTTTCTGGCATTGCTTTGAAACAGATCATATTTAAACTTTTTGTGATTGCTATTCCAGTTGAACAGCTGCCATGGGATATTCGGAAGTTCATGAAGTGGCGTCTTAGTCCAATCACACCTAATGTTGTCAAGCACTGCCTCGCTCGGGTTGGATTTAGAATCACTAAACGTGAGTAGATAAACATTACTGCTAATATTGAAAATTTTAAGCATATAACACACAATAGAAGTAGTTTTTGTGTTCACCAGGACATGAACTTTTGAGGCATTATGCTTCTGGACCCTTTTCATAAAACTTCGTACGTTAAATGTTGTCGTAAGTCAAAACTTTAAAATACATTTAATTTCTGATTTCTCTATCTAATCCTGTCTTGTGACATCTCTTTGAAATTGTCTTTTTAAGACAATTCCAAAGAGATGTCACAAGACAGGATTAGATGGAGAAACAAACAATAATTGAGACTTTTACAATCTGACTTACAACAACATTTGTCGTACAAAGTTTTATGAAATGGGCCCCTGATCTCTCTGTCAATCCAGAACAAATACATTTTCAGCTTGACTTTTCCGAAAGTAAGGAAGGTCCATAACACATGTCTTAACTATTTTATAAACTATGCTCCCTTTGTACTTACAATTTCTTAAGAATTCGTAGGGGATGAATCGGGGAGGTCTACTTAGTTGATTTCTGCCTGTGTTTAACTCGTTACCCCCATAGTTTGTTTCTAGTTTTGTAGACAGATGGTCACTTAAAGCAGGTTGAAAGTAAAGTTTAATGCACCTTAGTGTTCCTACTGCTTTACTTTATCCCTTTACCTTATAGAAGCACCTTTATGCGCATACTGTTTAATCATCCGCGTAAGAAAAAATTCCAATCTATACAGTCATGAATATGTATCAGAAGGAATATTTTTCTAATTCTAGCAGGTGGTAACTTAAAGCAGGCTGAAAGTGAAGCAGAATGCGCCTTAGGGCGCATTCTGCTTTACTGTCAACCTGCTTTAAGTAGTCACCTATATCCAAAACTAGAAACAGGTTATGGGGTAAAGGGTTAACCAGCTTGAACCTACCATCTACTAGAATATAGGAATAGTTCTTAGCCATGACTGTATAAAGTGGAACTATTTTCTTTAGTAGATGAGTAAACGAAAAGCGTAAAGGGCGTATTTATGGGTAAAGGGTTAATACAACTGAATATAAGTGATTTGCAGGATGATTTTGGAGGAAAGGGCTGATTGAGGTTTTACTGATGTGTGTTATCTATTACAGGGAACCATGATTGGTTGGGTTGCTGGGGTAAACACATGAAGTCTCCAGGATTTAAAGCTCTCAGGGATTATCAGAAGGTAAGAAAAAACAATCTTTGGAACTCTTGTCACACATACATGTAGACACATCCTTTAAAAGCAGTGTACCTGTGAAGAGTACACTTGTCCTATGCAAACAATGCAAGACCCAGATCAGAGGGCTCCTAAAGGAGCCCTCTGATCAGGGACTACACTGTTTGTCATATTGCAATACATTGAACATTTGTTAAACTCATCGTAAAATAGTCAAAAAATGGACTGGACTAAAGTAGAAACTGGAATTGTCCTTGACAAACAGCTTAAATCCAGATCAGAGGCCTTGCAAATATAAACCATTTTCCCCTCCCTATAACAACTCCCTCCTAACAACACACAGTCTTTGTTTCCTATTGGGTGTTGTTGTAGAGAGGGAGCACTGTTTGTTTAAATAATGCTTCTGAGCATAAATCAGACTAGGTGACGTAGTTGTAATGTTTTTCCTTTCATTTCAGCTGAATCACTTTCCAGGGTCATTCCAGATAGGGCGTAAGGACAGACTGTGGCGTAATCTGTCTAAGATGCAAGTGCACTTTGGGAAGAAAGAGTTTGGGTTTTTCCCCCAGACATACGTCCTGCCTACAGATCTCAAACTGTTGAAAAGAGCATTTGAAGATGGAGGAACTAAACAGAAGTGGATCATTAAACCGGTAAGTATAAAACTGTAGAGGCCAATAGGATGCAGAAAAATAAACTGCAAATAGTTAAAGATTGGAGAGTGTTTTGGATTTACCAGTAAGGATGAAAGGGTTCTTTACAAACTTCTTTAGGTAATGCTAGCTAATGCAGGACAGAAGTAATGCAGCCAGTTCCATTTAAATTACTTTTGTCCTGCATTAAGCTCAAAGACTAAAAGGTTAAAAGATTATTTTAAGCTACCTCTATCAATGAGGTTTACTTTAAGAATTTCTGAAGACAGGTCTTTTTGTACAGTCAAAGCAATCACTCAAAAGAAGACATGTATGTTGAGGACAGTTGTTACCCTCATGCAGGGCAATAGTAAGGCAGAAAGCTCCTATACTTTTATCTTGCATAAAGTGATCTGTAAAGATTTCCAGTCTTCTTAATTCAGTGGTTGCTCAATGCAGGTTTTAGCGCATAAGACTTTGATTGAAAAATATAGACTTTGATACAAATATCAATGATACATCAAAAGTGAATGAAGAACTATTGTTTTATTTCCACAGCCGGCATCAGCGAGAGGTATTGGCATCAAGGTGATCAACAAGCTGACCCAGATACCAAAGAAAAGACCTGTGATAGTCCAGAAGTAAGTACCACCACAGACTTGAGACAATAATCATGGTGTTAACCCTTCCTCCCTTAGCTGTTGTAGACAGATGGTTGCTTAAAACAATCTGAAAGTAAAGAAGAATGCTCCTTAAGGAGCATTCTTCTTTACTTTCAGTCTGCTTTAAGCTTCTATCTGCTAAGATATAGAAAATATTTCTTCTATTTTATATTCATGATTGTTTTAAGTGGAACTATTTTCTTTAGTGGAGGAACAAATAAATAAATGCATAAAAATGTGTATCTATGGATAAATTAAATTAAAAAAATATGTATGGAGTATTGGGCTAAGAAGGATTTACATGGCCTTCAGGTTTTGATATACTTATAGTGGAGACCACATTATCCTTCCCCTGTAAACTAATAAACTAAATGCAAAACAATTCAACAATTAAGTTTAATCTGAATATGTAATAAATATTTTGGACCGGATTCTAATCTGGCTCCAAACTGTTTGTAATGGATACATGTTTTTAGCATACATGTAAAATGTCTCTGCACTCTACTGAATGCTGCTCATCTCGCATTGTTTCCAGCTACAAAAGAGTGTCTGTGTAGCTTCCTGACCTATCAAAATCTAGCTGGAATGTTTTCTAACATTCAGTCAGGGATTTTAAGTCACTCTGCTAGTGGAGGAATGAATTAAATGCATTTAAATGTGTATCTTTGGAGTAAAGGGTTAAGCAGCAATCTGCCTGTAACGCTCAATTAATAAAGCTGACTCTCGATGAAGCTGTCATTTACTGTAGATATTTGATACACCTGACCTTGGTAATATAGCTAGAACTGTCTTTATTTATTTTTCCTGGTGTTAAATAGTGTCCTCCGGGCTGTAAATATTTAATACTCTCTTTTTATTGGACATGATTGAGGTTGATTTGAGGCTTAGTACTCATTACAGGTTCTTCACATGTATGTGACACTGGTACTCTAGATCACTTAGAAATAACCTGTGTACACTGGTATTCATATTCAATGAACAAAATATATTACTTAAGCTTTGTTGCTGTTTAGGTTTTACCACATAACTAATTTGCAATGCTTAAGGCAAAGGGTTGCTTAACCCTTTCCTCCATACCTTTTAGCGCATTTTAGATTACCACTTAAAGCAGACTGAAAGTAAAGCAGAATGTGCCTTAGGGGCATTCTGTTTTACTTTAAACCAGCTTTAAGTGGTCAATCATCTTCAATATTAGAAACAGGCTATGGAGTAAAAGGGTTAAAGCAGGCTGAAAGGAAAACTGTGAAGGGGCTTTCTGTTTTACACCCAACCTGCTTGAAGCATCAAACATTCAGGATGCAGAGGAAAATACCTATGGCTTTATAACAAGGTACAAGCATTCATAGATATCTCTATGAGGAACAATTGGTTTGCTTTTGAATTACATACAGGAGCTTTTTTTGCATTACTTTATTATCCATTCAGTAATTTTTAGCTCACCTGAGCCAAAGGCTCAAGGTGAGCTATTGGGATGGCCCTGTGTCCGTCGTCGTGCGGTGTGCGTCGTGCGTCGTCGTTAACAATTGCTTCAAATGACATCTCCTCCTATACCGCTGAACAGATTTCAACCAAACTTTACAGAAAAGTTCCTTGGGTCAAGCTCTTTCAGATTTGTTCAAAGAATTAAAAACAATGCAGAACTCTAATAAGGAAATCTTAAAAAATCTTCTTGTCAAAAACTACAAGGGCCAGAGCTTAGATATTTGGCACATAGCATCACCTACAGGACCTCTATCAAGTTTGTTCAAATTATGCCCCTGGGGTCAAAATTGGCCCCGCCCCGGGGTCACAGTTTTACATAGAGTTATATAGTGAAAATTTCAAATGTCTTCTTCTCTGACACTAATATGACCAGAGCTTTTATATTTGGCATGGTGACACTTCTAAATGTCCTTTACCTATTTTGTTCAAATGGTTCTGGTCGGTTGAATATCTAGGTCATAATTCACATTCAATATATGTATAGCAGACAGCAATTCAGCACTATAAGAGTTAGACCCTAGCCACATTTCCTACTGGCAGAGTTACATAACTGAACTCACAGGTCAGCTGAGGCACTGTAACAGCAGCATATGGTGTTGTCTGCTACATTTTTAGCTCGACTTTTTCGAAAAGTCGAGCTATTGTCGTCACCCTGTCGTCTGCGTCTGCGTCAGCGTCTGCGTCGGTTAAGTCTTTTGCTTAAGGTTTTTGTAAGAGTCCATTTCTCAATAACTATCAAAGGTATCCATTTGAAACTTGGAATAGTTGTTCAGTATCAAAAGGGCAACTCAGAACAACAATGCAGGTAACCCTGGGATTTGTCATTTCAGAGTTATTGCCCTTGTTTTATTTACTTAAAAATTATAAATTAACATATCTCAATAACTATCAAAGATATCCATTTGAAACTTGGAATAGTTGTTCAGTATCAAAAGAGAAAACTCATAACAACAAGGCAGGTAACCCTGGGATTTGTCATTTCAGAGTTATTGCCCTTGTTTTATTTACTTAAAAATTATAAATTAACATATCTCAATAACTATCAAAGATATCCATTTGAAACTTGGAATGGTTGTTCAGTATCAAAAGGGCAACTCATTACAACAAGGCAGGTAACCCTGGGATTTGTCATTTCAGAGTTATTGCCCTTGTTTTATTTACTTAAAAATTATAAATTAACATATCTCAATAACTATCAAAGACATCCATTTGAAAGTTGGAATAGTTGTTCAGTATCAAAAGGGCAACTCATAACAACAAGGCAGGTAACCCTGGGATTTGTCATTTCAGAGTTATTGCCCTTGTTTTATTTACTTAAAAATTTTAAATTAACATATCTCAATAACTATCAAAGATATCCATTTGAAACTTGGAACAGTTGTTCAGTATCAAAAGGGCAACTCATAACAACAAGGCAGGTAACCCTGGGATTTGTCATTTCAGAGTTATTGCCCTTGTTTTATTTACGTAAAATTTATAAATTAACATATCTAAATGACTATGAAAGATATTAACTTGTACTTTGAATACTTGTTTAGTATCAAAAGGGCAACTCATTACAACAAGGTTGGTTACTCTGTGATTTGTAATTCCAGAGTAATTGCCCTTGTTTTATTTACTTCAAAACTTGTAAATTGAAATATCTTAATAACTGTCAAAGGTATTAACTTGAAATTTTAAGTAATTGTGTTATATCAAACGGGCAACTCATTCAAACAAGAAAGGTGACAGAGGATGTGCCATTCCAGAGTTATTGCCCTTGTTTTTATTTACATAAAACTTGTCAATTGAATTTTCTCAATAACTACCATAGGTATTTACTTGAAACTTTAAATACTTGTTAAGTATCAAAAGGACAGCTCATTACAAGAGGGCAGGTAACCCTGGGTTTTGTTATTCCAGAGTTATTGCCCTTTGGTATTGACTTTTTAGAATTTAATTCTCAATAACTACCATAGGTATTAACTTGAAATTTGAATACTTGCTCAGTTTCAAAAGGGCATCACATTTCAACAAGGCAGATAACCATGGGATTTGTCATTGCAGAGTAACTGCCCTTGTTTGACTAAGAATTTGTATATGAAATTATTCAGTAACTGTAGAAAGTTATTATTTTCGAACTTCCAATATATTAGAATTCTTGTTTATAGATATAAAGATATAAAGATATTGTCCTTGTTTTGACTTATAGTTTACTTTAAATGGAATGCAGGCTGTCCAAGTATGTTAAAGTTGTTGTTGCTTACACACTTCTATGATCAATAGGGCATTAAACACCCATACACATTCTTTAAGTTTGGAAAATGTATCCATCTCAAGTATATGAAAGTCGAGCGTCCAGCACCCGTTTGCGGTGCTCTCGTTTATGCCCCTGCAGTTGGGGGCATATTGTTTTGTCTGTCTGCTTTTTTGTCTGTTTGTCAATTTGTTTGTCTGTCAGTCCACAACTTTAATCTTAGCCATAACTTTGTTAAAGTTAGAAACTTTATAATTTAGGTCATGTTCTACTAAGGTCAATGTCATTTTTGAGTTATTTCCCAGTGTCATATTTTCTTGTCTTTGAGATAACTCCAGTTCTACTGATGTTAACCCATTACCCCATACATTATGCCTTTTTATGCCTTTAATTTATTCCTCCTCTAAAGAAAATAATTCCACTTTATACAGTCATAAAAATGTAAGAAATGGTATCTATATCTTAGTAGATGATAACTTAAAGCAGGTTGAAAGTAAAGCAGAATGGGCAATGAATAATCATATGGAAATACATGTAGCTTGATAAGAAGAAGTGTCATGGATAAGGGCCATAACTCTGCCAACAATATTTTTTTAAATTATTCCAATTTGTCATGGGTTTTTTTTGTCTGGAAGATAATTCCATTTACAGCTACATTTATATTAAAATGTTGTCTTGCCTATTAAGCTAAGGCACAATGACCTCAGGTGAGCGAATTAAGGGCCATGTCCCTCTTGTTTTTAAAGATTACTCACTCCACCCACACCACAATATTTATTATCTGCTTAAGAAATGTCATTTAAACATTTTGGTTGATGGGAAATCAATAAGAGTGGTATACTGTATATTATTAATGTCAGTGCAGGGGAATTTGACATTGAAAAGGGGAAAGGTTCAAATACTGTCAATATATCTACCTTTGAACAACCAATTTAACGCAAAAAGCAATACATTCAGATTCAATAGATGTAATTCAAAAAGCTTTTAACCCTTTCCCACATAGCCTGTTTTCAATATATCAACCTTTAATAATCATTTTATCCCAATTACTTCATAAATACACCTTTTTTCCTGCAATGGTCAAAATAGATCCAATTTACAGTCATGAATATGTATCATAGGAAATAATTTCTATTTTCAAGCAGATGGTAGCTTAAAACAGGCTGAAAGTAAAGCAGAATGCTCCTTAAGGAGCATTCAGCTTTACTTTCAACCTGCTTTAAGTGGTCACCTGTCTTCAAGACTAGAAATAGGTTATAGAGTAAAGGGTTAATGCAAGAAGTAATAAATTCAGATTTAATAGATGTAATTCAAGAGGGATTTTACCCTGTTCCCCATAGCTTGTTTTCAGTTTTGAAGATGGATAGTTTGCTTAAAGCAGGCTGAAAGTGAAGCAGAATGCTCATTAAGCCTGCTTTAAGCTACCATTTGCTAGGATATAAGAACTATTTCTTACAGACTTATTGTGCATATTCATGACTGTATTATAAAAGTGAAACCATTTTCTTTAGTGGAGGAATAAATTAAAGGCATTAAAAGTAGGATTTATGGGGTAATGGGTTAAGATAAGATTAAACCAGATTTGAATAGGGAAAAAACAAACATAAAAAACCTTTCAAATTCTCATATTGTTGTTATAATTGTATCTCAATATTGTTTGTTTGATGGTTTGCTTAAGTTTCTTCCTGGTAGGTTAAAAAGTTTGAATCGATGTAGACCCTGTGAACATTTTAATCAGTTTCCAACAATTAAAGTTGTAGTATGCAAGCAGGTTAAAGGTTCGCCTGATCAGCTCATTTTGGCATACAGACAAACTTGCATTAAATGACTTTAACTCATGAGTATTGTGGTCATTTAAAACAGGGGACTGCTTAATGCAGGACAAAAGTAATTACCCCATAAATACCCCTTTTTACGCCTTTAATTTATTTCTGTACTTAAGAAAACAGTTCCAATTTATACTGTCACAAATTAAAATCATATTTTTTGCAGATAATAGCTTAAAGCAGGCTGTAAGTAAAGCAGAATGTACCTTAAGGCACATTCTGCTTTACTTTCAACCTGCTTTTAGTGGTCGCCTGTCTTCAAAATTAGAAACAGACTATGGGGTAATGGGTTAAGCTACCACCTTTTTGAAGGCTCTGATTTTATTGGTTTTTCACTGAACTTGTAATAGGTTTGGCACATCTCCAGGATATATAGGGTGATTGGATTTTTTACGAGCTGTCTTGTTAGTTTGAGTGACAATTCGGCCCAAGATTTATTTACCTTGCATGAACACTTTGGGCGTCTTGAATGGGCTTTATTGGCATGCTTATTGGTGAATATTGACGACCTGTGCAATTTCTGTCTGCCAATTTCAGGTCTAAGTCTATAGTGTTTGATATGTAGTTTGCATATTAGATATTCTGATAACACGTTCAAGCCTAGCGACGAGTATGCTCATCATTTACAAACAGTGTACCTGTAAAAAGTACACATTTCCTATGCAAACAGTGCAGACTCTGATCCAGTATGGACCCTTTGATCATTGTCTGCACTATTTGTCATTTTGCAATTTATTGTTAAAATCAACCTGAAATGTGTAGAAATGGACTAGACTTAACACCTTTCAACACCATGGACTTGTTTAAAATATACTCAATAGATTTACAAACAGTGTAGACCCAGATCAGAGGGCTCCTATAGGAGCCCTTTGATCAGGATCTACACTGTTTGTTTATTTAAAGCAGTATTTATTAAGCTACCCAGAATTCCAAGTAGACTGGTTTATGTTTTGGATACTACAAAGTACAATGATTCACAAGGGAACATAATAACCCACAATATTTACTTAGTGTTGAAAGAGTTAATTGGAGACTTTAATTGTCCATTTCAAGTCTCAGGGATGAATGAGTACGTTTAGAGGATACAATGTATATCAATATGAAAGAAATCTATAAGAAAAAATAAGATTCTATAAAAACCCATTATTAATTAATTTTGGATAGCTCTTGACACTTGTGTGAATTATTTGATGACTTTATAGCTTTTTGTGCCTCTAAGTCATTCAGAGTTTCAGATAAGAGAGAGTAAATTGACCATATCAAACATTTAAACATTTTCTCACTCATTTCAGCTCCAAATCCTATGGTGTTACTACTCATTAGAGCCCACTACTCATTTGAATCGTCTCTTTGAGATGATTCTAATGAGTAGTGACACCATAGGGTTTAATGCAGAAATAAAGAATTTAGTTTGTTAAATACTTCCATTATCTGGAGCTCTGGTCATTAGTGAAGAGTATATTTTCTTATTTGTGATTGAATTTTCTGTCAACCTATTACCCCTTGAAGCAGGCTGAAAGTAAAGAAGAAAGCTCATTCACAAGCGTTCTTCTTTACTTTCAGGCTGCTTTAAGCAATCACCTGTCTTACACATTGTAAGCAAGCTATGGGGAAATGGGCAGGGTTAACCCATCACCCCATAGCATGTTTCTAGTTTTGAAGATAGGTGACTACTTAAAGCAGGTTTAAAGTAAAGCAGAATGTGCCTTAAGGCACATTCTGCTTTTCTTTCAGCCTGCTTTAAGTTACCACCAACTAGAGTATAGAAAATATTTCTTATTATACAAATTAATGATTGTATAAACTGGAACTATTTTCTTCAGTGGAGGAATAAATGAAAGACATAAAAAGTTGTATTTATGGGGTAATAGGTTAACATAGGGATTTCTGTATAAATCTTATCTGATAGAAAAAATATTGTATAACTAGATTATAAAAGGTTTTGTTGTATGTTTATTTCAGATACCTTGCCCGTCCATATTTGATTAACGACAGCAAGTTTGATCTCCGTATTTATGTATATGTCAGTTCCTTTGACCCGCTGAGGTTGTATGTGTTTGAAGATGGCCTAGCCAGATTTGCCTCCACAAAGTAAGCAAAGCGTTTTGTTATATTTTGATACCTTACTTATACTAATAATCCTCACCTACATTACTGAAACTTAATGTATCAGATTGTAAGTTTCACCTTGCTTGAAGCAGAGAACACTTGACCTGTGCAAACAGTGCAGGCACAGATCAGAGGGCTCCTATAGGAGCCCTCTGATCAGTGTCTGCACTGTTTGTCATTTTGCAATACATTTATTTTGTTAAACAAAAAACCTGAATAGACAACAATTGATTCCACTTAATTGGAAACTGGAATTTTCTATTAAATTTTTAGGTTAGTATAGGTTAATAAAGTTATAATCTGTTGCCCAGGTGAGCAGTATAATATTTGTAATGTCATCTTGTTTTCAGGTATTCCTCGTCCATGAAGCATTTGAGTAACAAGTTTATGCACCTTACCAACTACAGTGTGAACAAGAAGAATGCCGACTACCAGTCTAACGCTGATGATACTGTGTGTCAAGGTCACAAATGGTACGGTCTTCTTTAACCCATTACACCATAAATACTCCTTTTAATGCCCTTAATTTATTATTCCAATGAAGAACAAAGTTCTAAGTTATACAGTCACGAATATGCACTGAAAGAAATATTTCTTATATCCTAACAGATTGTAACTTAAAGCAGGCTGAAAGTAAAGCAGAATATGCTTTAAGGAGCATTCTGCTTTACTCTCAACCTGCTTTAAGTGGTCACTTGTCTTCAAAACTAGAAACAGGCTATGGGGTAAAGGGTGAACAGATACTCTTAAGACACAAGACAATGAATTAGAAGGAGTAAACTGAAAATCTTCATAACATCTCTATTCAACAGCATAAATGAATATTCATTGTTGACCCTTATCTGCAGAAGTACAAAAAATATGCTATAAAGCACTTTATTTGGAGGAAAGGGTTAAAGCATGATTATCTTAACTTTCATATTAACCCGTTACCCCATAGAAGCGCCTTTTAGCGCATTCAGTTTATTCCTCCGCTGAAGAAAATAGTTCCAATTTATACAGTCATGAACATGTATCATAACAAATATTTTCTTTATTCTAGCAGGTTGAAGCTTAAAGCAGGCTGAAGGTAAAGCAGAATGCGCCTCAAGGCGCATTCTGCTTTACTTTCAACCTGCTTTAAGAAGTTGCCTATTTTCAAAACTAGAAACGGGCTATGGGGGAAAGGGTTAAGCAGAAACATGTTTAATACAGCAAACATATTATGCTTTCTTGAGTTTGATATTAGCAGGCATATTACTGTATATCTATATTTGTACTGACACAGGAGTTTAAAGGCGCTATGGAACTACATGAAGAGACAGGGCATAAACACTACAGCAGTGTGGGATAGCATGAAAGACCTGATCATCAAATCCATCATCTGGTAAAACCAATTTCTTATGTTTCATTCAGTAAAACTGGTATTGATAAAGCAGTCACTGAAATGAAATTCATGGATGTAGTCTTACATAAAAGACACAGATTGATGGAAAACAATGTAGAATGGCGTTTAAAGCCCTTAATTTGGAAACTAAAAAAAAACACAACCTTTCAACAACTCGGTATAATAGTATAATACATTTATGTGGACAAGAGCAATAAATTACACATTTTCAAAGGTCATGCAATTTAGTATTAAAAGACTGGTTACCTTTTCCCAAATATATTGCTGAATTATTAAAATTAGTTAGTATTTGTGATGAAATTAATATTTTGAAATTTGACATATTTGCAGGTTTTGTTATACCATAGGTATTGGTAATGTTAGATATTCAGTGCATTTATTGTGAATACAATCAAACTCACATGTTACAAATTCAGAAACAATGTGCAAAGACAATATTTCAGACAGGTTGCAGCTGTTAAAGTGAACTTTAATGCAGGACAAAAGTAATATAGAAATCTCTCAGGGTTCTAGATAAGAGGAGTTAACTGAACAAATCCAACATTTTCTCACTTAATTTAGCACCAAATCCTATGGTGCTACTACTCATTAGAATCGTCTCAAAGAGATGATTCTAATGAGTGGTAACACCATATAATTTAATGCAGAAATAGAGATTTTAGTTTTTGAAATACTCCCCTTATCTGGAGCACTGGCTCTTTAAGGAGCTTTTTGTATTACTATTGCATTATGCTACCTCTTTGCATCTTTGAATAGACAATGAGCGCTGGTTTGATTGTATTTGTTGTCTTACTGAGGTCTCTGTTGTCTTCAATGTAGTTAATCATATATCCCGACTATGATGTACAGTGCTTCCTCTCTACAACAACATCCATTGGGAGACACAGATTTTGTGTGTTGTTCGAAGGGAGTTGGTATATGGAGGGAAGATTAATACCCTGAAAGTACATTTACAAAGAGTTTGAACCCAGATCAGACGTGCATAACACGGTGTCTGATCTGAGTTCAAACTGTTTGTCCCTTGTCTTTATGTATCCTCTGTCAAAATATCCAATATGAAACTCAGAGAGAAAAGGCATATGATAATTCAAAGAAGACGATATTGTAGCACTGAAAGTGTATTATATTATTGGGTAGCAGCCGCAAATGTTGTTGTATGGAGGGAATTGTTGTTCAGAGGGAAAGAAGCACTGTACATGAATGATTCACTGAATAAATGTTGCAAATAAACAAAATTCAATTATTTAGGTATTGGCAAATAAATGGTAGAAGTGTCAGAGGGAGAAACACAATTTCCTTGAAAGATTTGCTTGCACTTTCTTAAAGTATTGCCAGAACAGCTTGAAGACACATTGCAGTCACTATGTTCGGCCCAAATCATCATCACACTTTTAGCATGTCACACATGTGTATTTAAGCTCCACCTGCTTGTTGCTTAAAGCTTTGGTGACATATATATAGCTGCAGATTGAGGGAATTATCCAAATTCTAAAACTTCTTGCTGTTGCTACTCATAAGAAGTGCATCTTTGAGAATATGATGTCCCCTGTCACAATAAACATGAAAATATTTATGTTGTGTTCACTAAATAGTGATGGTGCCTTGTCATTTTCTGAGCAATGTTTAAATGTTAAAACATTTGAAGAAGTGAAAAATTATTTTCAAAATATTCTGTTAAATAAATAAACTTAAATATTCTAATTTTAAGCAAATAAAAAAACCCTATACTTTAGCTAGTGTTACATTAATTATAGTTATTTTTCTTGATAAACTATTTGTAAGATGACAAGCATTTATTTTTATTGGCTAAAATATTGTGTTCTACTTTTACACACAAAAAACAACACTCATTTCCACCACCACACAAAAATAATGATGGCAGATGGCTGCTTAAAACAGGATGAAAGTAAAGCCAGTTTAACCTCTCTATTACAACAACTCAATAGCTTAAACTATTACATGTAGATGTTTATGATACAGTGGAGAATCTGTTATTCTTTCCTGTTTAAACGCAAACGTACGCAAATGCAAAGCACTAAAACGTAGAAAAGAACAACTTTTGGACAATTCTGATAATTCTTGTTTATCTTGGTGGCAAACAGTTGGGAGCCTGATCAGACGCCGGGTTACCCGGCGTCTGATCTGGCTCCAAACTTTTTGCACTGCAAATAATAGTTTTAGCGTAAACGCGTTTATTGGGAAAGAATAACAGATTCTCCACTGTATGTGACCGCTTAAAACAAGATGACATGAAAACAGAAAGCTCCTAAAGGAGCTCTCTGTTTTACTGTCACCTTACTTTAAGCTGTCATCTGTCTTTTATACAATAATATAGCCTTGGTTGTAGTGGTCATAATAGAGAGGTTTTACTGTTATGAAGTGTTAATGAACTTTATTGTATTGTTTGAAGTGCTGATGCTCCAGTGAACAGTCTAATCAAGGCCAACTGTAAGAGCCGCTACTGTGTGCACGAGCTGTTCGGGTTTGACATCTTACTGGACGAAAACCTGAAACCCTGGATACTAGAAGTCAACATATCGCCTAGGTAACACTTGTGATACATAATTATTTATTCTGTTGCAATGGAGAATAATCAATTATATGCTTACTTTCTGAATAAGGATTAATTTCATTAAATGGTACAGTTGGTTCCAGAGTTGTTACAGCATTATAAGTATTGTTTAAGTATAAGTTATTATTATGACCATTTACAAAAAGGCTTGTGTTTTGAATGTACAATGCATTAACCCATTACCCCATAGTCTGTTTCTAGTATTGAAGATAGGTAACCACTTAAAGCAGGTATAAAGTAAAGCAGAATGTGCCTTAAGGCACATTCTGCTTTACTTTCAGACTACTTTAAGCTATAATCTGTAAATAAAGAAAATATTTCTTATCAAACATATTTATAACTGTATAAATTGGAACTATTTTCCTCAGTGGAGAAATAAATTAAAGGCATAAAAAGGTGTATGGGGTAATGGGTTAACAGGCTATGGTCTCATCAGGGGGCATAGTGCTTCACAAACATATCAAAATTTTTGTTATAGTTTATATGTTTTGTTCAATTCAGTTTACATTCCAACTCCCAGCTGGATGTTAACATCAAAGGTCACATGATCAGGGACCTGTTTAACATCTCAGGCTTTCGAATCCCAGACAAACATGACCTAGCTCACAATCCCCCTCAGACTTCAGGGCCTCAAGATATTAGGTAAGGAAATTATGACAATGAAGCAGGGCTGCCATTTCTCGAGATTTTTCCGAAATCTTAGGAATTTTATCTTAGCTAATGGTAGCTTAAAGCTGGCTGAAAGAAAAGCAGAATGCGTCTTAAGGCGCATTCTGCTTTACTTTCAACCTGCTTTAAGTAATTACCCTTGAAAATAGAAAATTTGGGAATCTTAGAATTTTTTATGATCAACTTATGGCAGCCCTGATTAGGTGTTTCATATTTAGTTGTCATTTGAGACTTAGATAGTACCTCTGAAATCTATGGGACATTCAGGCTTGCAATTGATATACTGTAAAACCTCTCTATTACGGCCACTAAAAGAAGGTGAATTGCTTGTATAAAAGACAGGTGACAGCTTAAAGCAATGTAACAGTTAAACAGAAAGCTCCAAAAGGAGCTTTCTGTTTTACTGTCACCTTGCTTTAAGCAGTCACCTGTTGTAGTAAACTTATAATTAACACAAACTAGTGGCCGTAGTAGAGAGGTGTTACAGTGATAATTTTACGTCTGCGTCCTGCGTACAATACGCATAAAAATCGCCGAGGACGCATAGTCTGAAAAGACTTGCGTCCTCAAGGACGCATCATCGTACTTGCGTGAAAAATTCAGAACGATTAAAACTTTAATGTGTAGATACTTTGTAACGGCGTATCAGGCCTACGTAGGTGCTAAATTGTTTTCGCAGACGAACATAGTTGCTAGAGACGCTGAATATATTATGATAATTAGGCCAAAATAAATTAAAACACGAATACAAAAAGTCCGCGCCGCGAATAATGAACTCTTTGTATAGTGGCTAGTCAAGATAGTACGGTCAATGTTTTAGACCTAGCCTATTTGTGTCCAAAATGGCGGGTATCGGACTTGACAAGAATCGCCCCAAAGTTTGAAAGGTTTGACGCATAGTATTTGATTATTTAATAATAATCTGTATCTAAACTTTCTATATCTAATACGTCGTAGAATATCACGACGGGGGAGAAGAGTCGTCACGATAATATCGTATGGCGGGTACCGCGTAGGGCTGACTTGAAAGATTGCACTAGTAATTTTTGTGCGAGATTTTCGAAATCTATGCGAGAATCGGACATCATAGCTGCAACACTGTTTTAAGAACAGAAACATTGTAGGTGTGTTCGTAATAATAGTAAAGTAAGAAATTCATTTGTGAAAGTTTGTTAGAACAGTAATTTGCAACACAGCACTCTTGCTAGACATGCAGATCTGTAGAGCATACAGGCTTCCGTTTTTGGACAGAATCACAAAGAACAGAATCCTAATAAAGTCGAGTTGACCAAAGCTATTGACTTAAGTGCACATTGAACTGGAAAGATCAGAAACATGCAGGTTTTATGAAATTAAATGAACAAACTACGCTTACTATGGCATTTATAGATTTTAATATTCATTGATTCATTTTCAGTGTCAAACGTTAAATAAAGTTAAATGGAAAAAAAACCCAGACAGGTGTAGCAGTTGGTTCACATGCTTGTAGTTGGTGAAAAAAATTGGGACCCATAGTTTTTCTATGGGACCCATAGATTTCAAAGTTATGGGTCCCAAAGGACCCATTCTTTTTTTTTCTAAAATTATTACTGGTGTTACTGTATAGTAAACTGTTCACACACAGACCTCAGTCTCAATCACCTCAATACCTTTTACTTCATAGCCTGTTTAAGTTTGAAGACAGATAACCACTTAAAGCAAGTTGAAAGTGTTAAGGTACATTCTGGTTTACCTCAGGACTGCCTGCTGTAAGTTACTATCTGCTAAAGAAATAGAAAATATCCATAAAGTATTTAAAAGTATGGCAAACAGTGCAGACCCTGGTCAGAGGGCTCCTTCACTGTTTGTAAAGGAAACATATATTATGCTATATCAAGGTTAGTTTCATGGTTAACCAATTACCCCATAAATACGCCTTTTACTTATTAATCCACCAAAAAAAATAATTCCAATTTATACACCCATGAATATGAATCATAAGAAACATTTTCTATTTCCTAGCAGACTGTAGCTTAAAGCAGGCTGAAAGTAAAGCAGAATGCGCCTTTGGGCGCATTATGCTTTACTTTCAACATGCTTAAGTGGATACCTACGGTATATTCAATACTAGAAACAGGCTATAGGGTAATGGGTTAAGGTTTTATTTGAGTGTTGGACATGGTAATAGTAGAGCTTTACTGTAGTAAGAATACTTTTGATGTCTTTGAACCCTAGTCATGCATATATAGTGTCCTTTACAAACAGTGTACCTGTGAAGAGTACACTTTTCCTATGCAAACAGTGAATACCCAGATCAGAGGACTTCTAAAACGTGCATTGACAGATAAAACCCTAGATAGTCAAATATGGACTAGACTAAATTGGAAACTGGAATTGTCCATGTGAAGTTTCAGGGAGGAAAGGGTTAACTATTTCAATACTTAGAATTGTTACTGGGTTTTAGGTTACCTTGTGAATCGTTTTAGTAACCAAAACATGCAGTAGTGTACTTGGAATTCTGTGTAGTTTAATAAATAATGGTCTAAATAAGCAATGAGTGCAGATCCTGATCTTGATTTAAGCTGTTTGTCACTGGTCAATATATTCTAAATGGACAATTCTAGTTCTACTTTAGTCCAGTCCCTTTTTGACTAGTTTGGGTTGTATTTAACAAATGTTCAATGTATTGCAATATGACAAACAGTGTAGTCCCTGATCAGAAGGCTCCTATAGGAGCCCTCTGATCTGGGTCTCCACTGTTTGCAAATGTAATGAGTATATTTTAAACAGGTTCATGGTGTTGAAAGGGTTAAGCACACCTACTATTCACTCTGTGATCAGTCAGACAATAGACTGGTGTAGGATTTATTGGCAATTGAATATTTACCCTGCTTATCGCTAGTACTTAACACTTTTCCATTGTTCTACCCTTTTACAGTGGAGAAGACCGTAATTCTTTCGCGAATAAAACACAAACACATTGCAATAAAATGTAGGAAATGACAAGCTTGTTGACAATTCTGACGTTTCATTTTAATCTCAGTAGCAAACAGTTTGTAGCCTGATCAGACGCCGGGTTACCCGGCGTCTGATCTGGCTACAAACTGTTTGCAATGGAAATAATAGTTTTAGCCTAAACACGTTTATTGGGAAAGAATAATGTCTACTCAACTGTACCCACATGTAATGTACTAGTAGTAGAGTGTCGGTGAAGAATTTTTCAATATGTCCAAACCTTCACCCATTCCCCCAGTTTTTTCTCATTTGATAAGTTAAGCCAGAAAACAAGTTTGTCAGACCTTGGCAGATAGTATGGATTTAGATCATTATGATACAGTTGTAAGATTAGAAGCCAGTTAGTTTGTCTCATGAATTTGTAAATATATTGAGACCAGAAATGATTCATGATTTTCAGCTGATGACATCTTGAGCAGGCAAAGTAAAGTCATCATCATCATCATCATCATCCAGTTTAGTTTAACCAGGCCATTGATTAATCCTTCTTATAAGGATGAGGCCTGGCTGTCCAGTCTGGAACGAAGTCTCCCTCTATAAGCTTGGCGGTTTTGTGGGTTGATGTTTTCCAACCCTAGAGCTTCACGGTCTCGTTTTACAAGGTCCTCCCAAGATAGCTTTGGTCTACCTGGACCCCACTGTGTTGGGATGTTCAGGCATCTAATTTGAGAGATCCAACTAGAGCTTCTCTCTACATGGCCAAGCCATTTCAACCTATTTGATTGCAGGATCTCCGCAATGCCTCTTATGTTCAGTTGCGTTAACAAAGAGTCAAACGGGACATCTTCATCTGGCTTGACCAGGCAGATCCATCGTGTCATCGCTTTGTCATTTCGCTGCATTCGTCTGAGTGTATTTGCTGATACAGCCCATGTCTCAGATCCGTAGAGCATAACACTCCTTACACAGGCTATATTATTCCACTAAAGATTTGATTTTATGATTTAAGACATGTAACTTCTTAAAGCAGTATGTAGGTAAAAGAGAAAGCTCCTATAGGAGATTTCTGCTTTACTGTTGTCTTGCTTTAAGAAGTTACCTGTTTTAAACCTTTTCCTCCATTGCTTGAATTCAACATTTGAGACAGATATTTGTTTAAAGTAGGCTGAAAGTAAAGCAGAATGCTCCTTAAGGAGCATTCTGCTTTACTTTCAGCCTGCTTTAAGCTACCATCTGCTAAGATATAGGAAATAACTTTTGGTTCATATTCTTGACAATATATAATAAAGTGGAAGGAATAGATTAAAGGTGTAAGAAAGTGTATTGCATAATTGGTTAACCCATTACCCCATAGCCTGGTTCTAGTACTGAAAATAGGTGACCACTTAAAGCAGGTTGAAAGTAAAGCAGAATGCACATTAAGGCACATTCTGCTTTACTTTCAGTCTGTTTTAAGCTAATATATAGAAAATATTTTGTATCATACATACTTATGACTGTACTAATTGCAACTACTTTCTTCAGTGGAGAAATAAACTAAAGGCGTAAAAAGGGGTATTTATGGGGTAATGGGTTAACACAATGAGTATTATTTTGAGTGGTTATAAGAGCTTGATTTATCTAAGATTAGCTTGTACATTGCATTGCACTCACTAGATGTATTGTTTAAGTGACAAGAAGATTTCAGTCCCATTTCACCCATTCATCTCCTTTTCAACAGTTTACTCCCATTTCAATAATTATTGCCAGGATAGTATCAGTGAATGCTTCTATTGCACCTGTTGAAAGGGTTTCATATTAAGTCTTGGGGAGCTGTGTTATGTGACAGCTAAATAAAGAAACATTGTAGTCCTAAAAAACAAGTGACTGTTTATTGTGCTTTAAGGACGGATGATTGCTTCATGCAGGAGAAAAGTAATACAGAAAGCACCTATAGGAGCTTTCTGTATGAATTGCTTTCTGTAATGAGGTGCCACCTGTACTAATTGAGTATCTTTTTTTCCTTCTTTTAAATTTTTTTGCAATACCCATATGTCATTATTCCTGAAAAGAAACGTCAATTTAGCAAATAATTTGTCATGCAGTGCCTTATCATGGATCTGCACTGTTTGCTATTATTAAACTTCTTTATATTCAAACAAGGGATATACTGTATTTATATGGGTTACAGGGAACTCAATCTATATGAAAATATTAATGAAACTGGATTGGGGTCTGCACTGGTTGTCATTATTTAAATGTTGAGGTACGTATTAACCTCCAATTTGAGGTCTATACTGTCTTCCAAAGAGTGTAGAGAAATGCAAGATCTTAATTGGGATAAAGAGAACTTCAATTCCATACATCATACCACGGGAACTGATAAGAAAATGCGTGCATTTCCGCTATGTCATAGTGAACAGTAAATAATCGTTCTGTTGTCACAACATGGACAGTTATTCTGTTACAAGACAATCTTTGTTCTGCCAAAAAGTCATAAAGAAGTTTTAAGAAACTCATTTAACAAGTGTCTGCTTAATGCAGAACAAAAGTGATGCAGAAAGCTCCCATAGGGAGCTTTCTGCATCACTTTTGTTCTGCATTAAGCTGCAACATACATTGTGAATCTTAAAACGTATTCATGTTCTTTTCTAGTTAATTGTTGGGCAACATAGTTTTGAGTGTAAAAGTTTGAACTGAAATACCTTTCCGTGTTTATTTTAGGAACAGTAACAAGACCTTTTGTTAACACCTTCACTGCCTTGGCACAGGTGCATTTGACATTTGAAAACAGTTTTGATCCAGATCATACCATAATGTATCTCAGTGTTTGATCAGGAACTAAGCTGCTTGACAATCAAGTCTTATTATATATAGTGCCTAAAATCTAATCAGAGAACAGATAAAACCTTTTATGTCAATTATGAAAAATTTCATGGCAATGAAAGGGTTTACCATAAGAATGTTCAAGTTTCAAATAGTCTGTTCACTTTTCTGATAAATTATCAGTTCATATTTACTGAATGGGTTTGTCCTCAAAATAAAAAAGATTATCACAAACAGTAAAGACCCAGACCAGAGGGCTCCTTCAGGAGCCCTCTGATCTGGGTCTTCACTTTTTGCAAATAATGTTTATGCTCAGTCATGATTAAGTAGGTAAGGGATTAAAGTCGGCCCAGTATTAATGGTATAAATTATAATCTATATATAGTATGGGGGGTGATAACTTATTGCCAAATTTTACTTGAAGGTTTGTAGGTGATATTTGAGATAAAGTGAAAACACCTGTATTTTCAACCTTGAAGTTAATAGACATGCTATAATTGGAAAATGCTTGCATTGTTGTCAATCTTACTGTTAGAACAATACTTTTGTGTGGACTACAACTGTGACAAGACTGCAAAAACAGTTGTAGTGTAACCCGTTACCCCCATAGTCTGTTTCTACTATTGAATATAGTTGACCACTTAAAGCAGGTTGAAAGTAAAGCAGAATGCTACTTAAGGCATTACCCCCCTAAATATGCCTTTTAAAACCTTTAATTCTGTTCATTCACTGAAGAAAATAGCTCCAATTTAAACTGTCATTAATATGCCCCATAAGAAATATTTTCTATATCTATCTTCAGTTCTAAAAACAAGCTATGGGGTAATGGGTTAAGACTTATTCTGATTTATTTTCAACCTGCTTTAATCTACAATCTGCTCAAATAAAGAAAATAGTTTGTATGCTACATACTCATGAGTGTATAAAAAGGAACATTTTTCTTCGATGGAGGAATATGTTAATGCAGGGAAAGATGTATTTGGTAAATGTTAAATGAAACTTCATATAGAAGATTTCAGTTCCCAATTAAGTCAGGTCCATATATGGGGGTTGATTTTTACATCATTTTGCAGAATGACTAACAGTGAATACCCTGATCAGAGGGTTCCTTTAGAAGTCATCTGATCTTGGTCTCTACTGTCTCTACCTAGAACAGGTGTACTTTTCCCAGCCACATTTCTAAATGACAAGTATACTCGGCACTAGGGTTTTTAGCTCACCTGAGCTAGCTCAGGGTGAGCTATTGCAATCCTTGATTGTCCGGCGTCAACAATTTTAGTGTTTACACAATTTTTATCCAATCTTTCTCAAACTTGCTCAGATGGTATATTGCCATAAGAGTTCGGATGAGTTCGATTATGGTTGAAATCGGACAAATAGGTCATGAGTTATCTACCTTTGAACTGCTGAAAATGCCATGTTTAACAGTGTTTACACTCTAGAGGCTACAGTATTTATCCAATCTTTCTAAAACCTGCCCAGATTGTAAATGACCATAAGAGTTCGGAAGATTTCGATTTTGGTTGAAATCGGACAAATAGATCAAGAGTTATCTACCTTTGAATTGCTGAAAATGCCATATTTAACGGTGTTTACACTCTAGAGGCCACAGTATTTATCCAATCTTTCTAAAACCTGCCCAGATTGTATATGACCATAAGAGTTCGGATGAGTTCGATTTTGGTTGAAATCGGACAAATAGATCAAGAGTAATCTACCTTTGAATTGCTGAAAATGCCATTTTTAACGGTGTTTACACTCTAGAGTTAACAATTTTTATCAAATCATTCTTAAACTTGCTCAGATTGTATATTACTATAAGAGTTCAGATGAGTTTGATTATGATTGAAAGCAGACTTATAGGTCGAGAGTTATCTACCTTTGAATTGCTGAAAATGCAAAATTTAACGATGTTTACACTCTAGAGGCCACAAATTTTATCCAATCTTTCTCAAACTTACTCAGATTGTATATTATCATAAGACTTCAGATGAGTTTAATTTTGGTTGTAATCGGATCAATAGGTCAAGAGTTATCTACCTTTGAATTGCTGAAAATGAAATATTTAACAGTGTTTACGCTCTAGAGGCCACAATATTTATCCAAGCTCTCTTAAACTTGCCCATATTGTATATGACTATAAGAGTTGGAAAAAGGGTGATTATGGTTGGAATCGGACAAATAGATCAAGAGATATCTACCTTTGAATTGCTGAAAATGCCATATTTTACAGCGTTTACACTCTTGCAACTACAGTTTTCAATGGATTTTGATTATACTTGTACACAAAGGATGTAGCTATACGTTCTCGAAGGAGTGCAATTATTGTTGAAATGTAATCATTGTGACAATAGTTACCTGCCCTTGATATACTTTGAAATGCTAGAAAAAGGCTTAATTTCAGTTTTGTTTAGGCTCTAGTTATCTGCCTTTGATGTACTCTACTATACTACAGTAGGTAGACAAACTTGAATGGATTTAGAATAAAACAGGTGAAATTCAAAGGTAAAGCTATCAGGCTTCATTACAAATGGTGAGCGATATCAGGGCCTTCAGGCCCTCTTGTTGTTATGAATGGATTCCTTTTTCAAAAAAAAAGAGGAATTAACAGAAATTAATATACATACCCATATATTGTATTAAGTCATTATGATACTTTTAAGGTCAGTCATCTATTAAGAGGAATATTTAAAAAACGAAAATATTATTTCTGCATTTAACCCAGTCCCTACAGTGTTACTACATTTACTCATTAGAATCACCTCTTCGATACAATTCTGATGAGTGTTAACACCATATGATTTGGTGTTGAATTGTTCAGTTTACTCCCTCTTAACTGGATTATCTTGTATCTTATACATACAAACCCATTTTTTTCTCACAGACCCTACTAAAGTTTATTTTCTCAGACTGTCAGTTAAGCTGACTGTGCAGATTGTATCCATGTGTACCTGCCATGCCTTGATTAAGTGGTCTGCAGGTGATATATTCATGTTGTGTTAAACTGTGTCATTAACTTGTCTGTCTTTGAGCCCTAGTGACGCATATATGCGTCATATACCAAAAGTGTGCCTGTGGAGAGTACATTTGTGTAATGCAAACAGTGAAGTCCCTGATTAGAGGGCTCCTGCAGGAGCCCTCTAATCAGGGACTTCACTGTTTGTCATTTTGCAATATATTATAAAAAAAAACCCAACTATAAATAGTATAAAATGGACCAGATTTTGTTGTTAACTTGATTTGTCCGATGGAAGTTTCAGGGGTTAATGGTTAATGCATCTCTACCAAATGCAATGCAGAAAATGCCTTTAGTACTTTAGACATACATATAAGTCTATTGCTTGTTTTAATTCATAACTCCATAGATACAAATTTTATGCAATAGATTTATACTTCTACTGAAGAAGATTGGGAGGGGATTGCTAACTGGCCATGACACACAAGTTGTTAAAATTTGGAAGTAGTGTTTCCCCTCCTAATGCTCGGCATCTAAAGACGATATACTATTAAAAATGACTGGTCGCCTGGTGTTAGTTAACCCTTTACCCCATAGTGGATTTCTGGTATTGAAGATAGGTGACCACTTGAAGCAGGTTGAAAGTAAAGCATAAAGCGCATTCTGCTTTACTTTCAACCTGCTTTAAACTACCATCTGATAGAATATAGAAAATATTTCTTATAATACCTATTCCTGACTATATAATTTGAACTATTTTCTTCTGTGAATGAATAAATTAAATGTGCTAAAAGGCGCTTATATGGGGAAAAGGGTTAAAGTCTAGGCTTGGTATCATGACATGTGTCCATCCTTCTATGGGAATAAGGGTTAGACATGTGGCTGCTTAAAATGATAAAACAAGCTGAAAGTAAACAAAAAGCCTGAATGTGCTTTCTGATTTACTTTTAGTCTCTTCTTTAAGCAGCCTTTTGTTAGGGATGCAGGAAACTTCTACAGTGGAGAATCTGTTATTCTTTCCCAATAAACACGTTTTCGCTAAAACTATTATTTGCAGTGCAAACAGTTTGGAGCCAAGATAAACAAGAATTATCAGAATTGTCCAGAAGTTGTTCTTTTCTACTTTTTAGTGCTTTGCGTTTGCGTACGTTTGCGTTTAAACGGGAAAGAATAACAGATTCTCCACTGTATATCTCAAAAAGTCCTTACTAGAGCATGGTTAACCCATTACCTAATAGCTTGTTTCTAGTTATGAAGATAGCTGACTACTTTCAGCCTGTTTTAAGCTACCATCTGCCAGGATATAGAAAATATTTCTAATGATATATATTCATAATTTTATAAATTAGAACTATTTTCTTCAGTTGAGAAATAAATTAAAGGCGTTAAAAGGCATCTTTATGGGCTAATGGGTTAAAGTATTTATATGAGGAATATGTCAGTGCACGGAAGGGTGTTACCATGATGCAATGTGTTAATAAACACCAGAGCCTCTGGCAGAGGACAGTATTAGAGCAAAACATCTTCCAATCCTCAGTACATAAGACCATAATGGCCTGGCATAAATGTAGGACAATTAAGATAAGTGTGGGCCATTTGGCACGGACTCCAAATTTCATTCAAATTAGTTGCTTGTCTTTTAAATACCCTCATACTGCCAACATTAGCTTCAATGTAACATGCAAACAGACTAGATCCAGATCAGACAGAGTAATTTGCCTTCGGATCAAGACCTAAATGAGTTGATACTTGCATGCATGGCTCTTGAGTTAAAAAGAAAGTATAAACACAAATCTTGAAAGAATACAATTGTAGTCAAAATATTAGGCAGATATTAAATCAGATCAAGACTGTCTTTGGAGCAGGATAATAGTGCATATGTAATTCTATACAATTATGTACAGTATACCTTAACACATTAACCCATAAATACACCTTTTTATGCCTGATTTCTTCCATTGAACAAAATAGTTCAAATTTATAGTCATAAATATGCACCATAAGAAATATTTTCTCCATCCTAGCTTAGAGCTGGCTGAAAGTAAAGCAAAATATGCTTTTAGAGCTTTGGATTTTTATCAACATTTTGGAACCACCTGTGTGTATTTTCCAACACATCAAAACCTCTCTTATGGGATCAGCTTCTCAGCAAGGATGGTGATCTTCAAAGGTAGATGGTCAAAGGTGAAGTTGAAAAGTACTGATAAAGGAGCTTTTTGCATTACTTTTAAAGATGTCACCCATCTTCAAAGCCCAACATTGATATTTGTTTTTATTATTGCTAAATTATAAGAGGTCTTTAGCCCTCCAGTGGTTGTCGTCCCTCCAGATCATTGTAGTCTTAAATCTTAACTTCTTAAAACCTTCATTTTTGGTATGCATGTTTATCTTGAGAAGTCCTATCTAGACATATCAAAATATTTTATCAATTGACCTTGACCCTATCCTTTGACCTTATTTTGCACTGATCTTCAAAAACAGACAATCATTGCCACACACATGTGGTGCTCTTGTAATTGTAGTTGCTTCAACAAAGGTGTCACTGTACTGGAATGCTAGTTAGTCACATGTGTGTGGTAGTTACTGACTAACTGTATTATGTACCAATGTCATATTTATTATATTATATACTATTGTTGGCACTATCATCAATTTGATTGCAGGATATTTTAGACATTTGCAAAACGTATTGGATCCAGATGAAATGCTGATAAATGCATCATTTGATCTGGATTAAAATGTTTGTCACTTGAGGTGTCTTTATGTAATTCAAAAGAACATCAGATTTGTACATCCAAAAATGTTTTTGTTTTTTTTCAACATTTCATTAGGTTGACTGTTAAAGTATATTTTCATCTATATAAAGTATAAAGTCATCTGCTTCCATTGAAACTTGTTTCAAAAATTTCTTAAATAAACCGTTTTTTCATCTTTGTTGAATTTATTTTTTATGTAAAAGAGAGTGTCGATCAATTTTGATCTTAAAGTATGGACTGAGTTGTTCTTTATCGTATCTATACGGTATTCAAAATGTTTTCACACAACGTGAGTTTTGACTGAACTAATGAACAGTCATGTAATCTTATCAAGCTTATTCCATGCACTAATAGCCCTGAATACCAAGATCAGATAATAGGTTCTGTTAGAAACAATTAAACCCCTAAACGCTTTACCCCGAGTACAATGCTTATTTGCAAACAGTTTGAATCCTGATCAGACGCCGCGTTTGCGTCTGATCAGGATTTAAAATGTTTGACACTGATCATGTGACCTTTTCTGTAATTAAAACGCATAAAATTTGAATTAGAGAAATAAAAGCAGACAGCTATTTTTGGAGTTGACGATATTATAGACATGAAGGGGTAGCCTATTCTCTGCCATAATGTTGTATGCTGGAAATATTGTCATGAGCTTTTTGATTCTCACAATTAGATTTCTAGGCATGTTGACTGAAGAAAATTCATTATGAGTGCCAAACAATGTGCATCCTGAACAGACGTTGAGTCACTTGTGTCTAATCAGGATCCAAACCGTTTGCAATACCAAATACGCTGGGAATAAGGCGGCAAAGGGCTGAATATTGTAACGGTATCTTGTTGTAGAACTGTGTAAAACAGCAGAGGTCACCCTTGATCAGTGTTAAGTTGACATACTGGTGATTAAATCAACACATACAGTCGAACTCGCTAACCTCAAACTATCCGATAGTTCGATACATGAAATACATTACTTCATGCTGGGTTAAGTCGAACATACCTGTGTTTCAAAGTTAAAACGTGGCTGAGCCACGTTTTAACTTTGAAATACGGGTATGTTCGACATAACCGAGTTCGAGATATCGAAGTTCGACTGTATTGAGAGAACATTTAATGGGAGGTGCATGGCTAAAAGTAGTACAAAAGTAATGTAGATAACTCCTTTTGCAGGTTAACCCGTAATCCATTGCCCTACGAATTCACCCTTTTACGCCTTTCATTTATTCCTCCACTCAAGAAAATAGTTCTCATGTTATACCAGTACAGTCATAAATATGCACCATATGAAATAGTTTCTATAACGTAACAGATTGAACAAGTAGCTTAAAGCAGGCTGAAAGTAAAGCAGAATGCACCTTAAGACACATTCTGCTTACTTTCAGCCTGATTGAAGTGGTCACTGCAGCATCTCATCAGGGTGTGCACTGGTTGCAATTTCATATAGAATAATTTGCAGTCTTTCTGCAAGCAATCATGTAGGAAGAGTTTGTGGGTTATTGTTAAATGCTACATCTGTATGTTTCAGCAACTATGTACCTCCTAACGGTGTATGTCTTGACAAGCGACTGTTCAACCAGCAACTGTCCCCAGACGAAAGAGCCAAACACGCATACTATAGCCAGAGACACCAGGATGATGTGAGTTTGATATACAGTAAACAGATAAGAGGGGTATTTCAAAAACTAAAATCTTTATTTCTGCTTTAAACCCTATGGTGTCACTACTAATAAGAATCGTCTTAAAGAGACGATTCTAATGAGTAGTAACACCATAGGATTTGATGCTAAAATAAGTGAGAAAATGTTGGCTTTGTACACTTTACTCCCTCTTATCTAGAGCCCTGAGTAAAGCGCTACCCTCAAGGTTATAAAATGTTAGAGCAAAAACTCAAATCTGACCAATCAAATGGTTGAGAATGATCTCAGACTCAACTCTAACTCTTTAACCCATTACCCCATATCCTGTTTCTAGTATTGAAGATAGGAGGCCACTTAAAGCAGGCTAAAAGTAAAGCAGAATGTGCCTTAAGGCACATTCTGCTTTACTTTCAACCTGCTTTAAGATAAAATCTTCTAGATAATAGAAATTATTTCTTATGATAATATACATATATATCCATAACTGTATAAATTAGAACTATTTTCTTCAGTGGAGAAATAAATTAAAGGTGTTAAAAGGCGTATTTATGGGGTAATGGGTTAAAATCTTGGGCCCTGCTAATAACCCTTTCCCCATAGCTTGTTTTCAGGATTAAAGATGGATGGTCAATTAAAGCATGCTGAATGTAAAGCAGATACACCTCTTTACACTTATAATATACCGTATTCCTGTACAAAGGAAAATAGTTCCACTTTTTACAGTCAGGAATATAAGTTATCAGATTAAAAAATATTTGAAATACCACTTGATCTTATATTCAACACAAGACATTTCCTATATTCAAGCAGATGGTAGCTTAAAACAGGCTGAAAGAAAAGCAAAATTTCTCTTAAAGAGCATTTTGCTTTACTTCAAGCCTGCTTTAAGAAACCATCTGTCTTCAATACTGAAGTGAAAACAAGCCATTGGGGGAAAGGGTTAAGGCTTCTTAATTTCCAGTACCAGATAACAGTGTCAAGGGAAATAACTCAAGTCAAACACTAAAGCAATGTACTACATTGAATATTCTCCCTTGTATTAGATTGTGAGCATCTATAATCTTTGAACAACTTGTTTGTTTATATTAACAGCAAGTCTTGCAGAATATACTGGAGACGTTGACGCCTGATGATGTCCGCATGCTGACTGAGAGTATAGACGAGGACAGTCGTAAAGGAGGGTTCCAGCGTGTCTTCCCCACCCCGTCCACACACAAGTACCTTAAGTATTTTGAGACGCCCAGGTACTATAACCTATTACTGGACCAGTGGGTACAGAGATACAACAGAATGGAGGCTAAAGGTAAACTAAGCTATCTGGTGTTAACCCTTAGCCCGCCAAATAAATTGTCGTCTGCTATATTTCTCATCTGCTTCGTGCTTCAAAGTTGCTCAAAATTGCTGAAAATGTTGTCCGAGTGTCAAACAGCTTGGATCCGGATGAGACGCCGAGTTACTCGGCGTCTCATCCGGATCCAAGCTGTTTGCATATGGAGCTATAGTCGTGACTGGCAGGCTAAGGGTTAATGACTTGTGTCCTCATAAAGGTCATGTAAGCAAATGATGTTGATCAAGATGAATAAGAGTATACTTAAACCTCTCTATTACGACCACTAAATTTTGTTGTTGCCTGTCCTTTAAACAATTAACTAGTCTTCATTTAAGCTGTGGTAATAGAGGGGTTTTATGTCAAAACTCCTTTGTCTAAAATGACAGGGTAGTCAAAGTCCTCTGGGTGGTCAGCTTGGTGAAAATTGAAAGGTAGTCATATATCCCCTTGATGGGTAGTCAAAATCAGTGAACCATCTCATCTGGGATTACATTTAGCTTAACAACTTCCATTAATGCCAATGAATGCTTTAATCTCTTTGCAAGAATACAACAATTTATTATTAACTGATGTTGTTGAATACAGGCTGCAGCCTGTATTTAAATCAAAGTAGAAAACTCTTAAGCTTTCTGTTTTACTTTTATCTGCTTTAAAAGCAGTTGAAAATAGACAATTTGCACTTTTGACTATTGAGGCTTAACTCTTTCCTCCCTGAAACTTTAAATGGACAATTCCAGTTTCCATTTTAGTCCTGTCCCTTTTTTACGTTTTGTCAATGTTTGGCATTATGACAAACAGTGAAGACCCTGATCAGAGGGCTCCTTTCGGAGCCCTCTGATCTGGGTATTCACTGTTTGCATAGGAAAAGTGTACTATTCACATGTACACTGTTTGAAAAGGACGCCTATATGCGGGACTAGGGTCCAAACGGTTAATGAAGAAACACATTGATGACAGTTCAAGAGAAGGGAAACTTGTTTAAACTATTACATTCCTTATTTCTTTACAAAACCCACAAGTGTTTTGAAAACTTAAAAGAATTGCCTTGAAGAGTTTATGCAATGAGTATGCCAAGTAAAGGATTTGAACCAGAAGAAAATATTCAAAAAATTGTTTTCTTTACTCCCAATCTTTGCTATCTGCATTAATTTTCTCTTTATTAGTCTCCTAATGACCTTGAAGACTGATTTATATTTTATTTTGAATCTCGGCTTAACAGAAACGTCGTAGTTTTATTAATCATAGAAAAAGTTCACGATGCTAGAAGCTTGGTATCCATTATTTCTGAAGTCAGTTTAAGGTTACATTAATTTCTGTGTGTAAACAAGAAATATAGGCTTATTTGTTAGCAGTTTCCTGATTTCCCATTAGTCTTAGCAGCAGGGAATCTATGACTATACCCAGCTATAGCACATATTAATCAAGAGTAACGTATGTTAGGAAATTGGCTGCCAGCTTAGATAATGTAGTACAGTGGAGAAGACGTTATTCTTTCCCGTTTTAACCACAAACAAAACACAAACGCAATGCATTAAATTATAAAAAATAACACCTTGTTGACAATTCTGATTTTTTTTTTTTAATTTGAGTGGCAAACAGTTTGGAGACTGATCAGACGCCGGGTTACCTGGCGTCTGATCTGACTCCAAACTGTTTGCATTGGAAATTAAAATTTTAGCATAAACACATTTATTGGGAAAAAATGATGTCGTCTCCGTTTCTCAGATACCGTCAAACCTGTGTAAATTCTTTCTCTTATAGCATCAGCCATGTGATAAGTGTATAAGGCAGGTGGTTGCGAAATGCACGCTGTAATAGGGGTCTGCTTAAAGCAGGCTGTAAGTAAAGCAGAAATCTCCCAGAGGGAGATTTCTGCTTTACTTTAAGCCTGCCATAAATAGTAATCTATGCGGATTAGGAAATATTTTGTATGGCTTTTGATCAGGACAGCTAGAAGCATCAAAAGACATTTTAATGAAGTATAGGCAATTAAAATGCCAGTTTAAATAATGTATATATGATACTACATGAGTGTTCATAATGTATTGGCTTTATTAAACAAGTCTTTTAGAAAATGATAAAAAATGAGGCTGTGCTAATGTGATATTCCTTTTTTAACTAACCGAAAGAAGTTGTTTATATGAACTTTCGGCACTAATTTGTAGCTGCCCAGGAGGTCAAATATTAAGGCTAAATGCAAAATAAGTAGACAGGAAAAATGTGGTTCCAAATTAACTCCATTCTAGAAGCAGATAGATCGGTCGTTATCTTCTTTATTATTAATTATAAACAACTCCAGGTAAATTTGATATTGTCACACTTCCTTAACCCATTACCCCATAGCCTGTTTCTAATTTTCAAGATAGTTGACCACTTAAAGCAGGTTGAAAGTAAAGCAGAATGCGCCTTATGGAACTATTTTCTTCAGTAGAGGAATATATTAAAGGCGTTAAAAGGCGTATTTATGGGGTAATGGGTTAAGTCAAATAGGTGACATCCTGTACGATATAAACAAGTTTGAGAGTTAGAGTATACAAGATGGAGTAAAAGAAGAATACTGTAAATAAAGAAGTATAGAATGGGAGAAGTTTACCAGTAATCATTCATCCGACACAATTAAGCTAGAATATAGAAATCATTTCTTATGATACATATGTATGACTGTATAAAATGGAACTATTTTTCTTCAATAAAGGAATAAATTAATAGCTTCTTGAAACAAAATACAACTTTATATCACAAATGATTTGTGCAATATGGATTAAATTTTACATTAAAAATGTTATATGTTGAGTTATTATCTTGCGTACTAATTTGTCATCATTATATTTTGTCTAACTTGTAGTATGTTGTTTATTATTTTAGGTATATCCATGCTGCAGTCATTTTGTCAGGACGGAATTAACCTTGACATCAACACAGAAAACCACAACCATCAGGTACATGTACTAACATGAGAAACTACATATAGTCAATCTCGTATTTATTAACCCATTACCCCATAAATACGCCTTTTTACGCCTTTAATTTATTATTCCTCCACTGAAGACAATAATTGCAATTTATACTGTTACAAGGGGGGGATTATATAATTTTGCAAATTATAGTATTAAACCAAGCAAAAATAATTTATTTGTACTAAAAAAAACCGCCAGAAAACGCTTTTCAGACGTTGTTTTTACGCAAATTTTAATGCGCTCAATGACATTCTGCTTTACTTTCAACCTGCCTTTAGCTACTATATGCTTAAGCAATGACACATTCTGTATGGTGCTTATCGATGACTGAATAAAGTGAAACTCTTTTCTTTAGTGGAGGAATATGTTTAAGGCGTAAAGAGGTGAATTTTGCTAAACACTTTGAACCCTAGTCACGCATATATGCATCATTTGCAAACAGTGTACCTGTGAGGAGTACACTTGTCCTATGCAAACAGTGTTGATCCTGATCAGAGGGCTCCTTAAGCTGTTTGATATTTTGTCATATATTGTAAAATCAACCATAAAAGGTCAAAAATGGATTAGACTAAATTGAAAACTAGAATTGTCCATTTAAGGTTTCAGGAAGGAAAGGGTTAAGCAATCCTAAAGTCGATCATGTATGTCTTTTCATTTTCTATTAACTCTTTCAACACTAAGTAACTCTAATGGGTTATTATGTTCCTTTGTGGAGTTTTTTTGGTTATTCAAAACATGAATCGGTCTTCTTGCAATTCTGAGTACATGTAGTTTAATAAATACTGGTCTAAATTAGCAACCAGTGTAGAACCTGATCAGAGGGCTCCTACAGGAGCCCTCTGATCTGGGTCTACACTGTTTGTAAATGTAATGACTATTTTTTTTTAATTTTTAAACAGGTCCATAGTGTTGAAAGAATCAATACAGGTTTGCGTTTTTGTTTTTCAATGGCAATGAATTTATTTGGTAATCAAAGGCCTCTGGCCCATAAGATTGTTTAATCATTTACGTTGTGTCTATACTATATAACCATATATATTTTTCTTCAGTGGAACCCTCCTAATGCCACAGTACATTCATTCAGGGAAGGCAGGCTACTTAGTGCTCCCATCTCTAAACAGAAGGATCATGAATCACTGAAAACCAGGTACTATTAACATGAGCTAGGTCTGATAAATTCCCATCCCACTAAAGCACATATAACGGCACAGTATAAGGTGACAGGCTTTAGGAGAAAACTACAGTGGAGAATGTGTTATTCTTTCCCAATAAAGGCGTTTACGCTAAAACTTTTATTTCCACTGCAAACAGTTTGGAGCCAGATCAGACGCAGGGTAACCCGGCATCTGATCAGGCTCCAAACTGTTTGCCACTCAGATAAAAATGAATTGTAAGAAGTATCTAAAAATTGGCTTTTTCTACGTTTCAGTGTTTTGCGTTTGCGTTTAAACGGTAAAGAATAAGATTTTATCCACTGTAGCAGCTCGATACAGGGCTCCAGATAAGGGCAGAGTTTCCAAAACTCAATTGCACCAAACCCTATGGTATGACTACTCATTAGAATCGTCTGTTCCCTTCAATTCTAATAATTGGTCACACCATAGGGTTTGGAGTAGAAATGGAATAAAAAATTATGGAAAACTTAAGTTTACTCTCTCTTATCTGGACCCCTGATGGATCCTTGGTTTCTCATGGCTCCAGATAAGTGGGTATTTCAAAAACTAAAATCTTTATTTCTTAACTAAACCCTATGGTGTCACTACTCATTAGAATCGTCTCTTCGAGACAATTCTAATGAGTAGTAACACCATAGGATTTTGTGCTGAAATAAGCAAGAAAACCTTTGATTTGATCAGTTTACCCACTCTTAACTGGATCCCTGGGTTCTCTGTAACCTTGGAACTGTAATCAGGTATTATCTAGCAATGCTGGCTCTCTTTGAACACCAGCACTGATTGATAATACCCACTGTACAAGAGTTAATCACCACAAGATACAGTGGAACTTCAATATCTCGAACTCACTTAACTCGAATTATCTGATATTTCGAAACATGAATTTGCCTTATTTAAAGCTTGATTTAGGTGCACATACCCGTGTTTAAAAGTTAAAACGTGGCTGAGCCGCGTTTTAACTTTGAAATACGGGTATGTTCGACTTAACTCATAAGCGATTTACAATTATCAATGCTTATCTCAATACAAGCTAGTGGATTAAAGTGTGTCAAAATGAGTTGGTATGAGAATATTGCGCAATGCGTCAATATGAGTCAGTATGGTTAAATGGGTTAAATTAACTGAGTTCGAGATATCGAAGTTCGACTGTATAACATTCCATTAACAACCTATATATGTGTCTTTGAACCTGGTCTTATGTAGGTTATTATCTTACAATACTAGCTCTCTATGAGACCAGCATTGCTAGGTTATAACCAAGCCCAGCATTAGTGTTAACCACAATAGGATAAAAAGTTTCATCCATTAGACCATTAACCCTTTACCTTATAGAAGTGCCTTTTAGCGCATTCCATTTAATCCTCGACGGAAGAAAGTAATTCAAATATATACAGTCATGAATATGTATCAGACAGAATATTTTCTTAATTCTAGCAGGTGGGTACCTTAAAGCAGGCTGAAAGTAAAGCAGAATGCGCCCTAAATTCTGCTTTACTTTCAACCTGCTTTAAGTAGTCGCCTATTTTAAAAACTAGAAACAGGTTATGGGGTAAAGGGTTTAAACCTTTACTGCATTACCTGTTTTTAGTGTTGAAGACCACTTAAAGCAGGTGGAAATCAAAGCAAAATGTGCCTTCAGGTGCATTCTGCTTTACTTTAGGCCTGCTTTAAGCTACTATCTGCTAGAATATTGAAAATATTTCATATGGTACATATTCATGACTGTAAGTTGGAGCTTTATTTTTCAATAGAGAAATAGATTAAATCATTAAAATGGGCATCTATGGAGTGAAGGATTAAATCTTGTTGAAGCCATTGGTCTTCAAACCTGAATTTTTTCTAGAGACATTTTAACAATTCCATCCACAGGGGCCGTTAACTCTCTTGTATTTAAAAAAAAAATGTGTCCCTGTGTCACAATCTCATGATGTCACATGTGCTGAAAAATGGATCATTATATACACAGAAGTACATATACTGATCAAATAGCCTTGTTATATACAGTCGAACTTTGATATCTCGAATTTGCTTAATTCCTACTATCCGATAGTTCGACACATGAAATGCTTTATTTTATGCTCGGTTAACCCATTAACTCATCAGCTATAAACAATTATCAATGCTTATCTCAATACAAGCTAGTGTATTAAAGTGTGTCAAAATGATTCAGTATGAGACTATTGCACAATGCCTCAATATGAGTCAGTATGGCTTAATAAGTTGTCGAACATACCCATATTTCAAAGTTAAAACGTGGACACGTTTTAACTTTGAAATACGGGTTTGTTCGATTTAACCGAGTTCGAGATATCGAAGTTTGACCGTACCAGAGTTCTATATGTGTGTGTATAGGGGAAGTGACAGAAAAAGACACTGTGTATGGTACAGTAAAGCCTCTCTATTACAACAAATTAAAAAGGAGACTCATTGATTGTATGAGTGACAGGTGACAGCTTAAAGACATTACTTTACCCAGGTAACCCAGCTTGGGTGGTTACACCTAATCCCGTACAAAGTTTTAAATAAAGCATGAAAATCATGCTTAACCTGTACAAATGAGTGAAGCGTCTCATGTGATGGTTTTTGATGGTTTGGTTTGGGGAAAAAAACTTGAATGTGAGTATGTCAGGGCCTCTCTAGACAACTTGATGGCTGTGTCATATTTTGCACGCTTTTCTCATGCTTTACAGTTACTTTCACGCCTTGAGAACAAGGAGGGGGTTGGGAAACATTAAATTGACTGGGGTAATGTCTTTAAATCAAGGTGAAAGTAAAACAGGAAACACCTAAAGGAGTTTATTTATTAACTTTTTCCTTTGCTTTAAGCAGCCACCTGCCTTAAATAATTGGTAATGTGCTCAGTTTGGTGGTCGTAATAGATAGCTGTACTGTATATAGAGTGATCGTTATGTAGTTAATAGGGTAAGAAACTATTATGTTCATAAGGATTTTACTAATCTGTAAGGTTAAATGGTAATGCTAGATTCTCAAAGTAATATTTACAACTAATAACTTGGAATTTGAGGTCTTACCCTTATGATACTGAAATTCAAATAGAATTTTCCATTTTCTGATGAATGACTACTACTAGTTATTTACATTTACTTTTGATGAGTTCTATCCTACAATATATAAAAGTTGGACAAACAGTGTAGACCCTGATCAGAGGGCTCCTTCAGGAGCCCTCTGATCAGGGTCTACACTGTTTGCAAATGATGAGAATACATTGGTTCCTGCAGCTTAAGGGTTAAAACTCATAGTACTATAGTTGGACCATAGATGACCACATGTGTTAAAGAACAGTGAAAAGTAAAATAAATCATAAATGATCATTCATTAACAATAATGGACTTTAAAAATACTAAATTCATATGTAAAATTGAAGCTTTCTATGGAATATCATATGGCCTTCACTTCTCTGTACTAAAAGGAAAAACATGTTTTTATGTTTACATCCGTTTATTTGAGTCACATCTGTTTTAGAGAAAGAAATTGGTTCTTTCTCATTTCTACCTGTTTGTCATTTTATTAGATAGTTTCCTGTTTTTCATATCCTCCAAGTTTAAATTTGCAGTTTCCTAATTTTAGGCAAATATCAAAATAGAGACCTGCTTAAAACTACAGTAAAACCTCACTATTTTGACCACTAAAACGAAGGCTAATTCATTGTTTAATAGACTGGTAGCAGCTTAAAGCAAGGTGACAGTGAAACAGAAAGCTCCTAAAGGAGCTTTCTGTTTCACTGTCACCTTGCTTTAAGCGGTCACCTATCGTAAACACCCTAATAATTAACATAATTTAGAGGTCGTAATAGAGAGGTTTTACTGTACACAAACTTTGACTATTACAGTGCCATAACTATGAATATACTTTTTTGCAAACAGTTACACCCAGGTCAGAGGGCTCTTTCAGTGAACCCGCTAATCAATGTCTACACTGTTTTGTCATACCCTTTACAATATCCTGAAGTCTATGTTAACTGGTAATTTATCTGAAATTGGGAGAGTCCATTTTAGAATTCAGTATTGTTGGATTAACCCTTTGAACCCTAGTCCCGCATATAGGCGTCCTTTTCAAACAGTGTACGTGTGAATAGTACACTTGTCCTATGCAAACAGTTAAGACCCAGATCAGAGGGCTCCGAAAGGAGCCCTCTGATCAGGGTCTTCACTGTTTGTCATAATGCCAAACATTGACAAAAACAACCCTTAACAATCAGAAATGGACTGGACTAAAATTGAAACTGGAATTGTCCATTTATAGTTTCAGGGAGGAAAGAGTTAACTGGAATCAGGATTTGAGTAGGAGGTATTTACATTAAACAATTTAAAGATTGCCAACGAGCCGTAATTCCAATTGCTAATTGTATGGGAATTTTATTCCACAGATGGTCTTCTCTAAAAGACAGCCTTAATAAGTATTAGGTATTTTGTTTTGTTGGAGTTAGTGAGTTGTAAAATGTTGACAATCTTATCTTGTCATTATCGTGTATGTTACAGGTTATAATTACTTCGTTTCAATGTTCTTTGAATGCAGATTTTATACTGGGCAATTATACTTTATTTTTCTGGTAATTACCATACAGTACAATCGAGCTTCGATATCTCAAATTTAAACATATTGAACATATCCTTATTTCAAAGTTAAAATGTGGCTTAGCCATATTGTAACTTTAAAATAAGGGTATGTTCGATTTAAAAGAATTTGAAGAAATGCAATTGAACCCTAGAACTATAGGTAATTGAAAGATCAGTTACATTGAGATATTGATCAAGGTTTAACTGTATAATAATCAATCTAAGCAAATCTGGCTTCAGCAAAACATGAATCAGTCAAACATCAACTGTATACATACCTGTAAATCTGTTCTCAAACACAACAAATTTTGAATTTCAAGTTCAATGTTTATGCCCCCGCAGGACATGGTCATACCGAAGATAGTTTGCTTCTGTCTGAATTGGTCATTTTTGACTTTCGAATACAATTTTTTGATCCATCCTAGATGCGTTGATAAATGGTCCCTCTAACTACCTTTCAGAGTTTTGCCATTGAATTCCGTGACGATAAGTCTGCCGTCAGTTCCAAAACGTGTTTAGTAAGCTAAGCAAAGTGATAAGGGATAGGTTTTAGCTTGCAGTCAAACCTGTTTGTGAATATATGTAAACATGGCAGCTATGGCTGTATATTGCAATCATACTTGCTGGAATATTTCTTTTATAGATATACAGTAGAACTTCAATATCTCGAACTCTGTTAAGTCGAACATACCCATAAGCCACGTTTCAACTTTGAAATATGGGTATGTTCGACTGAACCGAGCCTGAAATAATGCAGTTAACCCATTACCTCTTAGCCTATTTCTTGCTTCGAAAACAGGTGACCACTTAAAGCAGGTTGAAAGTAAAGCAGAATGTGCCTTATGGCACATTCTGCTTTACTTTCAGCCTGCTTTAAGCTACCATCTTCTAGGATATGGAAAATATTTCTTTTGGTACATATTCTTTGCTGTATAAACTGGAATTTTTTTCTTCAGTAGAGGAATAAGTAAGAGGCGTAAAAAGGCGTTTTTAAGGGGTAATGGGTTAATATATCGGATAGTTTGAGTAAAGGGAGTTTGTGATATCGAAGTTCAACTGTACAAGAGTGATCTAAAGACACTGCAGTGATTGCAAACAGTGCATACTCTGAGATGATGCTAAGTAATGTAGCCCATTACCCCATACATATGCCTTTTTACACCTTTATTCCTCCACAGAAGAAAATAGTTTTCTTAAGGCTTAACAGGGTTATGTACCATCAATGAGTAGAGATGTCTTACTCTTAACCCTTTCCCCAATAGAAGCGACATTTAGCGCATTTAATTTATTCCTCCGCTGAAGAAAATAGTTCCAATTTATACAGTCATGAATATAATTCATAAGAAATATTTTCAGTTTCCTTGCAGATTATAGCTTAAAGCAGGCTGAAAGTAAAGCAGAATGTGCCTTAAGGCACATTCTGCTTTACTTTCAACCTGCTTTAAGTAGCCACCTATCTTCAAAACTAGAAACATGCTATGGGGTAAAGGGTTAAGGTTCTTATATGTTTCAAACATAGATAAAGGCATTCTTTACATGTAAGAAAGATTTAATTCTACATTTGGCAAAGCTGTCTGCAAAAGAACTATCAATGTGTCTACTATTGAGTGATTTATTCACACAGGTTTGACTGTCTTTTTAAGGGTGATAAGGCTTCTTGTTTACATTATTGTAGCTTTGTTGAAGCTTTATTTGAAAGCTTTATTGGATAGCTTTATTTTATAGCTTGCATTAATGTAGGCTCTGTATGGAAGCTGTCTTGCTCTGAAGGATTATGGGATTGGCTTAATAATATACTGTCATCTGTTTTGGGGTCATTCTTTTGTATCGTCAGTGTACCTGTTTCAGTGAGGTACCTATTTCGGTGCACTTAACTGCGACAACTCTATCTTCTTTCTGAAGAGCTCAATTACGTTATCACTTTTTGCTATCAGCAAAGTAAACTTTTCCTGTCATCTTTGTCCCAAAAAATCCAAAATTTGATGCAAACGGATAATTTATTGACAATAAAAAATAAAGCATAGCAATTTGAACCAATTTCCTTATGTCCGTTTTCACTCCGAAAACACATGTTCCAAAGTAACACTTTTTACAATTGATTTTCATAATTTTGTAGTGGTATGCATTTTTTGTTATCTTCTACACCCAAATCACATGAAATAAGTGGGCCCGTCTATTTTGTTTCATGTACAGTACACTTACAAAAGTATGCTCTCCTTATATACAGAAACCGTTTTTCGGTAAATTATTTTTTGAATGGCTTGATATTGTGATTTGATTTACATTATTTAATCGACTCTTTTGAAGAAATAAAAATGACGAAAATAGCCTACAGGGTATACTTGTCAAAATTATGTGACCACTCCTTGCCAAACTGAATTGGAACAGAGACCAACATAATTCATAAAGGAATGACTGAAAATGTACTGTTGTTGTTTTTCTTATTCAAATGGGAGAGAGGCAGTATAGACAAGGAACCAATTATATATTCAAAAGGGAGAAAATCCTAATTTTTAATATTTATATAGGTGGGAAACATTACAGGAATGATTCTTACAACATTTTTATTGATCACATACTTTTGATACAGTCTGTACTTCGATAAAACCAACCCTCACTGAAATAGGTACAACAAAATGTTCTCAGCACAAAATGACTACGTCATTGAAACGGTGGCGATTGCACTAAATATAGAATATTTTGGAAATATTTTTACAGGGAATTAACCTAGACAATTGATTACAAAGGTAGGAATAATTGTTCCATAGACTTTTATGATTTGTTATCACCATGATCAGTTTGAACGTTAAGTGCACTGAAACTGGTACCTCCATGATAGGTGATCTTCTCCTTTTGATAACAAAACACTCCTAATTTTAGATGGAAATTAAAGTTATATGATATTTATGTTATAACAACTGCAGTAGATCCCTGCAGTTCTAACCTAAACATGCTTAGAGCATGATAAAAATAAAATACCTCTCAAAGATTTTTTTTTTTTTTATCTTTTTAACCCTTTCCTCAATATAATTATTCGTGCAAACCCCTGAACCCAGCTGTATTATTGACTGCTTAACCCTTTCCCCCATAGAAGCGCCTTTTAGCGCATTCAGTTTATTCTTGCCCTGAAGAAAATAGTTCCAATTTACACATTCATAAATATGTATAATACAAAATATTTTCTATATTCTAGCAGATGATAGCTTAAAGCAGGTTGAAGTAAAGCAGAATGCGCTTAAAGCGCATTCTGCTTTACTTTTAACCTGCTTTAAGCGGACACCTATATTCAATACTAGAGATAATGCTATGTGGGAAAGGGTTAAAGCAAAATAAAAATAAAACTCTTTTTATCTTGCTCTAAGTAACATGTATTCCACACCATCAATATATATTTAAATTGGTCCTAATTGGAGGAAAAGATAATGGCATTTATCTTCAACCCTTTACCCCCATAGCATGTTTCTAGATGTGAAGACGGGCGACTACTAAAAGCAGGCTAAAAGTAAGGCAGAATGCGCCTGCAGACACATTCTGCTTTACTTTCAGCCAGCTGCTAGGATGTAGAAACTATTTCTTATGTACTTCTTCAGTGGAGGAATGAATTACATGTGCTAAAAGCGCTTCCATTGGAGACAGGGTTAAAAAATCAGTGTAACTTCTTTGCAGAGCTCATAGTATCAGCATTTAACTGAATAAACTTGGAAGCCTTACCATTATCAGCTCAATCAGTACAGTCTTTAGAATGTAGTTTTAATTTTAATAAAGGTCAATTTGAAATAATGTCTATATTCCTGAATGATACATGTCTGTTTAACAACAACGAGGGCAACACAATATTAAAGAGCCTTACCGTACTTAAGATTCTATTAACCCTTTACCCAATAGCCTGTTTCTAGTTTTGAAGATAGGTGGCTACTTAAAGCAGGTTGAAAGAAAAGCAGAATGTGCCTTAAGGCACATTCTGCTTTACTTTCAGCCTGCTTTAAGCTTTCATCTGCCAAGAAACTAAAATAATTGTTATGAATTATATTCATGACTGTATAAATTGGAACTATTTTCTTCAGCGGAAGAATAAATCATATCCGCTAAAATGCGCTTCTATTGGGGAAAGGGTTAAGTTGAAGTAATTAGGACACCACTGTTTCCAGTATATTCTCGTAGTTCCCCAAACCCTTATCTGACTTAGCCACTTGGCTGTGACTAGCTCTGAATTGAATTTTATCAGTTTATTTCAAAGACTGTTTATACATAGGAATCCTTTTATTCAGACACGGAGTCAATTCTATGAAGGACAAATGTAATGCAGAAATCTTCCGTAGGAACTTTCTGCATGAAGCCACACCCTATCTTTAACCCTTTCCCACATAGAAACGACTTTTAGCGTATTTAATTTATTCCTCCGCAAAAGAAAAAAGTTCCAGTTTATACCCTCATGAACAATATCCATAACAAATATTTTATCTAGCTTAGCAGATGTCAGTTTAAAGCAGGTTGAAAGTAAAGCAGAATGTGCCTTAAGGCACATTCTGCTTTACTTTCAACCTGCTTTAAGTGGTCATCTATATTTAATGTTATAAACGAGTTATTGGGTAATGGGTTAAGAGCTCTACATACATCTTCAATCAACATAGGGTTAACTGTTAATTGTGTACATGTAGTTAGCTTTAAAAGGTCACTACTTTATATCTTGTGTTTTAAATATTGATTACAGTTCATTATCTTGTCATTAATTTATTTAATATTAGGGAAGATAGGCTCAATACATCATGGGGATTCGTTAAGCTTAACAAAGCGTTTTAACAACTACTTTGTCATAGAGAGTTGATACTTTTTAAAATGTTACTTTTTACGGTTTAAAGGAAACGCAATGCACTAAATTATAGAAAATGGCAATTTCCAAAATAATATTAAAGATTCTATTTTATCCGAGTGAAAAACAGTTTGATGCCTGCTCAGAAGACAGGTTACCCAGCTTCTGATTGGGCTCCAAACTTTTTAAATGGACATGATCGAGGTTTATAGCATAAATATGTTTATTTGGAAAGAATAACATCTTCACTGTAGATGGTGATTGGTCTGGTTACTGTTTTATACTAGTACACCGTAATTGGCAAAGTACCGGTAGCTATTTCAGACTTAATTGTGGTAGTTAAGAGAACATTTGACTGTACAAGTTTTTGGTTGCTGGATTTGGTTTGAATGTTTACAGGTATTTTATCGTTTGATAATATTTACAGAATATGACAAATAATTTGATGGGGTTTTTTTTTGGTGCCCTATCTGAATACACAATTATTGTCTTTCACAAACTTTGATTTACACAATCCTTTAAATGTCCATTAAATACAAATGATGGTCAAATCAGACATACCGGTAAAGAATTAACCAGATTTTTGTTGATTTTACCTGTAGGCAAATGACCTTTTACCTTTAATTGAACAAGGTAGGCATCCTATTGTATTGCTTTTGTATTATTTTTCCTGCTTGTTTTTATTTTTCGACATTGTATATTGTAACTCCATTGTGGATATTTGAGCAAATGACCCAGTATAGTTTGGTATGCTGAATGCACAGTAAATTAATCTATCTGCAAGTGATAAGAAATACCAGTATGTTTTATAACATTGACATGGTGAATGTGTGTATTACTTGTATGCACACAAGGTTTTACAACTCTGAATGGTGTATATAATGTATTGTACAGTATGGTTTATCAGTTACAGTGGAGAAGATATTATTATTTGCTGTTTAACCCCTATTTACCTGATAGTCTATTTCTAGTTTTGAAGATAGGTGACTTCTTAAAGCAAGTTGAAAGTAAAGCAGAATGTGCCTTTGTGCCTTAAGGCACATTCTGCTTTACTTTCAGCCTGCTTTAAGCTATCATGTGCTAGAATATAGAAAATATTCCCTATCATATATCTTCATAACTGATTAAATTGGAACTATTTTCTTCAGAGGATGAATAAATAAAACACGCTAAAAGGCGCTTCTATTGGGGAAAGGGTTAAACAAAACGCACACCTGTGGCTTAAAATGTAGAAAATAACAACTTTCTCATGATTTATTTTAAGCTGAGTGGCAAACAGTTTGGAGCCTGATCAGACACTGGGTTACCTGAGGTCTGATCTGTCTCCAGACTTTTTGCAAGGGAAGAAATAGTTTAAGCCTAAAAGTGTTTATTGGGAAAGAATAATGTCTTCTCCAGTGTATCACATTATGAACTCACAACATATACTGTTCAGAATGTAGATCTTACAGAACTTTGAGTGATTTAGTTTTCACAACTCTTTATCAATGCATGCCTATCTTACAGTATTGTGTATGTATAAGTTGTCAAAATATTCACGCATTTCGTAAACTCTATATAGTGCACATGATTATTGTACAGTACTGTGTATGTATAGGTTATCAAAATATTCACCCATTTCGCAACCTCTCTATTTTGCACATGAGTAACGTACTGTGATGTGAATGCACTTGTGACAGTTACCAAAATCAAGGAGTTTGAAGCTTTTAATAACACATTCAACCCTAGTCATGGGTATACCTATCATTAGCAAACAGTGTAGCTGGGAAGAGTACACTTGTCATTTGCAAACTGTGTAGACCCTGATCCTGCACTGTTTGTCATTTTACAATATAGTTGTTCATAGCAACCCTAAATTGTCAAATGGACTAGGCTTAATTGGAATTTGAAATTGTTCATTAAAAGATTTTCCGGGGTGAATTAGTTAACATTTTTGTTTCTGTGTGCACTTACATTTCAAATATGCTTTTAAGCCAGCGTGTCATTTTTGGCGTTCACTTTGTTCTGTTTATGGATGTGAAAGAGTTTTGTTATATGGAAGCGATGTTTCCAGAATATTCATTTTATTTAAGAATGTTTTTGTTGGTAATGCTCATATATTATGTTATATATATACTAAGCCCTCTGTCAGCCAGGGCTCCAAGCCGATTAAAGATGGAGAGAGCGGTTTGTAAAACTCCGAGACCGCAGCGGAGTACACGAGTGTTACTCTATCGCCGACGACTGTTGTTACTTGGACTGGTATAACATTATCTCGTTGTTTATGTACTGCAAGACAAGCATACAAAGTACACTCTGAACACAGTACTGTTAACCCTTTCTCCATAAAAGTGCTTTTTTATGCCTGTTAATTTATTCCTCCACTGAACAAAATAGTTCCATTTTATACAGTCATAAATATGCACCATAAGAAATATTTTCTTTATCTTAGCACATGATAGCTCAAAGCAGACTGAAAGTTAAGCATAATACACTTTAAGGCACATTATGCTTTACTTTCAAACTGCTGTAAGAATACTCCTTAACTAAAGGAGCATTCTGCTCTAATTTGGACCTGCTTAAAGCTACCATCTCGAAATATTCTAGAATGCCTTGTGTTTCATATTCAGGACTTCTTGGGGACTACTTTCCTTAGTGTAGAAATAATAAGAGGTGTTAAAAGGTGTACATGTATTTATAGATAAATGGGATAAGCTGTTACAGTGGAGAATCTGTTATTCTTTCCCAATAAATGCGTTTACGCTTAAACTATTATTTGCAGTGCAAACAGTTTGGAGCCAGATCAGACGCCGGGTAACCCGGCGTCTGATCAGGCTCCAAACTGTTTGCCACCAAGATAAACAAGAATTATCAGAATTGTCCAAAAGTTGTTCTTTTCTACGTTTTAGTGTTTTGCGTTTGCGTTTAAACGGGAAAGAATAACAGATTCTCCACTGTATCTTGTCTTTAGGACTGTCCTTGCATCTTCTGTTTATTACAAATGTTCCTCGTTTTAATGTTCCCTTATCACAGGTTAGAGTATGTTTGTTGCTTGTCTTATGGTACATAGTTTTTCATGAGCATAAAATTTTAACCTTTCTATTCTGGAATAAAGTTAGTAATAAGTTATTGTAGACAGACTATTGACCCAGACCAGAGCACTTACGACAGGTCCTGTCACTGGGACTGTTTCGTCTTTGAATTTTTTTTATTTTTTTTACTCACATGGTATATTGAGGTCCTCAAGTCAAGGTCATGGTTAAAAATTGTAAAAACCATTAAGTCAAAACTGCCTATCTGTGTGCATTTGCTAAGTGTAACTTTATATTTTTAGGACTTTGAAACAACAGTTTTTCACTGTTTAATTAGTTACCAACAGACACGATATGACTTGAAATTTCCAGGATGGAAGAGGTTATATACATGCATGTGAATTATTGTAGCTCAATATGTAAGTGAAACCAGAATATGGCATGTCCCGTAACTCTTTCAATGAGAGGTAAAAATCTCTTCCATTCATTTATTTAGACTTTCTATCGGTCACATAAACTGGATTGTCAGAAAAAACTGCAGTATCTCAAACTCTTTAATCAAACTTACAACTTCATTAGTTCAAGGTTGCTTTAGTCAAACATATCTATATTTTAAAATTAAGAAATGGCTTACATATCAGTATTTCAAAGTTTAAAATTTTGACTTTAAAATATGGACATTTTGTTTGACTGGAGCAATTTCGCAATATTGAAGTTCTGCTTTAACAAACATGGCAACAGAAACCTTTAGAAACATAATTATTGCCTCTGTTTTTCTACTTGGTTGTAGGGAAACAAATGCTCTCATCATTTTGATAAGTGCAGATTCATATTAGAGAATTCCTTAAACAATCTTGGTCTACAAAGTCCAAGTCAATTGGCCTGATTGAAAGGGTTAATATTATTGTATACAGAATATAATTATGCATGTGCATGTTGTGTTCTTTGAAAGCTGAAGTGTATATGATTGTAGCAATTGAAACAAATGTAAAGTAAAACATGGCTCCAGATAAGGGTTGTATTGCCAAATTTGAAATCTTTATTTCTGCATTACACCTTATTGTGTATTGAGTAGTAACACCACAGGATTTGATGCTGGTATGAAGGAGAAAATGTCAGATATATTCTGTCCACTCCCTCTTCTTTGTATGTTAACAAACAAACCAAACCAAATCCTTTTATTTGGAGCCTTGTAAAACATGCTCTTGGAAGCTTGGAGATTGTGAAAGAGAGTTGCAGCTGAGTTTAGGACAAAAGTATTGAAGAATTTTTTTTTCTTTTAATAGTTTTATTTTGCTTTAAAATAGCTATCTTTCTTGGTGATGACCAAGTAGTTCTGATTTGAGTGCCAGTTTTACACAAGTAAAGTTTAGCAGAATGTGCCTTAAGCTTTAAGGCACATAGTGTTATACTTTCAGCCTGCTTTAAATTCCATCTGCTAGGATATAGGACATATTTCTTATGATACATGGTCATCACTGTATAAATTTAAACTATTGAAGTGCTCTAAAAGGCACTTCTATGAAGGAAGGGTTAAACAAATATGAAAAGACTTCAGTCTAAAGAAAATGTGTTTGACCTAGTACTTGAAATAATATACAGCAACCACTTTCATTATTAACAAATCCCAAATAAAATTTCATGGAAGTGATCAACGGAGGTATTGAGACTAATGGTGGAGTATGTGTTACATTTCAGATATTTGGCAAAGAGATATTCTGCCAACTCTGCCAATATATCAAAGACGTCCCCCAATAAGTAAGGACAAACATAATGTAAACTTGGAATAACAAACAATTGTGTTGTTGTTGATAGACGTCTAACTGTTTTGGAGTAAACTTGTCCAATTAAAGTTGAGTTTTGTCACAGGCAAGATAGGGCACTTCAATATATATCATTTAACTCTTTCAACACCACAGATCTGTTTAACATATACTCATTACATTTGCTAACAGTGTAGAGCCAGATCAGAGGGCTCCTATAGGAGCCCTCTGATCTGGCTCTACACTGTTTGCTAATTAAGACCAGTATTTATAACACTACCCAGAATTCCAAGCAGACTGGTTCATGTTTTATTAACTAAAATGGTACACAAGGGAACCTAAGAACCCACAAGAGTTACTTAGTGTTTGAACAAGTTAAGAACCATGCCAGCGTCCATGGTGTTAAGTTTTGCTGTCTGTACTGTTATATTTGAGTACCCAGATACATGTGACATAACTCAAAGGGTCTTCTTGTATTAAAAACTTGTCAACTGTGAAGAATAGTTGTTTAATAATGTTGTAATATAGCATGGATCAATTTGTTGTCATTTTGTATTCCAGTGTGTTTTATAATTCTTTTGTGTCCAAGAAAGAAGTAGTTAAAGATTAAAAAGTTAGGAACTTACTTAATTAAGCCTTTATCTTATATGAAATAGAATCTGAGTATCAAATAATTTGGCTTTGGATATGTCCAGACTGTGTCAAAGTAATAAGTAGTAGATATTAGAGAAGGATCATAGATAACAAAACTCATGTCATCATGCAATACATCTGCATAATTTTAAAAAACAATACCTGTCATTCGAGTTCCAAGTTGAAACAGCTGTTAATTTATTCACATTTTAATTATAAGTTATCTATAAGTGCATGTTTGAATGTGTAATTTTTGTGATTGGTATACTTTCATGTTAATTGTATGATAACTGTTTTTCATGTCATTTTCATTAATACATATTTGCAGTGCCGTAATTGTCATATTTTCATCTAATTATTTACATAATCACAAGTACAGTATCACAATTTCACCGTAAATCCTTTGTCAGGTTATCAAAATATACAGAATTTACTGTCAAACTACAGTAAAACCTCTCCACAAGTTGGGTCATACCTGGCTCCAGGGTTATAAAGCTTTTGAGTTGAGTCTGAAGTTGTTCTCAAGCATTTGATTGGTCAGATTCGAGCCTCGGCTCAAATCTGACCTACCAAATGCTTACGAATGAACTGAGCCTAAACTAAAAAGCTTTATAACCTTGGACCAAAAAAAAGGTCAAGGTAACTAAAAGGTCAAGGTCGCCTCAGCTGGCATAGTGTTTCACAAACACATGTTCTTATGGCTCTTCAACAAGGCTTGGTTAAAGCATAAAATGTTATATCTATATTATATGGAATATTCAGTAAATACTTCATAAGATTTTTCTATATGGGAAAGCGTTCTTTAAATGGACTGAAGATGTGCTTGGTTTTTTTCTCATTATAGAGAAGGCAGTAATTGCTGATAAAATACAGGTATCCCACCAACAGTATAATCAAACCTGATTTGAGCAATCACAAACCTTTAGCATACTATGAGCAAATGTTTTGATAATGTTGCAAAATGTTTGGATCCAGATGAGGTGCAGAGTAGCTTGACCACCCTTCTTGATCCAAACTGTTTGACGCATATGGTATTCTATTTTATTTCATAATCATGACATCAATCTACAGACAAATGGCTCTTGCCCTTATGTGTTCCAACTGCTCCGAGTACTCTTACAATGGCTCTAAACATATAACTATGATCCTTTCAAATCTGCTCAGACAATTGATGCAAAATGATATTGTGCTGTCAAAAACTGCCCAGTGTGCTAAAAGTCTATAAGTATGTATGAATATATCTAATGAGGTTATTGCTTAGTGCAAACTGAAAGTACAATCTTGTATTAACCCATTACCCAATAGCCAGTTTTTAGTTCTGAAGACAGGTAACCACTTAAAGCAGATTGAAAGTAAAGCAGAATGTGCCTTAAGGCACATTCTGCTTTACTTTCAGCCTGCTTTAAGCTACAACTTGCTAGAATAAAGAAAATATTCCTTATCTTTCATATTCATGACTGTATAAATTGGAACCATTTTCTCTTCAGCGGAGGAATGAATTGAATGCCCTAAAAGCCGCGTCTATTGGGTAAAGGGTTAAGCATTGAAAGTAGGATGAAACAGATAACTGCTTACTGCAGGATAAAAATGATGCAGAAAGCATTATTTCTATCCTGCATTAAGCAACCACATGTGTAACAGTCCTCCAGTTTGTCTACTATGAAGTGTTTGGTTAATGCCTAATTTGGATATATCGCACTAAGCTGTCACCTGTGTTATTTACTGTCAATATATCTTCCTCAGTATGATAGCTTAACATACGTTTGTTTGACTGTATTATACTCTCAGTTGTTCATCAGGCCATTGAATATAAATGGAATGGTGTTTGTTAGTAGTTTAGATCCAGGTCAAGACATAAAAGACTTGGTGTCCAATCTTGGTAACTAGTCTTGCATAGAATCAAAATGTTTTACTTATATGTCATTATTTCTTTACTAAGAACCTTGACCCTTTCCGCAATAGCCCAAAGTGCAAATCACATCTATATATATTCAACTTTGAAGGTGTGGATGGAAGCTTCCTTAGGTTATTATGCAGGTGTGGGTATAAAGTGGAGGAAAGGGTTAAGATTAAATGTACAACCTCAATATAGAAACAAGCCCGGTTATTGTTGTCAAATGGTCTGGATTGATTAACCCTTTGAATCCTAGTCCCGCCTATAGGCGTTCTTTTCAAACAGTGTACATGTGAATAGTACACTTGTCCTGTGCAAACAGTGAAGACCCAGATCAGAGGGCTCCAAAAGGAGCCCTCTGATCAGGGTCTTCACTGTTTGTCATAATGCCAAATATTGACAAAAACAACCCATAAAAGTCAGAAATGGACTAGACTAAAATGGAAACTGGAATTGTCCATTTAAAGTTTCAGGGAGGAAAGAGTTAAAAAGTAGACATTCATGTGTCATTGGACAAATACCAGTCCATTGTTGTTCACCCTTGCCAGGGCTATCCCAATCAATATCTGCCTGTCCACCTGAGTCTAAGGTTATAAAGGATTTGAGTTGAGTCTGAGATCATTCTCAAGCATTTCATTGGTCAGATTTGAGCTTTTGCTCAAATCTAACCGATCAAATACTTGAGAATAATCTCAAACTCAACTCAAAGGCCTCATAACCTTGGACCCTGAAGTTGGTTGTGGCTGTTTTCTTTCCAATTCTTCATGAATGATTATCTTGTCTAAGCAAGTCTTTGTATAGCTGCCTTTCAATGGAAGATCTATATGAAAGACTGGTGGCAGTTTAGTTCAGGGTAATATCTGGTAGAGCATTCTGCAATAGCTTTGTTCTACATGACATTTAAGGGTGATTGTATTGATTGACATATATGATTGACATATACAAACAGTTTAGATATAGATTAAGAATGCAAGAATCTTACCAGGACGGGTACAGATTGTGATCATATTAATTTATGAAAAATTGCATGGACACTAGAAAGAACTTGTGATGAAAGAGTTGAGTAGCTACCTGTCTTTCAATATCTCTATTCTTCCATGAAAGGTCACTCAATGTATAATTTGGCTTTTTATCATTTATTTGTTAACCATATATTTATTTTTCGAACACTGAGTGAAATTCAAGTGATGTTTGTCTCATCCTTTTTCTATCATTTGTAAATCTTATTTCTATTTTCTACAATTTTTGCACTGCAAAATCATTACTTTTTTCTAGTTATCCATTTTCCCAAAACCATCAGTGCAAATCACATACAGTAGAACCTCTCTATATCATTACAGTGGAGAATCTGTTATTCTTTCCCGTTTAAACGCAAACGTACGCAAACGCAAAGCACTAAAACGTAGAAAAGTGCAACTTTTGGACAATTCTGATAATTCATGTTAATCTTGGTGGCAAACAGTTTGGAGCCTGATCAGACGCCGGGTTACCCGGCAACTGATCTGGCTCCAAACTGTTTGCACTGCAAATAATAGTTTTAGCGTAAACGCATTTATTGGGAAAGAATAACAGATTCTCCACTGTACAACCACAAAAATTGTGTTAATTATTAGATGTTTACAACTGTTACAGGTGATTGCTTAAAGCAAGGTGACAGTAAAACAGATAGCTCCTTGCTTTCAGCTGTCACCTGTCTTTTAAACAATCAAATTAGTGATCATAATGCTGTTATTATACTGTATATCAATCTGATACGTACAGCATATTTATGTTAAAAGCTGATGCATGTAGTTGCTTGAAGCAATATGACTGTAAAGTAGAAAGCTACTGTAGGTACTGCCTGCTTTGCTTTCATCTTGCTAACAATTCTCTTTCCAAATTATAAATCAGTTTTGCCAAGTAGTATCGCCACAGTCACTCTTGAGTTTTGCCACTTTATTTGCGACTTTGAGCATTTTGATCCCAGATTTTGTCTGTTCTACTCTGTTAACACTTCTTATTGTCATAACTCACGTTCTTAATGTTATTGTATTCACAGTGCTTCCTCTTCAACCCTGCTAAAGATGCCAAAACGTCCGTCCAATAAGCCCCAAGTTCAGCGCTCGGCGAGTCAGTCGAGTAGTGTGTCCTCAGTAAACACCCTAGTCTTTAGTCCACAACCCGTGGACATTCTCTCACCTAAAGGCAGAGTTCCTGCCAGGTAATCTTGTGTGTAGGCGTGATCTCTAATATGATTGGCTTGACTAATCTTTTTTTTTTTGTCTTTATTTGGTGACTGTTGAAATTCATTGAATATATGGTCAACTCTGCTGAGCAACAGTTATGTTAGATTTTTGTTATCTTTTCAATTGTAGCTTGTTTTCAGTATTTTAGACGGGCTGTTGAGTGTTGCATACAGTGGAGAATCTGTTATTCTTTCCCGTTTAAACGCAAACGTACGCAAACGCAAAGCACTAAAACGTAGAAAAGAACAACTTTTGGACATTTCTGATAATTCTTGTTTATCTTGGTGGCAAATAGTTTGGAGCCTGATCAGACGCCGGGTTACCCGGCGTCTGATCTGGCTCCAAACTGTTTGCACTGCAAATAATAGTTTTAGCGTAAACGCGTTTATTGGGAAAGAATAACAGATTCTCCACTGTAACACTAAGGTTGAAAGTAAAGCAGAAAGCTCTAATAGTAGCCTTTTTGCTGTACAGTTCTGGCCAGCTTTAAGCAGTCACTTTGCAGGGCACATGCTTAATCTTGGGACATGGTAAAAACATGAAAAGGTATTTCAATAGGTAAATGGAAAGGGTCATAAGGCATTTCTTTGGGGAGAATGGATGACTCAATTTTTCTGGAAATGGGGTATATTTTCAGGTATGTCAAGTGTATACTTTTAAACTGTTGCTTAGCACTGGTTTGGCTGTATATTCCCATTTTCTTCATTTAAAATCAGAATGTAGTTATACATTTCATTCAGCAACTCTTTCTGGATAAATGGGGGTTGGGGTAGAGGTTTAGGTTCAGCGCTAGTCAGTTTGATCAGTCTCCCTGTTCTCTTGATGGAGGAAATCCATTTATGTGTTGTATTATATCTTAGTGGTCATATACTTTTTAACCCATCACTCCATAAAGACGTCAAATGACCACCTGACCACTCACGGATCATGAGATCTCATGTTCTTAGAACTGGTACTGTGGCAGTGCAATTTCTTACAATCTAACAAAATCGCTTACGTGAAAAGCCGTTTTCCACATGCATACTAGAGCACGCTTTAAGAATTTTTTTTTTATATCCATGAAATTGGTAGCTTAAAACAGGTTGAAAGTAAAGCAGAATGTGCCTTACGGCACATTCTGCTTTACTTTCAACCTGTTTTAACTGCCCATCTGTCTTCAAAACTAGAAACAGGCTATGGAGTAATGGGTTAATATGTCCTACATTTCTACCTCAGTTATAGCACATTGCAGTTAAATAATGAACTTAAATCCTACATTTACTGCCATTTCTTTTGTAGTTAGGCAGGTAACTGTTTGTGCAATATGAACAGTACAACTCCTGTCTTTAAAACTATCAATAATCTTAACCCGTTACCCCATAAATACGCCTTTTAATGCCTCTTTTTTATACCTCCACTGATGAAAATTTTTCAATTTTATAATGCATGAATAATTATGATAAGAAATATTTTCTATATCCTTGCAGATGGTAGCTTAAAGCAGGCTGAAAGTAAAGCAGAATGTGCCTTAAGGCACATTCTGCTTTACTTTCAACCTGCTTTAAGTGGTCACCTATCTTCAAAACTAGAAACAGGCTATGGGGTAATGGGTTAATACCATCAATATCTTAATAGAACAAATTGGTTGACTCAGAGAAATATAAGCAACTTACTATCTTTTTATCACTCATTGTCTTTTGACATTAATCTTGTATGTCCTTTTGTCTTTTGTGAAATTTATGTGCACTGTTTCTGATGATAGTTCTTAAAAGAATAGTCTTTTATTGCAACGTTGAAGACATTTCAGACATCTGTCCTTTGTCAATGTCTTATTTTACATCTACTTTTTGACAGCATGACTTGGTCTGTGGTGTAATTTTTTGCCCAGTCTGTCTGTCCACAACTTTAACATTGGCCATAACTTTAGAAGTTCATGCAAAAGAGGCTTTATATTTGGCATGTATACTTCACTCAAGAAGGTCTTGAGCTCAGTACATCTTGGGTAATGTCCAATAAAGGTCAAGGTCATTTAAAGGTCAACCTTGGCTGCTACTTTTAAAACTATGTGTTAGAGACTCCATATTTGGCATGGAGACCTACATATTTGACATATATATTCAGCTCCAGCAGTTCTTGAGCTCAGTAAAAGTTAGGTCTTGTCAGACAAATGTCAAGGTCACTTTCATGTCATGGTCATATCAGGAGACAGTGTTTCACAAACACATCTTGTTCACTTTGTCCTGCATCCCTCTGTGTATTGCTAAATCACTGTCTTTTACATTCATTCTTTTTACATCTGTCTTTATATCAGTCTTTTATGATATCTTATCATTATGATCTTTATATCTTTTGCCTTAGCCTTGGAGGAAGGTAACTCAAGAGTTTGTAGCTTATATGTGAAAAGGAATGAAAAAGTGCCGTCTTTTTTACTCTTTTCTCAACTCTTTTCCCCGTGGCTTGTTTTCAGTCTTTAACTCTTTCCTCCCTAAAACTTTACATGGACAATTCCAGTTTCCATTTTAGTCTAGTCCATTTCTGACTTTTAAGGGTTGTTTTTGTCAATGTTGGACATTATGACAAACAGTAAAGACCCTGATCAGAGGGCTCCGAAAGGGTCTTCACTGTTTGCATAGGACAAGTGTACTATTCACATGTACACTTTTTGAAAAAGGACGCCTATAGGCGGGACTAGGGTTCAAAGGGTTTAGACAACTTGTTGCTAAAAGCAGGTTTAAAGTAAAGCAGAAAGTCCACATAGGAACTTTCTGCTTTATTTTCAGCCTGCTATTGTTACAGTTATCAGGATAGGATAGAAGTTTAGGGCTCCAGATAAGGGGAGTAGTTTAAAAAAAAATCTTCATTTCTGCATTAATTAACTCTTTCCTCCCTGAAACTTTAAATGGACAATTCCAGTTTCCTTTTTAGTCTAGTCCATTTCTGACTTTTAAGGGTTGTTTTTGTCAATGTTTGGCATTATGACAAACAGTGAATACCCTGATCAGAGGGCTCCTTTCGGAGCCCTCTGATCTGGGTCTTCACTGTTTGCATAGGGCAAGAGTATTGTTCACACATACTCTTTTTGAAAAGGACGTCTATATGCGGGACTAGGGTTCAAAGGGTTAAACCCTATGTCACTACTCATTAGAATCGTATCTTGGAAACAATTCTTATGAGTAGTAACATCATAGGATTTGGTGCTGACATGAGTGAGAAATAATTGGGTTTTGTCAGTTTACTCCCTCTCATCTGGAATCTTAGAAGCATGAAAAGCATTGTCTATGAGAAATAGGTAGGGCCATGAAAAGGAGCTTCTTGGAGGGAAGAGTTAAGACTTTGTGGTGATGGCTGATTCGAGTGTAACAGAACTTCAGGCGGAAAAAAGAAATACAATGAGTTACCGTAACCTTTTGTTTTACAAATCTCAAATATTGTTTCTAGATTTTGTTTAATCATTATTGAAATTGTAGATCACAGACACATTTAGGAAAATCTTGAATTATATATGTCACATCATGTTGTTAATTATGTTAATTATATACTTAATCATTCCGGATTATGTTGCCCTTGTTTTGCTTATTCCAAAGCTAGCAGTTTTAAACATCATTTAAAGCTAGATTGTTTTTCTTATCATACTCCATTTTTCAGTTGACAAATATCTTTCAATATTTCACTCATTGTTGCTTTCTTCTGAGACAAGATTGGAGTAAAACAAGTACAGTCGAACTTCGATATCTCCAACTCAGTTAAATTGAACATACCAGTTTTTCAAAGTTAAAACCTGGCTTAGCCAGGTTTTAACTTTGAAATATGCGTATGTTCGATTTAACCGAGCATGAAATAATGCAGCTCATATGTCGAACTATCAGATAGTTTGAGTTAAGCGAGTTTGAGATATCCAAGTTCGACTGTATTGTCTTTCGAAATGTAAACTTGTAAATAATGTGCTATATTGCTTCACAAAATGTAAAATTTAAATTTAAAACATTCCCGTGTCTCATTGATTGTCATAATGTAATGTGATATTTCTCATTGTGATGCTAAATATTAACATGATGTTTAACCCATTATCCCATAGCCTGTTTCTTGTCGTTTTAAAGACAGGTGAAGGTAAAGCAATATTCTGCTTTACTTTCAGCCTGCTTTAAGCTTACATCTGTTAGGATATAAAAAGTGTTTCTCATGGTACATTTGCATGACTACTTGTAAAGTGGAAATATTTTCTTCATAGGAGGATTTAAATTAAAGGAAAAAAGAAGACATTTATGGAGTAATGGGTTAACATGTTTGTGTGATTTTGTTTCAGAAGTTTTAAAAAAAAGTTTGTGAAAAAGTTTTAACAGGTTCAGTTGGCATTGTTATATGTGACATGTTCATCTGATAATATTGAATAGGGTTATTATGATGTTGCTTTACATATAATCAGAGCTCCAGACAAGGGGAGTATTTCAAAAAATAAAATCTTTATTTCTACTTTAAACCCTATGGTGTCACTACTCATTAAAACATATTGCTAAGTATGAAAAGGATATTTTAAGGAAGAATGCATATATAAGATAAATACTTAAGGGACTCTTAACTTTTATGGTTTTAAACAATCAACTGTTGGCCAATGTTGTGTTGAATTAACTATATTTTTGACTTACAATATAATAAAACATGTTAGAAGTGATAATTTCAAAGACATCCTTAGAAAATATTTTAGACCCATGGCAGCTTAACTCTTTGAGCCCTAGTCACGCATATAGGCGTCCTTTTCAAACAGTGTACATGTGAATAGTACACTTGTCCTGTGCAAACAGTGAAGACCCAGATCAGAGGGCTCCGAAAGGAGCCCTCTGATCAGGGTCATCACTGTTTGTCATAATGCCAAACATTGACAAAAACAACCCTTAAAAGTCAGAAATGGACTAGACTGAAATGGAAACTGGAATTGTCCATTTAAAGTTTTAGGGAGGAAAGAGTTAATGTTTTGACTTGCGATACAGTGCTACCTCCTTTCAACAGCCCTCCGAACAAAGATTCCCTGCTTACAACAATGCTTGCTGCTGATCCCAAAACAAGATATTTATGTTGAACAGTTTCACTGCTGCAATATTGTCTGCTTAAAATTTTGTCATTTGCTTGATCAATGATACATATTGAACGTTTTGACCGAAGAAACATAAAGATGAGTGAAAAACAGTTTGGACCCAGTTCAGACGCTGCATTCAGCGGCATCTCATCTGGGTTCAAACTGTTTGTCAAATGTTTGTAAATTTAAGCCAATTCATGCTCATTACGCTAAGGATTTTAATTTCCCCTCCCTATAACAACTGCCTCTAAACAACATGCACAATCTTTGTCTCCTATTGGGTGTTGCAGTAGAGAAGGAGTACTGTATATTCAAGTGCGTGTTGTGAGAATTCCAAAGATATCCATAGTTTCGGTAGTATTTTAGGCAGTTTCATCCAGAACAAAAAATATCATTTAACCCATTCAACCCTAGCAACAAGTATAGTCGTCATTAACAAACAATGTACCTGTGAGGAATATGCTTGTTCTATGCAAACAGTGTAGACCTTGATCAGAGGGCTCCTGCAGGAGCCCTCTGATCAGGGTCTACACTGTTTGCCATTTTGCACCATATATTGTTAAAATCAACCCTAAATAGTCAAAATGGACTAGGCTTAAGTGGATATTAGAATTGTCTATTAAACCTTTCAGGGGTGAATGAGTTTTTGCATTACTTTACTCTGCATTAAGCAGCCCCCTGTCATAAAAGATATTCATGCTCCTGTATTGGATAGTTATTTAACACAAATAAAAGTATACTTTCAGTGAATAGAAGAAGATAAGAATTAGAAATAAAAAGAACCAACTGATTTGTTTATTTAGTTTGTTGCCACAAATGCTGGAGGAGGTTGTTCCACAGCCTGTGTCATCGAAGACCAGGTATGACTTGACCTGTCACGAGGGAAAAGGGGCGTGTTTAGAGGCGGGGCTTAGTATTATAAATTTGCTATTAGAGTGACTGGTACTCACTGCTGGGTGTCACTGTTGGCAAGAGGGTGTTGGCACTGGGCATATATATGTTTGAGTGTACATATCATGTATAGTATGATTGTTGCATTGGCACTTTGCATATGGTTTAGATTGAACACTGAGTGTTTGCGTATACAGTAAAACCCCTCTATTGCAACCACTGAATTGGGTTGATTATTTGGTGTTTCAAGCAAGATGAATGTAAAACAGAAAGCTCCTTCAGGAGCTTTCTGTTTTACTTTCACCTTTGCTTTAAGCAGTCACATGTCTTTTATTCAATCAATTAACCTTCATTTAATTGTTATAATAGAGAGGTTATACTTTATATATACTATGCGTATTAGTGTATTCATTTATGAGCTGTGTCTAAGTGGAGAAAGGGCTCTTAAGAATACTGGTATGTTAATTGTGTAGACCCAGGGTCTATTTATAAATTTAAGCTCTTAAGGTTTTACTAAATAATTCTTCTTATGCTAGCATCCCATACTTCTTCTGCTTCTTAACTCTTTCCTCCCTGACACTTTAAATGGACAATTCCAGTTTCCATTTTAGTCCAGTCCATTTCAGACTTTTAAGGGTTGTTATTGTCAATGTTTGGCGTTATGACAAACAGTGAAGACCCTGATCAGAGTGCTCCTTTCGGAGCCCTCTGATCTGGTTCTTCAATGTTTGCACAGGACAAGTGTGTAATTCACATTTACACTGTTTGAAAAGGACGCCTATATGCGGGACTAGGGTTCAAAGGGTTAAGGTAAAGAATAGCATTTAAGGGTATCAACGGACCTTAACCCTTTCCCCAATAGAACCGCCTTTTAGCGGATATAATTTATTCATCCGCTGAAGAAAGTAGTTCCAATTTAATCAGTAATGAATATGTATTATGGGGAATATTTTCTATATTATAGCACATGATAGCTTAAAGCAGGCTGAAAGTAAAGCAGAATGCGCCCTCAGGCGCATTCTGCTTTACTTTCAACCTGCTTTAAGTAGTCACCTATCTTAAGTACTAGAAATAGGCTATCAGGTAAAGGGTTAAAGAAGCTACGCTGTTTGTCGAATAGCCCTTCTTGTCTCACAACATAGCTCATATCTCACAAGATTGATTTTAGATCACACACAGCTATTAGTAGTGTAGAAAAGTAAAGAAGTTGGGATGTTGTTTTGAGTGAGATGGAAGTAAAGCAGAAAGCTCCTTTCATTCTGCTTTAACCCATTACCCCATAAAACGCCTTTTTACACCTTTTATTTATTCCTCCACTGAAGAAAAAAGTTCCAATTAATACAGTTATGGATATGTATTATTATATTTTTTTCTATATTCTTGCAGCTGGTAGCTTAAAGCAGGCTGAAAGTAAAGCAGAATGTGCCTTAGGGCACATTCTGCTTTAAGTGGCCACCTGACTTCAAAACTAGAAACAGGCAATGGGGTAATGGGTTAAAGCTAAAAACTAGATTTAAAATTGATCAGTGAATCCTCATTAAATTGTGAAAACTTTTATTAAAGATAGAAAAGCATCCTATAGTGCTTATAGTCTTATAAAGTAGAAGGAATGAAGGTATCCTTAAATACCATTCACACTTTTCCCTTCACTTCATAGCCTGTTTTAATTTGACAAGTCATCACTTAAAGCAGGTTATAAGTAAAGCAGAATGGACCTTAACCCTTTACCTGATAGCGTATTTCTAGTATTGAACATAGATGACTACTTAAAGCAGGTTAAAAGTAAAGCAGAATGCGCCTTGAGGCACATTCTGCTCTACTTTCAGCCTTCTTTAAGCTATTATGTGCTTGAATATAGAAACTATTCCCAATAATATTTATTCATGATTGATTAAATTGAAACTATTTCTTCTGCAGAGGAATATATCATATTCGCTAAAAGGCGCTTCTATGGGGTAAAGGGTTATGGATGAATGAATCAAAAGGTGTAAAAAGCGTATTTACGGAGTAAAATGGGTTAAAAGCTAGCAGTTTAGTCTACAGTATATCAATTATGAATATGATTCAAAACAGTTGCTTTATCCAGGTTTCACAAAGGCAAAATGGGAGTTCATTATTGTATTTGCAAGTTGTTTGAATACAATTTAGTAAACATCTTTGTCACATTTGGGTGTACATGTATATTAACGGAGGTCCAGATAAGGTGACTGTTTGAAAAACTAAAATTCACATGCCTCCACCAAACACTATTATTCAACGACTCAAAAGAATAGCCACTTGCAACGATTCTAAGGAGTAGGCACAACATTGGGTTTAAACTTAAACGTTGGGTAGAGGCATAAAGAAAACTTTGGAAATAAGTGATTTACATACGCTTATCTGGACTGTTGTGTATTATATTATCAGGATTTCCCAAAACACAGATTTTAGTTTTGAAACTACTCTTTCCTCTCTTAACTGACTTTATCTCTGAGCTGTCTTAACTTATTATATGGTCATCCAATTTCACAAGATCTTAGACAAACAGATTATTATTTTCTTCAAGAGGTAGATTTTTTTTTATTTTGCAAAGAATATATTTTGTGTATGGCTTGACTTTTATTCTTTCTTGACATAGAAAATGGTATATACATACATTTGCCAGGCTAGTTTTATGATTGCTTTACCATATTTATTTAACTCTTTGAACCCTAGTCCCGCCTATAGGCGTGCTTTTCAAACAGTGTACATGTGAAACCGATAAACAGATTTGGATGAAACTTGGTATACTTATTTGTCATCATAGGAGCACCGTGGGAAATCAAACTTTTTTCAGAAAATTTTAGGAATTTATGAGTTATCTGCCCTTTTTGTGTTAAAAATGTCCGTCCGTCTGTGCGCGCCACTAAAGTGGGTTAGAGGGCCAGATAACAGTGAACATAACAAAAGATGACAATAGAGTTCATTCCGTAACAATACACTAAGGGGCCGTGGCCCTTTATTCGAACAAAAGAAAATAACAAAAGAAAAGGCCCTCTAACCCAATTCGGTGGCACGTCCGTCCGTCACGTTTTCCGTCCGCAACTGTATCTCCGAAACCGATAAACAGATTTGGATAAAGCATATACAAATTGGCCTAAAAAGCAGGGGCCCATTTCATAAAACTTTGTACGACAAAATTAATGTTGCTGCAAGTCAGATTATAAAAAGGTCGCAATTTTTATCTATTTCTTCATCTAATCCTGTCTTGTGATATCTCTTTAAAATCGTCTTGAAAATACGATTCCAAAGAGATGTCACAGGACAGGATTAGATTGAGAAATCAGAAATTAAATGTGTTTTAAAGTTTTGACTTGGGACAGTTTTTGTCGTACAGTCTTATGAAACGGGACCCTGGAATGCTTATGCAACGATGGATGCATTCTGCCTCGATATTACATGAACTATATGAACTAGCAGGAGAATGTCTAATTAGATGTGATTTAGTTTCTTAGATGCTTTATATAATGTTATGCTGCTAATTACCCCACAGGGGTCAATCTTTTAAAGTAATTTAACAAAGTGACAAACTTCATAACATAATTGTTTTTCTAATTTTCAGCAATACCATGATAGATCATTTAACCATAACTATATTTAATTAAATGTCATTTAAATTGTTCCTAAATTACTCATTATGTTTTAATTGTTATAAATGTTTCCTGTTCTTTGTGTTAACAGATTTGAATTTTTAATTTTAAGGCTGCATGACTTAAGGAGAAATTAAAGTTTCATGATAAGGAAAACTGCATGCTCATAAATACTACAATTATGGCTTGTTATAGCTTCTACTCAGAAGAAAGAGTATTTTGGGCCATTTGTTTCTTTAGTTAAAAAAATTAAATAAAAATAACTCTAAAAAAAAGACTTTTTACACAAAAGTTAAGAGTTAGAATGTTTCAAATTTCAGCATATTTAACCCTTTACCCCATAGCCTGTCTCTAGTATTGAAGATAGGTGACAATTTAAAGCAGGTTTGAAGTAAAGCAGAATGTGCCTTAAGGCACATTCTGCTTTACTTTCAGCCTGCTTTAAGCTACTATAATCTGCTATAATATAGCAAAATATTTCTTATGATACATAATCATAGTCATGACTAGAAAGTTGAATTATTTTCTTTGGCGAAGGAGTGAACTAAAAATGTAAAATGCATATCTGTGGAGTAATGGGTTAAGGAAGAAATCGAGTTTTGTATTAAGCCTATACCTAGAACTAACGTTGCCTATTGTATGTGTTTTTGCAGGTGACTGTCTGTCCGTCTACCCCCCCTACAGGACCTTTTTAATGGAGCCATGCCCATGTTCACATCTAGTCGCTATCAACGTCAAACTGTTCGCATCATCAAGTCAGAGATTGGGAAGCCCCAGGCCAAGAAACTCAAGAAGAAGATCAGACCAAAGATGGAGCAATTCTTTGGTCAATGATTGTGTTAGGAACGATATTACCAGTTGGAGAACTTCAGTCGGAACAATTCTTATCCTGCTTTAACCTTTCCTCAGCATAAATGTCTAAGGACACAGAGCTCTAGTTAAGGGGAGTATTTCAGAAACTAAAATCTTTATTTCTGCATTAAACCCTATGGTGTTACTAATCATTAGAATCGTCTCTAATGAGTAGTAGCACCATAGGATTTGGTACTGAAATGAGTGAGAAAATGTTCGATTTGTTCAGTTTACTCTCTCTTATCTGGAACTAGCTGAAACCGAACATACTCATGTTTCAAACCTAACATGCGGCTCTGCCACACTTTAGATTTGAAATATGGATATGTTCAACATAAGTGAGTTTCAAATAATGCAGTTTTACTCTTACAACACTAAGTACTTCTTGTGGGTTATCATGTTCCCTTATGTACCATTTTTTAAGGGGCCTCCGTGGCCTAGTGGTATAGTCACTGTGACTTACATCACTAAGCTCCTCACCGCTGTGAGTTCGAATCCCAGTAGGGTCGTTCGGATTTTTCATGTGGGGAAGCCTTCCAGCTGGCTTGCGGAAGGTTGGTGGTTCTACCCAGTTGCAGAGGTTGTGCCTGAAACAGTGCATAAAGGACTTCTGGGGTCTTTCTCCACCTAAAATTAGCTGGACGTCGCGATATGACTGAAATACTGTTGAAAGCGACGTAAAATCAAAACAAATCAAATCAAATTATGTACCATTTTAAGTTACCAAAACATGAATCAGTCTTCTTGGAATTCTGGGTAGTTAAATAAATGCTTGCCAAAATTGGCAAACAGTGTAGACCCAGATAAGAGGGCTCCTGTAGGAGCCCTCTGATCTGGGTCTACACTGTTTGCAAATGTAATGAGCAGATTTTATACAATTCCATGGTGTTGAAAGAGTTAACTCTAAAAATTTGGGTTCTACATAACCAAGTAACTACTACTACTACTACTATCGGATTTTTGATTAACGTGCAGGCTCAGGTTATGCCTGGATATTACAATGAACTCTCCCTGTATACTTGCTGGAAGATTTCATTATAGACATACAAGGGTGATCCTAAGATTGCTGTTTTCTCTCAGAAAACATTTTTGATATTAAAGCAGGATAAGGTTTGTTTAGTTATCAAACAGTGTAGACCAAAATAAAAAATGTTAAGAGGGAAAAGAGTACTTGGGCCATATAAGAAGGCAAAGAGACCCAACCAGTCCCACATTTAATTGGATGCTACACTGTTAACACTCACCAAATGCCTTAAAAATATAGTAGACTGCTGAAGCTTTACTCATTATATTAATTTCAAGTATGTTAACCCTTACCCCCATAGAAGCGACTTTTAGCGTATTTAATTTATTCCTCCGCTGAAGAAAATAGTTCCAGTTTATACCCTCATGAACAATTACCATTACAAATATTTTGTATAGCCTAGCAGATTTTAGCTTAAAGCAGGCTGAAAGTAAAGCAGAATGTGCCTTAAGGCACATTCTGCTTTACTTTCAACCTGCTTTAAGTTATCACCTGTCTTCAAAACTAGAAACAGTCTATGAGGTAAAGGGTTAAACAGTCATAGCTGTATAATGCAACTATCCAGTAGAGGTCGTATGGGCAGTCTTTGATATAGATGGTTGCTTAGCCCATTACTCCATAGCTTGTTTCTAGTTTTGAAGATATGTGACCACTTAAAGCAGGCTGAAAGTAAAGCAGAATGCACCTTAAGGTGTATTCTGCTTTACTTTTAGCCTGCTTTAAGCCATAATCTTCTAGGAAATAGAAAATATTCCGTGTAATACAGATTCATTACTGTATATGGTAGAACTATTTTCTTCAGAGGAGTAGTAAATAAAAGATGTAGAAAGGCATATTTTGGGGGTAATGGGTTAAAGCCGTATAAAGTAACACTACAGCAGAGGTCTTATGTGCAGTCTTTGATGTAGATGGTTGCTTAAAGCAGGATAAAATTAATGCAGAAAGCTCCTACAGGAGCTTTCTGCATTAGTTTTATCCTGCATTAAATAGTTGTCTGTCTTAAAAACTGCTAATGCTTCTTCCTTTGAATGGCAATTTACTATAGATTTGACTGGTTACCATTGCAATATATACAGTAAAACTTTTTTATAACGAACTCTGATACTGCGAATTTCGGCTTAATAGCGAATTTATTTTTCGTTCCCCGGCCGAGCTCTGCATTAATTCTATGTTGACTATCATGTTTAGTACGAATTCGGTTATAGCGAATTCTCGTTTATGGCGAACTGATTTTCAAGTACCTTTATTCACAAAACAGTGTAAAATACCTTCGTTAAAGCGAAGTCTCATCTTGCTTCAGTCTTCAGTCACCTCTGTAATTCTCGCGATAAACACCAAGATGCATAGGTGTTAAAACACACAATAAGATCTGGATGACTTGTGAATTGATCCGTAATTACGATACGGTATAATTACCGTATAATCGTAATGCTTTGTTAACTCCATTAGTCCTGGAAGCATAATGTGCGCTTCACTGTACGTGTTGTAACTATGCATATCTTCTTTCAGTTCTCATGTTAATGTTTATTTTTGTCCGTGTCGAATTATAGATATGCGTAAGTAACTGGCCCCATATCTTGTCCATTTCCTACGTGTAGACAAAAAAGATGAAGTAATCCTATTGTCGTGTCATTTACATAAGCGGGTCTGATTATTTCGACTTGTTTGATTGGATGTTTAAAAGAATAAATAAAAACATGATAACTCTCAAAAGGTGAAGCAGAAGATTTAAGTAAACGGAATCTCAATGATTTAAAAATTAGAGGTCGGTAATATTATCACGGAATATTAAATCCTTAATATTTATAACAACTCCAAGTGAAATGAGCATATGACGGCTCGTGTGTTAATCAAACTGTACACACTAGTGTATTTACGTGTTTGGTATCATTGCAGTTTAAGAGAATACACGGCATATGCGCTAACAAATAGCGTTATCGCTGCATATTTTTCTTTTCCATTTTTTCGCTTGAAGATGTGACATAGATCGTGAATTGCATTCCAAGATTAAATGGTAGGTAAATAATAACCAGTGTATGAATATAGAATGTGACCGCGTACATGTATTATGGCGACGTATTTCAATACGGCACTGAATATAAAGTTCAGTCGCAAACCAGGATGATAACTTATAACGAATTTCGTACTATCAATATAGCGAATAATGTTTAGAGCGAAGTAAATCCTCAAGTCCCTTTGAATTCGTTATAACCGAGTTTTACTGTATTAAACTAACTTAACTCCTTCTACCATATTAAAATCATACCATACTAATAGCAGGTTAGCTCTTACTAACAAATTGCATACATGTACAAATGTATATAAAACCTTTATTTTCGACCTTTAAAAGGTTTTTAATTTTTTTAAAGAAATGTTTTTTTGTAAGAAAATACATACAAAATGTCATGTACATAAACACCCATGCCAAGACCACATTTGTTAAGGGCTTGGATATAAATAAGACCACATATTAACAAACTGATCAGGATCAAAATCATAATCCTTAAATTGGCTAAACTATGGTTCAACTCTTATAGACCTGGAACAGGATATAAAGATGTGTGCAAACAGTACAGACCCAGATCAGAGGGCTCCTATAGAAGCCCTCTGATCTGGGTCTATACTGTTTGTCATATTTTGGGAACTAACTATCTAAGAGTCAATGTTTACTAGTCATTTATCAGGATCAATTTGAAAACATAGTATTGTAATGGATAAACTTTTCTTTAGGATATACAGTAAATCCTCTTTATTACGACCATTAAATTGTTAATTATTACATGTTTCTGACAGGTGATTGCTTAAAGCAAGGTGACAGTAAAACAGAAAGCTCCTGTAGGAGCTTTCTGTTTTACTGTCCCTTGCTTTAAGCTGTCACCTGTCTTTTATACACTCAATTAGCCTTCTTTTTAGTGGTTGTAATAGAGAGGTATTGCTGTACTTTGAATATTTTCAAAACTTGTAGACCTATTAAGTGATCATTTGAATGAATATGCATGACCAGATGTAAGAAAGCTCATTTTTGGTGATGTCTGCATTACTTTTGTCCTGCAGTTAGTATCCACCTGCGTTAATGATCTGAAAAGTTTTTTATTTTATGATCAATAAACACAAGTTTACTTATTTATGACTCAATATTGTGACCACTATTATAAAGTAGACTTATTTTAAAGAAGTGAATTAAATATCCCTTTCTACCATATCCAAAAGGGCAAATCACCTATATCTAACTACGTTTAAGGCAGGATACTGCTGAAAGCAAGATTAACATAAAGCAGAATTCTCCTTAAGGAGCTTTCTGCTTTACTTTCATTTTGCTTTATGCTGCCACCCATGCTTAAAACCATGAATTAATATTCCTTTGTGTTACATGTACCTACCTGGAGTTGTAGGTAGAGGTGCTGTAATGCACTTCCATGCTACAAAATGCCTCCAATGGTCAAGACTCCAGATAAGAACAAATCCAGTGTTTTCTCCCTTATTTCAGCACCAAATCCTTTGATGTTACTACTCATTAGAATTGTCTCGAAGAGACAATTCTAATGAGTAGTAACACCATAGGGTTTAATTCAGAAATAAAGATATAAGGTTTTGAAATACTCCCCCTATCTGGAGACCTGAATGGTAGGCAGCATCAATGAGTCTTCATTTAAGTGATCATAAAATTGAATGAAACCTTAAATTTCTAAAAGTCTCCACTCTTTCTGTTCAAAACTACAGAATGCACTTGTGCTTATTATCAGTTTTCATACACCATTGAAATCATTAACCACACCATATTGACTTCATTATAAATGTCCTAGGGGTAGGCGGATACAATAGAAAACTGCAGAATTGTTATCTCAGTGGTAAGGTATAAATCCTTACAAAATGATAGAGTGGTTTAGTCTACATGGAGGTTTGGAAAAAGACATGTAAACTCTCTTACCCTACTCGTGGCATAGATAAGTCAGCCAAATTTAATTGGACTATTTCAATTTGATGGGTAACATACCATGTTTAACAGTTATAAGCTAGGGTACTTAGTACTACTCATGAGTGTAGCAAGCAGTGTAGAACCAGATCAAATGGCTCCTAATGGAGCCATTTGATCTGGTTCTACACTGTTTGCTATTGTCCCAAGTATAGGTTCCTAGACTGTTGAGGGTCAAAGAAATGAGGGATTTAGGTAAAAGCTTCTTTATTTGTTGAAATAATCCAGTTAGGCTGATTATTTAAACAGGCATTTCAAGAACATGAAATTCAATGTTAGAATAGAAAGATTCCAAGAGTGTGTGGTAATCAACTTTAAGCTCAAGGAATAGTAAACAAGACTGACATGCTTTTTCAGGGTAGTCTTCCTACATCTTTCAAACTTTTCTTGTAGACCAAACCACTCTCTTCCAGTCAGGGAGTATTGTATTGGAAATGTTAACCTACAAGCAATGTAGACCTGGGAAAGCAAATAATGGCAACGAATGGCAAAGCACTGATCAAATACCTCCCTAAACTAGACAGGGGTTTAGGATGAATGACTACAGTAAGGGTGTCACACTTATTTGATATTTTTATTTCTTGATCTTCCAAGTGTACAGGTTCTAAATGACCATCTGTGTCGATGGTTAGTATAAATATATTTTTCATTAGAAATACACAAATTGAGGATGCTACTTGGCATAATGCTGAGTACAATAAAGCTACAAAAGTCTTGAATGAAAACCACTGTATGAACCTTTGTGCTTTTAGGCTTAGATTTTGCCCTTCATTTGTTGACTGGGTCTTCATTGCTTGTAGCTGTTGAATTTAATACACATTCAGTAAAGCACTGATATTACAAACTACACAAAAGAACTTTCTGGTGTTGATATGCTGATGGAAGATTAAAGCAATATGTAAGTAAAGCAGAAAGCTCCTTTAGGAGCTTTCTGCTTTACTTTCAATTTGCTTTAAGCAGCAGTCTTCATTTAACATCATTCTTGTGCGTGGTTGTAATATCAATGTTTTTCTATATTTGTTTTATAGGGTCGTTATATTTTGTTGAAACATGTTATTTGAAATGCTTGTTAATTTATATTTTTGATAGTTGCATACACAACCAATTAGTCACTTTGGTCGACCAGCATTATTTATGTGGATTTAGTCTGTCGATTGCTAGTAAGTCATCTACATTAAAAGTTATGTTGTGACGAGCATTGATTGCAACAATTGTAACCCATTTGATGCCTAGATATTTCCAGTGAAGGCTTCCATTTTGCTGTTTGGAAACATTCATTTTGAACTATAGGGATGATTTTATAGATATTACTATAGATAATTATTATATGCCATAAAATTCATAATAAGCACCCCCATCCACTTTCCGTGGAGCAAAATGACTTCAGTGAATAATAGCTTATCCATATAGCTAGTAGCCTACTAGTTAGAAAATTGTTTTTTGCATATTATGTATCCTATGTACAATATTTATATTGTCCACTGATAATAAATAATTACACACTAAATTTAAAAAAGAAACAGCCCTGCGTGTGTTTATTACAAATTTTATGGTAACTAAAAATAAAATTCAATTTATGAATACATATGACAAGTAGTCACTACCCAAGGAAAGGCCAGTTTGCAGTGTTAACTAGTGGTAGCTTAATAAAGTAGGATGAATCTAAAGCAGAAATATTTGATTGCTTTCTTTATATTGCTTTGACACTGGAAATTACCCGCCTTTAAAGTAACAGGGTTTTACTGTATTTTGTATTTGTGAGAAAAATTGATTGCTTTTAAATTTACAGTAGACTTCAGCAGCCACTTAACCCATTACCCCATAAATACGGCTTTTAACACCTTTGATTTACAGTAAAACCTCTCTATAACGGCAACTAAAACGAGGACTAATTGGTTATTTAAATGACAGGTGACAGCTTAAAGCAAGGTGACAGTAAAACAGAAAGCTCCTACAGGAGCTTTCTGTTTTACTGTCACCATGCTTTAAGCAGTCACCTGTCAAAAACAACTAATAAATTAGCACACTTTAGTGGCCGTTATAGAGAGGTTTTACTGTATTACTTTTTGGAAGAAAATAGTTCCACTTTATACGGTTATGAATCAGTACATGTATTATAAAAAATATGTTTTAAATCCTAGCAGATGATTAGTTAAAGCAGGTTAAAAGTGATCAGCCTGCTTTAAGTGGTCCCCTGTCTTCAAAACTAGAAACAGGCTATGGGGTAATGGGTTAAAACAGGAAAAATAAACAGCCTGAAGAAATTAGGCAGTTTAATGCAGGACAAAAGTAATGCAGAAAGCTCCTTTGTGAATGTTCTGCTTTACCTTTACCTTGCATTATCCCTTTATCTCATAGCCTGTTTCTAGTTTTGAACCACAGATGACCCCTTGAAACATGTTGAAAGTAAGGCAGAATGTACCTTAATGCACATTTTGCTTTACTTTCAGCTTGCTTTAAGCAAGCTACCATATGCTAGACTTTAGAAAATATTCCTTTTGATACATGCTCATGACTATAAAAGGCATAAGGAAATATTTTCTTGATTGGAAGAATAAATTAAAGACGTAAAACTGTATATCTACGGTGTAATCAAATTTTTGGAGTAAGGGGTTAAAGAAAGATGACCGCTAACAGCAAGGTAAAAGTAATGTATAAAACTCCTACAGGATGTCTTTGTATTACTTTTGTCGTGCATCTTGAGAGATCTCCATGTGCCATTGTTGAGTGGTGGCTGAATTCTGGGTTTTTACTGTTTTGTATACAAGACATGTATAGATGATTGTTAATTCAGGGCTGCCATAAGTTGACATAAAAAAATCCTAAGATTTCCAAATTAGCATTTTTAAAGTGCAATTTTACGTATCGTACCTTTACCCCATCGCCTGTTTCTAGTTTTGTTGACATGTGACTTCATAAAGCAGGCTGGAAGTAAAGCAGGATGCGCCAAAAGGCGGATTCTGCTTTACTTTCAGCCTGCTTTAAGCTACTATGTACCCGGAAAAAAAATCCGAAGATTTAGGAAAAATCCGGAGAAATGGCAGCCCTGTGGCTGAATTCTGTGTTTTTACTGTTTTTGTATACAAGACATGTATAGATGATTGTTACTTGTGTGACTAGGATTGTAGGCCAGGCTTGTGTTGGTACCAGTGTTTGAAATATCTGACGATCCTTTTCTTTTGATGTACATGTAGTTTATTTAGAGGGTTGCCTACAATACTGCAATAGCTTCAGGTAGTACACCCAAAACCCATTATCCCACAGCCTGTTTCTTGTTTTGAAAAGAGGTGACCATTTAAAGCAGGTTGAAAGTAAAGCAGAATGTGCCTTAAGGTGCATTCTGCTTTACTTTCAGCCTGCTTTAAGCTACTATCTTCTAGGATACAGAAACTATTAATTTTCTTATAGAATATTTTCTTATCTTTATAGATAGGAACTTTTTTCTCCAATGGAGGAATGACTTCAAGGAATAAAATGGCATATATATGGGTTAATGAGATTGAGTCAATGTTGGACATTATTGGTACTAAAGTATGTCTACTGACGGCCCATACCAAACCATGCTCAAGCATGGTTTGATGCAAACCGCCATAGAGTGAGAATGGCCAATCATTGTTCACAGAGTACCCATCTTGACCAAAATTGGCCCAATCTCATTGGAGATGCTCTACGTTAATAAATATAAAGAAGATATAGTTTTGCAGGCAACCCCAGATTCAGAGCTCCTGATAAGGGGAGAATTTCAAAAAATAAAATCCTTAATTCTGCCTGAAACCCTTTGGTGTCACTCACCACTCATTAGAATGAGTAGTATTACCATAAGATTTGGTGCTGAAATGAGTTTTGAAAAATGTTTGATTTGTTCAGTTTTCTCCCTCTTATCTGTAGCCCTGATGATTTTGTAAGTATGTTATATTGTTTGCAATACACACTCTCTGTACCTCATTTTGTGCTTACCGTAGTACTTGTTTGTTGAATATTGTTAGAAAAAGTCTTCCGCAAAAAATAGCCCAGTAACTGTTGAGTTTTACATTGTGGACCTGTGCAAGTGTATACTGTTTACAGTAAAACCGTTACTAAGCAACCATTCATGATAATACAATACCCATGGGTAAAAATAAAAAGACAAAAGTTATATAATGCAGGGCTCCAGATAAGAGTGTGTAAATCACTTGTTTTTAAAGTTGTCTCTCATTTCTGCCTCCACCAAACTGTATGCTGTGACTATTAACCCTTAGCCCGCCAAATAAATTGTCGTCTGCTATATTTCTCGTCTGCTTCAAGTTTCAAAGTTGCTCAAAATTGCTGAAAATGTTGTCCGAGTGTCAAACAGCTTGGATCCGGATGAGACGCCGAGTTACTCGGCGTCTCATCCGGATCCAAGCTGTTTGCATATGGAGCTATAGTCGTGAGTGGCAGGCTAAGGGTTAATAAGAATTATTGCAAAGTGATGATCATAATGAGTGATTATAGCATAGGGTTTGCTGGAGGCATAGGGATTTTAAATTTGCATATATTCACCTTATCTTGAGCTCTGGTAATGTACTGATAATGCTTTAAGCATTACTTTTGTTCTTCATTGTGCACCATCTTATATGAATGCTCTTCATTGGATAGCTTCTGAATGCAGGTTTGATAGCATCAATTATAAATCATATTTTCTTTTAGATCGAATTGCTATAAATGATAGAAAAAAGAGATAAAGCTTTGGTTTGTTAATTTGAAAATATCGCAAAAATAATAAATGGTAACAACAGCAAAAGAAAGTAAGAAACTTTCTGAAAGTATGTAAACACTGTTATCAAATGTTTGACATCTTTAGAGAATATACATAAAAATTCCTAAAATCCATTGTTTGTGAAAAAAAAAAAGTATGTTAATTTAAGTATACAGTATAAAAATAGAACTATTTTCTACAGTAGAGGAATAAAAGAAATGTGTAAAAATGTGTATCGATGGAGTAATGGTTTAAATTGTCATCAACAACATTTACAAGCCTTCTATTTGGTAGCAGAAATAGACTTTGTATGTAGAAATCAAAACTAGATGTTTCAGGTATCCGTATGGGCAAGTCCCTAAGCTAAGATGAAGTAAGCAGTAGAAATTCCATTGCTCCAGATAAGTGGTGTACTCTCCACAAATCATATGTTGTGACTACTCATTAGAACGGTCACAGAGAGAGACCATTCTAATGAGAAGTCACAACATAGAGTTTGCCATATGTCATGACTTCTCATTACATGTATAATTTTCTCAAAGAGATGATTCTATTTAGTAATCACAACATAGAGTTGGGTAAAAACATAAATTAATGAATTGATAAATTAATGTTAGAAAATATTGATTACTCCCCCTTATCTGGAGCCCTTGGCCCAAAGTGTTTGAGATAGATCTGAGATCATTCACAAGCTTTTGATTTGACAGATTTGAGCATCTGCTCAAATAATTATGACCAATCAAAAGCTTGGGAAGGATCTCAGACTTATCTGAAACACATAGATTGTTTTCAAGCTTCTGATTGGTCAAATTTGAGCATCTGTTCAAATCTGACCAATCAAAAGTTTGAGAATGATGTCAGATTTATCTCAAAAGCTTTATAACCATGGGATCTGTCCAGACTTTTGTTATATTTTCAGGGCTGCCATTTCTCCGGATTTTTCGGAAATCTTCGGATTTTTAATCCAACAGATGGAAGCTTAAAGCAGGCTGAAAGTAAAGCAGAATGTGCCTCAAGCGCATTCAGCTTTACTTTCAACCTGCTTTAAGCATCACGTCTTAAAAACTAGAAACAGACTATGGGTTAACGGTATAATTCAGAAAATTTTGCTTGAACATTTTAAAAATTTGAAATCTTAGGATTTTTTTTATCAACTTATGGCAGCCCTGTTTTTTCGTTGTAGCATCTATTCTAATTGCAGTAAATGTGTGAGTAAATTATGCTATTGTAGCAGTGATCAGTATTACACATGCCTGTGATAGTCACAAGCATACCCAATTGATCTATTTTCTTATATTCTGTTACTTAAAATATAATAAAAATAGAGAAGTTATTTATTGGGTTTTTGTAGTCTTGTTTCCCCTTGTATTTCCGTGATTCGTGAATGATGATGTTTCAATGAAAGCTTTTCAAACTCTTTGAACCCTAGTCACACATATATGCGTTATTTGCAAACAGCCTACCTTTGTGGAGTACACTTGTTCTATGAAAACAGTTAAGACCCTGATCAGAGGGCTCCTTAGGAGCCCTCTGGTCAGGGTCTTGACTGTTCGTCATTTTGACATATAGTGTAAAAATCAACTCTAAAAGGTCAAAAATGGACTAGACTTAATTGAAAACTAGAATTGTCCATTTGAGGTTTCACTTTATGTTATCTAGAAAGCTGTTGCAGGAGCTTTGTTTTAGACCCGTTGTCCACTCACCAGATTTAACACAGTTGGATAAAGATGACCAAGACATGTGACCTATATAGAAAGCAGGCTGAAAGTTAAGTCGAATACGCATCAAGGCTTTCAGTTTACTTTAAGCTACTACATGTATCTGCTAGGTTATAGAATAGATTTCTTATGGTGCATATTCATGGCCATATAAAGTGAACCAATGGTTTACATGTTTAAAACATAACAGAAACAAGTTTAATATTATAAGCACAGCATTTATTACGTAATAAATCGTAATGAAACAACAGGGCTGCCATTTCTCCGGATTTTTCCTAAATCTCCGGATTTTTGCCAAGTATATGGTAGCTTAAAGCAGGCTGAAAGTAAAGCAGAATGTGCCCTAAGGCGCATTCTGCTTTACTTACAGCCTGCTTTAAGTAGTCACATGTCAACAAAACAAGAAACAGGCTATGGGGTAAAGGTACGATTCGTAAAATCGCACTTGAAAAATGCAAATTTGGAAATCTTAGGATTTTTCATGTCAATTTATGGCAGCCCTGAAACAAATACGCAGTTCAGTAAATATGCAATGTACACAAAAACATTGAAATCTCCGAAACCGGACTCCTCTAAACCATGAGCTATTCAATAGTGTTATACAGTACTCCCTGTCAACAACGTCCTTCTCAACAACGATTCCCTCCTTACAACGATCCTAATTTGCAGCAGTTCCCTAAACAAGACAATTATGTCTAACGCGTTTACTGCTGTAATATCGTCTGCTTAAAAGTGTCGACTGCTGGGTTTTTTAGCTCACCTGGCACAAAGTGCCAAGGTGAGCTATTGTGATCGCCCTGTGTCCTTCGTCGTTCGTCGTGTGTCGTCAACTTTTTCTTTAAAGATCTTCTTCTTGGAAACTACTGGGTCAATTTCATTAAAACTTCATAGGATTGTTCCTTGTAGGGTACTCTCTCAGATTTCTTCAAATTTAGGTCATCCAATTGAAATTGAGGTTGCCATGGCAACCAATTGAAAAACTTTAAAAATCTTCTTGTCAAAAACTACTGGTTTGAATTGAAAATAACTTTACCCAAATGTGCCATGGGTGACCCTCTACCAGATTTCTTAAAATAATGTTCCTATCTTAAAAAACATGGCCACCAGTGGGTGGAGCAGATTTTCCTTATATGGCTATATAGTGAAAACTTTAAAAATCTTCTTGTCTGAAACCACTGATCCGATTTGAAAATAATTTCACACAAATGATCCATGGGTGACCCCCTAACAGATTTCTTACAATAATTTTGATATCTAAAAAAACATGGCCGCCAGTGGGTGGGGCACATTTTCCTTATGACACTGTATAGTAAAAACTTTAAAAATCTTCTTCTGTGAAACTACTGGTCCAAATTGAAAATAATTTTACATAAATGATCCATTGATGACTTTCTACCAGATTTCTTAAAATAATTTTGTCATCCTCAAAAACATGGCCACCAGTGGGTGGGGCACATTTTCATATGGTACTGTATAGTAAAAACTTTAAAAATCTTCTTCTGTGAACCTACTGGTCCAAATTGAAAATAATTAAAATCAATGATCCATAGGGAACCCTCTACCAGCTTTCTTAAAATAATTTTGATATCCAAAAAAACATGGCCGCCAGTGAGTGGGGCACGTTTTCCTTATGATGCTGTATAGTAATTAAAAACTTTACAAATCTTCTTCTGTGAAACTACTGGTCCAAAATGAAAATAATTTTTACATAAATGATCCATTGATGACTTTCTACCAGATTTCTTAAAATAATTTTGTCATCTTTAAAAACATGGCCGCCAGTGGGTGGGGCAGATTTTCCTTATATTTCTTTATAGAAAATCTTGAAAAAAGAAATTCTCTGAAACTATTGGTCTGATTTAAGAATATTTTTACACAAGTAATGATGGGTGACCCTTTCCCGGTTTTCTTCAAATAATCATCCTAGTTCAAACAACATGGCTGCCTGTGGATTGGGGTTAATTTACCGGTGATGGCTTATGGTGGAAATTTAATCATTAGTGGTCAATTACCATGACCGTAAACATGGGTACCAGGTGAGCGATTTAGGGCCGCATGCGGCTCTTGTTTCTCAAATTTACAAATAAGGGGATATTTCGATAGAGTAAATACGTATAGTGACGAACAGTTTGAAGTTAGATCAGACGCCGCGTTACGCGGCTTCTGATCTAGATTCAAGATGTTTGCAAAAGTAAGGCAAGTCTTAAATTAAAAATGTCCCTCCCTATAACGACTCCCTCCGAACAACACGCATATTGTGTCTCCCATTTGGTGTCGTTGTAGTGAGGGAGCACCGTAGATTTACAGACGTTTCGGTAAATGACCAGTTCGGTAAATTGATTTTATATAGTGAAAGTCTGGACGTTTCGGTAAAAAGGTAAATTATAGTAATTATAGGATTAAGTATATCGCACATCGCACCTCTCTCGGTAACAATGAGATTGTGGCACAGTGTTTGTGCCAAGTTTGCAGGGTTGTTTTAGTATGTGTTGATCCTGATCTACCAACAGATCGCAATTTTTCGGCCTGTTTACAAAACGAAATAAAGGGCATGTGAAGGGGGTAAAAATAACTTGATTTCTTCAATATTTTTTTTTCATTTCTTCTATAAGGAGATGAGATTATTGTTACATCTCAAAATAATTAAGAACTAAAAAAACAAAATTTATATTTATTGGCATGTTTATAATATACATATTTACAGAATAATACTCAAATGATAGATCTGCGTAACACAAGAGGACCAATGTAGAGCTCTACGCAATTCACTACCATTGCGTTGTTTTTATTTAAGGTGAAGTATCTGTAGATTAAAATCATTTTGAGATGCTTCTGATTTGTCTGAGCAGGATTCAAACTGTTCGCAAGTAACTTTGACTGATTCCAGATCTGCTGATCTTTGTCTCCGCTGCATATTATATTAAGGACTTGTAATTTTGTTTGTCAAAAAGTTTGGATTCTGATCGCTGTTTCTGATCAGAATCCAAACTTTTCGGCAAATATTTATTGGGTTTAACCAATTGCTGATCTGGGTCTACATTGTTTACATATCTAACCATGCAAAATAAGAAACACTGTCGTAAATTACTAGTAAACTAAAGATTGACATAGGAGATAAACATTTATATACATATACGCCCACAATGCAATCTGCTTTACTTTCAAAGTGCTGTAAGTGGTTACCGGCTATGGGGTTAAGTTTGAGGAAACGTATTACAAATACTTGATATTTACACTGACTAAAACGAAATGTGAAGAAAAGCTATGTGATAAAGTGTAGACCAGTGTCATGTCTTATTGCCAAATACCGTTTATAATATTGCTAAATACTATGACGTGATGGCTCGGTCTACACTATTTGCATTACCAATTCCAGAACTAGATAGTATAGTTTAGACCCAACCCATTTGCAAGAAGTTACAAGGTACAAGAGAATAGAGATCAAGCGCCATCAGTTATTGATCTAGCGAAAGGTGTGATATACAGACCTGTACATAAACCTATAATTACTATAATTTACCTTTTTACCGAAACGTCCAGACTTTCACTATATAAAATCAATTTACCGAACTGGTCATTTACCGAAACGTCCGTCACCCGCACCGTACATGTATAATCCTCTTGCCTGAACCGGAAGTCTGAAAACCGGGAAAAACCAGTCACATTTCCAAACGTATATTCTAAATGTGTATATAAAGTCCATATATCTTGTGGCTGCTTAATGCTAAACAACAGCAATGGGCTTTCTATATTTCTGTTCTGAATTAAACTGCCACCTGTCTTAAAATATCAATACTATTAGAATGGCTGCTGAACCTCCCCAATCTGGACTGACTAAGTTCTTCGGATGAGACTTTATAGTCCGATGTATCGGTGCTTTACACTGGACATCTGAACGAACCTGGGAAATCTGTCGATAATAAGAACAGGGCATCGCGCCCGGGCTTTTTGTTTTCGCCCCTTTTCAATGAGGCGTCCAATTAGCCAATATATAGCATAAACGGACGTTAATGTTGATTAATTATTAGGGACTTAAGGGTGTATCCAACCCATAAGCGATTTTTTCAAAGTATCAAACTTTTTTTCTATCATTGTTTTTTTGGAAGAGCTATTTATGATGAATGAAAAAAATGGAGAGAAAAATATATGGTGTTGTCCTTTTTTTTGAGCTACAGCGATTTGAAAAAGGTATGACAAATTTGGACTTTTTCTCTCAAATTTTACCCATTCAGAGTACAAGCTTCAGTAAAATCTATTTCAAAACAAAACAAACATGGTAATTTGGGTTTTCATTATTTATTTCATGTCTATGGTGGTATTTCCACATATAGAAACCAAATTTAGACAAAGCAGGCACTAGGTTTGAACAATATGGATCCTCGAATATCACAAATATGCTTTTTATAGGGCATGATTTTATTAGATTTTTTATTTTATGAAGAAAAAAAGTAAAAAAGTTTGAAAATGAAATAGTTCTAGTATTAAACTTTTTCTTATATTCTACCAAATGAAAGCCAATGCTAAGGCAGTTCAAAATATAAAAAGAAATTGAAAGGTCAGTGTTGAAAATGTTGAGTTATTAAAGTAAAAAGAGTTATCTCCCCTTACAAAATTTACAAAAAAGTACCATATCGATGATATTTAGAGCTTTATAATTTTCACATTTGGTGCCTGTTTTTTCTTAAATTAGGTTTTGTATGAAGAAATACTACCATAGATAGAGAATAAATAACACAAAACCAAATTATCATATTTGTTTTCATTTAAAATGGATTTTATTGAAGCGGGCTGTTTGAAAAGGACAAAATAAGAGAAAGTGGGTGGGGTAAATTTTACATGGCCATGTAGCCAACTGTTGTTCACCAAAATGTACACTTTTTCTATTTTTTCATTCATCTTAAATAGCTCTTCAATACAAAACCATCATAAAGTGTTTTCATATACTTTGAAAAATTCTTAAATTCATGACATTGATACACCCTTAAGACAGGTGGCTGCTTAAAGTAATGGAACAGTAAATCAAAAATCCTCTTTCGGAACTTTCTATTTGAGTTTCACCTGTCTTTTTATGCTTTCATCTGTCTTTCATACACTGAATTAGCTTTGAATTTTTTTATCATATAAGAGAGGGTTTACAGTAAAGGAAACATCGCTTGTAAAGAAGTCCTCGGTTCCATCTAATTTATTTCCTCATACCAACATTTCGATATGTCGGGTCAATTTTACTATACGTTAATTGGAAAGGTAGAACACTTGGTTTTGTTATATCCAATATTTCCTTATATCCAATGTTTCCTTATATAATATATACTATAGCTTCGTTATAAGCGAGCCCCACAGTTACAGACACCGTAATAGTGCAATGATTAGCACCTTCAATTATTTATCCTAATGCAACACGTCTTCATTACTAATGCATATACATTACATACGTATGTATGCATGTCTGAAATGAGTCGCTGCATATTGTTGAAATTAAATATCATATATACTATATAGCCAATTATTTTGCCACATACAACCGTGGTGTCCTACATTCCTATCCATGCCTACCTGGATATCACAATGAACCATCCCCATGTGCTTTCTGGAATATTTTATATGATATATCCGAGATTCTGCAGAGTTTGTCTATATAGCAGATCCTTTTATTATGAAAAGGCAAATATTACAGGCCCTGAAAAGATGCAGCAATTTGCGGCGTCTCATCAGGGTCTACATTGTTATAAAAATGTCTACTTCTGAGGACAATGGGCATAAATGGATTACCCTTTGAATCTTGGTCACGCATATCAGCGTCCTTTGCAAACAGTATACCTGTGAGGAGTACCCTTGTCCTATGCAAACAGTGTATACCCTGATCAGAGGTTTTTTAAGGAGCCCTCTGATCAGGGACTACCCTGTTTGCATAAGACAAGTGTACTCCTCAGAGGTACACTGTTTGTTTATGACGAGTATACCTTTCACTCTCAATGACGTCATAAAGCGCATTTGCAAACGGTTTTGATCCTGATCAGACGCCGCGTAACGCAGGATTCAAACAGTTTGCAAACCTGCCTGTTGGCGTCGTTGATAGTGAAAGGATTAATACAGGCAAAATGACTAAAGAAATATCCAAAATGTACATAGTCGCCTTTGGCAGAGAAAGGGTAAACATGATGTTTGGATATTACATGTACTTACATTTACAAAATGCATTAAATTATTTACAAAATACAGTGAGCTCTCATACAGTGAACCCTCTTTAAACCGGGACTCTAATAAAACGATAATTCGATCTTTAAACCAATTGGTATCGGGTGAGGGCTTATTGTATGACAAAAATAAGACAGAACGTTCCCTTTTGGAAATTCTACCTTACTTTAACGCTGCATAAAGAGTGTCCGGTTTTGTCATCAATAAGGACCAACACTATAGTGCATTCTGTGCAAATCTGGTCAATCGAAAGCTTGAGAAAGACGGCAGACTTGTTTACACGATAGCAACTCGATATCAGCAATCAGCCGATGCTGCCCAGCTGCTGGGGCCCGTTTCATAAAACTTCGTACGACAAAAAAAGGCCGTATGTCAACACTTTAAAATACATTTAATTTCGGATGTCTCTACCTAATACTGTCTTGTGAAATCTCTTTGGAATCGTCTTTTCAAGACGATTACAAAGAGATATCACAGGACAGTATCAGATGGAGAAGTATATAATAATTGAGACGTTTATAATTTGACTTACGACAGCATTTGTCGTAGATCTACGAAGTTTTATTAAACGGGCACAGAGCTGTAAGTAGCTGCAATGAACGGAATGATGCAGTAATGCATAACTTTGAATGGACGTACATCCGTCCCAGAAGCAACAGCAACACCAACAGAAACTCCCCCAATAACCGTCTCAATAGCCAACCAGGTTTATTCGCATTGCCGGGTAGTTCTGCCATGTCTCCGGTTTAAGGTAGAGGCACCTGGTCAGTATGGGCTCTCGATGGAGAAATGTCACACTCGCTAGGGAATTGCCATCCATGTTCCCATTAACCGTCTGAAATAACGAATGGTTAAGAGTCAATATTTTTTTATGTAACAAAATCATGTCCTTGTAAATTTTTGAAAGATCCTACTCGGAAAAAGGGATAATTGTCATCTTAAGCAAATACTAACGTGTTTATATTCACATTTTATAAAAAAAAAAAAGAAAGAAAAAAAGAGCAACAGATATGCAGAATTTTTTAATTATTTGACATTGAAACAGAAGAAAAGTCAGTTTTGCAGTGTCCTTAAAATAGTTATTTTTGATTTAATCAATAGACTTTCTGTGAAATATCTGAAATATTTCAGTAGTGTGCCAATATAGTAGGTAACTTTAACTATATCGGTCTTCATATAAACAATAAAATTGTAGGACTTCCTCAGTTTCAATACCTTTTTTCATTGTTAATCACTGTACCTGGAATCCTGTTCAGTGATGTAACAATTTCCAATTATAGTTAAGTACAGAGTTGCTTTCCTTAGGTATTTATAGCAAAACATCTCCATTTTGAAGAGTGAACACTGGGGCAACAATGGCGGAGAAAAGTTTTAAGCACGTGCTTTGAAATAAGGAATCACTGACCATTTTAGTGCTGAGGCTGGTACCATACATTTTGAACACTTCCTTGATGTAACGATGTATTATTCTGCCTTTGACTGCAATAATCATTATTCTCTTTTTGCACAAAATGTATGCATTTGAGATATGATAAATTGTGTCATGTGGTTCCAGTATTTAGTGCAAATTAATATGGTTAGAATGTCATTTAGGTGAAATACATCCTTGATGTAACGATCCTTGATGTAACAGTAAAAGTGTTACATCAAGGACCAGAAACCGTTATTTCAAGGAAACCAGAGACCAAAAATCAATAAATGAAAAAATCTTTCAAGTATACAGGTATTTTACATTGAAAATAATACTTGTTATAAGGGGTAGCATGTGATGAAAGAAAACATAAGCTGCTTTTGCTTACTAGTATTAGCCACCGGACAAATCCTGTTAAACGTGTGTTACATCAAGGAGGTATTTCGTTACATTACGGAAAACAGCTGTTAGATATTAATAAAATAGGAAGACTTTATACAGAATTTGAAAATTCACTTTTTGAAGTTGGTAGACATTATTTCAACAGTTATTATTATGAAAATCATTACAAATTCTTCCTAAAACTTTGCTATTTACCTTAGCTGTTACATCAAGGAAAATTTATTGTTACATAAAGGAAAATTACATTGTTACATAAAGGAAAATAAATTGCAAAACAGTTCAATATTTTCATTTTTAGGTTGGATTAGTAATTGCCTAAACTTTTCCATTTATGTTTAACAAGAAACAAAACATATGGCATAAATTTTGTAAATTATTGTAAGCCTTTAATTCAGGGCCTAATTTGTGTTACATCAAAGAATTAATATCTCTATATATTTTCTGTAACACATTTATACTATTTGTTTCTTTATATAAGCTACAGTAAATCCAAGTCCTTAAAAATAAGTGGTTTATGTATTCTGCTGATTGTTGAATATATCATGCATCCGTTTTCATTTAGAAATTGGCAAATCAAGTACACACTGATATTGTAATCCTTGCCGTAACCATATAAATTCAGTGATGTAACGGGGCCGTAAAATTATAGTTGCATGGGTCTTTTAATTCCCGAAATGAATGTCATAGTAAAGCATTTATACTTGAAGAGACTAGATGTACACTAATTTGGCAGTCAAACTCTTCTTTAAGCTTGATGTATCAGAAGAGTCATTTATTTCCTTAATTTAACATATTTTCTTCTTTACTGTAACAGCCTGTTGCTAATAATATGGAATAGCTTTCAAACAACCCAAGTTTTGATACTAAGTAAGCAATGGCTAATCAGTGTTAACAGTTCTAAAATGTTTAATTGTTTTATTTACAGTTTGTTCATGTTTATCAAACTTTTGACGTTTGATATATCTTTGTATTCTTTACTGTAACATTGCTGTAGCTGTAGATTCCTTGATGTAACCATCTTCTTTTTAGCAAATACAATTCACAGGTGATGGCAGTTTGGTGCAACTTTTGCTCTAAATGATTGTATTTATTATACTACAGCATGGAATATCAGAGGAATCATGTTCAAGTTCTGAATATTTTGTAAGTGTGAAAACAAAATGTCAATTATGACGGTTATTTTAGGCGCAAACCGTACATGATTGGAAAATAAAACCATCTGATAAAATTTGCAAAATTTACTATATGGGAAATCTATTAGATGCTATTCATTGTGATGAAACACCTAATAAGATTGTTTTCATTCATTTAATTACATTGTACTTGTTTCAAGGAGTGTTACATCAAGGAAATAGTTTTGAAATGGTGTTAGATATACGCCACACCTTGACAACCTGGGTACATTTAAGCCCCTTCTGTAACATAATTCCACAGTATAGACATGCATGGTGCTATAGTGTAAGCCATTAACCTCAGAGAGAATATCAAAAAAATCTCATCCTTGACATCAGATTTGTTACATAAAAAAATTATTGACTCTTAAACACTTTTAACCAATTTGTGCCCACGATCCCATATATGGGACATAGGCAAACAGTGTGGACCTCGGCGTCTGATCAGGACCAAACATGTTTGCAAATAAACATTGTACTCAGTGTAAGACACTGACGGGGTTATAATGTATTCCTCTGTTGGAGAAAACACTTTCAATTTTATTTATACATTAACAATTAATATGCGCTATACGAAATATGAGTTTACCCCCGTCCCTTACATCGCCATTTTTTTGCTACTATATATGTCCTTTTACCAACAAAATATCGCCTGCTTAAAGGTTTTAATACGTATTTCGTTTTAAATGTATATTTAGGCAGTGTTACTGAATACATAATACATAATTATATTATATTATAGTATGGATACTGCCTTATGTCGCAGTCACACTACGTAACGATTTGCAGAACGTACGCCGACATATTATCCAAATTCTCTGTACCGTTGACATACGCTGACCTATACAGTGGAGAATCTGTTATTCTTTCCCGTTTCAACGCAAACGTACGCAAACGCAAATCACTAAAACGTAGAAAAGAACAATTTTTTGACAATTCTGATAATTCTTGTTTATCTTGATGGCAAACAGTTTGGAGCCTGATCAGACGCCGGGTTACCCGGCGTCTGATCTGGCTCCAAACGGTTTGCACTGCAAATAATAGTTTTAGCGTAAACGCGTTTATTGGGAAAGAATAACAGATTCTCCACTGTAAATGGTTTTCCAAGTCTCTGGGCATTTATGGTCGAAGTCTGTAATCAAGACCATCGAAATCTGATTTATTAGAATAATCAGATTTTGCAAGTGGAGAAATACCCAGCTAATCTTAACCTCTTCACTGCCTTACCCCGAGTACACTATTAATTTGAAAACATTTTGGATCCTGATCAGACGCCGCGAAACGCGGCGTCTGGTCAGGATACAAACTGTTTTACACTAATTTCAATATTTCATAAGTCAAAATAACTAAATATTTAATTTGAGAAATAAAAGCAGACGCCAATTGTTTAAAATTGATGACGTCGTGGCAGTGAAGGGGTAAAGTTACTCGTCAGAATCGTCTATCACTACTTTTGACGCTCTCAATTTTTTTTTTTATAATACAATGCGCCACTTTGTGTGAGTATACACTTATTGCATTTTTAAAAGAAAAAAGATTGCAATCTAGAATGGACTTTCCTTACCATTTATATCAAATGTAATTTCAGGTGAAGCGCTTTTGAACGCACAACTCCTGGTATAATAATAATAATAATAATAATAATAATAATAATATTGCGCGTTTGATTCATTCCCCATCTACAAAAAATAGCCCTAGTTTTAACCGTCGTAATTATACTTTGACATCGCGTCATAAGTTGGAGCAATGAAGTGTAACATTTATTTGGACGTCGTTCGACGTTAAATGACCCGATAACGTCGATGATATCAGGACGTTGAAAAATTTCCTCTCAAAATTGAAGTTCTTTTCTGATATGAAAAATTGTGTGATGGTCATCTTCGGATATGTTGAAAGAATTTCTCGGAAAATTGGTATCAAGCAGAAATAGAACGGATGTTGTTGGTACTTTGTTTTTTGTTTTGTTTGTTAACGTCCGTTTCTGTCATCTTTTGGCTAATTGGACGCACCAGAGAGAGAGAGAGAGAGAGAGAGAGAGAGAGAGAGAGAGAGAGAAAGAGAGAGAGAGAGAGAGTTTCTGCTATTTTTTGGCTAATTGTATTTGGACGTACTAGAGTGAATGACAGAGAGAGAGGGGGAGAGAGAGAGAGAAAGAGAAAAAGAGAGAAAAGAAGAAGAAGAGGGAGGGAGAAGGTGAGATAGAGAAAGAGTGTTGAGAGAGAAAAATGGCAGACAGACAGAGAGAGGAGCATAGAGAGACAAAGACAGCGGCAGAGAAAGAAAATGACAAAAAGTAAGAGAGAGAGAGAGACAGACAGACAAGCAACCATATTTAGAGAGATAGAAAAACAGAGAAAAGAGACAGAGACAGCGACAGACAAAAAATGGGAGACATACAGGCAGAGGCAGCGAGAAAGACAAAGAAGGACAGACAAACAGACAGTCGTACAGAAAAAGAGAGAAGCAGAGAGAGAGATAACGACAGAAACAGAGAGCAGAAACAAACAGATCGACAGAGGGCAGAGAGCGTGTGACAGAAAAAGAATCAGAGAGACAGTGACACAAAGTCTTAGATAGAGAGAGAGATAGGCAGATACAGACAAAGAGAGAAGAAGATAGAGAAGAGACATATAGACAGAGACAGAGAGACAGAAAACGGACAGACATACAGATAAAGATAGGGAGACAGACAGATAGAGAGGGAGAGTGAGAGAGAGAGAGAGAGAGAGAGAGAGATAGAAAGAAAGAGTGGGAGAGAGAGAGACACACACACAAACAGAGAACATTACAGGCAGAGATAACATAGACAAAAACAGAGAAGGTAGTTTTCGTCATGAAATGTTGGTTTTCGGTAATTAATCCTAGTTTTGGGTATAAAAAGTTAGTTTCGGTAACTAATGTTAGTTCTGGGTATTTACAATTAGTTTTCGGTAATTAATGTTAGTTTTGGGTATTCAAAAGTTAGTTATGGGTATTTAAAATTAGTTTTTGGTATTAAAAATAAGTTTTGGGTCTTTAAACAAATTTAAGTTAGTTTTGCGTATTTAAAATTAGTTTTCGGTTATTTATTTTATTTTGGGTATTTAAATTAAGTTTTCGGTAATTTAAAATTAATTTCGGCAATTAATGTTAGATTTGGGTATTTTAAATTAGTTTTAGGTATTAAAAGTTAATTTTCGGTTATAAATACTTGTTTTGTGTATTTAAAATGAATATATTTTTTCGGCGCCATATGACCATTTCATGTGTCGCGGTGCCGTAAAATCAATCATTAAAATCAATTTCGGTAATTTATGTTCAATTTTGGTATTTAAAATTAGTTTTCGATTATTTATGTTAGTTTTTGGGTATTTAAATATAGTTTTGGGAAATAAATATTAGTTTTAAGTATTTTAAATTTATTTCGGTAATTAATGTTAGTTTTGGGTATTTAAAATTAGTTTTAGGTCCTTTAAAGTAATTTTGGTAATTTATACTAGTGTTTGGTACATAAAATTAGTTTTCGGTAATTTATGCTAGATTTGGGTACTTACAGATAGTTTTCGGTAATTTATGTTAGTTTTGGGTATTTAATATTAGTTTTGTGAATTAAATGTTAGTTTTTGGTATTTTGAATAAATTTCAGTAATGAATGTTAGTTTTCGGTTATTAATGCTAGTTTTGGGTATATTAAGTTAGTTTTCGGTAATTTATGTTAGTTTTTGGTACTTACAGATAGTTTTCGGTAATTTATGTTAGTTTTGGGTATTTAATATTAGTTTTGTGAATTAAATGTTAGTTTTCGGTATTTTGAATAAATTTCAGTAATTAATGTTAGTTTTCGGTTATTAATGCTAGTTTTGGGTATATTAAATTAGTTTTCGGTAATTAATGTTAGTTTTTGGTATTAAAAAATTAAAAAGTAAGTTTTCGGTAATTTATGCTAGATTTAGGTTTTTGAAGTCAGATTTCGGTAATAAATGTTAGTTTTGGGTATTTAAAATTAATTTCGATATTTAATGTTAGATTTGAATATTTAAAATTAGTTTTGGGTTTAAAAGTTAGTTTTGGGTTATAAATGCTAGTTTGGGGTATTTAAAACTAGTTTTGGGTCTTTATAATTAATTTCGGTAATTAATGTTAAATTTTGTATCAATGTTAGTTTTCGATAATGGATGTTAGATTTGGGTATTTAAAATTAGTTTTTGGTAATAAATGTTAGTTGTGATTTCGGTAATTAATTTTATTTTTCGGTATTCAAAATTGGTTTGGGTATTCAATATTAATTTTGGGTATTTAAAATTAGTTTTGGATCTTTTAAATTAACTTCTTTAATTTATGTTAGTTTTGGGTATTGAAAGTTATTTTTGGGTAATTTATGTTAGTTTTGGGTATTTAAAGTTAGTTTTCGGTAATTAATGCTAGTTTTCAAATGAGTTTTGGGTATTAAAAATGAGTTTTGGGTCTTTTACATTAATTTCGGTAATTAATGTTAGTTTTGATTATTTAGAGTTAGTTTTCGATAATTTATGTTAGTTTTCGGTATTAAAGTTAGTTTTCGGTAATTAATGTTTGTTTTGGGTCTTTTAATTTAGGTTTGGGTATACAATCTTTGTTTTGGGTATTAAAATTTGTTTTGGGTCTTTAAAATTAATTTCGGTAATTTATGATAGTTTTAGTCTTCAAAATTAGTTTTGGGTATTTATAGTTAGTTTTGGGTAAATAATGTTAGTTTTGGGTATTTGAAATTAATTTCTGTAATAAATGTTAGTTTTGGGTAATTAATGTTAGTTTGGGGTATTCAAAATTAGTTTTGGGTATACAATGTTTGTTTTGGGTATTTAAATTTGTTTTGGGTCTTTAAAATTAATTTCGGTAATTTATGTTAGTTTTAGGTATTCATAATTAGTTTTGGGTATCTAAAATTAGATTTGGGTAAACAATGTTTGTTTTGGGTATTTAAAATTAGTTTTGGGTATATAAAGTTAGTTTTTGGTAATTGATGTAAGTTTTGGGTATTCAAAATTAGTTTTTGGTATACAATGTTTGTTTTGGGTATTTAAATTTGTTTTGGGTCATTAAAATTAATTTCGGTAATTTATGTTAGTTTTGGATTTTCAGAATTGGTTTTGGGTATTTAAAGTTAGTTTCGGTAATAAATGTTAGTTTTTGGTTTTCAAAATTAGTTTCGGATATACAATGTTTTTATTGGTTATTTAAAGTTAGTTTTGGGTAATTGATGTAAGTTTTGGGTATTCAAAATTAGTTTTGGATTGAAAATGTTTGTTTTGGGTATTTAAATTTGTTTTGGGTATTTAAAATTAGTTTTGGGTCTATAAAGTTAGTTTTGGGTAATCTATGTTAGTTTTGGGTATTCAAAATTAGTTTTGGGTAATAAAAGTTAGTTTTGGGTAAATAATGTTAGTTTTGGGTATTAAAAGTTATTTTGGGTAAATAATGTTAGTTTTGGGTATTTAAAATTAGTTTTGGGTATACAATGTTTGTTTGGGGTATTTAAATTTGTTTTTGGTCTTTAAAAATAATTTCGGTAATTTATGTTAGTTTTGGGTATTCAAAATTAGTTTTAGGTATTTAAAGTTAGTTTTGGGTAAATAATGTTTGTTTTGGGTATTTAAAATTAGTTTTGGGTATATAAAGTTAGTTTTGGGTAATTGATGTAAGTTTTGGGTATTCAAAATTAGTTTTGGGTATAAATTGTTTGGTTTGGGTATTTAAATTTGTTTTGGGTATTTAAAATTAGTTTTGGGTATATAAAGTTAGTTTTGGGTAATCTATGTTAGTTTTGGGTATTCAAAATTAGTTTTGGGTAATAAAAGTTAGTTTTGGGTAAATAATGTTAGTTTTGGGTATTTAAAATTAGTTGTGGGTATACAATGTTTGTTTTAGGTATTTAAAATTAGTTTTGGGTCTTAAATTTAGTTTTGGGTATTAAAAGTTAGTTTTTGGTATACAATGTTTGTTTTGGGTATTCAAAATTAGTTTTGGATATTTAAAGTTAGTTTTGGGTATTAAAAATTAGTTTCGGGTATTTAAAATTAGTCTTTGGTATTTAAAATTAGTTTTGGGGCTATTAAAATTAATTTCGGTAATTAATTTTAGTTTAGGGTATTTAAATTTATTTTGGGTAATTAAAGAAAGAAAGACAGAGACGCACATAAAGAAAGACAGAAACACACAGCGAGACAAAGAGAGACAGAGATACAGAACTATATATAGAGAGACTGACAGAGAGTCAGATCGAAAGAAAGAGAGAGGGATATAGTGAGAGAGGGTGATATAGTGATATCAGAGACAGACAAAGAGAGAAAGAGAGATACAGAAACAGAAATACAGAGAGAGAGAGAGAGAGAGAGAGAGAGAGAAACAAAGATAAAGAGACAGAATGACAGACAGGCAGCGCTAGAGACAGATAGAGAGACAAAGGCAGAGAGACAGAAATAAGAGAAACACATAGAGAGACAGAGAGACAGACAGCCAAACAGAGATGGAGACAGACAGAGCCAAGAGAGACAACAGAGAGAGAAAGAGAGACACAGACAGAGAGACAGAGACAGAAACAAACAGAGAGACAGAGAGAGACACACACACATAGCCACAGAGAAAGAGGTTGAGAGAGAGAGAGAGAGAGAGAGAGAGTCAGAGACAGAGACAGATAGAGACACAGAAATAAATAGACAGAAATAAAGAGACACGCAGAGAGAGACAGACATTGACAGACATTCAGGCAGACAGAGAGACAGAAAGACAGAGAAACACATAGAGAGACACATAGACATCGAACCAGAGGGAGACAAAGTGAGAGAGACAGATAGAGAGTCGTTATCGGGTTATTGTAGCGTCGTAGGTTATTTAATTTTAGTGTTCGGTAGTTGGTATTGTTATCGGATGGTTTGAAGAGTTATGGGGTATTTACTGTTAGTGTTCAGTATCTAGCGTTTAAACAGACCAAATTGTTCGAATTTAGACCGGTTCTGTTGGAATAAAGAAAAGTAAAGCGAGTTGTTCGAATCGTCTCCTTTTATTTTTAAAGAAAAATACAAATCATAAAGATTTCATAACATCTCCAAGTAGCTATATTTCCAGACGGCTACCATGAACATGATATCTATGGTTTTATGAAATACTAATCGGATAAAAAAAGAGGTCTGGTAAGATTTCTCGAGTAGTCCAGTGGTTACATCACACACACACACACACATTGTTTTGCCTTCTCCGCACGGGTTCGATTCCCGACCGAGCTTAAATATCTTTCTTTCTTAACATTATTTTTTATATATTTTCATATTTTCAATACTCTTGATTCCTTTTTATTTTGAATCTTTTAATTTTCATCGTTAATACATGTATATACAGTAGAACCTCTCTATTACGACCACTAAATTGTGTCCAAATATAAGTCGTTTAAAACAGGTGACTGCTTAAAGCAATGTGAAAGTGAGACAGAAAGCTCCTACAGGAGCTTTCTGTTTCACTTTCACATTGCTTTAAGCTGTCACCTGTCTTTTATACAGACAATTAGCCTCCTTGTTAGTGGTCGTAATAGAGAGGTTCTGCTGTATGTATTTTCATGTAATTACGATAAAAATTAAAAATAAAAAATAAAAAGGAATCAAGAGAAAAGTATTCACAATATGAAATAATTAAATTAGTATTGTCTTATATTAGAGAAGAGCAATTAAATAACTCTACAGTATATACCTGTTTGTATAGGCGTCTGACATCCATTAAAGAAAACATTTTCTCAGGCCAAATCAAGGGATCATAGAAAATATTCGATATTTTTTCAGATAATTTATCTGTCAAATACTGCGCTTAAAAAGTTGCCATTGAGGGTCACAAGGGAGATTGGTTGTTTGTTTGTTCTAATTTTGGTACCTTCTTGAACTAGTCTTCTTTAGTATGTGTGCAGATATGCTGTGAAATGTTTTCTCATTCAATAATTTCCAATCACCATAATATTATATCTATTAAACGATTTACATTATACACAAGTAAATTCCTTTTTTAAGAAAGAGAGAGAAAGAGAGAGAGAGAGAGGAGCGGATACAGAGAACACGGGCGCGATGCCCTACTCTTATTGTCGAAAGAGTTCTCTGGTTCTTTTAGATGCCAAGTGTAAAGCACTCAGACATCGGACCTCGGTTTATAAAGTCTCATCCAAAGGTCTTGGTCCGACAGGAGATCTAACTCACAACCCTGGTACTAATGCAACATGCTGTTTGATTAATTTGTACTTGGATGGTGGATCTAAAGGCATAGTCCTTGGCCGGAAGCTTCGGTTTGAAAGATGGTTTGGTCATACTGAATGCTGCATTATTTAAATAAATGTTGGTTTTTTCTGCGATTCATGCGCGGATCCCGAGGGAGGAGGAGGGGGTTCCGGCGGTCCGTAGTGATTTGTGTACTGTAAATATACCGTTCCCAAATGTTGGACCCCCCCCCCCCCTTCTGAGATTGGTTGGACCCCAATAGCTGATAGCTACAAAAATCGATCACTTAAAATAAAGGTCATCAACATTTTGGACCCTCTTCCTGAGAGAAATCTAATTGATAACATGCGCCGATCCAGACTATTTTTAAGGGGGGGGGATTTCTGATGACCTTTTTGTTATCAACTTTAATCAATGAGTTTTCGTTGTTTTCGTACTTAATTACAGGGTTTGTGACAAATTCAGAGGGACCCAACCGATCTCGGGGTGGGGATGAGGCTATCATTGAAAATGTTAATTTTACTGTACAAAAAAACACCCTGATCCCAACCCCCTCTGGATCCGTGTTTGGATATTGGAATTCGATTATTACTATTCTGCTTTTCAGACGACAATTTTGTGAAATAAACGAATCAAAGCATAAAGGTCGATCCAGGTATCAAACATTTTTGAAGCATAGGGAAGGGGAATAACAAAAGCGATAGTTTTACACACATTGCCTGTTCGACAACCTTTCTTATTTATCGATTGAAACGTTGACGTTATAAACTTAACGTCAGAGTCTTAGACTGGGACATCCATGTAGACAAAGAAAAAAGTCCATATTTTTCGCAAAACATTGTTAAAAACTTAAGAAAAAAAGTACACTTTCCTTTTAACTGAAAAAAACTTGGTTAATAAATTCATTTATAAGAACAAACCTGGAACTAAGACAAAAAGTTGGTGGTTAATAAATTCATTTATAAGAACAAACCTGGAACTAAGACAAAAAGTTGTTTTTCTGATTTTCAGCGAGTTTGGGACAATGCATGTAGACAAAGAAAATCCTCATTAACTTTTGCAACTTTTGGAATAAATTTAAATCAAATATATTTTTTAAAATAAGACAAAAAAAGTATTTTTTTCACGAATTTTCAATGTCTTTTACATAAAATTAAATAAATAAGAATGAATTGAAAACAGTACTTAAGGTTTTTACGTCCAAATTTTGACAGTGTTACACTTTTTTGTCCAATTTGCAACTTTGATTTCATATAGATTTATCGACTGAAATTCAGTAAATGTTCTTGACGTCACAGCATTAATACAGACAATACTTTGGCGGAAAATGTGGTGGGAGTCAGACGTCTCGTTTGGCAGATTTGACGGTTTTACTAAAAGCACATCTTCAACCGTGTTACATGTTACATGCAATTTTTTCGGCGAAAAAAATGTTAACGTCTATCAAAAGCCAAATTAAAGTCTCCAGATATTATTCAAATTGGCGTGACCAGGTAGGGTATTGTCCCTGCTTTAAGAAAATATATAGTTGGTGCTACAAGTTTCTTCAAATAATACAATCGGTGATGGTTTCCGCCCAAAGCCAGCGTGAATCTGAAAGTTGCTCAACGTTATGACGTCGTGTCTTTATAAGAAAAAATTCCTATATCTTAGAAGATGGGAAGCGCAATATGCTTACTTTCAGCCTGCATTAAGTGATCCATTGTCTTCAAAACTAGACTATTGAGTAAAGGGTAACGGCGGTGTTAAAATATGAACAATTGAAAACTTTTACCTTCAAGAAGTATTTGGTGTCACAGTCATAGCTTGTTAAAATAGAATATGTTTTAACATATTGTTCAACGAGGCCCACCTTTCGTCCTTGTGTTTTGATCTTGCGCAGCAGCCTTATCTGTTTGAAATCAATCTACAAAAGGTATCGAATTATAACATGAAACATGTACACTAAAACCTCTATATAACGAATACAAAATTGCGCTGATTATCAGGTGTTTAAGGTAGGCGACAGCTTAATGCAAAGTGAACGTAAAACAAGCTCCTTTAGGAGCTTTCTGTTAAAACGTTCACGTTGCTTTAAGCTGCCACCAATATTTTATTCAATCAATTATCCTTCTTTACAGTAGTCGTAGTAGAATGATTTTACTATACTGTGAAAGGATAGCTCTGAATTAACAACTGTAAGTGCAATTTTATAAACCTTTTCATGATCAAATTTATTGTGAGGTTTTACAGTGGAGAATCTGTTATTCTTTCCCGTTTAAACGCAAACGTACGCAAACGCAAAGCGCTAAAACGTAGAAAACTACAACTTTTGGACAATTCTGATATTTCATGTTTATCTTGGTGGCAAACAGTTTGGAGCCTGATCAGACGCCGGGTTACCCGGCGTCTGATCTGGCTCCAAACTGTTTGCACTGCAAATTATAGTTTTAGCGTAAACGCGTTTATTGGGAAAGAATAACAGATTCTCTACTGTAGCAATTTTATAAACCTTTTCATGATCAAATTTATTGTGAGGTTTAAACCCATATTGTCTCCTGCTTCAATATTGTTGTATGCAAGATCATTTCAAAGTTAGATTAAAGGCATAATTTCAAATCAAGTTGCAAACAGTTACGCGTCGTCTGATCAGGATCAAATCTGCTGCAAATGCGCCTTATGAGTGAAAATGTTACAGTGGAGAAAACGTTATTCTTTCCCAATAAACGCGTTTACGCTAAAACTATTATTTGCAGTGCAAACAGTTTGGAGCCAGATCAGACACCGGGTAACCCGGCGTCTGATCAGGCTCCAAACTGTTTGCCACCAAGATAAACATGAATTATCAGAATTGTCCAAAAGTTGTCATTTTCTACGTTTTAGTGTTTTGCGTTTGCGTACGTTTGCGTTTAAACGGGAAAGAATAACAGATTCTCCACTGTAAGGTCAGTTGTTCGCGACCGTTGTAAAACTGCAATGAAATACAGCTCCGAAAAAAAGAAACACCAATAATAAAAATGTCAACCTTAAGCTTTTAACTGTTGAATCCAGATAATGATTTGCACACGTTAAAACAGATTTTATTTGGCGATATCTCAATTATACAACGAATTTACAGCCACTGTAGAAACGGCTATCTCAGTGATTAGCAAGCGCTTAATTGACTTTGCAAAGTGGGCAAAAACAGTGTTTTAAGAACGAAAAATATCTATAGTATTTTCTCAAAATTTTGATTAAACACGTTGTTACAAATTTAATGAAGCTCACTTATAACGAAATTGAATATAACACAATATTGGATTTGACAAAATAAAATGTCTTTCTCATCTCTACTTAAGGTATAATAAACTTGACCTCATTATAACAAAATATGAAAATGCACAAAACTTCCTCTCTACAACGACACCCAGTGGGAGACAAAAACGTGTGCTGATCTGGATACAAGCCGTTTGTCACTCGTCATTGTATTCATTCTATCAAAATATCCGCTTATATGTAACTTAGAGAAAACCAACAGACGACAATTTTAAGCAGACGCTATTGCAGCAGTTAAAGGGACTCGCAACCGGATGGTGTACTTGTCAAAATAAATAAAATACTCAAATAAAAGCAAACTTGTGGCATTATTTGGCTTCTGACATTAAAAAAATATGATCAGTCCAAAAAAAGCTTCAAGAATCGTCACCGAATCTTAGATTTTTAGATATTTTCCATCGTTTTTCTATACCGACTAGTAGACGGTATAGTTGTTGTTGTTGCTTCTCTACACGGGCTCAGACATAAACCCGAGCCGAATTACGAAGTTGTATGCACTTTCGATCGCTACACATTGAAATACGTTAAATCGATTCGAGATAAACGGATTGTTCCGTGGTCCATTGGTCTAAGCGGTTTCCCCTATTTTGCCTTCTGTCCGCCAATGCCAGGCCCCGGGTTCGAATCCCACCAGAGACCAGTATTTTTTTTTATTGAAATACATTTTTTTAACAGAATTTATTATCCTAAACTTATTCTTTACCATTTATATAAGCGTTTGACACATATTTACAAATTACTATTTTTAATGCACCATCTGGTTGCGAGTCGCTTTAAAGCGTTAGACATACTTTTCTTGTTTAGGGAACTGCGACAAGGATCTTTGTAAGGAAAGAGTTGTTGGGAGGGTCGTTGTAGGGAGGGCCGTTGTAGGGAGGGAGCGCTGTTACGATACAAATCAGACGGTCCATCCTAAATGGGAATCACTGTACATCACCTTCAGATAGTATGTCACCTCCTCCACCGGGGCCCAGGATGGCTTCATTCCCGTCCTCACAGGTGGTTAAACCTTGCTGCTGTAGGGAATGTCTCCAAGGTATTCCGCTGTAATGTCACCATCCTCGATGGTGCCACACCTTCCTCCAAACATGCTCGGAATATCTGGTATTGTGATAATAATAAACCGAACTTCGAGTTCTCGATCTCACTTAACCCATTACCTGTTTCTAGTTTTGAAGACAGGTGAACACTTAAAGCAGGTTGAAAGTAAAGCAGAATGCGCCTACTTTCAGCCTGCTTTAAGCTATTATCTGCTAGAATATAGAAAATAGTTCTTATAATTCTTATTTGTAGCAGTATAGATTGGAACAATTTTTATATCTAAGGCGTAAAAATGCGTTCTATTGGATAAAGGGTTAACCCATTACTCATAATCCGTTTATAATCATAATTACGCATTTACACTATTCCTTCACTGAAGGAAATTGTTCCCTTTTACACAGAAATGAATATAATTATATTCTAAATCGAAACAGCTGGTTGCTTAATGTTGGATGAAAGTGAAACAGAGTGTGCGTCAAGGCTCAGTCTGCTTTCAGTGGTCGTCTGTCCTCAAATCGCATTTTAACGCCTCTTATTTATTCCCACAGTCATGAATACGCCCCATAAAGTATTTTCCATACGCTAGCAGATGGTAGCAGACGGTAGCTTGACGTACAGCAATTCTGCTTTACTTTCAACATGCTTTAAGTGGCCATCCGTATTCCAAACTAGCCATGGGGTAAAGGGTTAATCTAAATGTTTCGTCCTCTGGTCATCTATGGGATATCGGGTTATGGAAGCTATTGCATATTAAAGGCGACTGTCTTACGCAATTAGAAACGCCGTGACCTAACAGGAACTGTATCATTTGCAGTTCACCTAATTAAACTACGAAAGCCCTTTGGTGACATTCCATATTCCCACTTCCAAGTTAAAATTTCCAACTTCTTACTTCTTACTTCCAAGATAATTTACTATATAGCTATTGTATATTATAAATTCCTTCTTCCAACTTCCAACTTCCAACTTCCGACTTCCAAGTTCCATGTTCCGACTTCCAAGTTCCATGTTCCAAGTTCCATGTTCCGACTTCCAAGTTCCATGTTTCGACTTCCAAGTTCCATGTTCCATGTTTCCAAGTTCCACATTTTAACTTCAAATTTCTAACTTTGCTCGTGACGTCATAGTTTCGCGCCGTTTTTCTTCACGCATGTCTATTTTTAGACCCTTGCCCTACGTTACGGGCAAACGGTTTTCCGACTGATAGTGATATACCAGACCGCTAACACATACCCCTCTAAAGCTCTCGTCGTTTCATTATAAACTAAAGTAAGGTTATCTGTCTTATCAATGTACCTGGAGCAGGGTAAAGAAGTGGGTGGGGCGGCATGATTCCATGTCTACTTTACCCTTTATTATATCCGTTTGACCCTTAGCTTGGTTATAGTATTGAAGATAGGTGGCCACTTAAAGCAGGGTGAAAGTAAAGCAGAATGCGCCTTAAGGCTCATTCTGCTATATCATCACCCTGCTTTAAGCTACTGTATCCTACACTACAAAATATGTTTTTTATTATATCATATTCATGCGTGTAAATATTGGAACACTTTTCTTCAGTGGCGGAATAAATTAATGTGCTTAAAGGCGCTTCTAAAAGGGAAAGGGTTAGCCGGGCAATTACTTGATTTATACATCTTTCTAAATACACTCAGCGCAAAAAGAAACGCACATTTGTTATCAAAATATTATTTTTATGTAGAAGGAACGTATTTGTGAATTATAATTAAATCATTTTTGAATTGGTAGCATCAGAACCTGGACTATTCGATGCGGTGTTTTAAACAAGCTGTAGTTAATTCTTTCGTTGCCAAATTAAGCGTGAGGTTTTTACCCCTTCACCGTTTCATTGTCGTCTGCTTCAACTTTGTTGTTTGCAAGATCGTTTTAAAGTAAAAGTCAATGTAGAATGACTTAAAGCAAATCGATACGAGTGTCAAACAGTTTGGATCCTGATCAGACGCCGCGTTACGCGGCGTCTGATCAGGATCCAAACTGTTTGTACACGCTTTTTGGCGTCATTAAGAGGGAAATGGTTAAAAGGCAGCACAATATTTTTTGAGTATTTTTTTCTGAACTTGTTGCAGAATTAAATAAATCTTGAGATATGGTCTTTCTATTCTAATTTTCTTCAAAGAAAGGGTATCTTAATCTGCGCCTGAGCACGATGTGCGTTTCTTTTTGCACTGAGTGTACATAAAATATTATGAAATTAAATTAACATTCTTATCATTGTTGAAACGAGTGTGTATGCCATGTTTTAAATTTGTTTTTGTCTTCGTGTTTCAATTCCCTTACAATGTGTTAAACAAGCGCGAAATGTTTGTGACGTCATAGTCTATACATGTGCTGAGGATAAACGTGGAAGTCGGAAGTTGGAAGTCGGAACATGGAAGTCGGAACATGGAACTTGGAAGAAAACAAAAAGCCACAAGAATAATAAAAAAAAAAAAACACACAAGAAAAGCAATTAGCGACAAGTAGAGAAATAAAAAGCGTCAAGCAAAACGAAAAGCCACAAGAAGAATAAAAAGTCACAAGAAACTAAAAAGCCAGAAGAAGGGAAATTAGCTACAAGAAGAAAAAAAGCGACAAGAAAAATTAAAAGCCACAAGAATGGAAATGAGTCACAAGAAGAAAAAAAAGCGACAAGAAAAATTGAAAACCACAAGAAGGGAAATAAGCCAAAAGAATAAATAAAAAGAGACAAGAAAGAAATAAGCCACAAGAAGAAGAATGAGCAACAAGAAGGGAAATAAGCCACAACAAGAATAAAAAGCGCCAAGAAAGGAAATCAGCCACAAGAAGGGAAATGAACCACAAGAAGAATGAAAAGCGACAAATAAATCTTGAGATATGGTCTTTCTATTCTAATTTTCTTCAAAGAAAGGGTATCTTAATCTGCGCCTGAGCACGATGTGCGTTTCTTTTTGCACTGAGTGTACATAAAATATTATGAAATTAAATTAACATTCTTATCATTGTTGAAACGAGTGTGTATGCCATGTTTTAAATTTGTTTTTGTCTTCGTGTTTCAATTCCCTTACAATGTGTTAAACAAGCGCGAAATGTTTGTGACGTCATAGTCTATACATGTGCTGAGGATAAACGTGGAAGTCGGAAGTTGGAAGTCGGAACATGGAAGTCGGAACATGGAACTTGGAAGTCGGAACATGGAACTTGGAAGTAGGAACATGGAACTTGGAAGTCGGAACATGGAAGTCGGAACATGGAAGTCGGAACATGGAACTTGGAACATGGAACTTGGAACATGGAACTTGGAAGTCGGAACATGGAACTTGGAACATGGAAGTCGGAACTTGGAACATAGAAGTCGGAACTAAGAAGTAGGAACTTAGAACGCGGGCGATATACAATGACCATAATAGCAAATTATCTTGGAAGTAAGAAGTAAGAAGTTGGAAGTTGGAAGTTGGAAGTAGGAATATGGAATGTCACCACGGGGCTTTCGTATTAAACGGATGTTTTGCTACTACTACTGCAAAACGAAACAATTCATTGGAAAAAAATAAAAGTCTTCTCATCTGTACCTCTGCATGAATGCTGTGACAATACATCTTAACAACCATTTCGCTCTCAATGACGTCATAAAGCGCATTTGCAAATAGTTTTGATCCTGATCTGACGCCGCGTGACGCGGCGTCTGATCAGGATCAACACTTTTTGCCACTTGTTTTGAAATTACGTCAGTTATACTGCCTTAAATCTAATATTAACCAAGTCGCGCTTAGCATTATATAAGTGTTGCCGCAGGCTGACAATAAGAAGGAAACCTTTGAATTGAAGAATTTTACATTTTCTTTTCAGCTTACTTTAAGCTGTTACTTATATTAAAAAAGAAACGAATATATGATAAAAGGTTGTTCAGTAAAAAAATCGCACGCTTAGTGGTTTGAACCTGCTACCCGCGACATGCTAGTCCGACTCGTTCACTACTGAGCCACGGAGACTTCGTCAGTTTGATATAAATGTGTTAAGAAGAAGCAATAAGCCACAAGTAGAAACAATATATGTCTCAAGAATAAATATAAAGCCATGAGAAATGAAAATTAGCCACAAAAAGAAAAAAGCGACAAGACAAACACAAAGTCACAAGAAGGGAAATGAGCAACAAGAAAAATATAAAAAGCAACAAGAAAACAAAAAGCCACAAGAATAATAATAAAAAAAAAACACACAAGAAAAGCAATTAGCGACAAGTAGAGAAATAAAAAGCGTCAAGCAAAACGAAAAGCCACAAGAAGAATAAAAAGTCACAAGAAACTAAAAAGCCAGAAGAAGGGAAATTAGCTACAAGAAGAAAAAAAGCGACAAGAAAAATTAAAAGCCACAAGAATGGAAATGAGTCACAAGAAGAAAAAAAAGCGACAAGAAAAATTGAAAACCACAAGAAGGGAAATAAGCCAAAAGAATAAATAAAAAGAGACAAGAAAGAAATAAGCCACAAGAAGAAGAATGAGCAACAAGAAGGGAAATAAGCCACAACAAGAATAAAAAGCGCCAAGAAAGGAAATCAGCCACAAGAAGGGAAATGAACCACAAGAAGAATGAAAAGCGACAAGAAAATCAATAAGCCATAAGTAGGGAAATAAGCCTCCATTGGGGCGATTTCAACCATAATAAAACTCATCCGAGACCTTATGGTAACATGCAATCTGAGCAAGTTTGAAAAAGATTGGGTAACATTTGTGATATCTAGAGTGTAAACACTAAAATTGTTGAGGACGGACGACGCACAACAAACGACGGCCATTCAAGTATTACCGAATCTATAGTTGAGTAATAGACATAGTTTATTTGGTAACTTATACACATTGTATCTCGTTACATCAGCATATATAATCAAATTGTTTAAACAGGTCAAATCATATCACGTGACAAAACTATTTTTTTATGTAGAAATCCAAACAAAAAAGATCATATGACTGAGATCAATAAAAAAAGAACGAAAAAAGGAAAAAAAAGATTCCTCGGATAAACTATGAGGAGAATGAACACATGTTTTCAAGTGAACCACGTTATTGTAATTTTATAAATAGTGGACGTCTAGAACAAAGCGAAGCAAAGCAGAAAACTCCGTACGGAAATCTCGGCCGAGACCCCATCTGCTCAGGTATCCATCTGATTTAAACACCGAAAGCTCACAACCGAAAAGTTTAGAGCGATGGCACATTTTTGCATTATATATTAAATGTACATGCATATGTATATAACTTATAGTAACAAAGTAACAACATAGTTACGCACAGCGGAATATACGATTCACTCTCAAAAGCACACGTACAAAATCAGGTAAGCCAATTGTAACCGGTGTTTGTCCAAATTAGACGTCGAGTAACTCTGCGTCTGATCGGGCTCTGGCCTGTTTGTCCGCTATTTTAAGAAAGTATAATTGTTTCGCACTGTACTTAATATGTACAAACATATTTACAAGAGTAACAGTCGTTCAAGTAAGTTTATCATAAGCGAAATGAAACCACTTAAAGGGCTGAAACACCAAATAAACAGGGTAAAGCAAATTACCAATGGACCCCTTTTAATTACCGTGTTTCCATAAAAGCGACATGGAACACATTAAAAGGGAGGCACATTCGATTCTAGCAACAAGTATTATCGTCGTTAACAAATAGTGTACTTGTTAAGCTTGTCATTGTCCTATGCAAACAGTGTAGACCCTAGTCGTAGGGTTCCTAATGTAGCCCATCGATCTGAGTCTGCACTGTTTGTACTTTTCAAAATACGTATATTCAAGTTAAACCTAAATATCAAAATAGACTATTCTAATTTTCCATTAACCCTTTGCCTGCTGGTCCCGACTTTATTGATTTTTGCAAACAGTTTAGATCCAGATTAGACGCCGTGTAACGCGGCGTCTGATCTGGAACTTAACTGTTTGACACTCGTCTTTATGTTTCTTAACTTAAAAAAGGGATATATCTACATTTAACAAACTTTGCAGACGACGATATAAATGATCACTTATTGTACTAAAACTTGCGTAATTACAGAATAATGTTCCACAATTATAACAAACTAATGAGCCAAAGTTCAACGAAGTCGCCGTGGCTCAGTAGGGAGCGAGTCGGACTAGCATGCCGTTGGTATCAGGTTGAAAATACACAGTGTGCGATTTTTTTTTCATATACGATTTTATTTTCATAGATTCGTTTCTTTTTAATACAATATACTGCTAAATAAAAGTATGCTGAAAAGAATAAATTCATGAATAAAGATCGGTTATATACCTATAGATACGTTTTTTGAGCCGACGTTCGTGTTTGAGTGACTTTTTGAAATTGGGTCAACTTCGTGGTGGGGTAACGTCATTACAAACGACTGAGACTACTGTTTAAGACATTGTTACTTACGGTTTTCATCGCAAAAACGTTGGAAAGATCGATATATATTCAAAATCTATATTTGAGTAATAAAGGATCACTTTATGTACCAAAACTAGCGTAATTACATAATTCGTACCACAATTATAACTAACTAACGAAACGAATATCAACGAAGTCGCCGTGGCTCAATAGGGAACGAGTCGGACTAGCAGATCGTGGGTAGCAGGTTCGAACCACACAGAGTACGAACTTTTTTCTTAACGCCTCTTTAAATAATCAACATTATTTTCATATATTCGTTTCTTTAAATACAAATAACTGCTTTACCCTTTCATTGACAAATTTATCTTGAGATTTTACTCCTTCATCGTTTCATTGTCGTCTACTTCAATTTTGTTGTCCGCAATATCTTTCGCAGTATGACTGTCAAAATTTCTTTAAGAGTGTCACACAGTTTGGATCCTAATCAGACACAGCGTCAAACAGTTTGGATCCTGATTAGACGCTGCATCCAAAATGTTTGCAAACGCACATTTAAGCGCCGTTGAGAGTGAAAGGGTTATTAAAGCACGCTGAAATTGAATATAAAGTAAAAGTCTCCAATTAGAAGGTTTTCTTCTTAATGTCATCCTGTCCTAATACTTATTATGCTAAGCGTGACTTGTTTAAAATTTGTGAACAGTTTGCACACAATATAGATCCATGTCAGGATCACGGCGTATGATCAGGATCCAAAATGTTTGCAAACGCGTTTTAAGCGTCATTGAGAGCGGAAGGGTTAACGCACACTGAAAGTAAAGTAAAAATCTCCAATTACAAGGTTTCCTTCTTATTGGCAGCTTGCTTTAACACTTATTATGCTAAACCCGACTTGGTTAGAAATTGCGAACAGTTTGCTTACAGTATGGATCCGGATCAGACGCAATGTTACGCGGTGTCTGATCTGGATCCCAACTTGTTTGCCAGTCATATTTAACTTTTTTCTTAAGTTTTGAAGGCATAAAATTGATTATGTGTTTTTACTCAAACTTTTTAGCTCACCTGAGCCAAAGGCTCATGGTGAGCTATTGGGATGTGTCCGGCGTCTTGCGGTGTATGTCGTCGTTAAAAAATTGCTTTAAAGATTTTTCCTCAGTCCTTTGAAAGAGTCCCCCATTGAATTTGAGGTGTCCATGTAACTGTCAAAACATGTTCAGCACGTGCAGCCGATGGGTGTACCAATCTCAGTTTACCTGGTGAGAACCAGATTATACGCACGCTCTAGTGCTTTTCAATGGTTATTTCTAACCAAACTATCAATTATGAGTCTCACAAGAGAAGCTTCAATATTTCTTTGCTAGCGACATGGCCATAAGATTCATGATTTTTGCAAGGAAATTGTCTGGCAAGGTGTTATGATCGAAAGGTCATCTAGGGATGTCTTTAAATGAAATCTCCTCCTATACCTCTGGACATATTTCAACCAAACTTTACAGGAATGTTCAATGGGTCAAGCTCTTTCTAATTTGTTCAAAGAATTAAAACCAATGCAGAACTCTGGTTGCCATGGCAACAAAAGTGAAAAAAAATAAGGAAATCTTAAAAAAATCCTCTTGTCAAAAACTACAAGGTCCAGATCTTAGATGTTTGGCAAATAACATCACCTACAAGTCTTCTATTCAGTTTGGTTTGTTCAAACAATTCCCCTGGGGGTCTTAATTGGCCCCATCCCGGGGGGGGGGGGTCACAGTTTTACATAGAGTTATATAGTGAATTTTTCAAACATCTTCCTCTCTGAAACTAACATGGCTAGAACTTTGATATTTGGCATTATGCCACTTCTAGATGCTCTTTACCAACAGTGGTGAAATAGTTCCGGTCCGCTGCATATCTAGGTAACAGGAGCTAAAATATATTTTTTTCAATGTAAAAAATTTTCTTGTCAGAAACCACAATGGCCAGAGCGTATAAATTTGGCAAATATAACATCATATTTAGGTACTTTATCAAGTTTGCTCAAATAATGCCCCTGGGGTCAAATATAGCCCCACCCCGGGAAAAAAAACCTTCTCACCTGAAACCCTTGAAATAGCATCATCTATAGGCCCTGTTTCAAGTTTGTTCAAATTATGCCCCAGGGCTTAAACCTGGCCCAGTCCCAGGGGTCACAGTTTTACATAGAATTATATAGTCAACTTTTCAGACATCTTCTCTGAAACTAATATGGATAGAGCTTTGATATTTGCTATGGTGATTATTCTAGATGTCGTTTCCCAGTATTGAATAAATTGTTTCCTGTCTGTTGCAAATCTAGGTCACAGGAACTAAAAAAAGATTGTTTTCTATGAAACTTATAAAAAATATTCTCGTCTAGAACTCTAGTACACAGAGATTAGATATTTGGCACATAGCACTATCTACAGGATCTCTATTAAGATTGTTCAAATTATCCTCCTTGGGTAAAAAATGACCCCGCCTCAAGCGCTATATGATATTTTATGTGTCACGGTGCCGTAAAACCCAACTCAACTCAACACCTTTTTGTCAGCTATTCTCAGGTGAGCGATATATGGCCCATGGGCCTCTTGTTCTGCAGATGACGTGTTTGCAGCAGATGACTATTCGGCATGACAAGGGGTAAACAGCAACTTGCAGGACTTTTTTTTTTTAAAAAGCTTTTCAAATATCAAGAAAGAGTAGAAACTAGAAATGAATTTATATTTGGTAAATAATAATTTATAAATGAGAAGACCCCCCAACACACACACACACGCGCGAAAAATACACAGCAAATAAGCAGTCATCTCAACGTCGTAGTGTTCGAGAAGAGTGACGTCATTTAAGTCGGGAAAGTCCTTGGTAGCGGCCGTATTTTACTCTTAGATTTTTTTCTCTAAGTCATTTCTATAGTATTTTCTTAGAGGAAAAGTTACGATTAGACAATAATTTGTCTTAGTTGAAAACGTAACAGTTAGACAATTCTTAAACACAATACATAGAATGTTTTAGGAATATGGCCCCCGGTCTCATTTTCGATCAATTTCGTTCAGATTTGCTGATTGTATTTCCAAGATGCAGTACAGTAGAAATGCAAGATGCGGTACAGTAAACTGTCACATTCTTGCAAGACGCAGTACAGTGATTGTAGAATGAAATTGTCAACTTTACAAAGTGTGCAACTGTTTCGCAAATACTTGGAGAAAATCCTAATACATAGAGTTAATTTCTATCTGTAGAGGAGAAAAAGTTTCACTATACATGTATAGAATGCACATATTCAGCCAATTTGTGCAAACTCCGCACTCGTTGACAGTGATCGGGCACACAAAACTCTCATAATTCACGAATCAAATTGACGTTTGTAACGGAAGAGGCTTGTTTGCGACAGGCAGAAATTAGTTTCGGTACGATTAAATGGTTGATACTTTAGTGTTGCAATAATTGTGTAATAGACGTATTTATTAACTGATCTGAAAGTGTTTTCATCAATTTACCGTTGGTTCCGAATCACTTTCGGCCAATATCCGGTGTACGATATATACCAGTGAATTTGATAATGAAAAGGTTAAAATACTTACAATACAGGTAGACTCGCGACCCGTCTAGGTATGTCAGTGTACTTCGATTGCGCATTACCTCGCATGGGCATCCGATACACAAGTTGCTTTTCTCAATGAAAACAGCCATAATGCATAGGATATCTGAACTGCATTCAAACATACAGGATGTGATGCTTGGGGCTTTTATCGCAAATAGTCTCGTCTCTTTATCACACGTACGCCCTTCCTGATCTAACCTCTCATTTAATGTAAAATAATTTGGATCAAAACAGTAGTACAAGTATGCCAGAAACGCGAAACAAAACACCATGTAACGCAGAACACTAAACACAGAAGAATGCATGTTAGAAGTCGCAATCAGCTGGGCCGCAACAACAATTTTCAACAATGTCTTCTGCGATATACCATTTCCTTCTTTGTACTGACTTCTGTCAAAATGGACAAAGATTCTTCAAAGCATTCAATTGTCAGTATTTCTTGCTATTGAATAATTCAAATATTTCAAAGACGTTGGTGCAATATTCCTTATCTCTTGTTATACTCAGACTTGGTTATCACTTTCAAACAGTTTAGATCAAGGTCAGACGCCGCGAAACGCGGCGTCTGATCAGGATCCAGACTTGTTTGTTCTAAAATTAAAGTTTAATTGTAATTAAAAAGGAAAAAAGATTTGGATCTATTTCGCAGACGATATATTTGAAGCAGACGACATATCAGCATTTTAACGGTTAACGACAGTGGCGCAATATTCCTTGGATTTAACCCCTTCACTGCGTTACAGTGGAGAATCTGTTATTCTTTCCCAATAAACGCGTTTACGCTAAAACTATTATTTGCAGTGCAAACAGTTTGGAGCCAGATAAGACGCCGGGTAACCCGGCGTCTGATCAGGCTCCAAACTGTTTGCCACCAAGATAAACATGAAATATCAGAATTGACCAAAAGTTGTTCTTTTCTACGTTTTAGCGCTTTGCGTTTGCGTACGTTTGCGTTTAAACGGGAAAGAATAACAGATTCTCCACTGTATCTTCTTTGCAAACAGTTTAAATTCTTATCAGAGGTCGCTTATCGTCTGATTTAACCCTTTCAAAGACAAAAAAATGTTTGTTTGTAATAATGCTGTCTGTACATAGATTCAACCATTTGAACCATAATCACGCATACAGGCGTCATTTGCAAGCAGTGTAACTGTGATGACACGTTTGCCCTATGCAAACAGTGAAGACCCTGACACATGTTGCTTTAACCCTTTGAACCCTAGTCCCGCATATAGGCGTTATTTTCAAACAATGTACATGTGAATAGTAAAATTGTCCGATGCCAAACATTGACAAAAACAACCCTTAAAGGTCAGAAATGGACTAGACTAAAATGGAAACTGGAATTGTCCATTTCAAGTTTCAGGGAGGAAAGAGTTAAACTATCATCTTGTGGGATATTGACCCATTTAAGTCGTACATAAAAGTCCCAACATTACTGTCAAATTGCCAAAATCGCGCAATTTTAAAACCTGAAAATGTGACACATTCGTAATCTGAACCTATAAAAAGAACTAATCCCCGATGCTTATGGAAGCAACATTGCTTAAAAACCCGTGAAATTGGTGGAAACAAGTCGACTTTTAAATCTGTTTTGTTGTGATTCGATCGAAGACGAATTATTATGGAAATGTTCCGGCTTCATTCGGCATATGAATTATCGCCGCGCTTCGTATCAATCACGTGACCTTTACGCAATATCCTACGAAAATTCTCGGAACCAGCCCGTTAGTTTTATTTGTAAATAAACCCGCTTAAAATGTAAACCAACACGATAAGAATTCGACACATTAAGGTAGGATTCTTTACGAAGTGGGGGCATATGTCAGGCTTCTTACACGCGATTTCACTTAGTTTTAACACATAGAAAATGCACACATATAAGACATTGCGAATTTTGAACGCCAATTTCGGTAGTATTGTGCCTTTAAGTGAAACTATTTTCTTCAGTACAGGAATAAATCTACTGAGTCGTAAAAAGAACAATGTGTTACAACAGCTGAAAACTAAATCTGGCCTTATTTGTTTTTGTAAACGGATGCCTAGTGCCTTTAAAAACACGTAAATGTATTTTTTATGAAAAGTGCATTTATGTAAGAAAACATACATTTTAAATTGAACTCGTCACTAGAAAGTGCGGTAAAAGCAAAACAAAATATGCCCTAAAGTTTAAGGTAACGCCGGACAATGGGACTATACTCATCATGTTTGAACCGTGTGTAGCTATTTTAAAAGTACACAGGAATGATTAGAAAAGGCTAAAAAGGCGATTGATAATATCTAAAAATTCCAGACTCAATGATTTGTCTGTAGCATATTTTTAACCGAGCATATTTTTGATGCCATATGCTCAATAATGCCACACATAAATTTTCTTTTATTTGAGTATGTCCTCGTTTTTGTTGCAGAAACACCATTCGGTTTTCAGTCTCTATCAGGGCTGCCATAATTTGACATGAAAAATCCTAAGGTTTCCAAATTTGCATTTTTCAAGTGCGGTTCTATGAATCGCACCTTTACCCCATAGCCTATTTCTAGTTTTGTTGGTATGTGACTACTTAAAGCAGGCTGGAAGTAAAGCAGAATGCGCCTTAAGCAGAATGCGCCTTAAGGCGCATTCTGCTTTACTTTCAGCCTGCTTTAAGCTATCATGTATTGGGAAAAAATCCGAAGATTAGTAAAATCCGGAGAAATGGTAGCTCTGTTCTAGAAGTCATTCGTCCTTGTAACTTTAATTTCTAATTCCGACCATAAAGCGATATGCTCTGAAGCTAAATGTGAAGCAGTGCTTTGGGAATTGCTAATCGTAATGTTAAATCATTGACATTTCCCATACAATTTGCAAGATGAAAATAATGGCAGAATGACAAGTAATATGTCCGTTTCGCAGCCAACACCGCCACTGTAATGCCGCAGTGTGTTAATTGGGCAACGCGGCTCAAATACTTATGGATTTATCAAGTTTTATTCATTTTAAGGAGTTATCAAGTGTTTTTGCATTCATGGAAGATTACTTTGAAACCGAACTCAACGATCATGCATTTAGGACCTGGGTTTATATTTAACCCTTTCACTCTCAATGACGCCTTAAAGCGCGTTTGCAAACAGTTTGGGTCTAGATCAGACACCGCTAAAATCGGCGTCTGGTCAGGACCCACATTATTGGACACTCGTTTCGAAATTTCGTCCGTCATATTGCCTTAAATCTAACTTTGAAACGATATTGCTGACAATATTTTTGAACCAGATGACACGGTGAAGGGGTAAAATAACTGTCGACAAATTTGACAAAGAAAGGGTAAATAAAAGCAATAGTAGATTTCGTACAGTTAAGATGTTATTATTGCCCGTTAAACCTTTTCATGATCAAATTTATCATGACATCTTTACCTTCACCGGCCATGTTGGAATCTGCTTCAAAATTGTTTTCTGCAATATCGTTTCAAAGTTAAATTTAGGTCAGTATTACTGAAGACATTTCAAAACGAGTGTCAAATAGTTTGGATCCTGATCAGACGCCGCGTAACTCGGCGTCTAATCAGGATCCAAATTGTTTGCAAACGCGCATTGTGGCGTCATTAAGAGCGAAAGGGTTAACGAAACCAAAAGCAAACACGCATGTACAGTGGAGAATCTGTTATTCTTTCCCGTTTAAACGCAAAAGTACGCAAACGCAAAGCACTAAAACGTAGAAAAGAATAACTTTTGGACAATTCTGATAATTCTTGTTTATCTTAGTGGCAAACAGTTTGGAGCCTGATCAGACGCCGGGTTACCCGGCGTCTGATCTGGCTCCAAACTGTTTGCACTGCAAATAATAGTTTTAGCGTAAACGCGTTTATTGGGAAAGAATAACAGATTCTCCACTGTATTGAAAGTAGTAAATGATTTTTCTTTTTGGAAATTTTGATAAATTGTGTTTGTCCGATTTTTGTCCGAATGGAAAATAGTTCGGTGCCTGATCGATCAGACGCCGTGTTACTCAGGGTTCGATCTGATTCCAAGCTATTTGCAAAGAAAATAAATATTTAAACATAAACACGTTTAATGGCGTAGAATAACGTCTTACGCATTTATATAGTTTTAGGCCATTCGTAGAAGATTTATGGGAGCTCAAGAGAAGACTTTTCAATAGTTTGTGTTTATTTAAAGGAACAGGGAAAGTATTACAATGAAACCTCTCTATTACGACTACTAAATTGCGCTAATTATTAGCTATTGACGACAGGTAATTACTTAAAGCAAGTTGACAGTAAAACAGAAAGCTCCTTAATGAGCTTTCTGTTATACTGTCACCATGCTTTATGCTGTCACCTGCCTATTTTACAATCAATTAGCCTTCTTTTCAGTGGTCGAAATAGAGAGGTTCATTTGTAATTTAAACAATATTTTATCAAAAGAGGACTAATTCAGTGCTGGAAATATGCTGCTTTATATTCCAATATGATGTTCAATTTAACTTCCTAACCAGCATCGGGTAATACCATATTCACCAACAAAGTGTTAAATTCACACAAATGATACAGACAGTCGATAACATAGATTCGCCCTCATGATATGGAAAAGGAATCTTGTAAAGTCACCCTCATGACATAGAAAGTGGATAACGTAAATTCGCCCCTATGCCATAAAAAGTGAATCACGTAAATTCGCCCTCGTGACATGGATAGTGGATCACGTAAATTCGCTCCCATAGAAAGAGGATCAGGTAAATTGGTTTTCATGGCATAGAAAGTGGAACACGTAAACTCGCCCCCCCCCCCAATTCCATAGAAAGTGAATCACGTAAGTTCGCCCTCGTGACATAGAAAGTGGAATACGTACAATTGACCCCATACCATAGAAAGTGAATCACGTAAAGTCGCCCTCGTGACATAGAAAGCGGAACATGTAAATTGGCACGCCATAGAAAGTGGATAACGTAAATTGGCCCATATGACATAGCAAGTGGATAAGGTGTATTGATAACTGAGGTGGGAAACGAAGATGGACTGGGAATTCGATAGACCTGTGACAACGATGCTTGTTGTAGATTATTCAACCAACACGACGTTACAAAATGATACACAGACTGTAGATAACAAGAAGCTTTTACAGCTTCAATCCATATTCACTTTTACTCAAATTGGCCTTGCTACAGTAAACCTTTTCCTCAATATAACCGTGATAGTACTGTTACTATTGTCACAACGACACAGGCATATGAAGTGTTTGATAAAACTAGTGTTAAACTTAGCCATAAACAATATGCTCGTATCTTCTTGGTCAACATATCAAGCAATATTTTGCTTTTTGAAGGTTGAATGCAAATTTTGGCAAAAGACACCAGCAAACGTTATTTATCGATTCGTGTTATGTCTGACAATAAGCGTAAGTTTACAAACCATGCTGTTCTTAGCTGTCGATATGCTTGTTCGTGTCAAACGTCCGTTGGAGTATGCCACAATAATGGATTATAGAATGGGCTCTAAACTTCTTTTTTATACATGGGTGTCGAGCTGTTTCATTTCGTTTGGAATTACCTTTTTATTCTTTTCGTCACTACATGCATTTTCTGTAGTAACTGCAGTAACGAGTGTTATATTATTTATAACATATATAGTAATATATGGTATTGTTTTGCAAGAAATTCGAAAGTTAAAGAAGAGGTCCTCAAACGAGCAGGTGAAGTCTATGGTAAAATCTGTAGTGACAGTGGCGTGCATATTAATAACCTACATAATATTCGTGCAGCCAGGGTTTTTGCTTCATATGTCTGTGACACTTATTTCAACTTATAGCTATAACTTAATCAAAGGCTGTGCAATATGCTGCATACTATTAAATAGTGTATGTGATACGGTTATCTATTCAACACGGATATCCGAAATAAGGAGTCTATTTGTAAAGGCAAGCAATATGAATTGTTTTGTCTAGGTAGTCCGTTTCTATTTATAATCGATTTCGATATCTCGAAAATCTGTAAATCAAATATATGAATTACGGATATATTTGACTTAACACATTATACCCTAGCGACGCCTATATGCGCCATAAACTAAATTCACCTGTCCAATGCAAACGGTTTATACCCAGATAAGGGGGCTTATCAGGGTATGCGCTGTTTGTTATTACGAAATGATTTGTAAAAAAACTCACTAAATAGCCCAAAATGAACCCTAAACTTAATTGGAAAAAGGAATTGTCCAGTTTCAGGGTTATTAAGAGATATCGAAGTTTGATAGATATTTGGCATGCAAGTTATAAAAACATATTAGTATTATAAATGATAGAAATAATAATACGTGTTTTCGTATACGTGAATACTAGTATATCTAAACCCTTTATCGCAAAACCTATTTCTAGTTTTGAAGACAGCTTATGAATTATTGAAGCTTGAAAGTAAAGCAGGATGTCTTCCAACTGCCGATTACCGATTACAGTGGAGAATCTGTTATTCTTTCCCGTTTAAACGCAAACGTACGCAAACGCAAAGCACTAAAACGTAGAAAAGAACAACTTTTGGACAATTCTGATATTTCATGTTTATCTTGGTGGCAAACAGTTTGGAGCCTGATCAGACGCCGGGTTACCCGGCGTCTGATCTGGCTCCAAACTGTTTGCACTGCGAATAATAGTTTCAGCGTAAACGCGTTTATTGGGAAAGAATAACACATTCTCCACTGTAACTGAGTATATGTATGCTTAAACTGATTTGGCATTTGTATCACTTTTTGCTAAACTTGCGGAACAATAACTATCAAACTTCAACTCGACATGTTGGATTTATTTACATTTTTGCTTTTACAAAGACCCTCTAGAAGTTTGGAAAGACAAATAACCGACAACAAACTTGGCCAAGTTCTTTATCAAGCAAACTGGAATATACAGAACAAAGACCAAGTGTTTTGGTACATGTATTTGAATCGTTAGGGTTCGAAAAGTATACACTGAAGAAGATGTTATTTTCTGTCCCAATAAACGCGTTTGTGTTAGGCCAAATAAAAAAGAACCTATGTTTCCTACTACATGCCAAAAAATCTAAAGTGGTATAATTGTTGTTCAATATTGGTGTACCAAAACAGCAAAGTAGTGACATATATTATAGATGAAGTTAATTATGTTTCGAAATGTGTTGTATGCATGTCAAATGTGCCAAGGAAATGTATTGTCTGCATGTTGAATGTGTCAATTGTTAATTCACTAGCAGATTGTATGTGCAAGGAACGTACTTTATGACAGATTAAGAGCAAATTTCACTTCGATATTAGCTAAATCTTGTTTAATTTTGCCTTATGATAATTGAGCAGTGTCATTGCAATTAGTGTAGATCAGGGCTAGCCGCCGCGTAAAGTTCTTAATGTACTCTGTTTGACACCATATCTAAATAATTGTACTTAGCATTATTATATACGGTGTTTGGCAGTGTATACCACACCCAGATACAGCGTCTATAATGACAACGATGATAGGTCTGTACAACGTTGCAATGCAATAAGTCAGCTTTTGCCACAGGCACAGCTCAATTATTTTCTTTGCAAATGGTTTAAATCATATCAGACAGTGGGTACAATGGAGAATCTGTTATTCTTTCCAAATAAACGCGTTTACGCTAAAACTATTATTTGCAGTGCAAACAGTTTGGAGCCAGATCTCTGTAGCGCACTGTCAATTGGTGATGTGTTTATTATATGCATTGAATACACTCCAGAAACAACTAAATAGTTGTTTAAATCATTTTATATCCAAAATGTTTTAGTTATTTGAAGCAGAACAAGATTTTTTGCATGCCACAAAGAATAGCGCGGCACTTTTACATGAACGTAAATGACGTCACGTTAAATCGAAAGCGACGTCAGAGTAAAATACAAAGTGGCTGATACAAGGTGGCTGATACAGACTCTTGTATTTTACTCGGCAGATACACGCGGAAACGTTCGATATCATACGAAGGCATATAATAAAAGGTTATTCGTACAAAATAAAGGCGCAAGCCAGCGTCTGATCAAGTTCATAACTGTTTGCAACTCGGATAAAAACGAATCGTTATCGAAATACGACTGTATTTACAAACTTATTATGTATGTAGCTTATTATGTTTGTTGTCTCTAGAAATTAAACTACTACATGTAAATTATTTAACCAAGTCGGGAATGCCTGGGTCAAGGTCAAATAACAAGAATATCGCTTTCTCATTTTACACAATGCCGTGCGAAATTGTTATATCTTTTGCAAACACTGTAACACTGTACTGGGTTCCAGATGAGCCACACAACAAATGGTGTCCCATTTTGACACTTTGGTAATATGTCAAGTCCTTCTGATAAGACTTAATGAACTGAATTTTGATGTATTAGTGCTTTTCACTGGGCATCCGAAAGAACCAGAGCATCATCCCGAAGGTTTTCTGTATCACCCCACTTTCCTTCTCTTTGGCATCCAATGAGCGCATAAATGGCAGAAACGGACCTACACAAACAAAGCATCCTGAAGGAAAATGCAGATAAACCAATTTCGAGGTTTTTTGCAGACTACAAAGTTTGCATGTTTCCGGTTGCTAACAAATTCCACATATGACGTCATTGGTGACAACTTATCAATATGTACGTATAAATATAACATGAGCTGTGCCATTAGAACGCCTGACTTATTGCATTGCGGACAATGCAGGTCAAGGCTAGCCGTCGCGTCAAAGACGCGGCGGGTGGCCTAGATCTACCCTGGTTGGCACCCACATTCGTCTAAAGCATTGTATGTAGCTGTATTAAATACAGGTTTTGGCAATGTAGACCACACACAGATACAGAGCCTTGGGTGACAATGTTGCTTGGTCTGTCAAATGTTGCAATGCAATAAGGATTTTTTTTGTCATGGCATGGCTCATATATAAACCTACAAAATATTCCACCATGTTATTAAACGTCACTCACATGTCGTTCTGGTAACGATTGTTTTTAAAAAATGTCCTATATATTGTACTTCCTTTGATCTCTGAACACTATCGAACACGAAACGTTAGCTAGTTCACTCATGAAGCTAAAATAAAAAAATAAATCCAAATAAGCCTAGTCCATTTCTGATGTTAACAATATATTGCAAAATGGCCGACAATGCTGATCCTAATTAGACCTCAATCATTGACTATTTTATTATCCACATTATATGTGTGTAGAGGTCGGGGAATGTACATGTACAATGCATAATATGCAATGTACATGATAATAAACTATATGAACATATTTTCTGTTAAATTTTCAAATGTTGTTGTGCTGTTATATTAAATCATTTTGATGTACACGTATGTGAATAGTTTATATACGTATAGAAAGGATATTTCTCCGATTACTGACTACTTTTAAGTTTAGTTCTATCGGGGAATGTCCTGTCTAAAACAGCTTCTGGTTTAATTTCGTCACTTAAAAGCCAAAAGGGTCCAACAGCATATAAATGTAGTATGGTGTTGAGGCCTTTTAGCGACAAAACTAATTTACTACCTCTTTATTAAACATTTTATGACGGGATTCGTCGCATGTAATATATTTTTTACACAAACAACACAGACCAGTATTAAATATAGGATATAACATGAGTGCTTATAATTTATTGGATTTATCAAACGAGTCTTTTAGAAAACGATAAAAAAGAGGCTTTATGTTTTATCGTTTTCTAAAACGACGAGTTTGATAAATCCAATTAATTATCTGTTTATAATATAACATAGAGAAGTTGTTTCCATGTTTTTCGACACTTATCGCAGCCTTTGAAGTCAAGTGAATGCTCTGCGCGAAACAAGTATACAGAAAAAAGTTGTTCCAAATTAATTTCGTTCACTAGCATAACGTTTCTTTCATTATATGTATCAAACATTTCAATGTAGATCAAATAATGATGAATTAACCCAAAACTTTATAAACTGAACCTACATGAAGGAATGTCGACGTTGGATATTAAACGCATTCGACGCATCGTAATGACGTCATAAGTACACGACGTCATGGCATACCTCATTTGCATAGTTATACCACTAGTTATATATGAAAAATAAACAACGGACGTTATTCAAAGCTCACACCGTCTGTTATGTTATAAAATACAGTATTAATATACAGGACAAACATACGGAAACACTAAAATGTATAGGTAAAGTAACTTTTGTTGAGTAACCATGGTTACGCTATTATTTGTTATGGGTATAGTACTTGTAAACAGTTTGAATCTAGATCAGACACCGCGTATCGCGGCGTCTGATCTGGATTCAAAATGTATGTCACTCGTCATTATGTTTCTTCTGTCAATCTGTCCAATACCTAAATTTGAGGCATGCGTCGACTGACCTGAAAAGAATCATATGCAATGCGATTGTATTCGCGTTTGGTCGTGATATGGTTACGCAATCTATGCGGAGACAGACATTGGTAAGGGCAGCAATATCCAAAAGACTGATATCAAGTTATCCATTACTGGTTATCTCTCTTGTATAACTTAAAAATTTATGCTATGCCATAAACCACACTTCTGTCACAGTCGGTTGTCTCCACCTCCAGCGTTAACCATTTACCCCATAACCTGTTTCTGATTTAGAAGAAAGGTGGACACTTAAAGCAGGTTGAAATTAAAGCAGAATGCACCTGAAGGCGCATTCTGCTTTACTTTCTACCTGCTATAAGCTATAATCTGCTAGGATTTAGAAATATCTATCATGATATATTTTCATGACTTTAAAAAATGAAACTATTATCTCATGGGAGGAATAAATTAAATGCACTATCCATGCAGATCTAATGCATTAAAAAAAAGTAACATACCAAGTTAAAGTCTACTTTCAGTCCGAACGCTCAGCCGCCTGTACATATACTCCCCTGATCATCGAGCCATCTTGCCTATGAGCACTGCTAACATATGGCGCAGTCAAATGCAGCCGCAGTACCGACTCATACCCTTCACAGGTACCCATTTTAACCCCTGGGTGGAGAGGAGCAATTTGCGGTACATGTCTTGCTCAAGAACATTCCTGTACATCATCGGGGATTCAGAAAAATCCCCTAGTCAGACCGCTGGTCCGGCGGGGGATCGAACTCACGACCCCTGGTACCGTAGTCCAAGGTGTTAACCATTGGGCCACTACCGCATTAAAGCAGAAGATAAAAATTGGCCGTGAGCGGGTAGACATTTTCGCTAGGCATGCAATTCAAAGACGACTGTTTTCAACGATACACTGAAGCTGCCTTATAACGAAGTATTCGGGATCGTCTGAGTTCTTTCGTTATATCAGGTCTATGTTTTACTATAACGTATTGATGGTATTTTCTACTGCAATAATTTTTTTGCGATTTTATCAAAGAGCAAGGTGAATTATGTTCTACTGTTTTATTTTGGCACTTCTTTGAAAGAGGCGTAATACAATTCTGCGGAATCGGTTTTTAAGCTAGTTACAAATGTATAAAGGCTAATTTACCTAAATTAATTTGAGGAGGCATACATTTTGTTTTGTTATATCAAATATTAAGATATCGAATTAGTGAGCTTCTATGTTACTCTTTCGCATCCATTATACATTTTTGTCTGTTTTGAAAATTGTCCTCGGCATTTCTTTGTGAATTATTTCAATACAGAGAAACTGCTGTAAAGTCGAAACACGATAATTCAAACTCGCGTAAATTCGAAAATACCATATTTCAAAGTTAAAACATGGCTTAGGGCTCCACGTTTTAATTTTGAAAAACGAGTACGTTTGACTTAAGCTATTGCCTTATCGAATTTTAACTTATGAAATACCGGAACAATCGATTTAGCTAGTTCGAAGTCTCCAGTTTCGACTGAATTTGAAATTGGATCGCACTTCTTTATATTTACAGAAACAGAAACATGACTGTGTGAAATGGTAATATTTTCTTCAGTTTAGGAATGAATTAAATGCGTCAAAATGTGCATCTATGGAGTAAATTGTTAAATTTGTCTTCGACATAAAACAACAGACGACTAATTAAAGAAGTACGATTTTCGACACAGCGAAGGTTTAAACCAGAACGAGGCTGGCTTGATTACCTAGTTAATTGGGTGAGTAAAGACATGAATGATTCTCGAGGTACCCTTATACTATGGTTGTTAATTAAAGCTCTGCGGAGGAATTGGAGTCCATCGTACAACCTCCAAGAACAAATTGCCGGAGTGGTGATTAAACAATGGTTACAAGTGTGGTAATTAAACCGAGTCCTTTCCGCCGTAGTCAAAATAACATATACATTGTGTATCAAAGGGTATTTATTATTCAACACTTTCACTCTCAATGACGCTTAAAAACGCCTTTGCAAACAGTTTGGATTCTGATCAGACGCCGCATAACGCGGCGTCTGATCAGGACCCAAACTGTTTGACACTCGTATAAATATTTATTAAGTCATGCAACCTCAAATATAACTTTGAAACGTGTCTTGCAGACAGCAATACTGAAGCAGACGACAGTTATGCGGTGAATTGGTAAAAAAATCCCGAAGTATTTGATCATGAAAGAGTTTAACACTATGAACCCTAGCAACGAGTATACTCGTCATTAACAAACAGTAGAGCTTTGAAAAGGATATACTTGTTCAATGCAAGCAGACCCTGATCATATGGATACTAAAGGAGCCATCTAATCCGTGTTCGCAATATGTGTTATTTTGCCCGGCGTCTGATCATGCTCCAAACTGTTTTCCACTCATATTAAAATTACTAGTTATAATTTCAAATAGCTGCATTGTTCTACATTAAAGCGCAATGCGTTTGTGTTTTGTTTGAGTTTAAACGGGAGTGAATAACTTCTTATCCACTGTATAAATAAAAAGATTGCATTGATTTCGCCTAGACTATTATATATGTGATAGACGGCTATATGGGTGTCATTTTCTGTTCATGGCTTAGGGTGACAAATAATTGGATTGATCAATGGCCACCAGGGGAGGTTGATTACCTTCCATAATTAACTATCTAAGTCACAATCAATCTAGAGCCGGGACACATCACCTACGGCTCTGGTTATCTGTTTAACGACGTATCAAATTATCTTTTGAACGCGGGGAACCAATGTTCTAAACCTTGGCAACATATATGGATCCTGATCAGACGTCTGATATGATTCGTCACTATTCCCTGGGAACTTTTCGTTTTAATTCTAGCCAGTGTTGGACAGTGGAGAAGACGTTATTCTTTCCCGTTTAACCCATTTATACCCAGTGGATTCTTCCATGTTTATGTATTGGATCAGTCCATTTTTATCAAAGAGATGCCTGGTCAATTTTTTTTATTTTCATTTTGTTTCATATTGAAATTCCTATCAGCAAACCGTGTAGACTGTGATCAGACGCCACATAATGCGACGTCTGATCAGAGTCTACACTGTTTACCTATGTCCCATATATGGGATCATGGGCACAAATGGGTTAAACGCAAACGAAACGCAAACTGTTTGACGACCATATGCAACTAAAGCATTTTATGTAGCTGTAGTATATACAGTATGTGGCAATGTAAACCAAACTAAGATACAGAGTCTTGGATGACAACGGTGCTTGGTCTGTACAACGATGCAATGCAATAAGGCAGGTTTTGTCATGGAGCAGCTCAATATAGACCACTGTTTTATGGTTTATTTCACTAGCACATGCGTCCTATATTTTCAATGAAAAGAAAAATCAATAAAACTAATACCAATTTCTGAAAGATTTTCGTACAAAGTGTAAAACAATATATTACTTAGGTTTGATAAATGAATTAACCCCTACACTGCCATGACGTAATCAGTTTTAAACAATTATCGTCTGCTTCTATTTTTCGAATTCAAATTTTAGATTTTTGACTAAAGACGTATTAAAATTGGTGTAAAAAAGTTTGTATCCTGATCAGACGTCGCGTCCGATCAGAATTCAAAATGTTTGCTAATAATCATTATAAGTTAGTAAAGGGGTTTATACTTGCACTGTTGCAATATCGTATGCTTCGAATATATCGTCTGGCCTTCTTTTTTAAAATAAATTTTTCAGGAACTCAATTGAACAAACATCGACACGATTGCCAAACAGTTTTGGAACTTGATCAGACGCCGCGTTACGCGGCATCTGATCAGGTTCCAAACTGTTGGTGAATATTGGATAAGTCGTGCTCAGCAGTTTAAGGGTTAAATGAGAGATCTAATTTAAGAACAGCAATCACCTGCATCGAGTGTAAATCAAATTTATCAGAAATAACCGGATTTAGAAGTTTCATTTCAAACACCCTAATTAAACTATATTTCGTAGAATACAAATTTAATTACAGTGGGGAACGCTATTCCAATCAAACAAACACTTATAGTTTGCCATAGTAAATAGCCCATGCATGTGAAAAATCTGCCCTTTATTCCATTCTATTGCATTGCCTTCAGTTTCCTTTAACCCCAATGTAAACGTGTAGTACATTAGACAACATATGTGTCATATTACAACACTTTTACATAAAACAACCGTTAACAGTCAAACATTGACTAGTCTTATTTAGAAACTGGAAATTTGCCCATTTGAAGTTTCAGAGCGGAAAGAGATAACCTTTTACTCCATAGCCTATTACTAATATTGAAGATAGTTGACAAGTTGAAAATAAAGCTTTTATTTAGTCTGCTTTACGAAACCATCTGCTAGAATATTAAAGATTTTAGAATTTGAAAAGTCCTCTTACCTAGAGCTCTGCTTCACGCAGACATCAGTGAAGCTAAGCTGCTGGCGAATCTAATTTATATCACCAGTAGCCAGTTCACCATAAAAAGTGGAAAACAGTAGACATCAAGTTCTTATAAAAGGTTCATTGTACAGTGGAGAATATGTTATTCTTTCCCGTTTAAACGCAAACGTACGCAAACGCAAAGCACTAAAACGTAGAAAAGTACAATTTTTGGACAATTCTGATAATTCATGTTTATCTTGGTGGCAAACAGTTTGGAGCCTGATCAGACGCCGGGTTACCCGGCGTCTGATCTTGCTCCAAACTGTTTGCACTGCAAATAATAGTTTTAGCGTAAACGCGTTTATTGGGAAAGAATAACAGATTCTCCACTATAAAAGAATGCACGCCGTGATTTGGATTAGTTTAAACATATTTTATTCTTATAAACGTACAATACATGTTAATACATATCATAGTACAAAAGGATTAGGTCGAAAGCATAATTGGATTGAAGATAGAGGCGGTGGATTCGACTTTTCTTGAGACAGTTGATTATCCTGGTATCTGTTTTTTCTTGTAAACCAATTTCGTGAAAAAACACGCCATAGATCTAATTCCGGTAAATAACTTTGGCGAAAAACAAACTATAGATCTAATTCATCGTAAACAGTTAAAATAATGTTATTTTGTAATACCCAACACACATGGCGGTAGTTTAATCAGTTTTTATTGCTTTTAACTTGTTAAACCTTAACATGCTTTGCGCGTACTGGCTAACATTTGCAAACATTTTGGATCCAGATCAGACGCCGCGTAATGATCTGAATCCAAATTGTTGTCACTCATATTCAATTTTTCTTCATTTCGAAAGACATTAATACTTATTTGAAGACGACATATTTGAAGTAGACGACACGACACTTCAGCACGATAAAGGTTACATTGGCTTACTACTTAATCCGTTTTAACAAGAAAAGGTTGATAAATGTTTTAAACAGTTTGATACGTTGAAACTATATATATATGAGACATCTAGTATATCACCTGGTTCCAAAACAATTGCCCCTTGGTTTTTTTCTGATAAAAAACTACAGACAAATCAATACCGAAAATGCCTGCAGATGCCAAAGTTGCAGACGAAAACCACTCATCGTCCAAAAGGTTAAAGAAGGACAATTGTCATCCACTGGAAATTACCTGCCTCCGTAATTGGCTTAATTTTGTCCGCTGTATCTTGTAAATGATAAGATTTTGGGGTTACAGTGGAGAAAACGTATTCTTTCCCAATACACGCGTTTACGTTAAAACTATTATTTCCAATACAAACAGTTTGGAGCCAGATCAGACGCCGGGTAACCCGGCGTCTGATCAGGCTCCAAACTGTTTGCCACCAAGATAAGCAAGAATTTTCAGAATTGTCCAAAAGTTGTTCTTTTCTAAGTTTTAGTGCTTTTCGTTTGCATACGTTTGCGTTTAAACGGGAAAGAATAACAGATTCTCCACTGTACTGGATATTTTGTACTGTAATCACATTAACTATGGTGGAAACGTTCTTCTTTCCCGTTACAGTGGAGAAGACGTTTTTCTTAAAAAATGAAATGAATTTTTCGACGTTTGAGCGAAATAAACGACCGCGATTCATGGTAAATTTTGCTGATCATTTTCTGTCGTTAATTTTGCTTAAACGCCGAAATTTTTCATTTCATTATTTATAGTTACATTACTTTTGCTGTAATTTCTAATATTGAATTAACATTTTATTAGTATGCATGTATGTTTAATCCATACCAGAGATTGTTACAGTGGAGAATCTGTTATTCTTTCCCGTTTAAACGCAAACGTACGCAAACGCAAAACACTAAAACGTAGAAAAGTACAACTTTTTGAAAATTCTGATAATTCATGTTTATCTTGGTGGCAAACAGTTTGGAGCCTGATCAGACGCCGGGTTACCCGGCGTCTGATCTGGCTCCAAACTGTTTGTAAAAGAAAAAATAGTTTAAGCGTAAACGCGTTTATCGGGAAAGAATAACAGATTCTCCACTGTAACACGAATAAGGTGTACCCTGAAAGGTACTGTCAATACTCAGGGAACACCAAAACATGATTCGCGGAGAGCAGATCGAAACGCCCCGCCTTCACTACGAGGATATCTACAAGTCCCGCCCCTAGAAATAATGCATTTATACGAAATAAACGTCACTTTGTTCAATAGAATTGAATGGCACGAATGTAAATATTTTGCCAATAACGCGTTTATGCTAAAACTGTATTTTCCATTGCCAACTGTGAGTTTGGAGCCTTATCAGACCCCACAATAAATAGGGTGTTTATATAAAGATGATATCTGATTGAAGTACACATTTAATGCCCTGCATTAAGCAATAACTTGTCTCTTGAGATACTCATACTTTATCTTTGGAGTGGCCGTTTAACACAGGTTTTACTGTATATCATACTCGAATATTCATTTTCTTGCTGAGTATTAAGCATTATTTATACACTAACAGTCCATGTTCCTAAAGGTACAGAGGAGAAGACGTTATTCTTTTCCGTTTAAACGCATACGAAACGCAAAAACAATAAAAAGGAGAAAATTACAACTTATTGACAATTCTGACTATTGATTTTTATCTAAGTTGCAAACAGTTTTGAGCCTGGTTAGACACCGATTATTCGGCCCCTGAATTCGCTCCAAACTGTTTTCGTTGGAAATGATAGTCCTAGCGTAAACGCGTTTATTAGGAAAGAATAACGTCTTTTCCTCTGTGATATTAAGTGTGTTTTCTTGCAGAGAGTGTCCTATGACCTTTGTGTAATGTTAAATGTTTCTTCCTATACGATGAAATGTGTACAAGAGTAATCAACTATTTTGGTCATGCATCAATGTTTAAGTACCTCTTTAATGTCAATATGCCAAAGAAATTGGTCTGAGGGCATTGTTCTTACAAAACTCATTATCTTGTAGCCCAATGTTACTAATAGTATAACCTTTGAGTACAGGGTCAACAGAATGTTGACATGTTTGAGTTTTACAGCGTTCTCTCTCTTCAACAACACCCAATGGGAGACGAAGATTGTGTGATTCAAGCTGTTTGTCACTCGTCATTATGTTTTCTTCTGTGAAAATAGCCATTAGTGACTTTGATAAAAACAGCAGACGGCAATTTTAAGCATAAGATATTGCAGCTGTGAAAGGGCTGGATATAAGTGTCTTGTTTGGGAAACAGCGTTGTTGTAAGGAGGGAATCACTGTATAGAGGGCCGTTGAAGGGAGGGAGGACTGTATATAAAATTAGGAGCTTAACCCTTTACCCAATAACCCGTTTATGACATTAAATATAGGTTATCACTTAAAGCAGGTTGAAAGTAAAGCAGAATGTGCCTTAAGGCACATTCTGCTTTACTTTCAGCCTGCTTTAAACTATCATCTGCTAGGCTATATAGAAACTTTTGTTAAGGTCATTGTTTATGAGGGTATAAACTGGAACTATTTTCTTCAGCGGAGGAATAAATTAAATACGATAAAAGTCGCTTCTATGGGGTAAAGGGTTAAGGAAGGACAGAACTACATGTACGTTTTCCGTATAGGAGTCACAAGGGGTAGTAGTTGCTTGTCCATACTAATTGTAATAAAGAATAAAGTCTTTATTAGTATTATTATTATCATTATTATTATTATTATTATTAATAGTATATGCAGAAATCTATCTTTAGAGATAGACATATTACTTACAGTGGAGAAAACGTTATACTTTCCCAATAAACACGTTTAAGTTAAAACTTTTATTTCCATTGCAAACAGTTAACATGTAACCTGGCATCTGATCAAGCTCCAACTTGTTTGCCACTCAGATTAAAATTTTAAGTCAGGATTGTCAATAAGTTGTCATTTTCTCAATTTTAATGCCAAGCGTTTACGTTTCGTTTGCGTTTAAACGGGATAGAATAACGTCTTTTCCACTTTATGATATCGTTAAGTATTTTTTACTGAAATTATTATTATTACTTTAATGAATATTGCTGCTTAATTCATGTATAATAAATAATAATGCAGGTACATTTAACTGCCAATTGTGAGTTTTCTTTACCAGCCTTATTTTTTACTTTCAACATCCTTATTTTAAACCATCGCTTGGTTTTGGGCTGATCGTCAATGTCAGAGTGTTAGCGCTTTAGCTTTAGCAGTTTACATGGTCATTGACCTATTCAAGCCCAGAATATTCTAGACTAGACATCATCAAACATTGTATATCCTGATGAGACTCCGCGTGCTTCTGTATAAAAACAACTGTGATTATTGTATTTAGATATCCATGCATATCTATGATATAATAAAATCTTTAGGCAAGTGCACAGATAGAGTTACCTTGGAGTTTGTAATTATCCAAAAGTTTTCTTTCAGAAATTGTTATCAGGTATCTTTTCGATCTTAAACGATTCTATGTAATGCTGTGAAGAGCTCTATGAAAAGAGGCAATCAACTATTTTGCGATGCCTCGTTGTTTTATTATCTCTTTAAAGTCAATCAGACAAAGAAATTGGTCTGAAGGCAGTGTTCGTACTGCAGTCATTATCTTGTAGTCTTATTTTACTACTGTAAATCCCTGTGTACTGCTGCTTAAATAAAAACGTGTTTTAATTTTAAAGTCGCCATTCGATAATTCCACCTTGCGTTGGTTCGAACATCCCCATATTTCAAAGTTAAAACGTTGCTAAGCCACGTTTTAACTTTGAAGTACGGGTATGTTAGGCTAAAGCAAATATTAACATTTTTCAAAATAACCTTATGAAATACTGGTACGATCGATTTAAGAGAGTTCGAAGTATCGAGTTTCGACTGTTTATAAATTCGGTTGATGTCCTCATGTTTTCATGTAAAATCATGAACTGAGTATAAAGAAATTGAAATTGTAAACAAAAGTAAAGAAACAACTTACAAGGGCTTTCTGAGTTGTCCCTTTCTTGCATTAAGTGAATCTCTTTGATAAAGTTTTTCTTTGTTACGTGTTAAATTGTAATCTTTCTTTAACTCTTTCGCTGCAAAGTTTTATCGTCTGCTTTAAACCTCTTACCTCCAGAAATCGTCTGCATTGGTAGTGTCGTCTGTAACATTTTAAAGTCATCCATTTGCAGCGAAAGAGTTAAGATCAGCATTAAGTGGTCGCTTATAAATATTTGACTTTTCATTACATAATGGTTGCAAACATAAGACATATTATATATCCCCCCTCTTTACAACAACACCAAAAGGAAACAAGACTGTGTCTGTTGTTCAGAGGGAGTTGTTGTAGGGAGGGAGGCATTGATACTCCTAGAGTGTTTAGCATGACGTGGCTTACATTTGTATTTATACAGTTTGAACCAGGACCAGATTCCGCGATCTGGGTTCAAATAGTATTTCCACCCGTCTTTATGTTTCTTCTGTCAAAATATTCAATACCTAACTTTGAAAATAAAAACCTGACTACAATCCTCAACAAATAAAATTTTTAAGCAGACGATATTGCAGAGGTGAAGCGTTAGATATTATTGTCTTGCCTTGTTTGGGGAACAGCGGCAAACATTGTTGTGAAGGGGGGGGGGGGGGGTCATTTTTCGGAGGGCCGTTGTAGTGAGGAAGCACGCTCGTATACTTAAATTCCATATATACTCGAGTATATATATTCTATAACAATGAAAGATGAATTATCATAGGTGAAATCTAATGCTTGTTGCAGAATCGACCAAACCAAACAATGTCTGTTTCAATTAATCCTACACTTAATTATACATAGAATAACCCATTATATTGGGGATACCTTTAGACAAACCGTTTTGATCTCAGATCAGGCCCCACATTGTGATCAAAACTGTTAGCAGCTAAGTAAATACTATATCAGAAAATGCTAAAATATTTTGCAAATATTTGAGTTAACCCGCTGCAGTCGACATTTTAAAATGGCTACCAAATATTACCCAGCATACAATGGGTTAAGGTATGTCACGAGAAGAGCTTCAGACAGTGCAAATAGGGAAGACGTAAAAATCTGTCACGTTTTAACGGCATAGTTCTTCGAGATTGGCACGCTTGGTTCAATGGTTGGATTCCTGCATAAATTGTTACCAGGACATGTTCATTAGTCTTAACAGCGGCGTCAGATCAGGATAAGGTTATAATGGTGTCTTAAGTTCAAAGGCATGCATGCATGATTATTATATTTTTTTAAAAATCAGACGACAATGATTAAGCAGACGATATTATTGTAGCGAAAAGGTTAAACTATGCTTACATAGCAGACGATAACCGGAAGGTCGCGAAAGGCTAATTCTGAAAGCAGGAAGTATTACAAAAAAGATTACTTCACAGTACGCGTAACCTTCTTAACACTTTCATCATCAAATTTAGCGTGAGGTTTTAATCTCCTCACCGCCATAATGTCGTCTGCTTCAATACTGTTTTCTGCCATATCGTTTTAAAGTTAGATTAAAGGCAGTATTACTGATATTATTTCAATACAAGTGACACAAATTTGATCCTGATCAGACGTCGCGTTACGCAGCGTCTGATCAGGATGAAAAACTGTTTGCGAATGCGCTTTATGACGTCATTGAGAGCGAAAGGGTTAACCCTTTTACTGCCGTTTTCTTTGTCAGCTTTTATTCATAAATATTCTAAGTCTTAAGCAGTTTAGATCCTAAACAGACGTCGAGTTACGCAGCGTCCAAATAAGGACCGAAACTGTAGTGCCACTGTTTTCTCCAATAGCAGCGGTATGGTTGACCCTTTTTGCGCCAAAATATTCGTGAAGTATTTATCCCTTGCCAAAAAATATTGTCGCCTGCTTCAACTTTTTGTCTGAAAGATCGTTTTAATATTAATCTTAGGGTTAGGAAATATCGATACGACTGTCAAACAGTAGATATCCTGACCAGACCCTGCGGTACGCGGCGTCTGATCTGGAACCAAACTGTTTGCAATGTCGACTAAATGCGATTTCTGTGGTGAGAGAGTTAACAAATTTCAATATCGGGGTTATTCAGTGGTAATATTTCATGGACTACATGTGCTCTATGGTATAAATGTTAAACACTCCTTGAAATTCTGAAGGATAATTAGGCGCTCGTATTCGTCTATTATAGAAATAATCGAACTGCTCCCCACTGCGAAAAATAGTTGTCTTTAAAACAGGAACCGACTCTGCTCTTTCACACGGTAAAACGGTTAATGCTTATAAAGCGTTTGAATTTGAGTCCAAAATCGTTCTCAAGCATTTGGTTGGTCAGATTTGAGCCGAGAAAGTAACGCAGAAAGCAGTTCATATTAAATTGGTTTAATCTACACTAAGTCTTATTACAATTATAAACACGGTGTTACAATAAATCATTACTAAATGAAAAATGCTACTTCAAATAAAACTAAGATAAATAAATGTACAGCAGAGAATATCACACACCCAATGCATACTTATCGATCCACCATCTACCATATGTTACTACTCAAAGTTTGTTGAGCACCAAGGGTAAAACCTCCATAGGCTCCAATACATTGAACCTATCACTTGCTCACCTAATAACTTACAACATTTTGTTCGATTATTTCAAAATTTTGAGATATGATTGCCAAGGGTTCATTCTACGGATTCTGATTACTTTTACACTTGTCTAGGTCCTATAGGCGAAACCCGAGGATATTATCAAAATGTGAAATATCTCAGAACTCACATTTTTTAAGTCCGTTGATATCTACATTGTAATGTTCGTAGATATGGTATTTGTTGGTAAAATCAATGTTTTACCGTCCAATGTTCAACTGTTCCCATTATAACACCTCTAAGAACATTACAATGTAGAACTCAATGGACTTGAACTTTTTTTGTGAATTCTCAGAAATTTCACATTTTGAAATTTCCCCAGGTCTCGCCTACATGACATAGACAAGTGTAGAAGTTATCAGAATCAATCGGTAAAGGGAACCCTTGGCAATACATTATCCTTGGAAGGAATCTAACAAAAATGTTGGAAGTTATGCGGCAAGAAAGTGATAGGTCCGATGCATTGGAAGCTATGGAGGTTTTACCCTTGGTGCTAATCAAACTTTGAGTAGTATATAGAACATACATCGTATGTAACACCAAGCTGCACATAACAAAGAGGGAGTGACAGCCAACAGCGTACACGATTGGTTTAAAAGTACTTTGATACGACTTTCATATAAATTGCACCCTAATCGGTGTACAGTGTCTAATACGATGTATATCTTATAAATACTAAGTATCCTTTTGCATCTAGGCTCAGTAACTTGACAATAAATGACTGATAGCCTATGAGTAATCATCGACCGATCTAGAACCAAACTGTGAATGACGACGTCGTCCTGGGCCCGTCTAATTAAACGTCATACTACAAAAAATGTCGTACGTCAGATTCTAAATAATCAATTCTTAGTAATTTCTCCATCTAATCCTGTCTTGTGACACCTTTTTTGGAATTGTATTTTCAAGCCAATCCCAAAGATATGTCAAAAGACAGGATTAGATGGAGGTATCGGAAATTATATATATTTTAAATTTTTGAAGTTTCGTAAGACGGACCACTGGTTTTCAAGATAAAGGTTAAACCGATCAATTGTCATTAACAGCGATGCACGGACATGCTTTCTCTTTAATATTTATTTGTGAATGTATTACCATGAACAATGTCCAACTTAGTTTCCAATAAATGCAAGTGATCTATCGATATTGGTTTTAACTGCTGCGTTCTATGGCCAAAACAACAAATGCTATTGCAAAGAAATAGATTACATAATTGTACATAATGGTTTTCGTGTTTTGAATACATGAGAAATCAAATCCTATTCACTTTATTCCTGGATTGATACTCAGTACAGTACTCTCTTTCTCTGCAACAACATCCGGCGGGAGACAAAGAGTGGTTGTTTTGTTCGGAGGGGGTCGTTAAATGGAGGGAAATTAATAACCTTAAAATACATTTGCAAACAGTTTGAGCCCAGATCAGATGCCGCGTAACGCAGCATCTGTTCTTGGTTCAAACTGTTTGTCATTTGTCTATATACAGTGGAGAATGTGTTATTCTTTCCCAATAAACGCGTTTACGCTAAAACTATTATTTGCAGTGCAAACAGTTTGGAGCCAGATCAGACGCCGGGTAACCCGGCGTCTGATCAGGCTCCAAACTGTTTGCCACCAAGATAAACAAGAATTATCAGAATTGTCAAAAAGTTGTTATTTTCTACGTTTTAGTGCTTTGCGTTTGCGTACGTTTGCGTTTAAACGGGAAAGAGAATAACAGATTCTCCACTGTACGTACTTCTTCTGTCAAAAAATCCGATACGTAACTTTGAGAAAAATACCAAGCGGCACTTTGAAGCAGACGATATTGTAACAGTTAAAGGGTAAGACATAAAGGCATTGTTTGGGGAACAGCGGCAAGTATTGTTGTAAAGAGGGAATCGTTGTTCTGAAGGTCGTTGTGGAGAGAGGGGGCTGTATTTCTAATGTGGATGTCTTAAACATGTCAGAGTTTTAATAGTTTAAAAGGAACGTTCAATATGCTTAGTCAAGACTCTAGAAGAATCCAGAATATCCAAGGAAATATAGACCTGCAGTAAAATTAGTAATTCCTCTCTCCTTGAAATCTTGTGTAACATGGTGAAAAAGTTGTGACCCAACTGGGACTCGAACCCAGGACCTCTGGCTTACCATGCCAACGCTCTAACCACTGAGCTACCGAGTCACCCAGAAAAGCCAATCAACCATTTCACCATATTCTCTACCCAGCTACACTTGATTAGTATCTAAAAATTAGTTTCTGTTTCTGGTTTATATTCTTCAATACTCTTATCACTTTTGCCACTGACTGTTTTCAGCTTTGAAGACAAATGGTTGATTAAAGCAAATTGCCCCTTTAAGTAACATCTGCTAGGGTAAAGAAAATATTTCTTACTGTACATAACTATTCATGACTGTTTAAATAGGAACTACTTTCTCCAATGGAGGAATAAATTAAAGTCGTAAAAAGACATATTAATGGAGTAATGTGTAAAACAGATACAGTGGAGAATCTGTTATTCTTTCCCGTTTAAACGCAAACGTACGCAAACGCAAAACACTAAAACGTAGAAAAATACAACTTTCGGAAAATTCTGATAATTCATGTTTATATTGGTGGCAAACAGTTTGGAGCCTGATCAGACGCCGGGTTACCCGGCGTCTGGTCTGGCTCCAAACTGTTTGTAACGGAAAACATAGTTTTAGCGTAAACGCGTTTATTGGGAAAGAATAACAGATTCCCCACTGTAGTAACGTTTCTGTTTCTGTTTACATTCAGCCTGCAGTTTTAGCAGCCTATGAACACATTGCAATGGCCCTTACTCAAACCAGTGTAGTATCAGATAAAAATATCTATGAAGAATCGGTGAAGGCATAAAATGTTGTTCTATAAAGGAAACGGATCAATCGGGTGTCCATTGATACTTGCCGGAAAAATGCTTAACACAGGGCTTTCAATTCTCCGGATTTTCCGAAATCTTCTGATGTTTTAGCTTAGCATATGGTAGCTTCAAACAGGCTGAAAGTAAAGCAGAATTCGCCTTAGACGCATTCTGCTTTACTTTCAACCTGCTTTAAGTAATCGCGTTTGAAAAATAGAAAATTTGGAAATCTTAAACATATGATATGTTATGTAGACTGGCGTCAGACCATGTAATCTTTAAATGCTATATTACTTTTATTTACACGGGCTTTATTGTTTCATAGTCAGGATGATTGATGAATCAGTGCTTGACACTTTTGTAAGAAATATAAAGGCATATGGTAGTGACAAACTATTGAAAAACAACATTTAGAAAATGATATGTTTCATCAGATCAATTTTTTGGCAGCCATTTTACGCTTGCGTTACAGTGGAGAATCTGTTATTCTTTCCCAATAAACGCGTTTACGCTAAAACTATTATTTGCAGTGCAAACAGTTTGGAGCCAGATCAGACGCCGGGTAACCCTGATCAGGCTCCAAACTGTTTGCCACAAAGATAAACAAGAATTATCAGAATTGTCCAAAAGTTGTTCTTTTCTACGTTTTAGTGCTTTGCGTTTGCGTACGTTTGCGTTTAAACGGGAAAGAATAACAGATTCTCCACTGTAACCTTGGGTTGATTATACAATGTACAGCAAAATTACAAAACAGTGTAGTCCCTGTTCAGAGAGCCTCTGAATGGGGTTTACACATTTTGCACAAGACATGTGTACTACTACATGTAACCTTGGGTTGATTATACAATGTACAGCAAAATTACAAAACAGAGTAGTCCCTGTTCATAGAGCCTCTGAATGGGGTTTGCACATTTTGCACAAGACATATGTACTACTAACCGGTGTATGGTCAAATAGATTTTTACTCGTTATTGGGACTCAGTCAATGGATTAAACTATACCATCTGTTTCAGACTTTCTGCTCTGCTTTAGATATGCCACTTAACACATTTTTGACTGTATTTGACCTTCTATTTAATTTCGGTTTCGGGTAAAAATATTCAAACATGAATAAATGTAAACGAATGAGATTTTTATTTTAAACACATAGAGATAAATCAGCCCCGGCTTAAGAATCCTGACTACATTCAAATAGGACGATTTATAGTGGGGAAGACGTTATTCTCCCACCCCCGATAAACGCGTTTATCATAAAACAAAGATATCACCGCCAACAGTTTGTGGCCAGTTTAGACGTCGTGTAAATCGGGAAAAGTTGTATAATGTTCCCTCCGTACAACGGCCCTCTGTATAGCGAGTCTTAAACAACGCTTGCAGCTGTTCCCAAATTATAGTGCTGCAACCGAGGCCCAATATCAGTACAGTGGGAAATCTGTTATTCTTTCCCGATAAACGCGTTTACGCTGAAACTATTTTTTCTTTTACAAACAGTTTGGAGCCAGATCAGACGCCGGGTTACCCGGCGTCTGATCTGGCTCCAAACTGTTTGCCACCAAGATAAACATGAAATATCAGAATTGTCCAAAAGTTGTTCTTTTCTACGTTTTAGTGCTTTGCGTTTGCGTACGTTTGCGTTAAACGGGAAAGAATAACATATTCTCCACTGTACAAAGGCCCTCTGTATAGCGAGTCTTAAACAACGCTTGCAGCTGTTCACAAATTAAGACAACTACAGTGGAGAATCTGTTATTCTTTCCCAATAAACGCGTTTGCACTAAAACTATTATGTGCAGTGCAAACAGTTTGGAGCCAGATCAGACGCCGGGTAACCCGGCGTCTGATCAGGCTCCAAACTGTTTGTCACCAAGATAAACTTGAATTATCAGAATTGTCCAAATGTTGTACTTTTCTATGTTTTAGTACTTTGCGTTTGCGTACGTTTGCGTTTAAACGGGAAAGAATAACAGATTCTCCACTGTATGCGTAACCTCTTTCACTGCTGCAATGTCGTCTAACTTAAAGTGTCGAGTGCTGTTTTTCTCAAAGTCAAATAATCGACATTTTGTAGAAAAAGGCATGAGTACTGGTGACAAACAGCTTGAATCCAGATCAGACACCGCGTACCGCGGCATCTGATCTGGATTCAAGCTGTTTGCAAATGTAAGCCGATTTTCCTCCATATAAACACTCCGTCCGAACAACAAACACAATATATGTCTCCTATTGGATGTTGTTGGAGAGAGTGAGTACTGTATATGGGATACGATGTTTCGTTAATCTAGAAAATAATTGGACAAAAAAGTCAAAATTCAAATGTTAAATTTTTAATGTTTATTATACATTGTCGGTCAAAATGCAGTATAAGATACTTCACAGTTTTGGTCAAGTTGACTTACTACAGTGGAGAATATGTTATTCTTTCCCGTTTAAACGCAAACGTACGCAAACGCAAAGCACTAAAACGTAGAAAAGAACAACTGTTGGACAATTCTGATATTTCATGTTTATCTTGGTGGCAAACAGTTTGGAGCCTGATCAGACGCCGGGTTACCAGGCGTCTGATCTGGCTCCAAACTGTTTGTAACGGAGAAAATAGTTTTAGCGTAAACGCGTTTATTTGGAAAGAATAACAGATTCTCCACTGTAACAGTTTTGATGATCAAGAACGCGGACTAATTACGAGTGTCCTTCAAAAAGCTGTATTACTTTGATATTTTCTTGAAACCCATATGTACGATTTTCGTTTATGATACATCATTTAACCGTTTCCCTTATACAAGCGACTTTTAGCACATGCATTTTATTCATCCGCTGAAGAAAATAGTTCCAAATTATACCGTAATTAATATGTGTCATATTTAATACTTTCCTTACTCTAGCAGATAATAGCTTAAAGCAGGCTGAAAGTAAAGCAGAATGCGCCATATGGCGCATTCTACTTTACTTTCAACCTGCTTTAAGTAGCCACCTATTTTCAAAACTAGAAACAGGCTATCTGGTAATGGGTTAAAGGGTCTATTTCTAATGAATTTGCAGATATACCACCCAATTCAATATTCTATTTTAAACGGTTTAAATTAGTTGGTTTAAAATCACTTACTAATGACACTGAAACCATGAATGCTTATAAAAAATTGAAATTACTGCTGTGATGCATTGAATGGACAAGTATATTGTTGATACTTTAATATGTCAACAATAATGTTTCACTGATGTTATTCAAAAGTTTCAAAACAAAGCAATTAAAATTAGTGTAATTTATCGATGAATGTGATATTCATATATACAGTTTACAGTTGTTAAATTAACTTTATTATTGCGAAATGTAAAATATGTATGTGTGTTGCAAAACTATGTCCTATTTTATATGAAATTAAAACTCACTTATTCGTAACAAATCGATATAATCAGTTTTAAACTATTTTTACACTTTTTCATTAATAAATCAAATCAGATTATTTACAACTATTATTCCTTTTAATGTATGCTTTAATCCCACTTAACAGTAGGTCAAAACACATTTCAATTTTAATATTAACCCATTTGTGCCCACGATCCCATATATGGGACATAGGCTAACAGCGTAGACTCTGATCAGAGACAGCACTGTTTGCTGATAGGAATTTCATTTTAGAACAAAATGAAAATGAAAAGTTCGACCAGGCATCCCTTTGATAAAAAAATGACTAATCCATTATATAAACATTGAAGAATCCTATTGACGTAGATGGCTTATGACTATTCGATGCTTAATGATGATGGCTTAATGTTTTAGTAAATTCCGATAAATTACAGCGAGAATAAAAACAATATGGATTATGTTCTAAGCCATATGATATGAAGGTATGACACGTTCAGTGCCACACACCATGAGCCCTCTTATCTTGGTATGTACTGTTTGATATTTAGCAATATACATGTATTGCAGAACAAACCCTTGAAAAGTAATATATGGACTAGACTCATTTGAAAAATGGGGATTGCCTTTAAAAGGTGTTAAATCACACTGTAGCCAATACTATCATTCAACGGAGGACCCATTTGAAACCGTGTATGGTTCCAAAGGAAGATTACTTTACGAGCAATACTGACAAAACGCTCGCTGTTTACACATACAGCGTTCCCTCTCTACAACGACACCCAATGGGAGACACATATTGTGTGCGTTGTTCAGAGGGAGTCGTTACAGGGAGGGAAATTGGCTTACATTTGCAAACAGCTTGACTCCAAATCAGACGCCGCGTTACGCGGCGTCTGATCTGGATTCAAGCTGTTTGTAAACCGTCATTATATTTATTCCATCAAAATGTAATTTTGAGAAAAAAAAGCAGACGACAATTTGAAGCAGACGATATTGCAGCAGTAAAAGTGTTTAACATTTTGTCTTGTTTGGGGAACAGCCGTAAGGGTCGTTGTAAGGAGTCGTTGTTGGGAGGGCCGTTGTAGAGAGGGAGCGCTGTATATCCTGATCAGAGGGCTCCTACTATTGCTTAAATTTGTAGAAATGGACTAGAGTTAATTGGAAACTGGAACTGTCCAGAAGAAGTTTCAGGGTGGAATGAGTTGATACAGTGTTAAAACGGAGAAATTGACAACATTTTAGGATATTTTACGAATTTATTCTTATTTGAAGGCAAAGAATTTGGAGCCTGATCAGACAACCGGGGTACCCGGTGTCTGATCTGGTTCCAAACTGTTTGCAATCGAAATAATAGTTTTAGCGTAAACGCGTTTATGTGAAAAGAATAACGTCTTCTCCACTGTACAATGAGTGTACATTGTCCCAATATTCTTCCTCATAAAGACAACGATTATTGCGAACATACCTAGTGAAAGCCTGATTGAGATTACAATTTGGAGGACAATGGTGTTATGTATCTATTTTGAGAGAGATAATTTAACAGTTAAGTGACATGTATTTCTCGCGACAAGCGAAAGCCCCGTGAGATAATGTTTTATCTGAGAAGCCTTTTTATCAGCTCACCTGAGCACGAAGTGCTCAAGATGAGCTTTTGTAGTCAGTCAATGATCGGCGTCCATCGTTTTGCGTCGTGCGTCACTAATTTCTTTTAACATCCTCTTCTTCAAAACCGCAAGCCTGTTTGCAACAAACATTGCAGGAATATTGCTTGGGTCAAACTCTGTCAATGATACAGTGGATAATATGTTATTCTTTCCCATTTAAACGCAAACGTACGCAAACGCAAAACACTATAACGTAGAAAATGACAACTTTTTGACAATTCTGATAATTCATGTTTATCTTGGTGGCAAACAGTTTGGAGCCTGATCAGACGCCGGGTTATCCGGCGTCTGATCTGGCTCCAAACTGTTTGCATTGCAAATAATAGTTTTAGCGTAAACGCGTTTATTGGGAAAGAATAACGTTTTCTTCACTGTAAGAGCATGGCATCGCGCCAGGGTTTTCTGTATCAGCTTCCCACTTTCTTGGACATCCGGTTATCCCATATATTGCAGAAACGGACGTTAACAAACAAACCAAACCAAACTAAAACTTCATTTCTAAAATCACTTGACCTATCTGATTGTTACCATGGTCAGGTGGGCGATAAAGAGCCATTCTAACCCTCTTGTTTACTCATTCAGTACTGAGATTGCAAATTGACAATTCTATTTTCCAATTACACAGCACTCCCTCTCTACAACGACACCCGATGGGAGACAAAATGTCTGCGTTGTTCGGGAGTCGTTATGGGAGGGAAATTGGCATATATTTGCATGTATTGTTCGACAATATTGACCTGACGTTGAACTTTATGCATGAATAGATTAAACAGTGATGGCACAGTATAAATCAATAATCGACAGCGTGCCGTACACTGTCGGGAATGTTCGATACATTACGTAAATTGTGTTACATTTTTTATCTTATGTGGAGCGATAAATACGATAAATACGATTTCCGATTATGCTAGTATAATCGTATCTACTAAAAAGCATCATGTTGGGTTTAGATTTGGTTTTAAATCACGACTCGATACCCTCACCTGCGATTAACGCCGGTTCACTATACATATACCTAATTGGCAACCCCATGACGTATCGCATCTGCCATAGGTGAGTCGTTAGAGCGAATGATTTGTAATAGCGAGGTCCCGGGTTCGAATCCCGTATGAGGTAAATATTTATTTATTTGCATTTTCATATTTTATAAGTTAAATTTTATTTTACACATAAAACGCACGGATGACACGTTCTTCTCATTGTCACGTGTCATTCTATGCCACATCATACGTTTTCTCACACACAGCCTAACCAGCAACATGTCAAATAGGAAGTCAAACTATATTTTATCATCTAAGGTTAAAGAATTAATTTTTAACGTTTCTGAGACGTTTGCAAAAATAAAGAAAAAAAAAATAAGAAAAAAAGCGAGAAAAAATAAACTTATAGAAAAATATGAAAAAAACAGAAAAACTACACGTGGGGAAAAATAGAAAAAAATGATGATGCACGGGTCTCGAACCACTGGCCTTTTACGAAAAGATAATGTATAGTCGCCTTCCTTACTACTTGAGCTAATAACTTATCGATACGGTTGCTAACCGGTTAATTGCTATTTGTCTTTGTTTACCGGTTTCGGTACCATGTGCATTCTCGTATAAATTGAACGGAGTGTCCCGAAGATATATTTTGAAATGAAACGAAGTGTGAAATTATGCTAATAGAGGTCACCAACGTCAGGTCAATATTGTCGAACAATAGCTTGAATCCTGATCAGAAGCCGCGTAACGCGGCGTCTGAACTGGATTCAAGCTGTTTGTCACTCGCCGTTACATTTTGTTCTGTCAAAATGTTCATTATATAACTTTGACAGGAAAACAGCAGACGACAACTTTAATACGACGATATTGCAGCCTTAAAAGCGTTATACATAATCGTCCTGTTTAGGGGACTGCGACAAGGATCGTTGTTGGGAGGGTAGTTTTTGAGAGGAAACACTGTATATTCAATCTATCTTCTAATATCTATGTTATTTGTTTCAATACCGGTATATCATAAAATGACAAACAATGCACACCCTTGTCAGAGGGTCCTTGAAGGAACCCTCTGATTAGTGGCTATACTGTTACAGTAGAGAATCTGTTATTCTTTCCCGTTTAAACGCAAACGTACGCAAACGCACGCAAACGCAAAACACTAAAACGTAGAAAAGTACCACTTTTTGACAATTCTGATAATTCATATTTATCTTGGTGGCAAACAGTTTGGAGCCTGATCAGACGCCGGGTTACCCGGCGTCTGATCTCGCTCCAAACTGTTTGCAATGGAAATAATAGATTTAGCGTAAACGCGTTTATTGGGAAAGAATAACAGATTCTTCACTGTACATAGTAAAACAATCCTTAACACTGGTTCACTGGTACACTGGTTGCCAAATGACGAGTATACTCGTCGCTAGGGTTGAATATGTAAATCTAATTACTCTGAATCAGTAGACTTTTTAAGGCAATAATTGACAACACAAAGCGAGTGACGGGGTATACTTTCTTGCTTAGTAATAAAACAAGAGCCGCTAATTTCCTGAGTAAATTGGCAATTCTGAAATAATTAAACAAGAGACGCACAGCAATTTGAAAGCTAGAACTATTGTTGTGTACATGTGTGAAATCAGACAAGCAAACACACCCCTGCTCCGTCACGTGGGCGGTTCCAGTATCAAAATAGGTACAGCGTTCCCTCTCTACAACGACATCCAATGGGAGACAAAAAATGTGTGCGTTGTTCGGAGGGAGTCGTTATAGAGAGGGAAGTTGGCTTACATTTGCAAACAGCTTGAATCCAGATCAGACGACGCGTAACGCGGCGTCTGATCTGGATTCAAGCTGTTTGTCACTCGTCACTAAGGTTTGTTATGTCAAAATGCCCAATATGTAATTTTGAGAAAAACAGCAGACGACAACTATAGAAGAAGATATTGCATACGTAAAAAGGTTGGACATAATTTCTTGTTTCGGGATCAGCGGCAAGCGTCGTTGTGAGGAGGGAATCGTTGTTGGGAGGGCCGTTGTAGAGAGAGAGCGCTGTATTATCAATCCGACAATATTTCAAGATGATTTTATTAAAAGCAAATAACAAACAGTAGAGACCCTGATTAGAAAAATCATGCAGTTAAAAAACGAATTTTCAGGCTCCAAACTGTTTGCCACCAAGATAAACAAGAATTATCAGAATTGGCCAAAAGTTGTTCTTTTCTACGTTTTAGTGTTTTGCGTTTGCGTACGTTTGCGTTTAAACGGGAAAGAATAACAGATTCTCCACTGTATGTTAACATTAGGGCAAGAATGTGCAAACCGTTTGGATCAAGATTTGACGCCGCGTAACAATTTTTCTCAAACTTAAGTATATGTAAATTATGATTTTCATTTTTTTGCACACGCCAATTTTTAAACAGATGCCAATTCAGCATGACAAGCCGGGTTAAACACTGTTCTTCATGTTTCATAACCAATGTTGTAAACATGTTCTCTGTCTAATGCCCGGATTATCTTAATAAACTTAACCCTTTCATGATCAAAATTACCGTGAGGTTTTAACACATTCACCGCTTCAATGTCGTCTGCTTCAAGTTTGTTGTCTGCAAGACACGTTTCGAAATTAGATTATGTGACTTATATATCAATAAGAGTGTCAAACAGTTTGGGTCCTAATCAGACGCCGCGTTTAAACGTCATTGAGAATGAAAGGGTTAGTCTTGTAATCTTGTTAATAGTTCTTCTACTGAAATACAGATCACTTGTTATACAGCGCCCCCTCTCTACAACGACACTCAATGGGAGACAAAACTTGTGTTCGTTGTTCGGAGAGAGTCGTTATAGGGAGGGAAATTGGCTAACATTTGCAAACAGCTTGAATCCAGATCAGACGCCGCGTAACGCGGCGTCTGATCTGGATTCAAGCTGTTTGTCACTCGTCATAAATGTCAAAATGTTTATTATGTAACTTTGAAATAAAAACAGCAGACGGCAGTTTAAAGCAGACGATATTGCAGCAGTAAAAGCGTTATACATAAGTCTCCTGTTTAGGGAACTGTGACAAGTGTCGTTGTAAGGAGGGAGTCGTTGTTAGGAGAGCCGTTGTAGAGAGGGAGCGATGTATATTTCAGAAGATGTTATTAGCTCGTGTTTAAACGCAAACGAAACGCAATGCACTAAAATGTAGATAATTCCAAATATTTGCAATTTCTCTTTATATTAATATGAGTGGCAAACACGTTGGAGCCTGATCAGACGCCAAGTTACCTGGGGTATGATTTGGCTCCAAACTGTTTGCAATGGAAATATTATTTCAGAGTAAACGCGTTCATTTGGAAGGAATAAGGTGTTCGCCAATGTAAGCAAGTTTCTGAAGCTGACAGTTTGACCATCCTGTTATATTCTCAATTACAGTCACTTATCCTAACATCATTGTGTATAATTTTATCTGACAAACGCCAAGAGATTCAAGCTACGCTAGGTCTTCATTCAGTGGAAAATGTGTTATTCTTTCCCAATAAACGCGTTTACGCTAAAACTATTATTTGCAGTGCAAACAGTTTGGAGCCAGATCAGACGCCTGGTAACCCGGCGTCTGATAATGCTCCAAACGGTTTGCCACCAAGATAAACAAGAATTATCAGAATTGTCCAAAAGTTGTTCTTTTCTACGTTTTAGTGCTTTGCGTTTGCGTACGTTTGCGTTTAAACGGGAAAGAATAACAGATTCTCCACTGTATGTAATACACTAATTCACTTGAACTGTTTGCCTAGTTTCGCATCTCCGATGACCGCACTCTTTTCAGACTTCATGCATTTAATGTGCTTCTACAAGAGGAAGGGGGGGGGGGGGGGGGTTGTCCTAAAATAGTATATAAACCACCTCCGCGTATTACCCTAAACGCAAGTTGACAGTTGTCATTCGATATCTCGAACTCACTTAACTCGAACTATTAGATAGTTCGTCACATGAATTGCATTATTTCATGCTCGGTTAGGTCAAACATACCTATATTTCAGAGTGAAAACGTGGCTAAGCCGAGTTTTAACTTTGAAATACGGGTATGTTCGATTTAACCGGGTTTGCTGTTCATGTTAATTGTGAACCAAAGCCGAAATAAAATTGAGTTGAGTTGAGTTAAGTTGAGATATCGAAATTCGACTGTAATTCGGTCTCAAAATGTCTCTTATGCTGTCAAACTGTTTGGATCCTGATCAGTGCTAAACGACGAGGCGTCTGATCAGGTTCAAACTGTTTGTAAAGGCGCATTTTCTTTCGCGCCTTTGACAACGGAAGGGTGAAACATTGATAATTGCTTAAAGCAGGCTCAATTAAGCGCTTTCTGCTTTACTTACAGCCCGCTTTAAGCTACAACCTGCTAGAATATATAAACTATTTTTCAGCGGAGCTGACTATTATCTATTTAGACCTGCATTTTTATTTAGACAAACATTTCAACCAATCATATTTGATCAGAAATTTAGAATTAAGAGCACCTGTTGAAACTGAATTATCTGATTGGATAGTAGCCAGGGCTCCAGATAAGAGAATTATTTCAAAACTTAACAACTTTATTTGTGCATTAAACCCTATGGTGTCCTACTCATTTGAATTGTCTCTTCGAGACGATAAAAATGAGTGGTAACACCATAGGGTTTGGTGCTGAATTGATTGAGAAAATGTTAGATTTGTTCTGTTTACTCCCCTCTTATCTGGAGCCCTGTAACTGTAGCCTGGCTGTGGTTTATGCACTGATGTAGAGACACAGGCAGTGTGTAATACTGAGCTGATGATATCATGCTTCTATTTTAAGATATGATAGTAGATGTCTATTTATAGATAGACAGTGGCAGCTAGGTGTTTTGTTAAATAATGGTTTACTACCAATTTATTTTAATTGTTAACTATTTGTTCAAATTTATCATACATTGATAGCAATATAATAAATGGCCTCAAGTGAGTTAATCACAATTGTGTTGTTTCATCATTTATTCACAAGAGTGAGGTGTTATAGAACTGTTGTTCTGTAAGGGCATGCACAGTTTATTTAGTTATAGTTTGTTTCAAGAAACTCCCCATGAATGAAGTTTGATATATAGAACAGTAGTTTAATCTGAGGATCTCCTACCAGTAGCTAGGATATGGGTTATATTATTGTTTTGCATTTCTGTACATTTATAGTATTTTAGTCAGAGTTATAGTTATCCTTGAATGTGTATTTTTTGCTTTTCAATCCAAGATATTACAAATCTTTGAAAAACCCCAATTTCATACAATTTTGCACACCCATCTACAACATGAATTCCACCACCCATTCCGCTGAATATCTTTTTAAAGATATTTCTTGTTTATGTTGCAATTTGTGAATGTATAAAGTGGAACTCTTTTGTTAAGTAGGGAAATACTTAAGATGTGAAAAGCGTAATGAGTTAAAATCAGACTACGATTTGATTTAACCAGACGGTATTTTGGGCAGCGAATGGGTTTATAAGATGTCGCATTTAACCTTTTGACTCTCAATGACGGCATAAAGCGCATTTGCAAAAAATTTTGATTGCCGCGTGACGCGGTCAAATTTCGACGCCATAGATTGACTTTGAAAGATTATATTCGATTCCCGTATATACTTAGCAAAACTGCTACGTTTCCAAGAGACTGTTTTTGAATTTTCTTTTTCATGGATGGTGATAACGTAAAGGGTTTTTCTGCTTTATGAAATAGCATCATATATAAATCCTTCAAGTGAAAACATACAAATGTGTGTGAGAAAATGATGCTGAAATGCAGTTAAAAACAAAGCATAGTACCAATCAAAAAGTCACATTTTTGGAGCGTATGCCAATAACGTGTATGACCACTGTAAACACTCACTACAGAATTCCTGTTGTTTAGTAAATGGTAATAAATTTTAAAACACACCAATTAATAGCATTTGAAAACAGTTTGGAGTCAGTAGAAAAGTTGAGTTCAAGTTCAAAACAGAATAGTACAACCGAAAGCATGTGCTTTCCCTTTGTAAGTCGACATTTCTTCCAACGCTCTCAGTCCTTTGATTTTAATCCGCTTTCGTCGTGGAAGGTCGCTTGTTCGATTCGCTTTGGAGTCACACTTTCTTAAAGCTTTTCAGTTAAGCGTTTGAGTGAAAAATAGTAAACATACAAAGTTTGTTTAATTTCAATCGGTAGTTGTTCAGAAAGGAATCCCTACATTAGGTATTTCTTCTAATAGTCCTATAACCCATAAGCTAAACGTCTAAAAGATGACAGGCAAACACATTCTTGCTTTATTAAAGGATTGTGCTTCTTCATATAGTCGAGTAGAAATTGGTGCGGGATTGGTAATATCCCTATCGAGTTCCAGAGAAGTCGTGACCTTTTCACACTACATCGTTCCCTCTCTACAACGACACCCAATGGGAGACACAAAATATGTTCGTTGTTCGGAGGGAGTCGTTACAGGGAGGGAATTTGGCTTACATTTGCAAACAGCTTGAATCCAGATCAGACGCCGCGTTACGCGGCGTCTGATCTGGATTCAAGCTGTTTGTCACTCGTAATTAAGTGTTTTACTCTGAAATGGTCAAATATGTAACTTTTAGAAAAACAGCAGACGACAATTTTAAGCAGACGATATTGCAGCAATAAAAGCGTTAGACATAATTGTCCAGTTTCGGGAACAGCGTCAAAAGTCGTTGTAAGGAGGAAATCGTTGTTGGGAGGGCCGTTGTAGAGAGGGAGCGCTGTATACTCCCAGACAAAAGAAAATTGAGACAGAAATAATGAATATACATTTAATGCCTTACATGTGTCCTGCATTGAGCGATTATCTTTACCCCATTGCTTGTTTCTAGTTTCGAAAACAGGTGACTACTTAAAGCAGGTTGAAAGTAAAGCAGAATGTGCCTTAAGGCACATTCTGCTATACGTTCAGCCTACTTTAAGCTACAACCTGCTAGAATAAGTATTCCCTATGAAACATATTTATAACTGTATAAACTTGAACTATTTTCTTCAGCGGAGGAATAAACTGAATGCGCTAAAATGCGTTTCTATGGGGGAAAGGGTTAAAATTGAACAGTCGTCTTCGTAGCAATGTCACGTAATACAAGTTTGATTGTAAGAATAAACTTCGAGTTTTGATTCACCCATGAAGGTGCACAAAAACACTAAAACTTAACATCCGAGTACATCGAAGCGTAGTGCCATATCAACTCCATTGTAGTCTACTGGGAGAATTCTGACACATCTAGCATTGACTCTGTCAGGCATGTATCTAATAACCATATCCAAGTGGTTGGTGTTTCCTGCAAAAATCTGCAACACACAAGCAATGATTTATCCCTTTCATCTAAAGAAGCACCTTTTAGCACGTTTTATTTATTTCTCCACTGACGAAAATAGTTAAATTTTATACATAAATGAATATGTATCATAAGAAATATTTGTTTATATTCTAGCAGATGATAGCTTAAAGCAGGCTGAAATCAAAGGAGAATGCGCCTTAAGCCACATTCTTCTTTACTGTCAACCTGCTTTAGATATTCCATTGTCTTTAAAATTAGAAGCAGGCTATGGGGTAAAGGATTAAGGTATTCCTGTTGAAGTTCGGGTAATTGTAATGTAAAAATGCGATGTAAAATGGATATTGTCTGTAATTACCCTGCTTTGAGAGAATTCTATTTTTTTTTTTAAAATTAAACAGTTCATGAAACTTCTTTGACAGGAATAGTGATCGTCACAAAATAAAAGATTTTTTAATAATATTTGCATCATATTATGTAAAAATTCAAATATCTGACTCTTGTCCTTGAAAAAGTGTAATTTGTTTTCAATCACGCTAGGGGGCGTGAGCACTGTTGCATATTTCACTATTGCTCATGAACAGACTCAATTAAACCGAGTCTGCAATTTTCAGTATTTGCTTTGTTTTCTGTGATTTCAAAGGATCTCCCCTTATTAAGATTTTTATAATTCACAACAGCAGATGTTAAGTGCTTGTGTGGCGGCTGTAAAAAGTCGCCCCGTACTTCATTCTCAGTGTTGTTATACTTTCTGGTCCTTTGGAATAATTGATTTCAGCGCATTTACAGTTGAAAGTTGAATTCCGCTTAAGCCGGTGCTAGGGGGCGTGAGCACTGTTGCATATTTCACTATTGCTCATGAACAGACTCAATTAAACCGAGTCTGCAATTTTCAGTATTTGCTTTGTTTTCTGTGATTTCAAAGGATCTCCCCTTATTAAGATTTTTATACCATATGCATTGAAGGAATATGAGTAAATTAAAAAGTATTAACTTGCTTACATTTCAATGCAATACTTGAACAATTGAAAACTAAAATTACGAATACCTTTAACCGTTCCTAACTTGAGCGAACTTGTTTATCTTCGACAGAGCGTTGAAGTAATTAATATCCCTAAAAAGACTGAAAACAAAGGTTTTGCTTAAAAGCATATTCTTTGCGTAAATTTGTGTATGCCCAGCTCCATTATAAACAGAGCCATTATGACGACAAAAATTCGCCGAAATAATGCCGTCTGCTCGCAAACTTATCGTTTGCTTTTCAAAAGTTTAGAATTTCGGACAGTTTGACTAAGAATCAACATAGGATAAGTATGATCTACGTGCAGTACGAGACCGCTGCGCTAACTTTACTGATATTTTCAAGCTATTCTTTCCCAATAAACGCATTTATATACTTAAACTATTATTTCCATTGCAACAAGGTTGGAGCCAGATCAGACGCCGGGTAACCCGGCGTCTGATCAGGCTCCAACCTGTTTGCAACTCAAATTAAAAATAAAGTTAAATTTTCTAAAAGAAAATTTCCAAAGTTTAGTACATTGCGTTTGCCTTTAAACGGGAAAGAATAATGTATCATCTACTGTACATTACGCACAAAAGTTACAGCTATCCGTATCCATCTCTGGCTGAAAAGAAAACTCATCCCTTTTAAAGTTTTAGAATGTTCCAATCTAAAACTACTTGGACAAGTAAGAAAAACACTAATACCAACGCTCATGAACTCGTCCTTACAGAGTAGATCTACTGATCTAACGTACCATGGATGCGTGTTCATTGATGAAATGAAATACTGACGACACGATGGAGCAATCTAAACTGGACATTTCTGATTTACTTTCACTTTCGTTTGAAAAGTCGTCTACTTTTACCTGGTACCCATGTGTAATACTTTGTTCCGTCTGCCGTTGGTATACCATCTGGTGAAGTATACACTTCTGAACAGCATTTACAAGTGCCTCTTTCCTCCTGGTAAAATAGTGACCGCCACTGGCTTGAACATCTATACACGCAACTTATACCACTGTCTGTAACAAAAGATTCCGCAATATCCCCCGGTCTGCATATTTTATCATCTAGAGCGTCTTTGACTTCGTAAGAATCACCAAACAATGCTTCACACAAGGGACAATGGAATAGAAATAAGAAAAATATATGTCATCCAATGTCGTTCGTAGCTGGATGTTTCGCAGACGACATGATATTGCTTTTCAGCCGAAATATAAATGGTTTCTCTTTTAAAAATCATGTTTTCTCAAAGGTAATCATCCTTTATAAACTAAATCCCGTTTACAAGCCTTTGCACACTATGCAAATGTCGTTTGGTATATCATAACGAGACGATTAATCTAATTTTTCTTTCAGACAAGTTCAGGGCTGCCATAAGTTGACATGAAAAATCCTAAGATTTCCAAATTTGCATTTTTCAAGTGCGGTTTTACGAATGGTACCTTTACCCCATAGCCTTTTTCTTGTTTTGTTGACATGAGACTACTTTAAGCAGGCTGTAAGTAAAGCAGAATGCGCCTTAGGGCGCATTCTGCTTTACTTTCAGCCTGCTTTAAGCTACCATGAACTGGGAAAAAATCCGGAGATTTAGGAAAAATCCGGAGAAATGACAGCCCTGCAAGTTCATTGGACTATGAAACTGTTTGACGTCATACTCGGGCACGGTGATACTCTTGTTAAAGTGCAATATTATTGAACTTGTTGATGGATATAGAGGATCTAACATGAGTGCTCATAAATTATCATTTTAATAAACGAGTTGACTAAAACAATATGACGCGAGCCTTGGCGAGCGTTATATTTGTTTTAGTCAACGAGTTTATTAAGAATGATAAATAATGAGCACGAATGTTAGATCCTATTTATCACATAAACATTTTAAAACCCTTTTAAGTGAACTGAATCCGTAGTTTTTTGTCTCTCCGCCATATGTATTTTCCGCCAAAACTTGACGTTGTTTACAGTAACGCCATGGCAAATGACGTCATTTGGCGCCCAGCGCCATGCAGCGCTCGTGGACGAACAAGTAGGGCCGGAGCCCAAATATTGATATTTTACTATAGTTTATTGAATGGCTTTATAACACTCCCAGAGTCGGTTTGATGTGATAATTATAATTTATTTATAACAGGAAACTTGTATTAATTGGTCACTGAATGTAGATACAGTCGAAACTCGATAGTTTGAACTCGCGTTAGATCGTACATACCAATATGTCAAAGTTAAACATGGTTGAGCCACGTTTTAACTTTGATATACGGGTATGTTCGACTTAAGCGAGATCGAATTATCGAATTTCAATTTATGAAATAAATATGTTTATTCGCCCCATGCAATTCTATTGAACAAAATGACGCTTAATTCGTATTGACGCAATTTTTCTAGGGGGCGAGGCTTGTGGATATCTTGCGCAGAGGAGGCGGGGCTTATGGATCTGCTCTCCGCCAATAATTTTTTTGCGATGCCTGAGTAATGCAGTTATGGCTGTTCCTTTTAGGGTACACATTATTCGTGTTAACAACCTCTGATATGGACTATACATACATGCATACTAATAAAATGTTCATTTAATATTAGAAATTACAGCAAATATAATGTAAATATAAGAAATGAACTATGCCGATCATTTTCTGTCGTTTATTTCGCTTAAACACGGAAAAAATTCAGTTCATTTCTTAATTGTACGATCGATTTAAAAAAGTTCGAAGTATGTAGTTTGGACTGTTTATGGTAATCTGAACTGAAAAGAAACCGATTTATCGTCTTTGAATTGTCGCTTTATACAGGTCCTTTTTGCCTTGCAGCGGTTCTTGGTCTTAATTGTCATAGGGGAAAACCTCTCTTTTAAGACCATTAAGAACCAGGCTAATTGATTGGATGGAATACCGGCGGCAGCTTAAAGCAAGATAACAGCTCATAACTAAGTAGTAACCTGCATCAAATACAATATAATTAATTGTTTTGATTCCATGTGGTGCTTCGCAGCGAATGAGATTAGCCGAATTATTCTTCCTGAAATAATCCCTATCATCATCTCATAGCATCATTCATCGGCGCTATATGACCTATTTAGTACCACAGTGCCGTAAACCCCAACTCATCCATTTATATACATTTACACAAGAACTACATTATTGCATGCTCGGTTAAGTCGAACATACCCATATTTCAAAGTTAAAACGTGGCTAAGCCACGTTTTAACTTTGAAATACGAGTATGTTCGATTTAACCGTGTCGAGATATCGAAGTTTGTCTTTATTATCTTATTATCTATACCAAAATCTTTTTGAACGTATAAGGAGTCATTAGTGGCCACAAATTGTTGAAACATTTATAATCGCTAAGTGCTAATAATTTGCGGTCAGTGATCTCATTAGGGGCGTCTAACCTTAACCAATATATACCGAGTGGATTCTTCCATGTTTATACATTGGATTTGTCCATTTAATATCAAAGGGATGCCTGGTCAAATTTTTCATTTTCATTTTCATTTTGTTTTATATTGAAATTCCTATCAGCAAACAGTGAGACTCTGATCAGACGCCGCATTATGCGGCGTCTCTTCAGAGTCTACACTGTTTACCTATGTCCTATATATGGGATCGTAGACACAAATGGGTTAACCCTTTAGGCGTCAAGTTAATCGTGAAGTTTTTAGCCATTTACCACTATATTGTCGTCTGCTTCCATAGTGTTGTCTACAAGAACGTTTCAAAGTCAGTTTTCAGGTAGCATGACTTAAAATATATCGAAACGAGTGTCAAACATGTTAGATCCTGATCAGACGCAGCGTTACGTCTGATATGGATCAAAACTGTTTGAGAAGTTGACTTTATGCGACTCCAGCGGGGAAAGGGTTAACTTATAAACGACGGTATCTTAAGGACATGCGAGGCCGCGTCAAACTGCGTCAGAGCAGCATCCAAACTTATTTTGAAGTAGCCATTCTATTCGGGGTAGGACAGTGAAAGGGTTCTTAGTGGAGTGTAAACGTTTTTCTTTTTCATCTTTTTTTTCATCTGTTACCACTGACGAAACGAAATTAAGGAAGCAGTGCAGAAGACATACAAAATAATCTATCTGTTTGCTAGTGAAGAAGCATAGGCATATAAACTGTTAGTCAGGTATAAGTATTTTTGTCCAAGTTATTTTTAGATTGGAACATTCTAAAAAATTTAAAGGGATGATTTTTCTCTACAGCCAGTTAGAGATATGGATAGCTGTATTTTTGTGCGTAATGAACAGTAGAGGATACATTATTCTTTCCCGTAAACGTAAACGCAATGCACTAAACTGTGGAAATTTACTTTTAGAAATTTTAACTATATATTTAATCTAAGTAGCAAACAGGTTGGAGCCTGATCAGACGACGGGTTACTCGGCGTCTGATCTGGCTCCAACATGTTTGCAATGAAAATAATAGTTGTTGTATATATAAATGCGTTTATTGGGAAATAACAAAATACCAGTAAAGTTAGAGCAGCGGTCTCGTGCTGCACGAGGATCATACTTATCTCAAGTAGGAAAGTGTACGATTATATATTCGATTTTACCTTGCTTACCTATTTATCATTATTAACTATTTTGTTCTAAAAATAACTCAGACAAGTTTGAAAAATCGGACAATATACTGTTTTAAACAAAGGATGCGTATGTGTATCGCCAGGGATCACAGAATTAAACAGCATTTTACAAACAATGACCATTTGTCAGAGTGGACTATCGAAAGACGGAAAATGCTAAAAACGGTTTACACAGGATTACTCAAGACTAGTTTGATTTGAATAAAACAGTCGTTTACGTGTTGTAATTTTCTCTCTTTGCAATCAAGTCTAATTTTAGCCAAGAAAACAACAATCAATGCCAATAGTGACACATCACTTTAATACATGAAATTAAGTTGGACGTTAATCTTGGCAATATATTCCAAAGCAAACGTAAAACAGATATAATTTCAGGACATTTCTTTTCTAATTCTCCTTGATTGCTTTTATGTATTGCAAAAAAACTTGCTGCCATTTATGGGTGATTGATCGTAATGCGATATTACTGTATAAATAACATAACATAATTTGATTAGCTCAAACATTTTTACAATGTTTCTAGTCATTTGAAGGCAAAACAAGATGAACATATTTACACAGAAGCAATATATCACTGCAATACCGTTTACTGGAGTACGGCAGTATAATATAAACAGTTAACATTTCTTTCATGTAACTATCACTCAAATGTTCAATATTAATCTCATTTCAAATCAGTTAAGATTTCAATGGGCTTTTTGAACACGTGTTGGCTATTATCTTTCTTGTGAACATTTCAATGGTAAAACAACTGGTAGCAAATAGTGTACATCCAGACCAGACGACTGCCATAGTCGTCCGATCTGGCACTACACCATTTGCTATAGTCTCTAAACATAACTAAGATGAAATGGATTAAAAAGATGTATAATTGGAAAACATATTAATGTACATACTACATAATAGTCAAAGTTGTTCCCTTAATCTATTAGCAAAATAAACATATTTTGATAAATTAAAAAGAGTATTTCTGCTTTTACTTTCCATCAATTGATTAAACTTTTTGTATAAATATAGCCTGCATACAGACAAATTAATATTTTAAATGTATTTTAATTGTTTTTAATTTGACAAACTGAAATACAAATTACCGACGGATGTTTACAAGCAACATTTTTGTTTGAAGAATCTTCTATATGCAGAGTAAAAAAAGCACAGCAAATTTCCTCTTGCAGGAGCTTTTTGAATTACTTTTTACCGTGCATTAAGCAACACCATTATATAACATACTACTTATGGACGGTGTAATAAATGTTTGCTTAACCCATTACCCCATAAATACGCCTTTTTAAGTCATGACTGTATTCCTCCACGAAACAAAATAGTTCCTCTTTTGTTTCACAAGGTATAATTTCTATTTTCTGACAGATGGTAGCTTAAAGCAGGCATATAAACTGTTTGTCAGGTATTAGGTATTCTGCTTTACTTTCAATCCGCTTTAAGTGGTCACCTGTCATCAAAACTAGAAACAGGCAATGGGGTAACGCGTTAATACATGTTTGCCTGTACCGTCAGCCAACAAAACAGCGACCTAAAAACAAGTGTCAAACAGTTTTGATCTAGATCAGACGCCGCATTACGCAGCGTCTGATCTGGATCAAACTGTTTGCAAAAATCAGAAAAGTCGCGATGAGCATGGAAAGGTTTGTCTTAAATTGCTGCCTAAACTAATTGTTAAAAGAGTCAAACGTGGGTTAAGCAGACAATAAACGACGAAGCGTTCATATCTTTAAGATAGGTTACTACTTAGGGGTGTATTAATGTCATGACTTTGGGAAATTTTCAAAGTATATGAAAACACTCTATGATGGTTTTGTATTGAAAAGCTATTTAAGATGAATGAAAAAATAGAAAAAGTGTACATTTTGGTGAACAACGGTTGGCTCTACGGCCATGTAAAATTTACCCCACCCACTTCCTCTTATTTTGTCCTTTTCAAACAGTCTGCTTCAATAAAATCCATTTTAAATGAAAACAAATATGATAATTTGGTTTTGTGTTATTTATTTCCTATCTATGGTAGTATTTCTTCATACAAAAACTAATTTAAGAAAAAAAAGTCACCAAATGTGAAATTTATAAAGCTCGAAATATCATCGATATGGTACTTTTTTGTAAATTTTGTAAGGGGAGATAACTCTTTTTACTTTAATAACTCAAAATTTTCAACACTGACCTTTCAATTTCTTTTCATATTTTGAACTGCCTTAGCATGGGCTTTTATCTGGTAGAATATAAAAAAAAGTTCAATACTACAACTATTTCATTTTCAAACTTTTTTAATTTTTTTCATAAAATAAAAAATCTAATAAAAGCATGCCCTATACAAAGCATATTTTTGATATTCAAGGATCCATATTGTTCAAACCTGGTGCCTGCTTTGTCTAAATTTGGTTTCTATATGTGAAAATACCACCATAGACATGAAATTTATAATGAAAACCCAAATTATCATGTTTGTTTTGTTTTGAAATAAATTTTACTGAAGCTTGTACTCTGAATGGGTAAAATTTAAAAAAAAAATCGTCCAAATTTGACATACCTTTTTCAAATCGCTGTAGCTAAAAAAAAGGACACCACCATATAATTTTTTTTCAATTTTTATTCATCATAAACAGCTCTTCCAAAAAAACAATGTTAGAACAAAAGTTTGATACTTTGAAAAATTGGCTTATGACATTAATACACCCTTAATGAAAGATAAAAGTATACAGAAAAGTCCCTTAACCCATTACCCCATAGTTTGTTTCAACTATTGAATACTGATGACCACGTAAAACAGGCGCATTCTGCTTTACTTTCAGACTGCTTTAAGCTGTTATCTATTAGGATATAGAGCAACTTTATGTGCAAATGTTTTCTTCAATATTTACTCTTTGAAATATACGCTTTATGCAAATCTGTCTTTAAGCTGGTTCGCAGGTCTGCGTATTTCCTGTCAAACTTCATTTAAACCTTGGTTAAATTGAAATACACACAATAGGTAAACAATTGTTAAAATAATAAAAATAAAATAAAACACCGTTTTATTATGACGGGACCTTTTTTGAAGAAAAGTTATCTAATAAACAGGAATCTTTATTTAAATAAATAATATAATTCAATCATTTCTATACATTCAAGTAAACTGTACAGACAATATAAAATATTTCCCAAACAAAAATGTTTCATGAACAGTTATTTGTGTAAATTTTCTAGTTTAAGCACGTGACGAAAAAAATAATGTGAAAATAATCAGCATTTCCGCAACTCGAGATGCGTGGTGCCTGGTTGCGAGTCACCTTAATGAGAACAAAAGTGATATAAGTTTTGCCTCTAGTGATGTTAGATCGTATACTGAATATTTCGTTTTATCTAGAAGGTAATAAAGCATCCTTTTTGTAATTGTAACATATCTAGTACAATGGAACTTCGATATCTCGAACTCGGTTAAGTCGAAAATACCCGTATTTCGAAGTTAAAACGCGGCTAAACCGCGTTTTAACTTTGAAATACGGGTATGTTCACCTAAACCAAGCTTGAAATAAGGCGAATTGATTATTCGAAATATCGGATAATTCGAGTTAAGCGAGTTTGAGATATCGGAGTTCGACTGTGGTGAAATTACTTTAGCAAATACTTTGTTTCGTCAGTTCATATCATATATCATATAAATTTTCTAAACAAAGGTTATTTAGCCTACCTTTGAGTTCGAAACTCTTTATATTATATACTGCATTTAATGCTTAACTCTTTATACGTCAAATAAATCATGAGGTATTTACCTCTTCACCGTTATAATGTCGTCTTCTTCAATATTTTTGTCCGCAAGAACGTTCAATATTGAGATTTAAGGTAGTTTGTCTGGATGAATATCGATACGAGTATCAAACAGTTTGGATTCTGATCAGATACCACGTTACTATTATTAATCTGTATAAATCGACCACACTATACATTGCTCTATCTTAACACCAACACTCAATAATATGAATACACTTGATTGAGATCTGCTAGGTAAAGCATGTACAATTTCTGAAATATCTAACCTCTGCGTCTTGTGTTTTACAAAAACATATTTTAAAGATTTCCCCAGTTTTTTTTTACTATGGTTGCAATGGAAAACAATGCTCTTTATTGAATCGATTCTTTGAAAGAAATTTTCCCGAAGAATATTCCTGTAAAGTTTGGTTGAAATCAGCAATGTGGTTTAGGAGGAGCAAATACTATGTGTAGTTGATCACCGAATGATCGGAATAGTATTATAATGAATATAAGTGTTTTTGCGGCCATTTTGGTTTTAACAATTTTGGGCTTCAGTGAAAGACAATAGAAATGAATTACTGTCCTTTTCACTCAGCTCTGTCACTGAATTTGTATCGAGAATTTTTTTTATTTCAAATAATTTCAGCTTTGTATCTACATGAGACGATCAGATCGTTTTTTACGAACTCTCATGCAAAGTTTGAGAAATATCGGGACTGTCAGTAGGGAGATATCCTGAAAACTATTGTTTTCCTATAGTAAACTTGCGGTCAGCTGTGTTTACAAATGGCCGCCGTGTGTCGTAATGTAACGTAATGAGCATGTGCGTAAATCGTCAAGGACTATTCCATTTTTCTGCAGGTGTGACAGCTATAAATTAATATGCTGCACGATAGTGTTGCAAATAAATCCGTTAAAAGGATTGTGTTGGTCTATTTACCTATTTATTTTGTTGTTTATGCTGTTTTAATTAAAATCAATAAGTTTTTATTGTATGGAATCATCTAAGAAATATATCTATAACCGATTTTATGACGTCAAAATGTTTTTTTTTTTATAAACGCACCTGAGAGAGAGATATGAAAGAGAGAGATAGAAAGAGAGATTTAGAGATTGAGAGAGAGAGTTAGGCAAATGTTTGATTTTAGAATTAGCGAGTGAGAGAGGAGGGATAGAGTTAATTGTTTGAGAGACGTTTGCTTATGTTCAATTTTACAATTAATCCGCCATCAAAAATGTCATTTTTATGGTCAGATTTATGTCACAAGAAATGGTCATATTAATGTTACAATAAATGGTCAGCTTAATATCACAAGAGATAGCCAGTTAATTTCTACGAAAATACTAAAAAGACCGTCGGATATATTGTAAAGTTTAACCTAACCCTAAGTTCCTAACCCTAAGTTTTGGTGGCGGACTAATTGTAAACCCTAGCCCATGACTGTTTCAAATCTAAACCGAGAAAAAAGTACATCTAGATCTAGTAGAACCATAAATAAATTTTTGATATTCTCCTACTTTCTTCTGAAACAGACTCACGTAGATTTTTAGATCTGCACATTTTGTGTAGCATTAAATGATTTTAAAACCCTGCGAGATATCATGCATTCACTGTCAGTCCCATCAAACTGGAACCATGTGTTTAAGTATCTACCTGATTCCCAGAAACTTTCTGCATTACCAGCCATCGTTCGTACAATGCATTTTTTCTTCTTTATTTTTAAAAGACAGAGTCTAACGTATAAATTAAATGATTAAACATCTTCTAAAATTATATAACAATGCGCCTAGTACGGCATTCCAACTTTGCTGTTTACAAGAAAGAATTAAAAGACGTGTCTGAAAAAACAATATATCTAATTTAGATCCATCATTAAAGGTGATTCAGATCTAAATCTATAACATTTTCAAAAGTGTTTATCAAAACATGTAGATCTAGACCTAGGCCTAGATCTACATGATCTGGGCAGCAACCAAAAAATCTAGATCTAAATACTCGAGGACGCTAACCTTAGTCTAACAATCAATTTGGTATGATCTAACGCTTCAAATTCCCTTTAGAAAAGATGTAACAAACGTGACCTGACAGAACGATTAAAGAAAATGAAGACCTGTTCTCTCCAGTTACTAACAATGGACCGACTTAAAAAAGTATAAATAGATCTACAACAATCTGTGTGACGCAATATATTTAAACACGTCACAAATTAATTATTGATTCCGTCATAAATGCATAGGTCCAACTATTTACTCAAAGGATAGAAAATATATCTCTAACTTCGTGTTTTAATATTCTGTTACATAAAATATAACAACACATTGAACATAATGATGAAAACATATATTTTTTGTCTTAATTTCACCTTTAGATCACCATTCACCGAATTACAATATCATTTTTAAGTTTTTTTTTAGACCCGCTTCACCCAACGTAAAATGGACTGTCCCACAACGTCATACTCAATCACAAAGTCGGCCATCTTTATAAACAACTGAAGCCAAATTTACTATGGGGAAACCACATTTTTCACGATCTTTCGTCATTCACAGCCCGGATAAATCTGAAACTTTGCATGCGAGTTCGTAAAAAACGATCTGATCGTCTCATGCAGGTAAAAAGCTGATATTGTTTGAAATAAAAAAAATTCTCGATACAAATTCAGTGACAGAGCTGAGTGAAAAGGACAGTAAGCACATCTACATTACGACAAAAAGGTGGTATGCCAACTTTCCCCAAAAGCCTCGAGGAATATTTTTTCCCTATAATCGGACAAGTCTATTTTAAATAAAAAGCAATGTTACAAAATGAAAAGTCTTAGTGTTATTAGAAATTTTGAATGTTGCAATTGTCTTACATCTCATAACTGTAAGTTTTGCGTGACTTTTTGGATTAACATTAGACTTGTAATAACGACATAACTTACAAAATATGGAAACGGCAGCCATTTTGAAAATTGCCGCCATCTTAAATCTGACAGGAAAATTGAAGAGGCTAACGTTTTTTTTTAGATTAGATATGTCTAAACACTATTTGTAGAAATCCCTGGCTTGCATCATTATTTGAAGTATTTTGGTCAAAATATCGACCTTATGTCCCAGGCTACAGAGGGAGACAAATTCTGTGCGTGTTGTTGGAAGGGAGTTGTTATAGGGAGGGAAATCGATTACCATTTCGGTCATGACAATAACTTACATTTGCAATTCAAACTGTTTGTCATCCATCTTCATGTTTCTTCCGTCAAAATGTCCGAAAACGTAGCCTTGAGTTTTCAGCAGGCGATATTGCAGCAGTGAAAGTGTTAGACATAATTGTCTTGTTAGGGTTACAGCAGCAATCATTGTTGTAAGGAGGGAATCGTTGTTTAGAGGGCCGTTAAACGGAGGGAGCCCTGTTTCTTTTCTGGAATTCTGTATATATCGACATCAAATATACGCTGCTATTTTAGCTGCAGTGTGATTTCTTCGAATTTTGGTTTTACAACAATATCACCAAAAAACACCGACCAAAAAAAAAAGTTTTCAACATATTATATTTTCATTGTAACGACTCTACAAGTAATACATTATAGTGTAAAATTTATATTTAACGGCATAATAATTTGAAGCATCAGAGGAATACTATTTGGCGAATCGGTTTTGTAATATACTTATTGCATTGTTGCAGTGTTTTTGGATTCTGTAATTCCTGCGGAATCTGAGATGGAATTCGACAAATATTATTATTACACCTCGTTTTGAGTTACAATGTTAATTTACCATAGACCAAAATGAAAGATTTTGCATGTCTTTTACATCTATCAATATACTGTCACTGTATATGATATTCTTTTTGTCCCTGTTTATGATATTATTTTCTCTATTATTCTATCTTTTTGGTAATGATATAAATAATAAGACATCGTAGAAGTCGACGTCGTTTTCCGCGTTACGTGCAGGGCGATTTATAAGGACATACACACTTTACAGTGAGAATTACTTTCCCATTCAATGGTAGCCAGCCACAGTTCAACATAAAGTATATATTTCATATCTATGTATGAAAATCTCTCAACTAAAATGAACAATTTATATGCGGAGTTTGTGCATTTTGTATTGGATCTGCTCTCTATTGAATAGAGTCTATAAAATAATTACCTTTATGAAGAAAATAGATAACATGACCCAACTTCTAGATCTAGTTCAGCTAGACATGCATATAAATTTATCAAAATTATTATTAATGTATTAGCAAATGTTATCAATTGAGGATAACCAAGTGTGTTTTAACTCTTTAATCAATCAATACGCTGTTTTATGTCTCCAATTTATCACCCTAATGAAAAAAGTTCAACTTTATGCAGTAAACTAGCAGAGATTTTTAAACAAGAAATATCTTTAAAAATAATATTCAGTGGAGAGCGTTTTGAAGTAATGCTGTAGATGGGTGTGAAAAATGTATAAAATTGAGGGTTCCAAAGAAATGTTACACCTTGGATTGAAAAGCAAAACATTTTATTACAGTAACTTTCATGTAAAATACAATATAGCTACTAAATTCTATCCTCTACAGAATTACCAAACAATAGTTCAAACCGTATCCTGCTGCTCATAGATCTTTGCATAAATCTACTGTTCTATCACTTATCATCCATGAATGGAGTTTCTTAAAACAAAGCTGTCATATCTAAGAATAGAAACATGCTGTCATAGCAACTGTAGACTATGTCTATAATTTTGCACTAACAATTCACATTAAATTACAGTGACTTTCAAGTAATTTAGATTTAGCTACTAAAAATCTACCCTCTACAGAATTACCAAACAATAATTTAAACCATACGCTGCTGCTCATAGAATATTGCATAAATCTACTGTTCTATCACTCTTCATTCATGAATGTAGTTTCTTAGAACATGCTGTCATAGCAATTAAAGACTGTGTCTATAATTTTGCACTAACAATTAATCTCGAGTTAAACTTGTTATTTGGTACTATAGATCAGTCTGTCCCCATATCCAATCAGCCCATTCAGATTCAAGAATGCTACTTTCAACCTAGATTTCAGACCAGTTATCATTGGTTGAGAATTTGCAAATGATACGTCTAAATAAAAACCATACCGCTCCGCTGAAAATAACAAGATTTAATTATAACAGTTTCCAAAAATGTAGCTAGTCGAGTCCTTTTTGGACACAAAGAGTTCTCGATAAATAGCAGAGACAATCTTTTTTCCATCAATATCGTGGGCTCCGAATAGCAATCACACATCAATTATACCATTACGGTCTTGGAAGTAAATTGTCACATCCACTTATGTCCTTTCTTGGACACTGACTTCCAACCAAATTAGTACAAAAGACTTTCATTGACATTTCTAGGGTTTCAAATCCTTTTACAATTGGTCTTGTATCAAGCAACCACTAGATATACAAAACGTGTGCAGTATTTGATACATATGACTAAACGTTCTTAAACATTCTCCAGCGTTTAAAATTAAACGTGCAAGAACGCTGGTCTCAAGGGGCCGTCACACCTTGACCTGCTGGTCAACGTTCTCTGACGTTTGAGGAAACGTTGACAGTCGCCCATGGTCGCTGGGATAGCGTCTATTGCCTATGTCCCATTTATGGGATCGTGATCACAAATGGGTTAAGCACCACGTTATTTCCCCCAGATTTATGTGCAGTTTTATGTCAGGGCAGATCCTATTATAAAACAATGTAAACCTCGATATGACAGCTTCTTTGGGAGGTGTCTGATCTTGGTCTTCACAATTTTCAAAAAGCATGAAAAGGAGGTGAAGTACCAGGGGCCCGTTTCATAAAACTTCGTACGACAAATGTTGTCGTAAGTCAAAACTTTAAAATACATTTAATTTCTAATTTCTCTATCTAATCCTGTCTTGTGACATCTTTTTGGAATCGTCTTTTCAAGACGATTCCAAAAAAATGTCACAAGACATGATTAGATGGAGAAACAAATAAAAATTGAGACTTTTATAATCTGAGTTACGACAACATTTGTCGTACGAAGTTTTATGAAACGGGCCCCAGACATTTTAAGGAATGACACACGCAGAGGCTGTAGACAATTTACGAGCGATCGAAATGAAACTGTGTTCAGCAAGAGGCCAAGAAGAATGTCTAAAAAGCATGTATGTTTACTAGGGATGTCATATTTTTCGAGGATTATGTGCTGATTAACCAATTAAACGTTCGATTTTCTAGTCGGTTAAGCGGTTAACCGATTAACCGTTTGGAAGAAATATATTAACTTAGAAAATGGTGTATATTGACGAACAGCAGTTGTATAGAAATTGGCTTACCATACACTTTATGAAGTTTACCATGTATTGGAATCGTTCTGATATACCGTGCCTCCTCGCTACAAAAACACCCAATTGGAGACAAAGATTATGTGTGTTGTTCGGAGGTAGTTGTTATAGGGAGGGAAATTGGCTTACATTTGTAAAAAACTTTGAATCCAGATCAGACGCTACGTAACGCCGCGTATGATCTAGAATCAAACTGTTTGTCACTCTTCGTTATTTTTTTCTGACAAAAATGTCCAATATGTGGTTTTAAGAAAAGCAGCAGTGGACAATTTAAAGAAGATGATTTTTCAGACGTGAAAACGTAAGACATAATTGTCTTGTTTTGGAAACAGCGGCAAACGTTCTTGTATGAAAGGAGTCGTTGTTGGGATGGTCGTAAAAGGGAGGGAGCAATGTACTCACAATATGATAATAATTTCAGTACTGTGTTTTAGAGTCCATATGTCCGCTTCCTTACTAATAGACGAACAACTAACTGCTTATTTACACTAAGACATAAAAATATACATGCTTTAGAAAACAAACATTCTGTTTTCATCAAGTGCATTTCTGTTTTTAACCCTTTCGGTGCCGACTTTGCAAACAGTTTGGATCCAGATCAGACGCCGCGTAACGCGGCGTCTGATCAGGATCCAAACCGTTTAACACTCTTATCAATATTTCTTAAATCATGCAACCTTTTAAATGTAACTTTGAAAAGTTCTTGCAGACAACAATACTGAAGCAGGCGAAAATGAAGCGGTGAAGGGGAAAAGATCTTCCAGATAATTTGGCGCCGACAGGGTTAAATTTTGTTTGAAATTTGTGTCTAGTTTAAATTTTTCATTTCTTGATATGAATATTTCACAATGCTGTTTATAGCCATTGATCAAAAGAATACTGAATATTTGTTATTAATCGTACACAGGTCATTTGCGAACAAGATATGGCTAAACAAGATCAGCACATTTTTGTGTGTCGTGGTTCATCGGTTTTAGAAATGGGATATGAAATGTGTCTACTAACTTTAATGTTTAACCATTATCATGTTGATTTGTCGTCTGCTTCAAATTTATCCTCTACGAAAAAACAAAACATTCTAATGTTTTAGAACTGAAGAAAAGAGGAGATACGTGGCAAAAAGTTTAGACACAAATCAAACGCGCGTTACACACTGTCTAATCGGGATTAAAACAGTTTGCATATGTCAGCCTCGTTGCGCTTAGCCTGATGCGTGTTACATGGGAGCAAATGTTATTCTTTCCCATTTAAACGCAAATAAAACGCAAGCGCAATACACTTAAATGTAGGAAATGTTATAACCATGACGATAATAGGGCGTCTGATCTAGCTCCAAGCTGTTTGCAATGGAAATAATAGTTTTAGCGTAACGCGTTTATTGGGAAGAATAACGTCTTATCCAGAGTAACTTGCTTCGCGTAATAAACCTTCAACAAATAAAAATACATGGAAAGCATTACTATATGATCATTTTACTCTATACGACTCGTACCAAAAACAACAAGCGTAATAAAAGTGACATTGTATAAGTGCCATGACCAATAATTTTCTAGTGTTCAAATTTAGAAATTGGCTTTTTCTGTACAAGAATTTGAGTCTGCTGTTTGCCTTAGTAATGACTGATCTGTCAATTGCCTCACAAGATAAAAATTGGTCTAAAATAGCACCCAAATACTTAACAGAGGTAGAATAATTAATATGTTGACCATTACATGGTGATTGAGATTTTTATTTAGGTCTAGAACCAAACACTTATATGTATTTTGAAAAAACACCAGAACACGACAATTTTAAGCAGACAATATTGCAGACAATATTGCAGCAGTAAAAGCGTTAGAAATTCTTTTCCTATTTGTGGAACTGAGGCAAGAGTCGTTGTAAAGAAGGAATCGTTGTTGGGAGAGCCGTTGTGGTGAGGGAACACTGTACTTCTTGTCAGATAATAATCTTAACTGTTTGATACTAAAATCGATGTTTTATCTTAAATCTAAAGAGAAACAGAAGTAACCTATAATTAAAGAATAGTTGGATGATCGTGTTTGGTTTCAGGTTTGAGAAACAAAACAATATCTATGGAAACACCAATTCAAATATGTTGGAAATATATGTCAATGCTCTAGAGAGAGCGAAATTGGAAAGGACAGTTTCCAAAATTGTCCCAAATTGCTTACTTGAATATCTTATTTCAGTAAATTTGGTGACAGTTATTTGCTTCTGTAAACAATAAACACAATAATTAGCTCTTCCAGCCATGAAAACCGCGTGTAACTACATTTGACAACAGTTTCTTGTCGGACGTTGAGAAGCTTGGTATATGATCAGAATACAAACAGTTTGTTACACCCATTTCAGTTTTTCGTCTATCATAATGCCTAAAATCTAAATGTGTGAAATAAAAACAGAACATCATATTTCATCCGAAAAAAGGAAGGTTGTAATCCGAAAACAAACAAACAAACATATTTTGTCAACGTAACTGACCATTTTTTTTCGTTTTGGGTGTTGTTTGGCGTAAAGTCAAGAGGAACCATTGGAAAATGTTAGTCAATTTGAACTTAATACTCTAAGGAAAATATTGTTTCTTTATTCAAGCAGATGGTAGCTTCAGGCATGTTCAAAGTAGAGCAGAATGCTCCTTCATGCGACGTTTTAACTGTCTCTTTCACTAGTAGAATGCCCTTTAAACATGGTGTGTAAGAAGCTTGTAACATCAGATGCTTGACGGAATCTGTGAGGTAATTTTCCATTTATTCTATATTGGTTTTTATTCCCCAGGGGCCCGTTTCATAAAACTTCTTACGACAAATGTTTTCGTAAGGCAGATTATAAAAGTATCAATTATTATTTATTTCTCCATCTAATACTGTCGTGCGACATCTCTTTGGAATCGTCTTGAAAAGACGATTCCAAAGAGATGTCACAAGACAGGATAAGATAGAGAAATCAGAAATTAAATGTATTTTAAAATTTTGACTTACGATCGTTTTTGTCGTACGAAGTTTTATGAAACGGGCCCCAGATGCTTGACGGAATTTCTCTGAGATATCTGTGAGGTAATTTTCCATTTATTCTATATTGGTTTTTATTCCCCAGCTTTATAACTGATACAACTAATTCAGTGGAGAAAACAAGACGCCTTTCCTTCCCAATTAAACGAATCTATACGCAAATAGCAATACACATAAAATGGAGAAAATGAAAACTTAACATTTTGAAAGTTTTGAAAGTGGTGACTCATTTTAGACGTCAGGTTGTCCGGCGCCGATCTGGCTCCAAACTGTATGCAATGGAAACGATTGTTTAACAACAAACGCGTTTATAAGAATGAATAACGTCTTCTCCAGTGGGAAACTACATGTATGTATAAATTAGTAACTCGCGCGAAGTTGTTTATGTATTTCTTATTAGTCACACGGTATTGTTCTGGGACAGTCATATTATTGACGCTGTCATGCTGTCGCTTCCAGCACTTTCAATTTTAAATATTTTGACATATCGAATGAAGAGCTTTTGCGAAGAATATTAAATTGTCTCAATACAAGTACAGAAACTCTAACCGACATGGTATCCTTGCAAATGGTTGAACTACCGACATTTCTTTATTTAAAGATTTGGAATTGTGTCGAATCTTTTTTTTCGAAGCAATCCATAGTTAAGCATTATATAGAAGTGTGGGTAATTATCGAAATGTTAGAAAACATCGCGATCATGAGAATTATATCTGTGTCCATTGGATTGAATTCTCTTTAGACCAAAAGCCTTTTCGTAAACTAATATTTTTTTTAAAGATGCCGACAGTGGAGAAACCGTTATTTTTCCCAATAAACACGTTTTTAACATTAAATAAATTATTTCCCATGCAAACTATTTGGAGCCAGATCAGATGCCGGGATACCCGGCGTCTGATCAGGCTTCAAACTGTTTGTCATTTGGATTAAAATGAATGATCAGAATTAGCAAAAGGTTGTCCTTTTCTACAACTTAGTGCATTGCGTTTGGGTTTCGTTTTCGTTTAACCGGGAAAGAATATAGGGTTAATACACCTTTTTTCGTGCATTAACATCTGAAGAAGCCCACGGGCTGTATTTGAAGCCCGAGGCTTTAGCCGAGGGCTCCAAGACAGCACAAGGGCTTCTGCAGATGTTAATGCACGAAAAACAGGTGTATTGACACTATTCTTGCATAAAAATATGTCTATTTCCCTTTCTTGTTGGATTTCACCTAACTCCGTTCTCTAATACATTGACAGAATACGCGCACATAGAGAGGTCAAGTTTGTTTACAAAATGTTCATGTATTTTATATATCAACGGCTTAGATACAGGGCCACATGCACCTGATTTATCAATGTCGGCCATTTTTAAAAGCGAATCGATTCGCATGTGTAATAATAATTTACGCTTGGCACTCAACTGACATCATGCTGTTCTTCGTCGGTTAATTCAAGGATTTGAAAATGTTAAATATATCTGGATATGAGGAGAAATGTGGTTGGATGTTGGAATAACGTTGAATGAGTTGGTCTGGTACAACGTGAGACGTAGCATACAGACGTCAGAGACTTTCTCTAGACCAATTCTATGGAAATACAGGTACACCGATTTACAGTTTAGCATGTTTAGGGTAGGACTTTATTTATAATGCTATATTTCTTAATAAATATCAGACACATGAATGGATTACCAGCAGTCGATTGCAGTTATTTAACTCATTATAACTCCATACTGTAGTCTAGCGGGATCGAGTGTAGTCTATTTCTATTTCTATTTATTACTTCTACGCCATCAATTCTTATGATTATGAGAAGGGGCACTTTCTAGGTGCACCATTGGGACTGTACCTGTCGAACACAGGCACAGAGGAGATAACGTTATTCTTTCCCGCTTTTAAACGCAAAGAAATGCAAACGCAGTGCACTAACATGGAGAAAATGACATCTTTTTTATACTTCTGACTGTTTATTTTAATCTGAGTACCAAACATTTGGGAGCCTGATCACAGATCAGACACCGGGTTACTCGGCGTATGATTTGGCTCCAAACCGACGTCTGAACTGGCTCCAAACTGTTTGCAATGGAAACAATAGTTTAAGAGAATAACGGTTTTTTTCCACTGTTATCTATGTAGAAACTCAACAAGTCCCTACAGCTCAGTCGTTAGAGTGCTAGAATGTTATAAAGCTTTTGAGTTGAGTCTGAAAGAGCAAAAACTGAAATTTGACGTATCAATGTCTAAGAACCATATAAGACTCAACTTAAAAGTTTTAACTTTCTATACGTCTAACTGTCATTGTGCTTGGTAACCATTTTTATACTAGATCTACAGTTGTCTAGGAATTTAGAATAATTTTGAAAATATGTTTTGATAATTTTGTAAGCCATTTAAATATTAGGAGCGTACTAAGAGTCAGTTACTGAAATAGCTGGAACGGAATTTGGGTTGACATGCTATTTTATCAACATTGCCGTTATAGATTCTAAATGTGTGTGTCTGTTAGATTTACTTGTAGGGTTTAAATAAAGATTTGAATTTGAATTGTCTCATTCAATCATTGCCTTCATTAAAGAATCAAAACAATTCTAAATAAGATGATAAAGCTGTCTATATGTTTAAACTGTTATTATTTATTTTCATGCATGTTTGTTGTTTCAGATTCTATCACCAGATGTCACTGGCCATCAGCCTTGGATGTTGGTCTAAATCTTGAGAAGTCTGCAGTCATCCTTTCTCATTGACAGTGAACAGAATGTGTTTGGTGCTTACTCAACAGAGAACAGTGACAATAACGAGAATGAACCAGAATTAACAAAACAAAGTTTAACTCATGATGAATTTATGTTTACACAAAGTCATCACCCGGCTGGTCTCAAAATAACAGAAATGTCTTAGTTTAATGAGGAGCAGCTAACCCAAGACATCTATTACATGTACATGTACATAATTTGATTGCACATTAACCTATCACTCAATCAATATGCAGTTTCCCCCTCTTATCTATTTCTCCACTGAGCAAAATAGTTCAACACTATGGAATCATGAATGTATGCACTATAAGGAGCCTAAAGCATTTTGAAAGTAAAGCAGAATATACCATTAGGTACTTTCTACTTTACTTTCAACATGCTGTAATAAACAACCTGGATTAAGGGTAAAGGGTTAAACAGACATAGTCGGAAAGATCAAATTACTACAGAGCTACAGGTAAAAGGCATGATTTTTATCTTATTTTCAAATATTCTAAATGTCTATTTTTTCATTTTTAATTCCATTTCTAAAAAATAATTATTTCCTACATGCATTACTTTGACTACTCAAACTTCTTAGAACATATCTATTACATTGTGCTTCAGTATATTTACCAAGTTCATTTATTATCTTGAGCTATGTAATTTTTTAAGTACTTGAAATATGTGTACAAAACCAGGATTTCAAATAAAATATATTTCAATAAGCACAATTTTGCATAGATATAAATAATAACAAGAACTTTTGTCTTTATATTTGAGATCCATTTCCATTTTTTTTTTATTAATATCAGTCATTTTCTTCCATCCATATCACAGCTTCCTTTATTCTAATTTCACACCAATTGTATATCTTGCAAGTATCATGCTTCACTACAAACAGTGTACTTACAAGGAATGCACTTGTCTGCTGCCTCAGTGTAAACTTTGAAGAGAACATCCCCTAAAGGAGCCCTCTGATCAAGGTCGCCACACGAAGCATAATTTTCAATGCATCGGTGTACATGTATACTTTAAACAGAACGCAATTAAACAAGATGGACAAACTTTTATTTTGATTTTAAATGTACATTTAAATCGCCAGTGGTTATTGAATGAGAGAGTTCGCCTAACTGTGGCCAACGTATGCAAATAGTCGCTGTCATGGACATTTTACTGAAATGAACTATCTGGCTGTAGACCAATTGGAGTGTCAGATGGCCGATTTTGTCAATTTCAAAATTGATTGATTTGGGTTTACGGCCGCAAACTGTGACACAAAGGGTTGTCATAATAGCGCCGATGTTGTGTCAATTTCATGTCATCTATAATAGCAAGTCGCTGCCGTCGAAAGTTAGGCATTTTAAAAATATGTACATGTATGTGCACAATTACGGTACAATGTATAAATAACTCGTATACGAGAAATGGGATTCAAGCTGTTTGTTATCGCTTTTATTAATGAGTTAACTGCAAGTTTTAATAATAAATCAAAAGTTACTTTGCCTAGTGTGTTTACTTATATGATGTGTTCTGCTTTGTATCCATCCTAAAGTGGTGAACACGTTATTCTTTCCCCTTTAAACGCAAACAAAACGCAAACGCAAAACACTAAAATGTAGAAAAGGACAATTTTTCGGCATTTCTGACCTTTCATTTTTTCAGAGTGGCAAACAGTTTCGAGCCTGATCAGACACCGGCTTAACCGGCGTCTGATCAGGCTCGAAACTGTTTGCAAAGGAAATAATAGTTTTAGCGTAAACGCGTTTATTGGGAAAGAATAACGTTTTCTCCACTGTACCTAATAATGTCACCTGTCAACAGAATTATTTAGTTGTACAAGTTTGGTTGGACTGTATACTATGGAGAAGACGCTATTATTCCCCAATAAACTCGTTTAATGCTAAAACTATATTTGAATATAGTTTTCCATCGTAAACAGTTTGGAAACAGATCAGCCGCCGGATAACTAAATAGTAATGAGTTCAAAAGGTGCAAACTGCATGGGAAACTGTTTAGATCCCGACCAGAATGCTCCCCCAGGAGTCTACACCATTTGTTAGCTATTGTCTGTCCAAACACTTAGGGTTATTACAGTGAAAACCTTTTGCATTTCGCCTTAATGACCGTTATGTGTATTTGGCGCACGGTGATTATTTTGTAATTTTAATAACAAATGCATTCACCAGCATCTTTGCACTGACAGTGTAGGCTGCAGTTTGGCCAGAACGCTGTTCAAACCGTCATTGTTATTGTTTATACTGGGCCCCGGAACAATCATAACTATAGCGGGCATTAACGGCGCGTGTGCACGTGAATCGCCTTGTTAATACACGTTAAAGTACTCGTTAATGCACCCCCTGGGAACGGCTTTTTATGCAAGAATAACTTTTATCCACTGTAACATCCATTTACAGCAATTTTCACTGTAATGACGACAAAAAGTGCAGAATTCAAACTGTTTGACACTCGGTTTTGCAATTACGTCAGTCATGCTGCCTCATATCTTATTTTGAAGCGGTATTTAAGACAATACTACTGTGTCGAAGGGAAAATATGGTAATGAAAGAGTTAAGGCTGAAATAAGAGTCAGTAGATCTATTTTTTAACATTTTGCCACACATTTTAATTGTTTGAAGGAATATCAATAAGAATGTCAAAAATGCTTTGAAACTGATCAGGATCGAAACTTTGTACAAAGTCAACTACACGCATAGTCACATATGATGATAAAGGGTCTTACGACAGTGAAAAGAAAATAATACTAAAAAACAAGAGCCCCATGGGGCATATTTCGCTCACCTGAGAATAGCTGAAAAATTGAGATCATGATTTATGTACAGGACAGGGTCATTTTTTTACCCGAGGAGCATTATTAAAATTGAACTATCTTGATAGAGGACCTGTAGATGATGCTTTATGCCAAATATCTAAGATCAGTGTACTAGGGTTTTAGAATTTTTTTTTTTATAAGTTTCCATTGAAAAAAATCTATTTTTAGCTCCTGTGACCTACATATGCAACAGACTGGAACCATTTGAACCAAATAGGTAAAGGACATCTATCAGTGTCACCATGCCGAATATCAAAGCGCTGTCCATATTGGTTTCAGAGGAGAAGATGTTTGAAAATTTCACCATATAACTCAATGTAAAACTTTTACCCCCGGGGTGCGGCCAATTTTGACCCCAGGGGCATAATTTGAACAAACTTGATAAAGGACCCTATGTGCCATCTAATATCTAAGGTATGGCCCTTGTAGTTTCAAACAAGAAGATTTTTTAAGTTTTCATTGAAAAATCTATTTCTAGCTCCGGTGACCTAGGTATGCAACCGACCAGAACCATTTGAACAAAATAGGTAAAGTACATCTAGAAGTGTCACCATGCCAAATATCAAAGCACTGGCCAAATTAGTTTCAGATAAGAAGACGTTTGAAAATTTCACTATATAACTCTATGTAAAACTGTGACCCCAGGGGTGAGGCCAATTTTGACCCCAGAGGCATAATTTGAACAAACTTGAAAGAAGACCTGTAGATGATGCTATGTGCCATATATCTAAGCTCTGGCTCTTGTAGTTTCAGACAAGAAGATTTTTTAAGATTCCCTTATTTTTTCACTTTGGTTGCCTTGGCAACCAGAGTTCTACATTGTTTTAATTCTTTGAACAAATTTGAAACAGCTTGACCCAAGAACATTTCTGTAAAGTTTGGTTGAAATCTGTCAAGCGGTATAGGAGATGGCATTTGAATCAATTGTTAACGACAACGCACGACGGACAACGCACGACGACGGACACAGGGTCATCCCAATAGCTCACCTTGAGCTTTTGGCTCAGGTGAGCTAAAAACAATGATGTCAGAGTTATGGCCTTTGCCAATGGCACTTCCTCTCATTAGGCTCTTTCCAAATACATTTGTATGCAATTTCATTTTACCCATTACCCCAAAGCCTGTTTCTAGTTTTGAAAATAAGTGGCCACCTAAAGCAGGTTGAAAGTAAAGCAGAATGCGCCTTAACCCTTTACCCCATGGTCTGTTTCTAGTATTGAAGGTATATGACAACTTAAAGCAGGTTGAAAGTAAAGCAGAATGTGCCTTAAGGTAAATTCTGCTTTAAATTCAGCCTGTTTTAAGCTTTTATCTTCTAGAATTAAGAAAATATTTCTTAGGGTTCATTTTCATGACTGTAAGATGGGAACTATTTTCTTCATTGGATGAATAAATTAAATGTGCTAAAAGGCGCTTCTATGTGGGGAAGGGTTAAGGCACACCGCTTTACTTTCAAACTGCTTTAAGCTACCATCTACTATAATGTAGAAACTTATTTCTTATCTTACATTTTCATGATTGTATCAAGCGGAATTATTTTCTTTAGTGGAGGAATAAATTAAAGACCTAAAAATGCATATTTTTATAGGGTGATTGGGTTAACAAACATCAGTATTTATGGGGGAATGGGTTTTTAATTAGATTATCTCCTGGACAAGAAAAATGACAAGACATACAGATAACTCTGATAAAACCAATATTAAACATATGTATAAATATGGCATAAGACATAATTACATAACTGTCAGTGGATCACCTCCAGATCCTGTTTCTCTAAGTATGAAGCAGACTGAACCATTTATAAACTTTAGCAGACAACATGTCCAGCAGACAGTTCTGTTGGTGTACAACAGCTGACCTGAGGTCAGTTATGCAATTCTGCCACTAGCTGGAAACTTAACTCTTATAATGCTGAATTGATGTCTGCTATACATATTGTACGTGAATTTTGCAAAGCAAATCATACCTTACATTTTCTAAATCAAAAAAACTATGTAAGTAAATGGCAAATAGTTTGGAGCCAGATTAGATGCAGCATAATGTAGCATCTGACCTGGATCCAAACTGTTTGCAAATATAGGTGATTTAGTATAAGGGTGCTTGAAACCCTGCTTAAACCTCCAGTAAAACAGTATAACCTGAATAAAGCGGCAATGAATCCTGCATAAAGCGGCAATGAAAAAATCCCTATGGTGAATCCCTATGGTCAGTTTTAGTTTTGATATTAACAATTTTGAGAGAGAATCACCAGGAGATTTCTGTAGAGAAGCATCCAAGGAACACGGTGAGCATTTTAGTTTTCCCCTCAGACTCACGGTTTCAGAGGAGATGTCGCTTGAAGTAAATTTGAATAGACGGACAGACGGACGACGGACGGCGGGCGATCACAACAGCTCACCTTGAGCCTTCGGCTCACCTTGAGCCTTCGGCTCAGGTGAGCTAAAAACCACAAACCAAAATTACAATGACATCGTTAAATAATATAATAAATGCGACGTTGAAACAATCCGATGTATCAGAGCAGCGTCCTGTTGTGTTGACATGGCAACGTAACATTGCACAGGACAGCAAAATAACATATTAGGAATTAAAACCCCTAGCCTGCCACTTCCGGATTGATTTTCATTCGAGAGATTTGACACCGAGCAACCTACAGTGGAGAATATGTTATTCTTTCCCGTTTAAACGCAAACGTACGCAAACGCAAAGCACTAAAACGTAGAAAAGTACAACTTTTGGACTGTTCTGATAATTCTTGTTTATCTTGGTGGCAAACAGCTTGGAGCCTGATCAGACGCCCGGTTACCTGGCGTCTGATCTGGCTCCAAACTGTTTGTACTGCAAATTATAGTTTTTAGCGTAAACGCATTTATTGGGAAAGAATAACACATTCTCCACTGTAACATCTGGTCAGTGCCCAAGCTCGTTGGTGTGTTCTTATTGTTTCTTACAATAAAAAAACTGGAAAGATAAACAACAACATTTCAAAACTCTTAACTTAACAGCAGACGATAAGATTCCTGCTTGTAGCTTAACCCTTATTATGATTAATTGTCGTCTGCTTCAAATGTGCCGTCTGCGAATATACATCAAAATCAATATTTAGGCAATTAAACTGAAGAAAATTTGAATATAAGTGTGCAAAAAAGTTTTGATCCTGATTAGACGCCGCGTAACGCAAAAATGCAAAATGTTGCCAAATCGCGAAATGTTTGCCAAGTTGCGCTTAGCACGATAAGGGTTAAGAAGGATACCACCGTGTGTTAATCTTTCTTGTAATGCTTCCTACTTTGTATATAAATCTTTCATGACCTTCATGTAATCTACAATGCCATTTAGATTTAAGCCTTTCGCAGCAGTACTATCATCTACTACAACTAATCATTTGCCTGCTGATCTTTGTTTTGCTGACCTGTCAGTTTTGAAGTACTGATATTTTATCATTATCAATTTTAGCGCAACTAAAATATGCAATCAGCATGGATCCAGATCTACAATATTTTAGAATTATAGAAAAATTAAGACATGTGTCAATAAGTTTGGATGCTGACCTGTCGATTTTGAATTTTAGGAACAATTCGACATTGTGATTTTGAATAAATTGATATATGTTATGTAAAAGAATATTTAAACATCAATTAAAGAGAGAATATCTCTCCTTGTATTACCCAGAAGATAGAAAGACCGTCTACAATTATGACGACATCAAGTAAATTCTGACGAACATGTTTCATAATGTTACTTTAGTAACATTGTGGTTTTTGGGGAATTAGTGTAGCGTTACTAAAAATGACGAAATGGGTGGAAATAATTATTTCAAATCGTTTAAACCGTAATAACTTTGCAATTAAATAATTTCACTGTACATTTTTTTCAAGGGTACTCGAGTGTTTATTCCCGGCTGGTAAAATCATATAACCCTCACCTAACGACTCGGGCGACATGATTTTTCCCAGCCGGGAATAAACCCTCACGTACCCTGGGAAAAAACTGTATATTAATAGTGTGAGCCGGTGGATTCATTTATATTGCGACTACTGATCAGGCTCCAAAATAATAAAGCAGACCTTAAAGTTTGATTGAACAGTTAGGATCCTGCTCAAACGCCGGGTAACCCAGCGTCTGATCAGGATTCTAACAATTTGACACTCAATTATATAGTTCTATGCTATTTTAACTTAACAAATATGAAATTGAGAATCAAACAGTTAGTATCCTAGTCAGACGCTGCGTTGAGTAATGTGTGATCTATATAAAAAACTATTTAAAAATTACCATTTTACTGGGAGCAAGGCATTATTCTAATAAGTTCGTATTTATGAATAATGCAGGAATCTAATACTGCAGCCTAGTTACAGTGGAGAATCTGTTATTCTTTCCCGTTTAAACGCAAACGTACGCAAACGCAAAACACTAAAACGTAGAAAAGTACATCTTTTTGACAATTCTGATAATTCATGTTTATCTTGGTGGCAAACAGTTTGGAGCCGGATCAGACGCCGGGTTATCCGGCGTCTGATCTGGCTCCAAACTGTTTGCACTGCAAATAATAGTTTTAGCGTAAACGCGTTTATTGGGAAAGAATAACAGATTCTCCACTGTATTAGAATAAATTAATCAACGGTAGTTATTGAATGTACATGTATCCCATAAACATGCAAAATAAAGAATGACCCCCCCCCCAAAAAAAAACAACAACAACCAACCTCGTATGGCGCACTGTGCACATACATTGTAGTTTATATTAATGTCGAATCACCAAAATACTGTACCACTACGCCGACTGTAAAAAAAAGTTTAAATAGAGAATCTAGTATGACAAACTTAGATCACCAAGAGCGATTGAAATATTTCCTAGTGTTCTAAGACATTGTCTCGAGCAATCACGCAAACTAGTCTGCAAATCAGGGGCCCGTTTTACTAAACAACTTACACAATTTTTTTTGCGTAAGTCAAAATCGTTTAACTCTTATTTTTCGATGATTAACGTTTGCAAACAGCAAAAAGCCAGATCAGAGGACGCGCTAAAAGCGCGTCCTCTGATCTGGCTATTTGCTGTTTGTAGCAAGTGATAATAAAAAATCTAAATTAAAATTTAAAATTTTGACTTACGCAAAAATTTTGCGTAAGTAGTTTAGTAAAACGGGGCCCTTTTTTAGGCTACATAGAGCTCTAGTATTTACCGTGACTCAGCGCAAATATTTTGTTTCAATTTTTAAACGTTACACCATAATGCCGCCATGTTTCAATTATGATGTTACTCTGAAAATGAATCTAAATGTCAAATGATCATATTAGTAAAAAAAACAAAAAACAATTTTAGACTAAATATCAATTCAGGATTTAAATTTGGTATCAGAGAAGTATTTTCATACATTGAAGTTGCTTTTCTATATAGTTGATTTTTCATCTATGGATGAATAAAATCTAATAATACTTATGTCGAATTGTTTTCCTATCAGCTGAGAAAAACTGAAAGAAAGAATGTTCTGATTTTTTTTGCCAATCGGTGTTTATTTGAAAAATAGTACATTAAATTCGTGTGTTTTGAGCATTGAATTTATTGAACTCGTTGGATAAAATGATATTTTGCTCGCCAAGGCTCGCAGGAACAAATTCAATTCTAAAAACACACTCATTCAATATCCTTTACGTATGAAACATTTGTTTTCCATCTCTAAAGACACATTTCTCCATTTGGAAGAGCTATGTGTATTTGTTGTCCTGCCTTAAACTGCAAACCTTATATAAAACTCAAATGTATCGACGTATTGTGGTTTTAGTAACATTGGACTACATGTAGAATACAATGACTGACGTAAGAGCACTGCCCCTAAACCAATTTCTTTAGCGGATTGACGGATTGACGTTAAGGAGATAATAAAACGTCGATGCATGGCCAAAATAGTTGATTACTTTTTTCAGAGAGTTCTTTATCCTATAGGAAAGAAAATGTTTAAGATTGCCAATATGCCAAAGAAAAATACCTGAAAGAAAACGCTTCAGCCTTTTCTTTTCAAATTGTGATAACAACTTTGCAATAGACGATTCTTCAGTATGAATAGGCGCTCAAAGGGATAAATGTCAATATCTCAGGATTTATTGCAGCGCAGCGTACTGAAAGAATATTAAAGGAAGTGCCATTTATTTCAAACCTTTTATAGTAAAATTTGTCGTGATGTTTTACCCATTGCTGTCTTCTGCTTCAATATTATTGTCAGTAATATCGTTTTAAAGTTAGATTTAAAGCAGTATGACTGAGGAAATTTCGAAACGAATGTAAATCAGTATGAATCTTGATTAAACACCGCGTAATGCGACGTCTGATCATGTTACAAAATGTTTGAAGATGCATCCTTTGGCGCCATTGACACCGAAAGGTAGTTAACTGTTGGCGATGTTGCTTTTCCGAGTTTCAGACAGCTTAGAACCTGATCTGGCTCCGAGGTTATAAAGCGTTTTAGTTGAGTATGAGTGTGTTCCCAAGCATTTGATTGGTCAGATTTGAGCCTAAACATATGTTATCATTCCAGTGCGATCGAATTTCTAAACCATGAACGGATATCTATTGAAAAACATGGTGTCTGGCTCCGAGGTTATAAAGCTTTTGACCTGAGTCTAAACTCGTTCCCAATCATTTGATTGGTCAGATTTGAGCCTAGGAATGATAACATATGTTAGCACATGCAAGTGCTGAAGGAATTAAGCAAGAGACATTTACTAAAATAACATTGAGTTTCAATCAATTGTCATTAACCTTGTTACTGCTTTTATGACGTTATAACCCGTCTAGGACAGTAACTGCCGTGATATTACTGCTTCAAGTTTTCGTCTGCCTTTTTGTAAACTTTAGAATTTATATGTTTTTGAACTTATGAACCATTGATTGCCAAGCTGTTTGGGTCCTGGTCAGATGCCGCCTTACACGGTGTCTTATCAGAATCCAAACTGTTGGCATAATTGTCATTGTTGTCGATCTTGGCAGTTGAAAGGTAAAACATGTATTTGAATAACTTAGGTTGCCTTTACTTATCGAATGATAGCGTATGTTTTCCCTCTTTTAATTATTCCTAAATCTAAGTCAGAGTTTGTCGTCGTTTGCAGTCTGTTAATTTGTTCTCATTAGAAAGACATCCAAGAAAATAAAACTTGTTTACACGCCTCCCACCGTGTATCACTCTTTCTCTGCTACAGTGGAGAATCTGTTATTCTTTCCCGTTTAAACGCAAACGTACGCAAACGCAAACACTAAAACGTAGAAAAGAACAACTTTTGGACAATTCTGATAACTTAAGTTTATCTTGGTGGCAAACAGTTTGGAGCATGATCAGACGCCGGGTTACCCGGCGTCTGATCTGGCTCCAAACTGTTTGCACTGCAAATAATAGTTTTAGCGTAAACGCGTTTATTGGGAAAGAATAACAGATTCTCCACTGTATATGCGAATTGTTTAACCATTTCAGCGTCAAATTAATCGTGAGATTTTTACCCCCTTCACCGTTACTTTGTCGTCTGCTTCTATATTGCTTTCTGCAGGATAAATTAGAAGTTAGATTTAAGGAAGTATACATTTATCATGTTTCATATTTCATATTCATGCCAGCAGGATTATGGTATATTTGGCATGGTTACTCATGAGTTCATTTACTTTCAGATTACAGTTGATTGTCAACTGTCGCCTGATTTAGTTGTATTGTACTACAGTATCATCCATAATCATTATCATCATCATTGAATTGACATGTAGAATAATATCATGGAAATTGAAGGTTGAACCTGCTTCTGGCTTGCCTTGCTTACTTTTCTCTTAGAGTTAGGCTACAATTCGATAACTTTGAACTTGGAACTTTGAACTACCTTTCGTGTCCGTAGAAACCTATTTTACTAATTGAGTCGGAGCAAAATATCTAAGGGGAACATAAATTGATGTGACAGTTTATTTGTTAGACCATAATAGCATGATTGTTTTTTGATTGCCCCTGGTTGGTTGAACTATTGAACTCAGCCTAACTGCTGTGTAAAACTTTGTCATCTGCAAGTTCTAAGTTCTAAGAAGGACTAAGCCAATGAGTCTTATCGACGAGTTACTCATTATACCCTGAAACTTCGAATGGACAAATCCAGTTAAAAATACAAGCTGGTCCATTTTCGACTATTTAGGGTTATTTTTATAATATATAGCAAAATGACAAACAGTGAAGTCCCTGATTAGAGGGCTCCTGCAGGAGCCCTCTAATCAGTGACATCACTGTTTGCATTAGACCAGTGTGTTCTTATCAGGTACACTTTTAGTAAATGACGCATATATGCGTCACTAGGGCTCAATGAGTTAACTCGTCATTTACAAACTGGTTACAGTGGAGAATCTGTTATTCTTTCCCAATAAACGCGTTTACGCTAAAACTATTATTTGCAGTGCAAACAGTTTGGAGCCAGATCAGACGCCGGGTAACCCGGCGTCTGATCAGGCTCCAAACTGTTTGCCACCATGATAAACAAGAATTATCAGAATTGTCAAAAAGTTGTTCTTTTCTACGTTTTAGTGCTTTGCGTTTGCGTACGTTTGCGTTTAAACGGGAAAGAATAACAAATTCTCCACTGTATCTGTAAATCGCACTTGGTCTAGGTAACCAGAGTATACCTGATCAGAAGTCTCCTACAGCAGCCCTCTGATCAGGCTCTGAACTGTTTGTCATTTTGCAACATATTGTTAATGTCAGCTATAAATAGTAAAATATAGACAAAATCTTTTTTGAAATAAGCATTGTCAATAAAAAGTTTTAGGAATGAATGATTTAACACTTTACCACATGGCCTGTTTAGGTGATTACTTAAAGTAGGTTGAAGGTAAAGCAGAATGCGCAGTAAGACGGATTTTGCTTTTATTTCAGCCTGCTTTAAGCTACCACCTACAAGAATGAAGTTAACATACCTTATGATACACATTCGTGACTGTATAAATTTGAACTATTTTCTGCAGCGTAGGAAAAAACATGAATGAGCTAAAAGGCACTTACATAAGGGATGAGTATAAGGTGCAATATAGTTAGGAAAGTATCACGAGAGTGTAATATAGTTTGTATCCAACTTATATCGAACACTACTGGATTTATCATCTGGATCCAAAGTTTTGGAACAGGTATCTCAGATACGAAATTGCAGTGCAGAAAAGTCATTGGAGTGTAAAAGGGTTTCTCTGAAATCAATTTATATATTGCTTTATTTTTGTTTTATTCATTTACTAAATGTTATTGTCAGGAGAGCGATATTGTTAAAGTTATTTCCGCAATATATACGTGTTACTCAGAAGGAAACCTGACAAAGAAAGCTGTTTATGAATAAAAAAAGAGGTAATTTGTAACACATTTTATTGAAAACCTCTTTCTAGCAATAAAACACCATTTATCTAAAGTGTCTTTCCTTTTCTTTCATTAACCCTTTACCTGATAGCCTATTTCTAGTATTGAAAATAGGTGACTACTTAAATCAGGTTGAAAGTAAAGCAGAATGCGCCCTAAGGCGCATTCTGCTTTACTTTCAGCCTGTTTTAAGCGTCCATGTGCTAGAATATTGAAAATTTTCCCTATACTATATAATCTTGACTGATTAAATTGGAACTATTTTCTTCAGCGGAGGAATAAATTAAATACGCTAAAAGTCGCTTCTATGGGGGAAAGGGTTAAGAAGACAACACATTCAACAATAGAATCACGAATTGCAATTGGCGATGCGAACTTCGATTCGACTTATCCAGAATTTAAAGCAACACTTTCAAATAGTTGCAATTATTTCTGTCCAATCATACTGATATCCTAAATAGCCCAATGTTAAACCCTTGTAGTTAGCTTCACAGTGAAAATAACCTTTGTCTGCTTCAAATATTTTGCAAAAGATAAAGATCTAACTCAAAAAGTAGAAACTTTATTCATTATTCAAGAATGAAGAAACACTTTGTACGCCTGTAAATAGAGAATAATCAATTTCTTTGATTGATATGAAAAGTTTATCACGAGAATGGGTTGTTATCTAGTTAAAAATGAGTCCGCAGGACGAGTTTATTAACCAGATAGCAACCCGTTCGAGTGATATATTTTCCATATCTATTTAAGGGAACTGATAATTCTATTTATTATGTATATTTTAATGACGTTTTACAGGAAAAAACCACAAAATTACTTATTTACCAGCGACATTGCAAAATTTGTTATGACACGACGTCACAAAAAGTGATATCATCACTAGCAGTAGTGATAATATCAACTGTGACGATAGCTATTTTATCTAACTAAGAAACCATCGATAGGTATATAATAAAACAGTTAACATACCTTTCAAACGGCGTAACTCGACGTCTGATATGGCGTATATCTGCTTTCTTTCCAGATAGCAATAATCTACCAAATTTTACATCATATAGCATGGCGTTGGCGTTCATTTTCGTTTAATAAAAGGGATACCCTCGTATACGGCTGTTGTGTGTTTGGTAATAAAGAAAAAAGATACACCCTTAAACAAGTCATGTCTATGATTTTAGGTATTTACCGGAAGTTCCTTATTGTTTGCATAAGTGGCGATAAACTTTATCTGAACATGAGTTTCACCTTTAAGTAGTGCTACTTACTAATAAGAAATGTAAATAGAAAATATTCAGAACCAGCTCGTTGCATTAACAATTAAACACACAGTTGAAACTCGATCATTTGAACTCGCCTATATTTCGACTTGAGAGAGATCGAGGTACAGTGGAGAATCTGTTATTCTTTTCCGTTTAAACGCAAACGTACGCAAACGCAAAGCACTAAAACGTAGAAAAGAAAAACTTTTGGACAATTCTGATATTTCATGTTTATCTTGGTGGCAAACAATTTGGAGCCTGATCAGACGCCGGGTTACCCGGCGTCTGATCTGGCTCCAAACTGTTTGCACTGCAAATAATAGTTTTAGCGTAAACGCGTTTATTGGGAAAGAATAACAGATTCTCCACTGTATCAAAATTACACTTATGAAATGCTGTAAGGTCGATTTACGCGAGTTCAGGGTATTAAGTTTCGACTATCCTTGCTTCAACTAAACCGTCTGTATTTATTTTCTCAAAATTTAGTTGATATGTTTCTTTGCAAGTGCCCGGTGAAAACCGACGATATTGCGCAATTCCTGAGCATTTTGCTTTACAGAAAAAACACGTCAAAATGGTTTTGATATAAGATGCTATATGTGATAAATACTTGATAAAAGTATACATCGATTTAAGAAAAATTTCAGTTTAATCGCTTGTGTTAGCATTACTCAAAGAAGGGTTTGTTGTAGGCGTTCAAAAACAAGGTGTAAGGCAGACAGCTACAGAACATTATTTCGCATAAAACATGATCAAATAGTCTTCCTTTTAGGTGTGATATTTGAAGGGCCATTCAATAATTATATAATATAGTAAAACATTTGTCTATTTCACTTTCAGAATATATCAGTATTTTGACTTCAGAAGGGACCAGCCTGACGTCGTTCTTGTGAAAGAGAGTCATGACGGTGAGGAGAGAAGATATGATATTCTGAGATCACGTGACGTTCGATCCCCCTCGAACGTCTGCCGCACGTGTTACAGTCTGCAGGAATAGCTGTCGCTCACCAGAAGTACATGTTTATTAGTGTGCGGCCATATGTTCGCCATGTCTATCAGGACATTAAGTGTCCTCCAAATTCAGACTCCAGATAGAGACTGAGATGTGTGTCCTTTCTTGGGTGGCGTTACCATGGCGACTGATTTTTCTTTTCTCCATTATTTACTCCTAATAAGTTTTATATGTGTATACAAAAAATGCTTATGTTTTAAAATGGAAACGGGCGTACTGTAGACATTGTTGGTTCTTAAAATACTGTTTCTTGACCGCTTTTTAAAAGTCAGTTAAGCAGTCAAGTGTTAATTTCTTAATGATAGGACATTTACTAAAACTGCTGTAACTTCATTAAAAATTGAGATATCACCAACATTTTTTGTTCTGTATTTCTCACCCCCTAGTCTTGAGCAAACAGCAAAACATCTGAAATTCGAAGTTTAGTCATTATAGCAGGTTTTGCTCGATACCCAATCATATAGTTTAGACACATACTTAATGATTTCAGTTTGAAAATAGGTTACAAGAATGTTCACGACAAATAAACAGCATGGTTATTCCTTGGGACGACGGTTGTGTTATAATGGAGGATATTGAATGAGTGCGTTTTCAGTAGTGAATTTATGGAACAAGTTGGATAAAAAAATATGCTGCAAGCCTTGGAGAGCTGAAAACACACGAATTTAATATTATATTTATTGCATAAACACAAACTGACACAAAAATCGGAATGGACTAACTAAATATTTCTTTGATACTATACTCGAATCCGAAGTTACTATTTGATCTAAAATTGTTCTTATTGACTTAAATAATAATTTGGCATTTAGTTTCGTTTTCAGATAACGTCTGTATTGCAACATGACGTTTTTATGATGTAAACATTTGAATTTGAATTGTTTTGAGCCACTGTTAAAATTAGAGCTTTTTGTAGCCTAATTTGCAACCTGAGTTCTGGGACTGCTCTGGAGAATATTTTTAGGACACTTGAAAATGGTTCAGTCACTCGTACTTATCAACGTTTGACAGTTGGTATTCTCTTTTTAAACCGTTTTTATAGTCGGCGTAGGAGTATTGTATTTTGGTGATTAAAAAAATAGTATAAAATACAGTGGAGAATCTGTTATTCTTTCCCGTTTAAACGCAAACGTACGCAAACGCAAAACACTAAAACGTAGAAAAGTACCACTTTTTGACAATTCTGATAATTCATCTTTATCTTGGTGGCAAACAGTTTGGAGCCTGATCAGACGCCGGGTTACCCGGCGTCTGATCTGGCTCCAAACTGTTTGCACTGCAAATAATAGTTTATCGTAAACGCGTTTATTGGGAACGAATAACAGATTCTCCACTGTATATGCCCAGTGTGCCGTACGATATTTACGGAACTCTATATTTTGATAAAAAGAATTTATTGACTTTACCATTTTTCAACACAAGTTAAAAAACTGGCCGAAGAGGTTGTTGTGCCAGCTGTCCAACCAAATACCATAACAGTAAACCCTCTCTATTACGACCACTTAGTTGTGTTGATTATTAAGTGTTTACGACAGGTGACTGTTTCAAGCAAGGTGTCAGTAGGGGTCTCCTTTCGTAGCTTTCTGTTTTACTGCTGCCTAGCTTTATCATCTGTCATTCATACTTTAGTAGCATTCTTTTTAGTGGTTGTAATAGAGAGGTTTTACCATTATTTCACTATTTTGCCAACCACATAAAATATGAAATATGAAAATAGTGTTATACACTTGTCGATTGACAACCTCATTACATTTACTCTTTAGACAATTTATAATAAACACTACTATACTGATATTTAGAATAGCTTTGCTCATATGTAAAATTGTCATCTACATATTATGTGGTAACCAATTTAAAAAAAGTGAATGCTTACTTAACACAATTTGTTTCACATATGTAAATATCGTATTGTTTCATCAGATAGCTTGACAAGGACATGCATTAATTAAAATGTCGTCGACCATTTCGTCTGAAATATACAGAGGAGAAGACGTTTTAGGTTTTTCTTCAATTAACGCTTTTATGCTTAACCCATTGGTGCCCACGATCCCATATATGAGACATAGGCAAACAGTGTACACTCTGATCAGACGCCGTATTATCCGGCGTGTGATCAGAGTCTAAGCTGTTTGCTGATAGGAATTTCAATATAAAACAAAATGAAAATGAAAATTTTGACCTGGCATCCCTTTTATGAAAAAATGTACTAATCTAATATATACAGGGTGTTTCATAATATCTGTGCTTATTCTAAACGTTAATAGCACAATCAGTTTAAAAGATGTCAGAACTAATTATGCATCATTCTCAATTACTTTGAATAACATTTTATCTGTACATTAGTATGGGAACATTTATGACGTCATGACGTCATTATGACGTCATTGCCTGTCGGTGGTTATTTGAAGATGGCACCGTCAAAAGAACAGTGTTGTGAAGTCATTAAGCTTTACTATCAATGTAAATCTCATAAAACTGTTGTTAATACGATAAAAAAGAATCACCCAGAGCTAAGATCATTCAATACAAAGCATATCCATCGAAGTGTTAAGCAATTTTAGGATTCGGGTATAGTAGAAGACAGAAGGCATGCAGACACTGGACGTCCAAGGTCTGCCAGGACTTCAGAAAACCTGGAGCAAGTGACAACTGTAATCGATGAAACTCCACAACGGTCAGTAAGGAGAGTGTTCGGTGATATTACAAACTCCACAAATGCCTCAAGCGTCTATTTAGTATATACAATTTGACTTAGAGCTTACACCATATAAAGTCTCAACGGCTGGTGATGTGATTGACTGGCTTTCACAAACATTTGGTGACAGATTTATCTCATTCAGGACTGAGTGCAAGTGGCCACCACATTCACTGCTTTTTAACTTCCCTTGACTTTTTCTTGCGTGGGTATCTAAAATAAAGGGTCTACACTCCTAGGCCAGGAAGTACAGATTAACTAAAAGCTGTAATTCGTCGAGAAATGCGCACAATTTCCAGAGATGTTTGCAGGAATGTGACTGACAATTTCAAGCAAAGGCTTGACGTCATAATCAGACAAAATGGATGTCATATCGAACATCTGCTGTAGACAAGAAGTTGCTGTTAATTAACACGTATAGAGGTAACCATTCGTTACCATACATCAATTGAAGATTTATTATGTGCTTGTTAAGCAGATTGTTTTCACAATTATGTTTATAGACCTATTTAGAAAATATTGCCGTTTAGAATAAGGACAGATATTATGAAACACCCTGAAAGAATCCACTGGGTATAAATGGGATAAACAATTCTTTCCATTGCAAACTTAAGCCAGCTCAGACGTCGGGTAAACTGGCGTCTGATCATGCTCACAGCTATTTGCCATTTAGATTCATTTTCTACATTTTATTTATGCTTTTCAGTGGATTACCGGAAAATAGCAGTGGATTATCACTTATCACCAATCGCCGTTTTCCCCGTAGGGCTCCCCAAAAAACGTAGTCAATCCTGTCTTATCGTTAAATTCCGACAGTCCGATTTGTCGCGAACCACTCAACAGAAGAACACGAATCCAAAATCGGGAGCAACGACGTAATTCGGATGACGTCAAATCAATAAATAAGTGACGGCATCGTACGGGAAACTGTTTCGTTAATGTGTTCCATGTAAGCTTGGGACTCAACACGGGGTAAATCATGTACTTTCGCTTTCACAATTGTCGAACAATTTCGTTTAAAAAGTGGCTTAAAGCATAAATAAATAGAATAATTGTATTTGTTCAGTATAAGATCGAATTTAATCCATTTCGTGAACATCAGACTGTTATATTTTCACTCGTGGCTTCGCCACTCGTGAAAATATAACGTCTGATGTTCACTCAATGGATTAAATTTCTATCTTATACTGAAAAAAACAATTATCCTCTATTTATTAAAAATGTGTTTGCATTTCGTATGCTTATACAGTGGAGAATCTGTTATTCTTTCCCGTTTAAACGCAAACGTACGCAAACGCAAAGCACTAAAACGTAGAAAAGAACAACTTTTGGACAATTCTGATAATTATTGTTTATCATGGTGGTAAACAGTTTAGAGCCTGATCAGACGCCGGGTTACCCGGCGTCTGATCTGGCTCCAAACTGTTTGCACTGCAAATAATAGTTTTAGCGTAAACGCGTTTATTGGGAAAGAATAACAGATTCTCCACTGTAAACAGGAAGTCTTCTCCACTGTATTATTATGAAAAATTATCAAAAAACAGTTTGACGTTGTTTTACATGCATAATAGGTGAAACTACTTAAAACTTTATTTATTTTGAGATACTAAAATTTTAAAGAGAAAGCAAATGATAAACTGACGATATTAAACAGGGAAGAGATGCTTTGTTAGTTAGACCTAAGATTGAAGACACGTTTTTATAATTATTATTATTATTATTATTATACCAGATTTATATAGCGCTCTTTTCACACAGGGATTGTGCGTTCAAAAGCGCTTTACATGAAATAACACTTATGTACAGCACCTATAAATCGTGAAAAGACAAAATAACTACAATTAGATCTGAAATAAAACATGAATAAACATATAAAAGACAGTCCCCCAAAACGGCGATCACATTACCCCCATCAATCAGCAATGAACCGACCGGCTAAGTATTGCCGACTGATATAAATAATGGTAGAGCGCCCAATGCAGGCCATCGACAAAACACAAATAACTATAATTAGATCTAAAATAAATAAGAATAAACATACAAAAGACAGCCCCCAAAACGGCAATAAGATACATTAAGCTTATTAAGTTAAACTGATAACACGCCTACGTTTTAAACTGACTTACCGGAAGTTCTTTAATATTTTCATAAGTGATTTTATCACATAAAACCGACCCTGGGAGTGTTATAAAGCCATTCAATACACTATAGTGAAATATCAATATTTGGGCTCCGCTCCTACTTGTTCGTCCACGAGCGCTGCATAGCGCGGGGCGCCAACTGACGTCATTTACTGTAAACAACGTCAAGTTTTGGCAGATAATATATATGGCGGAGAGACAAAAAACTACGGATTCAGTTGACTTAAAAGGGTTTTAAAATGTTTATGTGATAAATAGGATCTAACATTCGTGCTCATTATTTATCATTCTTAATAAACTCGTTGACTAAAATAAATATAACGCTCGCCAAGGCTCGCGTCATATTGTTTTAGTTAACTCGTTTATTAAAAATGATAATTAATGAGCACTCGTGTAAGATCCTCTATGTAAAAATTATGATTTTATTGATTTGAATTTTATAGGCTACTTACCGTATAAAAAGTGCATACAATTTGTCAGAAACCATACTAAGTAAGTTGCATTACGAATTGAACCAAAATGCTTGCGCAATATGGTGGTTTTCATTTTCTTATTTCAGAGTGTAGCAATTGACAATACAACGGATAGTTTTATCATTCTGATCGAAAGCGACGTACAATTACTCGGCTTTAAACCAGGATAAAAAAACTCTTTGCGAATGTTAGTCAAAAAACCTTTAGAACGCTCATAATTTACATAAGGTTTAACCCGTTCATTGCCTGACCCCGAGTAAGTGGTTATTTTCAAACAGTATAGGTGCGCCGGGTAACGCGGTGTCTGATCAGGAACCTATATGTTTAGTACTAATTACAATATTTTTGCAGTCAAAATACCTTCAATTGATTCAGTCAAACTTCGATATCTTGAACTCGGTAAAATCGAACATACCCGTATTTCAAAGTTAAAACGTGGCTTAGCCACGTTTTAACTTTGAAATAGGGGTATGTTAAACTTAACCGATAGTTAAGGTGTCGACCTATCGGATAGTTCGTGTTAAGCGAGTTCGATATATCGAAAAACAGACATGTATATAAAACAGACAACACATATTGAAAGAGATGAAGTCATAGCCATGATGGAGGTCAGTGGTTTGACTGGAGATATATTGGTGTGAATGTAAATTCAAAGTCTGATCGCACGCCGAGTTTCTCGACATCTGATTGGTATTTGTTTTATTTAGGAACTACAGTAAAACCTCTCTATTACGACCACTTAATTATGTTAATTATTTGGCTTTTGCAATAGGTGACTGCTTAACGGTAGGTGACAGATGAAGCTCCTTTAGGAGCTTTCTGTTTTACTGTTACATTCCTTTAAGCTGTCACTTGTCCTTTATATGATCAATAAGCATACGTTTCAGTGTCCGTTATAGAGAGGTTTTACTGTATAGCATATGTTTAAAGGTGCTTACGGTGGAGAAAACGATATTATTTTCCAATAAAGAATGCAAGAATAGTCAAATATCAATAACTCGTCTTTGCCTAAAGCGGATATATCAATATTTCAAAATGAAAATATAACTTAATATAACGGGTATGTTCAGTGGAACAAAACTCATCTGTACAGAAACATGTTACAGTGGAGAATCTGTTATTCTTTCCCAATAAACGCGTTTACGCTAAAACTATTATTCATAATGAAAACAGTTTGGAGCCAGATCAGACGCCGGGTAACCCGGCGTCTGATCAGGCTCCAAACTGTTTGCCACCAAAATAAAAATGAATTATCAGAATTGTTCTAAAATTGCATTTTTCTACGTTTTAGCGTTTTGCGTTTCGTTTCGTTTAATCGGGAAAGAATAACAGATTCTCCACTGTATATGCATCGAGTTCAAGTCATACAATCTTAACCCATTTGTGCCCACGATCCCATATATGGGACATAGGCAAACAGTGTAGACTCTGATCAGAGTCTACACTTTTTGCTGATAGTAATTTCAATAAAATGCAAAATGAAAATGAAAATTTTGACCAGGCATCCCTGTGATAAAAATGGACTAATCCAATATATAAACATGGAAGAATCCTTTTGGCGTAAATGGGTAAATTGAATATCCATGCTTTCAGGAACAACGCTCTGAATCAAAAAAATTGCAAAAGAGAAATAATATTTTATATCTGCATATCACTTCATTTCATACAATTCATATTTTACATTAAATGTCTAGAATGAACATTAAAGTGAAATAACTCTGGTTAATATTTTAATTTATTGCAAGAACGGTATACACAATACATATAAGTAACAATTGAATACCGGTTTATTAATGTTCCTAAAATTGAATAAGGAACAGGAACAGTTTTCAGTTATAATATTATAATTATCATAGTATTATTGTCTTCTTTAATGTTTCGACATCTATGAGCCTTTATCAAATAATCATGTGTTTTTGTGATGTGTGTTTTGACATGGTTTTCTTTTATAAAGGTCAATAGAGGTCAAAGCATTAGAAAAGAGTAATTTTATAATTTAATGCTACAGCGCTCCCTATCTACAACGGCCCTCCCAACAACGATTCCCTCCTCACAACGACGCTTGCCGCTGATCCCAAAACAAGAAATGATGTCCAACCTTTTTACATCTGCAATATCTTCTGCTTAAAGTTATCGCCTGCTGTTTTTCTCAAAATTACATATTGGGCATTTTGACATAACAAACATTAGTGACGGTTGACAAACAGCTTGAATCCAGATCAGACGCCGCGTTACGCGGCGTCTGATCTGGATTCAAGCTGTTTGCAAATGTAAGTCTATTTCCCTCTCTATAACGACTCCCTCCGAACTACGAACACAATTGTTGTCTCTCATTGGATGACGTTGTAGAGAGGGAGCGCTGTAGTGTTTTGATTATGAGCTATAATGCTTAACCCTTTCCCACATAGAAGTGCCTCTTAGCGCATGTAATTAATTACTTCACTGAAGAAAATAATGCCAATTTATACATCATGAACATGTACCATAATAAATATTTTCTAAAACATATAATATGGTAGCTTTTATTAGGCTAAAGGAAAAGCAGAATGCGCCTTAATGCTCATTTTTCTTTACTTCCAATCTGCTCTAAGCGGTTACTTGTCTTCAAAACTATAAACAGGCCATGGGGGTAAAGAGTTAAAACCACTGAGATGATTTGCGACAAAAAATGTTTAGCTCTTGGTTCGCAGCAAATAAAAGTATTGTCTCTCTTTAAATTGACTTTAAATCGATTTCTTTCCGTAACATTCTTTTTAAAACTGATTATTTTGTTTGAAGTAATTGTGAGATTTTAAAGTGTGTTTTAACAATTACATAGAACGTTTTCCGGCCATTAAAACTAATTGTTTTACTCCAATTGTCAAAGGAATTTGACTCTACATGTGTCTGGTGTTCTTACCCTACTTCTTGTGAACTACAGTCGAACTTCGATACTCCGAACTCGGTTAGGTCAAACATACCCGTATTTCAAAGTTAAAACGCGGCTAAGCTGCGTTTTAACTTTAAAACACGGGAATTTTCGCCTAAACCGAGCTTGAATAAGGCAATTCATGTTTCGAAATATAGGATAGTTCGAGTAAAGCGGGTTCGATATATCGAAGTTCGACTGTATTTCGAACAGAATGATTTCAACGAAAAATAAAAAAGTTGAAATTTTTTTTTTGAAAGAATGTTTACTAAAGTAAACCATATGTAAAGCTGGAATTAGTAGGAAAGTACTCCCTGTATACATTAACATCCAATGGGAAAACAAAGACCGTGACTCTTGTTCGGAGGGAGTTGTTATAGGGAGGGGAATTGGCTTATATTTGCAAACAGCTTAAATGCAGATCACATTTGTCTTTTGTTTTTATGCCAAACTGTCCAAACAGCAGACGACAAGTTAAAGCAGTCGATATTGCAGCAGTGAAAACGCTAGACATAATTATCTTGTTTTGGGAACAGCCGCAAGTGTTGTTGTAAAGAAAGAATTGTTGTTTAGAGGGTCGTTGTAGGGAGGGAGAACTATATCACATTAAACTAGACCCTGAACGCTAAACCAAAGTAATGTAGAAAATTCCAAATAAAATAATCTTTTAACTTTAGTTATAACTTTTTTCAGTTTCATTCCATTTTCAGAGTAACATCGAGGGCACTTGTGTTTTGTAAAAAAACCGAGTATTTTGACGTCTCATCTGGATCTAAACTATTTAACACTGATATGTTCTGAAGAAATTTATCATATATCAACTCATACAAACTTCACTTACTTTACATTTTAAGAGATCTAAATATACCCAAACGCAATGAAAACGCACCATTGTCTTATTAAAAAGAAATATCAAAAGCCCTTCTACAGTGGAGAATCTGTTATTCTTTCCCAATAAACGCGTTTACGCTAAAACTATTATTTACAGTGCAAACTGTTTGGAGCCAGATCAGACGCCGGGTAACCCGGCGTCTGATCAGGCTCCAAACTGTTTGCCACCAAGATAAACAAGAATTATCAGAATTGTTCAAAAGTTGTTCTTTTCTACGTTTTAGTGCTTTGCGTTTGAGTACGTTTGCGTTTAAACGGGAAAGAATAACAGATTCTCCACTGTACAAAAACAAATTAACTTACATTTTACGGCTGGTGCGTTTTAATTGCGTTTGAGTATACAGTATGGTCGATAATATTCCATACGTTGATCAATTTGAAATACTTTCTGTAATGTTACCACCTAAGTAAATTGGAAGTAACTTATCCATTCCTAATTATAAATTCAATCAACGTTCGTTTTTAGTACTTACAGTGGAGAATCTGTTATTCTTTCCCGTTTAAACGCAAACGTACGCAAACGCAAAGCGCTAAAACGTAGAAAAGAACAACTTTTGGACAATTCTGATATTTCATGTTTATCTTGGTGGTAAACAGTTTGGAGCCTGATCAGACGCCGGGTTACCCGGCGTCTGATCTGGCTCCAAACTGTTTGCACTGCAAATAATAGTTTTAGCGTAAACGCGTTTATTGGGAAAGAATAACAGATTCTCCACTGTAACACAATCCAGAAACTGTTGTGCCTGTCCTTAAGTGTTTTATTCTTGCTGACGAAAAGTAATTAGACTTGAATCTGTATGCTCAGTTTACGAGCTGACTTTAATACGTATCTGTGCTAGAAGAGGTTCAGTTAAGTACATCAAACTTAACTCATTTGTGCCCACGATCCCATACATGGGACATATGCAAACAATGTAGACTCTTTTGCATGTATTTATAATTACTGTGTTGGCGGTCTTTTTGATTGTAAGGTTGTGGAACAGGGTTTATATTTTTATGTACACTGTTCGTCTTTATAGGTGAATATAGGAGATAAGAGTGAGGTTGGGCGCCCCTAAACCCAGTTTTAAACCCAAGTGGTTGTTAATGGTTAATTTATAATTAATTGTTGATTGCTACTGACCGTACCAAGGCGGGCTCCTATGTTCACTTTGCTTTATGTTTGGCTTGCGTGTTGTTTTTTATTTAGTGTGAAGATGAAGGAATAGTATTGCGCGTGTGTGTGCATATGTGTGTATGTTTGTTATGGTATGACTGTGTGTTCTGCTTGAGAGGTGGGTATATTGTTTGTGTTGCGTTTCCTGCTTGAGTCTTTTGTATTTATCTGATCAGAGTCTACACTGTTTGCCTATGTCCCGTATATGGGATCGTGGGCACAAATTGGTTTATGTCATTGTAATATTTAATCTAATACCTTTACGAGTATTTGCAGTGAACTGAGCGGAGTGGTGAATAGGTAAAAACTGGCGCTCCTATACGTAGAGAAACAGTTAACCATCTCTGTAAATCAGTTCTATACTATTTTTTGCAAAGTGCTTGGATTTATATCAGATGTCAAGTATCACACAGTTTTAGCAGAATCCAATCTGTTTGGTATTCGTTCCTGGTTTTGTTTTTGATCATGATGAAATTGTAACATAAAGAAAGCATGCAGATGACAGCTGTCAGCAGGCAATATAAAGGCAGCGAAAGGGTTATGATCGAACTTTCTAGAACAAACATAAAGTAGTAGCAATCACCATCAAAAAGCTTTACGATTCGGTTCTTCCATTATTTAGTTAATTACCTGTAAGTATGTGATTTTAATCAGCAGCCAGTTGATTGCAGATATGGGCTGAGGCAAATGGATAGTATCTAATTCTTATTCGTATGTTTCAAATCGACAGTTATCGAATGTTTAGAAATATACAGATACAGTCATCTAAAGCAAACTACATATATCTCCATTCGTTGGCATTTTGGTATATTTTAGCATTTGTATGCTTAAATATATTATTTATGCATTATTCAAACACGCTTGTACAATTGAAATACAACTTACGTAAGATGATTTAACTAACGCAAGTAGACGTTAGCAAGACTGCATATATTTTAACCCATTTGCGCCTAGTGGATTCTTCCATATTTTATATTGGATTAGTCCATTTTTATCAAAGGGATGCCTGGTCAAAATTTTCATTTTCATTTTGTTTTATATTGAAATTCCAATCAGCAAACAGTGTAGACTCTGATCAGACGCCGCATAATGCGGCGTCTGATCAGAGTCACACTGTTTGCCTATGTCCCATATATGGGATCGTGGGCACAAATGGGTTAATGTACAGCTGCAAACGGTTCTCATCCTGATTCCGTGCACTGTTTTAACCCTTTCGGTGCCTAAGTCGCATAAAGTTTACGTTGCAAACAGATTGGATCGTGGTCAGACGCCGTTTAACGCGGATCTTCACTGTTTGACAATCTTATAGCTATTTCTTTAGTCAAACCATATTGAATCTTACTCTAAAACGATATTGCAAAAAAGACTATTGAAGCAGACGACAGTAAAGCGGTTTAGGGGTAAACACCTCACGATTTATTTGGCGCCGGCAGGGTTAACTCAACGGCTGATCCAGGTCAACAATGCTTACAATGTCTCAATGTCTGCCATGTCTAAAAATCATTAGGCCCAATAAAATCGTTCGTGTGAAATTTCTACATATTATTAATAAGTGATATACAGTGGAGAATCTGTTATTCTTTCCCGTTCAAACGCAAACGTACGCAAACGCAAAGCACTAAAACGTAGAAAAGAACAACTTTTGGACAATTCTGAAAGTTCTTGTTTATCTTGGTGGCAAACAGTTTGGAGCCTGATCAGACGCCGGGTTACCCGGCGTCTGATCTGGCTCCAAACTGTTTGCACTGCAAATAATAGTTTAAGCGTAAACGCGTTTATTGGGAAAGAATAACAGATTCTCCACTGTACCTATATCTGCACCGATAGTAAATACAGTGGGTTCTCGATATCCTTGCCTCCCATAAATTATCCCATAAATACGCATTTCTACTACTTTAATTTATTCCTCCACTGAAGAAAAACAATCCGCTTTTTATGGTCATGGATACGACAGGAAATATTTTCTATACTCTAGCAGATGGTACATGTAGTTTAAAGCAGGCTGGAAGTTTAGCAGAATGCGCATTAGAGCGCATCTGCTTTACTTTCAAGTTTTCAACCTGCTTTAAGTGGTCACCTATATTCAATACCAGCAACAGGCTGTTGGATAATGCGTTAAATCGAGAGTAACCTTATCCGATGCTAAAATGTAGATCATCCATCGTTTTACTCCAAAATATGGGTATGCTAAAGTTTAATGAGTTAAATATAACGAAATACAACTCAATGAGTACTGGTACAGTGGAGACTCTGTTATTCTTTCCCAATAAACGCGTTTGCGCTAAAACTATTATCAGTTTGGAGCCAGATCAGACGCCGGGTAACCCGGCGTCTGATCAGGCTCCAAACTGTTTGCCACCAAGATAAACAAGAATTATCCGAATTGTCCAAAAGTTGTTCTTTTCCACGTTTTAGTAATTTGCGTTTGCGTACGTTTGCGTTTAAACGGGAAAGAATAACAGGTTCTCCACTGTAAGTTTGGCTTAACACGCCTTTAATTTGTTACTTACTCAACTAATTGGGGATGTTTCCGTTTATATGACCGAGCTATCTCCTCTGTCAAGAATTAAAAGGAATACAGTAAGGTGGTTTTAGTCCTATAAACTGCTTCACAGCGAATGCGATTAGTAGCAATTCCTGAAATTATCATCATTTCATCAGTCATCATCTCTTATCATACATATGACCTATTTTGTTTCGCAATGTCGTAAAATCAAACTCTTCAGTCAATTAAGTTAACCACTTTGTGCCCACGATCCCGCATTATGCGGCGTCTGTTCAGAGTCTACACTGTTTTCTGATAGGAATTTCAATGTCAAACAAAATGAAAATGATTTTTTTTAACAGGCATCCCTTTACATGAAAAATGAACTATGCCAATATATAAACATGGAAGAATCCAATGGGCGTAATGGGTTAAAGTTTTAAGTGTTCATCTGTCTAAAAGACAAGAAACAGGATATACTATGCTATAAAGCGAATTCTAGATACGGCGACGCGGGTTTATGTGTTTAATGTCTGCTGTACACAGTTCAAACACATTCCAATGGTACTCCAATGTCACATCGCCTAATCTAAATGAGTATTGTGTGCAATGTCCAAAAAACCTTTGGCCTTTTGATGTGGTCCATATGGGAAGTTTATTGTCTTGCAAAATGGCATGACATTTGAAACTATGGACAAGAACGTCCATTGCATGCTGCCACTGCGTGATGTAGGTAACTGACGTAAAATGAAACAGCCTCCAGAGATGTCGTTTACTTTATTATAGTCTAATTACTGGAGTAGAGAAAACCTTTTGACAATTTGCTTAGGAAATTAACTCTCGGCAGGAAAAACGTTTGTCTTGAAATACTATAGATTTACTTCTGATCAGGAAAACCTCTGTACAAAAACGATTGTTCCATTTCGTTGCATAAAAATACAGGAAAACTAAAATATTACAACCACCAAATTGTGGTTATTATCAGGAATTTGTTATAGGTGACTGCTTAAAGCATTCAAGGTGACAGTAAAACTGAAACTTCCTTTAGGAACCATCTGTTTTACTTTTACCTTACAGTGGAGAATCTGTTATTCTTTCCCGTTTAAACGCAAACGTACGCAAACGCAAAGCACTAAAACGTAGAAAAGAACAATTTTTGGACAATTCTGATAATTCTTGTTTATCTTGGTGGCAAACAGTTTGGAGCCTGATCTTTTATTGGATTAGTCCATTTTTATCAAAGGGATGCCTGGTCAAAATTTTGATTTTGATTTTGTTTTATATTGAAATTCCTATCAGCAAACAAAGTAGACCCTGATCAGACGTCGCACAATGCGGCGTTTGATCAGAGTCTACACTGTTTGCCATTATCCCATAAATCGGATCATGGGCACAAATGGACTAAAACAATACAAGAACACTGTGAAATTTACGTTTTGCGGACTTCTAAAAATAATTTGAAGTCTTACATAAATGACGGCAACTAATTCAAAGAGGATAAGTTCTGTGTGCAATGTCCTAAACCATTTGGCCTTTTGATGAGGTCCATATGGGAAGTATATTGTCTTGCAAAATGGCATGACATTTGAAACTATGGACAAGAACGTCCATTGCATGCTGCCACTGCGTGATGTAGATAACTGACGGAAATGAAATAGCCTCCAGAGATGTCGTTTACTTTATTATAGTCTAATTACTGGAGTAGAGAAAACCTTTTTGACATTTGTTTAGGAAATTAACTCTCGGCAGGAAAAAAACTTTTGTCTCGAAATATTGTGGATTTACTTCTGATCAGCAAAACTCATATACGTACACGATTGTTCCCTTTCGTTGCATAAAATATACAGTAAAACTTCACTATAATAACCACTTAATTTAGGTAATCATCAGAAAGTTGCGTCAGGTGACTGCTTAAAGCATGCAAGGTGAAAGTAAAACAGAAAGTTCCTTTATGAACCATCTGTTTTACTTTCACATTTCCTTCAGCTGTCACATCCATTTCATACAATAAAAAAGCTATTGTTTTAAAAGTCGAAATAGAGCGGTTTGACTGTATGTGCATAATCATGACGTTCAAATATTACCATTTAAAACAATTTAAGCACACTGTGAAGTCTATTGTCTTGCAAAATGGCATGACATTTGAAACTATGGACAAGAACGTCCATTGCATGCTGCCACTGCGTGATGTAGGTAACTGACGGAAATGAAACAGCCTCCAGAGATGTCATTTACTTTATTATAGTCTAATTACTGGAGTAGAGAAAACATTTAGACTATTTGTTTAGGAAATTAACTCTCGGCAGGAACAAACGTTTGTCTGGAATTACTATGGATTTATTTCCGATCAGCAAAACTTCTGTACGAACACGATTGTTCCTTTTCGTTGAATAAAAATGCTGTAAAACGTCACTGTTACTACCACTTAATTGTGGTAATTACAGTGGAGAATCTATTATTCTTACGTCATTGGTGACGTCATACAGTGGAGAATCTGTTATTCTTTCCCAATAAACGCGTTTACGCTAAAACTATTATTTGCAGTGCAAACAGTTTGGAGCCAGATCAGACGCCGGGTAACCCGGCGTCTGATCAGGCTCAACACTGTTTGCCACCAAGATTAACATGAAATATCAGAATTGTCCAAAAGTTGTACTTTTCTACGTTTTAGCGCTTTGCGTTTGCGTTTGCGTACGTTTGCGTTTAAACGGGAAAGAATAACAGATTCTCCACTGTAAGTGTGGTAATTATCAGGAATTTACGACAGGCGACTGCTTAAAGCATGCAAGGTGAAAGTAAAACAGAAACTTCATATAGGAGCCATAGCCATCTGTTTTACTTTCACCTTACCTTAAATTGTCACAAGCTCTTTATACAATAAAAAAGCTATCGTTTTAAAGGTTGTAATGACGTTCAAATATTACCATTTAACCCATTTGTGCCAACGATCCAATATAATGGACATAGGCAAACAGTGAAGACTCTGATCAGACGCTGCATAATGCGGCGTCTGATCAGAGTCTACACTGTTTTCTGATAGGAATTTCAATATAAAAGAAATTGAAAATGAATTTTTTATCAGGCATTCCTTTGGTAAAAAATGGACTAATTCAATATATAAACATGGAAGAATCCACTTGACATAAATGGGTTAAAATAATTCAAGCACACTGTGAAATTTTCGTTTTGCGGACTTCAAAAATTAAATTAAAGTCTAACAAAAAAGCGGCAACTAAACCAAAGTAGATTAGTACTGTGTGAAATGTCCTAAAACCCTTTGGCCTTTTGATGGGGTGCATATGGGACGTCTATTGTCTTGCAAAATGGCATGACATTTGAAACTACAATGTATGGAACAGAACGTCCATTGCATGCTGCCACTGCGTGCCGTAGGTAACTGATTGAAATGAAACAGCCTCCAGAGATGTCGTATACTTTATTATAGTCTAATAACTGGAGTAGAGAAAACCTTTTGAAATTAACTCTCGGCAGGAACCAAATTTGTCTGGAAATATTGTGGATTTAGACTTTTCCAGTCAATAGTCTGTACGAACACGATTGTTCCTCTTTGCTGCAAAAAAGTTATCCGTAGAAACAAGAGGCTCGAATATTACAATTAAAAACAATTAAAGTGTACTGTGAAATTTATGTTTAAACAGATGAAATGTATTACTTTATCAAATGAAATCTAATATAAAATGCGGCAGCTAAATAAAAGTAAGCAGAAATGCCAAAATCGAATAGAGTGTTCCTTCTCTACAACAACATCCGATTGAAGACAAATAGTGTGTGTGTGTATTGTTAGGAGGAAGTTGTTATATGGAGGGGTTATTAATACTCTTAGAGCATATTTGAAAACAGTTGAAATTCAGATCAGACACAGCGTAGATCTGGTTTAAACTGTTCGTCACTCGTCCTTATGTTTCTTCTGTCAAAATGCCCATTACAGTGAAACCCATCTAAACCGGACATCTGTGGTGACAACAAAAATGTCCGGTTTAGAGGGGTTTCCGGTTTAGAGGGGTTTTGACCTGTTTCTAGTATGGACTATAGCTGACCACTTAAAGCAGGTTGAAAGTAAAGCAGAATGCGCCTTAATGCGCATTCTGCTTTACTTTCAATCTTCTTTAAGCTATCATCTGCTAGAATGTACAAACTATTTTCTTCAGTGTAAGAATAAACCAAAGACGTAAAAATGCGTATTTATGGTGTAATGGGTTAAGATAAAGAAGGGTTGGAAACGGGATCAAAGTTTTTGTCCGGTTTAGAGGGAATTCCGGTATTTAGAGGTTCCGGTTTAGAGGGGTTTCACTGTACACGATTTTGGGAAATAGCGGCTAAACGATAATTTCAAGCAGATTTAATGATCGTTTTTTTTGGGGGGGGGGGGGATTTAGCTCCATCACTGTGCTAGAATAGCCCGAATACATTCATTCCTATATAACGTGAAGGTAAAATGTAATACTCATGTCCAACACAAAATGGATATGGTGGCTGAATTCAAGACAAAATGCTACAGAATTGATAAAGAAAGTATTTCTTATGGTTCATATTTATAACTGTATGACTGTTTTCTTCAGTGGAGGAATAAATTTAATGCGTTAATATTAGTCTCTATTGAGTAAAGGGTTGAACCTATTTGATGCCGCCCTGTCTTTTGTTTATGCTTGGGGAAGCTTCAGTTGTTCTTGTTGTTGAACATACTATAACCACGTCAACTCCTTCATTATCACGGCTTGGCGTAAAACAGTAACGGTCAAACTATACTCAGCAAAAATAGAAACGTCCCACGCTTTGAACGGACATATCTCTGACGTTATTAAAGTTATACATCAAGTGAATGTACTTGTGAGATACTGGTATAGTTATGTATGCCTTGTGATCTGAATGAGTTGACTTCATGGTCCAGGATATTTAGATTTTTTTTACGGTTCGTATTGATTTTGGTCATCAAGATCAATGCTATGCTTTCGTTACTGTATTACAATGTAGTGTTTTCTTCTGACATGTCCAAGTTATTTTTAGATTGGAATTTTCTAAAACTTTAAAAGGGATGAGTGTTCTCTACAGCCAGTTAGAAAAACTTTTGCGCGTAATGTACAGTAGAAGATACAGTATTCTTTCCCGTTTAAACGCAAACGCAATGCACTAAACTGTTGAAATTCACTTTAAGAAATTTTAACTATATTTTTAATCTACATGTAAGTAGTAAACAGGTTTGAGCCTGATCAGACGCCTGGTCCATATTTAATACATTGTCATAATATTTAAGACGAAATATATACATTTTGAAAGAGTAAATATTACTTTTTATGGCGCTTATAACATCGGTGACGTCACATCCATCATGGATATTCTTATGAGATATGAACAGTAATATGATACAGTTTGCTGAAGCAACGTAAGTTATTTAATAAAATGGTTAACCCTTTCCCCCCATAGAAGCGACTTTTAGCATATTTAATTTATTCCTGCGCTGAAGAAAATAGTTCCAGTTTATAGCCTCATGAACAATAACCATTACAAATATTTTATATATCCTAGCAGATTTTAGCTTAGCGCAGGCTGAAAGTAAAGCAGAATGTGCCTTAAGGCACATTCTGCTTTACTTTCAACCTGTTTTAAGTGGTCACCTGTCTTCAAAACTAGAAACAGGCTATGGGGTAAAGGGTTAAATACGAAATCCTTTGTCGTAAGAATAGGTATAAAACAGGCTCTAGATTCAGTTCAGGTGAGATTTCCAGAATTATGTTAACGATTTAAAGCACTTTTTTGAGTTACCGATAAAATAAAATATAGTTGACAAAAATGTTGTAATATAAAAAAAACACCGAATACCGTCTTATATGCAAACTTGTTATGTTTTATTTCTGTTTATTTAAACCGATGTTTTGTTCCTAGATTGGAAACCTTCATGACATACAAAAATAATGGTTTACATTATATCTAGTTACTGGAGGTAATAGAATTTAAAAAACTTTGTCTACGGGAAAACAATACATTTTTCCAATTATACAGATATCGTGCTTTCAAAAATTAACTTTCGAATCAAATGTTCTCACTCCAGTACAGTGGAGAAAACGTTATTCTTTCCCCAAAAAACGCGTTTACGCTAAAACTATTGTTTCTAGTACAAACAGTTTGGAGCCAGATTATACGTCGGGACACTGTTTCCCACTCAGCTTAAAATCAATTGTCAGAAATGTCACGAAGATTGCTTAGAGGGATCCTGCTAACATTCAACCCTTTCTATGTTTGAAACCAATATTAATTAAACCCATTTTTGCCCAGTGGATTCTTCAATTCTTATATATTGGATTAACCCATTTTTTATCTAAGGGGTGCCTGGTCTAAATTTTATTTTTCGTTTCGTTTTATATGAAATTCCTATCAGCAAACAGTGCAGACTCTGATCAAACGCCGCATCATGCGGCATCTGATCAAAGTCTACACTGTTTGCCTATGTCCCATATATGGGATCATGGGCACAAATGGGTTTAGCTTTGTATTTATTTCCAAATGTCATAGTCCCTTGCGCCATGCTTCGAACTTGATTTTTCTTTAAATGTATTGTTTGAGAAGACGATATGACACAACATTCTGTTATCTTCAGTGTTGTAAATAGTATTTATAGATGAAAGACGGACATATGTATTACAGTGCTCCCTCCCAATAACAATTCCTTCCTAACAACGACCTTCCGTTCAGGCAATTATGCCAAACTTTTATTTGCCGTCTGCTGTTTTTCTCAAAGGTACATAATGGACATTTTGAAAGAAACAACTTCCTGACGAGTGACAAACAGCTTGAATCTAGATCAGACGCCGCTTTAGGCGGCGTCTGATCTGGATTCAAACTGTTTGAAAATGTAAACCAGCTTCCCTCCCAATAACGACTCTTTCCGATCAACGCACACAAGGGTGTGTCTCACATTGGGTGTCGTTGTAGAGAGAGAGCGCTGTATAAGGAAAGAAAACGTTTTTTAATTGACCTCACTGTTTACGGTGTATCCGTTTTCCTTAAAAAACCCACCCTAGAAACATTCTATAGACAAAACATACACGAGATTTGGGGAAGTTAAGAATACAAAGATTGTTTTAATATCTTATCCCTTTGCATATCAGTTATCTGAAAAGTAATCCCTTTAAGTTTGAGTGGTTCCTACATTTGAAACAATCTTAGGTCAAGTGTCCGCAAATTTGGATCTTGATTAGTTGTCAAGGAACGCGACATTTGATCTGGTCCCAAATAGTTTTAAAATATAAGTCAAGATCTGAATGAGATTATAAGGTTTGCTGCAAAAAGATTGCATATCTTTTGGTGTCGGTCTATGGTGTAAATTATAACGACACTTTCAGTTTCGTCTCTGATTTCCTTCTTAAGGCAAAATAATTTTTTTTTAAATTGAAATTTGCTTCGAATTTTGCACGTACCGAGAGTAAAGTGTGGTAAAATTAAATTCCATAGACATGACCAAAGGACATATTATTCCAAATTAATATGATTATACGGCAATTAAGATTTGTTCCCACAAATAATTTCCCCTTTGAGTACTTGATTCTAACACATTGAGAGGAGGAAATACGCAAGAGGTTTATCAACCACATCACTGTCTTACCCCGAGCACAACGGCTATTTGCAACAGTCTGGATCCTGAGCAGACGTCGCGTTACGCGTCGTCTGATCAGGATCCAAACTGTTAAGCGCTCATTTCATTATATCTCATTTAAAAAAACCTTAAAGTTCAAATTACAGAAAAAGCAGATGACAATTGTTAAACATTGATGACGTCATGGCAGTAAAATGGTCAATCTTAAAACAACAGTAGTAATATGATGAACACCAACAGAAAACGGTTAATGTTATAAAGAGTTTCTCGTTTAAGCTACACATACACGTAAAACAAACAACTGATAAAAGTACATTTTTTAACAGTTCACGGCTTTGCCTTTGCTGATCGAAAATATTTGTCACATATTTTTTCTTTCTAAAGAAAAAATATAGAAAAACCAGTTTTTGAAACTTCATATTGAATAGTTCCAGTTTCCAATTTTATCAAGCCCATATTTAATTATGCATGTTTGAATCTATCGTTGTATATGAATTTGATAAATAGTGTAGACCCTGATCAGATGGCTTCTTAAGAATTCCTCTGATTTGGGTTTTCGCTGATTTCTTAGGATAAGTATTATCTTCATACGCACATGGTTTGACTTGGGTTCAAAGGGTTGAAACATGGGTCCAAGGTTATAAAGCGTTTGAGCTGAGTCTGAGTGTGTTCTTAAGCATTTGATTGGTCAGGTTTGAGCCTAGGCTCAAATCTGACCTATCAAATGCTTGAGAACGACTTTAGACTCAACTGAGAATCTTTATAACCGTGGACCCTGATGACAGTAGAGCAGACTATTTCCGAACGTTTCAAACGAAATACGGAAAGTATTGCGTACTTGAGCTAAACTAGTCAAATTGTTGGATCGTGAATGAGACACCCAGTTTATCGGTGTCTTGTTTGGATTTTAACAACTAAATCTACCTGTCTACAGCTCAAATGCTTTCAATCTCACTTTGAAAAAGAGCACACAACATATTTAAGCAAATACAAAAAGGTCAAGCCATTGTACCAAAGTGCATTTATGAATAAATAACAGTATTGCTTGCGTAGAGCTATCGAATAGAAAAGACAATATTGTCGTGTCTATAGATTTTCATATAAATATATTGCCTTAGGTAACGGTATTCACTTAAAAAATTGTTACAAATACACACTATTTGGTATTCTGTAAACATTTCGTATCGCTTTGGTCAGGCGATGTGCGTTATATGAAATATTCTAATCTATAAGCACCAATGTTAAACAATTCATTATCCCCTTCACTGCATAACCCCGAGTATACTAGTCTTTTGCGAACAGTTTTGATCCTGATCAGATGCCGCGTTACCAACGCTGTTTGACACTCATTTCAATATTTCTAAGTCAAAATACTTCAATTTCAAATTTGAGAAATAAAAGCAGACGACAATTGTTTCTTCTTCTTCTTGATACTTCTCTCCATCAAGAATGATGACTATGAGAAAGGCTGTATCTTAAATTATTATTTACAAATGTGAAAGTGATAAATATACAGTGAATTGATAACAAAATAAAATAAAAGCAGTATAGTATCTACTATAACGGGTATGGTGACATTTGTCTTGAAATCAATAACTGTTGCTACCATTTGTGCTGTGACTGGTAGTAAGTTCCATTGTGGGATACTTCTAGGACAAAAAGAAAATTTATAGGTATCTTTAGATGACCTGATTGGTCGAAAGCTGTACGGTGTGTAAAAATCTTTTTCTGGGGTCAGTTGGTGTAAAGAAATGTGTTCCTGTATGGATGGCGACAATTTGGTGAACACTATCATAGAACATTATCAGGCGGGCTCTTGTCCTACGAGTTACAAGTGTTGGCCAGCCTAGATGTTTCAAATGAACGACATTATTGCAGTGAAAGGTTAAACGGGATAATTCATTTTGAACCTAATATCTTATCTAACGGGCTTAACCAATTTCAGATGTAATATCAGCACTCTAAAATCTTTTTTCTTTTGAACAAATATATACCACTGAGTGTTATATGAGTAAAAATGAATTACACATTCGATCCATAGAGATGGGAAATGTTAACTCCAGATATAAACGAAATGAAGCAATCAAAAGCAATAAAATGATAAACGACAAGGGTCTGGTTTACGAAACGTTGTACATCAAACATAGTCCCTATGGGATCCACCTAAGCAGGCACCATCGACTCCTTGGATCAAGGACCCCAGCCAGCAGATGTTAGCAGAACAGTAACCACACAGAAAACTAAATAGCAGATTCAACAGCTACAAGAACTAGTGCAGACCATTTGACAAAAGAAGTCATGCATAATAGCAGTGGAGAATCTGTTATTCTTTCCCGTTTAAACGCAAACGTACGCAAACGCAAAGCGCTAAAACGTAGAAAGAACAACTTTTGGACAATTCTGATATTTCATGTTTATCTTGGTGGCAAACAGTTTGGAGCCTGATCAGACGCCGGGTAACCCGGCGTCTGATCGGGCTCCAAACTGTTTGCACTGCAAATAATAGTTTTAGCGTAAACGCGTTTATTGGGAAAGAATAACACATTCTCCACTGTAGCAAATATCTACCAAAAAATAGGAATACAGTGAAACTGCACTAAACTAAGTCTTTCAAACAGAAATAGAACTCTTTACTTGTTGAACAGTAAAATACATCAAAACTCTACAAACAAACTGACACCATTCAACAGAAGACAACAACTTCACACAAACTATTGGAAAAGACAACTATATCAAGAGAGAAGAAAGTCAGCTACTGAAGACCTTCACCCAGACAGGCTGCACAGCTGAGAGGAGGTGATCATTCACTGAAGCCATCAAACAGTTCCCACACAGATGTCTCTCCACACAGAACAGACCTTAAAAAAACCTACCAAACGTGTATTTCATTATGAAAAACTGATATAAACTGACTAGCAAGCAATGTAAACTCTTTTCTTCATAACCTCATCACTATAAAATCATGATGACGTCATCAACGTCATCATGACATCATTTCAATGTCATCATAACGTCATCGTCATAGTTACTCATTGTTCCAGTAAAAAGTACCTCCTAAAGGTCACATGACAAATAGCACCTAAAAACAGTACTTCAGGCTCCTAAATTTTGTATCAAATTGTGTTTTCATTGTGTATCATCTTGATGAAGGCCTTTGTAAGGCCGAAATGTTGGTGAATAAAATCAGTCATCACAACACTGCCAGATTGTTAGTTCTACATTTTTGTACCTTTTTATAGTATCAAACATAGTTGTAAGTCAGATTCTAAAATTTAAAGATATAAGCTAATTCTCAATCTAATGCTTGTGACATCTCTTTGGTATCAGCTTGAAAAGAAATGTCACAAGACAGAACTAGATGGAGAAATAATTATTTATTTGCATATTCATATTTTGTAAGTTATAAATTTTATTTTATACATAAAATGCGCTGGTGACACGTTCTTCTGACAGCAGTGACGGCGAAGATTGATTTGTACAGATTATGACTGTGTAGATATGATAGATCTACTATATTTTATAATAATGAAATAGAAAAGAAAAGAAGAAAAAAAAAAAAGAAAAAGAAAAAAAGAAAAAGAAAAAAAGAAAAAGAAAGAAAAATAAGAAAGAAAGCGAAAAAAAAGAAAATTATAGAAAAGAAAGAAAACAACAGAAGCAGCATATGTGGGAAAAATAGAAAAAAGGGATGGTGCACGGGTCTCGAACCACTGGCCTTTTATGAAAAGATAATGTATATATTCCTTACCACTTGAGCTATCAACTTATCGAAACGTTTGATAACCGGTCAATGCTATTTGTCTTTGTGTACCGGTTTCGGTACCATGTGCGTTCTCGTATAAATTTAACGAAGTGTCCCGAAGATATATTTAGAAATAAAACGAAGTGTCCCGAAGATATATTTAGAAATGAAACGAAGTGTGAAATTATACTAATAGAGGTCAACAACGTCAGGTCAATATTATCGAACAATAAAATGAAACAATTTATAGAATAACTGAGAAGCAAAATTTGCACTGACACTCTCTTAAAATTATAAAACTTTTTCCATTTTCGAAATAAAAATGTCATAAAAATTACTAAATTTTTATAATCACCCATAATATTTTTTCTTAACTTGGCAGAAATAATGACTACTCCAATGCCCATCAGAAAATGTAAATAAACCTAGATGTCATCATGCTTATTTATGAAATATGGTCAAAATTTGAACCCTACACCCTAGATTTTATGCAGATAAACACCTCTCAAACTAGCCAAATTAGGTCTCTGTTGGGCTAAAAATGACAAATATTCATCCGATATTTACTTAAGTTTGTTAATATATGAGTGTTTGTTAATACAACAGCATTTAATAAATGAACAGTTAATTAAAGAATTTACAATCCTGCTGTACAAAAGACAGGTGACAGCTGAAAGCAATGTGAGAGTGAAACAGAAAGCTCCTGTATGAGCTTTCTGTTTCACTTTTACATTGCTTTAAGCAGTCACCTGTCTTAAACGACTGATATTTGACACACTTTAGTGGTCGTAATAGAGAGGTTCTACTGTACATTGAAATGTTGATCTGCAAAAAGAAACACCAGGGATAACAACTGCTGACTATTATTGAAGTGGTCAAAAACTGTGTTCAAAATAAGTTTATCTATTTTTGCTGTAGCCCGAGGCACTACAGTGGAGAATCTGTTATTCTTTCCCGTTTTTAACGCAAACGTACGCAAACGCAAAGCACTAAAACATAGAAAATAACAACTTTTGGACAATTCTGATAATTCTTGTTTATCTTGGTGGCAAACAGTTTGGAGCCTGATCCTCCAAACTGTTTGCACTGCAAATAATAGTTTTAGCGTAAACGCGTTTATTGGGAAAGAATAACAGATTCTCCACTGTACAACCGTAAGATATAATAATCGTAATCCATAAAGTATGTCAAAAGTAATATTTTCGCTGGGAAAATGTTATCACTTTCTATGCTAGTATCTAGCATATCGTCATTTAAAAGCCAAACTATGAATTTAGTATGCTGTTGAACGCTTTTCGCGTTAAAATGCTAAAAGTGCAGACTCATATCAGAGGGCGTTAAAGAATCCTCTGATCTGGGCTTGCGCTGTTTGTTTTAGTTTTAAAATTCGCCCTGCAATGACAAAACCAGCCAGCCTTATTGCATTGCAACAAGGTGAAACCAAAGCACTCTTGTCACCCCAGGGTCTGAATCTGAGTTTTTATGTCTACACTGTCAAATACCGTATATGATACAGCTTCGTAACATGTTTTAGATGCATGTAGGTGACAAACAGTGAAGATCAAGACCAGCCGTCGCGTCTAAGACACGGCAGCAATAATCGACACGGCATGTAATGCAATAGACATAGTTTGTCATGGCATGGCTCAAATATTTTCTTATCCAGTTCTTAAACAACATAAATTGGTCATTACCGATAATGTAATATACTCCAATCAGCATAAGATGGGTCAATGCGGACAGACGGTCTTAGCAGTTTATGTACCTAGAACTGAGCCAATATTTCCTAATTTGGAACAGCCGTCTGATCGCTCAAAGCCATGTTTTAAGGACAGAATGTAGTTATTGCTTGATTAAGATGACCGTCTTAGTGACATCTAAGATTTAGATATTTCTATACGGAATTGGAGAGAGAAAATATAGGAGCAAAGTGACATATGTTTCTAGCAACCAGCGTAAGCCCAGTGATTAGACGTTTTATACATGGAATCCGCAGACATTTTCAGGAAATAAACGACAATCCCTAGCGTGCCACGTGATGCAATTTCTTGATTATAAAAGAACCAATACGTCAAACTTCCGGAGTTCAATCCACGTAAGCGTATTTGGACACGTGGTTTTCTCTTTATAACTATTTAAGATATTTTCATTCGAGACCCCTGGGAAATGTATAATTTGAAAACAGTGAAGGTCCTTGCCAGGGTCTGTTAATTTAATCTTTTTTCTGAAATATTTTCTTAACGGTCTTAAACTCATCATTAACTGTCTAATTTCAAAAGCTAAGTGTTTCAAAAGAAATAATAGGGATACAATGGAGAAGATAATATAATAAACGCGTTTACGCTAAAAACAATTTTTCTAGTGTGAACAGTATCCGACGCCGGGTAAAATGACTGCGATCAGGAACCAAACTGTTTTAACATTCATATAAAATGAATGGTCAGAATTGTCAACAAGTTTCCATTTTCTACATTTATTTCTATGCGTTTGCGTTTCGTTTGCCATTTAACAGGAAAGAATAACGTATTCTCCACTGTAACCCTTACACACAGAACTATTGTTTGAATCAGGAGTGCCGTCTGTCGCATATATAACTCTTGCTTTTAATTACTTTGTAAAAGGTTGTAAGTTTGAATGTTACACAATTTAGAACATGAACACTACATAAAACTATTAATTATTCGGCTTCAGGTGCGTCATGCTTTAATTCACCATGTCTTCCGGATGTCCCCATTATTCGTCACCCCTGTCGCACTGAATGCTATAAAATCTAGTAGTTTCTTAATTATCAGTTTGAACTTTCATGTACAGTATTAACTCTCTAATATGTATTTAGGCTTTGCCTATGGACGGAAAAAAGCAAAATTGTACTAATGAAAACGGAATAGATCTATCTCCAGTGTGTGATCAGCGCTCTTGTATCAGTTCGTTGTGTATTCCAGATCACACTCGAGGCTACGCCTCTCGTGACTGAGATCTGGATTACACAACCGACTCGAACTTTTATTATAAACCTAAATTGTTTGGGACAAGATCTATATGTTGTTACCCAATAATCAAATAGATATATAAGTGTATACAATGTTAAAAGTTAAAACTCCTCCGTACAGCTATATTATCAGGGCTGCCATTTCTCCGGATGTTTCCTAAATTTCCGGATTTTTCCCCAGGTTATGGTAGCTTAAAGCACGCTGAAAGCCATTAGCGCATTCTGCTTTACTTCCAGTCTGCTTTAAGTAGTCACATGCCAACAAAACTAGAAATCGGCTATTGGGTAAAGGTACGATTCGTAAAATCGCGCTTGAAAAATGCATATTTGGAAATCTTAGGTTTTTTCATTTCAACCAAGTTATTAGATGGCAGTCCTGTATTATAATGCAATCTGAAACTATTTTTGGAAGTCATATGACCACCAATAATGACGTCATTATTTATATTGATGACGTGTTGGTAATCCGTTATTTTTATCGGTTCGATTGAGAAGTAGCTTTTTGCAAATAACGTTCATTTTTAGCGTTAAAGGGTATGAATTGAACTGTTTGAAATTTTGTCATTTTGGAGGAAATCAGTACAAGTGAGTGTTGTGGGTTATTCATTCTTAAACTGGTTTAAAAATATCACCGAAATCGGGAATTCCGAAACGTCACGCACAACTCTTCGTAAAAGCCGTGACGTCATCATCCAAGATGTCAGCCCCCATGTTTTGTAGTTGCCTAGTTTTGAGGAAATTATTCACGCGCAAATCAAACACTTTTCAAAGTCTGTCAGTGATTAAATAGAATTGGAATACCTTTGATTTTATCACGCATTACTTAAGAACGGTATTACTACCACTATATTACATGTACGTTATTTATTTGGTGTTTGGGGCATGTGGCTATTTTGGGCGGGAAGAAGGTAAAACAGAAAGCTCCCTTCTGTTTTGCTTTCACCTTGCTTTCGGCTATCGCATATCGCTATGTTTATGAACCAGCTTTCGTTTGGTGGTAAAACTGGAGAGTTTTTACTTTGTATAAGTGTGACTTTGATGTTAGGATTGTTTATTAGTTGCATATTTTTCTATCTACTTTATGATATTGTCACTGTTTTCCGTATGCTATTTATATACAGTGAACCCTCTCTATCTAGCAGCCGCTAGATTGTGTTGATTGTTTGGGGCAGGTGACTGTTTTGAGAGGGTGACATTTAATTCGCTTTCTGCTTTACTTTCGCCTTGCTTTGGGCAGTCGCCTGCTTTTGGTATATATATTTTGTGTATTTCGGTGACTGTTGTAGAGAGGTTTTACTGTATATGACGTTTTGACGTTAACGCGCCAAAACGTCTACAGTATTTGTTTATCGTTACGTCATTAAATTATATAAATATTAATTCCTTGAAAAAGCCTAACGGCGAAACGTTGGAAAATAATTTAATTCGTGTTGGTGTTGTTATTTTTCTTATATTTATAAGCATTTGGGGGAATTTTCATCAACTTAATCTCTAGGCCGTGAGCCGGGCACCTGAAGTTTTGGGTACGGGTACCATTCAGTGTGAATAAGGTTCACTATGATTTTCGGAAAGCCCAAACCCTCTGCTTTTAGGAAATGTATGATAACAGTAAATTCATGGGAGTTTCGTTGGCTTTTCAGGCATTTTTGTTACCCCACCCACCAATTTTAACATTGTAAAGGGACCACCATTGTCACGATCATACTTTTTGTAATGCATGCCTTTTTAATGAAGCCTGATATTAAAAAGGGTATTGTAACATGCACTTACACATTATTGACATTATTTAAGGAATTTACTGTGGCGAAACATAGTGGCATCACCTTAATTTACCGAAAAATTACCTTTTTATGCCGTCGGTGTATTTAAATGCGGGTGATATATGATGGTCGTTCTGACGGTGCCTACGAGTTTACCGATTTGTCTAGCATCAACTTCGCGAAATAAAATGCTTTGCTTCTTGAACAGTTGTTGGTTAGGATTATTTCCCGCATATAATCCAATCTCAATTTGACATTGACCTTGACCGAATGTTGGCTACGAATATGTTATAAGGGCTGTTTATTGGTTAACAATTAACTACAAGCGCCGGGTCATATTATTATAAACAAAATGACGTCATTGACGTAACGGCGTATTATCAACATTGCCAAACAATTACAAATAACTTTATAGCAAGGATGTCAAAAAGCATTTTTAACATCAATATTCAGTGATGTGTTCTTTGGCTCTTATAATTTTTATGTAATGAAGAGGAATGTTAGTCGAGATTGATCTGATTTTACTCTCAAGGTCCTGCTTACTTTGGATGCGAGCTACTTTTTTCCTGGGCTGGGATTTTAGCAACAACCAACAGTTTTCAATATTATTGGCATTTGGGGATTGACACGGTGTATAAACCTGTACGTGTTGTTTGAGCTCCGTACTGGTAGCTGCTGAGCACTGAATCGAGAAATGTCACAATGGCGGACTTGCGAGACCGCTAAGGGGTGAGTAAATCCCATTCTGCAGACATTCAAACATTGATTTCAATGCTGAACCTATGACATACCTGTTTAGATATGTTGCAGGTGTGAAAGTTTCAACGTATTGAGTTGGTGTCTTGAATTTATCTTGTTGAATTTTCTCGGATACTGGCGAAGGCTCACCCTGTTTTCGATAGCGTTGTCATAAAGACCCAGTAGTTTTTGCCATTTAAACGACAGTTTCTACATCTTAAACAACACATTTTATTATCAAAATATAATTTATATCTACTGATACGATTCTATGGAAATGATATATTTGAATGTGCAGTTTAAACGCCAGAAATCATGTAAACAATGCGATGCAAATTGTACGGTCAGCTCTAGAGGAAATGTATCATCAGCTGTGAGAATGAATGAAAACGTTTGTACGGTCAGCTCAAGAGCGTTTTCATTCTCTTTATGCGAAGCTAGAATTAGCTGTTATTACTGCGACCAAGTTTTCGACGTTTTCTTTGCAGCCGTCACATAAAGCAAAAACTCTTTAGGTAAAAATACACAAAAAAACTGCTAAATTAGTCCATCTGAGTTCGAAAAAGAAAACCAAAAGTGATTCCAAACAACCAAACAGTAACAGTAAAAGTTTCAAGAAAATCATAAATAACACCAAGTCCAGTAAAATACAAAAAAGAATAAAGCTCCACGTCACCCAAATAGCACTTGATTTCTTGGCTGCAGACAATTACGGAGATGGTGATAAAGAAGAAGAACTTTCGAATCTTAGTTTGCAAACACCCACAGGCAAATTACTCGGAAGAGGAGAGTCATGGAGAAGTGAGAAAGGATAGTAGTAAGACTAAAACATTACTTGACTTGTTGCCAATGGTTGTAGAGAACATAAATTTACGAGTGCAGGCATCTAGAAAATAGTCATCCGTCTTTTTTTGAAAACTAAAAACTAAAACAAAATTTAAGAATTATGATAATACTAACAAACGCCTAACTGCGCTTTTTAGTACAGAAGTCCAATAAAGGACAATAACTTTGTACTTTTTGGAACCACTCGTATGAAAAATATGACACCCACATATCTATTTAATAATTAATCACCTTCACCTATCCCGTTGTCATGTCGGACCGTTGGGGCACCATATATTTCTTGACAACCAGCTTTCTCCATTCCCCTCTGTTTTCTGCCATCCGAACCCTTTCCTTTAGACTTAAATCTGTCCACTCTGTTATGTTATCTTTCCATCGCTTGCTCTGTCTGCCTCTCCTTCTTCCTCCCTGAATTGTGCCTGGTAATATTGTCTTTGAAAGCCCTGTTGATCTCGTCATATGCCCGTACCATCTCATTTTACGTTGCTTGACAATTTTTAATAAATCTTCGAGAGGTCCAGTGGCTTTTTTGATCCTGTTTCGAACTACTTCATTTGAGATGTGTTCTTTGTATGATATACAAAGTGTTTTTCTGAAACACCTCCCTAACGAACTAATTATTCGCTCCAAGTCTGCATTCAAGGTCCAAGTCTCGCTGGCATATAAGAATATGGACATGACAAGTGAACGCATCAACCTTATTTTCGAGCTGAGGCTTATATTTCGATCATTCCATATTAATATTACTTTGCGAGTGCTGCTGTGGTCTGAGCGGCTCTTGCAAGTTTCTCGGATTTCGACCCCTTGTCAGAAACTGTCGCACCCATGCAGGTACTTAAAACTATCTACGCAATCAAGCTTCTCCCCATTGACCATGATTTCAGTACTGATACCAATGATGTTGTTGGTCCGCAGTTTTGTCTTTTTTGCGCTGATTTGTTGCCAAATTCGGTAGATGTCTTGTAAAGGCTTTCAACTAGATTGGATAGCTCCTCTTCCTTCCCTGCTATACCATCTATGTCATCTGCAAAGCGCAAATTCGTGATTGTCCTCCCACCGATGCTAACCGTTCTGTCGTGGTATGCCAAAGCATCCGACATAATTCTCTCTAGGAATATGCTGAAGAGTGTTGGGATGAGTAACCAACCCTGTCTCACCCCCACTATTATGTAAAGTTTGACGTAAATCGGTAAAGAAATGTAAAAGAAGTTGCATCAAAAATATGTGTCAAGGGCAGACCGATGAACGAATTAACCAACAAACTGGCTCCTCTACCCTTCTAGAAGTTCGTTTATTGGGCATTAAACCGAGATAATTACAGTATGCATAACATATCTCAATTTCAAAATTGAGAGCTTCTGTATAGCAGAAGTTATCCACCGGAAAAGAAAGTGATGCACTGGGGAATGACTGAATGGTATTGATGCATTTCAGTAAATTATGTGCAAGACACTTTTAATGATAAAACTTTTCATAAATGAAAATTAATCCTGAACAATGTCAGTCAAACATGGGTTTTATGCAGAACAATAGAAAATGTTTTAAAGGGGGATAACTCTCAAAATATTAACTCAAAGTTATTAACATTGTGCAAGGCACTTTCATTCACCAGTCGCTTTCCATTAATATAGGTATATTTCATATATGGCTATTTAAACTCTGACAAGAATGGATGGGTCCAAGGATTTTTAAATTATCTTAGATTTACAGTGATTAATTCAGCTGCGAGTTCCGAGACCTATACTCATTAAAATTGCCAAAGACTCACTTGTCAAGACTCATAATAGTTTGGCCATTATATAATATTTAAATCTGAAAAACTAAATGTTTTGCCCAAGGGACTCATAGTTTACAAATTGTGCACCCCAGGAGGTATTTTTAATATTTTTAATTGCAAACGACTTAAATTACCACAGAATTAGAAATATTCTTGAAAAACACTTTAATGTCGTCTACGGAATAATGGATGGTTTTTGACAGTAGATCAATTTATATCTGTTCGAAATGGAATGAAGTGGGAAAAGATTATTTATACGCAATATCTGTGTTTTAATAAATGTATATAATAGTTTGATACATTTTCTTTATAATGACTTCATGATTTGAAATTTAAGGCATTTTTTAACAGAAGAACACATAAACAGACAATTCTGATTTTGAGCTGACGGTACACATATGCTCGCAGCTGATGATACAGTGTCAGCCGTGTTTGAAATAGCTGACCGTACAAAACACCATCAATTCTTCTGATCAAAAATGCAAATTGCGACCATACTTTCAAAAAACGAATAAAGCTATCACATCGCATCAATTGGATTTACTCTGGAAAGCATATTTGTTTTGATAAAACAGTATAAACAAGGATAGATGCTGTATAAAATGCAATGTTTTGACGACATCAAAAAGAATTCCGAGTGAGCCACCAGTTGATTTATGCCTCGAAATAGATATGTAGATGTATAGATTGTACCAAAGACGGTCGCGATTGGTTTATCATTCTCTCCGGTATTTGAAAATCATGCTTACCGACAAGACTTTTCATTTAAAGAGAGGAAAATAAATAGGAACTCATGTCACATACCTGTTGTTTTCCGCCGTTGCGTCGCTTCGAGGCTAAAAAACAACCAGTACAGAGCTCAAAGTATCCGTACAAAGCTCAAAGTACGCATACAGGTTTATACACCGTGATTGAGCTGGCCATAAAATTCCACTATTGTTGTGTCTTCGTTTTAACTGTGCCACACTCCGCGCCCTATGTACCAGCACACTCATTTGGGAAAATATAAGACCTGTTTTGTGAAATGTCTACCAACAACTCGCCAAAGATTGGTGTCGTTAATATCTATTAAGATATGTGCATGCATTTTGCTACTGGTAACAACAGATATTGTCTGTACTCCGTATCAGGAAATACAGTAACAAATCACGAGGCTGACCTTGGACGGACAGCCAGGGCTTTGGCATTTCTCTTCTTTCCACTTCTTAGCCTGTATACTATTATTCCTCTTTGTTTATGCCGATTAGCAACAGCTAATACTGAACATCTATTAAATCCTAGCAGTTTTCCATCTTTTAAGTATTTATTTACACTAATTTCTATCACACTGGTACACAGATATTTGGCTTTCCCCATCACTTACGAGATCACTAAAAGAAAACAAACACGAGAGTATATTCCAAGATGTTAGGTTATGACGTCATATGTATGACGTCTGTGTAATGGTTAAGTCATTATCGATGTTTATATGTACAGTAACCTAAATATAAAACATAGTCAAAGGTAGACAAATCTTACAGTCCATAAACGTGACGGCCATATTGTTTATAATAATATGACCCGGCGCCGCTTCATCTAGCATCAGCACCGCTTACTAGACTGATTTGATACTTGTAAATTTGTTGCTTTGGATCATTTCCAATTCACCCATATCACAAAAACCTCAGTGGTGACATTGACCTTGACCCAATTTGGACTTAGAATATGATATAAGGGCTGTGCATTGGTTAACTAGATCTGACCGTTTCGTCAAGCATCAACACATCATTCTAGAATGTTTTGATACGTGCACTGTTGTTGCTTTGGATCCATATACCCCAACCTCAATTGTTACCTTGGCCGATTTGGACTTAGAATATGTTATAAGGGATGTTTATTGGTTAACTAGATTTTACCGTTTCCTCCAGCATCAACACAGATTATTAGAATACTTTGATATAAAACTCTCAGAAAAAGTGTGACCCCTAGAGGGGGGTCAATTTTTTACCCCAGGATAAAATCTGAACGATCTTGATAGCGGGCTATTTAAGGAAACTTCCTGCCAAGTTAGGTAAAACATACATCAAGAAGTTTCGGGGGATAGGTCGTTTAAAGGAATTGTTGACGATGAACGGCGACGGACGACGGGCAGGCGAGCGACGGACGACTACGGACACATGATGATCAAAATAGCTCACCTTGGCACTACATGCTAGGTTAGCTAAATCATTAAGCTCGCCACATCTTGAGGTATTAATCTGACCATTTCTTGTGTTGTCTGCATTTCGAGTGTGGTAATAATTAATTAACAAGAATATCATACATGCAAGAACTGTACTTTATGACATATTTAGAGCTTACACAAAGACCTTTGCAATACTCAATTATCACAGGCGCCGAATAAATGAATGGAATTTCTAAAACTGAATCTTCTTCAGTATGTTTTACTTGATCATTCGGAAGATACAAGAGTTACAGGGCTGCCAAAAATTGACGTGAAAAATCCTAAGATTTCCAAATGTGCATTTTTCAAATTCTATTTTACGAAATCGTACCTTTACCCCATTTCTAGTTTTGTTGACATGCGACCACTTAAAGCAGACTATAATTAAAGCAGAATTAGTTTTTGCTCGTTTTAGTTTTTTTTCGGTAATTTAAGTTAGTTTTGGGTATTTAAAATTACTTTCGGTTATTAATGTCAGTTGTGGGTATTGAAATTTTTTTTTCACTCCTTTAAATTCATTTTCCGTAATTATGTTAGTGTTCGGTAAGTTATGCTAGTTTTGGGTATTTAAAATTAAATTTGGGTATTTAGAATTAGTTTTTGCTCTTTTTAATTTATTTTCAGTAATTAATGTTAGTTTTGGGTAAATAAAGTTAGTTTTTTCTCTTTTAAATTCATTTTCGGTAATTTAACTTTTGGGTTACTAAAGTTAGTTTTCGGTAATTTATGTAAGGTTTTGGTATTTAAAATTTGGTTTTCGGTCTTTAAAATTTATGTCAGTTTTAGGTATTTAAAGTTACTTTTGGTTATTAAATGTTAGTTGTGGGTATTGAAAAATTGTTTTCACTCCATTAAATTCATTTTCCGTAATTTTGTTGGGTATTAAAATTAGTTTTTGCTCTCTTTAGATTTTCGGTAATTTAAGCTAGTTTTGGGTATTTAAAATTACTTTCGGTTATTAATGTTAGTTGTGGGTATTGAAAAATTGTTTTCACTCCTTTAAATTCATTTTCCGTAATGTTGTTAGTTTTCGGTAATTTATGTTACTTTTGGGTTTATAAAGTTAGTTTTCGGTAACTTGTGGTAAATTTTGGTATTAAAAGTTTTTTTTCGGTCTTTAAAATTAATTTCGGTAATGTATGTAAGTTTTTGGTTTTTAAAGTTAGTTTTCGGTTATTAATGTTAGTTTGGGTATTTTTAAAAAGTTTTTGCTCTTTTTAGTTATTTTCGGTAATTTATGTTAGGTTTGGGTATTTAAAGCTAGTTTTGGTTATTTAAAATTACTTTCGGTAATTAATGTTAGTTGTGGGTATTTAAAATTTGTTTTCGCTCCTTTAAATTCTTTTTCCGTATTTATGTTAGTTTTCGGTAATTTATGTTACTTTTGGGTAAATAAGGTTAGTTTTCGGTAATTTATGTAAGTTTTTGGTATTTAACGTGCGTTTTCGGTCTAAAAAAAATTAATTTCGGTAATTTATGTAAGTTTTTGGTATTTAAAGTTAGTTTTCGGTTATTAATGTCAGTTTTAGGTATTTTAAATTAGTTTTTCCTCTTTTTAGGTATTTTCGGTTATTTAAGTTAGTTTTGGCTATGTTAAGATTGTTTTCGCTCCTGTAAATTAATTTTCGGTTATCATGTTAGTTTTCGGTAATTTGTGTTAGTTTTGGGTATTTAAAGCTAGTTTTGGGTATATAAGGTTAATTTCGGTCATTTATGTCGGTTTTGGGTATTTCTAATTAGTTTTTGCTCTTTTAAATTCATTTTCGGTAATTAATGTTAATTTTGGGTATTAAAACTTAGTTTTGGGTATATAAAACTAATTTCGGTCATTTATGTTGGTTACGGGTATTTTAAATTAGTTTTCGGTTATTGATGTTAGTTTTGGGTATTTAAAGCTAGTTTTTGGAAATTTCGGTTAGTTTGGGGTATTTAAAGTTAGTTTTCTGAAATTAATGTTAGTGTTGGGTATTTAAAATTAGTTTTGGGTCTTTAAAATTAATTTCGGTAATTTTATGTTAGTTTGGGGTATTTAAAGTTAGTTTTCGGAAATTAATGTTAGTGTTTGGTATTTAAAATTAGTTTTGGGTCTTTAAAATTAATTTCGGTTATTTTATGTTAGTTTGGGGTATTTAAAGTTAGTTTTCGGAAATTAATGTTAGTGTTGGGTATTTAAAATTAGTTTAGGGTCTTTAAAATTAATTTCGGTAATTTTATGTTAGTTTGGGGTATTTAAAGTTAGTTTTCGGAAATTATTGTTAGTGTTGGGTATTTAAAATTAGTTTTGGGTTTTTAAAATAAAGGGACTCGCAACCGGATGGTGTACTTGTCAAAATAAAATAAAATACTCAAATAAAAGCAAATTTGTGGCATTATTTGGCTTCTGACATTAAAAAAATATGATCAGTCCAAAAAAGTTTCAAGAATTGTCACCGAATCTTAGTTTTTTTTTAGATATTTCCATCGTTTTTCTATAGCGTTAGCTAACGGTATAGTTGTTGTTGTTGCGTCTCTACAAGGGCTCAGACATAAACCCGAGCCGAATATGTATAAATCAATCGCTACCAGTGAAGTACGTTAATTCGCTACCATATAGATAGAGAGTCCCAGTAGCCGCGTGGTTAAGGCGTTTGCCTTTGTTTTCATGTTTTCTCCGCATGGAGGGTCACGGGTTCGAATCCCACCAGAACCACAGACAGAGAGACGAGACAGAGAGAAACAGAGATAAACACACACAGAGCGACAGAGAAAGAGATGGAGAGAGAGAAAGAGAGGAAAAGAGAGAGAGATAGATAGAGAGAGAGAGTCATATACAGAGAGAGTCATAGACAGAGAGAGTCATAGACAGAGACAGATAGAGACACATAAATAAAGAGACAACTTAAGAGAGACAGAGAGAGAGACAGACATTCAGACAGACATTCAGGCAGACAGAGAGAGAGACAGGGAGAGACAGAGAGACAGCGAAACACAGAGAGAGACATCCAACCAGAGGGAGACAAAGTGAGAGAGACAGATAGAGAGACAAACATGAAGACAAACATACAGACATAGACAGAGAGATAGATAGAGCAGTTAGTAGTTTGAGTCGTTATCGGGTAGTTGTAGCGTCGTAGGGTATTTAATGTGTAAGGTAGTTGGTATTGTTATCGGGTGGTTTGTAGAGTTATGGGGTATTTACTGTTAGTATTCAGTATTTAGCGTTTGAACAGACCAAATTGTTCGAAATGAGACCGGAATAAACAAAAGTAAAGCGAGTCGTTCGAATCGTCTCCTTTTATTTTGCAGGAAAAATACAAATCATAAAGATTTCATAATATCTCCAAGTAGCTATATTTCCAGACGGCCACCATGAACGTGAGATATCTATAGTTTTATGAAATACAAATCGGATAAAAAGAGAGGTCTGGTAAGATTTCTCGAGTAATCCAGTGGACAGTCAGAGCTCCAGATAAGGGGAGTATTTCAAAAATCAAAATCTTTTTTTCTCAATTAAACCCTATGGTGTCACAACTCATTAGAATTGTCTCGAAGAGACAATTATAATGAGTAGTAACATAATAGGATTTGGTGTTGAAATGATTGAGAACATGTTTGATTTGTTCAGTTTACTCCCTCTTATCTGGAGCCCTGTGGTTACATCACGTGTAAGGACACACACACACACACATTGTTTTGCCTTCTCCGCACGGGTTCGATTCCCGACAGAGCTTAAATAGTTTTCTTTCTTAAGCTTATTATTATTTTTTTAAATGTGCATGTATTTAAGATGAAAATGAAATAATTCCAAATAAAAAGGAATTCAGAGAAAAAGTATTTAAAATATGAAATTACTAAATTTTTCTTTTCTTATATTAGAGAAGAGCAATTAAACAACTTTATAGTATATACCTGTTTGTAAAGGCGTCTGACATCCATTAAAGAAAACATTTTTCTCAGGTCAAATCAAGGAAACATAGGAAATATTTGATATTTTTCAGATAATTTATCTGTCAAATACTGCGCTTAAAAAGTTGCGATTGAGGGTCACAAGGGAGATGAGTTGCTTGTTTGTTCTAATTGTGTTACCCTCTTGAACCAGTCTTCTTTAGTATGTGTCCTTGATGTGCGCAGATATGCTGTGCAATGTTTTCTCAATAAATAACTTTAAATCACCATAATACGTGTATTATATGTATTCAACGGTTTACATTATACACATGTTAATTCCTTTTTTAAGAGAGAGAAAGAGAGAGAGAGAGAGAAACAAGCGTACATGCAGAGAGAAAGAGAGAGAGAGAGAGAGAGAGAGAGAGAGAGAGGGAGAGAGAGACAGAGAAAGAGAGAGCAAGACAGAAAGAAAGACAGACAGAGACAGAGAGACTGAGACAGAGAGAGTCAGAGAGAAACAGACAGACAGAGAGAGAGAGGCAGAGAGAGATAGAGACAGAGAGAGACACAGAGAGAGACAGAGAGAGGCAGAGACAGAAGATAGATAGACAGACAGACACAAATTGAGACAGACATACAGACAGACATAGACAGACACAGAGAGAAACAGAGAGACATGCATAAAGCTACAGAGACACGGGAGAAAATAGACTGAGACAGAAACTGAGACAGACAGAGACATATAGAGAGACAGAGAGAGAGACATACACAGCGAGGAACAAACATACATACAGACAGAAAGACAGTGCTAGAGACAGACAGAGAGACACAATACAGAGAAACTCATAGAGATACAGGAAGAGAAAATCAAACAGAGACAGGGAGAGAAATAGCCAAAGTGAGAGCAAAGAAAGACATAGAAAAACAGAGAAAGAGAGAAATACACACACACACATAGAAAGACAGAGAGGCAAAGTTCCAGACATAAACAGACAGAGGCAAATTGAGAGACAAAGAGAGACAGAGAAAAACAGAGAGGGGGAGACACACCCACATACACATAGAAAGACAGAGAGGCAAAGTTCCAGACATAAAAAGACAGAGCCAAATTGAGAGACAAAGAGAGACAGAGAAAAACAGAGAGGGGGAGACACACCTACATACACATAGAAAGACAGAGAGGCAAAGTGCCAGACATAGACAGACAGAGCCAAATTGAGAGACAAAAAGAGACAGAGAAAACAGACAGAGAGACAGAAATTTAGACAAACACACAGACAGGGACATATATATAGAGTAATTAATATTTATTGGCGTTTTCGGGTAGTTGTAGCGTCGTAGGGTATTTAATTTTACTGTTCTGTATTGTTATCCGGTAGTTTGTAGAGTTATAGGGTATTTACTGTTAGTGTTCGGTATTTAGTGATTAAACAGACCAGAGTGTTCGAATTTAAACAGGTTCTTTTGAAATAAAGTAAAGTAAAGACAGACAGACAGACAGAAAGACAGACAGACAGACAGACAGACAGAAACAGGCTGAGTTAAACAAAGAGAAATAGAGAAATAGGGAGACATACATAATCACGCTCTAACTGGGCAGCAATAATATGTTCCCTGTATGCTGCTGTAGTTGCCAGTTTATCTTCTTCACTTCTGGCATCTGAGATCTTTTTACGTAGCTTCTCGCACGTTGCACAGACGTCGTCCCTAGGCGATGCAATCCGTATATGAGGTACACAACTTCGCCATATTTTTACCCAGGTGGTGTATTTTACTGTGCGATGGTCTTCTCCGGCTGCTTCAAGGTACTCACTGTGTACTGCCTTTTTAGTGGTTTGACAATGCAGGTATATAGGCGGAGTATTGTCACTAGCACGAGTTGCAGCTGGCTGTGGCAGACCATGTGTATCTGCATAGTTAATAATGAACTGCACAACAGGCTTTATGTCTTCAAACACCAGTCCATGCACTGCTCTCTTACCAATGTTCCCATGTATGCGAGGTACTGCACCATTTTTTTCCAAGTGTTTGAACAAGTTTTCTAAACTTTTCTTTCCCATAGCATATACCACTAGGAAAACATTTCTACACACCCGATGACCTTGAAACACATACTTATTCTTGCATCTCTTTCTTTTCTTTCCTTTTGATGTCATGGCAGTGTCAGAACTTACTAATGTCCCCATTATATACATTTCCTTGTCATTTTTCTCCATCTCTCGCACATTTCGAATATGACCGATCATATCTGCCTCGCTTAATTTTTCCGTGCATTGCAAGTTGCACTTACAACCATCTACTTTAAGTCTTTTCACACGATTAAGATCGTCATCGTCACTAACCTCCAGCGGCACAGTGTCTCTCTCTGTCTCTTCCATGGCATTGTCATCGTCGTCCGATGCTGGGTCAGACCCATTTTCCAAGAGGTACTGACGGACACGCTCATTTATGTCAAAGGCAGGTGACAGCTCATCGATATCTTCTTCATCCGATATATCAATCGCACACGAGAAGGAACTGTCCTGGGATCCAAATGGCGTCTGAAGTGGAGTTATTCCGAAATAATCCTCTACCGTATCTGGATCCTGAAAAGCAAAGAATAAGAATATCATCTGTAGAATTTTGTTTTCAAAACCAATAATAACACATTAAAATAAAATGCTGTAGACTCTAGTTAAATCTGCTTGCAGTTACAAAGTCACTCAAACTTTGTGAACATGTTGCCCGATTGTCTATAACAGCCTCGATCTGGATGAGATGTCGAGTTACTCGGCATTGCATCTGGATCCAAGCAGTTTGCATATTGGACAACGGTCGAGATAATAGGGGCCTAAAATTTGAACCCGACACCCCTAATAATAGTTAAACGTTAATATTATTCGTGTTAAGGGTATCGGGGTCAATTGTTGGTCCCCTATTTTCGAAATCGGTGACATAGGGTATGATAGGGATTATATCTACTTTATATAGCAAGGGTTTAAGCATATAGGCCTATCTGAGCAGTAACTGGGTAAGAAGATTATACGCCGAGATCACATCCTTTAGATTTTTATGTTTTAATAAACTTAAAATATCTTTCTAGTCTGCATGGTTTGATATAGTTAGCAAAAATGTGTTTAAACGAGATTTGAAAAGTAAAAAGATACTTCGCGCCGTGCGAGGCTTGATCTCACGCCGGGACGCAAAATTATAAAAAAAAAGGCCGTCGCCTCTACCTCTACACCACCGAGACAATTAACTATGACGTTGTTGCTACCGCTATAAGTATTTTACTGGTGTAAATGCCCAAACTAAGCAAACTCGTGAAAATACTAAAAAAAAAAAAAATTTTATAAAACGAACGAACATAGATCTAATTTCATATATGTATGCGGCAACACGAAGTTTTTAGATGCATGTCATTAAACAATAATAAGTAAAATAAGTCTTTACAGATTTTCCGCGCAATCTATTTTTAGAATAATGTACCGAGAAATAGAATCAATTGAACAATGTGTTCAGTTCTCTTTAGCCTTTGTAAACAGTTAACGTGGCAGATTAGTATTTTTTTAATTGAGGAGAAACTCTAGATCCAGGTTTCCATGTCTTTAGCACAGATTTTCAGGATGAGTTTAAGCATTACTCTTGAAACGGCTGTCAATAGTCCAGTACGTACATGCTTGCCGCTCTATATATAGCTCCTTGAATTTTATGCGGGAATCGACAATGCTAAACAAAATAGTGTAGTACTCGTAATATGAAGTATACTCACATCACTGTCTCCATCCATCTTGATCGTTTTTCAATCTTCTTTGTCCAATCGGTGCGAAAAATTGAGTTGAAACGTTAAGGTCAAATTTGCAGTCATGTGTTTACAACACAAAGTGATGACGTAACTTTAAAGCGTAATTTATCGACGATGACGTCGAAAGCCATAAGCCCCCTTTTGTCAGATCCGCGCTCATATATTATATAGAGACAGTCAAAAAGACAGGGAGAAACAAGCAGACCGATAGAGGAAAGAGAGAGTGAGAGAGATAGAGTGTGTGAGAGAGAGGAAGAGAAAGAGAGATACAGACAGAGAGAGAGACATATAGCTAATCATAAAGAGAGAGAATCCGAGAGAGAGAGAGAAAGAGAAAGAGAGAGGGGGAGAGTGTGTGTGTGTGTGTGTGTGAGAGAGACGTACACAGCGACAAAGAAAGAAAGTGACAAAAAGTCATAGAGATGGAGAGAGAGAGAGAAACAAACAGGCATATTAGGGAGAGACAGGAAGAGAAACAGAGAATAGATACAGAGACAGCGACAAACATTTGGGAGACATACAGACAGACACAGCGAGAAAGACAAAGCAGGAGCGACAAACAGACAGACAGAGACAACGAGAGAAGCAGAGAGAGAGAGAGAGAGAGAGATATAGAGAGAGAGAGTGCGACAGAAACAATGAGCAGATGGAGAAACAAATAGACCGACGGATGACAGAGAGAGCGTCAACGAAAGAACCAGAGAGAGACAGTGACACAAAGTCATATATAGACAGACAGGCAGACACAGACAAAGAGAGAGGGAGAGAAAGAATATACCATTAGACAGAGACAGAGAGACAGAAACAGACAGTTATACAGAGACAGGGGTAGAGAGAGAGAAGAGAGACAGAGACAAAGAGAGACGGAGACAGAGAGAGACAGAGAGACCGAGAGAGACAGACAGAGACATACAGAGACAGACAGACAGATAAAAAGACAGAAAGACACACACATACACATAGAAAGACAGAGAGGCAAAGCTCCAGACATAAACAGACAGAGTCAAATTGAGAGACAAAGATAGACAGAGAAAAACAGAGAGAGAGAGAGAGACACACACACACACATACACATAGAAAGACAAAGAGGCAAAGTGCCAGACATAGACAGACAGAGCCAAATTGAGAGACAAAGAGAGACCGAGAGAAAAAAGACAGGGAGACAGACATATAGACAAAAACACAGACAGAGACATATACGTATATAGAGCAATTAGTAGTTATTGGCGTTTTCGGGTAGATGTAGCGTCGTAGGGTATTTAATTTTACTGTTCTGTATTGTTATCCGGTAGTTTGTAGAGTTATAGGGTATTTACTGTTAGTGTTAGGTATTTAGTGATTAAACAGACCAAAGTGTTCGAATTTAAACAGTTTCTTTTGAAATAAAGTAAAGTAAAGCGAGTTGTTCCTATTGTCTTTTTTATTTTGCAAGAAAAATACAAACCATAAAGGTATCATTACATCTCTAAGAAGCTATATTTCCGGGCGGTCACCATCAACATGATAATATCTATGTTTTTTTTTTATATAATGTACAAATTGGATAAAAACGGCAAGTCATGTACATTTGTAAGATCTTCCGAGTAGTCCAGTGATTATAGCACTGGTAATGGTGCACACGTTTTTCGCCTTCTCCGCACGGGTTCGACTCCCGACCGAGCTCAGATATTTTTCTTTCTTAATATATCTTTTTTTTTTATTTACACGATGAAAATAAAAAGATTTCAAATAAAAGTTAATCAAGAGGAAAGTATTGAAAACATAAAATTATTAATTTTTTATTTTCTTATATTAGAGAAGAGCAATTGAATAACTTTATTATATACATGTATACCTGTTTGATTAGGCGTCTGGCATCCATTAAAGAAAACATTTTCTCAGGCAAAATCAAGGGAACATAGGAAATATTTGATATTTACTAGTACATAACTTTCTGTTTCACTTTCAGATTGCTTTGAGCTGTCACCTGTCTTTTATACAGACAATTAGCCGTATTTTAAGTGGTCGTAATAGAGAGGTTCTACTGTATTAGGAAATTTATCTGTCAAGTACTGCGTTTAAAAAGTTGAGACTAAGGGTCACAAGGGAGATTAGTTGCTTGCTTGTTCTAATTGTGTTACCCTCTTGAAATAAATTCTTCTTCATTCTTCTTGTTCTTGTTCTTCTTGTTCTTCTTCTTCTTCTTATTATTACTGAAATAAGACTGGTGTCGGGAATCACCGCCTTTGTGATAAGCAGGTTAACCAACTAGACATAAGATCAGCTGGCTCAGCATATATGTGACAATAAGATTGATTATGGTGAAAATGTGACTAGCTCAGGAGTTATTTGCCAGTGCACAACTACAGTTTTGAATGTATCTGATTACACTTGCACTCAATGTACATGTATATAATAAACGAGTTATTGAATGTGCATGAATATCGTTGAAATCTAATAACTGTGTGTCATTATTTATGTGCACCTGATGTGCTCAGATATTCTGTGAAAAGTTTCTATTTTCTATCACAATAAAATTATCTCTATTCATCGGTTCACATTATACAAAAGTAAATTCCTTTTTCAAAAGAGGGAGAGAGAGACCGACAGACAGAATGAAAGACGGGGATGCAGAGAGAGAAATATAAAAAAAAAAGAGAGAGAGAGTGTGTGAGAGAAAGAGAGAGAGAGGGAGAGAGAGAGACAGAGAGAGAGACAGAGAGACAGAGAGAGAGAGACAGAGGGAGGGAATTTGTAAATAGTAGAGTCGTTCTTTGTAAACAGTGTTATCCGAATAAGAGATACCTTTCAGGATGTGTACTGTTGACCAATTAGTACAGTGCTTCCTCTCTACAATGACCCCTAGTCGGAGACAAAGATTGTGTGTGTTGTTGGGAGGGAGTTGTTATAGGGAGGGAAAATGGCTTGTAAATGCATACGGCTTTGATCGAGAACACACGCCGCGTGTCGCGGCATCTGATCTGAATTCAAGCTTTTTGTCAATCGTCATTATAGTTTTTTTTATGTCAAAATGTCAAATGTGTGACTTTGAGAAAATCAGCAAAAGACATTTTTAAGCAGACGATATTACAGATGTGAAAATGTTGGACATTCTTGTCTAGTTTGGAGAGCGCGGTAGTATATATTGCAAACTATCCTCAGTAGTTATCAATTGAGTAGAAGTAATAAGAAACTGTCATAGTTCAATTGAAGTTTCAGGATTCAACAAGTTGAACAAATGTAAAACACAACTCTGTGAATCACTACAGAAGACTCCTCTGAAGACGGAGCATGGCTGCCTATATGGCGAGGTAATTGAAAACAGCTATGCACGTAATCCTCCAGCTTGACAGACAATAATGTCTGTACCAAGCTGTCCTGTGAGTGTTAAGCACAGGTACGCCAACAACAACAACAACAACTACAGAAAACCAAAAGGCGCAGAAAAAAACAGTGCTCCCTCTCTGCAAAAACACCAAATAGGAGACAAAGAGTGTGTGTGCTGTTCGGAGGGAGTTGTAATAGGGAGGGAAACTTTATACCCTAAGAGAACATTTGCAAACAGTTTGAACCCAGAGCAGACGCCGCGTAACGCGGCGTCTGATCTGGGTTCAAATTATTTGTCACTCGTCTTTATGTTTCTTTCAAAATGTCCAATACGTAACTTTCAGAAAAAACAGCAGACGATGTTGCTGTAGTGAAAGCGTTCGTTACAAATTTCTTGTTTGAGGAATAGCAGCAAGCATAAATCGTAAAGAGGGAATCACTGTTTGAGGGTCGTTGTACAGTGGAGAATCTGTTATTCTTTCCCGTTTAAACGCAAACGTACGCAAACGCAAAACACTAAAACGTAGAAAAGTAACACTTTTTGACAATTCTGATAATTCATCTTTATCTTGGTGGCAAACAGTTTGGAGACTGATCAGACGCCGGGTTACCCGGCGTCTGATCTGGCTCCAAACTGTTTGCAGTGAAAATAATAGTTTTAGCGTAAACGCGTTTATTGGGAAAGAATATCGTTTTCTCCACTGTACGGAGGCAGCACTGTACTACATTGCGTGCAGAAAATAAATTACTTATCAAGCGATGCACAGAAACAAATAACATCGCTTCTAAATACAATTATCAGATCGATTTAATTAGATTTAATAAGAGGAAACTTGAGTTAACAAAGCTAAGAATAGTTGTTTATTTCTTGTTGCATCAGTACACAGAGGTTATTAGAGGCTTGGGAAGTTTAACCCTTTCCCCATAGAAGTGCTTTTTAGCGCATTTAATTATATTGCTCCGCTGAAGGAAATAGTTCCGATTTATGCAGTTATGAACATGTACAGTGGATAATCTGTTATTCTTTCCCGTTTAAACGAAAACGTAGAAAAGAACAACTTTTGGACAATTCTGATATTTCATGTTTATCTTGGTGGCAAACAGTTTGGAGCCTGATCAGACGCCGGGTTACCCGGCGTCTGATCAGTCTCCAAACTGTTTGCCACCAAGATAAAGATGAATTATCAGAATTGTCAAAAAGTGGTTTACTTGTGACGTCATTAAATGCGTTCCATGCGTTCAGCATCCAACGTCTTCATTTTTTCATATATATTCAATTTATTGATTTTTGGTGTAATAAATCAATATTAGACCTACATGAAAGTGTTTATTAATACATATAATAACATTAACAGTGTGCTAGTAAACGGGGTTAATTTGGGACAATTTTTTTCCTGTATAGATCTACTTACGTATTTCGCACTAAGCATTCACTTGACCTCAAAGTAAGCGATAAATCACTTTTCAAGGTTATGTTATAAAAAGAATATAACATTCGTGTTAATAATTTATTGGATTTATCAAACCCGTCGTTGAAGAAAACGATAAAAACTCGGCAAAGCCTCGTTTTTATCGTTTTCTAAAAGACTCGTTTAATAAATCCAATAAATTATGAACACTAATGTAATATCTTATATATAACGAAATACTTGATATAACGAAACAAAATTTATTCAACATCATTAATTTATGTACAGTAAAATGGTCCTGATATAACACAAAATGTTGGTATAATGAAAGGATTCAAACAATCCTAAGGAATTCGTTATGATAGAGCTTCGTTGTATTAGTTTTATGTCTACCCTATACATGTATATGTTTGATAGAAGCTACGTTAAGAATTTCACTGCTATTCAACCAATCTTTTCAGTTCACTTAACTTTGCATAATTTCCTTAATGAAATTACATTCAAAATCTAAAAGTGCAACTTATCTTTCACGAAGCGTTGATTCTCCCTAAAGGCATGCGACAGACGGGGAAACGTCAACCAGAAACTTTCTGCATACATTTCGTCCATCTCAAATTAACGGCTGCTTACTCATTGTCTGTGATGGGTTATTTTAAAACAAAATTGATTGTACAGTGGAGAATCTGTTATTCTTTCCCATTTAAACGCAAATTGATGGATAATCTGTTATTCTTTCCCGTTTAAACGCAAACGTACGCAAACGCAAAGCACTAAAACGTAGACAAGTACAACTTTTGGACAATTCTGATAATTCTTGTTTATCTTGGTGGCAAACAGTTTGCCCGGCGTCTGATCTGGCTCCAAACTGTTTGCACTGCAAATAATAGTTTTAGCTTAAACGCGTTTATTGGGAAAGAATAACAGATTCTCCACTGTAGCAGATATGCACGTTTTCGTAACCCTTTCACTCTCAATGACGCCATAAAGCGCATTTGCAAACAGTTTTGACCCTGACCACACGTCGCATAACGCGGCGTCTGATCAGGATCAAAACTGATTGCTACTTATTATGAAATTACGTTAATTATACTGCATTAAATCTTACTTTGAAACGATATTGGAGACAACAATATTGAAGCAGACGACAACTTGGTGGTAAAGGGGTAAAAAGCCTCATGATTAATTTGGTTATGAAGTGGTTAAGGAAACAGATGAGTTAATATAGAATTACTTAACAGGAGAATTACATATTAAGGTTCCGAGATAGTGTTTGATAGCTCGACTTTTTCCGACATTTTCCCCAAAATGCCTACATACAACTTACCAATATTATACATCATTTCGAGCGTTAGGACTTGCAGAAGCCCTATAAAGGAGTCTTGGTGTAATAAGAATAAAAAATGATTGAAATTTTGGAGGGCATTTTTTTAAAATTTAAAATTTAAAATTGTATGCTTATTACATCAGTAGTTTCTAAATATGACACTCCTTTGTTGAATGCTGCGTTTACACTCAGCCACGATTGCTGCGATGTCCACGATTGACAGAATCGTGGTGAGCGTAGGGGGTCGAGTGATCGAATCGTGGTGATCGTAATGCTGCGTTTACACTCAGCCACGATAGCTGCGATTTCCACGATTTAGAAAAAGCGCAGAGCTTCACGATTTATTATCTTTTTCTACGCTATACCACGCTTTCTTACGCTCTATGCACGTCTTGTTACCTCCTGCAGCGTTTTGTTGCGAACCCAACAAGATTCTGATGAGGATCTGCCACGATTTCATCACGTTCTCTCAAGCTCAAGAGTGTTGCGTTTTGAGAACGATTTGGGTATAAAAAGGCGGCATGGGTTACCCACTCATTCTCTGGATGCTGGTGTCAAACTCTGATTACATTGGGATGACGCATCTGAAAATATTTGGTTGGAATTTTAACCTGCCACTCGTATTTATATTTATTCTATCAAAATGTCAACTTTTATGTTAATTTGAGGAAAAGAAGCAGACGACAATTTTTTAGCGGACAAAATTCCAGCAGTGAAAGCGCTTGAAATACTGTTATTGTCTTGTTTAAAGGAACTTTCGGTAAGTGCCGTTGTAAAGAGGGTGTCGCTGTTCGGAGGGCCGTTGTCCGGAGGGAGCACTATATTAACTTAATATTACATGTACAAACTTAAAAAATCGCCTAAGATCCCCTACGTTTGGGCTTCACGCTGTGATGCGTTCTATTAAGTTCTGTTAAGCTCTGTTAAGCTGTACGACGCTTTACTAAGATTCTCAAGTTCTATTACGCTCTCTCACGATATAAAAAACAATCGGCATAATCGTGCCAAAATTTTTGACCGTCAAAAAATCTGACACGATCAATGCGATTCCCCCGATTCTTCCACGCTCTCTCAAGATCACCACGATTCGTCCCACGATCTGCCACGCTCACCGCGATTCCCTCAAATCGTGGGCATCGCAGCTATCGTGGCTGAGTGTAAACGCAGCATGAGGGAGACTGGAGGAATCGTGAAGATCGCAAGGGTATGGTAAAAAAGTTTGCCATGATGGTCGCGATTGGTTTTCATATCTTGAGAGAGCGTGAGAGAACGTGGGAATCTTAGTAGTAGGGCGTAGTACAGCTCAACAGAGCTTAACAGAACTTAACAGAACGCATCAAATCGTGAAGCCCAAACGTAGGGGATCTTTGTTAACATTGAAAGGCGATTCTTTAAGTTTGTATTATTAAGCTAATATAGTGCTCCCTCCCTACAACGACCCTCCCAATAGCGACCCCTCTTTACAACGGCACTTACCGCTGTTTCCTATAAACAAGACAGTTACCGTATTTCAATCGCTTTCACTGCTGCAATTTTGTCTGCTTAAAATTGTCGTCTGCTTTTTTACACGGCGTCTGATCGGGATCCTGTTTGCAAATGTGAACAACATCTTAATTTTCCCTCCCTTAAACGACTCCCTCCGAACAACACGCTCAATCTGTGTTTCCTATCGGGTGTCGTTTTAGAGAGGGAGCACTGTGTTGTTAAATACATTTCCTGATCTTGTTTCGGTGATTACAAATAGTCAGATAAAACGTGTGCAAAGCGAGCTGATAATGTCTCTGCAACGAATCAATGGAACTCCCATGTAAGGCCCGTCTCTTATATCTGATAGTTTGGTTTGAATATAAAGCCATTGCGTATGAGTATGTCAGTGTCTCTCTAGACATAATGAGATGGCTTTGTCATACTGTGTACACGTGTCGCATGATAGTACAGGTTTTTACGCCTGTTGAGAACAATGGAGGATCATACACAGGCACAATAGTAATTTCTGAACGTTGAGTTAATATTTTCCCAATTCGTGCCTTTTGGTTAATACATAACCATTTCCTTACTCGGCAGGTCCTAGATATATACAGTGGAGAATCTGTTATTCTTTCCCAATAAACACGTTTACGCTAAAACTATTATTTGCAGTGCAAACAGTTTGGAGCCAGATCAGACGCCGGGTAACCCGGCGTCTGATCAGGCTCAAAACTGTTGCCACCAAGATAAACAAGAATTATCAGAATTGTCAATAAGTTGTATTTTTCTACGTTTTAGTGCTTTGCGTTTGCGTACGTTTGCGTTTAAACGGGAAAGAATAACAGATTCTCCACTGTATGGTGTCGGCCTGGTCAGGAATCACTTCCGGGTCGTTGTGGGTCTTGCAAGTAGTACCTTGAAAAATACAATTTCAAAGATTTGCACTGTTTAGTTTTGCCTGTGGGTGAGTTTGAATGGTTTTCTTGATGTAAACTGGTTATTTGTTGTCATTTCCACCAAAATGGCATTGTTTTAGGGATCTCATTTCAGGACTTTTTCCCCAGGCGGATGCATATTGAATCAAAGTGAATGGGATGAGAGTGAAAGTTGTTTACCTTTATTTTGACAGTGACCTTAGAAAATCGTTGATAGCAAAAATGCAATTGCCGATGTTATAAGTGGACTGGTCTCAATCAACAGGGAAATGTCCATAGAATTGAAGGGTATGTCTTTTATAGCCTAAATCCTGTTTTGGAGGGAGCTGTTGGCTCGGAAAGTTAGGCATTTTACTAAAGATTATATAGGGCGAAATTAGACCAGGCCGACACCATATCTTCTTCTCGGCCTTCTGCCTCCGCTCTCATTTAACTTGTCCTGTTCTAGCCCTTATTTCTGCTGCCGATTCTCCTTTCTTGGAGCTACTTTATGTGTACATGTATAGATAATAACTGCCAGTTCAGCATCTTCTTCCATCTTGGATTCATACCGGTAGCTCATTCCTCTTTATGCTGCGTTTTATACTCAGCCACGATAGCTACGATGGCCGCGATTTAGAAAAAGCGCAGAGTTTCACGATTCTACGCTATATCACGCTTTCTTACGCTCTATGAATGTCTTGTTACCTCCTGCAGCGTTTTGTTGCGAACCGAACAAGATTCTGATGGGGATCTGCCACGATTTCATGACGTTCTCTCAAGCTCTCTTACGGTAACCACGATACGCTATCACGTTTTATCACGTTCTGTTAAGATCTATCACGATATAACGCTCTGTTAAGCTCTCCTGCGATTTATGGCAACGATTTCACCAAGAGTGTTGCGTTTTGAGCACGATTGGGGTATAAAAAGAAGGCATGGGCCACCCACTCATTCTCTGGATGCTAGTGTCAAACTCTGATTACATTGGGATGACGCATCTGAAAATATTTTGTGGGAAGCTTAACCTGTCACTCGTATTTATATTCATTCTATCAAAATGTCAACGTTTATGTAATTTTGAGGAAAAGAAGTAGACGACAATTTTTAGCAAACCAAATTGCAACAGTGAAAGCGCTTGAAATACGGTTATTGTCTTGTTTAAAGGAAACTTCGGTAAGTGCCGTTGTAAAGAGGGAGTCATTCTTGGGAGGGCCGTTGTAGGGAGGGAGCACTATATTATCTTATGCTAGGTTCACACCAACGGCGCTTTGATGGCGCTTTAAAGCGGCGTGCAAAACGGCACAAAAGCGTAACAAAGCTTGATTAAAGCGTCAGGGTCGTATTAGATCGTGGGAAAGCTTGGAGTAAAGCGGGACATTCGGCAAGAGCGCCAAATTTAACGGTTTAAAAATTTTGGGCGCTCTGTTACGAATTGATTAAAGCGCCTATAGCGTATCAAAGCTCAACAAAGCTTAACAAAGCTCAGCAAAGCTTGACTAAAAGCGTAGGAAAGCTTAACAGAGCTTGGTTAAAAGCGGGGACCCCATGCTTCACGGTCTGTCACCACTTGACACGCTTCGTTAAGATGTCTCAAGATGTGTTACGATTTGGCATGAAAATCTGATACGAGGTCAGACGCTTTCATCAAGATCTGACACGCTTTGATACGCTTTGTTACGTTTTCATGAAGGACTCTCACGCTTTCTCAAGAATTGAGACGCTTTGATCAATGATTGACACGTTTTGTTAGGCTTTGTTACGCTTGGCAAGCTTCCTCAGGCTCTCTCACGCTCGTTCATGCTCTCCTACGATTCACGCTCTATCTCCATCCCTATAAATGGCGCTGCGACTTGAGTACCACTCATTGCATTGTTTCAGATAGATCAGGTTCTGGTACATCTGGAACTTCTAGATCTTGTTGTTCTGACATCGTGTTCTTGACTCACAAAGCAATGATTTTGTGGATCTGTTGCATCTTTTTTTAGGCTCTGGATCAAAAGCGGCATGAAATCGGCGATCTTGACATTTTCCAATGCGTAACAGAACTGAACAGAGCGTAACAATGCACAACAAAGCTTGATAATCGTATCAGAGCCTGATTTAAAGCATCACAATCGCATCAAAGCGTAATAAAGCGTAATAAAGCTTATAAAAGCGTGATTTCAAGCGTAACAAAGCCTGATCAAAGCGGGATCAAAGCGTGAGGAACCGTAACAAGTCGGGAAATAACTCGTCCCAAAGCGGCAACCAATTCGTATCAGAGCGTATCAGAGCTTATTAGAACGTAAGAGATCGTGATATTTTTGAAAAAGTAAACAAAAATGACGACGCTTTGCTCGCCGATTTAAAGCGAGGCATTCGCCGTTGGTGTGAACCTAGCATTAATAATACATGTACAAACTTAAATAATCGCCTTTCCAAGTTAACAAAGATCCCCTACGTTTGGGCTTCACGCTGTGATGCGTTCTGTTAAATTCTGTTAAGCTGTACGACGCTCTACTTATGCTAGGTTCACACCAACGGCGCTTTGATCGCGCTTTAAAGCGGCGTGCAAAGCGGCACAAAAGCGTAACAAAGCTTGATTAAAGCGTCAGGGTCGTAATAGATCGTGGGAAAGCTTGGAGTAAAGCGGGACATTCGGCAAGAGCGCCCAATGTTTTTAAACTGTTTAAAAATTTTGGGCGCTCTGTCACGAATTGATTAAAGCGCCTAGAGCGTATCAAAGCTTATCAAAGCTTAACAAAGCGTAACAAAGCTCAGCAAAGCTTGACTCAAAGCGTAGGAAAGCTTAACAGAGCTTGGTTCAAAGCGGGGACGCCATTCTTCACGGTCTGTCACCACTTGACACGCTTCGTTAAGATGTCTCAAGATTTGTTACGATCTGGCATGAAGATCTGACACGAGGTCAGACGCTTTATCAAGATCTGACACGCTTTCTTACGATTTGTTACGTTTTCATGAAGGACTCTCACGCTTTCCCACGAATTGAGACGCTACGATCGAGGATTGATACGTTTTGTTAGGCTTTGTTACGCTTGGCAAGTTTCTTCACGCTCTCTCACGCTCTCTCACGCTCTCTCACGCTATTTCACGCTCTCAATGGCTAGGATGTAGTAATACAACAAGGGGACAAACATCATGTCTTCTTCAGCTAGATCATGCTCTGGTTCATCTGGAACTTCTGGATCTAGTTGTTCTGCCATCGTTTTCTGGACTCAAAAATGCAATGATATTTTGGAACTTCTCCGTCTTTATGTAGGTTCTGGATCAAAATCGGCATGAAATCGGCGATCTTGACATTTTCCAATGCGTAACCTCAAAGCGTAATAAAGTGTAATAAAGCTTATTAAAGCGTGATTTCAAGCGTAACAAAGCCTGGTCAAAGCGGGACCAAGGCGCGAGGAACCGTAACAAGTCGGGAAATAATTCGTCCCATTGCGGGAACCAATTCGTATCAGAGCGTATCAGAGCTTATCAGAGCGTAAGAGATCGTGATATTTTTGGAAAAGTTAACAAAAATGACGACGCTTTGCTCGCTGATTTGAAGCGCGGCATTCGCCGTTGGTGTGAACCTAGCATATAATTCCAAAGTTCTATTACGCTCTCTCACGATATAAAAACCAATCGGCATAATCGTGTCAAAATTTTTGACCGTCAAAAAATCTGCCACGATCCTTGCGATTCTCCCGATTCTTCCACGCTCTCTCAAGATCACCACGATTCGCCCCACGGTCCGCCACGCTCACCGCGATTCCCTCGAATCGTGGGCATCGCAGCTATCGTGGCTGAGTGTAAACGCAGCATAAGAGAGCTTGAGAGAACGTAATGAAATCGTGGCAGATCTTCATAAGAATCTTGTTGGGTTCGTAACAAAACGCTACAGGAGGTAACAAGACGTGCAGAGAGCGTAAGTAAGCGTGGTATAGCGTAGAAAAAGAAAATAAATCGTGAAGCTCTGCGCTTTTTCTAAATCGTGGCCATCGTAGCTATCGTGGCTGAGTGTAAACACAGCAGAATGAAAGTATATGATCAATAAAATGTGAAATGAAGAATTCAAATTTTGGTACTTGTAAAAAAGATACATGGACATTTCCTGACTCTGTTAGTGGCACCATATATAGCTTAGTAGAGATTGATTTTACACCAAGACTCCTTTATAAAGCTTCTACAAGTCCTAACGCTCGAAATGATGTATAATATTGGTATGTTGTAAGTAGGCATTTTGGAAAAAAATCGGAACAATTCGGGCTATCAAACACTATTTCGGAACCTTAACGTGCATGTCTAGTGGCCTTATTTACAAACCATAATTATGACTTTTCGGTATCTAGAGTTTCTATGTACGAAGCATTTTTTCTAGAAAAAACCCCGAACAATGACCTGTATACTGTATTCTGAATACAGAATAATCAACACAATAGCACAATAAACATCCGAATGGACACTTACAGTTCAATGTTTTAGTCCGACAACGTTATTACTACATTGTATTTGTTTTTTCATTACAATTGATTAACGAAAAACAGTGCAAACCCTGATCTAAGGATTACGTAGGAGCCCTCTGATCTAAGTATACATAGACCTTTCTTAATATTGCCTCCTGATTATTCAGTTATTACTCAGAACGAGGCTTATAGTGCAGGCAGCACAGGTTTTCGGCGCGTAAGCTATGACCCCCCCCCCCCCCCCCAATAAATCTTTCAAAATGAGTCAAAATACATCCATATGTTCAACAAACATCCTTAACAAATGTTTCAAGAAGTTTCAAGAAGTTTAATTTTTTTTTTTTTTTTCGTATCATGTATGTATACAATGAAAAGGTGGATGTGTTTTCAGAGCCATCAACTTCCCAACCTTGTCATTTTGTCATTTTTGGGCCGATTTTGACAAATGATGGCTTATTATTTACATTAAACAGTTCTGTTCAAAAATAATTAGCTCACAATCCAAGCAAGACACGAGCACAAGTGAAGAAATAAAAAGTTCGATAGGCACCTTATATCGGAATCCTTCGTTCACCTTTAATTTTGGACTTTTTCGTCATTCAGCGATTAACAAGTGCATTTGCGACCATGCATTACACCATGGTACGGGCAATTAATAGAAAATGAAATATATAATAAATACCTTTTGAATTATCGGTAAATGAGCATTTCTGTTACGAAATAAATTTCTAGATAACTTTCGTTTTCAAGTTTCTGTTGACAAACGTATATGATCATTGGTCGTATTCGAATCATCGAGTTTCTTGTCAACGAAAACTGGGCGGAGCAAATGCGCGAAGATTTACTGATGACAACAATTTTGACCCGACTCGAATCGAAATTGTGGTCAAAGATTTGATGGTTTGACAACATTTTGTCAACGGAAAACATCAAGTGATGATTCGAATAGAACTTGTTGACAACTATTCCAACTAACGCGATAGTTGTCCTGATTCGAATACGACCAATCCATTTTGCGTCATTTCCTGCTTTGAAGCTGGTTCTCGGTTTCGCTAGAATGATAATAGTTTGACTGGGCAACCAGTCGTTTGTTTTGGGAAAATGTTGCGTGACAGATGGTTTCCGAGTAAGGGGTCTCCCCACCCTTCGAGTCCCCATGCGCGTGTTCGCCGATTGCTTTGAATTTTTTCCCGTCGCAGACGGGTCTGCTTTGTATTTTGACCGCAACTCTATGAAACAATTTAACCAATCAGGAATGATCAGAAATCCTGGTCAATGATCACGTGCTTGAAATGCAGTACTCTTATCGGCCAATGGCCTAGACTGGCGTTCTGTTATTTTTTCACATCAATCTTGCGAGTGTATACCTGGCAAAACATTGAGATGCAGTCTATGTCATCATTTCTATATTTAGCGTGGATAAGCTCTAAATTTAGCATGTGGGAAAGTCTGTCAGAATCGGTGTATACACTTGTCTCTGGTTAAGGTGAATACTGTACAGTGGAGAATGTGTTATTCTTTCCCAATAAACCTGTTTCCGCTAAAACTATTATTTGCAGTGCAAACAATTTGGAGCCAGATCAGACGCCGGGTATGTGTTATTCTTTCCCAATAAACCTGTTTACGCTAACACTATTATTTGCAGTGCAAACAATTTGGAGCCAGATCAGACGCCGGGTAACTCGGCGTCTGATCAGGCTCCAAACTGTTTGCCACCAAGATAAACATGAAATATCAGAATTGTCCAAAAGTTGTTCTTTTCTACGTTTTAGTGTTTTGCGTTTGCGTACGTTTGCGTTTAAACGGGAAGAATAACAGATTCTCCACTGTACCCCACACAAAACTTTAACCTGCGACGGAATATCTTTTTTAAAGATATTTCTTGTTACCAATTATCGTCAAAGAAAACTGTTTGCTGTAAACAATGAGCCATCATCTGTCCAGATCGTCCAAGATTTGACAAAATGACAGGGTTGGGAACTTGAGGGTTGCTTCTGCAAGGCGCTTTTTCATGGCAGCCTTTACTATTTTACTTATAAATTAGCAAAAAACATTTTTTTTTTAAATTTCACGAAACTTCAGGAAATGTTCTTTTATGATGATTATTGAATGTATGGATAGATTTTAGGGTATTTTATCCACGTTTGGTGGTGGTGGAGGGGGGGGGGGTTATATCAGCTAGGGGTAGTGTCATAGCCAACGGGCCGAATGCCTATGGCAGGCAGCACCTCTCTACTCAATAGATATGGCTGCTTACAGTGCCAGAGATTTAGATTTAGTTCCACCCCTTAATGGGGCCTTCACATACACGATATTTTCTTACGATTCCTTACGGATCGCCAACTCGTAGTCAATCGTAAGCATCCGCAAATGATCCGTTAGTGTCCGTAAATAACTCGCAAGGATACGTAAGGATTCGTAGAAGAAGATGCCCATATTTTTGTGTCAAAAATTTTCTTACGATTGTCCGCGGAGATATTCTTCCGTAAATCAATCGTAACGATCCGTTACGTATCGTAAACCGGTTGTAACAATACGTAATCATCCGTAAACAGCCCGCAAGGATCCGTAAACAGTCCGCAAGGATCCGTAAACCGACAGTAACGTGTTCGTAGTCATCCGTGGTATTATCGTGGAGGTTTTCCGTCCAAACAGGCATAATCTTGCCAAAAAGACCACAAAAATCTAAGTGAACTGTTATTTCAGTCATATCGATGTTCTATCACTTCATGCCAGTTGTCGAATGATGACACATTTGAAATTGAATACTTTTTGGTACTGAAAAGGTCAAACACGTCAGTGCTCTTAGGTAAATCGTAACAACTCATAAAGGTGCGTTCACATACACGGATGTTTCTTACGAGTCCTTACGGATCTCCAAACCGTAGTCAATCGCAAACGTCCGGAAATAACTCGTTAACATCCGTAAACACATCGCAGACGTCCGTAAACAATCCGTTCCCATCCACAAAACTCGACGACATCCGTAAGCCTCCGTAAGACGAAAATCTTTTTTTTTGACATGTCAAAAACTTTTTTACGATAGACTACGATAGACCACGGATGGACTTCCCCGTAAACAACACGTAAATAATCCGTTACAATCCGCAACTTAATCGCAAATCGAACGTAACAACACGTAACCCTAACATTTGCAAACAGTTTATATCCAGATTAAACCGCACGTGGCGACAACTCACATCAGGACCTACTCAAATTGAGACTCTAATCTTATATTTTGAGAAATTTTTGAAGAAAAAAATAATATAATAACAGTAATTTGCAATAATTGTTGCAGGCGGTAATATTACGTATTGTTTACGATAAAGCCCCTTTACTGTCATCACGTAACGAGCTTTGAACAATTCGTCTACGTTTATTTCTCAAATTTTAATTTTAGGTTTTTTGATTTAAGGAGTATAAAATTGAGTGTCAAGCAGTTTGGAACCTGACCAGGTGCCGCGTCACGCGATGCCAGATCTGGATCCAAACCTTTTGCAAGAATCATTGTACTCGGGCTGTGGCGGTGAAGGGGCAAGTACAGTCAAACTTATATTGAGTGACCCTTTAACTGAAAGAGCGTGCAAGTAGAGAAAACCAGGTGCGACTGCTATAGAACGCGGAGTTTTGTCGTAAACATATCGTAATAACTCGTAAGATACCGTAAATAGCCCGTAACAACTCGTAACACATCTTAATTCACTCTTAAAAGTGGCATATATCGTAAGAAACCGTAAACTTTTACGGATGTGTGCCAATGTGTGCCATCCGTAAGAAAATCGTAGAAATTCCGTGTATGTGAAGGCCCCATTAATTTTCTAATTACAACCACTAAATTGTGTTAATTTTTAGATGTTTACGGCAGGTGACTGCTTAAAGCAAGGTGGCAGTAAATAGTTAGCTTCTTTAGGAGTACAGTGCTCCCTCCCTACAACTGCCCTCCCAACAACGATTCCCTCCATACAACGACGATTGTCGCTTTTCCGCCAAACAAGACAATTATGTCCAACCTTTTCATGGCTGCAATGTCGTATGCTGTTTTTCTCAAGATTACATATTGGTCATTTTGACAGAAAAAAACGTAATGACGAGTGACATACAGCTTGAATCCAGATCAGTCGTCGCGTAACGCGGCATCTGATCTGGATTCAAGCTGTTTGCAAATATAAGCAAAATTCCCTCCTTATAACGACTCCCTCCGAACAACGCACACATTTGTTGTCATCCATTTGGTGTCGAGAAGGAGCGCTGCATTCTGTTTAACTGCCACCTTGCTTTAAGCAGTCACTTGCATTTTATTCAATCAATAAGCCTATAAGTGGTCGTAAAAATGAATAGTTAATAAAAGAGTTAATGATGGTGATAGAAAAATACATGAATGAAGACCAAACGTTGGAATACGATCGACCAAAAAGAATTATTTGACAAGTATTCAATTAACCCATTTGTGCCCACGATCCCATACATGGAACATAGGCAAACAGTGAAGACTCTGATCAGACGCCGCATTATGCGGCGTCTGATCATAGTCTACACTGTTTGCTGATAGTAATTTCAGTATAAAACAAAATGAAAATGAAAAACATTTGACCAGATATCCCTTTGATAAAAAATGGACTAATCCAATATATAAACATGGAAGCATCCATTATGTATAAATGGGCTCAGAAATGAACTTAATATTTTCGGCATTTAAGCGAAATAAACGACAGAAAATGATCAGCTAATTCTATGAAAACGCATTTTTCTATCATCATCATTTACTCTTTTTGCGGTTACTAGGTTCCCAGTTACCAAAACATGAACCAGTCTTCTTGGAATTTTAATACATTATAGTCTGATTTAGCAAGCAGCGTATACCTAGATCAGGGGGGGCAACTATAGGAGCTCTATGATCTGGGTCTACACTGTTTGCAAATGTAATGGGTACATTTTGAACAAGTCCATGGTGTTGAAAGAGGTAAGCTGTCATAGAAATCTAAGTCTTCCAATTATCTTCTTGTTTATTGCGGTTGTGCAAGTACTTACCCTTATCCTCTACTTTGAAAGTGTAGTCTTAGGAATTGTAGACTTAAGTTACTTAAAGACGATTGTCAAGCAGTTCGGATTAAGGTCAGATGCTGCGTTACGCGATGTCTGATCTGAATTGAAAATTGTCAGGTTGTTAAATACAAGTCAGGTCGCTATCTGCATTACAAGGGTTAATTGTGTATACTGTTTTGTAGTGTATTTAAAACTAGTGTATACTGTTTACAATTTAGTTGATTGATATGTCTGATTAACCCCTTCTCTGTCTTACTCCGAGTACAATAATTATTTGCAAACAGTTTGGATCCTGATCAGAAGCCGCGTCATGCGGCTTCTGATCAGGATTCTAACTGTTTGAAACTCAATTTTATATTTCTTAGGTCAAACTACCAAAATTTAGATTTGAGAAAAAAGCAGACGACAAATGTTGACATCATGGCAGTGATGGTTGTTTATTTTTCGTTTTAGAATACTGTGTGGGAATGTCTGCGATGTGCTCTAACGTTTTCCCTTTCCGTTCAAAATAAGACTACACAGACATTTAAAACAGCTGAGATCCAGATCAGATATCTAATAAGCCGGTAATCTTATCAGGATTTAAGCTGTTATAAGCGTTAACATATATCTATTTATACCTGAATATCTTCAATCTAGTAGTTAGAAATAATAATCGACGAAAATATTGAAACAAAGACTATCATGATATTGAAAGGAATTCAATTTGTCGGAAGAAATTTATCTGTTTCAATGAGCAATTACTATGCTGGCCTAGGTAGTAAACCATCATAAACTCTCTTTGCTGTTGCTTATCGTAAACATTAGCAATGCTGATTAGAGTTTGCCAGGTTTGCTTAATTGATATCGTAAAAGTTTCTATTTGCAAATTAACTAATTTACATATTGGTAAATTAGGCATGCATCTCAATTGTACGTACTTATCTGTTGCATCGAAAAAAATAACACCTAAGCTGAAGTGCCCCAGATAAGAGGGAGTAAACTAAACAAATCTAACATTATCTCATTTATGTCAGCACCAACTCCTATGGTGTTACTACTCATTAGAATCGTCTCTCCGAAACGATTCTAAAGAGTAGTGTATTCTAATGAGTAGTGACACCAAAGGGTTTAATGTAGAATATTCACCTTATCTGGAGTCCTGAACTAGCTGACTGGTTTACAGAAAATACCATGTTAAAACCATAGGTGGTTCTCTCGAGTTGGGTTTACATAGTTTACTGCATGAACAATTTATATAGTAACAAAATATTAGTTTTTTCTTTTGACTTGGCCGATATTGGAACATTCCAAAACTTAAAAAAGGAACGAATATTGTACTCGATGATTTCCGTACAGCCAGATAGAGATACGGATAGATGTATTTATTATGCGTAATGTACGGTAGAGAAGATATTATTCTTTCCCGTTTAAACGCAAACGCAATGCACTAAACTGTAGAAAATTACTCTAAAAATTTCTTACTACAGTGGAGAATCTGTTATTCTTTCCCAATAAACGCGTTTACGCTAAAACTATTATTTCCAGTGCAAACAGTTTTGAGCCAGATCAGACGCCGGGTAACCCGGCGTCTGATCAGGCTCCAAACGGTTTGCCACCAAAATAAACAAGAATTATCAGAATTGTCCAAAAGTTGTTCTTGTCTACGTTTTAGTGCTTTGCGTACGCTTGCGTTTAAACGGGAAAGAATAACAGATTCTCCACTGTATCTTTTTAATCTGAGTGGCAAACAGGTTCGAGCTTGATCAGACGCTGGCCCAACAAAGTGTAAACATCAATACTATTTGATGACAATGATGTCTGCATTCAAGAACTATTGAATGTTATCCAAGATGAAGACTCATGATGGATTCTTATATTTTTTATTATCTAGTTTCAACCCCTATTACTCCCATAGATACATCAGTATCTTCCTTATACAGTGGAGAATCTGTTATTCTTTCCCAATAAACGCGTTTACGCTAAAACTAGTATTGCCAGTACAAACAGTTTGGAGCCAGATCAGACGCCGGGTAACCCGGCGTCTGATCAGGCTCAAAACTGTTTGCCACCAAGAAAAACATGAAATATCAGAAATGGCCAAAGGTTGTTCTTTTCTACGTTTTAGTGCTTTGCGTTTGCGTACGTTTGCGTTTAAACGGGAAAGAATAACAGATTCTCCACTGTAGGAATTGTATTGCTTCTACATTACCACGTCCTTATAAAGAGCGTACATGTAACCCATTCATCCCAGAAACTTTTAATGGACAATTACAATTTCACAATAAGTCTAGTACATTTTTAACTACTTAGAGTTGATTTTTACAATAAATTTCAAAATGACAAACAATGTAGCCCTTGATCAGAGGGATCCTGTAGGAGCCCTCTGATCAGGATTAATACTGTTTGCATATGACAAGACTTATTAGTGTTATTCTCACAGGTATACTGTTTGTAAATGACGAGTATACTTGTCGCTATGGTTGAGTGTGCTAACTATTGTTTTCCTTTGAAAATAAATCCAAATGCATACGCGAGACGTGCGGTTGGACAATGCTTACTTTTTTGCTCACATCACTTGCCGTACTGTTCTGAGTATAACACTCTTCAAAAGAAAATATTTAGAAGAATGCCGCAATTAAATGTAACACGCGTGAATGAAACGGTGCTATTACATGTATAGACACTATTTGTGTCCCATTGTTTGTGGTATTTAAATGTAGTCTATAAGTGTTTTATATATATTTATGTTAATATTATTTTTATGTCTAGTTATTTCATGGCTCTACGTGACATCTATAATGTCAACAGCACTGTAAACAATTTATATATCTGTTGTTGTTGTTGTTGTTTTTGTTTCTAAGAATGACTTACGTCCGCTCAAGGCCATATAGTGATGCATCATCCAATCCCTTGCAGCTCAGGTTAACATTGGCTCGTTGTTGTAGGGACGTCAAAATAAAACCAATCAATCAATAAGTACAATATATCCTACAGTGGAGAATCTGTTATTCTTTCCCGATTAAACGAAACGAAACGCAAACGCAAAATGCTAAACCGTAGAAAAATGCAATTTTTGCACAATTCTGATAATTCGTTTTTATTTTGGTGGCAAACAGTTTGGAGCCTGATCAGACGCCGGGTTACCCGGCGTCTGATCTGGCTCCAAACTGTTTTCATTATAAATAATAGTTTTAGCGTAAACGCGTTTATTGGGAAAGAATAACAGATTCTCCACTGTATCTGTCTCTATCTGTCTCTCTCTGTCTCTCTACAGCAACACCCGATTGGAGACAAATAGTATGTATCTTGTTCAGGGGATTTGTTATAAGGAGGGAGTATTAATACCCTTAGAGCATATTTGCCAACACTATGAACTCAGATCAGACGCCGCGTTACGCGGCGTCTGATCTGGGTTCAAACTGTTTGTCACTCGTCTTGATGTATCGTCTGCCAAAATGTCCAATATGTAACTTTGAGGAAATACGGCAAACGACAATTTTAAGCAGACGATATCGCAGAAGTGAAATTGTCTTGCTTCGGGACAAGCGGTAAGCGTTGTTGTTATGAGGGATTCGTTGCGCAATGTCGCCAACTTCACTTCTCTCTCGCCCCTGCCTATCTGAGCCCAGTGCCAAGATAGGACCAAGACGACTGCAGATAGACCGGGTTGCAATACGTTTCTGTCCATTGAACCAATTAGGGGTTTCCACTACGCATTTCGCCGGATGCAGACGCTGCACTGATTTAACCCCGGGGTTTCCTCTCGAAGCTTGAAATTTTCTAGCAGCAGATATGGCTGCAAGGCATCGGAGCCTGGGGCCCGTTTCATAAAACTTCGTACGACAAAAACGGTCGTAAGTCAAAACTTTAACATACGTACATTTAGATTCTGATTTCTCTTTCTAATCCTGTCTTGTGACATCTCTTTGGAATCGTCTTTTTAAGATGATTCCAAAGAGATTTCACGAGACAGGATTAGAAAGAGAAATCAATAAAAATTGAGATTTTTATAACCTGACTTACGACAACATTTGTCGTACGATGTTTTATGAAACGGGCCCCTGAACCCTATCTTGGGTTAGTGGGTTGAAGGATATTAGTTCTACGTTTTTAATAATATGTATTTTCTTGAATAAAGTACACAGATGACGTATTTTATATTTTGATATAATTGTAACAATAAAATAGATTCTAACACTTTGAAAAAACTTACAAAAAGTAACTTTAATAACAAATGTATGTCGACCTCACCTTCAATACGCCTCGTTATTTGTCAAACACGAGAGCATCATCCTTAACACATGTAACCCTAGCAAGTAGTAAACTCGTCATTAACAAACAATGTTCATGTGAAAGGTAAAATCGCACATGCAAACGGTGAAGACTCTGATCAGAGGGCTCCCGTAGGAACCCTCTGATCAGGGTATGCACTGTTTGTGATTTGGCAACACAATGCTAAAGCTAAAATCACCCTTTCATAGTAAAAGAATTGGCCAGAAATTGGAATTGGAAATGAAATTTGAAGTGTGCATTAGTAACCCTTTACTCTATAGATACAGTGGAGAATCTGTTATTTTTTCCCGTTTAAACGCAAACATACGCAAACGCAAAGCACTGAAACGTAGAAAAGAACAACTTTTGGACAATTCTGATAATTCTTGTTTATCTTGGTGGCTAACAGTTTGGAGCCTGATCAGACGCCGGGTTACCCGGCGTCTGATCTGGCTCCAAACTGTTTGCACTGCAAATAATAGATTGAGCGTAAACGCGTTTATTGGGAAAGAATAACAGATTCTCCACTGTACGTATCAATGAACAAAAATAATTTTATACAGTTAGGAAAATACAAACGTAAGAAACACTTACTATATCCTATTATATCAGATGGTAACTTAAATAAAGCTAGACGTTTAGCATTCTGCGTATTAAGGCGCATTCTGCTTTAATTTTTTCACTCTCAATGACGCTTAAAAGCGCGTTTGCAAACTGATTTGGATCCTGATCAGACGCCGCGTAACGCGGTGTCTGATCAGGATCCAAATTGTTTGACACTCGTTTTGAAATGTCTTCAGTCATACTGTCTTATTTTTTTTTTTAACTTTGAAACGACATTGCAGACGACAAAATTGAAGCAGACGACAACGAAACGGTGAAGGGGTACAACTATCACGATAATTGTGATAATTGAAAGGATTTAGTGGTCATCTGTCATCAAAACTAGAAACAGGCTGTGGAGTAAACAGTAAGTTTCATGGATGAATGAGTTGTTTGTAATGTATTAGACTAGTTCTGACCTTGAGTACAGTTTACAGCTGTAATAAAAGTGTCAACGATAATCTGGGTAATATTTTTTATTCAAGTAAAGTATGCCCTAGACACTAGTAATAACTGGAAAATTGTAGAAAGTTAATATAACTTTAGTTTGTAAAACATAGCAAAACTTCATCATTTATTCATCTTAAACTAATGGATTTATAGAGCCTTTAGTAGAAAAAAAATCTTTACAGTCCTTATATTTCCAGTGTAGGATTTATTTGACGGCATCACTGTAAATTGGAAATGTGACTTGGTATCAGAGGGGTTATTAAATTGGGTATCCTAATTGATACATCATGTTATTTTATTAGGATCTACATTAGGATCTGTTATTCACTGTATATATAGTAATCTTTTTCATAACTGTTATTTCTTTCAATAATAAACTTGCTCTAGCTATACGTGGTTATTTTAGTAATTTTTTTTAAATCGCATTTCTACATTTAAACAATCACATATAATTTAATTTTCTTGGGTACAAGATGACCAACAGGTTTAGTACTTTAGTCATTTCACTGCCATGACGTCATCAATTAAAAAAAAATCGCCTGCTTTTATTTCTTTAATTTAAAAATAAGGTATTTTGATTTAAGAAAAATCAAACAGTTTGAATCCTTATCAGACGCTGCTTTACGCATGTACCATTAAACTATTTGTGCCTGAATATTTTAATGAACCCCCACGTTGTGCTTGCTGGAAAGCATTATAGACAAACAAGGGTGATTTAAAAACACTTCGTGTTTGTCAATATATCAGATACTATCATATAAACAAGCAAACTATGAAATCAATTTTTATCCTAAGTTTATAATTACGTAATTACATAAGCAGAGCACCAGATAAGGGTAGTTTTTCAAAAACTATTTTTTTTTTATTTCTGAATCAACCCTATGGTCTTCGAGACGAGTCTAATGAGTAGTAACACCATAGGGTTTGGAGCTGAAATGAGTGAAAAAATGTTTGATTTGTTGAAATAACTTCCTCTTATCTGTAGCCCTGATAAGCTTATGACAAACATCTATAATTTATTTTTCCTGACACAGGGCTACCATAAGTTGACCTGAAAAATCCTAAGATTTCCAATGTTGCCTTTTTCAAGTGCGATTTTACGAATCGTACCGTTACCCCATAGCCTTTTTCTTGTTTTGTTGACATGCGACTTCTTAAAGCAGGCTGTAAGTAAAGCAGAATGCGCCTTAGGGCGCATTCTGCTTTACTTTCAGCCTGCTTTAGGCTACTATGTACTGGGAAAAAATCCGGAGATTTAGGAAAAATCCGGAGAAATGGCAGCCCTGCTGACACCATTTGGCTTTCAGTCACTTTAAGGAAGTACCAACATCACTAGTATATCGTAGTATGTAAATGGATTGTCCATAAAAAGTTTGTCATGTTGTAAAATTGAAAAGAAGCTATTCTTTCCCAAACCACACGGTTATGCAAACACAATTATACCCATCGAAACTAGTTTGATTAAGATCTTACGCTGAGTATCTCGGGGTATAAAATCATGGTAAAATTAAAAAATGAAGCAATAATTTCGGAACATGGTCTGCGCATTTAACACCTTACAGTAACGCGATCATTGTAGTATTATAGGCCATTTGTTTTATGTTATGCAATGAAGGGTCAATATGGGACAAGACGGCAAATATATAGCCCTGTTGCATGTCATGTACTAATTTCAGAAATAAAAGAAATACTTATATGAACGCATTCGGCATTGTTAATTAATAACTAATAAAACGACAAAAAATCAAAATCCATTCGTTATATAGACCAATCCTACCAAATTATTTCAGTGTTTATAGTGCTGGGAGACATACAGAATGTAACAACTTTAAGTAGCATACACTTTTATGTATGGCTAGAACAATACACATCAATTTTCAAACTGCATTTCATTACAATTGGTATTTTCTCCCCTAAGTTTAATTGTTTTCACGCATACCATTCAGTTGATTTGTTGTGGATGTGAATGTTCGCTCGGATAATATCAGCTAGTATGTTTGGATGCTACAATATACGGTTAAACGACGGAAGCTTGAAATAGGTCGATACTTGTGTTAAAGCAATGTTAAAGACATCACATGACCAAGCTTGGGTGGTAACACCTACCCCCGTATTTAGTTTGAGTCAAAGCATGCAGAGCATGCACTAACGGTGGTAGCGTCCAGGCAAAGAATCATCCAGGCGTCTCATGTGAGGCCCGCACCTAATATTTGATAGCTTGGTTAGTAAAACCCATTGAAAAACTTATTGAGATCGATTATGTAAGGGCCTCTATTCAAAGCTGAGCCGTTGCCTGAAGACTTTTCTCATGCTGTATACCGGTATATACCTGTATTTTGACACCAACTAAACAATGGGGGGGGGGGAAATCAATGAAAGGACTGGCTTGATGTCTTTAAGCGATTAGAAACTATCTATTGGAAACTGTTGTATATCTTAAATTATCCATGCATACAATTTGAGTTTAGAAAGCTCCAGCTACAGTAAAACCCCTCTAAACCGGATATGTAAGGGGACAAAATAAATGTCCGGTTTAGAGGGGTTTCCGGTTTAGAGGGGTTTTAACTCATAGCTTGTTTCTAGTATGGAAGATAGCTGATCACTTAAAGCAGCTTGCAAGTAAAGCAGAATGCGCCTTAAGGCGCATTCTGCTTTACTTTCAACCTGCTTTAAGCTATCATCTGCTAGAATATAGAAAATAATTCTGATGATTCATATTCATGAATGTATTTTCTCCAGTGAAGGAATAAATCAAGGCGTAAAAAGGCATATTTATGGTATAATATGTTAGAATAAAGAAGGATTGGAAGCGGGACCAAAGTTTTCGTCCGGTTTAGAGAGAATTCCGGTATTGAGGGGTTCCGGTTTAGAGGGGTTTCACTGTATATATATTTACAAGGCATATTTGATATATACTCTGACTCTAACAAATGTAGTTGATCATTCTAATTTAAGATTCCACGTTTAACTCTTCCTCCTGGCACTGTTACAGTGTTTAAGACACGTGGCTGCTTAAAACATGCTTGACGGAAATCAGAATGTTTCTTATACTTACATTCGCCCCAGTCCATTGTATTGAAATAAATGACGTTTATTTCATGTAAACGCACGTTCTCGAGAGGGCGGGACTTGTAGGTTTATAGTGCAGAGGAGATGGGGCTTATTGGTCTGCTCTTCGCGAATCATTTTGTTGTGTTCCGTGAGTTACGGTGAGTTACGATGAGTTACGGTTGTTCCTTTAAGGGTACACCTTATTCGCATTAACAACCTCTAATATGGATTAAACATACATGCATACTAATAAAAGTTCATTTCATATTAGAAATTACAGCAAATATAATGTAAAATGAGAAATGAACTGGAACTAGTTTTTGACGTTTAAGCGAAATAAACGACAGAAAATGTTCAGCATTTACCATCAATCGCTTGCGATTCATCAAATTTGCCGATCAGTTTCTGTTGTTTATTTGGCTTAAACGCTGAAAAAATCAGTTACTTTCAGCAAGCTTTAGGCACCCGCCTGTCAGGCTACAGGATATAATTATATGCTATGGCCTTTTAACAGGGCACGGTCACTTTATGAAAAGTTATATCTACAATGGAGAATCTGTTATTCTTTCCCGTTTAAACGCAAACGTACGCAAACGCAAAGCACTAAAACGTAGAAAAGAACAACTTTTGGACAATTCTGATAATTCTTGTTTATCTTGGTGGCAAACAGTTTGGAGCCTGATCAGACGCCGGGTTACCCGGCGTCTGATCTGGCTCCAAACTGTTTGCATTGCAAATAATAGTTTTAGCGTAAACGCGTTTATTGGGAAAGAATAACAGATTCTCCACTGTATATGTACAAGAAATAAAGTAAATGCGCTAAAGGCGCTTGTTTGGAAGACTTGTTAAGGCATATATCACATGAAACCATAGTTGTCAGCCTGTTAAACATATTCGGTGAGGTCTGAAACGGGCAAAACATTTTAACCGTATATACTTGCGTAGAATATTCCCTGATATTCATGACAATACTCGAATGTTATGCCTTTCAAAATTATCCCAAGTGAATACTTGCTTTGTGGCAAACAGAACATCAACTTCACTCGACGTATTTAGGTTTGCATAACCCCTGTATTGCCTTATTTTTAAAACAGTGTAGATCCTGATCGCGTATGACCAGGATCCAAACTATTTGAAAAATATAACAACATTTCTTCAGTCAATTCGTTTAAATAAAAATATGAAAAATAAAAGCAGACACAATTTATTTCAAGCAGACGACGTTACAGTAGTAAAGGGTTTAACAAATGAAGCTAAATGAAAGTTAAAATTTAATAATTTGATTATAGAATTTCAACATTTTTTCGCATGTTGACTGTAACGTAATTACTCAACTGCGTAACCTTATCTGCTGAGCTATTAAATTGTCGTCTATGTTTAACCCGTTACCCATAGCCTGTTTCTAGTTTTGAATAAAGGTGATCATTTGAAGCAGGTTGAAAGTAAAGCAGATTGTGCCTTAAGGCACATTCTGCTTTACTTTTAACCTGCTTGAAGCTATTATCTTCTGGAATACAGAAAATATTTCTAATAATAAATATTCATGACTGTATGAATTGGAACTATTTTCTTCAGTGGAAGAACAAATTAAATGTGCTAAAAGGCGCTTCTATGGGAGAAAGGGTTAAATTGTCACCTGAAACATACATTTCCATCCTATTTACTGACGAACCATCATAACAGGATAAACAGTTTGGACTCTGCCAAGGTTTTAGTTTCTACGCGGATGATCTGTCTCCAAACTATTGATCAGCAATTCATCTGACTTAATTATTTTCTAGGAATCACTCTAATAAATAAACACAAATACTAGTTACTTGTTTTTCGGTACAGTGAATCTCACTTATAAAGAAGTCTTCAAGACCGTCTTTTTCCTTCGTTATAGCCAAATTTCGTTATATATGGTCCGTTGTACTAAAGGTTCATTAGAAATGGGGATTTTTTTGTTAATTTATATACAGTCGAACTTCGATATCTCGAACTCGGTTAAGTCGAACATATGCGTATTTCAAAGTTAAAACGCGGCTAAGCCGCGTTTTTAACATTGAACCACGGGTATGTTCACCTTCATGTTTCGAAATATCGGATAATTCGAGTTAAGCGAGTTCGAGATATCGAAGTTCGACTGTACACCCAGTTTCGATATAAGCGAGTTTCTTGAATTAAACACCATCTGATAATCCTATCACGCTACAGCACGGCGGTTTGTTCCCCTAGGCGACGTCTTATTGCATGACAAAGGTAATGCGGAAGGACTTTATATTGGGTTTGTGTTTATTTCTATATGGTTCTCGTATAATATGCATGTGGAAAGAAATCTTTATGGTTCGATCAAAGTAATTTATGCCTTAAAAATGATCTCAATTGCAGACAATTTAAAATAACATCAGATATTTGACACACAGATATAACTACACCACATAACCTCCTACATTTGTTTTTTCCCCTATAACTTAGGGAAAGATTAATATTATTATTATTATTATTATACCCGATTTATATAGCGCTCTTTTCACACAGGAGTTGTGCGTTCAAAAGCGCTTCACATGAAATTATATAAATGTACCTACAAAGCGAGAAAGACAAATAACTACATTCACAATAAAAATGATACAATATTGAGATGCATGGAAACATGGAATTTCTTTTTTTTATCAAAAAAAATTGTAATACTAATACGTATACAGTAAAACCTCTCTATTACGACCATTAAAATGATGGCTAATTAGCTTCATACAGACAAGTAACAGCCTAAACCAAGGTGAACATTTAGGAGCTATATGTACATGTATCTGTACTACGTTTACCTTGCATTAACCCATTTATTGCCAGTGGATTCTTCCATGTTTATATATTGGATTAGTCCATTTTTTATCAAAGGGACGCCTTGTCAACAGGACGCCTGGTCAACATTTTCATTTTGTTTTATATTGAAATTCCTTTCAGCAAACATTGCCAAACAGTGTAGACTCTGATCAGACGCCACATAATGCGACGTCTGATCAGAGTCTACACTGTTTGCCTATGTCCATAAACATTTTATACATACCCTAATATGATGAAATTTATTGATCTATTCCAAATAGAAAGTCACTTAGAACTTAAAAAACTCGCTATATTTTGTGACATCGTTATGAAACATTTTAAACAAAATAAATAAACTCAATTTGAAATAAAATCTCTATTTGAACTACATGCCAATGTTACTGGTACATTTTATGAAGAATCTAATTGTTGAATAATGAGCTAATATTTTTGAAATCTTGAGCTATACATTAATTGCTTGATCAATTGACAGATAGTTGATTGAACAATTAATTAATTTATTGGTTGTGATACTTTGGAGTTAAAAACAGCTCTCCTAATTTGTATAGTGTTATAGATTGATGGATGTATTACTTAATCCGCGCAAATATATGCACGTATTATACATGTGTTCTAATGTTTTATCTCTTCATAAACTTAATTTAAATTATGCTGGATGCTTTGGATTTATTCATAGCTCCTTAAATGTATAATGTTATACAGCACGCCAAATGCGTAAACTGGAAAAATCCTTTCTCACTCATATACACCCAAATGCTATGGTGTAACTACTCATTGGAATCGTCTCAAAGAGACGAGTCTAATGTGTAGTAACACCATAGGGTTGAATGCAGAAATAATGATTTTAGTGTTCGAAATGCTCCTCTTAGCTGGAGCAAAATATTTGAGACTAACATATCTATTATTTGACACATTGTATAATTGACTCGTGAGGCAATTAATTGATTGAATGACCGATGGAATAGCTTTTCAAGATGGTCGTTTGAGAATTCTTTATATTTGATAGCACTGATTTCTACATCTTGATAATTATAGATGTCCTGGTCTATAACTTCAATAGTAGAAGTCAATGTATATGAAAAAAGGGTTAAATGTATAATATCTAACTCGGAATTACAAAATTAATAATGATTATTGCCTTTATGACTAATCATAAAATATAACAATGGACATATCAAAGAAATATTGATGAAAATTCACATGAAAATTTTATAAATACATGTATATCAATCAATAAAAATACAACTTTACCGTTGTCTTAATCTTCTGCGATATTGACATACATTTATAATTTAGTTATTTTATGTCACTATATCAGAACATTGAGAACCAGGGTACCCTCACTCATAACTTTATTGACAAAGTTTTAGACAAAAACAATAAGAAACAAATATTCACCTCTAATAGTTTAGTGTCTTCATTCACTATTTTGTTAAATACACATGAAAAACGGTTTTTTAGACCTAAATATCTAACAATTACCTTTTTGCCCTAAAATACGTGGTAACTTTTAAAAGTAGATTTTTCATTCTCATGCAATTTTCTAAATTAGATAATACTTTATTAAACTTGACCAAAAACTTGACCAAAATGGCTACCTGACCACTCGCGGAACATGATAATTCATGTTCCTAGAGCTGGAAATGTGACCATGAAATCTTATACAATCTAACAAAATTCGCTTACGTGAAAAGCCGTTTTCCACGTGCATACTGGTTGTCATGTGACTGTAATTATTATTATTATTTGTATGCTGATGTTTCCTGCATTGCAGGACTTTGCTTGAATAAATAAAAGTTGAAAAAAGTTGAAAGGATCGTGGGCATAAATAGGTTAAGCAGTCACCTGCCTTAAAAACCTTACAATCAACACCATTTAGCGGTCGTTATAGACAGGTTTTAGTGTACTTAAATAATAATTGATTGACAGCCAACGACAGACAGAGAAAAGCAATTAAACCGCACTAGAGGAATTCAGCACATGCGCCATTGGAAAGCAACATAAAAAAGAGACATTTGACGATCGCAACCTTGGAATGTAGAGACAACTTAAGTAGATCTCTTAGTTTCACACAAGAGCATTTAAGCCTATTTAAACCTCTGCCTTGCTGTGTTATCATTATCCTCCAATTCGGCATATTGTATTGTACAATTAGATTATATAATTATTGTAGAAACCTAAAAACGAGTGTAAGCAATTTGGACAACTGAACAAATGCCGACATACTATATAAGACACATTAATGGAGGGACGCTTTAATAAAACGCCTTTCGCCATCTTAGAAAATCCTTACGTTTAACCCATGTTTGCCCTTACTACAGAGACCTACGGTTCCAGTGCTTGCCAAATTATTATTGCCATTGGTCTAACATGGACAAATTAAAATTATTACTAAGTAGTCAACAGAAAAGCACACTAATTAAATTAGCTAAATTCGTCTATCAGGCTTTTATGTTAAGAGGATAGTTAAATTAGTAAGAAATTTAACAAGAAGCATATTTCAAGTCTTCTAAAAATAGAATGACACACGTTTTATTATCAAAACCGTTTATGAGATGAATATAAGTTTCGTGTTACCTTACATAACTTTAGCATATGTATACATTGTAGTATTCTCCATTTGTAGATGCCATAAAGTGATATCCGCATTTTTGTATTAAGGGTGTATCAATGTCATAAGCCAATTTTTTAAAGTATCAAACTTTTTTTCTAACATTGTGTTTTTGGAAGAGCTGTTTATGATGAATGAAAACATGAAAAAAAATATATATGGTGGTGTCCTTTTTTTGAGCTACAGCGATTTGAAAAAGGTATGTCATATTTGGACGGTTTTTTCAAATTTAATTTATTTCAAAACAAAACAAACATGATAATTTGGGTTTTCATTATTTATTTCATGTCTTTGGTGGTATTTTCACATATAGAAACCAAATTAGACAAAGCAGGCACCAGGTTTGAACAATATGGATCCTTGAATATCAAAAATATGCTTTGTATAGGGCATGCTTTTATTAGATTTTTTATTTCATGAAAAAAATATAAAAAAGTTTGAAAAAGAAATAGTTCTAGTATTAAACTTTTTTTTTTATATTCTACCAGATGAAAGCCCATGCTAAGGCAGTTCAAAATATGAAAAGAAATTGAAAGGTCAGTGTTGAAAAGTTTGAGTTATTAAAGTAAAAAGAGTTATCTCCCCTTACAAAATTTACAAAAAAGTACCATATTGATGATATTTAGAGCTTTATAAATTTCACATTTGGTGCCTTATTTTCTTAAATTAGTTTTTGTATGAAGAAATACTACCATAGATAGGATATAAATAACACAAAACCAAATTATCATATTTGTTTTCATTTAAAATGGATTTTATTGAAGCGGGCTGTTTGAAAAGGACAAAATAACAGGAAGTGGGTGGGGTAAATTTTACATGGCCGTAGAGCCAACTGTTGTTCACCAAAATGTACACTTTTTCTATTTTTTCATTCATCTTAAAAAGCTCTTCAATACAAAACCATCATAGAGTGTTTTCATATACTTTGAAAATTTCCCAAAGTCATGACATTGATACACCCTTAAGTATGACGTCCTAACGTCCTGTATGGTGTATATACTCACCTTTATGTTACCATTAATACCAGTATACTAGTATCACGACAACGTAAATATATCTGTACATGTGAGCCCTACTGCACACTGTAATCTAAGGCGCCCTCAATAAACGCGGCACGTCTTAGGGGTACTTGCATACTACAGACCAAAGTATAAGTATTTGCTATATATGTGTACTAGTAATATTTCTAAGATTAAGCATAGTGTGTACTTGACCCTAATTGCACACTAAAATTCTAAGACGCCCTCTCTAGCATGCGGCACGTCTTAGGGATACTCAAATATACAGACTGAAGTATAATGCCTCAGTGGTATAAAGTATTGAAGGAAACATGACCAAAACAGTTAACTATTCAAATCGTGTGACCTTTCATCTAGCTATGCATGAACTAATAATTAAGGCGTAACACCTGTGATATGTTTGAAACAAGTAAATATTTATTTGCAAACGCTGCTTATCCAGATCTGGGGTTTTTCGGTTTAGCCACCTGATCTGGGTCTACATCGTTTACAATATACTCTGCGTAAATCTTGGGTCATACCCCTCAAAATTCGAAGTGAACTGGTCATTTACCAGTAAATGGATGAGTACATCCAAACTATTGTCACAAGATATTGTATTTGTTTGTCGTAGATTAGATCCTGTTACTATAGATAGAAGTGTACATAATTATTATTCATGTTGTTATTCCCAACCATCATTATGAAAATGCAGATCAATTTCAACTTCAATGGGTTTGGATTCTGATAAGACGAAAACAACTGTGCCGTCTTATCAGGATCCAAACCGATTTACACACTCAAAATAAAAAGAAATATGATGAAAATATAACTATAAGTTAAAAATCTAGCACCAACCTTAAATATAGAACAACGTAGTAGAAAAATATTGTATTTCGGGATATTTTAAAGACTTTGTTTATTTATAATATAATGTCAGTATTTGATATATATTCTACTGTATAATTATGAAGGTTGAATCATTGTCATCTCACATTTTTTCATTCTCCTGTTTATGTAACTGTATTTCCTGGTCTAATACTATATAGTTATTTTTTGTTAGTCATGTACATTATGTTATATGGCTATGAACATTATATATGTTTAATGCCAATAAAATTTGAATTGATAAAAATGGCCTGCTTTAACCGTAAACGTCAGGTATTTAGATGAAACGAATGTCAAGCTTTTCGAATTAGGCGTCATTTGGAGTCTGTTATGAATCCAAACTGATATTAGAAGCTAGCGCAGTGGTGCAAAAGACATGTGTAGCGTTAATATCTTTATGTGCTTAAATCATGTCATCTACTTTGAGTTCTAAAGTTAAATTTAAGGTATTTTTACTTACAAAGTAATGAAATGAGTGTCAAACTGTTTTGATCCTGATCAAATGCCACGTATTGCTGCATCTGATCAAAATCCATATTACATGTAGTTGCAAAAAAACCCTGGACTCGGGTTTAGGCGGTGAAGTGAAAAAGCCGATTGGTCTCAGATGGTTCACATGAAAACGAAGAGACAAAAAACCTCAGAACATTCATAACCACATGTTGCTTTGTACCAAACACAATAGATACGTTTCTGGTATGTTTGTTGTTTTCTTTTTTCCTGTATCCTTAATTACCTGATTCTGTTTTTAGACATTTATAATTCCCCGCCCCTCGATCGCGACATAGCTAGCTGTCAGCGGTCGTGTAAATCGGTATCAGATTCGATCGAATATTTTAATTTTTTGTTACGACGTTAAAAATATAAGAACACATGTACCTAATTTATCTCATTGCCACAGTCGCTAAAGGCGACTTTGCAAACAGTTTTGAACCTGATCAGACGCCGCGTAACGCGGCGTGTGATCAGGATCCAAACTGTTTAACACTCGTTTCGACATTTCTACAATAAAACCGCCTCGATTAAATCACTCGAAAAAACTTGGCAGAGAAAAAGTAGATTCTAAAGCAGAACATATTTTGGCAGAAGAAATGTTTTTTCAATCTCTGCAAAATCACCATCTGCTTAAACAGTTTCCACTGTTTCACATTTTATAGATTCACATTGAGAGGCATTTTACTGAAAAACAGTGATAAAGATGTCAAACAGTTTGGATCCTGATTAGACTACTTAAAAGTCGCGTTTAGAATAGATATGACTGTTTTCTATTCTAATATACGCGGTGTCAGTTCTGGATCTTAACTCATTGCAAATCTACGTTAGTTGCATATGACGGGTTGAACTGAAAGTAAAAATCACGACCAATGTCAGAAAGTTTAGATCTTGATGAATAATCTTTTGATTAAACACGTCCAATGAAAACTCTTTTGATTATACACGTCTAATGAATAATCTGTTGAACATACACGTCTAATGAATAATCTGTTGAACATACACGTCTAATGAATAATCTGTTGAACATACACGTCTAATGAATAATCTGTTGAACATACACGTCTAATGAATAATCTGTTGTACATACACGTCTAATGAATAATCTGTTGAACATACACGTCTAATGAATAATCTGTTGAACATACACGTCTAATGAATAATCTGTTGAACATACACGTCTAATGAATAATCTGTTGTACATACACGTCTAATGAATAATCTGTTGAACATACACGTCTAATGAATAATCTGTTGAACATACACGTCTAATGAATAATCTGTTGAACATACACGTCTAATGAATAATCTGTTGAACATACACGTCTAATGAATAATCTGTTGTACATACACGTCTAATGAATAATCTGTTGAACATACACGTCTAATGAATAATCTGTTGATCATACACGTCTAATGAATAATCTGTTGTACATACACGTCTAATGAATAATCTGTTGTACATACACGTCTAATGAATAATCTGTTGAACATACACGTCTAATGAATAATCTTTTGATCATACACGTCTAATGAATAATCTGTTGAACATACACGTCTAATGAATAATCTGTTGAACATACACGTCTAATGAATAATCTGTTGTACATACACGTCTAATGAATAATCTGTTGAACATACACGTCTAATGAATAATCTTTTGATCATACACGTCTAATGAATAATCTGTTGAACATACACGTCTAATGAATAATCTGTTGAACATACACGTCTAATGAATAATCTGTTGTACATACACGTCTAATGAATAATCTTTTGATCATACACGTCTAATGAATAATCGTTTGATCATACACGTCTAATGAATAATCGTTTGATCATACACGTCTAATGAATAATCTTTTGAACATACACGTCTAATGAATAATCTGTTGAACATACACGTCTAATGAATAATCTGTTGAACATACACGTCTAATGAATAATCTGTTGTACATACACGTCTAATGAATAATCTGTTGAACATACACGTCTAATGAATAATCTGTTGATCATACACGTCTAATGAATAATCTGTTGTACATACACGTCTAATGAATAATCTGTTGTACATACACGTCTAATGAATAATCTGTTGAACATACACGTCTAATGAATAATCTTTTGATCATACACGTCTAATGAATAATCTGTTGAACATACACGTCTAATGAATAATCTGTTGAACATACACGTCTAATGAATAATCTGTTGTACATACACGTCTAATGAATAATCTGTTGAACATACACGTCTAATGAATAATCTTTTGATCATACACGTCTAATGAATAATCTGTTGAACATACACGTCTAATGAATAATCTGTTGAACATACACGTCTAATGAATAATCTGTTGTACATACACGTCTAATGAATAATCTTTTGATCATACACGTCTAATGAATAATCGTTTGATCATACACGTCTAATGAATAATCGTTTGATCATACACGTCTAATGAATAATCTGTTGAACATACACGTCTAATGAATAATCCAAACTATTTGCAAGTTGCGCTTGGAACGGGTAAGGTTGAACTAAGTTTAGACTACATGCGTTCTGGTTCGCTGGTGCATGAACTAGCAGTTATTAGTGAATTCAAGGTTGTCATAAATCACATAATAACTATAAATTATTTAACTGTCATCCTGTAATACAAAAAATAATTTTTATAGTAAACACATATATTATTATATTAAATGCTGGAACGTCATGTACATTTTTTAAAATGACCAGTATGTATTTAAAGGCAAGTGTCAGTTAATTTGCGAGGCACAATTTAAAAAGAACATTCCTATATTCATACAGCGTTCCCTCTCTACAACGACATCCAGCGGGAGACAAAAATACGTGCGTTGTTCGGAGGGAATCGTTGTAGGGAGGTAATTTGGGTTACATTTGCAAACAGCTTGAATCCAGATCAGACGCCGCGTCACGCCGCGTCTGATGCAGACGACAATTTTAAGCAGACAATATAGCAGACGTGATAAAGTTGAACAAATTTGTTGTTTTTTGGGAAACAACGACAAGTGTCGTTGTAAGGAGGGAATCGTTGTTGGGAAGACCGTTGTAGAGAGGGAGCGCTGTAGTAGCAAATGTGACACTACATGTATGTAAAACTTGACATTCCTTTTTGCCTCAACGTTTCTTTTCAAAACCTGTTCCCGCCAGAATTTCGAAATCTGGTAGCCGCACAAATTTACAGATCTACACATGATATGGATTGACCATTACAAATTGAATTGAGAGTGGCCAGTTTTAAAGCTCAAGTGTGTCATCAGTTAAAATCAAATTGATACGAACAGTTTTGTGATCCGTTTTTTGTTCCGTGTTCCGTTTTGTAGCTTGCCTTTATTCAGGAACACTTATGCAGTCACATTAAAGACGTCCACGGAAACGACATAACATGATTGTCATGAAAATTGCTTATTATAGATTTACTTTTAAAAGTTAATAACACTAATCTCAGTATTGCGAAATAGTTTGACTGGGTAAAAGATAAAACCCAAGCTCAAAAACTATCATAAAATCTAGCCTTTTATAGCACGACATGGGGAGATCCACATTGTCACACAATCGCTTATAATTTTCGCAGCACAGGGTTTAACATAACTAAACAACCAGTAAATATACAGTTCCATTCTAATTGAGGAATCGCGCACTTGTTGTCCCCAAGAACAAATAGCGTATTCAAGTCACATAAGGACTAATTATCCCTGAGAATATGACAAGTAAAATCCTCAGTATTGACATTTACGATAATTTTATGTTTTCAAAATCCTAGCAAAATGCAGTTTGATCAAATTATTTCGATATCATTTTGTAATCTTCTATTCATGAATGACGTCTGCTGGAAGCTTGTCTTCGGTCTTAATTTCTCAAATTTAGACGTTAAGGTTTGTTTGACAAGATGCTATTTATCGTCAAGTAAATGAGTCCTGGGACCACACTTAAAAAAGTTTGAACTGAGCCCATGATCGTTTTCAAATCAAACCATGACGCCTTATCAAATTCCGAGTAACTCCAAATTCGGTCGCAAATGTTTGCAAACACGTTTTATAACCATGAAGCCTAATAAGATTCAGGGTAAAATCAGAGCTCCAGATAAGAGTAGTTTTTAAAAAACTAAAATCTTTATTTCTGCATTAAACCCTATGGTGTTACTGCTCATTAGAATCGTCTCTTCGAGACAATTCTAATGAGTAGTTACACCATAGGATTGGTGCTGAAATAAGTGAGAAAATATTTAATTTGTTCAATAAACTTCTTCTTATCTGGAGCCCTGGGGTTACTCGAAATTCGGTCAAAAGCGTTTGCTAAAGTAATACAGCTGGGCTAATGGAACCAAAGGGTACAACGAGTACGACATTATAAAATTATTGAATTGCCTTATGAGGAAGGGGAAGTGTATAACCCTGACTAAACATTTAACGAATGGTTTATTTTTAAAAACAACACTTACCAATTTGACTGCAAGCTGTTTCGACCACAACTGGTGACAACCTCAAAGCTACTGGCGACGTGATGACTTGTCATTCAATGCTCTGATCCTCGGGATTTCCCGCAAAGCTTACGTCGACTAGCAAAAAGAGGACCGTAGATCCCTAACTGAATATTTCTATGCTGAATGACGAAGGTCAATCCTATGGCAACATTCAGCCATAAAATTTTAGCTTTTGTGTTTCCAATTTGATTTTAAATCGTATGTTTGAAAATTTTGTTAAACAAATGTTTAGTAAAAACTCTTAATAAAGGGAAGTTCATGATGATTTTCAACAGTACTGATCCTAGTACTAACAGGTAATCAGCTGCTTACTACCAATTTCATCAGACGAATCCTTCATCACTGAGTGTTTCGACCCCTAACTGGGTACACTATCAGGTTTGACGTCCACAGCGATTATCAGTCACTCTGTACTAGAAATGGATTCCAGCTACCCTAAAACCAAACAGGATGCCCTTTCAGCTGTTTGGGGTAAGTTAAGATTTACCGATTCTCTATGAGGTCATACAGTGGAGAAAACGTTATTCTTTCCTAATAAACGCGTTTACGCTAAAACTATTATTTCTATGGCAAACAGTTTGGATCCAGATCAGACGCCGGATAACCCGGCGTCTGATCAGGATCCAAACTGTTTTCCACCAAGATAAACATGAATTATCAGGATTGTCCAAAAGTTGCACTTTTCTACGTTTCAGTGTTTTGCGTTTGCGTTTAGTCTCGTTTAAACGGGAAAGAATAACGTATTATCTGCTGTATCACGCCCGAAATAGTGAACATACGCCACAGTGATTGGGCAATAAATTCCCTGCTTTCAACTTTAACAGGGGCTGTATTGTCACATTAAAAAACAACACGATCCTGTGAGGACGGTGAAAATGCTATTTTTATGTTCGCCGTTTTACATGTATCCATCGTACTGTGCCAATTAAATTAAGGTATAGGGAAAAGGAAGGAGTAGGATAGTATTTTCGTAGTGTGTGAAGCAGAAATTGCAAACATGGAAGTCCCTGTTAAAGTTGGAAGCATGGAATTTCTTGCCCAATCAATTTTGATAGATGCTGCGAACAATGACTTTAGCAGACGAGAAATGTTCGACTAAATATTGATGTATTAAAATAAACATATCTCTCGCACAGACAATCGCTTAAAACTCAAGATATACACCTTAGCTAAATGTGCATTTAGGCCTTCAGTATATAAATCTTTAAGCTTGCAGCGCGGTTTCGGTTTTTCTGACATTTCAATTATTTTTAGCCATTCAATAGTCCGATGTCTTTAAAAATGTCGTCGTCCTTATTCTTTTCAAATATAAGTTGTCTGAATTTAGATTTACGAATCGACTGATCAGAATCAAAGCGCATCCCAGTCAAGGCAGTGACATTTTTTTTTATGTTGGTGTTAATATCTTTTCGAGAAAAACTCATGCGAACCCATCTTAAAATTACAAGTTATTTGTCACTGTGTCGTTAGTTTTGAACTAAAACACAGTTTATATTATACAAAAGACAAATCCTAAATGCGTGTCTGACCAATGTTTCAAAACAGTCGTCTTGTAGTATTTTCATTGTTTAATTTGGGGCTGTTTAAATTATCGAAGTATACACATTGATTTTGGTAGAGCATGTTTGGTTGAATATACGCTAACGAGTTTAGCAGATGGAACTAATACGACAATGCTTCCTGACATATCAATTTACTTTTCAATATCGCTGTAAAGTTTTCTATTATGATTACTAAATTAAGGCTTATTAATTGTATGAAAGACAGGTGGTCGCTTAAAGCAAAGTCAAAGAAAAAAGACAGTTCCATCAAAAGATTTCTGTTTCTTTTCTGCAACTTTAAGCGGCCACCTGCCTTAATCACAAAATAATTGACATACGTTTGTTGTCGTTTATTAGAGGTTTACTGTTCATGTTCCTTAACTCATTGAGCCCTAGTGACGCATATATGCGTCCTTTACTAAATGTGTACCTGTGAAGAGTACACTTGTCCTATGCAAAAAGTGAAGTCCCTGATCAGAGGGCTCCTGCAGGAGCCCTCTGATCAGGGACTTCACTGTTTGTCATTTTGCAATTTATTACAAAAAACAACCCTAAATAGTCTAAAATGGATCAGCCTTTATTGCAAACTAGAATTGTCCATTAGAAGTCTCAGGGAATAATGAGTTAAGAGATGTAATTTTCGCACAAGGGTAAAATTTCAAAGATTCTTCACGAAGATGAGATTTATTTAGTAATAATTTGCAACAGCCCGAAATCTTTGGAAGTTGTTTATTCCATTACAATTGAAAACAACGTGAAACTTTGCCAAATTTAATTCTCGATTAGGATTAACTAAAAAGTGTACTTTAAATGTAGCAAACCATGGATGACGCCATTATAAACGTTTATCTTTATTTTTTGTAGTGACAATTTCAAAACAGAATGTTTCCAAGATATATGGGAAAATAATGATACATTTAAACGCCTTCACGGCCATGACGTATTTTTTAAAAAAAAATATATAGTCTGCATTTATTTTTCAAATACAAATTCAGATATTGTGACTTAAGCAATTTTGAAATGAGTATAGGACAATATTGATACTGATTAGAAACCGTGTTTGGTTTAAAGATACATGTTTCATATCTGCAACAAGAATATCTTTAAAAAAGATATTCAGCGGAGAGCGTAGTGTCAGTAAGGCTGTAGTATTGGTCTGCAAAATGAATGAAATGGAGGTTTTTAAAGAATGTAATGTACTGTATTTTTTGCTTTTCAATCCAGGTACAATGATAACAATAACATTTCTATGTTAACTCTAGCATAATTACTAACAAATTCAAACCTAATCATGCTGATCATAGACCCTCTCATAAATCCACTGTTCTACAGTGGAGAATCTGTTATTCTTTCCCGATAAACGCGTTTACGCGAAAACTATTTTTTCTTTTACAAACAGTTTTGAGTCAGATCAGACGCCGGGCAACCCGGCGTCTGATCAGGCTCCAAACTGTTTGCCACCAAGATAAACAATAATTATCAGAATTGTCCAAAAGTTGTTCTTTTCTACGTTTGCGTTTAAACGGGAAAGAATAACAGATTCTCCACTGTATATATCAAACTTCATTAATGGAGTGTCATGAAATGAACTATACTTAAAGTAACATCAGCGCATGTTCATTCTAATACTAAGGAAATATCACAAGACTCACTCGAGGTAATGTATCACATTACTATCAATGTACACTTGTACACATAGTAATATCTACCGACGTATATCTAAAGGAGACATCAAATGTCATATCTAAAATAGCAATACGTTGTCATTTAGCTCGAAGTATAGAAGAGGGAACACCGTATAAGATATCTCGGGTATCAGCAACGAATAAATAAAAGCTCGTAAAAGATAACTTTTTTGATAACGTAAAACTTTGCTAAAAAAATACTTGGAACCAGAATTCACTAGTTGTAATTATAGATCGTATTCAAATACGGGTACATTATATAGTAAACACTGTAAAAGTCTGTTTCTCATCATTTTTCGCTCGCACACAATATATAAAACGTCCAGTAAAAATGGTAAAATTACATAGACTAGTCTAACCCCTGCCCAACCAGACCAATCGGCTATAATCAGATGCTCTTAAACAGATATTTCTGGTGATTCATAATGATTGAAAATGTTTAAATGTTGATACAAGGAGAAATTAGACAGCTCCGCTGAAAAATATTGCTAGTGTCAGGAGTTCAAATAATAGGGATCATGGATCGAACCAACTTTAGCATTAGACGTGCTTCCATGCCTTCAAATAGTCATAAAGCTTTCAAGGACTGAACATTGTTTATCAGTCTGGAATTTAATTACAAAGTACAGTAGAACCTCTCTATTACGACCACTAAATTGAGTCAAATATTAGTCGCTTAAGACAGGCGACTGCTTAAAGCAATGTGAAAGTGAAATAGAAAGCTCCTACAGGAGCTTTCTCTTTTACTTTCACATTGCTTTAAGCTTCCACCTGTCATTTAATACAGACAATTAGCCTTCTTTTAGTGGTCGTAATAGAGAGGTTCTATTGTATAGTACATGAAAATAATAAAGACATTTTGATTACCCGTATTAGGAAGAATCAGAAAAAATATGAAAAGGGTATAACATGTTTTTTATAGAGTGTTTATAGCTGTTACAACTTAAGATTTGGCATAAAAGCGGGAATTCTTTTTTCAAAAACGTTCAGGCTCCAAACTGTTTGCCACCAAGATAAACAAGAATTATCAGAATTGTCCAAAAGTTGTACTTTTCTACGTTTTAGTGCTTTGCGTTTGCGTACGTTTGCGTTTAAACGGGAAAGAATAACAGATTCTCCACTGTACAAAGTATGTTCGTGTGCACTGCCTGGTTAAACCCAGATATGAATCGTTTATTCTTACATTTACACAATATAACTGCATAAACATTCTAATAACCGAGAGTTAAACTGTTTGCCAATCATATTCATATTTTTGTCCGATTTCAAAAATATAAAATATCATTTTTTGCATTTTTTCGCAGACGACAATTTAGCATGTTAAACGTTAACTTTCATTTAGGTGTAGAAATATCAGTACAAGTACAAAGTAGCTGAAACTTTATTAAACGCCGAGTTACTCGTCTTTTGGACCGATTTCAGAACTGTTTTGAACTTCAAGATTATCTTAGCCTTTTCAGGCAAATCAGTGCATTTTGACATTGTAAAGGCAACGACGCACTTCAATGGACTATTGTGTCACATTCACATGTAAAATCTCCAGAAAGGTTTTTTTTCCACTGCATATAAATCGACCTTGAAACTCGACTTTTCTATTACCATATCAATAATGCATTTGGTAAATATCAGTTTAGACATTTTGCCTGTTCCATACTATGGTCTATTTTTTTTTTATAACACTTGCAAACAGTTTAAACCCAGTTGAGATGCTGAGTGAATATGCGTCTAATCTGAATCTAATCTCCTAGACTTTCTGATAATAATTTTGAATGAAATACCTGAACCCTAATTGTGCTAAGCGCGACTTGATTAACATTTGCAAACAGTCTGAATCCAAACTATTGTCAATCATATTCAATTTTTTCAGTTTAAACATTTCATACAAATATTTGATTTTTTTTTCCTCAGGCGACTTATTTGGAGCAGGCGGCAATCCAACATGATAAGGGTTTAAATTGGTTTTGAGAAATGTAGCAGACGACACATTTTGTCAACAACAGGAACATTGCGTGCAAAAGAAAAAAAGTGTTACGCATTACAGCGTTCCCTCTCTACAACGACATACAATCGGAGACACAAAATATGTGCGTTGTTCGGAGGGAGTCGTTATAGGGAGGGGAATCTGCTTACCTTTGCAAACATCTTGAATCCAGATCAGACTCCGCGTTACGCGGCGTCTGATCTGGATTCAAGCTGTTTGTCACTCGTCATTAAGTGTTTTTTCTATTAAATCACGTTGAGAAAAATATCAGACGACAATTCCTGGCAGACGATATTGCAGCAATACAAGCGTAAGACATAATTGTTCGATTTTGGGAACTGCGGCTGGGGTCGTTGTAAGGAGGGAGTTGTTGTTGAGAGGGCCGTTGTAGAGAGGGAACGCTGTATTTCTTAATACGTCTGTTAAGTTATTAGCCATTAGCATGTAATACAATTTTCGTCTGAAACGTTTTGTCGTCTGAAGCGATTTTCCAACGTTATTTATTTGCAAGAATACTTACGAAATATCGTTTTGAAATTTTTTGATAATATATTGCTAATGTAATATTTGCCTAACATCTCAAATTTAGAAGTATAAGCAGTCGAAAAGTGTATGCAAACAATATATTTTGCCAATAAAATCAGTAAATGCAATAACAGCATTGGCAAAAAAACTTGCAGTCTGCACATTATTTTCGAATTCAGATATGTTGCATTTATAATAGATCAAAGGTTCTTACAACTGCGAAATGTAGCAAACTGAGAAATATTTTATAACTGCATTTTAGTTTGAACGATACTTTAATATACTTTATTATTAGTATTAAAATCGGATCATGGTTCTAGATGCAATGTACATGTACATGTCCCGTATTTAACGACATTCCACGTACACATGTGGATGTAGATTTAAACGTCAGTGGATTCCAGTGTACTAACAAGGAAGACACATTGAACACAAACAGAATAAGTAGATAAAATATATTTATTTTACAACAATAATTACGACAATGCTATTACACATATGTCAATAGGACCTACATACGGCATACCAGACCGATGCATGGCAGATACATGTACGAAGAGGTAAGTGGAAATCCCATCGTATTCGGAAGATGCATTGCTACGAAAATGCAATACTACGAACAAATGGCGAGACCCGGTGCCGATTCGTAGTATCGTGTGTAGACTGTAGTATTATTGTTATACCAGGCTCATATAGCGCTCTGCTCACAGGAGTTATGGGTTCGAAAGCGCTTAACATGAAATAATATAAATGTACCTACAAATCGAGAAAAGACAAATAAACATGATACCTTATGGATTTATATGGAAACAATTTCCGAACACGTGAATGCCTTTCAATATAATTACCAAGATTATAAAATTCACCACCATTAGTTGTTAAATTTTACCATCAGTCAGTACAGTTTTGTTTTCAGCTTCATTCCAAGCGGCAGACGCCGTGTACCGTTATACAGATATTGAATTAACAGTGCCGTAATAGGTCACCCTTAAATGCACTAATCCCTTCGTTTTCGTTTTCTTTCTACTTGTCCAACCGTCAATACTCAGTACGCTCCAGACTATCCTGATGGCAACATCAGGGTCATTTTGACATCCAATTAGTTAACTTACTTAGTTTTATTTTACTGTCTCACGAAAGCATTAATTTTCTCAAGTGTCTGGTAAGAGCTGGGTAGAGTCGTATTTGAAATGTGTTTAGCTAAATGGATTTCTGTTTCAGTATTTTGTGGCTATGTGTTGTAATTTTAAATGTGTCACTGTTGTTGATTAGTTGAATAAGTATTTACAATTTACATTTCATTTAAAGACTTTTATATTACCCTTTCAAATAAACCTTAAGAATTTGCTCGGGTGTCTATTTTGAGTTTAACCCTAGTTTACACTTAAGATATAATTGCATTATTGCTTTATTGCGTGTTATTGCACATGTATCGATGGATCGTGACAGATGTAAACATGTTGATATGTAATGCACTTGGTCGTGTAAAAATGCCATCGCATGTTTACAGTGGAAAATGTGTTATTCTTTCCCGTTTAAACGCAAACGTACGCAAACGCAAAACACTAAAACGTAGACAAGAACAACTTTTGGACAATTCTGATAATTCATGTTTATCTTGGTGGCAAACAGTTTGGAGCCTGATCAGACGCCGGGTTACCCGGCGTCTGATCTGGCTCCAAACTGTTTGCACTGCAAATAATAGTTTTAGTGTAAACGCGTTTATTGGGAAAGAATAACAGATTCTCCACTGTATATGATAGTTTCTTAATAAGTGTGATTACTATTGAATATTTTTGAGAATGCTTATCAGTATATTGTTTATTTAATGTGTCCAATGTCCAGAGGGACATATATAATTTAAAAAGGGAGAATAAACAGTAGACGACTATTGTTTATCAAACTATCTATCAAGGCGGTAAATTTATATAAAATGTATGAGGGGGCGCAGTGTTATTCTCTTTAAGATTGTAAACTTATCTTACAAATCATAAACAATAAAATATAACTGTTCTCCAATGCATATCTTATCCATGTACCTGACAAAGTAATTAACCTCAGGTCGGTTTGCACTGTTTGCTTAATTGATATTATTAACGTTACTAGCTTTTAAATCAGCTAATTTCCATATTGGTAAATTAGGTATACCCTTTAAATGTAAGTATTTGCTGCATCCAGAATAAACAAACGTGATTGTTTCTGAGTGAATTGTATATCATCTAAAGTTATGGATGCAACATTCAAATCTACTGGTTTTAGGGAAATGTTATGAATTAGGGGATATCCCTTGGAAGCATCTTATAAAACATGTTACAGACCTATAGACAGGGATTCGAATTCTTCACATATCGAGATTTATTTCATCGAGTGATCCTTAAATTGGTTATTTTTTTCTTACGAATAGCGAAACAAGGGGCCCGTTTCATAAAGCTTCTTACGACAAATATTGTCGTAAGTCAGATCATAAAAGTCTTAATTATTATTTATTTCTCCATCTAATCCTGTCTTGTGACATCTTTTTGGAATTGTCTTGAAAATGTAATTTAAAGTTTTGACTTACGACAACATTTGTTGTAAGAAGTTTTATGAAACGGGCCCCTGGAGTAGATAATAAAAACGTAACGAGTTTATGAGATGGTGCTGATTGTTGTGGTAATATTGCAATACGTTGTCAAAAAACAACCATAAATGGTAAACACAGACATGACAACATTGGTAGCTGCAATTGCCGATTTGAAGTTTAAGGGTACACGAAGTATCTTATCTATTGCAACATACATGAACCATGAAATTACACAGACACTGCATTTTAAGGCCAGCAATCGAAAAGAAAAAAGATGTTTAATCGTTCACTTTGAAATAAGAGTATGGCTTACAGTGTCTTTTATATAACTAGGTGATGTGACCTATTTGCATGTCCTTAACCCATTAACCATGTAGTTAAACCAAACGCTCCATAACTACGCCCTTTAACGGTTTAAATTTGATTCCTTCATCGAAAAAATAGTGCCACTTAATACAGTTATGAATATGAATCGAAAGAAATATGTTCTATGTTCAATCAGATGATAGTTTAAAGCAGAATGAAGATAAAGAAGAACACACCATAAGGTGCTTTACTTTTTACCTGCTTTTGGTGGTCACTTGTCTTAAACACTAGACACCAGCTTTGCTATATTGGTTATAATGTCTGGTTGAATTATTCGCTAGAACTTTTGTCTAATTATCTTTGTTGTAATCTAGATCTAATTAAAGAAAGTTGTGTCGAGCTTTTAACATTTATGACCAAGATCAGATGCCGATTTCCCCTCCGTCTAATCAAGTCGAACAGTTTGACATTAGTCTCGATGTTGTGGGGACCAAGTACATAAAGTTTAAATTAATAAAATATAATCAGGTGACGAATCTTCAAATTAAAAAAGTCTAGCTGCTTTTGCAAAGACAATGCCACGAAGCAAATACACAAAACATAAACAAGAGCGCACAATTACTACTCCTAGCTGCGTTTGCTTGGTAGACAACATTTCTAGATAATAGAAAAAGTCTGACCTAATAGTTTAAAATGTTCATCTGTGAAAATTGAGTATGCACGTATAGTCGAACTTCGATATCTCGAACTCGCATAACTCGAACATCCGATATTTCGAAACATGAGTTTGCCTTATTTCAAGCTCGGTATAGGTGGACATACCCGTGTTTCAAAGTTAAAACGCAGCTAAGCTGCGTTTTAACTTTAAAAAACGGGTATGTTCGACTTAACCGAGTTCGAGATATCGAAGTTCGACTGTAAATCAATAACAAATTAGTATTAGTTAATAACAGAAATGTCTGTCTACTTCCAAAGCTACAAACCCTTAGCATGCTAGAGGTGAAATAGTGATAACCTTTGCAAACAGTTTGGAGTCTGATGAGACGTAACGCGGCGTCTCAGTGGGATTTAAACTGGTTGACATAATGACCCTGTCTTGAAATTTATTTGTTTGGAAAATTCTTTTTTAGAACAGTAGCAGACGACAATTGTTGACGTAAACTACACACAGCATGGTAAGAGTTTAAATTGTTTGTGAAGGAAGCTGAGAGCATGTCATATAAGGTGTGTTTGCACTAGCCGTTCTTAGAGCACGTAGTTCAAGTTCGAACAAGGTAATTGTGCATGTACTGAACTTGAATCGATGTTTCGTTATTTCTAAATGTTTTAGAAACAAAAACTGTATTTACCTTAAGTCGATAAAGTTGAGGCGAAGGACCTTATTACTTTGCATTGGTTAGTTTTTATCCTTAGGTAATATTGTCTGCTTTTGATATTGTCAATATTAAAGTAGGAGATATACTTTTATATTTAAGGAAACTTAAAGACAAATGTGAAATCGTTTACAGATAACAGCCAAGTCACAATCAGCAGGATAAAGGTTAACACATTATCCCCTGAAGTTTCTAATGAAACATTCCAGTTTACAATAAAGGCTTGTCCATTTAAGACTATTTAGGGTTGTTTCCTTTTTTTTATATAATATATTGCAAAATGACAAACAGTTATGTTACTGATTAGAGGGCTCCTGCAGGAGCCCTCTAATCAGGGACTTCACTGTTTGCATAGGACCAGTGTACTCTTCACAGGTACACTTTTGGCAAAGGACGCATATATGCGTCACTAGGGTCCAATGTGTTAAAAGACGAATCTCTACCGTTTGAGCTTAAGTTTTTCAATAAAAGTTATTGTTGAGCATCTATTCTCTGGAACTTGCAAACAGTCTCTTTCTTAATAAGACGTCTGAACAGGAATCAACCATTTACCAATGTTATCGATATGTCATCATTCCAAGTGCCTAGTTGTATTGCCTACTATAACCCTGTCAGCGACAAAATATCGTTTGCATTTGTAGTGTCGTCTGCAATATTCAAAAGTCAGCTTTGGGGTTGTTTTGACTAGAGAAATGTCGATACAAATGTCAAACGGGCTTGATCTTGATCAGACGCCGCGTTACAGTGACAGTGAAAGAGTTTAAATCTAAGTCGAAGTCGCATTCAGTTGGCAATTATCACATATTTTATCGCTTGCATGTCTAGAACAATAATGTCTAACATATTTTTCCTTTTTCCGGGTTAGAACAACGGGTTAAGATCACTTGTAAAAACAATAAGAAACGTATAAGACACATATGACGTCTAACAATGTCTTCATACTAGTTAACCCTTTACCTTATAGAAGCGCCTTTTAGCGCATTCCATTTAATCCTCCGCGGAAGAAAATAGTTCCAATATATACAGTCACAAATATGTATTAGAAGAAATATTTTGTAAATTTCTAGCAGGTGGTAACTTAAAGCAGGCTGAAAGTAAAGCAGAATGCGCCTTAGGCGCATTCTGCTTTCCTTTCAACCTGCTTTAAGTAGTCACCTATTTTCAAAACTAGAAAAAACCTATGGGGTAAAGGGTTAAGCGGCGAAAACTCGCTGTTTTGGTTAAGTGGAAAAAGTACTCTGATGTTCGTTTTATTTTAAGATGCCATGTTCCTAAACTCGCAAAGAGAACGTTAAGGAACATCTGATCTGAAAAGACGACTTGCAATAGATTCTCAATTCTAATGTCAAACTTTCGCTCGACAAACGCGCGCAAATGAAAACTCTGTCTCTGCCTAGGGCAACTTCTATTGCAATGCAGTTTGGATTGTGGTAGGACACATCGATTTTTAAGACTTGTTTTTTTTCTCAATCCAATTGCATGTTATTTAAAAATGATCGCTGCGTTATTATTAAACCTGTGGAAAGGTTAATCTTATGTTACGCGTTTTATATTTCTCTTTTGCATAATATCTGCCGGCAGTTATTACCGAAAAAATTGCAAGCTCGTGAATAATCTGCTGCAATTTTACGTCTGCGCTCATACGAATTATCTTATGAGACATTAACCTCCATATTGAAAAGTAAATTGATATGTCAGGGAAACAGTGCCTTGTCAGTTCCTTATGCTGTTGTCGTTAACGTACAAATAGTGATTTCTACTGATACTATTGATTGTTTTAATACGTAACCTATAAAAACTACTCTGATTATGAAAAAAGCTTACTGAGCATTTCCTCGCATACAAATCAACATGCCAAAAAACCTAAGAATGCTGTCAATTTAAATGTCTGCCTTGCATCTCTGGGGCCCGTGTCATAAAACTTCGGACGACATAAACGATCGTAAATCAAAACTTTAAAACGCATTTAATTTCTGATTTCTCTATCTAATCCTGTCTTGTAACATCTCTTTAGAATCGTCTTGAAAAGACAATTCAAAAGAGATGTTACAAGACAGGGTTAGATATAAAAATAAATAATAATTGAGACTTTTATATCTTACTCACGACAACATTTGTCGTACAAAGTTTTGTGAAACGGGCCCCGGTGCTCTCGTTGCAATTGTCATGTTTATAGTATACCTATTTAACATTTAACAAGGCATGTAACAAATAGCTATAGTGCTAAGCTCGATTTGACCTCTGACCTCACTTGCGGCAATTTTTAAAAATGGCCGCCACGGTTGTAATACCTGGTGGCTTTAAAAAGACTTCAGGGTCTAAATCAGTGGGATTTCTGCATGTAATTGCCTGTTTCAGATAGAAATATGCTTTGCAAATCAGATCTAGTTACTTTTGGACCAATTGTGCTTTTTAATTTTATACAGGGTTCTTTTTATTTTGCTTTTCCTACAAAAAAGCGACAAATTACACCGAATTCAGGGTAAGAAGGTGTTATATTTCTAAAGATGTCCGACATAGCGAAAACAACACTTGTTGTATAGGTATAGAATACATAATTCAAAACAATTTCAGCTATAGTGCCATGGCGAATAATTTCATGTGTGGCTATGGCGGCCATTTTCCAAAATGATCGCCAGTTAAATACATGTATACCAAACATGTCAAAATGACAATATGTACACAATAAAACTTTCAAATATGAAATATTTACCTAAACTAGGTGTAAATACTTCACATCCATTCATATGTTGGTAAAATAACCCACATGTTAATTATATTAGGGTGTTTTACCTATTAAAGGGAGATAATTCTCCTATTTTGTTGTAATTTTGAATCTAGACAAATCATTTTATGCAAATTTTGTTTTAATGTTACAAACCTGCCTCAACATTTCAAGTAAAGAAAAAAACCCAATAACATTTGGAATAGGTTGGAAGAGACAATGTCACAAAAGTTCAAATTATCTCCCTTTTAGTAACAACATATATCGTAATGGGCATCGCTTTACACTCTCAAAACTAAAACGAAACATAATTCAACAGAGGGAATGAGATATTAGTCAATGTGTGTTTATCTGGCATTTAACATGAATTTAACTGTAAAGGTTCTGAATGCACAAGCAAGTACGTTATTTGTCTAGTTAGAATGACGGAACAATTCATGTATTACGATCATATCTAATAACAAATGTTATCAATTCTAAACTTATCAATAGCTGATCACTCTTACTTCTTTCATTATTCATCTAACAGCATCTGTCATATTTACAAAGTTCAGTACAATTCAGTGCCGCTTTCTACACGTGCAGTGTTTTCGACAGCCTTTTGAGTAATTACAATACAAGAGTTCACGGTAAATCTTGCTTGTTATTGTGTCCATTCACATCCCTTTGGCTGTGGTAGCAACATGAGTGGTACAAGAAACTGTCTCCAGCAGTAACCAGCTTGGTATATGGCTCTCAATACATGATGAACTCAAGCTCAATGTGTTGGGGTATATTTCTGACATCCCTGCCTTTATAAATAAACAAATCAACTCTTGCATCATTGACACAAAATATTGGACTTGGCTTGTCATAGAGCAGGGTAATGCATATATGAAGTATGTTTATGGCTTCGTCAACATTTGAAAGTATGGTTTGTTGCATTTGCCGTCGTCATCCTCTGTCTGTCTATGAAGACGATGAGTTGTGCCATGAAAAGTTGGGGGCAGAGCTCCAAACTTGGAGTGGCATTTGCCTGCTGCAGTTGTCACAGATGTAGTCCAAGATTTTAAAGAGCTTGCACAACCAGATACCTTTCATTCTACTCTCTTCTGTCTTTCTTTGTTGCTTCTCCTCTTTTGTCTCTCTTCCTCTGTTTTCTTGTTACCCAAACTGATCTGATCTCGTGTCCCCTGGATGAGTTATCTTCTGCTATCACATGACTAGATGTCCATGACAGCGGACCTGAGATCTTTCTTGCACATATCGATGTACCTAAGGTTCATTCTGGTTCAAGTTGACCATACAGCAGATCTTTTTGGAGTCTGTCTTTTTCCATTGTACGCATGTGGCCAAACCAGCACAGACGTCTCTAGCTTAGTATGGCAAACATAGGGGTGCTTACGACACATGCCTGGTAAATGCCTGCTGTGTGTTGAGATTTAGGGTTTTATTCTACCACACTCTTTTTGACACTGGTGTCCTTGCCAATGCGGATATTGATTTCTGCATCAAGGCACCTAACCTTGTCTATATTTGCCAACTGCAAACCACTAACGAAATGGCAGGACGAAATAGGGCATTCTTAACCATAATTTCAGTCTTCTTGATGCTGATTGGCAGAACAAACTCTCGGCAGGTATTTGAGAAACGGTACATAAGCCGCTGTTGGCCGTCATGCGTGTGGCTTGCAAGGGTAGCATCATCTGCAAACAACACTTCTCTGATCAGGTTACTAGTGACCTTTGATATAGCACGGACACAATCTAGGTTGCAGAGTTTATCATCATGTCTGGTGTGGATGTAGACACAAGTAGAGCAAGACTCAAATACATGGTGCAGCAGCAGAGAAAAACAGATTCCGAAGAGTGTTGGAGGGAGCACGCATTCTCATGTTTGACACCACTAACCATGTTCAATTGCTCGGAGGTGTCCCAGACAAAGCTGATGGTCCCTTGCATGTCCTAGTGGAATTACTTAATGAGGCTGAGTAGCTTTGGAGGGCAGTCTATCTGTTGTAGAAGGCTAAACAATCAACTGCGGCTGACAAATGCCTTGATGAGGTAGACAAATGCCAATTACAAGGGTTGACAGGAATCCACATTGTGTCTGCGGGTAGACTCGTTCAGCTAGTACCTTTTTGAGCAACACTCAATTATACTTTGGCCAAACTGCTTATTCCTTGGTAGTTGTTGCAGTCAGATCGCTCATCCTTGGTTTTGTACAGTGTCACCATCCTAGCATCTCTCATGTCCTGTGACACCTGACCCTTTTTCCAGCAGAGACAGAGTAGTTCATTGAGGTATGGGAGCAGACCTGTCTTACCCTTCTTGACGATTACGGCTGATAAAGCATCTCTGCCTTGTGTGTACCGCTTGATAAGGCTTTAATAGCCTTTTCAAGATCTGACATGGTAGGTACAGCATCCAGTTTGCCCCTAGTTGAAAGTGCATGTATGCTATCTAAGGCTTCCTGGAAAACTGCACATGTGTTCTCGCTGGAGCACAGTTCTATGATATTTTCCACCATCTTGTTCGTTGCGATCTTTTATCATAAGTCGTGTCGTCTGCCTGGTAGCTGGGCATGTTGCTTTCTTTATTTCTTCCTACATGCCTCTAATATTGCCAGTAGAGGATGCTTGCTATATGGGAGCGCACAGGTCCAACCAGTAGTCATTGACACAATTCCTGGTCGCCTTATGACTTGCAGCTCTAGCTTTATTTAGACAGGTTAGGTTATGCTGTTTTGGACTCCATTTCATCTTGTCAGAGCGTGTCTTTTTGCCTCGGAAAGAGGTTTTAGTGTTCGAAATTTTGCTTCAAACCAATCAATACATGAATTGTTCCGCCATTCAAACTAGACAAATAACGTACTTGCTTGTGCATTCAGAACCTTTACAGTTAAATTCATGTTAAATGCCAGATAAACACACATTGACTAATATCTCATTCCCTCTGTTGAATTATTTTTCGTTTTAGTTTTGAAAGTGTAAAGCGATGTCAATTTCGATATATGTTGTTACTAAAAGGGAGATAATTTGAACTTTTGTGACATTGTCTCTTCAAACCTATTCCAAATGCTATTGTTATTTTTCTTTACTTGAAAGTTGAGGCAGGTTTGTAACTTTAAAACAAAATTTGCATAAAATGATTTGTCTAGATTCAAAATTACAACAAAATAGGAGAATTATCTCCCTTTTATAGGTAAATAACCCTAATATAATTAACATGTGGGTTATTTCACCAACATATGAATGGATGTGAAGTAGTTACACCTAGTTTAGGTAAATAATTCATATTTGAAAGTTTAATTGTGTACATATTGTCATTTGAACATGTTTGGTATATTTAACTGGCGACCATCTTGGAAAATGGCCGCCATAGCCACATATAAAATTATTCACAATTGCACTATAGCTTAAATTGTTTTGAATTATGTATTCTACGAATATACAACAAGTGTTGTTTTCGCTTTGTTGGACATCTTTAGAAATATGTATCTTCTTTCCCTGAATTTGGTGTAATTTGTCGCGTTTTTTGTAGGAAAAGCAAAATAAAAAGACCCTGTATAAAATTAAAAAGCACAATTGGTCCAAAAGTAACTAGATCTGATTTGCCAAGCATATTTCTATCTGAAACAAGCAATTACATGCAGAAATCTAACTGAATTAGACCCTGAAGTCTTTTTAAAGCCACCCAGTATAACAACTGTGGCGGCCATTTCTAAAAATGGCCGCCAGTGAGGTCAGAGGACAAATTGAGCTTGGCACTAAAGCTATTTTTCTTTCTGAAGCCATGATATGCATGTGTGCCAAGTTTCATGCATTTACCACAAAGTTCACGATTTTTCATCTATCCGCTGGAATAATGGTTAGTCTGCTATTTTTATCACATCTTTAACATGCAAGGTTTATGTCATTACTCTTAATGTCCTTTAGATACAAACGGTTTGCGCTTCTTATCACAGCTCCCACTGTCTACTTGCAACTTATTGGTTGCTATGTATAATGCCATGAGTGACATTTACTGAAAGAGAATAATTTCTTTAACATCAAAACAAACTTAAAACTAGTCAAGACTCAATAATACTTGACATTCTGATACATGTTTATTGAATCAAAATGACACTTGTTTTTCAAATTTACATATATGTAGCAGACAAGTTTGTTGCAGTGACGAAAGTAAAATGTTCCGATGTGGAATTTTCATTCCCTCAGTGCCTTCGTGCGTTTAACTACATGTATCCATACATTAATTTACAATTTAAATTGCTTTTATCGCCGGTAATCGTATACCAAGAATAGGCCTGACGTCAATGTGGTGTTATATATCAGCTATTTTTCACAATTGACTATAAACTGACAAACACAACCAAAATAATAAAATGGGAAGACGTCAAAGCAAACGTTGTTCATTAATCGGTATAATTACAATCGCAAACACAGTAGTGCAGTAAAAACCAATGTAATTACATGTACAGTAAAACCTCTCTATTACGACCACTAAATTATGTTAATTATTATGGTGTTTACGACAGGTGACCGCTTAAAACAAGGTGACAGTGAAACAGAAAGCTCCTGTAGGAGCTTTCTGTTTCACTGTCACCTTGCTTTAAGCCGTCACCTGTCTATTAAACAATTAATTAGCCTTCGTTTTAGTGGTCGTAATAGCGAGGTTTTACTGTATTTCATTTCATCTCTTCAAAGCAATCACAAACTGTCTACATAATGAAAACTGTTAGACTTAACCCTTTTACTTTCGATTGACGACAAAAGGCGTGTTTGCTAACAGTGTAGATCCTGATTAGACGCCGTCTGATCAGGATCCAAACTTATTGATACTAGTTTCGAAATTTCGTCCGTCATATTGCCTTTTATCTAACTTTCAAACGATATTGCAGACAACAATATTGAAGCAGACCCACGGCAATTTTGACAATAATAATAATAAAAGAAAAATAAACTTAATTTCTTTTACCTCGATTATGAAACAAGCTAAATTAACTTATCGTATAACATTTTGATAATGAAAGCGTTAAAACAAAGTTACACTCGTTTAATTAGTTCATTTTTACCTCAATTACGGTTTTAGTTTTGTTTTACTGATTTTTGTAAGAAATTTAACCCAATGATCCATATACTGAGTACAGTCGTCCTTTATAACAATATATCTGTCGTTCCGTGTGAACAGTGAAGAAACAGAGAAAAGGGCTCTTAAATGACCCCTTTGTACAGGGTTTGCACGGTTTGTTATTTTGAAATATATGTACAAATAACCTAAAATGGTCAAAACTGGACTAGAATTTAACCATTTCAATCTTAAAAGCGCGTTTGCAAACAGTTTGGATCCTGATCAGACGCCGCGTAACGCGGCATCTGATCAGGCTCCAAACTGTTTGACACTCGTATGGAAATTGAGACAGTCATACTGCCTTAAAATAAACTCTGAAACAATATTGCAGACAACAAAATTGAAGCAGACGACAATAAAGCGGTGAATACTAAAACTCTTCAGAATAATTTGATTATTTAAGGGTTAATGGAAACTAGACGTGTCCATTTAAAGTTTCACTCTCCACAAAATTGTCAGATTTTACACTAAATGGTCAGTTTTATGAACATGCAAATAATGTGCTTACGCAATATTCTTTTAGGCCTAAGATATGTTTATATTAGAGGGCTTATGCTCCTGTATATTAGTATTGACTTTAATCGTGTAATTTGACTGCATTTTACCAGTGTTAAAAATACAAATGGTACAAAATATCTCTTTGAATGATACCTAACGGTCTGACATAAATGTTTAGCCTAAGAACATATACGTCAAATAATTGTATTACATCGGAATTTATTAAAAAGATAATTGATTGAACGAATTTTGGCATTTGACGTGTGTCCATGTCTGCGAGTGTTCGTAAAACTCTCAGCGACAGAGCATCACAGATCTCTTGGGAACCCACAAAATGACGAGCATACTTTTGTGGAAAATATAACGATTGGACGTATAATGAAAGGCAAGGGAACCAAAATATCGTTTTAACCCATTACCCAATAAATACAGCTTTTTACGCATTTAATTTATTCCTCTACTAAAGAAAATAGTTCAAATTTATACTGTCAAAAACAAGAATCATAAGAAATATTTTCTATATTCTAACAAATAAAAGCTTAAAGCAGGCTGAAAGAAAAGCAGAATGTGCCTTAAGGCACATTCTGCTTTACTTTCAACCTGCCTTAAGTTGTCATCTATCTTCTATACTAAAACAGGCTATGGGGTAATGGGGGTAAACGTTAAATTGATTGCTTCTTATAGACACTTCCAATTTAAGGAAGTTTTATCTATACTTGTTTACAGTAAATCCTCTCCATTACGACCACTAAAACGAAGGCTAATTTAATTGAATAAAAGTCAGAACTTTCATGTAATACTGTCCCCTTGCTTGAAGCAGTCATCTGACTTATACTGAACAGAACAGAACATACTTTTATTGACTTGTACATCAGTACAACATCATATAACACATTTACATACATTTATTACACAAAGGAAAAAACCAAACATATTTACATATACATCTGTATGTTTTTACTATTTTAATATCGCGTCACGCGTTTTCTATCAATAAACTTATTTTAAACTAATATCAGAAAATCTACACCACGAAAGAGAGGCAACCGATTATGACAGTAATGGATCCAACACCAACAAACACCAGAGTCTGGTTCTCATATACCTCGCCACACATTAATTAATGGAACCCACATTTTAATACCGATTTTGAAATACACAATCCATTGGTCCAGCGCAATGTCTACAATATTTATAGGCACCCTCAACCCCATTACACATCAATACATATATAAGCACCATATGATCACATGCAATCGAGATCTAGGTTACAGCCAGACCTGCATTAAACGACCACATGGCGAGGAACAGAAGGATCGCTGTAGACAGGCGGTAATCCAATGCAGATCAAAAGTAACGCAGAAAGCTCACAAGAGCTTTGTGCGTTACCGCGAACCGCACTAAGCCACCGCCCAGCTAAACAGATTTATATATGGTCGCTCAAAACAGGCATCACTGTATTTCTTTAACCATTCATATTTTCACAAACTGTGTAGATCTCGATCACCAGTCCAAATTACTATTTTTGTTTTCGCAAACAGTTGTGAAGGTATCTATCACCAGTCCAAAGACTCCATTGCAGTCAGTGCTAATCCACACCACCGAAAACACTCAAGCACCAAATACATTTTACACACGTTAGTAGTCGTAAAAGAGAGATGTTACTTGTATATGTAGATAGAATTTCACATTTGGCATAAATACGTTAATTATTTTTTTTTTTTTAGAAAGTAGCGTAAGACATGTGACGTTACTTTTTAAATAGCATTTATTTGAGTACAAAAACTCACGAGGAATTCATACTTTACTGAACGGGCTCAGTCATTTTGAAAGTAGCCTACATCACTGAATTTTGTACATATTTATCAGACCTATTCATTACGTTTGTTACAGAAGGCGATATTATGGCTTATTATTCGGGTCCGTCTAAAGACACAAAACCTCCCAAAACCACCTCAAACCTCTCCAAATCTGCCTAAACCACTTAAAAAACAACCCAAACTACTTAAATTAATTCATATTTAATCTAATTTAAGTTAAAATAATGAAATTAAAAATTAAATTAAAAATAACTCATTTTATGGGGAGTAACTCGTAAAAAAGTAAAGATAGCTGGGGTCCGTCTAAAGACCAAAAACCACCCCAAAATATTTCCAAACCTCTCTAATAAATACAAAAGACGCATGCAGGAAACGCAACACAAACAATACACCCACCTCTCAAGCAGAACACACACACGCAGTCTTGTTATATGCCTTCGAATGATATCGAGCGTTTCCGCGTGTATCTGCAGAGTAAAATACAAGAGTCTGTATCAGCCACATTGTATCAGCCACTTTGTATTTTACTCTGACGTCGCTTTCGATTTAACGTGACGTCATTTACGTACATGAACGAGTGCCGCGTTATTCTTTGTGGCATAGAAAACTTCTCGTTCTGCTTCAAATAACTAATAAATTTTGGATATTAAATGATTTAAACAACTATTAAGTTGTTTCTGGTTTGTATTCAAGGCATATAATAAACACATTACCAGTTGGCAGTGCGCAACAGAGTGTTGCATTTAGCTCTCGACGTTTTTGGCGGAAACAGCCGATCAGACTCGCGCCAAGGCGCTCGTCAGATCGGCTATTTCCGCCAAAAACGTCTCGAGCTAAATACATCACTCTGTATCGCACAGTCAACTGGTAATGTGTATTTACCATAACAAACACAAACACATACACACACACTCACACACGCGCAATACCATTCCTTCATCTACACACTAAATAAAAAACAACACGCAAGACAATCATAAAGCAAAGTGAACATAGGAGCCTGCCTTGGTACGGTCAGTAGCAATCAATAATTAATTATAAATTAACCATTAACAACCACTGGGGATTAAACCTGGGTTTAGGGGCGCCCAACCTCACTCTTATCTCCTATATTCACCTTATCAAGACGAACTGTATAAGCCTTCCAAAACCACTAAAACAACCAATTACTTCTAAACATTAACCCATTATCCAAAAGCCTGTTCCTGGTTTTAAAGACAGGTATCCACTTAAAGCAGGTTGAAAGTAACACAGCCTGCTTTAAGCTACCATCTGCAAGAATATGGAACACTTCTTTTTTAAAAGTGGTTTTGGGATGTTTGGAGAAGTTTTTTGGAGGTTTGAGGTCTTCATACGGATCGGTATAACGTTTGTTTTAGTTGGCGGTATAATGGCTTATTATTCTAAATGTGTAACATAGATTATATGTCTTCCCTTCAAACAGTTATTATAGCTTTTTAAGTAATCACCGACAACTACCTGCAACACTGATGAAGGAAAGTTGTGATAAATGTTGCCAAAAGTCTGTAATGTACCGAAAATCGATTGAGACTGTTTGGCACTCTGATGATATCTCTGAGGGAACTGCCAGATTAACCCATTTGTACCCACGATCCCATATATGGGACACAGGCAAACAGTGTAGACTCCGATCAGACGTCGCATCATGAGGCGTCTGATCAGAGTCTACACTGTTTGCTGATAAGAATTTCTATATGAAACAAAATGAAAATGAAAATTTTGACAAGCCATCCCTTTGATATAAAATGGACTAATCCAATATAAAAACATGGAAGAATCCACTGGGCACAAATGGGTTAATCAGTTTGGGTAATTGTTCCAGAAACCGAAAGCTCCAGACGAAAACCACCTAGTCTGATGAAGGTAAATAAATCAGAAATAAACTTTACTTTTCTAAATATATCAATAGAATACTCTAAGTGTAGGTATTGTAATTTAGGATAGTCGACTTTTAATAGCTTTATCAAGAAATTGTATTTACTAGCTGTTTGTTTCAATAAACATTTGTTGATTTTTTCCAAAATAACATGCGCGTGAAACAACAATTCTTTCAAAAAGTTTGCCAATTTAATAATTTAACCTTGTCTGCTAAGGGTCACTCAGCTTGACAAAACATTTTAGAACTAGATCTGATAAGGATCAATACTGTTGCTCTCGAATCGATGTTTCTTCAGCTTGATAATCTAACTTTAAGTATATCGTGGTCCATTCTTACATCGGCCCTCCGAACAACAATTTTCTCCTTACAGTGGAGAATCTGTTATTCTTTCCCAATAAACGCGTTTACGCTAAAACTATTATTTGCAGTGCAAACAGTTTGGAGCCAGATCAGACGCCGGGTAACCCGGCGTCTGATCAGGCTCCAAACTGTTTGCCACCAAGATAAACAAGGATTATCAGAATTGTCCAAAAGTTGTTCTTTTCTACGTTTTAGTGCTTTGCGTTTGCGTACGTTTGCGTTTAAACGGGAAAGAATAACAGATTCTCCACTGTACAACAACGCTTGCTGCTTGTCCCCAACAAAAATGTGTCTCCTTTTTCTGCTGCAATATCGTCTGCCTTTAACTGTCGTCTGCTGTTTTTCTCAAAGTAACATATTGGACATTTTTTCATAAACATAGAAGAACCTACAACATAATGACGGGTGGCAAACAGCTTGACTCGGCGTCCGATCTGGATTCAATCTGTTTGCAAATGTAAACCAACTTTTAATATTAATAATAACTCCCTCCGAACAACAAACACTTATTTGGTCTCCCATTGGGTGTTGTTGTAGAGAGGGAACTTTGATTCCAGTATTACAGGAGAATTATTATTCCTAGTATTGTTAACATTATTTGTAAAGATGCAGATGTCAAGAACTGTACAATGTGAGTTAAATATGTTTACAGTCGCCTACATTCGCAGTGTAGCATACACTCGTACACTGATATCTCAGTTTAGTCTATCTTAACAAAATTTATTCAGTTGAATGTTTACCGCCAGTTCGCCTAAGTCAAGTTAACCTTTACTTCGAAGTTAAACGTTCACTAAACCACATTTCAGTTTCAAAATAAAGATTTGTTTGAATAAAACGAATAAGAGGTTCCCAGGTTTTGACTATACAGCGCTCCCTCTCTACAACGACACCCAATGGGAGACAACAAATATGTGCGTTGTTCGGAGGGAGTCGTTATAGGGAGGGAACTTGGTTACCATTTGCAAACAGCTCGAATCCAGATCAGACGCCGCGTTACGCGGCGTCTGATCTGGATTCAAGCTGTTTGTCATTTGTCATTATGGTTTTTTCTGTCAAAATATAATTTATGTAAGAAAAGCAGCAGACATCAATTTTAGGTAGATGATGATGCATCAGTGCAAGCATAAAACATAATTTTCGTGGGAACAGCGGTGAATGTCGTTCAAAGGAGGGAGTCGTTGTTCGGAGTGCCGTTGTAGAGAGGGAACGCTGTAATTGTTACATTATTTTATTCTAAAACAAAGTAGTAAACTGACAATATTTAACTCTTTCATCGCCAAGTTTTATCGTCTGCTTTATCTCTTTTATCGCAATAAATTTCGTCTGCATTGATAGTGTCGTCTGCAATATTTTCACAATCAGACTGATTTGACAGATGAAATGTTGATACGAGTGTTAAACAGTTTGGATCCTGATCAGACGCAGCGTAACGATCCAAACCGCGGAGCGATCAAAACTGTTTGCAAAGGCACCGTTTGGAGACGTTGGCAGTGGAAGGGTTCAAATAAGGTCAAATAAAGAAGAGGCCAGAACAGTGAACACAAGTTAAATCGGTAAACTCATTTAGTTTTCTGCATGACCTTTATACTGCAAAAAGCTGCCAACGATTATAAAGATAACTTCATCGTCGTCTTTAAAGTTACCATGTGCCTGAAACACCTTATATGAATGATTCATACAGTGGAGAATCTGCTATTCTTTCCCAATAAACGCGTTTACGCTAAAACTATTACTTGCAGTGCAAACAGTTTGGAGCCAGATCAGACGCCGGGTAACCCGGCGTCTGATCAGGCTCCAAACTGTTTGCCACCAAGACAAACAAGAATTATCAGAATTGTCCAAAAGCTGTTCTTTTCTACGTTTTAGTGCTTTGCGTTTGCGTACGTTTGCGTTTAAACGGGAAAGAATAACAGATGTTCCACTGTATTAGTTCAGGTCAATAACATCTATCCATGTTGATACTAAAGCAGGTGTTTCTACACCAATTTAATTATTGTATTTACATAATAAACTGACAAACCGCTTTGTACGCTAGAGGTGAAATGGTGACTACATATGCAAACAGTTTGGATCCAGATGAGACGCCGCTTGACGCGGCGTCTCATCAGGATCCAAACTGTTTGACATTCTGATTATATACGAAAAAATAATTGTTTAGAAATTCTTTATTAACAGCAGTAGTGACAACAATCGTTGGACAATACACATTTACTTAGCGTTCTAAAAGTTAAGTACCAAAAGAGCTACATGTATTACACTTTTCTAGAAACGCAAGTGCCTTTTACAACGTTTTAACACCTACTTAAGTGACTAGATTTATCTGTGCTTGAAGTCAGACATTGGTTGGAATTCTAGATATATATTATATAAAGCGGCTACATACAGAAACTTAGTTGGAATTTTCTTATGCAAAAATGATATGAATTTGTAGTCATCAAAACTGCGAACAGATTTTAAATAATCAATTTATATAATCAATTCCATTGAGAGTCTTCTGCATTTATTGTGTCATGCATTACGCACTAAATGCCGAAAGAGATATCGCTAGTTTTCCATATACGTCGTATAATTGAATAAACACATGTTTACTTATACATCTACTCCTCTCAAATTGAAGAGTGAGATTTCACACTGAAAAAATGGACAACATGAGAGCACGAATTAGCCATTGGATGTTCATATTATTTAGTAAAGACAGAATTTTATGTCTAATTAAGCTAAAAGGTATGCAGAGATCTATGAGATATTTCTGCATCAGTTTTGTCTTGCTTATAAAAGAGTGATTTGGTAATAGGGCTGGGCAATAATCGTACAGTCATAAATACCTCATTATCTCGAAATAGCTAAAGTCAAACTTACTCGCACTTCAAAGTTAAACGTGGCTTTAGTTTTATTTGGCGAAATTATACCGAAAAGAATCAGATAAAGTCGATTTAAAGTGTGTTCGATATTAGTCTGACTATGTTTTATAAGAATGTTTGCCATTATAGTGCTAACATGTTTTGGTCGAGAACGACAATACTGTCGTTTGTAACAGTTTAGATCCTGATCAGACATACACCAAAAATAGTGTTGATCAAAATCAAACAGATCCCTAAAAATATGCGTCTGATCCAGGTCCGAATTATTTGAAATTTGATTCGATGACTTTTCGACCAATGTTACCAAAACCTAAAAGAGGTGTAGATGACAGGGCTGCCATAAGTTGACATGGAAAATTCTAAGATTTTCGAAGTTGCATTTTTCAAGTGCGATTTTACGAATCGTACCTTTACCCAATAGCCTGTTTCTTATTTTATTGACAAACGACTTCTTAAAACAGGCTGTAAGTAAAGCAGAATGCGCCTTAAAGCGCATTCTGCTTTACTTTCAATCTGCTTTGAGCTACCATGTACTGGAAATAAATCCAGAGATTTAGGAAAATCCGGAGAAATGGCAGCCCTGAGATGACTGTCATTAATCAGACACCATTAATTAGTTTTTTGTGTCGGAAGAAATTAATAATTTTCCAGTAAGACTATGAGCTGTGTGAAATGGCAGCCCTGAGATGACTGTCATTAATCAGACACCATTAATTAGTTTTTTGTGTCGGAAGAAATTAATAATTTTCCAGTAAGACTATGAGCTGTGTCAGGACAAAACCAGATTTATTGCATTGCAAGCAGTGTAGATCACGGTCAGCCGACGCGACAGGGGCGCGACGGCTTATCTTGATCTACATTGTTTGACACCTATATTCTTTTTCAGCATTTTTGTAGCTTTATTATATACAGTGGAGATGTTATTCTTTCCCGTTTAAACGCAAACGTACGCGAACGCAATGCACTAAAACGTAGACAAGAACAACTTTTGGACAATTCTGATAATTCTTGTTTATCTTGGTGGCAAACAGTTTGGAGCCTGATCAGACGCCGGGTTACCCGGCGTCTGATCTGGCTCCAAACTGTTTGCACTGCAAATAATAGTTTTAGCGTAAACGCGTTTATTGGGAAAGAATATAGAGAATAACCTGTCAGTGGCGGATATTTTAAAATTTATCCGGTTCAGGACATTGAATTTTCCATTAACTTTCTTTCGTTTCATTTTCCTAAAATAGAATGTTCTATAAATAGAACTGTAGAGATTCTAACCAAATTACTTAAATACCACATCACGGAAAGAAAATAGTCCTCCCATTGTGTGTTGATATAATCACAAAAAGAAGCATAAAGGCTAGAAATAAAAAATTGAATCGGAATATACCTATTTTGAATCGAATTAGACCAAAAGGAGTACATGTCAATTCGGTTTAAAAGTTCGCACATACATATTTTTAGCTGCACCTTCGTTAGGCGGCCAGATTCAGAGGTCATTGCTGAATGGGGGAAATATTTTAACAAATGAACGCATTTTGGAATTACACAGCATTCATGGACTTCACGTTAGATCTGCTTTCTCAACAGTGGCTTTGTCTTGTGATGCAATAACTATGTTTAATCGAAAACTTGGGGGAAAATGGAAAATTCATGTCGAAATGGAGAATATCGGTGGGAGGGGGTAACGAGTGCTTCACTGGTTGTCGAGAAATGGAGAAAGTGCGAAGACGGCAGACACTTGTGCAGACAGAGCGTCGGTTTCAGATGTGTTGTTGTTAATTATCAGGTATTTAGTCTCTCATTCTGTGTTTCTCAGTCTCTTTCTGTCTCTTTGTCTATGTTTGTCTGTCTATCTGTCTATGTCTGTCTGTTTCTCTGTCTTTCTTTTTCATCTTCTATCTATCAGACACGTAGGGAATCTTCTTTCACCCTGCTCGATTTGTCAGAAAATCGTAGGCTATTTATAAAGTACTGAATTCAAGTGTCTTTATTGTAAACTTCTTAATGGTTAGGGGATTTTTACTGCTGCATCTGCACATAGATATACAGTGCTCCAGCTCTACAACGACACTCGATGGGAGACACAAATTGTGTACCTTAATTGTTGAGTTGTTCGGAGGGAGTCGTTATAAGGAGGGCAATTTACTTACTTTTGCAAACAGCTTGACTCCAGATCAGACGCCGTGGAACGCGGCATTTTATCTGGATTGGAGCTGTTTGTCACACTTTTCTGTTTATAAAATATCCATTGTGCGACGTTGTGTAGACGACAATTTTAGGCAGACGATATTGATCCCGTGAAAAGTTTGGACAATATGTCTTGTTAGGGAATAGCGGCATGCACTGTTGTAACTTGTAAGGAGGGAATCGTTGTTCAGAGGGACATTCTAAGGTGTGTGTGTGTGTGTGTGTGTGTGGGGGGGGGCTGTATATTGATTTTAAAACGTTTCGTTTGAAAGTTTCATTTGCCTGATGTTTTTTTATTTGTTATTTCAGAACTGGTGAATGACAAAACTGTATCAGGACTCCCTACCCATTGCTGAATTGGTGAAATGTTTCAATCAACATCAACACAGAGCCAAAGATTCCATGGGTTGATGTTCAATTGGTGCTTTCATTTTGACTCTTATACAAGTGATATGTGGAACCGCAGAAGAGTTTTTAAACTGAAAAGCAGATTTGAACAGCTCAGTCATTAACTTTAGACTGAAATTTTAAAGAGATTGTTTGTTTCTGTGGCTAATCATCTGCATGGTAGCTGCACTAGCATTTCTCAATTTCTGAACTATTTCTTAAACGTTTGGAGTTGTTCAAACGAAATCAAAACTTAGTAGATTTCTATGTGGCCTATAATATGACACATTTCTGTCTCTTTTATTCAACAACATGAAATAATGTTATTTTTCAGTTTAAAAAAAATAAAGTTAGGGTATAACATGTTTGTTACGGATCTGCATGTATATCTATTATTTCTAAATGTTTAAGCAACAAAAATAAAGATAAAATAATCAAATTTGTTACTGATTTTGCATCATATTTTCTCACTGGATCAGTGCTCCAGGCAAGGGGACTAGATTTCTTTTTCAAAACATTCTGCATTAAACCCAATACTGTCACTAGATATACTCATCAGAATTTTCTCTTCAAGACGATACCGATGAGCAGTTAGTAAGTTACACAATCAGAATTGATACTAAAACGAGTGAGAAATGCTGGATTTTTTTTCAGTTTTCTTTCTCTTATCTGGAGCATCATTGTTTTGATCTGTACTCAGCAGTCTTCATCAAAAATAATGACGTCATTCTTAAAATTGAAATAGGTCAAAATAGTTCCGTATTCCTACGCGCCCTTATAAGGAAGTGACTGGATATCAAATTTTGGTTCCTAGCTTCATTGCTTATAGTGTCCTGGGGCCCGTTTCATCAACCATCGTAAACCTATCGTAAATTTGCGATTACATAAATATACGATTTTTTCCATTTACGACAAAAATGCGTTTCATGAAACAAAATTTTACATCCGATTACATAAATATTTGACGTAAATCTACGACAGGGTAGGGGCTCTCGCAAATATTTACGATAGCAAAAAGGAACGTTTCTGATAGCAACAACAAACCAATATGGCCGCCACCTGTATCTGTCGACTAGAATACTTAAGAATTGCTGATATGTTATTGAGGCCAGGGTTGGGCAGATGACAATAAATGAGACATAGATCTGATGTCTCGCTATCATTTAGACAAAAAAGCTATAGAGTTCCTGCTGTATAACGACTTCAAACAAACCGTCCAGAGGATCAAACACCATCCCGCCTTTCCTAAAGGTAAATATTTTAATGCTATGCTTTAAAGTAAATGTGCTCAACTATGTTTTACTCACAGTATCAGGGCCAGTGGTCTCCCTCTGGTATCGCCTGCCGCAAGTCCTCGGTTCCCCGGTATATATCGAGCTGCACCAATATTACTGGGCACTGGATTGAGACGTCTGTCTTGTGTAGTATCATATAACGAAGTGAAGGTATACACTCACCTTCTTGGGATATTCCCCAGGATCTCGTGCAACCTATGACATTACGGGTACATGGGGAAGTCACATGATACTATCATGACCAACTTTCACAACAGCTTGAAAAACATGGATCTAAACGTTTAGACGTTGTCATCATCATAATACAATTTACGTGTATCACAGTCAAAACTGTACTTTGATGATTGATTATTGAGTTGTTCCCCTTTGTTACTTAAATCAAGGTCAATCTACGTCATTTCCGTGAATAAAAAAAAGTCAACATGTCTCAAATGTTCGATTGATTGCGACCAGTAGCCACCTGTTTTCAATGAAAATGGTATGGATAGTTAGTATTATATATATTGTTAATGACATTGTGACTACTTACATTCATATTGATACTGGTCAGTGAGTTCACAGCAAACAAAACCATGCAAATGAAATGAACACTATTTCGACCCCCCCCCCCCCCCCCACCGATACTCTTTTAGAATATGTTCGCTTGTTACCAGGGTATGTTGCAGCTTCATGTACGATATAGATCAGTACGCAAATGCACAGAACTTCCTTTGTTAAACAACCATCGTTTAAATGAGATACATGTATGTAAACACAGATGACAGGGTTGCCATCTCCCTAGATTTTAGACATGATCGCTTAAAGCAGGCTGAAAATAAAGCAGCATGTCACTTGCCACGCATTCTGCTTTACTTTCAAACTGCTACTCATGTTTGAAAAATAGAAAATTTGGAAATCTTAGGATTTTTCAAGATCAACTTATGGCAGCCCTGAGATGACTGCTTAATGTAATGTAATATACAGGATAGAAAATGCAGAAAGCCATTTGCATATTAATTTTCTGCATTCAACAGTTTGATTGTATCAGGTAAACATCAGCAGTTGTTAATTGTATATCTATGCCAGGATTATGGATAGTACTAGCTGCATTCAGCACCACTATGTGTTAATCAATTACCACACAGGTACTTGCAGAATATAATTCTCTATTATATGTTATATAGACTAGTCAAAAAAAGTGACTATAATATCCTGTTTCCGGTATTAAAGATATGTGACCACTTAAATCAGGTTGAAAGTGAACCAGAATGCTCCTGAATGAGCACATTAATTTTGTATTATGCTTTACTTTCAAATGTTTTAAGCTATCATCACATCATCTGCTAGGATGTAGAAAATATGTCTAAGACTATAAAATTGATCTATCTATATCAGTTTAAGATAATTAAATTCAAGGTATAAAAAGGCATATTGATGAAGTCATGGGTTAAAGACAACAAGTCTATACATGTGATTAATCTATGGGATTATTCAATTTTGAATTAAGCAAGCCAACTATCCGGGATAGTTGGCTTACTTAATTCAAAATTGACAGTAATTTACCAAATGATCTGAAACTACTGAACTTCAGCATACAATTGTATTTACATAATACATTATTTGTATTTACATTTATTTACAGATTTACTGATGTAATCTAGTACCAAAATGGCAAACATCAAATCAAGACAACAGCTGAACTGCATTATTTGATAGGTGTGGATTGAAGGTATAGTTATTGGATCTGTAATTGTAATTAATTTTTTTTTTTTATTACACAATAAGCTAAACTCTGATGTTTGGCATTCTGAAATAAGTATGGATTATTATTATGATCAGATGGTAAAATATACTGTATAACTAATTGATAGGTTGTAAATTCATTTCAACCACATGATGCAAAATTAATGGTATATGGTTTGAATTTTGTAAATATTTATCACATTTCAATGTTTAGATAGATCTACTATTTTATATTTAAAAAAAATGTTATTAAATTAATTTAATAACTATTACACAATCTATTAAAAAAAGTTAAAACCTAATGTTTGGCATTCTGAAAGAAGTTTGGATTATTAATATTGTTTTTATCATTATTATTATTATCATTATTACTATAATAATTATTATTATTTTGATAGAATAAAGTTCAATAAACTGTATTTATATTAGCTTGTTAAGTCATTTCAACCACATGATCATATGCAATAGCATTATTTTAATTAGCATATGGTTTAGTTTTTTGTTAAACTTTGTCAAATTTCAATGTTCAAATAGATATACTATTTAATATCTAAAAAATGAGACATGCTGTAATAACTACTTCAAATGGAGAATTCCAGTTTTTGACAACCAGAGTGACCTGTATTGCAAAATGACAAACAGTGAACCTCTGATCAGGAGGTCACAAAAGGAGACCTCTGATAAAGATATGCACTGTTTGCATGAGACAAACTATACTTTAGGGCTCAATAATTTTAAAGTTTTTTTACATGTTGAAATAGCTCTCTGAAAATTGCCTATGAGATATTTCATTCAATTTCAGATGTCCTGACATATTGGAGGAGTGTTATTCTTACCAGACACATTTGCAAGACTGAGTTGGACATGCATGAGGCTGCATGACTTGTGAATGGATTGAAATATTCCATAGCTTCAATAAACAGTTAAAGTTCATGATAATTTTAATGGTCAACCAGCTATAGTAGCCTACTGAACTTGAAAGAAAGTGTAGTTTAGAAACCAGACAGGCCATTGTTAACCTGATATTTGCATTACAGTCACTCTTTTGTTAAGCCACCACTCCACTAAAGTAGCAAAGGTGAATTCTTTTAAAACAGGTGAAAACCTAATATAATGCCTAAAGCTACTATTAATTTTATCCTGCATTTAATAACCTAATGTAGTAATTCTATTTATAGGTTCCTATATACATGATTGACTGCATTATGTGATTTATTCTTGATTCTGGTGACAAAATAATTTAGATGCCTTTTGGCATAATGGTTCTTGTCCCATACAATGCTAATATTTCAAATAGACTCACCCTTTTTCAGATAAATGACAAGTTAATAATGACTCTCAATGGGTGTGTTCACACAATATTAAAATTATGACAATGTAGACCCATGTCAGGTGGCTCAGTCAGGAGCCCTCTGAAATGGTTTTGCACTGTTTGCCAAGGATTTATATCCCTGTTCAAACACTGTAAGGATTAAAACCAAATGTGACATCCAGACATTTGTTAGTAAAAATTAATTCTTAATATCTGTTTTGATGTTTCAGCAATTTTAAAATAAAATTAGGACAAATAGTGAATCTAAAACAAGACAAGTACATGGCTATTTTTAAATGATCAAAATACAAGTAGATTCTGAATTTGGTTATATTGTTGTTAGGGTTTTAAGTGATATGGACAAAATCAAAACCTACCTAACCAACATATCTTTTAGGGTTAAGCTTAAACAATTCATTAATTGAATGCATAAGAAAATCAATCATTTCAGTATAATAAATTCAGACAGTCTCATGTCACTGTCAATAGTTGAATACTCTTTCCTTAATACAGTTAACCCTGTTTGAACTTTCTGCATAATTTTTATCCAGCACTTAGCATGAATGGGCATACTATTTTGAAAATAGTCACTTAACTCTTTGAACCCTAGTCACGCAAATACGCGTCATTGGCAAACAGTGTACCTGTGAGGAGTACACTTGTCCTATGTAAACAGTGTAGACCCAGAGCAGTTGGATCCTTAAGGAACCTTCTGATCTGTGTCTACACTGTTTGTCATTTTGACATACGCGTATATCTTAAAATTCAACCCTAAAAAGTCAAAAATGGACTAGACTTAATTGACAACTAGAATTATGTTTCTGGGAGAAAAGGGTTAATAGTTGATACAGGGTTGACTGTAGCATGTGTTGACAGTTTAAACCTAGACTTGTGTGTATTATATCTTTATATGCTATCAATTGTTTGAGTGAGCAATTTCTGAAATGAAATAACACTGTTGAACTGTTATTAGAAGCCAATTGTTTTTTGTTTATCCTCTTCATATAACTGCACTCCATATAAGGAAGTGGTAGGATATGCCAAAAAATATCCAGCCCCCTGTTTCACGGTTACTTTTGCGGTCTGTGACAGGATAAAACACATTCTCCACTGTACGCTTTTTTGTAGTGTAGACCAAACTCAGAAACAGAGCTTAGGAAGACACCGATGGTAGGTATGTGCAATGTTGCAATTCAATACCGCTGGTTGTATGATGGTACGGCACATAACTTTTCAGATACAGGTAATAAACAATCGTAAAGAATTGCCAAAAGTTAGTATAAATACTGTATGTATGTAGTATAAAACGTGCCCTTACAAAGTAATCAAACCGTAAGTCGTCGGTTGCACGGATGTCTTAATATATCGCTAAAGGTTCTATCTTCTTAATAACCTCATTTGCATATGTGCCGTCTGAAATCGCCTTCAGCACTGAATGAGTTACATAATTGGTTATCAAGTAATATGTGAAACGCGAGAATCACTTTCGAATGGGTTTCCCTTTAACTGTCAAAGCCGCTTGCATTGGTTTTTGCAAGCAATTTGGATCCTGATCAAACGCTGCGTTACTCGTCGTCTGATCAGGGCTAAATTGTTTGACACCCATAACAAGGTTTCTTAACTCTTTCCTCCCTGAAACTTTAAATGGAAAATTCCAGGTTCCATTTTAGTCAGGTCCATTTCTGACTTGTAAGGGTTGTTTTTGCCAATGTTTGTAATAATGACAAACAGTGAAGACCCTGATCAGAGGGCTCCTTTCGGAGCCCTCTGATCTGGGTCTTCACTGTTTGCACAAGACAAGTGTACTATTCACATGCACACTGTTTAAAAACAACGCCAATATGCGGGACTAGGGTTCAAAGGGTTAAGTTAAACCTCGCATTATTGCAAATTTTATAAATAAAAGCGGATGGAAAACAGACGATATCACGGTAATGACTTTGTTAAACGGGTTAATACGTCACAATTGCAATGAAAGAGTTATTATAAGTTGAACTCTTACTCGGTAAGGTCGAACATAACCGTATTTCAAAGTTAAAACGTGGCATAGCCACGTTTTTACTTTGAAATAAAGGTATGTTCGACTTAAACGATCATGAAATAATGCAATTCATGTGTTGACAAATTGGATAGTTCGAATTGAGAGACTTCGAGGTATCGAAGTTTGACTGTAATTGATTGGCTCTGGCGTTGTGTAATCAAAGTATACAGCTGTAATAAACATGTCAACGGTATCCTGGAAAATAAGCTAAATTCGAGAAAGATGTGCCCAAGACACATATAATAACAGTACATTTGTAGAAAGTTAATATTTAGTTCCTAAATCATAGTTTACCTTCATCATTTACTAATCCAATACTGTTTGTGTGGAAACTTTAGTAGACACGGGCTCTTATCAAAATCCATAGTTAAAGATTGCTTTATGACAATTGGTTCAGAGTGAGGTATCAAAGTGTGTCCAAACAATTTATGTAGACGCATGTCATCTTAAATTAGGAATGTACATGTTTTATTCTTAGACGAGTACTAAGCTGATTATTTTGTTTTGATGAAGATAAGACTACTCCAGAAAGGGCACAGCCGATAGATACATTTATAACATAACAAACGGCGTGAGCGTTGAATAACACCCGTTGTGTCAATGTCATATATAACTAGTTATATAACTATGCAAATGAGGCACGCCACGACGTCGTTACTTGTGATGTCATTAAAATACGTTCTATGCGTTCAATTTCCAACGTCTTCTTTCAGATTCAATTTATAGATTTTTGGTGTAATTAATCAATATTAGATCTACATGAAAGTGCTTATTAATACATATAATAACATAAACATTATGCTAGTGAACGGGGTTAATTTTGAACAACTTTTTTCTGTATAGATCTACTTATATCACGCTTAGCTTTCACTTGACCTCAAAGACTGCGATAAATAACTTTTCTAGGTTATGTTATAACAAGAATATAACATTCGTGTTAATAATTTATTGGATTTATCAAACTCGTCGTTTTAGAAAACGATAAAAACTCGGCAAAGCCTCGTTTTTATCGTTTTCTAAAAGACTCGTTTAATAAATCCAATAAATTATGAACACTCATGTAATATCCTATGTAGTACATTTTAATTTTAGAATACGTTGTTATGAAGTGCTCCCGCCCTATCACGGTCTCCGAAAACAAAACCCCTCTCATCACAATGCGTGCAGCTGTGTCCCAAACAATGATTGCCTACCCCTTTCACTGCTGCAATCGTCTGATATTTTGCTTAAAATTATCGTCTGCTGTTTTTCTTAAAGTCACATATTTTCCATTTTGTAGAAATATAATGACGAGTGACAAACAGATTGAATCCAGACGGCGTTACGTGGCTTTTGATTTGGATTCAAACTGTTTGCACGCTAAGGGTATTCATTTTCCTTCCTTACAGCAACTCAATTTGAACAACACACCCATTATGTGTGTCACATTGGGTGTTTTTGTAGAGAGGGAGCACTGTGTCTTAACCCATTCTCTACTTAAACGCATACGTGACGCAAATGCAGTGCACTTAAATGTACAAAATGGCAATTTTTGAATATCTCAACCCTTTTCATTTTAATATGAGTGGCAAACAGTTTGGAGCCTGATCAGACGCCGGGTTACCCGGCGTCTGATCTGGCTCCAAACTGTTTGCAATGGAAAAAATAGATTTAGCGTAAACGCGTTTATTGGGAAATAATAACGTTTTCTAGACTGTACCAGTAATATAACAACTCCCTCCAAACAACACACACAACCTTTGTCTCCATGCGGGTGTTGTTGTAGAGATAAAGCACTGTAATACATGTACCTTATAGACCGATTTTATTCAACTGGCAGGGCGGAGCTAACCTTTGGCAAAAAGAAACTAATTTACTTTTGATTTTAGGGTTGATAGGTATAGTTCCGTATTATATCGTTATTGTCCGATACTTTCAACTTGAAGAAACACAATCTATGCGTGCACCAATAACCACGTACAATTGGTATATACAGTGCCCCTTCTCTACAACAACATCCATTGGAAGACACAGATTGCGTGTATTGTTCGTAGGGAATTGTTATAAGAAGAGAAATTAAGACTTTGTTAACATTTGCAAACAGCGGCGTCTGATCTGGATCCAAGCTGTTTGTCATTTTTCATTATCTTCCTTCTGTCAAAATGTCCATTAATAATTAATTTTGAGAAAAAACCGGCAGACGACAACGGTATATTCCGACAATAAAAGAGCATACTGCCGCCCAAAAAATTGAAATGCAAAGGTCCGTGTCGAAAATCGTCCTGCCAGGTCAATAAAATCGATCTATAACTATAGTTGGCTGATCACTACTGATATCGACCGGTATGTTATTTTGCTCTGCAAATATTTCGCCTAGATATTCCGACCAATCAATCTTAAAATGTGCCTGACATAATCGTTCTGTACGAATTTACAATCTGTTTAATGCTTCTTTCCTATTAAACGCCAACATGTGATTCAACGGTAAATCTATGGTGCATGTCTTCGACTAATTGCTTAGAAATAAGAAACACCTTTATGAATGCATTTGTCTAGATTGATTTAATAAGTCTACCACCGACCAGCACATCATCAGTTTTTACCCGTTACTCCATAAATAAGCTTTTCTACGCTTCATGTTTATTCTTCATATTAGGTTAATGGTTCCAATTTAAACAATCCTGAAAATGAACCATGATATATATAGGATAATTACATAAGTCGGGATAGACAAGCTGATCTCAACCGAGTCTAGAATTGAAACATTAACAAGCGAACCTTGGCGAGCTAAATAACACTTCTATTCTAAGACGCGGTTGAGATAAGCTTGTCGCAAAGATCGACGATTGACAGTTTATTCTTACATAACCAATGATTTTAAGGTATGTTTTAAAGCAACAGGCGGGTCTTCCTCTACATGTCATTAGCTGGACGTCGCGATATGACTGAAATACTGTTGAAAGCGACGTAAAATCAAAACAAATCAAATCAAATCAAAGCAATAGGCATTCATTGAAATCACAGTGACGCAATCATGCCTTTTTGAATATTGACGTTAGAGTGACGTCGTAATCTCACACATGTTGGAGACAAGGATGTTCGGTATCGTTGATCGCTATTCAAAATAGGGATTGCTATGTGAGAAAATATTTCCTGCATTCATTGCATATGGTAGCTTAAAGTAGACTGAACTTAGGCAGAGTGCATCTAAAGTGCATTCTGCTTTTAGTTTACGACATGTTTTAAGTGGTCATCTGTCTTTAAACTTACAAATATTCTATGGGGTAACGGGTTGAATACTCGTAAGCTTTGGAGATGAAAACGTTCGAAATTTTCACATATTATATGCTTTCGATATGTCTTTGATACTATGACTTTATGAAACTTAACTTAGCACAAATGCGCATTAACACCTTACCTAATAGCCTATTTCTAGTTTTGAAGATAATAAACCACTTACCCCTTGGACCCCTAGTCCCGCATATATGCGTCGTTTTCAAACAGTATACAATACTATACATGTTTAAAGTGCACTTGTCCTATGTAAATAGTGAAGACTCAGATCAGAGGGCTCCTTAAGGAGCCCTCTGATCTGAATTTACACTGTTTGTCAAAATGCGAAACATTGGCAAGTCAACCTTAAAAAGTCAGAAATGGACTAGACTAAAACGGAAACTGGGATTTTCCATTTAAAGTTTCAGGGAGGAAAACGTTAACCCATCATCCAATAGCCTATTTCTAGGTTTGAAGAATATTAACCATTTAAGGCAGGCTGAAAGTTTAACAGAATGACACTTTTTAAGACTTTTATCTGTTGGGAAATAAAAATATCGCTTACAGTCCATGTTCACGGTTGTATAAAATGGACCTTATATTTTAGTGAGAAATAAAATCACAGATGCCATAAAAAGGTGTATTAATAGAGTAAAGGGTTAAATTTGAAGTTCTAGAATCATCGGGTTTAGATTGTTACAGTGGAGAATCTGTTATTCTTTCCCAATAAACGCGTTTACGCTAAAACTATTATTTGCAGTGCAAACAGTTTTGAGCCAGATCAGACGCCGGGTAACCCGGCGTCTGATCAGGCTCCAAACTGTTTGCCACCAAGATAAACAAGAATTATCAGAATTGTCCAACAGTTGTTCTTTTCTACGTTTTAGTGCTTTGCGTTTGCGTACGTTTGCGTTTAAACGGGAAAGAATAACAGATTCTCCACTGTATAAAGTAATGTAGACTTCTCTAAGCAAATCCGATATGATGCATTCACCCTTATGTTATACAGTGTCCCCTCTCTACAAAACTGCCAATGGTGGACAAAGAGTGTGTTTGTTGTTCGGTGGGAGTTGTTTAAGGGAGGGAAAGTTACTACACTTGGATTACATCTGCAAACAGTTTTAACCAATATCAGACGCCGTGTTACTGTTCGTTACTAATCTGAATGTTTCTTTTATCAAAATGTCCAATACGTAACTTTGAGAAAAAACAGATAACGAAAATTCTAAACAGAAAAATGGAAGCAGTGAAAGCATTCGACATAACGGTTGTGTATGAAGAACAGCGACACGCGTTGTTGTAGGGAGGGAATCGTTGTTCGGATGGTCGTTGGAGGGAGGAAGCACACTGTAAATGCCAACTTCATATGCGATTCAAAACAGCATAGATGATTAGACGCCGAGTATCTCAGCACTTGATCATGACCCAAACTGAAGGACACTTCAGTGCTCCCTTCCTACAGTGGAGAATCTGTTATTCTTTCCCGTTTAAACGCAAACGTACGCAAACGCAAATCACTAAATCGTAGAAAAGAACAACTTTAGGACAATTCTGATAATTTTTGTTTATCTTGGTGGCAAACAGTTTGGAGCCTGATCAGACGCCGGGTTACCCGGCGTCTGATCTGGCTCCAAACTGTTTGTAAAAGAAAAAATAGTTTTAGCGTAAACGCGTTTATCGGGAAAGAATAACAGATTCTCCATTGTACAATAACCCTCCGAACAAGGATCTCTCCTTGCAGCGATGCTTGTCACTGTTCCCAAAACAAGAATTTTATGTCTAAATCTTTAATTGCTGCAATATCGTCTGCATAAAATTGTCGTCTGTTGCTGTTTCTCAAAGTTATATATAAGTGAACAATTTGACAGAAGAAATATAATGACGAGTAACAAACAGTTTGAACAAAGAACAGACACCGTGTTCTGCTTTCAAATGCACTTAAAGGGTCTTAATCGTCCCTTCTTATAAACTTCCCTCCAAACAACACACACACAATAGTTTTTTCAATTTTCCCACTGAGTGTTGTTGTAGAGTAAAAAGTTGAAATCAGTGTTAAATGTCTGAATCCTTACGCCTAGTTACTCAGATTCCGATTTCGATCAAAACCGTTGTGAAATGTAATTGAAGTCGTCAAATACAAAAAGCGCTAACCCTTTCATGATCAAAATTGTCGAGAACTTTTTTACCCCTTCACCGCCAAATTATCGCTTGCTTCAATATTGGTGTCTTCACTATCGTTTCAAAGTTAGATATAAGGTAATATGACTGGAGTATTTTCGAAACGAGTGTCAAACAGTTTAGGTCCTGATCAGACGCCGCTTTACGCGGCGTCTGATCAGGACAAAAACTGTTTGCAAACGCGCTTATGGCGACATTGAGAATGAAAGGGTTGAGATGATTGGTCTCAGATGGTTGACCTGGAAACAGAGCAAAAAACATCTTCAGAATATTCACGAACAGATGTTGCTTTTGTCCAAACAATACAGAGATGTTTATTAATTTGTGAGCGTCTTTTCTTTCTCCAAGATTAGATGTTTTAATAAAAAGCTTGACAATGCATGGTTACACTTATTTTGCCAATTGCAACACTAGATTTTCTCGAAAATAATTTTTACACAGATGTGAAGGTGAAAATACTCTTTCCCTGCCAAATTATTTCATCGTCTGCTTTTCTGCGTTGGTAGCGTCGTCTGCAATATTTTAAAGTCAGCTTTACAGCCGCTTTGACTGAAGAAATGTCGATACGAGTGTCAAACAGTTCGGATCCTGAGCCGACGCCACGTCTGATCAGGATCAAAACTGTTTCCAAAGTCACATTTTGTCGCTGTTGGTATTGGCAGAGTTATGGATTAACGCTGTATGATACATGTATCTGTTTCGATGTCTGCTCAGTTTGAAATATTTTAAAGGTAATTAACATACTTTTTCAGGCAAACCAGCAAACAAGACATTTATCATGACAGCAGACACGTTGTTTGTGTCCTATTTTACGGACTGAATCGCAGGTCATGTTTTTTTCAAATGTTATTTAAGGAAAGCAACTTGCCAATAAAGTACAATAAAAACCCTGCATTGTGACCACTAAACTGTACCAAATATTCGGTGTTGTAAGACTTAAAGCAGGTTGAAAGGAAAACAGAAAACTCCTTTTCGAGCTTCCTGTTTTATTTAAATCTTGATTTAAGCTGTCGTCAGTTTTTCATATAATCAAATTAGCCCTTTTTAACCCTTTGCCACATAGCCTGTTTCTAGTCTTGAGGACGATTGTCCACTAGGAGCAGGTTTAAAGTAAAGCAAAATGGGCCTGCTTTACTTTTAGTATGTTTTGAGATGCCATCTGCTAGGATAGAGAAAATATTTCTTGAGGTACATATTCATGACAGTATATGTATACAGTAGATTTTTTTCTTAATTTGAGAGAATAAAATAAATGCGTCAAAAGCCGTATGCATTCAATAAATGGCTAAGTGGTAGTTAGAGAGGACTTTTACAGGAATTGGGGATCCTCATTCAGGGCTCCAGATAAGAGGGGTATTTAAAAAACTAAAATCTTTATTTCTATTTTAAACCCTATGGTGTAGTGACACCATAGAATTTGATGCTTAAATAGTGAGAAAATGCTTGATTTGTGCATTTAACTCCCTCTTATCTGGAGCCCTGCTCATTAAATGCTAGATCAGTCGCACAGTGGCAAAAACGTTATTCTTGTCCAATAAACGCGTTTAGGCTTATCTTATTATTTCCATTGTAAAAAAAATGGAACCAGGCCAGACGCCGGTAAAGCCGACGTCTGAGCAGGCTCTAAACTGTTTGCCATTCAGATTGAAATGAATAGTCAGTCAAAATTGTCAACATATTGTTTTTTCTACTTTTTTGCAATGCGTTTGGGTTTCGTTTGCGTATAAACGGGAAGGGATAACGTCTTGCCGCTTTATCTGGCAATAAAAGTGAAAGTGGTCGTCTTCATTGTTTCATAAATTGGTCCACGTCAAAGTTGTCGTCGTCATTTTTAGACAATAGTCAACCTCTTCACTGCCATGACGTCATCAATGTAAACAATTGTCGTCTGCTTTTGTTTATCAAATTTCAATTTAAGGTATTTTGACTGGGGAAATATTGATAAGAATGCCAAACTGTTTGATCCTGACCAGACTAGGTGTTACAATGGTTTGGTACAGTGTTGTTGCTTTTTATGCAACGCAGCTTCCAGATGGGATCTAAACTGTTAGATACTCATTTCAACATCTCGTTTGTCAACTCTGACGATTAATTTTAACCCTTTACCTGATAGCCTATTTATAGTATTGAAGATATGTGACTACTTAAAGCAGGTTGAAAGTAAAGCAGAATGCGCCCATAAGGCGCATTCTGCTTTACTTTCAGCCTGCTTTAAGCTATCGTGTTCTAGAATAGAAAGTATTCCCTGTAATATATATTCATGACTGATTAAATTGGAACTATTTTCTTCAGCGGAGGAATAAATCATATTTGCTAAAAGGCGCTTCTATGGGGGAAAGGGTTAATATGAGTGGCAAACAGTTTGGAGCATTTTCAGATACGGCTACAAAGTGTTTGCAATGACTATAATAGATTGATCGAAAACGCATTAATTGGGAAAGAATGACATCTTACTAACTGTACACGCGTTGTCACAACGAATTAGAGGTGATATACTGAGTAGATTTTGATCGAGACACAGTGTAATTTTTTTTTTCTTAACCCTTTCCTCCCTGAAACCTAAAATTGCCAATTCTAGTTTTCAATTTCGTTAAGTCAAATTTTGACTATTTAGGGTTGATTTTTACAATGTATGTCAAAATGACAAATTTGGGAGCCCTCTGATATGAGTATACACTGTTTCAATAGGACAAGTGTATTCCTCACAGGTAATTGTTTGCAAATGACGCATATATGCGTGAATAGGGCTCAAATAGTTAAACCAATATCTCATTTGCTACATCGGGGACATTTTCAATATTATCCCTGAGTATCTGTCAAGTGATATCCACTGCCTTGAAATTTACGATACTTTAAAAAATGCATAATCCCTGCAAGGTGCAGTTAAATTGAATTATTCAAGAGCGGCTTTAAACTTCAAAGATATCGTCTACAGAAACATTGTCTTCTGCCTTAAGATTGATGGACTTTAACTCTTGCGCTGTCAAATTTATCGTGATAGTTTTACCACTTCGCCGTTTCATTGTCGTATGCTTCAATTTTGTCTTGGCAGAAAAGTTTCAAATTAAGATTCAATGTAGTATGATTTCAAACATATCGATATGCGGGTCAAAGTTTGGATCCTGGTCTAACATCGCGTTACGTAGCGTCTTATCAGGATTCAAATCGTTTGCAAAGTTGCGTTTTGACACCATTGACAGTGAAAGAGTTGATGAGATCGGTATTCTACAGTGGAGAATCTGTTATTCTTTCCCGTTTAAACGCAAACGTACGCAAACGCAAAGCACTAAAACGTAGAAAAGAACAACTGTTGGACAATTCTGATAATTCTTGTTTATCTTGGTGGCAAACAGTTTGGAGCCTGATCAGACGCCGGTTTACCCGGCGTCTGATCTGGCTCCAAACTGTTTGCACTGCAAATAATAGTTTTAACGTAAACGCGTTTATTGGGAAAGAATAACAGATTCTCCACTGTACGTACAGCGATCGACCTTTTTTGTCAGCTATTGGCGAGTTCTCAACCATTTTTAGTATATTTTGAACTTGCCGACAGTTGACGAAAAAAGACCGATCTATCTCCGTAGAAAACCGACACCGAAAAGCATTTGTCCGATCTTTTAGGAGACCTCAACCTTAATGTTTCATCAACTGTATGCTTAGATAGAGAAATACATAATAATTGAAAATGTTGGAATCTGATTTACGACACTACTTGTCGTACATCGTTTCGTTAGATGGACCATTGACTTACTGCACGAGTAAATGTTGTAGACCAGGCACTGTCGTCATCCCCGGTTCTGCATCTGAGTTTGATCTACCCTGCCAAATACAGTAAAAATGCCATATGCATGTCTCACATTTTATATTTCCTCGTTGCATAATATCTGCTATAAATTATTACCAAATGCACTTTAACATAGTGAATGACTTGCGGCATTTTTTACGCGTGCGAATAAGTATTCTCTCATGTGACGTTTACCTCAATACCAGACAGTAAATCAACTTGCCTTGTCAGCACTATATTATTTAAGTATTTAGAGTCAAGAAGACGAATTGAAATAAAATTGATACAATGACGAGATTTTAACAGTAACTCAATTTGATATGAGTGACAAACTGTTTTGAGCCTTATCAGACGCTGGGTTACAGTGGAGAATCTGTTATTCTTTCCCGTTTAAATGCAAACGTACGCAAACGCAAAGCGCTAAAACGTAGAAAAGAACAACTTTTGGACAATTCTGATATTTCATGTTTATCTTGGTGGCAAACAGTTTGGAGCCTGATCAGACGTCGGGTTACCCGGCGTCTGAATTGGCTCCAAACTGTTTGCACTGCAAATAATAGTTTTAGCGTAAACGCGTTTATTGGGAAAGAATAACAGATTCTCCACTGTACAATGACGAGATTTTAACAGTAGCTCAATTTGATATAAGTGACAAACTGTTTGGAGCCTTATCAGACGCTGGGTTACCCGTGACGACTATCTTTTCCTCACCAAGGAACAGTGTTCTCTCCATACAACGACCCTTCCAACAACTACTCCCTCCTTACAACTTCCCTTGCCGCAGTTCCCTGAACAAGACAGTTATTTCTTACGCTTTACTGCTACAATAGCGTCTGCTTAAATCTGTCGTCTGCTGTTTTTCTCAAAGTTACATATAAGTGGACATATTTTTTAGAATAGATACAATGGTGAGTGACAAACATCTTGACTCTAGATCAGACGCCGCGTTACGCGGCGTCTGATCTGGATTCAAACTGTTTGTGAGCAAATGTGAGCTAAGTCTTAATCTTCCCTCTCTATAACGACTCCCTTCGAACAACACATTATATGTGTCTCCAATTGAGTGTCGTTGTAGAGAGGGAGAACTGCAGTAACTGTTTACTCTCCTCAGAATTATATCACATATCGTTAGCCCCTTTACTGTCATAAATGTACAGTGGAGAAGACGTTATTATCTCCCGTTTGACCAACACATTGTATGCAATACGATCTAGAAAATAGCAACAGTTTGACAAATCTGACTATATATTTTAATCTGAGTGGCAAACAGTTTTGGAGCCTGATCAAAACACCGGATTACCCGGCGTCTGATATGGCTCTAAACTCTTTGCAATTAAAATAAACGTTTTAGCGAAATTGCGTTTATTAGGAAATCATAACGTCTTCTCGACTGTATGTACAGACAGATAATTGCAAACAGTTTGGATCCTTATTAAACACCGCGTAACTTGGAGCAATACGGAATGGGAGCTTCCTTCCAGATTATTATTAATAATAATACTATTTATAATAATAATCATAATTATAATAATAAAGACTTTATTTTCATTAGGAAACGCACACATGTATGGTAACAACCAATCTTCCGTGAGACCCTCAACAAATTTACAGAAAACAATATAATCAACTCAAAACATACATTTACAATGAACAATAGACATTCATATATAGGCTGTAACAGAAGGTTATTCCTTCTCTTGATATAAGCGTGTTTTTGCGCATTGGCAATCAGTGTAGACTCAGACTTGGTGGCTCCTAGATGATTGTCCGATAAGGATCGGAGCTAATTTATTTTATTACACCTTGCTTTGAGTTGCAATGTTAATTTCCCATAGACATGTCTTTTACATCTATCAAAAAATATGCTGTCGCTCTATATGATATTCTTTTGTGTGACGTCACTCTGTATGATACTATTTTCTCTATTCTTAAAAATACTGTCACTCTATATGATATTATTTTATGACGTCACTCTATATGATATTATTTTCTCTATTCTTATTGAGTTGGGTTGACATATTCAGTGTTACGTCGTTTCGCGAGTTACGTGCATGGCGGCTCTAAATTTGTATTCACAACATATTTTATATAATACGAATGTGTCACACGTCCACAGCCAGGGTTTATAAGCTCGGTGTAAAAAATAAATATAAGGTGGCAGTTTGCATGGCACCCTCGAAAACAAGAATGTCATCCTCGGCTTTGTCTCGGGGTGACATTCTGTTTCTCGGGTTGACAATTTGATGTCTCGAAAACTGCCATCTAATAATTATATATTATGATCGTTCTGACACAAGCCTGTTTTCTTTTCTAAGGATATGTTTTTACATACTTTACTTTTTTTATTACCTCGTTTATAAATGCGATATTTCAGATGATACATGTTCATTGTGAACTGAGTTTTATTTATGAATATTTGAGCTTGATGGTTTAATATATTGTGACTTCAATTATAAATAATATGTGTGTCAGATAATTATCTGGAGAAAGGATTGCGTGTATGAAGGAGACAATAAAACTATGATGAAACGTGAACTGATAATAGTTCAGTACAAGGCTGGTAAGTTTAGTGTAAGCTGCATACGCTTTATCTGGTGATCATCAGCTAAAACAGTTGTTGTTGTTTTTCTAAGGTACTGGACAACTATAGTCAAACAACTAGGTTAGACGTGTCACGGGGTCGCCGAGTCTATTTATAAGGGAGATCAGCATTTCGGATATCCTCTTGGCAATTTTTAAAAGAAAAGTTTAAGTTATTTGTACAAACAATAAACGAATTAGTTATCGGAAACATAGCGTAGTGGATAAGACGTAAGGCTAAAAGGAAGCTTGATCGGGAAACATTTTATCAAGCGCGGGTTCGAATATTGCATCAACCCGAAATATTGTTTTGGCTAAAGCAATATTAAGGATTCTATAATTACATTGCACCAAAGTAATGCGGAAATTCCCCTGAAGAAAACAACTAAAACTTTTTGATATTTGTATTTTATCATCCTTTTGTTTTTGAAAATATGGCTTATATAGGACTCGAACTCAAGCTAATGCACCCCTTCCTCAACATTGAAGAACATGTGCATAAATAATCAGTATAATACAGTATGAAATAAGATAATGCTTTACTATTCATTCTAGATTAAAAAAAAAGTTTGAGGTTGACGCGGGATTCGAACCCACGCTGAACAAAAATACTATTATCACAATGCACTCTGGGTACCTAGACGTTTCCTACTGCGCTAAACTGTTGACAACAATTCCGCCTTCATTTGTATCTAATATACTGAACTCGACAGTTTAAAAACGGTCCGAGAACATGCGGAATGCTGTTATCCCTAAAAAGTGGACTCGGCTGACCTTTGACACGTCAGACCTAGTTGTTTGACTAGTCAAACAACTAGGTTAGACGTGTCACGGGGTCGCCGAGTCTATTTATAAGGGAGATCAGCATTTCGGATATCCTCTTAGCAATTTTTAAAAGAAAAGTTTAAGTTATTTGTACAAACAATAAACGAATTAGTTATCGGAAACATAGCGTAGTGGATAAGACGTAAGGCTAAAAGGAAGCATGATCGGGAAACATTTTATCAAGCGCGGGTTCGAATATTGCATCAACCCGAAATATTGTTTTGGCTAAAGCAATATTAAGGATTCTATAATTACATTGCACCAAAGTAATGCGGAAATCCCCCTGAAGAAAACAACTAAAACTTTTTGATATTTGTATTTTATCACCCCTTTGTTTTTGAAAATATGGCTTATATAGGACTCGAACTCAAGCTAATGCACCCCTTCCTCAACATTGAAGAACATGTGCATAAATAATCAGTATAATACAGTATGAAATAAGATAATGCTTTACTATTCATTCTAGATTAAAAAAAAGTTTGAGGTTGACGCGGGATTCGAACCCACGCTGAACAAAAATACTATTATCACAATGCACTCTGGGTACCTAGACGTTTCCTACTGCGCTAAACTTTTGACAACAATTCCGCCTTCATTTGTATCTAATATACTGAACTCGACAGTTTAAAAACGGTCCGAGAACATGCGGAATGCTGTTATCCCTAAAAAGTGGACTCGGCTGACCTTTGACACGTCAGACCTAGTTGTTTGACTATACCGAGCGGACTGTGTGAAAACAGGGCACTTTCCTATCACACACATTAGTATTATTATTATTTATTATATAAGATTTATAAAGCTCTCTCGCTTTCTACCTCAATCATTGACAAACAGCAGTGTTGAACCAAATGAAATAAAGTGTACGTCAATATATTTCTATTACGATAACAAACTTGTGTTATTTATTAGGTGTTGACGACAGGTGACTGCTTAAAGCAAAGTGACAGTAAAGCAGAAAGCTCATTTAGGAGCTTTCTGTTTTATTTACACCTTGCTTTAAGCTGTCACCTCTCATTTATACAAGCAATTAATGTTCATTTACATATAAGTGGTGGTGGTACAGTGGAGAATCTGTTATTCTTTCCCGTTTAAACGCAAACGTACGCAAACGCTAAGCACTAAAACGTAAAAAATAACAACTTTTGGACAATTCTGATAATTCTTGTTTATCTTGGTGGCAAACAATAGTTTTAGCATAAACGCGTTTATTGGGAAAGAATAACAGATTCTCCACTGTAGAGAGGGTAGAGAGGGTATATGTTTTTCAACTTAAAGATGGATAAGTAAACAGTGCATAAGTGGCTTCTGGGGTCTACCTCCGCCTGTGATAAGCTGGACGTCGCGGTGTGACTGAACTATTGTTAACCCATTTACGCCCAGTGGATTCTTCCATGTTTTATATATTGGATTAGACCATTTTTTATCAAAGGGATGCCTTGTCAAAATTTTCATTTTCATTTTGTTTTATATTGAAATACCTATCAGCAAACAATGTAGACTCTGCTCATAATGCGGCGTCTGACCAGAGTCTACACTGTTTGCCTATATCCCGTATATGGGATCGTGGGCACAAATGGGTTAAAAGCGAGGTAAAAATCATAATAAATTATAAATCATAAATTAAAGCTCCTCAACGCTTGGGTTCCAATCCCGATCTGGGCATTCGGATTTTTCATGTGTGAAACCTTCCAGCTGGCTTGCGGAAGGTCGTAGGTTCTATCCAGTTGTCGATTTGTGCCTGCAACAATGTATAAAAGGCGTCTGGGGTCTTCATCCGCCTGTGATAAGCTGCATGTAACGATGTGACTGAAATATTATTAAAAGCGACGATAACTCGTAAATCAGATAAAAGAAATCATAAAAGAAACATAATCGTAACGAGCATCTTGGTTTTTGAGATAACGAATAGAGCTAAAATAAGTTTTTATGTTTTTCCATGTCTAAAAAAGATCGTATAGCTGTCAAAGACAAACTTTTTAAGACAATATGGTATTCATATGACAGTTACTGATCATAAATCAGTTGGGAACAAATTAATCAATCGTAGTATGAAAAACCAGAATAGAATTAAAAAAAGAAAAACAAACCAAGAATCAGATGACATGTTGTAAAACACGTGTTGCCTTTCCCTTTCCCCCATAGAAGAGCCTTTTGGCGCATTGAATTTATTCATTCACTCAAGAAAAAAGTTCTCATTTTTAAAGCCATTAAAATGAATAATAAGAAAATGTTGTTATTTCTAGCAGATGATAGCTTAAAGCAGGCAGAAAGTAAAGCAGAATGCGCCTTAAGGCGCATTCTGCTTTACTTTCAGCCTGCTTTAAGAGGCCACCTACATGTATCTTCAAAGCTAGAAATAGGCCATGGGGTAAAGGGTTATACGTAGAGTTGCTTAAAAGAAATATCTATTACCAACATGGAACAAGAATTGCAGGACATCATACAAAGGAGAATACGTTATTCTTTACAATTTAGACGCAAACGAAACGCAAACGAATCGCAATAAAACGTAGAACATGACAATTGGTTGACCACTTTGACTATTAATATCATTGTCAGTGCAAACAGTTTGAAGCCTGAACAAGACACGTTTTAAATTTAAAATAAAGGGTAAGTTCTACTTAACCGAGCATAAAATAATACAGTTCATATGTCGAACTTTGGGATAGTTCGAGTTAAACGAGTTCGAGATATCGACTGTACTGTTTTTAAATTAATAAAGAACTTTGGATGTTCGTTTTTCCAAATAAACTCGAAGGTTTTAAGTCAATTTTGTCTATTGTGAAGCGTTTGGTGTCTGGTCACGATCCAAACTGTTTGTTAATCAGGTGATACAGTGGAGAATATGTTATTCTTTCCAAATAAACGCGTTTACGCTAAAACTATTATTTCTATTACAAACCGTTTGGAGCCAGATCAGACGCCGGGTAACCCGGCGTCTGATCAGGCTCCAAACTGTTTGCCACCAAGATAAACAAGAATTATCAGAATTGTCCAACAGTTGTTCTTTTCTACGTTTTAGTGCTTTGCGTTTGCGTACGTTTGCGTTTAAACGGGAAAGAATAACAGATTCTCCACTGTATAGGAATGGTATAAACGGAACTGAAACGGCAGAAAGTCTTCCCAATCCAATATACCACATTGTGTGCCTAATGGTCTTTATAAACCTTATTTCAACTGAATTATCCTTACTTATTTATAAAATCCCTCAACACTAATTAAACAAATATCGTGGAATTTCCTTTTTAATTATTGTCTCGTGGGTGGTATATATTCTGATCACAAGAGCTACCAGTGGGAGGGTTCATCGTATGTTAGATATTAATTAGGAAGGGGAATATTTCTTTAACTAGGGGATTACAGTGGTAAATAGGCTATACCTACCCACTCTATGCGTTTCTTACGCGTTCGTTAACCGTTCACTATGCATTTATTATCCGTTTCGTTAAACGTCTTTCCTAGCCGTTTCTTTACGCGTTTATTTACGCGTTTAAAAGAGCCCGGATGAAAGGGTCATCACTTAGCCGACGAACCCCTTATCTTCAGCAGTTTACACATCCAGCTTTATGACATGTGTATTACAGAACATTAGGTAGTATCGCCGATAACATTGCTATCTTTAATTGGCAATACACTGTTAATCCCCCGATATCTGAGCGGCATATATAGGCGGGTGATCAATGCTTGTTCTAATTGATTGGTTACAGGCGGGTGGTCAGTGCCTGTCGATAAGATTCGAAATCTCCGCGTGAAACAGATAACTGAAGCACCAATCGCAGCATCTCTGGTATAATCGTTTATTAACGCGTTTAAACGGGTTAAGATCGTTAGGCGTTAAGCGTTCGTTAAGCGTTCGTTAACCGTTCACTATGCGTTTCTTACGCATAGATTAACGCGTAAATGGGTAGGAATAGCGTATTTACCACTGTAGCCGGATCAACAATAAAGCAGTAACCTTAATTTAGATAGGTTGATTAAACTAGCACTGCACACGTATAAAACATACTAATTAGAACTAGAATTTAATTTCTACTCAAGAAAAAACAAGCTTAAAATAAAAACCAGCTATCACAATGTCTCGTATATAAAACCTCAGTGGGAAAGCAACTGCAGAATTTATTGAGACACTAGGTTAAAATTTTGATAAACAGCAAGTCAAAAGGAGAATATTGACACACTAATGCAAGACAGAGGAGATTCATGACGACCCCGCATGATACGGTATTTCTGTTTTTCTTTTGTATTGCATCTAACATTCACAAATCATTAGATGTTCGAAAAAAAACAATCTTATATCCTCGGTTATTTCTACTTTGGTCTGGTATGTTACAGAAATACTCGATCATTAACGAGATGGACGGAAACGATGAAAAATGAAATTAGGTGACCTTGCTCGTCAGGAGTTCACATATGATAGTTACTTATACAATTAAAACCATAACCGGCAGAAGTCAAAAGCGACATTCCGACAAATAAAAACACGTTTTGACAGTTGAAGGAAATAGTTCAACAATAGACAGTCATGATTAACCAGAATATATATTTTCTGTTTAACAAAGTACAGTGGGGTAGACGTTACTCTTTCCCAATAAATGCGTTTAAGCTAACACGTTTATTTCCATTGCAAACAGTTAGGAACCAGATCAGACGCCGGGTAACCCGGCGTCTGATCAGGTTACACACTATTTGATTCTAAAATTAAAATGGGTTGTCAGAGCTTTCAACAACTTGCCATTTTCTACATTTTATTGCAATGCGTTTGCGGGGAAAGAATAGCGTCTTCTTCAATGTAACAAATGATACAGTGGAGAATCTGTTATTCTTACGTCATTGGTGACGTCATACAGTGGAGAATCTGTTATTCTTTCCCGTTTAAACGCAAACGTACGCAAACGCAAAGCACTAAAACGTAGAGAAGAACAACTTTTGGACAATTCTGATAATTCTTATTTATCTTGGTGGCAAACAGTTTGGAGCCTGATCAGACGCCGGGTTACCCGGCGTCTGATCTGGCTCCAAACTGTTTGCACTGCAAATAATAGTTTTAGCGTAAACGCGTTTATTGGGAAAGAATAACAGATTCTCCACTGTAGCCTAAAGCAGCATTAAACCTGGCGAAATCATATCAATGAAGGGTTTACGTATTTCAAACCAACGCATTTGACATAATACCTATGTGCAACCCTTATAAAACGTGAATAAGTACAGTTATACCTCTAAACCACTAAATAGAAAACTAATTGATTGCATGAATTTGAAAGACAGGAAAACAGCTTAAAACAAGATGAAAGAAACCCCTTTAGGAAAATTCTGCGTTACTTTCACCATGCTTAAAGGGACTCGCAACCGGATGGTGTTCTTGTCAAAATAAAATAAAATACTCAAATAAAAGCAAATTTGTGGCATTATTTGGCTTTTGACATTAAAAAAATATGATCAGTCAAAAAAACGTCTCAAGAATCGTCACCGAATCTTAGTTTTTTAGATTTTTTCCATCGTTTTTCCATAGCGTTAGCTAACGGTATAGTTGTTGTTGTTGCTTCTCTACACGGGGTCAGACATAAACACGAGCCGAATTACGAAGCTGTATGCACTTCCGATCGCTACACGTTGAAATACGTTAAATCGATCCGAGATAAACGGATAGTTCCGTGGTCCATTGGTCTAAGCGGTTTCCCCTATTTTGCCTTCTGTCCGCCAATGCCGGGCCCCGGGTTCGAATCCCACCAGAGACCAATATTTTTTTTTATTAAAATACATTTTTTTAAACAGAATTTCTTATCCTAAACTAATTCTTTACCATTTATATAAGCGTTTGACACATATTTACAAATTACTATTTTTAATGCACCATCTGGTTGCGAGTCGCTTTAAAACAGTGGTGGTCATTTCTTTAGCAAACAGTAAATATAATATATACAGAAAATTTCCATTTCGATTAGGGTATCCACTGTTTGTCAGACTTGAAACAATTTTGGAGACAAACCCCTCGATGGGCAATGTAATATGGTCATGTTTCCGAAAAATTGAAAATTTCATTTAATAGTTCATTACTGTAAGGGTAATTGACTATGATTGACGGCGTGTTGTAAAGATGTAACATTTCGTGTAAGAAACATCGTTCTGTAAGCGTAGGAGTCCGATATCAATCACAGAAGTTACAGAATAACGACAATCAGGAGACGCACCTTCATCATGCAAGTCAATCACTGTCGTGAGTAAATCAGAAATATCCGTATATGATATGATATTGGAGCGCAATTATAAAAGAGTTTGAGTTTTTCAGTACAATCTGTTTTTATCGATTATTCAATGAAGAAGGATTGTTAAATTCATCCCTTTCTAGTTTCTACAACATCACCAAAATGGGAGACATAGTTTGTGTGTGTTGATAGGAAGGAATGGTTATAAGGGAGAGAAAATAATATCCTGAGAGTGCCGAACACGACTTTGCTTATATTTGCAAACAGCTTGAATCCAGATCAGACGCCGCGTGACTCGGCGTCTGATCTTGATTTAAGCTGTTTGCCACTCGTCATTGAGAGTTGAAACAATTTTTGCGATAGACCCCTCAAAAGGCAATGTACAATCAAGTCAAATGAAAATATTTTTTATTTTCTCACTTTTTAAAATGGCCATGTTTCCGATAAAATGGAAAATTTCATTTAATAGTTCAATACTGTAATAGTAATTGACTATGATTGACGGTATGTTGTAAAGATGTAACATTTCGTGTAACAAACATCGTTCTGTAAGCGTAGGAGTTCGATATCAATCACAGAAGTTACAGAATAATGACAATCAGGAGACGCACCTTCATCATTCAAGTCAATCACTGTCGTGAGTAAATCAGAAATATCCGTATATGATGTGATATTGGAGCGCAATTATAAAAGATGTTGAGTTTTTCAGTACAATCTGTTTTTTTATCGATTATTCAATGAAGAAGCATTGTTAAATTGATTTATCTCTACAACAACATCAAATAAGAGACACAAATGTGTGTTGAAAGGAGGGAGTCGTTATAGGGAAAATAATATTGTTAGAGTGATGAATACGAGACACGCGACTTGTTTACATTTATAATTTTGCAAACCGCCTAAACTCTATCTATGTCTGTCTGATCGCCACTGACATCGACCGGTATGCTGTTTATTTCTGCACATATTTTACCTAAATGCTCCGAACTTTCAATCTAAAAATGTGGATGACATAGTTTACAATATTTTCAATGCTTCTTCCCTATTAAACGCAAATGTGATATGGTGCAGTTGCATGTTTTCAACTAATTGCTTAGAAGTAATCTGACTTGAAACACTTTTATGAACACATTTGTCTAGATCAATATCTACCATCGACCAGCAAATCATCTTTTTTTTACCCATTATCCCATAAATATGATTTCCAAAACTTATCAAAAACTCAAAAGCACTATTAAACACCATCAGCATGCTTCCGCGCAGATAAGTAAATCCATATTCCTAATAGGCTACTTGTCGTTTGTAATTAATTCTAAGTTTAAGTTTTAAAAGCATAAAATCCATTTTTAATTGTGGTCAAACTTTGAAAACAGTTGTACAATGCTATAGTTGATATAGATCTAGTTCAAAAGGAATATCTTCCCGAACGCATATATTATGGTAAAAATGTAGTTCCAATCAGACACCGTTTTGGTTTGACAACAATGCAGACTTTGCACATGTTTACAAATTACTTGTATCGATTCCAGTGCACAATCTTAACCCTTTCATGATCAAATTATTCGGGACAACTTTATTCCTTCATCGCTTTAGCTTCGTCGGCTTCAATATTATTGTCTGCAAGACACGTTTTAAAGTTTGATTTAAAAGGCAACATTACTAACAAAATTTTGAAACAAGTGTCAAACAGTTTGGGTCCTGATCAGACGGCGCGTCACGCGGCGTGTGATCAGGACCCAAACTATTTGAAACGCGCTTTAAGGCGTCATTGAGAGTGAAAGGGTTAAACTAGATCCTAACTGGGTCGGTATCTCTCCACCCTCAATCGAGTGTTGGAGTAAAAAATTACAAAGCGAATACAATAAAACGTCTCTATAACGACCACTAAAAAGAAGGCTAAATGAGTGTTTAAAAGACAGGTGACAGCTTAAAGCAAGGTGACAGTAAAACAGAAAGCTCCTAAAAGAGTTATCTGTTTTACTATCGATATGCGTTAAGCAGTCACCTGTCGATACACTTAATAAATTATCATACTTTAGTGTTTGTTATTGAGAGGTTTTACTGCATAAATAATTTGCTTTAATACTCATATTAAAAGAAACAAAAATAAATTATACAAAAGCTACCTTAAAATTAAAGTTGTATATACAAGTAAGTGCGACATAAGCGAGTTCTAACCATCGGACACCTTTGTTCATGAATTGGTGCCATAAACGTATAAAATAATAAAAGAATTCTCAAGTGAGATAAAGTTGGGTTAGATCCCTATATTTAATTTGTTTTACCCTTTTAGTTCAAACTGGTTCTGGATTAATTCAAACAGTCTTGTTCAATTCAATAATAAATATTTTAAAAGCGAATGTGGCTGTGCTTTTAACACGTTCATTTAGTCCGAAACATGGGAACGGCTCTCCTTTATAACACTTATTTCGGATACAGTTTAATTACATGTTGCCCCTGGTACTCTAATTTACCACATAGGTTCCCTGGTTTTATAAGTGTCAATTAATCTCTTATTGGCGGATGAAGGTAATTGCAAAGGTTCAATGGCCTCGTAATTTATCATTATTACCCAACTGTAGGTGTATCACTTGTCATACAGCGCTCCCTCTCTACAACGGCCCTCCCAACAACAACTCCCTCCCTACTTCGACCCCTACCGCTGTTCCCCAAACAAGACATTTATGTCCAACCTTTTCATGGCTGCAATACCGTCTGCTTAAATTTGTTGTCTGCTGATTTTCTCAAGTTACAAGTAAGTGAACATTTTGATAGAATAGATATAATGAAGAGCGACAAACAGCATGAATCCAGATCAGACGCCGCGTTACACGGCGTTTGATCTGGATTCAAGCTGTTTGCAAACGTAAGTCAATTTCCCTCTCTATAACGACTCCCTCCGAATAACGCACACAATCTTTGTCTCCCATTGGGTTGTTTCTGTAGAGAGGGAGCGCTATATATCATCATCTGCAAACAAGTAGGATCCAGATCAGACGAGGGTTTTTCCGATGTCTGATCAGACTTCAGACTATTTGCCACTCGAGTAAAAATGGACCATGATATATTTCATACTGTGTTGCTTGTTGTTGGCGTACCTGTGCTTAACACTCACAGGACAGCTTGGTACAGACATTATTGACTGTCATGCTGGAGGATTACGTGCATAGCTGTTTTCAATTACCTCGCCATATAGGCAGCCATGCTCCGTCTTCAGAGGAAAACTGTAATTTCCTACATCTTGATGTTTACTTTTGCCTTTCCTTTTGCGTTTAAAACGGGAAGGAATAACTTCTCCACCGTACAATTTATAGAGGCACTGTGTCTCTCTTTCCCTTCAAACCTGTTTGCATTTTCCTAGCTGATGTCAAGCTTGAAGCGAATAGACATGGATATGTTTCGGTGACTGATCTGGCCAGACTGTTTGACACGCAGATGAAACATAAATTGTTCATTTTGTCAAGAGACTGTCTTTATTTATCTTTTTTTATTGTATGCAATTGCGTTGGTTTCTTAAAAAACAGGAACTCATATCGTTATGGATGCTTGTTTCCATATTTATCGTTTATGCATGCTTTGAACGTACAAAAATACACATTTTAAGACAAACAGTACAGTGGAGAATGTGTTATTCTTTCCCAATAAACGCGTGTACGCTAAAACTATTATTTGCAGTGCAAACATTTTGGAGCCAGATCAGACGCCGGGTAACCCGGCGTCTGATCAGGCTCCAAACTGTTTGCCACCAAGATGAACATGAAATATCAAAATTGTCAAAAAGTTGTTCTTTTCTACGTTTTAGCGCTTTGCGTTTGCGTACGTTTGCGTTTAAACGGGAAAGAATAACAGATTCTCCACTGTACCTTGAGACAGTTTGCATTTTCTGCAATTCTCAGAGTAATGTAACCTTCATCCACGTTATTGCATATGTTATGAACTATTTGCACATTACAGTACACCCCTCTACAACTACACCAAACGTGAGCCAAAGATAGTATGCTTGTGTGGAGGGAGTTGTTATAGGGATGGCATTTTTAACATATGGCTTACATTTGCAAATAGCTTGAATCCAAATCAGAAGCCGCGTAACGGGGTGGCGTTTGATATGGACTCAAACTGTTTGTTAGTCGTCATTATATTTCTTTATGGCAAAATATCCATTAATACGTAAACACAATTGTCTTAATAGGCGACAAACATTTTTGTAAGGAGGGAATCGTTGGTTGGGAGGGAGCACTGTTATGAATTGGAAAAGGTTGTGTAACATTTGCAAGCATTTGGATCAAGGTGAAACGTCGAACCTAGTATTTCTGCATCTGATCGTGATACAACCTGTTTGGTTTGCTGGTTCAATTTTATTTTAAATCTAGTTTAATATTATATTAATACACCTGTATTGACTAATATTAAATGTAGATAAAAAGTCAGCTTTCGAGCGTGCTAAATGTTGATACGTTCCTCATTATAGAAAGTTAACCACATTGGCCACTTTACCCTAAATACGTACAACGTTTATTTGCAAAACAATTTTGAGCCTGATAGGACGGCACGTAACGCGGCATCTGATCAGGATACAATCCATGTTACACTCATAACGATACTCCCTTTAGTTAGTTAACCCTTAGCCTGCCAGTCACGACTATAGCTCCATATGCAAACAGCTTGGATCCGGATGAGACGCCGAGTAACTCGGCGTCTCATCCGGATCCAAGCTGTTTGACACTCGGACAACATTTTCAGCAATTTTGAGCAACTTTGAAGCACTTTGAAACTTGAAGCAGACGAGAAATATAGCAGACGACAATTTATTTGGCGGGCTAAGGGTTAACATAAAATCTTGATTGAGAAAAAAAAGCAGACACCAAGTTTTGAAACAGATAACGCCAGGACATTGAAGGGATGTCTTATCTAGGTCCATACTTGATCCAAGGTAATAATGATTTTGAGTTGAGTCTGAGATCGTTCTCAAGTACAGTGGAACCTCTCAAAACCGGACATGTTTTGGGAAAACATATACGAGGGGTGTTCAAAAAATACGCGGACAGATGCTGCCATTCTCTCAGATTTTTACTGAACGGCGCAAAACTTGCATATCATGATGCCCAGGAAATTCTGTATTTGCAGTGAAAATTTCATACAATTGACTTCAAATATGATCAAACGTCTGTTGTTATGGTAACGTGGTGTCGTCAAACCCGGCCCAACGCCATTCAACGTCACATTGACGTCGAGTTATCCTAGAGTGATTATTGACTGTTGTTTCACATACCTTTCCGTAATATCTGTCTAAAGGCATTCGTCCTTTTCAAAGTACTCCCCTTTGAATGAAATACACTTTCTGCACCTTTTAACCCATGAATAGAAACAGTTATTGTATGCGCATGGTTCAAGGGAAGCGATCGCGGACTGTACCGCCCTTTGCAAATCGGCAACATCGTCAAATTGTCGACCTCGCAGAATCTTCTTCAGTGTGGGGAAAAAATGTTGTTTAATTTCAAACTCACCTTTGAGTAGTAATTTGCTGTGACCGTCTGTCCTTGCGGAACGGCATGGCTAAGGATGACGCCGTGGATGTCAAAGAACATGATAAACATCTGTTTCTTCGTTGAACGACTGACTTTAAATTTCTTGGGTGATGGAGACCCGGGAGTTTTCCACATAGTAGATTGTTCTTTTGATTCCGGTTCATATAGACTGATCCACGTCTCGTCTGCGGTCACAATCCTACTGAGAAAATCTTCTCCTTCTCGTTCGAATCGCTGAACAAAACGCCGACACGACTCCACCCTTTCAGCTTTCTGACACTCCGACAGCATTTTAGGGATCCATCTCGCACATAATCTCCTCATATGTACAGTGGTAAATACGCTATTCCTACCCACTTTACGCGTTTCTTACGCGTTTCTTACGCGTTCGTTAAGCGTTCGTTAAGCGTTCGTTACCCGTTTCGTTTAACGCGTTTACTACCCGTTTCTTAACGCGTTTAAACGCGTTTAAAAGAGCCCGGATGAAAGGGGAGTAATCATGGAGAAAGGGAGGTAATCCATGTATGACTTGCGGGCCGCTCTTACCCTACTTAAGAATTTAGTAAATATCGTTACAATCTTATAAAATTTTATGAAATCATTTTCTTTAAGAAGAAAGGTTATCCTGTGAGAGTTTTATGAATATACATTTATTTTCCCATATAAAGGATACGGTTTAAAAAGGATTATGTAAATTGTGTATATTACTATTACTATGAACATGCGGAATTCCCAAATGCCACATGTGGCATGCAGGGCTAGCCGCTAACACTGTTGCGTCACAAGCCGGACAGGGGGGTAATAAAACTGCGGCTTATCAAAGTAAGTATCCTAATGCCCCATTGGGGTTGATTGGAATATCAACCAAATAAACCAAACCTTATATGCGAGTATGTGTCAGTTATTATACTCTCTCATCAAAGTAAAAGATATCTGTATAGTTTGAATATGGATGAGACTCCCGTAACTCGGCATTTCATCTAGAGCCAAACTGTAAAAATGAAATCAAGACCGTATGCTTCATTCTTAGCTGTAAAACATAAGAACCGAACTACTCGGCGTCCCATCTACATCTAAATCGATAGTGTTAACTATTATGAAAGTAATTGGGTTTATTCAAAGCTGTCAGTTTGGATCCTGATGCTATGCCGATCTATACAGTCAGGCGTTTGATCTGGATTCAAACCGTTTGAATAGAAATCAACATGGAAGGAATTATTCTAATACATATCAAACAGAAATAATCTCGATGAAACGCCGAGTCACTCAGCATTATGATCGAGATCCAATCTGTCTATATTTATATAAATTCTATAAGCGAAACCAGTTTAGATCCTGATAAGAGGCGTCTCATTTACAGAAAATGTTTTCAAAAATCGCATTACAATATGAGTTTTATCGCGAAAATGCTCCAGTGACAAATCGATTCTTGTTTTTGATAAATCCGTTTCATTCGGATTTTTCTAAAACGGCAATGATCGATAAAATCCGAAATCTCCGCGTGAAACGGAAAACGGACGCCCCAATCGCAGCATCTCGGGTATAACCGTTTATTAACGCGTTTAAACGCGTTCAAATCGTTAGACCTTAACCGTTCGTTAAGCGTTCATTAAGCGTTCGTTAACCGTTCACTATGCGTTTCTTACGCATAGATAAACGCGTAAATGGGTAGGAATAGCGTATTTACCACTGTAATCTGTCATGAATTATATTATGAACTGCCCCAACACTACAGTCTACCCGCTGGCTAACTTCTCTTATCGTGATGCGTCTGTCCTTATCCAGGAGTTCTTGGATTTCCTTAACTTTCTGGGACGTTATTGACGTCGGCCGCCCGCTACGATGTTCATCCATCACACTTTCGTGTCCGTCTTCATACCGCGAGTACCATTTATGTAATGCCGTCCTCTTCATTGCAGCATCGCCGTATGCCTTGACCAACATTTCCATAGTCTCTTTTCTGGTTTTTCCATTGAGAACACAAAATTTAACCGCCGTTCTCTGTTCGACACTCATTTTGATGCACCTTCTACAAACAAAATGGCCGCTAACGCTCAAATTACGTCAGACGTTGATGTGACGTCACGGACGTCGTGTCAAGAATTGGCGCCATACTGTGTTAAAATTTGGTGACGATATTGGATCAGACGAAAGTGATACACGTCATTTTCGGAGCGACACAAGTTTGCATTTTGTTACATTTTGGGCCGGGTGTTACGAGGTGACGTTACCATAACAACCATACATTTATCATGCGTACAGATTTTGTCGGCAAAGTTACACTTTAAGTACAGAATTCTTTGGGCATCATTATGTGCAAGTTTCGCTCCGTTCAGTAAAAATCTGAGAGAATGGCAGCATCTGTCCGCGTATTTTTTGAACACCCCTCGTATGTCCGGTTTAGAGGGGTTTCCGGTTTAACTAGGTTTTAAACAATATCTTGATTCTAGTATGGAAGATAGCTGATCACTTAAAGCAGGTTGAAAGTAAAGCAGAATGCGTCTGAAGGCGCATTCTGCTTTACTTTCAACCAGCTTGAAGCTATAATCTGCTAGAGTATAGAAAAAATATTTCTTATGATACATTCTTCAGTTTTTGAATAAATCAAATGCGCAAAAAGGCATATTTATTGTTTAATGGGTTAAAAAAGGAAGGGTTGGAATCGGGATCAAAATTTTGTCCGGTTTAGAGATAATTCCGGTATTAGAGGTTTCAGTTTAGAGGGGTTTCACTGTAGTCGATTTGTAAGGGTTGAGCTGTAACCCATGTACGCCCAGTGGATTCTTTCATGTTTATATATTGGATTAGTCCATTTTTTATCGAAGGGATGCCTGGTCAAAATTTTCATTTTCATTTTGTTTTATATTGAAATTACTATTTGCAAACAGTTTTATATTGGAATTCCTATCAGCAATCAGTGTAGACTCTGATCAGACGCCGCATAATGCGGCGTCTGATCAGAGTCTACACTGTTTGCCTATGTCCCATGTAAAGGATCGTGGGCAAAAATGGGTTAAACTCTTTATAACCTTGGACCAAATATCAAAAGGTCAGTAATGGCGTGATAACAGACTGTAAAATAACTAAGAAACAGCACGCTGAATTCTTCAGCGCATATTATACATCCTGTTTTAGATGTTTACATCTTTTTACAGTATCATGTATCTCGTATTTCTTCTGTGTGACGATAATGACCGTACATCCACGCCAGAGTTAGTCTGCAGTCATTAGATGTCTCGTTAGGAAAGGATATAATGACATACATTTTTCTTCATTATGGTGAAATCCTGAAATTCAGACCAGTGATGACCAATGGCCAAGATGTCCAACTACAGTGGAGAATCTGTTATTCTTTCCCAATAAACGCGTTTACGCTAAAACTATTATTTGCAGTGCAAACAGTTTGGAGCCAGATCAGACGCCGGGTAACCCGGCGTCTGATCAGGCTCCAAACTGTTTGACACCAAGATAAACAAGAATTATCAGAATTGTCCAACAGTTGTTCTTTTCTACGTTTTAGCGCTTTGCGTTTGCGTACGTTTGCGTTTAAACGGGAAAGAATAACAGATTCTCCACTGTATTAGGCGTGGACTAATCTTGTAAACATATAGAGATGTTATAAAGCCATTCAAACTACAGTTTCCCCTCTCCACAACGGCCCTCTTAACAATGGTTCCCTCTTTACAACAACGCTTGTCGCTGTTCCGCCAAACAAGACAATTATATCCAACATTTGAGCTGATGTAATATCGTCTGTTTAAATTTCTGTCTGCTTTCTGATCTGGATTCAAGCTGTTTGTCACTGTAAGCCGATTTCCTCACCCTATAACTCTCTCCGATCAACATACAATCTCTTTGTCTACTTTTCTGTGTCGTTGTAGGGAGGGGCACTACAATACATAAAAGTTGTTTTAGTTTAACAGTTTAACTGCCATAGGGGACTACAATCAAATCTGAAAAAAATGTTATCCTGTTTAGGTCTAAAATGTCGACAGCCATTTCGAAATGTCTTTAGTGTTTGTGCCATAAATCTAGTTTTGAAACTAGTAGAGACCGCAATATTCAAGCAGATACCATTATGGTGATGAAAGGATTAACTCTTTCCTCCCTGAAATTTTAAATGGACAATTTTAGTTTCCATTTTAGTCTAGTCAATTTCTGACTTTTAAGAGTTGTTTTTGTCAATGTTTGGCATTATGACAAACAGTGAAGACCCTGATCAGAGGAGCCCTCTGATCTGGGTCTTCACTGTTTTCACAGGACAAGTGTACTATTCACATGTACACTGTTTGAAAAGGACGCCTATATGCGGGACTAGGGTTCAAAGGATTAAAGGAGACGATACAGTGTGGCTAGACAAGGATTGAACTTACACGCACAGTGCTCCCTACCTACAACGATCCTCCGTTTCAACACTGCTTGCCGCTGTGCCCAATAAACAAGACAATTATCATGTCTTAACACTTTGACTGATGCACTATAGTTTGCCTTAAATTAGTGTTTGCTGTTTTCTTTCAAAGTTAAAGATTAGACTATTTAACAGAATAAACGTTACGACGAGGGACAAACGGTTTGAATCCAGATCAGACACCGCGTTACGCGGTGTCTGATCTAGATTCGAACTGTTTGCAATGTGTGTAAGCAATATCATACTTAGAACTCTTAGGGTATCCGTTTCCTCTTTCTTGTTTTAGAGAAGGAGCACTGTAATGTAGTAACCTACATGTATATAATTTTCAGAAGGACTCGAATGGAGGCGTACACCATAGATATCTTAAGAGACTAGATCGGCCCCCTAGCACTGAGCTCCCATTGGTCGACGGTCAGAAAGACGCCATTTTGGTACGTGTATCATACACTTTCCCTCCGGCAAAATATGATTTACCTTCATTTAAGAATGAATTCGTACTACATACATCTTGTAACATATATATGCACCTAAAACGACAATCAAACTATAATAAGCACAAAATGATGGTAATTCCTATTTAACTAACTAAAATCATCGGTTAATCATAGCAACTATGGAACGCTTCTTAGCAAGTTCTGTAGTCAATGACGCACCGTCAACGTAGACGGGATTACCTGCGCATAGCATGTAACGTCATTAATCTACCACAATGCGACGTGCACCAGACCATTGGAATGTGAATGGCATACACGTACCAAAATGGCTTCTCGATGACCATCGCTGATTGGCCTGTGGCCGATCTAGGTTATTTTAAGATATCTATGGCGTACACGGGCATCGTTCTTGTGTGAATTTGACCGTTGAAGATATAAATATCAGCAGAATGAAAGTAAGGTAGAAATATGCTGCTTTACCTTTATTTTGCAAAGGAAGCTTGGCCTTGACGTCAAACACTCATGTTTAGACTGGTCGATATGAGACATTCAATTACATACCTGAAGACAGACAACATTAGAATTTAGACATGTATCACGCATTTCGTTGTCAGGTGAGCAATGCGGGTTTTAGAAATGGCCTCGCATGAAGATACGGAAATGAACTGCAATTTGTTTTTAATTAAAAAATAAATAAATGCGTTGCATGTTTCCATTATAAATTCATACATTGGACGATATCACAATGACTTGAATGATCAAATAGCATATATATATTATTTACTTTATTTGAAGTTAGATTACCGAAAATTTGTAGTTTTATTCTTATGTTAATCTCATTTCGTAATAAAAATCAATTCCAACAACAACAACAACGTTTAACCTTACTATTTACAGTTTGAACAACGACAAACAACAACATCAACAACAGTTGGACTTGAAATTTAAAATTGAAAGATTCAAATAACAATATAAAATCATTGGGTTTGTTGCGGTTACAGTGGAGAATCTGTTATTCTTTCCCGTTTAAACGCAAACGTACGCAAACGCAAAGCACTAAAACGTAGAAAAGAACAACTTTTGGACAATTCTGATAATTCTTGTTTATCTTGGTGGCAAACAGTTTGGAGCCTGATCAGACGCCGGGTTACCCGGCGTCTGATCTGGCTCCAAACTGTTTGCACTGCAAATAATAGTTTTAGCGTAAACGCGTTTATTGGGAAAGAATAACAGATTCTCCACTGTAAAGGGTAAACGCAAACTATGAATTTTTCTTTGAAATTCTGACTATGAAATAAGCAGGAAATGATTAGGAGTGCTTGTTCAGTAAGCGCGCATTAGTAACGCTACGCATGATTTGACTACAAGTTATTTACATGGTGCATTCCGTTCTTGATTTGTATATAACTAAATGTGGTCCATGTTTTATATTTATTTATATGTTTATCACTTTCTCTCCATATAGGAACCATCTGATTAAACTATTTAAACGAGAAAGTATCATTTGATTTACAGCTGTTGTTCAAGAATTCGTTCAAAAAGTTAAACATTATCCATTCACGGACATAACGTCATCAAGTTAAAACAATTGTCGTCTGTTTTTATTTTTTAAATTTAAATCATAGGGGTATTATGATTTAAGAAATATCGAAATGAGTGTCAAACTGATTAAATCCAGATCAAACGCCGACGTATGCGTCGATTGATCAGGATTCAACCTGATTGCAAATATGTATTGAACTCGGGGTATAACATTGGGTTACCCATTACCCAATAGCTGTTTCCAGTTTTGAAGTCAAATGACCACTTAAAGCAGGTTGAAAGTGAAGCAGAATGTGCCATAAGGCACATTCGGCTTTAGTTTTCAACCTGCTTTAAGCTGTCATCTACAAAGATATAGAAATATTATTATGGTATATATTCATGGCTGTATAAACTGAAGCTATTTTTTCAGAGGAAGAAAACATTAAAGGCATAAAAGGCGTATTTATGGGGTAATTGGTTGAAGCAGAGTGACTGCAGAAATATAGGTACAATTATATGACACGTACGAGGGCTGTCTCAAAACACCGTGGACTGATATTATTTTTGAAGAACCCGACGTAATATTTCTTTGATATTTTTACCAATGCTATTTCAAACATTTTCACATTTGCATGAGAAATATTAAGGTTCCTGAACACACTTGACCCTATTTTATTTGTAAATATTCATTGTTGGTTAGATTATGCGGCGCACGCCAAAATCTTAAAGGTAGATTTAAATAGGTACATTTTACAACCTCCTACAAAGTAATTTCGAATTGGAATTTGCGCAAAATTGCGTCATGAATGTTGACGTTGTTATATATGACGTCATCCTTGAAAAATTCGTTAACGTTGCGTCATTGTAAAAAAAGATATCTAGGTTATGACGAATGATACTGTGTTCTGAAGACGCATGAAATGACGACGTCAGAGGAAAAGGCGGCGCAGCAGAATGTCATAGAATACTGCTTTGAGTTGAATTTGATCCCGAAACAGACGTTAAAACAACTACAATCAAGAGAAATGTATCAATCAGCATCTCGCTTGCTGGTGTAAAAAAAAATACGCGATTTTCAGAAGGATGGGTTGAGAAAATAATGTAAAGATGGGATAGCCGGAAGAAATTGACGGTTTCATTGTAGAAAACGTGAGGAGCGTCATGATTGGTGTTCGGCGTCTTGCGGTGAGATAGAATGCTTAACTCCTCGGGTGAGCAAATTGTTTGTACATCGACTTTTACGTGAGAAACGAAACACGTCGAGAGTCGGTGCTATATGGGTGCCACGCTTGTTAAGTGCAGAAGAAAAAGAATGATGTGTCCAGGTATCAACCCTCTTTTTAAGACGATATTCGAGAGATCAGGACTTTTTCATCAAACACCCTTCACACAGACCTATTGCATACGATACGAGAGAAGTGACCGGGGTTCATTGACAACTTAGAAAAGCAACATATTTTACAAGGTTGTCGCTTCGTGCCACATTTCCCAGCATGCACATTTGGAACTTGCCGTGTTGGGGTTTCAAAAGCTTAAACATCCGCCTACTACCATTGACCTAGCCCATTAGATTTTGCAGTATTTTCATACCTAAAATTGAGCCTCAATTACGCCGACAAAAATTGAAAACGTTGAAGACAGCTCAAACAAGGAATATTGAGAGTGTTGCGCGAGCTTCATGTAGATACCAGCTTGTTTAAGAGGCTGTGTGTCAGCGAAAATGCATCAATCACCACTACAAGTAAAGGAGTGAACGTTGTTCAACGTCGATGACGTCATAACGTTAATAGCTAGTGTGCGCCGGGGTTACACAGGTAGGGTGTTACAAATTACTCTTTGCTGGTGAATTTTAAAGATAGAGCGTTAAAACTTCACACATGTTTACATAAACCCTATGTTTATATATACTGACGACCGTTTGTTTCTGCTGTTTTAACGAACAATTTTATAAGGAAAGTCTACGATGTTTTGGGACAGCCCTCGTATAGCTATATATGAACATTCAAATGTTCCAGGGCATGTTTTATTACTTCGAAAGCTTTCAAACAATAGAATTTAATTAAACTAGAAATTTAACAGTCTTCAACCTGACAAACTAAATCATTATTTTAGGTAAATATGTGTTATACTCTCATTACTAAATGCAAAGCGATCCACACCTAGTAGTTTTAGAGCAGTTCAAAATGTAATTCGAAACATGCACGTTTCAAAGGTAATACTGTCGAACCTCGAATAATCGAAACCTCTTTATTTGACTGCGTTTATATTCAAAAGCTAAAAAGTGGCTTAGCCACGTTTAAACATAAATACAAATAAGTATGAATTGAACAAGTTTTACTTTTGGTTTTAGGTGTTTGGTACATGTAAACAGGCTATTGTCATGAAAATATATATGGCGCCATTTTAAGTTTGATAATTTCGCTCTTAAAATATTATTGATATATGCTTGCTCCGTTTAGTTAAGTAAAAGATGAGTGCTAATGAAATATTTTGAGTTGTTGCTTTACAGATAATAACAGCAATGCTCATGTGCGAATTACCGAATTCATAGACGTATTGATCATAGTATAAATAATTGAGTAGTACCATAAAACCTGACTTATTGTAATTAAAAACAGTGTAGATCAAGTATTTTGGTTTTCTTTAACTGCTGCGATTTAGGGTAAATAAGAAAAATTGGTGGGGATGATAAGACTTTAGCAGGGTATCATACAACGTATGAACTTTTTACCGTACTGTGTTACAGTGGAGAATCTGTTATTCTTTCCTGTTTAAACGCAAACGTACGCAAACGCAAAGCACTAAAACGTAGAAAAGTACAACTTTTGGACAATTCTGATAATTCTTGTTTATCTTGGTGGCAACCAGTTTGGCGCCTGATCAGACGCCGGGTTACCCGGCGTCTGATCTGGCTCCAAACTGTTTGTAATGGAAAACATAGATTTAGCGTAAACGCGTTTATTGGGAAAGAATAACAGATTCTCCACTGTAGGTATGCACCGTTTCTTTCTAATACTGTTAACACTTTCACTGCCATAAAGACTGAAACACTCGTCTTAAACAGTGGCTGTCATATTATAATCTACTTGCACTTTTCTTATACCTTTACTTTTAATTTTTTGCATATTATGTTTTTTGACTCAGCAAATATTTATTTACTCATATAAGATTCAACCAGTTTTGATCAAAACTGTTTGTGAATGTCAGTTGTTCGCCTTGAAGGTAAAAGGGTTAAAAAGACCGAAAAGCGAATAGTGTTTTTTGCAAAACAAAGAGAAAGAGAAAAACATGTAAGACTTTCACGATTAATATATCATAATCGGTCTAAAACATCCTGTAGTAGTTCTTTGTTTTAAAACTTGCTACACACAGTTCAAATGAAGAGATAGATCGTGCGATAAGAATGCCCCCGTGGTCTGTTAGGTTATAACATATACATTTTAGAACATATTCTGTTTTGCTTTCTCCGCACAGGTTCAAGTGTTGACAAAGCTCACATTTTTCTTTAAAATGTACTGATTAACATAAATCCGTTTCCTGAACTTATATTTACGTACTTATGTAGGCGCCATATACAGTGGATAATCTGTTATTCTTTCCCGTTTAAACGCAAACGTACGCAAACGCAAAACACTAAAACGTAGAAAAGTACACCTTTTTGACAATTCTGATAATTCATGTTTATCTTGGTGGCAAACAGTTTGGAGCCTGATCAGACGCCGGGTTACCCGGCGTCTGATCTGGCTCCAAACTGTTTGTACTGCAAGTAATAGTTTTAGCGTAAACGCGTTTATTGGGAAAGAATAACGTTTTCTCCACTGTATCCATTTATACCAAAAGAAAAATGAGTCTCTTTAATAACACCTTCCTCAAGACTTCATGCAAATAACATAACCATCCAATTTAATTAAGCGCTCGACATGTTTAGTATAACTTTTTATAGTAAGTGTTGTAAAGTAGAATTGCTAGCCAAAGAACCTCTATCTCCAGGGTTAGCACTGTTTGTCATATTGCAATATACTGACAAAAGATCTAAACAGTCAAAAATGGAAAGATTGACTAAGAAAATCGAACTGTCCACTTGAAAGAGTAAAAATAACAGATACAGTGGAGAATCTGTTATTCTTTCCCGTTTAAACGCGAACGTACGCAAACGCAAAGCACTAAAACGTAGAAAAGAACAACTTTTGGACAATTCTGATATTTCATGTTTATCTTGGTGGCAAACAGTTTGGAGCCTGATCAGACGCCGGGTTACCCGGCGTCTGATCTGGCTCCAAACTGTTTGTACTGCAAATAATAGTTTTAGCGTAAACGCGTTTATTGGGAAAGAATAACGTTTTCTCCACTGTAATGTATTCTATTGCACCGATAAAAGTGCATTGCTTTCCATGTAATTTGCAAATAAATTGCCATTTACGAATTAGATTAATTTTTAGACCTATATATAAATCAAAACTAAGCTTCAGCTCTTGAATTTTTCTTAATCATTCCATTCACAACTACACAGTCGTCTTAATATAGTTTTTTCTCAATTGATTTACAACCGAGATTAAAGGATATGGCATATTGACCAAAGAATAGTGAAATCAAATATACGTTTGTTTTCAATTCCGCCATAGGAATTTTTTGGACATTAAATTCAGTTGAAGTCAATGAAACATCTACAGAAGGAGCATTTTGATTTGACCCATTCCGACTGAAACTAGTCATCTGTCTTTAATTAACACCGCAAACAAGCTTTCTGAGAACAAAAACCTTAAACCCGGGATCATACAGCCTATTGACTCTTATTACAGCATATACACTTTAGTTTATGTGTGAATGATTGATTATCGTATCCCGTTACCCCATAGCTTATTCTATATATATATATATATTTTTAAATAGATAAGCCTTATAGTAAGCTGAAAGTAAAGCAGACTAGAGTAGAAGTTACGTCGTTTACAAGCCTGCAGGATACTGTCACAATCTTTCCGTGCATGTACATGTAGTTCACACTTTTGTAAAGTACATGTTGCTAGTGTTACAAACAGCAGTTTAATCAAGTCTTGAAAATATTGACATAGTGACTAAACATTAGTATGCGATACACTCTCGGTCATATTTAATTAATCTTCCTGTAGGGTGGCACTGTGCTTTTGTCGTGGTGTCACTGTGTTTTAGCATTATTATCACACACACTCCACATCTACTCTAATTGATCTTATAAATGACTACGTATTGCCCTTCTTCTGTTGGTACAAGCACTCATTTGCCCTAAACATTGAATCTTTTAAGAGACTGAAAACCAGATTTTTTTTGGTAATGGATTTCAGGTGTCTATACGAACATGTAAATTGTTAACCCGTGAATTATACAATTTTTCGGGAGATTTTTACCTCTTCGCCGCTTTATTGTCGCCTGCTTCGTTATTGGTGTCTGCAAGACACGTCTCAAAGTTGGATTCAAGGTTGTATTACTTAATGACTATCGATAAGAGTATCACACAGTTTTGGTCCTGATCAAACGCCGCGTTACGCGGTGTCTGATTAGAACCCAATCTGTTAGCAAACGCATTTTTAGGCGCCATTGAGAGTGAAATGGTTAAGGATTGATCTTTAATAATACATGCCACTGTAAAGAAAATAACAGAGGAGAAAATGCGGATAAGACAAAATAAAATATGAACTAAACTATAGTCGAACGTTCTTATCCATTCGGCCACCGGATGATTCTTATATGAAAGTATTTTTTACCTTAATTGTTTTATGCAAAATAGTTGGAGCAAAGTTTAAAAACAGATTAGAAAAAGAGATTGAACATTCTAGAAATCTTAGATTCAGTTAGTTGTTGTAGTGGAGTTTTTATAGCGAATATATGTTTATGCCATATTCGGGGCAATGCTAAACATATTTTATTTGAGCGCCAAGGTGAGCTTTTCTGATCGTGCTATGTCCGTCGTCGTCCGTCCGTCGTCAACAATTTCTTTAAATGAGATCTTCTCCTAAACTACTAGATGGATTTAAACCAACCTTGGCAGAAATGATCCTTATATGGTCCACTTTGAAAGTTCTTCAAATGTTTCCGGTCCGTTGCATATCTAGGTCACAGGAGCTAAAATAGATTTTTTCAATAAAAACTTAAAAAAACTTCTCTTAAACTACAGTACCCTAAGCTTAGCTAACCACAGTACCCTGAGCTTAGATATTTGGAACAAAGCATCAGCTATAGGTCCTCTATCAATATTGTTCAAATTATGTCCCTGGGGTAAAAAATGGCCCCGCCCCGGGGGTCACAAATTTACATAGAGTTATATAGTGAAATCTTCAAACCTCTTCTTCTCTAAAACTAATATAGCTAGAGCTTTGATATTTGGTATGGTGTAACTTCTAGAGGTACTTTACCAATATTGTTCAAATGTTTTCGGTCCGTTGCATATCTAGTTCACAGGAGCTAAAATAGATTTTTTAGATTAAAACTTAAAAAATCTTCTTCTCTGAAACCACAGTACACTGAGCTTAAATATTTGGCACAAAGCATCATCTTCAGGTCCTCTATCAAGATTATTAAAATCATGTCCCTTGGGTCAAAAATGACCCCGTCCCGGGGGTCACAAATTTACATAGAGTTATATAGTGAAATCTTCAAGCCTCTTCTTCTCTAAAACTAATATGCCTAGAGGTTTAGTCTTTGGCATAGTGTAATTTCTAGAGGTACTTTACCAATATTGTTCAAATGGTTCCGGTCCGTTGCATATCTAGGTCGAAGGAGCTAATAATAGATTTTGTTTTCAATAAAAACTTAAAAAATCTTCTTCTGTAAAACCACAGTACCCTGAGCTTAGATATTTTGCACAAAGCATCATCTTCAGTTCCTCTATCAAGATAGTTTAAGTTATGCCCCTGGGGTCAAATATGACCCCGCCCCGGGGGTCACAAATTTACATAGAGTTATAAAGTGACATCTTCAAACCTCTTCTTCTCTGAAACTAATATAGCTAGAGCTTTGATATTTGGCAAAGTGTAATTTCTAGAGGTATACTTTACCAATATTGTTCAAATGGTTCCGGTCCGTTGCATATCTAGGTCACAGGAGCTAAAAATAGATTTTTTTAATAAAAGCTTAAAAAACACTTCTCTTAAACTACAGTACCCTAAGCTTAGCTGTTCTGCACTCAGCATCATCTAATCAGCTATTGGCACAATCATATTGTCATAATTTCTCAGCTTTCCAAGATATGTTACAATTACATCAACTGTCCCAGGTGAGCGATTTAGGTCGTATACGACTCTTGTTTTCTGTTTTTATTTTTTTCCAAATGCGCCACTTGCTTTCAATCTATATAAACTATCCTAATAGTGTTAATTTCCGGAATACATGTTTGATTGTCAGATGATGTGAATGAGTGCATGTTTCAGGAAAATGATATAAACCCAATACGGGGTAGATGTTTAGGTGTGCGTCACTTCTTGCTACAGTGGAGAATCTGTTATTCTTTCCCAATAAACGCGTTTACGCTAAATCTATTATTTACAGTGCAAACAGTTTGGAGCCAGATCAGACGTCGGGTAACCCGGCGTCTGATCAGGCTCCAAACTGTTTGCCACCAAGATAAACATGAATTATCAGAATTGTACAAAAGTTGTTCTTTTCTACGTTTTAGTGCTTTGCGTTTGCGTACGTTTGCGTTTAAACGGGAAAGAATAACAGATTCTTCACTGTACAAAGTATGTTTATGACAGATTCTTAATGTAACTATGTATTTATGTCGATTGCAGCCATTATTTTAAACATTGCACTTCCTTGGTGACGGCATAGCCCGTCTTACACATTCGGCACATTTCACTACCAAAGAGACCTTAGAGCGCATTTGCAAACAGTTTTAAATCCTGATCAGACGCCACTTGTTTTGAAATTACGTCAGCAATACTGCCTTAAGTCTAACTTTGATACGATATTGGTGACAACCATATTGAAGCAAACGCCAATAAGGCGGTGAAGAGGTAAAACCTCCCGATTAATTTGACCATGAATTAGTTCATATCGCATGTATCAAAAATGTAGACTGCGTTAATGTACATAGTTAAGACCTTTTGGCATTTTCATTCAAACACATTTATATGAGTGTCAGATAGTGTGGAAGCAGCACAGATGCCGCATGACATCTTATCAGGTTTCCAAACTGTATCAACGTCTTCAGTATTCACATTTGGTTGACATAAGTTTCCGTTCTTTGTCATACTCTTATATCAGACGAATTGTTAACATGCTATGTTATGACTGTATCCAACTACATGTGCTTGTATTTCTGCATTTTCTCTCCAAGATTATCATCATAATGTCAAATAGTTTGGACCCAGATAAGCTACCAAACTAGTCGGCCTCTCATCTAGATTAAATCTGTATGCAATATTATCACACATGTGCCAGTAGTGCAAGAAAGTTAGGTGCGTTTACTACTTTTGAAATATGTTTAAATGTAAGAGGTCGCTAAGTATATTCTGCATCACAATTATGCGTGTACCTTAATTGGATTATTTAAATAAGCTGTATAAAAAAGCGGTCCTACCAATAAAATTTAATAGGTTCTATGCTATTTCTATCAGATTTCAATATTTCATAAGGATTAGCACAATAAATATTTTAACAAGAGAGCCATCGGCCCTATATAGCTCAACTCAGTCGAGGTGATATATTGACAACTGTCTCATCATTTACGGTAGAACATAATTGAAAGAAATAGTATGAGGTAATATAAATTAGTATTGCCATCTTCAATTTTTGTTTTTTTGCGAACCAAAACAACAGCTGATAAATCTTTGCTGGCATAATCTTCAGACAGCGGCTTATTAATGAATGTAGAGTCCTTTAAAGTGACGAAATCTTAAACTGTAATGTTCGTTCAAATTTACATTATATGAAGAACATCTTAATGCATCATATTTATACAGTATTAACATGCAGTTTATTTTCTTAACAATAAAAATATAGTTTAGCTCATGTGACCTAGTTATGCGATGGACCTGAACAATTTAAATAAAATTGGTAAATATAGGTTTAGGAGGAAAATATGTTTGACGATTTCACTGTATAACTACACGTATATGCAAAACTGTTACAGTGGAGAATATGTTATTCTTTCCCGTTTAAACGCAAACGTACGCAAACGCAAAGCGCTAAAACGTAGAAAAGAACAACTTTTGGACAATTCTGATATTTCATGTTTATCTTGGTGGCAATCAGTTTGGAGCCTGATCAGACGCCGGGTTACCCGGCGTCTGATCTGGCTCCAAACTGTTTGTAGTGGAAATAATAGTTTGAGCGTAAACGCGTTTATTGGGAAAGAATAACAGATTATCCACTGTACCCCGGGTAGAGCTGTTCTAACCCAAGAGGCAAATGAACAATCTGAATAGATGACATATAGGTGATGCTATATGATTAATATTTCAAATATCAAAGATCTGACCGTATTATTTTTTATATAAGATGTTTGGAAATTTCACTATAATTATATCCCTATATAACACAGTAACCCCGGAACTGGACAAAGTTTCTGCTCAGAGGCATACATACCTTAACATATCTTGCTAGAAGACCTGTAGATGATGCAGTTTATTTGACATTTTTAAAAAGGAGATGTTTGAAGAGTTTACCACATAACTCTCTGTAATACTTTGAACCCTTGGGCAAGGACAATTTTGACTCACATTGGCATAATTTGACTTATCTTGATAGAGGACAAGTAGATGATGCTAGGCGCCATTCATTTAAGCTCTATCTACAATGTTTTCAGACAAGCTAATTTTTGAAGATTTGATTGTAAATAAAACCCCGTCTTTGGTTTCTGTGACCTATCTATGCAATAAACCGAAATTATTTCAAAATATTTGTTGCTGACCTCTAGAAGTTATGCCATGCAGAATATCAACGCTCTGGCTACATTACTTTAAACCATTATCCCTAAATACGCCTATTTTACGCCATAAAAATATCTTCCTCTACTAAAGAAAATAGTTCCAATTTATACTGTCACAAATAAGAATATTTAGGAATGTTTTCTATATTCTAGCAGATATTATCTGAAAGCAGGCTGAAAGTAAAGCAGAAAGCGCATTAAGGCGCCTTCGGCCTTACTTTCAACCTGCCTAGAAGTAGTCAACAATCTTCAAAACTAGAAACAGGCTTTGGGACAATTGGTTAATAGAACAGGATGTACAACCGTAACCCCCAAGGCGGGACCATTGTTGACCCCGTGAGCATAATTGTTCACTTTGGTTAAGATCCAATTTGCTATGCTGCATTTCTTTCTGGTTTTAACAAATATGACGATGGATCTTGTGTACAAGTCTGCTCTTCTACTGTGGTTATTTGCAAATATTTTGGATTCTGAGCAGATGTCGCGTAACGCCGCTTCTGAACAGAAACCAAACTAGTTTACACTAATTAATATATATATTTTTAAAGTTAACAAATATAAATGCTAAAATTGAGGAAAAAAGCAGACGAGATAATTGCATAAAGGCGATGACGCCATGGCAGTGATGGGGTTAATAACACTTGTCATTATTCAATAATTTAATAGTTCTTTTAGACAGTATTATGACAAAGAAATTGATTTCAAACACATTCATTAAGTAAGAAATTCCGAGAAATGTTCACCTTTATATAATAAATTTTGGATGATACGGGTTACTTACCTTCAGATCTTCGTCTTTTATTTATGATTGGAACATTTACTACTTAAGTTTCCCTGGTTTAATAGGCGTCAAATCAATGTCCTAATTGCGGATAAAGGTTATTGCAATATTTCATTAGCCTTGTTGTACATCACTAACACAAAACGTAGTCTTATCACTGTAAATATATACATTATCAGAAAATGTCAGAACTAATATATAGTTTACAGTGCAAAATACTTTATTCTTTCCCAAGAAAATACACTTGCACACCACGTCGATGTAAATTGCAGCAATATGAAGACAGACCAAACGCCATGTAAGTGGACGTCTTTCAGATTCCAACCTGTTTGAAAGTATGTGAAATCACACCCACACACTACGCATACCGGTGTAACAGTCCAGTTTTTCCCCAGTCAGTTTTTTCCCCGGGGAAAAACTGGACTAGTCCAGTTTTTCCCCGGGGAAAAAACTGACTAGTCCAGTTCTTCCCCGGGGAAAAAACTGACTAGTCCAGTTTTTCCCCGGGGAAAAAACTGACTAGTCCAGTTTTTCCCCACCCAGTTAGTTTTTCCCCCCCCTATTTTATTAATTGAAATGAAGGGGGAGAAATTCTGGACTAGTCCAGTTTTTCCCCCCTATGTTTTTTTACTACCTGGGAGCTGGAAAACTTCTGGACTTGTCAAGTTTTCCCCCACTATGTTTCTTTGTAACATTTTAGAGGCCACAATTTTAATATTTTCTCCCTCATTATTTGACTACTGAAGTGATGGCAGGGAAATTCTCGGCAAGTTCTTTGTTCTGGACTAGTCTAGTTTTCCCCCCTCACAATTGGATTAATATAGATGTATGTAAAGTCTTGGATAGTCCAGTTTTTCTTCCCTCTCAAACAAATAATTATGGCGGTGGGGAAAATCTGGACTAGTCTAGTTTTTCCCCCCTAACTATTCGGTTAATGCGGATGTACTAAAAGTCTTGACTAGTCCAGTTTTTCTCCCCTCTCAAACACATTCACGTAACTTTGTTGGTGGGGAAATTCTGGACTAGTCCAGTCCCCCCCCCCCTCACAAATTGATTTATGCAGATGTACGCAAAGTCTTGGCTTGTCCTGTCTTTCTCTCGTCTCAAACTAACTCATAGGGGGGAAATTCTGGACTAGTATATTGTATAAGAGTGGGGAAAAACTAGACTAGTCCACAATTTCCTTACGTTCACAGTTATTTGTTTGAGAGGGGAGAAAAACTGGACTAGCCCAGAATTTCCCCCCTTAAGTATTACTCATATTATGATGGGGGAAAAACTGGACTAGCCCAGAATTTCCCCCCTTAAGCATTTCTCATAGTGTGATGGGGGGAAAAACTGGATTAGCCAAAACTTTGCCAACATCAAAATTAATTAAATTGTGAAGGGGGAAAAACTAGACTAGTCCAGAATTTCCCCACCTCAACAGAATATTGTATAAGAGGGGGGGGGGGGGGGAAACTAGAGTAGTCCAGAATTTCCCCACCTCAACAGAATATTGTATAAGAGGGGGAAAAAACTAGACTAGTCCAGAATTTCACCACCTCAACAGAATATTGTATAAGAGGGGGGAAAAACTAGACTAGTCCAGAATTTCCCCACCTCAACAGAATATTGTATAAGAGGGGGGAAAAACTAGACTAGTCCAGAATTTCTCCACCTCAACAGAATATTGTATAACAGGGGGGAAAAACTAGACTAGTCCAGAATTTCCCCACCTCAACAAAATATTGTATAAGAGGGGGGAAAAACTAGACTAGTCCAGAATTTCCCCACCTCAACAGTATATTTTTTTAAGCGGGGGGAAAAACTAGACTAGTCCAGAATTTCCCCACCTCAACAGAATATTGTATAAGAGGGGGAAAAAACTAGACTAGTCCAGAATTTCACCACCTCAACAGAATATTGTTTAAGAGGGGGGAAAAACTAGACTAGTCCAGAATTTCCCCACCTCAACAAAATATTGTATAAGAGGGGGGAAAAACTAGACTAGTCCAGAATTTCCCCACCTCAACAGAATATTGTATAAGAGGGGGGAAAAACTAGACTAGTCCAGAATTTTTCCACCTCAACAGAATATTGTTTAAGAGGGGGGAAAAACTAGACTAGTCCAGAATTTCACCACCTCAACAGTATATTTTTTTAAGCGGGGGGAAAAACTAGACTATTCCAGAATTTCCCCACCTCAACAGAATATTGTATAAGAGGGGGAAAAAACTAGACTAGTCCAGAATTTCACCACCTCAACAGAATATTGTTTAAGAGGGGGGAAAACTAGACTAGTCCAGAATTTCCCCACCTCAACAGAATATTGTTTAAGAGGGGGGAAAAACTAGACTAGTCCAGAATTTCCCCACCTCAACAGTATATTTTTTTAAGCGGGGGGAAAAACTAGACTAGTCCAGAATTTCTCCACCTCAACAAAATATTGTATAAGAGGGGGGGAAAACTAGACTAGTCCAGAATTTCCCCATCTCAACAGTATATTGTATAAGAGGGGGGAAAAACTAGACTAGTCCACAATTTCCTTACGTTCACAGTTATTTGTTTGAGAGGGGAGAAAAACTGGACTAGCCCAGAATTTCCCCCCTTAAGCATTACTCATATTATGATGGGGGAAAAACTGGACTAGCCCAGAATTTCCCCCCTTAAGCATTTCTCATAGTGTGATGGGGGGAAAAACTGGATTAGCCAAAACTTTGCCAACATCAAAATTAATTAAATTGTGAAGGGGGAAAAACTAGACTAGTCCAGAATTTCCCCACCTCAACAGAATATTGTATAAGAGGGGGGGGGGGGGGGGGGGGAAACTAGACTAGTCCAGAATTTCCCCACCTCAACAGAATATTGTATAAGAGGGGGAAAAAACTAGACTAGTCCAGAATTTCGCCACCTCAACAGAATATTGTAAAAGAGGGGGAAAAAACTAGACTAGTCCAGAATTTCCCCACCTCAACAGAATATTGTTTAAGAGGGGGGAAAAACTAGACTAGTCCAGAATTTCCCCCCTATGAGTTAGCTTGAGACGAGAGAAAGACTGGACAAGCCAAGACTTTGCGTACATCTGCATAAATCAATTTGTGAAGGGGGAAAAACTAGACTAGTCCAGATTTTCCCCACCTCAACAGAATATTGTATAAGAGGGGGAAAAAACTAGACTAGTTCAGAATTTCCCCACCTCAACAGTATATTGTTAAAGAGGAGGGAAAAACTAGACTAGTCCAGAATTTCCCCACCTCAACAGAATATTGTATAAGAGGGGGAAAAAACTAGACTAGTCCAGAATTTCTCCACCTCAACAGAATATTGTATAAGAGGGTGGAAAAACTAGACTAGTCCAGAATTTCCCCAACTCAATAGAATATTGTATAAGAGGGGGGAAAAACTAGACTAGTCCAGAATTTCCCCACCTCAACAGAATATTGTTTAAGAGGGGGGAAAAAACTAGACTAGTCCAGAATTTCCCCACCTCAACAAAATATTGTATAAGAGGGGGGAAAAACTAGACAAGTCCACAATTTCCCCACCTCAACAGTATATTTTTTAAGCGGGGGGAAAAACTAGACTAGTTCAGAATTTCTCCACCTCAACAAAATATTGTATAAGAGGGGGGAAAAACTAGACTAGTCCAGAATTTCCCCACCTCAACAGTATATTGTATAAGAGTGGGGAAAAACTAGACTAGTCCACAATTTCCTTATGTTCACAGTTATTTGTTTGAGAGGGGAGAAAAACTGGACTAGCCCAGAATTTCCCCCCTTAAGCATTACTCATATTATGATGGGGGAAAAACTGGACTAGCCCAGAATTTTCCCCCTGAAGCATTTCTCATAGTGTGATGGGGGGAAAAACTGGATTAGCCAAAACTTTGCCAACATCAAAATTAATCAAATTGTGAAGGGGGAAAAACTAGACTTTTCCAGAATTACCCAAACTCCAAACAAATAAGTTTGGAAGGGGAGATAAACTGGACTAGCCCAGAATTTCCCCACCTCCAAGGTTGCTAGTTTGAGAGGGGAGAAAAACTTGACTGGCTTAGACTTTGCATTCATTAATCAAATATTCAGGGGGGGGGGGGACTAGACTAGTTCAGAATTTCCCCACCTCCACAGTAATTTGTTTGAGAGGGGAGAAACATTGGACCAGTAGCCCAGAATTTTTCTACCATTACAGTAGATAGTTTGAGAAAGAAGAAAAACGTACAATTTAAATCAAATTGTTTTTTTTTTCATTGAAAAACCTAGTTTAACCTGCATTTATCAATTTGCTAGGGGGAAAACAGAAGTAGCTGAGAATTTCCACCCATCCACAGTAGTTAGTTTGAAAGAGAAGAAAAACTGGACACCTACAATTTCTTTCATTAAAAACCTGGTTAAAAAAATGAATAAGGGGGGGAAAACTGGACTATCCCAGAATTTCCCCACTATTATGTTCAGTAAGAAGGGGGGAAAAACTGGACCGGGTGGGGAAAAACTGGACTAGTCAGTTTTTTCCCCGGGGAAAAACTGGACTAGTCCAGTTTTTCCCCGGGGAAAAAACTGACTGGGGGGAAATTCTGGGCTGTTACACCGGTATTTACCAATAAACAATCAGACATAAATAAAACTATTAAGGAAAGTAATACGAAACCAGGCAAAGCAATGAAATAGTGACATCATTATTTGCAAGACAAAAAAGTTTCATATTTATAGTTCAATGTATTTTTTGTTTATATTTTTGTTTCTGAATTGTTTGAAAAGACAGTCATCAGTATAGATTAACCCTTTACCCGATAGCCTATTTCTAGAAATGAAAATAGGTTACTGCTTAAAGCAGGTTGAAAGTAAAGCAGAATGCGCTTAAGGCGCATTCTGCTTTACTTTCAGCCTGCTTTAAGCTATCCTGTGCTAGAATATATTGAAAATTTTCCCTATAATATATATTAAATTATTAAATTGGAACTATTTTCTTCAGCGGATGAATAAATCAGATTCGCTAAAAGTCGCTTCTATGGGGTAAAGGGTTAAACCATTTGTGACCAGCGTCTCATTTATTTTGACAGCAAATCATGCATTCTCAGATCAGACGACGTTTGCTCTGTTTACAGGAAATTTAAACATAAAATGAAAATGAAAATAAAGACCAGGGGCCCGTTTTACTAAACAACTTACGCAAAATTTTTGCGTAAGTCAAAATTTTAAATTTTAATTTATATCTTTTATTATCACTTGCTATAAACAGCAAATAGCCAGATCAGAGGACGCGCTTATAGCGCGTCCTCTGATCTGACTATTTGCTGTTTGCAAACGTTTATGATAGAAAAATAAGAGTAAAACGATTTTGACTTACGCAAAAATTTTGCGTAAGTAGTTTAGTAAAACGGGCCCCTGGCTCCCCTTACATGAGAAATGTAGACCCAATATATAAGCATTGGCAAATTTGCTTGACAAAAATTGGATAGTTGAAAATGTTTTAAACGTCCTATTTGTTAAAATCATTTGCACAGCAGACAGTTCTCGTGAGCAACAACTCCAAGATCAGAACAACCTTTGTCACGCTATGGGCACTGAGGTGGTTTAAACAAGGATATAATAATGAGAGGTAAATTAGCTAATAAGTAGTGATGATTTGAATTGGTTGGCTTTCTAATACTTTGTCTTCTGATAAAATAGTAGAAATTCTATTCAGATATATCGTGTTAAAAATAGAATATGGACAAAAACAACAGTGTTTCCTCTCTACAACAGCACCCACTTCGAAACAAAGTGTGTGTGTTGTTCGGAGAAAGTTGTTATAGGAAGGGAAAATTAATACCCTTAGAGTGCGTTTGAAACAATTTGAACCCAGATCAGACGCCGCGTGACGTGGCGTCTCATTTTGTTTATCACTGGTCTTTATGTTTCTTCTGTTAAAATGTCAAATTCGTAACTTTAAAAAACGACAGACGGTAATCTTAAACAGTCGATCTTAAAGTTTTTAAAGTATTGTTTTGGGATCAGCGGCAATCGTCGTTGTAAGGAGGGAATCGTTGTTCAGATGGTTGTTGTAGGGAGGGAGCACTGTATGCCAAGCGTGTTATAGGTTTCTTAGTTTTTAAAGACATGTCTCGTCAAACTGAATGCAACAGTTCTCAAAGGTCAGCCATAGCGTGTTAAGGCTTAGGATAACGATCTCGAAACAGGCGAGTGCGTGTTATAATTCTGTTTTAGAGTTTTTGAGCTGTTCACGGGATCATGTTTCTTGTATGTTCTGTGCGTGACGGTAATCACCGTAAATCCACACCAGCGTTAGTCTGCAGTCATTAGTATTCTCATCAGCAGAGAACATAATTACAGATATTTATCTTCATTATGGTGAAACCCTGAAACTCAGGTTACATGTAACGATGATCCATGGTCAAAAGGTAAAAAGTATCCGTATCAACATTCTAGCTTAATCCTTTCATTGTCAAGTTATTCGGGAGATTTGTACCCTTTCACCGTTTCATTGTCGTCAGCTTCAGTATTGTTGTCTGCAAGACAGATTTCAAAGTTAAATTTGAGGTTGTATGGCTTAATTACAGTGGAGAATCTGTTATTCTTTCCCGTTTAAACGCAAACGTACGCAAACGCAAAGCACTAACACGTAGAAAAGTAGAACTTTTGGACAATTCTGATAATACATGTTTATCTTGGTGGCAAACAGTTTGGAGCCTGATCAGACGCCGGGTTACCCGGCGTCTGATCTGGCTCCAAACTGTTTGCACTGCAAATAATAGTTTTAGCGTGAACGCGTTTATTGGGAAAGAATAACAGATTCTCCACTGTAATATCGATAAGAGTGTCAAACAGTTCGGGTCCTCGCAGCGATACGCGGCGTCTGATCAGGACCCAAATTGTTTGCAAAGCGTCAATGAGAGTGAAAGGGCATAATATCGATTAGTTCTTATAACCATGAAAAACAAGTGTTTGTTCACTGTTATAGTTTAAAGTTACAGTTATTAACACCAACTATAAAGTAATGTATCAAAACTCCATGAAATGAATTAAAACTTCAGTCGTATTTCAGTTATTCTTTTCCTGCTAAACGTAATGCAATACATTTGCAGTTAAGGAAAACTTTTCAAAATGTTGGCGATTTAAATGCAAGAGGAAAACAATTTGGAGTCTGGTCAGACGCCGGCTTATCAATTGTCTGGTCTGGATCAGTGTCTGCGTTGGGCATAAGGTTAATAGCAAACGTGCGTTTATTTTGAAAGAATATCGTTTTCTCTTGAGGCGCATTTTGCCTTATGGTCAGCCTGTGGTATGTAACCCCTTGCTACATGTAGGATACAGTCTGATTTCTAATGGTACACATTTATGACTATATAACGTGGAGTTATTCGATTTAGTGAAGGAGTATATTTAAGGCGTAAAAAATATGTTTATTACTTAATAGGTTTAGACAACAAGATGAAAGAATGTCCTGTAGGAACTGTAATAACATTTAACTTGCATTGCTCTATCGCATGTCGCGAATGTCACCGATTAATGTAATTTAAACTCTTTTCCCCATAGAAGCACCTTTTAGCAAATATGATTATCCCTCCGCTGAAGAAAATAGTTCCAATTTAATTAGCCATGAATATATATTATTGGTAATTTTCTATATTTCAGCACATGATAGCTTAAAGCAGGCTGAAAGTAAAGCAGAATGCGCCTTACAGCGCATTCTGATTTACTTTCGACCTACTTTAAGTGGTCACCTATCTTCAATACAGGAAATAGTCTATCAAGTAAAGGGTAGTTATAGAAGGATTTTACTGTAAGTATGTTCCTTACAGATTCCTTCAGTAAATAATTTTTATCCCTATAGATGCCGTCCGCAGGTATATCGTTAATGGTTACAGACTGAGTGCAGACGGGAACACGTTATTCATTTCCAATAAACGCGTTAACGGTTAGAAGTTCATTTCCATAGCAAACAGTTTGGACAATGATCAGAGTAACAAAGGCTCCAAACTGTTTCCACTCAGATTAAAATAAATAGTCTCAATTGTTCAAAATTGCCATCTTCTACATTTTATTGCAATGCGTTTGCGTTTTGTGTGCATTTAAACGGGAAAGAACATATTCTCCACTATGGTACAGTGGAGAATCTGTTATTCTTTCCCGTTTAGACGCAAAAGTACGCAAACACAAAGCACTAAAACGTAGAAAAGAACAACTTTTGGACAATTCTGATTCATGTTTATCTTGGGTTACCCGGCGTCTGATCTGGCTCCAAACTGTTTGCACTGCAAATAATAGTTTTAGCGTAAACGCGTTTATTGGGAAAGAATAACATATTCTCCACTGTATCATATGATTGTGACGTCATAAATTCTACCGCTAACAGTAGTGGTTTGGCTTGATTCAATTTTTGTATTTTATATTGCATGCAGATGTAACGAGGCCATGCCAATTCGAACAAGAAAGAAGTAAGCTTTGATCATATCCGCCTTTGTCGCGGATTAACCCCTTCACTGTCGTGACGTCATCAATTTTAAACAATTCTCGTCTGCTTTAATTTCTTAAATTTCAATGTTTGCTATTTTGACTGAAGAAATATTGAAATGAGTGTCAAACAGTTTAGATTCTGATCAGGCGCCGCGTAACGCGGCGTCTGATCAGGATCCAAACTGTTTGCGAAAAACTGCTGTGCTCGGCGTTAGGCAGTGAAGGGGTTAAATACGGTGTATTGCTGGATCAGTGAAAAACAATCTGGAAAGGTCGCGAGACGAAGGGCTACTACATGTAGGTTTGCGTATCTAGAAAAGTACATTGCCCGTAAACTGAACCGTAAAATGGAGAAATAATCGAATTTTATACAGAAGGTTCTCGAAAACACGATGGAAACAGGGACAATAGATAATGTATGGGAAAGCTACCTCGGTAAGGATTTTACATTTAGATAAACTACGTTTGCATTCAGTCTATATTCGAAACAATAAAACTACAATCCCATTAAATATGGCCGTCTTCCAAAGTGTCAACTAATTTACAAATACGTCATTCTTTCCTGTCGCAAACGAACCGCAAATGGAGTGTACTTAAATATAGAAAATAACAGCTTATTGACTATTCTCTTGATCTTTTTAAATCTGAGTGGCAAACATTTTTTAGCCTTATCACATATATATCATTTTAACTATTATTACATTTGCTGAGATCATTACGAAAGAAATTATTCCTTAAGGAAAGAGCGTAGAGTGCAGACCCTGATTGTACAGCTTATTCAGCAGCTGTCTAAACTAGGTATCCAATATTTTCAAAACGTTACACTATTGACAGGATCAGGGTTAAAAGACAAAGCATTATATTGTAGTTGCTGTAAAGTGGTGATACACCGCCTGTATAGCTCAGTGGTAGAGCGCCCGCTTGCAGAGCGGGCGTTTATGGGTTCAACCCCCGTCCGGGTCAAACCAAATATTTGAAAATTGGTAGTAATGGCTTCCCTCCTCGGCGCTCAGGATTTCAGGATATCATTACGACTGGTTCGGCGGTGTCCGGATAAAGTGACCGACCGGGCACAGTCCCATTGGTGCACCTTAAATGTGTGTCTTCTCATAATCATCAGAATTGATGAGAGTGTGACTCCCTCATAGATGTTGAGAATACTTCCTGAACTGTACATGATGATTACAGATACGAGGGGCATTTAGAAAATTATGATGATTGAACGATAGATTTTCATTGGTTAGTCTTAGTTTCTGAGAAATAAACCTTTCAGCGAGACATTCATAGTAAATGTGTAATAATAGATCTGAGAATTTCTGTTTTATTGGTATTCAAACAACAAATCTTTTAGGTATTGACTGAAATATCTCTTGAAGATATGAGTTAATTGCGTAACATTGGAAGCATGTATGTTCAAGAGCGCATCTTTAAGTATCGTACCAGCCATAACCTAGCAAGGTTATTTAACCCATTCCCCCCATAAATACGCCTTTTTACGCATTTAATCTTTTCCTAGACTGAAGGAAATAGTTCCACTTTTTGCAGTCAAGAATATGTGTCATAAGAAATAATTTTTATTTTCTAGCAGATAATAGCTAACATCAGGCTGAAAGTAAAGTAGAATGCGCCTTAAGGCGCATTCAGCTTTACTTTCAACTTGCTTTAAGTAGTCACCTATATTCAATATTTGAAATTGGCTATGGGGTAATTAATTAAACAGTCGAACTAAAGTCAATGGTTAACTGTGGCTTCGACTGGTCCATACATATGGATACGGGTCAAGATAACGGAATGATAATTTATATGTTTTCTCTTTGAGCCGTAATGTCAGATCATAAGCCTAGTCTAATGGCTATTAATGAGAGAAAGACATTAAAAGCTCCTGTTAGCTGGCTTCTGTCTCTAATGACAGACAAAAAAGCCTTACAATGTATGCATTTCTTATACTGCTACAGTGGAGAAAACATTATTCTTTCCCAATAAACGCGTTTACGCTAAAACTATTACTTGCAGTGCAAACAGTTTGGAGCCAGATCAGACGCCGGGTAACCCGGTGTCTGATCAGGCTCCAAACTGTTTGCCACCAAGATAAACAAGAATTATCAGAATTGTCCAAAAGTTGTTCTTTTCTACGTTTTAGTGCTTTGCGTTTGCGTACGTTTGCGTTTTAACGGGAAAGATTAACAGATTCTCCACTGTAGATAATTCGATAAAGGCGGGATAAATATAGTTGCGTCTTGTCAATTGTTTTTGAACGCAAATTGCAAAAACTGACTACCTATTTAAGAGTCTAGAGTCTACTAAAGTAGACATTAGCAAATAGTGTAGACCCTGGTGAGACGCCACGTGATGCACTGTTTGCATATGAAAAAAAAATAAAATGGCATGGTGTAAAGACAAAAATACAGTGGAGAATCTGTTATTCTTTCCCAATAAACGCGTTTACGCTAAAACTATTATTTGCAGTGCAAACAGTTTGGAGCCAGATCAGACGCCGGGTAACCCGGCGTCTGATCAGGCTCCAAACTGTTTGCCACCAAGATAAACATGAAATATCAGAATAGTCCAAAAGTTGTACTTTTCTACGTTTTAGTGCTTTGCGTTTGCGTACGTTTGCGTTTAAACGGGAAAAAATAACAGATTCTCCACTGTAGTGGAAATGTACTTGAAGAAGTTTATGTTTTCGACTCTTTTTGCATTTGTTCTTTACTAACAGTGAAGCCCCAGATCAGATGGTCCCAATCCGAGCCTGTAATCAGGGTTTGTAGTATTTCTTATTTTGTAATTTACTACAAAACAACAGTTATGAATTACGAAATTTTGAGTACATATAACTGTAATTGTTTATTTGAACGTTCTGGAAGCAAAACGTTATTCTTTTCCAATAAAGCCTTTCCGCTAAACGTTTATTTCAAATGCAAACCTTTTGGAGCAATATCAAACGCCGTATACCAACTGTTTGCCACTAGGGGCATAGCCAGGCTCAATTGAATGTTACGCATACCAGGGGAGGGGAGGGAGGGGGTACCCGCGGGAGAAATATGGAAATTCGAACTGAAATGGTGAGCTCTGAAGTGTATTTGGGACACTGAATACATGTACGATCTATGTGATGTTCCTGAACCATACAAATTTGTTCAAAGCTCAGTTATATTAGACATAACATAAGCCTGTGACGAACGTTTATTTCTGCTAGACTTATTCATATTATAGAGGTACGAGATGTACTGAAAGCACCGTATAAAATTTAGTTACTAAGTTCTTAAATTTCTGAAAGGTGCTTGACTGTACTAAAACTTAGAGTTGACAAATGATGATTGGGGGTCCAGGAGTCCCCCCTCCCCCCGGTAGAAAAAAAATAGAAATTAGAACTGAAATGGTGAGCCCTGAAGTTTTTTTGGAGCTAATTTGAGACACTAAATATGTCGCTTGTGAACCATACAATTTTATTCAAATCTCCGTCATATTATACGTAACATTATTTTGTGACTAACATTTTTTCTGCTAGAAATATTTTTCTTTGAGGCGTACGAGAGGTACATGGAGATCTGTAGTTTTAAGGCTGCCGACTTTGTAGTCACGGGCTTCTTAGTTCTGGAATTTCTGATACCTGAAATTGATTAATGTTGTCGGGAGCCCGGTGGTCATCCCCTCGGAGAAAATTGGAAATAAGAACTGAAATGGTAAGCTCAGAAATGTGTTAAGAGGCATTTGGGACACTGAATAGATCTCTGTGAACAATGCAATTATGTTTAAATCTCCGTCAAATTAGACTTAACACTACAGTGGAGAATGTGTTATTCTTTCCCAATAAACGCGTTTACGCTAAAACTATTATTTGCAGTGCAAACAGTTTGGAGCCAGATCAAGCGCCGGGTAACCCGGCGTCTGATCAGGCTCCAAACTGTTTGCCACCAAGATAAACAAAAAGTATCAGAATTGTCCAAAAGTTGTTCTTTTCTACGTTTTAGTGCTTTGCGTTTGCGTACGTTTGCGTTTAAACGGGAAAGAATAACAGATTCTCCACTGTAACACTATGTGTGTATTAGGACTATTAGTGTTTTCTGCTAGACTTATTGAATATGACGATATGGCACATGTATGGGTACTAAGTTCTAGAGTTACTGAAACTTACACTTGACATACGCTTGTGGGTGTCCGGGTCCTCCACCGGCAGAAAATGGAAAAATAAAACAGAAATGGTGAGCTCTGAACTGTGTTTTGAGATACATGTATTAGGGATACTGACTACGGCTGATGTGACCCTGGCAATTTGATCAAGAAGCTCTGCGTTATATAAGACGATTGTTTAATGATAGAGCACGGCAGACATCTAAATATTCCTAGGGAATGCCGCTTCTGCTTTTATTGTGAATGTTTTGTTGAAGACGAACTACACTTTGTATTTAAATGTCCATTGTATTCTGATATAAGATCACAATATATTTCTGAGTATTACACTATTAATCCAAACTGTTTCTTCTTTAACCAACTTATGTCATGTAGAGATGAGCAGACAATACGGAATTTAGCAATGTATTTGTATTATTCCTTTCAAAGGCGTAAATAATTTATTGCTGACTGATATGTGTAGATTATTGTTACATTGTTAACCTAGATGATATCACCACTCCTTCACACCATGTATATGATTGTAGTATATATAATTGTAACTATCTTGTGTATGGGCCGGTGGCCTAAGTATCACAATAAACTTTGAATTGAATTGAATTGACATATATCATTACTTTGCTAGAGCTATTCGATTTTTAGACTCATTAGAGTACAGGCAGCAGCGTAGATTTGCAGCTGACGTCTGTGTATAAATGTACCAAGTTCTTGAGACTCTGAAAATTGATATTGGTAAATGTGGCGGGGTGGGGGGGGGATGGGTTCTCCCCCGGTAGAAAAATGGAAAGTGGAACTGAAATGGTGAGCTCTGAATTGTGTTTGAAATTTTCATTTAGACATTATGGTCTAATCCCCCTTAGTCTTCGATTTTATGCCATTTCTGACCATGTTTGATTTTTCAGTTTTTAAATTGATGTAACGCACGTGCGTAAGTGCGTTTCGCTGGCTACTCCACTGGCCATTCAGATTAAAATGAATACTTAGAACTATAAAAGGTTGCCAGTTTCTACATTTTAAAACAATACGTTTGCGTTTCGTTTGCGCTTAACCCTTTCCCTAATAGAAGCGCCTTTTAGCGCATTCAGTTTATTCCTACCCTTAAGAAAATAGTTCCAGCTTATACAGTTATACATATGTTTCGTAGGGAATATTTTCTTTATTCCAGCAGGTGATAGCTTAAATCAGGCTGAAAGTAAAGCAGAATGTGCCTTAAGGCACATTCTGCTTTACCTTCAACCTGCTTTAAGTAGTCACCTATTTTAAAATTAGAAACAGGATATGGGGTAATGGGTTAAACGGGAAAGAATAACGTCTTATCCACTGTACAAGGCATTACAAATCAAAACAGATGTGCACTTTGATGAACGGTGTGACTACAGCACGATAAAGTGATTGTGTTGTACAGCACATTTCTGGACATACAATGGGGAATCTGTTATTCTTTCCCGTTTAAACGCAAACGTACGCAAACGCAAAGCACTAAAACGTAGAAAAGAACAATTTTTGGACAATTCTGATAATTCATGTTTATCTTGGTGGCAAACAGTTTGGAGCCTGATCAGACGCCGGGTTACCCGGCGTCTGATCTGGCTCCAAACTGTTTGCACTGCAAATAATAGTTTTAGCGTAAACGCGTTTATTGGGAAAGAATAACACATTCTCCACTGTACAATGCTATTTCCCGTGACAAGAAATATCTATCAATAATTTTGAGTTTAACCTTTACTTAAGTGTGCTGTCGTTTTATGTACATGCCGTTCTTATAAGAGATTGTACATTATTGGTGTTCGTTCAATCGGCAACAATACGGACACATACAGTGGAGAAACTGTTATTCTTTCCCAATAAACGCGTTTACGCTAAAACTATTATTTGCAGTGCAAACAGTTTGGGGCCAGATCAGACGCCGGGTAACCCGGCGTCTGATCTGGCTCCAAACTGTTTGCCACCAAGATAAACATGAAATATCAGAATTGTCAAAAAGTTGTCCTTTTCTACGTTGCGTACGTTTGCGTTTAAACGGGGAATAACATTTTCTCCACTGTAAGTGTGCTGTCGTTTTATGTATACATGTATGCCGTTCTTATAAGAGATTGTACATTATCGGTGTTCGTTCAATCTTCAACACTACGGAACCATACTGTTTATAACAGTGAATAATTCAACCCTAGCGACGACTGTACTCGCAATTTACTGTCTATTGTTCACTTGTCCTGTGCAAACCAAGTATACCTAGATTGATTAGAGGGCTCCTGCAGGAGCCCAGGGATCAGGATTTGCAGCCATTTTGCATTAAGTTTCAGAAAACACCCTTTAATAGTCAGAAATGGACTAGACTTAATTGGAAGTGTCTATTAAAAATGGGTAATTGAGTTAACTCATTCACCCCTGAAACTTTTAATGGAAAGTTCCATTTTCCAATCAAATTTAGTCCATTTATGACAAGTATCGGGTGTTTTTCTGCAAATTGCAAATTGATAAACAGTGTAGACCCTGATCAGAGGGCTCCTGGTCTAGGTCTGCACGGTTTGAATAGGACAAGTGTAGTTTTTATAGGTACAATGCGTAACGGGGCGTCTGATCAGGATCCAAACTGTTTGACACTCGTGTCGATATTTCTTAAATAAAACAACATTAAATCTAATTTTCAAACGCTCTTGCAGACAACAATATTTCAACAGACGACAAAATAGCGGTAAAAACTCACGTTTAAGTTGGCATCGAAAGGGTTAACACGTATATACAGTGAAACCCCTCTAAACCGGACATGTTTGGGGACAACAAAAACACCCGGTTTAGAGGGGTTTCCAGTTTAGAGGGGTTTTAACCCATATCTTGTTTCTACAGCATGAAAGGAAGCTGACCACTTAAAGCAGGTTGAAAGTAAAGCAGAATGCGCCTTAAGGCGCATTCTGCTTTACATTCAACCTGCTTTAAGCTATCATCTGCTAGAATATAGAAAATATTTCTGATATATGTTAATGAATGTATTTTCTTCAGTGAAGGAATACATCAAAGGCGTAAAAATGGGTAGTATACGGGACAAAAGTTTTTGTCCGGTTTAGAGAATTCCGGTATTTAGAAGTTCCGGTTTAGAGGGGTTTTACTGTATACAGTGGAGAATCTGTTATTCTTTCCCGTTTAAACGCAAACGTACGCAAACGCAAAGCACTAAAACGTAGAAAAGAACAACTTTTGGACAATTCTGATATTTCATGTTTATCTTGGTGGCAAACAGTTCGGAGCCTGATCAGACGCCGGGTTACCCGGCGTCTGATCTGGCTCCAAACTGATTGCACTGCAAATAATAGTTTTAGCGTAAACGCGTTTATTGGGAAAGAATAACAGATTCTCCACTGTACTTATAGTTTCTCGTTCGTCGTAATGCATAATGGCATCGCTGGTTAGCTAGCATTAACTCTTTGCATGCTAGGAAATTATTTTGTCTGTACAAACTGTCGTCTGCAACTGATATAAAAATATAACTCTTTAATGTTCTGTTCAAAACAATGTTTGAGTGTTAAACAGTTTTGATCCTAATAAGAGACCGCTTTTCGTAAAGGTATGCAACGGTAATCACTATCGCACATTTACGCTGCTATCATGGTACATGTAAGAGTTATAATTATAAGTATATTTATAGTCAAACACATGTACATTGGGGGACAAGTTATCATTTCCCAATAAACGCGTTTACGCTAAAACATTTCAGCGCTCCCTCTCTACATCGACATCCAATGGAAGACAATGACTGTGTGCGTTGTTGGAACGGAGTCGTTATAATATAGGGAGGGAAAATGGTTTACATTTGTGAACAGCTTGAATCCAGATCAGACGCTGCGTTTCGCGGCGTCTGATCTTGATTCAAGCGGTTTGTCACTCTTCGTTAATTTATTTTCTGTCAAAATATCCATTATGTCACTTTGAGAAAAACAGCAGACAACAATTTTAAGCAGACGTTATTGCAGCAATAAAAGCGTTAGATATAATTGTCCTGATAGGAGAATTGCGACAACAGGGTACAGTGGAGAAAACGTTATTCTTTCCCGTTTAAACGCAAACGTACGCAAACGCAAAGCACTAAAACGTAGAAAAGAACAACTTTTGGACAATTCTGAAAGTTCATGTTTATCTTGGTGGCAAACAGGTCTGATCTGGCTCCAAACTGTTTGCACTGCAAATAATAGTTTTAGCGTAAACGCGTTTATTGGGAAAGAATAACAGATTCTCCACTGTATATGCAGTATATCCAGTGTGTTGATATACGTTGGAAAAAAAGTTATTTTTCCAAATAAACGCATTTACGCTAAAACTGTTCCACTGCAAACAGTTTAAAGCCTGATCAAACGTAAACAGTTGGGAGCCTGATCAGACGCCGAGTGACCCGGTATCTGATCATTCTTCAAACTGTTTGTCATTCAAATTGTTAAAAAATTCAAAATATTGTAATTTGCTACATTTAAGTGCATTGTATTTTTCGTTTAAACGGGAGATAAAAAACGTCTTCTCCAGTGAAGGGCTTTAAGGTTAAAGGCTTTATCAGGTTTAACTAACAGATTACAGCTTTAATGGCAAGGGTACAGTAGGGATTCTGTTATTCTTTCCCAATAAACGCGTTTACGTTAAAACTATTATTTGCAGTGCAAACAGTTTGGAGCCAGATCAGACGCCGGGTAACCCGGCGTCTGATCAGGCTCCAAACTGTTTGCCACCAAGATAAACAAGAATTATCAGAATTGTCCAAAAGTTGCTCTTTTCTACGTTTTAGTGTTTTGCGTTTGCGTACGTTTGCGTTTAAACGGGAAAGAATAACAGATTCTCCACTGTACGTCTTATGAAACGTCTTACGACAAATATTGTCGTAAGTCAGTTTCTAAAATACTTAATTATTATTAATTTCTCGGTCTAATCCTGTCTTGTAACATATATTTGGAATTGTCTTGAAAAGACGATTCCAAAGAGATGTCTCAAGACAGGATTAGATGTGAAGCAGAAATTAGACGTACTTTAAAGTTTGGACTTACGAGCGTTTTTGTCGTACGGCGTTTCGTAAGACGGGCCCAGACGCTTTTACTACAGATAAGAGTTTTATTGAACAAATAAACAAATTATAAACAGACATAGTTTATTCGCATTAATTACATTGAATTTAATACAGTGCAACATTTTATATATAAATAAACAAAATAAAAAGAAAACATACTGTACATGCATGAAAACGTTTTACATAATGTTTCGTAAACGAACATTAACTTGTGTCCAGCTGAACGTGACTTAACAGACATTTTCAAAGGTCTGAATTCAATTCAGACAACACGTGACTTGGTGTGTGATAAGAGTTATAACGGTTTCATATCTATATTGTGTAAGATATATGCGTTTTAACTCGTGTAGATCTAGATCTACTCAATGTACTACATATCATTGAGTAACGTAAGTCGTAGATGCGGTATTGTTGCGTTGGAATTGGATTAAAGGTGAGAATGAAAATGTTATATTGTATTTTCTTTTCTTATGTTGATAAGAGGGCTGCCATTTCTCAAGATTTTTTGGACATCTTCGGATTTTTATCCTAGCAGATTGTAGCTTAAACCGAATTAAAAGCAAGGCAGAATACGCCTTAAAGCGCGCTTTGTTTACTTTCAACCTGCTTTTAAGTAATGGCGGTTGAAAAATAGAAAATTAGAAAATCTTAGGATATTTTTCAAAATCATTCAAAGAGCCCTGCGCAAATGATGAGCACTCTCGCGTAACAAGGTCCATGTTGATCGTTCTGTTAAACATGCCTTGTAACACATATAGTACCACTAGTTTTATGTTATTATGTATATATGTTATGATGATGAGCTTGTTTCCTTAAGTCAAATAAAACATCTGTTCTGCTCTCCAAACTGTTTGTATTAAAAAAAATAGTTTAAGCGTAAATTAATGCGTTTATTAGGAAAGAATAACGTATTCTCAACAGTTATTACAGAGGAGAATCTGTTATTCTTTCCCAATAAACGCGTTTACGCTAAAACTATTATTTGCAGTGCAAACAGTTTGGAGCCAGATCAGACGCCGGGTAACCCGACGTCTGACCAGGCTCCAAACTGTTTGCCACCAAGATAAACAAGAATGATCAGAATTGTCCAAAGGTTGTTCTTTTCTACGTTTTAGCGCTTTGCGTTTGCGTACGTTTGCCGACAAACGAGAAAGAATAACAGATTCTCAACAGTTATTATGTGGTGTAGTTTATCATTTGTGATACAAAACATTTCTCATTTGGCACGCTATTTGCGAATTATTAATTACTGTTTTTGCACACTTATGCTACAGTCTTGACTCCATGTAACATGTACCGTTCTTATTAAAATCTATAGTAGAACAAATTCAAAGAGGAATACATTATTATTCCAAATGTATGCGCTTTGGTTGAAACAATAACGATAATTGCAAACAGTTTGGAATCAGATTAATGGTAAACATCATACAGTGGAGAATCTGTTATTCTTTCCCAATAAACGCGTTTACGCTAAAACTATTATTTGCAGTGCAAACAGTTTGGAGCCAGATCAGACGCCGGGTAACCCGGCGTCTGATCAGGCTCCAAACTGTTTGCCACCAAGATAAACATGAATTATCAGAATTGTCCAAAAGTTGTTCTTTTCTACGTTTTAGTTCTTTGTTTTTGCGTACGTTTGCGTTTAAACGGGAAAGAATAACAGATTCCCCACTGTATAATATATTACTTAACTGTTACATGTAATAAATTCATTTCTAATTGGTTAACTAGCCGTGTACAATAATTCATGTACCCTAACGGCTCAAGCAACGTGATTTTCCTCAGCCGAAAATAAAAGGTCACGTTCCTTCGGAAACACTGTACAATTATGTATATATTAAATGCATATCACTCAGTATAAGCGGAGAGGATGTTATTCTTTCCCGTCTATACGTTTTATGAAACGCAAACGCATTGCAAGAAAATTTAAAAAGGCCAATGTATTTAAATTGTCTACAAACTTATTTTAATCTGAGTGGCAAACAGTTTGGAGCCTGATAAGAAGCCGGGGTCTCGTCTGGCTCCAAACTGTATCTTGCATTTATAAGTTTATTAGTATAAACGCGTGTTTTGGGAAATAATAACGTCTTATCATCTGTTTGAATATAACATTCTCATTCAATATATGAACCCTCCTCATGGTTTGAAAAATTATTGACAGTTTTTAAAAACATTGTAGACCCTGATCAGACAGCTCCTGGAGAAACCATCTGATCAAGGTCTCTACTATTATCTTTCAAGACCTAACTGACATGCGTATCCACTCTTCTTAGAGGGCACACTTTTTTATTTTGTGAGCCGTGATAGTTCAGATAATACATGTGCCTAGTGGGCATATTTTTACATATGAACATTCAGCTTAAGGAGGGTTACATGTAAGCAAGAAACTCATTTTCAAAATGGTGAACGTTTATTTTCCAGCAAACCAATATGCTAGTGTATTATGCAATAGATATACTAAACGTTTCCACATTTCGTCTACTCAATAAAGATTATACATATGTTGACATACAGTGTACGATCAAATTATTTATACAACAATGGATTATACAATGGAGGTGACATTATTTTTCTTTCCCAATAAACGAGTTTATTCTAGAACAAATATTTTCAAAACAAACAGTATGTAGTCAGAGCAGACGTCGGGTACAGTGGAGAATCTGTTATTCTTTCCCAATAAACGCGTTTACGCTAAAACTATTATTTCCAATACAAACAGTTTGGAGCCAGATCAGACGCCGGGTAACCCGGCGTCTGATCAGGCTCCAAACTGTTTGCCACCAAGATAAACAAGAATTATCAGAATTGTCCAAAAGTTGTTCTTTTCTACGTTTTAGCGCTTTGCGTTTGCGTACGTTTGCGTTTAAACGGGAAAGAATAACAGATTCTCCACTGTAGTTTAGAATGAACTGTCAAACATTTCTAAACATGGCATTTTATACATTTTAATCGGAAGCGATTGCGTTTCGTTTAAATGGGAATGAATAACGTCTTCTCAACTGTACATTCATCATAAACATCAAATCGTGCCTGAGAAGTGCAATGAAAAATCCCTGCCTTATTGCATTGCAATATTATACAGACCGAGCACGGTTGTCATCCCAGGTCATTTATCTGAGCTTGGTCTACACTGCCAAATGTCACTGCCACTGCCAATACTAGTACATAAAATTAGATGCATGGGGTTGTCAAACAGTAAAGTTCAAGACCAGCCGCCGCGTCTTTGGCTTTGTGTAACGCAATAAGGCAAGTTTTCTCATGGCATTGCTCAACTACATGTATATATACACTCTTCATTCTTATCCTTATAAAAAGCCATAGGCATTTGTAAAACGGCTTGCTTTACTTCAAGTATGTCAAATGTCTTGAGCACTGACAACAAATTATGAGGGATACTCCTTAATACATGTAGTATACTGTTCCTCATTGCTTGAAACACATGTGATACCTTGTCCTTTCAACAAGCTTAACTTCAAACAACTCGTATCACCTAACTTCCTGTATCAGTTCTAGCACTTTTGTATAAAATCATATTGTTAAAATAAAAAAAAACCACAGTGTCTAACCAGTTAAAACCATTCGAAACTCATACGTATGTATTATCTTCGTCGAGGTCACATTCTGTTTTGACACTCATAGTTCCCTATCTTCTAGTTATAATTGTATTCGATGGATCTAGAATACTGATGTTATTGCTCCTTGCAATGTTATAGGAATAAATGCTTATTAGCTGATTGATTGTTTGCTTATTGATAATCCTTTGGACACACAACGGTCCTGTGAACAACGATTATCTCCTTACAACAATGTCGCTATTCCCAAACAGTAAAAATATGTCCAACCTGTTCACGATTGCAATATCGTCTGCTTAAAATTGTCGCTTGCTGTTTTTCTCAAAGTCACAGAAAGCAACATCATGACAAGTGACAAACAGTTTGAATCTAGACAAGACGTCGCGCTTCTACTCTTGATTCAATCTGTTTGCCAATTCAAACCATATTTTCCCTCCATGTCTTCAACTTGTTTTAGAGAGGGAGCACTCTAGGGGATTTATACAGATTTGCTTGTGTCCCAGATGTTGGCGTCGTTGTTCGGTCATTATCGGTTCTCGTCCTCAATTTTAGACATTTCAAGCGGTGGATCCTGAAATAAAAGACACATACAATAATGGAACGATTTGAAAACTTTGTTGGAAACCTTTTTCGAATTTTAACTAGCATTTCTGCAATATAATTAGAAATGGCTTAATAAATTAATGCTTTCTCATGAGTGTGAAACGGAACAGTTTTGATCCTGATCAGAATCATAGTAACTAGTACCCTATTTATGATACACGCCTTTTGTTACCCACATCAGGGCCGTGTATAGAAGAAGATTGGTGATATGTATATGAAACATTTACGTGTTTTGCAGCTACACAAAAATTGTAACTAACAACCGCTGCGCCTACATAGTAACTTCTCTTGAATATTGAAGACAGCTTGCTCGCAGATCAGACAACCAAGTTATTCATAGCCTGACCATTATAGAACCGATCAGACATCAGCCATTTCGGCCCTAGAACCAATTCCAATATCTAGTAAAGTAGTGTCCATTTCTAACTATTTAGGACATAGAGGATCTTACATGAGTGCTCATTAATTATCATTTTTAATAAACGAGTTGACTAAAACAATATGACGCGAGCCTTGGCGAGCGTTATATTTGTTTTAGTCAACGAGTTTATTAAGAATGATAAATAATGAGCACGAATGTTAGATCCTATTTATCACATAAACATTTTAAAACCCTTTTAAGTGAACTGAATCCGTAGTTTTTTGTCTCTCCTCCATATGTATTTTCCGCCAAAACTTGACGTTGTTTACAGTAACGCCATGGCAAATGACGTCATTTGGCGCCCAGCGCCATGCAGCGCTCGTGGACGAACAGGTAGGGCCGGAGCCCAAATATTGATATGTCACTATCATACATGTAGTTTATTGAATGGCTTTATAACACTCCCAGAGTCGGTTTTATGTGATAAAACTCTGTTTGCAATATATTGCATACATACAAACAGTGCAAATCCTGATCAGTGGTCTCCCTCAGGGGACCTTTGTTCAGAATATAAACTATTTACATAGGACAAGTGTACTCTTCACATGTACACTGTTTGTAATGACACTCATATTTGCCACTAGGGGTCAAAGAGTTACCGCTAATCGCCTAAGATATACAGAAAAAAGACGTAATTCCCTACCATTAAACGTGTTAAGGCTAAAACTATTTCCATTCACGCGGCAAAGAATTTGGAGCCAGATCAGACACCGGGTAACCCGAAATTTTGAAAAAGGCTCAAAATTGTTTGTCACCCAAATTAAAATAAATTGCACGAAATTTCAAAAGGTTATGGATTTCTACGCTTAAGTGCAATGCATTTGCGTTTCGCATGCGTTTAAAAGGGAAAGAATAGCGTTATCTCCACTGTAAAATGAAAAGTAAGCACAGACAGCAATTACTAACCAGACAATGCAATTATAATTACAGCAAGTTGGTTAACCTTATGTCCACTGCAGGCGAATATGTGATATCTACTGAAGACAGTTTAGATACAGCTGATATGCCGAGAAACTCGACGTTTCATCTGGATTCACCTCTCATTATATGTTTTGAAAAAATAAATATGTCTTTTAATCAACTTCAATAATTGTTGAAGATGACAAAAATGCAGACGACAAATAAATTATGCTCAGAAGGTTAATAGGGTTCTACCTACGCAAACGATCGCACCGCTACTCCTATACACAAGATGTTAACTTTTGTTCTAACATAATATCGTCTGCATGGAAAATGCCTTCTACAACCTTAGTTGAAGTAATATTTATAAAACGTTTAAATACGATACATATTAAGATAACCGAAAGATGAGTGTCAAACAGTTTGGATGCAGATCAGACGCCGCGTAACGCGGCGTCTGATCTGTATCGAAACTGTTTACAAATTGCAGTTAAGAAGAGATCGGCAATCAAAAGGTTGAATTGTTTTCAGCACACAATGAATGTTCACATTCCTGCTTAATCGCAGCTTTATTGGAATTTTGCAAACCATTTAATGTCATCCAAGCGATTTGATTGCAATGCAAAATATATGGTTGAATGTTATTGAAGGACATACAAATGCCTTTTTGTGAGGAAACACTCTCCGATTCCCGAAACCTTGAGATTTAAGTGATGACCGAATTTTGATAGACATGTTTCCTCCATTAAGCTTCTAATGGACAATTTCTGTTTCTAGATTAGTTTAATCCATAAAAGTGTTTCATATAAGTTATTTACCTTATTACATAACGTGCTGCAGTAAGTTGTGTTGGTATGTTTGACGGCTTTCATTGTGGTGTATTTTATTGTGAAAATGGCGTGTGGTAATTAAAAAGTATATAAAAGTAGTTATTTATCTAATAATATGCCAGGCCGTGGTAGGTAGTGTTGGTCTGGGTAACGGGTTCCATGGTGGTGTATTATATGGTAAAAACGGCGTGTGGCTATTAAAAAAAGTATTTCACAGTAGCTGTTTACCTAAAGCTTGGCGTGATGTCGTTAGTGGTGTTTGTCTTTGTGAAAGGTTCCATAGTGGTGTATTATATGGTGAAAATGGCGTGTAGTTATTTACATTATTACAAGCCCTGCTGAAGTAATGGAGCCTTCACATACACGGATTTTTTTAACGTTTCCTTACGGTTTGCCAACTCATAGTCAATCGCAAGCATCCGTATTTAGTCCATAAAAACTCGCAAGTACTCGTAGGACTTCGGGATTGGAGAGGCCCGTTTTTTTGTAATTGTTTTCAAGCGATTGTCTACGGATTTCCCTTTACCACAAATAACAATCCATTAGGTATCATTAATAGGCTGTAACAACACGTAACAAAACGCAAATCTGTGTAAACGGCCCAGAAGGATCCGTAAATTCCCCGAGACGTGTTCGTTTTTTTCCATTGTATTATCGTGGACATTTTCCATAAGTAAATGCACATTCTTGCCAAAAAAACCCGCAAATAATACAGGTGAACAATTTTTTCCGTCATATCGAGGTTCTCTCGCTTCATGGCAGATGTCAAAATGATGACATATAACTCGTAACAGTCGGTAAAGGTGCCTTCACATACACGAATGTTTCTTACGTGTCCTTACGAATCGCAATTCCGTAATCAATCGCAACCGTCCGTAAATAAATCGCTAATATCCGTAAATAGATGGCTTGAAACCGAAAACAATCCGTTACCATCTGTAAAACTCGAAGAAATCCGTAAGTATCCGTAAGGCAAGAATCTATTTGTTTGACAAATCAAAAACATTTCTACGATTGACCATTGGGGATTTTCCGTAAACAAATCGTACATAATCCGTAACAATCCGCAACTAATCGTAAATTGTTCGTAAAAACACGCCACCCTAACATTTGCAAACAGTTTACATCCAGATTAGACCTCGCATGACGCGACTTCTCATCAGGACATACTCTGATTGAGACCCCAAATTTATGTTTTGAAAAATTTAGATAAATTATATAAATATATATAAATTGTTGCAGGCCGTAATATAGCGTATGATTCTGCGATTTAGCCCCTTCACTGTCATCACGTAATGAGCTTTTAACAATTTATTTGTATTCTGCGTTTATTTCTCAAGTTTAACCCTTTCCCCTATAGAAGCGACTTTTAGCGGATATGATTTATTCATCCGCTGAAGAAATAGTTCCAATTTAATCAGTTATGAATATGTATTATGGGGAATATTTTCTATATTATAGCACATGATAGCTTAAAGCAGGCTGAAAGTAAAGCAGAATGCGCCTTAGGGCGCATTCTGCTTTACTTTCAACCAGCTTTAAGTAGTCACCTATCTTCAATATTATAACTAGGCTATCAGGTAAAGGGTTAAAGTTAAGGGTTTTTCATCTAAGAAATATAAAATTATGTGTCAAGCAGTTTGTATTCCGACCAGAACCGTTATACTCGGGCTAAGGCAGTGAAGGGGTAATTAAAGTCAAAGTTGTATTGAGTGACCTTAAATTGAAAAAGTTTGCAGGTACATGTAGTAAAAGTCAGTTACGGAAAACTCGTGCAACTATCGTGGATTTTTGCCGTAAATATATCGTAATAGCTCGCAAGACCCGTAAATAGCTCGTAACAACTCGTAAACAATCTTGTTTCACTCTTAAAAGTGGCATAAATGGTAAGAATCCGTATACTTTTACGGATGTGAGCCATCCGTAAGGAAATCGTAGAAAATCCGTGTATGTAAAGGGCCAATAAATAGTGTTGGTCTGTGTGACGTGTTCCATTGTAGGGGTGTAGTTTATTGTAGTAATGGCGTGTGTTTACTATAAAAGTATTTCAAGTAGTTATTTACCGGTACCTTATTACATGCCGTGCTGTAGTACTGTAGGTGGTGTTGGTCTGTGTGACGTGTTCCATAGGGGTGTAGTTTATTGTAAAAATGGCGTGTGGTTACTATAAAAGTAGTTCACAATAGTTATTTACCGGTACCTTATTACACGCCGTGCTGTAATAGGTGGTGTTGGTCTGTGTGACGGGTTCCATGGTGGTGTAGGTTGTTCCGTGCGTGGAGGATGCACGTGCCGTATTCCGCATTATCCGGTGTTGATTCCATTTTCTTTTCACTACTTGAATCACCTGTTGATATGTTCAGGCAATACTATAAAACCTCTCTATTACGACCTCTTAATTGTATTAATTTAAAGTTATTTAAGGCATGTGGCTACTTAAAGCAAGGTAAAGGTAAATCAGAAAGCTCACTTAGCTTTCCGTTTTACTTTCACATTGCTTGTAGCTGTCTCCTGTTTTTCATACAAACAGTGAATCTTCTTTTTAGTGATGTAAATAGAGGTTTTAATTTATTTATTAATTACAGTGGAGAATCTGTTATTCTTTCCCAATAAACGCGTTTACGCTAAAACTATTATTTGCAGTGCAAACAGTTTGGAGCCAGATCAGACGCCGGATAACCCGGCGTCTGATCAGGCTCCAAACTGTTTGCCACCAAGATAAACAAGAATTATCAGAATTGTCAAAAAGTTGCTCTTTTCTACGTTTGAGTGCTTTGCGTTTGCGTACGTTTGCGTTTAAACGGGAAAGAATAACAGATTCTCCACTGTAAGATACTACATCAACTTGTTAACCCTTTTTCCCAATAGATGCGCCATTTAACACATTCACTTTTCCTCCACTGAAAAACTAGTTCCAATTTAAACAGTCACGAACAAGTGAAATAAGAAATAGTACCTTTATATTAGCAAATGGTAGCCCAAAGCAGACCGATAGTAAAGCATAATGTTATGCATTCTCCTTTTCTTTAACTTGTTTTAAGTGGTTACACGGTTCAACTAGAAACAGGTATGGGGTAAAGGATTAAACAGTACAACTGTATTGATCCTTTCTATGTGTTTCGCAAAAACTTTACCTTATCAAACTGATATAGTTTTGACCCATACCAGACGCCGAGCAAATCATCGTCTGATCAGAATCCAAAATGTTTGCCATTCGTATCGGTGCTTTAACGGGCATTGAACAAAGTGACGCACATAATATTCATAACTAATGGTATTTTAAGGCTTAACTCATTGAGACCTAGTGACGCATATATGCGTCCTTTACCAAAAGTATACCTATGAAGAGTACACTTGTCGAATGCAAACAGTGAAGTCCCTGATAAGAGGGCTCCTGCAGGAGCCCTCCTATGAGGGACTTCACTGTTTGTAATTGTGCAATATAATATTAAAAACAACCCTAAATAGTCTAAAATGGACCAGACTTTATTGTAAATTTGAATTGTCCATTGGAACTTTCAGGAGATAATGAGTTAAACGACGTAAATCTTTTAAAAAGGACTCGTTCTGATAAATGACTAATGTGCATAGCGACTTGAACGATATGTTCCGAAAATACTCAAAAGTATGACAAACAGTACAGACCTTTTTTTCGGGTTCCTTTAACTCTTTCCGCCCTAACACTTCAAATGGACAATCCCTGTTTCCATTTTAGTCTAGTCCATTTCTGACCTCTAAGGGTTGTTTTTGTCAATGTTTTGCATTATTACAAACAGTGAAGACCCAGATCAGAGGGCTCCGTATGGAGCCCTCTGATCTTGGTATTCACTGTTTGCATAGGACACGTGCACTTTTCACATGTATACTGTTTGAAAATAACGCCTATATGCGGGATTAGGGTTCAAAGGGTTAAACCATTACCCAAAAGCCTGTTTCTAGTATTTAAGATATGTGACACTTAAAGCAGGTTGAACGTAAAGAAGAATGTGCCTTAATGCACATTCTGCTTTAATTTCAACCTGTTTTAAGCAACCATCTGCTAGAATATGGAACATTTTTTCCTTGTATTTTTATTCATGACTGTATTATGTGGAACTATTTTCTTCAATGGAAAAATAAATTGAAGGCGTAAAAATGTGTATTTATGGGGTAATGGGTTAAGAGCCTTCTGAAGTGAATATAGTAATGATGTTTATTTACGGTTCCAGCATTGTTAGAATAAACAGTGAAGGTATGGAAATAACATAAAACACAATGAACCATATGTGTAAACCATAATTATACTATTTGTTAATTTCAAACCAATGAAGGTTTTATAAATGATATAATTATATTAGAAATTATTTAGATACGGATGTACGTGTATATTTTTTTAAAATTCAAACCAACAGAATAAACAGAAAAAACTTGTGTTGCTAATGTTAAGAAGACAGGAAAAAGAAATTACTCAGTTGCAAATGAAAAAAAACCCCAACATGATGACGTTTTGTAAATAATGACAGGAAAAAACCCCAATCATTTTCTTTAAAAACATTTTAAACAATTTTTGTTTTTCCAGGTTGTAATCCTTTGAAATATACGGCGCCAGTTTTTATTTTGTAAATTTAATATTTCATCATTTGTTGAAGAATATCAATTACCTCTCCGTTGCAGAAACAGTACATCGCCGATATGAAAGCACCCTGTAAATGAAAACATATTTTCCCATTTCACCATAGCAGAGAATTGAGGAACTGTCATAACGAATTCAGATAAGTACTTTAAGCACGTAACTCACATTGACTTTAGTAAGAAAACTATGGTGAGTTTTGACACTGATTATGACCTTAGTTACGATAACTTTTTAAAAGATGCAGTTGGAGACTAATGTTGGTTGATAAAGCCTGTAGTACACAAGCGACAGCTCCCAAAGGTAAAGCTTTCGATAGACATTGTATGTAAAATTTAAAAGTTTTGAAGTAGTTTATGATGAACAATATCAAACAGTTGAATTTTCACAAGAATCGTGTAGAGAGATTCATCACTTGACAGATACCTGTAGAGACACATACCTGTAGAGACACTAGCAGCGCCACTGCCACATGGTAAGCTTCGTCAAGTTTAGATCCCTCCTCTGGTTTGATTGGAAATAACAGATACTGTAGACCTAGCAATGGTACCAGTATCAAGGTCGCCCTTGTGGCTTTTCTAAGGAAAGAAAGAATACTACATGTATGTAAAACTAAGACATATGTAGGGTCTAGTAATTGTTCATAAATAAACTAAATACAACTCTCTTCCAGTATGACTAAAAACAATATACAGTAGATCTCATATAAAACAAATTCAAAGGGCTCATCTGATTTCTTTCGTTGTATCTAAATGCTGTTATGTCAGGTCCGTTTAACAATACGTTAATTCGATAGGAAAACAGTTTTGTTCTGTTTTATCCAGTAATTTGCAATATTCAATTTCGCTTTAAGTGAACTTCACTGTAATATGTAAACTAAGCAATGCAAATGGCGTTATCTCGTTCAACACCATGGACCTGTTTAGAATGTACTCGTTACATTTGCAGCAGCTCTCTGATCTGGGTCTACACTGTTTGCCAATTTAAACTAGTAAATATTAAAAAAAAAACATAAATCCAAGTGTAGTTTTTTAAAAAAAAAGAATTATCGTATGTCAGTAATATATATTTATTGTTTCAAATAAATGACATAAAAATAATCTTTCGAGCTTGCTATTTGAATATCAGCAGCTTTCTTCAAGAATGTAAAAATTAACCTTCAGTGTTTAAAGTGACTATACGTATATGCCACAGTGAAAATATGCCACAGTGATAATCTTTGCAAACAGTGTTGATCCAGATGAGAAGCCGCGCAAAGCGGTGTCTCACCAGGACCCAAACCGTTTGACACTCCGGCCGTGGTTTGTAAAAAGAAATTTAGAAAATTTTAATTTTTATACAGTGGAGAATCTGTTATTCTTTCCCAATAAACGCGTTTACGTTAAAACTATTTTTTGCAGTGCAAACAGTTTGGAGCCAGATCAGACGCCGGGTAACCCGGCGTCTGATCAGGCTCCAAACTGTTTGCCACCAAGATAAACAAGAATTATCAGAATTGTCCGAAAGTTGCTCTTTTCTACGTTTTAGTGTGTTGCGTTTGCGTACGTTTGCGTTTAAACGGGAAAGAATAACAGATTCTCCACTGTAACAGTTGCAGACGACAGTATTTGCAGACGAAAAAACCCACAGCATGCAAAGAGTTAAAAGCAGTTGGTATCCTTATTGGTTTTTTGAGTATGACTGTAACCTCTTTCACATTTAGTCTCAACATACCTCCAAACCTTAGACAGAAATTCTATGTTGGTAAAGCAGACACTATTGAAATATATTTGTACAGTGGAGAATCTGTTATTCTTTCCCGTTTAAACGCAAACGTACGCAAACGCAAAGCACTAAAACGTAGAAAAGAACAACTTTTGGACAATTCTGATAATTCTTGTTTATCTTGGTGGCAAACAGTTCGGAGCCTGATCAGACGCCGGGTTACCCGGCGTCTGATCTGGCTCCAAACTGTTTGCACTGCAAATAATAGTTTTAGCGTAAACGCGTTTATTGGGAAAGAATAACAGATTCTCCACTGTAGCATGGTTCACTTAATTCACTTTGAATACTGTATGACATTCTTACATTTTACAAATAATTACTTTGGAATAGATTACATTATCCGACTATAACTAATCAATTACTTTTAAGGTTATTGTCTTGTTGCCATGTTCAATCCTAGCGACGAGTTAACTCGTCATTTATAAACAGTGGTTCAGCGAAGAGTACACTTTTCTTATTTATCGTAATTTTGCAGTTTGCAATTGTGAAATATATAGCAAAACCCCATTTTAAACAGTCATAACTTGATCAGACTTAATTTGAAAACTGGAACGTTCCATTAAAAACATTCAGTGATGGATGAGTCTGACTGAATATTTTGTAGCAAGTGATATATCTTACAAGAACCAGGTGATACATACAGTGTAGTTGGATCTGGACCCGAATTGTTTAGCAATTAATGAAATAAATAATAAGGATCTTGTACATGAGTGCTTATTAATTATTACTAAATTAAACGAGTTGACTTAAATGATATGACACGAGCGTTGGAGAGCGTCATATTAATATTAGTCAAAATGTTCATTAAAAATGATAAGTAATGAGCACAAATGTGAGATTCTATTTATTACATAACAATTTCAAACACATGCAGCCCAAAAAACGATATTTCACTGGTGGAATACGAAATTTATATAATGGCTAAGTGCCACTCCTGTTTCACAAGTTATGCAAGAAATAGATTTATGATTTGATATCAAGCACTAGTGCAGTTGCATTTTGTCTCGTTTGAGGTTTGTCTGAGATTAAATTTCAGAGGAGTCCTGGTTTATCAGGCGATAAATCGATGAAAGTAATTTTGTAGAGTGTCAAATAGATTTGGTCATGACCAGACGCCGATGTATTCGGTACTTGATCAGACTCCGAACATGCTGTACATGTACCCAGGGTAAGGCAGTGAAAAGGTTAATAAATCCCATATGTACTTACTTTGTTTGATCGGCCTCAGGCATTTGTCGAAGTTTCGTTATCAGTAGACGAACAATATTAATGAGGAACAAAACATTTATCTGAAAAATAAAATGACAAACATTATTTTTCGTAACGTAAGTAAATCGTCATTTTTCGTCGAGATGCATACTGTTTACACCCATAATGTACTTTCAATCTTTTTTTTAATCAGGATCCAAACTGTTTGTATATAACAGTCGTACTATGGGGACGACACTGAAGGGGTTAAGGAATCAATTATTTCATAATGCACAATACAGCATTTTTAATTTATACGATTGTTAAAAATGAAGCTTGTTTACTTTAAAAGACAACGTGTTCTGCTTGAGAAATGTTCCTACTTGTAGTTGCTTGATATAGGTACATGTAGGTCATGTTATATAATTTATTCAAACTGTTATCATTACGCTATTGATATTAAGTGTTAGAAGACACTTTCACACATTTTATGCTGCAATGACCATATGGACGTTTCTCATTATGAACCAGAAATGGTGTCAAGGCCACCTGATGCTCGCCTGTTTAAAAGTTAAGTCTAAATCAAGTCGTATTAAAAAGAATTCACTTTTCAGTTAAGAAATATTATTGGTTAGGCGTGCTATGGTAAGTTGAGACTAAACAGATACTAAAACGCATGCCAAAAAATGAAGTATCTATTTCATGTACTTACAGTGGAGAATCTGTTATTCTTTCCCAATAAACGCGTTTACGCTAAAACTATTATTTGCAGTGCAAACAGTTTGGAGCCAGATCAGACGCCGGGTAACCCGGCGTCTGATCAGGCTCCAAACTGTTTACCACCAAGATAAACAAGAATTATCAGAATTGTCCAAAAGTTGTTTTTTTCTACGTTTTAGTGCTTTGCGTTTGCGTACGTTTGCGTTTAAACGGGAAAGAATAACAGATTCTCCTCTGTACAAAGTTATGGTTATGGCATAGAAAGAGTAAAAAAATCACTCACGGGCGCGACTTTAATGAGCTACAATTGTCTAAGTGCAATGCAGTTAATGCGAAAGGGAAAATAAGCCGAGCCAAACGTGTGCTTGGTGGCCGTTCAATTAAGAAAAATAACAAATCAAGATAGAAGAGAGGTGAGTACCAAAATAAGGAAACACAAACGTTAAGGAAGGCGTGTTTTGTTCTACATGGTACGATCGTGGACCACTGCGGTAGAACTTTACATAGCTACTCAGTTTTACTGCATTTATCGAATGGGAGCGCAATAATACAGAATAACATATATATTACGACCACTAAAATAACGTCAAATTGATTGTATAAAACTTAAACACAAATGAAGTATAATAATTTATTATTTACCTATCGATGATTTATAGAGATTTCTTAGTTAGATAAATTTCATATGCGCCACAGTTGATATCATCACTAGTGATGATATCATTTTTGCAGTAACGATATCATTTTTGCAGTAACGATATCATTTTCGTGACGGCACGTCACAATATCTTTTATGACGTCGCTTGTAAAAAAAATATGTGAGTTTTCTCTGTAAAATGTCATTAAAATGTATACAATAAATAGAATAATCAATTCCTTTGAATAGATATGAAAAATGTATCACTGGAATGGGTTGTTATCTGGTTAAAAAAAATCGTCCTGCGGACTCGTTTTTCAACCAGATAACAACCCATTCTCGTGAAATATTTTCATATCAATCCAAAGGAAGTGATTATCCTCTATATACTAGTCATAATAGAGAGGTTTTACTGTATCTATTTTTAAGAAGGCATCCGAATCACAATCTAACGAGTGATCGCTTAAAAGAAGTTTGATTGAACATCCTTTAAGTTATCTTTTCTCAATCATCAATGATTACACAACATCCCCGCACGGCCACGGCAAATAACGAATCGGGGACCGAGACCGAGTGGTATTCTGACAGATATGAATGTGCTATGTCATATAACTACTCTTGTAGACATAGCGTGAAGACAGATACGTTCAGTATGAGACCGAATATGTCATCCTTTATTATTTGACCCCATAGCGTGTTTCTAGTTTTGAAGACAGTTAACCACTTAAATCAAGTTTACTTCCATTCTATGTTAAGCCCTTATCTCCTAGGGATTATATACAACACATTTCTTATGGTAAATATCAATTACTGTATAAATTGGAAACCTTATCTGTAATGGAGGAATAATTTAAAGAGGTAACTATTGTGACATGGGTTAAGCTATACTAAAAGAAACCATTCAACGGACTATGAAAAAGCAGGTTAAAATACAATGGTAAATTCACTGCAGGGCAAAGGTAGAGCAGGGGCATTTCAACAGTCACATGTTTTATATATATTCAATTTACATGTACTTTAACCAAATACACCATAGCTACGCATTTAAATATTCATTTTCTAAAATTATAGCTCCATCTTATACTGTCATGAATATGCATGATAAGAAATATTTTAAATGTCCTAGCAGATTGCTGCTTAAAGCATCCTGACAGTAAAGTTTTACCTTCGACCTGCTCTAAATTGTAACATATCTTCTATATTAGCAACATACTATGGGGTAAAGGTTTAAAATATAGCCGCTAAACCACAATTTTTAAATAAAGACATTAGCTAGCCATTTGTACAGTGGAGAAGACGTTATTCTTTCCCGTTTAAACGCAAACGAAACGCAAACTCTATGCACTTAAATGTAGAAAAATAACAACGTATTGACATTTCTAACGATTCGTTTTTAATCTGAGTGGAAAACAGTTTGGAACCTGATCAGACACCGGGTTACCCGGCGTCTGATCTTGTTCCAAAATGTTTTTAATGGAAATTATAGTTTTAGCGCAAGTGCGTTTATTTAGAAATAATAACGTCTTCTCGGCTGAATCTGTTTTGTACAGTGGAGAATCTGTTATTCTTTCCCAATAAACGCGTTTACGCTAAAACTATTATTTGCAGTGCAAACAGTTTGGAGCCAGATCAGACGCCGGGTATTGACATTTCTAACGATTCGTTTTTAATCTGAGTGGAAAACAGTTTGGAACCTGATCAGACGCCGGGTTACCCGGCGTCTGATCTTGTTCCAAAATGTTTTTAATGGAAATTATAGTTTTAGCGCAAGTGCGTTTATTTAGAAATAATAACGTCTTCTCGGCTGAATCTGTTTTGTACAGTGGAGAATCTGTTATTCTTTCCCAATAAACGCGTTTACGCTAAAACTATTATTTGCAGTGCAAACAGTTTGGAGCCAGATCAGACGCCGGGTAACCCGGCGTCTGATCAGGCTCCAAACTGTTTGCCACCAAGATAAACAAGAATTATCAGAATTGTCCAAAAGTTGTTCTTTTCTACGTTTTAGCGCTTTGCGTTTGCGTACGTTTGCGTTTAAACGGGAAAGAATAACAGATTCTCCACTGTATCATGTACTTACTGCTATGGAAATAACGATAGGGCCATACATTATCCATAAAAGACTTGTATCAGTAATCCAACAGCTGAAACAAGAATTAGGGATATATTATTGACTATCAATATTTTGCTGTAACAATTTGCTACTCAATAATTAATAGGCAACAACATGTCTACTGGTTACTATAACTAAGCTTCAATTCAATACAATCATTAATATGCATCATAATAAATAATGTCTATCTCCTTACAGATGGTAGATTAAAGCAGGCCTGAAAATAAGACGCATTCTGTTTTACTTCCCATCTGTTTTAAGTGAGTTCCTGTCCTTAAAACTTGAAAGAAGCTATGGGACAATGGGTAAACGATGCGGAAAAACACTTACTCATAATTGAAGTTATCGTCGTGCACTCGTATAAGGGCGTATACCACGGTTAGAATACATGGTAAACCTAAAATAGACAGACAAGTGTTATATTACGGCATTAAAAAACAGGACGATAGTTTTATGCAATTCAATTACATGTATATTCTGCCGTAAAATCAAATGTTTCAATTTGTGAAAATGTTTTTTTAAGATTAATGGATTACTGAATTGAAGAAACGTAAAGACGAGTGTCAAACAGATTGGATCCTGATCAGATCTGTAGCCTTTTGCAAATACTAGTAATGTTTCGTTCGGCAGGTTGAGGGTTTAATAGATGTAAGTTGATTAATGTCAAACAATTTATGTTTTATTTTCCAGCATCCTAACAAATATTGGCATATAAATTCAGAAAAAATAACGATAATAGCCAAAACGAATGTCAGTGTTTGATTTATTTACCCATCGCTATATAGTTGGTGTTAGAATTACGGTGTATGGATTTCATTTCCCGAATCAAATTTATGGACTTTAATTAAAAGAAATGAAAAACCGTTCGTCAATCAGTTTTAATTCTAATCAGGTGTTGAGTCCCTTGGAGTGTGATACTGCTATATCTAAGTTATTACAAATTCCAGTTTACGCTAGGCTAAGTTTTAATGTATTTAACACATTTAACCATAGCGACGAGTACATTCGTCATTTATCAACAGTGTACCTATGAATAGTACACTTGTTCTCTGCAATGTGTGTATACCTACATCAGAGGGCTCTTGTGAGCAGGCACTATTTGTCATTTCTAATATAATACAAAAAACAATATTGCTAATTCAAAATTTGACTAGATTGAACCTAAATCGAAGCTGGAAACATTTAGGGGGTGAATGTGGTAACAAATTAGGATATAACAAATATTGCTTATAAAGAAAGAGACTTACCCCATCCTATTACATAGCACGAGATAATGAGCGTCTTGCCGGTTGTAAAGGCATACACCATGATTGTGTTGAGATAGAGTCCCTCGCAGAACATCCAGAGAAAGTTACATACAACGAAATATTGACACAGCACGTGAAGAATCTGGCACCAAACCTGGAACAAAATTATCAAATAGTTATTCTAACATGGCACGTGAATTCGTCTCTATAAACAAAGAACAAGTTCGCCGTGGTATACCTAATGTGTTTTACTACGCTTTGAAAATAGTCCTTTTAAACAGACTCTTCCTGAACCCACCCAACAGTTAAGCGCAGTTTTCAATGAAAAGTCGTATGACGTAAAAGGTCTTTTCTTTCATGTTTTGTTACTGATATTTTATGTTAGTTTTACTCTGACTATTACTAAATGGTTCTATGACAAAATAAATTATTTCGTCACTATTCTTAATTATTCTAATATATGACGTACTGATATTGGTTTCATGTAATAGCCATAAAAGGAAAGTAATCCGGTCGAAATCTGCATCCGCAGAGAAAATGAAACATTTGCTTGCATTTCTTATGATTATTTTTAAGTTAGTCGTGTTAGAATCGAAATAATCGATTTTTATCGTTGTTAAACGGTATTCTACAACGGTTGGTCGTTGTGATGCGCAGGAATTGACCACTCAGGCGCCTTCGGCCTGAGTGGTCAATTCCTGCGCATCACAACTACCAACTGTTGTAGAATTTGGCCTGAGTGAACATTTCCTGCGCATCACGACTCCCAACCAATGTAGAATACCGTACATCGATTATTTCTTAAATAGTACATGCATACGTATACCCCTGTAACTCGTTACCCTACACACATGCATTGTATACCTTTTAGTTATTCATCCACTGAAGAAAACAGTTACACTTTATACAGTCATGAATATGCATCATACAAATTCGGTTTTATATCCTAGCAGATGGTAGCTTATTAATTAAAGAATCTTAAATATTTAAAAAATATTGTTTTCTTTAAGTAAATCAGAATGCTCCTTAATGTCCATTCTACTTTACTATTAGCCTGCTGCTTTAACTTGCAAACTGTCTCAAAAACTAGAAACATGCTATTGGGTAAAGACTTGAACGCGATCACTCAGTAAAGAAGTGTTTCGATCTGTTCAGATATTTTTTATGTGCAAATTTAGGATAAGAACATAAGTATTAACCATATGTATGGTGTATTATAATAAACAATAGGACAATTAAATGTAGTGTCGTATTGTAGTGTAGGGACCTTAACGTTTGTTTACTACATTTTCTTGGTTTGGTGCACGCATTATATTAGCAAATCAACATGGTCTTTGTTTAGCACAACACGAAAATAAGGTCGAATATACTTTCACACAGCGCATCGCAAGATAAATAATTTAATTGTAGATAATGAAACATCAATAAAAACGAGACATCTTTCAGATGAATAAAAGGTTGACCCATTTGTGCCCACGATCCCATATATGGGAATATGCAAATAGTGCATTATGCGGCGTCTAATTAGAGTCTACACTGTTTGCTGATAGGAATTTCAATATAAAACAAAATGTAAATGATTTTTTTTTGACAAGGCCCCTTTTGATAAAAAATGAACTAATCCAATATATAAACATGGAAGAATCCACTGGGCACAGCTGGGTTAATACATGGGGGTAACTTACAGGGTTGTGTAACTGGGTGTCACCGTCAAGGGCTACCAGGATATAGTATAAAATCCATGCAGTTCCAGTTAATACGTAGGACAGGAACAGGTTCTTGTGGATTGTGATTCTATCACATCGTAGTTGCCTACAAATATTGAAAGCAAATCAAACTTTATCTGCTAATATATTCTGAAAATACAGTAAATCCTCCCTATTACAGTGGAGAATCTGTTATTCTTTCCCAATAAACGCGTTTACGCTAAAACTATTATTTGCAGTGGAAACAGTTTGGAGCCAGATCAGACGCCGGGTCAAACTGTTTGCCACCCAGATAAACAAGAATTATCAGAATTGTCCAAAAGTTGTTCTTTTCTACGTTTTAGTGCTTTGCGTTTGCGTACGTTTGCGTTTAAACGGGAAAGAATAACAGATTCTCCACTGTACGACAACTTAATTGTGTTAAGTATTAGGTATTTACGCCAGGTGACTGCTTATAGCAAGCTGGCAGTACAACAGAAAACTCCTTTAGGAACTTTCTGTTTCATTGTCATCTTGCTTTAAGCTCTGTGTTTTATACAGTTAGTTACCCTCTGTTTTAATGGTCGTAATGGAGAGGTTTTACTGTAATGATATTCTAATTAATACGTTAGCAACTAAATTTATGCCCAATAGTCATAAAGCGTTTGAGATTAGTCTGACATCGTACTCTAGCTTCAGCTTGGCCAAACTGTACAAGCTCAAAACCGACCAATCAAAATATCGGGAACTATCTCAGAATCATTTCAAACAATGGACCAACAGATTGATACAATGTATTAGCTTTCTTATAACACTACACGATAGATAACCATGATTATGCTGAATTGTAATCTCTTTCAAATATATCATCTGCGTAAATTCTTATTTCAAGTTTATTGTTTCTAATCTGATAAAAATCTTCATTGCACTGGATACATAATGGTTGACACTGATATCTAAATGTTTCTTAAAGACATTTCACCAGTCCTTTGATAGACTCCCCAACACTGTACTCAACAGGAATGAAAGTAGCTGTAAAAGCATGCAACACATACATACAGTGGTAAATACGCTATTCCTACCCACTTTACGCGTTTCTTACGCGTTTCTTAAGCGTTTCTTACGCGTTTATTATCCGTTTCGTTAAACACATTTCCTAGCCGTTTCTTTACGCGTTTCTTTACGCGTTTAAAAGAGCCCGGATGAAAGGGTCATCACTTAGCCGACGGACCCCTTAGCTTCAGCGGTTTACACATCCACTTGATGACATGTGTATTACAAAACATTAGGTGGTATCGTCGATAACATTGCTATCTTTAATTGGCAATACACTGTTAATCCCCCGATAGCTGAGTGGCATATATAGACGGGTGGTCAATGCTTGTTTTAATTAATTGGTTACAGGCGGGTGGTCAGTGCCTGTTGTAATTGATTGATGACATACTAATGCGGCTAGCTCTTAAACTAATTATGTGATACTTTTAATCTACATCTGCATGTACACGGTTGGCGCTGCACTATTTTTGATAGCAGGGTAACTATACTATGGAATATGATCAACATACATGCATGGTTTAATTATCTTTGCACAATTCGATAAGATCCGAAATCTCCGCGTGAAACGGATAACTGACGCCCCAATCGCAACATCTCTGGTATAATCGTTTATTAACGCGTTAGGCGTTAACCGTTCGTTAAGCGTTCGTTAACCGTTCACTATGTGTTTCTTACGCATAGATTAACGCGTAAATGGGTAGGAATAGCGTATTTACCACTGTAGCCATTTATCGCTCCCTACAGTGGCCCTGGCATACTCATACTCAAGAGCTTTTGACTTTGGTATTTCTAACCAAACTATCACATTTAAGAAACGGGCCTCACATGGGACACTGCAGTGGTCCTTTGCTATAGGTATGCACACAAGACGCATTGGTTTTGCATGGGAACTGCCTGGTTAGCTGTTATCATCGAAAGTAGGTCAGGAAATGCCTTCAAAGCCAAGCTATCTAAAGCTCTAATCAAACTATCAAATTTAAGTAGCTAATAAATGTGCAACCAGACAATGTAATGGCAGTTATTGCACTAGGTGTCATAATGACAGTGAATTGGTTAGATGGCATAATAACAATGAATGCGTTAGATGTCACAATGGCAGTGAATCCGTTATATATCATAATGGAAGTGAATCGGTTAGATGTCATAATGGCAGTGAATCCGTTAGATGTCATAATGGCAGTGAATCCGCTAGACGTCATAATGGCAGTGAATCCGCTAGATGTCATAATGGCAGTGCATACGTCAGATGTCATAATGGCAGTGCATGCGTTAGATGTCATAATGGCAGTGAATCCGTTAATTGTCATAATGACAGTGAGTCCGTTAGATGTCATAATGGCAGTAAATGCGTTTGATGTCATAATTGCTCTGAATGCGTTAGATGTCATGATGGCAGTAAATCTGTTAGACGTCATAATAGTAGCGAATGCGTTAATTGTCATAATGGTAGTGTATGCGTTAGATGCCATAAAGGCAGTGCATGCGTAACATGTCATAATGGCAGTGAATCCGCTAGATGTCATAATGGCAGTGCATGCGTTAGATGTCATAATGGCAGTGAATGCGTTAGATGTCATAATGGAAGTGCATGCGTTAGATGTTATAATGGCAGTGAATCCGTTAATTGTCATAATGGCAGTGAATGCGTTCATTGTCATAATATCAGTGAATGCGTTAGATGCATAATGGCAGTGAATCGATTAGATGTCATTATAGCAGTGAATGCGTTAGATGTCATAATGGCAGTGAATCAGTTAGATGTCATAATGGCAGTGAATCCTTTAGATGTCATAATGGCAGTGAATGAGTAATATGTCATAATGGCAGTTAATCCATTAATTGTCATACTTGCAGTGAATCTGTTAATGTCATAATGGCAGTGCATGCGTTAGATGTCTTAATGTCAGTGAATCCGTTAGATGTCATAATGAATAGAATGAGTTAGATGTCATATTGACAGTGAATGCGTTAGATGCCATAATGGCAGTGCATGCGTTACATGTCATAATGGCAGTGAATCCGCTAGATGTCAAAATGGCAGTGCATTCGTTAGATGTCATAATGGCAGTGAATGCGCTATATGTCATAATGGCAGTGCATGCGTTAGATGTTATAATGGCAGTGAATCCGTTAATTGTCATAATGGCAGTGCATCTGTTAGATGTCATAATGGCAGTGAATGCGTTAGATGCCATAATGGCAGTGAATGCGTTAGATGTCATAATGGCAGTGCATGCGTTATATGTCATAATGGCAGTGAATCCACTAATTGTCATAATGGCAGTGAATCTGTTAGATGTCATAATGGTAGTGCATGCGTTAGATGTCATTATGGCAGTGAATCCGTTAATTGTCTAAATGGCAGTGAATCCGTTAATTGTCATAATATGAATCCGTTAGGTGTTTTAATGGCAGTGAATGCGTTAGATGTCATAATGGCAGTGAATCCGCTAGATGTCATAATGGCAGTGCATGCGTTAGATGGCATAATGGCAGTGAATCCGTTAATTGTCTTAATGGCAGTGAATCCGTTAATTGTCATAATATGAATCCGTTAGATGTCATAATGGCAATGAATGCGTTAGATGTTTTAATGGCAGTGAATGCGTTAGATGTAATAATGGCAGTGAATCCGCTAGATGTCATAATTGCAGTGCATGCGTTAGATGTAATAATGGCAGTGAATCCGTTAATTGTCTTAATGGCAGTGAATTCGTTAATTGTCATAATATGAATCCGTTAGATGTTACAATGGCAGTGAATGCGTTAGATGTCATAAAGGCAGTGAATCTGTTAGATGTCATAATGGTAGTGCATGCGTTAGATGTCATAACGGCAGTGAATCCGTAAGATGTAATAATGGAGTGAATTGGTTAGATGTCATATTGACAGTGAATCCGTTAGATATCATAATGGAAGTGAATCGGTTAGATGTCATAATGGCAGTGAATCGGTTAGATGTAATAATGCCAGTGAGTCCGCTAGATGTCATAATGGCAATGAATCGGTTATATGTCATAATGGCAGTGAATCCGCTAAATGTAACAATGGAGTGAATAGGTTAGATGTCATAATGGCAGTGAATCAGTTAGATGTCATAATGGCAGTGAATCGGTTAGATGTCATAATGGCAGTGAATCCGCTATATGTCATAATGACAGTGAATCCGTTAATTGTCATAATGGCAGTGAATCAGTTAGATGTCATAATGGCAGTGAATCGGTTAGATGTCATAATGGCAGTGAATCCGCTAGATGTCATAATGACAGTGAATCCGTTAGATGTCATAATGGCAGTGCATGCGTTAGATGTCATAATGACATTGAATCCGTTAGATGTCATAATGGTAGTGAATCCGTTAGATGTCATAATGGCAGTGAATCCGCTAGATGTCATAATGACAGTGAATCGGTTAGATGTCGTAATGGCAGTGAATCAGTTAGATGTCATAATGGCAGTGAATCGGTTAGATGTCATAATGGCAGTGAATCCGCTAGATGTCATAATGACAGTGACTCCGTCAGATGTCATAATGGCAGTGCATGCATTAGATGTCATAATGACAGTGAATCCGTTAGATGTCATAATGGCAGTGAATCCGTTAGATGTCATAATGGCAGTGAATCCGCTAGATGTCATAATGGCAGTGAATCGGTTAGATGCCGTAATTGCAGTGAATCTGTTAGACGTCATAATGGCAGTGCATGCGTTAGATGTCATAATGGTAATTAATGCATTAGGTGTCATAAAAATGGCAGTGCATGCGTTAGATGTCATAATGGCTGTGAATACGTTAATTGTCATAATGGCAGTGAATCTGTTAGACGTCATAATGGCAGTGAATGCGTTAGATGCCATAATGGCAGTGAATGCGATAGATGTCATAATGGAGTGAATAGGTTAGAAGTCATATTGACAGTGAATGCGTTAGATGTCATAATGGCAGTGAATCGGTTAAATGATGTTTATAAGATCTATAAAGCGACGTATAATACACATCAATATGAAAGTAGGTGAATGCTTATGAATTTCGATCCTGCGTGACCAATAAATTGACGTTGGATTTCGTGTCTTACATCAATTTTATTTTCCTTATTTCATATGATTTCCGGATATAAACAATAGTTTTACATAAAATGGTGTAATCATGAATAATCAACATTCTCGTTCCCCTATGTAACATCGGTCATTCCACCTGCTAAACCCTTTAAAATAAAAGGCTTTACTTGAAATTGCAAATAATTTGGATTCAGAATTCAACGCTGTAAAAACGCGGCAATAGATCTATGTTCAATGTGTTTGGCGGCAGTATTATTTTTCTAAAATATACACTGACTTAAACTATTGCACTGCCAACGGTGCTAAAAGGCAACTTCGCAAACAGTTTTGCTCCTTATCAGAGACCGCATATCACAACGTCTGCTCAGAAATATATTCAGTCAAAACGGCCCTACGCCTGACTTTTAAGATATTGTAGATGACACTTCCAATGCAGACGATGATTTGACGGTAATAGAAAACAGACGAAAACACTTTGCAGGGTCAGAATATTAATTTTAAAAGTAACTGCAGACAGCAAGAACGAAACAGATGACATAGTTTCAGAGAAAGAATAAACACAATACCCCAAGGTTCGTTTTTTCACCCCTTGATTTTTTCTTCATCCACACTAGAAAATAGTTCCGTTTTAAACAGTCACAAATAAACACCATACCGGTCTATAATATATAGTTTTATTCTAGCAGATGGTAACTGAAAGCAGGCTTAATGTTTAAAAGAATACGCCCTAAGAGTGCATTCTGCTTTATGTTCAACCTGCTTTAAGCGATTACATACCTTCATAACAAAAAACCGGCTATGGAGTAAAGGGTAAAAACTCGTAAGAAACACTTTGTGTAAATAGCAAAATAAGCATGCGATTACCCCTTCAACGTTGATAAATGGATGTAATCGATGATGGTAGATTTTGAACATTTTTCTCAATTGTATGATAAAAGCGATAACTTTTACAATGTGACCAAAATCATTCGAGACATTTATCTTTAAGTGGTTTATCTACGTGTACTACTTATTTTGAAACAGCAGACTTGAACGTTGACGACGAAAGAGTTTCAAGTTTGATAAAGCCTCTGTCACAAAGTTTGCTAAATGTTCGGTCACATCTGGTCGTACGACTACTGTTCAGATATCCTTCGGCAAAATTTGCCAGTACACTCCTTGGTATTGCATGTCCTTCATGCAAGCACCAGCACGTAAGCACGTAATACAGGGCTGCAATAAGTTGACATGACAAATTCCTAAGATTTTCAAATTTGCATTTTTTCAAGTGCGATTTTACGAATCGTACCTTTACCCCATCCATAGCCTTTTTCTTGTTTTGTAGACATGCGACTACTGAAAGCAGCCTGCTTTAAGCTACCATGTACTGGGGAAAAATCCGGAGATTTAGGAAAAATCCGGAGAAATGGCAGATCTGGTACCAGAATCAAATTCATGCACACCAAACTAGTATATCCAAACAAAAACGAAAACAAATGACGCACGTGTGCCTTGTACTGGATGAAAAAGTCACAAGAAATGGCCAGGTTAATGTCACAAGAGACGGCCAGGTTGATGTTTTTTAATTATGGGGCTAAGAATTTTAGCCACATAAGTACCCTCCCGTAAGCACGGATACACGGACGGACGGACAAGGTGGCGACTATATGCTCCCATAAAACGTAAGGAAGAACAGAAGGAACATGTTTAATACATGTGTGTTTATAGTCGGGGGCACGGCACACGTTCTTTACAAATCGTAGTTCTTTGCTTATGAGCAAAATCTACCGTACGCTTAGGGCGGTCTGTGTGACCTTTGTGTAAGTCTTGTGTTTCTATCGGCTGTGACCAAATGTTTTTTTCTTCAATTTCTTCAAATATAGAATATATGGCGGCGGTGCCTAGTAAGTTGTGCATGAGACAGACACAGAACGCACCATCCATATTCTCATAAAAAGGTACATGTACACGCCTATATGCCGCCTCTCACAATGACGCCACTTCAAATGGGTTTGGAATATACATATCACCAAGAAAGTGACCGTATATACCGATTTATTTCAACTGGCAGGGCGGAGCTAACCTTTGGCAAGATAAACTAATTTGCATTTGATTTAAGGGTGTATCAATGTCATGAGCCATTTTTTCAAAGTATTAAACTTTTTTTCTATCATTGTTTTTTTGGAAGAGCTATTTATGATGAATGAAAAAATGTAAAAAAATATATATGGTGGTGTCCTTTTTTTTTTAGCTACAGCGATTTGAAAAAGGTATGTCAAATTTGGATTTTTTTTCTCAAATTTTACCCATTCAGAGTACAAGCTTCAGTAAAATCTATTTCAAAACAAAACAAAAATGTTAATTTGAGTTTTCTTTATTTATTTCATGTCTATGGTGGTATGTTCACATATATAAACCAAATTTAGACAAAGCAGGCACCAGGTTTGAACAATATGGAATCCTTGAATATCAAAAATATGCTTTATACAGGGCATGATTTTATTAGATTTTTTATTTTATGAAAAAAAGTAAAAAAGTTTGAAAATGAAATAGTTCTAGTATTTAACTTTTTCTTATATTCTTCCAGATGGAAGCCCATACTAAGGCAGTTCAAAATATGAAAAGAAATTGAAAGGTCAGTGTTGAAAATTCTGAGTTATTAAAGTAAAAAGAGTTATCGCCCCTTACAAAATTTACAAAAAAGTACCATACCGATGATATTTAGAGCTTTATAAATTTCACATTTGGTGCCTTTTTTTTTTATAAATTAGTTTTTGTATGAAGAAATACTACCATAGATAGGAAATAAATAACACAAAACCAAATTATCATATTTGTTTTCATTTAAAATGGGTTTTATTGAAGCGGGCTGTTTGAAAAGGACAAAATAAGAGGAAGTGGGTGGGGTAAATTTTACATGGCCATGGAGCCAACTGTTGTTCACCAAAATGTACACGTTTTCTATTTTTTCATTCATCTTAAATAGCTCTTCAATACAAAACCATCATAGAGTGTTTTCATGTACTTTGAAAAGTTCCAAAATTCATGACATTGATACACCCTTAAGGGGTGACAGCTATTCTTCCGTATTAAATAGTTATTTTCCGATACATTCAGCATGCAGAAACACGTGGGCGTGCAACCATATCCACGTGAAAAAGGTATGTACAGTGCTCCTTCTCTACAACAACACCCAATGGAAGACAAAGATCGCGTATGTTGTGCAGTAGCAGTTGTTATAGTGAGAGAAACTTAAGACTTGGTTTACAGTTGCAAACAGCTTGAATCCAGATCAGACGCCGCATGACGCGGCGTTTGGTCTGCATTCAAGCGGTTTGTCATTCTTCATTATATTCCTTTTGTCAAATGTCCACTAATATGTAATGTTGAGAAAAAACCGGCAGACGACAACGGTAAATTCCGATAATACAAGAGCGTGTTGCCGACCCTAAAGTTGAAAGGCAACGGTCCGCATCGAAACTCCGCCCTGTCAGGTTTATACAATCGGCATATACCACTTCATTTACATGCATTATAATTTATCTATTAGTTGCGCTACCCTAAAAGTAAGAAGGTCAACTCACCTGAACCAAAAGAAAATAAACAATGATATTAGGAGCATGATGAGAGACAGTGAGAATCCTCCGATGAAAATATAGATGTATTTTGTATTGCTCGATATCTGAAAATAAAAAATACATACAGTAGAACATCTCTTTTACGACCGCTAAAACAAAGGCCAATTGATTGACTTAAGACAGGTGACAGCTTAAAGCAAGGTGACAGTGAAACAGAAAGCTCCTGAACTGTTTCACTGTTACCTTGTTTTAAGCAGTTACCTGCCTTAAAAACATGACATTTACAGTGGAGAATCTGTTATTCTTTCCCAATAAACGCGTTTACGCTAAAACTATTATTTGCACTGCAAACAGTTTGGAGCCAGATCAGACGCCGGGTAACCCAGCGTCTGATCAGGCTCTAAACTGTTTGCCACCAAGATAAACAAGAATTATCAGAATTGTCCAAAAGTTTTTCTTTTCTACGTTTTAGTGCTTTGCGTTTGCGTACGTTTGCGTTTAAACGGGAAAGAATAACAGATTCTCCACAGTAGCAAATGTTAATGGTCGTAATAGGGAGGTTGTACATATCTTAAGGTTTTGTTGAACTACATGTAATTCATCCCTGGAACCTTTAGTAGGCACTTCCAGTTTCCAACTACATTAATTTTTTTGTAAGTCCAGTCCATTTTTGACTATCAAATTGTGATTTTTAAAAAAAATGTATATACAGTAGAACCCCTCTATTACGACCACTAAAAAGAAGGCTAATTGTCTGTATAAAAGACAGGTGCCAGCTTAAAGCATTGTGAAAGTGAAACAGAAAGCTCCTATAGGAGCTTTCTGTTTCACTTTCACATTGCTTTAAGCAATCATCTGTCTTAAACGTCTAATATTTGACACAATTAAGTGGTTGTATTAGAGAGGTTTTACTGTATTGTAAAATGATAAACAATGCAGACAAGAGGGTTGTTGATTAATCCCCTTGATCAGGATATGTACTGTTTTTAAAGGACAATTGTACTCTTCACAGGTACATGTATATTGCTTTTAAGGCTAACATGCTTTTAGGATAAAAACATACAATGAAACATATCTATAACGACAACTAAATCGAAGACAAATTGATATTTTTAGCAAGTGACAGCTTAAAGCAAGGTGATAGGTTAAGGCAATATTTTTTTCTTTAGTTTTCATCTAGCTTTATGAAGCCGCCTGCTTCAAACATTGCAAACTAAATTTCACTTAGTGGTTTTTAGAGATTAGATTTATAGATTTACGGATTTACAATTATTGAAAAAGAATGACGTCATCCTTACTGTAAAATTAACCTATTTGTGCCCACGATCCCATATATGGGACATAGGCAAACAATGTAGACTCTGATTAGACGCCGCATCATGCGGCGTCTAATCAGAGTCTACACTGTTTACTGATAGGAATTTAATATAAAACAAAACGAAAATGGGCACAAATGGGTTAATTGCACTGACCTCGTCATCATTGGCTGTAAAACATTGTGTATAGTTCCCCCATACAAAACCATTGCGCTCTTGCCACGTACCATTCATTGTACATTCTCTGAAAGCAAATGCTGAAAGGAAGACATAAGATGCATAACATCATTCGTCCTTTGTGGTCAATTCCTGCGCACCACAACTCCTCACCGTTGTAAAATACCTTTTGACAACGGCAGAACATAGATTATTTCTTGAGCAATAGATCAGTATATCGTTTAAAGTGTGCTCTACAATGAAAGAACAGTTCGGAAACACTTTAAGCATGACAAAACCAGCATTAATGCATTGCAATTTTGTACAGTGGAGAATCTGTTATTCTTTCCCGTTTAAACGCAAACGTACGCAAACGCAAAACACTAAAACGTAGAAAAGAACAACTTTTGGACAATTCTGATAATTCTTGTTTATCTTGGTGGCAAACAGTTTTGAGCCTGATCAGACGCCGGGTTACCCGGCGTCTGATCTGGCTCCAAACTGTTTGCACTGCAAATAATAGTTTTAGCGTAAACGCGTTTATTGGGAAAGAATAACAGATTCTCCACTGTAAACATGTACAGCCATAAATGGGTGCTCATTTTTGTAAAAACGCATTTGTTCATATGACGTTGCTTGTAACCCCTTCACTAAGATAACATCATCTAATTTAAACAAGTGTCAATGATACCTGTCTTAATCCTTTCATGTTCAAATCATTCGGGAGATCTTAACCCCGCCATCGCTTTATTGTCGTCTGCTTGAGTATTGTTGTATGCAAGACACGTTTCAAAGTTATATTTAAGGATTTATCACTTAATAAATATCGATAAGAGTGTCAAACAATTTGGGCCCTAATCAGACGCCGCGACACGAAGCGTCTGATTAGGACCCAAACTGTTTGCAAACGCGCTTTAGTGATAGGGTGAAAGCATAGTAATCAGCTTTTATTTCTCAAGTTTAATTTGTCAGGAAATTAACTACAGCTATATCATTTCTCGTTTCAAACAGTTTGGATACTGATCACAAGCATTGTTAAGCGGCGTCTCATTAGGGTCCAAACTGTTTGCAAATAATCATTGTAATCAGAATATGGCAATGAAGGGGAAGATATCATTTTCATATATCCAGTAAGTAGGTGTGAAGTTACCTTTATGATTTCCCAGCGATAATTCAGGACACTGTATCTCAGCTTGAGATCCTGGCAAAGCATCCGGCCAACACCCGCCGAAACGATCAATGGTTCTATTGCAGTACGGTCCATCTATTTAAAAACAAAACATACATTTTTAAAACCATACGGTCCATCTATGCAAACAAAACATACATTTTTAAAAACATACGGTACAATGTATGAAAAACAAAACATACAGTTTTAAAGCCATACAGTTCCACGTATGAAAACAAAACATACATTTTTAAAACCATACGGTCCATCTATTATTTTTTTAAAACCATACGGTGTATGAAAATAACACATACATTGCTCCCTCTCTAAATCAACACCAAATTGGAAACAACAATTATATTTGTTGTTTGTCAGCATACGAATTTGATATATTCCTCCACTAAAAAGTTCCACTTCATTCAGTCATGAATCCTCACCTGTTCTGATATTCCATACCCTAGCATAGAGTGTAGCTCAGAACAGGCTGTAAGAAAAGCGGAATGCTCCTTCAGGCACGCCCTGCTTTACTTTTAGCCTGTTTTAAGTGATCACCTGCATTCAAAAGAAAAAAGGCTATGGGCGAACAGGGTAGACTCTGATCACAGGAATTCCATTGGATCATTTTGATATACAATGTACTGTTTATATTGGAAACGCTGACTTTTCCCAGCTTGTTTATAATGGACGAGCGTAATCATTGCTTGGGTTCAAGGCCCTAATGTCCTAAATTAAAAATAATGATTCCACAAATATATCACTTAAAGCGAATTACGTGACAATCCCTTAATCCATGCTGCTTCTTGTTGTCTTCAAACAGGAAATGTAAAAAATAATTGATATTGATTTGTTTTAGTTGGATTTATCGCTATTTGATACTATAAATGTTTCGAGGGAAGCTTTATAAAAGCAACAAACCTCCTTAAGTCTGTCAGATGCAATTTGTCATCACTTGAGATATGAAACAATATACATTTTGATGAACAGTGAGAATATATAGCTGTACTTTAAGGGTATACATTGGCACGGAACGCAAACTGTTACATCAAAATAAAGAAGACTAGTGACGTCATCAGTTTGATCAAATGGATTAATTGCTCAACTGCAAAGGCCAATAACACTAATATTTGCAAACGGTTGGACTGCTTTTACCCCTTCGCCGCCATATTGTCGTCTGCTTCAATATTGTTGTCTGCAGTATCGTTTCAAAGTTAGATTTAAGGCAGTGAAGCGTAACGCTGCGTCTGATCAGGATCAAAATGGAAATACGCTTTATGTCTTCATTAGGAGTGAAAGGGCTAACCCATTCATCGCCATAGCAAACTGAAGTCGCAAATGCAAACAGTTTCGATTAATAGCAAACGCCGTGTCTTGTCAGGGATTACACTGTTTGACATTTGTAACAACATGTAATTTTTCAAACTGTTTAAAAAGACACTTTCAAAAGAACTCTTTTTAAAGTAGACGATATAATGACCGATGAAAAGTAGCAAAGACAGTAGGGTAAAATAACATAATCTCATATGAATAATTAAATACCAGAAGGAAAGAACGTTGAGTTTTCGGTATGTTTTAAGATGCACTCTGTCGTAAAAACAGCAATTGTGACAGTTTTAGATGCCTAAAGCGGCAAGTGACTATGATGTAGCATAATAAACTTAAAATAAAATATATATTAACTCATTACTCCATAGTCTGTTTTTAGTATTGAATATAGGTGAACACTTAAAGCAGGCTAAAAAAAGCAGAATGCGCCTAAGGGTGCATTCTGCTTTACGTTCAGCCTGCTTTAAGCTTTTATCTGCTAGAATATAGAACTAATTTCTTATGTAACATTTTCCTTACTGTTTAAAGTGGATCTATTTTCTTCAGTTGAGGTTTAAATTAAAGGCGTAAAAATGCGTATTTATGGAGTAATGGGTTTATGTACAGTGGAGAATCTGTTATTCTTTCCCGTTTAAACGCAAACGTACGCAAACGCAAAGCGCTAAAACGTAGAAAAGAACAACTTTTGGACAATTCTGATATTTCATGTTTATCTTGGTGGCAAACAGTTTGGAGCCTGATCAGACGCCGGGTTACCCGGCGTCTGATCTGGCTCCAAACTGTTTACAGTGCAAATAATAGTTTTAGCGTAAACGCGTTTATTGGGAAAGAATAACAGATTCTCCACTGTATTAAGCTAACTTTTCAAAGACCGTTTGTATATTAGACTTGATTGGTGTGTCTGTCTGTACACAATGTACAAAGGAGAAAACATTATTCTTTCCGAATTAACGCGTTTATGCTAAAGACTTTATATTGATTTCAAACAGTTTGGAGCCCGGTTAGGAGCAGGCTGATGGTTACATGCCGTGTAATCGGCTTCCAAGCGTGTTGCATCTTAGACAAAAGAAATCGTCAGTCTTTTTCAGAAATAACCATTATCTAAACTGTAGTACGTTACATTTGCGTTTCGTGTTTGCTAAAACGGTAAAGCAAAACGTTTATTCGTTATTTATATACACAAATGTTTATAGACTATTGTACATGTAAACTAGAACACGTTCGATGTCATACCCTAGTGTACTACATTTACAACACTGGGAAACAGTTTGGATCTTGATCAGGGTCCAAGAACATGAAGCGTTTGTGTTGAGTCTAAGGTCGTTTTCAAGCATATGATTGATCAAAAACATATTTAAGAACGATCTCAGAGTCAAACTCAAACGCTTAATAACCTTGGAGCCATGGATCGTATTTATAAAAAAATTGAAATAATGCTCGTATCTCAACACCGAATGGGAAACAACGAATGTATGTTGTTTTGGATGGAGTTGTTATAGGGAGGGAAATTGGCTTACATTTGCAAACAGCTTGAATCCAGATCAGACGCTGCATTAAGCGGCGTCTGATTTGGATTCAAGCTGGTTGTCAATCATGAGTATGCTTATTTTCTGTCAAAAAGTATAAAATGTGACTATGACAAATACAGCAGACAATTTGAAGCAGACGGTATTGCACTGGTGAAAATGATGCACAAAACAATTTGTTTGGGGACAGAGGCAGACGTTGTCGTAAGGATGGAATTGTTGTTAGGATAGTCGTTGTAGGGAGGGAGCATTGTATACCGTTGGAACAGACTGTGAGTAAAAAGGAATATATTCAGGATCCAAAGTTTCAAAACTCACATGTTCTTTCTTTGGAAAATTTGTGAGAAAGAAAGAACATTTTTTTTTATGCAGACGATATTACAGCAGTCAAGGGATGGATTGTTTTGAATAAAGTAGAGGATATCCGGAAGATTTTAATCGTTTTCCGAAACCAAAAAATGCATTCTGCAATCTTGCATATAATTTGATTTATGTACTTCTACAGTTCATCGAACTTCATTTGTTTTGCGTAGTAATGAAGTATCAGACAGAAACTATATAAAGGATTCAATTTATTTCTCTGTTTCGTCTAAAGAACATGCCAGGGGAATTTTACTCTATATCTGTTATAGACATGTTATGCTTACAAATCTGCCCCAAACAATGTGCTCGCACAGTCTAACGTCCTCAATAGGAGACACTTTAATGTACCTAGCATAAGAACAGGAGGATAGCTCATTTCATTCCAATATTTGGAATTCATTATATACAACAAGTCTATCACTGAAGTGACATCTTGTAAATTTAAAAGCAGTAGTACAGTGGAGAATCTGTTATTCTTTCCCAATAAACGCGTTTATGCTAAAACTATTATTTACAGTGCAAACAGTTTAGAGCCAGATCAGACGCCGGGTAACCCGGCGTCTGATCAGGCTCCAAACTGTTTGCCACCAAGATAAACATGCATTATCAGAATTGTCCAAAAGTTGTACTTTTCTACGTTTTAGTGCTTTGCGTTTGCGTACGTTTGCGTTTAAACGGGAAAGAATAACAGAGTCTCCACTGTAGTAACGAAGGTTTAATGTTCCTCTAGGGCTTTGATTCGTCTTTACTACAGTAAACAGTTGAATTAACCCCTTCACTGCCATGACGTCATCAAATTTAAACAATTGTCGTCTGCTTCCTTAACATAAAAACAATTTTTCGGTATTTTGACTTAAGAAATATTGAAACGAGTGTCAAACAGTTTTGATCCTGATCAGACGCCGCGTAACGCAGCGTCTGATCAGGATCAAAACTGTTTGCAAATAAATATTGTACTCGGGGTAAGGCAGTGAAGGGTATAGGTAGTGAGGGCCTTCATCAGAACTTTATGGTGTAGACAGTGACATCAACCTGTTAATCGGTTGACGGTCAAATCAGCTGGGTTTTGAAATCAGATGATGGATACTAGAGTTGAATTAATTCCTCTTGTGGGATGATACAGTGGATAATACATTATTCTTTCCCGTTTAAACACAAACGAACGCAAATGCATTGCAATAAAACGTAGAAAAGAACAAGTTATTCGCAATCCTGACCAATCATTTTTATCTGGGTGGCAAACAGTTTGGAGCCTGATCAGACGCCAGGTATCCCGGCGTCTGATCTGGCCCCAAACTGTTTGAAATGGAAACAATAGTTTTAGCGTTAGCGCGTTTATTGGGAAAGAATAACGTTTTCTCCACTGTAAGTAGTTAGGGCCTTCATTAGAACTTTATGGCGTACACAGTGTCATCAGCCTGCGAATCGGTGGACGGTCGGATCAGCAGGGTTTTGAAATCAAATGATGACTACTGGAGTTGAATTAATTCCTCTGGTGGGTGATATCCAACGTCGAATATTTTCGTTCTAAAGTGTACCCCCAAATACAACAACAATCAAATGGGTGACACAGATTGTTTGTGTTGTTCGGAGGGAGAGGGAGGGAGGGGGGGGGGGGGGGCAATCTTTACACTTGATTCACATTTGAAATAGTTCGAACTTATATCGAGCCGAAGAATTTCAAAAAAGTTGGCGTCAACTCAGACATCCGGCGTCTGATCAGGCTCCAAAATCTTTTGCCACTCAGATCAGAATAGATCGTGAGGAATTACAAAATATTTGATATTTCTGTATTTTAGTATATTACGTTTGCGTTTCAATTTCGTTGAAACGGGAAAGAATAAATAAAGACCTCACAAGTGTAGCTCATCACACCGTCTGTAAGAACGTTGCTACAGTGGATAAAACTTTATTTCCCCCCGTTTAGACGCAAACGAAACGCAAACGCATTGCAATAAAACTGTAGAAAATGACCTTTCTTTTGGACAGTTCTGCCTATTCATTTTAAACTGAGTGGCAAACAGTTTGGAGCCTGATCAGACACCGGGTTACCCGGCGTCTGATCTGGTCCAAACTGTTTGTAATTGAAATAAACGTCGAAGTGAAAACGCTTTTATTGGAAAAGAATAACGTCTCCCCCAGTGTATTTATCTTTATTATATGCCTTTGCATGATATCGAGCGTTTCTGCGTGTATTTGCACAGTAAAATACAAGAGTCTGTATCAGCCACCTTGTATCAGCCACTTTGTATTTTACTCTGATCTCGCTTTCGATTTAACGTGACGTCATTTACGTACGTGTACAAGTGCCGCGTTATTCATCGTGGCAAACAAAAAATCATGTTCTGCTTCAAATAACTAATAAATTTTGGCTATAAAATGATTTAAACAACTATTTAATTGTTTCTTGTGTGTATTCAAGGCATATAATAAACACATCACCAGTTGGCAGTGTGCTACAGAGTGTTGCATTTAGCTCTCGACGTTTTTGGCGGAAACAACCGATCAGACTCGCGCCAAGGCGCTCGTAAGATCGGCTATTTCCGCCAAAATCGTCTCGAGCTAAATACATCACTCTGTATCGCACTGTCAACTGGTAATGTGTATACAGTGGAGAATCTGTTATTCTTTCCCGTTTAAACGCAAACGTACGCAAACGCAAATCACTTAAACGTAGAAAAGAACAACTTTTGGACAATTCTGATAATTCTTGTTTATCTTGGTGGCAAACAGTTTGGAGCCTGATCAGACACCGGGTTACCCGGCGTCTGATCTGGCTCCAAACTGTTTGCACTGGAAATAATAGTTTTAGCGTAAACGCGTTCATTGGGAAAGAATAACAGATTCTCCACTGTATCTCATTCGCATACATGTTAGATTCGGCTCAGGAGCCGATAAGCTCGATGCTTGATCTAGACCCTAGTATTGTAATATCTAAAATTGGCATTTTCATTTATCATTTCAACAATTTTCGCATCGTTTGATTTCCTATATTATTCTTCTATTATTTGGTACATGCTATACCATATGAAAACACAAAAAACATCTATTTGCGTGTTTTCCTTTATTTGGATTTCTGACACCAGGGACTCTCTGCTACAATCTCCAAAAATTGGGTATTTGTTCAATATGTTCATGATTTTCACCCAAAATAATTATTTTTGAAAGTTTTATTTATCCTTATTAGTTCTATCCACAGTAAAAATGAATGTCAGTCTAATTTGTAAATCACAGTATGGAAATTTCAAAAATTCTCGTTTTCATTTATCATTTCACCCCAAAAAACATATTTCATATCGTTTGATTTTCCTAAAATTTTTTCTGTTATTCGGTTCATAATGTAGCATAAGAAAACACAAAAATCATGTCTGTGCATCTTCCCCCAAATTTTTTACATGTCCTCCACTATAGCTGTTTGACACTTTTATCAATACTTCCTTATTCAAAATTAAGCAATCTTATTGACATAAAATCACAGACGACAATTCTTGTACAGACGATAATTTGGCGGAGAAAGAGATAAGAACCAAACTAATTCATCAATACCATAGCAGGTATTGTTGTGTCTGCACGCATGTGACAACTACAGTGGAGAATCTGTTATTCTTTCCCAATAAACGCGTTTATGCTAAAACTATTATTTGCAGTGCAAACAGTTTGGAGCCAGATCAGACGCCGGGTAACCCGGCGTCTGATCAGGCTCCAAACTGTTGGCCACCAAGATAAACAAGAATAATCAGAATTGTCCAACAGTTGTTCTTTTCTACGTTTTAGCGCTTTGCGTTTGCGTACGTTTGCGTTTAAACGGAAAAGAATAACAGATTCTCCACTGTACATGTATTCAGCTCATGTTGTTTCCAGTCATTCACTGTTGCAATACAGTGCTCCCTCTCTACAACAGCCCTCCCAACAACGATTCCCGCCTTAAAACGACATTTGCCGCTGTTTCATAACAGGACAATTATGTCTGTAGTTTAACTGCTGTAATATCATCTGCTTAAAGTTGTCGTCTGCTGTTTTTCTTAAATTTGTATATTGGACATTTTGACAGAAAAAACCTTAATGACGAGTGACAAACAGTCTGAATCCAGAACAGATGCCGCGTTTCGCGGCGTCTGATCTGGATTCAAGCTGTTTACAAATGCCAACCAATTTCCATCCCTATATCGACTCCCTCAGACCAACGCACACTATCAGTGCCTCCCATTGGTTGTCGTTGTAGAGAGGGAGCACTGTACTCATTTTCAATTTTGCATTCAATAAAGCGTCTGCAATAGCCGCCAAAGGAATGCGTCTGATACCGACGTCTTCGCCTAAACCAAATTCTGCTTATTTGATGTAGCTTCTTAGCCATACCAACGCCACGTGTGTAGCCTAATGCACCTTAATCCATTTACAATCTTCCCGATAAATTTCCTTGAGTAGTTAATGTCCTTTTCACTCAGATCGATACAATAAATAAATTGTTATTATACCTAACATAGGCTAATTCATTGGTAGTCAGAATGCTTCGGCTTCTTCATTTGTAACCCGCTATATCTGGGTATGCTATAAATACAGTTAACCTCTTATTGATATTATGCCGTAATAATACGTCTAATACAATCGCTGACATATTAATATTTGCTTATATTTCCGTCGGCTTTTATCTATATATAAAGTGGTATTTTCTAATATTTCGACCTGTAACATTTTAGTTACATGCATTCAGCCATAAAGTCAAAGAGAATAATGTTTATTTTCCTTATCCTGTCTGGAATATTGTTATAATTATTGTGCTTTTATTTATAAAATTAGTGAAGTTATAACTTCGCTTGTTAATCAGTCACACAATCGCTTTTATAGTAAAACATTTCTGTAATGTGAAACGGAGATTGTATTGTGTGGCTATGGGATTTTATGTAAAAAAGTCGGTCATACTTATCACGTGCTGCATTTTGTAATGCTTTGTAGATAACAACCAGGCTTTAATTCCCATGCGTCTTTTGGCAACTGCAGTTCCAAGGAGGTTCTCCTACTTTAACCCTATAGTTTATTGTAAATAAATATTGTGAATATGTGTCTCTACAATGACACCTAATGGGGACAGAGATAGTGGGTGTTGTTCGGAGGGAGTCGTAATAGGAAGGGAATTTGGTTAAAATTTTGCCAACGCGGCGTCTGATCTGGATTCAAGCTGTTTGTCACTCCGCATTAAGGTTTTTTCTGCAAAATGTCAATGATGTAACTTTGACAGAAACTGCAGACGACAAGTCTAAGCAGACGATATTGAAGTAGTAAAAGCGTTATACATAATTGTTCTGTTTAGGGAACAGCGGTATGGGTCGTTGTAAGGAAGGAGTCGTTGTTGGGAGGGCCGTTGTAGGGAGGGAGCACTGTACAATGTTTTATGTCACGCTGTGTGTTCTGTCTGTGTTCGATCTGCACTGATAAATGCGAAGGAAATATAGGGCAGCTGACTTAACTAGCGCCTTTGATTTGCGGAATATTAGTCTGCCTCTTCCGAATTTAGAAGCACAATTACAATTGAATGAACTCAGAAGACGGAAGTTCACTTTGATAACGATGATTCAGCAGATCAAACGTTTAAGCAGACGGAAGTTAAGCAGAAACAGGGCTGACGCGGGTATGATAGGGGTCTTTTCATGTACAAAAGCGTATAAAAGGGATATTTATCAAGTAAATGTTTTTTCTTATGTTACCAAGTGGTGAAAACTCTAGGCTGCAATAGTCTGAGAAGCAAACAAAGCAGATATATTTAGCTCCTTGGTCTACATCTACTGTATTTGCAAAGGCGTTGATAGGCGTATGAATCCAGTCCATTGTGAAACTGAACCCAATCTGTGGTACAATTTTTACATTATTTTTTTCCACTTTTTGGCATCTGCAAATTTTAATCAAAATCTGAAAACATAAGGATTTGATCATGATCATTGATGTTTAAGTGAAGTTGAAAACTGAATAGAAGTAGCAAACCACGTTTGCTGTCATCTTTCTAATATCGACTAGGTTACAATGTACGAGGACGATCTGCCAAAATCAGAAGCGGGGTAAATGGAACAAACACGCCCACTTCCAAATATAGAATATCTACCTAAGTGCAAATCGACATTGCTAAACATCAATCGCATTATCCTCTTACGCTAATGATACATACATACTAATATCGACTAGGTTACAGTGTACGAGGACGATCTGCCAAAATCAGAAGCGGGGTAAATGGAACAAACACGCCCACTTCCAAATATAGAATATCTACCTAAGTGCAAATCGACATTGCTAAACATCAATCGCATTATCCTCTTACGCTAATGATACATACATACTAATATCGACTAGGTTACAGTGTACGAGGACGATCTGCCAAAATCAGAAGCGGGGTAAATGGAACAAACACGCCCACTTCCAAATATAGAATATCTACCTAAGTGCAAATCGACATTGCTAAACATCAATCGCATTATCCTCTTACGCTAATGATACATACATACTAATATCGACTAGGTTACAGTGTACGAGGACGATCTGCCAAAATCAGAAGCGGGGTAAATGGAACAAACACGCCCACTTCCAAATATAGAATATCTACCTAAGTGCAAATCGACATTGCTAAACATCAATCGCATTATCCTCTTACGCTAATGATACATACATACTAATATCGACTAGGTTACAGTGTACGAGGACGATCTGCCAAAATCAGAAGCGGGGTAAATGGAACAAACACGCCCACTTCCAAATATAGAATATCTACCTAAGTGCAAATCGACATGGCTAAACATGAATCGCATTATCCTCTTACGCTAATGATACATACATACTTGTATGCTCTGCTATGAAATAGAAACTACTATTTCTAATTCACAACGTATTTGACCGCTGGTACAATCGAAATATCAGTTGGAAGTGGATGGTTTCCTTGAATAACTATTATTTCAGACATTGGATTGCATGTTGCACCAAGACAGAATTATTTTACCTGCGTGTCATAAATAATGGACAGTAGGTCGTTTCGTTTGAACCGTGTACAACAACCATGCTGTTATATTTAGTCATACCAATTTCAGTACAATTTCTACCCATCATGTACGCTTAATTTTTAGTACTATTCTTAGCGCTTGTAAATACCATAGTTTTATAGGCCTTTATTAATCATGTTAGCTATCACTGTCCCGTTGTTTTAGTCTGGTTTGTGTGTTGTATGCCAGATGATTGATAGGTAATCATATGTTGTGTGTGTGATATATTGTATTCTCTGCTGTGCATTGATCTAACCGTACTTCGTCCCTACTATGGCTCTCCGAACAACGAGTCCCTCCCTACAACAATGCTTGTCACTGTTCCCAAAACAATACTTTATGCTTAACGCTTTCACTGCTGCAATGTCGTCTGCAATAATTGTCGAATTGACGTATTGAACGTTTTGACAGAAGAAATATAAAGGCGAGTGACAGTTTGAACCCAGATCAGACGCCGCGATACGCGGCGTCTGATCTGGGTTCAAACTGTTTTAATATGTTAGCCAAGTCATATTTAGCACGCCTAGGGTAATTACTTTTTGGCCCTATAATAAATCCAACCGAACAACACACACAATCTGTGTCTCCCTTTGGGTATTGCTGAAGAGAGGGATCACTATATTATTATGGGGACGAATTGGCTCAAAGTTTAGTTCCCAGGGCCAACTTTGAAGAGGTGACAATATGTGTACTCGTTTATTCAAACCAATCGCATGTTTCATATATAATTGTAATTTACTTTTTTGTTAACCTTCTCAATCATACTAATGCGTTTAAATGTACGCATTCTTTACAATCAATGTACTTGCAAAACCGCCATTGTCAACTAAATACCGTGTACAGTGAAACGCCTCTAAACCGGAACCTCTAAATACCGGAATTCTCTCTAAAACATTTGGTCCCGTTTCCAACCTTTCGTTACTCATACACTGAAGAAAATTTATTAATGAATTTGTACCATCAGAATTATTTTCTATATTTGTAGTAGATGATAGCTTAAAGCAGGTTGAAAGTAAAGCAGAATGCGCCTTAAGGCGCATTCTGCTTTACTTTCAACGTGCTTTAAGTGATCAGCTATCTTCCATACTAGAAACAAGATATAGGTGAAAACCCCTTTGAAACGGAAACCCCTCTAAACCGGACGTTTATTTTGTCCCCACGCATGTCCGGTTTAGAGAGGTTTCACTGTGTAGAAAGAGACCAGAACGTTCCAGCAAGACTTCCGAAGAAGGTCTATGCTATTTATCATATTGCGAAATTTATGAATTATACAGTAAAACCACTCTTTTACGACCATTAAAACGAAGGTTTACTGACTGTAAAAACACAAGTGACAGCTCAAAGCAAGATTGACAGTATAACAAAAAGCTTCTAAAGGAACTTTATGTTTTACTGTCAGCTTCCTTTAAGTAGTCACATGCCTTAAACACATAATAATTAAAACAATTTAGTGGTCGTTATAGAGAATATTTACTGTATTAAACATGTGTCTATTTACTGTAGAGCACTTATGCAGAAATTCTGTATTGCTATAGCCCTGCAATAAGTTAGTCTCGCTTAATAACATTTCAATTGTAGACTTGATTGAAATAACTTTGTTTCAAATCTCGAATCATGACAGGTACTATATGTCTTCGCTGAATGTTTAGAACAACCTTTTTGGACTTAGAAATGTTTACGGTTTTCGGTTTTAAGAGTCTTCAAGTGCATGCAATGAACCATGTTTGCTCTGTTTTTCACAGTCACTTGCCTTGACTTCATTTTACATTTCGATTAAACGTCATATTTTGTTTATGAACATTGTACTAACTATAATAATAAGAGATTGATTTTGACACAAAGTTGACTCTAATTCTTATATGCCATCTCAAACTTGCCAAGGTCGAGTGCTTTTCTTATCCTCTTGCTTTGATCTGAACTTTTCTAAGATGATTAGTCGAATACAATTTATTTTGAGTACGACAAGGAAGAATTAATGCTTGAAAATGCCTTAAAGATCAACAAAACACAACGTCTACTTCGCTGTGTGTTGTGTTCGTTTTATGATGGGAGAACCCGTTTTTTCCCCTCATAAACAAAACGAAACGCAAACGCACCGTAATAAGATAGATACAATGATAACGTTATAAGACTTCTAGCGATTTGTTTTAATCTGTGTGGCAAACGGTTTGGAGCCAGATCAGACGCCGGGTTACCCGGCGTCTGATCTGGCTCCAAACTGTTTGCAATGGAAGTTATTGTTTTAGCATTAACGCTTTTATTGGGAAAGAAAAACATCGTCTCTACAGTAGATGTTCTATGAGAGCTATCAACTTAGTAAAGATAAATGTTATTCATTTATGATATCCGTAGGGACTTTAATATAAATGACCTGGCTGACAAGACATTCCGCTCACGCAAAAAAAAAAAATCATCCTTTAACCGCTAATATTGTGTGCCACTTTAAACCTTTGAGTGCAATTATATCGTTTTAGAATTTTGTCTGAAGTGATTTCAATTAAGATTAAAGTCAATTTTACTGTTTTTAACATAGTTAATGCCGATTGCAGTTTAAGGTTTATATCACGTATCGTTTTAACATTTCCACAATTGTACCGCTTTTAAGCGCATTCAGTGTATTCAACAACTGAAGAAAATAGTTCCAGTTTATGCAGTAATGAACGTGTACCATAAGAAACATTTTCTATAGCAAAGAAGATCGTAGCTTTAAGCAAGTTGAAAGTAAAGCATTCTGATTTACTTTAAAACCTGTTTTAACGACTACATGTCTTCAAAACTAGAAAAAGGCTAGGGGCTTAAGGATTAAATACATATTTCTAAATCCTTTGAACGCTAGTCACGCAAATATTTGTCGTTTGCAAACGGTGTACATGAAAAGTGTACATTTGCCAGTTAAGACCCATATCAGATACATCCTAAAGAAACTCTCTTTACAGGTACGGTTTGACACATTGCAACTCATTGACAAACACATCGCTACATAGTCAAAAAAAGACTAAACTGTAACGGCAATTAGTATTTTTCATTTGAAGTTTCAGTAAGGAAAAGGGTTACTCTGTATGTAATATGTATTGTTGTCGTTCTGTATTCATTCTTGATGATTCAATTTATGTCCCTGTTCACTCTTGATGTTTTTAAGAGATGGTCTGTCGCTGCTTGAATAGAGTTTATTATGGATCAGATTCATTGTTAATCAATGTTAATAAAGGACCCGTTTTGTCCCTCAGGACTTCCGAATTCAATAAGAAAGTCTACTGTTATATGAATAAATATGTTTAAACTGAATATCACGGCTTTATGGTGGTCTTGGAAGTTTTATTTACCGTTACTAACAGTTTGAAAGTCTATCTGATACCGATTAACAGATGGTTTTATCTGGACCAAAGTTGATTAATATAGACATCTCTTGAGTTATGTGATCTTATCGTGAATTATACCAGGCGAAGAATTGTTATTTACATAGAGGATCTTACATGAGTGCTCATTAATTATCATTTTTAATAAACGAGTTGACTAAAACAATATGACACGAGCCTTGGCGAGCGTTATATTTGTTTTAGTCAACGAGTTTATTAAGAATGATAATAATGAGCATGAATGTTAGATCCTATTTATCACATAAACATTTTAAACCCCTTTTAAGTGAACTGAATCCGTAGTTTTTTGTCTCTCCGCCATATGTATTTTCCGCCAAAACGTGACGTTGTTTACAATAACGCCATGGTAAATGACGTCATTTGGCGCCCAGCGCCATGCAGCGCTCGTGGACGAACATGTAGGGCCGGAGCCCAAATATTGATATTTCACTATAGTTTATTGAATGGCTTTATAACACCCCCAGAGTCGGTTTTATGTGATAAAATGATATATCACACATGCATTCTGGACTTATTAAATTGAACTTATTGATCAAGTTGCAATACTTACTGAACCTCCATTGTATTGTTAACCCTACACTAAATAGTCAAAAAGAAACTTGTCTAAATTGGAAACCAGAATTTTCCTTTCGATGTTCAGATTAAAATGGGTTAATAGGGTCTTAATATGCAGAAGAACATAGACGTAGCTAAAATATATAATAAAGTTACGACGTATAATTATATCTAGTGTTTTTGAATGTTCGATTGTATTCATAAAATACACATTCCATATGAGTATAATTATGAAAGCTGCTTCTATCACATCATTAGTTTTAATAAATAAATCTACCGATATCAACGCACAAGGTCAATATTTGCATTATTTTCTCCCATATCAATGACAGTTTAGCACAAAACAATGGCGAAGACGTCATTATATCCAAAAAACGCGTTTACGCCAAAATCATTTCCTCCATTTCGAACCATTTGGAGCCAAATCAGACTCCGGGTTACCCGGCGTCTGATCAGGCTCCAAACTTGTTGTCACTCAGATTGCAATGAACAACCATAATTGATCTCAATCAACACGATTATACAATAAACACGATCATGTTTGCCACTCGGATTAAAATAAATAGTCAGAACTGTCAAAAGAATAACGTCTTCTCCACTGTATAACTTACATTATATGGGACATACAGTGGATAATCTGTTATTCTTTTCCGTTTAAACGCAAACGTACGCAAACGCAAAGCACTAAAACATAGAAAAGTACAACTTTTGGACAATTTTGATAATTCTTGTTTATCTTGGTTGCAAACAGTTTGGAGCCTGATCAGACGCCGGGTTATAGTAATAATAGTTTTAGCGTAAACGCGTTTATTGGGAAAGAATAACACATTCTCCACTATAGGCAAATAGTATAGACTCTGATCAGACGCTGCATTATGCGGCGTCTGATCAGAGTCTACACTGTTTGTTGATAGGAATTTCAATATCAAACAAAATGAAAATGAAAATTTTGACAAGCCACCCTTTGATAAAAAAATAGACTAATCCAATATATATTAGCATCGAAGAATCCACTGGGTATAAAAGGGTGAAACATGATTGCACGTGTATCCATGTAACCAAAACTAGTGTCACGTACTGGCTATTTTTCTCAGTATCGTTTCTAAAAGGCTTACAAACAAGAAATTTTAGAGATCTTAATTTGGAGTCATTAGGTTTAGCAAGATTGATCGGCATTTGATCATATATAATGCCCCAGAGAAAGTCTTTCAAAATGAGCAATCTTGTAATAATTAGCTCGGTGCACTTTGCGGTGGCTTGGAGTCAGCAACAAGATGCTTTTTGCCTACAATTTATGGTGAAAGTGCATACAAAGCAGTTAACAAGAATCCTAGAATTGCATACCTAAAGACAGACGATTGGCGTCATTAGCTGCCAAATTCGCCACCAAATATGGTAGGAAGAAGATGGTGTTTTTCTTCTTAGTAACCCTTCACTCAATATATATGTCTTTCACGCTATTAGTTGTTTCCTCCATTGAAGAAAATAGTTCCAATTTATAGTGTTATAAACATGTACCCTAAGAAATGCAATGTAGGTTGTTTATATCCAAGCAGATGGTTCTTTAAGGCAGGTTGAAAGTAAAGCAGAATACACTTTTAACATTAATTGAGTGTTCACCTGTCTTCAAAATTATACACTAGCTATGGACTTGTAAAGGGTTGAAATGGAGCGTAAATGCATTGTAATTTGAGATCAATTGTACGGTGCAATTTCTCTTCAGTAAACTAACCGTTTTCGATACTTGATGTGTCAAACAAGACAAACTTACAATTATTCTTTTATTATTGTTTTTATCTTTATGATTTGATGCATTCAATTGACTATTTCACTTTTGCGTGTGATTCGAATCTTTTAAAATTTGTCGTACTCATTAAGTACGCAATGGTGTAATTGTTCGACAAAATATTTAATGTAAGCGGTCGTTCAATAAGGGATTTATCAGCGGCAAACTTTTGATGGCCGACGTTTTGGTAACTGAACGCATACATGTAGCAGTTTTACTCTGTTTTGTGAATGCGCTGGTTTGACGCCCCTGTGGTTTTCGTTATGTTTAAACTAAATGTGATAACGAACCGATATATATGCATATCAAATATGCATTTGCTCATCGAATTCTAAGCACGAACGGTATGAAGATTTGAAAATGTCATGAAAATGCACATAGCTGAACATTAAACATATTGCAGACGACACATTCGAAGCAGACGATCAAACGACAGTAGAGAGTATTTTAATAACAGCTAGTTTATTAGAATGATATACTTGAACCATTGCTGTCATATGTAAATACTGTAATTTGAAAATTATCTTGTAATAAATATGCAAACTTGAGTATAAAATGGTGAAACCTGTAAAACATACGTTTCAGCTTGCAGAGCAAATTATAATGCAGTCTGATAAAACCAATAATTTATAAACTCGTGTAATATAAGCGCACAATAAAGTTGAAGTGAAACCTCTCTATAACGGCCTCTAAAAAGATGGTTAATTGGTTGTATACTAGACAAAGGAAAGCTTAAAGCAAGGTTAAAGTTAAAGAGAAAGCTGCTAGAAGGGGTTTCTGCTTTACTTTCACCTTGCTTTGAGAAAGTCACCTGCATTTAATATCTAATACTTTACACAACTTGGAAGTCGTATTGAAGGGTTTTACATGCAGTTTACTGTTCATTGTATTCCCGTGTCTGCTAAGCTATATTTCATTTCTTTCAATTCCAGAATTCCGCCTGCTCTATAGAAATAATAGCAGAGCGCCCAATTCAGGCCGCCTAATGTAACATAACTAGGAAAAATAGCATGCGACCATAACTAAAAACTCTATAGAAGATCAATGGCATGATTAACAATGGTGAAAGCTGTCAAAGAATTATACCACATACCCCGCCAGCTGGTTTCAAAAGAGATAAGAGTTGTATCCCTACCATCAAAGATCTACCAGACAGGCATTGGTCGACAGTACAACCCCATAACTAAAAAGTAGAACCATAACATATACAGAATGAACACAGCAATGGGTAGCAGTCATTTACCCTCTCCACCCACACCCGCGGGACCTACATGTTCCATGGCTGAAATTACACCCTTAATTTATAAAACATAAAGACAGGAAGCTGTCCTAGAATAATTATACCGCAGACCCCAAGCCAGTCGGTTTCAACAGAGATCAGAGTTGTATCCCTACCATCAAGATCCACCAAACAGGCACGGGCAAACGGTACAACTCCAGAACTCCCATTTAGACCCACAATATCTACAGCAAGAACACTGCCCGGAGGTAGCAGTCATCCATTTCCTAATTTGTTCTAATAATAAATATTAAAGAAGTGTGTTTTCAGACGTTTTTTGAAGACTGCAACTGAGCTCGCATCTCTGATGTCTGATGGTAGAGTGTTCCAGAACTTTGGGGCTGCATGCATAAAACTTCTATCTCCAAACTTCACTAAACGACTTCTCGGTACAACCAGCGATACTGTTTCACTTGCAGACCGCAACTCTCTTCGAGGTTTATACACGCCAAGCATACTGACATTGTACCTTGGAGAATCATTGCACATGGCTTTGTATATGTGAGTGTCAGAATTTTGAATTCAATTCTGTGTTGAACTGGAAGCCAGTGAAGATCCTTCAAGACTGGAGTGATGTGATTGTACCGGGGAGTCCTGGTAATGATGCGGGCTGCTTTATTTTGCACACGCTGTAGTTTTCGTAGTGAGTTTTGGGGAATCCCATATAGCAGTGAGTTGCAGTAGTCAATGTTCGATGTAACATTAGACTGTTATATTGTCTCTCGTGACGTCGTCACTCGTGAAATATACCTTCTGATACTCACTCAATGAATATAGAATTTCGATCTTACATTTAAAACCAGTTATCCTCCATGTTATATATTATATATACGCTCGTATATGGTATGATGTTAATTGAAATATCTATTCCAGGCAATTGTTTAAAAAAAGGATAGTTTAGCTAAGCCAGTACGGTTAAGCATTGCAGTGAAACAGATATATAGATATTTTGATACGCCTAAACGTCAGAGAAACAATAGTTTACAGACGAATAAAAGCGGAAACTAGCAATTATCTTGGGCTAAATCTCTCTTACACAAAATTTGCCTGTGTACAGGCGAGTGATATAAGACACAAACATCCATCCTACGTTAACCTTGAGCACGATGTACAGTGGAGAATATATAATTTTTACAGTGGAAAAGACGTTATTCTCTCAAATAAACAATTTAAACGTTATATATTATCATTTCCATTGCAAACAGTTTGAAGCCAGATCAGACGCTGTGTAACCCGGCGTATGATCAGGCTCCAAACTGTATGCCACTTAGATTAAACAAAATATTGAAACAATTCAGAATATTATGAGTTAACATTTTAATGTACTGCGTTTGCATTTTGTATGCGGTTTAACGGGAAATACGACCGTCTTCTTAACTGTACAGTGGATAATCTGTTATTCTTTCCCGTTTAAACGCAAACGTACGCAAACGAAAAGCACTAAAACGTAGAAAAGGACAACTTTTGGACAATTCTGATAATTCTTGTTTATCTTGGTGGCAAACAGTTTGGAGCCTGATCAGACGCCGGGTTACCCGGCGTCTGATCTGGCTCCAAACTGTTTGCACTGCAAATAATAGTTTTAGCGTAAACTCGTTTATTGAGAAAGAATAACAGATTCTCCACTGTACCTGTTTAAACGCAAACGAAACGGAAACATTATGCAAGAAAATGTTACAAAGTACTTTTATAACACCCTTTTTACCCCTTTCATGGTCAAATTATTAGGGAGATTTTTACGCCTTCGAAATTTCAATACGAGTGTCAAACAATTTGGGTCAAGATCAGACGCCACGTTACGCGGCGTCTGAATATGACCCAAACCATTTGCAAACGCGCTTTGAGGCGTCATTGAGAGTGAAATGGTTAACGCCCCTTTGGGGATGGATGCTGATTACACACTTAGTTACCCGGCGCCTAATTTGGATATGTTTGTTCGGGCGGAGGCAGTGAAGAGGGTAAAACTTGCATCAGCAAACTCTAGAAGGGCTGACATTTCTCCGGAATTTTCCAAAATACTACGTTTTTTTCTCGATATGTCTGTTTTAACTTTTAAAATTTTGAATTCTATGCGTTTTTTGGAAACATTGGATGTCAAACAATTTATATCCAGATCAGACGCCGCGTAACCCGGCGTCTGATCTGGATCCAAACTGTTTGCACACTCATGTTAATGTTATAAAGCCTGGTAGAGAAAGTGTAAAAGGTATGATTATTAAAATCGCATTTAAAGATTTGGAAACCTTAGGATTTTTATGAGCAACGTATGGTAGCCCTGCTCTAGACTAAATCGAATCTTTGTTACTAGTCGTATGCATTCGAAATGTCACTGGGTTTTGTTATTCATGGTAAAGCTAGATTAATTAAGCTTAGGTCTATGTTTAACACGTTCAATACCATGATTTTGCCTACATTAATGTCGTATGCAAAGTGTTTTATTCTTCAGTTTTCAATATAAACCCTTTTGCCATTTAAAATATCAATACGAGTCCAATCTAGTGTGGATCCCGATCCAAGATTCATTTAGTTTTGGTCTAAATATTGTTCAAATGACATTGTAGCTGCACTCGAAAGTAAATGCGTAAACCTGTAAATGCGGAGCCTGCTGATCGCTACTTGACTGATTTTTGCAAACAGTTTGAATCCAGATCAGACGCCGCGTGAACGCGGCGTCTGATCTGGATCCAAACTGTGTGTCACTCGTCTTTAATTTTTATTCAATTAAAACATGCATAAGTCTCAAAGTTAACAGACGACAATTTCACAGCAGACGATAAATTACGGCAGCATAAGGTTTAACTCAGGCAAGAGACACCTCATTTTCGTAGCTGCCAATTCTTAAGTTTTAATCAGAGAACTTCATCAATAATACCGTAGAAAGTAGACGGGTTTCCAATCTCAACCCTCAACGCGCTATATAATTGTTGTCTGCACAGTATGCACCGTCTGCTACAATTATCAAACATTGCTTTATCTGTACTTTCATTCCATATTTTCAGCAGAGTGTCAATCAGATTGGGTCCATATCAGACGCCGAGTTACTCGGCGTCAGTTTAGGATCCAAACTGTGAAGAAATGGTTTCACAACTGCGCCCGTATCGCGCAGAAGGCTAATTTTTATCCTGCAGTTATATCGTCTGCCTCGAAATAGTCTACCAATTTTACAAAAATTCGGATCTTTTTTTTAATTTAAATTGAAGGAACCTGTCAAACCACTTTGGTCCAGATCAGATATAGCGTTACGCTGACCTGGACCTAATTATTGGCAAACAAAATCCACAACGAAACAGTCAAATTGAGATCGGCAGAATAAGGGTTTAGCTAGGGAATCTTGCTATTTTATAGGTAGTCGAACTGCTGTTAGATGTATCATAGAACACTTTTACGAGTTATTCTCTTACACCTACTAAGTTTCCAACCAGGAATCTATTGTTAGGCGAAGAAAAACATCGCTCTTCATACAGTAGAGAAGACATACAGTGGAGAATCTGTTATTCTTTCCCAATAAACGCGTTTACGCTAAAACTATTATTTGCACTGTAAACAGTTTGGAGCCAGATCAGACGCCGGGTAACCCGGCGTCTGATCAGGCTCCAAACTGTTTGCCACCAAGATAAACATGAAATATCAGAATTGTCCAAAAGTTGTTCTTTTCTACGTTTTAGCGCTTTGCGTTTGCGTACGTTTGCGTTTAAACGGGAAAGAATAACAGATTCTCCACTGTATGTATAATAATACGTACGAGAAAAGTAACACTATTTGAACAACTTTGAGCTTTTTTTTTATCTGAGTGGCAAACAGTTTGGACTCTGATCATAGTGCCAAACTGTTTTGTAATGGATATAATTGTTTTAGCAACAGCGCACTTGTTAGGAAAAATATCGTTTTCAACACTGCATACACATTGGTGTACGAGTTACTTCACTGTATAAAACATATTTATGAATTCTATTTATCACTTGCACTACTTACAGTGACTGAACTCGAAATTGCAACCAATTTGGATTCTGATCAGATGGCACGTCTGCTTGGTGTACTGACAAAATTTTCTTTAGACAAAACTTCAATAAATTGGAATTTTATAAAAGTGCAAACACCATGGCAGTGAAGGAGTTAACTTAAGAAAATATTTAATGTTGAAATATTTGTTTTGAAAATGTACTTGATCATTTAACTCGTAGAGTCCTAGTGACACATATTGTATGATTGATTTCAATTCGGTCGAGTGTTCGAAATTAAACTTACGAAATGCAGGTAAGGTCGATTTAGACGTGTTCGAAGTATCGTCACAGTAACCTTGGAATCGTTAATACACTGCGACATTCCAAGCTATGCTCACGCGTCAAATTTGATGTCAGCTGCTGGTGTGAAATGTGCTGATAGGTCAATTGCTTTTGGGCAGATACTTATATAAATGTCGTCTATGGTAAACATAAAGTTGTTTTAGTGATTATAAAATGGGAGGGATTGTTGTTTGCCGTTTTTTCTCAAAATTAGGTATTGGAAAGTTTAACAGAACAAACATAAAGATGAGTGACAAACAGTTTGAACCTGCTCAGACGGCGTCTCATCTTAGTTCAAACTGTTTGCAAATGTACTATAGGGATATTAACTTCCCTCCCTAAAACAACTCCCTCCGAACATCACATACAATATTTGTCTCCAATCGGGTGTTGTTGTAGGGACGGAGCAATGTAAAAGGCCAAACATAAAGCCAGCTCGAACTATCAAGGTTTGACTTAAACTATAAACAATGTATCCACTAATCAGACGACGGAAAAATGCAAAAACAAAGTCAAAGCCTTAGAAAGAAACACGTGACGGGCTTAGGAATATGTATAACTTAAGTAAACTGATATAACAAAACACTGTGTTTCCCCTGAGTAGTTTGTGTCCGTGATTGATGAAAAAGTTGTATAACTAAAGCTTCTTTGTCATGTTGTTACAACAATATTCTCATAAATTGCGTCACGAGGAAAAACAATCTCCGGACTTTTAGAATTGAGCAGACAAATGTACGTGGTGTATTGTAAAGGCCTTAACTAATTAAACAATTCTTTTTTACCAAACAAATGTTTTATGTCTTACTATTAGAAAATATATGAAAAATCATGAACATATACAATTAAAACTCACTACCTCATAAGTTGAACGAGTTTTAGTCACGTTTTGACTTTGAAATACGGATATCTTCGATTTAAGTGAGCAAGTTTAATCGAATTTCAACTGGAGAGATGCTGATCCACTCGGCTAAATTCTAAGTAAAGTAGGCACATGTATCATTTACAAGATGCGTATAGGTCGTTTACCTGTGTTTACAAAAAGAGTCATAAATTGTGATTATTCTCATAAATAGCCTCAGGAGAAAAAAACAATCTCCGGTCTTTTCAAACTTATCAGACAGGTATACGTGGCTTCTCGTCAAGGCCTTAGCTACAGTAGAGAAGGTCTTATTATTTCCCAATAAACGCGTTTGTACTAAAACAATAATGTCAATTGCAAACTGTCTGCAACTCAGTTTTAAATGAGTAGTAGTCAGACTTAAACAAAAACAAGTGTCAGTTAATACATTTTATTGCAATGCACCAACCTTTGGTTTGCGGTTAACCTTGAAAGAATAAACTCTTCTCCACTCTAGTTAAACACGTTATGAATAAAAATGTATTTTTGTGTCTTCCGATTTGAAAATATGCTTACAGTGGAGAATCTGTTATTCTTTCCCGTTTAAACGCAAACGTACGCAAACACAAAGCACTAAAACGTAGAAAAGAACAACTTTTGGACAATTCTGCTAATTCTTGTTTATCTTGGCTCCAAACTGTTCGCACTGCAAATAATAGTTTTAGCGTAAACGCGTTTATTGGGAAAGAATAACAGATTCTCCACTGTATATCCTGAACAGACAAAAACAGTGCAGATAGTATATGTATTTACTTGTCTAATAAAGATAGTATAGATAGTATATATCTAGATCTAGATCAGAGGGACCCAACAGGAAATCTTCATTGTTTATCACATTGCAGTATATTCCAATATAGATAACCATCATTAGTAAAGATGGTCCAGATTTGATTTAGAACTGAAATTGGTAATTTGACGTTCTAGGGGTCAATCTGAATACATGGGACTCGTCTTATTAAACGTCAAAATGACAATATTTTGTTATAAGTCAGACTATAAAATTCTCTAATATTCTTTAGTTCTCCATCTGAAAGAAAATTTCAAAGAGATGTCACAAGAAAAGATTTGATAGAAAAATCAGAAATTAAATGCATTTTAAAGTTTTGACTTACGACCGTTTTTTTCGTACGACTTTCGAAAGGAAAGACGGGCCAATGAAGAGCAACAACAAATGACAATGTGAATCTGGGGCCCTTTTCATAAAACTTCGTACCACAAATGTTGTCGTAAGTTAGATTATAAAAATCTCAATTATTATTTATTTTTCCATCTTATCCTGTCTTGTGATATCTCTTTGGAGCCGTCTTGAAAAGACGGTCCAAAGAGATGTCACAAGACAGGATTAGATAAAGAAATCAGAAATTAAATGTATGTTAAAGTTTTGACTTACGACTGTTTTTGTCGTACGAAGTTTTATTAAACGGGCCCCTGGTGAAACAAGGATTTGAAATGGTGTAGGTTATTCAACCTGTATGCTTTACAGCTTTTTAATTAAAAGTAGTTGTTATAACTCCTTTACTTACGTAACCCGAGTACATTTTGCAAACGTGATGAGTCCTGATCAAACGCCTACAAACGCAGCGTCTTGTCAGATTCCAAAATGCCTGGGACTCATAACGAAATTACTTTCGTTAGTTCTGTTTAGACTATTTGCAATCCTCTCCGAATCACTAGTTAAAATGTTAACAATCCGGTTATTTATAAAATGTAATTGCTGTTAACTAGTTCGCTGCCTAAACCAAAGTACAATGGTTATTTGTTAATAACACGGCGATTGCTCAGGACCAAAATTTTGTAGCACTCAGAACAAAATAAATTAGTACATTTACCTAAAATTCAATTTTGAGAATAAAAAGTAAGCGACAATTGCTTAAAGTAGACAATGTCATGGCAGTGAAGATGTTACAGTGCTACCTATCTACAACACCACACACTAAGAGACAACGATTGGGTGTGTTGTTCGGATGAAGTTGTTATAGAGATTGAACATGTATACCCTAACAGTTATGAAAATGCATTGGGTTACATTTGCAAACAGTTTGTACCAAGATCAGACGCTACGGCGTCTGATCTTTATTCAGATTGTTTTCACTCGTCTTTATGGTTATTCTGACAAAAAGTCATATACATAACTTTCAGTTAATTACGACACACGACAATTTTAAGCAGACGATAGTGCAGCATTTATATACTAAATGGTCTTATTTTGGGGGAACATTGGCAAGCAATGTTGTTCGTAGGGAATCGTTGTTTGGAGGGACGTTGTATGGAGGGAGTACTGTACATGTAATAATTGTCAAGCAACTGAGAAGTTAATTGCAATAAAGTTTCACATGTTTCATCAATTGCAATAAATTACCACATGTTATCAAATACCGGTATAAAGAGATCTTAAATAGACTGCTCTTATTTGTCTTTGACTAATAGTCACACATTCAAATGTGTCTTAAAACACCACGTCGAAAACAATGAACTTGTACAGTGAAGCTCATTTATAAGGACATTTGATGTAACGCAATATCGTTAAAATAAAACAAAAATGATTTCCCAGCTCTAATGAATGTTTAGTTAAAAGAGCCTGATATAACTGTTGAGTATAACAATCAGCCGGTGCCCCGAATACTTCGATATAAGGTACATTAGTCTTTTAGAGGTTACAGCTTACTAAAGATAGAGCTTTCTGATTCTATTTTGTTTGCATCAGCAGCCATCTGTCTCTACAGATCTAATTTAAATGCAATAAAACCTCTCTTATGCTATAATTTTATTGTGTAAATTACCAGATGTTAAGACAGGTGGCTTCTTAAAAGCAAGATACAAATGAAACATAAAGCTTATATAGGAACTTTCTGTTTTACTGTCACATTGCTTTAAGCTGTCACCAGTACTTAATACAACCAATTGTCATTCCTTTGGGTGTTTCTAATATAGAGTTTTACTGTATTTTTTGTTTTTTCTATCTAGTACTCCGTATTTTCCCAATGTTGTTATAAGTAAGCATCAGTGTACGCTGTTAAAGGGCAGCCACTGAATACAGTTTCAGCTTTAGAGTCAAAGCTGTCTTAAGTGATCTCTAAAAAGACAATATATTTGTTGTAATCGTAGAAAGCTGGCGGCTACATGCAAATGCAGGACAAAAGTCACATATAAGACTCCTATAAGCAGTCATTAACCCTTTCATGATAAAATTATTCGGGATAATTTTAAAACGAGTGTCAAACAGTTTGGATCCTGATCAGGAGCCGCGTTACTCGGCTTCTAATCAGGATATAAACTGTTTGCAAACGCGCTTTTAAGCGTCATTGAGAGCGAAAGGGTTTTATAAAGGGTACCAGACAATAATAAATAAGGTAGCCTTGGAACAAGTTGAATGTTATATATCAATAATATACCGGTATATACCACATAATTGATATCGTAAATTACAACCATCTTTAGTACAAATCAATTTGCTTTTTCATTTCATATTATAGTTCTGCATTATCTTTAGAGCCTCCTTCGGTTATTTATAAAACGTTTACGTACAAAGTCGTGTATACTAATCGGGGATGTACAATTATACGATCCATATTTTATACGGTACCTAAATGGTTTTGCTGCCAAATGTAGCTATACAAAGTAAAGAATCTATATAAGAGTGAAAATATATGTTCAAATTCTGAAATAAATATTGAGCAATCACCATCCAGACATGCTTAGAACATTGCCATTAGAATACCACAACCTATAAAATGTAGAATCATATGAAGTGCTCGTCTTGACTGGCTGTCGGCTGCAGTCGAGAAGTTTAAAACCAGAAACCAACAAAAGTGTTAGTGTTTATTGCAGAGTCAATCACCTAACCATTGTTTTAATTCTAATGCTGGTATTAATTGTTTTCCTGGCGGTTTGTTCATTCAATCCACCGAGAACAGATTGGCATTTGCAATCATGAGAAAAAAGCTTTAGGTTGTTTAACTATTGATAGCTTTTGTAACGAATGAACATTTAAGACGAATTCCATAGTGTACCTTTGTTAAAGACTTTTCCTCAGTCCATTGATGGACTACCCCCCCCCCCCCCCCAATTGTCTCGATAGTGTGAGAATTTAACTGTCAAAGCATGAATCACAAGCTTTCACCGGAGATACCAATCTCAGTTGGTGTGCAATTACAAGTAACTAAATTCAAGTTGTCTAGAGAGGCCCTCAAATACTCACATCAAGGGTTTTTTCAATTGGTTTTACTAACCAAAACTAACAAACTTAAGGTACGGGCCTCACATGAAACGCTCGGGTGAGTATATCCCTAGACAAGATAGCAGTAAAGGACAAAACTTGCATGTGGCGGCATGCTTTGATAGTTGGTTAGGTGTTATGACCAAAAGGTCGTCAGGAGATGTCTTTAACCGATTGCATACACTGCCAGGGTCCTAGGTTAAATACGCAGGCAACCAATTACATGGCAGTAAAACGAAATACAATGCATTAAAATGTATAAAGTGAAATTTTTATGACAATTCTGATTATTCATTTTAATCTGAGAAGCAGACGGTATGAAGCTAGAACAAACGCCGGGTAACCCGACGTCTTATCGGGCTCCAAACTGTTTGCAAGGGAAATAATAGTTTTAGTGTACACGTGTTTAATGGAAAAAAACCTTTTCTCCACTTACGCCAATGACTCTTGTAAAGTAATATTCAGATACTCATTCAAAGAAAAGAACACCCTAAAAAGCCTAAAATGGACTAAATTAAATAAGAAAACTGGAAATGTCTATTTGACACTTCAGAGGTGAATAAGTTAACTCAATATAACTGTTTTTATTTAACACAAGTGAAATACAGTCAAAACTCGATATTTCGAACTCACTTTAGTTCGAACATACCCATATGTCAAAATTTAAACGTGACTTAGTCACGTTTTAAATTAAAAATACGGATTTAATCGACTTAAGCGACATCAGTTAATCGAAATACCGGCAAAATCAATTTAGTTGATTTCGAAGTATCGAATTTCGACTGTATGATATTGAGAAATATCGATGCCAGAGTTTTTTTTTTATAAATCCAAACAACATAGGGCTATTATGGCTATCATAAGTATGCCCACATCAAAGAAACAAAGCCGATTTTGTACCACTGTTATTCATTTATAGTCTAAGCCGACAATCCTTCATTTCCATCAACTTAGAACACTAATACAGAACTCAAGAATACTTAATTTGAAATAATATCTGAAGCAATAGAATGTTGAATCTATAATTATAGTATCTAGTGTGTGTTTTAGTAATCCATCGCTATGTGTGATACTGCCTGGTTTATAAACATACATCTTCATATACAGTACAACAGTACTCAATGGGAGACAAAAGGCGCATGTGTTGTTTTGAGGAAATTGTAATAGGGAGGGAAAAATAATACACAATTGGCTTACATTTGCAAACAATTTGAACCCAGATTAGACGATGCGTAATGAGGCGTCTAATCTTGGTTCAAACTGTTTGTCACTCGTCTTTATGTGTCTTCTGTCAACATGTCATATACGTAACTATGAGAAAAACAGAAGACCAAATATCTAAGCAGACGATATTTCAGCAGTAAAAGCGTTAGACATACAGTGGATAATCTGTTATTCTTTCCCAATAAACGCGTTTACGCTAAAACTATTATTTCCAATACAAACAGTTTGGAGCCAGATCAGACGCCGGGTAACCCGGCGTCTGATCAGGCTCCAAACTGTTTGCCACCAAGATAAACATGAAATATCAGAATTGTCAAAAAGTTGTACTTTTCTACGTTTTAGTGCTTTGCGTTTGCGTACGTTTGCGTTTAAACGGGAAAGAATAACAGATTCTCCACTGTAAATGTTTTGTTTTGGGGGAATGATGATTAGCATCGTTGTACGGAGCGGTTTGTTACTTGGATGGTCGTTGCAGGGAGGGAACACTGTATATTGACGTTAAACATATAGAACATCATCCCCGCTGCCAAACAGTTTGAATTATAATCACATGCAGAGTACACGGCGTGTAACCAGAATCGAAACTATTTCTAAGTTTAAGCCAAGTGCTACTCTGCAGCCTGAAGGTCAAATAAGATTCATGATGTTTTTTATGATGTGTAATGCTTCCTGGAAATGATTAACAAAAGCTTGAAAATATTTGTAAATACGCTTTTTTTACGGCTTTCATCCTTCATAGTACATTTCGTAGATTTTGAAGTATCGCATTTTGACTGTATGATATTGGGAAATATCGATATCAGAGTTTTTTCTTCCATATCAAAACAAAATAGGGCTACAGCGTTCCCTCTCTACAACGGCCCTCCCAACAACGACCCCTCCTTACAACGACACTTGTCTCAGTTCCCTAAGCCGGACAATTATGTTCAACGCGTTAACTGCTGCAATGTCGTCTGCTTAAAATTGTCGTCTGCTGTTTTTCTTAAAATTACATATAAGTGGACATTTTGATAGAATAAATATAATTATGAGTGACAAACAGCTTGAATCCAGATCAGACGCCGCGTAACGTGGCGTCTGATCTAGATTCAAGCTGTTTGCAAATGTAAGCCAAGTCTTGATTTTCCCTCTCTATAACGACTCCCTCCGAACAACACACACAATATGTGTCTCCCACTGGATGTCGTTGTAGAGAGGGTGTAGTGCGCTGTATTATGGATTTCATAATAATTACCACATCGTAGAAACAAAGCTGAATTTGTTCCACTGTTATTCTTTCATATTCCTAGCCGACACTCCCTCATTTCCATCAACTTAGAGCACTATTCCAGAACTAAAGAAGACTTGACTTATAATACGCTCGTATCTGAGGCAATAGAAGGTTAAATCCACAATTATAGTATCTTGTGAGTGTTTTATTAAACCATCGCTATTTGTACATGTAATACTGTCTGCTTTAAATACGTACATCTGCATAAACAGTACTCCCTTTCTACAACAACACCCAATGGGAGGCAAATATTGCGTATGTTGTTCGGAGGGAGTTGTTATAGAGAGGGAAAATTAATACACAATTGGCTTACATTTGCAAATAGCTTGAATCCAGATCAGACGATTCGTAATGTGGTGTCTGATCTGGGTTCAAACTGCGTGTCACTCATCTTTATGTTTCTTTTCTGTCAGCGTGTCATATACGTAACTTTGAGATAACCACAAGATTAAGTAGTCTTGTTTGGGGTACACTGAAAAGCATCGTTGTAAGGAGGGACTCGTTGTTCGGAGGGTCGTTGTAGGGAAGGAACACTGTATATTGACGGTATACATTGAGAACATCATCCTAGCTGCAAAGTAGTTTGAATTATGATCACATGCCGAGTACACGGCGTGTAACTAGAAATCGAAACTGCTTGTAAGTTTAAGCCAAGCCAATTGGAATGCAGCAGCTTGAAGGTCAAGTAGAGTACATGGGTTTTTGTTATCATGTGTTACTTGGAATGAATAACAAAAGTTACTGTAGAAAATCTCTGTGAATAAGCTGCATGCACAGTTTTACCTTTCTTAGATAATAAAAAATAAATATATTTTGAAATAATAATAATTGTTATACATGTAGTATAATATGGAAATATTTAATAAATATGTTGAGAACACCTTCTTACAGTGCAAACGACATTATGGACATCAGTCATTTCCATTTAAACCAAACGAAACCCAAAAAGAATATAATTGAATATAGAAAATAGCAGGTTTGGCAAATGAAATAATGAACTTATTTTAATCAGAGTGAAACAATTTGGAGCCCTGGTGAGACGGTGGTATAGCCGACGTCTATTCTGATCGTAAACTGATAAAGCGAAGGTTTGGAAGCGATATAACCGAACCTCAGTATAACACGAGTGACGTCACCGATTTCTGAATATATTGTCTTGTCATTGGTATTTACCGAGTTTTTAGATAGAAACAGGCATATTTCTTAAGGACCATTTTGCATAAGTATATTTATTTAAAAAATAGTGTTATGTAAAAGTACCGCATCTGTAAAATAAATACAGGTTGTGCAAACCAGGTAGAACGTTATGTGCCATTTTAAGCGTGCCACTTTACATGAATACATACGTCATTATAAATATAAATGAGTCGTGCCATGACAAAACCAGCACAATTGCATTGCAACATTGTACAGGTCAAGCATCGTTGTTATCCCAGGCTCTGTATCTGAGTTTGGTCTACATTGCAAAATGTCGTATATATTACAGCTACATAAGATGCTTTAGATGCAATTGGTTGTCTAACAGAATAGATCAAGACCACCTGCTTGATCTACACTGTTTTGCAATGCGATAAGTCAGGTTTTAGTATATGTGTGTCTGTGATTTATCCTTCCATCGCTGTATGCGTCTACATGATATCAGTCGTATTCTTCAATGGCGACAACTTACTGCAATGCAGAAAGTTCCATACAGGACATGTCTGCATTAGTGTTGTGTCGTGATTTAAACTTAACCCATTCCTTTGTACAACGGCATTTTAGCACATTTACATTTTCCTTAAAGAGGCACCTTTCAATGCCTCTATATATCATGTTCTTTTAAAATGTCATGGGCACGTGCTTGAAACAGGCTGAAAGAAAGAAAGCTCCTGCATGAGCTTTAACCCATTACCCCATAGTCTTTTTCTAGTACTGAAGACAGTTGACCACTTAAAGCAGGTTGAAAGTAAAGCAGAATGTGCCTTAAGGCACATTCTGCTTTACTTTCAGCCTGCTTTAAGATATTTTCTGCTAGAATATATAAAATATTTTTTATGGTTTTTATTTGTGACAGTATAAATTGGTACTATTTTCTTCAGTAGAGGAATTAATGAAAGGTGTAAAAAGGCGTATTTATGGGGTAATGGGTTAAGCAACAACTTGTTTGAAACATTGGATATAAGCTATGGGGAAGAGGGTTAAACTATTTAACGTTTCTTACTTGATTAATAAAGGTTACTCAAGTTTATATACAGTGGAGAATCTATTATTCTTTCCCGTTTAAACGCAAACGTACGCAAACGCAAAGCACTAAAACGTAGAAAAGTAGAATTTTTGGACAATTCTAATAATTCATATTTATCTGGGTGGCAAACAGTTTGGAGCATGATCAGACGCCGGGTAACCCGGCGTCTGATCTGGCTCCAAACTGTTTGCACTGCAAATAATAGTTTTAGCGTAAACGCGTTTATTGGGAAAGAATAACATATGCTCCACTGTATACACGTAAATTAGAGTATAAATAACGTATAAGCTCTTCTTAGTTTTCATTCCACGCTTGTCACTGATTTATTGAATAGATGATTGAGTACAAACACCACTGTAAGATAAAGCGAAGAAATATTAGTCTGGACAAGGAATAATTTCAGATAATTTGCCATGAGATCTGAACAATTATGTTTTGTTATAAAAAAGGAAACGCGCGATCATAACGAGTTCCGTTGCAGTTGTCTACATCTAATTAATACATATATGGGAGAGAAATCTATTTCCTGTTTAAATGCAAACAAAACGCAAAAACATGCAAAAAGGTAAAAGAATGAAACTTTTTGGAAAGTTCTGACGTTCCTTTTTAACCTGAGTGGCAAACAGTTTTGAGGTGGATTAAACGTCTGTTCTTGTTACAAACTGTTTACACGGAGAACAGCTGTTTTAGCATAAACGCACTTTTAGGAAGAAATAACGTTTCTCGACTTTAACATATTAAAAAACGTACAACATATGACAATGCAATGACCTGTTAGGATAATAAAGGGGGTGTAGTGTCGAAAGAAAAACAAGTTTCACTGGTGAAAGAGTAAATTTGATTAATTTGAAATTATACCAATCAAGAATCATTTCAATGATGTTCAAAACAGACTCTACGTAATGGCAGTGAAAGTGTTAGAATTGCAAAGTCATTGAGAAGTTAATTGCAATAAAGTGTCACATGTTTCAGCTCTTGCAATTAATTGCCACATGTTTAATCAAATGCCGGTATAAAGAGATCTTAAATAGAGGATTTGAAATTAATCTGCTCTTGGATATTTTTCTATGACAAATATTCCCACATTTAAATGTGTGTTAAAACACCACGTCAAAGACGATGAACGTGTACATTGAAGCTCGCTTATAACTAAATTGCTTATAAAGCAATATCGACAATAATTACACACACTTTACTTTACGCTCAAATGGACGTTAAGTAAGAATAGTCTGGTATAACGGAATGTAGATACAGTGGAGAAAACGTTATTCTTTCCCAATAAACGCGTTTACGCTAAAACTGTTATTTGCAGTGCAAACAGTTTGGAGCAAGATCAGACGCCGGGTAACCCGGCGTCTGATCAGGCTCCAAACTGTTTGCCACCAAGATTAACATGAATTATCAGAATTGTCCAAAAGTTGCACTTTTCTACGTTTTAGTGTTTTGCGTTTGCGTACGTTTGCGTTTAAACGGGAAAGAATAACGTTTTTCTCCACTGTATAACCAAATAAATTTCCGAAGACTTCCTTATAAGTGACATTCACTGTAGTCTTTAAGACATTCTCAGTTAAGTGTAGATCAAATGTGAACCAACACAGAACAAAAAACGCTCCTATAGGAGCTTTCAGACACTCTTTTGTTTTGCACTAGCAGCAAACTGTCTCTAAAGATGAAATATTTGTGCAGTAAAACCTTTCTATTACGACAATTTTATTGTGTAAATTACCGGTATAAGATATTTAGCCAGGTGGCTGCTTAAAAGCGAGATGAAAGTAAAACAGAAAGATCCTATAGGAGCCTTCTGTTTTACTTTCACCTTGCTGTAAGCTTCGCCAGTACTAAATACAACCAATTGTCATCCCTTTTAGTGGTTGTAATACAGAGATTTTACTGTACAGTAATTTTATTTTGTTCTATCCAATATTTCGTTATATCTAATTTCGTTATACTGTGGAGAATGTGTTATTCTTTCCCAATAAACGCGTTTACGCTAAAACTATTATTTGCAGTGCAAACAGTTTGGAGCCAGATCAGACGTCGGGTAACCCGGCGTCTGATCAGGCTCCAAACTGTTTGCCACCAAGATAAACATGAAATATCAGAATTGTCCAAAAATTGTTCTTTTCTACGTTTTAGCGCTTTGCGTTTGCGTACGTTTGCGTTTAAACGGGAAAGAATAACAGATTCTTCACTGTATGTAATTTTCCGAAACAGCTGACGACAATTTTAAGCAGACGATATTGCGGATGTTAAAGTTATTGTACTGTTTAGGGAAGTGTGGCAAGGGAAGTAAGGAGGGTGTCGTTGTTGAGAGGGTCATTATAGGAAGGGAGCGCTGTACAGTCAAATCTGTCTTTAGCGACAACTTAAAAGAAAATATATTTGTTGTAATCGAAGAAAAGTGGCGGCTAGATGCAAATGCAGGGCAAAAGTCATACAGTAGGCTCATATAAGCGTTCACATGTGGTTACAGTAGAGAATCTGTTATTCTTTCCCAATAAACGCGTTTACGCTTAAACTATTATTTCCAATACAAACAGTTTGGAGCCAGATCAGACGCCGGGTAACCCGGTGTCTGATCAGGCTCCAACCTGTTTGCCACAAAGATAAACATGAAATATCAGAATTGTCCAAAAGTTGTTCTTTTCTACGTTTTAGTGCTTTGCGTTTGCGTACGTTTGCGTTTAAACGGGAAAGTATAACAGATTCTCCACTGTAAAATCACCGCAATGCATCTCCGGTCAGAGGTCAGTTAACACAGAATTGACTGTATGTATATAAGTTCCGATTGATAAAGGGTACCAGACAATAACAAAAACTAAAGTATCTTCTGAACAAGTTGATTTTATATATCTATAAATATACCGGTTTTAAATATACCACATAATTGATAACGTAGAAAAATAAGGACAAACGTCTACGAACTTAAATAACACCCTCGTATAATACAATTCAATTTGCTTTTTCCCTTCACATTATAGTTCTGCATTATCTTTTGAGTCTCCTTTGCTTATAAACTTTAACGTACGTGTATTGTTGGTCGTGTATACTAATCGGGGAGATACAATTGTACGATCCATATTTTATACCTTTTTGAATGGTCAATTCACTGCCACTAGTATAACACGACCTATAAAGTCTTAGAATTATCTTCCAAATTTCCAAATTTCTTTCTTACTCTTAGTTCATGACTTTACATGAAAACATAAGGAAAAAACAATGTTAAGAGACAAACATGAGGAACAAATAATGTACATAGACAATACATACATATTCACGAACAAATAATTCAGTATATTATCAGTTTCAGTAGATGATTCCGGATTTGAATTTGATACGGGAGAGTTACGAGTAAAAATAACAAAATACATGAACAAAGTGCACATAGAAAGTCAGACATGTTCAGTTAAATCATCCATCATGGAACTATTAATGATCCAGTTTCAATAGAGTATAGTACATATTTTATTATCTATAGTTGTTTTCATCAAAACATTGCAAAGTGACACACATGGTAGATCCCGATTAAATGGTGCCATTAGGAGGCATCTGAAATGCTTGTGTTGAATATAGTGGATACTCTGTTATTCTTACGTCATTGGTGACGTCATACAGTGGAAAATCTGTTATTCTTTCCCGTTTAAACGCAAACGTACGCAAACGCAAAGCACTAAAACGTAGAAAAGAACAATTTTTGGACACTTCTGATATTTCATGTTTATCTTGGTGGCAAACAGTTTGGAGCCTGATCAGACGCCGGGTTACCCGGCGTCTGATCTGGCTCCAAACTGTTTGCACTGCAAATAATAGTTTTAGCGTAAACGCGTTTATTTGGAAAGAATAATAGTTTCTCCACTGTAGCTCTCGACCGCAAACCAAGAACCATTAAAAGTGTTAGTGTTTATTGCAGAGTCAATCACATAGTAACCATTGTTTTAATTCTATGCTGGTATTAATTGTTTCCCTGTCGGTTTGTTCATTCAATCAACCAAAATCAGATTGGATTTGCAATCATGAGAAAAAAGCTTTAGGCATTTTTACATTTGTTAGCTTTAGTAATGAATAAGCATACCTTTGTAAAACGATCACACTCTCTAACAGGGTCCGAGGTTATATACGCAGGCAACCAATTACATGACAGAAAAACGCAAACGCAATACATTAAAATGTATAAAATAACTATTTTATGACAATTTTGACTCTTCATTTAAATCTGAGAAGCAGCCGGTTTGGTGTCACATTAAACGCCGGGTAACCAGACGTCTATTTTTATTCGGACTCAAAACTGTTTGCAATAGTTTAAGTGTACACGTGTTTGAAGTGGGAAAACGGCCTCTCCACTGTATTCCATTGGCTCTTGTAAAATAATAGTCAGATTACTCTCTCAAAAGATAAAACACCCCGAACAGTCTAAAATAGATTACCCTTAATAAGAAACTGGAATTTTCGATTTGGAAATTCAGAGGTTAAAGGGTTAACGCATTACAATTTTTATTTCATTTTATTTTATACAAGTAAAATACAGTCGTAACTGGATATTTCACTCGCGTTATTCGAACATATCAATACGTCAAAATTGAAACACGGCTTAGTCACGTTTTAACTTTAACATGCGGGAATATTCAAATTAAGCGAGATCAGATAATCGAAAAAAAAATGCCATACCGGCAAAGTCCATTTAGTCGATTTCGAAGTTTCGAATTTCGACTGTATGGTATTGGGAATATATATGTCAGAGTTTGTTCTAATATATCAAAACAACAATTGGCTTTTATGGATATCATAATTAGGACCACATCCAAGAAACAATACCGATACTGTAATAATGTTATTCTTTCATATTCCTAGCCGACAATCCCTCATTTCCATCAACTTAGAGCACTAATACAGAACTCAAGAATACTTAATTTGAAATAATATCTGAAGCAATGGAATGTTGAATCCATGATTATAGTATATTGTGTGTGTTTTATTAATCCATCGCTATCTTTGATACTGTCTGCTTTATAAACATATATCGGTATATTCAGTACCCCCTCTCTAAAAACAACACCCAATGGGAGACAAGGCTGGCGCGTGTTTATCGGAGGAGTTGTTATAGGGAGGGAAAATTAATACACAAATTGTTGACAATTGTAAACAATTTAAAACCAGATTAGAAGATGCATAACGCGGCATCTTATCTGGGTTAAAACAGTTTATCATTCGTCTGTCTGTTTCTTCTGTCAACGTGTCAAAAACGTTGAGAAAAACATAAGACGACAAGTTTAAGCAGACGATATTTCAGCAGTGAAAGGGTAAGACATAAATGTCTTGGTTGGGGGAACTATGACAAGCATCGCTGTTAGGAGGGAGTTTTTGTTCACAGAGTTGTAGAGAGGGAACACTGTATATTGACAGTAAACCTTTAGAGCATCATCCAAGCTGCCAAACAGTTTGAATTCTAATCGCATGCCGAGTACACGGCGTGTAATCCGAATCGAAACTGTTTGTAAGTTTAAGCCAAATTGAACTCTGCAGCCTGAAGGTCAAATAGGATGCATGCCCTTTTTTTACCATGTGTACTCATCCTGGGAATGATAAACAAAAGTAGAAACTCTCTGTAAATAATCTGTATGCACGGCTTTAACCTTTCTTAGATATTAGAAACCAACTATATTTTGATATAATTTATACTAGTAATACATGACGTGTAATATGAAAATATTTAATTAATCCTACTTACAGCGCGTACGACATATTCCATGTTACTAATGATCTTGTCATATAATTTTTGTTAGATGTTTTACATGTATTTACTTACTGTGCTGGCGGTCTTTTTGATTGTGAGGTTGTAGAACAGGGTTTATATTTTATGTACACTGTTCGTCTTTATAGGTGAATATAGGGGATAAGAGTGAGGTTGGGCGCCCCTAAACCCAGGTTTAACCCACCAGTGGTGGTAAATGGTTAATTTATATTAATTATTGATTGCTGCTGACCGTACCAAGGCGTGCTCCTATATTCACTTTGCTTTATATTTGTCTTGCGTGTTGTTTTCTATTTAGTGTGAAGATGAAGGAATGGGATTGTGCGCGCGCGCGCGTGTGTGTGTATGTGTGTGTGTGTGTGTGTGTGTGTTTGTTATGGTATGACTGTGTATGTGTTCTGCTTGAGAGGTGGGTGTATTGTTTGTGTTGCGTTTCCTGCTTGAGTCTTTCGTATTTATTAGTCATGTCCATTCAACCCAAACGAAAATAAAAAAAACAAGGTGAAAGAACATAAAAAATAGCAGGGTTTGCAAATGAAGACAACTTATTTTAATCAGAGTGAAACAATGTGGAGCCCTGGTCAGACGTTGATATTATATTCAACGTCTGGTCTGATTGCAAACTGATAAAGCGTTGGATTGAAAGCGATTTTCCCGAACCTCTGTATAACGTCTGTGCCGTCCCCGATGTCGGCATAAATTGTATTGCCTTTTTTTTTTAGCGTGTATTTAGAAAACAATTATCAGGTATATTTTTTATTGACCAATTGCATTAGTATATTATACGAAATAGTTCTATGTAAAAGTACTACTTCTGTAAAATAAATACACGAAGTGAAAAAGAGGTAAAAACATTATATTATTTTAAGCGTGCCATTTTATACGAATACATACGCCATTAGAAATATAAATGAGCCGGGCCATGACAAAACCAGCCACATTGCAATGCAACAGTGGACATATCAAACACTGCTGCCATCACAATTTCTGTCTCTGTGTTAGGTCTACACTGCCAAAAAGCGTATACAATACAGCTACATGTATATTATATGCTTTGGATGCATGTGGATGTCAAAAACAGTAGATCAAAACCAGCTTCCGCGTCTTTACTACACTATTTGAAATGCAATAAGGCAGGTTTTCTCATGACACGGCTCGAATGTTTAGACCATGTGTTTGAGATTCCATCTCAGTAGGCGTCTACACGATATCAGTCGTATTCCTCAAAGGGGACAACTTACTGCAATACAGAAAGTTCCATACAGGACATGTCTGCATTAGTGTTGTGTCTTGATTTAAACTTAACCCTTTCCTTTATACAACAGTATTGTAGCTCATTTACATGTTCCTAATAGAGGCACCCGTCAATGCATTTGTATATCATGTTCTGTTGAAAGGCAACAGACATGTTCTTGACCCAGGCTGAAAGTAAAACAGAAAGCTCCAGCATGGGCTTTTAAGCAATCACAGGTCTGAAACATTGGATACTACATGTAGCTATGGGAAAGAGCGTTAAACTATTTTACGTTTCTTACTTGGATGATTAGGGTACCACAAGTTTATATATACACGAACATTAGTGTATAAATAACGTATAGACTCTTCTTCATTTCATTCCACGTTTGTCACTGAATTATTAAAAAGAAAATTGAGTACAAAACACCATTGCAAGATAAACCGAAAGAAATATTAGTCTGGACAAGGAATAATTTCAGATAATTTTCCATGAGATATGAACAGTTATGTTTTGTTATAAGCAAGGAAACGCGCAATCACAACAGACCTCTCGGCTACTTGCGTTTTTACGAATTAAACGTAAGTTTATTGAATGGAATTGAATAAGGCAAATGTCAATATTAAGAGATATATAGTATCTGTCATTAGTCGATGGTTGAGACAAGCTGATCTCAACCGAGTTTAGAATTGAACTATTATTCTAGACGAGTTTGAGATAACCTTGTCTAAACCATCGACCGGTGACATATTCTTTTTCTCACATAACCAACGATTTTAAAGTAATTTAAAGCAAATTGACTTTTTCAAAAAAACCAAAAAAACCGTAAAACGTCTTTATAAATAGTGACGCTGTATAGTGACGTCATATAATTAAACTCACACATGTTGTAGACAAGGATATTTGTTATCGTTCTTTGCTATTGAAAACAGGGGTAGTTATGCAAGAAAAACGTCTCCTCCACTGTAGATGGCATGTCATGCAGTACAATTTTCTCGCTTTGAAATGGTTAAATATGTTTCGATAACATTTTCCTACAAAGTCTCACATATAGAAGAGAAAACGTTTTCTGTTCCATTTAAACGCAAACGAAACGCAAACGCATTGCAATAACATTTAGAAAATGGTAAAATTTGGACAATGCTGATTATTTATTTTAATCTGAGTGGCAAACAGTTTGGAGCCTGATCAGACGCCGGGTTACCCGGCGTCTGTCCTGGCTCCAAACTGTTTAAAAATGAAACGTCTTCCCTACTTTACACATACAATGTCTCACATATCAAGTCAAGGCCATAGAATAAGGTTATAAAGTCTAGATATACGGAAATGGGTCAAATCTATTTTAGATTATAACTGCTTTCAACAATTAACTTTAGTGTAGAGGTAAGCATAATCTATTGACACTTAAGTGAAAAACCATTACTAGCGTTAATGCATATCTATGAAGTTGTAACAACACATTTAAAACGAAAACATCGTGAAAATTGTCTCACTAATAGTTTTCTACGGAAGGCGTTTGATTTATAAGGAAACCAAATACTCACAAATTTCGCGAATTTTCTTAATTGTTGGTTATAAAGTTTACTGTTTCTAAACAGTATGTACTCAAACGCAATGAAAACGCAAACGAAACGCAATGCACTAAATTGAGAAATATGTAACTGTTTGAAATTTCTAACTAGTTATTTTAATCTGAGTGGCAAACACTTTGAATGCTTATCAGACATCGGGTTACTAAGCGTCTGATCTGGCTCGAAACTGTTTGCATAAGAAATAATAGTTTTAGCATAAACGCGTTTATTAGGAAATAATAACGTCTTCTCCTCTGTAACTACCCGCTTGTTACTCTTCTTAACCCATTCCAGATAGCCTGTTTCTAGTTTTGAAAATAGGTGGCTACTTAAAGCAGGTTGAAAGTAAAGCAGAATGCGTCATACGGCGCATTCTGCTTTACTTTCAGCCTGATTTAAGCTATTACCTGTAATAATAAGGAAAGTATTAAATATGACACATATTTATTACGGTATAATTTGGAACTATTTTCTTCAGCGGATGAATAAAATGCATGTGCTAAAAGTCGCTTCTATAAGGGAAAGGGTTGAAGTCATTGGATGGCGGAGTGTCGCGTACGATCTTCAAGGTACTGATACCTTGACATTGACCTTTGCCACTCAGATTAAAATGAATAGCCATTTTCTACATTTTCTTGCAATGCGTTTTCGTTTCGTTTGCGTTTAAACGGGAAATAATTGCGTATTATCCACTGTAAAAGCAGACGAAATATATTAAGCAGACGATATTATAGCAATGACAATGTTGGATGGGTTATTAAGCCATAAATGCACTGAAAGGGTTAGAAAATATTACATATGTAACAATGGGCGTTTATATTTGAGCAAAAATTATCGCAACGTGGGAGTAAGACGTAACGGCTATTCATGCAAAATTAAACGCGTTTGAACGTACATCGAAGAATATGTAATTGTTTCCTGTTTAAACGCATACAAAAAAACAAACGCATTGCAGTAAAATGTAGAAAATATCAATTTTCGATAGTTCTGACTATTCATTTTAATCTGAGTGGCAAATAGTTTGGAGCCTGATCAGACGCCAGATAACATTACGGCTCAGAGTAAACCAAACTCAACTTAAATCGGGATGTATGCATGAGCAAGTGAAATAAAGTTAACTCTTTATATTTTATTTTCTGTTTTAACTCTTTAACTTATAGACCGTTTCTGGTATTGAAGATAGCTGACCACTTAAAGCAGGTTGAAAGTACAATGTAAGGCCGAATGTGCCTTAAGGCACATTCGGCTTTACTTTCAGCCTGCTTTAAGCTAAAACTTGTTAGGATATATAAAATATTTGTAATGGTTATTGTTCATGCGCGTATAAATTGGAACTATTTTCATCAGTGTAGGAAAAAATTAAATACGCTAAAAGTCGCTTATATTGGGGAAAGGGTTAAACTGCAATATGCACTCCATACCGATTTTAATACTTTTTTGGGTCAGATTCACCGTTTGGAATGTACTCTCATAACTATAATGTGTCTATGGAAAAACATGTATCCTTATTCAAATCGGCTTGAAGTACAAGTACCCACGTCTCTGTTAATCTGTATCTTTAGATTACCCCTTTCCCCCAGAAATAAGCCTTTTTACGCCTCTAAATTAACTCCCTAAGAAGCATATAGTTCAAATTTATACAGTTGTGATTTTTTTTACTTGAGAAATTATTTCTATATTCTAGCAGGTGGTAGCTTAAAACAGGCTGAAAGTAAAGCGGAATTTAGGCGCATTCTGCTTGACTTTCAACCTGCTTTAAGTTGTCACCTATCTTCAATACTAGAAACGGGCTATGGGGTAATGGGTTCTGTAATTAAACAACAAAGGGCAATGCCACTGTTAAGCCTTCAATTTGCAATAGTGTTCTAACCCAATAAGCCTTAGCCACGAGTCATTTTAAAACATTGTACCTGTAATGAGTATATTAGCCTATTTAAACAGAGTAAACTCAGATGTGAAGGACTTTCTAATCAGGGTGTCTTAAGATGTGCCATTTTGCAATAAGTACTAAAACAACAACCCTAAATATTAAAAATGGACTATGTTTTATTGGATACTGGAATTGTCCATTTAAAGTTTCAGGGGTAAAAAAAGTTGATGCAGGAAATGCAAAAATAATAACCCACCGGCCTAATCTGGGGTTCTCATGGAAAGGATTACAGATTAACTCCTGTAAAGATTTATCGTCTGCTCTAACCCTCTATACCGTCAAAATATCGCCTGCATCGATAATGTCGTCTGCAATATCTTTAAAGTTAGATGTAGTGTTGTTGCGACTGAAGAAATGTCGATACGTGTATCAAACAGTTTGAAGCCTGATCAGATGCCGCGTAACGCGGCATCTGATCAGGATTCATACTGTTTTCAAAGTCGCATTTTGGCGTCATTGGCAGTGATAGTGCTAACCCTTATCGCCAAAAGCACGTAGTATCAAATAATAAGACTTTTGATCCCAATCTGAGGACGCACAGTTCGACATCTGATCAGGATCTAAAATGTTTGACATTAAGGTTACGTCTATCTTCATTTGAAAATGACAGGAAACTTTTTTTAATTATTATGCAGACAATTCTTTAAGCAGATGGTTATTCAGCGTGATACGGGGTAATATCGAATCTCTAGCCTGGGAATGTTAATATAAAGATTATTCCTAATTAGTAAGAGATGATGTCAAGGAACATTTCACAGCCAGTTCTCTTTGTTTTCATGGCCCGTATTGATTTTCTGATTCTGAGAAAAACGTTTGTATAAAAACCTCCAATTTCCTTTTTGTGGAATCGACTAGAAAATCGGGTTGTACTTGACTTTATTGACTATATTTCATAACACCGGATATTATTTCCTTACGAATACGCTTCATAAACAGAACCCTGAGATTAAATGTTTTGTGTTTTCTTTTGTTTTCCTAGAAATAATATATTTAACCCTTTCGCTGCCAAGGCCGACAGTATTTGAAAACTGGTTGAAGTCTGTTCTAACACCGTATAACGCGACGTCTGATCAGGATCCAATCGTTTGACACTCTTATCAATGTATTAAAGCAAAAACGAATAAAATTCTAAATTCAAAATTTAAAAACAGGCAAAAATTTCAGCCTACGATAACTAGCACATTAACTGCTGTATAGGGCTTTGACATCATAATACAATGTATTAGTTATACAGTGCGAAGTGTACCTAATATGGAATATACAATGCTAGTAAATTACATATTGGACGAGAACTTACTTGCAGTGTATATTCCATATCAGGTACACTGCGTGCTGTTTAACGGATTTAATTTACCGACTAGATTTGATTTCCAGCAATTGTACGATTGCATCATGCATGTATGGCTTTAAGTGGACGCAAATCCTCCTTAGAAACAGGCTTTAGAATAACACCATATCAAACAGTAGACCAAATCTATAATTTTACAGACGCATCATTTCGTATACTTCTATGTCATTTATTCTAATCCATAAATACTCTTTTTAAATATTTTAAAATTGTTTGAACAATGGTCTAACTGTTGTAAAAAAGTACAATTTTAAAGGAAGCCTTGTCCAGGTGACAAACAGCTTGGGTTTTGAAAAGGCATCACAAATATATAGATCCAAAATGGTTGTAAATGTCTCCAATACCAATTATCAAAAAATAAAATTATCAGACTTGATATGAAAAGAAGAAATATAATTATAATTCAAAGAGAAAAGTCGTGGTTTTATTACTCAAATGTCTTTTTTATCATTTTAAAACTAGTTAGACAATTTATTTCCTTGCCGGTAAAGCATACATTATATGTATGCATGATTAGAAACTGCGTTAGCATATTGACATGTATAAAGATGATTGATATAATTTGGAGAAAAGCATAAGGCTGTCAAGCAAGGGAATACATTTTTGTAAATACCTTAAACAAATGTAGGCACCCCATAGTGATTGTAGACACCTTTAGCAACTACATTGGAGAATCTGTTATTCTTTCCCAATAAACGCGTTTACGCTAAAACTATTATTTGCAGTGCAAACAGTTTGGAGCAAGATCAGACGCCGGGTAACCCGGCGTCTGATCAGGCTCCAAACTGTTTGCCACCAAGATAAACAAGAATTATCAGAATTGTCAAAAAGTTGTACTTTTCTACGTTTTAGTGTTTTGCGTTTGCGTACGTTTGCGTTTAAACGGGAAAGAATAACAGATTCTCCACTGTATTGGGGACGTTGAATCGTGGCAGAAACAACATCAACAATGGCTTTTAGGCATACCATTATGTTTTATAGGGTTTTCACGTGACTTACAGTGGAGACAATGTTATTCTTTTCCGTACAAACGCAAACGAAACGCAAAAGCATTGCAGTAAAATATTGAAAAAGGTATCTTTATGACAGTTCTGACTATGCATTTTAATCTGAATAATGGAAATAAACGTTTAAGTTTAAATGTAGTTATTGTGAAATAATAACGTCTTCTCCATTGTGTTAGTGTAGATGACACCGGTTTATGAAGTTATAATTATATCTGACCAAGTATTTAAATGATACATATATGCTTGAAATCAGTTATCTGACGATTTGAATACAGCTCTGTCCCACCAAAAGAACCAATCAAACAAGGGGTGTTACAGATGTAAAAGACATGGTGGTTTAATTCAGTATAACTTAAACATAAAGTGCTGAGTATTCACAAATTTAATGAAGCGATTATGGAAGCAACGTGTATCTGAAACAGCTTGTCTGTAGTAATTATAAAAGTAAGCAGCTTATATCTAATACTTCTCTATTTTAATACTTGTGTTTTTTCCGCATTTTAAACGATTTTTTAAAAAAGATTCAGGAAGTGCATTGTTCACAATTCAGTTAATACAGTGGAGAATCTGTTATTCTTTCCCGTTTAAACGCAAACGTACGCAAACGCAAAGCGCTAAAACGTAGAAAAGAACAACTTTTGGACAATTCTGATAGTTTTAGCGTAAACGCGTATATTGGGCAAGAATAACAGATTCTCCACTGTATAATATATAGTTTTTCCAAACATAAGTGATGCTTTAAAATCTGTCTACTTCCAACTTAGCAGTAATTGATATACAGTGGAGAAGACGTTATTCTTTCCCATTTAAAAAGAAAACAAAACGCAAACGCATTCCAATAAAATGTAAAAAGCAAACCAACTCATTGAAAGTTCTGACTACTCCGTTAATCTTAGTTTGCAATGGAAAAAAACATATAGCGTAAACGCATATACTTGGAAAGATACATGTATGTATTATGTAACCATTTCTCATATCGAAGTCAGATTTTTACCTGTAATATTTGTACGCTAGGAGCAAATTGGTGATAACACTGCGTCTCATCAGAATCCAAACTATTTGCAATTCTGGTTACATTTGCAAATAAATCACATTAATCCATTACTCATAATTTACACATTTTTACGTTTCAATTTATTCCTCCGCTGAATAAATTACTTCCATTTTATACTGACATAGACATACTTTTATATGCACCACCGTAAAAATATATTCTATATCCTAGCAGGTGGTAGCCTATAGGGGGTTAAACGTTTACAACTCTTTTTAAGTGGTCACCTGGAAAACTAGAAACAGGATATGATAAAAAGAGTTCAGATTATTACAGACGAGGTAAATGGACAATTATAGGATAAAATCTTCTATTGTTCCGACAATAAAATAATACCAAGGTCATCATTTATCCTAATTTAATTCAACCTTAATAGGGAAACATAAAGTGAACACCGCCAGCAGCCCACCATATAAGCCAATAAGAACGTGCATAAATATGTTTAAGCTCTTTAGAACCTCCAACCGTTCCGTAAGACAAATCCCTTTGCAAAGTCTGTTTTTAAACAACACTCGATTTGATTGGACCTCTACCATTCCCCTGCCTGTCTAATATGATCACTTAATTTGTTATTGTATTTTCTAATATGGTTTTGTCCTTTTGAATGTTTCTTTTAGGGGGTGTATACACGATAAAACAGTTTTGATCCAAGGCAGATGGAGGGTAACTCGACGTATGGTCTGATTAAAACTATGTGCCATGTAAGCTAAAATTCGAGGCATAAACGTCAATCTTTATCATGCTTAACTCTTTGCATGCTGGGTATTGTTTTCGTCTGCAAAAATCTGTCGTCTGCTATCGTTCTAAATTAAGAATTTTCAAAATTTCTTTTAAATTAAGTGTCAGAATGGCAAGCAGATTGAATTCCGATGAGACGCCGCGTTACGCGGCGTCTCATCTGGATCCAATCTGTTTGAAGAGATAATCACTATGGCAGGTAAATCCGCCGCTAGCGTGCAAAGAGTTAAATATTATTCGCCTCTACATGTAAAATACATGTATAGCTGCAAGAAGTATCAAAATTGATTTTAAAATGTTTGAACTGTCGAAATGGTGAATATGAGTATCATTAATTTTGAATCCGGGTCCGGATGAAAAAAATTGCAAATGTTATCAAATTCGCACTTTGCATGATAAGGGTTCATTGTCTTGAATAGAGATGCGTGCAAATTCTCATTTGAAGGACAGTTTTGCAGAGATAGAATTCGGAAGACAGCACATGCGAGTGCGGTTCCTTAAATACGGCAATTTTACACGTTAAACTATTATAATAGTTCTGTCTTAGTATGGTTTTCTAAAATATTATAAAGAGAAACAACAACTTAAAATAAGTTGCCTTACATACATTTGTAGTTTGGTTAATAAAACATAAGACAGCTTTGTGTATAACAAAAGTCACACAGCAAGTTTTTAAATTTGCTTCTGGATTTTCTTTGCGCTGTAATATAGTGGAGAATACTAGTACGTTATTCGTTATATATAAAAGCGTTTGGAGCCAGGTCAGTCGCCGGGTAACCCGGCGTCTGACCTGGCTTCAAACTGCTTGCCAGTCAGATTAAATAATCCGAGACATTTCAAAATGCTATTAGTATTTACATTGTCATACTCTGCGTTTGCGTTTCGTATGCATTTAAACGGGAAAGAATAACGTCTTCTCCAACGTGAGTCATAAGGCATATACAACGCTCCTTCTCAACAACGACAACGGCATCTGGTTGTGATTTAATTAGTCATCAAATGCTTAAATACACATCCAATTCAGTCAGTAAACCGTTTTGTATTTTATTTAACATGTCTCTAAATACACAGCGCTCCCCCTCTTTGTTGAAAAAAGCCACTGTTATTCCTCTTTTTAAAAAAGGCGACCGTCATGAAGTAATGAATTATAGAATTCATGTGTTGGTAAAGTTTTTGAGAGGGTTGTCTTTAAACATATGTATAATTATCTACTTGACAATGATTTATTTTATAATCTACAATCAGGTTTTCTACCCGGCCATACAACTGTTTACCAATTGATAGAAATGTATGAAAGTATTTGTCAATCGCTAGAGGACAAGAAACATGTTTGTTTAATATTTTGCGATATCTCTAAAGCGTTTGCTAGAGTATGGCACAAAGGTCTTATTAAAAAGTTACATTGTTATGGGTTTAATGGTCAATCTTTAATATGGTTAGTGAGTTATCTCTCCAACAGACAACAGTCAGTCTTATTAAACAGTAATATTTCAAATTATGGTAATATTAATGCTGGTGTCCCACAGGGGTCTGTGTTAGGCCCTTTATTATTTTTATTGTATATTAATGACATAGCTGATAACTTAGAAAGTCTAACTCGTCTGTTTGCAGACGATACATCCCTTTCATATTCTTCCTTTAACACATTAGACATTGAAACTTTTATGAATAGAGATTTAACTATATTAAATGAATGATCAAGGTCATGGCTTACTCAGTTCAATCCTTCGAAAACAGAAATTTTGTTCATCTCCAATACATTAGATAATGAAGAGATATCCTTAATATTTGACAATACTACATTGAATCCTGTAGATACACATTGCCATCTAGGAGTAACTCTATCAAAAGATGCAAAATGGACAGCTCACATTTACACTATATATGAATCTGGTATGAAGAAAGTTAACACCTTAAGAAAACTTAAATATATTTTAAATAAAAAGACCCTTATCAGAATTTATAAATGTTTCATACTTCTTGCATATTCGTGTGAGTTATGGGACGGTTGCTCAGCTATTGATAGACAAAGGCTAGAAAATGTACAGTTAGAAGCTGCTAGAATAGCATGTGGCCTTCCCATATTTTGCAAAAGGGCACTTATATACTTTGAATCAGGCATTGAACCACTTTACGAACGAAGGGAAGGGCGAAAATTACTATTGTTCTATAAAATACATAATAATATGGTAACACACTATCTTAATGACCTATTACCACCTTTAGTATCAACTATGTCTTCGTATCCTTTAAGAAATAATGATAACTATACTATGCCAAAAAATGGGTTAAATCTCAGTGACAAATCTTATATACCAACGTCAGTAAGGCTATGGAATAATTTAGACAATAGTACTCGTACTAAGGAAACTATTTCTGTATTTAAATCGTCCTTAACCATAGTAACACCAAAATCCCCTTTTCACTATTTTTCGGCAATAGACGGTTAGATATTATTCACACCAGAATTAGGCATAACTGTAGCTCACTAAATTACGATCTATTCAGGTGTAATTTAATAAACGACCCAGCATGTATATGTGGATATCAATGTGAAAATGCTTTCCATTACTTTTTAGATTGTCCAAACTATGTACATATGCGGGATATTCTATTCCATGATATAATACCTATAACGACTGTCAATTTAGACATTTTACTATTTGGAAACCAAAAGTGTTCTCCTGATTGCAAGAAAGTTATTTTTAATGTAGTTCATCGTTACATCCGAGCCTCCAACCGTTTTTGAATTCAAGAATTTGATCTTAGCACTTTTCTTCCTTCCTCTCTTTCTCTACTCTTTATGATGATATTAACATGGTAATTTGTTTTCAATTTGCTATGCTATTTATACTGAAAATAGTAATGTTACCTCTATTATTGTCATGTCACTTTTATTTTAATATCTGGGGAGCGGGCATTATATAATGTTGTAAAAACTTGTAGCCCAATCCCCTGCATGTATATTATATGCAATAAATATGTTTAATCTAACGACAATGCGGTGTCCAATCTGATTTCAAGCTGTTCGTCACTAGACATTATGATTTTTTTCTGTCAAAATGTCCTATGTGTGACTTTGGGGAAACAGCAGACGACAGTTTTAAGCAGATGATATCGCAGCAGTAAAAGCATTAGACATAATTGTACTGTTCCTGGAATCACTGCAAGAGAGAGAGTTGTTGTTTGGAGAGCCGTTTCAGAGAGGGAACACTGTAATTCCATAGTAATGTACCATTCAAACCTAGCAACGAGTATGCTCGTATTTTACAAACAGTGAACTTGTGAAGAGAATACTTGTTCTATGAAAATATTGTACACCCAGTTCAGGGTCTTCACGGTTTTTCGTAAAGTAAAACGTTGTAAAACAAGCAGTCAAATGAATAAGACATTATTGGAAATCGGAATTGTCCGTTTGAGGTTCCCGATCAAATGACGTTGTATTGATATTACAGTGCTCCATCCTCACAACGGCCCTCTGGGCAACGATACCACCCTTGCAACAACGCTTGTGTTTGTTCTCCAAACAAGAGAACTACAGTGGAGAAAACGTTATTCTTTCCCGTTTAAACGCAAACGTACGCAAACGAAAAACATTAAAACGTAGAAAAGTACAACTTTTGAACAATTCTGATAATTCATGTTTTATCTTGATGGCAAACAGTTTGGAGCCTGATCAGACGCCGGGTTACCCGGCGTCTGATCTGGCTCCAAACTGTTTGTAAAATAAATAATAATTTTAGCGTAAACGCGTTTATTAGGAAAGAATAACGTTATCTCCACTGTATGTCCAACCTTTTCACGGCTGCAATATCGTCTGCTTTTAATAGTTATTTGTTGTTTTTCTCAAAGTAACATATTGTACATTTTGACAGAAAAAAACCCGAAAAATGACGATTGACAAACAGATTGAATCCAGATAAGACGCCGTGTGACGCAGCGCCTGTTCTGGATTCAAGTTGTTTGAAAATGTAAGCCAATTTCTTTCCTTATGCCAACTCCCTCCGAACAAAACACACAATCTTTGTCTCCCATTGGATGCTGTTGTAGAGAGGGAGTTCATTACAAACAGGGTCCATGCTTATTAACCCATTTGTGCCCTCGATCCCATATATAGTGTAGACGCTGATCAGACGCCGAATGATGCGGCGTCTGATCAGAGTCTACACTGTTTGCTGATAGGAATTTCAATATAAAACAAAACGAAAATGAACATTTTGACCATGCATCCCTTTGATAAAAAATGGACTAATCCAATAAATAAAACATTGAAGAATCCACTTAGCGTTAGCTTTGAACGATCTTAGTCTCATCTTAACCCTTTACCTGATAGCCTATTTATAGTACTTAAGATAGATGACTACTTAAAGCAGGTTGAAAGTAAAGCAGAATGCGCCTTAGGGCGCATTCTGCTTTACTTTCAGCCTGCTTAAAGCTATCATGTGCTATAACATAGAAAATATTCCCTATAATACATATTCATTACTGATTAAATTGGATTTAATTTCTTCAGCGGATGAATAAATCATATCCGCTAAAAGGCGCTTCTATTGGGTAAAGGGTTAAACGCTTCATACAGTGGATAAATCCTTATTCTTTCCCAATAAACGCGTGTACGCTCAAAACTGTTATTTTCATTGCAAACATTTTTGAGCCAGATCAGACACCGGGTAACCCGTCGTCTGATCAGGTTCCAAACTTTTTGCAACTAAGACTAACATAAATTGTCAGAATTGTCTAAAAGTTACACTTTTCTACGTTCTGCTGTTTTGCATTTGAGTTGTGATAGCGTTTAAACGGGGAAATAATAACGTTTTCTCCAATGTAACCATGGTGCTCTATTTGAAGTGTCTGGTAAGACAGCTGAAACTTATGTTTACATGTATAACGCCATCTTATAACTATGTGTGATAACATTCCCATACATGTATGCATAATTGCGATGATCTCGCCTTGTGTGCTTGTCTGAATAGTTCATTAAAGTTAAACGATGGGAAGCTCAAGATACACGTACTACATGTAAAATCATTGTACAAAACAAAAAGCGTTTCATATCAAAGAGCAAAAAGTATAGACCCTGATGAGATGCCACGTTACGCGTTGTCTCGTCAGGGTCTTCACTGTTTGTCATTTTCCGTTTTTAAGACACTTGGATTGATACCGCTTATCATTAAAAATATTCAAAGTACAGTAGAGAATATGTTATATTTCCTTTTTAACCACAAACGGAACGCATTGTACGTAATAAAGTGTAGAAAATTACGTATTAAGAATGTCCATGTAATTTGATCTGAATGGCAAACAGTTTGGAGCAAGATCAGACGCCGGGTTAACCCGGCGTCGGATCTTGCTTCAAAAATTTTGCAATGGGCATAACAGTTTAAGCACAAACGCGTTTATTGGGGAATATTTACGACGTCTCTACTGTAGTGAGTGCAATGGTTACAGACAAGAAGTTTCAGGACTGATTTTATAAAGTGAAGTAAAGTAGCATGTTTGTTAATTATAGTATCATTCTATTGCCAGACCTGTCTAGTGAGATATTTCTCTTGTCTGAAACATCATTTCTTCACGATCTCTTCCCTTTATGCTGGCATTAGACGGTTAGAAATATCGGTTACACTTATCTAATCCTTTACCCCATAGTTTATTTCTAGTTTTGAAGACAGGTGACCGCTGAAAGCATATTATGATCCTTAGCGCGCATTCTGCATTCACGTTCAGCCAGTTTTAAGCTCACATTTCTCAAGGTGCATATTCATGACAGTATAAAGTGGAAATATTTTTTACATTTGGAGGACTGAATTACAGGCGAAAAACGTTGTAATCGAGTAATGTGTCAAATTGCTAGCGGCTGAAAAACTGATCATAATCAGAAGAGCCCACGTTGATAATCGAACTTTTGTCATTCCGCTCCTTAAGCGGGTAGTTACAGTGGAGAAGACGTTATTCTTTCCAAATGAATACGGTTACGCTTAAACGCTTATTTCCACTGCAAATCGTTTTGAGCACGATCAGACCAGACGCCGGGTAACCCGGCGTCTGATCAGGCTCTAAACTGTTTGCCACCTAGATTAAAATGAATTGTCTGAACTGTCAAAAATGTCATTGTCTACATTTAATTGTGATGCGTTTGCGTTTCGTTTGCGTTTAAACAAGAAATAATATTATTTTCTCCGCTGTACACGCCCATGACTATCAGACGATATAGTTTCTATTATAAGTTGCGGTTGCTGAAAATGAGATTAAAGTAAAGCAAATAGTTTTTGTATTAATCGTCTGCTTTACTTTAACCCATTGTCCCTTACATATTTATACCTGTAATTTATTCCTACACTGAATTTTGTAGTTTCAATTTATACATCTATGAAGATGCACCATATAATAAATTAAAGCAAGATGCGCCTTGATGTGTATTCTGCTTTACTTTCAACCGACTATATGTGGCCACATATTCTTCAATAATGTAACAGGTCATTGCGTAATCGGTTAATCATGTTTCAAACTAATCATGATCTGTTTCGACTAGCTATATCAAAAGTAGTATTGTGTTCAAATAAGGTATTTTTGTGACAATAGAGTGTTAAAAAGAATGGATATCTGACATTCATGTACATTGTATTTACAATCAAGTTTCATGTTGTATTGGTTTCTGCGTTTGTTCTTAATATCGTTACGTTTAATAGTTCTGTTGTGACCAAGCATGAAGTTTTTTTGTTATTAAACTAACTACAATAAAACCTCTCAAACACATGTACGACCACTTATTTATCTTACCTATCAGGTGTTTAAGACTACCAAAAAGCATGATAAAAGTAAACCAGAAAACTCCTTAAGAAGTTTTCTGTTTTACTTGCATCTTACTTTAAGTTGTCCATTCCCTTCTATTAATTTTAACCTTCTTTTTATTGGTGGCAATGGGGATTTCTTTTACTATACATGTAAACCCGTTTGTTAAAGCAAACCTTATTTGTTGGTTTAAAGAAGAAGCAAAACAAGTGTTCACAAGTGTTCACATCGATCACAAGTAATACAGTGGAGAATCTGTTATTCTTTCCCGTTTAAACGCAAACGTACGCAAACGTACGCAAACGTAAGGCACTAAAACGTAGAAAAGAACAACTGTTGGACAATTCTGATAATTCTTGTTTATCTTGGTGGCAAACAGTTTGGAGCCTGATCAGACGCCGGGTTACCCGGCGTCTGATCTGGCTCCAAACTGTTTGCACTGCAAATAATAGTTTTAGCGTAAACGCGTTTATTGGGAAAGAATAACAGATTCTCCACTATAGTTGTAATAAAGCTACGTCTATTACTTCTATGACTGCTGCTACATATATTACTACTGCTTTACAGTGTACATTACTTCTACTCTACTTCGACGACTACTACATGTATCACTTCTTATTCTTAATCAACTTTAAAAGAAGTTTCGTTTGGATGCCACATAATGAATATGAACTCAACTGCCCAACGACCACTTGTTTTAAAAGCAAGCATATGATCTATGCCAAGGAAAGAACATACTTCTTCTTGTAATGCATACAGAGTAGACCAAGATCAGCTGTCGAGGTAAGCGCCAACCGTTGTGCAACTCAGATAACAATGAATTGTCAAAACTGTCAAAAATTTGCCTTTTGCTACATTTAATTGCAATACGTTTACGTTTCGTTTGCGTTTAAACGGGAAAGAATAACGTCTTCTCCACTTTAATCCTTTACCCCATAGAAGCGACTTTTAGCGAATCTGATTTATTCCTCCGCTGAAGAAAATAGTTCCAATTTAATCAGTCATGAATATATATTATAGGGAAAATTTTCAATATATTCTAGCACACATAGCTTAAAGCAGGCTGAAAGTAAAGCAGAATGCGCCTTAAGCGCATTCTGCTTTACTTTCAACCTGGTTTAAGTAGTAACCTATTTTCAATTCTAGAAATAGGCTATCAGGTAAAGGGTTATGACGTTATTCCCTCTCATTTACACGAATATTAACGAACACGTAGTGCAATAAATGTTGAAAATGACAAGCTGTGGAAAAATAAATGTTGGTGATTATTTAAAAACAGAGTTGCAAACAGTTTGGAGCCTGATCAGACACCGAGCTGCAATGCGTCTAATCTAGCTGTTAATGTTTGCAATAAGCTGAAACGCGTTTATTTGGAAATAGTAACGTTTCCAACATTGTACATGCGAAAAAAAAGGGGGGGGTGGTTAAAACAGGCATTTTCTAGTAGTTTTGACAACGGGTGACAAGTAAAACAGATAGAAAGTAAAGCAACATGCGCCTCAAGACACATACTGCTTTACTGTCAGTCTGCGTTACATGTAAGATGCATAGGCCATTTGCTAGAATATAGAAAATATATATTATCTTACTTATTTATGAGTTTATAAACGGGAAGTATTTTCTTCAGTGGAGGAATAAATTAACGTCGTACAGTGGAGAATCTGTTATTATTTCCCGTTTAAACGCAAACGTACGCAAACGCAAAGCACTAAAACGTAGAAAAGAACAACTTTTGGACAATTCTGATAGTTCATGTTTATCTTGGTGGCAAACAGTTTGGAGCCAGATCAGACGCCGGGTAACTCGGCGTCTGATCTGGCTCCAAACTGTTTACACTGCAAATAATAGTTTTAGCGTAAACGCGTTTATTGGGAAAGAATAACAGATTATCCACTGTATGAGTATCTATGGAATAATGGGTTTACCCTTACGCTCTCAATGAAGTTTAAAAGCGCGTTTGCAAACAGTCTGGTTCCTGACCAGACGCCGCTTAACGCGGCGTCTGGTCTTACATTGTAATCCAAATTATTTGACATTCTTCATGAAATTCCTTCAGTCATACGGTATTAAATTTAACTTTAAAACGATGTTGCAGACAACAATACTGAAGCAGACGACAATGAAACGGTGAAGGAGTCAACATCTCCCGAATAATTTGATCATTATTGGGTTAACCTATTACCCCATAGCCTATTTCTAGATATGAAGACAGGTGACCACTTACAGCAGGTTGAAAGTAAAGCAGAATGCGCCTTAAGGCGCATTCTGCTTTACTTTCAACCTGCTTTAAGCTACTATCTACTAGTATATAACTATTATTTTAAATTGTACATGTTCAAAACTGTACAAATTTGAACTATTTTCTTTGGCGGATGAATAAATTAAATGTGCTAAAAGGCGCGTCCATCAGGTAACGGGTTAACGAACACATTCTTACCTGTTTGAAGTGGAGGTGTACGGGCATGCTGAATATGACACTTCTGTCGAAGTTCTTCGAACAGCTTCTGTAGCCTTGGATGGACAGTTCTAACTGCTTGAGGTTTAGGTGGGGCAGTTGTCAAATCCGAATCCCCCTGCAGTCCCCCGACCTCGTTATCGTTACCCAAACCATAATCCTTATCCATAGTGATATCAAGTTCACCCCGTTGTTGAATTTTTGTAGTAACGTTAGTGTTAAAGAGCTTCATCTCTTGCAGAATTCCCAATAGATTGTTATCGACTTGCATGCGATGTCCAAGCCTAGACACATCTAAGACTGAGCGACGGAGTTCTTTTTCCTAGATCTCTCAATTGTTTCCTAACAGACCAATATACTGTCACCAGGAGTGGAAACACGGTACCCCGTTGACGTCGCGAAAATTCACTGATATATAGTTTTTCTACAGGGGGTCCCGAATATGCTGTTTTCTGTGATGTTTCTCAAACTTGTGTCCAAATAAATTTATCGCTTAATCCAACAAGCAGAAACACTAATATTATAGTTTGTCACTAGCGTAGAACATGCTTCCATAAGATATAATTTCACAAATAGTTATAATATCAAACAAGCAATTACAATATTAAGATAACACTATTTTGCATCAATTCCTTTTCTCAGAAACTTATATTAATAGTTTGAATTCTTACAGTGTCGTAGAGAAAAAAAATACTAAGTATTCATAGAGTAGAGGAAACATCATTCTTTCCCGTAGAAACGCAAACGAGTTGCAATAAAACGTAGAAAATGGCAACTTGCTCACAATTCTGACTATTTGTTTAAACGCGTTCATTTGGAAATAATAACGCTTTACCAACTCTAGTTTTACTTGGTACGCTGTCGTATAGAAGAAGAAGAATCCAAACTAAGTATTCATACGTACATTCTTAATTTACAGAAACATAATGAAGACAGGTATTCGGTTTCTAACCCTGTCTTATGATATCTCTTTGGAATCGTCTTTTCAAGACGAATCCAAAGAGATATCACAAGACAGGGTTAGATTGAGAAATAAGAAGTTTAGAATCTAACCTACGACAATATTTGTCGTACAACGTTTCGTAAGAAAGCCCCCTGATCTGTAATCAAAGTTGTTTACAAATAGAAATCTAGATCCAGTAATAATTACAACCCTTCTGCTTATCACTATCATCGCCTAAAATTATATTAGTGGAAGTTCTACACTATCCTACTGCTTCCTAATTTAGAATTAATCTATACGTCTTATTGATTTACATTTGATATTATGCTATTTCAATATGACGCCCATTGCGAACAATTAACAGCCAGACCAGACCAGACGCCGAGTTACTATGGTTCTAACGATACTACAAACTGATTGGCACTTTGTTTTTAGTAATTTGTTACGCTGTTCTAATGAGACGTCATTGTCAACAGTTAGATCCAGATCAGACGCCGAATAACTAGGGTTATGATCAGGCTCTTAACTGTTTGTCACTCTAATTTATAGTCCGTTTTCAATTTCAATTACCGTTAATTTTATTTTAAATAATTCATAAAATTGCGTATGTACTAATTTTGTCTAAGGAGAAAAGATAACGCGCTTAAAACTATGCGAAAACTATTGTCACCAAGCTTGTACGTTAGAGAATGTCCTTGTTAAGTCCAATCTACACCGTTAATAGATAAAATGTTTCTCAGAGACCAATACGCCTCCGATGTCTAATTGCAATGACGATAAATGTGCTTATCCTAGTGTCTCCACGTACTGTTTTTATATCGGATTTCTTTCGCTTTGATACCTGATAAGTTAAGACAAGTAAGAGAAACGCGCGCTAAATTATACTAAACGCAAAACGTCAATAAGGGGGATGGGGTAGCCATCATTTTGCTAAACAAATAAGCTGGAATGCTACTTTTCGAAACGAAAGGGTGTTCCATATAAATGGATGTTTAACACTTTAGCCAATACTAATACTACTGCTACTTCTACTACTACTACAGTTACTGATATGACTTCTACTTTTATTTTTACTTTGACTACTAATACTTCTTCTACTACCACATCTGCTATTACTATAGCTACTACTGGTACCACTACTGCTACTACTACTTCTACTACTACTACTACTACTTCTACTACTACCAATACTTCATAACCACTACTACGTCTTCGCATACTACTATTGCTGCTACTACTTCTACTACTAAAATATCTGATTTGATTAAAACTTTCAATCGTGCTCATGTATCAATGAGTCCAACTTCGAAAGATTGAACTATTTGAAACCTTTCCACCAATGTCAGTGTTTAGTTTTGAAGACAGGCGACCATTTAAAGAATGTAGAAACTAAAGCAGAATACGCTTTAAGAAATAGCCTGGTTCACTTTCAACCTGCTTTAAGATACCATCTGTAAATATACTTAAAATGCCTTTCGCGTTTTAATATTTAGGCGTTCTTAGATGGGGACTTCATTCCATAGTCTATAAATGATTAGAGGCGTAAAAAGTGGAATCAATTGAGTAATGGGTTAAGATAGCATGGCTTTAAAGAAAAGTCTCTTAAACTATTCAACCTTTTGGCGAGTATACGCGATGATTACAAACAGTGTACCTGGAAGAGAAACCTTGTCCTGTACAAACATTGTAGATCATAATCAGAGGGCATACAGTGGATAATCTGTTATTCTTTCCCAATAAACGCGTTTACGCTAAAACTATTATTTTCACTGCAATCAGTTTGGAGCCAGATCAGACGCCGGGTAACCCGGCGTCTGATCAGGCTCCAAACTGTTTGCCACTCAGATAAACATGAAATATCAGAATTGTCCAAAAGTTGTTCTTTTCTACGTTTTAGTGCTTTGCGTTTGCGTACGTTCGCGTTTAAACGGGAAAGAATAACAGATTCTCCACTGTATACGCGATGATTACAAACAGTGTACCTGTGAAGAGAAACCTTGTCCTGTACAAACATTGTAGAGCATAATCAGAGGGCATATTAGTTAATGTGCAAGAGCCTTGTGACCAGGGCCTGTGCTGTTTGTCATTTTATAAAACAATGTTGAAATCAACCCTACATAGTAAAACATGGACTAGACAAAATTGGAATATTGTGCTTTCAAATTAACAGATGTGAATAAGTTAAATAATGGCTTGCGTTACTTTATTCAAACTGGAGCTGTCATCTGCCATTTTCAATAACGACGAATCCTCGTACATGCATTGGGATGTGTAAAGTGGTGAAGACGTTATTCTTTCTCGTTTAGACGCAAACGAAACATAAATAAAATGTAAAAAATGGCCTATTTTTGCCAGTTCTGACTATTCATTCAATTTGAGTGACAAACATATTGGAGCCTGATCAGACACCGGATTACCATGCGTCTGATCTTGCTCAAAGCTGTTTGTAATTGGAAATTAACGTTTAAGCGTAAACGCGTTTATTGGGAAAGAATGACGTCTTCCCCGCTGTAACTGGTTTGTACAGGCGAGAATGTGTTATTCTTTCCCAATAAACGCGTTAACGCTTAAACGTTTATTTATACTGCAAACATTTTGGAGCCAGATCAGACGCCGGGTAACCCGGCGTCTGATCAGGCTCCAAAATGCTTGCCACTCAGATAAAAATGAATTGTAAGACACGTCTAAAAGTTGACATTTTCTACGTTTTTGTGTTTTGCGTTTGCGTTTTGTTTGCGTTTAAACGGGAAAGAATAACATTTTGTACACTGTATGCACTTTCACCATAAATAATAGTAAAAATATTTCTTGTTGCTGACCCCAAACCACCGTAAATTGCACCTTTTTAAATAAGTGCACAGCTATTACATGATTGCTAGTTTCGAAACACTTTCTCTAGGGCAGTATGCATGATCAAATGTCGATCAATCTTGCTGACACGAATTACTCCCAATTAAGATCTCTAAGATAGTTTAATTGTAAGCCGTTTAGAAAGGATGCTGAGAAAATATAGCCAGTCAACGACACCAGTTTCGGTTAAAATGATACACAAGTGAAAATATCTTTTGAAATACTGTCTTAAACTTAAAGCATAGAGAAATGCAATATGTAGAACATTTCTAAATTTAATTTCTAAACTAAGTGACAAACAACTTTTGGAGCCTGATCCGATAACGGGCTTCCCGGCGTCTAATCTGACTCCAAATTGTTTGCAAATGTAATAAAAGTGTAAGCGAAAAAGCGATTTTTTGGAAAAAGTAACGTTTTCTTCCAAATTATCCACAGCACATATAAAAATAGATTGTTAACACCCCTTCTTCTCTGCCATGACGTCATCAAATTTTAAGAATTCACGTCGGATTTTGTTTCCAAAATTAAAACAAAATGCTTGAAAAGAGTGGCAAAGTCTAGATCCTTATTAGAAGCCGCATTACGCAATGTTTAATATCAACCCAAACATTTTGCAAAGTCGATTTTATGCGACTTCGGTGGTGAAAGATTCCAAGTATTGAATTCTTTGAGCATAGCATGCTCGGGCTAAATGGGAGATTTATACGTTGCCTTAGACGTCTACTGTTACATAACAATACTGTATTGCGTGCTAAATGTCAGTACAAGTGCACTTATGACTGCTCATAACTTATTCAAAGTATAGAGTTTACCATGTTGGAGACTAAATGACTTCATATGATGGGAACCTATTTCCAAGGTTATGCTTTTCTTGAATTTAAAACTTTCCATCTCAATGACGTCATTTAGAGCGTTGCAAACAGTTTGGGTCCTGATCAGACGCCGCGTGACGCGGCGTCTGATCAGGACCCAAACTGTTTGACACTCTTATGGATATCTATTAAGTCATACAACCTTAAGTCTAACTTTTGAAACGTGTCTTTGCAGAAATCAATACTGAAGCAGACGACAATGAAGCGGTGAAGTGGTAAAAATCACCCGAATAATTTGATTATAAAAGTGTTAAAGGATAGATTAAAGGATTTTTACAGAGAAAGCGTCCTACGTGCTTCAATGGAGAAAACGTTATTCTTTCCCAAAAAACAACTTTACGCTAAAGCAATTATTTCCATCACAAACATTTGCAGCCAGAATAGACTCCGGGTGACCCGGCGTCTGATCAGGTTTCAAACTGCGTTCCACTCCAATTAAAACATTGTCATCTTCTTCATGTTGTTGCAATGCGTTTGCGTTTCGTTTTGCGTTTCAACTGGAAAGACGAACGTCTTCTCCACTGCATGTGGCTGTCATACTCAACGTGGTTTACCAGCCAAAATATAGCTTGTGGTTCCAATACAAAAAAAAATCTAAACTCATTTACCCTTGAAACGTTAAATCGAAAAATCCGATATCCAATTACGCCCAGTCCATTATTTTACAATTTAGGATTCCTTTAAACAATAAATTTCAAAATATCGAACAGTGCAAATCCTGGTCAGAGGGATTATGTAGGGTAGACATACGAACATTCTGGACTTAACCTGTTTTGGTCTATCAAAAACTCGAATGAAATTTTGACGAAGCTAGAACAGAGAAAATACCAAGCCTGCAATATAAGTACGTATGACTTTTCAACACTATATACTACCTTACCACATTATTTAATAAAAGCTAAACTTATACAACTTATTGAAAATACTTTTGCCAGAGAAAGGAAACTATTTCTGGCGTGTAATACTGATCGTGATTTTTTTTACAAATGGCACGGTTAAGCATTACACTATGTGGACTTGCACCGATGTATATGTAAAGCACTATCGTTTCTTCTGGATAATATTTATGTACGTTTTGGGAGTACCGTAAACCGCCAAGTGATTGGTATCCCTATGGGTACAAACTGCGCGCCCCTTGTCGCACACCTATTTTTGTACTGTTATGAGAGGGACTTTATGCTAAGTCTAAAACCTGATACACAGGCAGAACTGATCGAAGCCTTTAACAATACATCGCGCTATCTAGATTATATTTTTAATATAGACAGCCCATGTTTTGATACGTTGTTTCCTTTTATTTACCCAAAAGAACTACGCCTTAAAAAAACGAGTCAAATTTGTCGGCACCATTTTTAGATTTGGATCTTTTAATAAATAACGGAATTGTTTCTTCTAAGATTTACGATAAACGAGATGATTTTGATTTTAGTATTGTAAATAATCCTCATCTAGATGGTGATGTTCCCCGTTCTACATCTTACGGGGTTTATATTTCAGAGCTTATTCGTTTTGCTAGGGCCTGCACCTCTGTTGAGGACTTCCATATTCGTATTCACAATTATTACTGAAAAGCTTCTTAAACAGTGGTACAGATTTCATAAACTTCGTAAAACATTTTCTAAATTCTTTTATAGAAATCTTCCTCTCATTAACAAGTATAAAATGTAACTTAAAGTCTTTTCTGCGGCAAAGTATTTCACATCCGGAGTTTTATGGTGATGTAATTTGGATTCTTGGACATATGCATTTTCAAAACCTGTTTGTGAAACGTATCAGATCTTTCCTAAAAAAGATTATGATCCAACTTTATTGCTGCGCACTTCACGTTTGGTTATCGATCAATCTACAATTGATAACTATGCTTTCTTTTTTGGTTGTGCGACGACAGACTGGGCTTAGCACTACATGATGATGTATCTCTAAAGCCGTCCTTAACCGGGAGAGTTATGTCGGATTTTCGTGCTTTATTTTCTCTCTCCCTCTCTGTCGTACCATGAACACATCCATGTCTTACGGTCACTCGTGACTACGGACTAGTCGCTTGAGTACAATTTGACCGTTGCCATAGTGGGGTTATTTTTAACACGGGCTTGAATGTTTAATTCTTTCCCGTGTTACTAGTAATCTTCTTGTCATAGAAGTTTGGATAGATGTTTTACATGTATTTATCACATAAACGTGCAAAATATAGAGGGCCGTAAAAATCGTATGGCCCACTGGACATATATTTTATACTAATTTTCGAATCACCAAAATACTGTACTACTACGCCGACTGTAAATCAGTTAAGAGAATCTAGACAAACTTAGATCACCACTAGGTATTGAAACATTCCCAAGTGTCCTAGAAACATTATTACGAGCAGTCCCGCAAACTCAGGCTGCAAATCAGGCTGCATAGAGCTCTAGTATTAACAGTGATTCAGACTGTTTTTCAAATTCAGACGTTACAATGATAATGACGTCATGTTGCTCTAACGACGTTAAACTAGATTCTAAATGTCAACAGATCATATTTAGTCGATTACAGCAATTTTTAAATTAAATATTAATTTAAAATTGAATATGGTATCAGAGAAGTCTTTTCACAGCACATTGATGTTGATTTTCTTTTTTTTAGTTTGATAGGTGTTTTTCATTACGGATGAATACAACCGAATAACGCCTATGACGAATCGTTTCCTAAGAGCCGAGGGCAAAAGTGAAAGTAAGACCGTTCGGATTTTCGTGTCATTTTGGTGTTTATGTGATAAATAGGATATCAAAATCGTGTGTGTTCAGTCGTGAATTTATTGAACTCGTTGGATAAAATGATATGTTGCTCGCCAAGGCTCGCAACATATGATTTTATCCAACTCGTTCAATAAATTCACGACTGAACACACACTAATTCAATATCCTCTATTTACTTACTCTGTTGGCGGTCCTTTTGGTTGTAAAGTTGTTGAACAAGGTTGATTTTTTTATGTACACTGTTCGTCTTTATAGGTGAATATTGGAGATAAGAGTGAGGTTGGGCGCCCCTAAACCCAGGTTTAACCCCCAGTGGATATTGATAATTAATTTAGAGTTAATTATTAATTGCTACTGACCTTACCAAGGCGGGCTCCTATATTCACTTTGCTTTATGTTTGTCTTGTGTGTTGTTTTCTATTTAGTATGTAGATGAAGGAATAGTATTGCGCGAGTGTGTGTGTGCGTATGTATGTGTATGTGTGTGTGTTTGTTATGGTATGAATGTGTGGGTGTTCTGCTTGAGAGGTGGGTGTATTATTTGTGTTGCGTTTCCTGCTATAGTCTTTCGTATTTATTTTACACTGTTTACATAGGACAAGTGTATTTTGCCTATGTTTGTCAATGACGAGAATACTCATCGCTAGAGTTGGGTGTGATAATTGGCTACACCATCGTCATGTTACATGTTAAATGAAGCATAATCAAATTATTATTGAGGCCGTAGGACACTTGGTGGTCGAATAATGAAGTTAAGATGGAATTAACATGGTATAGATCAGTTATAGTTATGCGAAGGAGGGGAATGTTGTAAAATGTTAGCACAATGGTACTTAACTAAATTGTATGGACACAATTAATAGAAATCAATATCATGTTGTTTGTTTTTGGTTTTTTAGTTGTACGATTTAGGCTTTTGTGAGCTTTTGGTTTTTATTTACAATGAATTGCAACGTGATAGTGTAGAACCTTACCAGAGGGCTCCTTAAGACCTTTGCATATGACAGGTCTATTCTTCAAAAGCAAACAAGATGAGTATACCTGTCGCAAGGGTTGATTATGTTAGATCTAACTACACATGTACCCTTATTTCACAGTTAAAATGAGTCACATTTTAACTGGTCAATTGAAGCGAACCCAGGTTAACTCGAACTTAATATGCTACGGAATTTCGCCTATCTCACTGGCTCTTGTAAAGAAATATTCATATACGCATTTAATAAGATAAAAACAAATCAAAATTAATGTCAGTTCTAAATATATCAAAGTATTCTTAGTTTTAAACAGCGTGCTTAGAATGAGCACGCTTTTAAAACTAATAATGTTTTGTGGTATTAGGGACAGACCTTCAAACTATGATGTTTTCAATTTATTTCAGTTTTACGCTTGTATCATTCTGCATCATTTGAGCAAATGATATATGTAAGCTCCATACTCAATCAGATTTCTGTGAGAAGAGATTTAGTTGTTACATGCTCAGAAAGTGTGAGTGTCATAACATTGGACAGATATTCATTTTAATGTTCATATTTACAGGTTAGCGACCTAAAACACCAAGGACAAGCATTTCCTTTAGTTGGCGATTTTTTCATCATTGTCTGTTGTTCGTATCACCTGCCATGTGGCCTTACTACATGTAACTATTGTTTATTATAAGGTAAACTTTGCACCTGTGTACATTTCTTAGGATATTAAAGTATTCTAATAGCAAAGGTCTTGAATTACGGTTGCTATCAGTTTTAACCATTTACCTGATATCCTATTTCTAGTACTTAAGATAGGTGACTACTTAAAGCAGGTTGAAAGTAAAGCAGAATGCGCCTTAGGGCGCATTTTGCTTTACTTTCAGCCTGCTTTAAGCTATCATGTGCCATAATATAGAAAATATTCCCTATAATACATACATGTATTAATTACTGATTAAATTGGTACTATTTTCTTCAGCGGATGAATAAATCATATCCGCTAAAAGGCGCTTCTATTGGGGAAAGGGTTAATCCTTTCGGCGCCGTAGTCGCATAAAGTTTAAGGCGGCCTTTTTCTCACCTGATATATTCATCCGCCTTGCCAGATAACATTTCTCATTCAAAGCTAGTCACCAAATATTCTCTATATCTACAGCACACGTCTTGTTGATAGATGTCTAGTCAGATTACAAACTGGTTAGAACTCGTGTTGAATTTGCTTTATTTAGAGTTTTGACAGCACATTTCGTATGCGATATATGTAAGCAGACGATAATAAAGTATGATAAGGGTTAGTACATGTATCAGTAAAATAGCGTTTCATTTCAAGGACTGAATATTATTGTAAACGGAAAATACAAGCCACACTTTTCTGTATTAACGTTTATTACAAAGCGTTTCAACGATTAACAAGCCAAACATAAAGGAGCACAACGGCTGAATGCGGCTTTCTTATTATCAAATTGCTTTGAAATAAAAGCTTTTTGATCTTCCTTCATACAACGCCACTTGAAGACAATGGCTTAGAAACAAATATGCCTAGCGCTTGCAGTGTGAGACCAAATATGGATGTAATTCGTTTAGCGCCTGAGACAAATGTTTACACAACCTTTTTGTATGACTTTCGAAGCAATGACCCAAAGTGACGTTGATTTGAGTGACTTTGCATCAGAATGTTTTGAAGAAATCAGCATTGGGATCAGTAACGACAAACAACTGCGCAATGCACGTGAAAGTAAATACAGAAAGCATATTTATTATATGCCTTCGAGTGATGTCGAGCGTTTCCGCGTGTATTTGCAGAGTAAAATACAAGAGTCTGTATCAGCCACCTTGTATCAGCCAGTTTGTATTTTACTCTGACCTCGCTTTCGATTTGACGTGACGTCATTTACGTACATGTACGAGTGCCGCGTTATTCTTTGTGACATACAAAAAATCTTGTTCTGCTTCAAACAACTAATAAATTTTGGATATAAAATGATTTAAACAACTATTTAGTTGTTTCTGGTTTGTATTCAAGGCATATAATAAACACATCACCAGTTGGCAGTGCGCAACAGAGTGTTGCATTTAGCTCTCGACGTTTTTGGCGGAAACAACCGATCAGACTCGCGCCAAGGCGCTCGTCAGATCGGCTATTTCCGCCAAAAACGTCTCGAGCTAAATACATCACTCTGTATCGCGCTGTCAACTGGTAATGTGTATGTATTAGCTCACTGCAGTATTTCATGCTGCATTAAGCAACCGTATTATAATGAGTGGCCAATATTCCTAACAGGTTATTGTTTAATTCTAAGTAAAAGTTCATACAGAAAGCTCCTATAGGATTTCTGAACTATTTTGTGCTGTATCAAGCAACATCCTAGATTTAAAATTATAAATAGGTGTACTTATGTGAACCCTTTGCCTGCTGGTCGCGACTTTACTGATTTTTGCAAACAGTTTAGATCCAGATCAGACGCCGCATAGCGCGGCGTCTGATCTGGATCTAAACTGTTTGCCACTCGTCTTATATTTCTCTACTTAAAAAATGTTTAAATCTAGATTTAACACATTTTGCAGACGACAATTTCGAAGCAGACGATATTACCGCAGGATAAGGGTTAAATAACTGAGTGACAAATCACTGCGCTTCATCATTACATGGCCATTATGCAAAGGTTTACTGCACATACAATCTTGTGGTCAATTATTTCAAATGTCCCCATTGTTAACCCTTTCCCTTATAGAAGCGCCTTTTAGCGTATTTAATTTATTCCTCCGATTAAGAAAATAGTTCCAGTTTATACCCTCAAGAACAATTACCATTACAAATATTTTATATAGCCTAGCAGATGTTAGCTTAAAGCAGGCTGAAAGTATAGCAGAATGTGCCTTAAGGCACATTCTGCTTTACTTTCAACCTGCTTTAAGTGGTCAATTGTCTTCAAAACTAGAAACAGACTATGAGGTAAAGGGTTAATAGGGAAGCAACGAGAGTGAGTAAATTATGTCCTTTCTTCTAAATATTAAGGACATCCTAATACAAGTGCCAATCAGTATTGACCCTGATACAGTGGAGAATCAGTTATTCTTTCCCAATAAACGCGTTTACGCTAAAACTATTATTTGCCGTGCAAACAGTTTGGAGCCAGATCAGACGCCGGGTAACCCGGCGTCTGATCAGGCTCCAAACTGTTTGCCACCAAGATAAACATGAATTATCAGAATTGTCCAAAAGTTGTACTTTTCTACGTTTTAGTGCTTTGCGTTTGCGTACGTTTGCGTTTAAACGGGAAAGAATAACAGATTCTCAACTGTAAGACAGCATTCGACCTTGTTTCAAATATCAAACTTGTTTGCCAATGCCGTAGGTTGCAAGTTCCGCGGTTACAGTGGCATGGCTATAAACACCGATGGAGTCGTTTGATGTTATGCAAATATAAGACTTATTTAATGTAAAAGCTTTACTTTAAAGGAGGACTCGTATATATATTTTGCGATATGAAGAATTTATTTACATCTTTGTTCTGCATAATTATGTATTGTGTTTTGATGTCGTTTGATTCTACATTTTCAATAAATAAACTATATATGGTTCTAGTTATATAGGGGAGTGGATCTTACGATAAGCTTATATTGAAAATTTAATTATAGAAATCAAAGCCTAACCCCTTCCCTGCCTTGCTCCGAGAACAATTATTTGCAATTCGTGTGATGCTTTGCTCTGCACAGCTGTGTAGATGTGCTCGACCCCTTATTATATTCACGTTAGATAAAATTTAAACAATGAAATAGGACAGAAAACGTATCACACATTGTACTGCAAAGGCGTCAATATCGAGGTGATAAGTCGAATAACGTCGAAATTCTAGTTAAGAGGTGAAAAAGCAGGTTGAAAGTACGCCTTAAGGCACACCCTGCTACAATCCATAATGCATTATGTTTATTGTAAAATGTACTTATTTTTTCTCTCGCCTTGTAGGTATATGTTTATGTATGAAAAGAGCGCTATATAAATCTGGTACAATAATAAAAAATCATAATTACCATATACTTACTTTTTACTCTTTATATAATACATGCACCGGTACATTGGACTCCCGATAATGCAAGCTGATACATTACAAGTGTACTTTATTTGTATTTCAACGTACAAACGTCGTTCAGCCGAATCAAGCTATAGAACTGAACCGAATTCAAAATATGTCGGCGCAATCCTTCCCCTACAAAAAAACAAAAAAAGAAATCAAGAACATACAGGCTCAGTTTGAATGAGTGTTTTTGCTTATCGTTTTAGTGGATGTGGAAGAAAGCCATTTGGAATTTAGATGCACAGGATGATTAGCCTAAAATTCAATAAATAAATATCAACCGATTATTACGACCGCTGAACGAGGTTTAGTTAAGCCGTTTGAGGCAACTGGTTACGTAACACCGATAGTAAGCAGTAGCGTGTTCAATTACCATGTTTGCTGTTTAGGTATTAGTAGTTTGTTCTCCGTGTGCAGTAGAGAAAACGTTATCATTTCAAATAACCCCGGTTACGCTTAAACTAGTATCTTAATTGCAAACAGTTTTTAACCAGATCAGACACTGGGTAACCAGTCGTCTGATCAGGCTCCAGACTGTTTGACACTCAGATTAAAACTGGTAGTCCGAATTGTCAAAATGCTTTCATTTTCTATATTTCATTGCAATGCGTTTGAACGAAAGAATTACGTTCTCTCCGCTGAATTTCAGACTGGTAGCCAACTCGCAATCGATGGCAATCGACGGCCATCGCTTTCTTTACTGAACTCATCACAGAGTTATGTTTATGGAGGAGCTGACTGCTCTATGTTCATCTTGCGTTAAAGCAGTTGCTATCATAAATATTTACTGATACCAACTGATATTCTTTTCAGTCGACTTAACTTAAGGAAATATCTTATTTATTACATTTCTTAACCCTTTCATGATCTAATTTATCGTGAGTTTTTTACCCATTCACTACCATATTCTCGTCTGCTTCAATATTGTTGTCTGCAATATTGTTTCAAAGTTGGATTCAAGGCAGTATAACTAACGTTATTTCAAAACAAGTGCCAAACAGTTTTGATTCTGGTCAGACGCTGTGTTACGCTGTGTCTGATTAGGATCAAAACCATTTGCAAAAGCACTTTATGACGTCATTGAGAGTGAAAGGGTCAATATGATATCAAGCGAGCTATTGTTATTTCTAAATCATCACGAAAAATGAGGTCATTTTCTCTTTTGAAACTATTCAACACGTATTCTTCATTAATCCTATAATCGCCATGAGCAACTGCAGTGCTCCCTCCTATCAAAGGCCTTCCCAAAAATGAGTCCTTCCTTACAACAATGCTTACAGCTGTTCCCCATACAATACATTTATGTATGCTTTATATCTGCAATATCCTCTTCTAAAATTATCGTTCGCTGTCTTTTCTAAAAGCTATATATAAGTGAACATTTCAACAGAAGGAATAAATTATAACTACGAGTGACAACCAGCTTAACTCCAGATCGGACGCCGTGTCACGCGGCGTCCGATCTTGATTCAAGCTGTTTTCAAATATAAGCCAAGTCTTAATTGTCACTCCCTATAACAATTCCCTCCGAACAACACGTACACCCTTTGTCGCCCATTGGGTGTTGTTGTAGAGAAGTATCATTGTACGATTATCTTTGCAAAACAGTTTTAATCCTGATCAGACAGTTTGTCATTGACGCCAAAGGGCGACTGTTCAAACAGTTTGATCCTGATCAGACGCCACGAGACGCTCGTATCGATATGTTTTAAGTCAAACAACATTGAATCTTACTTTGAAATGACCTTGCAACCAACAAAATTGAAACAGACCACAATGAAACGGTGAAGGAGTAAACTTTTATTTCTTTAAGTCGGCAATCTTAAGCTGATCGGTTCATTGCTGATTGATTGGGGTAATGTGGTCGCCGTTTTGGGGTCTGTCTTTTGTATGTTTATTCATATTATTTTAGATCTTATTGTATTTATTTTGTTTTTTCTCGCTTTGTAGGTACATTTATGTAATTTCACGTGAAGCGGTTTTGAACGCACAACCCCTGTGTAAAAAGAGCGCTATATAAATCTGGTATAATAATAATAATATTAATAATAATAATAGTTATAATAATATAATAATAATAATAATAAACATCTCACGATAATTCCGCATCAAATGAGTTAAAATATCGGTTATAAAAGGACTAAAGAATCGCAAGAGAAACTCAATAAGTTTATTCTTTCGTTTCAATCCTTTTCCTAAGTATATAACGTTAGCATGTATAATTGTAATCATATGTACTTCTGGAAATAAATATGTTTAAACTAAAGAATCGCAAAGTAAGTTTAACCATTGACAACTAACAAACAAACGAGACACGCTTAACTTTAAATGTAACGTACATGTAAAATGATTCATAGTGAAACATTCCATATTACACGTATAGTCCCTTTATATGGTATTTATAATCCTCTGAAGACGGAGCATAGCTGCCTATATGGCAAGGTAATTGAAAACAGCTATGCACGTAATCCTCCAGCTTGACAGGCAATTCTGTCTGTACCAAGCTGTCCTGTGAGTGTTAAGCACAGGTACGCCAACAACAACAACAACAACATGTATAGTGCTCCCTCTCTACAACGACCCTCCAAACAACGACTCCCTCCTTACAACGACCATTGCCGCAGCAATATCATCTGCTTATGTTGTCGTCTGCTGTTTGTTTTTCTTAAAGTTACATATAAGTGAACATTTTGATTGAACAAATATAATGAAGAGTGACAAACAGTTTGAATCAAGATCAGACGCCGCGTTATGCGACGTTCTGATCTGGATTCAAGCTGTTTGCAAATGTAAGCGAAGTCTTAATTGTTCCTCCCTATAACGACTCCCTCCGAACAACACACACAATCTGTGTTTCCCAATGGATGTCGTTGTAGAAAAGGAATGCTGTACAACAAAAGTAATAATACTTAAAGAGTTTTGTTTCGAAACGTGATATTGAGCAGTGCTGGTTAAATTATCGCTAATAAATTCGTACAGGTATGTAGGCCTTTAGAATAAGGTATTAATTATTCGCACAGTGGTCTTAAAAGTACATGTATCACCATACGATTGCCATAATTAAAACATAATGATCTGACACAGCCAGTGGGATAAGTTTGACTGGGTCGGAAATGATATGGGTTACGGAACACCAAATAGACAGGAAATGCTACATGGTCCAGTCAAAAGTAGTTCCCCCGAGATAAATCGCCAACTTTTTTGGCATCAAAATGGCATTTTGTCACTAGATATGCACTGTTTTCTGCTTTTGATGTACTACATCGGTGCCAGAGAATAGATGCACGGCATTTCTGTTATCTTAGAAGGGGTTTATGTAGAAATTTTGTGGACTGAAGTGACATGTCCCTTTTTCAGTCGGACTCTCTGTCAAAAGGTGGCAAAACACCAGCCACGTCATTGAAGTCATAATCTTTTCCCTAGATACAGTGGAGAATCTGTTATTCTTTCCCAATAAACGCGTTTACGCTAAAACTATTGTTTGCAGTGCAAACATTTTGGAGCCAGATCAGACGCCGGGTAACCCTGCGTTTGATCAGGCTCCAAACTGTTTGCCACCAAGATAAACAAGAATTATCAGAATTGTCCAACAGTTGTTCTTTTCTACGTTTTAGTGCTTTGCGTTTGCGTACGTTTGCGTTTAAACGGGAAAGAATAACAGATTCTCCACTGTAAGACACGACCCCCTGGTTTTTCTTCATTTTTTAGTTTTACATGAATGTATCTATTGGGAAAATATTAAGTTGCACCTGGCTAGGCTGTAAAATGTGACAATTTTGACCTTGAAGATGACAGATTTTATATGAATTATATAGGAGAGCCTATTTGGTGTTCCATCCCCTATACATGTTATTGCTTCCTGGTCAATCTTTTAATGCACGAGGAACCAATTATGCCATGTTATACTTGGCATATGACAGTTGGAACACCAATGGTGATTTAAACTCTAATAGTACTGTTCGTACCTTAGTACAGCAGAAGTGCTGGTGTTACAGTGGAGAGGACGTTATTCTTGTCCGTGAAAAGGCAAACGAAACGCAAGCGCATTATAACAGGGCTCCAGAAAAAAGGGAGTTTACTGAACAAATCTCAGCACCAAATCCTATGATGTTACTATTCATTAAAATCGTCTCTTCGAGACAGGATTAATGAAAGTAACACCATAGGATTTTTTTTGGAATACCCCCTTATCTAGAGCCCTGCTATAATAAAACAGAAAACGACAACGTTTGGACGATTCTGACTATTAGTTTAACTAGAGTAAAACACTGTTTGGAACCAGGACAGACACCGGGTAACCAGACCCCGTGTTCACAAAAATCTTAAGAGCAAAATATCGGGTCAGAAAAAATATTTAGATCAAGTCTAAAATCGAGATCAAGATTGGTGTTAAAAAAAGGGTCAAGTTGATCGGGTCGAAAATTCGGTCTATAGTTGATCCCTAACGCGCTGAAAGGCGATCCATGTAATAACTAAACATGAAAGGTAATAAATGAGTCTTCTTTTCACAGGTCGCAATATAGAGGTGTTACTGTATTAAATACGAGGTTAGCATGACAAGAAATCACCCGTCCTACCATATTGGTTGTTTTGCTAAAGTATGGTGCTTTATTTGCTGCTATTTTCATCCTTGAACATATTTAAAATGATATCCGAGGTGTGGGTACAGTGGAGAATGTGTTATTCTTTCCCAATAAACGCGTTTACGCTAAAACTATTATTTGCAGTGCAAACAGTTTGGAGCCAGATCAGACGCCGGGTAACCCGGCGTCTGATCAGGCTCCAAACTGTTTGCCACCAAGATAAATATGAATTATCAGAATTGTCCAACAGTTGTACTTTTCTACGTTTTAGTGTTTTGCGTTTGCGTACGTTTGCGTTTAAACGGGAAAGAATAACAGATTCTCCACTGTATGACGCACCTGTATAACGAATGCAATGCTATTAGTGCAAAGTATTAACCCTTTCATGATCAAATTTATCGTGAGGTTTTTACCCTTCACCGCAATATTTTCGTCTGCTTCAATATTGTTGTCTGCAATATCGTTTAAGACTTAAGGCAGTTCAAGTGACGTAATTTCAAAACAAATGGTAAACAGTTTTGGTCCTGATCAAACGACGCGTTACGCGGCGTCTGATCAGGATCAAGACTGTTTGCAAAGAGCCATTCGGTGTCATTGAGAGAGAAAGGGTTAATCACTATATATTGGCGTCATCGGATTTAAACAGTTGTTGTTTGATTTTATTTCTGGAATTGAAATTGAAGGAACATTTGTTAATGTTATATCGCAATGTATGTCAAACAGTTTGGATCCTGATAAGATTTTGCGTTACGGGTCCGCGTGATCTGGATCCGAACTATTTGCAAATTAGCACTGAACTGGAGGTGAGGCAGTGAAATATAATGTACATAATCGAGACGTACCATGACAAAACGTGTATTACATCATTGCAAACAGTGTAGATCAAAGCCAGCAACCGCGTTAAATGCGCGGCAGATGACATTGACCTACACTGATTGACACCCACATGCACCTGAAACATTGTATTAAACAGTAGTTTAACATAACAGACGGCGTGAGTGTTGCATGATACCCGTTTATTATTGGTCATATATAACCAGTTGTATAACTAAGCTAATGATGTACGTTACGACGTCGTTTACTTATGACGTCATTAAAATGCGTACAATATCCAACGTCGTAATTCTATCAAATGTATAGATTTTCTGTTGATTAAGCAATATTAATTTTACATAAAATAGTTCATTATTTTATATAATAACAGAAACATTATGCTAGTCAACGGAAGTAATTTGAACAACATTTTTCCTGTATACTCATTTCGCGTTAAGCATTCACTTGTCTTAAAAGACTGCGTTAAATAAGTGTCGAAAAGACATTGAAACATCTTCTCTGGGTTATGCTATAAAAAGATTATAACATTCGTGTTCATAGCTTATTTGATTTATCAAACTCGTCGTTTTAGACTCGTTTAATAAATCCAATAAATTATGAACACTCCTGTAATATCCTATATTTATATACGGTATTTGGCAGTGAATACCAAACTAAGAGACAGTGCTTGTGATGACAACGGTATTTCCTGTGTACAGTGGAGAATCTGTTATTCTTTCCCAATAAACGCGTTTACGCTAAAACTATTATTTGCAGTGCAAACAGTTTGGAGCCAGATCAGACGCCGGGTTTCCCGGCGTCTGATCAGGCTCTAAACTATTTGCCACCAAGATAAACATGAATTATCAGAATTGTCAAAAAGTTGTACTTTTCTACGTTTTAGTGTTTTGCGTTTGCGTACGTTTGCGTTTAAACGGGAAAGAATAACAGATTCTCCACTGTACAATGCAGCAATGCAATAAGGCAGGTGTTGCCATTGCACGGCTCATATATATATTTGAGCCATGCAATGAAAAAACCTGTCTTATTGCATTGCACATAGTGTATATTAAGACCAATCGCCGCGTCTTGACGGCTGGCCTTAATCTACACTGTTTGACACCCAGATGCACCTAAAGCATTTTATGTAGCTGTGCTATATACTGTATTTGGCAGTGTAGACAGAACTCTGCGACAGAACCTGGAGTGACAAATGTTCTTGGTATGTGTAATGTTACAATGCAATACAGCAGGTTTTGTCATTACACGGCTTACAGTGGAGAATCTGTTATTCTTTCCAAATAAACGCGTTTACGCTAAAACTATTATTTGCAGTGCAAACAGTTTGGAGCCAGATCAGACGCCGGGTAACCCGGCGTCTGATCAGGCTCTAAACTGTTTAACACCAAGATAAACAAAAATTATCAGAATTGTCCAACAGTTGTTCTTTTCTACGTTTTAGTGCTTTGCGTTTGCGTACGTTTGCGTTTAAACGGGAAAGAATAACAGATTCTCCACTGTGTATCTATATTATCTATAAACAGATAGGAATCCTGATTCGAATAGCTAGTCGCATGTTCAGGCTCAAAACTATCGGACACTAAGTTGAGTATGCATGAACATTTTCAAAAACATGGTAGTATTTTATATCTGGTTGCATACGTCTTTCTGCGTAGCATCTGGTCAGGATCTAAACTGGTTTACACTCGTTTCAATATTTTCCTAATTATAATACCTACAATTTATGTTGGAGAAAAGTAGTAGACGACAACTGTTTTAAACAGATGACGTCATGGCAGTGAAGGTATTTTATTTAGATTTTCCGCCGTAGCTAATAACATACATCAGGGACGTCTTTACTATATATACCATGACACCGCTTTTCGATTTTAGAACTTTCTTTTTTTGATAAAAAGCGCATTCTTTGATACAAGAATAAAAAAGAATGAATTATTTTAACCGTTATCCTGCTGCCAAGTCGTCTGCTTTGAAATTGTCGTCTGTAAAATTTAGATTTATAAATTTTTGGTTAAAGAAACCTTAAGAATAGTGTCAAATAGTTTGGGTCCAAATCAGACGCCGCGTTTGCAAAACAAGTGAAGTCGCGCTCAGTAGGATAAGGGTCAAAAGCGCATTTTTCGGTAGCATCGAAGTGGTCGTACATAAACTCTTTCAACGGATATCTGGGCGATCTGTAAACTGGGCCAAACGATATGAAAACTAGGATGAACGATAACTGAAATACACCGTCTTACGTGCAAAATTTGAGGGCATCGGTAAATCAGTTACAGTTAATTTGTTTGAAAAGTATGCAACATAACCTGTATGCTCCCTACGGTCGCTCACGGTTAAACTAATGCAAAGTAGTAATGACGTTCTTCTTGTCTTATATATGCGATAAAAGACATCACTTAACTTGTTTCAATTGTAGCACCTAGTCTGGTAACATGCTTGTAAAACGCGCATGCAAAACCAGTTTAATGTATGTGCATGGAGTCAGTTAAGAGTCTCGCGTGAGGCCTCTTATTTTGAATAATTTTTTTGAAAATACTTATACATGAGAATGACCCATATTGTTTTTTTGACATGTTGCCATGCCACAAATATTACAATAGAAACGACAATGGAAACATAGCAGAACAAAACAAATATGACTCCCCTGTGTGGTCATGTCTCAAAAGATTGAGAACAATGTCCTCGTCTAAACCTTCAGGCATTATAACGCATGGAACAGACATGTTAATATGTATTGACATTTCTGTGTCATTAACACCTTTCATTTCCGTGTGTCGAGAGTGTATCCAACTAGAAATAATCCTTTCAGTGTGGGGTTCGAGTTGTCGTGACTGTTTTGAACTACAGTAAAATCTCTCTATAAAGACCACTAAAATAAGGCTATTTGATTATTAACAAGACCAGTGACTGCTTAAAGCAAGGTAACAGTTAAACAGAAAGCTCCTAAAAGAGCTTTCTGTTTTACTGTATCCTTACTTTGATCAGTCATTTGTCTGACATATCGAATAACCCATACAATTTTGTTGTCGTAGTAGAGAGGTTTTAGTGTTTTTGTCACACCAATTGCCGTTATGTACATGTAAATACATGTAAATGAAGAAAAAAAACAAGAATATTCCTGAACTTCAGAACACTGCATTTTGAGCATATAAATTGTATACAGTTCTAATGTGATATCACAGCAGCCAAAAGAATATTTGTGCATGTACTATCGATGTCTGCGTTACGCTGCGTCTGTATTAGATTCAAGCTGTTTTCAAATATAAACCAATTTCCCTCCCTATAACAACTTCATCCGAACAACGCAAACAATGTGTGTTTCCCATTAGGCGTTGGTGTAAAACGGGATCACTGTGTGCGTTGGTGTGAAGCGGGATCACTGTAGTTGTTTTTGTTTCCAAAGCTGTGCCGCAGTGCGCATATCTCTAAGCTTTGAGACACTAACCAATTTAACATTTCAGTCTAAATAAAAAACACTACTTTCCGTATCCCACTAATGTATCCGATTAGAACGCCGAGGTCGTTTAGTGCGGTATCAAGGTTATATTGACCTATGCCATCAGCTTGGAACCTGATCAGATACCAAGTTACTCAGAAAAGCTCGCCATATATCTGTTTGACCTTATTTCTCAAATCCAATAGGCATATTCGTTGTTATTTGTCTTGACAAAATAAAAAGCAAGTAAACTAACATAAACCAATTAGACATCGTAAATATCAGCCCTGGGTTTAGCTTGATATTGTTGGATAATATTGTCTTAGAGTCACTTCAATGTCAGAAATATTGCAGAGTACTTTATTTGGCGTCTGATATGAATCCAAATTGACTGCAGTTTGCTATCACGATGAACAGCTAATGTATAACGCGAATATAAGTAACTTTGTCTGACTAAACTTAATTGTATATTGGTTTTGATGCATTGCTTTTGTCACTAATCGATCTTGCGTTTTTGCACAGAGACTAAATAACCTTTCGAGGTGTGGTAATAACGCATTAGGAATCTACTGAGAGCACCATATACGGAACAATTAGAGATCACCAGTCAAAATCTAGAATATTTCAAACAAACTTAGCTTCTTCTTGTGTTTGAAGTTGCTTTGTAACTGACTGATCTAAAACATGCTGTTTTAATTCTCATTGAAGCTAGCGGACCTGTAATTAAAGCTAGATATATATTGCTTCTTTGAAATGTTTTTCAGCTCACCTGCCCCTAAGTGGCGATGTGAGCTATTATGGTTGCCAAGTATCTATCGCCTGGCGTTATTTGGAACACAATCTCCTCTAAAATTACAAAGCGGAATATCATGACACAAGAATTCTTTAAATCTCTTCTGCTCCAAATTCGATTGTCAGATTTCCAACCAAATTACTGGGATTAATAAGTAGGTGCCCATACAGTGGAGAATCTGTTATTCTTTCCCGTTTAAACGCAAACGTACGCAAACGCAAAGCGCTAAAACGTAGAAAAGTACAACTTTTGGACAATTCTGATATTTCATGTTTATCTTGGTGGCAAACAGTTTGGAGCCTGATCAGACGCCGGGTTACCCGGCGTCTGATCTGGCTCCAAACTGTTTGCACTGCAAATAATAGTTTTAGCGTAAACGCGTTTATTGGGAAAGAATAACAGATTCTCCACTGTATACCAATATGCTAAAACCGTGACAGCATCTGAAACATACATGGTCGCGTGTTGAAGGGACTTTTCTTCCCTAAAGGGCTATGTAGTAAAAACTGAAAACATCACAAAATGATTTATACGAGGGTTTTTAAAAATACGCGAAAAAGTGTTTCAACGCTTTTAATATTGGTCAAACTATAATTATCTTATCACTGCGTGTTGTTTTATATAATCCGCATCTATGCACAAAAAAGAGGTATCTCACTACCCTAGGTCGTTGGTTAAGGTTTCTATAGAAACGTCATGTAACGTCAACCGGTCCAGATTTCAATACGTATGCGGGAAACCTAAGAAGTATCATTAATGTTGGCTGTACATAAGTCCAAACTTGGTTACAGCGTAAAAAGCTTAAATATCATTGTTTATGTGACTTACCTGCTCTGATTAATTGAATAGGTCTGACTTTATATGTACATTTTGCTAATTGAGTATAGTATTTTTTTAATTTTACTCGTAACTCTCCCAAAATCATATACAAATCCAGAATCATTTACAGAAACTGATAATGTACTGATTTATTTGTTTGTGAATATGTATGTATTGTCTATGTACATTTTGTTTTATTCCTCATGTTTTGTCTATGTATATTGTCTGTTCCTCATGTTTTCATGTGAGTGTAATAAAGAAAATTGAAATTGAAATTGATTGTAACAAACTGTTTCGTACGTCGATAGTAATTCTACCTCCAAGAAGTCGGTCAATGTCAGTTTGACATCATTTTGATATGTCACACTTTGGGGCAATCATACAGTGGAGAAAACGTTATTATTTCCCAATAAACGCGTTAACGCTAAAACTATTATTTCCAATGCAAACAGTTTGGAGCTAGATCAGACGCCGGGTAACCCGGCGTCTGATCAGGCTCCAAACTATTTGTCATCAAAGTTAAAATCAACTTTCAGAATTGTGAAAAAGTTGTTATTTTCTGCATTTTAGTACAATGCGTTTGCGTTTCGTTTGCGTGTAAACGGGAAAGAATAACAGATTATCCACTGTATCTATCAATTAGGGGCAAATAATCTTTCTCACAGTACTCTCCGTGGAATGCAATGCTCTTTCTGAACCTATTCACCAATAACAACTTTTTTACCAATTTTGTTGTACTTGTGCATTGTCATGGTGAAATATCAACCTCTGTTGCTCTCCTTCATGCTTGACTCGCCTCACAAACTGTTCACTGTTCCCTTATAATGGTTTTGAGAATAAAAACTTAAAACACCTTATGATTTCGAGCGACATTTTCTCTAAAATAATAAGGCCAAACGTCATGAACAACTTAAAGGATTGGATTTGAATAATCGTCTGTCAAAAGAGCTTTCATGGTAAGCAAAGGAGAAATTTTTAAATCTCTTCTTCTCCAAAAACGTAGTTAGATTTCTAAATATTTAATGGATGGGAATATTCATTAGGCAACCCTTTACCCAAAATACATGTAGCTAATACCGTGATAAATGTCTAAAACTCGTACCCGCCAGTGGCATGGACAGTATCTACTTTACTATTTATATGACTAGCTAGTGGAAGGTCTAAAACCATTGCTTGGATTTGAAAATTATTTTACATAAAAACACAAAAATAAACTTCTATAAACATTTCCCTAGCTTAAAAACTAGCCCGCCGGTGGGGTGGGGTGGGTAGGGACAAGTGTTTCCTATATTGCTGTATAGCAAAAAACTTAAAAAAGTTCTTGTCTAAAACTACTTGTCAGATTTGAAGCTAATTTAATTTTATTATTTTATTAATGACTCATTTTTGACTTTCTACCAGATGTCTTGAAAACAAATTCGTAGCTGAACTAAACATAGCCACCAGTGGATGGCGCACATTTACCTATGTCTGCTTATATTGAAAATTAAAAATAAGTTGACACAGATCATCCATGGTTGACTTTCTACCAGATTAGTATCATTTGTAAAGTTTTTCTTATCAATACTTTATCCATTTAGATAATATTATGCTTTTTATGCCATATTATATTTTTCCCTCTAAAGCAAATAGTGCACCATAAGAAATACGCAGAATACATAAAAACATTTTGCTTTACTTTCTACCTGATTCAGTTGGACACCTGTCTTCAAAAATATAAGGCAGTTATCGGGGTAAAAGGACATACATTGTGTTTTAAAACGAACGTTTGTTCTCGTGTGTGGGTCAACCAAACAGTATGTTGTGATTACTTGTAAAATATCAAAGTCCTGTCTCGTTGAGAATGAGGTTGCCAAGCACTAAAGTTTGAAGAAAACATAATAAAGATTAGGCATAAAACGCAATACACTAACATGTTGAAACTAACGACTAATTGACATTTCTCACGATTTTGTAAATCTGAGTGGCAAACAGTTTGAGTCTGATCTGGTTTCACAAACGGTTTTCAATAGAACTAGTAGTTATAGTATAAACTCGTTTATTTGGAAAGATAACGTCTTCTCAACTGTAAGTCACGTTTCACTTTGAAACACGAGTAGATTAAGTTGGATGAACTGTACATAACGAAGTTTGACTATAAATAACAACACAATGCGTACCTATTTGTGTTTTAAGTGATCCATTAAACACCTTGCTGTTTCTTATTTGGTTAAAGTATATTTAAATTCATTTTTCTTAAGTTTTTTTTGCATGCTGTTGGCGAATTTGGTAATAAATATTGTAAACAGTTTGGATCAAGATGAGTAACTCGGAGTCTAATCTGGATCCAAATTGTTTGATACTCATATGATAGTTTGTAATTGAAAATTGAGAACTTTGACCAATATATTTTTTTGGCAGACGACAATAACATCTCGCGCAGAATGTTAATCTTAGCAATACTTAGTATACGTATAGTTCAGGAATTAGTTGTCATATATAATTGAAGATATATTGGTATTGTCACATAAACAAATTGCTGACAGGTTTTAACAATGTAATCGCGTAAAATAAAATTTAGAAAGACAGTTATCTGTCAAGTTGGCAAATTGTATAAATGAGATATTTTTAAAACAAAACATGATATACAGTGGAGAAGATGTTGTTCTTTCAGAACAAACGCTTTAACGCTAAAACTATTATTCCATTGCAACCAGTTTGGAGCTAGATCAGAAGTCTGGTCAGAATCTAAACTGTTTACCAACAAGATTAAGATGAATAGTCACAATTATCAACAAAGTATCATTTTTAAGGGCAAAGAATGACGTCTTATAACTATAACTGCATATAGGTATATAAACAATACTAGGCATGTGGTGTCTGCGAAACGTTTCTGTCAAAACCCTTTATATATAAAGTACTAGCAGAACAATTTTTATTTTTGTAAAGCCACAGACGACATCTACCCCTAGCGCAAACAGTTTTAAGTAACACGGTGTCTTTTCTATACCAAAACTTTTAACCAATAGCCTGCTGTGCACAACATGACTGTTACGTGTATATGCAAACAGTTTTAACCCTTTCAATCTCAATAACGCCTTAAAGCGCGTTTGCAAACAGTTTTGGTCCTGATCAGGAACCGAACTGTTTGACACTCTTATCGATATTTCTTAAGTCATACAACCTTAAATCTAACTTTGAAACGTGTCTTGCAGACAATACTACTGAGGCAGACGACAATAAAGCGGTGAAATGTTATCATGAAAGTGTTAAATAACACGGTGTCTAATCTAAATCCTTCGTTTAACCATTGGCCTGCCGGTCGAAGCCATGTTATTTGCAAACTGTTTGGATGAAGGTCAGACGCCGCTTAGCGCGTCATCTGATCTTGATCAAAATTGTTTGACATTCGTATTTTGGCTGCTATGTTTTTTTCAAGAAAGCGGGAGTTTTAACTAAAATACTTTGAAGACGACAATTTCGAAACAGACGGTGTATCGACAAGATAAGGATTAAGTCAAAATGGCTAAAGTATCAATAAGGAAAAAAAGCAATGATGAAACAGATATGAAGCAGATGCTATGGCATCAAAATGGTTGAAAATGACGATAACATTGGCCCAAAGCACATTGAAACCTCACTATTACAGTGGATAATCTGTTATTCTTGGGTCATTGGTGACGTCATACAGTGGAGAATCTGTTATTCTTTCCCGTGTAAACGCAAACGTACGCAAACGCAAAGCGCTAAAACGTAGAAAAGAAAAACTTTTGGACAATTTTGATATTTCATGTTTATCTTGGTGGCAAACAGTTTGGAGCCTGATCAGACGCCGGGTTACCCTGCGTCTGATCTGGCTCCAAACTGTTTGCACTGCAAATAATAGTTTTAGCGTAAACGCGTTTATTGGGAAAGAATAACACATTCTCAACTGTACGACCACTTGATGGTGTTAATTTACTAGGTATACGACAGGTGACTGCTTAAAGCAAGGTGACAGTAAACCAGTAACGCCTTTTGTTACATATAAGTTTTTTTTATTGATATGATCTAGTCTGCATTGCAAATCGATATTTCCCCAAATTTGTTTAAATTTAGATTTTAATGCATTTTGACTGAGCAATATCGATAGAGAGTTCAAATAGTTCCGATCTGTTCTAATCTGATCTGACACCGAGTGATTTGGATTACACTGTTACATGTAGTAGGAATCCGAATAAGAGGGACCACATCTAAAACTATTTCATTAATTTAATCACCAAATCCTAAGGTGTAACTGTTCATTAGAATCGATACTAATGAGTAATAACACCACAGGGCTTACTACAGAACTTAAGTTTTTACAATCAAAATACTCCCAAGATAAATACCCGATAAATTCCATTCAGAAGAATATAAGTTGAAGTGTATAGTTATATACTTATGCTCGACGTTTTGTTGTTAATGATAGAAAGTTATGTTTCAATTATATGTGGGCGGTATTCGGTTAGAAAGCTTAAATCCCACATTCAGATACACGAGTTCATTGGTTAACCCTTAGCCTGCCACTCACGACTATAGCTCCATATGCAAACAGCTTGGATCCGGATGAGACGCCGAGTAACTCGGCGTCTCATCCGGATCCAAGCTGTTTGACACTCGGACAACATTTTCAGCAATTTTGAGCACCTTTGAAGCACTTTGAAACTTGAAGCAGACGAGAAATATAGCAGACGACAATTTATTTGGCGGGCTAAGGGTTAAGATAGCTTGTTTCCTTACAAGTGCAAATTAATTACAATTTGGATAAATACATTGAACTCTGAAACCTTCAATAGCAAAGATTCCCTCTACGCTGAGTCAGGTTTTTACTACAGCACCCCCTCTCTACACCCACTGGGATACACAAAGTGTGTGCATTGTTAGGAGGAAGTCGTTATAGGGAGGGAAATTGGTTTACATATGCACACAGGTTGAATCCAGATCAGACACCGCGTAACGATTCAAGATGTTTGTTAATCGTCATTAAGTTTTTTCTTTCTTAATGTACAACATGTAACTTTGAGAAAGACAGCAAACGACAACTTTAAGCAGACGATATTACAGCAGTAAAAGCGTTAGACGTAATTATCCTGTTTAGGGAACTGCGACAAGAGTCGTTGTAAGGAGGGATCTTTTATGTGAGGGCCGTTGTAGAAAGGGAGCACTGTATTTCGGGCTGTTCTGAACAAAATATTGCAAATGATCTGAGGACTCCTGAAATAAACTTATTGTATGGGTTTATAAAAATACACTTTGTAGTAAAATGGTCGAACAAACGGTTAAGTTTTGATGAAAGACGTTACAAAGTGGTGAAGACGATATAAATTTGTTTCGATCTAAACGAAACGAAAAGGTTAACGAACTCCAATATATAGTTTCGTTAATAAGGTTTTGTGGAAGAAAATTCGTACACACAACTATGAAGCTATTGGTTTTATGTAAACATTAAGTGTTGACTAGGCGGAATTCACATTCGTTCACAGGGACGCGGATTTTATAGAAAATGCATGTGTAGAAATTTAATACTCAGTGAAAAAGACTGTGCGAACATTGAAAATGTCGATGTTGAAACGGACAATAATAATGTGTAAACGTATCTTAAAAACATGTAGTATACGTGTTCCTTCGAAATACATTTAGATGTGTTTAGAGTATGCACAGAATACCCTGTATCATGCACTACACATCACATAACTACCAGAACATTGATATATATACATTGTAGAAAACATAACCTTACCATCTATTAACTACATGTAGTGTTATATGACCGATGGATTACAAAAATCAAATGTAAGCTTTTAGAACATGCAGAGTGAACACCAAGCAGCATAACCCACTCGTTGGGCAACCCAACCATACTTATTAAACGCAAAACACAAAAATAGAACCATATTTTTATTATATACATTAGCCCAATTGTATCTATTAAAAGGAAACAAAAGATATTTATCAAGGGGGTTTGTGAACTTAACTTACGAAGGAAAACTATTCTATATAAACCAAATATCTAACAAAAACGAAACATAAAGAGTTTACAATATTAAAAATAACATACGACGCATCAGCTTAACATAACGTTCACAGTATTGCAGTCATTATAATGAATATTATTGGCTTCACCATGAATTTGCTAAATAACAAGACAGCATATAAACCACTTTCCCTCCCTATAACAACCCCCTCCAAACAACACACACAATGTTGTCTCCCATTGTCTTTTGTTATAGAGAGTATAACTACCGCATTGCGTGCATGTAACTGTCGACAGTAAGCAATCGTCGTTAAAACCGTAATTTGTCAAGTTGAAGAATGTTACTCTCAGCTCATTACAATATTCATTTATTACAGTATGAACCTGTGTTATCCCTTCAAATAAAACTTATAAGCCAGTACTAATTACATCACAATCTAGTAAAACCACATTTGCGAGGATTGTACTGGTACAGTGGAGATTCTGTTTTTCTTTCCCGTTTAAACGCAAACGTACGCAAACGCAAAGCACTAAAACGTAGAAAAGAACAACCTTTGGACAATTCTGATAATTCTTGTTTATCTTGGTGGCAAACAGTTTGGAGCCTGATCAGACGCCGGGTTACCCGGCGTCTGATCTAGCTCCAAACTGTTTGCACTGCAAATACTAGTTTTAGCGTAAACGCGTTTATTGGGAAAGAATAACAGATTCTCCACTGTATCTCCAAAAGCAAGAATAACGTTAACATTTTATCTGGTAAATATATAGTTGAAAACATGTTGGAGAAAACAATATCGCTATGGCTGTAAACACATATTTCCGTTAACAGACTCTAACTGATACAGAATACGTTGCAATTGATAAATCAAAGAAACCCTACTTTCCCCAGATGTCTGTATCCTACTTGTTACCCATCACCCGATGCCATAGAAATGATGACATGAATATCAATTACCATGTTCGTCAGTTCAAAAAGTCAGCTAAGGCTTTTAATTCTCTGAGCCATAGCGACTTTCGCATTTAAACGCAAAAGAAACGCAGAAGCCTTGCAATAGAACGTAGACAATAACAACTGTTCTCACATCAATCACGTCTATTTTTAAATCTGAGTGGCAAGCAGTTTTGAGCCTGAACAGACACCGGGTACAGTGGAGAATCTGTTATTCTTTCCCAATAAACGCGTTTATGCTAAAACTATTATGAGCAGTGCAAACAGTTTGGAGCCAGATCAGACGCCGGGTAACCCGGCGTCTGATCAGGCTCCAAACTGTTTGCAACCAAGATAAACAAGAAGTATCAGAATTGTCCAAAAGTTGTTCTTTTCTACGTTTTAGTGCTTTGCGTTTGCGTACGTTTGCGTTTAAACGGGAAAGAATAACAGATTCTCCACTGTAACCCAGTATCAGATCGGGTTCCAAACGGTTGGCAATGGAACTATTTTCTGGAAGGTAAATGCGTTTATTGAGAAAGAATAACTTATTCTCCTCTGTACATACAGGATGATTCTTGCCATATGCAAACAGTGTAGACACAGATCAGAAAAAATTCTTCAAAAACATTAAAGTCATATATGGACTTAATCACGTGCTTATTCATTCGTGACTTAATGTAACATGTATTATAAACTGGAGTTATACAGTAAAATCTCTCGAGTGCGACCACTAAAACGCAGCCATATTGATTGTATAAAAGACAGGTGACAGCTTAAAGCAATGTGACATAAATTCAGAAAAATTCTAAAGCTTCTAAAGGAGGTTTCCGATTTACTGTCATCTTGATTTAAACGGTTGCCTATCAAAAACACCTTATACTTAACCCACTTTATATAGAGAGTTTACTGTAATATTATAAATATTATTTGGATTATGATGGATAAAATGATCGTGAATATTGGACAGCGTATTAACACCACATATTGATACGGCGTAATACAGCACCCCTCTCTACAACGACACTTAATATGAGACACAAATATGTGCGTTGTTCGGAGGGAGTCTTTCTGGGGAGGGAAAATGGCTAACATGTGAAACAGCTTAAATCAAGATCAGACGTCTGTTCTTGATTCAAGCTGTTTGTCACTTGTCATAATGTTTTTCCGATCGAAATGTCCGATATTTAAAATTGAGAAAATCTCAAAGGTCGTTGTAAGGCGGGAGTCGTTATTGATAGGGCACTTGTAGGGAGGGAACACTTTATATAGCAAATGTTGTTGTTTTTATTTTACAATCATACATGATGATAGTCTAAAAAAGAAATGAACAAGAAAACAAACTCATATATACTCGTACACACACAATGTTAGGTTATCAACTACACATACGGCTTGCTCCACGGCTAAAAACGTATAATTTCTGACTTGGTTTAGGCCAAACTTAGAAATGATATCTTCTTGAAAAGACTATGTAAATTACTCAGTAGTGAGGAGCTTGTTTCGAAACCGATATGGTGACTAAATATAGGCATAGCCCACTACTATTAGGGTGTCAATATTTCACTTACAAGTGTACCTTTTCATTTTTTATCCTGCTGTGTGCTCTGTCGATAATTTTAGCCTCTCAATGTCGTCTTCTGTAAACAATTGTGGTATCATTTTTTTTTATAAGATTCAGAAATCATGCATTTGTTTGTAGAAACATCGATGCGAGTGCCAAACAGTTTGGATTCTGGGCAGACGCCGTGTTAGTCGGTACCTTTTTTAAGATCCAAACTGTTTGCAAATAATCTTCTTGAAAAATGCGCCATCGGTTTTGAATTACCAGTGTTTGACATAACGTATGCCTTTTCTAAATCAGGTGTTTGCTTAAAGCAGATTGATACTAAACCAGATAAAAATGACCCTCTTGACGCAAACATTTTCCTTTCATCTTGTTTTAAGCAACAACCTGCCACATGAACACTAAATACAACCATATGAGGAAATGGTTAAGCCTCATAATGTTCATGCTGTTTTTCTCTTTGTAGCCATTCAATTCATTCACTCCGTAAACATAGAATGGAAAATTCCAACTAAATGCCAACTAATTTAAATCTATGTTAAGCGCTTAAAGGGTGTTGTTTTACAATATATCATAAATGAAACACGGTGAATATCCTGATAAGAAGGCTTCTTTAGTATCCACTCTGTTTAGAGTCTTAACTGTTTACACATGACAAATGTACTCTTCACAGGTACAATGTTTACAAAGGGGTGCACATATGCATGACTTAGTTTCAAATGATTAACTCATGGATGAAAAAATATATATTTACAAGAGCATTAAGTCGTAAAGATTTTTATACATGCATTCATTCTTTATCTCAAGAATATCAGTACATTACACAAGTCTAGAACGCCGGAAATAATTAAGTCAGCGAAGCATACACTGTTTCCTTATACATTGTATTAACATCAAAAATACAAAAATATCATAAGACGTTAATATAGACCGATTTTCCACTGTGTACAATGGAGAATCTGTTATCCTTTACCGTTTAAACGCAAACGTACGCAAACGCAAAGTACTAAAACGTAGAAAAGTACAACTTTAGGACAATTCTGATAATTCATGTTAATCTTGGTGGCAAACAGTTTGGAGCCTGATCGGGTGCCGGGGTTATCCGGCGTCAGATCTGGCTCCAAACTGTTTGCAATGCAAATAATAGATTTAGCGTAAACGCGTTTATTGGGAAACTGTACAATGTCAAACGCAGCGTGTAAATAGGGAATGTGATCACATTCAGGATTGCATTTTTTGATACGTGTTTCCGGGTGCAGACGCTAGTAAACTTGTTTGTTATATCGCTCGTTCGGTTCTGATCAATGAATTTAACCCATTTATATCCTATGGATTCTTCCATGTTTATATATTGGATTAGTCCATTTTATATCAAAGGGATGCCTGGTTAACGTTTTCATTTTCATTTTGTTTTATATTGAAATTCCTATCAGCAAACAGTGAAGACTCTGATCAGACGCCGCATTATGCGGCGTCTGATCAGAGTCAACACTGTTTGCCTATGTCCCATATATGGGATCGATGGCACAAATGGGTTAAAACAAGTGGCACCATATCAATGCATTTGCATATAGTTTTACCGATCAAAAGGAGATACATGTAGCATCGGATTTTAGATTTTCATGATTACCTAAACCTGTGCATTCATTCGATGAACCCCCATTATAGATCAAATGCTAGTTCACATCAATAAGTTATAAATTACGACATACAATTGACAGTATAAAAGCAATCTATGGTTTTGGCGATGAATGGGTCAGACATAATTCTCTATTTCATTTTCTGTGTAATTATATTTAACGCTTCTCAGCTCTAAAGGTTAATACTTCGTTGCTCTTTTAAGCGTTAAGCTTTATTTGCAAAGTTCAGCGGTTAACTAGTCTATTTCAGCATATATAATTCTACGAGAGCTGTAATTTAAGGTGTAGTGAAGATGTTCTTTATTGTTTTTATAAAAAAAAACTATAGAACACATGCAATTTTTTCTTGTGTGATATCAAGTTTTCATCGTATTTATAATTTTGCTATTACACCTACAGTCAGACTTCGATATCTCTAAGTCGGTTTTGTCGAACATACCCGTATTTCAAAATTAAAACGTATGTTTGACTTAACCGAACATGAAATAATGTAGTTCATATGTCGAACGATCGGATAGTTTGAGTTAAACGAGTTCGAGATATCGAAGTTCGACTGTATTTCTATTCAAGTGATCATGTTCTCTCATAATTAAGTAATAACGCTCTGGGGGCCGTTTTACTAAACAACTTACGCAAAATTTTTGCGTAAGTCAAAATCGTTTAACTATTATTTTTCGATCTTAAACGTTTGCAAAAAGCAAATAACCAAATCAGAGGACGAGCTTAAAGCGCGTCCTCTGATCTGGCTATTTGCTGTTTGTAGCAAGTGATAATAAAACATATAATTAAAATTTAAAATTTTGACTTACGCAAAATTTTTGCGTAAGTAGTTTAGTAAAACGGGCCCCTGGAGCATAAGAGTTTGAGATGTAAATCAAAACTAAATGTTTCAGCCAAGTGATACAATATTACATATCTGTTAAAAGTACAGCAACTATCAAACATATTTTAGTTTATCTGTTTGATTTAATGTTGTTTTGTCTTAATGCAGACGACACTACCAATGCAGACGATATTTTGGCGGTAAGAGGGTTACAGCAGACGATAAAATTTAGCAGAGAATATTAACCCTTATCCTGCGGCGATGTCGTCTGCTTCGAAATTGTCGTCTGCAAAGTTTGTTAAATTTTAATGTATACATTTATTAAGTAAAGAAAGCTAAAGAAGAGTGTCAAACAGTTTGGATCCAGATCAGACACCGCGTTACGCGGTGTCTGATCTGGATCTAAACTGTTTGCAAAAATCAATAAAGTCGCGACCAGCAGGCAAAGGGTTAATGCGAATGTAAATCCATTGTATAAAATACAGGTGACAGCTTAAAGCAAGAAGACAGATAAACAGAAAACTCATACAGGTCAATGTCGTAGACACGTAATACGTAAGCCCATGCTATGATCGTAATTGAGAGATTTTACTGTAATATACACTTATTGAATAAAGCTTAGGGACTGACTCAATGTTTAAATACTGATTGATTTGCATTTAAAAGGAACTATTCACGTTTTACCCATAACATATTTATTCAGTTTGACAACGTGTCTAAACTTAAAACAGATTGACGGCGTGTTCCGCTTTACGTTCAACCTGCTTTAAGCTACCATCTGTAAAAATGTAGGAAACCGTTCTAATATTTAACATTAATTACTGAATAAAATGAAAATGTTCTTCCAATTTGGGAGTGGGAAGGCATATATATGAAGTAGTGGGTTAAGAATACGGATGATTTATTTAGATCATACATCTATAACATACTGTAAAAATATATCAATAGTACCTTCCAAACCACAAGTGTCAAGACAAATCCCACACGGGATTACTGTATACCTTATTCAACTCAAGTAAACAAGTTGGTGATGAATCAAGCATATAATATATGTTGGCAGGTTGCGTAGCTTGGGAACTGTTTTATGTAGTTCTCAGGTTTCAAAACAAAAACATCTGATAAATCAAACCAAAGTAAATATCTATGAAAGGAAATGTATGTAAGTAGAAAACCTTGACACATATTGAAAAGAAAGCATATATTTATCTTGTACGCTCACACACGGTTTAGTGTATATTTCTTTAGTCAGCTTTCCTTTTAATGCTAATACATGGGGCAAAAGATTACTTGGGTAATTATGTAGCATAATGTCAGTGCGAAAAAAGTGTTGCACTGCAAGCGTTTAAGTTAATATATAAAACATTGTACCTCAGTATAGATAGACAAACAGTTGTTTTGGTGGTGTAGTGTTGAGGACAATGTAACCTTGACCTTTGACCTCAATAAAAGAAAATAAGTTTTCTGAAGCATATGTCCTATACAACATTAGCTAGGGATACCAAAGTTGGTGTGTTAGTTTATATTCGGATCTCCAGATGTGGTTCGTACCATTTTTGGTGTTGGAAGGAATATACCTTATTCTATATTGAATAAATATGCTTAAGGCCAACACAAGGAAAAAAAGGAATGAATGACAGTTGTGAAACATGTTGTCATTTATAACACTATGAGTGGCAAAAACTATATACAGTCGAACTTCGATATCTCGAACTCGGTTATGTCGAACATACCCGTAGTTCAAAGATAAACCGTGGCTTAGCCATGTTTTAACTTTGAAATACGGGTATGTTCTACTGAACCGAACATGAAAAAATGTAATTCATGTGTCGAAATATCGGTTAGTTCGAGTTAAACGAGTTCGAGATATCGAAGTTCAACTGTATAGATTTATGGGCGTCTTATGGCTCAAAAATGGGAAAAAGCATTTGGTATTATAGTTTTGTAAAAAGAATTCAATGCTTAAATTAGGAAATCACAATATTTTCTCGAATATAATGCCATAACTCTCCAAGGACCGGTGGCAAACACGTTTACTGTAACAGCATAACACATGTCACAGACATTTTGTTAATGCACTCTCTGCGGTAATGTCATCAGGTTTTTTTTGTCTTGCGTGTTGTTTTCTATTTAGTGTGTAGATGATGGAATGGTACTGTTCGTGTGTGTGTATGTGTGTGTGTTTGTTATGGTATGAGTGTGTGTGTGTTCTGTTTGAGAGGTGGGAGTATTGTTTGTGTTGCGTTTTCTGCTTGAGTCTTTCGTATTTATTTATTAAACAGGTGTAGTCTGTTTCTATTTCTCAAACTTGAAAATTTCAGTATTTAGATAAAAGAAATGTAAAATAAGTGTCAAACAACTTGGATCCTGATCAGACGCCATGCAACGCGGCGTTTGACAAGGTTACAAAATGTTTGCAAGTAATCTTTGCTTTCGCGCTAAGGTAGAGAGGGGGTTAACCCTTTTATATCCAGTGGATTTTTCCATGTGTATATATTTGATTTGTTCATTTTTTATCAAAGGGATACCTGGTCAAAAGTTTCATTTTCGTTTTGTTTTATATTGAAATTCCTATCAGCAAACAGTGTATACTCTGATCAGACGCCGCATCATGCGGCGTCTGATCAGAGTGTACACTGTTTGCCTCTGTCTCATATATGGGATCGTGGAAACAAATGGGTTAATATTGGTATTTCTTTGTCTATACAACTAAGTTCTGCTCGCCGTGAGTTTTAAGACAATTTCAAAGTGCAGGAACCAAATTTTGTATTGTCATTGTAACAAATATTTGGGACGCCAAAATACTCTGCGTCAGTTCCGAATCAAGACTACATGTACGTGTCACATGGAGTGTATATTTGCACGTATAGATGAGCAAGGACATATATGCCCATATCCCATTGCTAACGAGTACCTTAAACACCTTGGACAAGCTTAAACATACCCATTACATTTGCAAACAGCATATATTATCCATCTGATTTAAGTCTACATTATTTACTTATTGAGACTAGTATTTATTATACTACCTAGAATTCCAAGTAGTGTGGTTCATGTTGTGGTCACTTAAATAGTCCACAAGAAAAAATTATAACCCCCTTAAGTGATTTGGTATTGAAAGAGGTAATGCTCAAGCAAAATTATAAGAATATAGTTGTCTGAATTGGAAATCTGTGTCTATGAGGTACCTCTAGACGTGCAAGCTTTATGCACGAATTAGTTATTTGGAAACACTCGATATGATACGTTTGCAACTACAGTGTTCACTCCCTACAACGACCCTCTAAACAACGATTCCCTTCTTAAAACGACTCTTGCGACTGTTCCCCCAAAACCAGCCAATTATGTTCAATTCAATTTATACACAGCTTCAATGTCGTCTGCTTAAAATGGTCGTCTGCTGGTTTTTCTCAATGTAACATAATAGATATTTTGACCTAAAACACTTTATTACGAGTGACAAACAGCTTGAACCCAGATCAGACGCCGCGATACGCGGCGTCTGATCTGGATTCAAGCTGTTTGCAAATGTAAGACAATTTCCCTCCGTATAACGACTACCTCCGAACAACGCACACGTTGTCTCCTAAACGCTGTAATGTATTTCGTAATCTTTAACACACTAATCTTACTCGTTTTAACGATATATAGCAGACAATATGGCACTAAGCATTGTACCTGTTGAAATTGACCAATCTGAATCTGGCTGCATTGGATAAATTGTTCTCAGTAGTATTAGGTCGTTTACTCTACCAACCGATGCTCTTATACATGCTTATAGTACATGCTCTTATACCTAAATTGAAATTTGCAAAAGGGGCCGAAATTTATTAACCCTTTGCGCTCATGAACTTTCTACTTTTTACGCCTGTAAAATATCCTCCCATTGAAGAAAATAGTTCCAATTTATACAGTCATGACTATGAATCTAAGAAGTTTTATAACTTAAAAGTTGGTAGGATACAAATGTAAAGCAGGCTGAAACAAAAGCAGACTGTGCCTTCAATGCACACTCTGCTATACTTCCAATCTGCTTTAAATGGCCATCTGTTTTCAAAACTAGAAACAGGCAATGGGGGAAAGGATTAAATATAATCCTTACATTGTCAGGCTATGTTTGCTTTGCATTTGATGCATGGATCACGTCTTTCTCAATGCGTGAAGATTGGGTATTTTGACTAGGAACACATCGCTAAAAACTACAAACAGTTCGGAATCTAAACTGTTTGCAAATATCAGACAGGTCGCAATTGGCGGAAGATTGATTACAGAAGCAATTTCCCAAACCAGACACACATAATTACGTTCAGCGCTCTTTGTTAATGACAAACACGGCCCTTTTCAACAAGATGTAGGCGTGCTAACTGACTAGAAAGTTTAAATCCGACACCAGATTAATTAGTTCATTGGTTAAGATAGATTGCATCTTTGCAAGTACAAATAGTTAATGAGTGGTTAATTTTTTTTGCATCTTTACCTATTTATACCCAGTTGATTCGCCCATGTTTATATATTAGATTAGTCCATTTTTATCAAAGGGATACCTCGATGGCATAAAGCAAAATGGTGCTATCTGCACTTTTTATAGTTTTGAGAAAATTGACTTTAAAGATTTCAATTGTTATATAAATTCAGGGAGACGAGATAGCAAATTAATCTTGTGCAGGCCTAAAGTTAAGTGAAAGGTGTATACACTCAGTGCAAAAAGAAACGCACATTTTTTCATTACACTCTGTGTATGTAGAAGGAACGTATTTGTGAATTAATCTTTTCATTAAGGTCAGTAGTTCTGCCTGGGGGTATCAATGTTGACAAACACAACCTGCACAACTCGGTGCGATGGTTAAAACACGCTGTAGTTCTCTTCCGCTGCCAAATTAATCGTGCGATTTTTACCCCTTCACCGTTTCATTGTCGCCTGCTTCAAATTTGTTGTTTGTAAGATCGTTTCAAAGTAAGATCCAATGTAGTATGAATTAAAACATATCGATACGAGTGTCAAACAGTTTGGATCCTGATCAGACGCCGCGTCAAACTGTTTTCAAATGCGCTTTTTGGCGTCATTAAGAGTAAAAGGGTAAAAAAGCAGCACACTGGTTTTGAGTTTTTTGTTTCTGAACTTGTTACAGAATTAAATCAATCTTGAGATATGGTATTAGTATACTAATTTTCTTCAAGAAAAGATTCTTAATCTACGCATGAGCACGATGTGCGTTTCTTTTTGCACTGAGTGTACGTTGCATTATGAAAATCAATTATATCAACATGTATATTGCCAAATATGGGCATTTTGCAAATAGCACCTTTTTGCTCTAACTACTTTACCAAGTTTTTGGCGTTAAAAGGGGCTATGTGACAGATATCCCCTTTTTGCATTATAACAAAATGAACAGTTCTAAATGTTTAGGCTATTGTTTAATACACAAACACACATTTTAAGTAAAGAAACAAACATTTCTTTAAAATATTCATGGAGTAAATGCAAACAGCAAGGTCATTTGCTGAAAATTTACAAAAAGTCGCAATAAGTCTTCTGTGTCTAAATCTGACTACTCACTGTCTGGCTCAAGTAGTTTCATTGCTTATTATGATGAATGTAATGGCTGGTTATATAAGTGAAAGCACTTGAATATGATTAGATTATCGCACACGGACACCATGTCCTTCTTTTGCTTGCCAACATTGTTAACGTTTGCTTGAACAGACACAACATTTCACTTCTCTGCTTTTGCCGAACCGTCCTAGTAGCTTTCCTTAAGGAAACTTCAATAAAATAGTTTTCTTCATAACAATAGTGAATAAATATATTCAAAATGTTGTCTCATCTCAATTGAATCCATTTTATGTCTAGCCAGTTGAGCTATAAGTTTTAGACAAATGATTTTGTATTGGTCGCCACGGATTGCTTGAAATATTTCAAATAATACACATCATTAAAATTCATAGGAATTACACAGTATAGATTATGCCTTCTTGCCATAACTATGCTTGTATCTCACTGTTAAGGAACATGTACGTCTGTACTTCTTTTTATGATGATGCCCTATGGCAGCATGAAATGAGTCACATCTCTGTATGGCCACGTTAATAAACCTTATGCTCAATTGTTTTAATGTTATTGTTTTACATGACATATATCGAACCAATTGACACAAACTGGCTTCAATTGTCAGGTACATGTATTGTGCTTTCCACGTGAATCTGAATAAATCGACCTCTTTAACCGTGTTTGGACGAAACACACTGTATTAGATCAGGCGTATGCCTCTTTCACGGGACCCCTGCTCCCATTGGTCTTATTATCCTTTCTTATCAACTACCAAACAGATTACGTTTTGATATGTAGACAAACATCTCTTGTAATAAACATCTCCATCTAGTGTGCGAGGTGTTGGAAGCACAGCATCTAAGTCAAATGTTGCTGCAACAAATGCTGGCTCCCCTGCATATCGCTCGTATGTTTTGCCCGTCTTGCTATTAGTCAATATTCCAGTGTCAGCTTTTAGATAACTCTTAAAACCTTTCATTGAACACTTCCTGTTTCCTTGCATCATCTTTAATTTTGCTAATAGTTTAGTATGGCATATAGCTATTTACTTTTTCGCCGATATGATTCACAAGTCAGTTCGACGAGTTTATGAGTTGGAATATATTTCATTGTCAGTTATGAAATTACGTCATTGAATAAACATTTGCCACCTACTTTAACTGAGACTCTCTTCAGCCCATTGCTCACAAGCAGATTATTAAGCTTTGAGTTATTTTACTTTTTGAAGTTTCTTGTGTGTTTATTCCATTTTATTACTTTTCCCTAAAATGACTCTGATTTTCTTCTTAACTTACTGATTCCTTTTGATTACTACTTTCACTTTGCGTTCGAATACCTTAAAAGTATGTGCAATCCAAGTTCTGTTTTCGTTTCATTGAATGATTTTTATCTTAATTTTTGGTGCAGTGACATCATCATAATTATGGTCTGAACATCCAGCATATGTCTCTCAATCAGATGGTTTGTTTAGAGACAGAATAAATATACTTGAATGTAGTTCTTCCTTAAGCACATAGTTTGAAGCACTTATATATTGAACTCCCTCTTGATACAAGTTTTCTTTTAGGCCAAATGTTACATTTCACATTTGGTTTTGAATATTCTACTTTCTGTCGTTTCTTTTTACATAGAATTTTCGGGATCATTTGATGATGATTATTGCTGTCTTTTTCCTAGCACCTTTTCTCTTTTGATGCAGGTCACTCATTACTTATTTGTTGTGAATTTGATGAGAAGCAGGGTTTGCTCATATTGTCCATGAAATTATCTAACTGGTCAGACCAGAATTTGTCATCTGCAAATGGCAAAATGTCACTTGAGTGTTAAAGTAAAACATCACATTAAATTCTAATATTTTTTTTACCTTTGAGTTTATATGAAGGACAGTAGTGATCACACTTAGACTGTTTCCATGGGGGTATCCTTGAATAGTATTCATAAATGAATGAATGTGTTTTACGGCCCATCGATCCAAGATGGTAAATTAGAGCCGATTAGTAATCCTAAGATCCTGTTATAACTTTTTTAAAATTTAAATGCTAAGAATCCATTTCAGTATAAGCAAACAAGACAGATGTCAGTGTAAATTTCCTATGCATTCGTAAATAAGTCAATCGGTGTTTGATTTGGGGAGTAATAAAAATTACCGTGGCTTGTCTGAGTATGTATAATCACTGATCATTTCATTCGTCTTCAATGTATATGATAATGAAATACGATATTTCTTTTATTCATTTAAGCATTTAAGTTCTCAAAACCTTTTTCATCACATTAAAATGTCAACAGTGATACTAGTAATAACAAATGATTGGTGGCAATATCATTTTTCAAGTTCTGATTAGCTATAAGTTTAGAAGAAAAATAAGATAATTACTAACACTTACAGTTTCACCTTACTGGTCCTTTTAGACCTCATTCTTAACAATACACCATACAGGGATGATCAGGGTTTGTATTCCTTGCTAATAAGTAAATTAGGGATGTCTGGTTGGCTTTTGTCGTCCTGGTAATACATGGTTTGACAGGCAATCATCAATATTCCGGAGCAAAAAGGGGCTATTTGCCATATAGCTCCTTTTTGCTCCGAAAAATTATAAATAGCCCCTTTTTGCTCTGTGTTTTTTGGGCAATATGCAGATAGCACCTTTGTGTTCTGGTGTATTGTAAGTTTTCGGTTGGGTATATGACTTCAATATTCATTCCACATAAAATATAGGTAAAATACATTCAGAAAATGAAAAAAACATCAAAATATACCAAAAGTGCAGATAGCACCTGTTTGCTTTATGCTATCGACCTGGTCAAAATTTTCATTTTCATATTGTTTTATATTCAAATTCCTATCAGCAAACAGTGTAGACTCTGATCAGATGCCGCATAGTGCGGCGTCTGATCAGAGTCAACACTGTTTGCCTATGTCCAACATATGGCACCGTGGGCACAAATTGGTTAAATTTGAAATGGATAATTCCTTTTTGTTGTTTTTCAAATTAATTGTGGTCAATTTTACTACATTTTAGGAAGGAAGTGAGAAACTTCGCAAAAGTACACATGTAGATCAGAAACAATCCGAGTAATGGAAATCAACTTGTAATGAAACATTATTTTGTTGAATATTTGAGGTTGTTGTGTACAGTGATTATACATGAAGATTTTGAAAATAGTGCAGTGGCGCTTACGATTTTATGACTACTTTGGTTATACATCTTGAGTTGGTTTAGTGTAGATGTACCTTTTGTCATAAAACTGTAACATTGACCTTTACTTTTGACGTTAATCAAAACAAATATTGTCCGAAGTACATTTCCGATACCACATTATTTCGGGACACACACCGTTGCTTGTAGACGGTACACGCACCTACCATTTTAAGTCTATTTGACCTTGAATTTTTATAATTATTTTAAAAAAGGTCTGTTCGAAGCCTTATCTAGAAATACATATGTGATGTTGGAGTATCCTAGAGTGACGGAGTGGCGCGTACCCTCTTCAAATATTGTGTATTGGTATATTAATTGATATTTTATATTTACAGGTCGGCACACAAAAACTAAATGCAATTTTATTGTCAATAATGGCTTGTGGGACATCTGTCACTTACTGTGACAGCGTTCTTGTTTTCATTATTTTCAATATAGCGTTGAGAGCAGTTTGCAACAAACGGTCAAATTAGATGTGTTACATCAGTATGTTTCTCATAAAGTGTATGAGTTTATAAAACGCTTCCACTTATGCTCAACAACAATAAAACAGAACGGATAGTATGTTTTTCTTATGTCATTTCATCTTTTTATTGTCAACCTTATCAGAAACATTTCACGCTTTTATCGCAATATTTCAATCTGTTTAGTTATTGTTGATTGCAATATCGTTCAAACTTTAGATCCAATGCAGGTTTACCGACGATATTTCGAAAAAGTGTCAAATAGTTTAGATCCTGATCAGACGCCGCGTAACGCGGCTTCTAATCAGTATCAAGGCTGTTGGCAAACGTGCCCTTTTAACGCCATTGATAATAAAGGGTTAATAAAAAACCTTACAATATACAGTCGAACTTCGACATCTCGAACTCGGTTAAATCGAACATACCCGTATTTAAAAGTTAAAACGTGGCTTAGCCACGTTTTAACTTTGAAATATGGGTATGCTCGACATAACCGAACATGAAATAATGCAATTCATATGTCGAACTATCTGATATTTCGAGTTAAGCGAGTTCGAGATATCGAAGTTCAGCTATACGTTTTACATAGAAATACATGTTGTCAACAACCAGGGAAAATATTGCCATGCATGCTCGCAGTTACATGTACTTGCTTAATTCAGAATGATGTCAGAGCAACAACAGTTCATACAAGGGCCAGCTACATCGTTTTCAATCTGCTTTAAGTAACCCTCAATGTCAAAATCGTTGTAACAAACTCGTCGGGAGTGTTGAATATCAGGTATTCACATAGAGTTAGTTGCAAAGATGAGGTACAGTGGAGAAAACGTAATTCTTTCCCGTTTAAACGCAAACGAAACGCAAACGTTAAAATGGCTAAAATGACAATATTTTGACAATTTCGACGACTCATTTTAAATTGAATGGCAAAGAGTTTGGAGCCTGATCAGACGTCGGGTTACCCGGCGTCTGATCTTGCTCCAAACTGTTTGCAATGGAAATAATAGTTTTAGCGAAAACGCGTTTATTTGGGGGGAAAACGTGTTCTCCACTGTACATGTAGCACACCCAGAACGTCTAGTAGATATAGTCCAACACAATAATTATTTCAATTTTGTATTTATCTTCGAGGCCGCTAATAGCATATGTGAATAAATGTCACAAGAGAGGTTTTAGTTGTAATGGAATTTTCATCGTTCATTCGCCGTAAATCCAAAAGATAATTAGTACATTACACCAGTCTAGAAAACCGGAAACAAATAAGTCAGTCATGAGTAAACTGAGTTTTTTTGTATTAGTCATATCGATAAAAAGTCGTTTATCCTTTAGCCTGATGCTGTTTTTGAAGATAGCTGAGCACTTAAAGCAGGTTGAAAGTTACTTTCTGTCTATTTTAAGCTAAGATCTGCTAGAATATAGAATATATTTCTGATGGGGCATATGATGTGAACTATTTTCTTCTATGAATGAATAAATAGAAAATGTAAGAAGGCGTATTTATAGGATACCATATCCTTCCTATATGTGTTCGTAAGAGAGGGGTATTACTGTAAACTACATGTTTGGCTTGTGGGTTCCCCACACGCCTACATGGGATCATAAGATTCAAAATATGTTCGACTGTTGTGTCCCCTACATATCACTGTTCTGGAGTTTCCATAGGCTTCTAAAAGAGCTTCCCGGCTGAGCAGAACGATTTATAACTCTCAAATTAGACGTTATTTACATAATATTTCATTGAAAAGAAGATGTCTCAATGTTTTGAAATCAGTGAAACTGATCTGTAAGCGACATAAAGTAGCTTGCAAGATTTAAAAAGGTTTGATTATGTATGTTTTGCATGCTACAAATGAATTTATGAGTACATACTTAGTGTGGGTATACACGACCTAGATACACGGTTACATTTCTACAGATGAATACCGAAGAATACGCAAGGGGAGACAACTACATGTGGCTTCTAACCAACTTAAGCAAGGTGGTTGTTCTATCCAGTTGCCGATTTGCGCATGAAACAACGCATAATGGCCTTCCTCTAGCTTAAGTAAGCTGGACGTCGCAATATTATTTAAATAATTACACCAGTCCATTCAATGACCCAAATTGTTCTCACAAAGCGTAAAAGTAAATTTTAAAGCATGAGGAAAGTGTGCACATTCATCTCGCGTTTTCTAGAGAGGCCCCGACATACTCACCCTCAAGAGGTTTTTTTCAATTGAATTTACTACTAACCCAAACCTTCAATATAAGGTACGGGCCTCGCATAAGCTTTTCACAGAAAAATCCACCGTTCTGAGCATTTTAACTGCTAGGTAAAACAACCCAAGCTAGGTCTAGTAATTTCTTTAAATACTGATAAACCGACCGAAACCGAAATCCAAATCCAGCTTGCACAAAACAGTTTCTTCCAAGGGAACGTGGGGATGTTTTCCCGGCTGAGGAAAATCATGTTGCCCGAGTCGTTATCATACTGCCAACATTTCACTTTCAAGCGAATAATGTCAATCCATTTCGGCATTTGTCGTGTAGACAGCGCTCAGTAAACAGGTAAAACATCGATAAAATTGTGATATATTGAAGAGGCTCTGCTGCTCAGAGGGATTAAGTTTGTAAGATTCATATCAACGGCCGGTCCAAGATTATTAGCCGATTCGAAAATCGTGAACCGTTTCGTAAATCGTAGGCTGCAACTCCTAAATCGTAACAGAGATTTAACTCACAACGCCATAATAGATAACGTCGGTCAATTGCGTCATGTTTCTGACGGATGTTATTCTAAAGAAAAATATGCCCTCCCCTAGACGTTGACGTCAAATTATCTAGAAAAACTAAACAGCCGGCTGTTCAAAGATACAAACCGCGATTGGTTCTTAGCAGAGATGGACTTAATAACGGAGGTTGCACGATTGAAGGCGCATAGTCCTGTCGAGCAGTCGGCCATCTTTATTCCTATGAAGCAAGACTGAAGCACCTGTCAGTCAATGAAATAATTGCATTTATACGTACCCTGACAGCTCGTAGGGTACGTTGGCTCACGTCAACGGCTCGTTGACCAATCAGAAGTAAGAAATGTACTCAGCAGTATTATACAGTACTGAACCTTATTAAATTAAATTGATAATCGCAAGCGAATTGCTATCGAATTACAATCCAATTGCCATCGAATCGAGCGCTTCAAAAAACAAATTTTACTTTTGAATATTTTTACGCGAATTTTCCGAAGCGGTTGTGACAAAAATGGAATCGAAAAAAATTAACGAAAGCATAATTGCCAATATTTTTGAGATACACAATTCACAAAACTTATCCGAGGGTATAGTTACTATTTTGAATCGCAAGCGAATTGCCATCGAATTGCAAGCGAATCGCAAGCGAATCGCAAAAATTGTTAATTTAATAAGGTTCAGTACATGTAATGTTCTCATTATCATGTGTTTAAGGCAGGTGGCTGCTTAAAATTAGGCGAATGCAAAACTTTCAGGAAATATCTGTTTTACCTTCATCTTGCTTTTAACAAAGCAAGGTGAACGTAAAACAGAAAGCTCCTTCAGGAGCTTTCTATTTTGCCTCCATCTTGCCTTAAGCTGTAACCTGTGTTTTAAGGAATAAATTAGCCTTCTTTTTAGCGGTCGTTATAGAGAGGTTACAGTATCTTTATTGCAGTGAAGCTCTTATATGAGATTCTACCTAATGACCATGTCAATATATCATCAATTACAAATGACCACCAGAGAGCCGGTAGTGGTATTCTGTTAACCCCTTCACTGTCGTGACGTCATCAATGTTAAACAATTGTCGTCTGCTTTTATTTCTGAAATTTAATTTTTAGGTATTTTGATTTAAGAAATATTGAAAAGAGTGTCAAACAGATTGGATTCTGATCAGACGCCGCGTCACGCGGCGTCTGATCAGGATTCAAACTGTTTGCAAATAACCATCGTACTCGGGGTAAGGCAGTGAAGGGGTTAATATGACATGATGGGATGACATCGTTTTATTCAGTGTATTAATGGTACAGACTCCTTTATAGAACCGAAGACATAAAGGATCACATGCAATTTAAAAGCAAGGAGAATGAAAAATAAAAATATTTTATGAGAAAGTTCTGCCTATTGTCTATTAACCTCTTCCAAATAAATTGTTCTTTCAGTATTAAAGACGAACGGTTGCTAACCGTGGACTAAATGTAATACGGAATGCGCATTCTGCTTTAGTGTTAGTCAAACGTAGAGCTACTATCTGCTAGGCTATAGAGAATATTTCGTGCACATTCATGACTGTATAAAGTGAAACTATTACGCCAATGGAGGAATAAAGTAAATGCATAAAAGACATAACTATGGAGTAATAGGTTAATTAAAAACCTTTCCCAGATTTTGAATAAAATTATAATCTTTAGAAGTGTAAAACATCAGAGCATTATCTTAAGTCTTATCACGCTAACGGTAATTTTTCAAACAACAACGTTTGCAAACAGTTGGGAGCTAGAGCAAGTCCCTAATGTTGAACATGATTAAGATCCAAGCTGGTTGGCATCGCGATACAATCGAACGTAATAATGAATGTTTTTAATCCTAGCTCATCCTAGATGACATTATTGCACAAGATGATTTCTTGAAGGCAACGAGTTAATTGCAGCACGATATAGTGTGTTGTATGTATAAATTAGGAATAATTAGATTCATAATTATTAACAGTATGTTTTAACCCATTTGTGCCCACCATACAATATATGAGGCATAGGCAAACATTATACACTCTGATCAAACGCCGCATAATTCGGCGTCTGATCAGAGTCTACACTGTTTGCTGATAGGAAGTTCAATATAAAACAAAATGAAAGTACATTTTTTGACCTGGCATCCCTTTGATAAAAATGGACTTATCCAATGTATAAAACATGGAAGGATCCACTGGACGCAATTGGGTTAACTTCCGAGCCGAACTTACAAAATATTAGAGAAACAAGTTATTCGGAACATAATAAAGTATCAGCTAAGTGTCATACTTCTTAGATTTTTGTGAATAATGTCAATAGCATGTGGCAGGAAACAATGTTGTTTTCTTAAACCATGCAAAAGCATATGATGTTTTATCTTAGGAGCCAAAGTCTCTTAACTAATGCTGAATGGATTCGTTCATGATCACCCAAAAACATATATCAAACGTGTACCTTTATCCCTTTACACCATGGCGTGTTTATATTTTTCAAAACAGATGCCAACTTAAAGACGTTTGAAAGTAAAGCAGATATCTTATTGCGCAATTTATGACTGTATGGATTGAATCTATTTTCGCCAGTAGAGGAACACATAAAAGCGTTTAATCGTGTTTCTATAGGGTAACTGTTCAAACTACCTTTGAATATATCCTTAATCATTTACGTGTCGTATGAATAAACACACTCATCATAAGACTGAAAAGGTAGTTATTTTTCAAACTCAGGAAAGAAAATCAGAAAATTTATTCTTTAGGCGCAATACCAGGCATTAGTAAAGTTATTTTTACTCGACGACTGGTGCTAATCCTATCTGTTTCAATGTTATAAATTGGTATTTCTTTGGTCAGTAGGTCAGACAAGTGAACTGTAGACATTTAAGAAATAACTATTTGATATCTTAGCAGTAGAGGGATTAAGTTGAAATGCAATGAATGGTTGTAATTTTTATTTAGCGTATTCTTTCATTATTACTGTGTAAGTCTATATACGATTTCATGCTCTCCAGACATTTTGTTAATTTATTCTAACTGAACGTTGGTTACGTAAGAACTCTTTTCCTGGATATTGGAAACGTACAAAAGTAAAGTAGAATGTGCTTAAAGGCACATGTTGCTTTACTTTAAACCTGTTTTTTATGGTCACCTATTTTCCAATCTAGAAACAAGCTATGGGGTAAAGGGTTAAAAAAAAGCCATATTTAAGAATGTCATGAATGCAAGAGTAAAAAACTTAAGCGACTAGTTTCTTCATTTAACTTTTAGTTACACTTTTCATTTCGCACTTAAAACAAGAACTGTTCATGTCTGTGTCTGTTAACACATATGAGTCGTGCCATGAGAAAACCTGCCTTATTTAATTACGAACAGTGTAGACCAAGACCAGCCGCCGCGTCAAAGTCACGACGAATGGCCGTGATCTACACTGTTTGACACCCACATGCATCTTTTAACTTTTATTTAACTGTATTATATATGATAATTTGCAGTGTATACTAAACTCAGATTCAGAGCCTGTGATAACAACGTTGCTTTGTCTGTACAATGTTGCAATGCAGTAAGGGACTTTTTTGTCATGGCATGACTCATATATTTTACTAGTAGGACACATTGATTTGAATACTAGTAGAATACTTTATAGGGGCATGTTTGAAATTCCTTAAAATAAATCAATATTACTTAGCATGGTAACACTTGGTGATATTATTAAGGGTATGCCTTTTACCTTTAGCTAGAGCTTGGCAAAAAACCATTGCTAACGCATTGCTTATGTTTGACACTTTTATCTATATTTATTAAGTCAAACAACCTTTAATCTAACTTTAAAACGTGTTTTGTAGAAAATAATACAGACGCAGACGACAATAAAGCGGTGAAGGGGTAACATCATCTCGAAGTGTTTGATTATGAAAGGTTTAAAAACAACTATAACAACAGTTTACCTACAACTGAAAGTAATACAAATATTACAAGGATTTTGTATAGACTTTTGGATAACAGTGCTTCATACAACAACACCAAACGGGAGACACTGTTTAATGTGTTGTTCGGAGGGAGCTGTTACAGGGAAGGAAAACTTTAAACCTAACAGTACTGAGTATAACTTGGCTTAAATTTGCTAACATTTTGAACCGAAATTGAACGCCGCGTATCACTGTTTGCAAATTGTCTTTATGTTTCTTCTGTCAAAATGTCCATTTGATAAGCTTGAAGAAAAAAAAACACAGAAAGAAAACTTTAAGATATTACAGCAGTAAATATTTTAGATGTAATTGCATTTCGTGGGGAACAGCGGCAGGTCTTGTTGCAAGGAGTCGTCGTTCGGAGGGCCATTGCAGGGAGGAAGCACTGCACTCACTGGTTGAAATGAAAAATGATGTAGGTACAAGACTAAATATCAAATTGGTTTGCTTTTATCCTCGGATATCTCTAGCCTGGCAGACATCAACTTTGAGTGATTTATCATGGCGGTTGTCGCTATTCCTCTGTCTTCATTCAGACACGATACAATGTCGTTGACTCCCAATTGATTTATGAGACAACCCTGAACCTTCTATGTCATTTATAAGATTGAGTTTATCTTTGACAAAACTCTAGTTTCCAAACATCTGCAGTCTGCTGAGTTTTAACAATTAACGTGTAGTATAAACTATATAACTGCCAATTATACGAAGTAGATGTTTCAATTATATCGTTCGGTTTGAATAATATTTTGATTTTTTTTAATATAACTAATGAATTATTCAAAACAAGAACTATGACATATACAACACTTAATTGACTGACAATCGGATTTCATTTTGATGTTGCTTTAGTTTGTTATATTATGATTTTACGTCATTTACAGGTAGATGAAGATCACAGATTACCTCGATACATTATTTCAGATGGATAGCTGGATAGAACCACCGCCTTCCGCAAGCAAACTTGATAGCCCTCCTTCAGGAAAATTCCGAAGTGCCCAGACTTGGATAAGAACCCACAGCGGTGAGGAGTTTAGTGATTGTTAGTCACAGTAACTCTGACTACTCGGCCCATTTTTGTTGGTTTTAAGCAGACTTGTATATATACCAACGCACGACACTTAGTCATGCCGGGATCAATGCGCACAAAAACACTTTTCAAGCCGATGTGGTGTAAAACATAATACTTCGGATGAGCTGAATATGGTATACGATACTCCGATATCACAATATGTACACACATGATTTGGTAAATATGTTATACCTATCCGATGGGATTTAAGATATACGACCACGTTTCGACAAACTGTCTGTGTAAAAGATCAACATCACATTGACTTAAAACCTGGTATGTGACACGTCTCTATCCCAAAATGTATGCTCTTACATATTAAACAATTTACTTGTAAACCTAGCTAATGTTGTAAGGGCAAACGTTTCAAAATTGAGGTCAAACATCAGGGACCCATAACTTGAAAGATATACATTACACTGCGATGTCCAATGATGTACTCACACGTCAAAGTTGGTGTCCTTAGCTGGTGTAATAAAGGAAATATGTTCCGGATGTTTTTTCTATAACTGAGGAAGAAGATAAAAATCAAGATTACGTCAGTTATAATATAATCTGCGGCATAGGACATATGTTCGTGAATTTTTTTTTCAACAGTTGAAGTCTAAGGTCAATGTCATTTTACGCAATGTTTCCTGCTCACCACGTCGGCTTATTGTGTGTCACAGGGCCGTAAAACCAAACCCGTCCTTCAATCCTGCTCACCTTGAGAGACTGCATTAAAAGAATGAATCTTATCTTTAGGAAGATTTCGGCGCATTGCACGTATTACGAAATATGTTGTACTCGATCTAATGGAACAATGCTGCCAACCCAGCGTGATTTATCACGAATAAGATAAGACTTCTAATTAAGTCAATACTGTGTGAATACTGCTGTCACATAAATATGCCTTTAACTCCCAGTAATGTTATGTTCTGAATTTCATTACCACTTGTATGTGTATTACTTGCTAGTGAAAACAGAAGAATAGAATTGACACCAAACTTGACACAACATTGATTTGCTTTTGTCCTTGACAATAAATAACTGTTAATATAACTTGACAAACATCAACATGGAGTGATTTATTACGACTATTGTCTCTATCTCTCTTTCTTCTAACCGACACAATGCTCAATTGTGTATAAGAGAAACAGCTCTGATGTGTGTATGTCATAACTTGTACATTTAATCTTTTTCAGCATACTCCTTTCTAAGATATATCCACCTGCACGAGAAGTTAAGTAAAAAGCATATAGATCTATAGTATTTCTATTTTATTCACGTCGTTGTAAGTATCGAGACTACCGTAAAACTGTTTGAAGCCTAAACATGTTTGTAAACCCGACTGTAGATGAGAAGGTGGGAAGTGTCATTCTTTTCTGAAACGAAACGCATGTAGAGAATAACACTATTTTTTAAACGTACTGGACAGGGGCCCGTTTTACTAAACTACTTACGCAACATTTTTGCGTAAGTCAAAATTTTGAATTTTAATTTATATTTTTTATTATCACTTGCTACAAACAGCAAATAGCTAGATCAGAGTCAATTATGTTTTAGCTTGATCAGATGTCGAAATATTTGAAGACTGATTTGAATTAAATAGTCCGTGAAGAAATCAGAATTTTGATTACCAACGGAGGTTCTGGTACAGAAAATGAATAATGTATTCTGTAATGATGTTTTTGTTTTAATCCTATGAACACCTCTTTAAAATTATAATTGGTCCTAATGTTCTATGTGATTCAGAGGCGTGTCATAGTTGCACATAAATTGAGATCTCTAAATATCCTTTGCATGATATGTAGTGGAGTCCTAAAGAGATTTAAACGTCAACAGAAATTTCAGTATCTGTGTGTTTGCAGCAGAGTTTAAGCTTATTAATCAATACCAATATAGTTTCCTTACGTAAATGAGATATTGGTCCAGCTGCTGTTCCGTCATATCTGATCGACACGGTGTCTGTTTAATGAATGTGGTATCATGATATGAGTCTTCGGCGTGCTAATAGTATGGAAACACAAATTTGTCGCATATATTTCATTCAACAGAGCTAAATGTGGTTTATTAGATGTTAGACAGTTACATCACAGTTTGTCTTAAGGACAAATGCGCCCAATTCATACGACACCTTGTAGCTTTAACAAAGACGGATAATCCAAGAATCGTTACTCTACGAAACCGTGCGTATCTGTTACCTCCTATGGGTACTTTTGGTTTCAAACAATCTCTACTAATCGCAAAATATAAACGGTTAGCATATGAAATTGGTCTTGGTAAATGAAATTACGTGTAACTTGGCAAATATTCGATCTAATAAGGCTAAAGATTTCAATCAAAGTGAGTATTAGCGTGAAGCCGAGATCACATAGAAATCGCCGCCTGCTTGTTTAGGCCTTTGGTATATGTATGAAAGTGCCTACAGTTTCAAAAGAGGCATTATAAATTATGTGTTATTACCATTTTCTGATTTGTTACTTCAAAAGCAGTTATTGTTTGAAGTTTTTGTATTGTTTGAATGGTATTGCGTGTGTGTGTGTGTGTGTGTGTGTGTGTGTTTGTTGTGGTATGACTGTGTGTGTGTGTTCTGCTTGAGAGGTGGGTGTATTGTTTGTGTTACGTTTCCTGCTTGAGTCTTTCGTATTTATTTGATCAATTTCTTACTGATATATTTTGACTTTGAGTTTTCAATGAATTTGAGCCAAAATAATTAAGAAAAACGAATATATTTCAGGCATCAAACTATACACTTTGCATCATACTTTTAGTAAGCATTACTTTTTAACTGTTTTAATGTGTGTTTGTCCTGATTGTAATTTACATTATTTCAGAAGGCAAAATTAATGCACGCCGACTCTTTCCCGAGAATGGTAACATTTTACATTTCAAATGCCCATAGACAAAAAAGAACATTATAACCTATGATGTTCTTTTTACTATTGTACTTATATGTGTTTGAAGAACCCATTCATAACTTATCATAGAGATCCTAGGGACATCTCATTTAGGCGCGTATGTCCTTAAAGTAGTTTAGAATGGTCTTTAAACCAGGATGGTGTATATAACCTTAAATATGTTTGTTATTGTGATAGTTTCCATAAAATTGGCAATGTTTTAGCATATTCCTCATTATTTTCAATAATTCACTTGAGGTCAATGACAGAGCTTAAAACATTTCAAAGTCAAACACATTTGTTCAAATAAATGGATCTCTAGATTCTTAAGAACTTGTATTGTTGTTTCCTACATTCCAAGATATAAATGAAAACATTGTGTTTATGTAACAAAACACGTATAAATTGCTTCAGTATACAATGTCATTTCGAAGCAATATCATTATCTTGTACAGCACACTGTTATAAAAATATCTAGCTTAGAAGTAATTTGTAGTTGATGACTGCAAATAACTGTTGATTGAAAATATAAACAACTTATTCCTTCCCTGCCATGACGTCATCTGCTATTATTTCTTTTTTATCTAAGATAAACTGGCCATATATCGTGTTTAGTGTCAGATTGTTTTTACATCCTGATCAAACTTTATTCTATTGGGTAGTTGTTTCAAACGAAACTGGGCAATAGTTTATAGAATATAAATACACAATGGTTATATGTTCATTTAGTTGGAAAACTCATAGAAGACAATTAGTGAAAAAAGCGAAGCCTTGCATGAGCGATAATATAAAATACTGTGCCAATTTGTAATCGCGTATTGTAATAAGTGTTAACAAGTTAAGTATTTGTTTAATACATGAGAAAAGAAAATCAACAATATGTTTTAGATAAAATAACATATATTTTAGCCGTGATCAGCAGATCCATTTCATTAAAATTTGTTCATCATGAATATTATTATATTTTGATTTAAGTTAAGACGATTGTTTTACTTCATTAAACCGTTTTTAACCCAATTCAAAGCCTTAATACGAGTACAAAGGTAACGAGTGTCCTTAAAAGATAATGTTACTTGATCAATAAATTCGATATAAAACGTGCAAAATGCATGTGTGATATATCGTTTTTAAGAGTAGTTATTTGCCTACAAGATGGTATTATGCACGGTAAGTTCACATAACTTGATTAGTAACACGTGGGTCATTTAGGTAACTGATTCGACTTATCGAGTTATGTAATCTTGGAAAAGTTTTGTTTTAATTAGATGATGTACGCATCCACACTATTTGAGATATTTATCTGCAGACTTGTATAATAGCAAAACAAATGCAGCACAACAGTAGTGCAAAACATTATATAGGATATTGATGTGTTATTATTATCTAACCAATGTGTGCCCAGTGGATTCTTCCATGTTTATATATTGGATTAGTCTATTTCTTGCCAAAGGGAAATCTGGTAAAAACATTCATTTTCAGTTTGTTTTATATTGAAATTCCTATCAGCAAACAGTGTAAACTCTGAGCAAACGCCGCATATTGCGGCGTCTGCTCAGAGTTTACACTGTTTGCCTATGTCCCATACATGGAATCGTGGGCATAAAAGGGTTAACCCATTCACTGCCATAGAGTCATCTCTACTGTTTGCAATTAACCATTGTAGTAGAGGGTAGGTAATAAACGAATTAACAGAAATGTGTCTATGAGACAAGGCATTATCATTTAATGAATATCCATTATACACAAGTGTCATTCTACTCTTGGAGTTTATATCACATTTGAAAGGTAAAATGTGTTGCAGCTAAGTACGAAAAAGGTATCGATCCATTTCAAAAGATAAAAATACACCAATAACAGCATTCAGTCACTCTACTTAACGCCAATAGGTTCGGTTACATATTCTTTTCTTAATACACACACACATATATATATACGATATATGAGTACTACAACACACGGTTAATAGGTTTTTGAATGAGATGTAATTCAATGAAATAGTTAAGCCTGCTTGTCTGAGATATCTGTATTTTTATCATGTTCTTTAACTGTAAGACTCTAATGTGTTTCAACTCAGTGATCATGCCAACATACTATCAATTACAAATGTCGTCACGCAATCAGGGTCGTATTAGTTTAATACGAAGTGATATAGAGACAGAAAATGGATTGCAATAAATTACTCGCTCATACGATCATTGACCTGATTGTTAATGTATATTAATGCATGCAGTGACATGTTTATAAATAATTCGCTTGGTAGCTAGCAAAACACATTTCTATATCGCAAACATGCTAAATTTACTGTCATTACAATTTACCGTCATTCTTCTAACGGCATAACGTTTTAATCGGTACATGTAGGAACAGTTCCGAAAAAGTTTAACGAAAATTGCTTTCCGAGAATAGTACCAGATATGAAAAAAAGTTTAAAGTTTATTTCTATTGCATTGGTTATGAAACAAGCTACATAAACTTAAACTCGTCACTATCGATGGCTCGAATTGTGGCGTATTTGGTCATTTCTAAAGGGGGAAACTGGGGTGCCCGGCGAAAACCCACGTGTTTGGACGGGCAACAAATATACCCTCTCACGTATTGCCCCGACCCAGGATCGAACTCGAGACCGCATTGGTGAAAAGCGGGGCATTGAGTTTAGGTCCTTTTGTCCGACAGAAGCACTTTAAGACTCATTTGCAAATGTTTCAATTACTGCTTCTACACTATTTTGATAAAGAGATATGGTAACGCTTCCCTGCATCATGACTTCAATGACATGATTGGTGTTCTGCTGCCTTTTGACAGTGGCACCGGCCAAAACAGCCAACACAATGTCTATAGTAATCCCTTCTAGGATAGCAGAAATGCCTTGCATCTATTATATGTCACCCTTGTATTACATCAAAAGCGCACAACAAAGTGAATGTCTAGTGACCAACGCCATATTGAGGCAAAAACACAAGTACAGTGGAGAATGTGTTATTCTTTCCCAATAAACGCATTTACGCTAAAACTATTATTTGCAGTGCAAACAGTTTGAAGCCAGATCAGACGCCGGGTTACCTGGCGTCTGATCAGGCTCCAAACTGTTTGCCACCAAGATAAACATGAATTATCAGAATTGTCCAAAAGTTGTACTTTTCTACGTTTTAGTGCTTTGCGTTTGCGTACGTTTGCGTTTAAACGGGAAAGAATAACAGATTATCCACTGTACACAATATCTCGGGGAACTACTTTCGACTGGACCGTGACAGCACTGACGGTCTATTTGATGTGCCGTCACCTTAATGGGCAACTCCTGTTTAAAATTCCAAACTGGTTCATTTACGGCACATAAGAGTTGTTTTCTGCAATATATTAAACAATTACAAACCGTGCAGAACCTGAGTAAAGGGCTTTTTGGGGGATTTCTGTCTATTCAATAATTGTTTAGGACAATACTCAACAATAGGATAAAGTGTGTAAACATGCATTTTTGACTACCTGATTATAGAACATTGTTCTCGTGAAATATACATAACAATAGTTACGATCCTTTGTCGTTAAAAAACGTAGGGTATTGCAGAATCAATACGTGTCCCATATCTCCAAATGATGATCAATTACAAATCATTTTCCGGCAGACCAAACTGACTGACAGATCGATTAACTGTCAGACGGATGTTGACAAAACATATAGTGACATTACTTTTACGTGAAGGGGGGTTTATACCATTTCATTGGCTAGTTGTGTTAGTTAACGGACAATGTGACATGGATTGACAATTAACGTAGTTACAGTTTGATTACATTGCAACTAGCAATATAATGTCTTTTGAAATATCCTTTTTTACCAGAAAACTGCATACATGTAAGTTTTAATAAAAAGTATGAGTCTAAGAAACATTGTGTGATCAGTGTTCTCACAAGTTTCTGTAACAACACTGCGGTTTCATTCTAAAACATATTTATAGATCATTTATTATAAAATACAATTTATTCATTCAGCTAAAAATTGAGTCTTGTTGATTTACGTATTGCTGTTAGTACGCTTTGGGTCAGTTTTGTGTTTACAGTGATAGAAAATATCGTTTTGTTTTCAAATCTAAACGCAAAGACATTGCCATAGAATGTAGATATTTGTTTTGTATAAATATTATTTCATATAATGAGAGCTAAAAATTGAGTCTTGCTGATTTACGTATTGCTGTTAGTACGCTTTGGGTCAGTTTTGTGTTTACAGTGATAGAAAATATCGTTTTGTTTTCAAATCTAAACGCAAAGACATTGCCATAGAATGTAGATATTTGTTTGGTATAAATATTATTTTATATAATGAGAGTGAATTTAACGATGTAGACATTGCCTATGTAAGTCCTCTCCATCTGTAGATAGATTTTTGTTATTGACCATTTTATTGGTTATGTTTACAATTATGTAGAAAGAATAATGCATTTCCTCTGTAACTGGTACATGTACAAATAGTTGAGATTCAGGGTAATATGACGTCATATTTTGAACGAAGCTGTTAGACACAATTCGGTTGACAAAGCTGTTTGTTACACATCGAACTGCTTCATATTTTAACCATTTGCCTGCTGATCGCGTCTTTACTTATTTTTGCAAACAGTTTGGACCCAGATCAAACGCCGCGTTACACGGCGTCTGATCTGGATCCAAATTGTTTGACACTCGTCTTGAGTTTCTTTACTTAAAATACATAACTCTAGATTTAACAAATGTTGCAGACGACAGTTTCAAAGCAGACGATATTACCGCAGGTTAAGGGTTAAGGCGGATGTCAAGGAAGTAAAAGGAATAAACACATTATTAAGACATTTTTAAAGTTGTTGGGTATTTGTCAGTCTATTGAAGTACATTGCTTTTAATATATTAGACGGTAAAGTTCCACTGTTAACATTATGTGACTTTTTACATTAGAATTGATGTTAAACAGAAATAAATAGTCCCAACCTATACATGTAGTACTATGTGTTGTGTGTCGATGAACTGTGCACAAGTCAGAAATAAACTGTCATCCGTTCTGTTTGGGTATGTAAGTTTATTCAATCACAGTATTGAAATTGATGTGCAATATTAACAATGTCAATACCCTGGGTTGTTTTAATTCATAGTTACATATGCCATCCGCCATATGTACGTATTTAGCTACATGTACGGCAAAACAAACGTTTTGCTATTTAATTGTTGAGCTTCTCTAAATACTTGTTGACTCGTATACTATAAATGAGTTCGTACAGACTAACATTGAACATGTATATACTCGAAAATACCAGATTCGAGTTAAGTCCGTAAAAATTGTCTCATGTCTTTATTTCTATGATGTAGATTTTAAGCATTTTGAATGCAACACAATCGATATGAGTATGAAACTATTGGGAATCATATCAAGTCCCAAGTAATTCATGCTCTATGTTGGGTCAAAACTGTTTATAATTTATATATTTTAGGCTAGGACACTATAGGGCTAAACTATGTAACGGACTTTTAGTTCTTTGATTCATTTATTGTCTCTTGTGGCAGACGTATTGTGCAAAAGTCAAAGCTGATATTGAATGTCTAGACTGCAAGACGACTATACAGTGGATAACACGTTATTCTTTTCCCGTTTAAATGCAAACAAAACGCAAACGCATTGCAAAAAATGAAGAAAATGACAACTTTTTGGCAATTCTGAATGTTGATTTTAACCTGGACGGCCAACAGTTTGGAGCCTGATCAAACGCCGGGTTACCAGGCGTCTGATCTGGCTCCCGACTAATTGTTTGCATTGGAGATAATAGATTTAGCGTAAACGCGTTTATTGGGAATGAATAACGTTTTCTCCACTGTAAGACATACACTATTGTATTCTATGGATAGGAATACATATTTCGAAAGACGATAGTATTTATAAATAATCGCGTTTGTGGTAGAGAAATAAAAATGTCTACTGCTTACAGTTTCAATTGAAAGAGAAATATTAAATTTTAAATTTTACTGACTGTATACGCCGATTACATATACTTTGAACATACTCAAATCGAGGATAGTACATGTACGACACAGTGTTTTTAAATCAACTGTTCATGCGAAACTAAATATAATTTAGAGTAAGCACACATTGTGATGAAACTATATAAATAGCATTTCTAATTTTGTCAAAGGACGATACGTGCTTTATATATATGTAAGTATGCACATGCAACTAGAAATTACAGCTCGAGTAACACACACACATGCAAAAATCAACAAGAAATACCAACAGTAGATTTATCTGGCGGCGCAAGATCAGTCGATTCGAGACAACTCTTGCTCGCTTTGATAGTCAGTCGACCCCCCTATTCCCTTTGTTTTGATAACTTTGAAACATCGGTTAGGTATTAGCTAAGATGAGTCTCACAACATCCGCATTTCTTCATTTAAAACTTCAAAAGTTTGATATCGGTATTCATTTGCAGACGTTAACTTTTAGCAGACATAGTTTGTCTGCCTAAGGCAATTTGGTGGCTAATTTCGGCAATGAAATATATGATAGAAGTTAATAAAAAAGTAATATACCAAGTTAAAGTCTACTTTCAGTCCGAATGACCGCTCAGCCGACTGTACATATACTTTCAATTAATTAACACTTGCGTATTTGCAAATCAATAATTACTAATTGACTAAAGCGATAAGTTATACTAGTTAACAATGTGTGATAATTAATTCCTGGGCTATATGATTGGACTACATTTGCACATGATAATAAGTTGAACGCTTAAACAGTCATTGCCGCCAACACCGACATTTGCAAACAGTTTGGATTCGCGTAACGCGGTGTATGATTAAGATCCAATCTATTTGACACTCAAAGTATTGTTTCTTTCTTCGAAAATGCATAAAATTTCAAATTGTAAAAGTAAAAGTAGACAATTAATATAAGCAGTCGGTAATATGGCTGCGACTGTGTACAGTGGAGAATCTGTTATTCTTTCCCAATAAACGCGTTTACGCTAAAACTATTATTTACAATACAAACAGTTTGGAGCCAGATCAGACGCCGGGTAACCCGGCGTCTGATCAGGCTCCAAACTGTTTGCCACCAAGATAAACATAAATTATCAGAATTGTCCAAAAGTTGTACTTTTCTACGTTTTAGTGCTTTGCGTTTGCGTACGTTTGCGTTTAAACGGGAAAGAATAACAGATTCTCCACTGTAAGCCGGGTATTTCCGACATAATGGCAGTAAAATGAAGACATATTGTGATATTATAAAATTATATACCTACTGTGCGTGCACTAATTATTCTTTAAGTAGAAAATGCCATTTAAATTGCGATCGTGTTAGCAAGACCATTCTTTAACCAATTAACTCCTAGGATTCTCTCTACCTTTGTCTAATAAATCGTTCCTATATTGAAAATAACCATATCACAGCGCGGCAATATGATGACCAGCTCAAGCGGGATCCTTATTTAAAGCGTACTATATATAATATATATATATATACATCTTTATTTCAGTCTCATCATGGTTCATAATACAAACATAATATATATTTCGTCATAACATTAACCATGCCATTCAAATAAGAATTATAAGAGACTATGTATTACTAATTACAACACACTATGTTTCTGAAACTCATATTTCAAGTATCAGTAATTCAAAGCAACTCCTAGCACTAAAACTAAAACCATGTAAATAGTGCTAATCTCAAATCTAAGACCTGCAATAAAATTTATTTTAAAACCTGATTTTCAAAAAATGCATTAACATGCGTACTTAAGTAATTCTTATAAGAAATCCAGTCTTACCATTGATCAGATCAATGATAACTTGATTAGCAAAATTTACATGGACGAAATAATAATAAGCTATAGGTTTAAACAAAACATGTTACATTATATACAATCATACGAATTTCATATTTACATGGACTAAAGATGATCACTTGTATTTGTTATTGCACACATTATGTATCATACAAACAATTTGTACGAAGTTTTAAAATATTAAAGCAGAATTTGGCAGTAAAACGTTCAAGTTGTGGGCTAGAAAACAGCAATTTAAACTTATCACTATAAGTGCACTTGACACGTTTAAGTCCAAACACATGGCGGCACATGTTGGCAATTCTGCGGCGGTTTGGAAGGCTTTGGAGAACATGCGCGCAGTCGAATTGCCATTCAGTTGAATCGCCAGCCAGTTATTACCAAAGTCAATTCTGAAAATATGATAAGGGTGAGATTATTTTATACTCAAACGCAATGAAAACGCACCACTCGTAAAAAATGAATATATTTTCCAACTAGGTTTAGTTTCTGATTTTCGTAATTTAACCTATAGGAGCTTTCTGTTTTACTGTCATCTTGCTTTAAACTTTCGCCTATCTTTAATACAATCAAATAGCCTTAGTGTTGTCTTAATAAAGAGTTGTTACTGTAGGGCATAACGCAATGGCGTATTACTAAGTTGTTCTTCAACCCATGTTTAATTTCTTCACGATAATTGGTTAATTAGATGAGTTACGACCTGAGAAGTGGTGTCGATACTGACATACGTTCTTTACCATGGGTATTAACCCATTTATACCAAGTGGATTCTTCCATGTTTATATACTGGACAAGTCCATTTGTTATCAAAGGGATGCTTGGTCAAAACTTTCATTTGTTTTATATTGAAATTTCTAGCAACAAACAGTGTAGACACTGATCAGACGCCGCATGATGGATATTAACCCATTTATACCAAGTGGATTCTTCCATGTTTATATACTGGACAAGTCCATTTGTTATCAAAGGGATGCTTGGTCAAAACTTTCATTTGTTTTATATTGAAATTCCTAGCAACAAACAGTGTAGACACTGATCAGACGCCGCATGATGGATATTAACCCATTTATATCGAGTGGATTCTTCCATGCTTATATACTGGATAAGTCCATTTGTTATCAAAGGGATGCCTGGTCAAAATTTTCATTTTGTTTTATATTGAAATTCCTAGCAACAAACAGTGTAGACACTGATCAGACGCCGCATGATGCGGCGTCTGATCATAGTCTACACTGTTTGCCTATGTCCCATATATTGGGTTAATTGCAACTGTATGATATTTCTTCCTATTTCTCTATTTTGTTATATTAGCTGAACATACACCTTAGTTGTAAAATCGATTTGACTTATACAGTACGGAAGACGATATATCATTCATTTATTATTGTCTCCCTACAACATCAAATCGAAAAAGTCTTGTTACCAATTTATCTAGTCCATTTTGCACTTTTAGGGTTGCTATTTGTCTATGTATAATTGCATAAGTGTACTTGTCGCAAGTAATTTTTTTGCAAAGAGATTTAAGGAGATAAACAGTTTGATCTAAAATGTGTATCCAATTGCAAATAGTGTTGGGCATGTATAATATAAAGCTATTTAGCCTGATCGAACAACCAATTTATCTGAATTAGGTCAGCATGCGTGAAAAGTTGAATTGCAAATATTCTCTGCATGCCGAAACAATTTGAAAAACAATCGATTCCATTAAGTGAAGCTCATTTATAATGGAGTCCTATGGATCTAATTTCGTTATATCAGATTCATTTTATGATATTTTAATTAGAGATGGATAACACGTTTTGTTTAATTTCTATCGAACATTTTTTATATCAAATGCCCTTCTTAGCTAGTTTCACTATAAAGCGATATTTAAGTGTTATAAATATCAGCTTGTCTCTAATACTTTGTGCAATTAAAATATTGTAAATTCAAACGTTATATCAAATATAATGCAGAAAATGACTTTTTGTTTTCACACTGACGTTTTACAATATAACATGCCTTATTCGACATCCTTTGGTTTTACAAGTGCAAGTTTTAGACATACAGTCGAACTTTGATATTTCTACATTGCTTAAATGGAACATACCCGTAAGTCAATGTTAAATGTGACTGTGTCAAGTTTTAACTTTGAAATACAGGTATGTTCCCATTAAGATATGTAGAAATTCATCAAAAGACATACGGCTTTGTTCGAGTTGAACAAGCTTGAGATAGGGGATTCGGCTGTATGCCATTTGTCATTATTGTAGATCCTAAAGTCATTGTCAGATAAAGCAGGTTTATGGCTTAACTCTTTATCCCCATAAACTTCCATTGGACAACCCCTGTTTGCAATAAAGCCTGGCCCCTTTTCGACTACTAAGGTTTGGTTTTTATAATATATTACAAAATAACAAACAGTGAAGACCCTAATCAGAGGGCTCCTGCAGGAGCCCTCTGATCAGGGACTTCACTGTTTGCATAGGACAAGTGTACTCTTTACAGGTACATCTTTGTTAAATTAGCATATATGCGTCACTAGGGCTCAATGAGTTAAACAGTTGACGGATAGCCCAGTTTATACTGTATTTCAAATACTTTTAGCCTATGAGTTTCTTTGGAGGAAATATTGTCATTTCCTTTAATAGAAACATTAAATTTTCATTGGAAACATTGATCTCGATTTGGACGTGTGTAATATCATCTTATGTATTGTATGTATCATATTATTTGAATGCATACTGTCTAGGAATAATGCGTTTCTACCGCGCTATTGCCGTTTCTGCTACATGTATGATTCATGGTGTTTGGACCAAAATTTCGAAACGTAACATAATCGTCGTTCATAGGACTATGGGTATACGTTAAGGTTTATGACTACAATCTCTTATGTTGCTATAAAATGTACCGGAGACATTCCCCATCGTGGCATTGTTTAATAAGACGTCTATACCTACTGACCTGATAAAGATAAAGAGATGTTTGATGTGTTTCAAAAAGACTAGATAATTATTCTCTATTATACCGCACAAAGAGTCCGTATTTAGACATCAAAATAGACAAAAAAGTTGAAAAATCCCTAGACAGTCGACGGTTTCTGTGTGTAGATCGAAACAAACTTAACAGCAAAGTAGTAGGCGTATGCTAAGCGTAGCCTGAAATCCGGTGCCGTAGTGGACGCGTAGAAAGACCTCAATCACCGTAGAAGTACTAACAGCACGGCAGTAGCATGACAAGTTTAAGCGGGATCCTTATTAAAGCGTGCTATAAGCGTACTTGAAACGTCTAAGTCCAAACATTTGGACCATGTTGACAATTCTGTGGCGATTTGGATTATTTTGGAGAACATTCGCTCATTTGAATCGCCATCCAGTGGAATCGCTACCCAGTTATTACCTAAATCAATTTTGAAAAGTATGATAAGGATACAATTTTGAGCCCACCTGAGCACAAAGTGCTCAATGTGAGTTTTTGTGGTCAGTCAATGTCCGTCGTCCGTCATCGTGCGTTGTGCGTCGTGCGTCGTACTTCGTGCGTCAACAATTTCTTAAAAAATCTTCTCCTTCAAAACCACTTGCCTGGTGCAACCAAACTTCACAGGCATGTTCCTTGGGTCAAGCTCTTTCAAATAATTTGAAACAATGCAGAACTGGTTGCCATGGCAACCAATGTGAAAAAAGGTAAATCTTAAAAAACTTCGGTATCTATCTGTGTACAACAGGACAAGAGAAACTAAGAGTTTAACCATCCGTTAACCCCTTCACTGCCATGACGTCATCAGTTTTAAATTTTAGGTATGTCAACTTTTGAAGTATTGAACTCATTAGCAAGTAGTTTTAATCCAAACCAGACGCCGCGTTACGCGGCGTCTGATCAGGATTCAAACTATTTCAAAATAACCATTATACTAGGCATAAGGCAGTGAAAGTGGTCCGATTACTGCAGCGATCCCTCTCTACAACGACAACCAACAGGAGACAACAATTGTGTGCGTTATTCGGAGGAAGACGTTATATGGAGGGGCATTTGTAAACAGCTTGAATCAAGATCAGACACGCGGCGTCTGATCTGGATTAAAGCTGTTTGTCACTCGTCATTACGTTTCTTTTTCTGTCAAAATGTCCATTTTGTTACTTCGAGAAAAACAGCAGACGATAATTTCAAGCAGATGACATGCGAGCGTTAAAAGGTTGGACAAAATTGTTCTGTTTAGGGAACTTCGACAATGGTCGTTGTAAGGAGGGCCGTTGTAGGGAGGGAGGGAGCACTGTTGTAATCTTCGGGAGAAGGCAGTGAAAGGGTTGTAGTCTATTAATGGAAGCATTCGGACACACATCTAAGCTTAGTAATTTACAACTCTAAGCTACCGGCCATGGAAATCTAATGATCGTGTTTATTAGTCTGACAAGCTCAGGTCTTGGCCATACAATATGCCAACAGAGTTAACCAGTATGAGGCAAGCATACAGTGGATAATCTGTTATTCTTTATCATTTAAACGCAAACGTACGCAAACGCAAAGCACTTAAACGTAGAAAATAACACCTTTTGGACAATTCTGATAATTCTTGTTTATCTTGGTGCCAAACAGTTTGGAGCCTGATCAGACGCCGGGTTACCCGGCGTCTGATCTGACTCCAAACGGTTTGCACTGCAAATAATAGATTGAGCGTAAACGCGTTTATTGGGAAAGAATAACAGATTCTCCACTGTATGTCCTGTGATACTATTAACACGGAATCTGTAGTAATATCATCTGCTTTGTCATCTGCATATTTTGTCGAAATAAGAATGATGCATTTTATAAATTAAAAACACTTAAAGACGGTTTTCCAACAGTTTGTATCCAGATCAGATAACTCGTAACGCAGCATCTTATCTGGATACAAACTGTTTACAAATACCATTATAAGTCCTGATTGGCAAGATGTGGGCTAAATACGGTGGTTCCTCCCTACAACAGCTCACAGAACAACGATTTCCTTCTTACAACAGTGCTTGCTGCTTTCCCCAAAAACTAGACATGGCAAGTAGGTCTAACGCTTTAACTGTAGCAATATCGTCTGCTTAAAATTGTAGTTCACTTTTTTTACTCAAAGATATGTATTTGGCCTTTTGACAGACAAACATAAATACGAGTGGCAAACAGTTTTAACTCAGATCAGACGCCGCGTTAAGCGGCGTCGGATCTGGGTTCAAACTGTTTACACATGTAAACCAAGTCAAGTCCATCACTCTACAGTATCACTTTTTCCTCCATTTAACAACTCCCTCCGAACAACACACACAGTATATTTCTTCTAATGGGTGTTATTGTGGTGAGGAAGCACTGTATACTTAATTATTGATGTAAGATTAGATACTACAGTGGAGAATCTGTTATTCTTTCCCGTTTAAACGCAAACGAAACGCAAACGCATTGTACTACAATGCAGAAAATAACAACTTTTTCACAATTCTGAAAGCTGATTTTAACTTTGATGACAAACAGTTTGGAGCCTGATCAGACGCCGGGTTACCCGGCGTCTGATCTAGCTCCAAACTGCTTGCATTGGAAATAATAGTTTTAGCGTAAACGCGTTTATTGGGAAAGAATAACGTTTTCTCCACTGTAGGAGTTGATTGTTATAGTTTCTGATACGGCAATTATTGGAAGATCTCAGTAAGCTTTGCAATTGACTATTGATGAGTTGTATCTTTATCTATTATAACCGTATTGTCTCGGCTGACCGTGTGACCGCTGTGTCGTCTACTGTTTGACTTTATAACCGGCATATGTGAAAACTGTTCCAAACAGTTTGGTTGGTGATAAGACGCTGATATTTTATAGTATCAAATATAGTTGACTACTTCACCCATTTGCGCCCAGTGGATTATTCCATGTTTTATATATTGGATTAGTCCATGTTTTATTTAAGGGATGCCTGGTCATAATTTTAATTTTAATTTTGTTTTATATTGAAATTTCTATCAGCAAACAGCGTAGACTTTGATCAGACGCCGCATTATGCGGCGTCTGATCAGAGTCTACACCTGTTTGCCTATACCCAATATATGAGATCGTATACACACATGGGTTAAAACAGCTCTTAGGCGCATTCTACTGTCTTTCAGCCTTCTGTAAGCTATCTTCAGCTAGAAAATAGAAACTATCGTATATGACACATATTCATGTATAAAGTTAAACTATTTTTCATCAGTAGAGGAATGAATGAAATGCGTAGAAGTGCATTTATGGATAAAACTAAAAAAGAAAATACAGAATAACTATGTGTTTCAGTTGACAATTTGTACAGCCGACAATTCCCCGTCGTTCGTCTAATTTTGATCTTGCGGTGTGACTTATTGTTCATGTTTAGAATTTTGAGACAGTTTGCCTGAATATCGTTATTTCATTGGAGGCGACGATAGTTTCTCCACTTACACGCGTTTACGCTAAAACTATCATACCAATTGCAAACTGTGTTGGGATTGATCAGACGCCGGGTAACCCTGCGTAACACTGCGTCTGATCAGGCTCCGAACTGTTTGCCACTAAGATTAAAATACATAGCTGGAATTGCCAATAAGTAACTTACATATGTGTTGCAATGCGTTTACAATTAATTTACTTAAATTAAGCCGGAAATAATAACGTTTTGTTTACTGTAATTTTAAAACCGATGTAACTGGCTTTACTGCCATGGCGTCATCCGCTTTAACCCGTTTATACCCGGAGAATTCTTCCATGTTTATATATTGGATTAGTCCAATTTTTATCAAAGAGATGTCTGGTCAAAATTTTCATTTTGCTCTATATTGAAGTTCCTATCAGCAAACAGTGTAGACTGTGATCTGATGCCGCATAATACGGCGTCTAATCAGAGTCTACACTGTTTGCCCATGTCTCATAAAAGGGATCGTGGGCACAAATGGGTCAAATCATTGTCATCTGCTCTTATTTCTTTTATTATATGAAAAATATACGTAAATTGACTAGATAGATATTAACTGAGTGTCAAACAGTTAAGATCCTAATCAGATACCGAACAGCTCAGTTTCTTATCAGGAATTTTACTGTTTGCAGATAAGCATTATACATAGAACAGTGTCAGCCTGATTTTATATATTGATTTACACTTGACTCTGTAACAAAAGGCTTAAAGTATTGTCTTCGGTAGACAATTTAGCCATAAATGCTAAATAACTAGTAAATAACATTGGTAATTAACTTATGGCACTTCCAGAGTCAATCTGTAGGGAAATAAAACACCGGTCTCAGCCAAATGTTAGGCTTTTCAATGTTAACCCTTTCATGGTCATATTTATCGTGAGGCGTTAACCCCAATACCGCCATATTGTCGTATGCTGTAATATTGTTTATGTAATGTCGTTTCAAAGTTAGATTAAAGGCAGTATGACTAAAAAAATTAAAAGTGTCAAACAGTTTGGATCCTGATCAGACGCCGCCTTAGGCGGCGTCTGATCAGGATCCAAACTGTTTGCAAACCCGTGTTTTGGCGTCATTGAAATTTAAAGGGTTACGCTAAGTGGGTAGCACGATCAGAAACTTCAGTATTTTGAACGATGAAAATGATACACCGTATTGCCAAAGCCAGTCCTTCATTTGGCATATTAATAAGATAAAACTCTGGCAAGATCATGGCATCCGGCTGCTGTCTCTATTGTTATTTATATGGCTATTTCGTCTGAGCGCTCTCCTCTACTACTTTGACACTAAGACCAAATTCGGAAATATGTCCAAAGAATTGACCTATTCAGCTATTTAGCAAGATCTGCAACATCAAATAGCACGATAGAGAGTCGAACCTTTAAGTCCGAATACAGCATCGAGTACATACATGTAGGCGAAGACTAATATTTCAACTGCAAACAGTTTGGAGCCAGATCAGACGCCTGGTTACCCGGCGTCTGATCAGGCACCAAACAGTTTGCTTCTCAGATTAACATAAATAGTAAGAAAAGTCGAAAAAAAATTCTACGTTTTATTCCGATACGTTTGAGTTTCGTTTGCGTTTAAACGGGATAGAATAACGTCTTCTCCACTGTACCTAAACACCAAGGGCCAACTACTTGGGACTAGAGCTATCTACCTACTCACATGTCTGATACTGTGGATAATCTGTTATTCTTTCCCGTTTAAACGCAAACGTACGCAAACGCAAAGCACTAAAACGTAGAAAAGAACAACTGTTGGACAATTCTGATAATTCTTTTTTATCTTGGTGGCAAACAGTTTGGAGCCTGATCAGACGCCGGGTTACCCGGCGTCTGATCTTGCTCCAAACTGTTTGCACTGCAAATAATAGTTTTAACGTAAACGCGTTAATTGGGAAAGAATAACAGATTCTCCACTGTACTAATAATATTCCCAACTTATTATTTACATAACTAAAACTATAGTAAAATTGACCTGATATGACGAAACCTGGATATAACGAAATAAATCAGACAGTCTCGGCGACTTCGTTTTAAGCGAGCTTCACTTTATATATAGACGGATTTTACTGTTCACGTATAACATGTTTGATGATTTTTCAGTTTGACAGCGATAAGGATAAAGTAAAAATGTGTTTCCTATGCTAAACTGGTTTTTACACGTTTGCGAGCAATGAAATCTATCATATTTATGTAATGGATTAGTCCATTTTTGATCAAGGGGTGCCTAGTCTTACATGTAACTCTCATTTTCGCTGTGTTTTACATTGAAATCATCATGAAACAGTATAAATTCTGATCAGATGCAATATCATGTGGCGTCTGGTCGGAAACTACATTGTTCGCCAATGTCACTTGTAAAGGACTCTTGGGACAAACGGATAAAGCAAATTCTACCATCAAAAGGGAAAAATTGTTTAGTAGTTGCCTTAGCGAATGGTTTTTTCTTTATAATCGATGACCTCTTATTATGAATTAGTTTACCGAATAAGACGTATTTCAATACATTTTAAGATTCAATCTGAGCAAGGTCACACTGGTGTCTGGTTTGAATGCTGTCTATAACCTGTTTAGAGATTTCTATGGAAAATAGCGTCTTATCTGACTTTTTGTAACTAAGAAGACACATTATTTCAAGTTACGGGAAGATTTATTTAATATGATTTCCGTTTGTGCTTAAAGAATACTGTCTATCGCAAACAGTTTAACCCTTTGTTTGCTTATAGCGACTTGACAATACAATGCTTCATCCCTACAACAAAACACAATAGGAGTTAAAGATTGTGTGTGTTGTTGGGAGGAAGTTGTTAAAGGGATGGAATATTGATATTCGATTTGATCTGAGACTTCACTGTTTGCATATGACAAGTTAACTCTTCACAGGTACACGTTTTGCAGAGAACTAGTACTTAGAGAGCTAAGCATGGCTTGGCTTACATTTTCAAACAAGTTTAATCCCGATCAGATACAGTGTCATGCGGCGTCTTATCTCGGTTAAAACTGTTTGTCACTCGTCTTTATGTTTCTTCTGTTAACATGTTAGCACTTTGAGAAAAACAGCAAATAACAAATTCCACTCCCTGTAATCTCTGGCTCCATCACAGTTTCGCGACGTATTGAAAAAAGAGCCAAAGAAACTTCCAGAAGCAGCCAAAGACAGGAAATGGCCTCAAGATATGAACATTTCTATGTGGAATGACGAAGCCCGATTTTTGGAAAAACAGTTGATAACTTTTATAGAGAACGAAATATGTACCCGATGCATTGTTTGTCTTACCTTTCGTGGCCATATCCTGTCTTTGGCTGCTTCTCGGAAGTTTCTTTGGCTCTTTTTTCAATACATCGCGAAAATATGAGGGAGCCAGAGATAACAGGGCGTGAATTCTAAATTGACGAAAGAATTAGGCATATATTTCATTTTTTGGGAACAGTGGCAAGCATTGTTGTCAAGAGATAATCATTCTTCGGATGGCCTATGTAGGGTAGGGAGGGAGCACTGTATTTTGCAAACAGTAACGCTGTTTGCAGGGCGCTTTATGGCGTCATTGAGAGTTAAGGTTCTATTGCAGGATAACTGTGGTCATACGATGGAAGAGACGGTATTCGTTCTAGATAAACGCGTTTATGCTACATGTAAAACACCCGATGTGCATTACAAACAGTTCACCGACGTTGGATAACTCGGCGTCTGATTACGCTCCTAACTGTTTGTCATTCGAATGAATTCGCAATCGTTGCCGATTTCAAAAGAATGCCACAGTGTAGATTTCATTGCATTGCGTTTGCGTTTTCTCAAGATTTCCTTTTTTTGAGTGCAAACAATTTGGAAATTGATCGAGAGTTAAACGTTTTACAATGGAAATACTTGTTTTAGCATAAACGTGTTTATTTGGATAGAAAAACGACTTTTCCACTGTGCATTGGAATATTTCAGTCAATTTATAAATTCTGTCTAAACATACTTGTGACATTAAAATTAATATCGTTTGTCCCAAAACGTATTGTCTGCCTTTTTTGTCTACAGTGGAGAATCTGTTATTCTTTCCCGATAAACGCGTTTACGCTAAAACTATCTTTTCTTTTACAAACAGTTTGGAGCCAGATCAGACGCCGGGTAACCCGGCGTCTGATCTGGCTCTAAACTGTTTGCCACCAAGATAAACATGAAATATCAGAATTGTCCAAAAGTTGTTCATTTCTACGTTTTAGTGCTTTGCGTTTGCGTACGTTTGCGTTTAAACGGGAAAGAATAACAGATTCTCCACTGTAACGTTAAGAATGGTATTGCATTTAACTTAAACAGTTTCAAACAGTCAAACAGTTTCGATCCTGATATCCCGATCAGACGCCGCGTTATGCAGCGTCTGATCGGGATAGAAACTGTTGGCATATTTCAGCATCGTCATCTTTTTAGTCTAAGAACAAACATTCTGAACCTGAACTACAAAATGCAGACATTATTTAAGCAGACAATATCATGGTAGCGAAAACGTTTAAAACAACTTTTCTTGACTTAACCATTTCATGATCAAATTTGTCGAGAGTTTTGTACCCCTTCATCGTAAATGTGGTGTCTGCTTCAATATTGTTGTCTGCAATATTGTTTCAAAGTTAGATTTAAGGTAAGATGACTGACGAAATTTCGAAACGAGTATAAAACAGTTTAAATCCTGATCAGACGTCGCGTTACGCGGTGTCTGGTCAGGATCCAAGCTGTTTGCAAACGCGATTTTTAAAAGCGTACATAAGTGTAAAAGGGTTAAATGTAAGACACTGTTTCTTGACTTAACCTTTCAACTACCAATTTAGACATTACACGCATTTGCCAACAGTTTGGAGCCAGTTCAGACATACAGTTATTGCTGAGACTTGATGTGAAACATTTAAACAACTTATATAGGTGATGCTTCTACCAAGCGACTAAGATCATTGTTGTAGATATTAATGAAGGCCGATGATACAAGATAATAGGAAGTCGATACCATAGCAGTCAATGGGTTGGTCATATAAGGTCAACTTGATAATTAGGTTAGCACCCAGACTCTTTAGGGACCTTGTCATCATTAGTGGAGTATCAAGAGGGCATTACACTAAATGAATTCACGAAATGTATTCCTGATCTGAATCTGTAGTTCTTTATAGAGTGTTTTGCCAACCAGACCTATACAGTTTCAGAAACGCATCTTAGCTAATAACGAGCAGTGGCCTCCCAAAGTACGTGTGAGTTATTTTTATAGACAACATAGACGCTGTGATATATAACAATTTGAAACAAAAACATGTTTCAATTGAAAAAAAAATGGTACATGAATACTTGAAAGGAACAGTAAATAAAGGTATAATACAAAATATACGAGTATTACATGCATTTCGAACCCACTGACTGCACGAAAAAGTGTATAGTCGTCTCCCTTACCACTTGAGCTAAATATGACTCATACCTGTTGAATGTGGGCAATATTCGTGTGAAACTTAAGCTGTGTTGTCACGTCGATTTGCAAAATAGTTTCTCCATAACAAACAGTTTAGAGCCAGATTAGACGCAAGGCTATTGTTAACTCAAATGAAAATTAATTGTTAGAAATTCTAAAAAATGTAAATTTTCTCAATTTAGTCAGTTGCACTGTATCGGATATGGACCTATTATGGCACGCTTTACCTCGACAACGTTATTTTCTTTTTAAAAGCTCAATCCAAATTACAATGCAAACACGCAAACCATGTTCAATACATTGTATTTGGTGCAGCATAACAATTTGAACCAGTTTCCTACTCCGAAAACCTTCATTCCAAAAAATCACTTTTTACCATTGAAATCCACTACTTTGTCGCAATGTGTACTTTTTTTAATCTGCTGTACCGGCGTCCCGTTACATAAGTTGTCCCACCCATTTGTTTCATATACAGTATGCTTACAAAAGTATGTTCTTGTTAGATGATTGAGACTGTTTTATGGTACATTGTTTTTATTGGGGGTAACTATCTCCAAATAATTTGATCATGACAGGGTTAACAAGAAATATCTTTAAAAAAGATATTCAGCGGATTGAGTGGTTGAACTAATGCTATAGAAGGGTGTGCAAAATTGAATGGAATTGAGGTTTTCACAGAGTTGTAATATCTTGGATTGAAAAGCAAAAATTACAAGTACGACATATACAATGGAAACAGTAACTTTTATTTAAAATGCAAAACTAACATGTACAGAAATGAAAAACAAAACAACAATTTAACTCATATCCTAGCTACTGGTAGGAGATCCTCACATTAATCTATTGTTCTAAATATCAAACTTCATTCATAGGGTTTCTTGAAACAAACTATAACTATAAATAAACATACAGATACAACAGTCTGCTGTAGATTCTCTTTCACTTCACTCTTGTTAATGATGATGAAACAACACAGTTGTGTTTAACTCTCTTGAGGCCATTTATTATATTGCCATTAATGTATGGTAAATATTAAAACAAATTGGTAGTAAACATAGCTTTCTCTGAATATCTATAAAAAGATTTCAGATATAATATCTTAAAATAGAAGCATGATTGCATCAGTACAGTGTAGTAAATTGCAGTCTGTTTTCTAAATTTTACACTCTTAATTCATGTCTGGTAAAATTTTAATGTGCATAGACCAGCCTACAGGGCTCCAGATAAGAGGGAGGAAACTTAACCAATAACATTTTTCATTTATTTCAGCACCAAACACTATGATGTTACTTCTCATTTTGATCGTCTCGAAGAGACGATTCAAATGAATAGTGACACGATAGGGTTTGTTGCAGAAATAAAGATTTAAGTTTTGAAATACATCTCTTATTTGGAGCTCTGACTACTATCCAATCAGACAATTCAGTTTTCAACAGGTGCTCTTGATTCTAAATTTCTGATCAAATATGAATGGTTGAATATGTTGGTCAAAATAGATACCATTCAGCTCCGCTGAAAAACGATATACACTACTTTCTCAGACAACATTTATGAAGCAGGCTTGATAAGAGTATACAGTGGAGAAATATTTATTCTTTCCCAATGAATGCGTTTAAGCTAAAATAATTATTTCCATCCGAAACAGTTTGGAGCCAGATCTGACGCCCCGGGTGACCCGGCGTCTGATAAGGCTTCAAATTGTTTGCCAGTCAGGTAAAAACAATCGTGAAAAAATCCAAAATAATAAAAGCGTTTTCATTTTAATGCAGTGCGTTGGATTTTTATGTAATTAAATTGGAAATAACACTCTTCTCCACTTTATACTATATACAGTGGAGAATCTGTTATTCTTTCCCGTTTAAACGCAAACGTACGCAAACGCAAAGCACTAAAACGTAGAAAAAAACAACTTTTGGACAATTCTGATAATTCTTGTTTATCTTGATGGCAAACAGTTTGGAGCCTGATCAGACGCCGGGTTACCCGGCGTCTGATCTGGCTCCAAACTGTTTGCACTGCAAATAATAGTTTTAGCGTAAACGCGTTTATTGGGAAAGAATAACATATTACCCACTGTATTCCTTGTATAATTGGCGTAAGATAGTTTATGAGACACCAGTCTCAGTTTGTTTCAGTATAAATAGTCTTGTACTTTTCGATCATTGACCTGCATTAATAGCGATGAATTTTGTCATTTTCTGTCTTTGATACTACTTATTCAGTCTGGTATTATAATCTTTTAAGGTCAGTGTGTCAATACGATTCATGATACACTAATTTATTGGACGGTTTATCGGGTCATTAATTTACGTAATTTGATAACAAATACGCTGTTATCTCCTGAAAACCTTATGTATTTTCATTAAGTGGTCGTATATTTTAACTGTCTCACTGACTATTGCTATTGTACAGAAGGGAAAACGTTATTTTTACCCAATAAACGCGTGTACGCTAAAACTAGTATTTCCATTACAAACCATTTGGAGCCAGATCAGACGCCGGGTTACCCGGCGTCTGATCAGGCTCCAAACTGTTTGCCACTAAGATAAACATTATTCGTCGGAATTGTACAAGATTTGTACTTTTGTACGTTTTAGTGCTTTGCGTTTGCGTTTCGTTTGCATTTAAACGGGAAAGAATAACTTTTTCTCCACTGTATGCTCAAACCCTTTCATCGCCGTTTGTCGTCTGTTTGTTACTGTTGTCTGGACTGTATTTCAAACTTTTATTTAACCCCTCCACTACAACGATGTCATAAATTTTAAAGAATTGTCGTCTGCTTTTATTTCTCAAATGTAATTTTCAGATAGTTTGACTTAAGAAATATTGGAATCGGTGTAAAACAGTTTAGATCCTTATAAGACGCTGCCTTACGCGGCGTTTGGTCATTATTCAGTCTGGTTGCAAATATCTCAGTGTGAGGCAGTGAATGGTTTAGGTAGGTTTGCTTAAAATTGTTACTAGTGGCAGTTCCACAGTATCTAATTGTTTGCCAATGCCGTCTACAGTGGAGAATCTGTTATTCTTTCCCAATAAACGCGTTTACGCTAAAACTATTATTTGCAGTGCAAACAGTTTGGAGCCAGATCAGACGCCGGGTAACCCGGCGTCTGATCAGGTTCAAACTGTTTGCCACCAAGATAAACATGAATTATCAGAATTGTCCAAAAGTTGTACTTTTCTACGTTTTAGTGCTTTGCGTTTGCGTACGTTTGCGTTTAAACGGGAAAGAATAACAGATTCTCCACTGTATAAGTATCTGTTCCAGTGAAATTATTATTGATAATCAACCCAGTGATTTGTTCCAAAATTTGAAGAAACAGAACAGAACAGAAATTTTATTCACAACTTGTACATTGTACCTCGTTGTATACATATGAAATACATTATAAATCAATCACAATGACGTGTTTTATAAGAAAAATACACAATTCTGTATTATATGGTATTTAGCCCAACATTTGAAAAAAAACAGAGTTTAGTCGTTAAAGTTTCATAGCCAAATTTAAATGTTTGTTTACACCTTTTCGTGGACAAAATCATCGTGTGCCATTTAATATCAAATTCAGTTGCTTTTTTCGCCTTTTTCCGAAATCGTCCTAATTTCTATTGTGACCTACGGATGTTTTCCAAAATCTTCGAATTGCTGACCGTACTATAACATTTGGTATTTTGTATGTTTTTCACTCAGGAAAGATTGATTTGAGTCTCAAAATGTTAGATCCAGATTCGACGCCGCGCAAACTGCTTACATAATCATTTTACTGTTAATAGCCTGACAGCGAAAGGGTTAAAAATACTATTAATAAAATCGGGCTTGAATATTTGGAAATCTTAGGATTTTTATGTGCAACTCATGGTAGCCTCTGAATAAACAGTGTCAATACAAAAAAATTGAGCTGTATCAGGTTCTAATACATGTATGGTTCCGAACTACATGTAGTTTTCATCCAACTCTAATAGATATGTTATTATATGTAGATAGTCTATATTAGGTAATTTTCTACAGAGTTTAACCATTTCACTCTTTAATGACTCTTTTTAAAACGCTTTTACAACAGTTTGGGACCTGATCAGACGCCGCGTAACTCGGCGTCTGATCAGGACCCAAAATGTTTTACACTCTTCTCGATATCTGTTAAGTCATACTATAGTAAAACTAACTTTGAAACGTGTCTGTCAGACGACACTATTGAAGCAGACGACAAAAAGCGGTGAAGCTGTAAAAGTCTCCCGAATAGTTTGATCATGAATGAGTTAAATAGGGAAGACTAATGTCTTCCTGACAAACCATTTCTTGTGTCAACCTCTTTTGAAAGAATGTCATCTGTGAAATTGGAGTGGTATTTTTTGACATCCGATAACCGTAGTTATTTAAAGGGAAATCACTAGACATTGGCTAGATTATTCTCTAGGCGATACTTATCCAGTAAAAGACTTATATACGACGAGAGGCTTAGTTGGTAGCTTTCATTTCGTAAATGAAACGTTCGGATTCGCACTAAGAATCGATCTACTCAGCTTTTGCATTGTTTCTAAGACTCGAAGCCAAATAATGGTGCTTTATTTTGGCCTTGCGGCTGTGGTCAGCATCGGCTGTCCTAGTTATTTCGAGGATATAAATCATTTCCTCTTTTTTGCCTTTAACTCATTCGTCAACAAAAGAAAATATTTCTACTGTAATAAGTAATGAAAATGCACCATCAGAAATTCTCCCTCTATTATAGCAGACGTTAGCTTAAATCCGACTGGAAATGAAGTAGAATGCTCTTAAAAGAGCATTCTGCTTGCTTCCAGTAACGTCTGTATTTAGGTTTTATAACCAGTCAAAATGGATAGTCTTTTCGGATGCTAAGAACAAAATACTATACAATGTGTACATGCTTTTCTCTAATTGTCAAACACATTCAGGTGTAGTTTGCATTATCCGCCACAGTGCATGTGCGGTTGGAAGGACGTTATTATTTCCCGTTTAAATGCAAAAAACCGTAAACACAGAACGTAGAAAAAGAACAACATTTGGACAAGTCTGACAATTTATGTTTATCTTAGTGGCAAACAGTTTTGAGCCTGGCCAGACGCCGGGAAACCCGGTGTCTGATCTGGCTCTAGACTATTTGCACTTGAAATTATAGTTTTTGCGTAAATGCGTTTAATAGGAAAGAATAACGTTTTCCCCACTGTTCCATCCACAGAGAATAAAGATCTTTTGCAAACAGTGATCCTTCTAGAAACGCAAATTGGATAAATCCAGTTTCCAATTTAGTATATGACGTTTTGACAATTAGTATCATTTTCTCTTTATTTTAAAGCTTGAATTCTCTGGAACATTGACTATTTACAATATATTGTAAATAAACCAAAATTGCAGACTCTTATCAGTCGGCTGTAGGAGCCATCTGCTCTATGTCACGCACTGTTTGTTTCGGATATGTGTACTCTTTACTAGTACATGTACACTGTTTGCAAATGGTGCGTTTATGTGTGACTAGGGTCAAAGGTTTAAAAAGCTTTTACAATTTATTACGATAGTTTTGAAGACCACGGGATCAAAGTATATACTTCATGCAGACAGGAAATAAGTAATAAATCACTTTCTGGCTTAATTGAGATGATAAGGATATCAACCTTATCTATCGATATTGAGGTTTTAATCAGTTAAATCTTGTTGTTTGGCAAGATTAAAGAGTAGGTTAATTTTATAAATGCTCTTTGAAATTTTATTTATGTAAAGCTATTTATGTAATGGTAAACTTCTTAATTACGACAATAAAAAGAAGGCGTATTGAGTGTACATGTATAACCCTCAGCTGACAGCTTAAATCATGTTGAATGTTAAAACAAGCTTCTAATGGAGTTTTCTGTTTTACGTTTACCTTTCTTTGAGCACCTGCATTTAACACCTACTTGAATACATAATTTAGTGATCGTAATAGGGAGCACCTCAATAATGTCAAATATGACAGATAACTTGAGTGTTGAAGGCTCAATTCATTCCAAATTCATATTAATGTCCATTGCAAACCGTTACAGTGGAGAATCTGTTATTCTTTCCCGTTTAAACGCAAACGTACGCAAACGCAAAGCACTAAAACGTAGAAAAGAGCAACTTTTGGACAATTCTGATAATTCTTGTTTATCTTGGTGGCAAACAATTTGGAGCCTGATCAGACGCCGGGTTACCCGGCGTCTGATCTGGCTCCAAACTGTTTGCACTGCAAATAAAAGTTTTAGCGTAAACGCGTTTATTGGGAAAGAATAACAGATTCTCCACTGTACAAAATGGCTTATTCAAGGAGAATTCCAGATATAATAGACTCGGAATGCCTTACGTATCTATTTATTAACTCTTTCACTGTAAAAAGGCAGCTTTGCAAAAAAGTTTGGATCCTAATAAGTTGCATTTTTACGACGCGTCTGATCAAAATCCATACTGTTTGACACTCGTTTCGATATTTATTCAGTTAAAACAGGCTTAATGGTGACGACACTACTACGACTGCCCTAATTTCAAAACAAGTGGCAAACAGTTTCAATTCTGACCACGCGGCGTCTGATCAGGATCAATACATGTACTATTGGCAAATGCGGCGCTTTATGACATCATTGAGAGTAAAAAGGGTTAAACACTATTTTGCCACAACAAACGGCACTGAATTTGATTTAGTTTTCCTTAGGGATATGTTTGGACGTGATGATGCTATCATTGGAAACACGCAATGGTGCCATTCCCAGTGACCTCCACTGATGGACAGAATAACGGATTCACCCATAGCGCTTTATCACTGTTATAAAACTGCCAAACACAAGATGTGAGTGTTTACTTAACCCATTTATACCCAGTGGATTCTGTCATGTTTATATATTAGATTAGTCCATATTTATCAAAGGAATGTCTGGTAAAAAATTTCATTTTCATTTTGTTGTATATTGAAATTCCTATCAGCAAACAGTGTAGACTCTGATCAGACGCCGCATCATGCGGCGTCTGATCAGAGTCTACACTGTTTGCATATGTCCCATATATTGGATAGTGGGCAAAATGGGTTAAATATCACGCAACTACTGTATATATATATATGTACTGAATCACACTGGTCCGGTGTTAATCTACATTTAGTCGTGACACAGGTTACATTGTTGTTAGGTAGTACTATTATGGTTTAGTGTGGAGAATACGTTATATTATTCCCCTTGTAAACGCAAGCGAAACACAAAAGCGTGCACCACAATGAACAAAATTACCTATTTTTAACAATTCTGATTATTTTTTTTTATTCTGAGTTCGGAGTCTGCCCACATTGTTTGCAGTGGAAATGATTGTTCTAACAGAACTGCGTTCATTTGACGTCAATTCAACATTCAGCTTAAACTGTGTTTTATGAACTTTTTCAACATTAAGTAACTCTTCGGGTTATTAGTTTCTCTTGTGAATCATTAAAGTAACCAAAACTTGAACAAGTCTACTTGGAATTCTTGAAGGTAGTTTGATAAGCCTTCTGATCTGAGTATTCTCTGTTTGAAAATGTAATAGTATACATTTAAACAGGTCCATTGTGTTGTAAGAGTCAAGCGACAAATGTATGTCCTCAAGCGGAATTATTTTCAGACCTGTTATATCATCATGTACAACATTTAAAAATGGTACTCGACCTTCTATGGTCCCAATCTAAACACGCATGCCACATTCTGTATCTCTAACTAATAAGGTATAGTAAATATGCTCCAGAAAAACGTTTGATTTGTAATTGATGACCAGTGTCATAGTTGAGGCCAAAGTGACATGAACATCACATGCAAAAGTGTGTCATCCCAAGATGTAGTCACATACCATATACGGTGTCCCTTTCTAATGTGAAATCGGAAATATGCTCCGGACACGCTTTTTATAATTAACACCAAAAAACAAGGTTATGAAGACAGTGGCATAATCTGTAACACTATTCCGATGTACATGTACTTACATTAAAAAGTTGAAATTCCTAACGGATACAGCAACGAGACGTGAATAGTTATAACTTTAATTAACACATACGGTGTCGTGCTGTGGCATCCAGTCGCTAGCCTAACACCAGTACTGATTAACTAGCCGCGCACCAATGTTTATATAGTTTGGTTTCACAAATCGCTCCATCACCTGTTTATTGTTTTGAAGACTTGTGACCATTTAAAGCGGGTAAAACGTAAAACAGGTTTCGTCTTAAAATGTAGTCTGCTTTACTTTAAGTCTGCTTTAAGCTTATATCGGCTAAGACATTTGACATATTTCTCATGGTGCATATCCATGACTGTGTAAATAGAACTGTTTTCAATAGAGCAATGAATTGAAGTCTTAACCCTTTCAACCCTAGATTTCTCTTGTGGGTATTTATCATCCTTTTGGACTCTTCTTGTACATGCATTTTGAAACAGTCTAGTGTTGCCTTTTTGATATGACAACAAAAACAAATAAAATTATCAAACAGTGCAGACTCTGATCAGAGGGCTCCTATATGAGCCCTCTGATCAGGGTCTACACTGTTTGTATATGCAATCAGTAATCTCTACAGAGGGCTGTAGGGTTGAAAGGGTTAGAAAGGTGTATATATGGGGTAATGTACCTCGTATTACAGTTCATGTAAGAATATTTAACTATTTGTATTCGAGATTGGTGTCTTTGCAAATGGTTGCTTCTGTAGACATATAGACACCATCAAGTTGAGGTAAAGCAGCCGCGTAAACTTGAGATCAATCGATGTATTAAATCCATTGGAAAATGCAGCTGCAATTGTGTCATGGAATTTTAAATAAAATATGGTTAAACTAAGACATTACATGCAATTGAGACAACGAATTGACTTCTTAACATTTAGCACGCCATTTTTGTCTGAAACAAATATCAAATACAGTAAAACCTCGCTATTACGACCACTAAAACGAAGGCTAATTGAGTGTATAATAGACAGGTGACAGCTTAAAGCAAGGTTACAGTGAAACAGAAAGCTCCTATAGGAGCTTTCTGTTTCACTGTCACCTTGCTTTAAGGGGACACCTATCGTAAACACCCTAATAATTAATATAATTTAGTGGTCGTAATAGCGAGGTTTTACTGTAATAATATTCGCCACATTCAATTCCTTTGAACAAAATGACGTTTATTTTGTATAACGCAATTCATCTTGGGGCGGAACGTGTGGTTACCTGTCGCAGATGAGTCGGGACTTATGGGTCTACTCTCCGCGAACTATTACTGTATATTGCGTTTTCGGAGTGATGGCAGTTATTGCTGTTCCTTTCAAGGTACACATTATTCGTGTAAACAACCACTTAAATTTAATAAACATACATGCATACATATAACATGTTCATTTAATATTAGAAATAACAGCAAATGTAATGTAAATATAAGAAATGAACGGAATTATTTCTGCGTTTGATAGAAATAAACGACAGGAACTTATCGGCAAATTTACCATGAATCGTTAGCGCGATTCATGGACTTTGCAGATCACTTTAAGTCGTATTTTTAGCTTAAACGCAGAAATAATTCAGTTCTTTTCTTAATTGCTGTTTCATTTTCTTTCAGGAAATACCATTTAGTAAAAATATTACGTGACAAATGGTTGGTCACAGATGAGACGTGGATTAAATAATTTCCAGTTGTCAAGCATTCACACATAGCCTGCAAGTTTAATCAAACTTTAGTGTCGTCTTTATTCTTCACTTAATTAAGCATAACATATATTCCAATAAGCCTCTGATTTATTGTCTACATACAGAAACAGGATTGTGAGACTAAGGCATATGTTTTTTGCACAGACATTTGTTATTTAATGTACAAGTAGTGTGAAGATTGTGCTTGATTCGTCATTAAAGTAATTGTTTTTCTGTTCACAGTTTAGGTTTGATATATTATCATTATTGTATCGATGTTTTGGTCTCGTGTTAAATATAAGCGACATTATTCCCCTTCTTACGATCAAGCATGGCTGGAATTCGCAATATATTGCATTTAACCATTTCACTGCAAAAGTTACCCCTTCGCCACCATATTGTCGTCTTCCTCAATACTGTTGCCTGCAATATCGTTTCAAGGTTAGACTTTTTGGCTAACGAAATTTCGATACGAGTGTCAAAAAGTTCAGATCATGACCACATGCCTCGTAACGTGACTTCTGATCTTGATCGAAATCGTTTGAAAAGTCTTGCTAATTTGCCTCAGCGTTGAAAGGGTAAATTTAGACAACGCCTAACTTGACGTCTAATAAGTAGCTAACATCGTACTGAGGTGTCTTCGGTCAAATAATCATAACGTGGAGACAACAATGTAAGTAGGCGATTTTATGACATTGGAATAATTGCGGCAAAAAATCAGAGCAATCTTATAATGAGACTCCCACAGTGGGAGATCATACAAAACAAGGAGAAGGAATAAGTCAGGCATGAGACGCCCAATACATTCACGACTAGACACACAATATAGGCTATATCCTAAAATAAAGACGCAATTACTAGTAAAGCCAGACCCAATTGAACAGTCTCCAGAAATAAGCTCTTGTTCGTTTGTGTGTCGGATGTAGACTAAAATACGTGTATTGTTTAGTTTGTTCAACGTGGTGTAAATGTTTCCCCCAAAGGTTGATACTTGACACATTCAATAAGGCTTGTCATTAACAAACAGTGTAAGTATGAAGTATAAACATGTCTTATACAAACAGTATAGACCCTGATATATTACTGTTGGTCATAATGCAAAATATGGTTCAAATAAACCCTGTATAAAGTAGAATAGAGTTGTTTTTACTATGAAGAGTTCATGTTTTAGGAGAGATAAGTATGTATCTATTTTAGAGAATAGTGTTCTAGATATAGCATTTACCCAGAGGGGCAAATCACCAGAATTGATGGCACAGCGATCCCTCTCTACAACGACACCAAATGGGATACACAAATTGCGTGCGATGTTCGGAGGGAGCCGCTATAGGGAGTGAAATTATTTTACATATTCAAGCTGTTTGTCACTCGTCATTAAGTTTTTTTGTAAAAATGTCCATTATGTAACTTTATGAAAACAGCAGACGACCATTTTAAGCAGACATCATTGCAGCCATTTATAGGTTGAACATAAGTGTACTGTTTAGAGAACTGCGACAAGGGTTGTTGTAAGGAGATATTTGTTGTTGGGAGGGCCGTTGTAGAGAGGAAATTTTGTATTGTCACTACTACTGTCGTTCACTTCCTGATTCATACAGTCAAACCTCTCGATAAAGACCTCTTAACTCTTTCCTCCCTGAAACTTTAAATTCCAGTTTCGATTTTTGTCTAGTCCATTTCTGGCTTTTAAGAGTTGTTTTTGTCAATTTTGGCATAACTGACAAACAGTGAAGACCCAGATCAGAGGGCTCCTTTCGGAGCCCTCTGATCTGGGCCTTCACTGTTTGCACAGGACAAGTGTACTATTCACATGTACACTGTTTGAAAAGACGCCTATATGCGGGATTAGGGTTCAAAGGGTTAATTGAAGATTTATTGAATGTATAAAGGACAGATGACAACCTAAACAAACTTGCTGTTTTACTATCATCTCTCCTGTCCGAAACAACTAATAATTTACACACTAAAGTTGTCATTAAAGAGAGGTTTCATACAGTGTGACCAGGTTTTTTTTTCATACCTCCATGAATACAATAAATATTCGAATTATTCCTTAAATAAAATGAAAAAATATTTTATAGATATTTTAGAGGCCATTTCAAAGCAGACGATATTACAACAGGACCCGAGTTAAATGCAAGCGTTTGACCTCTGGAGGATATACATACAGTGGAGAATCTGTTATTCTTTCCCGTTTAAACGCAAACGTACGCAAACGCAAAGCACTAAAACGTAGAAAAGAACAACTTTTGGACAATTTTGATATTTCATGTTTATCTTGGTGGCAAACAGTTTGGAGCATGATCAGACGCCGGGTTACCCGGCGTCTGATCTGGCTTCAAACTGTTTGAACTGCAAATAATAGTTTTAGCGTAAACGCGTTTATTGGGAAAGAATAACACATTCTCCACTGTAACAAGGATGGTTCTCATACTGTCTGATATAGCATAAACAAGTATTAATAAGTGCACTAGTTCGTGTTTAAACGAAGAATTGGCGCACCTTGAAAGAATAAATGGAACACTTCTAAAGCATCATACGTCTGAAGTATGAAAGATAATGAGCGGTTCTGTACTAAAGACCATTAAGGGACGACCTTCTTCGATAATTATTTGCTTCTTGCGGCCGACTACAGACATCAGTATAGTTGTCGCTTTTTACATGTTAAGGTTATTACTTGTTTAACCCTTTTTTTCCAATTATTTCCTACCTTCTACTTTCTCAAATAGTTATATGTTTCATGTTAAGAATCTTATTCTTTTTTCTTAGCTAATTTCAAATGTCTCTTGTTACAAGACATTTTAAAGAATTGATTTACATTAAAGTTCCATAAAAAAGAGGACAAATGACTGCTCTAATCAAGAAGATTATTGGTGTATTGCAATACGCATGAGATACGTATGCCCTAGATATCACCTGCGAATATATACAGTGGAGAATCTGTTATTCTTTCCCAATAAACGCGTTTACGCTAAAACTATTATTTCCATTGCAAACTGTTTGGAGCCAGATCAGACGCCGGGTTACCCGGCGTCTGATCAGGATCCAAACTGTTTGCCATCAAGATAATCATGAATTATCAGAATTGTCCAAAAGTTGTACTTTTTCTACGTTTTAGTGTTTTGCGTTTGCGTACGTTTGCGTTTAAACGGGAAATAATAACAGATTCTCCACTGTATGCCCTAGATATCACCTGCGAGTCTGTTCATATGTAAAGCGACACAACTCTTACATTGGAGATAGCGATTCCCCTAGCATTTGCAGTAAGTGCATGTATTGATACTTATCAGATAGGGTGATTTAATCAATTCACACTATCATGCCGTCGCAATCTTTAAACAATTGTCACCTGCTTTTATATCTAACATTTAATATTTCGGTACTTTGACTTACGAATCATAGTATCAAACAGTTTGGATTCTGATCAGGACCCAAATTGTTTGCAAGTACAGTTCTCCCTCTCTACAACGACATCCAGTGGGAGACACAGATTGTGTGTGTTGTTCAGAGGGAGTCGTTATAGAGAAGGAAAATAAAGACGTGGCTTACATTTGCAAACAGCTTGAATCAAGATCAGACGCCGTGTAACGCGGCGTCTGATCTAGATAAAATCTGTTTGTCACTCATAATAATTTTATAAAAATGTCCACTTATATGTAATTTTACGAATAAACAGCAGAGTCGTTGTAAGGAGGGAGTCGTTGTTTGGAGGGCCGGTTGTAGAGAGGGAACGCTTAAACTATTGTTCTCGGAGTAAGGCAGTAAAGGGAATAAGTGTCAACCACTGATGGGGTTTGGTTGTCTTTATCCTTCTTAGCTATCTTTCTATAAGTGGTTCCAACAAATGACACCACCTGATATGTGACCATATATTTATTAGTCGAAGCAATGTCATTTAACCGTTTCCCTTTTAGAAGTGACTTTTAGCACATGCATTATATTCATACGCTGAATAAATTAGTTCCAATATATACCGTAATGAATATGTGTTATAATTAATACTTTCCTTATTCTAGCAGGTAATAGCCTAAAGCAGGCTGAAAATAAAGCAGAATGCGCCATATGGCGCATTCTGCTTTACTTTCAACCTGCTTTAAGTAGTCACCTAATTTCAAAACTAGAAACAGGCTATGGGGTAATGGGTTAACCCATTCTAGATTTGCATACAAGTAACCACTAAAACCAAGTTGAAAGTAAAGCAGAAAGTGCTTTAATGTGAACTCTGCTTTACCTTTAGCTAGCTTTAAGCTGACATTTAATATGATAAGCCATGCTGTTTGATATCTTTGAATAACCCATTCTCTGCCTTGCCAAAGTACAATTGTTAGTTGAAAACAGTTGGGATTCTGATGAAACGACGCATAACTCTTTGTCTGACCAGGATGGCAATTGTTTGACACTAGTTTCAATATTTCTAAAGTCAAAATACCTCAATTTTAACTTAGATACCTCATAAAAAAGCAGAAGACAATTGCTTCAAATCAATGGCGCCATGACAGTGACGGGGTTAATAATTCTGGCAACAGTTCTGAAGAAGTACAGTGGATAATCTGTTATTCTTTCCCAATAAACGCGTTTACGCTAAAACTATTATTTACAGTGCAAACAGTTTGGAGCCAGATCAGACGCCGGGTAACCCGGCGTCTGATCAGGCTCCAAACTGTTTGCCACCAAGATAAACAAGAATTATCAGAATTGTCCAAAAGTTGTTCTTTTCTACGTTTTAGTGCTTTGCGTTTGCGTACGTTTGCTTTGAAACCGGACAGAATAACAGATTCTCCACTGTATGTGACAGAAATTGCCCTTTCATGATCAAATTGATTCTGAGAGTTTTACCCCTTCACCGCCAAATTGTTGTCTGCGTCAATATTGTTGTCTGCAACATCGTTTCAAAGTTTGATTTAAGGCAGTATGACTGATGAAATTTCGAAATGAGTGTCAAACAGTTTGTATCCTGATTAGACGACGCGTTACACGCATGCTGTGTCTGATCAGGATTCTAACTGTTTACAAACGCACATTTTGGTGTCTTTGATAATGAAAGGGTTAATTAAAATACTGAAGTAGACCAATAAAAAATGCAAAAAATCCAAATGTTATCAATACAAGCAGACGAAACTTTCGACGAGCTATTTTATTATAATAGCCATGAACAATTGACGTCTGTTTTTATTGTTCAATGAACAAGTACATGTATATGAAGGGTTTGACTGAAAAATAATCAATATAAGTACATAACGTTTTGCGAAATCCAGTTACTCGAGCTGAAGTAGCGAACGACTTGATAGTTTTCAACACACTCAGCTCCCCATGCTTTCATTATTGCACAGTTCAAGGGGATACCAAGCATTAAATTGGTTGTTTTTTTTCTCCCAAATACTTAATATAATATAAACATTGGGGATTGGAAATATTCATGTGATAACCATAGTCTCCTATAACTCTATATAGAGTGGCAATGTACTCTTTTAACATATATGTTTGTATTATTTGTTTGATGTACATTGATGAGACAGAAATAAACAATAAACTTCCAAAGAGTTCTGATCTTGTGTCATACTTGAACAAACTGGTTTCTTTAATTGTTATGTTGCGACTACATGTATTATTATTTCTTGAAACTCGCATGAGAGTACGTATGTATGTATACATGCAATTTAGAGGTGAACAAGGATTGATCGTGCAATTTGCAATCGCTATGAATGAACATAATAAACAATAAAGAAACTGGAACATTCTTCACGCTTTGTTGTGGTTGTACAATGGAGAAACCGTTATTCTTTCTAATAAAAGCGCTTACGCGAAAGCTATTTTTTCTAATGCAAACAGTTTGGAGCCAGATAAGACGCCGGGTAACCCGGCGTCTGATATGGCTCCAAACCGTTTGCCATTGAGATAAGAATAAATCATCAGCATTTTCAAAAGGCTCTCATTTTCCGCATTTAATTACAAATCGTTACGTCCCGTTTGCTTCTAAACTGGAAATAACGTCATATTTAGTGTATGCAAAATGTATGGTCTTAAATGATTTAATGTACAATGTTAAGGTTTTTTTTAATAATCACAAAAGCGTGAAAAAGTTTGAATTCAGTTGAGAAGCCAAGTTAATCGGTGTCTCATCTGGACCAGAACTGTTTGCAACCTGTTTCCGGTTAAAAAGCAAACGAAACGCAAACGCAATGTACTAAAATATTGAAAGTGATAACAACTTATTTACTTTTCTCACGATTTTCTTTTTCAATCTGCGTGGCAAACAGTTCGGAGCATGGCTTCAAACTGTTCGCAATGGAAATATAAGTTTAAGCGTAAACGCTTTTACTCATATTAGGAAAGAATTACGTCTTCTCCCCTGTATCATAATGCATAGTGAATATGCTATTATATCAATCTTATATACTACATTGGAAATGACCTTTTTCTTTCTCAATAAACTTGTTTATGTTCAAATAAGTATATCCATTGAAACAGTTTTGAGCCAGACCAAACACCAGGTAATCTGGCCTCTGATCAGATACCAAACTAATTACTACTCGTATTAAAATAAATCAAAATAAATTCCTCAAAATCTAATATTCTACATTTCATTGATTTGCATTTGTGTTTCATTTCCGTTTAATAAACGGTAAAGAAACTGTATCTACTTTACAACGTTGATTTTATTGAGATTGCCTTCCGTAACCATGACAATATAGTTACAATTACTCTACTTCGCCAAGAGGACTGGAACCGACGCCTTATTCCGTGCCAGAGATTGGGCAAGTGATCTATCAGTAATTATGTCTAAATTGTCGGTATGATGTAGCATTAGACCTTTAGTACATGTACAGTGGAGAATCTGTTATTCTTTCCCGTTTAAACGCAAACGTACGCAAACGCAAAACACTAAAACGTAGAAAAGAACAACTTTTGAAAAATTCTGAAAATTCATGTTTGTCTTGGTGGCAAACAGTTTGGAGCCTGATCAGGCGCCGGGTTACCCGGCGTCTGATCTGGCTCCAAACTGTTTGCACTGCAAATAATAGTTTGAGCGTAAACGCGTTTATTGGGAAAGAATAACGTTTTCTCCACTGTACGCTAATAAAAAAAACGAAATTCACGTTGCAAACAACTTGTGTTTCAGATTGATAAGTTACTCGGCGTTGCACATGGATCTAGATTGTAATATACTGCAAAGACAATGGCAAACAAAGATAAGCTCAAGACGTTATTGTGAAGTGCCCACGATCCCATATATGGGACATAGTCAAACAGTGTAGACTCCGATCAGACGCCGCATTATGCGGCGTCTGATCAGAGTCTACACTAGATCTATTCGCTGATAGGAATTTCAATATAAATCAAAATGAAAATGAAACTTTTGACCAGGCATCCCTGTGATAAAAAATGGACTAATCCAATATATAAACATGGAAGAATCCACTGGGCGTAAATGGGTTAATTGTACAGACAATTCAGTTCTGTATGCCTAAGGTCAAGCGGGCGTGATATTGGACTACTTCAATAAACACTCACTGTCAACAGTACAAAATGACATTGACATCGCTTGAAGAAAGTCTGTGATACAACGAAGGCTATGAGTTATTTCCAACTTTACTGTCATTTTGTTTCTAGTTTGAAATTGGCTATTTTTGCCATCTGCATTAATTTATTTTCACTGGAAATTTGTCTCTTAATGTCAGTGCACTCACTGTATGGCAGTGTCGGAGATAACATACATTGTACTTATTCGACTGGCTCATACAGTGGAGAAAACGTTAAAATTTCCAAATAAACGCGTTTACATTAAAACTATTTTTTCCATTGAAACAATTTGGAGTCAGATCAGACGCCGGGTAACCCGGTGTCTGATCAGGCTCCAAACTGTTTGCCACTCAAATTAAATGGATAGTCACAATTGACCAAATGTTGTCATTTTCTAGGTTTGATTGCGATGCGTTTGCGTATTGCTTGCGTTTAAACGGGACACAATAACGTGTTCTCCACATACGTTAACACTAGGACAAACACCGCAATACCGCAAGACTACAAGACCATTTAAAGTTAAAAGAAAAAATGTTAAATACCGTCGGAAATCAGTCTTTCAAACTCGCTTACAACGAGCTTACCCGTAGTTAAACGGTTAAATATTTATAGTTTTACAAGCCTAAGATGTACAAATCCGTATTTCAAAGTTGAAACGAGACTGAAACACGTGTGGCTTTGAAATACGGACATGCTCGACGTGGGTGAACTCGAGATATCAGTTTGACTGTAAGTGAAAAAAACACTTCCGTCCCTAACTTCTTTCTTTCTTGGAAGACAAGTAACCACTTAAAGCATGTTGAAAATGAAGCATGCACCTTAAGGTGATTTAAATTACAATTTGATACATGTAGGATTTAGAAAATATGTAAAATAGTTAGTGTATACGACTGTATAAATTGTTATTATTTTCTTCAGTGGATGAATACATGTACATTGCACATGTAAAGTAAACGCGATAAAAAGCGCGCACAAGGGTTAACCGTATATTCATTATCTAAGTTGGTGGTGAAATAGACTTTTAGTGTACAGTGGAGAATGTGTTATTCTTTCCCAATAAACGCTTACGCTAAAACTATTATTTGCAGTGCAAACAGTTTGGAGCCAGATCAGACGCCGGGTAACCCGGCGTCTGATCAGGCTCCAAACTGTTTACCACCAAGATAAACAAGAATTATCAGAATTGTCCAACAGTTGTTCTTTTCTACGTTTTAGTGCTTTGCGTTTGTGTACGTTTGCGTTTAAACGGGAAAGAATAACAGATTCTCCACTGTATCTAAGTTGGTGGTGAAATAAACTTTTAGTGTAATAGGATTCAATTTCAATGATGAATGAAATGAGTTCTGTGATCAGTGATTTCTTGATTACTTTCTTACAAAAGTATTTATCTGATTAAGAATACAAATGAGAAATATGGGTTTAACTTAGTAGGAAATTGGGGACCCATCCGTTTTACTTTCGAGCTCGTGTCGAACAGAACCTGTAAACAGTGATGATCTAGATCAAACGTGTACATGTAGTAACTCTGTTTCTGCGGTGCGGACACTAAAATGCACAGTCGGTCAGTCAAAGATAGATACAGTGTAGAATATGTTATTCCTTCCCTTAAACGCAAACGTACGCAAACGCAAAGCACTAAAACGTAGAAAAGAACAACTGTTGGACAATTCTGATAATTCTTGTTTATCTTGGTGGCAAACAGTTTGGAGCCTGATCAGACGCCGGGTTACCCGGCGTCTGATCTGGCTCCAAACTGTTTGCACTGCAAATAATAGTTTTAGCGTAAACGCGCTTATTGGGAAAGAATAACAGATTCTCCACTGTGCATTAACTCCACATCAGTTGTGCATTGAAAAGGTAAAATCCAAGGTCCATCTTTATAATCGTACTTACGCAAGCACTTCAAGTGAAATTGTTTATAAAGTAAATAAAAAGAAGTAGGATATATTCTTGAGACAGCTTTTTGCTTTACTTTAAGACTACTTTTAGCAATTATCTGCTAAAAAAAGGCCGTGTACATGTACATGTAGCTCTGCATCTGGTCAATAACCACACTGCCTGACATTCATACATGTAAGAATGTTTCTTCGGTGATAATCCCTGAAATATGCCTTTTTTAATAATAACATCAGACGACCATTGACCAGACGTTGTTTGAACTTCAAATAGGTTGATTAACCCTATCCCACCACAGGCGACCAAAGTCAACTTTACAAACAGGGCTGCCATTTCTCCGATTTTTTCCTAAGTCTTCGGATTTTTATCCTAGCAAAAGGTAGCGTTTAAGGCGCATTCTGCTTTCCTTTCACCCTGTTTTAAGCAGTCATGTGTCTTCAAAAAAAGAAACAGACTATTGGGTAAAGGTACGATTAGTAAAATTGCGTCTGAAAAATTGAAAATTTGAAATCTTAGGATTTTTATGATTAACTTATGGCATCCCTGTGCAAACTGTTAATTCTATCCTTAAAGTGAAAACGACTTTATTCTTTACCATTAAAGACGGTTACGCTAAAATTATCTCCATTTCAAACAAATTGGAGCCAGATCAGACGCCAGGAAACCCGGCGTTTGATCAGGCTCCAAACCGTTTGCCATTAAACGGATTGGAACCAGATTAGACGTCGGGTTACCAAACTGTTTACCATTCATATGACCATGAATAAGCAGTATTGTCGAAAAGCTGTCTTTACGTTTAATTGCGCTGCGTTTGCGTTTAAACGCGAAAGAATAACGTTTTCTCTACTATATGAGACGCTGGGTACAGTGGAGAAAACGTTATTCTTTCCCAATAAACGCGTTTACGCTAAAACTGTTATTTGCAGTGCAAACAGTTTGGAGCAAGATCAGACGCCAGGTAACCCGGCGTCTGATCAGGCTCCAAACTGTTTGCCACCAAGATTAACATGAATTATCAGAATTGTCCAACAGTTGTTCTTTTCTACGTTTTAGTGTTTTGCGTTTGCGTACGTTTGCGTTTAAACGGGAAAGAATAACAGATTCTCCACTGTACATGTAATGCAGGGTTCAATCATATGTCAATCTGACACACGTATCACTTTTTGTTCTGTGAATCTCCTTTAATAATATTTTAAAATTATAGTAGCAAAGCCAACAGTTGTGAAAAATGAAAGTATCATATATTGACGACGAAGGGGTTAAAGCAGACGATACGATTTGGCAGTAAAAAGGGTCAAAATGAATTATGCAACGTTAATCCCAGCGGGCATGGTTATAATTGAAAAAATACAACATACACTTTGATGGAATGTCGTTGCTGTTACAGTGGATAATACGTTATTCTTTCCCGTTTAAACGTAAACAAAACGCAAACGCAATGCATTGCAATAAATTTCTGAAATAAATAGTTGTTTTAAATGTAGTTGCAAACAAATTTGAGTCTGATCTTACGTCTGATCTTGTTCCATTCTGTTTGATATGGGACTAACTGGTGTACAGTGGAGAATACGTTATTCTTTCCCGTTTAAACGAAACGAAACGCAAACGCAAAACACTAAAACGTAGAAAACTGCAACTTATGGACAATTATTCTGTTATTTCATGTTTATCTTGGTGGCAAACAGTTTGGAGCCTGATCAGACGCCGGGTTACCCGGCGTCTGATCTGGCTCCAAACTGTTTGCAATGAAAATAATAGTTTTAGCGTAAACGCATTTATTTGGAAAGAATAAGTTTTCTCCACTGTACACGTAGCTTAAACGCGTTTATTTTGAGATATTAACGTTTTATACACTGACCCTTTAAGTGCCAATAAATTGTCTAGGTATACTATGCCGTATGCTTTTTTAAATAATTTAAGACCAATTTTGTTACTGAAGAAAAATCGTAATGAATATCAAAATAGTTTGTTTTTCGATCGGACGACCAGATACTTGATGCCTGGACAGGATCCAAACAGTTTTAAAATCTCAGTGTTGTACGAGAGAGGTAGTGGAGGGGTTAACTTATTTTTCCCTGAAACTTTTAATAGAAATGTCCAGTTCCCGACCCAGTCTAGTCCATTCTAAGCTATTTAACCCTTTTGTACCGACGATCTTATATATGGGACATAGGCAAACAGTGTAGACTCTGATCAGACGCCGCATAATGCGGCGTCTGATCAGAGTCTACACTGTTTGCTGTTAGGAATTTCACTATAAAACAAAATGAAAATGAAAATTTTGATCAGGCATCCCTTTGATAAAAAATGGACTAATCCAATATAAAAACATGGAAGAATCCATTGGGTATAAATGGGTTAATGTGTATTTTGCAATATATTGCCAAATGACAAAGCGAGCTGCCGGGCCTGGTTAACTCAAAAGGACTAAATTTAGGGTCCATCTGGGTCTACCGTTTGAATAGGACAAACGTACTCTTTACATGTAATCGGTTTGAAAAGGGTGAGTATACTTGTCACTAGGGTTCAATTCAATGGCCAATCGGTTATTTGTTTACATGTATCTCATTTATATCTCACTTTGTGTTGAACCTCGGCTGCTGTGAAATAAGCATTAAAATGAAAGAAACGACCATGCTGAAAATCGTTGCATTTCTCTTGTTCTGTGTAATTGCAGGTAATGTCTTACAGTGGAGAATCTGTTATTCTTTCCCGTTTTTAAAAACGCAAACGTACGCAAACGCAAAGCACTAAAACGTAGAAAAGAACAACTTTTGGACAATTCTGATAATTCATTTTTATCTTGGTGGCAAACAGTTTGGAGCCTGATCAGACGCCGGGTTACCCGGCGTCTGATCTGGCTCCAAACTGTTTATATGAAATAATAGTTTTAGCGTAAACGCGTTTATTGGGAAAGAATAACACATTCTCCACTGTAATTCCTAACTCTTATCTTGTCGTACTATCATCTGCTTTAAAATTGCCGTCTACAAATTTCGTTATATTTATATACATGTAATACTTTCATTAATCAAAGGAACGTTATGCTGAGAATTATAGACTTGAAATTTGTTTCCAAAGAAGACCAAAATAACCTTAAAAAGTTTCCTATATACTGAAAAGATAATGCTTATAGCAGATTGAAAGTAAAGTAGACCGTCTGCTTTTAACTTACAGATTGATTTAAGCAAGTACTTGTTGTGAACACTTGAGAAAAAGCTACTGTATGAGGATTTAACCGCTTCACGACCCAACCCTGAGTACACTAGTTCAAAGATGTTGGATCCTGGTTAGACGTCTGATCATGTTCCAAACTGTTTGATACTCATTTCAATACTTCTTAAGTCAAAATATCTCAATTTTTAAAAGCGTGTTTTTTTTTAAAAAGAAACAATTGTTTAAAGTTGATGCCGTCATTACAGTGAAGGGATTAGTTTGCTTCATGTGCGTGGGAATCCGGTTTTCATTAGTAACTCTGTATTCGTTCGCTAAGATAAGAATAAATTCAGATCATGGTAGAATAAACAATGGGTGATAAGGTAGTGCACGGATAAAAGTCATTCTTTTCACGTGATTGCATTTATGGTTCAATAGTAATAGACATTGTAAACAGTGCGGAGCCAGATCAGACGTCGACTATATAAGTAGGTAAAACCTTTCTATTGCACTCACTAAAATGAAAGAAATTACATTGTAGACATGTCAGGTAACAACTTAAAGCAAGGTCCTAAAGGAGCTTTCTGTTTTACTGTCACCTTTCTTTAAGCAGTCACCTGTCATAAAACTCAATAATTCACCCAGTTTAGTGGTCGCAATGAAGAGGTACTTCACCTTCACCTATCCCGTAGTCTGGAGGACCGTAGGGGCACTACAGATGACCTGGCAACCAGGTCCTTCCATTCCGTTCTGTTTTCAGCTTTCCGCACCGTTTCCTTCAGACCCATGCCTGTCCAATCTGCAATGTTGTCTTCCCAACGTTTTCTCTGTCGACCTCTTCTTCTCCCTCCGCTTACTGTGCCTTGTAGAATGGTCTTTGAGAGTCCTGAAGATCTTGTAACGTGACCGTACCATCTCAGCTTCCGCTTTTTCACAGTTGTCAGCAAATGCTCAAATGGTCCAATGGCTTCCCTTATCCTGCAGCAGACTTCATTTGTGATGTGCTCAGTGTATGATATACACAATAGTTTCCTGAAGCACCTCATCTCCAGTGCGCTTATCCTGCGTTCCAATTCTGCGTTCAAGGTCCAAGATTCACTTGCATACATGAATATGGACATCACCAGTGCACGCATAAACCTTATTTTTGAGCTGAGGCTTATACTTCGGTCATCCCATATTGGCTTCAACTTTGCAAGTGCTGCTGTAGTATGTGCTGCTCTTGCAAGTATCTCCGGCTTTGATCCTTGATCGCTGACTATGGCACCCAGGTACTTGAAACTATCAACACTACCAAGCTTCTCTCCCTTCACCTGTATAACTGTGCTGATGCAATTGGTATTGTTGGTCATGATCTTTGTCTTCTCTGCACTAATTTGCATGCCATAGTTGGTAGATGACTCATCTAGGCATTTCACTAGCTCGACTAACTCCTCTTCCTTCCCAGCTAGGCCGTCTATGTCATCAGCGAAGCGTAGATTCGTTACTATCATTCCACCGATGCTGACGGTTCCTTTATGGTCTGCCAGAGCGTCTGACATAATTCTCTCTAGGAAGATGTTGAAAAGGGTTGGGGAGAGTAAACATCCTTGCCGTACGCCCACTGTCGTTCTGAACCACTCTCCTGCACTACTATTGGAGTACACTGCACTTGTTGCTCTGTCATACAGATTCTGTATCGCTTTTGTGAGGTTGGCGTTAATGTTGTACAGCCTCATTGTGGCCCACAGTGCCTCATGCCATACCCTATCGAGTGCCTTCTTGAAATCTATAAAGACATGATACAAGTCTTGTTGGTGTTGCAAGTACTTCTCGCACAGTATTCTGAGGTTGAATATCTGTTCAGTAGTGCTGCGCCCTGGTCGAAACCCAGCCTGCTCCTCAGCTATTATCTCTTCAGCTTGTGGTTTAAGTCGGTTGAGAATGACTTTCAGCATTACTTTACTTGGATGACTTATAAGGCTGATGGTTCGATAATTCTGGCACAATTGAAGGTTGCCTTTCTTTTGAAGAGCTATGACAAGCGACTGTGTCCATGTCGTAGGCCATTCTCCTGTTTGCCAAATTCGATTACATATTGTATGAAGTGCACTTGTCATAGCTTCTCCCCCTGCTTGGACTAGTTCACCTGGGATATTGTCTACACCTGCTGATTTCCCCTTCTTCAACGACTTCACTGCGAGCTCCACCTCTTCGCGAAGGATAGGATGACTGTCTGTGTTGGTCGCTGGCAGGACGTTCAGAACTTCTGGATCTCCTGTGTCTCTATAGCTATACAGTTCAGAGAAGTATTCAGTCCATCTGTTCAGTATTTCCCCTTCTTCTGTTAAAATGTTCCCACTTTTATCTTGTATTGTAGAGGTTTTAACTTGTTTTGTGCTTGTTATTTCTTTTACTATTTGGTATGCTTCCTTGCTGTTGTTTCTCTTGAGATTGTTTTCAATGTCCTGGCACTGCTCTGCTATCCACTTTTCCTTTGCACCTTTCACTGCTTTCTTGATGTCGCTGTTCACCTTCCTATACTGAATTGCACCTTGCGGAACACTCTTTTTCTTCTTTAGTTCTCTCCGTTCATCACACAGATCTAAGAGGTACTGTAATACTAAACAAGGGCCACTATGGCCCTAAATCGCTCACCTGGTAACCATGTAACCATGTACACCGTGTGACCTAGTTTTTGACCGGGCATGACCCTCATTCTAACTTGACTTCGATTTCAATGAGACAAACATTTTGTTCAAGTTTCATGAAAATTCAATGAATTTTGTAGTCTCTAGAGTGTTAACGAGGTTTTTGGATGATTTGACCTAGTGACCTAGTTTTTGACAAGACATAAGCCACATTTGAACTTGACCTATATTTCATTGAGACAAACCTTTTCATCAAGTTTTATGAAAATCAAATGAAATTTGTAGTCTCTAGAGTGTTAATAAGGTTTTCGATGATTCCACCTAGTGACCTAGTTTTTGACCGGACATAACCCACTTTTAACTTGACCTAGATTTCATTGAGGCAAACATTTTGATGAAGTTTCATGAAGATCCAATGAAATTTGTAGTCTCTAGAGTGTTAACAAGGTTTTTCGAAGATTTGACCTAGTGACCTAGTTTTTGATCTGACATGACCCACATTCAAACTTGGCCTAGATTTCATTGAGGCAATCATATTGATGAAGTTTCATGAAGATCCAATGAAATGTGTAGCCTCTAGAGTGTTAACAAGGTTTTTCGATAATTTGACCTAGTGACCTAGTTTTTGACCAGACATGACCCATATTCAAACTTTACCTAGATTTTATTAAGGCAAACATTTTGATGAAGTTTCATGAAGATCCAATGAAATTTGTAGCCTCTATAGTGTTAACAAGGTTTTTCGAAGATTTGACCTAGTGACCTAGTTTTTGACCGGACATGACCCACATTCGAACTTGGCCTAGATTTCATTTAGGCAATCATATTGATGAAGGTTCATGAATATCCAATGAAATTTGTAGCCTCTAGAGTGTTAACGAACAATTGTGGACGGACGGACGGACGGACGGACAGACAGACGTTCTCACAGTTTGACATTTGTTGGGTATATTTTTTGTTTAAAAGTACCCAACAGTACACTAATATACCCAACAATAACAATAGGGCAATCACGGAATGAATGGAATCTTTTGTTCTCCCTACCCAACAAAGGACCTTTCGTGCGCTCAGACAGACAGACGACGGACGACGAACGACGGACATCCAGCGATCCTAAAAGCCCACCTTGGCACTACGTGCCAGGTGAGCTAAAAAACTCATTGGCAACAGCAACCATCAATGTATAAGTCCTTTCTCCTCTAACGCCTAGTCAAATTTTAACTATTTATATGTGTTTTCTGCAATAAAATGCAAAACAACATACAGTGCAGATCCTTATCAGATTGCTTCTTTCGGTGTCCTCTCTATGCTATTTGCATCGGGCGTGCTCTTTTAATGTACACTATTTTCAAAGACACAAACAAGTGATACCTAGGAGTCAATGAGTTGAAGCATATTTTGATTTCCATAAACTTGCGTTTCATCAGTACCCTGCTTTTGGAGGTCATACATGTACTGCATTTCTACAGTGCGGTAATTAGGTTTCTGTTTGGATTCATTGCAGTTTCGGGAGAGGCACGTGGTGAAAGTGAAAAAACATCCGGTACGATAATTGGCGGGACGAATGCAGGGAGGCGAAGGTTCCCGGAGTATGCCATCATATATTTTGACGGTGATCTAGGCTGTGGCGGTACCATACTGAATAATAGAAGTATCCTTACAGCTGCCCATTGCGTATTAGCAGACAAAAGATAGTAACTATTGCTACCGTGTATCTCTTACGAAAGTATATGTAACTTATATATATAAAAACATCAATATGTTATATAAGTAATATTTTCTATATATTAGAAACTGATAAAGTGGAAAGTATTTTTTCCCAATAAACGCGTTTACACTAACACTATTATTTTCATTGCAAACAGTTTGGAGCCAAATCAAACGCCGGGTAACCAACTATGATTAAAACAGATAGTGAGAAGTTTAAAAATATTATAAGTATCTACATTTTAATGTACTGCATTCAAACGGGAACGAATAACGGGATATAAATGAGACACCGATATAATCTAACTTTTATCCGGATTCAATAAGTTTAGAGCAGTAATCATATGAATTTGACGAAAGCGTGCAGATGATTGAATTTTATTATATACATGACACAAGTTCAGAAATCGTTTGTGTTTTAGTTACAGTGTGGCTGTTGGAAAATATAGACTTGATAAGGACCAGGGTACAGAACAATACTTCGATGTTTCAGAAATTTTCAGAGTGAGTATTCTGATAGATTTTCAACATACCAATCTATTTGAAAAATAAAGTTCTTAGTTGAATGTATGTGCCATGATATATGTTAGGCCAAATTAAAAAATACCTCTGTTTCCGGTCACCCGACCGACCTTTTTTTCCCCTCCGACCCTAAACATTTTTATTTTAATTTTCGAAAAATGTATCGGCGAATATCGGTCATTTTTGCGGCGCATGTGACAGTCGTCTTTTGAGAAACGTGTAGTAGACGCTATTCTCTACTGTATTGTTTAAAAAACCAATTTATAGTCCTTTAAGTGATTAAAAATTGACTTTTGAATAAGATTTAGCGAATATCAAGGTAATCTAAGTAAACATTGATCTAAATTTGTCATAAAGTACCTTCCTTGCAGATTTTTCCATGCTAGTTAATTGACCATTGACATATTCAACATGCAGATAACACATTTTATTGACAAATTTGACATGCATTCAACACATTTCAAAACTATTATTACATGTAATTTCATCTAATATATATAAGTCACTACTTTGCCGTTTTGGTATACCAATATTGGTTAAAAATCAAGCCAGTTTCAATTTTTAAGATAATTTCAGTTGATATTTTAAAGGGTTTTTATATATGGCCCGAGCTCTACAAAATACAATACATTCATATATTTTTATAGATTTATATCATTATATAGAATACTCCATCAGAAAAATTAAATATATTATTAGAAATTAGATCTTTATGATTGTGTAAAAAAAAGAAATCCAACCGTCCGTCCCTAATTTTTTTGGGCATGTACATGTAATAGGAAACACAGGTATTTTTTATATGGAGTGGAGAAGGTACATGTACTATTCTTTGCCGTAAACGCAATATAATAAAATGTAGAATATGGCAACATTTTTACAGTTCTGACTATTCATTTTAATCTAAAATGACAAACAGTTCGCAATATAAATAAAGGTTTTAGCGTATTCGGAAAGAATAACGTATTCTCCACTGTATTTGCAATTAGAATAGACCACTGGCTGACAAATGGGCGGGCGTTGACTGTAAACCCTTTATCTATTTTCCTCATAAAGGTGCCTTTTTATACTTTCACGCATACATGTATCTTGTGAGAGAGGCATGGACAAGTGCTCCTGTATCGTGTCAGGTTTATTCTTAAAGCAGACTGTCAGAAAACAAAAAGGTGACATAGAAGATTTCTACTTTACTAGCCGCCTACATGTCAAACAATTATCAGGAAAACGCTATCGGGGAAAGGGTTAAAATAAGGTTAGAATTTAAATTCAAATTGAACCACATTTGACCTGATACAGTACTGAATCTTATTAAATTAACAATTTTTGCGATTCGATGACAATTCGCTTGCAATTCGATGACAATTCGCTTGCGATTCAAAGTACTAACTTTACCCTCGGGTAAATTTTCTTGAATGGTGTATCTCACAAATGGTCGCAAATATGCCTTCGATTTTTCGATTCCATTTTTGTCACAACCGCTTCGGAAAATTCGCGTAAAAATATTCAAACGTAGGATTTGTTTTTTGAAGCGCGCGATTCGATGGCAATTCGATGGCAATTCGCTTGTGAGTATCAATTTAATTTAATAAGGTTCAGTACTGTACTAGTTTTAATGATTTGCCTACGGCAGCAATTGGTGGCCGTCCTCCTTGACGGTTACTCGGTCATTAAACGCAGTTGAACTCGATTAGGTAAAAGTGTAATGCCTGCAAATAGAACAAGAACAGGGTCTTTAACCCCTTCACTGCCTTACCCCGAGCATAACAAGTTTTTGCAAACAGTTTGGATCCTGATCAGACGCCGCGTTACGCGGCGTCTGATCAGAATCTAAACTGTTTGACACATTTCAATATTTCTTCAGTCAAAATAGCAAAAAATAAAATTTAAGCAATAAAAGCAGACGACTATTGTTTGAAATTGATGACGTCACGGCAGTAAAGGGGTTAAGTGGTTAACAACATTGATTTATCATTGCAGCACTTCGGTTCTAGCCCTACAAATCCAGCTAATGACATAGCGATTGTACGTATAGACGGACATATAAGTTACAGCGAATACGTGAAACCTGCAACTCTGGTGAAAGGTGAACAGTTTTACGATTGTCTGTCTGTTTTTCAGACAATTCAATAAAATAGGAATTGACGAAGGAGGGGTCGTTTGGTGATCATTGCGAACATAAAACTTGTGTTTTCCTGTTTTTTTCCTTTTATACAGAAAATAATAACGATGCTGTCGATGATGACAATTATGACGATGCAGAAGACGATAGAGATCATTATGATATAACAATAGTGTTTGTAATATTTCAAATAATTATATGAACTAATTGACCACTAGTGCCACCTATTTGCGTTTTACTAAAATAGTTGGCTCCTTTCGTAGTGCTTTGATCAGGATCTGCATTGTTTGTTATTTTGCTTTTTTTAAAACAATATTAATCCTAAATATATAAAAATGAAACGACTTAACCCTTTCACCACCGGAGTCGCCTAAAGTCGAATTTGAAAACAGTTTTGATCCTGATCGCGGCGTCAATAATAATACGTCTGATCAAGATCAAAACTGTTTGACACTAGTTTCGATATTTCGCATGTCATAATATCTTAAATCTAAATTTGAAATGCTCTTGCAGACAACACTATTGAAGCAGACGAGAAAATAACGTACTGGGTGAAAAAAGCTCAAATTTAATTTGGTGCCGAAAGGGTTTAATTAGAAACTGGAACTGTCCATCTGAAAGCACAGGGATGAATGCGTTGATAATAATAGCGATGACATTTCAGGTCCTAAGTTTGAGAACTACACCGATTGCTATGTGGTAGGTGGTGGGGTCATCAACCAAGGTGAAGGTGAGCACTGACAAATAGGTTCTATTGTCATAGTAAGTCAATATGAAAGAGACATAGAGGGCGATTTTCCGGGCATAATAGAGATAGAGAGAGCGAGAGACAGACATACGGATACAAAGAGAGATATATAGAGATAGAGAGATAAAGAGAGAGAGAGACAAACAGACAGACAGAGACAAAGAGAGAGAGAGAGAGGGGGATAGAAAGAGAGCGAGAGAGATATATACAAAGAGAGACAGAGGCCGATAACGAGATACAGACAGAGAAAGACATAAAGAGATAGACAGACACACAGACACACATACAGACACACACACATAAAGACATACATAGAGAGACAGCGATACAGAGAGAGCTAAAGAGAGACATACACACATAGAGACATAAAGACAAAACTACATACAGAGACAGGCACACAGAGAAAGAGATTGAGACGCACAGAAATACAGCGAGATAGATTGACAGAGAGGGAGATCAAGATATAGGCATAGCTACTAGACTGGTAGGAAATCTCAGAAATATGCTCCAAACAAATGTTAGAGGCATTTTTGGGGAAAAGTTGACAGGCCACCTTTTTATCATAATTAAAGGGTGCTGAATCCATTTAGGGTGCCTGTCACCCTCTCCGGTGCCTTGAACGCCCCAAAATGGTAAAAAACAAAATGGCCGCCAAAATGCTATTTTTCGCTATTAAATCCAATCTTTTTGGGATTAAAGATACCTAATACACATGCTTCTCCTAATCTATATGGTTTATCACAACAATCCTTCACATGAATGTTCCTGGGTTGATTCTCCATAAAAAAAATGATAACATGAAGATGTCTGGTTGCCATGGCAACCAAAGTAAAAATAGAGAAATCTTAAAATATAAAATTCTTGTAAAATAAATCACATGGCCCAAAGCTTAGATACTTTATTGATATATGACAGACCCCCTTTTAACCATAATTAGAGTGATTTGAAATCAGTGTGTTGCCTGTCCCCCTCTCCAATGAAGTTTAAGGCCAAACATGGGTAAAAAAAAAACACAAAATGGCCACCAAAAAGCTAATTTTCGTTATTCTATGCAGTCTTTCTGGGATCAAATTCACAATACATTTTCATTTCCTAAATTACATGGCTGATTACAACCAACTGTACAATACTTTGTTTTGGGTCAATCTCTTTAAAAATGATTTCATGCAGACTTTTTGTTGCCATGGAAACCAAAGTTTAAATCAGGTTGGTTTAATTTTGTCAAAATTTGCTAACTTTGGGCTAATTAGGCTAATTGGACATCACACACAGAGAGAAGTGGATATAGAGGTACCCGTGCGATACTCAACTATTGTTCAATGGAGCCCATGGTTCTTTTGTATGCCCAGTACATGTAAAGATCACTTATACATTGTACATAGGTACAAAATTGGCGGATAAGGAGCATTTTTGCATTTAAAGTAAGTTGAGTACAATTACTATTTACAATGCATCATGATCTACTTAAATTACTTTCTTATATGTTACAGTGGAAAACTGTTTTCTTTTCTGTTTAAACGGTAGTAATAGATGCTTTCGCAGTTCAATAAATGTTGGAAATAACTCCTTTTGGAAACTTTTGACTTTGGAGATTGATAAAACTGGTGTCTAATCTGGTCTCAATTTGTTTACCATGGACATCATTGTTTTGGCACAAACATGGTTTTAAAGAATACAGTTGTAACTACTGTAGTTACTCTTGGTTAGTTATAACTAACATACTGCATTCAAAATATCATCTAGTTCCTATTCATAGTGGTAGTTGTCGTTATCCTTGGATTTGTATTGTTATGTGGACACTGGGCAGTATACGGGATATTCCGCACAAGTTTTCACTGTTAAATCATATTGTTAGTATAATAATTAGTCAGTTTCAAACACAACGTGGGTATTGGTGTGGGTATTGGTGTAAATATCATTAAGATGGAAAGCCATTGATATTCACTCTACTCTAATGTCTGGAAATGCGAATGATTCACATGTAATGATATTGCATCACTTGTTGTGACCGACTATAAGGAATAGGATTCGAGAAACAGTCGAGATTGACACTGTCTTGTTTAACGAGTCAAAGTGTTCCATATTGTACTTTTTATCAGATAAATCTTTAGCATTTGTTTATTGAAAATTTCTATTTCGGTCATATAACATGGTGTGAGCAGGAATGTTACACTCGTTTCTGTGACCCCGGCTCTCTCGGCCAGAGTTTGGTGTAATACATTGAATGGCAGTGAGACAGTAGAAGAATATGTAAAACATTAGTGTATCTGACCAGAACAACTAGTTTGTCAACGCTTGTAAGAAAAGAGTAAAATAATCCGTTGATATCCTCCTCTTGTCAAGCTTGGGTATCTACATCAGGCTTGTTTGATTCGGCTTCTGACCTTTTGCTCATCAGGGAACCCACAGCCACATCTGTGACTTGGTCATGTTCATCAAGCTCTGCAGCCTCTTCAGAGAGAGAGCTCCTGACAAGTCAGTCTTGTTACTTGGAATTGCCCAAATCAACTGGCAGGGGTACCTTATACTCGTATCAGCAAATAACACCCCAACTGGGTCTGATACCCTTGGCCTTTTCCTTACATGCCTTAGATTTGATTGACATCCTATAATACCTGCCATGTTTATTAAAACACCAATAAGATCTTCAAATGTAGAACCTTTCTGTGTCTTCATAATGGCAATCAGAAAGGCATGCCCATCAATAATAATGAAGACAGTAGTTCAGTTGTTGCCTACATTTGTGAACACATTGTTTCTGCTGTTACAATCTGATATAGAATTGCTGGATATCCTAGCAATCGCTATCAGCAAAGACAATTGCTTATGGTTCATCCATGTCCACTGTGTGATAGACCGGTCAGCATTTGATACGGTATGTTTGCTGTCTCTAGATTATAATCCTTTCTGTATCAAATAGAGATGAAAATATCAGTGGTTTTTCTTCTACAACGGTATTGGAATCAGACATTCTGGTCCTTACATGGCAAAAGGCTTTCCTCAACAAATGCGTTGCGTTACCTTTGTCCTAAATGCATTTAGGAATTCATTGTCATTTTAAGGCTAAGTCCTTTGTTACAATGATTGGCTAATCTGCATACTCTTCAATGGCAAGCATATTGAATCATATACGACGTAAGTTCTGACACCAATTCGTCTTCGATATCTTGTGTCTGCTTTCTGAAGAATCAACAAATATTGGATGAGTGAATTGGGTTTATCATCTCACCAACAGTTTTTCAGCTATAAAGAGATAGATATATGTATAGTGCAGCAACACCATGAGATCAGTCCATAGATACATGCCATGATACCGTAATCCGTCACATTATAAACTTATATCGGACAGACCAGTAGTGCTAGTTCAACATTTCACCTACATCGAGAGAATATTGGATATGATTTCAGAAACTTAACTGCTGCTGGAACAATAACTCTCTTCTGGTCATACAAGAGGTATGCAGTGGTCCCCTGAAGTCTTGTAAAAAGGTTTTAAGAGCCGCACGGGGCTCATTACTATGACATTACATGTTGATTTGTTTGTCAAAATTCAAGCGGCACACTTCTCTTGTAATTTGCTATGTGGATCTAATATCATACGATAAAACTCACTTTCTTACGGCAGTTGTGGTCCTTGTAATACAAATAATTCCTTCTCACCATTCTTCTTTCTGTTCAGCAAACCATGGCTTTTGTCTAGATCAACTTGATTAAATCAACACTTTGATCTAATTGCTACTAGTTTCAATTTCAGAAATTCATGAAACACATCTCTTGGAAGCTGGTGCATTTTATTCAAATATCCATCAATAATTATTTGTGTGATCAAAATGCTTTAACGAGAGGACCATACTGACTCTATATAGTTCAGCTGTGTCATTAGAATTTGACATAAGAGCCGCTGGGAGGGTACACTTTTGATAACAGGGCTATGATTATCTTAACAAACCTGATAGAGGTCTACAACGTTTTTCTTTACAAAACAAATCTAGTATACATGAGTGTCACCTTAATTTTTTGACAATGTATTAAAAAACTTTTTCATTAGTAATGTTTGACCATATGGCAACTTTTTTACAAACTTTGAAGAATTTTACAGTGCTCCCTCTCTACAACAACACCCATCGGGAGTCAAAAAGTGTGTTTGTTGTTTAGAGGGGGTATATTGAAATAAATCAATTTTGTTTATGCAACTGTGACAAGTATTGTCGTAAAGCGGGTATACTTATAATGAGAGTAGTTGTAGAGAGCACTGTACTTGGTGATGATTTACACTAGATATCAAAGCTTTGGGCCTAGTCAGGTATTTGACACGAGGTTCTTACATGGACAAAAGTAACTTACAAGAACGATAGAGCAATTGTAATTTTTATCACGGAGATATGCTTTTTAAAAAGATTGATAGATGTCTTCTAGGCCGTACTGTACACAAAATGTCTAAGCTCTGCGTCGTATGTTTTTTTTTATAAACACTGAACGGTTTGTGATGGCAGGGGCCAACCATCAGCCTAGGCAATGATTTAAACAAACAAGATACAGATCTACTGTGTTATGCTAATATACAAGCTTGAGCTTTGTGGTTTTTGACAATATTTCTTTTCCTATAGAGGATAAGTCTATGCACAACTGTTGACCCTGGTTCGGTGCCAATTTATCAATTTTGTAACATATTGAAGTACCGTTTTGAGTGTATTGTTACACCCCTACAATTTAGATCCAGGTATAGACTTGATAGAGTTAAAGTAAGTATCCATCAATTTTTCTAGGCTTTTGGACTTGTGTGTACGTGTTGAGATTGGGGGGGGGGGGGTACAAGTTTGTAATTCTTGGTTTTTAGGTTTCTCTTTTTTATTACCTTGGTTGCCATGGCAACTATGTTTTTAAGGAGATACACCCCATGAACATTCTTGTAAAGTTTTGCTTTAATAAACCATGAGGTTAAGGAAAATCATATGTATAAGAGTATTAATTTTAACCCAAGAATAACTGGATATAATAACGAAGTACCTGGTGTTTCACTTTTGTTGCCATGACAACAGAAAGTCTGCATGAAATCATTTATAAAGAGATTGACCCAAAACATAGTCTTGTACAGTCGGTTCTTATCAGCCATGTGGTTGAGAGGAAAATGTATTAGGTGTATTAAATCCAAGAAAGACTGCATATAATAACAAACATTTAGAGTTTTGGTGGCTATTTTGTGTTGTTGATTTGTTTACCAATGTTTGGCCTTCACCTTCATTGGAGAGGAGGACAGACAACAAATTGGATTGACATCACTCTAATAATGGTTAACATGTGATTTGCCAGTTATCAATAAAGTAACTAAGCTTTGGGCCATGTGATTTATTTTACAAGAATTTTATTTTTTAAGATTTCTCTATTTTTTACTTTGGTTGCCATGGCAACCAGACATCTTCATGTTATCATTTTTTTTATGGAGAATCAACCCAGGAACATTCCTGTGAAGATTTGTTGTGAAAAACCATATAGATTAGGAGAAACAGATGTATTAGGTATATTTAATCCCAAAAAGATTGGATTAATAGCGAAAAATAGCGTTTTGGTGGCCATTTTGTTTTTTTACCATTTTGGGGGCTTTCAAGGCACCGGAGAGGGTGACAGGCACCCGAAATGGATTCAGCACACTTTTATTATGATAAAAAGGTGGCCTGTCAACTTTTCCCAAAAAATACCTCCAGAAGTTTGATTTCCCCAAACTCCGACTAGTCTATACATACTTACAGACATTGAGAGAAGGAGACAAAAAGAGACAGGCATACACATGCATGTAGAGAGAGAGAGAGAGAGAGAGAGAGAGAGAAGAGAGAGAGAGAGAGAGAGAGAGAGAGAGAGAGAGAGAGAGGTTCACATAGAGCAGAGTAAACAACGAGAAAGGAGATATAGAGTTAAGAAGACGGAGAGAGAGAGAGAGAGTAAGGAAGACGGAGGGAGAGACATAGAGAGAGAGAGAGAGAGAGAGAGAGAGAGAGAGAGAGTGAGGAAGACGGTGAGATAAAGAGATACAGGGAGAGAGATAGAAGAATATAGAATACAGGGACAGATACACAACAACAGAGACGAATACAGGGAAATATACAGAGAGAGAGAGAGACATACAGATAGACAGAAAGAGATAATAACAGAAAATTACAGAGAGAGAGCGATAGATAGAGAGAGAGAGATAGAGAGACAGAGACAAAGATAGAGACAGAGAGAGACAGAAACAGAGAGAGACATAGACAGAGAGACAGAGATACAGAGAGAGAGAGAGAGAGAGATGGAGAGAGAGAGAATAGCAGAGAGGCATACATACAGAAAGACTGAAGACACAGACACTGAGACATAGAAACAGACAGAGAGACATTCATGTCGAAACTTTTTCTGTTATAATTTTGTCCTGTAGTAAGTTGCCACATGCCTTTTAAATCACGATACTTCTTCATTCGAATTTTAAAATTGACAGCAAAAAGGAATATGGTTTCTTTTCAGTGGGTGAGTTTCCCAGGGTGCTGCAAAAACTTGCCACTAAAGTTATAGGTCGCAAACGGTGTAAGAAGCTTAACAACGAACATGGTAGAGTGTCGGGTAGAATCAATAATAAAGTGTTGTGTACCTATGACAGCGGCTCTGGTATTTGCTACGTAAGTATATGTACCTTTATATTAATAGTCGGTCTTACTTGAATGCCTTACTTGAACGATCTTAGATATTGCTAAAGCCTATTAGATTTTTTTACTTTATGTTCGTGATGTATAATGTCTTCTCATAGTGATCATTCTTGATGGAGAGAAGTAGAATGAAGAAAAAGAAGAAGACTATTATAAATAGGTCTACTACTACTACTACTACTACTACTACTACTACTACATTGTACTACTACTATTACTACTACTACTACTACTACTATTATTACTACTACTACAACTTCTACTACAACTACTACTACTACAACTACTGCTACTTCAACAACTACTACTACTATTACTACTACTACAATTGGTACTTCTACTACAACTACTACTGTTGCTACTACCGCTACTACTTTTGATACTTCTACTACCAGTACTACTTCTATTTCTATTTATATTACAACGACTTCAACAACTACTCTGTACATGTACAGTCTACTTCTATCTTTTCTCCACTACTACATATATTACAACTACTACTAAATGTACTTCTACTGCTCCTACTAAGTGCTACCTACCACCAGTTCTTCTTCTGGAACGTATATTGATACAGTAACTACTACTTCTACTATTACCGCCACTACTACAATGTACGTCTACTTGTACAACTACAGTGGAGAATCTGTTATTATTTCCCAATAAACGCGTTTACGCTAAAATTATTATTTGCAGTGCAAACAGTTTGGAGCCAGATCAGACGCCGGGTAACCCGGCGTCTGATCAGGCTCCAAACTGTTTGCCACCAAGATAAACAAGAATTATCAGAATTGTCCAACAGTTGTTTTTTCTACGTTTTAATGCTTTGCGTTTGCGTACGTTTGCGTTTAAACGGGAAATAATAACAGATTCTCCACTGTATTGCTACTCCTTCTATTGCAATTGCAATTACAATCACTAGAACAACTACTACTATTTCTATTTCTACTACTACTTCTTCGTTTTGTTGTTCATTTTCTTCATCTACCACTACTGTTACAATATTTTACTGTTACTACTTGTACTACAATTAATACTGCTATTTCAACAGCAATTACTACTTTTACTTCTGCAATTACTGCTGCTACCTCGGCTCACTTTCACCACTACTGCTACAACTACGTACTACTAATAAACACTAAGAACCATTCGAAGTTATAGTATTAGTCGAACAGAGATTGGGAAATATTTTAAATCGCATTAATGTATTTTTAGGGCGAAACCGGCGGACCAATCGGTTGTTATACAGATGATGGTACATTTGAGCAATATGGCATCCACGCTTACGGGAATGTTATCTGTGACATAGGGTTCAACGTGTTTACTCGTATCTCTCAGTACAGAACATGGATTAGAGAGACGGCTTAATCCTTTTTTCCCTTATTGTTTTCAAAAGGACAAAATTTCAGTTTCCACTTCAGTGTAGTCAAGTATACGTTCGCCTTTGTTAATGAATTGCAATATGACAAACAGTGAATACCCGAATCAAAGGGAGCATTCTAATAAGGCTATTAACTATTTTTATAGGCCAAGTGTACTGTTCACATGTTCGCTGTTTACAAAAGTAGCTGTTTGAATTTGCTACATGTAACTAGAGTTTTAAAAAATCGGAAATTTAGGTATACAAGATCAACCTTTATATCTGGAAATATTTTTTATATCAAATAACAGACGGCGCGAGCTTTTGATAACGCTTTTTTCTATTGTTCGTATACTTCGAGTTGAATAATTATGCAAAAATATCCTGCGTCATAACTCCTTAATGTAGATTAAATGTGTAGATTTATTTAACACCTTCATGATCAAACTTATCGAACGGTTTTTACCCCTTCACCGCCATATGGTTGTCTGCTTAAGTATTGTGTCTGTATTATTGTTTCATAGTAAGATTTAAGGCGTCACGCGGCGTCTGATCAGGATCAAAACTGTTTGCAAACGTTCTTTTTTAAAACGTCATTGAGAGTGAAAGGGATAGGGATATAAAGCGTTTGAATTGAATCAGAGTTGACCCAGGCTCACAAACGTTTGAAAACTTAGATCAAACCAAAAAGGCTGTTATATTTTGTTTTCTAAATTTCAAACGATATTGCAGACAACACTTTTGAAGCAGACGACAATATGGAGGTGAAGAGGTAACCAAATCACGAACATTTTGATCAAGATAGGGTTAAAGCCTCGTCAGACGCCAGGTTGCAAACTGTTTGTTACAGTGGATATTCTGTTATTCTTTCCCGTTTAAACGCAAACGTACGCAAACGCAAAGCACTAAAACGTAGAAAAGAACAACTGTTGGACAATTCTGATAATTCTTGTTTATCTTGGTGGCAAACAGTTTGGAGTCTGATCTGGCTCCAAACTGTTTGCACATCAGGGAAAATCTGTTTCCCAAAAATATGTTTATTTCATTTAGATGTGTATTATGGAAATGAAGCATATATCTCACACCATCATATACATAATACAAACTATTAGTGCTCCACATGCCACAGTAACATCAACACCATTGCTTTGAACTATCATTATTGCCAAACGTTTCATAATAATAATAATCTCATTCAATTCTCCTTGCTGCAATTTACAGCTACTATCAAACACGATACTTCGAATTTGCTTAACCCTTTCCCCCATAGAAGCGCCTTTTAGCGAATATGATTTATTCCTCCGCTGAAGAAATAGTTCCATTTTAGTCATTTATGAATATATATTATAGGGAATATTTTTCTATTTTCTAGCACATGATAGCTTAAAGCAGCCTGAAAGTAAAGCAGAATGCGCCTTAAGGCCTTAACTTTCAAGCTGCTTAAACAAGTCACATATCTTCAACACTAGATATAGACTTATCAGGTAAAGGGTTAAATCGACCTTACCATTGTTTCATAAGTCACATTTTGATAACTCTGAAATCAGATTGATAGTATACAATGTAGCATGAGTTTCATTCGGTTTAATTTTAGCCTATTGCATGTACCACCTGCTAAGTTTGAACATATTTCTTATGGTAGCTATCCAGAACAGAATAAAGTGGAAGCTTTTTCTTCATTGGAGGAAAACTTTAAAGGCGTAGTTATGGGATAATAGGTTTAACATTCGCTTATATACTAGTGGATTGTGGAGTACGTGTGTTTTTGCAAACAATATGGATCCGGATCAGACGTCGAGATTTACTCTCAACCTGCTTTAAGTAGTCACTCCATTATCAAAACTAGACCGGCGGACGTAGTCGAGGGGTAAAGCACCCGCTTACGAGTGTCCTTTCCTTTGCGTGTCGAACACATTTGTCTCATTTCAATTTGTCGCAAATATGAATGTTTACGAGAACATCGGTCTCACTTCGTGAGACAAATGTGTTCCGAGACAAATGTGCTCCTACAGAGCACAGTAGCAGTGAGGCCACCGTACACGAAACAAGCGAACAGTCATCATTGTGCTGCAAATCGTGGGCCGTTTACAGAGGGAGACCGGTTGGTGCCAGATTTTGGCATGATAGTTGGCCCCGGTTGAATCACTATCATGTACAAATAGCATGCAGTACATAATTTCGTCTTTGTGTTAGAGTACACAGTGTATCTGGAATAAAATGTGTGGGAAATAACAGCGTATGCCCCACTAAAAACACGAGAGGTTAATATTTTCTGAGCAACAATTAAGCGAACGTTTCAATAATTATTTGCAAGATGATTCAAGCAATAAAACAGTATTATGTTAGGCGTTACAAAAATGCGTTAAAGCCCTACTTTATATGTTCTGAAGTCGCTTATTTAACTATGCCCACTAATAGTCTTTGTAATGATGTTGATACAGTATAGAATACGTTATTGTTTCTTGTTTAAACGATAACGAAACGCAAGTGCACTTTAATAAAGCACAGAAAAGGAAAACTTTTCGACAATTCTGATTATTTGTGTTAATCTTAGTGGCGTAATGTTTGGAGCCTGATCAGACGCCGGCACCAAATTGTTCGCAGTGGAAATAATGTTTAATCCTTTCACCGCCAGAATCGCATAAAGTCGACTTTGCAAACAGTTTTGATCCTGATCAGACGCCGCGTTACGCGGCGTCTGATCAGGATCAAAACTGTTTGACACCAGTTTCGATATTTCTTATGTCATACTTTCTTAATTCTAACTTTGAAATGATATTGCAGACAATAATATTGGAAGCAGACGACACATTAACGGTGTAGGGGTAAAAAACTCAAAACTAATTTGGCGGTGAAAGGGTTAAGCATAAACGCGTTTACTGGTAAATAATAACGTATTCTCTGTACATTATCCACATTCTAATATCGACATGATAAAAGACATTATTGCAACTTGTACTGCAATTCGTTAACATAGCTCATATAACACCAAATAAACAGTCCCAAAATATTTCGCTATAATTAAATCTACTTATTAGATTAACTTCTTTTCTTCAATAATCTCCTTGATACTTTCAAAACAAGCATTTATTTGGGATTTGTGAAAGTTCTAACACACTTACGTAAAGTATCAATATATTTTGCATTTACAAATCTGAAACATTTTCATTTGTACGGCCAAATGTGTATTATGTGACTCTCTGTTAAGTAGCCTGGAAACTAAGATATATAGGGTCTGTCATAAGTCGATGTATGAGACAAGCTGATCTCAACTGAGTTTAGAATTGAAATGTAATTAAGCGAGCCTTGACGAGCTTCATGACTTTTCTATTCTAGTCGAGGTTGAGATAAGCTTGTCTCATACATCAGCTCATAACCATTTTCCTGCCAGGGAAAATGAATTTGTATCCCGCGCTGGACTGTCCCTTATTGCAGGTCACGCTCTAATTAGGATTGCGATTGCACTGTGCTCACAAATCATTACATATCTCCCGATTAGCACCAAGCAGTTGGTTCTCGGTGCTCGGGTTGCAGGACAGGAACCACTTGCAAAGCAACCGTTATAGCTTGGCCATCACTTGTGCCTTTCCTTATGTGCCAATTTTGTTTTGTTCAGGCCGACAGTGGTCTATAATAAAATTCTTCGAATAAACCGTCCAGGGAGATGTCTCCCCGGACATTTTCAAATGCATCTACGCTTGGCTGTTTCCTCTCACTGCCCGGCCGTAAGCCACACATGTAACTTCAGGGAACCAACCCGCTAGGTACTGGTATTGTTTGGCTGAGACTGTGAGGCGATGTTAAGCACTATGTTTCAGTCTCGGACTCGGGACCTAAATTGAGGTGAATGTAAACACCGCCGCTCAGTCTCGATCAAACTATAGCAGTACTGACGCGGATACAAATACCTTCTTTTTTAGAACCCCAGCGACGTAATAACGCACTATAAATCGTGAGGTTAGAGTGACGTCATCAAAGTGATCTCACACATGTTGGAGAGAAGGATATTCGTGATCGTTGTTCGCTATTGAAAACAGGGGTAGTTATGTGAGAAAAGTACAATGCTCGCTCTTTACTCAACCTCTAATGGTAGACAAAGATTATGTGTGTTGTTATATGGGAGTTGTAACACAGACGGAAATTTTGGAAACAGCTTAAATCGAGATCAGACGCCGCGTATTGTTGCGTCTGATTTTGTTTCAAGCTGTTTGTCACTCGTCGTTATGTTTTTGCTGTCAAAATATCCGATAAGTGACTTTGAGAAAAACAGCAGACTGTAATTTGAAGCAGGGAGTATTGCAGCAATGAACGCGTTCTAGACATTAAAGTGTTATTTAGGGTATAACGGCAAGCTTTGTTGTAAGGAGGGAATCGTTGTTCCGAAGGTCGTGTAGGGACCGAGTACTATATTGCTTAACACATTAAACCCTAGAGACGAGTATAGTCGTCATAAAAATATTGTACCTATTAACCCTTTACCTCATAGCTTGTTTCTAGTTTTGAAAAACAGGTAGATCTAACCACTTAAAGCAGGTTGAAAGTAAAGCAGAATGTGCCTTAAGGCACATTCTGCTTTACTTTCAGCCTGCTTTAAGCTTAAATCTGCTAGGCTATATACAATATATATAATGGTTATTGTTCATGAGGGTATAAACTGGAACTTTTTTCTTCAGCGGAGGAATATATTAAATACGCTAAAAGTCGCTTCTATGAGAGAAAGGGTTAAGAGAACACTTGTCCTTCAGGAGGCCGCTGATCAGGATCTGTACTGTTTGTCAATTTGCAATACATGTATATTGCAGAAAAAACCCATAAATTGTCATAAATTGACGAAGCTTTATTTGAAAATGGAACTTTCCATTAATAGTTTCATCGGTGAATGAGTTAAAACAGGGGCAAATGTTCTTGGTTATCACGAAACTAATCACAAACGCAATGCAGTGAAGTCTTCAAATAACAAGCAATTGAAAACATTAACAGTTACTGTGCTCCGTCCCTATGATGGCCCTCCAAACAACGATTTCCTCCTTACAACGATGCTTTCAACGTTTTTTTACAAACAAGTAAATAATGTTTAACGATTTCACTGCTGCAATTAATTGCCTGCTTAAAATTGTCTCCTGCTGTTTTCTCCAATTTACGTTTGGCAGAAAAAATGACGAGTGACGACTAGCTTGAGTCCATATACAGACGCCGTGTCTGAAACAAGTTGTTTGCAAATGTGAGCCAAGTCTCGATTCCCCTCCATATAACAATTTACTCCGAACAACATACGCAATCGCTATCTCCCATTGAGCGTTGTTGTAGAGAGGGAGCACTGTAATTAAATTTGCGAAGACGACATCTTGGGACATGGTCAGACGCCATGCAGTTCTAACCTGTGAACATTATACTGTTTACAATACTAACACTTTCATTAAAAGAAAGTAGTTATCCATATAATAACAGACTTGCAAATTACATTCACCTGGCGCTCAAAGGACGAGTACTTTGGACAGTGATATACTTACACTCATACATTGGGTAATTCGTATTTCTTTCCAACAAAGCCTCTTCTCAGATTCAATACAGATCTACACCAAATTATTATAAAACTTTAACGTTTTGGCAAAATGATTGTACACTCAATTATTTCAACTGGTCAAAGACCTCGCTTCCCTAACTATCATATTCTACTACAATTATTACACTGATATTAAGCCCTAAGGATCAGACAGCTCAGTTGTTATTGTCTGGAAAGCGTGTCCTCTGCAGAATATTTTATCTGGTATTCATATGACAGTTTCATGACTAAATATTACCAGAGAATAGAATTCTTGGATTCCTGAAAGGATGCTGAGATAATCCAAATCCATGTGATACAAACCAGGGTATAACGTGTACAGAACTCCCTCTCCGTAACATCCCTCTGAAAAACGATTCCCTCCTTACCACATCGCATGCCAATGTTCCAAGATACGACTGTTGTTTCACGGCTGCAATAACGTCTGCTTTAAATTGACGTCTGCTAGTTTCTCAGAGTCACGTATTTGACGTTGTGACAAAGGAAGAAAACACAATGAAGAGTAACAAACAGTTAAAATCCAGACCAGACGCCGTGTTTCGGGGCGTCTGATCTGGATTCAAGCTGTTTGCAAATATAAGCTTATTTCCCTCCCTGTAACAGTTTCTTCCCAACAACAGACATAACTTTTGTCTCCCATTGAGAATTGTTGTAGAGAGGGAGAACTGAACAATGAAGCGTACAATAGTATGTTTCTTGAAAACAAAACTAAACGCAACCACAATGTAAAAAAAACTCTTTTTAATGACAGTTTATTTGGTACGTTGCCGATTTAAATCTGAATGGGATTCGGTTTTGACCTTGATCAGACGCCGAGTTACAGTGGAGAAAATGTTAGTCCTTCCCTACCTGTATAAACGCGTCTACACTAAAACTGTTACTTCTACAGCAAACAGTTTGGAGGAAATCTGAAGCCGGACTACCAGTCGTCTGCTCATGTTCCAAAATAAACGCACCTCAGATTAAAATTGATAAACATATCAAAATCATGTAATTTTCCACATTTTAGTATCTGTATCTGTATGGTACTCGAAAGAAACTCACTTAATGAGCAAAAATATCGAGGAAATTGTGTGTGCGCAAAGATGTTAATCAGTCGCACGGGTAATGGTTCTGAAGAGCTGATTTGAATATTTCAATGGTTTCACTTTCAAAAATGTTTTCTATTAAAGAGTTCCAATCACTGATAGTTTTAGGTATGAAATAATTTTTATAAGTGTCTGTACGGCAGGGTACACATTTCACCGCTTGTTTATGTTTTGTTCTTTGCTTTCTTTTATTTATTTCTATATGCATAGAGTCCGCGGGGACGGCCACCAGGTTATTAATGATTCTAAAGAAGTATGTCAGGCGTTGATCTCTCCTTCTTTCTGATAGAGGCTGCCATTTCAGTTGCCTCATCATTTCAGTGACACTATTTGTGCGGCTGTAGTCATTGGTGACAAATCTTGCAGCTCGTCGTTGTACACTTTCCAACTTGTCAATATATTTTCTTAGTGCATTGCGTTTGCGTTTCGTTTGTGTTTGAATGGGTATTCGGAGTTTGATCACCCTCCAAACTGTTTGCAACGGGATTTTGGGTAAAGCAGCTATTTGTAAACAGGGAATCAGGGCTCCAGATAAGGGGAGTATTTCTAAAACAAAAATCTTTATTTCTGCTTTAAACCCTATTGTGTCACTACTCATTAGAATCGTCTGGAACAGACAATTTTAATGAGTAGTAACACCATAGGATTGGGTGCTGTATGAGTGAGATAATATTGGATTTGTTTAGATTTCTCTTATCTGGAGCCATTGAGAATGATTTACGCCTTTGCCACTACAGCACACACTCATCTACAAAGTTCCAGGCATAACTATGCCTTATAAATCATTATCGTTTGCTCTATAAGTTCAATATGTATCTTTTAAGTCTGCACAAGTGGACAAAGAAAAAATAAAAAGTTAAACAATTTTTGATTTACTCTTTCGCTACCAAATTAATCGTGAAATGTTTACACCTTCACCACTTCATTGTCGTCTGCTTCAATATTGTTGTTTGCAAGATCGTTTCAAAGTAAGATTCAATGTAGTATTACTTTAAACATATCGATACGTGTGTGATCTAAACTGTTTAAAAACGCGTTTTTATGACATCATTGAGTCGGTGTTTTGACCCTGGTTAGACTTGTTATTGCTATCAGTTTCGTACAGTTAGGAAGGAAATAATTCAAGATTTACATTTCTATTGAGACATTTTTCAGAATATTTGGTGCAAATAGTGACGTCTTAGGTACTTTAAACATTTTGGATATAATTGGCGTATTGTCAAACAAGCTACAAACAGTTTTGACCCTGATCAGACGCCTCGTGACGCGGCGTCTTATCAGCATCAAAACTGTTTGCAAATGGACTTTTTGACGTCATTGAGAGTGAAAGGGTTGAAAGTAGACACCAAAAATGACATTGATTGTATTTAAAACATTTTAAATAAACAAGCATTGATTATAAAGGATATAACGACCTACAAAATATGTGTATCTTAGATTCACCATTTTACATTCTTTTTATATCATACAACCAGAAATTATTTTTAGAGATGCTCAGAGGCTTTTATCAAAGATGTATAATATTAACTGCAATGTTCAGTAAAATAGATATTTGAGAAGAATGGACTAAGAGCTAAAAAGATTGAATGTAAAATTAAAACAAGAATTATCTAATCGTCAGAAGAAATGTGCGTGTGGTTGTGACAAGGAACAATCTAACGTAAAAATCCTATTGGTTTATTCATACCTTACTTTATTAGGCAAATCCCTCAGGAAAAGTCATAAGAAAGAACAAAACTTATCCAAAATTGGTTCTTAACACGCAGCAGTAGCATCTATTTGCTCGACCTATGCTTATATAATGACAACAATTTATTCCATAGTTCACGTAATTTTGAGTCATTTGTGTACTTATCTGGAGTATCTTATATAATACAATTGTCTAGAACATTACTATGCCTGAACCCCTTCAATACCATGACGTCAACAATTTTAAACAATTTCCGTCTACTTTTATTTTACAAATTCAAATATAAAACTTAAGCTATATTGAAATGAGTATTTCACAAAATGCCTGAAAAGTTCCACCCTTTTATGATTTGACTGATAAATACATTCAGTCATTTCACGAAATAACTTAACAAACTTAAGCTTTATTTATTACATTTTCATGACAATAGAATCTTAATGATTGCAAACTGCGCTGTTTAAAATATGCATGTATAGTTACTGTAATACAAATCACGGTTAAAAGGTTAAGAAATAATAAAAAAGTATGTACAATGTTTCTCAAATAATTGTTGATAAGTATGTATTAAACAAAATATGCATACATTATGATATGAATAGCCAAATGCAATTTTATAAAAGTCATTATACGAGGGTAGTTCAAATAGTTTTGATACTGGATCAATAACTTCATTATAATAACTGCAAAATGCATGTGTTATATATCATTTTAAAGAACAATTATTTGCCAACACGTTGGTATAATGCACGATAAAATCGCATTACTCTATCAGCCCCAACATGAACCTAAATGACCCCTCCTCGAGGACACTGGACCTTTTTTGTGTAGTATTAAGTTAATTTTCTGAACACAATTTGGTACTATAATTATTATTACGGCTTTACTATTTTGAATAAGTTTATGAAATTTTCTGTCAAATAAATTCAGACAATTATGCAAACACTACACAGTTTTAAATGTTATTATTATATAAAATATAAAAAATAGAGCTAATACTAAACACGTACTGAACATTTTATAAAAAGTTAATATATGGTTATGTAAAAAAGTAGTGAGTGAAATCACAAACTCATTTCTTATATTAAACCAGACTATAATTGAAGCCATTGAAGTAGGGTTTCATATTTTAAATTCAAAATGTAGATATATTGATTTAGAACATTTTCATAGCGTTCGAAAAAACATGTCCACTTTCGTCATTACCAAAATAAGAAATCTCGATTTTGAAAAAATTAGATTTAAGACAGTTAACCCTTTTAATAGACATACAATTTTATTTACATTAAAATTTAGACATAAACTGATAAATTTCAAAACAAATCCTGAAAATTGTACTCTTTAAGAAGTGTTTACGTCAAAAATTAATGTCTGAAAAGTGCTATGGTCCAGTATCCTCGAGTAGGGGTCATTTAGGTGCATGTTGTGACTTATCGAGTTATGTGATCTTATCATGCGTTATATCATCGTGTAGGCGAAGAATTGCTCATTCAAATGATATATCACACATGCATTTCGCACTTATAATACTGAAGTTATTGGTCCAGTATCAGAACTATTTGAACACCCCTCGTATACATTGTTTGAAATATGTTAATGGTTTTAAGTCAATATGTGTAGAAGTGCCCTGTCAATTTCTGTAATTTCATAAAATGACTTAAAATGTCAGGCATTATGTGAAATGACTAAGTTGAACAGTCGTTGCACGAAATGGGTGATATGTTCTGACTTATTACTCAGAATGACTGTAAATATACAGATTGTCGGTACTTACTTGGAATAAAGGGTCAATAAATATTCCCAGTATAAATAGTTTGATTACAATTCGATCTAAGTATGAAGTTATATAATGTTTGCATATACATGTACTATTAGTAAGTTTAAACATTTATAATGCATTTATTTAGTTTTGAGTTATTTAAACGTACACATTGCTTATATTCTTTGGAGTATTTCTTCTTAAAGAAAGAACTAAAAGTGTCAGGGATGCCAATTTTTCTGAAGTACGCAAAGCATTGATTGTCTGCACTATATGTCGTCTGACCAGTTATGGAATTATTTACTGCTATGTTCTTAAAAAAACTTTAGAGTAATCTCAAATGTTTGCATCCAATGTAGAACGGCTATATTTATATACAGATCAAACTTATAAGCATTGAAACTATCAAGCATTCGCCTAAGGAATCAAATGTTTGATTCTTTTAGATGGAAGAAAACTCATTCGACGATTAGAAAAACACAAAATTGAATGAAATAATTAATTATAATTTGATGTATATACATTGACGGTTTAACTTTAAATGAAGTTAAATATTTATCACTTTTAGATCTTACTTTGAAGAATTTCATAGTTATTGTTAGAAAGAGTATAGTACAAAGCTTTACTAAATATAAAAGTTGTATACCAAGACACCATTAAATGCGACACAAACACTTTCGACTGTAATAAAATTTGTAACAAATTTGTTCTTAATTGCATTTTTATAATGGTCCTTATAAAAAGTGTTATTTTAACAGTCTCTACATTAGAACAAAATGAACTGTTCAAACGAGCACGTTTATGTTTTTGACGTCCATTTGAAACTATATGACTTTAAGAATAAATACTGATTTATCTGCCAGTTGATCATATTGCGTTTCCGGTGAGTCTGGTATAAGGTATGAACGGTACCCACATGACAACTTCCTTAAAGGTTCATACAAACCTGCTTAAAATAGCTGGATATTTATACGCATACTATTGAACCAATTGTATCCATTTTACAAGAACATAAATACCTTTTAGTTTCTTTCCGAATTTTACCAATCATTGCCATGCAACAGTGTGTGCATGATATCAGTTATTTATTTAAAAATTGTCATTTTGTTTTGGTTCAACATTTCAAACTTGTGACGCAAACCTTCGAAGGGTAATTGAACATTTTAACGTACGCTCATGTTGCTGGTTTAATGGCAATAGGTCAATGATTTGTCTTACAAGTTATCGGTTCATGAGCAGTGGATTTATTTATGAAATTAATATACATTGTCCTACAATAGTTTAACTCATAACCATGAGCTATATATCCATCACTGTCAAATAATGTTAGAACCTATACAATCACCATAAATGAGTCATTGTTCGGCTTTTATATGACCTCTTATTCCGTTTTTTCTAATAAAGAATATTTGTGGAAGGAAGTACAATACAATGTTATCCTTTGCATGATCATTCCTATCTTAAATTGACTAGATCTATTAAAACGTTGTATATATGCAGACGCCGAGAACATTTACATATGATCAAGATATAAATCTACTGACACCGATATCAATGCTTCGCCACTTAAAATGCATAAAATCTAAATTTGAGAAATAATTGGCGACATGTTTAGGTCAGCGACCTTATTGCATGTGTTACCCGCAACACTGTATGGGCGAATGGTTATAACGCTTGCAAAATATTGGCCCCAGATATGACGCCGTATGGCCAATCTTCTAATCGAGTTCAAAACAATGTGACACTCTGATTTTATTTTCTGAAAGAAAACGACATATCGACGAAGAGTATAGACGACAAGTACATACCGTGTAGAAGGTTGAAAGAATTGATTTATAGTATTGTTTATACTAACATGCTATGATAGAAAGATAAAAGCACATCAAAAATATTCTTGACGCCTCCGAAATATAATGTCCATTAGCAGAACATCAAAAATACATTATTCTATTATAAACAGCTAGTATTTTAACATGAATACCATCCTTTGTAATAAACTGTATTAGACGCTTCGTTGCCAGATACTACAGGGGCCCGTTTCATAAAACTTCGTACGACAAACGTTGTCGTAAGTCAGATTATAAAAGTCTCAATTAATATTTATTTCTCCATCTAATCCTGTCTAGTGACATCTCTTTGGAATCGTCTTGAAAAGACGATTCCACAAAGAAGTCACAAGACAAGATTAGATAGAGAAATCGGAAATTAAATGTACTTTAAAGTTTTGACTTACGGCAACATTTGTCGTACAAAGTTTTATGAAACGGGCCCCTTGTTACTTGTATACAGATATTGGAAGAATGTACATAACTATGTTGGCCCTTCCTATGTCCTTGTCTGAGTACCTGATCATTTGAACGGAATTTTGGCGTCTGATCATGATCAATCCTGTTTTCATTATCCATTTTTATTATTTTCTTTATAATCAGTTAAGATATTACTCCGAAACAAAAGTTAGACCATGTGCTACTAATTCAATACCTTACTTGGTCGAAACGCGAAGTAAGTTTTGATCGAAGTCAGTTTATAAGTCCATGTTTGATAAACTCGTTATCGTTCCACATTGATACTTAGATTATGCACGTACATTCAATATAATTGATACGAGAAATAAACGGTATTGTTTGCCTCAATAATTCTGATCTTGACTATTAGGAGGAGAATAGATTGATGTTAGTTTACGTTCACTTAATAAGCATACAGATATGATGTAAACCAACACCACTTCTTTTTAAGTTTCATAATGCAAAAATTCACCAGTAAAACACTAAAGGAATGACAAATTGGAACCTATTGCAATTCACATTGTCTTTTGAACAATCAGTGTTTGTGTTTCTGTTTTTGATATTTGAGTCATGTGTCTGCCTCAAATGTGATGAGAATAGAATAGCGAAAAATCTCCTTAACCTTTATCCTGCAGTATGTGTTCTGCATTGACAGTGTCGTCTTAAAATTCGGTAAAACTTTTATTTATATTTATATTGCAGTATGCTGGTATTTAAAATTGTATTAACCCAATAATGGGTGTCAAACAGATTTGATTCAATGCAAACGCCGTGCAATGAAGCCTCTGATCTGGATCAAAACTGTTTTGCAAATACCAATCGAGTTGCGATTTTAATGATAAGGCGGTTTACATTTTATGTACACTGTTTGTCTTTATAGGTGAATTTAGGAGATAAGTGTGAGGTTGGGCGCCCCTAAACCCAGGTTTAACCCCCAGTGGTTGTTAATAATTAATTAATTTATAGTTAATTATTGATTGCTACTGACCGTACCAAGGCGGACTCCTATATTCACTTTGCTTTATGTTTGTCTTGCGTGTTGTTTTCTATTTAGTGTGTAGATGAAGGAATGGTATTGCGTGTGGATGTGTGTTTGTTGTGGTATGACTGTGTGTGTGTGTTCTGCTTGAGAGGTGGGTGTATTGTTTGTGTTACGTTACCTGCTTGAGTCTTCTGTATTTATATATGAAGTATTCTCTTTCACGTAAAGTCTACTATATACTGTTTTACCTTGAACAGTACCAATTATTCTTCCAGCGTATGGACTTTGCCAATGGAGAGGATAGCGTTTAAATAAGTCGAAGAAACTTGTAAGTCATGCGTCTGTGTAATGTTGTAAAAAGACGTGTCTTTTGGAAGCTTTTTGTATTTCTTAACTACAGGAAACGCAACAAAAAGTAGTGCAATAACAATCGACATGTTATGGTGCCTTAAGGGTCAAACCGTTTTAAGCCAAATCACATTCCGTGTTACTAGATGCTTAATGTTGCTACAATTGTGTTTCCCTAGGCAACAATTGGGTACACTCGTATTTTCTTATCATGTAACATTATGCGTAATGCTAATATCTAACAAATAACAGCATGCTAGCCATTTTTCTTGACATTCTTCTCATCTACATGTATAATTATTTTGATTTGAGACACTTGGACTTTAACATTTGTTTCATCATCGGCGTCTGATATTAATTCAAAATGGTTGCAATTGTCACAATACTCGGACTATTGCAGCAAATACACTCATCAATCTTCTAGATTCTGATTTCAAGTACAGTCGAACTTCGATATCTCGAACTCACTTAATTCGAACTATCCAAATTGTTGAAACATGAATATAATTATTTCATGCTCGGTTAAGTCCAACATATCCGTATTTTAAAGTTAAAACGAGGCTTAGCCACGTTTTAATTTGAAATACGGGCCTGTTCGACCTACCCGAGCTCGAGATATTGAAATTCAACTGTATTAAGAAATGCAATCATGGATTATTCTGTGTCTATAACTAACTTATCTACCGCAAACGCTACAATGATATTGTAACACCCCAAATATGTCGTCTTCTAATCAGTTGTTCAACATTTTGATATTTGTCTTGATGTTCCTTCAAATGTTTTAAGACTATTCGCATACGGAAGTGTTAATTGATAGCGACCGGAAACGCGTGTCGTCGTGCTTATACCAGAACAATTTAGATACAGTCGAACTTCGATATCTCGAACTCGTTTAACTCGAACTATTCGATAGTTCGACATATGAACTGCATTTTCTCATGCTCGGTTAAGTCGAACATACCCATATTTCAAAGTTAAAACGTTTGACAAAACCGACTTCGAGATATCGAAGTTCGACTGTAATTAAAATCTTGTTTAATGTCATTGTCAGTCTTGATAGCTCGGTTGGTAGAGTGATTGGCTACCAGTCCTAAAGTCCTTGGTTCGAATCCCATTCCAGTCAAAACATTTCTTTTGACAACTTTACTGATTTTACTGTGTTTAGTCTTCGTTTGTTTGAATATATGACCGCTATATAGCTTTTGAAATACGTTTTGACAAGACAACACAATTCGATTATCAGACTTAGTCTAGCTATCAAGCCATACACTGAAGCTTAATTGTCAATCTTTTTGTGTCTGTTTTGCAACATTTCTAAGATCAATATAGCAAATTATAGTATTAACCTTGAATGCAAGTCTATGAATAAAGTGTAATGCATTTTAATGACAGAAATTCACTTAAAAGGGAAGTAACTGTAGCTGAACCCTCAAACTTTCACTATTATTTAAATGCACATGTTTCTAACATTTTCTGACCACCTATTTCATTAACTCTATTGTTGAATAGAATTCGTCATAAACGATAGAGTTTGCCTATATTGGCACACATTGTGTCTTAGACTAGTTTGATTAAATAAGCTACCTTAACATAAATTTAATTTATCATAAAATTGTTGAGAAAACTTTTCAAGCAAATGACACTGATAAAGAAACTCGCCATCAGATTCGACTCGAACAGTCTCACATTTAGATTGACATAAAAACTATCAATAGCTCATTTCTATTATAGATCTAGTTCAGAATACGTTATCCTTTTCCAATAAACGTGTTTATGCTAAAAAGATTAATTTCAATGTCAAAAAGTTTGGATCCAAATCAGGCGTCTGATCAGGCTCCAAACTGTTTCCCCACTCAGATTAAAACAAATAATCAGAATTGTCAAAAGTTTGCCATTTTTGACATTTTATTGAAATTCTTTTGCGTTTAGTATGCGTTTAAACGTGAGAGAATAACGTACTGTGAAGTGTCCATGGCGTTCCGATTTAAATTTGATTGAACAGCATAGTTAAGCTATAACAAAGCTCTTACAGTGGAGTCTCGCTATCAAAATCATCCCGTAAAATGGTTCTTACACAGTGTTTTATGTTTGGTGGCTCTGAATGTCAGATGTAAGCCAATGTATTACAGAAAGTCGATATTTGCTTAACGTATATCCTGTTTTACGTTTCAATCTGCCAGTAAATACAATTAAGAGTTTTAATCACACTTTTGTAATGGGAGAGCTCTTTGACTGTATTCCAAAATGCCAATATCCCATAAAAACATATTTGCGGAAGAGAGAAAATTATCCTTCTTGTATAGCAATTACATAATTCTATTTATTTTGCCAGAAAGGAAATTGGAGCAATTGCCTCTTGTTATTCCTTGTATAATTACATTCTGTAAACAAAACCGAGCAATGCGCAGGTCAGTATAACCGATCATTTTCATTAGATACATTGTAGATGACGTCAAAGTTTATCTAAAGTTTGTCTAAAGAATTGTCTCTTTCAGTAAAATTCAAATTAAACATCGATAAAGTAATTCCAATCTTACCATCTTCGTGCCAAACAGTTTCTGTTACTCGTTGTCTCATCTTGATTTTAACTGTAACCAAAGCAATAACATATCGATCAGAGCATGCTAGAGTTCAAGTGTTGTTATTCAACAGTAACATCGATTTATTTCATTAGACAACTAATGAATGCCTTCCAGTTTGATTTGCATCAACAAGCTTCTTGTCATAATACACAATAAAATATGCATTTTTTCAATCAACAAATGATCAACTGTTACCTTCCGGGAATCTGTAAACAGTATTCATTTAAAACTAGCACCGAGTAACATATTAATGTTTCTTCAGCTTAAATGCCTAATTCTTAAAAATAAATACAAATAGGCGCTAAAGTATTGGTGATATGATGTCTTGTAATTATATTTGCCTTGTAAAATACATTTATATTCAATTGTCATTTTAAATTTAATTGTTTAAGAATTCATGTGGTATTATAAGACGTTCTAGTACACATATTAAAGAGAGCAGAATGGTAACTACCAGCAGAAAAGGCAAAGGTGTCATATTCCTGTGAAATTGTTAATATTCTATTTGAGATTAAATACTATTCCCAAAACTCTTTACAACACTTATATTGTGTGGTATCGCTATAATAAACATATAGTGATAAGGCTCGTTATCAATGTTTTAACCAATTTGTGACCAGTGGAATCTTCCAGGCTTGTATATTCAATGAGTCAGGTTTTGATATAAGGGATAGCTGGTCAAACGTTTCATTTTCAATTTGTTTCATATTGAAATTCCTACCAACAAACAGTGTTGATTCTGGTCAGACGCCGCATTTTGCGGCGTCTGAACATACTCTTCACTGTTTGCATATTTCCCATATATGTGCTCGTGCTCACAAATGTGTTTAAGATACGTTATTGCTGAATGACAGGCCAAACAGTGTAGATTCTGATTAAACGCTGCGTTTTAAGCCGTTTAATCAGTCTACACTGTTTACCCATGTCCCAAATATGGGATCATTATAACAATTTGTTAAAGATACGTAGTTGCTGAAAGAAAAGTCACTGTACATGTATTACATAATGTCGCTGTAGAAGATTTGAAAATACGGATATACTGCTCTATGCTTCCATGTGCCGGTAAAACAAATAATGAGTTTCCGTTTCAGATGTTGTAATATTTAAACTGCCTTCTACAATATTAAAATCATATAAAACATATATGTGTGGAAGAAAGAAATGTGTCTTCCTTCTAATGGAATCAATTATTTCAATTTATTTTTCCAGAGATAAAATTGGAACAATTGGCCCATATTAGTCTTCATATAATTACATTTTGCGAATAAAGATGAACAAAATGTTCGGCAGTATAACCGATCAATTACATTGGATCACTTGAAAAAGACGTGCTAGATAACTATGGAGATGATGTTATTCTTTCCAAATAAAAGCGTTTACGTTAAAACTATTATTTCCATTGCAAATAGCTTGGAGCATGATCAGACGCCGCGAAACCCGGCGTTTGATCATGCTCCAAACTGTTTGCCACTCAGTTTAACATGATCAGTCAAAATTGTCGAAGAATAAAAATGGTCTATGTCTACGTAAAAAGGGGATAAGTGTGGGTTTCGCTTGCGTTTAAACGGGAAAGAAATAACGTATTCGCTACTGTAGTAAGCCACATAGTTGTTTGTCTGCAGAACTTTCATCTGCTGTAAATATTAGATTATATGTATTGGTGTCCCTTTTCAATATCATATGCGCAATATCAAACAGTTTGAAGCTAAACGTTAACCAGTGTCTCATTATGATCTAACTGGTTACACATATAACTTACTACGGTCTTAGCATGCTAGAGACAAAGTGCTGTTATTATCTAACAATAAAGCCGATTCATTTCATTAGATAACTCGTGGAAGACAGTTAATACGATTTGCCATGAATTAGTGTCCTTTCGCAACACGCAGCTTTTTAAGTAGTTTTCATTAATATTTTCACTGCTTCTTTTGATTTTACTAGCGAAAGCAAACAGTTTGGATTCTGATCAGAAGAAGCATAATCTAAGTGTTTCTCACAGAGCCCGCTCGTTATAAGTAAATACCTCAGGCCATTTAAAATGGACGCTACATTTGCCAGTCAAGTATCGATCACAGGTGTCTTAAATAGTCCTTATCTTATAGTTTTTATATTTCTTTTTCAGATTGACTTTTTAATTTAATTGATTTAGCATTTCATTATATACTAAGACTTCCTAATGACACCTACCTAAGATTTCTTTTATATTGATATAATTACAACAACTGAATTAGTTGTGATATTTACAGAATGACGTGATATATTATTTTATAAAATGATTAAATGTTAATTTTGTCTATACCAAATGTAATCTAGTCTTTGATTTTTTAAAAGTATTCTTTTTTCACACGATAACGTGTGATCAGGGAATACGTGAACTCACTTCAAAATCAGGGATTTCCCGACAACCCTAAGTCTCCAGGGAAAAGGCATAATTGAAGCTGTTTGTCGATTGTTTTATGAACATTTGGCAGTTACATTTGTTTAAATAATGAACTATACCTTGTTTAGTTCATTAAGTTCAAAGGCAAGTACCACGCTATGAACTAATGTTGTCAACCTTATCAACAAGACCAAAGTCTTTGATTTTTAAATATCCTGGCTTGTATGCACACTTTTAACTAGATTTTATTCATATATGCAAGAAACTTTGTATGAACGTTCATTAGACGATGATATTTCACGAAAACATGATGTTTAAACCAAAAGAAATGTTATGATAATTCAAATATATTTATTTGATGAAAAATTGAGATTTCATCAATTCCCTAAAACGTCCAGTTATTACGCGTAATCGCTAAACGTTTCAGGGATTACGCGTTATCCCTGATAAAATGTTATCCCTGTAACCTTTCATTGTCGTATGTAATTATGTATTGACATGTAAGTGCACTAATTAATTTTTTTTATTATAAGTAGTAGTATTACATGTATTACTTTTGAAAATTAATCCCTTCACTCACTGGCACCAGAGTCATGGACTTTTTACATTTAGATGCATTTTTATTTCTTATACATACAGAGAAGAATATATATACACACAGAGACATAATAAGTCTATGAATGTGGTGTCAGTGGTTAGAACTGTATCTACCGGTAAGTAATGTATACTTTATATGAAGGCGGAAATCTTGATGTGTGCGCTCTATAGTCTCTATCTACTAGATTCTGGATGTAGAACCTTTTTTCCGTTCTGTTAGCAACGTTTTTTGTATGGGAATGGAAATAAAAAATAAAATAAAAATGTGAGTTGACTCTAGATATGCCTCTACCTACCGGTCTGCTATTTTTTACTATAAGATCTTAAGATCTATTAGATATAGATTCTTGATCTATAAGATGTTCCCCCAAACGTTAGCAATGTCTATCGTATGGGATTGGAATAACAAAAACAAAAATAAAAAATATATATATATATTTTTTTTTTTATAGATCTATCACGATGAGCTTCTACCGGTCTGCTTATCTACTATTATAAGACCATGGTATGTAACCAATTCTACACCGTGTCACTTCAACCACAAGAATAACTATCTAAAACGCATTCAATCCAAACCAAATCTTTTGAAATCCATAGATAAGATATTTTTCTATCCAAAATACACTTCTTCGACGGTTGATTTGAATACGTAACTACAAGAATCAAGATTGAAGCCGGTATTTTACCAAACAGGGATTTCCTCCACCCCCTAGCTTCCGGTTTAGACGAAATGAAAGTAAAGTTTGCGACGAGAGATTTGATTGGCTGATTGAAAAAAGAATGTATATACCGGAAAGATGTGTAAATATATATCGTTCTCATGATTTTTGGTTGAAATTGTTAATCATGCAGTTATTAAAGTCTTGCATTAATATAAGTTCAGCACAATTGTGCACAATGTGACGCTGTAATCAGTAGTTTATTCAGTTTGACAGAAGCGCGGGATGACGCTCGCGCGAATGACGTCAAGTACAGAAAACGTTATTCTTTCCAAATAAACGCGTTTATACTAATACTATTATTTCATTTGCAAACCATTTGGAGGCTGATCAGACACCAGGTAACCAGGCGTCTGACTAGGCTCCAAATTGTTTGCCATTGAGATTAAATTTAATACTAAAAAATAGTAAAAAGCTGTCATTCAATACATTTTAGTGACATGCGTTTGCGTTTTGTTTGCGTTTAAGCGGGAAAGAATAACGTATTGTCTACTGTACGGGAATACTCTCGCGTGAATTATTCAGCCAATGAAATTTGCGCTTACAAACGCTTTAACTTGACCCGAGGTCAACCGGAAGATAGGGGGTGGAGGAAAACCCTGTTTGGTAAAATACCGGCTTCAATCTTAATTCTTGTAGTTACGTATTCAAATCAACCGTCGAAGAAGTGTATTTTGGATAGAAAAATATCTTATCTATGGATTGCAAAATATTTGGTTTGGATTGAATGCGTTTTAGATAGTTATTCTTGTGGTTGAAGTGACACGGTGTAGAATTGGTTACATACCATGGTCTTATAATAATAGATAGCAGACAGGTAGATGCCAATAGTCAACCCATATAGATTTTTTTTTATTTTTATTTTTTTTTATTTTCTTTTTTTAAATTTCAATGCAATAACATAGACATTGCTAATCGGTGGGGAAAAATCTTTTAGATATAGATCACTGGCACCAGTCATGGACTTTTTATGTGTATGTGTATGTGTTTACTTTATCTATACCTCTACCGATATATATTATAAGTCCACGACTCTGGTGCCAGTGCCTTCACTGGGTACTTATAATTATTTGCAAACAGTTTGAACCTTATTAGACATCGTGTAACGCGGCGTCTGATCAGGATCCACTCTATGTCAAAACACCTACACTTTAAATTTAAGAAATAATGCAGACGACAAATGATTAAGTTGATGACGTTTTGGACGTGAAGGGGTTAAGATCCAGTGAAGGAGAAATGCCAATATTAAACTACAGACTAGTCGCTTGAGTACAATTTGACTGTTGCCATAGTGGGTTATTTTTAACACGGGCTTGAATGTTTAATTCTTTCCCATGTTACTAATGATCTTGTCATAGAATTTTTGTTAAATGTTTTACATGTATTTACTTACTGTGCTGGCGGTCTTTTTGATTGTGAGGTTGTGGAACAGGGTTTATATTTTATGTACTCTGTTCGTCTTTATAGGTGCATATAGGAGATAAGTGTGAGGTTGGGCGCCCCTAAACCCAGGTTTAACCCCCCAGTGGTTGTTAATAATTAATTAATTTATAGTTAATTATTGATTGCTACTGACCGTACCAAGGCGGGCTCCTATATTCACTTTGCTTTATGTTTGTCTTGCGTGTTGTTTTCTATATAGTGTGTAGATGTAGGAATTGTATTGCGTGTGTGTGTGTTTGTTGTGGTATGACTGTGTGTGTGTTCTGCTTGAGAGGTGGGTGTATTGTTTGTGTTACGTTTCCTGCTTGAGTCTTTCGTATTTATTTATTGATCAAAAGAAAATATCGCCTTGTTGTCGTTCTATTCAGAACGCAAGTGCTCTTATTCGTAGAAGTTGCTGTAAAACTTTTGCATGCGACTTCTGTATCTTCTTAGATTGTTAGAATGAGTTATGTTTAAAAGCATGCTCTTTTTGACTTTTAAGTTTAAGTATAATGTTACAGTGGAGAAAATGTTATTCTTTCCCGTTTCAAAGAAACAAAACGAAAACGTTAAACTCTAAAGTGTGGAAAAAACAATGTTTTGACATTTTTCACTATCCTTTTTCATCTGAGTGGTAAACAATTTGGAGCCATATCAGACGCCGGGTTACCAGGCGTCTGATCTGGCTTCAAACTGTTTGCAATGGAAATAATAATTTTAGCGCAAACGCGTTTATTGGGAAAGAATAACGTTTTCTCCACTGTAAGCGTGCTTGACTTGATTCACTACGCGACTTTGGCCTTTGGGACAGTCATGTGACACACTCGGCCCATTGACCCATTGACTGCCTTACAAATTACCCCAAAACAATGGTATTTTGCAAATAGTTTGGACCCTAATCAGTCACCGCGTATTTCTTAACAAGCTTGCTTAGTAACTTTACCTAAAATTAAATTTGAGAACTAAAAGCAGACAACAACTATGTAAAGCCGGTGATGTCATAGCAGTGAAGGGCTTAACCCTGTCGCTGTCTAGTTCGACTTTAATGTTGTAAGCAAGCAGTTTGGTTCAGGGTGAACTTGGTATATGCAATTTTGAAAAATAAACGTAGAAGCTGGCTTGTTGTGAGCTGTATTGCAGACAAAATAGCTTTAGTAGTCGATTTGTAATAAAGAAGGTTCGAAGTGAAATGATATTGGTTTTGAAATAGAAATTGTCATGCAATATGCTGGCAAGTTCCCGCGACATTACCAAACAGGACAGAACAGTTTAGTCATGACAGAGAGTCATTAACCCCTTCATTGCCGTGACGTCATCGATTTTGAACAATTGTCGTCTGCTTTTATTTCTTAAATTTAATGTTTTGCTATTTTGACTAAAGAAATATTGAAATGAGTGTCAAACAGTTTGGATCTTGACCAGACGCCGCTTAACGCGGCGTCTGATCAGGATCCAAACTGTTTGCAAAAAACTGTTGTGCTCGGGGAAAGGCAGTGAAGTGGTTGACATGCAAACACTAGTCGTCTGCTGAAAGTCGGTTAATTCATAATTTTGTGTAACTGTCATAAGATTCGGATCTAAAAAAGGAACAACAATTCGCATCTCGCTCGATAGCTTTGTCCATTGTGCCATACGATGTCATTTAAGCAAACCGGCAAGTAACCGATAAAAACAATAAAAATGTTGTCGTCTGCTGTTGTTTTCTCAAAGTTAAATAATGGACATCTTGACAGAAAAAAAAACTTAATGACGAGTGACAAACAGCTTGAATCAATTTCAGACGCCGCGTTACGCGGTGTCTAATCTGGATTCAAACTGTTTGAAATTGTAAGTCATTTTACCCAAAATACTCACACAATATTTGTCCCCAATTGGGTGTCGGTGTAAAGAGGGAGCGCTGTATATAGGACCCTTCGTTTGCAAACTTTTGAGCGACAGGAAAAGGAAAGCACGTTTAACGGGCGGCACTAATTAAAGTGGATGTAGTTATAGCAGTATAACATACAAAGCAACGTGGGCACCCTATATAATCAGTGCATACTATTTTGCAGATGACAGATATAATTCTGCAAATAGGCTTAATGCCAAATAAATGTGGAATAATATAAAACGTCAAAAACGCTGCCATATGCACACGCCTTATATGCAACCTATAGTGAACTTTGCTATCCATAGCTGACGTTATTATTTGACGTTTTAACATTGATCGTGCTAAGCGCGAACTGGCTAACATTTGCAAACAGCTTGGATCCAGATCAGACACCGCGTAACGCGATGACTAATCAGGGTCCAAGCTGGTTGCCACATATATATATTTTCTGGAGATTTTAAATATATAGATTCTTTTTGCAGAAGATATTTCTTAAGCAGACGCGACTTCAGCATGATAAGGGATAACTAAACGTATACCTACAGCAATCAAATGTAGAAATGACAGTTATTCAACATTTTGTCTTTTTATTATAATCTTAATTTTAAAACGTCATAAATATCAATAAGCCTATCAAAAAAAACTCAAGAACCGACGAACGTGGCTCAGTAGTAACGCGCTACTTCAATATCGAGTCGTGAGTTCGATTCCCTCCCGGACCCAGTCTTTCGGAAATGATTAAAAACCAAAGTATGATATATCAATCAGTGCCCTTTACAATGTGCATCCGAACGAAACAGATAATTCAGTCGACAAAAAGAGCAGGGCTTCAACCCCGGTTTTATGTATACGCTCTCTTCCGTCTGGGCGTCCAATTAGCCCATAAGTAAAATCAAACCAGATGCAAACAAATAAAAAACAGCAGTAAACCAATCAAGTGTAATATGTTATTTTCCATCAAGAGCGTCAAAAACTACAAAAACGGGCATACACCACAAACGATTAAGAGCCGGACTGACCCCAACTCACCGCCTTAACTCTTTTCGCCCCGAAACTTTAAATGGAGACTTCGAAATGCCAGATGAGTCTCGACCACTTTATACTATTTATGACTAAACTCAGTTTGTCCATCTATTGCAAAATGACAAATACTGCAGTTCCTGCCCAGAGGGCGCATATACTTCTAAGCTGGGTATATCATGTTTGAATTGTGAACTCATATTCTTTATAGATATACTGTTTAAAAATGACTAGCATATTTGTCGCTAGGGCTCATTGCGTTAAACAGGACCGAATCTAATATAGAACTAGATGAAAATAGGTCGTAAAGTCACTGAGTTTGCGTTTTATCGGAAACATTATCGTTTCCTAACTGTAAAAAACTGTGTACTCTTACAGTACACCTACATTGTGATATCCATGTCCCTAAACGGATGGTAGGTGCCATTAAAGATTAGTTTAAGCTTAAGTAGGATAAAAATAAATCAGAAAGCTCCCTCGAGATAACCATCATTTACTTTCGGCTTACGAGCATTTCAAAATATCGAATAATTTGCGAGTTCATAGCTTGCCGATAAACAGCATTGAACATAATGGAAGTAAGTTGTTAGTTCCTACCGAATATTACCTCTTTCATACCTTTTAGCAATCAGATTTTACGTGATACATCAAAGTTATACGAATAAAAGGGATTTCTTTTTATTCAGGTCTGGAATCAAGTTATTTAATTTTTTTATTCATGATTATGTTATATCTATAATTATGTTTTATTTATAAAAATGTCCAAAATGTGACTTTGAGAAAAACAACTGACGCCAGCTATATGTAGATGATATAGAAGCCATTGAAGTGTTAGTCACATCTGTGCTTGTTTGGGAACAGTGACAAGCACTCTTGTAAGGAGGGAGTCGTTATTCGGATGGCCATTGTAGGAAGGGGGCACTGTACATAAAACTGTAAACGGACACATTTGCAGACAACGATGTTCCAGCATACAACATTATTGCATGGAACTGTGCTAATTAGCGGATAATTTTCTCCAGACACGAAGCAATATATAAACCACTTCCGGTCACGCCGAACAGAAATGGCTGTAAATGACAACTACGGCGTTTAAAACCCTTCACCGCCATTATATCGGCTGATAAAATATTATCGTTTTCTTTTAGTTATCAAATATTGAATTTAAGAAATTTAGGCAGACTTAATTTCAATATGAGTGTCAACTGTTTAAACCCTATTCGGACACCGATTTACTCGACATTAAATATGGATCCAAACCGTTTCCAAACTGATTTTGTACCCAAAACTTATAGTGAAAGGTTTAACAGATTATGAAATAAGGACCTGTCAGAAAGTCTGTACAAGTTGAAGCTGTTGATGTGACTGTAGCGTGTAAAAAGCTTACAACCCATATAATTTGGTGGTATTTATCGAGTAAGTACTGGCCAATTCTCCTTTAGATCGCAAGTTAAAAGTTTCGTCTGAAAAGATGTCGCTTTAAATAGTTCCAAGAAAACACTTACTTGCCAGTTCTTTAAGGAACTTTCATCAGTATGCCATCAGTGTACAATGCTCCCTCTTTACAATAACATCCAAAGGGAGACAAAGTGTGTTGCTCGGAGGGAGTTGTTATAGTGAGTAAAATTGGCTCTAATTTGCAACAGCTTGAATCCAGATCAGACGTCGCGTCACGCGACGTCTTATCTGGATTCAAGCTGTTTGTCACTCGACATTATGTTTTTGTTTGTAAAAATATCTAATGTGTGACTAGGAGGAAACATCCTTTTTAAGCAGGCGAAATTGCAGCAACGAAATGGTTGTCTTGTTTGATGAACAATGGTAAGCGTTGTTGTATGAAGTGAATAGTTGTTCGGAAGACCATTATAGGGAGTGAGCGCTATACTGCGTTACCATTACAAGATAGCTGCTAGGCGCGAACATTTCGAACGATTATTTCCAAATATGAAGCATGTAAGCTTATAACTTGAAATGAAGTTCTGACTCATGCGATAACTGGGCATTACAAAGGAGTAATATGCATTTTATATTTCGATTTATAACCCTGTTTGCAGAGTTAACCTTAAGTCGGTTAAAAAACTCAAACACATAACAAAACACGACCGTTTTTGACATTGACAAATACGCTAATTACTAAGAAGATGTGATTGTTGTCACAAAATATTTTATGCGATGAGATTTATTTTAATCTGAACTGATTGGCAAATCAATTATTTCTTGCTGAACTTGCAGATGTTCAAATATGAAATATGATGCTGACTTCAATTATTTCGGACAAAACCTCACTAGCGTTTTAAAAAATCGTTGAATAACCAGCACAATATTTTAAATGATTGCCTCACTCATGAAAGCTTCTATAAAAAAACCGGATTTCTCGTATAATAATCATAATGGTTCATGCAATGTGCATAAATTAATGGTATAATTATACTGTTTGATAATATGTCAACATATATGGCGTATGAGCATATATTGTATATATTAAAAATCACGCTTGTATAACTATAATTAAACTTTCCAGCAATCATATAAGAGCAGTTAATTGCTTGTTATATCCAAAAATACTCCAAATGCCAGTATATGCTTTGTGTCAGGCACACATCGGTAACTGGATAGAACCATCAACCTTCCACAGGCTCTCTTGAAGTCTTATACATAAAATACAGAAAAAACTAAATTACAAATGTTGCTAAAATAACATGTATAATGTTACAGAGATAATGTGTACTCACTGGGTGTTTTAGGGAATTTTTAAATGTCACTTTTTATAAAAACAAAACATAATTGTATTATCATTATATTTATTTTGGTGTAAAACAGCATGTGTTCTTGAAATAGCATGGTCTAATGAACGTTCATACAAAATGAATAAAAATAAGTGAACAGTGAGCATATACGCCAGGACAATTAAAAAAACAAAACTTCTGTCTTATTTCCAAGGTTAACAAAATATTTCATAGCTCGGTACTTGCCTTCGAATTTAATGAACTAAATAAGGTAAGATTCCTTGCTTTAACCAAAAGTAACTGCCAAATATTGAGAAAAAAATCAACGAAAAAATATAAAATTACGCCGTTACCCTGGGAGATTTAAGAGTTTCGTAAAATCCCTGATATTTCAGTGATTTTACGTATTCCCTGAGTACACGTTATCTCTGTAACATATATGCGTAGCATATAAATATTTACATTTGTAACTGGTTGCGTTTGTACTCAATATATTTGCCAATTCATTATTTCCTGATAGTTAATGTTCAAACTTATTTAATTTAAAATGTATCTCTAGTATTTGACGCAATTGATTACTAAAAAGGATAAATTAATTAGACTTTGTATATGTGTCTAACAGTAAACAATGAAACTCCATGATATTCAGATAATAAAATAACATTATATGCGTACTTATTTTCTGCGCATGTCAGCTTTATGACAGTTTTATGTATAAACTCAACAAATACTAATAAGAACACTGCTTTTATTAACATACATTGTATTCTAATAAAAACTGATAATCATCCTCACATTCGCTTAACTTGTAATATAAATTTAATGCTTGTTTATTTCTAAATTCCATAGGTTTTTACATCTTAAACAAGGATATTTCTGTTATCATTATTTATGCAATTTACTGTCATACACACGTTTAACATGTACGGCAAAATATAACATTTACTGTTTTCGAATTGTATAGGAAGAACGAAGAGTCAATAACAGAGTCGATCAGAATACACACCGAATTCCTCGACATGTTGTAAGGAACTCAACATTGTGTAAAGTGCACCTGAAACAAGAAAGTTAATAGGCGTATAGACAAATTGACAATGTTTAACTATCAACTTTGACAAATGAGTAAGATATACCACCTTTCATTCCACCATAAGTACCTGGCCATACAAACAAAGTAGTGCATAAGTTCATACAGGTGAGAATACAAGCAACGTATATGACCATACGGACAAAGTAAATGAAAGGAAACTAGATACAGGGAAGCCGTTATCATTTCAAGTTCAAACGATTTGTTATGCATATGCAATGCAATTCAACAATGGAAAACAGTTTGTTGAAAATCATTAGGAGTGTGCATAATAAGACCTTTGCATAGGACTAAACCGTTTAACATAAACTTGTTTTCTGGGAAAGAATAATATATCCTGTTGTTATAGATGTAAGAGTGTACGTTTAGCATTTTCAAATCACCCTAGTTTCCAAACATCAACAAGAATAATGCCATTTTGAAACCTGCATAAACATGAATGTTTGGAGTCCAATTGGAACTACAGCTTATAAAGCTTTCAAAAAAGCGGTTTCATCTAAGATATCAATTACTGCGTGTAACGTCCAAATATTTACTTTATTAGTTATAAATTGTTTCCCATGTAAAATGAGGATGTGTTCCCGGCTGAGGAAAATCACCATTGCCCGGGCCATAAGCCGAGGGTAAAATGATTTTACCAGCCGGGAATAAATCCCAATGTACATTGGTAAAAATGTTAAAACATTTATTATAAAATCTACATGATAGTATCGAGCGCTAGAATTCGACGTAATTTCTTTCTAAATAATGTCAATAAAGCTAGTCTATGTCATAAGACTAATAATAAAGTGCCGAACTGTTTAGATATTGTTCAGACGGCGAGCTTCGCACCAATAGTAAATATTTTAACACAAACAACAAAAATATATACAATTTATAGCCATTGTGGTGATATCTATTTATAGCTGTTCAGTCTTTCCAACCCTCTTCTTAGGGGCAAACAAAAAAACAACCACAAACTAGAGTGCATTATTTTACACTTGTCTGATGCGAATGGTACTAGTCTATGTATGTATGCACACATTTAAGATGCTGAAACACTTAACTAACCTGACTTGAACATATTTTACAATCGCATCGTTTATTTGTGCATGAATTATAGATGTAATGTACTACACAGTGGCTTATATTAGAAACTGCGTTGATGGAACTGTAAACCTTTCCTCTATAATGACGTCATCAAGTTTCAACATATTTCGTCTGTTGTTTTCACTCAAATTAAGATTTTAAGTATTTCCACTTCAGAAATGTTGTTTTCAAACAAGTTGGACCCTGCTTTACATGGCGTCGGATTAGGATCCATACTGTTTACAAATAACAAGTATGCTCGAGGTAAGGCCTCAAAAAATTTAATGAAACGCACAGCAGATTTAGTAGAATATTGCATGACGAGTCTTTTACATGTACCGAATGTTTCCCGACAACATCGCTCTCTTGAAGTTCGGAATAGACATTTATTGACCGCTTGGCAACATTTGAAGTAGAAGTGACTTTAAATGTCTTTGTATTATTGCATTATTCGGTTAAATAGTGACGGTGTTGTGTGATACGAAATACTTTCAGATTTAGACAAGACATTATTGCTTGTTAATGTCACATATATGCCTTCAGAAAGTCATTTTAAGAACAAGAAAATGCAATAAGCTTGTTTTGAAAAAATAATATACGATAGAACGGGTCATTGAGTGTCAGTGTCAATATGAAATGTACATACGTATCTTACTGAATTTGTTTTTGAACAAAAGTTATTTCCGATAAACGACGAAAACATGGCCATGACAGTATTAAATACGATGTACGTATTAACCCTTTGCCTGCTGGTCGCGACTTTACTAATTTTTGCAAATAGTTTGGACTCAGATCAGACGCCGCGTAACGCGGCGTCTGAACTGGATCCAAACTGTTTGATATTCGTCTTTAGGTTTCTTTACTCGAAAAATGTATAGATCTAGATTTAACAAATTTTGCAGACGACAATTTCGAAGCAGACGATAGTACCGCAGGATAAGGGTTAAAGCTGTTACAGCTGTTTGGATAAGGTGGCAATTATTTTGTGATGCTGATAGCAAGGCAAAAGTTATCAAAGCAGTCCGTTAATGTATATATATTTTTAATTTACGTCCATTATGATTTTAAGTATACATTGTTTTATCATCTTCAGTAGGATCCTATTTGCTTAATTAGATCGTCTTGTATTTAAGACCGATCTGCTTTAGAAATAAAAATGTTCATACTCGTCAGCATGATATAAACTAAAACATGCTTGATTAAACGCAAAACACGCAGTGCAAGGTAGTTAAACAATTGCAACATAGCCTGTTTCTAGGTTTGACGAGAGCATTCTTAATGCAGATAGGACATAAAAAGATTGTGCCTAAATGCGCATTAATAATAAATTTTATATTGCCTTTAGCCGCCATCTGCTAGGATGTAGAATGCATTTCTTATGTTGCATACTCATGAATGCATATAGTGGAACTATTTACTACAGAGGAAAACTAAATTAAACACAGTTAAGGCACACAAACGTTTTATTAGATTATAACGGGTCGGACAGCGGTGACCGTTAATTTACTAACGAAGTTGACGTATAACAATCATTTAACGGTTTATATTTCTAGCATTCTTTCAGATAAGGTAGACTTATGCGAACCCCTTGTGTTATTAATACAAACAGCTTTGCAGTTGACAATTGGACGTATGCGAATATAGCAAATGTCAATTTCTAAATGACCCCAGTAATTTATTTATATAAACAAGCTGATTATACTGTCAAAAACAGAACGAAGCATAATTGTGTTCGATACCAGCACAGCAATGTAAAGTACTGGGGCCCGTTTCATAAAACTTCGTACGACAAATGTTGTCGATAGTCAGATTATAAAAGTCTCAATCATTATTTATTTCTCCATCTAATCCTGTCTTGTGACATCTCTTTGGAATCGTCTTGGATTAGATAGAGAAATCAGAAATAAAATGTATTTTAATATTTTGACCTACGACCGTTTTTGTCGTACGAAGTGTTATGAAACGGGCCCCAATCTTTTTCACGCTTATATCGAGTGTATTCCTTAAATGCAAATAGTTAGTTACGAAGTCGGACGAACGTTTATAAATAGGCATAATATACTTTATACAGTCTCAATTTATGGATATCCTTATAGGTGGTTAACCTTTCAACACTAAGAAACTTTTGTGTGATATAAAGTTCTCTTTTGGATCATTTTAGTTATCAAAACATAGAACAGTCTATTTGAAATTTTGAGAAGTGTAATGAATAATGGTCTAAAATAGCAAACACAGGAGCCATCTGATCTAGGTCTACAACGTTTGCAAATGTAAACTATGCTAATTGCAAGCAGTGTCCTTTCCTGGTAAAATGCTGCAAATATATACATCTGGTCAAATGGAAGTCCGCACGACAATAAAGTGAGAATAAATTGTAATTATGTAAAATGGAGCGTCATCGTCTTAAGTGTATGTCATGTGTTTGCATATATGATTTCGTTTGAATGAGAAAACATTATGTTTCTTACTATATCTGCGTTTATTATCTTATACTTGCTAAAAGGATTCCGAAATAGTAAATAGGGGCATACGATATGTTTATAAATTCGCATGAAGACGGATAAAAATAAAATAGAAATATTACGTGCATTTAAAAGACAAGTTCTCAGAGTCTTACTGTAGCTTTAATCTGCCATATTCAAGTAGTTTAATCAAGCAATAATTTGATAAAATGAGAAGATTTTATGAAGTTGACGTTAAGTAGCACTGTTAATACGAAAAGTAGTTAAAACAGTTCATACCAAGAAAAGAAGCTTACATACATTAACCTTTGTCGTAAGATACATCAAGTAAATGTTGGCGGCGATGATATAGCAGACGCCATTATGGCAAGGAACAACCCTAATTAGCAGATAAATGTCCTTAGACAGGAAGCAATATATACACTACTTCCGGTTACGCCGAACACAAATGGTTGTAACTGACGATTAGGGCGTTCAACTTTTTTCTGCCAAATTTTATCGTCTACATTTACCCTCTTACCGCAAAAAAGGGTGTGCATTAGTAGTGATGTCTGCAATTTAGTCAAATTCAGGGCTGTTTTTACTGCTGAAATGTCTATACGAGTGCCAAATAGTTTGTATCCTGATCCGACGCCGCCTTACGCCTTTTGGCACCGTAGGCAGTGGCATGATTTACCCTTTACCAATTACAATATTATCGATTTTATAATTAAAATAAATTTGGTCGAGTGGGATTCGAACCCGGGAACGTCGTAGTCAAAGGCGGTGATCCTATATTTTAGGCCAAGGATCAAGATGCAATTTGATGTGGATTTAAGGTGAATATAAAGTTTGCGTATTGATGAGTTTTTAAAAAAATTTAAACCAATAGCGTCACACAATTTTGTTTAAATAAAACTATTGCTAATTAAAAGATAGAAATAAGTTAACAAATACATATCCATTCATTACTTCTATTCTCATATAGATATACGCTATTAGCGACCATTCTACAATCGTCATTAAATTTGTCTTCTGCTTAGGCAATACTGTATTGTAGCAACTAGTTGAAATATACTAAGCAGAATGGCATATTTAACAACACAATTCGACATGAACAGTGCACAGGATGCAGTTTTAATCTGAGAAGTAAGACAAGAAACTGTCCCAAACCAATAAACGACTTTAAAGAGTCACATGAAAACTGGTGACAATTTGCAGTCGTTATGTTTTAAAAGTTATATTGTAAGTTAAGGCGTATGTCCGATTCGATTTCAAATGTATAACGCTTCAAATTGAAAACGATGAACTTTTCTATTGTTATACCGTTACTTATTGCCTTTATTTCACTTTAAGCTATTTGTTTCGTCCTTGTTTCTATCGTGTAAGACTACTTAAAAAATCAACGTCAACTTTAGTCGCTCCACTGCAATTATTTATTTCAAATATTTCTGTATGTCCAAGTTGTCTAAGAAACTATCTGAATCTCATCAACTATGGTGTAGGTATGAATTTAAAAGTAAAAAATCATTAAATGACAGGATAAAATGAATAATATGTCACTGCATGAGTTATTCCCTCGGAGAATAAACAATAAACTAGCCCTTTCTCATACAATGGCATTATTCTCTATTTCTAATGCAATTTATCTTCAAATATTGTCGCATGCAACGTGTCTGTTGGATACACAAATACTGAATCGGCATGAACGCCCTTTTGATTGTAGACTAGTCATATATAAGAGTCGATAGTTCTATTCTGACAAATCGCCGAGCATCCTGGCGTCTGATTCGGATTCACGGTGCTTTGAAACTGTGTTCTCTTCCTACAATGGCCTTTCGAACAACGACATTCTCCTTACACTCATTATTGCGACAATTCACTCAAACAAGACAATTATGTACAAGTATCCTTTTCACTGCTAAATTATCGTCTGCTTAAAGTTTTTATCTGATATTTATTTCGTAAAATGACGTACTGGATATATTGACAGAAAAAATATAAAGACGAGTGACAAGAAGTCTGAACCAATATCAGACACCGCGATACGCTGCGTCAGATATGGGTTCAAACTGTTTGAAAATATATCTAAGGTTACACATTTCTCTCTATGAAACAACTCCCTCGATTCACACTATCTTTGTATCTCGTTGAGTGATGTTGTAGAGAGGGAGTACTGTATTTAAGTCAACGTAAGTTTAGATTTATCTATCACGGGTCACGACACTGTAAACTGTCATAATCTTACGAGTTGCATGTGATTTTGAAACAGCTGTCAAAGTTGGTCTACACTGTTTCTAGATATCCTTACCTCCTTCGACAAATATATTAAAGTTTATAGATACAAAAATTCGCTCGCAGAAAAGAACTGCTACAATCAGCGTTTTATCAGATTTTAAATCAACACTTATTTCAAAACTTATCAGTTATCCGGCATTAACTGAGAAATAGGACGTGGATTATTTTAATAAAATAAAATAATGTAACCATGTCAATGCCAATAGCACGTCATTATCCATATAACACATTCATTGTCTGCATGTATAATTCTATACAAAGTATCATCTGTATCTATATATAAAGTTGACATCGTTATTAAATGAATTTCAAAAACGAAACATTTATAGTAGCGGTGCACTGAGCATAGGTTGACAACGGTGCTCGGTTTGCATAATGTTACAATACAATAAGGCAGGTTTTGTCAATGCATGACTGATATATTTTACCAGTTGGACATACTGGTTAGGATACAATTTTAATAAATGACGTCGATAGTAGTTTCAAAAAGTTTTCCCCGAATAAAAACGGGATTTTTCACCACTGGGCATAATCCAAACTGTTGATACTACAATACCATGATAACTACTATTGAAATCTAGACTATTAAACAATACGCTGTTGAATATACAATTTCTATCCTATCTAGCAAAGCAGAACCTTCGTAATTTAGGAAAGTACAGTAACTATTTCGAGCAAATCAATTATGCTCTATTACTTTGATCAAAAAAAGGTAATACCATTCCAAGTGCATTTACAAATTAAACAATATGAAGGAAAAATACAAGGTACAGTCAGTAAGATCCCAGACTGCTATCACTATGCACACATGGGTTAGCGGTTTGAAACAAATCAAGCTTCCGGTCATCACTTCATTTGAACTGAATTACATGTATGCCAAGCTTAATAACAATCAGACGTCCCAAATGTATTTTTAAATTATCAGTCCGGGAACTGTTTTGACCGTACTACGTACTTAACTCCGTAATGGAATCTCAGTCTGATCTGCCATGCGTTCAGTACAGAAATCTATGGCCGTCGATGACCAACGATTGCGAGTTGGCTGTCGGTCTGAAATACAGTAGAGAAAACGTAATTCGTTCGTTCAAACGCGAACACACTTCAATTAAATATAGAAAATACCAGTTTTAATCTGAATGGCAAAAAGTGTGGAGTCTGATCTGTCTCAAAACTGTTTGCAATGAAAATAATGGTTTAAGCGTAACCGGGATTATTTGGAAAGAAATCGTTTTCTCTACTGTATTCTGCAAAAAAATATGAAATGTATTTACATTAAACTGTTTGCAATGAACGTTTACTTGGGTTATTTGGTAAGAAAACGTTTTCTCTACCCGGCGTCTGATCTGGCTCCAAAATGTTGCAATGAAAGTAATAATTTAAGCGTAACCGGAGTTATTTGGAAAGAAAACGTTTTCTCTACTGTATTCTACACGCTGCACACTGGGCACAAACGGCTAACAAAAACAGCAAACAATGGTAATTGAACACGCTACTGTGTTCAAACTGTAGTCTATTTATAGGGAAACAGCAATAACTGTTTTAACATGCGGTCGAAATCGTCTGGATTTATTAAAATAAGAAAGAAATGTATTTATATTAAAATGTGTGCAATAAAAATAATAGTTTAAGCATAACCGGGGTTATTTGGAAATAAAACGTTTTCTCTACTGTATTCTACACGCTGCACACTGGGCACAAACGGCTGACATAAACAGCAAACAATAGTAATTAAACACGCTACTGTGTTCAAACTGAAATCTATTTATAGTGAAACATCAAAAACTGATTTAAAATGCGGTCTAAATTGTCTTTTTTTATTTATTATCTAGTTTGTCAATCGACTGACAGAAAATATATCATATTATAATTTAACTATATTTGTTTAGCGTAAACAACTTTCACTGACTCAGCCAAATTTAAAATGAATCAGTTATGGTACAAGTACAACGCCGAGTTACATGACATCTGGTCTGAATTCATTTGTGCATTTGCATATCGAAGTGTTTTTTAAGCAGAGTGCATAGGACATCACTTTAACTTGTTTAATCGATTTTTTTATTGGATGCTGTTTGTGGTCAAATTGTAAGCTGGTGAACAACTCTGGTTTAGTAGAATATTGCATGCCAAAACACGTGTTGCATATACAGCATATTTCCTGTAATACATCGCTGAGCTAAAACGTAGATAATGTCTTCAGGGCTGCCATAAGTTGACATGACAAAATCCTAAGATTTCCAAATTTGCATTTTTCAAGTGCGATTTTACGCCATCGCCTGTTTCTAGTTTTGTTGACACGTGGCTACTTAAAGCAGACTGGAAGAAAAGCAGAATGAGTCTTCCAACATGTTTGGGATATAAGAAATTATCTACTCACTGAGTACTATTCACTAAGAACTGTTGGGTCGTAAATGTAACTATTTCGTGTATAAGGCTAACTTTAGGCACAACTTTGCCTACGGAATTGTCTATTGTGCGGGGAAGTAATTCCTTTTTTATTGTAAAACTACTTTTGGATTTCGACTAAGTATATACAAATTCTTAAAGGCATTTCTATACAAATAAAATTGTTTTTGTTTTCAAATCAGTGTGGACACATTACTGTCTAACATATTTCTCAATATAGACTATAAGGTAGTTAAATGTAAAGATATTTAGTCTATATTCGCAATGTTTACATAAAGTCAAAAAGGAAGCTTTAACATAATTATGTTAAGTAAACGTTCTTCGTATAAATGACAGGATATCATCAACCTAAGTATAGCATTTATTTTTTAATTTAAGACTTTTATTCAATTTAACTGTATAAACATATATATGAGTGTCGAGCAGTTGTGATCGTGTTGAAAACCAGAGATAGTCTGATTAAGTTTTTTCTGCAAAAACAAGATTATCTTCAGGTAAGACAGTAAAGGGATCAACATACAACGTTCCTTCCCTACAACGGCCTTCCCAACAACGACCCCCTCTTTACAACGACCCTTGCCATTATTCCGTAAACAAGACTATTAGTCTAACTATGCACTGCTGCAATAGCGTCTACTTACAATAATCGTCTACTGTTTTATCTCAAAGTTACATATAGCTGGTCATTTTGATAGAATAAATATAATTATGAGTGACAAACAGCTGAAATCCAGAGCAGACGCCGCGTAACGCGCAACTTCTGTGCAATGACGTTAAAGCTCTGGATTCAAGCTGTTTGCAAATTTGACCCAGGTCTTGATTTTGCCTCTCTATAACGACTCCATCAGAACAACATACACAATCTGTGTCTCCCACTGAATGTCGTTGTAGAGAGGGAGTTCTGTATTTCGAAATAAATGAGAGAGACTCTGTTCGAAACCAAGATTATGGTTATGTTCAATATTTGATTGAATCTTGTCTCAGCTTTTTTAATGATTAAATATAATCGTCATGTGTTGATAGTTAGGGCAAGATAATAATACAACTAGTTTCTGAATCAGGACACCGTTAACCCCTTCTGTGCAATGACGTTTATAATTAAAAAACAGAATGTCTGTTTAAAATCTAAAATTCAAATTCCAGTCATTTTGACGTATGGGCGTGTTAATGGGGAAGTAAATCAGCCTTCTTTTTTGTATATAGAATGATGGACGTCGTTAGGTTAAACTGCATTTGCCTAAAGTTATTCAACAATATGACAGGTGATAATTGCTTAACGGATACAATAATGTGAATACACTGTGTTATCAGTGCATACTATTTTGCAGTTGACAGTCAGCCGACTACAAACATAGCAAATGTCTAATTCAAATTGTCACCGGTTCTATTTTAGTACATTTAAGCCTAATACCCTGTCAAAATCATACAATTTTTTTGCAGTCTGAATTCGTTTGATACCGGTGCAGTTGTGTTGAACACCGTTGATTACAAACCAGGCGACATCCCTCAAACAACACATGTCACTTATAAACTCATCTAAAGCAGGTCAAACGAACACTTATAAATGCTTCTATATATTCTTTATTCCACATAAATGAAAATTCAGTACATGAAGCTAAAACTATTTTACACCTAGATCATTTATATCATTCCCATTGCAAAGAGTTTGCATTACAGAATACCTCGACCTCTTAGCAGGCTACACATCTTTTACCACCCTATTAAAGTACTATACATTCTAAAAAAAAGCACCTCAAATTTAACTCTGTATTTCTACTCATTGATTTTGCTAAAAAAATGTAGTATAAACTATAACTATACAGTAAACTTCTCTTTATTACGATCACAATATTGTGTTAATAAGCAAGTGTTTAAGGCAGATTACTGCTTGAAACAAAGCGAGCGCAAAACAAAAAGCTCTGAAAGAGCTTTTTATTTTGCGTTCGCCTTGCTTCCAGCTGTCATCTGTCTTTCATGGAATCAAATAGATTCCTTTTAGTGGTTGTAAAAGTGAGGTTTTACTTTATACACAAGTATTGTTTCCGCACACATACGGTTATATAGTCTTACTGAACACAGTATTGAACATTGACCTCTGATCTTTATCTTGTCTCTTTGGCACTTGTTTCAATAATGATTACGTCAGCCTACGTTGAAATTTTGTTATTTTATTAATTCAATACTACAATCAAACTTTTTAAAAGAAGATAAACTGAGTGTCAAAGGGTAAAGCAGTTTTTGAACTCTATGGTCAATGGGTTATTCGCAAAGCAAAGAAAACATTCGGCATTATTTGTCCAGTGTCTAAAGTTCAAGAAACTGCTGCCACTGTCACCTTAAAAAGTAACTCATAAATCACTTTTCTCTAGTTAACGAACATTTGTCTGAGTAACGTTTGGCTAGTACTGTATTCTCTTCCTATATATCTTGTTTTTTCGGATATCTCTTAAAACATGTTTAGATTCATTAGTTCATTCAAAATATTGATTAATCCAATTTAAATAGATGTAATGTTTCCGATTCAATAGTAACACATTCCTCATAGAAATAACCATGGCTGCTTCCACCATGACCAGATTTTTGGTTAAAGCAGGATATCAGTTATATCTAATTGTAAACCGTAAAGGGGTTCTTCTAATGCTTGTTTCATCATGCTTTATGCACAGTGGTGAAGACGTTATTCTTTCCTAATAAACGCGTTTAAACTAAACAACTACTATTTCCATTGCAAACAGTTTGGAGACAGATCAGACGCCGGGTAAAAAATCAACTCGTTTATTAAAAATGATAAGTAATGAGCACTCAAACAAGATTCTTATGTAAGAGTGTCTATGTAAAGTCGAACCTCTATATCTTGGAAAATCTTTACTCGAAAGTACCGATATTTCTACAGTTAAATTTAATTATCAAGATGTCCCTCTGGTAAAAATATCTATATGTCATTATTAAAACGGAACTACATCGCGTATTAGCTATGCCATACACATACGCGGTGTAGTTTCGTTTTAATAATGACATATAGATATTTTTGCATAATATCACGCGAACCTTGGTGAGCGTCATATTAATTGTAGTCAACGAGTTTATTAAAGTGATAAGTAACGAGCACGAAAGTGATATTCTACATAGATCATCCGCCAAAACCTGACGTTGTTGACGGTGTAGGTAATGTCATAGCAAATGACGTCATTTGGTGTTCCTTAAATGAAAGATTCAAACCAACAGCGTTGAGTAGCTTAGTGATTTTCAGTCACACTTACTTTAATCAATAAGCTCATAGTTCTGACTTGAGTGTCGATGAAACACGAGCTGGCTGTATTTATCCTGTCATTACCTCGGCCCTAGTACATATGTAAATCGAAACAGTCTTGTTCAATATCCGAAGCCGATTATCTCAATTAGTTATCTGAAAAATAAGCTAAGGAATAATACATACATCCGTCTTTGTATCAGTGAGTACATAAACGTAATAAGTTTAACTTGATTAAACCGTGTTTTTTTTTGTTAATCAATATTTGTTTTGATGTTATTGTAAACTGAAGAACACGACATGTTTATTTAACTATTGCGTGACGGTTTTTGTCGTATATGTACCGAAAAATTGCCTTAACACATCGCTGAGTGTATGTAATGTCTTTTTATTGCAGTCTTAACAACATCAAATGTAAAAGTGACTCTAAATGTCTTTGTATTATTGCATTATACGGTGAAATGGTGAAATCGTTGTGTGATAAGAAATACTTTTAGATCTAGAAAATGTATTATTGGTGTCTTTTGCCGAAAGAAAGGCATTTGAAGAGCACTAAAACGCAATTAACATGTTTTTGGATATAGCCGTAGAAAAGGGTAAGTTAGGTCTAAAACTGACAAATACACATACTGCACGCGTTGTTTTTATTATACTTTATTATGCTGGAATGGCGATTGCTTGTGGTATAATTCCTGTAGAAACAAACCTAAAATCAATGTTTATACAAACCGTAAACAAGTTAAATATATGTATCACACAGTTTGGATCTAGGTCAGACACATTGTTAAGCGACGTCAGATATGTATCCAAATTGTTTAAAATGCAAGCCAAATCCCTCATAGCATGATAATAGTTAAGTGAACTTAATGTCATGTTAATCTAATACTAACAGTCAATGATGATCAAAGCGATTGTAAACATTGGACATTTATGCGAGTTTGTAAATAATTTCAAACCTGATCAGACATGAGTAACTCGGGGTATTTTTATGCTTTAAACGGCCAGATATATGTACCAGCATTGATACAAATATGACAAAATCTTATTTAAAAACACAAGAGGATTGCAGGCAGTCTATTTAACTGTCTACATTTATATTGGAATCTCTGTAAATTGTACATATGTTTATATTCAACTCATTCCCCCAATAAATTTCAAATGAACAAATCCAGTTTCAAATGATGTTTAGCCAATTGTCACAAATGTATGTTTGATTTTAATAATATATTGCAAAACGGAAAACAGTGAGGACCCTGATCAGATGGCACCTGAGGGATCCCGCCGATCTGGGTATACATTATTTGAGTAGAACAAGTGTAATCCATTTGCAATGATTGTAAATGAGGATTATACTCGTCAGTAGAGTTGAATGTGTATGATTAAGAAATGAACTGTTTTTTCGGCGTTCAAGCGAAATAAATGACAGAAAATTATCGGCAAATACCATGAGTCGCGCTAGCGATTCATGGTAAATTTGCCGATAATTTTCTGTCGTTTATTTCGCTTGAGCGCCGAAACAATTCAGTTCAATTCTTATATTTACAATATATTTTCTGTAATTTCTAATATTAAATAAATATATTGTTAGTACGCGTGTATGTTTTATCCATATAAGAGGTTGTTTACACGAATAATGTGTATCCTAAAAGGAATATCCATGGTCAAATTACTGAAGCTGTGTGCATTCGAAAACAAAAAAATAAGTTCCATTGTTTACATTCTAAGATCAACAACTTGACAGTTTAGCGCGAAAATGCCGGTTTGACGTCATTAGGAAGTGACGTCATTTTTAAGGTAGGATTAATATATTGAATTTTTTTGTCATAAAGAAATGCAGAAAGCTGCTGTTTATAAGGTATATCAATTTTCTTGCAATTTATTTCTTTATTAAAAAGAACTTTAGTCGGGAATCATTGTTTCCGCTAAAAGGAAGGCATATATCGGTTAATTAACACATTTTTGAAAAATTCGCCAAATGTTTGTTGTCCAAGAACCAAATATTAATTCGCGAATGAATAATGCAAATGCCCCGCCATCTCTGCAAAATTTATCCACAAGTGAGAAATAGCCTTTACACGAAATGAAAGGCATTCTTTCAATGGATTCGAATGGGGCAAATATAAATATATAGAGCTCCACACAGTTGTACTGAGGTTTTTCATTTAATTTATCAACACATGGACAACATATCAACAATTGGTAGTACAGGCAACTCTACAAACCACAAAGGCATATATTACAAGCCGGACAAAAGTGTACTTTTACTTAGTCTAGAGTCTAAAGCATATCGTACGTTGGAAATGGTCAGGGTCTGTCGGTATCTGTATCCGTTTTTGAACCCGATTTGGAGTTTATACTTTAAGAGATAACCTATCGGCAAGTGTGTTAATGCAATGCTTTCTGGAAGATCGCTTCAACAGCGGTCATTGTCGACGAAAAAGGAGTTCTTATAATGATGTGTCCTACTTTCTGATATTTAAGGGCCTTGGAATTATTGCATTCATAGTGCACATACGTGTATGTTATTGTGATACTGTCGTCTGTTGTAATACTGCGAATGACACTGTTGTTTCAAAGTTAGGCTTTCGGTAAATGGGCAGTGAAAAATACGTAATAATTTCTATGTGAAGGCCATATGAATGCAAACAACCGTTATTTACATTGCAATAGTAAAGAGGCAAGACACCAGACAGCACTTATTTCTCATTAAATTGCTAGAAATAAAAAAAGATAAATGTTAGTTTCAACCCGGCTTATGATCAAGATTCAAACTGTTTTGCAACTCAGTTTAACACGAAAGGTCAGAAGTATCTAAAACATTTCTTGTTCTACGTTTTATAGCGATAGTATGCGTTTCGTTTGCCTTTAAACGGGAAAGAAGAATAACGTCTTCTCCCCTGTATGTAATTAATCGTGTGGCATATGCCTTGCCGTTAATACCGGCTGTTTTATCATTTTCAAACGACATGGTACATATTACATTACTTTGATTTTCACCACAATTTCAGTTTTGAGCCAAGATTAACCCTTTACTCAATAAGTAACTTGTTTAACACCTGTAACTGGTACGTCCACTTAAGAAAATAGTTTCACTTTAAACTACAATAAACATGCACTGGAAAGAAATGGCGTCTATATCGTTGTGGATGGAAACCTAATGCAGGCTTAAAGAAAAGCAAAATTTACCTTAAAGCGTATACTACATTATTGGAAGCCCCCCTTCAAGGGGGGCTTCCTCAGTGTTGAGGTTGAATGTAGCCATTTTCTGGGAAGGAACTTCTACTTATTGCGAAACGGTGAAAATAATTGGCGCAGTATTGTACAACCTGTCAAAAATGCATTGTCTGCGCATGCCTGAAACTAGGTTGCATACATTTTCGCAGCAACCAATTGTTACGAAAATCAAATATTGTGGTTAGGAATAAAACCCGTACCGGAACTAATCACTTCGATTATGAATAAAACTCATACCTTCACTGCAAAAGATGTTAAATGCTTGTGTGGCGGCCGTAAACGTCGCTTACAACTACTTAACTAACGCTAATTGATTGTATGAATGACAGTAGGCAGCTTCAAGCAAGGTGAAAATAAAATTGAAACCTTTTACTTGAGTTCTCTGTTCACTTTCACCTTGTCTTATAAGCAGCATTGTGTTAAACAGCGAACTGTCTAAAACAACAGTTATACTGGTGTATCCTATTCTCGCGGGGCTAAGCCTTAGATTATAATATAAAGCACATAAATTGTTATTAAGAAGTCTTCTTTGTGGCTTAAAGAGACTCGCAACCAGATTTAGCATTAAAAATAGTAATTTGTAAATAAGTGACAAACGCTTATTTAAACGGGTAAGAATGAGTTAAGGATAAGAAATTCAATAATGCATTTCAATCAAAAAATATTGAGCTCTGATGGGAATCGAACCCGGGACCCGGCATGGGCGGACGTAAGGCAAAATAAGGAAACCACTTGACCCACTGGGCCACGGAACTATTCATATATCTGGGATCGATTTACGGTATTTCAGTGAACAGCGATGGAGAGTACACACCACAACATATCTCGGCTCGGGTTTATGTCTGAGTCCGTGATCAATTACTATAGCCTCTTTCGCAGCTATGGATCAAACGATGGAAAATATCTAAAAAAATAAGATTTGAAGACTTTTCTAGAGGGTGTTTTTAGACTGGTCATATTTTCCAATGCCAGATGCACGATATTGCTACCCTTTTGGTTATATTTTAGTATTTTCTTTTATTTTTGCAAATGCACCATCTGGTTGCGAGTCGCTTTAAAAGTCAGTAGAAACTCTGAATAAAGTATAACATCAGTATAAATAGTAATAATAAAATCTTATTTAGGTCATTTCTACGTTTGAATTCACCACCCTGCATAATATAAATCAGTCAAATGTTTCCCATATATTCTCGGGCCTTCTGATTGGTTGTCAAGTTTTTTTGCTATGGAGGAGGTAAACTCTTTCAGTTCAGATAACTATTTTTAGAGTCAATTTAAATCTATCATATGGAAAATTTCTGCATCTGTGGCATCATTTTTTGTTTGTTTATTGAGATTTGAATTATGCTCAAGTATTAAATAAATGACAATGTGCAGCAGGTTTTACATGTGAAATTTCGAAAATAGAGAATTCAAAACCAATTGATGTTTTATGGGTCCATGCAATATTTTGCAACAGAAATTTATCGGAATAAAAAAGTTGATATATTTCTGAATGTCAGGAATGCCCATTTCATCTGATTTTGTTAGGCACGAGATTATGAGAAACCCTGATAATACGAGAAATGACGTTAACGCAATTTACTGGTCGCTATATAAAGAGAGGTTCATTTTACATAAAATATCTTCTCAAATATCTCAAGTATACCTATCACCTATATTACTCTTTTCCAAAACCCTACATAGTTTTGTTTCCTACCACATATACATGTCATTTCATTAAAACTTCTCGGCTTCCCTGGCTTCTTATTTTAAAGAAGCCAACTTGTTTTCAACCTGCTTTTTAGTGGTCTCCTATGTTCAAAACTAGAAACAGGCTGTGGTTGATAATGCTGTATAATATTTAATGATTACTAAAGATACTGGCTACAAGATACTGATTAGTTCTTCTAAAAGGTCTACAGATATGTTTCATCTGTATCCTGTATTAAGTTGTCATCAGAGATATAAATTAATGCTTCTTCGAAAAAGTGCAGATGAGAAGACGTTAACATTTCCCAATAAACGTATATCGGCTAGAACAGTTATTTCTATTGCAAACAGTTTGGAGCCAGATCAGAGGCCGGGAAACCCGGCGTCTGATCATGCTAAAACTATTTGCTTGTGATAAAAGTAATTTTTTGAAGTTGTAAATAGATTGTCATTTTCTTACAGTTAATGCAATGCTTTGGCATTTCGTATGCGTTTAAACGGGAAAGAACTACGTCCTATCCACCGTATGACCGCTAAACACAAAATTGACAGTATGAAAATAACGCGTCTATGGTGTGAGTGGGGTGTTTTTTCATTTGGTATGGTTGTTTCAACTGACAGGGTCAGTGTCTCTGTATATGCATGCTGTGCTGGTGTCACGCAAGCATGGACTTAAGCCCCTTTCACTGCCATGATGTCATCAATTTCAAATAATTGTCGTCTGCTTTTGGTTTTCAAAATCAGAATTAAAGCTTTTTGACTTAAGAAATATTGATATGAATATCAAACAGTTTCGATTCTGATCAGGCACCGCGTTACGCGGCGTCTGATTAGGATCCAAACTGTTTGCAAATAAATAATGTACTCGGGTTACAGTGGAGAATCTGTTATTCTTTCCCAATAAACGCGTTTACGCTAAAACTATTATTTGCAGTGCAAACAGTTTGGAGCCAGATCAGACGCCGGGTAACCCGGCGTCTGATCAGGCTCCAAACTGTTTGCCACCAAGATAAACAAGAATTATCAGAATTGTCCAAACGTTGTTCTTTTCTACATTTTAGTGCTTTGCGTTTGCGTACGTTTGCGTTTAAACGGGAAAGAATAACATATTCTCCACTGTAAGGTAGTGAAATGGTTAGATCAGTACGAATAGCGTAAATTTGGATTAACTTTTACGACCTACCGAAACATTGATTGGCATCTATGCCTTGAACGACGAACCATAATTAACCCCTTCACTAGAAGAATATACAGTAAAACATATCTATGACGAACACTTAAAACAGCTACTTGAGTGTATGACGCAAACGTGATAGCTAAAAGCAATATTGAAGTATGGAGCTCTTTTCATAGCGTTTTGTTTACTATAACCTTGCTCTAAGATGTCGTCGACCTTACACCTAATATCTAAACAGAACTCAAAGTAAGTAAGTTTGACCTTTGTAGGACATGCAAAGCGTCTTGGGGTCAGTACATTATTATACCAAAGATAGTGTCGCTATCAAATACAGTTCAGACGGTATGTTCAATGTAAACTTCAGCCTTTTGAACATTTAAATGACCTCTATTTGAAATTGACTTTTGCCGGACGTGACCCAACTTGTACTTAACTCACTGGCTTCTTGAACTGAGTCTCATGCCAAAAATAAATTCCCAACCACATGTTGCTTTTAAAGTTATATCCAAGGTTAAACTTCAATGGCATAAAATAATAATCATTCGTTCTTTTTATTTCATTGGCTACAAGTCTGACTAATTGTTTTTTCTTTGAAATACAATTACAAAAAATGCTTTGTCATAACAGTCTCGTATAATTTATATTAATCCGGCTCACGGCAGCTGGTGATTTTATAAAAAAGATCATATGTTGACACGTTTTTTCATTAATTTCTAATACAGTGCTCCCTCTCTACAACGGCCCTCCCAACAACGATTCCCTCCTTACATGTATTCCATGACGACATAAGTTTTCATTTATTGTGGATTTATTGTTCCCCAGATGTAACCAATCACTTAACGGATTCTCTTTCCCCTTCTAAACGCCGTTTGCGAATCTATTATAAGTTTTGAAAACAGTCTGTACCTAGATGTCGCCATGGAATACATACAGCACTCCTTCTCTACAACGACATCCAATGGGAGACACATATTGTGTGCGTTGTTCGGAGGGAGTCGTTATAGAGAGGGAACTTAGTTCATATTTGCAAACAACTTGAATCAAGATCAGACGCCGCGTAACGCGGCGTCTGATCTGGAGTCAAGCTGTTTGTCACTCGTCATTATATTTATTTATCGAAATGTCCATTTACATGTACATTTGAGAAAAACAGCAGACGAAATGTTTAAGTAGACGTCATTGCAGCCATGAAAAGGTTAGACATAATTGTCTTGTTTGGGAAACAGCGACAAAAGTCGTTGTAAGGAGAGAATCGTTGTTGGGAGGGCCGTTGAAGAGAGGGAGCACTGTATGTATCCCATGACGACATAAGTTTTCATTTATTGTGGTTTTGTTCCCCAGATGTAACCAATCACTTAAAGGATTCTCTATCCCCTTCTAAACGCCGTTTGCGAATCTATTATAAGTTTTGAAAACAGTCTGTACCTAGATTAGACGCCGACTCAATCGGTGTCTCATCTGGATCTAAATTGTTTGAATCTGATTATATTTTCTGAAAGGAAATGCCATTATGTCAATTTCGATAATTGTTTTGGAAAAAAAAGTTTGCAGACAATCACTACATAGCCTATAGGTAACATGACCTTGTCTGCAATAAAACAGTAATTCTGGGTTAGATTGTCATCTTTCCCAGAAACGCGTTTACGCCAAAACTATTACTTCAATTGCCAACAGTTTGGAGCCTGATCTGACACCGGCTCATCCGTAATCTTATCTGACTCAAAACAGTTTGTCACTCAGATAAACATGCCAATAAGAACTTATGGCATGCCAGATTAGAGCAAACCAGCGTTTGATCAGACTCAAAAAGGTTCGAACGTCTTATAAAAACGTCGCGTTTTCTTAGCATTGTAATTGCTACATTCGATTGAATTGGTTTAGAGCGTGGTATCCTTTAATCGGAAGAACTAACGATTTTTCAACGTAAAGCACAACACGTGTGATTGTTGTAACATGACAGTACCACATTTTAATTTCTTAAGGTGCTTTCTGTTTTACGGTCATGTCACTTTGCTTTAATCTCTCACCTGTCTATCAATGAGTATTCTTTCAAATGGTCATACTAGAGAGGATTTATGAAGAAAATAAAGTATGATGTTTGAATCAGCCAGGCTATGAGTTCTTATATTTGATTGTCTAGAAAAGCTTGATACACGTGACTCTTTTATATTAACAGTATCACCGCCAATATCACAACATATGGCATGTTTAGCCCTCGTGAGACGCCGAATAACTTTGCGACTAATCGTGATGCAGACTGTTCGGTATAGGTAAACAACGAGCAGTGACCGTGAATGTACTTTACAACTTGGCACTTTCCACGATTTAGGGGTGTTTCTATTGCTGCAGTCAGTCTAACTAAGCTGTCGATATGCTGAAAGCATGTTGTCTCCCCCGATAAGTGGACTGTGCTAAATATTATGGTTCACTGCTCGTTGTTTACTTATACATGGACCTGTTTATTCGAAACGGATTTATTTTGACAAACAATTACAGACGACAATGCAAGTATATGTTAATGTAGTATATCCTGGATTATCCGAGACCTAGTGAAACCCAGAAACCTGCTTTATCTGACAATATTTACATTCACCCTGTAAAGTCTTTATGTAAACGTATTAAAAAATATGCAAGCCATTTCTCAATGAACCTACAAATCGAAACTGGTTCCAGTCAGTAAGAAAGAGGGCGGAGTCTCCTCCGGACAGATATCGACCTAGCGACCAACTAATGGTTGCTATGGCGTGTAATTATGCTGAAATAAACATGCGCGACCTACTTTTTAAAATATGCTTTAATAATAGATATTTAAGTTGCATTGTTTATTTGTAATGCCTTATACGTGTTCGTTAAGCACACGGGCGACATTTTACTGGGTAAAAGCTTGACTTTGTAATCAACTCCGAAACATATGTGTTGGACTATTTTCATACCACATTTTATAGAGATCGAATAGCTGTTACATCCAGGATTATATTATAATTATTCATATACATGAAAACAAATCTGGTAAAATACACATTAAATGGACAAGACAGAAAATAAAAATATAAATATAAGGAATAAACAACATATTTTTGCCGTTCGTATGGTAAGTTTATCGTAAACGCCCTTCGGCGTTTACGAACTTTTATTCCTATAATGAATGTAAGACCCAAATGCCGAATGGCATACAGTCGAGCATCGCCTTCTGGAACATTTGTAAGTCGAAGTAACCTGTATTTTTTGTTGCTTTCGATATACATGTATCGTGCTTACTTAAGTGGAAAATATCCGTATTTTAAAGTTTAAATGGCTTAAATACTGGTTGTTCCAGTGAAACGAGTTTGAAATATCAAAAATTGGTTGTATATCTAAAACCTGCTTTAACCGACACACTGCTATAATTCGACATCATCGGTTTGTACCGAAGGGTGTCGGATAAGGCAGGTTATACGGTATAGAAGTACATAAGTTAAAGTAGATACTTGGACAACTTCCAGACGCCTTTGGGATGCCATGACAATTTACAGGAAATCAAAACGACCTTCAGCTGTGTAGGTGGCATAATAAAATGTATATAGCTCAGTTGTTATTGTTTTCAAATATGGAAATAAATAAAAGGTACTTGTGTTAATCAACTTAACCCTTTCAAACTTTGTTTTACGGTTATACCCATACGATGGCATTAAATCATGTTATTCAGAAAAATGTTGCCTAAACCATCATTTCAAATTCATATCTATGTAATTTGACCTAAGAGATATCGACGTGAGTGTCAAACAGTTTGGACCTTAACAATAGAGTGTGTAACTGTTTGCAAAGTCGATTTTAGTCGCCTCTGAATGAGAACAGGTTAACCTGCAATGGGACATTTTACTCACATTTAGAACACCAGATTAGCAGTAACTCAGGTTCACACCAGTTCAACCCTTTCATGATCAAATTATTCGGGGTAGTTTACCCCTTCACAACTTTATTCTAGTCTGCTACAGTATTGCTGTCTGCAAGACACGTTTCAAAGTTAGGTTTAAGTCTGATCATGACCATAACCGTTTGCAAACGTGCTTAAAGCGTCATTTAGAGTGAAAGGTTTAAGATTGGTATCAGTTTCATTCTGTCAAAGTCTGCAATAGTGTGTTTAGTCATTTTGCGGCCATTATGACGTTAAAACCAGTCGCTGCAACTATATAGTCTGCTTTATTCAGAGAATTAACCATATTTTCAATAAATTTAAGAAACCTCAATGTAAGTGTCAACTAGTTTTGATTCTTAACAGACGCCGCGTAGAGTGGAGTATGAGCTGGATCAAGACAATTTGCACATGATAGTTTAGTGAGCTACGACAGTGAGAGGGTAAATATATCAATCATGTCGACGATATTTAAGCTGTCTGTTAGCAGTAAAAGGGTGAACTGATATATATTTAAATAAGCGTAAAACAAGCTCAGTTTTCGGAAATATGGGTTTTACGTTAAGTTTGACCTCTTAGGTGTTGTATTAAACTCCTACATATCGTAATTGTACAGTTCTCCCATATTACAACGACGCCCACTAGGAGACATATATTGTGTGTGTTGTTCGAAGTGAGTGATTATAGGGAGGGAAAATAAGACTTTGCTTACATTTGCAAACAGCTTGAATCCAGATCAGACGCCACGTAATTCGATATTGATTCAAACTGTGTAAATCAATCAAGCTAGAGTACAGTGGAGAATACGGTTTTCTTTCCCATCAAACGCGTCTACGCAAAATGTATTATTTCTATTGAAAAAATGTTTACAGCCAGATCAGACTCTGATCTGGCTCTAATCTGGCTCTCAGATTAAATAAAAAACATGTGACAAATGTCAATTTTTTTTTCTACATTTAAATGTACTGCGTTTACGTTTCGTCTGCGTTTAAACGAGAAAAAAACACCATCTTCTCTAGAGTGGAAAGTACTATAATTCTTTATTATGACAATGCGAATAATTCCATTCGTGGTATTACCTTTATTATACCGTAGTATCATTTTCTTTGAAATTATCGTCTGCAAAATGTCTGATTCAAATTGATGTATTATCAAATCGAACCCGAGACGTACATCCCAGTGTTAAATAGTTTGAATCCTGATCTTGGTTCATTCTTAGTAAAATATCAATGAAGTCGCGAATGCAGACAAATGGTTAAACTACAAGACTAGCATGCCCTTTAATATCAGATAATTCCCTAGGTCGGATTATAGTGAATAAACACTGCTTTACACGAATGTTTATTGTGTACCTTAGATATTATGCTTAGTCATTTTCTGAGAGAAAAAATGATTCCATTGTTAACAGGGAAAACGTAATTATGTCCCATTTCACAAATCGGATCACAAACACAGTGGCGTAAAATATTTTACACATTCTGGATAAGTAAGCTTGCATTTGATTAATATTAATCATTTGTCAAGCGTATCGTATTTGCTTTTACCATTTCATTAGATAAAAAGCATCAACATTTTTAAACAGGTAACATGCATAGCTACTCGGCGTTTCACATGAATTCAAGCTATACGCAAGTGTCCATAAATAATTCAATATTATACGTAAACGACCATCTTTTTGACGTCAACCACAAACATCTTAATACCACAGGAGGCGCCAAATTGTTTACTAAAACCCCGGCAAGGATAAATTAAAATGTACCGAAACATAACTTCTTCCCACTTTGAAAAAGCGTGCTATTTCCTTGGCAATCCCTTTGAATTCTTTGACGTAAGGGGGGAGATAAAATCTAGAATTGCTGCTGTCAGATTACAGTCCGTAGAGACCTTATAAATGTATGGATTAAATTTCTTTGATTTAGACGATTGTTGCAAAAAAAAAAATCATGAATAATTATGTAAAAGTATGCAAATGCGGCACTTTTCAGTTAACGTGCATGTTTTTAGCTTTAATTTAACAAAACCTAGTGTTGACTTAACTGAATCATACTAAAATATCTATGAAATTGTTTTCCATTGAAATAGAAACTGACTAAATATGGATTGAAATTATATCCTTAAGTACAATTTTACTTTATCAATGTCAAAGTGAAAATTGAAAAAAAAAAGTATGTTCTATGAAGTAAAAGGTAGGCTACCATGAACTCTAAGTGATACATTTTATACAGAGGGTATCCATATGACGTACACTTTCGTCTTTCAAGACGTCAATATGTAAGTGTCATGGATTAACACATGAAAAATGTTAGTTAATGTTTTTTAAGGGTGCCAGTTCTTAGCCTTTGTTTGACACCAATATGTTTAACTTGTTTAACGACAATATGAACAACTTTCTATCTAAATATTTACTTTTACATGTAAAAAATTACATATATCAGCATGTGACTTTTATATAATAACGCTAAACTTGTCAACAATCGATTTAATGATTAATTATCAATATGCAAATAACTAATTTAGAACTTGAAACATTTAAGAAATTGCCTGAAAGTTATATTCCCTTTATTCAAGTGAAAACCACATCTTTGCACCGTGTGTACATGCTTATATAACTTATAATCGCATACAGAATGACAACTAGGCAACATTTTAGGAAACACAATTCCCAATTAACGAAATATTGGACAAACTTTTATTCTATTGCCTGGTAATTGCAACGAACCCTCCCTTTGGCTTGCTGGAATATTTCATTAAATAAATTCAAGCTCGAACGAAATACATGTGTGTTCATGTAACGTAAAATTTCATTATGTGAATTAGAAAACAGAACAGACTCAGATCAGATGCCGCATCTAGCGGCATCTTATCAGAGTCTATCATGTTTTCCAATGTCATCTTTAGTATACACTAACCTTAACCGGGTTAACAGTGTAATAAAATCGGATTAGCTTTTCAGATAATCATCAAATTAATTAAAAGAACTCGCGAAGCGACATAAACCCTTTTTAAAAAGTACATAGAAACCCATCAAAGTAATTACTTTCTTTCATCATAACCGCTGAGCGGCTTTTATCAATAATCCTAGAAGCTATTTTACGGAATCACACACGGATCTAGCAGCCGTCAAAGTGTTTGAAGAATCTCACAATGGAAACATGTTGATATGCCCAAGGCATGTAACATTTCAACCTGTGTAACGCTAAATATATCGCCTGATTTAATTGTGTGATCTTAAAATATGCGCATGTATGTTTTCATTCAAGAAACATCATTACGCGTGTAAAACAGGTTACCTATTCATTAATGGTAAACGAGTATTATCAGAGTCAAACGTATTTGCAAATACATTTAACCCTTATCATGCTGAACTGTTGTCTGCATTTCCGACTGAAAAATTGAAAATGAGTGACAAACAGTTTGAAATCAGAGTAGATGCTGCGTTATGCAAGTGTGATTTAAGTTTCGCTTAACATTATACGGTTTAAACTTCGCTTAGCGTTTTAGTTAAACATATGCCCCAAAACTCGCCATGAGTACCGCCTGATCTTGTAATGAAACACACAGTCGCCTTAATATGAATTAGTGTTACAGTAGTCCCTCCATACAGCGTCCCTCTCAACAACGACTCCCTCCTTACAACGACCCTTGGCGCAGATCCTTTTACGGGGCATTTTATTCCAAACGCTTTTACTACTGCAATATCGTCTGCTTAAATATGTCGTCTGCTGTATTTCTCATAGTTTCATATTAGACATTTTGACTGTAAAAACTTAAAGACGATTGACAAATAGTTAGAATCCAGAGAAGACGCCGTTTTACGCGGCGTCTGGTCTGGATTCAAGCTGTTCACACATGTTAACCAATTTTCCTCCCTATCACGACTCCCTGCGAACAATAAACACATGTTTTGTCTCCCAATTGGTGTCATTGAAAGGAGGAAGCGCTTTAGTTAAACAATTGATGTTTTAGCATTTATCGCGTTGGTATTACCATGTTTACCAATTTTGGTTCCACCACGATTTACATAGCACTTTTTCAGGTTTCTGGGTAGATCTATAGAATTGATCTTTACAGCGAGTAATTTCGTAACAGTTTGAGCCCCACTTTAATTCATGTTAAACTTTGTGCTGATATCGTTAATGAATTATCTGTTTCCCATTTCGATAGCTATTTGTCTGTACCTTGCGTGCATACTTTAATTAACTAGCCTTTCACATTAGTTTTCCGCTGCAGTTTAACTACCCGACTAATTGGGAAATTATGACAGATAGATTTTATTAGGACGACCACAGTAATAATAGTGATTTTAATGAGTGATGATTTGCGAAAAAACAGCATACTATCATATTGGACAAATGCTTTTGCCGAGATTGGAAATGTCTTTGATGGTACGGCGCAGCATGCGTTTTTCTTTTTGTTTGGCGTAATATCAGGACTTGAGATAATAGGGAGTAAACGTAGCTAATCAAACTAATTTTTACATTTACCACATTTTATGGTTTGAAACCATACGGTTCAATGCCGACATAGATATATGTTTTAAAATACGCCCCTTATCTCGAGCTCTGAAATGCTGTGCTTAATTTTGTTTGTGTACCGTTCTATGAAGCAATTAAAAATGTGAATGCAATTACAGTGCACACTTGAACATCTTATTTCAACCACTTCATAAGTTTAGTTTATTAAAAACTTAAATCTAGATTTCTTTATTAAACCTTATGGTGCCATTATTCATTAGAATATTTTCCTCGCGATGATTCTTTTAAGTAGTTGTGGCATAGGATTTGGTGCTTTACTCCGATACAGTACTTGGACAAGCTACAGTTGTTTCTCTGAATGCAAGAATGGTTATGTTCGCACACGATGAAATGTATTTGACCAAATTAAGAATATTAAGATAAATGTGTAACGTTCTGAAAATCTAAAAACTTACTTACTGCAAATACATGTGTCTGAAGTCACACTGACCATTGCCGATTTATCAATACTAAATACCCAGAACATGCAACCATCAATTTTACACCCGTACATCCAAGTTTGTTCTATTCTTGTTTAACCCATTTGTGCCCGAGATCCCAAACATGGGACATATTTAAACAGTGTAGACTCTGATCAGACGCCGCATTATGCGGCGTCTGATAAGAGCCTACACTGTTTGATGATAGGACTTTTAATATAAAATAAAATGAAAATGAAATTTTTGACAAGGCATCCCTTTGATAAAATATGGACTAATCCAATATATAATCATGGAATAATCCACTGAGTATAAATGGGTTAAACAGTTCAATTAAGAAACGTATATAAAGGATATCCCTGTATGGCAAGCCAGCAACCCCATAATGCCAAGGAAATAAACAATTTACAGTGATGATAAATCTCAAATTAGAATCTTTGTTTTCGTAAAGGGAACATTATAGTATGTCTAAATAGAGATGTTTCGTAATAGGTGTAATTTACAACATGGTGAGAATCATATCAATAGAAATATGTACGTCTATTACATGTTGTTAACCTTCAACAAACTTCAAGTACAGGCGCATTTGTAGAACGTGATGCAAACGCTTTAGATACAGATTATACCCAGAATAGCTTGGCGTCTCATACGGATCAACTTTGTACAACGTTTTAGTAGTATATTGTTAAATCAAAAAGCATATGCATCAGCTATGTGAAAAACTTCAGATCTAAGCAAAACGGGAGCAGTACGTTATTGGTGTTGTCCAAAAGAGCACACGTTCAGTTTTAAATTGACATACCAATTTTGACAATAGTGAAGGACAAAATGGTCGTGATACCTGTCTTTTCAATATCCGATATATGATATAGACTGCTTTGTATAAATTATACCAACTGTGCCGTCATTATCCAGGATGAACAATACAGTAGATAAAACGTTATTCGTTCCCGTTTAAATGCAGACGAAACGCAAACGCAGCAATCAAACGTGTGAGTGGCAAAGCTTTTTATTCCATAACCAACGCATCGACTACCTAACAAGTTCTCTGTCGAACATTACAGCATTTTCAATCAATTTAGATCAAGATCAGAAACAGCATAACTCAGCGCCTCGTCGGGACCCAAGTTGTGCTTTGGAACAGTATGCAAGGTGTTTTAAAATAGGTAAAGTGTCTAAATAATTGAATTTTAGAAATAAAAGCAGATGATGTTATCGTTGTGAGCCTTTCACGGAACAAGCCGTGATAGCGGCAGGGAAAAATGTTGACCCGTTATAACGCACGGAACATCAGCTTTCGACGTGTTCGTTCACTTCATTTAATCAATCAAAATTTAAAAATAATTAATACTGATTACACAATTGGATTTTAATCAGATGCCGCCTTACACGTCGTTTTTTCTGGATAAAATGTGTTTGCAATGAAAGCATACAGTGGAGATGTCGTTATACGTTCCCGTTTGAACGCACACTAATCTCAAACGCAGTGCATTAACACTTTCATGATCAAATTATTCGGGATTTGTTTTACACCTTCACCGCTTTATTGTCGTCTTCTTCATAAGTGTAGTCTGCCAAACACGTGTCAAAGTAAGAATTAGGATTGTATGACCTATTAACTATCGATAAAGTGTCAAACAGTGTGGGCCCTAATCAGACGCCGCGTAACGCGGCTTCTGATCAGGACCAAAACCGTTGGAAACGCGCTTTTAACCCTTTACCTGATACCCTATTTCTAGAACTTAAGATAGGTGACTACTTAAAGCAGGTAGAAAGTAAAGCAGAATGCGCCTTAGGGCGCATTCTGCTTTACTTTCAGCCTGCTTTAAGCTATTACCTGCTAGAAAAAGGAAAATATTAAATATGACACATATTCATTACTGTATATATTCGAACTATTTTCTTCAGCGGATGAATAAAATGAATGTGCTAAAAGTCGCTTCCATAGGGGAAAGGGTTAAGCGCTATTGGGAGTGAAACGGTTAACATATTAATAGGTTTATCATTATTTTGAAACATCTGACGATTTAATTTAATCTGAGTGGCAGACATATAGGAGACTGATAAGATGGCGGGTTGATCGGCGTCTGATCTGGCTCCATACTGTTTGTAATGGAAATAATAATTTTAGTGTAAACGCGTTTGTTTGCAATACCTAATAACGTCTTCTTCACGGTCTCCGTTTGTCTACAAAGGGCATTAATTTGAGTTTTTATCATTTATGTTGATCCTTATATACATTTGTACCTAATAGAATTGTAAAAACATCTTTATATTATACGCTCTGAAATACAGATACGTTTGAAATTCACCCGCACCTACCCAACCTTCCGACAAAACAAATAAAAATGAATAAAAACAATTGAAAATAAAAGGAAAATAAAACAACAAAAACAATTAAGTCCCTTTAAAGTATTTATCGTGCTGCAGGAGTCGTATTACTCTTACTTTCTAAATCAATCCATTCTAATTTGCTTAAACTTATATTACAGGGATTAAATGATAAATTGTTTTGAAGACAGTTTACATGATTTAGATTATTTTTCATTTTCAGTAAGCCAGTGTAATGTGTACTTACATTCATCATAAAAACATGTATTCAGTAAACGAACTGTTTTAAAACTTTTAATTGCAAATGAAACAAATAGCGCAGCTACATGCAATCAGTTGTTCCACACAAGTCGTTTAAATTCTTCTGTTTTAGTAACCTGTACACAATTATTAGATGTTGTGTCATTTTTCTGGGTTTCTTTTCATATACGGTTCTCCCTCTTCCTCTCTACAACAACTCCGATGGGAAACACATGTTCCGTGTGTATGTTGTGCGGAGGGTGTTGTTATACATGTATGGAGGACAAATTAATACCGTGAGAGTGCATACCACGACCTTATTTAACATTTGCAAACAGTTTAAATCCCGATCAGACGCGGTGTCTTATCTGGATATAGCAGTTTTTCACCCGCTATTATGTTTCTTCTATCAAAATGTCCATTATGTTACTTGTTGAGAAAAGAGCAGACGAGAAGTTTAAGCATACGACATTGTAGCAGTCAAAGGGTTCGACATAGTTGACTTGTTTAGGTACAGCGTAAGCATTATTGTAAGGAGGTTATCGTGGTTCGGAGGGTTGTTGTTGAGACATTTAATCCAGTTTGATTACTACTAAAATCGCATAAGGCATGTCTGAGGTTTTGCCCTTTAACTATTAAAAAAATGACTGTGTTAGTCTTTTTTGCACTCTAACACATACAGTTTTTATTGGATATTTACCAAACTTGCTGAACATGTTTATTAATATTAAATCCATGATAAGTACTAATATCGAATGTGTCGTCTCTGAGTGTTTGCATTTTAAGTATTAAAAATGACTATTTCAGCCTTTTTGCTCTCTAACACAAATGTTTTTATTGGATCTTCACCAAACTTGCATTAAATGTTTATTAATATAAAACCTAGGTCCAGCGTAATTACTACTTAAATCAAATGAGGCATGTCTGAGGTTTTGCCATTTATGTACAAAACAATGACTGTTTCAGCATTGTTTGAACTCTAACACAAATACTTTTATTTAACTTGCTGAAATTATTTATTAATATAACATAAATGTTTTGTTTGATTACTAATAAACTCGCATAAGGTATACCTGAGCCCTTTAATCATTAAAAGATGACTGTTGCATTCTTGTTTGCACTCTGACACATAGAGTTTTTTATCACATATTCACCAAACTTCCTGAAAATGTTTATTAATATAAAATCTAGATCCAATGTGATGAGTACTAATATTGCATGTCTGAATGTATGCCCTTTAAGTATTAAAATTGCCTGTTTCAGGTTTGGCCGCTTTCTTACTCAAACAATTAGAATTGGATCTTCACCAAATTTGCTGAAAAATAATAGTTGTATAAAACCTTGAAGAAATTGTTTATTAATATGAAATCTTAGCCCAGTTTGATTAGTACTAAATTCGCATAAAATATGTTTGAGTTATTGCCCTTGAATGATTCAAAATTGCCTGTGTCAGGCTTGTCCGCTTTCTAACTCAAACAGTTTTAATTGGATTTCACCAAATTTGCTGAAAAATATATTTGTATAAAATCTCGGTCCAGTTCTAAAAAACCCATTCGCCGAAATCAATCAATGTAGTTTAATGCAGCCTTCTACATATCAAACGCTTAATAAACAAACTTTAAAGCGACTCGCAACCAATTGGAGTATTTGTAAAAATAAAAAAAATAATAAAATAAAACCAAATATGTAGCATTATCGTGCACCTGGCATTAGAAAAATATGATCAGTCTAAAATCACCCTAAAAAGTCTTCAAATCTTAATTCTTTAGATAATTTCCATCGCTTTATCCTATATTCGTTATACAGCATCGAACGACGCAACAGAAGTTGATCACAGGCTCGGACATAATAACCGGGCCGAATTATGTACTCTCAATCGCTTCACAGTTAAGTACGTTAAATCTATCCCAGAGAAATAGATAGTCCGGTTAGTCGAGTGGTCTAAGTGGTTGTCTTATTTTACTTCCTGCCCCCGCATGCCGCGTCCCGTTTTCAAAAACCACCAAAGCTCAATCAATTTATTTTATTGACATGCATTTTTAAACAGAATTACTTATTCTTAACTAATTCTTACTTGTTTATATAAGCGTTTGAAATATATTTACAAATTACAAATTTTAATGCTAAATCTGGTTGCGAGTCTCTGTAATACATGTAGATAGTTAGTTAGAGAACCTACAAGTTTCAGTAAGCTTGGTGAAGATCCTCGGTTCGGCTACCTACAGTGATTATTGTTTACAAGTTGTAACTGAATCTAATTGGATAACCCTTTACCTGCTGGTCGCAACTTTACGGAGTTTACAAACTGTTTGAAATTAGAACAGACGCCGTGTCACGCGGCGTCTCATCTGGATCCAAACTGGTTGATACTGGTCTTAAGGTTCGTTTAATTTAAAAAATGCATAAATCTAAACTGTAAAAGTATTGTAGACGACAATTTGAAAGCAGAAGTATGTGCAGCAGAATAAGGGTTAATCACTTTATTTCAGGGCTCAAGATAAGCGGGAGTAAACTGAAAAAATCCAATATTTTCTCACTCATTTCAGCTCCGAATGATATGGTGTTACTGCTTTTTAGAATCGTCTCTTCGAGACGATTCTAATGAGTATGACACATTAGGTTTTAAGCAAAAATAAAGATTTCATTTTTCGAAATACTCCCCTTATCTGGAGTCCTGCATTTACAGAGTTGTCCGACTTTCCATTCACAGGGTTAAATTTATGAGTGTTAAGACGCATAAATTCAAAAACAATATTAAAATCGAATTCCTAAGAAAAAGATGATTGCTGTGAACGAATAACGTTCCATGTAGTTCAAATTTGATCCCAAAAAACCGTTTTTGCAGTTTTCCTCAAAACACAATGCGGCTTTAAACGATTGACACACATATAACAATCTTACGTTTTAACCCTAAAAGAGCACCATTCTTATAATACTGCCAAAGCATTTCAATTTCTCATAGGTCATATTTCAATTTTATGTCCGCTCATTAAAAACGACACAAACAATAGTGCCAGGGACACTTTGCCACATCGGTCACGTTATTCAGAACTTTGTCATTTCCTTCCGACTTCTGCATGTAGCAATTGTTTTGATTAATGACGACGTGTTGTGTTTCAAATATTAGATTTGGATGGTGCTTTCGAAACCATTTGTTCGAACCAATACCATTGATAATTCACATTGTTTTATACTTGCTATAACAAATAACATATTTTGGCCTTGCATATGCAACTTTGAATTGTGAAAGTGGTTCTTGAGATCTAGACCTACGTTCAATTCAGAGAGACTATCAAATACTAAGATGAACAGTACCTGTACTCATAGTGACCCGATTTCTGCTAAGAAAAAATAGATCAAAACTGTAGCTTTTATCATATGTGTTGATATACACATAATCTAATATACCAAAACGAGATACATTGGCATTTATGTGTTTAAAACAATAATAGTCTACTAGTATTGAAGAATGCTTTTTTAGGTAATAAGCATATGAGTAATTGAATCGAACAAATGTTATTACTAAAACGTTGGTATGTCAATTTTTTTAATTAAACCACAAAAGTTACACAATAACGTTAATATTTATGAATCTGTTGTTTTGTATCTTTCTAGTTGTGTAGTTTGCGTTCAGGATGGATGGCTGTGTTGGTTTTTACGACAATGCGACACAAACTATGGAATATACCGCTGGTAAATGATGATGGATGATGAAATGAGATGATGATGATTTCAGGAATATGGTTCCGGCTAATCGTATTCGTTGCAAAACCACTCAACTGCCTTCTTTTTAGTTCGAAGCAGAGGGGATAAGCTCAGTCTTATAAACAGAATCAATTTAATATGACAGTTAAGCCCTAACTGCGGCAACGTAGGAAGGTATCTGTGTTTTGTGTTCAGGTTAGCAAATGGTTTTGAAAATTGACACCAATCTTAGGTTTATACAATAGTTTGAAATAACAGTATTATCACAACACTTTAGATAGGTTGCTTGCATTAAACTGAAGACGACACGCAAGTATTGCTTAATACTACACTTTTGTATCGCTACAGTGGAGAATCTGTTATTCTTTCCCGTTTAAACGCAAACGTACGCAAACGCAAAGCACTAAAACGTAGAAAAGAACAACTTTTGGACAATTCTGATAATTCATCTTTATCTTGGTGGCAAACAGTTTGGAGCCTGATCAGACGCCGGGTTACCCGGCGTCTGATCTGGCTCCAAACTGTTTGCAGTGAAAATAATAGTTTTAGCGTAAACGCGTTTATTGGGAAAAAATAACAGATTCTCCACTGTATGACTTATACGCATTATCGTATATACCCTGGAATATGATTTAAGTACATGTACTCATTCTTTTCTCATTTAGAAATTTAGTCACATGGTTACATAACGCAAAATATGAAAGCGTTTTGTATTTATTTTATTGTTCCGCATTTTAGTGCATCTTTAACGACTGCACATTCATATTCTTTTGAATAGCCACTTTAAACAAATTGAACATTGTTCTTGTTTTATCGACATTTCAAATGCTATTTACCGTATAACTGAATATAAGAAAACATGTAGCTTTAATACTTGATGATAACTTACCATCATTACTTAAAGTATTACTCCATAAAAAAACTGTTGTGCGCCTTTACTTTATTCTTCCACTGAAGAAAATAACTTTGGCTAGAGTCTACAATGTTTGCATAGGACAACTGTATCCGTCACAGGTACCCTGGTTATACGTGACGAGTATAATCGTCGCTAGGATTTAATGTGTAAACTGATGTTATATACATACCAGATACGGTATATCGTGATCCACTCGCTTTCTGATTGGAATCAAAACCAATAGTCAGCATTTAGTTTTGAACATGTTTAAAGGTCTCCAAAAAGTATGACTCTTAAACGGTTAATATCATCTGTAAAAAAATAATTACAAACTCGTTTAAAGCAATCTTTTGAAATAAGATTTAATGCTAATAAATGTAAGCCATGCAAATTGCAAACAAGCTGCAAAGGGATTTTCTTGATTACTATTTCCCTACATTACGCTCTTTAGTCCATAGATATACATTCATGTACATTCATATGCCGTTTAATACACGTGGATCTATAAGTAACTGTATTAACCCTTTACCCAATAACCCGTTTATGACATTAAATATAGGTTATCACTTAAAGCAGGTTGAAAGTAAAGCAGAATGTGCCTTAAGGCACATTCTGCTTTACTTTCAGCCTGCTTTAAACTATCATCTGCTAGGCTATATAGAAATTTGTGTTACGGTCATTGTTTATGAGGGTATAAACTGGTACTATTTTCTTCAGCGGAGGAATAAATTAAATACGCTAAAAGTCGCTTCTATGGGGGAAAGGGTTAAAAAGATCAAAGCTTCTACCGTTTAAGTAAGAAAGGGCAAATATGAAACATTACAAGGTGATATGTAGTAGTTAGCGAAGTATTGGTACTGTCAATGGTCGTGAATATTGACCCCATTCACTAGCTTACCCGAATTACACTACTTATTTGCAAACAGGTAGGGTCCTGATCAAACGCGACGTATGCTCAAAGTCTAAACTGTTTGACACTCACGTCAATATTTCGTAAGTCAAGAAATGTAAATCTTATAACAGCAGATGACACTTTTTAAGGTCAATAACGTCACGGCCGTGAAAGAGTTGATCAATATCACAACGTGTCAATGTCGGAACGTTACCTGCTTCAGTATTACTGTCTGTACCTGTTTTCTGAACTAATATTGTATTCATGGTGGGAAGAATGTCAATACAAGTGTGATACCATCCGAATCCTGCTAAAACTACGATTTGCACAGCGTCTGATCATGGTTCACAGTGTGTCCCAGTCAATGTGCGCATAGTATTGAATATGTTTCCGATATTTCTAAATCTGTGTCCCTTAAATATTTTATCTTCTTGGCATTTTACGGGATCCAGAGAGCGTGCCTGATGCTCAAATAAGTATTGTGGTTTTATTGAACCGTATCGAAGTCATACAGGACAAAACTTTGCTACACACGGTGATCGTTTAGCGCAATTTATACTTTCTTATCCTTTTCCTGCCGTAAACTCGTTTGCTTGGAAAGTGTCTTTGGAAAGTTTAAGAAATATTTTGGTTTTTAAAACGGTTGCAAAACAGTTCGTATCCAGATAAGATGCCACTTTACGCGGCGTCCCTGTTAGGATCTAAACTGTTTGAAATCACAGTACTCCCACTCTACAACAACAAGTGTCTGATATGGCTCCAAACTATTTGCGACGGAAATACTAGTTTTAGCGAAAACGCGTTTATTGGGAAAGAACTCGTTTTCTCAACTGTACACTACACGCTGCACTCGGGTCACAAACTGCTAACATATGCACAAACAGTGGCAACTGAACACATTACAGATTAGGTACCAAAACGTTTGCCTTTCGGATAAAGGTCAACCATGATACCTTGGGTAAGATGTCATTTTCTACATCTTAATAATATTGCGTTTAGTTAGCGTTAAAGTTGAGATAATGCTTTTCCAACTATAGGTTTTTAAATTTATAAATATTTCATAAGGCGCCTTACACAGAAATAGATTCTATTCGTATAGCAGGCAAATGGATGTAAGACACTTAACTGGGATTTAGTCCGTACAAGATGCTTTAAAATCAATGATATGTCTTTAATGCTTCACACTTTATACCCGAGTTTTTTCATTATTTATACTCCAGATCGATGCTTTTGTACATGAACCAGTACCTATCACGCTTTCTCTTGCCATAGTTCCTGAGCTACTAGACACCTTCCAAGAGTTACATCTAGTATACGAACATTTACAAATAGTTTGGAATATCATCAGACACCTTGCAAACGCGGCACGTTATATTGATTATTTCAATCACTAAGTGCCTACAATTCAATGCAAAAGAAATTACAATGAAGAAGACGTTATTCTTTTCCACTTAAACAAAAACGAACCGCTAACGCATTTCAATAAAATGTAGAAAATGACAACTTGTTGATACTTCTGACTTCTCATTTCAATATGAGTGGCAAACAATTAAGAGCCTAATCAGACGCCGTCTTACACGGCGTCTGATTAGGCTGTGAATTGTTTTCAATTGAAATAAAAGGTTAAGCGCGAACGCGGTTACTGAGAAGTAATAAAGTCTAATCTACTGTAACAAAACAATGGGAACATTTTGGAAGGTGTTAGTTTACTTAATACCTGAAAAAGGAGAACCAATTTGACAGTTGTTCTTTGCTTATTTTCTTAACATTTATATAGTTATAATTCGCACCCTGATCAGACGCCTACTTTACAGTAAAATAATGAGCGACGTACAACCTTTTTAAAAGATATTGATCAATCGATGCGGGACCGGGACACAGTACACTTTAAAAGAGCTAATGATCTGTCAAATCGGGAGTCAATTGGAATATCCAACAGAAATTGAACGCTCTGTAATTCAACATATATAAAGGACCAAACTTGTGTGTCACACTAATTATTATCTTTTTAGCAAAAACAACCACACGTTTTAAACCTATTACTCTATGAATACGCATTTATACGATTTGTATTTATTTCACCTTTGAGAAAATTGTTCCACTCTATACTGTCATGAAGTTGTATAATATGGTGTAATTGATGTTAACTGTTTATTCCGTTGCAAACCATTTGGAGCAAGATAAGACGTCTGAAAAAGCCTCCACTCAGATAAAAATTGATCGTGAGAAATTATGAAAAGTTGTAATTTTTTATTAATTTAAGTGCAATGTGTTTGCGTTTCGTTTACGTTTAAACGGACAAAAATATAGGATATTTCATGAGTCGATGTATGAGACAAGCTGATCTCAACCGAGTCTAGACTTGAAATGTTAATAAATTATCTATTCTAGACGAGGTTGATATTAGTTTGTCTCATACATTGACGAGTGACAGATTCTTTTCTCACATAACTATCTTTTGAATGTATTTTTAAAGCAAAATGCAGTTTTTAGAATCCTAGTGACGTAATTAAACGCCTTTATAAATAGTGACGTTAGGATGACGTCATTAAAGTGATCTCACACTTATTTAAGACAAGGATATTCGTTATCGTTGTTCGCTATTGAAAACAGGGGAAGGGAGAATAACGTATTTTAACTGCATATCAGTATCCAGGTAGACCGTTCATCTGCTAATGGCCAATTATCAGCCATCGCCTATCAAAGCATCTCGAAATGCTAAGAGAAAGATAAACATGTACACAACACAACTACTTCGTATCGAGAGAGCTAAATAAATTAGTTCTATGAATGATAAATACATACAGCAAGTAAAGACTTCCATCTTAATACTGGCCGCAATTTCACAGTGGCAGACACGTTATTCTGTCCCAATGAACGCGGTAACGTTTAATGTTTTATTTTTATCGCCAACAGTTTGCAACCACTGACTGTTTCCGTCTGAACTGGATCCAAACTGTAAAATGAGCAGTAATAGGACACTTATATACCTTTTAGATAATTATTTTGGGTCCCAGCTGCTTATTGACAAATCATTTGAACAAAACACACACGTCATTATATGCTTTTATAACAATGTCGGTAACAATGGTTTATATCACCATAACAGAGATTTAAAGTGGTAAAGAAAGTTGTTTGTGTAATTATGGATCTGTTTTATTACATTTTATGTTTTAATAACTGGACTAAAATGGACGTGTTCAGTAAAAGTTGTTGGAAATGGCAGCTTCAATATTGCTGTCTGCTTCAATATCGTTCAAAGTAAGATTTCAGGCGTTTTTTCAAGTGGCAAACAGTTTTGATCCTGATCAGAATACGTTTTACGCACATGCGCTTTATGACCTCGTTGAGATACAGTGGAGAAAACGTTACTCTTTCCCAATAAACGCGTTTACGCTAAAACTATTATTTTCACTGCAAACAGTTTGGAGCCAGATCAGACGCCGGGTAACCCGGCGTCTGATCAGGCTCCAAACTGTTTGCCACCAAGATAAAGATGAATTATCAGAATTGTCAAAAAGTTGTACTTTTCTACGTTTTAGTGTTTTGCGTTTGCTTACGTTTGCGTTTAAACGGGAAAGAATAACAGATTCTCCACTGTAGAAAGAGTTAACACTCAAATACAGATTCTGAGATTACTTATTATATTTTTTTATATATCTGTACTACGATTATAGATACATGTATTGAATTTCACCAAAAAGTACTTCAGCGCAAACAAGTAATCCGGGCAAGTTCAAATTATCATAACACCATCTTATTTATTCATGGTATAAATTGGTAAGTACAGTTATGTTGTAAAGGGAAATGGCGTTAATGGCATCAATCCCTCATTCTATACCGTAGTATGTCATTACCTTCAGCTGTACTCTCTAGACAATTGATGGCTCAGATTTATGGCCATGAGAGCAATGTCTTGGCATTGGAATAAATATGATAAATAAAACAGATGTATTGCGTCATTGCGTTGTATTTTATCTTTCTGGGATTTGACTATGTCTACCACATACATATACACCATCAAAGTTGGATAAAACTACCAATTTGTGAGTTTGTAAGTTGTTCTTAATCTCAAACAATGCGCAAAAAGTAATAAAACATATGAGTGGCATTGTCTGTCGACAAACAGAAATGACACCTTTATCTGCTTATAGTGACACGGCTAATGAATATACTGATTAGGGTTAAATGTCGAAAACAGTTTTCCATCCGTAGTTATGTTCTGAGTGTAGGAAATGGCATGTTGTACATATTTAACCCGTTACTGGCGCCTATATTTTACACAATATATATAAACCACATCCAAATATGTTTCAATGTTAAACTCGTGCTGCATGTTGTATATGCACGTATTGTAATCGTAATTGTGAAAAAAGCACTACCATAACTTAACTGTTAGTTTCGCGACGTCTGATCTAAACTCAAGCTATTTGCAAATAGTTAGCCAAAATCACTCCCTATTGCAATCCCTCCGAACAACACACACATATTTTCTGTCTCCCGATGTGTATTGTTTAAGAGAGGGAGCACTGTATGATTATGCTTTCCAGCTTAAACGAAACAGAACACAAACACAATTCCGTATAAGGTAGAGAAAGTCAGATGTTGGGGAAAGAAGACGAAATTAATGTATGAATAACAAACAGGTTGGAACATGATCGGACGCTGAATTTGCGAATGGGAAAAATAAAGGCTTTCCCATTATAGTAGTGTGTTTTCATAAGTTCTGGTATCTTTAGTAAGGTATTGAGGTAACTAGAACAAGCTGGTCCAGATATGTACTACACTCTCATACAGTAACACCTCTCCATTACAACAACGAAGGCAAATTAGTAGTATAAAAGACAGGTGAAAAGTAGCTTTCTGTTTTACAGTTATCTTGCTTGAAGCAGTCACCTGTCGTAAAATCTGATAAATAACACAGTATAATGGTTGTATTAAAGTTCTTTTTTTTGTACGTTATAACAATCACTATGGGTAATTTTGTTAGTTTAACATTTTAAAAAGAGCTTGAAGTTTGGGATATGTTTCAGACCTCCAAACACATTGTGGCGAAACAGAATTATATTGATTTAGCGTAGATAACACTCCAAATTTAGAACCAGACACAACTATTTACACACCTGTCTAAATGCTTTGAACGCTGTTGGAGGATTCTAAACACTTGTTGATTACACTTTAAACTTGAAAACAGTTCCGTTTAACCCTTTACCTGATAGCCTAGTTATACTATTGAAGATATGTGACTACTTAAAGCAGGTTGAAAGTAAAGCAGAATGCGCCCTAAGGCGCATTCTACTTTACTTCCAGCCTGCTTTAAGCTATCATGTTATATAATATATAAACTATTCCCTGTAATATATATTCATGACTGATAAAATGGGAACTATTTTCTTCAGCGGATGAATAAATCATATTCGCTAAAAGTCGCTTCTATAGGGGAAAGGGTTAAACCTAGACCTGACCTCTCGTTTGAAGCCGTCCTACACTCGGAATCAATTGCTTTAAAACCTGAGGTTGCAAACAATGCATTTAGTCATTCGGCGAAACAGGAACCATGCGACTTTTTAAAGTTCCTTAGCATGTATAAAGTCAAAGAGATGTATGTACAAATGTATTCTTTTATCTCGTTGAATCTCTAGCCAACTTCAGGATGCTATTTCTGATTAGAACTCCAAATCAATATAATTTAATGGCTTTCTATGTCCCGAAATGAGATATGCAAATAATAATATTGTATTATTCTGGTGACCTTCACTGCCTTACTCCGAGTACAATTGTTATTTGCAAACAATGTGGCGGTGCCTGATTAGGATACAAACGTTTTGGCACTGCTTACAATATAACCTTAGTCAATTCAACTAAATGAGAAGTTGAGAAGCAGACGACAGTTGTGTTACGGCGATGACGGCATGCCAATAGATAGGTGCACCTTATTGCACATTCCTGGCACACTATAACTCACACATAAGACAATAGTTCAAATACTACCATTGCTTATAAACCCATTTCTAAATGGGTTTTTGATAATGATTATTCAACGTGTTTGTTAAAAAAATAATAAATTAAAAGCTAATAATTATTATTTTTAAACAAAAGTAAACACAATAAAAGGTACAGCGCTCCCTCTCTACAACGGCCCTCCCAACAACGATTCCCTCCTCACAACGACGCTTGCCGCTGATCCCGAAACAAGAAATGATGTCCAACCTTTTTACGTCTGCAATATCTTATGCTTAAATTTGTCGTCTGCTGTTTTTCTCAAAATTACATATTGGGCATTTTGACATAACAAACCTTAGTGACGAGTGACAAACAGTTTGAATCCAGATCAGACGCCGCGTTACGCGGCGTCTGATCTGGATTCAAGCTGTTTGCAAATTTAAGCCTATTTCCCTCTCTATAACGACTCCCTCCGAACAACGAACACAATTGTTGTCTCCATTTGGATGTCGTTGTAGAGAGGGAGCGCTGTAAAACAAATAATGCAGACTGGGACAACGTCTGCACTCTTTGTTAACTCTGCATCTACTTGATTGCAGTATATTAAGTGTTAACACATTCACTTTTAGCTTTGTTATGTTAACGAATAAAATGTGTAATAGTTTTCATCATGTTAGTGTCTGACATTTTGCAATAAATTGTCAAAGGTTGAAAATGTAAATTTTCAGCTCCTTCAATCACCTCGTCGACAGGGTTTGCATTTACTTACTGTTAAGGCTTACCTTTAATTCAGATATAATTAGATATAGTGCTAATTTCAATGTAATATATTTACTTATGCAACTTACCATCCTAAGATGTACAACGACGTCAAAGTTGGTAGCAAATCTGGTATGACCAGTATATGCGTTATGCTTCAATGATTAAAGTCTAAAATAAATGGCACAGTAAAGTGGAAATAATACATGGCTCTCTGTCATCCTAGGTTGTACTTGCAATGCAATTAGGTAATTGGCTGCGGAGAATATGGTTTCTATAATTAAGGTCAAGGTCAAGATACTGTGACTTGAAATTGGTACGCGATACGCAGAGATCGCAAGCTGTACTAACACAATTACTTGTTGGTGTCCCTAAACGATGTGCTTCATGACATATTCTAACGACAAGCATACTCTTTGTTGATTACAAAAATCGAAGAATATGGCACAGTGGCATAGTAATTATATGCAGCACTCCGGGATCCCAAGATGTAGTTACACATAGAGTGTGTTATCCCTCACGGAACACAATATAGGAAATATGCTCAGAATAGCTACCGGCTGCTATTATTGAGTGTTAATTTAATAAAACTGATACGGCTAATGTGTTTCTAACGGTTTAAAAAGAACATTTTGCAGCCTGTTTATGTCATAAAACCAAAGTTTGTTCAAAGATTGTTACCAGCTCTTAAAGTTTAAACTTTACTTATTTTTTATCGATCATGAAACAAGATCTTATGACTTAGGACACTCACTTTGATTGGCGAAAAAGGGGCGCATGGGTCATTGATGTGGAAGGACACGGGAGTACCCGGATAAAAAATGTGTCCGAGCGGGCGACCAATGAGCCCTCTAACATACTGCCCAAACCGGGACCGACATCGGAACGCATTATTGAGGACTGAAAATCCCACTTTCTAAACACCACAGTTATTTATACAGTAATGCTCGCTTATAACGAAATTGAATATAATTATCTAAATATTGGATATGACAAAACAAATATCAATCCCCATCTCTAATAAAGGTACAGTAAAATGGACCTGATATAACGAAATTTGGACATAACGAAATCAATCAGACGGTGCCGACGACATTGTTACAATCAAGCTTCACTGTATAAGAAAGGTTACAAGTGTACACATATTGATTGTTCACTATACCATATAACTATCAATTTGAATCAAGTGCACTCACATGTAGGCTTGAACACTTAATTTTGAAAGTTCTAATTTCAAAAGTTAGTCCTTTCACTCTGAATGACGCTTTAAAGCGTATTTGCAAATAGTCTTGATCCTTACCAGACGCCGCGTAACGCGGCGTTTGATCAGAACACAAACTGTTTGACACTCTTATCGATATGTATAAGGTCATACAACCTTCAATCTTACTTTAAAACGTGTCTTGCAGAAAACTAAAATGTAGCAGACGACAATAATGCGGTGAATAGATAAAAATCTCCCGAATAATTTGATCATGAAAGTGTAAATGTAATCATGTATGTGGACCAAGATTTCATTGAAACACTCGATAATTGAACATGTCATCTGTCTAGCACCTGCCAATTTTTATTTAGCGGCAATTAGAGTGCATTGTGTTCATTTTTACATTTTGAATTTCATAACGTATAGGCATTTGAGAGCATTTACACTCAATCAATCTTATATCAAGCATTTACATGAAAAGTCACATAATATTTGGCGGCCATTTTAAAATCTCGTCTGCAGCTGAGCCTGCTATCGTACGGTCGCTTAACCCATTTAATGGTGGGTAATATTTGGCGGCCAGCGGGTATACTCAAATATTTGCTAAATAATTTAGCAGTTTCTGATAGAATACTGAACTAGCTGCAAACAGTTTTGATCTCAGATCAGGCCCCACAATTTGGGGCCTGATCTGAGATCAAAACTGTTTGCCTAGAGGTACATCTAAAAGGGTATCCCACATAAAATGGGTTAATAAGTGTTTGACTTAGACTTTAAGTTGTTGCAATGTTTATTTGGTATGGAAATCTGTTCTTGGCAGATACCACTATTCTTAATTGGATTGTCAAACACATGCGAATGTTTGCAACACATATATACTCTAAATACACACACACACGTCAATAATGGATTTCCCTTGTGCGCGAACTACGTGCAGTATAACATTTAACCGGTCTCTATAGAAAGGATCATGTAGGTTTACTTCGTCCTATATTTACTAGTCATCTTTGATGAAGACTTAAAAAGGTCGTTTCTTTTCAGATACATTTAACACAAATATGTATGCACGTTTGTTAGAGATTGACTGCTTTTACGGTTGTAAATTTGTTAGTTTCTGTCACAAATATATAAATAGTTCATAACAATTTACTCTATATAATTATTTTCTGGTTTGAAAAAACAGATGACTATTTAAACAGGTTGAAAGTAAAGCAGACTGTGCCAAAATTAGGATCCTGGTTTACCTTCAGGCTGCTTTAAACTATCATCTGCTAAGATATAAAATATTTCTTATGCTACATATTCATGACCGTATAAATTGAAACTATTTTGCTTGGTGGAGGAATATTCAAAATGCGCTAAAAGGCGTTTCTGTGAGGAGAAATTTTAACACTAAAAGGCAAAGGTTCAATACAAATGTATATAAAGAGGACCTTATATGTGTTATCATTAAGTATAATTTTAATAAACGAGTTGACTAAAATAATGTGACGTGAGCCTTGGCGAAAATTATATCTATTTTGGTCACAAGTTTATTCAAAAAGATAAATAATGAGCACGAGTCATTAATTATATTTATCACATAAACATTTTAAACTCCTTTGAAGTCAACTGAATCCGTAGTTAGTAGCCTCTCTGTCATTATCTGTTTTCCACCAAAACTTGACGTTGTTTACGGTAACCTCGTGGCAAATGACGTCATGTGGCGTCCCGCGTCATGCAGCGCTTCTCGACAAACAGGTTTTGATGAGCCATAAAACTTATATTTTACTATCATTTATTGAATGTCTTTATAATACTGCCAGAAGCGGTTTTATGAGATACATTCGGTTCAGTGCTTGAAGTCATTTTTGGATAGCATTACCGAATATGTATCCATATCTGTAATAGAATATGTTTCGTGTTTAGCTCTACTTAACATATAGTTGCGAATATAGTAATTTCCCTCTGCAATATCACTAAAAAGGGTTAGTTGTTTGTTGCTTAGTTGCAGCTTAAACAAAGATGAAAGCAAACAGAACGCTCTTAAAGGTGTTGTCTGTTTAACTTTGTTTTGCTTTAAGAAGACTCCTGCTGTTAATACAAAACAAGTAACATTATTAAGTTTTACCGTGTTACCTCACACAACGGCCCTCCAAACAACGACTCCCTCCTTAAAACGACCCTTGTCGCAGTTCCCTAAACAGGACCATTATGTTTAACGCTGTTACTGCTGCAATGCCGTCTGCTTAAAATTGTCATCTGCTTTTTCTGAAAGCAACATAAAAGTGGATATTTCGATAGAAGGATGAAATGACAAATGACGCACAGCTTGAATCCAGATCAGACGCCGCGTAACCGGATTAAAGCTGTTTCCAAAGGTAAGCCAAGTCTTAATTTTCCCTCACTGTAACGACTCCCTCCGACAAACACACACAATATGCGTCTCCCATAGGATGTCGTTGTAGATAGGGAGCACTGTACCCTAAAACGACCTCTGCGTCTTATCATGAATCAAAACACGCCATAATATATTCCCATTGGTCGCTCGAAGGTCCACTATAATTATATGAAATGTAATACGTTGGATTATATTCTTAGAGAAATCTCTCAAGAGAAATCATATACTTACGTACGAGAGCTATCGTTTCAAAACAAACGTGTTGATACGCGTGCCAAATATGCCAATCGTCGATCAAATCGACACAAAACGCAGCAAACATGAATGATCCAAAACAGTTCCAGAGATGCATGCAAACAGTGTAAATTGTGTCTAAAGATTGTTGTGCTTTTTTTTTTATTCAAACTTAATTAACTTTTCTGAACTGTACTATATTATCGCTATATTATGTTCAACATGTTCAAATATCATCGTTTCCATGTTAACCAATTTGAAAGTTATCTTAGTCAAATTCTTATTAACCCATTTATGCCTAGTGGATTCTTCCATGTTTATATATTGGATTTGTCCATTTTATCAAAGGGATGGCTAGTCAAAATTTCCATTTTCATGTTTTCTAATATTGGAATTCCTATCAGCAAACAGTGTAGATCTGATCAGACGCCGCATAATGCGTTGTCTGATCAGAGTCTACATTGTTTGCCTATGTCCCATATATGGGATCGTGGGCACAAAAGGGTTAAACTCCAGAGAGGTGCAATGTGAATGCTGTTAAGTGCTCTAACTCGTTTCGGCCAAGATCCGACAAGGAATAACAGTTACCCTACAACCTTACGAGTCACTACTACATGTAAATGAAGGCTTAAACACTAGAAATCTCCGAGTAATATCTTTCGATTTTAACTTTAGCCCGTTTTAAGCAGCCTATGCCTTAAAAAGTCACCAACCTGTGTTAAATACATGTTAAACCTCCATTACGACCACTAAATTACAGTGCATGTATATATATACACATTACCAGTTGACAGTGCGATACAGAGTGATGTATTTAGCTCGAGACGTTTTTGGCGGAAATAGCCGATCTGACGAGCGCCTTGGCGCGAGTCTGATCTGTTGTTTCCGCCAAAAACGTCTCGAGCTAAATGCAACACTCTGTTGCGCACTGCCAACTGGTAATGTGTTTATTATATGCCTTGAATACAAACCAGAAACAACTAAATAGTTGTTTAAATCATTTTACTTCCAAAATGTATTAGTAACGAGAAGTTTTGTATGCCACACAGAATAACGCGGCACTCGTACATGTACGTAAATGACGTCACGTCAAATCGAAAGCGAGGTCAGAGTAAAATACAAAGTGGCTGATACAAGGTGGCTGATACAGACTCTTGTATTTTACTCTGCAAATACACGCGGAAACGCTCGATATCACTCGAAGGCATATAATAAAAGGTGTTTAATGTAGGGTTCTGTTGAAAGCTAGGTGAACGTAAAACAAAAAGCACCTTTACGAGCTTTCTCTTTTACGTCTACCTTTCTTCTGCTGTCAACTTTGTTTCATACAGCCAACAAGCCTTCTTTTGATGGTCATAATAAAGAGTTTTTACATGTATCGTGTTAAATGTCTGGTTCAAATAATAATAACAGTGCTCAAAAATTCAAAAGTAGTGTACCTACAGTTCTTTTCAATAACACCATGCTACTTAAAACAAGTGTTAAATATTTTATCGTTACCCAGGGCTTAACCAAACGAAACTAAAGGCGTTTGCACAACAAACTAATGCATGTAATAGCAGATTCTTGAAAACCCCATCGATCTATAATAATATCTGACTCAAAACTGTTATCAACCGATACAAGCGATTTATTATCAACGCCCGTATTGGAAAAGACTAACACATCTCGCACAAATGTAAACGTTTATGTAATACTACTGGGATACAAAAACAATACCCTTTGAACAAATACGCATTTAACGAACAACTTGTTCAAAAGTCTAATGTCCAAACGCTTCAAAGTTCCTATATCGACTTTCTTCGCACTAAATCTAAGTTCCTGTTTTCTCTCATTTGTCTAACCTATCAGGTATAAAAGCGAGCGAAAGCCGATTTAGAATACACTATGTGAAGACACGCGGATAAGCACAGTTTGATCGCTAGCGCAATTAGGAATCGAAAGCGTGCTGGGCTCTGAGAAATACTTTGTATGTTAACAGTGTGAACTGGACTAAATAAGGAAGTACTTGATGTATAAGACGGATGATTTAACCATTATCCTATCGTAAACTATTCTACTTAGAAATTGTCGCTAGCAGTTTGTTTTAAATAAGACACATTCTCTATCGTCATGGAGAAAAGAAAAGTCTGGTGGCAAACATGTTTTATTTAGATCAGCCGCCGCGTAACGCAGAGTAGGCTCTAAACTTAGACTGTTTGTAAGTACCAGCACAAATGCGATTGGCAGGCAGAGGGTTATAATTCTTAAATCAGTCAGATATTCGGTCGTACTGTGAAATAAGAAACTCGTAAGATCGTGTTAATACAAACGAAAACAACCGGCTGATAAAGCTATGTAAACAGCATGATGGTTTAACCCTTTACCTCATAGCCTTTTTCTAGTTTTTCTAGTGGAAAATAGGCAACTTCTTAAAGCAGACTGAAAGCAAAGCAGAATGCGCCTTAGGGTGCATTCTGCTTTACTTTCAGTCTGCTTTAAGCAACTATCTGCTAAAATAAAGAAAATATTTCTAATGATATATATTCATGACTGTATAAATTGGATTTATTTTCTTCAGCGGAGGAATAAACTGAATGCGCTAAAAGGCGCTCCTATAGGGGACAGGGTTAAAGTGTAGCCTTCCATTCAAAAGCGGATTATTTGACTGCTTTGCAATCAGTTTTTGGATGCAGATCAAATGCTGAGAAATTATCTGATCGTGATCCAGAATGCTTTACGCCAAACGTCTTTATATTACCTCTTATTAACATATGTATTATAAAATGTTTTGAAACTTTAACAATTAAAACAATATAGCAGTTGGCATATGTATAACCTCACATGTACAAACATAATTGCAAGGCTTTAAATGCTTGTCATGGTGAAATTGTCATTTGCTTCAAATATATCGTCTGCGAAAATAAATCAAAATTAGTTTTTAAGTAATTAGAGACGAAAGGTAGGAGCTTATTGGTAAACGTGGCGTCTTATCTGGATCCGAACAGTTTGCAAATGTAAGAGATAAGTCGCGCTTAAGATAATCAGGGTTAACTGTTTGTTATACAATATGCATATATTTATTTACCCTCCGTTGCCAATTTCGACATCACTTGGCGTTGTTGCTGTTGTTCAGGAACTATAGTTTCTTACTATCATATCGATGTTTCTTTAGTCGAACATAATAATGCAGACAATGTAACGGAAGAAAAGTTTCAGGTATTTTCCTGCATATTTTAAGTTTACCACAATTAATGATGCTTGCCATGGGGAAGAAGCAATTCGCTTTATCGGAATGATTGATGGATGACTAAGAAGGGTTTTACGTCACTGCGACACAAAAAAGGTCATAGACTCGTACTGCCGACTGTTTTATTGGAAGTTTATTGTAAAACCTACATATGCTTTTTGCTGACAATACTAATTTTCTTCTCAATATTAAACCTAGTCTGATCAGGGTCTATATATTCTTTTCGAATCTGGGGTTTTGGAAAACAAAAGTCGGTATTTTCTATTGTATTGCACTTACCCATAGTTGCGTTGAAATGGGACATGTTACTAGCCCAGTGCATATTCCATAACTCTGCCGGTACCGACGTCGAATATGTATGCGTCGACTTTGAAAATAACTCGAATACCGATCAGGCGCCGGGTAGCGAATCAAAACTGTTCGACACGCGTATCGACATTTGTCTTAAGTCATACTTCATTGAAACGTACTTTAACACGATACTACAGACAACAATACAGCAGTGAATGGTAAAAATCTTCACGATTAAATATTTACCTAAAGTTTTTACCTTTTATTTTCTGATGCTATTAATGTCAACTTTTCAAACATTGTTGGTTCAGATAAGACGCGGTGTCTGCACAGGATCCAAACTGTTTAACAGTCGTATTGAAATTTCATTGTTGACACCGCATTAAATCTGACTTTAAAATGATCTTACAGATAACAATATTGAAGAACACGAAAGTATGGTGGTGAATGGAAAACACATATTAGTTTTGGCTATGAAATTTTAAACTCTTTCCGTGGCCAGTTTTATTGTCTGCTTTAACCCTCTATGATAATGGAGTGTTTTCAGGTCAAATTGAGGAAATTGTTACTGAAAAAACTCGAAATGATTTTTAAACTGATTGGATCATGATCAGACAATGCGTTACGCGGTGTCTGGTAAAGGGTCAAACTGTTTGCAAAGTCGCCTTTTGGCCCAAACGGCATTGAAACCTTTGGCAGTGAAAGAATGTTAGTGAATTAGGAATTTCTGGAAGCACAACACTTTCAAATAAGTTTGTATAGCGATACCAAGAAACATCTTAGAATTTGAAATGATAACAACCTCAACATTAAACCTTCTGCTGATCAGTCAAGCGAAAATAGTTTTCAATATTATATATAAATCGGGTCACGCAACAGTTTAACAAACCAACACATATGGCGACAAATACATTGTAAAGCAAGCGAAAGTAATAGACATACAAAGAGTCAATTAAATGCAATGACCTTGTTTCAATTCATTTTTCATTCCATTTCTGGGAGAACTACAGCTACTTAATCAGTCAAAAGATATAACCAAATCTTCTTGTTGATTGCTACATGTACACAATTACCATACTCAATATCTGCCTTTGGGATATATAGTTTAGCATCTAGTGTCCAGCACCGTAAAATAACACTTCCCGAAACAAACAGAATACAATTTCCCCGGAAATCCCCTGTGGAAATCTGTCAATCAGTGTTTCTTTCATGGTAACAACATTATTTCGTGTTACCTCTCCAAATGACAATACACTGGCCTGTGAAAATACAATCTTGTGATCAGGGCAACTATAACCTCGTGACTCTTTTGGGAATGTGTCCACTCGGCAGCATCGCATGCAACACGACAGCAGTTTATACGGATTGCTACTAAAGATGAAACTTTTCAACAGTTCCTTGGATACAAATCATCAAAACCCGAAGGATTTGGATAGCAATATGGATGCGGATTACGTTGTGAGCAGTGACAAAGAGGATGCTTTATTACATGCGGGTTTGGATATGACCACAGTTGCGCCTACTAAGAAAGGAGTTGGAATGTTTCCTTCCAGGGTACAAAGAGTGTTAGCTGATCTTCGATATAAGTGTGTTCTTCAACATTCAAAAACACCCGCTCCTAAAACAGGTAAGATCCGTTGATTGATCTCCGCTTTTTTACTATATACAAGAATATATTGGGAAGCAGTTAATTTTAGTATGACAGAATATTGATGAAATTACAGTAGAAGCTCGATACTTCGGAATCGCGTTAGTTTGAATATACAGTGGAGAATCTGTTATTATTTCCCAATAAACGCGTTTACGCTAAAACTATTATTTGCAGTGCAAACAGTTTGGAGCCAGATCAGACGCCGGGTAAACCGGCGTCTGATCAGGCTCCAAACTGTTTGCCACCAAGATAAACATGACATATCAGAATTGTCCAAAATTTGTTCTTTACTACGTTTTAGTGCTTTGCGTTTGCGTACGTTTGCGTTTAAACGGGAAAGAATAACAGATTCTCCACTGTACCTATCAACTGATCGAAACTCAACTAATCGAATTACTGATAAGGTATATTTAAGCAAGTTCGAAGTATCGAGTTTCAACTGTTGTTAAAAATAGAGATATCGTGATTTTATTAAATAGTGTGTGTGTTTAACTAGAAACATTATCGACTGCAACAATTGTCATCTGCCATTTTCTAAAATTGTTACAGTGGAGAATCTATTATTCTTTCCCGTTCAAACGCAAACGTACGCAAACGCCAAACGCTAAAACGTAGAAAAGAACAACTTTTGAACAACTCTGATAACTCATGTTTATATTGGTGGCAAACAGTTTGGAGCCAGATCACACGCCGGGTTACCCGGCGTCTGATTTGGCTCCAAACTGTTTGTAAAAGAAAAACTAGTTTTAGCGTAAACGCATTTATCGGGAAAGAATAACGTTTTCTCCACTGTATTGTCAAAATTATCTATAAAACTAAGTTGAGAGGGTCACACATTTTGATTCTGATGAGACCCCACAAGACGCTGCGACTAATCTATAAGTGTAATCACGATTTAGCCATTACGTTCAGTGAGCTAAAATTAAAAGTCTTAAAAAAGGGGGAAAATATCACAGTTGATACTACTTAGAAGTTAATAAGTAAGTGTGTCGACAATTACATTTATTTAACAACTTTAGTAATTTCGCCAACAACTAATGAAACTGTTAACACAGGTGTACTATAAGTAATAATATCAACACATATAGGTCCACCCCTGATAAGTAGACACTCTCCTGATCATAAATATGCTGATAAAAAGTAAAATGATATAAGATTTACCTGCGACAATTAGACAAAATAATTTAAGCATCAAAGCATTGATCACGATAATGTAATAACACCACAAAGAAAAATCAATTCAAATCATAAGACAAAAGGGAATGCATGTCGCGTCTGGTATCAGATTGTTACTGTCATAAAATATCACAAAGCAGTCGACTATAATTACTTGCAAAGCCATTACAATTCATTACAAAATCAAAAACATTGTGTTAAGAAAAATAATACTGCCAATTAAAACAGCCCTTTCAATTTCATAACATTATTATTTGCTTGCAAAATGTCGTCCGCAAAATCATTAATATAGACACATGCAGACTGAAGAATCATCGTTACAACAAGACAGGCAGTGAAAAAGATTTTATCATTTCCCGTTTAAACGCAAATGAACACACACGCATGGTAACGAAGCTTAAACAATAACAATGTATTGGCTAGTCTGACAATTTATTTCAATCAGAATGCCAAACAGTTTTGAGCCTGATCTGGCTCAAAATTGTCTGTAATGGAAATACTAGCTAAAATGCGTTTATTACGAATTAATGATGTCTTATTCACTTTACTCACAACGAATTGTGGTGTCCCTAGCAAACGTGGTATAGGAAACGTGATCACTATACGTTTATTGTATCACTCGTGTCAAAAGTCAAAAGTGAATGTCATAAGGATATTTAAATGGTATGTGAAACTCATTTATCCCAAGATGTACTCACACACAAAGCTTTTTGTATAGTTGATGTCAAATATATCAACTATTACACAAAGTTTGAAATCTCTAAATTGTGGTATAGTACATAACTTACAGATACCCCTTTTCTATAATTGGGGTCAATGTCTAGGTCTCAATGTCAATAGTACAGTGGAGAATGTGTTATTCTTTCCCAATAAACGCGTTTACGCTAAAACTATTATTTGCAGTGCAAACAGTTTGGAGCCAGATCAGACGCCGGGTAACCCGGCGTCTGATCAGGCTTCAAACTGTTTGCCACCAAGATAAAGATGAATTATCAGAATTGTCAAAGAGATGTACTTTTCTACGTTTTAGTGTTTCGCGTTTGCGTACGTTTGCGTTTAAACTGGAAAGAATAACAGATTCTCCACTGTATACTCCATCCTGTCATACTAAGATGATCTCTTACACCAATTCGATAATATTAAGGTGTGCAGTAAAGTAAATGTGCTACAGTGGAGAATCTGTTATTATTTCCCGTTTAAACGCAAACGTACGCAAACGGAAAGCATTAAAACGTAGAAAATAACAACTTTTGGACAATTCTGATAATTCTTGTTTATCTTGGTGGCAAACAGTTTGGAGCCTGATCAGACGCCGGGTTAACCGGCGTCTGATCTGGCTCCAAACTGTTTGCACTGCAAATAATAGTTTTAGCGTAAACGCGTTTATTGGTAAAGAATAACAGATTCTCGACTGTACAGACAAACGGAACATACAGGGAATTAAAGACGAACAGACGGACCGACACCAACATACATTCATCACAACAAAACACCCATAAGGTGAACAAATAGTGAACTGTCGGCAATACATTCAAGTTAGACTAACGTTATACAGTAGGGAGTACGATCTTATTTCTCATTTATAGTGTTTGAAATAAAACAGTGTTGGAAATCAGACAGTTTTACCCCCAAGTCAAATGCAGGGTAACATAGTGTCTATTTATATTCAAGGCTAATTGTCATTCAGTGTAAGACCATTCGTCTTCGTTTCTAGAACAAAACATTTTCCATGAACTGTTATAGTGTAGCCTATACACTATTTGTTTTATTTTGTATAATCGGACAATAATGTTTCAAACGGTAACCATCGATACATAGTACATTTTCGCAATTATGATCTCTAAACGAATGAACTTGACACGTCTAAAATTAATCTATTTAAGAAAAAGCTAACTGCCATGGTGACGTCATCGATTTTAAACTATTGTCATCAGATTTTATGTTTTTGTTTTTAAATTGAGGTACTTTGACTTAAGAAATATTCAAGTAAGTGTCAAACAGTTTGAATCATGATCAGACGCCGAATTACGCGGCGTCTGATCAGGACCCAAACCGTTTACAAATAAATATTTTATTCCTGATGAGGAAACAATAGTCTGTTTGATACGTCTGAGAATCCAAGAGTGGCAGGGCTGCCATAAATTGACATGAAAAGTCCTAAGATTTCCAAATTTGCATTTTTCAAGTGCGAGTTTACGAATCGTACTTCTACCCTAAAGTCTGTTTCTAGTTCTGTGACACGTGACTGATTACAGCAGGCTGGAAGTAAAGCAGAATGCGCCTTCAGGCGCATTCTGCTTTACTTTCAGCCGTCTTTGAGCTACCATGTACTAGAAAAAATCCGAAGATTTAGGAAAAATCCGGAGAAATGGCAGCCCTGGAGTGGTCGTATCGGCTGATTGTTTTTATAATACACCACAAATAGCTCCTTGTTCATATTTCTAGAGTTAACAAATATTATAGCGTTTTATATCCCAGTATTAAGTTACATACGTTCTTTTATATACTAGCATTTGTCTCTAAATTCTATACAGACAGACATTAACGGTAGATAATTACGCACTGGATAAAAAGCCAAGAGCATTTTCAATTATTTTTGCTATATTTAGATTTAGGTTATGTATTTGACGACAATAGTCATGAAAAACTCCTGTATTTTATGATACACATATAGAAGACATTTAACATGTAAGGGATACAGTATAGATAAGTGTTTAAAGTTTCAAAATGATAACTGAACCTTGACGATTACTTTAACTCAATATCATGTTTCTAGTTTTGAAGACTTATTACCACTTCAAAATGTTGAACGAAAAACAAAATTATGCTTAACTGTCAGCCTGCTTTAAGCTACCATCTGCCAAGACATATACATTTTCTTTATGTTCATCATTGTATACATTTAAAATATATTCTTCAGGGGCGGAATAAAATAAATGCACTAAAAGGCGGTTATATGGCATGGCGAATGGTTAAGTTTGCAGCGAGGATAACAACTTTACAGCTTAGGACAGATTCAGTATTTTTTTTATAAATATTCATTGGTATGTGAAAGTGTGCACCTTATAGTTAGTGATGTAGGTGCCCTATATTAATCGCCCTGTCCGTCGGTCAGTCTATCTGTCACAGTTTTGTGTCCAATCTCTTCCTCCATCAGTTGGCATCGGATATCTGCCAAATTTGATAATAATGTTTATTGGTGTTTACATCTTGGTAAAGTTCGATAATCATCCAAATCGTATCAGACATTTATGGGTTATGGTTCTTGAATATTAACTATAGTAGTAAAGACGACTCATTACCGTGAAGGAGCTACTTGGTTGCAAACAAAGATTATTATTTCAGTATGTCACACTTCTTTGGTCCTCATTCTAATTCAAACAGTTTTCATCTGATCATCACCATATTTGCTTCATCTGTAATTAGCTTGATGTCGCGAAATGACGTTTATACTGAAATGACGACGTAAAAACATAATCCAATTCCAAATCCAATGTTGCTGAAAATATTTATTAGTGTAAAATCTTGGTCATTTAGGATACCCTCTTTAGAAAAAGGTATGTTAGAGAGTAGGCTCTAGAATTATACAAAACTGTGCTTGTGCTGTTTCAGTCCATCCTTAACTGAACTAGTTTGTCAGATGAACATTATATTTGCAGAAAATTGTTAATGGTATTGGTCAAGTCTAATTGTTACACAATAATTTACTCTTGACATATAAAATGTATCGACGAGTATACATTTACTCGTCATTGATAAACACAGTACCTGTAAAAAGTACAATTGTCCAATGCAAAACGTGTAGACCGAGACCGGGTGATACTAATCGGGGTTTACATTGTTTGTCAGTTTGGAACAAAGTACGACAGAAAACAACCAAAAATAGTAAAACTTTACTTTATAAAAACAATGAACTTTCTATATAAGATTTCAGGGGCGAACTCTAAAACACTACATGTTGCAAAAATGACATTTATTACAGTAGAATAGCTTAAAGCAGGGTGACAATTAACAAATGGGGCTTCTCTATTGTTCTCTCACCTTGCTTAAGGCCACCACATGTCTTAAACACCTAATAACATACACACTTTAGTGGTCGTAGTAGAAATTTTACTACACTTCTAGTTTCCTTTCTGGTTTTATCATTGATAAAGCACTTATATGTATTATAGGTTATAAATGACTGCTGTTTTGTATGACTTTACTGTCAAACAAATTTCTATTTAGCAAAACAAATTCAAAGCTCATATCAATAGTTTGGTAACCCTTTCATTGCTATATACACATTACCAGTTGACAGTGCGATACAGAGTGATGTATTTAGCTCGAGACGTTTTTGACGGAAATAGTCGATCTGACGAGCGCCTTGGCGCGAGTCTGATCGGTTGTTTCCGCCAAAAACGTCGAGAGCTAAATGCAACACTCTGTTGCGCACTGCCAACTGGTGATGTGTTTATTATATGCCTTGAATACAAACAAGAAACAACTAAATAGTCGTTTAAATCATTTTATATCCAAAATGATTAGTTATTTGAAGCAGAACAAGACTTTTGTATGTCACAAAGAATAACGCGGCACTCGTACATGTACGTAAATGACGTCACGTCAAATCGAAAGCGAGGCCAGAGTAAAATACAAAGTGGCTGATACATTGTGGCTGATACAGACTCTTGTATTTTACTCTGCAAATACACGCGGAAACGCTCGATATCACTCGAAGGCATATAATAAAATGACGTTACTTTCCAGCGCCACACCATCTGTTTCTTATAGTTTTCGTCTGCTTCTCTTTATAATATTTTCAAATATATGCGTTTTCGATATAAGGAACATTTATGAGTTTTGAACAGTTTGTATCAAGATCAGACCCCGCCTATGTGGCATCTGATCAAGGTCTGAAATGTTTACAAATGTTTGCGTGTTCGATATTGACATTGAAAGGGTAAATTACCACGGGAATCGCAACTGTTTAAGTGTGTATAAGAAATCAACCAGTATCTATAAATTGGTTTTATTTCAGTAAATTATATTTCATAAAACAATTGTTATGCCAACCTATACGATTTTGGCTGTCTATAGAGAGTTCTGTTTATCTTCAGAACTAACATCTCCTGTTAAATAGCAACGTCGCACTGTGAATTTCTTCCGCATTTAGCAATGTTCTATCATTACAATGGAGGAATACGTTATTCGCATTCGTTATAAACAAACGTACTTGGCCATGTCTCAAATGCAAAACACTTGAAACAATATACGATCTCGAGTAAGCGGGAGTCTGTTCAGACTCTAAAACAGTTGTAAATCAGAATTTTATAAATTGTCATATTTTAAATATTTCACAGCCAAGTGCGCCAAACAATTCGGATCATGATCAGACGCCGCATATCGCATTGTCTGATCAGGATTCAAACGGTATGATACTCGTATCGACATTTCTTTAGTCATAACAGCCCTAAAGCTAAACTTAGAAATATTGCAGACGACACTTCTTGTGCAGATATTTTGGCGGTAAGAGTTAAAGTACAAAATAATTTTTTGGCGGAAAAATACAGTCAAACTTCGATGTCTCGAACTCGCTTAACTCGAACTATCCGATAGTTTGACATATGAACTGCGTTATTTCATGCTTGGTTAAGTCGAACATACCCATATTTCAAAGTTAAAACGTAGCTAAGCCACGTTTTAACTTTGAAATACGGGTATATTCGATTTAACCGAGTTCGGGATATCGAAGTTCGACTGTAGTTAAATAACCAGTGGTTTTACATGTCGTTGAATGTTGTTTATGTTTAGTTGTCATGAAGTACAACATTGTTACCACTGTAGCATTGGTTGGTAATATAAGGACCAGTGTTCGTGGTGCATCGAAGCAAATACACGACCACATCCTCTTCAGCAACGTTTCCAAGGAAACAAATACAATTTATATTATCTAATTACCGCGTGGAAAATTTACTATCAATAACGTGCAAGGAAATCTATACAGGATCTCCTTACAAACGTGGTGTCTAATATGATATATTACTGTAGCATCTAAAACATACCACCCTGTGTGTTTCCTAATGTATCTAAGCATATTAAGAGGTTCCCTGATCAAGTAAATTAGATTACAGAAACCTATACGGATGAGTCAATATAGTCCAATATGTCGACATAAAAACCCATAATGGTCGGTATTAGGAGGATTAATTAGTAACGACACTAATGATATCGTTAAAACGACTTTATATCTTGTTATATAGACGTAAACACTGTTTAGCGACTGATTCACTCTTTCACTGCCAACGGCCCCAAAAGGCGAGTTTGAAAACGCGACGTCTGATCAGGACCAAAACTGTTTGACACTTTTACCGATAAGTCATACAACCTTAAATCTAACTTTGAAACGTGTTTTGCAGACAACAATGCTGCAGCAGACGACAATAAAGCGGTACAGTGGTAAAATATTCCGTTTAATTTGATCATGAAATGGTGAAATACAATTCGAATGATATGCCTGGAAATTATTGTCCCAACAGAAACATGCTTTTACCCCTTTATTGCCACGAAGTTATCAATTTCAAAAAGAAATCATCTGCTTCTATTCTCAAATGAAAGTGTAGGTAATTTGATTTAAGAAATATTGAAATCAGTGCCCAACAGTTCGGACCTTATCAGATATTGTGTCACGAGACTATTTGGCACTCGTTATTGTACTTGAGACAAGGCAGTGAATGGGTTAATTCTCGTTCCGTTATGTAACGTTCTCAAATTATATGCTTATACGAACCAGTTATCGAATACTCACTTTGTAATTTTAAAATTGTTGTTAATACAGCTGTCTTCTGTGAAAATATTGTGTTTCTTTAAATGTTTAGTTTGCAGTGCAGCTTTGAGCAAATACCATTTTGCGTTACATGGCAAAAGGCCATATCCCCGTTTGATAAGTTTTGCAAGCATTATACACAGTATGAATAAGATACAACACTCACAACGAAATGTCTAGACTGTATTGTTTGTCAAAATACAACGGTTAAGATTTCAATACATTCCACATCAATGGATTGTGCAGTTGCATTCCACGATAAACACGTATGTATATATGTGGTTAAGGCAAACTAAGATTGTAGTTTTGGAAGAGATGATATCATTTTACAAACACTATATAGTTTGTTTTATCAAATACATATTAAGTGAGGGATTGTTTTTCGGCGCCATATGACCGTTTTATGTGTCGGGTTGCCGTAAATCCCCAAACCAATCTATAACTTTAGAAAACAGTAATTGTGTTTTAATAATGCATTTCAAACTAATTCACTGTTACTGTGTTTAGATGTTCAGTTTGAATGATATCTAAATGTTACTCTTTCTAAGAATATATATTTTGACACAAACCAATACACACTTAACTGGTTGAGGCTTGATCAGAACGAACGATGTAGCCATCAACAACTACATAGACTTGCAAACATACTCCAGGTATGCTTTTTGTGCGATATTCCTGATGTTCTTGTGTCAACTTTATATATATTTTAGAAAAATAACAATTCAGTGAGTGTTATTATAGTAAACCAAGCACGTAGTTGCTGAACTCTACATTGATATCTATTTAGATGAGGATATTTCTAGATATTTTAAGGCATTTTAGCTAAGGTAGACACTGAAAATTTCAGTAAGATATATCTTATGGTTGATTATATTAGTATTATTATTTACAACGTGTCTGGAGCAGCAAACATTATTCCTTTAACCATTAGTTTAGTAAAATACATTACTATTTGACAAAATATAGTGTATACATGTATACTATTTATGACTGCGAAGGATTTTGCCTCAGCATCACCATGTTTATTAATATGCTGTTAGTTGTTCCTCCTCCTTTACAATAACAAACTAAAGACTTATACATTAATATTTTACATGTTAGCATGTTATGTTTCATTGTCACTATTCTGCCTGACCTTATCAGACATTTACATCCCTATATACGTTTGTTGTTAAGACAAGAAAAAGGGTATATTTATGTCTAATACAAGATTCAATGATGGTCTGTAACTTATCACGATTATTTTAGAGAAAACGAAACACTTTTTCCAAAACTGTATGTATGCTAACACTAAGTGAACTACAGAAGAAAGAATAAAACAATTATGACTGTAGATATATTGGTAATTAGTCAAATATTGATATACGTTCAGCATTTATATGTAAATGTATATACTAGTAGATACAAATGGAACATAATCATGTTTTAGCTACTAAGGTATTTTCATTTAACTCGAAAACTAAACGATTACACGATGTAACAACATGTGGAACATTTTGTTTTTATCAGAACTAGGAACGTTCTAGGCTCTAAGACAAAATCACAAGACAAAATCACATTTATAGGAAACAGATTGCATCACTCCCACAGAAACAAACCAACCGCTAAATTTAAACAGGCACAATCTGTGAAAGCGTTTGTTTTACTACTTTAAATATGGTACCTAGCTAAACAAAAAACAGAAACAAACCATTATCTATGCTCACCGACAAAGAAAGTGTTCAATTTAAACTTACATCAATTGAATAATTAATGTAAAGAAATAAACCCCTTACTAGTACTTATGTAGTCTGAAATTGACATACAATCAGGAAAACAAGTGCTTTGAATATCACTTGATAAGTGTACTCGTATTGCCATTTTTACTCTTTCCTTTTAAGCTTGCCCGAATATTTAGAAATATTACTGTACCGAGTGTAGCGTTTGAAATTCAATCAGTGTTATAACTACATGAGTAATTACAACAGACATTGTACCTTAATTTATATAAATACAAATAGAGGGTAACAGGAAGCCGTTTGTTTAACTGTTACTCGCTAAAATTCGTCGTAAAATACAATCATTATCATATTGACGATGGCATTTGTCATCTAATTACAAATCTGTATGCTGCAATGCTTACATATGCTGCTATCGATCACTTATCCTAACCCAAACATAATTGGTGTTTTGAATAATGACACAATTTAAAGCAGTATTTTACTTCGTTTTATTTGGATCTTGCAAACTTGAAAGAACATGCTTTAGATATTAAATAGATTTAACAATATCATGAAAACATATTTTTGCCATTTAAGATTTTACTGTTACAGAACACACGGCATTGCAATAATAGTGAATAGAAACAAATAAAATAATATTATGCGAAATCTACAATGGAATGTGGTGGAAAACTCGTCTGATAAATTAGTTTAGAACAGATAAGAACCCAAGTAAATACATATCCGATATAACGCTATAATTTCCAGTAAAATAAATTGCAGTTGTACATGTCTTTGTCAAAAACGATTAGTGAATTAATAAACACATATAGCTACACGTATGATCTATTTCAGCCGTGGCTATGTTATGTTTGATGTCATCACTTATAAACCGTTTAACCCTTGCCTGCTGAATAATTCAAATGTACATTTACATTTTCAATTAAGTCATTGGTGTACGTATTGGTCAACATTGTTTGCAAAACACAAGTACACTCTTTACAATTTGTCAATAAACGTCACTGAGGGTAAAGGGAATCGAACCAAATCGTTTCCCACTTGATATAACCATTTAAACCAATAAAGTTTTGTTTGATTACAATACCGTTGTAAAAGTCTTCTTGAAAAGATATTCCATTTATGTAAACGTATTATGGCAGTTTAAAGCAAGACGATAGTAAATTGTACAGCCCATGTTTGGAGTCATTACGAGCTGAGATTTACAATGTAATGTTGTTATAGTCGCAATAGTGGTGTGCTACTTGCTACAATGGAGACCACTTTATTGGTTCCTGTTTACACAACACTACAATAAACTAAAGCAATACATGTATAGAACAAAACACGTTGTAGAACAATTTACAAACTGTATACTGAGCGTCTGATTATTCGCATGGCTGTTTGCAATGAAGGAGATTTGTTTAACACAAGCGAAGTTCACGGGGAGTAATAACGTATTTTTCAGTGAAGCACCTATGACCTATATGGCAATAAAAAATTGCGTTACTAATGTAACACGTGTTTATAGCTTACACAAGCTATTGGAATCAATGACCAATTGTCGCCCTGCTTTTGTTTCTATGTGTTAACACTGTGATTTGAATGAAAAAAAATGAGATCCTGATTGAACCCTTTTACTCTCAATGATGCCATAAAGCACGTTTTTAAACAGTTTAGCTCCTGATCAGACGCCGCGTAACGCGGCGTCTGATCAGGACCCAAAACTTTTTGATACTGTTATCGATATTTATAAAATCTAACTTTGAAACGTGTCTTGCAGGCAACAATAATGAAGCAGACGACAATAAATTTGTGAAGGGCTAAAATCTCCCGAACAATTTGATCATGAAAGGGTTAAAGCTAGGCAGACCTAGAATGATAAACTATAGTTCATGCGCGGATCAAGAGGGTGTTACACATACTTTTTAACTCGTTATACCCTGAGACTCCCAATGAATGATAATAATCTTGTTATAGAAGCTGGACTATTTTAGACTATTTAGGGTTATTCCTTATAATATTTTTATTACAAAATGACAAACAATGACATATCTGAAGCATCTGATTAGAAGGCTCCAGCAGGAGCCCTCTAATCAGGGATTTCACATGTTTGCATTTCATAAGTGTACATTTCACAGGTACACTTTCGGTAGAGGACGCATATATACGTCACTAGGATTCAATGATTTTAATGAAATGTTGGCACAATGCGACCACTAGAACTGTTTAATTGGCCATCACAAGAACAGGTTATATCTTTGTGTGTTTTATGAAATGCCAAAACCACATATAACGCATTATGTACATTACAGAGCAAGTTCTAGTTATGAGCAAGCAGGAAGTAAAGAAAACGTAATCAGCTTGTTTAAGCTATCACATAATTATATTTTACACAGTCGGTGAATATAATAACATGAAATAGGTACATGTATATAAGTTGAGTTTTACACCACTTCTGCAGAGAAATGGGTTAAATTTACTGTGGTGGTGTTGTAAAACGGTTTGAACATTTGAAGTCGATGTATAAGAGAAAGGCGTCGCATAACTAATGGTTCATCGCGTTTTCTAGCAATAAAAGAACATAACTGTTCAATTAACCGTTTATTCTATAGTTATTTAAGTTCTAGTGATAGATAGCTGCTTAAAGCAGACAAGAAAATGAGAATACTGTTTTGTAATAAGGCTTGTCACTAAAAAGGCATATTGTGTATAATTAGATGACTTATTGGAAATCTTAGTCGAGGAATGATATTGCTGTTGTCATTGACGATTAATTGATGACCTCAAGCCATTATTTTGCGAACCAACATCGAGACCAATAGCTGGATCCACGCATGGAGGTTGACAAGAAATCACAATAAAATGATAACTTGGCGTGTGCAAGATAAATAGATTGAATAAATTCCTATGAATCTAGTCTGACAGCGAAATACAATGCACAACAAATGAAGTTATTTGCAGTAGATGAGGGTTAATGTAGTTTTCATTTCCAGAATGCGTAATCAGATTGGTTCTTCACGATGAAGTCCCGTTGGATATTGTAGATAAAGTAGATTTATCTCAAAAGAGTGGCACGCACATTAATAAAGCATGAGGTGTTATAGAAATACTCAACCAATGGATATAGGACTATAGGAAACTGGCCTATGTCAAACATTATAACCCGTTTACTGTCTATCTTTTCTCGAGTACAATATATTTTGCTAATTGAAAACAGTTTGGATGCTTCTCCGACGACCAGTAGCACGGCGTCTGATGAGGAACGAAGCTGTTTGGCAATCTTTGTGATAGAGCTTTAGTTATTTATAACTTATCTGGTTTGCATAGTACATCTAATTACTGAGAGTATCTCTAATAGTAATAAGATATTATTTTATGAAACTGATTATCAAGTTGAAACAGTCAGCAAATACTTATCTGGAAGACATATTATTGAAATAGTCAATTTGTATTGAACTCTATTTGCAATTTTGTTTCTGTTGGTTTGTGATTTTACTGCATGTTCATGGTAAAGAAAACGGTTGCTTTAAATGTAAGTAGTCCTCGCTGTATTTGAATTATCAATGTTAAGTTTCAGAGGTGAATGAGCTAAACATACCTTTTATTGAAACCGAAAATCGATCTCTATCTTACATGTAGGAGTTAAAATGGCAATAGATGTAGTTTACTACTTTTGTTCCACACAGGGTGGCCAAAAATGTACATTTCATTCCAACTGGTATTCTCAGATTGACGCGTTAAAAGCCGCCAACGAATTAGTTTTCCCTCAATAGTTCGATTTTATGTGACAATTCTATAAATAAAGAATACAGTTGTCATACAATTTACTGTTATTGTCTCACACCACTTAAATATACTGACATTTATTTTTAGGCGTGACAAGTGATTGGTTTGTTTTCCTGATGCTTACTCCCCGCACATAATACGTTAAATCGGAATAAGGCCATCCGGCGTCTCAGTTGAATCGATACCACTCGACATGGTTTAAATTCAATTCAAAAACAAACTACAGAAGATAATTGTTTTATTAACAACAGTGGAGAATCTGTTATTCTTTCCCGTTTAAACGCAAACGTACGCAAACGCAAAACACTAAAACGTTGAAAAGTACAACTTTTGGACAATTCTGATAATTCATGTTTATCTTGGTGGCAAACAGTTTGGAGCCTGATCAGACGCCGGGTAACCCGGCGTCTGATCTGACTCCAAACTGTTTGCACTGCAAATAATAGTTTTAGCGTAAACGCGTTTATTGGGAAGGAATAACGTTTTCTCTACTGTAAAACAGTGAATTGAGTAAATATATTAGGACATGTGTATGTTCTAGAAGTAGCAGAGTGTAAAGTAGTGTGAGGTTTTGTTGTAAAATATCTAGACTCATCAATCATTCATATCCAAAAATGTCATTTTGATATCTTAATCAATAAATGAGATTAGACAAATATTTACATTGACTAAATGTTAAGCAAACGTTTATGTTTAGATATAAGCAGGTATAATAATAAATGTAAGTGTCAGCACGTCATGTCTCCTTGTCACAGTGGAAAAACGTTATTCTTTCCCGTTTAAACGCACACGAAACTCAAATACATTGCAATCAAACGGGACAAATGGCAATTTGTTGATGATTCTGACTACTTATTTCAATATAAATGACAAACAGTTTGGAGCCTGATTTCTATTTGTTTTATATCAAATCGACAAACAGTATGAACTTTAATCAAACAGCTTCTTTAGGAACCCTTTGGTCTTTGTCTACATGAGTGCATATCTAATGGTACTTTTTATAGATGCAATGTACACGAGGGACGAGTGTAACCGCCGCTAGGATTCAAGGGTTAAATCACGATGCCAGTACAATGAATTTGTTCCAGTTTATATGTCTGTTTTATATAGTCTCTATATAGTCTGCGTTAGCGATATTTGATGTCCCTTGAAAGTTGCAATGAATATTAAAGAGAAAAAGATTGAATTAATAACACCCCAACCGGTCTAGTAACGAGATACATAGCATGAAAAATGAGACAAAATGTACTGTACAGCAGTATGTACTATACGATATAACCAAAGGATATATTTAGCGCAAGGCAATGTACGTATCAAACTAACATGAATTACAGTTAATAGCATGCTTACAAGCAGTTGTGCAATTCTCGCAATTACATTGATATACACGGAAAGTTAGAATCTGTCGAATATAGTAGACATCATTATTTCCATTTGCATCTACACTTTGTGTATTTCTCTGATTCATTGAACATTGTACCTCATAGCCTCTTTTTAGCTTTGAAGACAGGTGTCCACTTTGCTATAGTTTTGTTCAAAGGAGGATTAAATATCAGCGTACAAGGAGTAATAAATAATTTAGTAATGGGTAAGTGACTTAGTTAAAGGTGATCTGAAATACACTGTTAATACAAGTACACCGCTTATGTATATATTAGTTTAGTAGAATATGCATTCCTCAATCTGAGATTTTTACCATAACCAATCAGATCCTTTGTCTACACTAGTTGATATAGTATATCAGTCATGTATTGCTTTAATACAGTGGATAATCTGTTATTCTTTCCCGTTTAAACGCAAACGTACGCAAACGCAAAGCACTAAAACGTAGAAAAGAACAACTTTTGGACAATTCTGATAATTCTTGTTTATCTTGGTGGCAAACAGTTTGGAGCCTGATCAGACGCCGGGTTATCCGGCGTCTGATCTGGCTCCAAACTGTTTGCACTGCAAATAATAGTTTTAGCGTAAACGCGTTTATTGGGAAAGAATAACAGATTCTCCACTGTAGGTGTACAATGTTTTTGACTATACTTTAATAAATGTTTTCACAGTAAACCATTGGTTTTTACAAAGTATGAGTATAGAATACCTCAGTGTAAAACAGTGGAAACACGTATAAACACAAACGAAAGGCAAATGCTTTGCAAAGTGGAAGTAAATGAATTTTTTTTACTATTCCAGGGCTCCAGATAAGGGGTAGTTTTCTGAACAAATTCAACATTTTCTCACTCATTTTAACACCAAACCTCATGGTGTTACTACTCATTAGAATCGTATCGAAGAGACGATTCTGATGAGTAGTGACACCATAAGGTTTAATGCAGGAATAAAGATTTTAGATTTTGAAAAACTACTCTTATCTGGAGCCCTGTATTCTGAATATTTATTTTAACCTTGACGGCAACACGTTTGGAGCCTGATCAGGCGCCGGTTAACCCGGCGTCTGATCTGGCTACAAACTGTTAGCATAGGAAATAATAGATTTAGCGTAAACGCGTTTACTGGGAGACAACTACGTTTTCTCCATTGTACATCTAAATTATTCACCCTACTCGTCATTAAACGTGTGTTACTATCAAAGGTCAGTTCTCAACATATTGATACATCATTACGTAGAAAGTTAATCAATTCAAACGGTGTCTGAAGGTAGGGTAATTGTAATGTAAAAATGAAATAATGAATGGATACTACATGTAAATCCCGTGTCTTGTGTGAAATATGAAGGCTTTTGGCAGTCTCTTTTCGAAAATATTTAAAATATTGTATATAGTCTTACATGTATGAAAATATGCAAGAAAATTAAAAGTCAAATATTCCTGAAAGGTGATTTTTATCTATTCTAACCAAAACTACTGATACTTTTCATGTCATGCCTATAGCAGAAGAAATGAACAAAAAAAAGTTATTTTCCCAATATTTGCATCATGTGATGATTAAACGTAAAAAATCTGAACCGTTTTCCATACGATTTGACATTATATGACTTAAAAAGTTGTATGTTTGTACAAAATGATAACTTTGGCAAAGCAAACCACTTGCTTATTTATCATACAATACCTACGCAGTCTAAAGACATTTACCCGCACCTAACTTGAAAAAAATAGTTTCGTCTTCGAAGAAGTGTTGGAGACCTTGAATACTTTATAAACACTGCACACAAAGTTTGGCTTAAATTTAAATATTTTTGCAAATCGAGGCGCATTTATAAACATCTTATCATTGGTATAGGAAAAGGATATATTAAAAAAAATATATATATTTTAAAGAAAAAATTATTGAGCTCTGCCGGGATTCGAACCCGTGCGGGGAAGGCTAAGCAAACTCACAAGACGAGATTTGCAACGTTTCGGACTACGTTCGGATAGTTTCTAACAGTATCCTCAAGTTTTTATAGCGGAGTGTTCGGTATATTCCGTTGAACACGGAAAATGCCGAGATAACACGGAAAAGGGCGATCTTCAGTTTTGGATTACCTTATCCATTACGTTTTTCTGTGAAACTGCGAATCGCTAGAGATTTTTAAAAAAGATTAATATCATTTAAGAATACATGTATACACGAGCATACATATGCACGAGTTTTGGATATTGGATCCTTTGTTTTGCACACATATGTCAGGTCACCACTGACATTTGATGTATTAATCAGCCCATTTACAGTTGTAGTAAAACCTCAAAACATCAACCGATATAATTTAAGACGACTAAGTTTGTGAAGGATTAATATTTTTAACAGTGCAGACAACGTTATCTAACGCATAACAATCCTATAAAATGTAGAGAATGGTAGGTTCAGAACATGGTTGTCGATTTATGTTTATAAGGGTAGCAAACAGTTTGGAGCCTGATCTTGCACCGACCTGTTTGCATACTTTAAGTGTTCTCCGACATATAATGTTTTGAAATTACATGTGTAAAGTGGTACAGCTGATACAATATCTCTATGATACTACACTTATTCAAGATCGCTGCAATCATTCGAATTAAACATAAACCCGGTGTCCTGTATATGATATTGATGTAACACTACGTACAATTGAAACCATAGTTTTCAATTATTAAAAGCCTTTGTATTTCAGTAAAAGGCATGTGAATGATTGACAGTTCAGATCAATTGACTTGAATCCAAATATTTAAACCTACTTCTACATGAAAGTAACATTTTATTATGTGTATTTTTTCAGATGGTCCATATTGCAATAGGACAATAGACACATTCGCTGGTTGTTGGTCGGATGCATTACCAGGTCAACAAGTCACTGTTCGATGTCCCGAACTACTTTCATCAAACCCTACTGGTAACATTGGACATTTTAATTTCCGATAAACTACTTTAAAAAGTTCACAACAAATATGCCTTATCACGCCTTTGTTTATTCCTAAACTAAATAAAATAGTTCCACTTAGAATTACAGCAATACATCAGCACCGTAAGGTTCATTTTACTTTGCGTCACACTCCTTTAAGTGGCAATCGGTATTCACAATTAGAAACCGACTATTGGGTAATTGGTTAAACCGGACGTCTTCCCGAAAATGTTAGATTTATTTTAAACAACCGTTTACCCGTTCACTCTCAATGACGTCATAAAACGTATTTTTAAACAGTTTATTCCTGATCGCATAACATTCATCTTATTATTCAGTTATCAAACAGTAATTATCCTAAATATCAGTCAGGTAATAATGTTGTATGGAATTATCGGAAAGTAATGAAATGTAGAAAGAATGTAGATTGATTGTCTCGACACCAATACTCTACTCTTTTTCGCTACTGTTTTTTCACAGACTATATTTATCTATTTCCCATTGTACATATTGACCGACACTATACCTGTTTAGAAACTAAAAAATACTTTATGTCGGTAATGCCCCATGTAACGAAATCGAGGTATTACTGTTTTGTTTGTATATTAAAATAGAAAGTGTCAAAAAATTGATAATATTTAACCCTTTCGCTCTCAATGACGCTAAAAATCGCGTTTGCAAACAATTTTGATCCTGATTAGACGCCGCGTACACGACGTCTGATTAGAATCTAAACTGTTTGACAATTGTTTTGAAATTTCTTTAATCATACTTTCTTATCTTTTAAGTTTGAAACGACATCGCATACAACAAACTTGAAGCAGACGGCAATGAAACCGTGAAGGGGAAAGTATATCATGAAAATGTTAGCAGTGAAAGGGTTTATATATATTTAAATCTAAGTAACCAACTGCCTTAAAGACATCTCCTGACGACCTTTAGATCATAACGCCTTGCCAGACGATTTTCTTGCAAAAAGCATGGGTCTTGTGGACATGTCGGTAGCAAAGAACCATTGAAGCGTTTCATGTTAGACCCGACCTTTATATTTGATAGTTTGGTTAGAAATAACCATTGAAAATCACTAGAGCATGAGTATTATATGGGCCTCACCAGGTAAATTGAGATTGGTTTGGCATATGTTGCATGCTTTGGCAGCAAAATGCACACCTATCGAGACAATTGGGGGGGGAGTCCATCAATGGACTGAGGCAAAGTATTTGAAGCTTATTAGACGCCCAGTTGGCTCGGTGTCTGTTCTTGGTATAGAATGTTTGAAATTACAGCCCGTCATTTTGGTACACACGCGTTTATTAGGAATGCAATGAAACTAACCGGTGAGAACCACACTATGTTGCGAAAACCTAGTATTATGTTTCTTTCAGCATTGGCGTACAGATATTGTACTATCAACGGTACTTGGTTCCAAAAAGGCGGTAAGGACTGGGGCAACTATTCACAATGCTTTAAAGCCAATGATGACGTGGTAAGATTAATGATATATTACGAAAAAAATAAATAGAAATGCCTACATACCTGAACTATAGAGTAAACAGTGAATTAAACGTAAACCCCGAATAAAGTATTATATCCAATGTTAACAGTTTCGAGCCAAATCAGAACCGGTAACTCGGCGTCTGATCAGGTTCCAAACTCTTTGCCACTCAAATTAAAAGAAATAGTAGAGAATTGTAAAACGCTGCCTTTTTCGTCATTTTATTGCAATGTATTTGCGTATAACCAGTAAAGAGATCGTATTCTCCACTGTAAGTATTTCAACGTTATTTTAATGAACACTATCAAATGCCAGACTTATGTGTTAACTTAATAATGGCTAGGTTATTGTTATAACTATATTAAACGTGATAAACATTCGGTAAACTAATTAAATTGATATGCTCAATTTAGTTTTTAATTGCGTATTAAATATTATTTTACATATAACGTAAAAAGTCCACTATGGCCTGTATGTTGTCTGATAAAGATTTTATTATAAGTAAGTTATAACCATCCTTGTTAACTCCGTTATGGAACTGCATGCTCATTAAAACTAGGTTTTACAAATCTAAAATACAAATGTAAACATATCACACACACTTTCAAGACCTTTCATACATGTGTAAGTATAGATTGGCGTTAAACTTATGATCGCCATTATTTCGTCATATGAGGATTATCAAAATTTGAATGCCACTCATCTTAACTAAGACATATCTGATACGAATGTACATAGTTTCGATCAACATAAACTCAGAGTTACTCGGTGCTGCTTTGAATCAACACATTTCAGGGCCTATGGATTTGCCCGTGGTTACTCTTTGGGTGTCTGTGTTTTAGAAAAAGCGTCTGGTTACAGCAGACAGGATGTATGGCAAACAAAGCCTAAAATGGCTCTAGTCTACCTTCAGCCTGCTGTAAGCAACATCCTGTTAAGATGCAGACAACATTTTCTATGACTCTTTAACAGAGCATTGTAAATGCACGAAGAGGCATCTATTTGTTATAAGACGCATCTATGCAAGGAAAGGTTTATGCTTTCCTGCATTAAGTAGTGAAATGACGTTAAAAATATCCATAATTGATATTGTTATAGTAATTATTTAACATATGGGTTACTGTCTATAACATTATTTATTTATATAGTTTCAGAGTGATACGAAGTACGTGTATATTTTCATCGGTGGATTTTCCCTGTCTCTCATCATGCTTGTTATATCGCTTTTCATTTTCTTTTGGTTCAGGTGAGTTGCTATAATATAATCCATATTTGACAAACATACGCTGCAGAATATGTTATTCTGTCCCGTTTAACCCTTTCCCTGATAAAAGCGCCTTTTAGTGCTTTTAGTCTATTCTTCCACAGAAGAAAATAGTTCCAATTTATAAGGCCATGAGTACGTATCATAAACAATATCTTCAATATTCTAGCAGATGTTAGCTTAAAGCAGGCGCATTCTGCCTTACTTTCAACCTGATTTAAGTAGCCACCTACTATTCGAAACTAGAAACATGCTTTTAGGTTAACCCTTTACCCCATAGCTTGTTTCTAGTATTGCAAGTAGGTAATCACTTTAAACAGGTTGAAAGTAAACATAATGTGCCTTAAGACGCATTGGCCTGCTATAAGATGCCATCTATTAGAATAGAGAAAATAGTTCTTACAATTATATTCATAAGTGTTTTACCTGGAAATATTTTATTCCATGGAGCAATAAATTAAATCTGCTCAATTGCGCTTCTATACAGTAAAAGGTTAAAGGAAATTTATACGAAACTTTACATAAATGCTTATAAATAAAATGTGGTCAATGACAGCTTTCTTAAGATTCTAACAATTTAAATCTTGTCTGAGTGACAAACAGTTACCCAGTGTCTCATCTGGCTCCAAGCTGTCTGCAAAGGACAAACTCTATGCGCATGGACGCATTTTTTGGAAAATGATAATGTCTTTTTCTTTGTACATTACAATGTAATACACATTTACATAGACTATCAAAGGAAGATTACAATAAGTATTAATAATTATTGGGTTTATATACACGAGTCCTTTAGAATACGATGAAAAAATAGTTTGTGTCGAGCTTTTAGTCGTCATCTTAAACGAATTGTTTGATACAGCTAAAAACATATCAATAAGAATGGTATACTAATTTTATATTTATAAAATAGTTTTCCACACGCTGGCGATTTAAAGAATTAAAAGCGGACCGGCACAATTCAGTTTCAAAACTGATTATACTTGTTCAGTTGATATGAATAAGTATTGTATGAATAATAAGATCTAGCAAATTTTAACTAGATCCAGAAAACATACTGGCTAATTGTTCCGCAATCTATAAATTTTAAGTATATATGAAAAGAAGTGATATCCCGTAGGGCAATAAAACACTGCACATACGTAATGAGGTCATAAGTTCCTTACGTACACCTTGATTGCAATGGTATAGTTCTAGCTATTTACGAAATAAACACCGTTGGCCCGTTTTACGAAATGTCGTACGACAAATTGGTCGTAAGTGAACATTTTAAACTCGTACATCTAATGTCTGATATCTCCTTCTAATCCTGTCTTGTGCCATCTCTTTGGCAATCGTCTTTCCAAGATGATTGCAAAGAAATGTAAAAGGACAGGATAAGATGGAGAAAGGAATAATTATTTCAAAAATAAGAATCGGACATATAACAACATTTGTCGCACGACGTTTCGTAAGACGGGTCCCGGGTGTTATTCAACGTCTGCGCCGTATGTTTTTATGTTATATATTAATCCATTGCCACATGACATGTGTCTCGTTTTGAATACAGGTATCCTTTTAAAACAGCTTGAAAGTGAAACAGAATGCTTTACTTGCAATCTCCTTTAAACTACATGTACCAACTGCTAGAAAACAGAACATATTTTTATGACATATTTTTAACTGTATTTAGTGAAACTATTTTTTTTACTCAGTGGAGTAATTAATTAAAGGCGTAAAAATGCGTTTTTATGGGGAAAATGGGTTTAATCAATTACACGAACTAGTATTAAATGTTTAGCAAGTTCTTCAGTAAATGAGCAAATTAATACTAACTTTCTTCCATTGTTTCTAGGCAGCTACGATGTGATCGAATCACCATCCACAAGAATCTGTTCCTGTCCTACGTGTTGACTGGAACCGCATGGATTCTATACTATGTCCTTGTCGCCCTGAACGGGGACACACAGTTACACAACCCTGTAAGTAAAGATCAGACATACCGGTTACATTTTCACTGTCAATGTTGACAACACTAACATTTGTAAATAGTTGATATCGTGATCAGAATCCAAACTGTTATATGTTTGATACTTATATCAAAGTTTTTTTTAAAAGTCAAACCCATACAATTCTAATTTTTATAAATAAAGGCAGGCGATAAAATATAAGCAGACGATACTACAGTGGAGAATCTGTTATTCTTTCCCAATAAACGCGTTTACGCTAAAACTATTATTTGCAGTGCAAACAGTTTGGAGCCAGATCAGACGCTTGGTAACGTACACAAACGCAAAGCACTAAAACGTAGAAAAGAACAACTTTTAAACAATTCTGATAATTCTTGTTTATCTTGGTGGCAAACAGTTTGGAGCCTGATCAGACGCCGGGTTACCCGGCGTCTGATCTGGCTCCAAACTGTTTGCACTGCAAATAATAGTTTTAGCGTAAACGCGTTTATTGGGAAAGAATAACAGATTCTCCACTGTACATGTATGTGTGGGACCGGGAAATGCTATATGTTCTCGGTACAGATGTGGTTACATTTTGCGTTCTCGTATAAATGATAACGAAGTGTTCCGAAGCTATATTTAGAAATGCAACAAAATGTGAAATTATGCTAATAGAGGTCACCAACGTCAGGTCAATATTTTCGGACAATACAATGCTGGTATAAAGACAATGCAGTGTTTGTCCTTACAAAAGAGCTTTCGTACAAAACGAGAACTTTGCAGACCCTGACCAGACGCCACAAGGCGAACACAAATCTTACCAGGATCTACACTGTTTGTCAATTGTCCCTTTAGTAACAAATTTGCCTGAATGTGTTAAGCAGAGGTGCATCAGAAAGGGGAAAACGTAGCGTTCCTTTACCGAAAGTTACTGATATGTGCGTGCATTTATCTGCTGTAGAAACGCCTATTAGTACACAAAGGCGAAAACGTTATTCTTTTCTGTTTAAACGAAACGAAACACAAGTTCATTATGCTAAAAGATTCCAAATACAATGCTCCCTCTCTACAACAGATCAAATATGAGAAAAAAATGTTTGCGTTGTTCGGAGGAAGCTGTAGTAGGGATATTACAATCGATATCCTTAGAGTACATCATGCAAACAGTTTGAACCCAGATCTGGGTTCAAACTGTTGGTTAGTCGTTGTCATGTTTCTTCTGTCAAAATGTTTCAAAACTTTCAGAAGACGTAAAGTTTAAGCAGACGATATTGCAGCAGTAAAATAGATATAAGTATCTTGTTCTTGGAACAGCGGCAGCAAACATTGTTGTAAGGAGGGAATCGTTTTTCGGAGTGCCTTTGTAGGGAGGGAACACTGTATAAATTTCCATAAAAATGTTTAACAATGCGGTGTTTTCGGGTAAGCGAGTAGCCTTGAGCCTGATCAGATACCAGTCTACCAGGCGTATGATCTAACTCAAAACTGTTTCAATGGGAACCAATTGCTTTACGCATAAACGAGCTTACAGTGGAGAATGAGTTATTATTTCCCAAACCCGGCGTCCGATCAGGCTCCAAACTGTTTGCCACTGAGATAAAAACGAATTGTAAGAAATATCTAAACGTTGACATTTTCTACGTTTTAGTGTTTTCCGTTTGCGTTTCGATTGCGTTTAAACGGGAAAGAATAACGTTTTTTCAACTGTGTAAGGGAAAAACCTTCTCACCTACTGTATGTTAAGAAATTATGATAGAGCACAGCTGTCTAGTAAAACCATAATGACATTGTCTCAAATTATTAAACTTTAACAATGTCATTAGAAACAATGATCAATCTGTTTAATGATTGCAGAAAATGTCATCTACCCTTTGAATCTAACCCATTTGTGCCCACGATCCCATATATGGGACATAGGCAAACAGTGTAGACTCTGATCAGACGCCGCATTATGCGGCGTCTGATCCGAGTCTACACATTTTGCTGATAGGAATTTCAATATAAAATAAAATGAAAACGATAATTTTGACCAGGCATCCCTTTGATAAAAATGGACTTACCCAGTATATAAACATGGAAACATCCACTGGGTATAAATGGGCTAAGGCTGTTTTAAGCCTTCTATAGTGCTTATACATACATGCACCAATTACAGACATTATTTTTTCCTGTTTAAACGCAAACAAAACGCAAACGAAACGCAAACGCCATGCACTATAATGTAGAAAATGACATCTTATGCACATTTCTCTCGATTCTTTTTAATCTGAGTGGAAACAGTTTGGAGACTGATCAGACGCCGTTTTATCCGGCATCTGATCTGGTTCCAAACAGTGTGCTATTTAGACAATAGTTTTAGCGTTACCGCGTTTATTTGGACAGAATAACGTCCTCTTCAAGCTAAGGGGATTATTCGAAATTCCTCATATCTAATAACAGAATATTGTTAGCATTGTTTGAGTAATCTATTTAAGACAATTGGTAGTTTTATACCCTTTCTAAGATAGGGTTGTGATGAGTCTTAAGATTAAGGTAGGGATATACGATTTTAATCCTTTCACTGCCTTACCCCAGTACAATAATTATTTGCAAACAGTTTTGATCCTGATCAGACGCCGCGGTAGGCGTCTGATCAGGATCTAAACTGTTTGACACTCACTACAATATTTCTTAAGTCAAAATAACTAAAAATTAAATTTGAAAAAAAAAGCAGACAACACTTATTTGAAATTAATGACGTCATTGCAGTGAAGGGGTTAAACCAGTTATTGTCTGCTTCTATACTTTTACTGCCATTCTGGTATTATAGCCCGTCTAACAAAATTATAATAGTGTTTGCTCGTGATGGTGTCTGCTTTTATTTCTAAAGTCGTAATTTAAAGGTACACTGGATAATACGTTATCTGTCCAGTTCAAACGAAAACGAAACGGAAACGCATTGCAATTAATTGTTGAAAATGACAACCTTTTAACAATTCTGATAATTTTTTTAATCTATGTAGCCGACGTCTAATCTTGATCTTAACGGTTTGAAATAAACGTTTTAGCGTAACCGAGTTTATTGGGAAAGGAGGTCTCGTATCGTCTTCCCAACTGTAGTTTGTTCTCCCAATCGTGTTCATTTCTACGCGAGAATCAAACGGTTTGATTTCGATCAGACACCGCGTCTGGTTCCAAAATGTATGCATATAAAAATATGCTAGTTTCGGCGAGCGGATTTCAAGTTTTACTTCAGAGAACAACGGTCGATCTTACTATCAATCAATTACATTCTAGGTCAGTAGCCGAATACATGTAAATCACGTGTATCATAAGTCGTTCATTTTCCAGGTTTGGTGTCAGATTCTCCACGTGCTGTGCCAATATTTCGTTGTATGTAACTTTCTCTGGATGTTCTGCGAGGGACTCTATCTCAACACCATTATGGTGTATGCCTTTACAACCGGCAAGACCCTCATAATCTCGTGCTATATAATAGGATGGGGTAAGTGTATATGACATTGTTTGCTTTACGCTTGATTGTTATCAGAGACTAAATACATGTAAATCGACGTTTTGGTAGGATCCAGACTCTTTTTTTAATCAGTTTAGACATATTGTATTACTTATCTTTACTGTAACCCTTTTACTACCATGATCGACTTCGGAACCATTTTCCATTTATACATGTATCAGACTCTGCGCCATCCGTTGTTTGATCAGAATTAAAATGTTGACAACCGTAAGAAGATTAAGACAGACGATTATGAAAAATTAAACCTCTCGTTTGGGAGATGTTTGCTTTACTCTCTCCTTGCCTTAACTGTCACCTGTCATAAACACCTGATAATTTCTAATATCTTACAAAGTCCGATGGGGCTTTATGTGTTTAAGCATAGTCTCATTATTGGAAAAAAGTAAGAGATTTTCCGACAGTTAAACGGTATGCTCATGATAGATTTTGACATATAGTTTGATATCTAATCAAATGCCTCTTTGTCACTTTATTTTCAGGGTTGCCATCAATACTTACTATTATATACGCTGTTATACGGGCCCATAACGATAACGTTAATTATGAGTAAGTTACCATCACTATTCAATACATTGTAACTCGTCAATATTTCTTTACCTTCTGCATGTTACGGGCTGGATGTCATCACTGTGGCGAACGTGTTGTGTCTAAATGAGAGTTCAAATAACTTGATGTCTCGTCTGGATCTAAACTCCTGGCCCCAGATGATGTTTTTTTAAGTTTAATTCAGATAAATTAAAACTGACAAGAATTAACAAAGTCGGCATATGTTACATATAACAATTATATGGTGTGTTAAGTGTTATTTCACTTCGATGTCAAAACAATGCTTCAAACTTCTTAATGTGTTTAGTTGTTTCTGTAACTGACAGATTATAGCAAAAACAAAAGAAACCTCCTGCGTTACTGTATTGGAATATGTCATATGTATTTGACATCGCCATTACACTGGAGAAAACGCTATCGTTTCCCAATTAATGCGTCTACGCTAAAACTATTATTTCCATTGCAAACCGTTTGGAGCCAGATCAGACGCCGGGTAACCTGGCGTCTGATCAGGCTCCAAGCTGTTTGCCACTCAGATTAAAAAGCAATAGTAAGAAATGTTACAAAATTGTAATATCCTACATTTTAGCAATTTGCGTTTGCGTTTCGTTTGCGTTTGAACGGGAATAATAACGTTTTCTCCACTGTAGCATGTCTGTGGGTGTTTTAGTGGTAAAACCGATATACGTTTCAATTCATTGAGCTCTTGGTGCGCATATATGCGTCATTTTTTAAATAGCATTATTTCCTAACTAACAATAAATACACCTTTACAAACAGTGTACATTCTGATCAGAGTGTGCCGACATGTATATGTAAGCACAATGGAAATAAATGTAGAAATATGCAATAGAGTAGTAAAACAGATTTATTGCAGGTAAACCGGTTTGTTATAAAATATTATCACTGTTAATTACAGTGGGGAAGGCGTTATTATTCCCTAATCAGCGCTTTTACGCTCAAACCTTTATTTTCCTTTGCAAACAGTTTGGAGACAGATCAAGAATCGAGTTACCCGGCATCTGATCAGGATCCTCACCGTTCGCCACTCATATTAAAATGAAAAGTTAAAACTCAAACAGGTGTCATTTTCTACATAATGTTGCAATGCGACTGCGTTTCGTTTGTGTTTAAAACGGTAAGAATGTCGCCTTTTCCACTGTATGTGTGTGCACGATTTATAAGTTGAATTTTATCTGAATTTCATTGCAATGTTATTGTCGTTAGATTCATTCTAACTGGCAATTAACTGTTTTACGTTGATTATAATCTAATAACCTCTCTACAACAGAGCCGCTGCCATAAACCGCCTGCTCATACTTTCCGTCTGTTTGGAATTTTATATATACGTTTTTGACTCTGATACCACTGATATGAGTATCGCGTTGGTTGGCTCCTGATCAGACACCGCGTTACGCTGAATCTGGTCGTGATCAAAATCTTTTTGCAATTGTCAGTGTTGCCGATCTTGGCAGAAAAGTGTTTAACCCATTTGCTCCAAGTGGATTCTTCCATGTTTATATTTTGGTTTAGTCATTTTTTTATCAAAGGGATGCCTGGTCAATATTTTCATTTTCTTTTTAATTTTGTTTTTTATTGAAATTCCAATCAGCAAACAGTGTAGACTCCGATCAGACGCCGCATAATGCGGCGTCTGATCCGAGTCTACACTGTTTGCCCATAACTCATATGTAGGATCGTGGGCACACATGGGTTAACCTATCCCCCAGAGAAGTGCCCTTTAGTGCATTTGAGTTATCCCTACACTGAAAAAATAAAAGATTTATACAGTCATAGATATGTACAAGCAGAGATAGTTTCTATATCATAGCAGAAGGTTGTTTAAAACAGATTGAACGTAAAGCGAAATGCCCATTAAGGCCAATTCTGTTGAACTTTCTACCTGTTTTAAGTAGTCACTTGTCTTCAAATCTAGAAACAGACTATGGGATAAATATATAATTACGTATGTGAGACCAAGATGTTAACATTTCTTTAGTAGACAGGACGTTTTACCATTTACTCTATTGTTTGTTTCTAGTTTTGAAGACAGGTGACCTCTTAAAGCAGGCTGAATGTAAAGCAGAATATTGCTTAAGGCATATTCTGTTTTACTTTCAGCCTGCTTTAAGCTACCGTCTGCTAGAATAAAGAGAACAAAAATGAATGTATAAAGTAGGATTTCTTCTGTTGGGGAATAAATTAAAGCGTAAAAAGGCTTATATATAGGGTAAAAGCTTGAATAGTATATGGGCCATTTTCAAAAAATGTACATAATTCAGTTATACCTATTTTCACAAACCTGTATGTCCATTTCCCAAGATTTTATGTTTTCATCTTATCAGTGTTAGCTTATACAGTAAATCCAGCAAATGGTACATGTTATACACACCTTAATGTAAATGGATATAACATTGAAATAGCTCATACACCCCTATATTATGTTGTGACTTGGCCATATGTTTATGTTTTGCCAGAAAATAAAGTCAGCTCTATGCAGTTTAAATACTGCTAACTACACCAATATGATGTGTCCTGTTATACGTTTATGCTAAAACCATTATTTGAGCTTCATCTGCGATAAAAGTACTGAAATGAAACTTTCGAAATCTGTAACTCAGCGCCGTGTCCATGGTGTTACCATGTGATCTATAGGGGGTGTAATAATTATGATTATGTCAAAAATATGTTTTAGCAGCCTCTCCTTATGACACCACTTCTTGAGATGTCAAAATAATGGTGACCATTAGGCGGAATTTTAAATTTTGGAAAATATGTATGAAAAAGTATGTATGAAAAAGATAGTATACTTTTTCTATGTCTCTGTCGTTACTGTATGTTCGAAGATATTTTGGCGATTTTTGGTAAATGTAAATGCAATAACTGTACTATCGCAGTGTGCTGATGTTTTTTCAAATACATGTGCTGCTAGGGATCAGTCATTTTATGAAATAATTCTAATTTAGATGGAATATATCCTTTGTGTTACTGTCCTTTGTGTTGCGTAACAACATGGACAGGTTTGGTCCGTTGAAGGACATCTAAAGATGTTTATTGATTTATTCTTCGGAAACGCATGAAGAATTTCAAACTTGGGTTTGATAAGTAGAAATGTTAAATTTGTTTTAATATACAAGTATTAAGATTAACAAAAAGTGTGATGCTATTCTTTGAGACAGTGACAGCAAAATGGTAACACAAATGACATGATCTGATGACACACAAATTTGTAACACAAATGACATGATCTGGTAACACCAGGGACAAACTTACACAAAATGCATATTCATATACACAAACATATGCATTAGTTATTGATCCAAATAAGAGAAATAGAAATCAGTGTTCTGGGTATTTACATACGCATCACTTGAATGCTGGCAAGTATTTAACTTCCTTGTGTGTAAGAATATGCAATTCTGTGTAACACAAATAACTATATTGCAGTTATGCAATGGACAATCAATTGATATAGTGTCTCGAATGACCTTAATCCTTATAGCATTGTATTTAGTGAGACAACACGATTCGCAGATATAACCGACATCAGTGTAATAGTGCATTGTATTAAATGTGACTTCGCTATATTATTCAATCTCATTTCATGGAACAGTAACACAAATGACACGAGGTTACACATAGGACAGCCAAATTGTTTACAATAAACAAGTTCTTACGTGGCTATTAATGTACTGTAGTATAATGAGTAAAATAGAGCTGTTATGTAATACAATAGTTCACTGTGTAATTTTGACAATAGTATGTCTCAAGAACTTATTTCCTCAACTTTGCCTAATAATGTCCATGTAGTTATATCTCAGGTCATTTGTGTTACTTACAAATAAAACGTACCATAATATCTGAGGGACTTATCATAGTGTTATGCAAATTTTATCTTGTCACTGACCAGCTATGTCTATAAATGATACCTTCGTAGTCATTTACCTTATTAAAGTTATAGAAATGTTAAAACAGAATGTTTTTGGTCTGAAGTCCATTTTGTTACTTTACTGTCCATTGTTTTACATTTAATGATGTCCATGGTGTTACCACAACATATTGAACTGCATGTCTTTGGTATATGGCAACTTATTTGCAAGATTCTGATTACAGCTTTCCTTATACTGTATTGTATCTGGAACGAGATATACTGACTTGAATGTTTGATTCTGAAATTAGTTATGAAATAAAACATCATACTTTTGTCTGTACTGCAGTGGTTGATACAACAAAAATGTACATGAAATACATTGGGATTGGAATAAAGATTAGCGAACTTAATACATGGTGTGGATCATACATGCTGATACCATATGATAGGTACAAGGTGTAAAAATAAATTTTGTTTTTCAAAAAATAATTTATTTTCATAGGTAACACAATGGACAGTGATATCCAACAAAACATTTATTTAGTAAAACCAAATAGTTTTCTTAGTTATGTGTGTTGTTGTTTGCAGTTGTTCGTGTTTCTTGAAAGCTGGAAGAAGCTTATAAAGCACACAAAACGTTACTATGGACATTTTTATTTTTTGCTAGCTCCACCTATGAAATATGTACATTTTTTGAAAATGGCCCATATAGTACTATGTATCAATGATATTCAATATTTGCATTTTTAGTTGTTGGTTGACTGATACCAGTCTTTTGTGGATAATGTATGGCCCAATCGTCCTGTCCATAGCCGTAAGTACAATTATTATTATTATTATACCAGATTTATATAGCGCTCTTTTCACACAGGGGTAGTGCGTTCAAAAGCGCTTCACATGAAGTTACACAAATGTACCTACAAACAAGAAAATAAAAAATAACTACAATATGATCTAAAATAAACATGAATAAACATATAAAAGACAGCCCCCAAAATGGCGATCACATTACTCCCATCAATCAGCAATGAAGCAACCGGCTTCTGATTGTCGACCGATAGAAACAATAGTAGAGCGCCCAAATGCAGGCCGCCAGGAAAAGACAAATAACTACAATTAGATATAAAATAAACATAATAAACGTACAAAAGACAGCCCCCAAATGGCGATCACGTTACCCCATCAATCAAGAGCAACGAAGCAAATGGCTTTTTATGCGGACTGATAGAAATAACAATGGTCTTTGTACATACATGTATATGCTGTCCTGGTTGACAAGGCTCCCTCCCTATAACGGCAATCCCAGCAATTATTCCCTCTGTACATCAAAACTTGCTGCTCTTCCCCAAACAAGACAATTATGTCCCATTATTTGACTCGCAAAGTCGTCTGATTTGACGTCTGATGTTTTTCTCAAAGTTTGCATATTGGCCATTTTGAAAAAACATGTTGACGAGTGACAAACAATTTAAATCAAGAAAAGACGCCGCGTTACGCGGTGTCTGATCTGGATCAAAACAGATTGCACTCAAATGGAAATGGTTGTCATTCCCGTAACAACTCCCTCCTCCAAACAGCATACATGTATACAATTTTTGTCTCCCATTGAGTATTGGTGTAAAGAGGGAGCACTGTACAACCCTTTCACTACCCAAACTCGAAAATTGTCATCTTCTTTCATATCTAAAATGTAGATTTCACATATCTGCAGAACTATCAATTCGAGTGCCAAACCAGTTGGCGTCTGATCAGGATCCAAACAGTTTGCAAATAAATGTTGTACTCGGGAAATGGCAGTGAAGAGTATGCTCATTGAGTATTACTTTTTGGCAAATGCCTATGTAAGAAACGTCATCCTATAGGTCAGAGTCTACATTGTTTGTCATGTAGAAATAGTTAAAAAAAAATCAAACAATACAAACATGAACTGTTAAATATCGACTACAAGGGCTCGAACACTAGTATTTTATATTTTCAAAATCCCCCAAAGTCAATGAATAATTGTGACCAAGAAACGAATTACAATAACGCTATAGCATGTCCATTGATTCCATTGGAACACATCGAATCCTAGCGGCGAGTATACTCGTCATTAACTAACATTAGGGGAAGGGCCGATTCTAAGTTGGTAGAATTACTTGTGGCACAACCTCGTTTCCTGTATATAATTTGAATAAAAATGTTTAAACTAACAAACATTCTATATGAGGTAAGTAAACTCATCCAACGCAAACAGGATAGACTCTGATCAGTGGTGTTCTTCAGGACCTTAACCCTTAGCCTGCCACTCACGACTATAGCTCCATATGCAAACAGCTTGAATCCGGATGAGACGCCGAGTAACTCGGCGTCTCATCCGGATCCAAGCTGTTTGACACTCGGACAATATTTTCAGCAATTTTGAGCAACTTTTAAACACTTTGAAACTTGAAGCAGACGAGAAATATAGCAGACGACAATTTATTTGGCGGGCTTAGGGTTAAAACAGTTGGCATGTGAAGAGTTCATATCCCTATGCAAACAGTTTATACCAATATCAAGGGGCTCCTAACAGAACCATATGCTCAGGGTCTGCAGTATAATTTTGTAATAAATTGTAAAAACAACCATTACTTCTAAACCATACTACATGTATCATACTATAATTTATTAGAAACTAGTATTATCCATTTGAAAGTCTAGGGGTGAAAGGGGAAATGAGCTTTCTGCTTATATCAGCCACGATAGCTGCGAAGCCCACGATTCGAGGGAATCGCGGTGAGCGTGGCGGACCGTGGGACGAATCGTGGTGATCTTGAGAGAGCGTGGAAGAATCGGGAGAATCGCAAGGATCGTGGCAGAATTTTTGACGGTCAAACATTTTGACACGATTATGCCGATTGGTTTTTATATCGTGAGAGAGCGTAATAGAACTTTGGAATCTTAGCAGAGCGTCGCACAGCTTAACAGAGCTTAACAGAACTTAACAGAACGCATCACAGCGTGAAGCCGAAACGTAGGGGATCTTTGTTAACTTGGAAATGCGATTCTTTAAGTTTGTACATCTATTATTAAGTTAACATAGTGCTCCCTCCCTACAACGGCCCTCCCAACAGCGACTCCCTCTTTACAACGGCACTTACCGACGTTTCCTTTAAACAAGACAATAACCGTGTTTCAAGCGCTTTCGCTGCTGCAATTTGGTTTGCTCAAGATTGTCGTCTACTTCTTTTCCTCAAAATTACATAAAAGTTGACATTTTGATAGAATGAATATAAATACGAGTGACAGGTTAAGCTTCCCACAAAATATTTTCAGATGCGTCATCCCAATGTAATCAGAGTTTGACACCAGCATCCAGAGAATGAGTGGGTGACCCATGCCTCTTTTTTATACCCCAATCGTGCTCAAACCGCAACAGTCTTGTTGAAAGCGTTGCCATAAATCGCAGGAGAGCTTAACAGATCGTTACATTGTGTTAGATCTTAACAGAACGTGATAAAACGTGATAGCGTATCGTGGTTATCGTAAGAGAGCTTGAGAGAACGTAATGAAATCGTGGCAGATCCTCATCAGAATCTTGTTCGGTGCGCAACAAAACGCTGCAGGAGGTGACAAGACATTCATAGAGCGTAAGAAAGCGTGGTATAGCGTAGAAAATGATAATAAATCGTGAAGCTCTGCGCTTTTTCTAAATCGCGGCCATCGTAGCTATCGTGGCTGAGTGTAAACGCAGCATTAACACCGATAACGTATTATACAATGTACCCCATGTCCTTTTGACGTAGCATATATATTCAAAGATTGGCCCTTGAAGGAACGTTTGACTCTGTGTGTTTGTGTCCAATCTGATGCTTGGAAATCAAGCAATACTTATCAGTACACACATTTTGGAGCCAGGTCATGCGCCTTTTAATTTCTTTAAAGGCTTTAAACTGGTTGCTTATTATATCTTACAGTAGCAAATACGTTATTCTGAACCGGTTATGCGCAATCGAAACGGAAACGCTCTACAATGAAATGTAGAAAAGGACAATCTTTCGTCATCTCTGACTATTCATTTTATATGCGTGGTAGACAGTTTTTAGCCAGATCAGACGCCGGGTTACCCGGCGTCTGATCTGGCTCAAGATGTTGGCAATGAAAATAATAGTTTAAGCATAAACGCGTTTATTGGGAAATAATAACGTTTTCTCCACTGTAAGGAATTGGCAAAATATTCATACTTTTGATTCCGTTGGCTTGCATAGTGGTGTCAGTGGGAAGTAATAACCCCTGTACTGCTATGACGTCATCTATTCCAAATACAGTGGAGAATCTGTTATTCTTTCGCGTTTAAACGCAAACGTACGCAAACGCAAAACACTAAAACGTAGAAAAGTACAACTTTTGGACAATTCTGATCATTCATGTTTATCTTGGTGGCAAACAGTTTGGAGCCTGATCAGACGCCGGGTTAACCGGCGTCTGATCTGGCTCCAAACTGTTTGCACTGCAAATAATAGTTTTAGCGTAAACGCGTTTATTGGGAAAGAATAACAGATTCTCCACTGTACTTATCGTCTGTTTTGTTTCTCAAAGTTAAAAGTTAAGGCGTTTGACTTCAGACATTTTGAAATGAGTGTCTAACATTTTAGATCCTGATTATACACCGCATTTCGCGAGGTCTGATCAGCATTAGAAGTTTTCGCAAATATCTATTGTATTCGAAGTAAGGCAGTGAATAGAGTTCTTTGTTCTACACATATCCCTAGACGACGTCGAATGTCTTAAGGTTATTGTTAGACATATTTTACACTTAACGTTATGTTTTTGCAGATAAACGTGTTATTCCTCATTAATATTGTACGCCTGTTGATAACAAAACTTCGTCAAATGCCTGAAGCCGACCAAACCAAGTAAGTAACTGACTTCAGAAACAAATGGAATTAATATAATTTACAGTGTAAAATACGTTAGTCTTTTCCAAATAAACGCCTATACTCTAAGATTATCATTTCCATTGCGAACAGTTTGGAGAGTGATCAGACGCCGGGATACCCGTCGTCTGATCAGGCTCCAAACTGTTTGCCACTCAATTTAAGCTAAATTGTGAGAAATAACTGAACGCTAGTAATGTTCTACATTTAAGTGCATCGCGCTTGCGTTGTACCCTTTACCCCATAGTCTGTTTCTAGTTTTGAAAATATGTGACTAATCAAAGCAGGTTAAAAGTAAAGCAGAATGCACCTTAATGCTTAACGTTCAACCTGCTTCAAGCTACTACCTGCTGGAATAAAGAAAATATTCCTTATGATAAATATTTATGACTGTATAATTTGGAACTATTTTCTTCAGCGGAGGAATGAACTGAATACGCTAAAAGGCGCTCCTGTAGGGGGAAAGTGTTAAACGGGAAATTACAACGTATTCTCCACAGTAGCCGGTTTTTGGGAAATAATGACGTTTTCTTAGTCCACTGTATCAGTTTGTTGTTAGTGGATTGGTACATTGGATGCCATTTTAAGCAAGCCCTGGGGCTAAATCTTAATTACCGTATGTCCTATTTGAGGGAAGGTAATCATATCCATCATAAATTGATGGCTTTAGGCAAACTAGAACTAGTAGCCGTAATATCCTCAGTGTCTTTGGGATGAGCACAGGTTTGTAGCAGCAGCAACAAAAATAAACCAAATTACTGAAAGTAATAATGTTCGAAATTAAGTTTAGAGTACATCTTTGTTCTAGTAATGAATTCTATATTGAGGTACCAATTAGTGTCAAGATGCCAAGCTCATTTAATTCAGTCAATCTAAAGTAAATTAAATTTCTTCTAATAAAATTACAGTATATTAGAAATAGCTTTTTTCATGATTCATTGTGCACTTAATTTAGGTTACACATACATTTACTGGAAAAGAACATACGTCAAATTGAAATGAAATCGGATAGAACAGCAAACCGTCCAATCTCTCTTGAGGAAAAGTTCATTTATATATGAAAATGGTTTTAACCTTTTCATTGCCTAAGTTGCTTGAAATCGAATTTGCAAACAGATTGGATTCGGATCAGGTTCAACATAACGCGGCGTCTCATAAGAGTGCAAATTGTTTGAAACTCGTTTCGATATTTCGTTATTCATACTACCTCAAATTTAACTTAATCGATTTGCGTCCACGATACCATATATGGGACATAGGCAAACAGTGTAGACTCTGATCAGAGTCTACACTGTTTGCTGATAGGAATATCAATATAAAATAAATGAAAATGAAAATTTTGACCAGTCATCCCTTTGATAAAAAAATGGACTTATCCAATATATAAACAGTGAAGAATCCAATGGGTACAAATGGGTTAACATCAAGTTACACGTAGTAGGCAATGACATACTTGAAGACGACAGTTCGTCGGTGAAGAGGTTAACGAAATCACTATAATTTTTGAAGAAATTATTGCAAAATATTGTTAAGTACATGTATCTGTATAAAACTGCTACCTTTTACAATAAAGGGATCGTGCATTAAGCAGTCATATGTCTAAAACGGCATTTTAGAGCACATGTAATACAACTGTATTATATAATGGAATATTCAGCATTCGAAATGTAAAAACTGGAAACAAAACCAGTGTTACTTTTGTTCAGAATATAGTCGAATTTGTATATATACTTTAAGTGCCTTTTACAATATATTAGAAGTATCTGACACAGGTTGTGATAAATGCAGGATAAAAATAATACAGAGAGTCTTCTGCATTATTTTCGTTCTGCATTAAGCAACAACATGTCTTAAGCGATACATACATGTATTCTTTTTCGTTTATCTGTTTCTTTACACATATTCTACTGTTATAAAAATGTGTTATAAAAGCAAAATCATTTCAACGTCATAACGTGTAATGAACTAGTTCATTGCTGTACAGAGGGTTCACTGCTATATTAACCCACTTGTGCCCAGTGGATTATTCCATGCGTATATATTGGATTAGTCCATTTTTTATCTAAGGGGTACCTGATCTCTAAATTTTCATTTATGTTGTTTTGTATTGAAATTCCTATCATCAAACAGTGTAGACTCTGATCAGACGCAGCATAATGCGGCTTCTGGTCATAGTCTACACTGTTGGCCTATGTCCCATATATGCGATCGTGGGAACAAATTGGTTAATCAAACCAGCATATTATGTATATCTCTAGATACAGTTAGAAAACGTTACTTTTTCCCGTTTAAACGCAAACGAAACGGCAATACATTGTAATAAAATGGAGAAATGGCAAATTTTGGACAACTCTGACTATTCATTTTAAAATGAGTGGCAGACAGTTTGGAACTTGATAAGCTCCGGGTTACCAGGCGTCTGTTCTAAATTGTGTGCAATGGAAATACACAGTTTACCATAAACGCGTTTATTGGGAAAGAATAGTTTTCTCCACTTTTGTAACCAATATTAGACCTAGCATATGTTCTTATGTAAAACTGATGTTTGTTCTTTCCTTAGAAAAGCCACAAGGGCGACCTTGATACTGGTACCATTGCTAGGTCTTCAATATCTGTTATTTCCAATAAAACCAGAGGAGGGCTCTAAGCTTGACGAAGCTTACCATGTGGCAGTGGCGCTGCTAGTGTCCCTACAGGTACAGTGGATAATCTGTTATTCTTTCCCGTTTAAACGCAAACGCAAAGCGCTAAAACGTAGAAAAGAACAACTTTTGGACAATTCTGATATTTCATGTTTATCTTGGTGGCAAACAGTATGGAGCCTGATTTGAATTGTACGTTTTGTGATGCAAAAAGATTGCTTGGACGTTTATTGGCACGTAGTTATGATTATGTTAATGTAATAAATAAAACTATGTATTCACTTAATAAAGAAATCTTGATTCTAACACAGTCGCTGTCATATTGACATATTGTCATTAGGTCGTATTTGGATTTAAAATACATTTAACACTTCATCGAATTCCAGATTAAATAAGGATCTTATTTCAATTGGGATATACTTTCTTACTGAACTCAAAGACTTTACAAAGTTGAATTTTCGGCAAATAGAAAATAATTGTATGCATGTTCGTTTTTTTTTTTTTTTCAAACATTACGAACAATAACACCCTGTGTAAGTACATGTAGCATTTGCAATGCTTACTATGATAAACAGTAGAAATTTGGCGACACGAGCCCAATTAAGTAACTAATACCCGTATTTTAACATCGATGCGTGGCTAAGCATTTAATTTGCGTTTGCTTGCTTTCCTTTCCAGGGTGCTTTTATATCAGCCATGTACTGTTTCTGCAACGGAGAGGTAAGGGAATCCCCACTGTCTTCATTTACTCAACCATTACTGAATTCAGTATGTTGTATTCTTGTAGTATTTTACAAATATCTAAAAGGCAGATCAAAAATTGTTTTACCCAGTTATGTTTCGAGAACTTCACATTGTGCTTAACCACCTCCCCGTGACACACACAAATTAGTCCATTTGTGAACATTTTATAAGTATCAAATACACGCGGTTGTGATACACATTACAGTTTAGAACTAGATCCGCTGCCAAGTAAAACAGCCTCTGATCATTCTCGAAAACATTTGCTCTTCAGATATTGATAAATCGTCGAATTATTACAAATATCATATGAATTTGTTATTGATTTCATATTTTTGAAATTCATATGCGTTTAGCTTCATGTAAACCGGAAAGATTTTAGCCAGTGTAAATAATGTATGGTTTGCTATAAATTAGCAGTTTCTAATTCTCTTAAGTGTACGCTTGTTTCATGATGACACATATAAGTTAAAAGGATAGTCATGTAGAGTAAAACTTCTCTAGAACGCACGCTAAAATGAATGTCTATTAATTGCATAAAATACACGTGACAGCTTCCACCTATATATTAAACGTCTAATAGTTAAAACCATTTAGTGGTCGTAATATTGAGGTTTTACTGTTATCGATGTATAATGCTTGGCATATTAACAGGTGATACAGGTGCTGAAAAGAAAATGGAATCAGCACAGGATAATGCGCAGCAGTACACGTGCGTCCTCGACCCATGGTACCACCTACACTACCATGGAACCTGTCACACAGACCAACACTACTTACTACAGCACGGCATGTAATAAGGTAACTAACGTTTATGAAATATTAAAATCATTTAAACCCTGTACATCATAGCATTTTTCTAGTTGTGAAGACAGGTGACAACCTAAGGTACGTTTTGCCCTTTGCACATTGCTTTAAAATCCACCTGCTAGAATAAAGAAAATAGTTCGTATGGTACACGTAAATGACTGTGTAAATGAAAAAGTATGTTCCAAAATCATACAGATACAATAGCAGTTCGTAGTCGTACATGCACATACAAGAGACAGGCACAGAACGTAAATACATATTCTCAAAAAAGGATACAGTGTTCCATCTCTAGACAACATCCAATGGGAGACAAAACATGTGTGCGTTGTTCTGAGGGAGTCGTTATAGGGAGGAAATTTGTTAACATTTGCAAACAGCTTGAATCCAGATCAGACGCCGCGTAACGCGGCGTCTGATCTGGACTCAAGCTGTTTGTCACTCGTTATTAAGTTTTTTTCTGTCAAAATGTCCATTATGTAACTTCTGGAAAAACAGCAGACAACACATTTAAAGCAGACGCTATTGCAACCAAGAAAAGCGTTAGACATAATTGTATTGTTTTGGGAACAGCAGCAAGTGTCGTTGTAAAGATGGAGTCGTTGTTGAGGGGGGGGGGCGTTGTAGGGAGAGAGCGCTGTCCTTCAAACGCGCCTTTTATACTATCCCTTAAACATTAGACTTAAAAAGGTTTTGGAATTTGCATATTATGCTGCAGTTTCAGAACGGAGAGTTCTTTTGTAGTCAACACAAAGCACTAAACACATGCTAAGGTACCAAACAAATAGGAAAATAATGTCTAGCCATTTATAAAAGAGACAGACACAACACTGCTCTATCATAGAAGATATTTCAATCACGCTTACAGTGGAGAAAACGTTATTCTTTCCCAATAAACGCGTTTACCCTAAACTATTATTTTCACTGCAAACAGTTTGGAGCCAGATCAGACGCCGGGTAACCCGGCGTCTGATCGGGCTCCAAACTGTTTGCCACCAAGATAAAGATGAATTATCAGAATTGTCAAAAGGTTGTACTTTTCTACGTTTTAGTGTTTTGCGTTTGCGTACGTTTGCGTTTAAATGGGAAAGAATAACGTATTCTCTACTGTAACGTGGAGTCTGATCATAAACCAGACTGTTTGACACTCCACCATTAAGTTAGGTTCCTTCAATTAAATTGCATCAATCGAAGCAGGCAATACATTACGGCAAGATAAAGGTTATGTGAAATATGTTTGTTCTGCAAGAGGTTATGTATTAAAAGTATAAATTTGATGCATTTATAATAAAACTCAAAGTTATGACCATATGCCAAAATAAGGCTTTTTCAGTAACTGTTACTCTGTGTTTAATCCTATAATAGTTCAAATTTAAGGATAACGATAGCATTATAGATGATATCCACACATTTAGGATAAGTACGGTAAGTCGATATCTATGTAAGAAATATCATCAATATTATTTACTGATGTACACAACCTATGGAGTAAACCTTCACCATTACAACCAAGCACTTCAATTTAAAACACTTCATTTCCTACATTCTGTTTTTAGTTTGCTCCTTTTCGTATTAAATTGGCATAGACAAAAGGTGTTCCTTCTTTTGTTACTTTGAAGTACAATAACTTGCATTGTTTGATTACAGAAGACATCATTACACTATGCTTGTGATTCGTTTTTCAGGATCCGCCGCTGGAAATGTCTAAACTAGAAGACGAGGACCGATGATTCTTTAAGCGAAGCAACTTGCGAGAGTTTATGGTATTATCATGGCATCTGCCTGAACCGCGCTTTGTTTGAAAATACAACTAGATATCCCAAACATTCGGATATATGTGTGTTTGGGCATTGACAAATCAAGAAGGAACGATGGCGAACCTTAACGAGATGCTACTGCTTCATGCAGAACAAATGAAATACATTGTACACAAAGTTGTTTGACATTTTTATGATACTGCTGTTCTGCAGTCAGTAGCCACCTGTCTATAAGGTTATTAACTCATATTCTGGTTTGCAGTCGCTTTGCACAGTTCTACAAGATACACTTTTTTTACATCGGGTATATGGGAGATACTAAAATTTGTATGTATATGATGCATATAAATTTGGTTTATATCGACACTTACCGGTAGTGATGTGATGAGTTAGTCCTTGACGGAAGAAGAACAATGGCTGTGGCGAGTACTGTAAATACATTATATGTGTGGTGTCAAACATAATTACGTGAGGTAAATAATAATGTTTATAAGATGCGGGTTATATGTCTATATCGAACCTTGTTGAAAACCTTAGAAGCTTACCATTGTGTTGTTTACGTATAAGATACTGTTATAGTCAGTTGTACAGAAACCAATCATTGCAGAATCTAACGTGTGTCTTATTCTAAGTTAATATGATAATTCACAAACTATCAAGTATACTGTCTAGGATAATAAAATAGCAACATGCTGATTTCTACAAGTGTCTACTACAGGAAGGACGTGATGAATGATCTGTTTTATTGTAATCGGCACTACCCAGAAAGTATACGTAATACTGTCAATACATCTTCATTTGGACAAGTCTCTTAATACAAATGTTACTTGTAAAGACATTTGCAAATTGAAAACATACATGGAAAGCATGATAAAAAATGTGATGCGGATTTGTCGTTTCATATCGACAGCTAATGAACAAATGTGCGATATAATGTGTTATTTGAACGCCAGGTGTGATTTAAGATCCATTGTGAAAGCGAATAAACAGTGAAATAAAAACCGTAGTTATTACTCCCTTATGGTTGCATGTCGAGCATGTAACCTACATGTAGATCTACGTGGTGTCCTTTTATTGAACGATTCAAGTTGGTTAGCCATGTGACAAATAAAGTGTTGTGTATGGATTTTAAATTCAGACCTGTAAGCTTTATACCGCATAGCTTGACTTGTCTGGTTTTTGGAAACAGTTTTGGTCTAGATCAGACGTCGCGTCATTCCGATCAAAATGGTTTGTTACTCATTTTTAAGTTTCTTTAATATAAAAAAGAAATCTAAATCGAATATATTTACCCATTGTTTTTGCAGCTGCCATCTGTTTGATCTTTCTCAAATTTAGAATTTAGATGAATAGACTAAAATGATAGCAAAATGTGTGCCAAGCAGCCGGATCCTTGTCACCGCAGTTAGCCATTGTTCTCCTGGTTAGGCAGTGAACTGGGTAAAAACAATCATCTTTAAGCATTCTATGTAATTGTCGTCTGCATTAACTGAGCGGAGCACTTTAATTCAGATAAGACACCGTGTTCCATTATTATCTAACGTTTGTTAACACGTGCACTGCTTTAACTCGATTTCAATGACCTTTTGCAAACAGTTTAGATCCTGATCTGACACTGTGTAAAGCGGCGTCCGATATGGATCCAATCTGTATTACACACATTGTCAAGGTTCAAAGTTTGAGACAACAATTGTTTAAAAAAATGACACAATGGCAGTGAGGGGATAACATTAGTTACATACAATGTATTTTCCAACAGTGTGCGGAAAGCTATGTTCCAAACGTCATAACTAACTCGATTATACAATAAACTCTTTCTCTATTATGACAACAAATTCGTGTTAATTAATAGGTGTTAATAGTAGGTAACTGCTTTAAGCAAGGTGACAGCAGGAGCTTTCTGCTTTACTATCAGCTTACAGTGGAGAATCTGTTATTCTTTCCCCATAAACGCGTTTACGCTAAAACTATTATTTGCAGTGCAAACAGTTTGGAGCCAGATCAGACGCCGGGTAACCCGGCGTCTGATTAGGCTCCAAACTGTTTGCCATCAAGATAAACAAGAATTATCAGAATTGTCCAACAGTTGTTCTTTTCTACGTTTTAGTGCTTTGCGTTTGCGTACGTTTGCGTTTAAAAGGGAAATAATAACAGATTCTCCACTGTATTTGAAGCTGTCACCTGCCTTTAGTACAATCATTTAGCCTTCTTGTTCGTAGTCGTTATAAAAAGGTGGGACTATTCAGACATTATAGTAGACCCTGGGTTGAATATTGATCTGTATTATGTTATTCAAAATAGCTATGTTTTATATTATGTTTAATTATAGAGCAAGACAATCTAACAGTTTTGATAAAGAAACGTCGAAATTTAAATGTTGTCGAAGTAATTAATGTTGTTTGTATCGCAGTTACTGTAATTTATCCCATTACCTCAATGTCTGTTTTCTACTTTGGAAGGCAGATGGCCACGTAAAGCAGGTTAAACGTTCAGCATAATGTTGAACTTTCAACCTGCTTTAAACACTTTCTGCTAAGGTATTTCTAATGGTGCATATGTATGACGGTATAAACGCTTTCTTTATTGGAGAAATACATTAAGGCGTTAAAGGGCGTATTACGGAATAATTTGGTTATCAATTCATAATGACGTTCATTTAATTCGTGGTATGATATAGTATTTGGTTTCCTTGTGGTTTGTGTAAAATGCTAAGTATTGTTTTGAAACTTCAGTCGTAATCATTATCTTGCTAAATATAGTCTGTGTTACATTCGTTTTCGAACTTTATATTTTAAACTTTAAACAATAATGTTATTTATGCCCTGTAATTCTTAACAAAAGCATAAAAGCGTGGATACAATTCAGATCCTGAGTAGACAGCGCAGAAGGCCATATCTATTATGGATTCAAGCTGATTGTATACTCTAGAATCTTGTAGAATCATTTAGTTAGATACCAGCATGACTTTCATATAGAAGTAAAGCGACAAGCAAGTTCTTACATCATCAATATTGTCTGAGCAAGTAGGCATAAACAAAAACGAGTTTTCTCATCAGCTGTCAGTTGTCGAATAATGGTAGAAAATCGGTTTTTAAAATTAAATTCCTAAACATGTATATATTTACAGTTATGTTGGTTATGTTTATGATCTGTGTCAATGTGAGTGATATCATTTTTTGGAGTCTACATCTGAGTCTACACTAGCTGTCTCATGGCACGGCTCATACAGTGGAGAATCTGTTATTTTTTCCCGATAAAAACTATTTTTTCTTTTACAAACAGTTTCGAGCGACAATTCTGATATTTTATGTTTATCTTTGTGGCAAACAGTTTGGAGCCTGATCAGACGCCGGGTTACCCGGCGTCTGATCTGGCTCCAAACTGTTTGCCACAAAGATAAACATGAAATATCAGAATTGTCCAAAAGTTGTTCTTTTCTACGTTTTAGTGCTTTGCGTTTGCGTACGTTTGCATTTAAACGGGAAAGAATAACAGATTCTCCACTGTACATCAACCATTGGGTTACAACGTTTATTGCAAGCACTTCTAGAATTACTTTCTGTTAAATGGGTATTAACCCTTTTACTGCCAAATATTTCGTGAGATTCTTAATTCTTCACCGTTTCATTGTCGTCTGCTGCATTATCTTTTGTCTGCAATATCGTTTCAAAGAGAATTGTAAGACAGTATGACTGACAACATTCCGATACGAGTGTTCAAAACAGTGTTGATCCTGAGCAGATGTCACGTTACGCGATTGGCGTCATTGAGAGTGAAAAGGTTAACCCGATATATTACAAATGATCATTAGCAACCCATAATACATATAGTTTCTAGATATTTATATAAAAATAATTTCTGTTTGTCTCAGTGTACAGTTGCCCCTTTATTAGTTGCATATGCAAACAGTTTGGATCAAGACCAGTTGCTCTTTTTGTACCTTATACAGTTGAGAAAATATTATTCCTCCACAAACACGTTTTGTTCAGTCTCCACACCGTTCCCCATTCGGAGAAAACACAATCAACACTTGCAAGAACTTGTTGTTTTTGACGTTGTTGCCTATTACATCAAATCTAACTAAAAAAACCAACACTTGTTCGACTGTGTCAATATATAATGTTGTAGAACCTTTCCTGTATATGACGCTATATTTACCTGGTATAAGTCGTGTTATTTGGTTTTATCTCTGACATAATACCATTGTAATCATTGTTACGATACAATAATGTAGACGACTTTCTAGAGGGTTGGTACTACAATTTTCAAAACTGTAGCATCTTTACTTTGGTTTTCCAAACGGTTGTTTCAAAGTCTCGATCATAATAACAGCTTCAATTATTTCGGTGTTTAATCTGGATTATTTAATCTTGATAAAATCGGCCTGCTTTATAACAAGTTGCGCATGACACCGAAAGGGTAATGGACATTTGGTTGATAATTAAACCCGTTCAACCCTAAATATTGGTTGTGGAGAATGACAGTAGAACCTCTCTATTACGACCACTAAAAATAATGCTACGTGTCCGAATTTAGGACTCTTCTTGTACAATATGTTTGATCACGTATAATGTTACATATTTGGTATGACAACAAAAAACACCGAATATATCAAACAGTGCAGACCCTGATCAGAGGGCTCCTATAGGAGCCTTCTAATCAGGGTCTACACCTTTTGCATATGTAATAAGTAATCTCTTTAGAGGAATGTAGTGTTGAAAGAGTTAATATGTTTACCAATGTCAAGGGCGTATACAGTAAAACTTCTCTATTACGGACACTAAAACTAAGGCTAATTGTTTGAATAGAATACAGGTGACAAATTACAACAAGGTGACTGTAAAACAGAAAGCTCCTAAAGGAGCTTTCAGTTTCACTGTCACCTTGCTTTAAGCTGTCACCTGTCATAAACATCCAATAATTTACTAAATTAAGTGGTCGTTATAGAGAGGTTTTACTGTACATGTAATTGTTGCATCGTTTTCATTTATTAAATTTAGTTGTTGTTTCATGTGTTAGCCCTTTCACTGTCATGCTATTATCTGCTTCATAAGTGTAGTCTGTATCATATAATGATTTAAAAATGTTGTTTTGCCCAGAACCATCGAAGTTGATATTTGCAAACCTTGTGTTCTCTCATCCGCCACGCCGTTATTTAGTATATGAATTGATTCACACTATCTGTTCACCATCAATGTAGCCTGGTTGGTAGTGAAAGGGCTACATGTTTTAAATATATCTATACAGAGTATATTTTGTTATCATTGATTATTCATAAAATGTATTGTCAGAACTTTGTGTTTTGTCTTTATTTTTCCGAATTACTGCAAAAAAAACATAAAGGGGCTTGCAATGGTGTACTTGCAAAATTAAAATGAACTACTCAAATGAAAGCAAATGTGTAGCACTATCGTGCATCAGGCATAAAACAAATATAATCAGTCTCAAAACATATCAAGAACATCCATTCTTAAGTGTTTTTTTTAAATAATTTCCATTGCTTTTTCAACTCCATTGAAAGACGCTGGGATTCAGTTTCGACTCAATTAAAACCGTATGAGCATTAAAGCCGCATTGTGTTTTTGGGAAACCTCCATAAAACGGTTGTTTGGGATTCCATTAGAACTACATGGGAAGTGATTCTTTCACAAAAAGCGGCTTTATCTAAGAAATTCGCTTTTCATTTTATTTTTTTTAATTTATGGATGTAACATCCATTAATTTGACCTTGCGAACGGAAAGAAGGACAACTCTGTAAATACAGGGCTCCAGATAAGGGTAGTATATCGAAAACTAAAATCGTTATTTCTGCTTTAAAACCAATGGTGTCATTACTCATTAGAATCGTCTCGAAGAGAGTATTCTAATGAGTAGTAACACCATAGCATTCGGTGCTGAAATGAGTGAGAAAATGTTGGATTTGTTCAGTTTACTTCCGCTTATCTGGAGCACTGGCATGAATTGGTTAACCCTTATTCTGCAGACGTCTGCTTTGAAATTGTCTTGTGCAAAATTTGTTTAGTTTAGATTTATGCATAGTTTTAATTAAACAAACCTTAAGACGAGTGTCAAACAGTTTGGATCCAGATAAGACGACGAGTAACGCGGCGTCTGCTCTAGATTCAAACAGTTTGTAAACTCCGTAAAGTTTCGACCAGCAGGCACATGGTTAACCAATGAGTTAACTGTGAAGTTGATCCCGGCTGTATCACGTGACACTAAGCCGTGTAGTAATGTTTATGTGTCAGACGTTCTATTGTTGGTTTGTTATGGTTTTATACTGCTCTTTTTGGTGATTTAGGTATGTCGTCAACATTTCATAGATCAGTTTGGCCCATAAGAATGTTCAAACATTATTATTAACCGTTATTGTATTTCAGACATTAAAAAATGGTCTCAAAACACAATGGGACTTAAAGTAGTAAGTAGTTTAAATCGATCATTGTTTATTGATTAGCTCAATCGGTTAAAGGTATGCCGTTTCCACCTCGCATGCGGGGTCCCAGGTTCAAATCCCACCAGAGTCATTTAAACGCATTTTTAACAGAATTTCGTATCCTTTACAAGTATTAACTTGTTAAAATAAGCGTTTGCCATACACTTTCAAATTACTATTTTTGCGTTAAATCTGGTTACTAGTGTTTTTATTAGAGAAAACACTATAAGAGGTAGATGTAACCTATCTACGTTTTCAATATGTTTACTAGATATTGTCAGGATATCGAGTGACTAAATTTTAACTACATTTCTTCTTTAACCCTTATAATGCTAAATGGTCGTGTGCCACAAACATATCGTGTGCAGAAAACTATTCGCAAATATTAGTCAAGTTGCGCTTAAAACGATAAGGGTTAAATTTAAGCGTTAAACCGTTGGTTAGTGTGAACCTACAGTAAAACCTCTCTATAACGACCACTTAACTTAAATAGTAAGCTGTTTATGACAGGTGACTGCTTAAAGCAAGGTGATAGTCAAACAGAAAGCTAATTTAGCAGCTTTCCCTTTTACTGTCAACTTGCTTTAAATTGGCACATGCCTTTTTACAGTCAATCAATACATGTTAGTGTTCGCCCTAGAGAGGTCCAACTGTTTTTGAAAAGGTAATAAGTGGGTTGAACATGCAAAGAAACTCGAGTCGATTTATCAAGGGACCAAATCGTGTATATGACGTTGAACATATTAACGATCATCAGTCCGTTACCCCATAGTCTGTTTCTTGTATTGAAAATAAGCGGCCACTTAAAGCAGGTTGAAAGGTACATGCTGCTTTACTTTAAATCTGCTTTAAGGCACCATTTGCTTAAATTATTTCCTATGGTACATGTTCATGATTGTAAACATTGAAAGTATGTTCTTCAGTAATATTTAAAAAAGCGTAAAACAGGCATATTTATGGGGAATCGGGTTTAAAATATTCAAGAAAATTCCAATATATTTTAAGACATATTCAATGTCATTTTCTACTCGATCCCAGGACAGAGTAGATACTTTGTTCGTTGAAAGATATTGACCCATCTATGCCCACGATCTCGCATCTGGGACATTGGCAAACATTGTAGACTCTGATCAGACGCCGCATTATGCGGCGTCTGATCAGTGTCTACATTGTTTGCATATAGGAATTTCAATATAAAACAAAATGAAAATGAAAATTTTGACCAAACATCCCTTTGGTAAAAAATGGACTAATACTATATAAAACATGGAAGAATCCACTGGGCGCAAATGGGTTAAATAGAATATAAGAGACAGTCAATTAAGACTAGTGGCGATGGTCAAATGGGCTAGAGCGTTGCCTTTAATATTGAGTACATATCTTGAATACCGACACAGCTCAGATTGTTTTGTTTGATATAAAATTTTAACATGCATCGGTTTTGATCGTTTACGTATTTATATAGGTGCTAGGCACTCGTTTATGGAAAACGAAGTTTATAAATTAAGTTCGGATTACAGTGTCTTTAATAGCGATTGTGTTTCAGAGCGATTGAACATCACCTGTAAAAAAGTAAATCCCTCAACAGAACTGGTAAATTCGTATTCATAGATTATTAGTTATACAGTTTCTTCATAGTGTACATGAGGATTTCTTCCCGGTTGATTAAATCATGTAACCCTCGCCTTTCGGCTCGGGCAACATGATTTACCCCAGCCGGGAAGAGTTTATCATGTACACTGTGAAGAAACTGTATAACGAATTTATTATACTGCAAAGTGTTCACTGTTCTAAAGAAATATTTCGGAATATGTCGTGTACAGTGCTCGTAGTAAGCTATAACAAAATTACGCCAAAGTAGATATTGTTGAGCGTAAATGACGTATTGTTTCTGACGGTTGTTATTCATAAGAAAAATAGGCGTCAAACTTTCCCAGAAAAGTGCGGCTGTTGAAAGATCCAAACACCGATTGGGTCTTAGCCGAAATGGACTTAAAACGCCGGATGCACAATTGAATGCACTCAATCCTGTCGAGCAGTCGGCCATCTTATTTTCTGCAAAGCAAGCCTCAGGGCCGTTCAGCCAATGAGACCAGTTGCATTTCTAAGTACCCTGTCAGCTCACTGGATACTTGGAATCACATCTAGGACTCAGTACCCACTCAAAAGTAAGGAATTTACTTTGCAGTATAATAATGACATATCCATAGATTGGCATTTGTATAGTCTATTCAACTATCCTGCCATAATATCCCCTGTTTTGAAATATTGTCGTCTGCAAAATGAAAGCTTGAATTTAAGATTGGTATTTGTGTCTGTATAAAGGAACTTGAAAAGAAAGAGTTAAAGTTTAGATCTAGATCAGACGCCGCGCTACCTTGATCGTATCTGGATCTTAAATGTGTGCAAATATCAGTGAAGTCGTGGTCGACAGGATAAGGGTTTTCTCTGATCAAGATGACACAGAACATAAGTTTAACATACATCAATGTAATTTATAATGGCAAGCAGGGGAAGTACTGGAAAATGAGTGTCGATTTATTAGCAGCAAATCATAGATTGGTCCTTTTGTCAAAACGATTAGTTGTCTACATACATTATTCAGCAAAAAGGCATTTTAATTCGTTTGGTATGAAACCTCAGCTATTTAAATAACGCAAAGAATCATAATACAAACACTGCTAGAACTCATATTACTGCAATGTATTGTTACTTTTTAGTCGGATTCCAAAACTGTAAACACACAACATGGCCTTGAATCACTCCAACAAGATTCGCCTTTTCCAATAACTGACAATTTTGTTCTGGTACTAAAATTTATATTGCAGTTTCTTGTATCGTATAAATCAAATATAATTTCTATTACTAATCTGTCCTCATTTAAATGAAATACCAGGCATTATGTGCAGCATTCGAATGTGTCCATACTTCAAAATTGTCAGTAAGATGAACGGCATTGGTTCAACATAATATCCCTTTGCAAATTAAGGTTCAATATCATATATTAAGCGAAATGTGGAATATATCAAGTTTGACTCGCTACAAAGTCACTTCACTCTATCCATATATGAGGTACAGTTATATTTGTATTCCTACATAAAATTTCTGGCCTAGCCATATGTGCAGTACAGTTGGGTACTATTCTTAACTCTCAATGACTTCCAAAAGCGTATTCGCAAACAGTTTGGGTCCTGATGAGGCGCCGCGTAATGCGGAATCCAAACTGTTTGACACTCGTATCGATATACTTGAAGTCATACAACATTGAATCTTACTTTAAACGATCTTGCAAACAACAAAATTGAAGCAGACGACAGTGAAACGGTGAAGTGGTAAAATTATCACGATTAATGTGGAAGCAAAAAAGTTTATAAGTACACATAAAAAGGATTGGTTTGCAATAGAACATACCACAAGGCGATTCTTTTCAACTCGTCCACTCTGTCAATGGGACATAACGTAAATATTTTTAATCAAAATTTGACCATAGTAGATTAGCGTAAGGATTAGTATCCAACTTGTTTGGAACTATATCAATGGACGTCACTTGCAATACGAAATGTATAGATCTGAAGTAAAACGAAACCAAGACACCAATTCAGAATAAAAGTAAATATTCAAGATGCTGAATTACAACACAAAAACGTAATCAAAGCAAAACATTGGTACAGTGGTAAATACGCTATTCCTACCCATTTACGCGTTAATCTATGCGTAAGAAACGCATAGTGAACGGTTAACGGACGGTTAACGAACGGTTAACGCCTAACGATTTTAACGCGTTTAAACGCGTTAATAAACGATTATACTAGAGATGTTGCGATTGATGCTTAAGTTTTCCGTTTCACGCGAAATGTGCCTTAACTTAAGGCGCATTTTGATTTACTTTTCAACCCGCTTTAAGTGGTCAACTGTCTTTAAACTTAGAAACAGTCTATATGGGGTAAAGGGTTAATTAACCCACGCTTCATGGTGACAGTAACAGTCAATGATCTATATGTTTCCTTAAAAGAAATTAACCAGACTTATATTTTCATGGTTACCAAGTTACTGAGGGACTGAATAGGGAACTAACATGAGTTTGGCACCTGTTAAAACACTGATCAGAATCACCAAACACTTGCTAGGTAGTATATCGGTTGTGACACAAAGCGTTTAGCTCACATGGTTAAACCAGTGATATGTACACTCAGCAGGGGATTGACTAGGCCAATTAAGAGACACACGCCAATGCAGTCGCTAAGTGATCCGTCGGCTAAGTGATGACTCTTTCATCCGGGCTCTTTTAAACGCGTAAAGAAACGGCTATGAAACGCGTTTAAAGAAACGGATAATAAACGCGTATGCGCTGCCATATTTAACAACACGGTTTTTTTTTGAGAATAAAACATAGAATAATAACTCGAGATTTAATTATTTTGGACAAAACATGGAATGCTAGTTTGGGGAATAATAATAATATATTAGTGCTGCACTAAGCTAAATCTTTTACCTTTCACAATCAAAATAGACTGCAGTCAACAGTGAAAGTACAACAATGCTCCCTCTCTCCAACGACACCCAACGAGTGACACAGATTGTGTATGTTGTTTGGATGGAGTCGTTATAGGGAGGGAAAATTAATGATTTGCTTACATTTGCAAATAGCTTGAATCAAGATCAGACAGTGGGTCACGTGACGCAGATCACAAGCGGAGTAAATTGTTAAACTGTTAACATCAACATATATTGTTTTTGATTAAAATATCTTTATTCCTAATTTCAACAAAACATATTACAGATACTTGTATCAAAGCAGATATCGCACTTATATCTGTGACAGGATTAAGACAGATTTAATACGGACCTTAACGTAGGGCGAGAGAGAATTGGGTACAATAAAAATCGCCCCTACTGTATATTATGATTAACTTTTAAACTTTTTGATTTCACACACAAACATATTGAAAGCTTTACCTTTGGGAGCTTTCGCCTGTGACTACAGGCTTTTTCAACCAACTGATGTTTCACTAGGACTTGACATCGCTCGAGGCTTTAGTGAGCGATGTTAATGCATTGTTCCAGATGTGTGACAAGTTGTAGCGGCCCCCGTCCCTGTTGAGCGCCGGCTTGTGTGCTCTGATGTAAATTGCCTCTTTGACCCCCGTTCAAACCAAGAGGGTTCACGGTCTAATATGGGCATTGATTCCGTTGAAACGGAATGTCCTGGATTGTCCTGATTTATGTGGCGTGATATTTCACTGTTGCTTGAGCTAGGTCGTCTGTGCTCCATGTAACGTGCCTTGAGATTTCTCTCCGTCTCCCCGATGTAATCCTTAGCACACTGATGTTTCTTGTTTCCTTCACACTTGCTGTGATAAATGGGGCCACAGACCTCCAATTTATCTGACTTGTCTTTGGGATGTACCAATAATTGTCTGAGAGTTTTGTAAGGTTTAAAACACACGTTTACCTTATGTTTGTTGAAAACTCTTTTCAAAGTCTCACCTTTCCCTTTCACGTAGAGTAAAACTACACTGCCCTTAGTGTCTCTCTTTTTTGGAGACTGTTTCTTGGTCCTGTCCTTTTTGGCTTTAAGTTTCTTGGTGACCTTGTTTATTGCCCATCTGGGGTATTTACACACACTCAAAGCCCTGTTTACGTGTCTTATTTCTGTTTTCAAATCATTCTGATCTGTGATCACTGTTTCTGCTCTCTGGTGTAGGGTTCGAACAACACCAAGCTTGTGTTCTTCCGGGTGGGCTGATTCAAAGTCAAGGTATTTGTCTGTATGCGTTACTTTTCGATAGACTGTAGTTTTGATTTTACCGTCTGGTTGTCTGATAGAATTGGTGTCCAAAAGGGCTAAAGTGTTATTTTCTCCTTCTCTATCGTAAACTTTATGCCTGGGTCTATGCCATTGATATGTTCAGTGAACTCATCCACGAACTCCCGTTTTTGCTTTATATGTGTGTCATCAACATAACGGAACCACCAGCCTGGTGGGTGGGATGCTGTATTCAATGCTATCTTTTCAAAGTGTTCCATATATAAATTACATACACTGGGGGAAACTGGGGAGCCCATATCAGCACCGTGAATTTGAAGGTAATACGTACCATGATACACAAAGTAGGTACACTTTAAACATAATTCCAACAACTTTGTTTATACGCTCTGGGGTCAGTGGGGTTCTCTTTATCAGGGTACTGTCTGCATCCAAACTTTCCCGTATGACAGTGAGAGCCTTATCCACCGGTACACTAGTAAACAATGCGCTGGTATCATAAGAGACTAATAGCTCATCCTCAATCACAGTTTTGTCCTGAATAACCGACGAGAAATGCTTCGTGTTCTTGATGTGGTGTTCAGTCCGCTACAACTTGCCACACATCTGGGACACTGCATTAACATCGCTCACTAAAACCTCGAGCGATGTCAAGTCCCAGTGAACCATCAGTTGGTTGAAAAAGCCTGTAGTACACAGGCGAAAGCTCCCAAAGGTAAAGCTTTCAATATGTTTGTGTGTGAAATCAAAAAAGTTTAGAAGTTAATCATAATGAACAATATCACACATTTGAATTGCCACAAGAATCTACTGCATATTGTTTAGCCATTATATATTGTCCTAAATTATTATTGAACTTACACGTTGCGATGGATTTTTCATGTTCTGTTTATGGCACCGGTGTTACAATGGCTGAAAGAAAAACCTATACTGTGAAATAGCCCGCTCTACAAAAAGTAAGCTGTTTGAAATGATTTCTTGAACGACCTAAAAGTTAAGTTTATAATGAAATATGATACTGCATGTGTTAGTCGAATGCCACGAATCGGACGAGAAGAACAAGCATACATTACGCTCAATAAAGTGTAAATTGCAGATCAATCCGTTGTTAGATCAAACGTTCCGACAGGGCGTTAATCATGGAGAACTGAAGTGACACATACTAACTATGTCCAACCATAAGGCGTGATTACTTTATATGAATGTTTTTTCCTTCAAAAGAGTGTCTTATGAAAAAATACCAGATTGCGAAAACAATTATATAAAGAAGCCACACGTACGGTTTTAGTTACCGTCATTAAAGGGGTTTCATAAATCGATAGTTTGTTTGAAGATGCAAAACTGAAAACATCGTTAATAGTATCCATCAATATATTTACATCTTACTATACATCTTTCTGGTTTAATGTTCTCAGAAATTGCTGTTGTGTCTAGGAACGGACAAGAAATTATACAGATGAATGATCGTAGTGATAAGTTAAGAGGGTAAACACTTACGAGTTAATTTGCCCAATACAGCTTAACTTGTTTTGCACTGCAGTTCTAAATACAATAAATTATCCGGTGGCAGTTTAATGCAATATAACAGTACTGCAGAAATAATTGCCTTGTCGTTGAACTTCAATTATCAAGCACGTTAATATACAACATATATACTGTCGAAACTTGATACTTCGAACTCCCGTTAGTTCGACAATATTCATATTTCAAAGTATAACGTGGCTGAGCCACGTTTTTACCTTGAAATACGGATATATTTGACTAAGTCGAGATCGATGTATTGAAGTTAAACAAAAGAATTACCGATCAGGGCGATTTTCAAAGCGAATTCAAAGTATCGAGTTTTGAATGTTTTTTTTCTTCCTATAATGATCTCTATTCAAAGGTTTGAATGTATGCGTAAAATGTGTGTAAAGTCTTCTGTTACAACTAGAAAAGAATAACAATTTAGTTTATTACAAACATTGTTAATGATGACATTTGTAGTAGTGTCATTTTGCAATGTTCTATGGCGCTAGAAGCTAATGAAGTAACGCATGGGATAGAAAACAGTATTCTGAGTGCTACGTGAATAAAATTGCAAATGCTATTGTTCCTCAAAGTGTTATTAAAGAAACCAAAAACAGGCGGTTATCAAAATAATTTCAAGAACATTTCATTCATTGCACTTTGTATTCGCATTTACAGCAACAACGTGTGCACAAAAAGTTGAGAATACGTTTACTTATTTTTACCCGTTTAAACGCAAACTAACTGCAAACGTATCGCAATTAAACGTAAGAAAAGCCATCCCTTCGACAGATCTGAAAAAACATGTTGAATGAGTAGCCTGGCGTCTGATCCGGCTCCAAACTATTTTCAAAGGAAATAATAGTTTAAGCATGAATGCGTTTAGGAGGACAGAGTAACGTCTTCTCCACTGTAGCAAACATATATGAGTTTGATGCAACGTCAGCTAAAAGGCAGTGTGAACAGATTACAAAATGTTTGACACTCCAATCTGAAAAAATTCTTAACATATACATACACATTACCAGTTGACAGTGCGATACAGAGTGGTGAATTTAGCTCGAAACGTTTTTGGCGGAAATAGCCGATCTGACGAGCGCCTTGGCGCGAGTCTGATCGGTTGTTTCCGCCAAAAACGTCGAGAGCTAAATGCAACACTCTGTAGCACTGTCAACTGGTGATGTGTTTATCATATGCCTTGAATACATTCAAGAAACAACTAAATAATTGTTTCAATCATTTTATATCCAAAATTTATTAGTTATTTGAAGCAGAAAAATATATTTTGCATGCCACAAATAATAACGCGACACTTGTACATGTACGTAAATGAAGTCACTTTAAATCGAAAGCGACGTCAGAGTAAAATACAAAGTGGCTTATACAAGGTGGCTGATACAGACTCTTGTATTTTACTCTGCAGATACACGCGGAAACGCTCGATATCATACGAAGGCATATAATAAAAGCAGATATCAATAACATCGATGTATGTCAGTGCATGATCGTATTTACCGTCCGTTTTGTTAAAACAGAACTCCATAAGGTGATTATCGCTGTATCTGAAATAGTCCCTCGTTATATTAACACTTAACCCCTTGCCCCATATCCTGTTTCTAGTTTTGAAAATAGGCTACTTCTTAAAGCAGGTTGAACGTAAAGCATTATGTGCCTTAAGGCAACTTCTGCTTTACTTTCAGTCTGCTTTAAGCTTCTACAATGTACCTGCTAGAAAATATATAATATTTCATATGAAACATATTCATGTATGTATAAATTTGCATCAGTGGAATAATATATTAGAGGATCACTTACATACTCTAAATATGGAAATATATTGAAGACATTACTCTCGGTCATTTGTACGACTCATTTGTTCTCATTGGCGTGAAAGTAAGTGTAAAAACATGCAATATGTTGCATAGTCTTAGTCTAGAGAGGCCCTGACATCCTCATACCCAATATTGGTTTTAATAGGTTTAATAAACCAAATTATCAAGTCCGAAATGTAAAAGAGACGGACCTCACATGAAATGCTTTACTGATTTAGTTTTTGCATAGACAATATAACAGGTATGAGCACAAACAGCATGAATGCTGCCTGACTAGATGTAATCACCGAAACTAGGTCAGAAAGTTCTTTAAGTGACCTCTTGAAACTTTACTTTTTGATTCAACACAGGTGACAGTTCACTTGTCCAGTAAAAAGTTTGGCTATGTAATGCTTTGTACTGTTTTTAAAGATCGGCATGCTTATGAAAGAATGGCTTACGCGGTTTTAAAGGTCTATCATTTACATAGCCAGTATTGCAATCGTAAATATTTTTGTAGAAACAGTCGCACTTTGATATATGGAGTCGGTTTTGTCGAACATACCCGTATTTCAAAGTTAAAACGTGGCTAAGCCACGTTTTAACTTTGAAATATGGGTATGTTTGACTTAATCGAGCATGAAATAATGCAGTTCATATATCGAGCTATCGGATAGTTCGAGTTTAACGAGTTCGAGGTATCAAAGTTCAACTGTAGTACAATCAAATTGATTACATAAATCAGAGCTTGGTACATATGTACATCAATCGATTGTTCTGTCACGATCTACTGATTTCCACATACTTTGTTCAACCATTTAGTGCGATAACGTGTTAAAACGCCACATCTTATTAGACCCATGGTGATATAGAGACGATTGAGAGCTAACGCCAATGACAACATCAACTATTCAAGACTTAAACCATAGCTCACTATTACTCGAAGAGGGATCAATAAATAAACCAAGAGGAAAACGTTACATTGGCAAACCGTACAGTCGAACTTCGATATCTCGAATTCGCTTAACTCGAACTATTCGATATGTCGACACATTAACTTTCATGCTCGGTTATGTCGACATACTCGTATTTCAAAGTTAAAACGTGGCTTAGCCACGTTTTAATTTTGAAATATGGGTATGTTCTACTTAACCGAGTTCGAGATATCGAAATTCGACTGTAATTCCTCCAAATATACGTGTTTGTAAACAAACCAATTAAAACAATATAAAGCCAGCTCAGATGGAGAGTAACTCGACAACTGGCCAGGCTCCAACTTATGTACCATTCCAAGGTCAACGGTTTAAACATTTGTCACTTCCATGCTTTTTGTTAAGTTTAAACGGCAAATGATAACGCAAAAAAACATTATATTCTTCTCACACTTGAAACATGTCAAATACCTGTTTTCACATTATATCATCTATTAGACAGGTAAGACTCCAGTAACCTTACACTGCCAATATTTTTAAGTTTATAGCAATTGGCAACATAGTCGGGAAAGGTAAGTGACTACCTTTTATAGCGTTACATATGTTACAGTCAATCTGTGTAATCAGTCATTACGCGTAATGACTAGTCAATCTGTGAAATTACTTTTTCACATAGTCCTTTAATGATACTATTTATGATGATAGACAATGATATTTTTTTAAAAGTTCAAAGATTTCCTGCACAAAACACCACATTATGTCACACTTTATTTCAGTCCATTTGTGAAATGATGTTTAAGACCTTGAACGCTATAAATAGGAAAGAATTGAATAATTTGCATGTAAAGCTACAGGCACTATTTTGTTTTATTTTTATTTTTAAAAATAATGTTGACAAATTGGGTGGTTTTGTAGTGAGATTGTGGTGTTTTGTATACATTAACTTTTTGACCTTTGAAAATATCATTGTATAATTATCATAAATTGTATCATTAAAGGACTATGTGAAAAAGTCATTTCACAGATTGGTTATTCATTACGCGTAATAACTGATTACGAAGATTGACTGTAACATACATGTATATATATTTAGCTTCATTTGTATAATAGTGTTTATTCAACTGCATGCAATTAAAACATGAGTACAAACACGTTTTATTTCTACGATGGAAATTATGAGCCTGCTTGGCTCACATTCTTTCAACCCATTTGTGCCGACGATCCCATATTTGGGACACAGGCAAACAGGGTAGACTCTGATCAGACGCCGCATTATGCGACGTCTGAGTAGTGTATACACTGTTTGCTAATAGGAATTTCAATAAAAAACAAAATAAAATGAAATTTTTGACCAGGCATCCCTTTGGTAAATACTGGACTAATCCAATATATAAACATTGAAGAATCCACTGGGTATAAATAGGTTGGGTTTACCGCTGATGCTGTATCTGCCTTAGTTCACCGCATCAATATTAGGACCCCGATTCTAGGTACAATAAAGAGAGAAAATCAGAAGAAGTTTTGAAAAAATAACGATTTCACACTCGTACAACTATAAGATTGCAATTTAGAAAGCAGTAACATCAATTTGGTAAGGTAAAAATCTTCATGGTTTTCCCAGCCAAAAATTCTCACGTTTCCGTTTTATCTTGGTATATTCAAAATGATTTCAAGGTAATATACTGTACCAACAACTCCTCTTCCGAAGGCAAAATATCGTACAAAGATATTGCAGACAAACAAGTAAAGAGAGCAATGTTTTATGGAAAAGTTTAATTAACTATTTAATCAGCAATATTTTTGCATTTTGAAAGTGCTACCCAATTCATCGGTACTTTGGTTATCGCAGAGCCTATATAAGATTGATCGTTTTATCCGGGAAATGTGATTTATAGTTAACCAGGCTGTCTGACATTCGAACTGAAGTTCGTCGGACAAAATCGATACTTGACAGAAAATTAGTGTCTTGAAGATTAGACAATGTTGTAAAAAGTTCATTTGATTTACAATCGTCCTGTTTAAACCCCATATAAGTATAGTAAAAACTCGAATTTTAAAGTGGCATGTGCAAATATTCAAAAAATCATTTTTATAAAACATTTGAAAGACAAACATGAAACATATTTTAAATCGTCAAGCATACTGTTACTTACAGTACCTTCTTTCTTGAGTAACATAGTTATACGTATAAATGTTGGAGTGTAAAACAAGTAATTGGTTAAAATACACGAAAGTAAAAATGAAAACTCCTGAATGCCTATTTTAAGAATTTGCTAATATGATTACAATTATCGGTAAACTAATTTGTCTCCGTAAACAAAATATTGTTACCGGTAAAGCCACTTCTATCGAGTGTATTTATCGTGATTGTGGTCCGTTTGGCCACATTACTAACATTTAAGGTGTCTGCACGTAAATTAATTATAATTAATTATTTACGAGTATTTCTTTTTACGTTATTCCTTCCCATAGGAACGCATGGCAACTTAAATGCATTGCAATAAAACGTAGAAAATGACATTGTGTTGACAGTTCTGACTATTAATCTGAGTTGCAAAAAGTTCGGAGCCTGATCACCCGGCGTCTGATATAGCTCCAAACCGTTTGCACTTGAAATAAACATTTTAGCGTAAATGTGTTAATTTGTAAAGATTAACGTATCTACCCCGTAAACTATATTCCTTCATTTAAGAGATGAACTGATTTTTTTCGGAATTCAAGCAAAATGAACGACAGAAAATTATCGGCAAATTTACCATGAATCGCAGTTCATTTCTTATATTTACAATATATTTGCTGTAATTTCTAACATTAAATAAACATGTATGTTTAATCCATAATAGAGGTATATAACACGAATACTGTGTACATGTACCCTATAGTCCAGGACTAGGCCTCTAGACCCGTTTGCAAAATGGTGTTGAGAGAGTTTCTCATTTGATGTGAGTTAACGAGACCCTAGACATCACAAATCACCGAGGTGCTTGTCTGCCACACTGTCACGTTTCCCACAATATCCAAATCCAATATGGCCGCCGCCAGCCATTTTGGAAAAGCTAACTGTTTTGTTTTATGGAGAATAAATAAGTGTAATACCTCTAAATTGATTGTTTTTTGGTGTGGAACTCATTTCTGATGCCCTTTGTGCAATCTGGGGTGTCTTTGATTTGGAAAGGTCAAATTTCACATTAGTCAAATCCAATATGGCCGCCGCCAACCATGTTGGAAAAGCTTTTTTCGTTTTTTTTTTAATAAAAATCAAATATAATACTTCTAAAATGATTATTTTTTAGAGTATAACTCATTTCTGATACCCTTTGTGCAATATGGGATGTCTTTGAATTGATATGATCAAGTTCCACGATAGCAAAATCCAATATGGCCGCCGCAAGCTATGGTAAAAAAGCTAACTTTTTTCCTTTTTTGGAGAATAAACCAATGTAATACCTCTCATTTGATAATTTTTTGGTGTTGAACTCATTTCTGATGCCTTTTTTGCAATTTGGGATGTATTTGATTCGGAAAGGTCAAGTTTCACAATCGCCAAATCCAATATGGCCGCCGCAAGCCATGTTAAAAAAGCTAATTTTGTTTCTTTTTTGAAGAATAAACCAATGTAATACCTCTCAATTGATAATGTTTGGGTGTTGAACTCATTTCTGAGGCCTTTTGTGCAATCTGGGATGTCTTTGATTTGGAAAGATCAAGTTCAACAATAGCCAAATCCAATATGGCCGACGCAAGCCATGTTAAAAAAGCTAATTTTGTTTCTTTTTTGGAGAATAAACCAATATAATACCTCTCAATTGATAATAGTTGGGTGTTGAACTCATTTTTGAAGCTTTTTCTACTATCTGGGATGTTTTGATTCGGAAAGGTCAAGTTTCACAATAGCCAAATCCAATATGGCCGCCGCAAACCATGTTGAAAAAGCTAATTTTGTTGTTTTTTGGACAAAAATCAAATGCTATACTTCTAAATTGATTATTGTTTAGAGTAGAACTCATTTCTGATGCCCTTTGTGCAATCTAGGGTGTCTTTGCTTTGGAAAGATCAAGTTGCAAAGGAAGCAAAATCCAATATGGCCGCCGTAACCATGTTGAAAAAGCTATTTGTTTTCTTTTTTGGAGAATTATCAAATGTAATACCTCTAAATTAATAATATTTTGGTGTGGAACTTATTTCTGAGGCCCTTTGTGCAATCTTGGCGGTTTTTGATTCAGAAAGGTCAAATTCCACAATAGCAAAATCCAATATGGCAGCCGCAAACCACGATGGAAAAGCTAATTTAAAAATTTTTTTTTAAGAAAGATCAAATATACATGTAATACATGTATATCTGAATTGGGTATTGCTTGTGTTTAATTCATTTCCTCTCGGAGGTCCTTTGTTCAATATGGAGAGTCATTGGTTTGAAAAGGTCAAGTTCGATGTCTTTTTGAAACATTAACGACCTTTGGCTTAGCTTGAACAGCAGTAGTCAGTATGTAAATAAGATGTAAGTAAATGGCAACTCTCTGACATTAGACAGAGAAAACATGACAGTGAGCGGGACTCAATCCTACGTCCTGAGGTAAGAGGCTTTTATCATAACCACTAAGACTACCACAGGCCCATGGACAGACGGTAGGGCCGGGGCAGAATATATAACACCTTGTTCCACATGCATGGAAAGATACATCAATAAAGCATCAACAATTGATTAGATACACATGTAGTTCCAAAGTCATTTCGTGCCGGGTTTTCACAGGGTGAAGAAACTGAAGAGTGTCCAGTTTTCCATGACAAAATGTGTTGCAAAAAGTACCTCTGCAGCACGGCAAAGACATCAACGAGTATCACACGTCTCTGTACACTAATACAATGTGAGCAGACTCTATGGCTTAAGGCACTTTTAGGGCAGCAGAGTACCAATGTACTCCTTACCACAAGGATCCGACACGATTGATTTTGAGGGGAAAAATCGTCAGAAGGGATAAATAGAGAAAAGGGATACAACTGATTGTCAGTATATTCTCACCCTATCTCGACAAAGCCGGGCATATCATGAATAAATATTAATGAACCGACACTTTTGTTGCATGTCTGTCTTCAGTTTCTTCACCCTGTGAAAACCCGACACGAAATTACTTTGGAACTACATGTGTACAGTGGTAAATACGCTATTCCTACCCACTTTACGCGTTTCTTACGCGTTCGTTAAGCGTTCGTTACCCGTTCGTTACCCGTTTCGTTTAACGCGTTTACTACCCGTTTCTTAACGCGTTTAAACGCGTTTAAAAGAGCCCGGATGAAAGGGGAGTAATCATGGAGAAAGGGAGGTAATCCATGTATGACTTGCGGGCCGCTCTTATCCTACTTAAGAATTTAGTAAATATCGTTACTGTGGAGTAAATATAATCTTATAAAATTTTATGAAATCATTTTCTTTAAGAAGAAAGGTTATCCTGTGAGAGTTTTATGAATATACATTTATTTTCCCATATAAAGGATACGGTTTAAAAAGGATTATGTAAATTGTGTATATTACTATTACTATGAACATGCGGAATTCCCAAATGCCACATGTGGCATGCAGGGCTAGCCGCTAACACTGTTGCGTCACAAGCCGGGCAGGGGGGTAATAAAACTGCGGCTTATCAAAGTAAGTATCCTAATGCCCCATTGGGGTTGATTGGAATATCAACCAAATAAACCAAACCTTATATGCGAGTATGTGTCAGTTATTATACTCTCTCATCAAAGTAAAAGATATCTGTATAGTTTGAATATGGATGAGACTCCCGTAACTCGGCATTTCATCTAGAGCCAAACTGTAAAAATAAAATCAAGACCGTATGCTTCATTCTTGGCTGTAAAACATAAGAACCGAACTACTCGGCGTCCCATCTACATCTAAATCGATAGTGTTAACTATTATGAAAGTAATTGGGTTTATTCAAAGCTGTCAGTTTGGATCCTGATGATATGCCGATCTATACAGCCAGGCTATTGATCTGGATTCAAATCGTTTGAATAGAAATCAACATGGAAGGAATTATTCTAATACATATCAAACAGAAATAATCTCGATGAAACGCCGAGTCACTCAGCATTATGATCGAGATCCAAACTGTCTATATTTATATAAATTCTATAAGCGAAACCAGTTTAGATCCTGATAAGAGGCGTCTCATTTACAGAAAATGTTTTCAAAAAGTCGCATTACAATATGAGTTTTATCGCGAAAATGCTCCAGTGACAAATCGATTCTTGTTTTTGATGAACCCGTTTCATTCGGATTTTTCTAAAACGGCAATCATCAATAAGATCCAAAATCTCCGCGTGAAACGGAAAACGGACGCCCCAATCGCAGCATCTCGGGTATAACCGTTTATTAACGCGTTTAAACGCGTTCAAATCGTTAGGCCTTAACCGTTCGTTAAGCGTTCACTAAGCGTTCGTTAACCGTTCACTATGCGTTTCTTACGCATAGATAAACGCGTAAATGGGTAGGAATAGCGTATTTACCACTGTACCTAATCAATTTTTGATGCTTTATTGATGTACCTTTCCATGCATGTAGAACAATGTGTTATATTTCTGTCCCGGCCCAACCGTCTGTCCGTGGGGCTGTGGTAGTCTTATTGGTTAGGATAACATCCACTTTCTTACCTTTTCAAACCAATGACTCTCCATATTGAACAAAGGACCTCAGAGAGGAAATGAGTTAAACACAAGCAATAACAAATTCAGATATACATGTATTACATGTATATTTGATCTTTCTTAATTATTTTTTTTTAAATTAGCTTTTCCATCGTGGTTTGCGGCTGCCATATTGGATTTTGCTATTGTGGAACTTGACCTTTCTGAATCAAAAACACCCAAGACAGCACAAAGGGCCTCAGAAATAAGTTCCACACCAAAATATTATTAATTTAGAGGTATTACATTTGATAATTCTCCAAAAAAAGAAAACAAATAGCTTTTTCAACATGGTAACGGCGGCCATATTGGATTTTGCTTCTTTTGGAACTTGATCTTTCCAAAGCAAAGACACCCTAGATTGCACAAAGGGCATCAGAAATGAGTTCTACTCTAAAAAATCAATCAATTTAGAAGTATAGCATTTGATTTTTGTCCAAAAAACAACTAAATTAGCTTTTTCAACATGGTTTGCGGCGGCCATATTGGATTTGGCTATTGTGAAACTTGACCTTTCCGAATCAAATACATCCCAGATTGCACAAAAGGTCTCAGAAATGAGTTCAACACCCAAACATTATCAATTGAGAGGTATTACATTGGTTTATTCTCCAAAAAAGAAACAAAATTAGCTTTTTTAACATGGCTTGCGGCGGCCATATTGGATTTGGCTATTGTGGAACTTGATCTTTCCAAATCAAAGACCTCCCAGATTGCACAAAGGGCATGAGAAATAAGTTCAACACCCACAAATTATCAATTGAGAGGTATAACAGTGATTTATTCTCCAAAAAAGAAACATAATTAGCTTTTTTAACAAGGCTTGCGGCGGCCATATTGGATTTTGCTATCGTGGAACTTGATCATTCCAAATCAAAGACATCCCAGATTGCACAAAGGGCATCAGAAGTGAATTATACTCTAAAAAATAATCAATTTAGAAGTATTATATTAGATTTTTCTTAAAAAAACAACGAAAAAAGCTTTTCCAACATGGTTGGCGGCGGCCATATTGGATTTGGCTAATGTGAAATTTGACCTTTCCAAATCAAAGACACCCCAGATTGCACAAAGGGCATCAGAAATGAGTTCCACACCAAAAAACAATCAATTTAGAGGTATTACACTTATTTATTCTCCAAAAAACAAAAAAGTTAGCTTTTCCAAAATGGCTGGCGGCGGCCATATTGGATTTGGATATTGTGGGAAACGTGACAGTGTGGCAGACAAGCACCTCGGTGATTTGTGATGTCTATGGTCTCGTTAACTCACATCAAGTGAGAAACTCTCTCAACACCATTTTGCAAACGGGTCTTCAGGTCAGGTACAGGACTACTATAAGGAACAGCCATGACCGATTTACTGAAGCTGTGTACATTCAAAAGCAGAAAAATAAGTCCCATTGTTTACATTCTAAGTCAACATCTTGACAGTTTGGTGCGAAAAATATCGATCTTTGACGTCATTGGAAGTGAAGTCATTTTACAGTATGATACATATATCGGGTGTTTTATCATAAAGAAACGCAGATAGCCGCTGTTTACATGGTATGTCCATTTACTTGCAATTTATTTCATTAATAAAGAAGAATATTAGTCGGGAATCATGGTTTCCACTAATAGGAAGGCATAGATCGGTTAAGAGCAAATTTTGAAAAAATCCGCCAAATGTTTGCTGTCTCAAGTTCCAAAGATTAATTCGCGAATGAAACTGCATATGTCCCGCCCCCTGCCCCCTTCGAAACTTTTTCACAAGTCCCGTCCAAGTCCCGTCCTCTTATAAAGTGGTGTTAAACGAAATTAAGACCGTTTTCGTCTATGGAATTGAATGGAGCGATTGTAAATATTTGCCGTTGTATCCTTGCTTTTAGTTCTATCCGTTTTCTTGAATATATCCGTACGGTGTAATTTACCTCACGACAGTTGTATTGCAGTAATGTCAATGACGAAACATAATATTTGAAGAAAACTTTTTAATATGCAGAAGCAAAGGTTAAACAGGCGCCAATGTAAAAAAACAAGAGTTAAAACTGCTTTTCAAAAACGTAATTGAAACATAAAGACAGCATTCTCAGGTTTTAGGTAACACATCATTAAGGCCAAAAAACAGCGAGAAGTGTGTCGTAAATTTGATTAGCCTAAATAAATCAATGATCGTGAGTTTGGGGGGAAATAATTCAAATAATAATGAGGAAAATTATAGGCGACTACTGTCGACAGTGTATACAGGTTTCGTTCGGATCAAATGCCGAATGGTTTGGTGTCTGATCTGTTTTAAAACTACCTAACCATTTCATTATCAATGACGTCATAAAGCGCGTTTGCAAACATTTTCGATCCTGATCAGACGCCGCGTGACGCGGCGTCTGATCAGGATCAAAACTGTTTGTCACTTGTTTTTTTAAATAACGTCATTTATACCTTAAAACAAACTTTTAAACGACATTGCAGAGAATAACATAAAAGCAGGCGAAAAATGTGGATTAAAGGTTAAAACATCACAATGAGTTTGGCATGAAAGGTACCATTGTCGAAGTTTGTATCAGTCAATTGTGCCTTAAATCTAAATTCGCAAACATTGCAAACAATAGTTTTAATGCAGTAAAACGCGTATGTGGGTGACGTTCATGGTAATACAAACCATAAACTAAATAAACCGAATAATTCACTTTTCTTAAAGACAAGCAACAGATCGGTTATCACCTTAGTATAAAAAGGGAAACGTTTATTATCCGATAACTTACAGAACAAGGTTTGCCTTCGAATTTGAAGCCAGGTTGACTCCCTTACCCTTTGCTAAATAGCCTGTTGCTTATTTTGAAAAAAATAACCCTTTAAAGCAGGTTGAAAAACAACAGAATGTATTTTTAGAGCTGCATTTGCTTTCCATGAAGGCCGTTTTAAACTATAATATTTTAGGATACACAAAACATTAATCATGGTCCATATTAGCCCAGAAACCTACAATGAACAATGGCAGTTTCCATTTTTGTGCCAATTCCTTGATTTTACCATAATGGTAGTTTGTACGAAGTATGATCAAAATGACAAACAATGTAGACCCTGATTAGAGGGCTGAACTGAGTCTACACAGTTTTTATATGGTATACCTTCACTACAAAGTACGCAGTCTGTAAGGATGAGTATATTTATCGCTAGGAATGTGTTAAGCAATTGCGATAGACATACACATGTACTACAGTTCGATGCCTGATCTGATAGTTCAGATGATCGGGAGGATCTGTTTAGATACTTGCTGAAGCTTTGTTTTAGAAAAGAGAAAACTGTATTAGGCTGTGTTATACAACCACTTAGAACAATTGATACATCAATGACAGGACGTGTTTTATACTTTACTGAACTCAACAATTTTGAGGGTGATTTTGTGTAACATGGTCTACAAGAAAACCATTGTTTCGTTATAAGTGCTACATAATCATGTGCTAAAAAAATTATATCAATTTTGCACAAGTTGGCAAATTACATTTGTAAGCTTGACAAGTTACAAAACACAACACTCCCTGTGATAAGAAACAACATACCACGAATAACCATATGCAGGGCTCCGGGTATGCTTAACTTCGTGTTTATGTGTTGTTGCAATATTCCATGTGTGATTTTCTTGCTGCCAGCTTTACGTGAGCCATCCATATCATGTGCATTTCAGGTGCCATCTTAAAATGGAATTCACACTGCCGAGACACTGATATGTAAGCAGTGTTTCTATAAATAATTGTCTTTTAAAATCACGATTGTGATAAACAATCCAATGCCTGCTGGTGCTGAGATTTTGACGACATTCTAGCTCACCTGGCGTATAGTGACAATCTAAGCTACTGTGGCCCATTTGTTCGTCGTATTTATTAGTTTTTAATATGCAGGGTGAACTAGGGTTAATTTAAATGGCCATTTGGAACGCTCTGTAATCAATGAAGTGTACAGTGGTACGAACTGATTTCATGATTTAATTTAATGTACATCGTACCTTTTGAAAATAACTGAATTACCTGATGTAAATGTTTTTGAAATATTCCATCGAAGTTGTGTACTGTGTTGCTATTGTAAGACTAATGTTTTGTGAAACTGAACTAAGCTATTATCGAGATACAAAACAGTGTGGACAGATTTCAGGAAGAATGTTCATAATACTTAAAACAAGTGTATCAAAATTTAAGTGGTTACCTAAGATAATTATTGAGAAATGTTTTCTTACGAGCATTTAACCTAAAAAACATCAAAAACGACCTATGCGACAGATAGACCACACTAGCATGACTTTTTGAAAAGTTAAGCTAAACGAGATAACAAACCCAAATAAACACAATTAAAAATAACATAAAAAGTTTTGTATTCGACGTGATTGGAATATACACGTTAATCTTTAGGCTAATTCGACACTTGTTACTTTATTTGTCTTTTAAAGCTATGTGGTTGTTTTAATAACCAAGTAAAAATCATCAGCAGAATTTTATCGTCTGCTCCTAAAAAACTTAACAAAATGGTATTTAGTACACTCCTTTATATAAATAAAGCAGACATAAAGCTAAACTGGATTTGTTTTGAGTGCAAATATCTAGTATAGTAGGTTTTGTCTGACAGTCAGTTATGCCTTGTTTGTTTGTTTCAGTCGATTCCAAGTGAACACTTCTTGTTGTTGTCAATTTGAAGTTTGGAAATTTCAGATAGCAGAGACAGTCTCTCGCACTACATTTCTAAGACTTCAAATTACAACTGTATGATATTTATCACTGTGGAAATTGTAAGTTTTGATAGCTCAACATTGAGTTATCCAATATTTACTTTTTAACAACCTGTTTCACGATAACTGCAACATTTTTAAGGATAGTTTGCTCTTTTGCAACAAAGTTCCACGATTAGTTATAATTGTGATAGCTCAGTGTCCGTCGTTTTGATATAAATATATCACTTATAAGTTTCAAGCGATTACCTAAGATAGTTATTGATAAATGGTGTCTTACATAACATAAATTAAACAAAAACAAAAACAACGCGGACGATAGGGTGACGACAATAGTTCGACTGTTCGAAGAGTTTTCCTAATCATGCTGACATATAAGCCCTACGTATCAACCACTAAGCCACCGCAGTCATGTTACTTGACTACATTTTAAGAAATATATATTAGGTCTATATATAACTTAGTGAAATCCCATCGCTAAATGTAAGCTTCCATGTGCAAGCTGTACAGTAGTCAATACAATGTTATTATTTACAGTTTTTTAAGTAAGTTAAACTAGGTTTAATTAAAAAGTGTTATCTAACAAGCTCCGTTTTATTATTTCTTTCCATTCTAAGTGCACACTTCTTTCTGTGTTTTTGGTATGTTCGTAATTTTAGAAATGTATAGTATTTATTTCTTTTTCCGTCTAAAGCCGTAAAATAAAAATGATATCTCCAGACAGATACGTAACAATGGTCAGTCTATATAAATCGACATTTCTAAACATATATTTCTAGCTTTATGCTCTAAGAAATTGCATTTGTGTATACAATCGGACAATACATATTTCTAGTACGAGTTTAACAGTGTATACATGTATATGTGTAACGTCAGATTAGAGGGAGTAAACTGTACAACTCTAACATTTTCTCACTTAGTTCAGCACCAACTCCTATAGTGCGACTACTAATTACTACGACACATAGGGTTTTATGAAGGAATAAAGATTTAAGTTTTTGAAATAATCCCCTTTCCTTTAGCTCTGCCGGTGTTTGAAACACTCCCGTCTTTCATTCAATCAATTAGCCTTTACAGCGGAAACCCTCCAAACCGGAACCTCGAAATACAGAAGGTCTCTAAAAACTGGGCATAACCTTCGGTCCCGTTTCCAACCCTGATATATTTGTACCTACTACACCATATTAAACACACCTTTTTACGTTTTTAGTATAATCCTACGCTGAAGAAAATAGTTGATATATTCTAGCAGATAAAAGCTTAAAGCAGGTTTAAAGTAAAGCAGAATGCGCCTGAAGGCTTTACTTTCAGCCTGCTTAAAGCGGTCAGCTATTTTCCGTACTAGAAACAAGCTATTTAGTAATGTATTAAAACCTCTCTAAACTGGAAACGCCTCTAACCCGACATTTCTTTGTTCCTACGCATGTCTGGTTTAGAGGGGATTCATTGCGATCTAGTGATCGTAATTAAGAGGTCCTACTGCACATGTAGAATATTTACAATAACATTTTTTAAAGAATATTTTTATCATGATACTATTTATAAATGTCTTTCTATCAACCAAAAGAGCTGTAAGTACTCCTAAACCTAATATTCCATAAGTCTGTCTTATGTGCATTGCATCGGTACCTTCTACTTTAAATCAAAATATAGTGTATTGAAGCTATTTTTACATTTCCATTAACACTTAAGATATGCTTACGCGTAAAGATGTAAGACATTATAAAATATTTAAAGCGTTCGGCACAAGGCGACTGGTTTTTATACAAAGAAGATAATCGAAATGCGTATAATCTGTTGGCCAGTAAACCGACACAAGCTACAAAATGGGTCATATACGCATTTGCAAATGAATTTAAATGTGTGGCTCATGTTTATTCGATAATGGTTGAGGTTTGATTCGTTTAAATGGGAAATCATAAATGGTCTGGCAGTGAACAAACATGCATGTATATTCCTTCATTATATCTACTGTTTAACCCTTTCACTCTCAATGACGTCATAAAGCGTCACGCGGCATTCTGATTATGATTAACACAGTTTGCAACTTGTTTTTAAATAACGTTAGTTATACTGCCTAAAATTCAACTATGAAATAATATTGCAGACAAAAATATTGAAGCAGACGCCAATATGGCGTTGAATGAATAACAACCTCATGATCAATGTGATCATGAAAGGTTAAATACATCGCTCAAGCTCACCTCTCTCTGTAGTTCAGTTTTACACGTCATGATTTAAGTTAACGACCAAGATATGCTAGAAATGTAAGCAAACATATAAATGTACTGTTTTAATTAAAGTCAACATTGTATGAAACGAATGCCGCTGGAACAAAACAATATTACATTTGTTCATGTCCTATGGCGCTTTAGAACAGCTCTAATGCTAACGCTAACGCAAAGGATCCGATCAAATATTTCAGAGTTTAAATAAAGCATAACTCGACATAACCTCTCATGAACACTCAAAGTATGATCAGTAAAACGTATGAGACTGAAGGAATTGCATCAGTATATAAAACGTTGTTCTGTCCAATCAGCACATTATACTAAACTTTACATCACTGTTAAACATTATGGAGCATGATCATACATCAAATAGATCCACGCCTGACCAGTCTATTTGCTGTTTGTGTTTTAGATAATCACATGTCAATAATAAACAGTTTTGGATGTCTGTTAAGCAGCCTCTAAAATTAGGATACTTGGAATATTGCCGCCGACCTAAAGCTGATTAGAACAGTAGAACATCGGACAACTTCTGTAGGAGGGTTTTCATCTGCAAACTATTCTTCATGCAGCTATCGTCTGTCTTTTTTTTTTTATCCCTTTTAACATTTTGAACAATTAATTACTATTGTAGATTATTAGGCTCCCTTGTTGATATATTTAGTTATTAAAACATAAACTAATCTACTTTGGGAGCCTGAGTTGTTTACACAAATACTGATTTACTTTGGAAAACAGTGCAGACCCTGATCCGAGAAATCCTGCAAGAGACTTCTGATCTGGGTATACACTTTTTGCAAATGTAATGATCATATTTTGAATTTGTATATGGTGTTGAAAGAATTATTCTGTAACAAATAAACATCGAACACGAGATAACACGTTTCAATCGTTTTAAAGCTTCTTTAACATTTTAGATTCATCTGTGTCGGCGACATTCATGCATACACCAGTGTCTCTGTTTCTTTTCCATTTGACCTTATTTTATTTCTGACTACCCACAAGTGTCTTATTACAGCGCAATGCACACCTAGGTAGATTTACCCTTTCCTGATCAAATTATTCGGGAGACTTTTACACCTTCACCACTTTCTTGTCGTCTGTTTCAGTTATGTTGTCTGTAAGACACGTTTCAAAGTAAAATTCAAGGCAATATGACTGACGAAATTTCAAAACGAGTGTCAAACAGTTACGCGTTACGCGGCGTCTGATCAGGATCCAAACTGTTTGCAAATGCGCTTTCAGGCGCCATTGAGAGTGAAAGGGTTAAGGTTTTGTAACATTTATGACAAGTCCAGGGCAATTCACATTCAATAGTTTGGGTACTGGTCAAAATCAATTACAGACATAACTCGATACTTTAAGCTCGGTTGAATCGAAATTATACGCATTTTCAGTTGGATCTTAATCACGCTTTAGACGATCATATTCATGTTTGAAGTAAAAACGTGGCTTAGTCATGTTTTAGCTTTGACATGCGTTTGAGGTCTACTAAAGCGAATTTGACACTTGCCTGTAGTTTCTTACACCCTCTAGAGTAAAATTGTGTATATCAAAACCCTTCAAAGTTAACATCTGAAACCGAGTTACATGTACCAAACCAACAGATCGGACGTTTGTACAGAGCATCATACACAAGCACTCATTATAGGTGATTTTGTTAAAAGCGGCTTTACTGGTACCTGCTTACCGCTTGGATACTCATCAAACGAACTGTTACTCTTTTGCTAAGGAGGATCAGAACAATTATTCTTCCCCTGTGTAAAAATATGTTTTAGTTAAAATTACGACATGAAGGACACCACTTACATTAAGATACCACTCTTGTGGTACACGCTACGTTTGCAGTTCAAGTAATAAAACTAATTTTACAAACGATTCAATAAAAGTTTTGAGTTTTGGTATTTGTTTTATAGTAAGCGACTATAGGTGAATTTTGTGCGCTGAACCGTGACTGAGCTTTTCTATTTATAGAAGTTGTAACCATCCAATGCTATGGGTAAGTTAGGGTTCAAACCTGAACTTGATATTTAAAATAAGATTTTGAACCATGTATGTCATCGTGGTCGAGCTAGTAGAGTAGTAGTGTTTTACTGAGTAAGGTCATGAGTTCGGTACCCAGTGGATCCTTTTTTTTTGGGGGTGGGGGGGGGGGGGGTTGGAAAAGATTATTTTTATACTTCACATGACGATAACCACAATGAACCTATATTATTTGTTCAGTATTTAAATAATATTAAGTATATTAAATTTCTTATTAAATTTCTGTATAATCACATTGTTCACACTAAAGATACAACGACAGACAAAACCACAGCGTCAATGGTCTAAAATTCCATGGCAAGGGAGCTTGTAGAAAACGTCTACGGTCCTGTAAGAAGGAGAAGCAGGAAGGATTGAAAATCTCATTAAATCTTATCCGAATCCCATATAACTTGTATGGGATAACGTATCCCTTAGGTACCTAACACATTTAGTCCTAACGAAAAGTAAAACCATCATTTAGAAGAGTGTACTTCACTTGTCTCCTAAAAACTGTGAATGCCCAGATCATAGGGCCCCTTAAGTAGCACTATGATTAGAGCAACGCTGTTTGTCATGTTTCAATTGTCATACATTAACTAGACTTAATTGGAAACTGGAACTGCCCTTTAAAAATTCAGGGATAAATGAATTAAATCAATTGTTTTCTAGAATTGAGAGACTGGCATCACCGGGTAACATTTTACATACATTTAAAAATGTCTATAGTTCAAAGTTTAACCTTTAGTTTGTCCATGGCACACTTTGCATATATATTGAGCAATTCAAATAAGTAATTGTTTGAAAACTAATGCAATACAAAAAAACAAACTTTAAAACAAACAGATCCTATTGGGAATAGAACCCACACTTTTTACCCTAATAGAAATACCCCTACACGCTACCTATTACTCTAACTCGATTATTGATTTCATTTCAATACAAAATGCACACTATCCTTAGTACACCATGAAAGATAGGTAACTCCTGAACAAATGCATGGTTTGTGACACTTTTTACCTCTACGGGTGGACTCGTCCTAAAAGTCAAAGCTCACGGGTCAAAACCCGACTATAGTTTCTTTTTCAACCGTATGAACAACTTACGACTTTTCACTGTTATCTAAGAGAATAAGTAAGATTTATCGGTTTGTCCAGTCCAGTTGATTTATAGCATAACAGGTTGTATGACATACGAACCCAAGTCTGTCTAAAAGGATCGATAGTTGACAGAAAAACAGCTTTCCTGAAACAAGATAATGTTGTTAAAGCTTCTGTGATTTACTATCGCCCAAGTTTTAACCATTAACCCGTATAGTGATGGGCTATTATAAACTCAGCAAAATTGCAAAGTCATTACGATAGTTTGTTGAACTGTCACCTATCAAAAGTACATGTAGTATCAAATAGCTTACATCAAGTACAAGCAGTGAGTCTATAAGAAGTTGGTCTAAATAAACATGCATTATCTGCGAGTAAGAGTCAAGTCAGGTTGAGTGGGAACACGTTAAATACTGAACTACACACCAAGGACATAGTTTCGGTATCAACAAATACAGTAAATAAAACCTCTCTATGACGACAACTGAAAATAAGACGTATTGATTGAATATTAGACAAGTGACAACTTGAAGCAAGATGAGAGCAGAATACTCTCCTAGGAGTTTCATGTGTTACTGTCACATTTCTTTAAGCAGTCGCCTGTCGTAAACAACATAAAATTAATGTAATTGAGAGGGTTTACTGTATACACCGGTATGGTTTGATCTATAAGATTAGTAACACATATTGATATGTCGATTGCAATTTGCAATAATGAACATTTTAGCTTGAAGTGTATGTCAAACGTACATGGGAGACATTGTCTCTAACCGCAATGTGATGTGAAAGAAAAGCTGAAGAAAAAAGAAATTGTCTGATAAATCAAAGCACCGATTTCACACTTCATCGATTTTACAGCCAGACAATTCCGTTTTAATTTAAAACAGAGTACCTTATAGGTGCATTACCGTTCCTGTAAGGCACATCCGAAATGTGTCAATGCTGGTAGAACGGAGAGAGCGATACCTTTAGCGCTATTCTATGGAACACCATATACGACAGACATATGTGTGTTGCCAACTGCCTACTGCTTGTACATGTATTCATTTCCAGATACAAACAATTTTTAAACAGCACTCGGACATAAAAAAATTGAAATTTGCTGAACCTGTCACCACCATCACTTTAATGACCTTTACTTTAAAAATGTCTTGAAAATGAGGTGCGGAACCTCAAATTCGCTTAACCCATGACTCCATAGATACGTAATTTAACATATTCAATTTATTACTCCACTGAAGAATATAGTTCTATTTTATACAGTTATTACTATATTTTAGAATAAAAAATGTCTATTTTCTTACAGTGTTAACATAGAGCTTACTGCAGGTTAAAAGTAAAAACTGAATGCACTTAAAGACGCATTCTGTTTTATTTTTAAGCAGAGCTTAAGTTGTCAACAGTCTTCAAAACTAGACAAAAGCGATGGTGTAAAGGGTTTAGCCCTCCTACGCAGTTACCCGTTTGCTTGTATTAAGCGATCTGTTTCAATTAGAGAAAATAAGGACACAAAGTTTAATGCATGATACATTATTATGTTTCGACCCATTGCTCAAGAATGGTGGTGCGTAACCATGTAGCCCAACCATTTTGCTCTTATATTAGTATTCTTTCAAACTTGAGTCTGCGCTATATGGTTGAACAACTATTGGACAGCTTGTTTCTACTGTTTAAACTAAACCTGTACACGAAGATTGCTTATTGGCAGGATATTGAATGGTTGTTTGATTCAGATGTTTTAAGTGCTTCAACGTTAAAGCAAGGCTTATTGTTAAATTCCTTACAAAAACATTGTCTTTATGTGTTAACCACATTGTACTTTCAATTGTCAACTGTTTACTGCCTACTGTCAACCGCTAACTTTTTACTAATATATCTGTCAAGTGCTCATTGCTAATTTGATTTTGAACACGTGAAGGTAAGCAGTTAATAGAAACAGTTGGCTGTTTTAAGAAATCCAGTGTTGTTGCATAGGCTAATAATTTTATTTTATTAACATTTGATTTTAGAAATCGTCGACTAAATGCCTGTCGTCAATATCATGATTTTAAGGAACACGTCGTAGTTTAATTTTGACACTAAGGTTCCTTGCTTCCCAATAGCATGTATTTAGATATGTTAGCAGACAACTCATTAGTTTACTAAATAACTGTTCGGCGACTGAGTACAAAATTAACTGTTTGCATTACACAAGTGTACTCTTCACACGTACACTGTTGGTAGATACCGCATATATACGTCCCTAGGGTTCAATGAGTTTAATACAGCAACATTTTTTAAAGGCGAACAATTATATGCTCTTAAACGTTGATGAGTTATAAAAAACAGACACACAGAAAACCAATGTCTACATTTTCCTTGAAATGTTGGCAAACGGCGCAATGTGTTTTTTTAGGACAACAAACATATAACTCTAGTTAGTAGTTTATGGCTGTCGGTGTTTGTTTGTCAGTTCAGCGGCGCCTTGTTGACGTGGAGGAAACAAATGCCCTGCACACCTTTTAATACCAGTTGTTAAAGTGGATTGATGAGTTGGGATTTACGGCACTGCAGCACTAAAGCGATTCAGCGCCGATGCACGATGAGATGATGATGACAATGATGAGGACAGATTGCAGGTAATCTCATTGGCTGCAAAGCAGCGCATGGGATCAACACAACCGCCCTGCATTCCTTGTAGTTCTTGGCAGATGGGGAATATCTGTCAATGAAACAGAAAAACACTTTAAGACAAGTATAGCCAAAGAACCGCGGCAATGTAGGAATGAATCTGGATACAACAGGGAGATAAATAGAGGATAATCAATTTCTTTGGATTGATATGAAAAATACATCACGAGAGTGGGTTGTTATTTGGTTAAAAAACAAGTCCGCAGTACAAAGTTTTTAACAAGATAACAACCCATTCGAGTGATATATTTTTCATATCTATTCAAAGGAATTGATTATTATACATACTATTAACATATACTTTAATGACGTTTTTACAGAAAAAACACAAAACACTCGAAATTGATTATGTACCCGCGACGTCACAAAAATAATTATGACGTGACGTCACAAAAAATGATATCGTCACTAGTGATGAAATCAACAGTGACGATATCAAATTTATCTAACTGAGAAATTTCTTTACATCATCCATATGTATATAATAAAGTAATTTTGTAATAGTTGAACCAAAAGTGCATGACCAATGGTTATTGAATATATAACAATGAAAACAACAGTGCAAAAACGTTGTACATATAAAATACAGGTTGTTTAATGATAAGGATTTAATTTAATCCTAGCGACGAAAGAATATTAAAGAAATTCATACCCTGAATTGTTTATGAAATAAATGCACATTACCAGTTGACAGTGCATATACGCACAGTGTGATGTATTCAGCCCGAGACGATTTTGGCGGAAATAGTCGATCTGACGAGCGCCTTGGCGCAAGTCTGATAGGTTGTTCCCGGTAAAAACGTCGAGAGCTGACACAACACACTATCGCGCACTGTAAACTTGTGATGTGTTTATAATATGCCTGGCATACACACCAAAAACAACTAAATTGTTTAAATCTTTATGTATCCAGAAATATTAGTTATTTAAAGCAGAGCAAGAATTCATTTATGCCACAAAGAACAACCCTGAGCTTTTACAAGTAAGTAACTGACGTCACGCTGAAACGAATGCGAGCTTGGAGGAATATACGAAGAGGACGATACAAGATGGTTGATACATACTATTGAATTTTACTCTCCAGATATACGCGGAAATGCTGGCTCCCATAAGAAAGGATATAATAAAGAAGCGTAACATTGGATTGATTTAAGTTCCTCATAAAATATATAGCGGACAATTCTATTTCTGCCAAACTAAGCGAATACGCAATGCAATTCAATGAGGAAAATTGATATACCTTTGACAATACTGACGAATATTTCTGATAGGTGTGGTAGGCAATTTGGAATCATATCCTGCGCCGGTGTACCAGACTGTTTGCAATAAAATGTGTACGCCTTTATTGGCAAATATACATAGCTCCCGCTATTGTAGCATTGTCGCGATGTGATAGAAATATACCGAACCAAATGTATCATGAGTGTTAAGCAGTCTGGGTCCAAGGTTATAAAGTTTTTCGGTTGAGGCTTACTTTAAGTCATTCTTAGCCTAGGCTCAAATCTGACCAATCAAATGCTTAAGAATACACTCAGACTTAGCTAAAACACTTTATAACCTTGGACCTTGGACACTTATCAGGATCTACCATATGTCAATGCGTTCAATGTGCAGCATTGTCAGTCGTTTGCAGCGCTTTTTGTCCGTTTGTTGTCAACACCATGGAACCTCAGCTATGTCTAAGACTAGACGGGTCATAGTTCCAATATATGACCTTGACAATCAGATATGTTAACACATACAACCCTATCGACGATTATACTTGTTATTAACATATAGTGCACCAATATATTCATTACACGACTTACAAGTTTGCAATACATACATGTATAAGCTGAACAAGAAATAGTCATAAATAAATCAGACTGCGATGGAAAGCTGAGTAACCTCTTAAAATGTTCAGGGGTGAATCAGTTAAAAATAAATTCAAATTGACATTATGATATCGACCTTATGTAACCTAGAATGAATGTCATTATTGTAATATTAACTCATTCGACTCTAGCGACAGATATATGTATACTTTTCATTTATAAACTCTGAAAGATAGTATACGTATCCTACACAAACAGTGTAGATCTAGATAAGAGGGCACATAGAGGGTCCACTTATCAGAGACAGCGCTTTCTTCAATCTTACAATATATTGCAGAAATATAGTCATAAATGGACTAGACCTGATATGAAGATAATGAAGAAAAATAACGTTTATTGACTTACACTATACAGTTTCTCGTCGTACAAACATATACTGACACGAAAAAGAAACTGTGCACTTTTATATTGAGTGTCCTTTTTCGTTACTAAGTTTAGAATAATAAATTTTAGCATAATAAGTGATAAAATAATTCTACACACATTGCACTAATTTACCCAATATTAAAGCACCTGGATGTCATGCAAACGTACCAATGGCTATTATGCAATATTATGCACGTGCTGCCTGTGCAACATGTTTACAAGTACAGATTTCACTGACCGATATCTTTACTGATTATGCAATAATAAAATTACAGTACATTTGAATTAATCTCGTTAACAAGCTGCTACGGCTTCAAGAAAACGAACGAATTAAGACAGTTTAGTACCTTTAATCCGACGTCAGCGTCTCTGACGTCACTGGGCAGTTTGATTGCCACCGAAAATACCATCATGACCCTTCGACATCCTAACGGTCCAAATGGAAGCGTTTGAGATCAGTCAGGATCCAGCAAGCCATCACGCCAGCTAGATACATGACGTTGACGAAATTACGTCACAAGACGTTACGTCAGGTCAATGCGTTCGCGATTTATTGCATTGGTCAGTATAACACGAGGACATTGCACATACCGATTTATATCCATTTTCATTTTCAAAACTTTAGGAAACTATACCGATTTGCAACTTATACTTTTAACCTCTACTTCATTCAAGCGTTAAAAGTTCATTTATAACGACACAACTTTGATTAAAAAATAAAGCATCGTGTAAAAGAAATATTCACAAACATTTTGATACCACACTTGACTATATTTCTTTAAAAAAAGATGGAAATTTTAATTACTACACAAGTGCACAGTTTCTTTTTCGTGTCAGTATATAAATATTTACAATATAATATAATCTATAAGGTCAACTCTTATATGAAGATCAAGATCTATATCTAATAAATTTCAACCAGAATTATGCCAATTTAAATTAATAACATAAATGGAAATCACGAAAATCACGCGGCTGGTCTCAAAAGCATCGTACAGGTAAAATGTGTAAAAACATATTTAGAGGCATATCACACTGTTTGTTCCAAATTAGACGCCCAAATTGATTAGCATTTTAAGTGACCCAAAACAGCTTGCATAACAAGCAGCTTGCATGAGCCAGGGCGTACAGATTTCGATTTCGATGGAACTGGAACTGCCCATGAAAACGTTCACTTCAATACAAGATGTAAAGCCGAGTCAATGTTTGCCGTATAGTAGGCATGGTGCTCTTACTTATTGATATCTCTAGATTAATTCAATATTGACATCTGAGCACGCTGCATAACCATCCAAAACATGTCAACATCTCTTTTAATATTGCCTTGTACATTTCCACGAGTATGTTAAGTGTTTTAAATGCTGGGGCATTGATATTCTAAATTGGCGCCAATCAGGGTGGTTAACCTAAAACTCAATATAAAAACAATTTCATGATAAATTAATGACAACTTGCAGTATTTTGCATCATCTCTTCAAAAAAATGTAGTATTCAATACATTGCACCGTAGTAACGAGAATTGTTTTTATGTTCAAACTGTGTACCTATGAAGACTGAAAAGAGACTCGTCCTATGCAAACAGTGTAGACCAAAATCGGAGGATTCCTAACTGAGATCTCTACTCAGAGTCTACACTATTTGTCATTTTCCAATACAGTGCAAAGTACACACCAAAACAAAACAAAATGGGCTTGCCTAAGTTTGAAACTGAAATTATACATAACAACTGTCGGACGTGTATGACTCATATCATATGCAGATAGTTTCTTAAAGCTGTGTAGTTGAAATTTGAACTGGTAAAGATGATCGTTAAGACGTCTAAGAACTAATTAAAACACAGCCTGTTTGCAGCTAGTGTATTTATTTTATTTAAGATACGGCGTTTGATTAGGGTTTAAACAGTTTGTCACTCGTCTTTATATTTATTCTGTCAATATGTCCACTGCGTAGCTTTCAGAAAAAACAGCAAACGACAATTTGAAGCAGACGATATTGCAGAAGTGAAAGCGTTAGGCATATATGTAATTGTCGTGTTTTGGGGGATAGCGACAAGCATGTTTGTAAGTAGGAGTCGTTGTTCGGAGGGCCGTTGTAGGGAGGGTGCATTATTTATATATAATGTACATAGTTATTGCAGCATAAACGTCTACGTAACAATGACGTTTTCTCCACTATTTAAGCTGTAATTAAACAACAATGTGTAGCCAAATTGTTGTTATATGTTTCACCATATTTGAAGACACATTACCGTTTACAACAGATTAAAAGTAAAACAAAATGCACCATAAGGCGCATTCTCTTTTACTTTAAGCTTGCTTTTAGCTACCATCTTCTAGGATGTAAACATAGTTTAATGGCTATGCAGAGCTTTGGTTAAAGGGTTTGGCAGCATGGAAAGTATATGTCTTGTCCGAGAAATTTGCTTGGTTTTACAGAGACTTCCGGCAATGGAGAGTACGGTTGTCGGAAGTGTATTAACTGTAAAGTGTAATTTGACAGCACTTGTCTATTTTTACCTAGCATCCCATCAGTGGGGCATAGGCAAACAGTGTAGACGCAGATCAGAGGGCGTAAAATGTGGCATCTGATCTGAAAATACACTGTTTGCTAACATGATTTCTATCATAAATGCAATGAGAATATAAAATTAGACAATACACTCCTTTATTAATGAATATAACTTTCCAATATATAAATATACAATAATCTACTATGCATGAATGGGTTTACCAATTTAAGCAAATAATCTAGATCAGGAACAATGGAAAACGATGAAGATCCTGATGAGACGCCGTTTTACGCAATCACATAGGGATAGTTAATTGCAATGACCATGCATACATGGTTTACCCATTTGCGCGAAGTGAATTCTACCATGTTTATATACTGGATTAGTCCATTTTTTATCAAAGAGATACCTGGTCAAATTTTCATTTTCATTTTGTTTTATATTGAAATTCCTATCAGCAAACAGTGTAGTCTCTGATCAGACGCCGCATAATGCGGCATCTGATCAGAGTATACACTGTTTGCCTATGTCCCATATATGGGACCGTGGGCTCAAAAGGGTTAAATGTGTGCTCAAAAACCCAGATTGTCTCTAAGGGCTATTTTCAATTAAGGAAATTGAATAATGACAAAACCATTACTGTTTAGAATGTTTAGTAGATGAATGTTAAGTACAGTAGTCTAACCATCAAATGATATCACTAAACCTTAAACAATATGTTAAACTTAAACCAGCCAACAAGTCCCTTCCGGACTTGAAGATGGATCATGTATCAAAAATATGCAATGGAATATCAGGTGTCTTTATCACGATATATTGCACTAATGAATCTAAGGTATCGCTGATCCAGTGACAAATACTTCGGTATCTCGGTCATTTGTCATTATTTTGAAATCGCTGTTTCAAGTTTTAAAGAAAGTAAGTCGATTACAGTAGGCTGAAAGTAAAGCATAATGCGTCTTGAGAAGCATTATGGTTTTCTTTTAGCCTACTTTAAGCTACCATTTGCACGGAATAGGAAAGTATTTCTTAAAGTATACAACTATGACTGTATAAAGTAGAACATTTTCTTCATTACAGGAACAAATAAAATACGCTATTCTTAAAGGCGCTTAAATAGTGGAAAAGGTTAAGAGATCATTGTGGTAATGGAAGTATTGCCATTTTGTTTTTCGCCTACTAGATTCTACAAACGAATTAAAACACAGTTTTAGTCAAACATTTCATATATTGCCGTCTTCGAGTTTGAGCTATCGAGTAGTCCGTTGAATATATATAATTGCCCGCAGACTTGTCTTCAGATTGCAAGTACAGTGCTCCCTCTCTACAACGACATGGAATGGGAGACACATAGTATGTGTGTTGTTCGGAGGGAGTCGTTATAGAGAGTGACCATTAAGACTAGGCTTACATTTGCAAACAGCCTGAATCCAGATCAGACGCCGCAAAACGCGGCGCGTGATCTGAATTTAAGCTGTTTGTCACTCGTCATTTTAGTTATTCTATCAAATGTTATTTTCAGAAAATAAACCAGCAGACGACTACTTGAAACAGACGGTATAACAACAGTAAAGGTGTTAGAAATAATTGTCAGGTTTAGCGAACTGCCACAAGGGTTGTTGTAAGGAGAGAGTCGTTGTGGGGAGGACCGTTGTAGGAGTGGAACGTTGTTCATTCACTGTTAAATAAACACTGTATACAAACGATAAAAGAACAATTACACATGCACGTGAGCACGCACGCACGCACGCACGCACACACAAACACTACGAAAATAAAAAGAAAATGCTACATTCAATTTATTTGAGTATTCAAATTGAAAACAATACATATCCATTGTTTCATGTATATTTTAAAACTTCAGTCGTAAGTTTTAAACTTCAGTGGCTCGTCTTCTTCCGATTCCATGTCTTTTGAGAGTTTGAGGAAACGGTTGGGCAGGTCACGTGGTTCATATTCGTCAATTTCCGGAAGTAGGTCTACACGACGGTTGTCAAGCTCGTTATCTAGCGTAACGAAGAGATCGGAGTGTGACTTGCGGAAGGTGAAACATCCAAGTTTCATATTTATCTTGAACTCGTGTATCTGAAATAGTAAGTACATGTATTGTATTGGTTGATATAATAATAGTACATGTAGGGTATTGAACTTCTACCAGCGCTAGTTTTTAAAACTTTTGCATATACTAATCGTTATAGTTATTCTATTTTGTTCGTAATGGGATCGGGCCAATGCCAGTCACTATATTACATTCAACATTGTATCCAGCTGTTATCTTTACCTGCATGCTTGGTCGCTTATCAAGCTTTACAGTTAAAGATTTAAGTGGTGGTACACATATGAACAACTTGTAATACCAGAGGTAAAATACGCTTCCTTTCCAAATATTATCGTTTGTATCTATACAAGATGCACAATGACTACATGTATGTAGGACATTTGGCGATTGTCTTTATGGCGATTGTCTTTAGACATCGCATAGCTGTTATGATATTTAAAAAAAAGCCAATCCAGTTTACAAACTTTTTGGTTGATTAGACTCAAAATAGTAAGTCACTATAACTAAAACACATATTTAGCACTTCCGACGGAATCGCTTTTACTTCATTCAATCGCATTGCGAATAACATTGAAAGGACACAAATGCTTGACCTACCACGATATCAACGATTCCTGTCAGCCTTGCGCATGCGTGGAGTCTCGCCAGGTCGACTTCATATATTCCCAGACAAACTTTTGCCAAGCCTCCTAAGCCGGGTATCGGGAAGCAAAGCTTAGAAATTCGATCCACTACAAAATAAACCAATCAAATACAACGTTACCAAGCTGTCCAATCAAGTGTAGCGTCAAAATCGTACCATTAAAAACAAGTATGGGCATTGCGTTGAACATTAATACAGAGTGTAACCTCTGTAAATCAGACTATTTGACCGTTTCATAATCAAACTATTCGGGAGATTGTTTTTACCTGTTCATCGCTTTGTTGCCGTCTGCCTCAGTGTGTTTGTCTGCAAGACTCGTTTCAAAGTTAGATATAAGATTGTATGACTTAATAACTATCGATGCGAGTGTCAAATAGTTTGGGTCCTGATCAGACGCCGCGATACGCGGCGTCTAATCAGGATCTAAACTATTTACAAACGCGCTATAAAGCGTCATTGAGGGTGAAAAGGTTAACCCTTTAAATAGTGTATTCCGTATTGCATGATGCCACAAACAACGTAATACACAAATGATGAAGTCATCCAACGGTACTTACGTGATATTTGTTTATTGATCAAGGAGTGTTTGTTCACGGTAAATCCCAGCGTAAACGTATGTCCTTCCGCCTGGTATTGTATTGTTATGCAGGCTAAAACAGAAATTAAATAGCTGCATAATTATAACGGTCCAGTTTTTTATGAGGACATTTTAGCAGTCATTCAAGAAGGACATTTTTCCAATTACTTATAGTCATTGTTGGTGGAGTTGTTTATATGGTACTCATCGAGAGATGGGTCAGACTTTTCTATTAACTAAAATAATTTAAAACCAAAGTTGAACGTTTACGTATAGGATATGGGTGATAACTAAACCTACATGCTAACTTAATAAAAGAGCTTGATTTTAAACCTACATGATAACCTAAAGAGACTGAGCACCAAATGATATAGTTAACAAAAATAAAAGAAAATATTCGAATAAAGGAAAGTGTGTAGCATATATCATGGACCTTGTATTAACAGAATATTATCAGTCCAAAACAGTTTCAAGAACAGTCACAGAATCTGAGTTTGTAAGATATTTGTCATCGATTTTTCAGCCTATACTAGATTGCGTTCAGCTATTTCGCATCGCTAGCACACGCGCATGCTGAACACAAAATCATAACGTTTTCTCCCTCGCTGTTCACTATTGTAGACTAAATCGACCGCCAACTAATTAACCCATTGTGCCCACGATCCAATATAAGGACAGATACAAACATTGTAGACTCTGATCAGACGCCGCATTATGCGGCGTCTGATCAGAGTCTACACTGTTTGCTGATAGAAATTTAATATTAAACAAAATGAAAATAAATTTTTTGACCAGGCATCCCTTTGATAAAACATAAACTTATCCAAAATATAAACATGGAAGAATCCACAAATGGGTTAATGATCGGCTGGCCGAGTGGTGAAGACGTTAAATTGTTTTAAGTAATCGTCCCCCGGTACGAATAACACCGAGCGAACATTTGTTTTTTGAAATGCATTTTTTATTCAGAATTTATCATCCTAAACTAATATTTACATGTTTATATAAGCGTTTAGCATATAATTACAAATTATTTCTTTTATGACATCTTTTGGTCATCAGGCTCTTTAAAGGACTTGGTAAAATTTACCTATTGATCAGTAATAACTTGTTTTATGTACATGTTAACGAAATGACATCATTTAAAACTTACCTGCTTATTTCAAAAACTTGGTGTTAAACTTACCTGATAACTTAAAGAATTCAATGTTTAACTGATTACTTACTTAAAGTACTTGCTACCCTGTACAATTTGTTTAATTTGCCTGCTAACTTACATGATTGAATGTTAAACTTACCTAATAATATACAAGTGAAGTATTTGATGTTAAACTTACTTGATAACCAAAATGCTTTGCTTGTAGAATTACCTGATAAAAAAATTATGGGTTTGATTTTAAACAAACCTAATCATAAAACTGGTCTGATGATAATCTGACCAGTGATGTGTTAAAAAAATCGATGGCGGTCGATTGTCATCGATTGCGAGTTGGCTACCGGTCTGAAATACAGTGGAGAGAACGTATTTCTGTCGTTCAAACGCAAATAAATTGCAATGTAATATAGAAAACGAGAGCTGTTTGACAATTCTGACTACCAGTTTTAATCAGAGTGGCAAACAGCTTTGAACCTGAGCAGACACCGGGCGTCTGATCTGGATACAAGCTGTTTGCGATAAAAATAACAGTTTAAGCGTAACCGGGTTTTTTTGGAAAGAAAACGTTTTCTCTTCTGTACTATGCACTCTGCACACGGGGCACAAACTGCTACACTAGTAATTGAACACGCTACTGCTTACTTAAAGTATATGATATATACTAAACTGCTAGGGGCTTGGTGTTAAAACTTACCTGCTAAATTGAAAGACTTGAAGTAGAAGTTGAACCTGTGGGAGACGCAACACTTGCAGACGTTCTTTACAGTGCACGAACAACCGGACGTAAAGCCTAACGTAGAAAAAACAGTTCCAATTCATAATAATAAAAATGTATCAAAATAAACGTTGCCTTAGGACCAGTATCAAGCTTTACACTGTATGGCATTTAGTTTAAACTTTTTCGACAAATTACTGTATGATAACAGAATTAAGTTCAAATTTTAGCGGTAAAACAGGTCTGATTTTTAGGATTTAACAGTATGTCCAATGCAAGTATAGTGCTTCCTCGCTAAAACGGCCCTCCCAACAACAACTGCCTCCTTACAACGCACTTGGCGCAGTTCCCTAAAGGTCTAACCTATTCACATCTGCCATGTCGTCTGCTTAAAATTGTCGTCTGCTGTTTTTCTCAAAGTCGCGTAAGAGATATTTTGACACAAAAAATAATGACGAGTGACAAACAGCTTGAATCCAGATCAGATGCCGCGTGACGCGGCATCTGATCTGGATTCAAGCCGTTTGTTATTTCTCTCCCTAAACGACTCCCTTCGAACAACGCACACAATTTGTGTCTACCATTGAGTGTCGTTGTAGAGAGGGAGCGCTGTAGTTTCGAGACAACTCACACTGGTATGAAGGTAAAAGGCCATTCTCGTCAGCTGACACCCGTGCATGTATCGAACTATTCTCGAGTGACGTTCTGTCAGTTGATGAAAACCATTGGTCGCCCTTTTTCAAGTACACAGATTGACCGACAGTTATCTGACCTCACCAGGGGCGTACTGCCTTAAACAACAATTAAGCCCTACACCCCGTGTGTATCTTACCGTATTTCAATTCCGATTGCAGCCCTAGACGTTTAAGAAGGTAGTCAACGTCGACATCGTCGTCAAGGTCACCTGATAGGTCGATTGCGTCATACTCGTATTCAGTCGTTTCGTCATCACTCTGAAGAGCGGTTTGCTGAACCTCTACAATATAAGTAATATGAACGGAAAGGTAAATGGATAAAATCGCATTGATGATTATATAACAAATAAACAAATTAAGAAACTACCCCATTCCTGCATAAATACAACATTTAACTCAATTTAACTTAGTCCTTACAAACAGTACAGACGCTCCTTAGAGGAACCCTGAAGTAGCCATTCAATTAGGTTTTTCCCCATTTGGATAGGACAAATCGACTCTGTTCAAGCTAACCAAGTGTTAATAACGAGTGTATTAATTGCTAGGGTTAAATGTTTTAATAAGTAATAAATAAATAAAGCAACACGGTACAAATATATTTAAAAAAAAAAGCTATACATCAATCAATAAATGTATATGTTAGAGGGATTAAGTGTAATCAGGGAATTTGTTAAATCCCTGAAAAATCAGGGATATCACAAAAACCCTAAATCTCCCAGGGAAAAGGCGTACTTTTGAAGCTTTTCGTTGATTTATTATAAATATTGGCAATTACTTTTGATTAAAGTAATGAATATTACCTCATTTAGTTCAGAAGGCAAGTACCATGCTATACAATATGTTTATCACATAAAACCGACTCTGGGAGTGTTATAAAGCCATTCAATAAACTATAGTGAAATATCAATTTTTGAGACAAAAAAATACGGATTTAGTTGACTTAAAAGGGTTTTAAAATGTTTATGTGATAAATAGGATCTTACACGAGTGCTCATTAATTATCCTTTTTAATAAACGAGTTGACTAAAACAATATGACGCGAGCCTTTGATTAAAGTAATGAATATTACCTCATGCTATACAATATGTTTATCACATGAAACCGACTCTGGGAGTGTTATAAAGCCATTCAATAAACTATAGTGAAATATCAATATTTGAGACAAAAAAATACGGATTCAGTTGACTTAAAAGGGTTTTAAAATGTTTATGTGATAAATAGGATCTTACACGAGTGCTCATTAATTATCATTTTTGATAAACGAGTTGACTAAAACAATATGACGCGAGCCTTTGATTAAAGTAATGAATATTACCTCATTTAGTTCAGAAGGCAAGTACCATGCTATAAAATATGTTTATATAGAGGATAACTGTTTTTTTCAGTGTAAGATCGAAATTTAATCCATTGAGTGAACATCAGACGTTATATTTTCACGAGTGGCGAAGCCACGAGTGAAAATATAACAGTCTGATGTTCACGAAATGGATTAAATTCGATCTTACACTGAAAAAACACAGTTATTCTATTTATTTATGCTTTTAAGCCACTTTTTAAACGAAATTGTTTAAAAATTGAAAGCGAACGTACATTATTTATCCCGTGTTGAGCCCCACGTTTTAGGTCGAACACACACGTGCGTGACAGTTGGCGGTATATTTGTTGATTTGACGTCATCCGAATGACTTCGTTGCTCCCGAGTTTGGATTCGTGCTCTTCCGGTGAGTAGTTCGCGACAAATCGGACTGCCGGAATTTAACGATAAGACACGATTGACTACGATTCTTGGGGAGCCCTACGGGGAAAATTCATAATAAAAGCGATTGGTGATAATCCACTGCAGTGGATTACCAAGTGATCATCCATTGCTATATCGTGGTAATCCACCGAAAAGCATAAATAAAACCTTATAAACATGATAGGTGTCATTGTTCTTTAATTGTATTGCCTTAAATGCACACTGTTCGCTTTTTTTTATTCATAATTGTGCGAGAAACCTTGTACGAACGTTCATTAGACAATTACATTTTAAGAAAGCATGATGTTTAAAACCAAAAGAAATGTTATGATAGCAAAAATATATTAATTTAATGAAAAATGGAACATTTCATCAATTCTCTAAAACGTCCTGATTACACTTAATCCCTGTATTATTTACATATAGTTTAGAATCAATCGATTATCGGTATAGCAACTCGGTGTATCATTCAGACTATTACACGTATATGAACCTGAATCCACAGGTTAGGATTTCTCTTAGCATTTTGCTTTTTTTAATAGACCAATATATTGGTTGAATTATGTAGAAAATGTATAGTTTAACGTAATGTTATAATATTAATGCGAGCTGTCGGTAAAATGATCGAGTGGTGTAATTCACCCTTGCATATCTACAATGACATATTCAAGCATGTATACAGGGAAAGTCCATTGTAAAACTTAGGCATAAATGGGTTACAAAAGGCACCGTCATTAATTTAAATACCTGTCTACATTATATTTCATTACGTTTCGTTACGTTAAGACGGGAACGAATAACCTCCTTCCAATGCGCTTCGCCCCAACAAATGTACAGTCGGGAAACAAAAATTATTTCCTAAAGTCGCGTTCCTAAGTATCTCCATTGCGAACAGTTTGGAGTTCCAAACTTTACCATTCAGAAAAGTATATAGAATATTCGATATGCTGTTACTTTCCAAGTTTGATTTTATTTCGTTTGCCATTGGTTCCGTTTAAAAGTCAACTAACTACGTAGACTAGTAGTAGTCTATCTACCACTACATGATGTCACAAAGACGTTTGAATTACGTCTTCTCCTCTGTAACAACAATTTTATGAACAACTAAACGTACCTTCGCCGTATTTGGACACAAACTCATACACATCTCGGTTTGTTAAACACGTTACATGTTTCAGGTTAACAGTAAATACTCCGTAGAGAATTAAAGCAAGTTTAAGCTGCATTGTTTCTACTGGCAGTTCGGGAGATCTAACTGCGGGGCTTTCAACTGAATCTATTTATACAAGGTCATTTCATGGTACCATTGTAGTTCTAAGTAGCTAACCCTTATCATGCAAATTCACTGTCATTTGCAAACATTTGGAGATTGACCAGGCAGCGAGTAACTCGACGTCTGATAAGGATTCAAACTGGTTGAAAATTATATGCTCAATTCAGACAATAAAATCAGCAACTTTATATTTTTTTTTCAGATGGGAATTAAATTTAGAGCACAACATTTTGATGTCACGGTAAAATGTGAACTCACTCATCCCTGAAACTTAAAAAGGACAATTCCAGGTTAAAGTTAAGTCTATTCCATATATGGCATTTAGGACTGATTTTGATTTTACACTAATCGCCAAATACCAAACATTGAATACCCTTATATGAGGGCTCCTTCAATGACCCTTTGAGTTTGGTCTACACTGTTTATGAACATAAATGTATAATAAGTGAACTCCACTCTGGTACATTGCTCTGTTTGGACGAGTGTTCTCGTCGCTAGGATGCAATGAGTTAATCAGCTTCAATACTCAAGTAGTGCATTGTCAATTGTTAATTGTTCCCTGTGATACATGTCAACTCACAATATATTAACCCTTTGTCTGCTGGTCGCGACTTTATTGATTTTTGCAAACAGTTTAGATCCAGATCAGACACCGCGTAACGCGGTGTCTGATCTGGATCCAAACTGTTTGACACGCTTCTTTAGGTTTCTTTACTTAAAAAATGGTATAAATCTAAATTTAACAAACTTTGCAGACGACAATTTCGAAGCAGACGACATCACCGCAGGATAAGGGTTAACTCCTTATCGGCGCTTGACACATACCCAGTGTTGCAATGCCGTAACACTGTTCACCATTTCACTCTCAATGACGTCACAAAACGCATTTCTAAACAGTTTGGATCCTGATCATAACTGTTGCCGTTTGATTTGAAATGTTCAGGGCTGCCACTTCTCCGGATTTTTCCGTAATCTTCCGAGTTGTATTCTAGCAGATTGTAGCTTAAAGCAGGTTTAAAGTAAAACAGAATGCGTATTAAGGAGCATACTATTTTACTTTCAATCTGATTTAAGTAATCACGCTTTAATTCAAACGTAGAATCTCAGAAAACTTTCGGAATTTTTCTGACCAATTTATGGCAGCCCTGAACTTTGATACAGATCAAGGATTAATAAGTGAAATACCGTAACATTGTTCAATTCACAATAGTAAACGATGACAATGCACAATACTTACTAAGTGGCCAAGATTAAATTTAACCCAGGCAATTGTATAGCCCTTAAGAGTGAAGTTTATCATTATGGAGTATCTAGCTCTTACACTAAGATAATGACGTCATTTCCCGTCTAACATATTGGCCAAAACGTTGTCGTCTGCTTAACAAACAGTTTTTACATTTACATTCTTCGCCATATGCTACTAAATCCGACTTAGGAAATGAGTTGGACCAAAAAAGGCATCTGATCAGGAACCACATTGTTTGGCGCACATGTCGATAGCCTTCAGCCAAAATGCCTTTTTCGAACTAACGAATGCCTGGTGCGAATAGATACAGATAGTTTAATATATTTCTTTTCCTTGTAAACGAGACTTAATGCAAATGTAAATTTCGCAAGGAAATTATAATGTAGATGCGGTAAAACATATGTATAATGACCACTAAAACAAAAGCGGTTTTATTGTAAAAAAGACAGACGACAGCTTAAAGCAATGCAACATTAAACCAGATAGCTCCTAAATGACAACAGTGCTTGGTCTGTACAATGTAGCAAAGTAATAAGGCTTTTGTGACATGACACGGCTCAAATCATTATCTAAATCGATATAAACAACAATATACTATTCAACGACATGACTGTAAATGTTAAATGTTTCAAAGTGGTTTAAATTTACTCCCATAAAAACTACATATAAGGCCTAACGCATTCACTGTCATACCATATTCGGCTAATGAGTATCACACTCTTTAATATAAATTTTCAAATACTAGACATTCTGTCATAATTTACATTGATCTTTGGAGTGAAGCATTGTAAAGCGGTGTCACAGGATACAGAGTATTTGTAAATATACTAAGCAATGTCCAGACTAATGTTCGTTGCACTTGCATTTGGTGGATGAGGAGACAATGTTACTTACTATTACCCGATAATAAAAACATTCGAAGTGTTTAAGTGCTTGGCGCTAAAACAATGTGAAGGCTTTGTAAATTATAGTGACACCCTCATTGATTAGGTCGGTAAAGTTGGCTGATGAGACACCTATTGTTGGTGCGCGCAGTTAGTCACGAATCCCTTCCCTTATTGCCGGGCCCGTGGCAGATATAAGCCAAAAGTATTAATTCATTTAACTAGCTGCTGGCTCACCAGTCTCTCTGGCACGGTCGCGGATTAAATGTTAGCAAAATTATCATTATTGTTTCAGCTCCTTTTATCGAGATATGCAGTTTCGAAAAGGTACATATATTGATATACGTGCACTTACATCTGTGTTTATAAACACCGTGGATCAAGTTATAGTACCGGATAACAAATTCAGCAGATTTCGTCTACACAGTGTTTTCATGAATTGGCAATTTCGTAACCGAAAACGTGAAATGCAGTTCAAGTATTAGTTATAGTTCATTTTTTGAGAATTATGCAATATAACTTGGAGCGACCGTAGGGAGCGAACAGGTTATGTTGCATAATTTTCAAACAAATGAACTATAATTGATTTACCGTTGCCTCGAATATGGCGCGTTGGACGGTGTATGGCAGTTATCGTTCACCCTAGTTTTCATACCGTTCAACAAAATGTACATATCGCGCCAGTTTGTCTGCCAATAAAAGGGCTCTATTTCGGTGGGCGGCTCTTCGGATTTTTGGAAACCGCGAATCTATTCTTACATCTGAGAAACAAAACTAGTCTACCAAATGGAATTTAAAACTAGAGCCTGGAATGGCTTTGTCTTGAAGACAAATATGATGCCCCCCCCCCCCCCCCTTTGCTGTAGTTTTGTGAAAATTTAAAGCAAATCAATATCATGTGCAGATGCACATCTATGGTAGATCTATATGTGCAAACACACTGCCATATCATAAGGTTGTAGATCTAGCTTGAAAACTGTATACGAAAAGTTAGCCGGTTTAAGATCACCTGTACGATGACATCGATCTGGACTGCGCTGTTAATAAAAGTAATGCCTGTGCCCTATGGCTCCGAAGGCGTTAAAGACCAGTGGCTTTTGAACGCAAGCAGAAACGCATATGGAAGCTTTCTGTATTGCTATTCTAATGCATTGACGAATAGCCACCTTATTTTCGTATATTATTGAGAAAAAACCCACTCCTTTTCTGATGGCCGCTTTCGAAACGTTTTACAGTCAAACCTTTGTATAGTGATTACACAAAAAAAGATACAGGTGGCTGTTTAACCCTTTCAACTCTAACACTTATAATAGACAATTCCAATTTCTCATTCATAGAAGCTCTATGATGTGGTTTTACATGTACAATGTTTACTCATAACAAGTTTACCATTAACTGGTACATTGTAAATGACGAGTGTAGGCTACTCCTCGCCTATAGGGTTCAATGACTTAATGCAGGACAAAAGTAATACACAAAAGTCAGTTGTGAGCCTTCTGTATTAATTTGATTGTGCATTAACTAGTCGCCTATCTACAGAGTTCTTTAACATAGTCATACCTCGTCACTGAATCATGGTCGTTAAACATAGGTTATACTGTACTATGTAACTTCCATACATGTACGTAGTATGTCTATTTCCCAGCTGAGCGATGGCTATCTAATGACGTAATAATGCGCTTAGCCCCGCCTTAGCGCTCGACGTCCATGACCGTGTTCATAACCTGCTTTATTTCTTCCATACCCGGTACAAAGCTGAACGAATATGCGATATATTTTTTCATTTCTCACTGAAATAGAGCCCTTTCATTGGCTGGCAAACTAGGGCAAACGGTAATTCTAGTTAAATCGATCCGCTTCCTTTTGACATTTAAAAGAGCAGGTGACGTGTGTACTATATAAATATTATATGTTGGACGACTTATATACGTAAATGGTTTTATTCTGTCAATTTACACTTAGTTTTAAGTGAAATTTAAACAAAACATTACTACAGCAGAGAAAGGGGATAACTTGTCACGGTGAGTGATTGCCGTTGTGCAAATGTATTTCCTGATATTTATGAGAAATACACATCTGTGATTGATATGGTTCTCCTTCTTAATATAGACGGTATATCCAAAGCAAGTTTTGTCACGTGTGTGTCGCGAGCAGTCTTAAAAAGAGTTTCTGTTATCAATCAGTGCCATATATGATCAATATAATTATGTCATTCACCGTTAAGCTAAAGTTACTTAAGGGTTAAGAAATACAACACTCATATCAGCAATGGGCTTCTTCTCAAACGTTTTATAGAATATTGACATGAATTACAATCATCAAGAGGATACTGATAAATCGTCTGGCTTAGAGTTGTTTGTTGGCTGTAATGTATGCATGCATCTCAATTGAAGTTCGTAACGATGAATATATCAGCCAAAATGCAGTTCTTCTTTCATAAAAAACAACATCCGCTACATCTCTGTCTGACCGTGTGTACCATTTGGCTGAAGATTATTACTACAAAAAATTCTGAATAAGGGGAGATCCTTTGAAAACACAGAAAACAAAGCAAATACTGAAAATTGCAGACTCGGTTTAATTGAGTCTGTTCATGAGCAATACTGAAATATGCAACAGTGCTCACGCCCCCTAGCACCAGCTTAAGCGGAATTCAACTTTCGACTGTAAATGCGCTGAAATCAATGATTCCAAAGGACCAGAAAGTATAACAACACTGAGAATGAAGTACGGGGCGACTTTTTACAGCCGCCACACAAGTACTTAACTACTGCTGTTGTGAAATATATAAATTCGGAATAAGGGGAGATCCTTTGAAAACACAGAAAACAAAGCAAATACTGAAAATTGCAGACTCGGTTTAATTGAGTCTGTTCATGAGCAATACTGAAATATGCAACAGTGCTCACGCCCCCCTAGCACCAGCTTAAGCGGAATTCAATTTTCGACTGTAAATGCGCTGAAATCAATGATTCCAAAGGACCAGAAAGTATAACAACACTGAGAATGATGTATTTTCTAGTGGGTTACATCTGTCAAGTATTGTAGTTGTAACAGGGTTCCACTGTATGAAACAGAGTGAGACTGTACTGTGAGAAGTGGTCATTGGTTCTTTGTGTACATACCTATAGAAAATTGGCTATACACTAGCGTAATGCATGATTGACTTTTGTTAGCTCAGGTGTGAAAGAATTTCCATGTACATAGGGTAGAACATATTAGATATTTGAAGTTACCAGAAGTGTTGGAATGTAGCCGTTTGTACAGTAGAGTTTGGAAGATATATATTGAATAGGCGATTCCCTGTATGGTTTTTTGGGTTGAGAAAGTTGCCATGTAATACCCTGCATGAGCTTTAGCCTACCATCCTTTACCCATAGAAGTCCCGTTTTAAAGGCATATTTGGGGACAGCAACATACACTTAAGGCGTACTTACTTGGCAGTATTTTGGCGTGAACATCCCATATGAACTTTATATAGTGACAGACCCTACCATGGTGACATATTTATTTTAACTATTTCCATATAATAGTACCGGAGTATTGAGAGTGGTTAGTCCAGGAGCAGGAGTAATAAAATTAGCACTTAGGACTTAGTCCAGGAGCTAGGAACAAACTTCTAGGGTGTATTATAAAATACAGTAATTTGATGTTATAATCCATATTTTCATATAATACATTGAATATTGAGTAGTTATCAATATGTGAAGCTGAATTTATATATTACTAGCATAGTATATGCTTTGTATTTGTTTACACATAACTTACTTGTGTGATAACATATACTTTGGTTTTAACTCCCTTTTGTTTTAATTAATATGACCAAGTTGATATGGTCAATGTTTGGTCGGGTTTATATACCGTGGTGCGTGAGAGAGTTTGGAAATAATAAAGACTATTGATAGGTGTTTACAGAAACATAATATGGTAAAACGAGTGTTGATCGTTATGTGACATAGCCTGTGTGGCATATATATTTCAGATATAGACACTTATACGCCTTAGTGGCACTATCAGTACCCAGCCTGTGTGGCATAGATATTAATACACCTTAGTGGCATTTGTAATAGACAACCTGTGTGGTGTTTTTCCTGTGTGGAAAGTTAAGCCTAAGTGGCATTATCCTGTGTGGATTACAGACTATTAGTGACAGTGTCTAAACAACAATAATTAGGGGTTCAGATTGAGTGTTGTATGATGTTAAGCTTTAACATGTTTTAATATATTTGCATGTTCAGAGGTATACCATTGTTATTAAATATTGAAATATCAATGAGTTTTCTTTACAGCCATTAACTAGAAACGAATACTGGGCGCACATTTTGAAACACCAGAGACAATTGTGACAACATCTATGAATAAGAGAGTTGCCAACATATTCAGCAGACGTTTGACATAAAGTCAGTTACACATTTTCTCAGACGGTTATGATTTCGTAACGAGAAATAGCATGCACACACTGTGCCAACTGTGCTTCCTTAATGCTCCAGAGAATATGTTGATCGTTAAACAGCAATACAATTGAATGTATAAAATGACGGAGTTTAACCCCTTCACTGCCGTGACGTCATCAGTTTGAAACAATTGTCGCCTGCTTTGATAGTGAAATTTGATATTTAGGTATTTTGATTTAACCCTCATCCGGAAATGTTGGGTCCATTGGACCCCAGCGGCTTTATTTTTCTAGAAAAAAATATTTAGTCTAATGACGCTTATGACTTTTTTAAACAATGTTCTTATGGCTGTTTTTGACACTTGTGTGAAATACGTACTAAATAGGTCGACTCGCATAAGTTTTATTTGCAAAACACGGTTGGGGTCCAACCGGACCCTAGAATGCTAAAGGTTAGTAAAATGTATTTCAGGCTAATTTAAAACAGAACCTTGTTAATAATGACATTTATTGAATACTAGATTACCCCGATAATACTGTTCCTCAATTGCTCTTATCAAAATATATCTATCACGATCTTACGATTGAGTTATTTCCCTTGGATATTATAACCCCGGAGCGCAAACCGCGAGTCCAAGGGATTAACACTGTATGGAACGAATACAGTTCTAGCTGACCTGAAATTATGCAAATTATTTCAAGATTCAAATAAGTGTACTGTATTATATTTTAGTGCTGGGGCCTGTCTTACGAAACGTCGTACGACAAATGTTGTCGTTAGTCAGTTTCTAAAACTCTGAATTATTATTCATTTCTTCATCTAATCCTGTTTTGTAACATCTCTTTGGAATCGTCTTGAAAAGACGATTCCAAAGAGATGTTACAATACAGTTAGATTGAGAAATCAGAAATTAGGCTTATTTTAATGTTTTGACTTAAGACCGTTTTTATCGTACGACGTTTCGTGAGACAGGCCCCTGGTTCTTTATGTGAGTTTCCATAGCAGTCATGGGCCAATAAATGGTGACCTTGACCTTTGCCCTTGACACTTGAACGTTGGCCAACGATGTCTGGTCGGTCGGTTTTTGAAGGCGTCTATTTAAAATGCTTCATTGTCATTTTTAAGTATATCATATTCAACTATATAGCTACAGGGAAAGAAAGCCATACAGCAGACAAACATGCTCCAATTAGGATGTATGGCAAACGCTTGTTTAGCAGTGGCTTAACCTAATGTTTGCTATAATGTCTTGTTATTTCATTCATCAATCAAAATTAATGTAATAGATGGTGATCGAAGGAAACCTCAAACCATAGTTCATTACAGTGATACAAATATCTGGTTTATACCATTGATCGAAACGGACCGTAGTTACACCTGTAACCGCGTCTAGGACACTATCATGCAGCTCATCACTCATCAGACATGTGGTGATGTGAAGCAGACATAGTTATGAGTAATATTAATGACATGATGTTAAGAAATTAATATTCAAAACTCTTATATCTTCACCATTATAAGTTGTGTTTGCGTTACTTTCATTACATGTGTTTACCATACTTAGTTTTATCACATATATTTGACATGCCACTGTCTCAGTGTCAGCGTCATGAATCCTGAACGGAGCTAAGATATGCACGATGACAGGTCAAACAAATTGGACAACTATTGCCATCAAATAATTGGAAGCAGAAACAAAGCTTTATAAATTGACGATATTGATCGACTGGGAAGCTGATTTGGTAACAGATGTTCCACTAATAAGGTTTTTAAATCAGTCGTGGTTAAAAGTTGTATAGTCACTCATGTTAATATGCATACATATTATATGGGGTCCACTGGACCCCAACCATATTTTTGTCATTTTCTTCCAAAAATTTACTTAGTTCTATAAAAGATACACCATTAATGTAACAAAAGGTACATCTATTCATAAAAAAGTCCACATCGATTTTACAGCAACAAACTAGGGTTTTTGTGATACTATGGTCACTGGGTGCCATGGTAACAGTGAGGGCAACGGTTTGATTTTATCACTACCATATAGCATAAACACACCAAATTTACAATACGGCATCAGTTATGTCACGAATGCCTATCTTGACTTAGTAAAATAACAAAAAGGCACAATGGGGTCCAATGAAACCCAAATGTCTCAAAACGGAAGTTTTTGCAATGTCCGGATGAGGGTTAAGAAATATTGAAATGAGTATCAAACAGTTTGAAATCTGATCAAACGTCGCGTAACGCGGTGTCTGATCAGGATTCAATCTGTTTGCTAATAACCATCGTACTCTGGATAAGGCAGTGAATGGGTTAAAGACTGTATATGGTTTCCATACCCAAAGCAGCTAAATTCGTGACATATTTACTCGGCGCATGAGTAAATTTCAAAGTATATGCAATGCAATTTTTAAAAATGGATTATACCGTAACGGTTTACTTTACTTAGGAAACGCAATGTTAATAGTACGTATCAGATGATTTATTTATAAGCCTAAATTTATCTAATTACTTGATGTGTTCGTATAATTAGAAAATCAAATTGTACTTAACGTTCAAACGAAAGCAACGTTAGGATAAAAATCAAAATGTGTCACTAATCTCACTAACATGGACAAAGGTAACTGACAGTATCAAGCAAATCCCGGCATGATGCGTATTGACGACGTTTTAATGGTTTCTTTTGAAAACAGTGTTTGAAATATACCTTGTGAAAACAGCGAAAACCCTGATCAAGCTGCTCTATTGGAGTATTTTCTTCCAAGGCTGTATTTAATTGTTGTTATAAAATCAGTGTTTTTAACTAATTTTCATTCAGGTGCTTTGGTACCAGCGTCTCAGGCCGGCGATATTGATCAAGTGGTAGATTTTGTATCACGTTGTTGTAAACATGTGACTATAGGGAAATGTTATTCAATCATAAACGATATACTTACGAAGGTATAAGAGAGAAGACTAGCTTTCAGTGTACATAACAATTAATTATATTAAAATAGGCTAAATTTAACCCATACATGGTAAATCGATTCGTCCATGATTATATTTTGGATAAGCCCATATCTGATCTAAGGGATGTCTTGTCTAAGATTTCATGTTCGTTTTATTCTTTATTGAACTTTCTTTCGCATAATGTCTACACTGTTTACCTGTCTCATTTATGGGACGCAAGGCACACATGGGTTATGATTGCCTGGTAGGCTTTGTCAACACGATTTTCATGTTTGGTCATTTTTTTCCGTTCAAAATGTTTTAAAATGTGTAACTATCATTTACTTATCACAGTATTCTATGACTACCAGCGAACGAATGCGAAATTTGGTATAAGAAATGTTAAAGACATCTCCTGACGACCTTTTGGTCATAACGCCTTGCCAGATTATTTACTGTCAATTTCCTTGCAAAAACATGGGTCTTGTGCATATTGAACCATTGAATTGTCTTATGTGAGACCGGACCTTTATATTTGATAGTTTGGTTAGAAATAACTATTGCAAATCACTAGAGCATGAGTATAATCTTGACCTCGCCAGGTAAACAGATATTGTGTTGCACGTGCTTTACAGTTACATTGACACCTCCATAGTTATTTAATTATTGTAATCAAAGAGATTTCGAACATACGTAGAAAGAATAAGATCAGGGATTCTTATGGCACGATGAATAATACCACCTATCGTGTTCAATAAAGATACTTATACATCAAAGTTTCAGAGACAATATACATTAGATTCATTATCGTGTGAACGTTTCACTACCCTTATCATGGCAAACCCATCTTACATAGTCACTGCTTGCGAAAATGTCATTTGCTCGTATATTTCATACTTAAAATATTAGGCATTTTATCTTAAAACATAAATATTTGTGTCAAATGGTTCGGATCCTGATAAAACGCCGCGTTCCACGGCGTCTTATCTAAATATATATTGTTTGCGCTGATTATGTTGTTAGATCTGGTAGTGGCAGGGTTAAACACTCACAGTTATGCAAAACTCAACATTCTATGAATGCGCCTGTCATTTCTATGCCTCGATGATAAGTTTGATACGTATATTAAACGATGTCACTTTGCTTTTATAAAATGCAAAAGCCAACAGTTACAAGTTAACTTCAAGTAAGTTCTAAATATCTCTGATAAAACCGAAACTGATAACTGTAGGACATATTGAAAGTTTCTTAGCAAGGATTACACCGATATTGACCAAATTGTTTGATGAAATGTTTCACAAGAATATGTGATGTAAGACCATGCAAAAAAGATCGCAGTCGTTTAAAAAAATTCCGATCATAACAGGTCAATGTTGTGCATATTTTATTGTAGGAGTTTTAGTAGTACTTTAGTTGGTACTTAACAGTCCACTCCCAATAGAACTTTCGGTCATGTTTTCCGAAATTAACAAAGTGTAGAAATAATGGTTATTTATCATAAATATTGACGGTATGTTTAATATATAAAGCAAACCATTTCAAGCCACATGCTAATTAAACATTTTAGGATTTTTGCAAGCTTTTGATTGGTCGAATTAGACCCAAAAAAAGCTGTATCACGATCTCAGGAACGTTCTTTTGGTGCAAACACTGTGTTACAAACTACCTGCCAAACGTCCACGTATCTGTTCACAACTGCATGCGTACAGTTACATAAACTATTATGGAAATTCATTTGAATAAACAGCCAATTAGTATATGGTTTGTTCGACAGAACGTTCTATTTCAAATGTGTTCCCTGTGAGTGATTATCACATTTATATTAACTCTGAATTTCCCAAAGTCTCAAATTATTGTGCAAAAACTATTCATAATTACAGCTTTTACATGAATTTATATCAATCATCTTCACATTGTCACGTTTTGTCATGTATTTAATTACTACAAATATTACTCAGTAAAAGTATATGATTGATCGATTGGTTATTTAGTACCGTGTCGGACAGTGCCGTGAGTGAGAATACCTCGGACCAAATCCATCAAAAGCTTTCGCCTACTGTAATAATTCTAAGTATTGGAACAGACCAACCTGAGCAAACAGTGGCAACCCTGATTATAATTATCATGAGAGGAGAGCAGTTGCTTAGGTCTACACTAATTGCCAATTAACTTGTATCTTTAGCACAAAACAATTTTTGATAAAAGCAGTTTGTTCAATTCTAGAATTACTATAGCAAGTAACCATGGATTCCAAAGTGGTTTGGATGTTTCCGATATCAAAATAACTGAGTTCATTGACCTTTCCACTATTCTGAACCGTTCTAAATATCATCTACTTTGAAATTGTTTTCTTTACAATATGGCCACACGTTAACGACAACTAAATAGCTAGCATTTTTTAGTATATACTAGGCAAGTCGCAATCAAAAGAAAAGTAATGAACAAAACGACGATTTGACGCAAAAAGTGTGTTCACTCACGCGCTTATTTGAAACCGAACGAGCGCCCTAAAGTTTAACCTCAATGATAATCCTTTATTAATTATTGCTATATATCCATTATAATTATAGCGTTTATTATTTATAATGACAAACCTATGATCTATATGTTTTATTTTACCTCAACCGGTTTCATAATCACGATCATTAGGAGGAATAATGATAATATGTACTATCCATTTTATATTTGGTATATCTCGGGAATACATGTAACAAATCTCCATCATGTATCGCTTGAAAAATCTCTACATTTTAAAAAAAATATATTAAGAAACAGTTGAAATGTTACAAATAAATACGGAACATTTGTTAACCAAGGAATCACTATGAATACCTAAAATGATTCACTTATGAAATCCGATTGCAATTGCCTTGAGAGTATCCACATTGAATGTTACTTTATTTATTAAAGAGCTCATAAATGCAACAATCAGTATTTTCTCTATGACCCTGTGTCTGTTCAATATTCATCTGGACCCGTCTGTTTGTCTCCGTCTTCTTTCTGTTTGTATGTTGCCTCTTTATCTTCCTGTCGATCTGTCTATCTCCTTATTTATCCTCCGCGAATTTTTTCCCGCGTTATCTCTCTATATTTATTGAATATAGCTTATTCTACAAATCTACAAATACAACACAGAAAATTCCCATATTTTATATAAATTGTAAGTACCAGCAAAAAATATTCTCTAAAGCTAGCGCAACAAAGTTGTTGTCAAGATAGAAAATGTTAACAGTCAAGTTAAACTAGTAGGAATCTAAGTAATGCATACGACCTAGTATGAGAGTAAATGCGTTGAGCAAACAGTCCTAAAATAAATCTGATTACGCTGTGTAAAGTGTTGACACTTTAATTACAGCTATAAAATACAGTTACGTCACAAAATTGATAATTAAATATATAAATAAGTTTATAGTATTTCTTTAGTTTTCGGGAACATTTTTATATCATTACAGGTGAGAAAGCTGCTTTAATATTATATGAGTCACGTAATAAAACATTGAATAATTGAAAACCTCAAAGAGGGACGTCAGGCGTTAGAACACCCGGCGCTATTTTTCATCTAAGACTCTGAATAAGGCTATTTGCTTTATTCCACAACTGTAGAAACCAAGGTGTTGATTAAATATCTTGCAAATAGAACAGAACAGAACAGAACATATATTTTATTACTCACAGTTTACAACAGAGTGTAACAGCATGTGATCATAATACAATACATTCAATATGGCAGTGGTAACATGGTTATTGGGAATTCACTGAGAGGTCAAACCATAGGGGCCAGGAGTTTGACGAGAGTCAAACTCCGGACCTCTATGGGTCAGACTAGCTCTGATGGGTTATAATTATTTTCAGTGTGGGGGAAGGTGGTATACTTAAACATTTCGAATTAATGCTTTTTTGAAATTTCGAAAGTTTGGTTTCCCTGATGGATATATGGTAGCAGTCAGACACATAATTAAGTAGGAGAAGTGCATAATCAATAACACTTCATACATGTACATACAAACATTTAGTTCTAAAACATGTACATAATGTATTATACTAATCAACTTATTTTTGTTGCTTTTCTTTATAGAACACGTTAAATTCTTGTGTGAGACTGTTTGGATCCAGCTCAACCATTGTATTAGCTGTAGTTGACGGACTACTTAATAAGTTTAGGACTTTGGCTGAATCAAATTGAAAATTAGCGGATATAAACCCATAAAGTTCTATAATTGTCTGACCATTTTGAATTGGACTAGACGTCTCGTGAAATAATAATATAAATGAACAACGCTGAATGTTACTAAATACAGTAAATCCTCTCTATTACGACAACCAAAAAGTAGGCTAATTGATTGTAAAAATGACAGGTGGCAGCCTAAAACAAGGTGACAGTAAAACAGAAAGCCCATACAAGAGCTTTCTGTTTAACTGTCACCCTGTTTTAGGCTGCAACCTGTTTTAAACACCAAATAGTTAAAACAATTTAGTGGTCGTAAAAGGTTTTACTGTTATACAATATCATATGTGAAGTTCATACGTAAGCGGATGTTAAATTTATATATAACAGTGCCTGATCTGAGAAACATTGAGATGTCTGATAGCAAATATATCAATTACTGAAAAAAGATACATGTACCACGGCACTCCAGCAAAATTACTCTAGCTTGTTCATTCTAGAGAAGGTCTAACGATACGATGGGGTCTCAATATCACGTGCTTCGTTTGGTAAAAGGCAGTTTTACAGTTCCAGTTATTAGACAATACAGGTGACACCAGGGAACGAGGTGGTTTGTTTGCATCAAACTAACTTGCTGTCCTTGCGCCAGTCCGCCCCTTACCTTTACAGTGGAGAATCTGTTATTCTTTCCCGTTTAAACGCAAACGTACGCAAACGCAAAACACTAAAACGTAGAAAAGTACATCTTTTTGACAATTCTGATAATTCATCTTTATATTGGTCGCAAAGAGTTTGGAGCCTAATCAGACGCCGGGTTACCCGGCGTCTGATATGGCTCCAAACCATTTGCAGTGAAAATAATAGTTTTAGCGTAAACGCGTTTATTGGGAAAGAATAACGTTTTCTCTACTGTAGCTGATGCAGTGCCGTAAATCCCAACTCATCCGTTTATACTTTAGATGGTATTTATAATATTTCAACATTTTCTGGCCCGATACTTCAGATTATTTCCAGTCATCTTATATTATTGAACTCTGATGGGCTGAAACTGCACATGTTACCAATGTGTACGAGACCGTACACATTGATTTACCCGGGTAGTACGGATCACGTGACTAATTAGAATTTCCCCCTTGATCGATTCACGTAAATAATCTTCCTTTTTCCTGTTTATTAAGCAATTGTTTTTCAAGAAATAAAAAGAAATCTTAATTAAAAACTGTTTTGAACCTATCACTATGCATACATGTAACTCAGATATCGATTAAATGCTAATTTCTAGCTTTGTTTTCCCTGATTACCCAACCCGTGTAGTCACCATGGTAAACAAAATACTGTAAATGAACAATGAGAAAGGCACTTGTCACTGGTTTATAATGAAATTGACACTGAATTAAGATATATTTAGATCAATATGTTTATCGAAATCAAACCAAATTGAGTTAACTCGAAATGCATAGCCACTGACCTACGTATTCATTCGTTCGCTCCTGATTATTTCCGTGCATTTGTTGTAACTAATAGTTACAGTGTTTCATAAAACGTTAATGTCCTCCTCGAACTGTCGGTTCGAAATATTCTGGTAGCCTACATGCACTGTAGTGAACATTTATAAGATGTCTACTGTCCAGTGTGATGACGTAATCATGTTAGATACAGTCGAACTTAGGGCCTATCTTGAATTCATTTCAGTCGAACAGGCCACTTTTTAAGCTTGAAATACGGATGTTGTCGACAGGAGCGGTTTATAAATAATCGTGTTTATTGCATGTAGGCCTATCTGTAGAAATCCAGGTAAATTATACTTATGCGAGTTCCAGACATCGAAGTTAAACTGTAAACACGGGATTTTCGGGATTTTTTATTAGTGCTTTATATCAAATAAATACGAAAGAAGACCCAAGCAGGAAACGCAACACGAACAATACACCCATCTCTTAAAAATTACAACTCAGTGGGCTAAATAACAACATTTATACTTATTTAACGCCAAAAAGTCGATTACCATCAATTGATAGTCGTTTCTTGGTTAACACCACCAGGATCAGAAATCATTTTTCTTAGATATGAAGAGCCAGATGCGACACCACCATATTTCAAATATTCAGTTCACAATACTTTTGACATCATTGTCTGAAAAGGATTAGGTGTCGCATTTGGCTCTTCATATTTAATTTTAGGAAAATATTATAAAAAATGCCCTAAAAATGGCCATTTTGCTATTATAGATGATAAAGATCACATTTTTTCTATAAATAGAAATAAATATTTTGGTAGTATTACACCTTTTTTGTATAGATAATAGGTCATATTTTATGACAATAGTAGGTTTATGGCAATTATATGAGATTGTGATTTGAAAAAATCACAGGGCGGAAATACGCAGTTGGTGAATCTAGCTCTTTGTGTACTCTAGTACGAGAGTTTTCAGTGACATAATGTCAATTTTAAGTGTCAACTTTTATGGTCAATTCAGTAAAACTTTGTCAGATTATGTATGTTTTCTTTCTTGTTTTTGATCTAGACTGGAAATAAATTTGTTACACGTCATTCCGGCAGGGTGTACGGGCTTCTATGGTGGTTTAGGAGTCCGTATTTCCTTCGCGCTTCCCACTCAGGAAATACGGAGTCCAAAACCGTCATACAAACCCGTACACCCTGCCGAAATACCGTTTAACTAAAAATTGTTGATAATTTCCTCTGACGTGTATTAATGCCTTGGTTACCATGTTGAATGTATCATTTCAACAAATTGCTTTTGGCATACAATAAAGAAAAACGTATAACAGTAAATGAGATTCATTTACCAAAAAACAAGATCGCAAAAGGTAAAAACATATTATAGTTTTACTTTGAAATGGTGATTGTATTGTTAAATACTCAAAACAGTCGTAGGTAAATCATCTTTAAGTTCAGGGGGGGGGGGTTGAATTAACAAAAGTTAACCTATTACCAAATCGTCTGATTTACATGTTTCGTCTACAATATGTTTTTGAAAATGAAGTACTATTTCACTTTAGCTGATCACAAATTAATATGCTCATTGATCCATGTCAATCAAATCAAAACAAAAAATAGCAGTCGCAGAAGAAAGTACAATAATTTGTAAAATAATCAATTGTAGACACAAACCGTCGTGTCATCAATGTTGGGAGTTTCATATGTTCCACCTCTAAAACTATCTCTGACTAAGTTGCAGGAAGTGTCAGCTATTGTATTAAGCTTTGATTTTCACTTTAACAGATCTTGTGACACTGAGGCATGGAAAATAGCATATATTGTTGTACAATATTTGGCTCTACGGCCAATTCTAATTTGTGTGTTAGAATAGGATTTGAATTTTCCTATTTTGTTTTTTTTTAAATAAACACTTCAATAAAATATATTTTATTTGACACAAAATATGGTATTTTGGTTTTGTATTATTTATTTCATGTCTACGGCAAGAATTCTCATAGAAACACTAATTCAAGACGAAACAGACACCAACTGTGAAATTTACGAAGCTCTAAATATCATTGATATCGTACTATTTAGTAAATGTTGTAAAGGGCGATAACTCCTTTTTTAAATCACCCAACAATTTCAACACTAACCTATCAATATTTTTTCATCTTTTGAACTGCCTTGCTATGGATTTCATTTGCTACAATATCAGAAAAGGCTAGAAACTAGATATATGTTGACTACTATTTTTCATAAAAAAATATATAATTTGTTTAATATCAATACCCATGAAAGCAAGGTTGTTGATTTAGAGAATCATATTTTACAAACCTTGTGCCTGTTTGGTTTTGGTTTATTTTCTTTAAGTGCAAATGCTTCCAGAGACATGAAATACATAATAAAAAACAGAATTACCATTTCTATTTTTATTCAAAATAGATTTTACTTTTAGCTTTTACTTCAAATGTGACAAAATTTGAGAAAAAAATTCTAATGTGACACACCTTTTCAAAATTGCCGTAGTGCAAACAAATACACACCAACATTTGATTTTCTTCTATTTTTGTATTTATTATAAACAACTTCTTCCTAAATAAACATGAAAGAAAAATAGTTAGATAATTTAAAAAGTGTCAAGTTGATACACCTTTAAGCATGCATTTGCAATCAATACAGCGTCTGATATATAAACAGTAATTTATCAGATTAGTCATCAGAAAATAATGTATGCTTCAATATCTTCAATTTATTTAAATTGGCGAGTATGTACAAATAATAGTTTAAGGCTAATACAGATTTAGGAAAACTCATGTTCTAATTCTAGTGTCAGCTCGAACTATAAATTAACACAATATTACACTCCCCTCATGAGTATATCGAAGGACTAGAGGAACACAGGCTATAGTCTAATTCTAATTCAAATTGATGAATATTACTCCATAATCACGTTTGTTTAACAAACTATAATTCGAATAACTGATATAATAATTGTTTCATGAATGATACATAAAATTAAATCATAATTATGAAAAACAAACATTCATTGGAAACAGTGCCATGTTGTAGATAACTTTGATAAATACCTACAGATAATTACATCGACTAAAAATACTCATCGTTCTATAGTACATCCATTCATTATTTTAGTTGAACCGTCATTGTGTTATATTTAATGCACCAAATAAGGACATAACTTTCAAACAGCTAGTCATAATTATGTTAGGTTGTATACAGTTAAGTTCTAATAGTTGGCCACAAATTACACAGCCGGCCATTTTATCAAAAAGGTATACTGAAGTATTTGACTAGAGACATGAGCTGGACTTTAGCCTGAATAGTATTGGGTTAAAGGCACCCTTAACTATACAAAATTGTACAAACTATACAAAGCACTATAAAAGAGTTATCGTCTAGTCTGAGGTATAATCTTATAACTAGAAGAGGTATTTAAGCCAAAGTAATGCAGTTGTATATCGCTGTACAATTCAATATATAACAAGAGCGCAATCTGTAACAAATAAATACGAAATACTCAATCAGGAAACGCAACACAAACAATACACCCACCTCTCAAGCAGAACACACACACAGTCATACCATAACACACACACACACATACACACACCCACACACGCACGCAATACCATTCCCTCATCTGCACACTAAAATAGAAAACAACACGCAAGACAAACATAAAGCAAAGTGAATATAGGAGCCCGCCTTGGTACGGTCAGTATCAATTAATAATTAATTATAAATTAATTATCGACAACCTCTTTTACAATAAAGTGTCATTAATACTGATGAATACAGGTATGGTGAATGTAATTTATCACGTTCGTTTTATTTATTTGCCAGGGCATCATCTTCTTTGACCCAACGCAAGTACTGAATTGAGGGATAGACTTGGTCTACAAAGTTTTGTAATACAGTATATTTTGCTGAATTAATTGGTATATACCCTTATAATTTGATAAGCTCACAGAGATAGACAGGCAGACGATTTTTGAACATTTGTAGATATTTATAATAATGATGGAAATAATTTAATTGAAGATACATTGTATATGTTTAGTGGTTTGACACAGACTGTACTCTCAGTCAAGATCCTTATGTTAAGCGAGAGGTCAGTTATAATAAATATAATAGCTCCCTCTGTTTAAATGAATTAGGTACAAAAAGGCCGTCTTCAAGATATGTTGAAACATTTAGCAATTGCATGTCACAGTTAAATAAATCAACTAAACACCAAAAGTGTGTCTGGTTCAGACAAAACACTTTAAAATGAACAGTGTAAAGGCAGTATACAATGTGGAAAGCTACAGTGGCTTTAAAATTAAACGTATGCTCTTTTAACCAGTACCGGAGGTTATACAAATTAAAATGAACATTGTGCTCAAAACTTAGCTCATAACACTTCAGCAAACATTGTGTATATAACAAATATTTGCATATCATAATTATATTGTAAATATCCAAATCAGGTTACTTAAAAAAAAGTATGTATTGTAAAAACTAGAGCATATAATCTATACTGAGTTTTGATCACAGAGTTCATCTTAATTTTCTAGAGGCCATATCTTTGCAGTTTGGCATTGTAGTGCATTCTTTACGAAACGGCTTGTAAATAAACTGTATTTCAATACACTCCTGTCTAAGACAAACACCCAAGAACATATTAGGTTTGATAAACTTTTTAATTTTCGAACTTAAATTTAGATCAGGATTGTCACAGAGTTTAATTAGTCATCAGTAATATGCAAATAGATGTAATCTCGAAAAAAATTGTGTTTGCATTTTTTGTCAGTATTGAAAAAGAAAGAAACTAGTTGTTGTTGCGTAAGGCATCAGCTGTTTCAAATGTATTCATTCAATATCTTGTGAACCTTAGCAGAGGTTAAATTACTTGTTATGGATAGCAAAATTCAACCAACTCATAAATGTCATTACGAACAAACATAGTTAATGATTTCTAAATACCTAAATGATAATGATTAATGCTTCTTTTGACATATTTGCTTTAATGCTTATATGTTCCTAGAGGTGTTCTTGCTATGTTGGTTTTTTCGTCGTGATAAGTCGTAAAACATTGAATTAACTATGCATTCCTAATTGTGTCAAAAATAGTGTTCTGCATGACAATCTAGTTCATATTTGGTAAGATTGACCATTTTTCAAATAATAATTGTTATTTTGATTTTATATCCAAATAACAACATTTAATTTTGCAATGGTGACCGTGTCCCTGGGTATCTTTGCTGGACAGTCCATAATTCGGATTGCCTCGTAGGGGTATCCAGGGACGCTCTGTTGGAAAGTGTCATGCGGACTACTTCCGGTCAGTCCACTTATAAAAAAGGCATGACCACGCCGTTAACGGCCTCATTTGGACCAACACAACTTAAGAAGCAGTCATTTACCCACCCTCCCACCCATTTCGAGTAATTTAGCTTCTAAGCATAATCTGCTCCAATTAAGGGCTTAGTTCCCCTATATATACTGCATGTGTTTTATACGAGGCTTTGCTTGGGTTTTCATTACTATATGCATATACGCAACAGTGACGTGGCACGGTGGCGAAGGATGCCGCTGTACAGTCCCTGCATACAACTCTTACAGACAGGCACCAATAGTAACATGGATGCGACACAACCGGCTAAGTCGAATCATGACATTACGTTTAGTTACCATTCAAGTGCGTGCTTATGAAGATTTCCTCTCGTGTATTATGTACTGTGTCACATAGTTACAACTGATCTGCCATCAAATGCTACAACCAAACTTTATCCAGAAGTTGCCTGTTTTACAGAAATACTTTATGAACTATGCCAAAAGTGCTTCAAATCCTGTCAAGAGTTACTTTATTGTGAAGTGTTATACTCTATTGTCTATGCTTAGCAGCACCTGTGCAATTTACAGAGTCATATCTTCGTATTAGGTAGGCACGGGTTCCAGTGACTCATCCTACCAGATGAGAAGTTGTGCAAGGCCTGGAATTAGGCACAATGCATTAGAGGCCTTTCTTTTGTTACAATAATATATAGTCAAAAGTGTTGTGACATAGGTGCTGCTTGCAAACACAATAATTAATTATTTTTTGAGAGGCCTTGCTTAGGGCTAAACAGACTTGTTTTCTATTGTATAACTTGTATAAATAGTTCTCGCATAGAGTTCTGTTTATTAAGTTTTCGCGGCTGTTACTCTTATTGCAAGAGACATGGGGGAACTAGTTGGTGTGGCTCTAAATTTAACAGGCTATTCAAAACAAATCCGGTTCGGCTTAATGAGAATCCTTTGTTATGCAGTTACCGAAAAAGCTGGCATGTTGCTACGTTAGGTTATAAAATAGAGCAAATTTTGTGTAGGCTACTCTGGCGTAATACTGGTACTCCAAATGGAGCTACCATTGGCCAAGTCGGGTTTTGCAATATGGCACCCAAATGTTTGGGTCGCACTAGGCGGTGTCGGTTAATAAGGTATGGTGTGTGAACATTGCTAATCACAGCCGAGCTTCTGGGTCACAGTAATTGGCGACCTTCATAAAGGCCAGCAATTTTTGGTCTGCGTTAATGACTGATGTGAAATGTTTCTTGCTAGCTATATTTGGTAAATGCTTGCAATTTGTTTTGTACGTGTTACTGGTTGATGTAAATTATCGTCTGTTATCTATGGTTTAAATACCAGCCAATTGCTGACTGTGTTACTGGTTGACACAAATCGTTGTACGTAGCGAGCTATATTTGGTAAATACTAGCCGTTTGCTGTTCACGTTACCAGCTGACATGAATTATTGTTCATTGCTTCTTATATCGTGCAAATGCCAGCCATTTGATGTCTGTGTTATTGGCTGATGTGAATCGTTGCTAGCTACATTATGTAAATTCCAGCCATTTGCTGTCGGCATAACTGAAAATTTTAATGGTTTGTCGCTATCTATAAGGCGTTAATGCCAATTATTTGTTGTCTTATTGGAGGACATGTACTGTGGCTGGTTGTCAGTTATACTGTATAACCGCCAGCCTTTTTCTGTGTGAATCAACGGCCGATGTAAAGTGTTTGTTGCTAGCTATTGTATAATGCCGCCCTTTTGCTGTCTGTGTTAATGTCCGATGTACAGATTCTGCACGTAGCTGTCCTATTGGAGGGCATGTACTGTGGCTGGTTGTCAGTTATATTGTATAACCGCCAGCCACTTTCTGTGTAAGTCAACGGCCGCCGATGTAAAGTGTTTGTTACAAGCTATTGTATAATGCCGGCCTTTTGCTGTCCGTGTTAATGTCTGATGTACAGATTCTGCACGTAGCTGTCCTATTGGAGGACATGTACTGTGGCTGGTTGTCAGTTATATTGTATAACCGCCAGCCACTTTCTGTGTGTGTCAACGGCCGATGTAAAATGTTTGTTGCTAGCTAGCGTATAATTCCGGCCTTTTGCTGTCTGTGTTAATGGCTGATGTACAGATGCTGCACGTGGCTGGCTTTATGGCATAATTGCAGCCATTTCCGTCTGAGTTGTGGTCGTCTTGGGTTTCAGAATGTCATAGGGATTGCTGTCCTTTGCTACAAATATTCATTATATTGTGCATATGCCATGCATTTGCTGTCCAGGTTATTGTCGGTTATTGATAAGTATCACTGTCTGATCAATAGGTGCAGCTGGTTTATCATTGAAAGAACCCTGTTCTGTATGCTGCTCATTGGCTTTTAAAGAGGGGTCTGGATAGGCCCGGTGAATGTTTCCTGTGCTTGAGTTAGTGTTAGATTTCGGATAACAGTCTGTCCAAACAGTGTTAACTTTTTTAGGGACACAGTGACGCAGCCAGGTTTTGCCCAATGTCATAAGCGTAACTCCTGGTACTTGTGGTATTGGCTTTCCCTAGTTAAGTATACAATATAATACTTTTACAGCACATCTGCTCGTCCTCCTTTACCGCGGCCATTACTGCCACAATGATTTTAGTTGATATAAACTGAGTAGCCCTATTGTAAGGGCGTGAATTTATTGAAATATAAACATAGTATTTCTACTGGTGTGTTTTTGATTTATTTCACCTAGTCATAAAATAATTAATTAGCAAGGGAATCTTCTCATGCCCTATGAAAGGATCGTAGTGTTCTGAATCAACGGATTGTCTTGTCATAGATCCCTGACAAAAGCACTAGCCCAATTAGGATTGTGTCTATGTAAGGAGATGCATGATCTTCAAATAGTGTCATTATTCAAATGTCCGCGTATGAATACGTGGTACTTTAAAAACTTGATACGGACATGTAAATTCGATCTCAGCTTGTGATCATAACCTTACTTTAACACATTTTACCCTAGCGACGGCTATACTCGTGATTCACAAACTATAATTTATTATATCTTTGAAAAATTTGCATCTTCTATGCAAAAAGTGTTGGTCATAATAAGATGGCTCCTAAATGATCTTTATGTTTGTATTGCAAAAAGAAACATAATCAGTCGAAAATTGACTGGAAACTGCAATTGACCCTTCTGCAAACCCTTGACTGACAGATCGAACAGATAGCGATCGACCAATCCGAACGCCGCATTTGCACACACCTCCTAGAAACCGAAACGTCCGCCATTTTGTAGGGCAAACTGTACGGACACGAGCATAGCACCAGCTATCGAATTATAGCTCGCTTTTGAAATCAAGTAGTACATGCGACACTGGTTGACAATGATAAGCAAAAGTGTACACATGGGCCACGAAATGAATCATAATTATATATATAATTCCATGCATGTGATGTGTAAATGTGACAGCCGGTATCAAGGAGGTGTTAAGTGTTAACCGTTCCCTAAGCCCATGACGCAGTTTGAAAAATGCAAACGATATAGATAAGAACATGTGGTCAAAATAACGTGAACAGGATCACGAAGGACATTTTCATATGCAAGAAGGTGTGCAAAATTATAGCCTATCCTGCTAGTCAAAACGCTCTACTTTCTTATTAATTTTTTTATATCTTTTTTTCTGTGCGTGTGTAGAATCTATCTATGTATCTAACGATTTAAATCTATATTAGCCAAAATAATTATGTCGAGTCGAAATGTTACGGAAACAGCTGACTTTTTTGTGGACTTAAACTTCTTTAATATTCATGACTATGAAAATAGATCTGAACATAAAAAGATGCAGCTCTACGTAAAACTTCAAATAGACTCAACATCAATCTAATTGTTTAAACGATAGTCCCTAGCTAGTATACTGTAGATCTACTGCTTATTACAAACAGTATGGATTCCAATCATACTCCAAAACCATGTGTCTGTTAAGGATCCATATACATGTAGTTTAGCTTTGGCTCTGCTATCATAATTATTTCCATCTAATATTTTAAATTAATATACCTTGAAGATAAAAACCCTTGATGTACATGTATATACAGTGGAAAATGGATATACACGTCGTCAAACTTAATTGATATAGAGGTTTCAATGACAAGATATATTAATGATAAGTATACCATTTGTTTGCATTTGATCCTATATGTAATTTTGTTAAATGACGTTGATTTTACAAACCGTTTGGGTCCAGATGATTTTTCTTCTTCTGCACGCTATGGGCGTATTTGCGATTTCTGTGACTAATTATTTAACCCAAGTAACGTCCTCGGCCGCTCATAAATAGTCTGCTTTCAAATAAGAATATTCTATCCTACAGCAGCAGTCTGCTGCTCTGCTTTAAGTATATTTCTAAACCCACTACCGCACAATTACACCAGTTTACGCCTCTTATTTATCCAGGTAATGCAAATAAGAGTTCCAATTGATACTGTCATGAATATGCACCATAATATCGCATATACTTTATTCAAATAGAGGGTAACATAAAACAGACTGGAAATTAAGCACAATGCGCATTAACGCGCATTCTGCTTTACTTTCAACCAGCTTAAATTGGTCATCCGTCTTCAAACCTAGTTCTAAATTGGTTATGGGGTACGTAGATCTAATAGGTTAAAGGTGTAACCTGTTGTTAGAGAGCTACAGATAAACCTTTTACGCTATTTGGTATTTAGCATTATATTTTTAATATATATTTGGTATCTACAAAATATTATTGGGTGTTAGTCAAACTATTAATTTATTATTTTTGAAGAGTCTAATTAGGCTATCATGGCCAGACTATGGGTATCAAAGTGTCTGATCAGTCTCCAAACTATTTTCTCCCATGTTGGTAGAAAATAAAATGAACTGGATCCAGACTGATTGAAATACGGGAAGTAGTGTCAAACTTATCCAATTATATTTACTCCATCATAATTCAATTCAGCCTACCACACATTAATGAAAGTCGTAAGTTTTAGTGTTGGTCCTGATCAGACACCCCGTTTCGTGCGTCTGATCAGTATCTATATCGTTTGACACTCATAATTATGGACACGTCCTTAGTCATACTTTCTCCATCTCTAGCAATTACAATCATAATTATTTAGAATGCAATCGATAAATATTTGTGATTAACGGGCTGCAAATTAATAAATAACCCTTTCATCGCCATGGCATGCCATGCTGTGCGATTGTATCATCCTGATTAGACGCCGTGTTACATGTTGTATGATCACTATAAGGAGCCAAACCGCCTTACACTAAACTCAACATTTCTCTGTATATCTAATCGGATTTTATAACAATAATGCAGACAATGTAAATAACGAAGACGATTATTTCAACGCGAAATGGTTAAATCAGCCCGCTTATCGCTGCATGACACGTGCGTCTGATTAACACGATGATATAAGACACGTGTCAATGATATCACTTATAAGTATATGTATCACTGTGTTAGAATATATAAGATCTTGAAAGAAAAAGTTATTTGTTCGTGATCAATTGTAGGATTAAAAGCAAAACTTAGTAGCAAGTTCTAATTGCAGATTGCGTTAGTTACTGGGTAGCTAAAGGAAGAACAGAACAAGGAAGGCATTCCCAGTCAAATGAACGGCTCCAGGTCGTATGTACCCATACCCACACACACTCTAAACCAAACAAAATCAAATAGCATAAAAAAATAAAAAAGGCAAAGGCAAACTGATGATTTGATAAATATCTTAAACGGTATCATTCACTGGCTTCGGTCGCCATCTTGAAAGATGCGTGCCCTACCTAGCTACAGCGCTTATCTGTTGTTAAGGGGGGCGTGGCTACGAAGGGTCAATTGACTATTAAGATTTAACGGGGCGATTTAGTTGAAATATTTGCATCATTCCGGTGCTTCTGTCACACATTCTTAGGCACATAGTGTCTTATATTTTAGATATAGATAATTTGGTTTAACGGCACTGCAGCAATGACCAGGCCATATAGCGTAGATGAATGGTGACGTAATGATGATGATAATGATTTCAGAAATATGATGTTGGCTAATCTCATTCAACCACCGATCTGCCTCACTTATAGTTAATGGCAGAGGGGACATTCTCCGCCAGCTACACAAAAATATCCCTTATGACAATTCAGTCAAAGAACCGTTTGCAAGGTAGGGCGGTCTCTGGGATCATATGATTTATAATGTTTGCAACCTGATACATATAAACATTATATATATTTAAGGTTAATGCAGATTGTTTGTTATTCCTATGTTTTTGTTTCATTAAATTATTACATATTAACAATATCAGAAGTGCTGCATCCGAAAGACATATGCACATGTGTGCTGCTATCAGTTTTGTTTTAATGCAATAACTGTAAAGAAAATTTAACACAACAATACGTAATATGTGATTTGAGAAAGACATCCAGTTATTTAAGAGCTACAGTGTCACAACATATATGACAGAGATTTACGAGCATATAGCGGATTTTCCTTATGTGAACGACAGTACTTCAAGGTCTCAAGTATATATTTTTGGAAACTGGTTTGTATAGTTTGTTTGCAAATATATACTCTCTCACTTTCCTTGACAAAAGCGAATTTGAATGCGTTTATCAAGTGTCCATATATCAAAACGTACATGTGCATTTACCATGTCCATATAGAGGTCGAATACACTTTTTCACTACGACTGCTTAAAACAATTTGAAGGTAAAACACGGGCTTTCGATTGTATCGTCATCATGAATTAAACGACCCCATGTCTTAATCACCGAAAGCCCAAATCTAATATAGCATTGGCAAACATAGATGGAAGCTTTGGGTTTTCTAAATTATTGTTTTTATCAGCAACCCATTCACTTGTCTGCTCGTAATGCAATGATATTTTCAACAAGTGTAGTACCTGATCAGACGACAAATATTTATAAACAAAATTGTTTGACACTTTTATAGAATTTAACAAATAATGCAGACAGCCCTTTCGAAGACGGATATGCGTCATTATCTATAAAGCACGTTCAACTGTTTCACCGAACGTGTAAAAAGGGCTCTGTATCAAAATTGTAATAGTCATTCACAAAATAAAACATTCACATGGAAATAAATACAAAGTAGATGTCTTAAAACAACCACAAGAAGTTGTTTAAGGATGTAGATGCACCCTATGTTCCTGTGTTGTTTAGGATGTTTGTCGTACAGATTCCTTGAAAACCAGGAAGATCGTCTTCATCAAGACAAATGTAAGAATCGCATACTTTACGCTACAACTGAACTTTCTTCTCATGCTAACGTACTGAAAAAACATTAACAGTGATTAACTATTTGGCTAATTAAGCTATTATGTGCTGATATTTACAAAACGTTTGAAACTCCTGTTAGTGTTATTTTCAGTAAAGGCCCTGCATCTCTCAATTCAGGCAGCCGGTATAGAAACAGAGAAGAAAGTAATGAATCCAGTTGTTGCTTTTAAAGAAAAAAGTTTATTATATCAAATAGCCTTTAGTTAGCCTAACCAAAAGGGCAACATAAGCTACTAAATTGTTTGTACATAATTATACTGCCGTTACAGTGCACTGTAACTTAGTTTCAAACAACCAAACTAAGAGACACTTTTCATGCACGTTTTACAATGCCAGGATCTATTATGATTGCTGTGGACATCTGTCTACTGATATAAGCTCCTTAGTGATAAGAAAAGGCTTTATTCTAGTAATTAGTATAGACATTTATCATTTATTTCCTTATCTCACGTAATGCATTTTATCAGCATAATTATCAGATAACATGGGTTGTTGAAACTAGTACAGAAAGGCAGTGTGGCAATTTGTGTCAACAGAATGCCACAGTTGTGTCTTCTCTATGTCTAAATATCACAGTTTAATGCATTTATTCAATATTTGTATTATACGTTTTGATATTGATTAAATATTCGTTTTGAGTCTGATCTTGATCAAGTGAAAATACACATGTTACAGGTTTGGCGGTGCAATGACGAAAAGCAAATAGAATAATTTGAATTATCAAAAATTCGTTGTAACGATTATACTATTTCGTAAGTAAGTCAAACACAAATCAGAATGGACTAAAACTTACAAAAACAAGGTTTGTCAACTCGTTTTTATATTGTCCGTCTCATCCCCTTTGATGCCAAGATCATGCTCTACTCTTGGTGCAAATTATATATTTACTAGCCACAATAATTACATTTGTTTAAAAAGTACTTTTCATTCAAGAGCAATAGAATACGACGGCAACGTAGAGCTCTCCATCAAAAAGACAAACACAAAACGTACATCAATATCCTCGAAAAGGGATATTTCAAACACACCTTTACACTGCCTTTCACAATGAATGACAATTCATAAAAATGTGGAATTTGCATATCAACAACAAAGGATGGATATGGATATAGTGCATTAACGGTGAGCCTTTTACAGCCGCCACACAACAATTAATGTCTGCTGTCATAACATCTAAAATAGAGTAGTCGTTTCCAAACCATACAGATATAGCGGTATCACATAGTCACTCATGCAGAAATCATAAATAGAATGTACAGTACAAGTCTCGCAATGTTTAAAGAATCCGCGGTCCGTCGCAATTTCAGCGACCGCGGACGGGCGTATTTGTCCGTCATGATATTTGAGGTGTTCCGCAGTCCATCGCGGATAGTGGAGGGTCCGTGATGGGTCCGTGATGGTGTCTCACCGGGGTTCTCGCCGCCGGACGCGATCGTTATCACCGCGGATCGTGGTGATATCGTCACGGACCGCGGTGCACCACTGTGGATCGCGCTGGTCCTTACCTGGATTGATATTTTGTTTCCTTGGTTAATTTCCACAGCCTATTTGCTCCTATATTGCGCACAATAAAAGGTGTTCAATATATGAAATAAATCATTCGAAAAAAGTTCATTGTGGCTTATTTCCAACCGAAACCGTTCTGCATTCGACAAGCATCTATTTGTTTGGCGTGTTTGATTTATGTTTACATATTGTGAATTGTCTGGTTCTGTTCGGAAAAATACGATGTGCAATATTCGAGTCTATTTTCTACTTAAGTGTTGCCAAAAATTTATTTCTGATAAAGAAACACGGTACAACCGATTATCCAACAGCAAAAACAGCCTTTATGATGTTTTAACTTTGCATACACGCGTATGCCATTTGGCTCTATATATAGTAAAGTTCCACTTTTAACCCTTTCATGATCAAATTATTCGGGAGAATTTTACCCCTTCATCGCTTTATTGTCGTCTGCTTCAATGTTGTTTTTTCTGCAATACACATATCAAAGATATATTTAATGTTGTATGACCTTATCAATGTCGATACGACAGTCAAACTGTGTGGGTCCTAATTGCGTCTGATCAGGCCCCAACTAGTTACAAACGCGCTTTAAAGCGTCATTGAGAGTGAAAGGGTTATAAGTAAATCGAATTTACGATTTCAATTTCACATCAGTCTAAATACTAGTATCATAAATCTCCTGAAAACTATTCCCAACATCTATGAGTCCGCATTAGTCTTCTATGATTCCTGTGTAGATTAGCCTACATAATTATCAGACTGGCAGACGAAATAACTTTGAGGGTGTATTATGTCATAGTGGGAATCATTTATAATGGAAGTGAAAGGATTAAAGAATAATTATTAATTATTCTAAACTCAAAATACGTCACTCTAACGCAAACATTCTTTCTTTTTAAACGGATATTTCTTAATTTAAATGCCCACTAGTCTTAAATACCAGACGCTTCAAATAAAAGCAATATCAAGACAATACTGAATCTTAAAATGTCTTTTTTAAACACTGCATGCAATCGAATTATACTGTGGAGAAATGTTATTCTTTCCCAATAAACGCGTTTACGCTAAAACAAGTATTTCAATTGCAAACAAATTGGAGCAAGATTAGACGCCGGGTTACCCGGCGTCTGATTAGGCTCCAAACTGTTTGTCACTCAGATAAAAATATGTAGACATATTTATAACAAAGTTGTCATTACATGTATATGCATTCAAGTGTTTTGCGTTCGCGTTTCGTTTGCGTTTAAACGGGAAAGTATAAACGTTTTCTCCATTGTAAATGTAACAGATTTTGGTCGTTTACAAACTTACTAAAACCTCGGAACATCGAATCCTGTTACCATACAAAAACCCGGACTAGAGAGATTCTTAAGCAGTTTATTGGTGGTGGGGTTTAAAAACAACATTTTAAACAGTTTTTATTGAATGGCGTTTTAAAAATGTGGCAACTAAATGCAGGATGGCTTTGAGACAGGTAGCAGCTAATTGCAGATGAGCAGTAATTTAGCAAGCTCTGTTGTACTGTTGCGATCAACCACCTGCCTTAATGACTATTTAAGCCTGTTATTGTATCCTTTGTAAGCAAATAGAATAAATATATTTCGGACGGAAAATTGATTTCGCCGGTTGCCGGTTACACACATGGGAAACTGAAAGAGCTTCCTGCCTTACTTTCACCTTTATGTAAGCAGTAACCTGTCCTAAACACCTAATAATTAACACAATTTTAAGGGGGGAAGGAAAAGGAAGAGAGAAAGAAATAACTGTTTTAGTAGCATATTCATAAAGCCTAATAAATGCAGGTAAATTTGACATTCGCTGCAGACAGTGGAAAATACGTATTTTTTTCCCCCGTTTAAACGCAAACATAACGCAAGGCACTAAAACGTAGAAAATGTCAAGTTCTACATAATTCTAACAATTCCTTTTTATCTGAGTGGCAAACAGTTTGGAGCCTGATCAGACGCTGGGTAACCCAGCCTCTGATCTGACTCTAAACTGTTTGCAATTGAAATAAACGTTTTAGCGTAAACGCGTTTATTGGGAAATAATAATACATTCCCCACTGTGTACGTCTTCACAAAAAGGAGCCGATGGTGACTGGAGCTGCAAGGATCACATGGCTTTGGGCGGCCGCACAACCTTCTTATAGCATAATCCCTTAGCCTGCCGAGTGTAGCGTCTTTAATATTTGCAAACAGTTCGGATCCTACAGTAGACCGTAACTCCTAGTAAGGGTTAAACCTGACTAACTCTCATTTTCTGTTTTTCTTCAGCGAAATTAAGCAACGAATCTTATTTCACAAACATTTTAGAAGCGGGTGATAATTCAGCATAATGAGGGCCAAAAGTAAAGTGTCAAACATTAAAACAACGCTTTGGGTGTTCTACACCGGAAACGACGACCCTGGCGTTCCAGCGCAGGGGGGTAGATAACAAAACCCGACAATCAAAAATAAAAGCGCCGCCTTCAATCAACAAGATGTTACAGCTCAATGGCTCCGTGTCTTAAACAATTAGAATTGTTGGAAAACGACTGATATTGCTGTCACCAGGCTTTCTACGTTTTTTGTCATCTGCATTAAGTTACCCGTTATGCAAATTGGTGACAACTTAATGCCGAGCAATAGTCATGCGGAACATTTTGCAGACAGATGGCAGCTAATTGCAAATCGAAGGTCATTCAGAGCTATCTGCATTAATTCTCATCTGCATTAAGCTTCCACCGGTCTGTATATATAATTACTCATCATTTATAGTAAATTAAAGTTTTAAAAAGCCTAATTTCAACATCTCATTTTTGTTAAATCATGATTATGTGTGTACATGTATATGGTAGAATTTTAACTGAAAATATGAGACTCAACCGTGATGAGTTGATAAAAAGGTAGAATTGGTTATCACATTAACCCTATCAAAGAGTACACTCGTCATTTCCTTGCACTGACAGTGTAACTGAGAAAAGTACACTTGTCGTGTGCTAACCGTGCAGACCAGGATCAGAGTGTTCATAAAGGAGTGCTCCGGTCCGGATCTGCACTGTTTATGAAAACAATTATGTAACACATTCAACCCTATCGACGAGTATACTCGTTTTTTTAAACTAACTTCTATTGACACAATGGCAAATCGTCTGGACAGCATGTCGTTGATCTCGCGTTTTTTGTGCGATAAATGACTTTTTGTTCACGTGACTGTCTTTCCTTAACGGTCTTCTATATTCTGATGGAGGGAACAGCACCATGACGATGGATCAGCAAGGAATGAATCAGACGGGGCAGAAATGACCAAATCGAACGCCCAAATTCTTGCAAACAGTGTAGACTCGGCTGTCGTACTACAATTCCCATACTGTTGTTTTAATACAAAAGCGCCGGTGATACAACAGCAATTGGAAAATTAATAAATAATACATATAAACAAACCTTGATAACTATGAAGACCCAGATCAGGGGGATCCTAGAGCCCTCTGATCAGTATCTATCCCGTTTAAGGATACGATCACATCGTTATTGGTTCACACATTCAATTATATCTACGAGTATATATATGCATTCGTCACTTACTAACAGTGTTACCTATGAAAGTATACTTGTCGAATGCTAAGCATGTACATGTAGATCCAGATCAGAGGTTTCTTCGAGTCCTCTGATCAGGATCTACACCGTTTAAGGATATGACCACATATCGTAATTACGTCACACACTTAATCCTATCGACGAATATACTAGTCACTTTCTAACAGTTTACCTATGACAAGTGCACTTGTCGTATGCTTAACAGTAAGCATGTAAACCCAGACCAGAGGACTCCTTGTATCTCTGATCAGGATCTGCACCGTTCAATGTACAGAGATGATGGTTTAGTAGTGCAAACGGATTTTTTTAATTTATGATTTATGGCACCCCACACAAATTTCATAGCTCAGGTGTGAAAGTGATACGCATATCACCATAATATATGCCTTTTTGTCGAGAGAAGAAAAATGAAGAGGCAAAATACTTCTTTAAGTTATGTAACATCAAAGTTTTTATCAAGTTAACTTATTGATATGTCAATTAGGCTTTCGTGACCTTCCAGTTTCCAACTAATACCTTCTTTTTCGACCAATCATATGACTCAGATTATTGTAAATGATTTCGTTTAACTCCGCCCCCAATTAGAAAGCCAATCATAAAAAATATCGATTTTAACACTGTATGCCATAAATCGCCTTGACAGCTTCGGAAATAACCAGTTAGTCTAGGCACGTGATTCACTTAATCGGGGCACTCAATGGGGAAATGTGGCAGATAACGAGTGACACTGAGAGACAGCAATAACGAAGTACTTACATAATTAATTTGATTGATTTTTCTTATCTGTATGGATGTAAGATCTATCTCTATACGTATTATGTACATTGTAAGCATGGAGAAATGTGTAATGTCTCCATGATTGTAAGCGATCATCTCAAAACCAGATAATACATTTTAATTTTAAATGTCATCAACATTATAGTTATTTAGAATGAAAGTAAACGAAAAGTTGTTTAAAAATTTCTAGTAGATCCTTATCATACATTGAGTTACAGTCACTAGATAAGTATCTACACCGTTAATTACCACATTTATAAAACAATATTTTCCAATATATGTATATGACTGATAAAGACTTTGTTGACTCTTTTAAATCAAAAGAACGCGAAACCACCTGTTTGTCTTTTTAAAATTTTCACATATGGATTGAAGATGACAGTAGACATTCAGAATTCCACAGTTACAGTATCGCAGATCCAATATGGTGTTTACAGACACAGGTCGTCAGAGATAAATAAAAAAAGTAATATACCAAGTTAAAGTCTACTTTCAGTCCGAATGACCGCTCAGCCGACTGTACATATATATGTTTGCTATTTGTATAAATTTCTTTATGTATTTGATTGCCGAGAGAGAGAGTATGTATAATGGTTATGGAGGCAACTGTACACATACTCTCTCTCCCTCCCTCGCGCTCTATTATCTCTCTTTCTCTCTCTCTCTCTCCCTCGCTCTATTTCTCTCTTTTTTCTCTCTCTCTCTTTTTTATTTCTCCCTCTCTCTGGCTCACTAATGCCCGCTCTCGAAAAAGAATTTGTATTTGTTAAACTATAGGGGAAGGACCGAACTTGTGGTCCAACCCCATTTTATGTATAAAATTGAAATAAAATCAGGACTGCAACTTATCCGGATTTTTTCTAAATCTTCGGATATTCTTTCTAGTATGTGGTAGCTCAAAGCAGGCTGAAAGTAAAGAAGAATGCGCCTTAAGGCACATTCTGTTTTACCTTCAGCCTACTTTAAGCAGCCACGTGGCAACACAACTAGAAACAGGCGATGGGGAACAGGAAAGATTTGTAAAATCGCACTTTAAAAATGCTTATTTGAAAATCTTAGGATTTTTATGTCAATTTATGGCAGCCCTGTAAAATATGTTTAAACTAAACTTATTTGATTGCCGTTTAGTATGCGATGTCATAAAAAGGGTAAATAGGGTTTAATTCTGTTTATGAAAAGAGACGAAAAAGTAAGCTCGGTCGAGTTAGTTGATATGTACATTTAATTCAATCACGCGACCGTATACAGTACTGACCGTTCGCTCTGAGACATTCCGGGAAGAAGCTCTAACAGCATATTATTTCCACATGAAAACAGCTGTCTGTCTGTCTGACTGACCCTCTGTATGTTTACATGCATCTGTTTCTGTCTGTTTGTCTTTATTCACTCTTTCAGTCTGCTAGTCTATATATATCTCTCTGTCTCTCTATCTATATATATATATCTATCCTCCACCCCTCCTCTCCCCCCCCCTCTCTCTCTCTCTCTCTCTGTGTCTCTCTATCTCTGTGTGTGTCTTGCTCTCTCTGTCTCCCTCTCTCTCATTTGCATATAAATAACACTGCCTTCTATAACTATCTATCATCTCAACTTTAACCTCGGCTAATGTAAAAAAGGATTACAGTCCTCAGAAAAAATACAAACCCGTGTTTGACAGATTTGATCGATCAAAAGTAAAAACTGTAGCAGCATAGTAGATTTTGAGACCAAAATCAATCGTGTAGATGCGTTTGGTCCTTATATCATTATTCAATCTACTATAAAACCTCTCTATAATGAACACTAAACTGAAGGCTAATTGACTGCATAAAAAGACGGGAAAGCTTGAAGCAAAATGAACGTAAACATGAAAGTTTCTGCAGAAACTTGTTTTACGTTCACCTTTCCTTAAGCATGCACTTGTTTTTAACACCTGCTAATTAACACAGTTTAGTGGTCGTGATAGAGAGGTTTTATTCTGTATCTTTAGCTACTTTTTTTAGGAGGAGGTACAAGTTTACGGGATTGAAAACAAATAATTATTTTCCCGAGTTTCACAACTCTTCCCCCCCCCCCCCTTTAATTCTCGTGTTGGTTCTAAACAATTATGACAGAATGCGCCAGACATTTTTAATCTCTACCCGTACGATTTTCAATAAAATATAGAACCTAAAGAACCTGCTATCTAAAACCATTTAGTGGATGTTATAGAGAGGTTTTACTGTACTATCAGTTTCTCGTCTTCTAAGAAGACACACGTTTACGGGAATGAATTCAAATAATGATTTTCCCGAGTTTCATAACTCTCCCCCGTGTTAACTCTCGTGTTGGGTCGAAACAATTATGACCGAATACGAGTGACATTTTTAATCTCTTTCCGTATGATTTTCAACAAACTTAGACAGTGAGCTAAAACACATTATACGTATACTTCTTTTTTAATCCTTTATCTTTTCTTTTTTTTGGCAACCTGACTATAGACTTTAGTTTAACATAAAGAACCTGTTTCAGTTTCGGGGTTTAAGAGTAGGCTATTTACATGTATATTATATTTCATTATGAATTCGAAATATGACCGTATTCCAAAAAGGTTTCTACAGTTAAAAATACACACGTGTATGAACAAGTAAGCTGTTGCATATCTTTTCTTGATAATTTTCACCTAAAGCGAATCAGCGACTCCAACTCATACAGGTAGCGTCCACGATGATGCCTCGCAATCCGCGATGATGCCATCGCAATCAGCGATGACTCCGCCGCGGAAATATCCCGTAGGGTAAATTTCTGTCCGCGGTGGACATACATTTTGTCCACGATGATCCAAAAAAATTGTCCGTGCTGGAAACCCGCGGACATTCAAAAGTGTCCGTGCTGGGAGCGCGGACTTTTTAAACATTGCGAGACTTGTACTGTACCATCCAAGCCTCAAATATGCCTATAAAATGTATCTTACTATGAATGAGAATTTACACGGGTTTCGAATTTGCATTTTATATTTAAAAGAAAGTAATTCAAATGATATCAACACTGAAGTGAATTACGGGGATATCTTTAACAGCTCCCACAGAGCACTAAACATATGCTGCCTTGATATATTCAATGGTAGAGCTGGTTCCAGAAACATACAAATACGACAGTAGCGCATAGCTATCCATGCAAAGGCAGAAACAGACCGTACAATCACCCTTCTTAAAAAGGATATTACGTCAACGGCAAAACACTGCCCCTAACAAAGAAAAACACTTAATTAGGTTTTCGAGTTTGAATATTATTACCAAAGCAAAGTAATGCATATTAATACTACACTTATGCTGCGTTTACACTCAGCCACGATAGCTACGATGGCCACGATTCAGAAAAAGCGCAGAGCTTTACGATTTATTTTCTTTTTCTACGCTATAACACGCTTTCTTACGCTCTCTGTGCTTCTTGTTACCTCCTGTAGCGGTTTGTTACGCACCCAAAAAGATTCGTATGAAGACCTGCCATGATTTCACCACGTTCTCTCAAGCTCTCTTACGATAACTACGATACACGCTCTGTTAAGATCTATCGCGATACAAATTTCTGTTAAGCTCTCCTGCGATTTAAGCAACGATTTCATCCAGAGTAATGCGTTTTGAGCACGACTAGGTTATGAAAAGGAGGCATTCTCTGGATGCTGGTGTCAAACTCTGGTGACATCGGGGTGATTCATCTAGATAATGCTTGATGGGAAGCTTCACCTTATCAGGAACACCAACAACAACCTCTCATTCTCTCATGAGACTCTAAAGAGGAACGAACTACCGATATGAATCCTAGATGGAAGAAGATGCTGAATTGGCAGTTATCTATACATGTACACATAAAGTAGCTCCAAGAAAATAGAGTCGGCAGCAGAAACAAGGACCAGAACAGGACAAGTTAGAAGAGAACGGATGTAGAAGGCCAAAGAGAATATATACATCTTGGCCCTGCCGGGTAAGGCAATGGTTACGTATAAACAAAAGGCACGAAATGGGAATATATTGACTTAACTTTCAAAACTTACTATCGTGCCTGTGTATGATACTCCATTGTTCTCAACAGGCTTAAAACATGTAAAATCATGCGACAGGTGTGCAAAATATGACCAAGTCATCTCATTCTGTCTAGAGAGACACTGACGTACTCATACGCAAGCGTTCCATTGATTCTTTGCAAATTCATTTCCAGATCTTGTTTCGGGGATTACAAATAGTCGTAACATTTTTGTGCAAGTCGAGCTGAAAATGTCACTGCAAAGAATCATTAGAACTCCCATGTAAGGCCCGTCTCTTATATCTGATGGTTTTGTTTGAATAAAAAGTCATTGAGTATTAGTATCTCAGTGTCTCTCTAGACAAAATGAGATGGCTATGTCATATTTTGCACATGTGTTGCATTATTTTATAGGTATGTTCAAGTGAGGATTATACACAGAAACAATAGTAATTTCTGAAAGTAAAGTTAATCTTTTTCCCAATTCGTGCCTTTTGTTTATACATTACCATTGCCTAACCCAGCAGGTCCTAGATATATATATATTCTTCGGCCTTCTAACATGTCCTGTTCTTACCCTTATTTCTGCTGCCGACTCTTCTTTCTTCGAGCTACTTTATAGACAAAAACTGCCAGTTTAGCATCTTCTTCCATATTGGATTCAAACCGGTAGCTCGTTCCTCTCAGGAGATTCATGAGAGGTTGTTGTTGGTGTTTCTTATAAGGGTTAGCTTTCCCACCAAACATTTTCAGAAACGTCATCCCAATGTCATCATAGATTGACAAAAACATCCAGATAATTAGTGGATGGTCCATGCCTCCTGTTTATACCCCAATCGTGCTCAAAAACGCAACACTCTTTGTGCAATCGTTGCCATGAATCGCAGGAGAGCTAAACATAATGTTTTGTCGTGGTAGATCGTAACAGAATGTGATAAAACGTGAAAGCGTATCGTGGTTACCGTAAGAGAGCTTAAGAGAACTTGGTGAACTCGTGGCAACTAACTTTCATATGAATCTTTTTGTGTTCGTGACAGAACGCTACAGGAGGTTACAAGACGCTGAGAGAGCGTAAGAAAACGTAGTACAGCGTAGAAAAAGAAAATTAATCGTAAAGCTCTGCGTATTGTTTAAATTGTGGACATCGTGGCCACACAGCAATTAACAAATGTAGTGATAAACATGTAATGGTACAGTCCGTTCCAGGTATAGGTATTGGATAATAAAATATATACATTTAAAAATTCTCCGACAGCAACGCACTCTGACACTTTTACCTATTCTTTACCCAAAAATGGTAATATATCGACTGACTAACCCAACTGTGATTTAAAGGTCTTATAGCAGATAAATATTTAATACCAAATTCAATTACAGCGAACAGTCCGTGAATAAACTTTTAGCATTTCAGTTTGTATTTAAAATGCGTGGGTGTGTTAATGCATCCTAATATATAATACATGTTATAAGTGGCATAAATCACATTGTGCTGATAATTAGAAAAGGTATTTAGACAAATGTAGCACAGACGTGTAACCTCCTTCCAAGTTTACAGGAGCTTCATATAGTGTATGATAAAGCTGCCGGTATTGTCACATTTGTGTCGCATATATAAATATCCATCAATGTTTCCGGTTGCACTATAGTGATTTGATCCTTATACTGTTATAGATAATCGCAGTTGTCTGGAGTTTGATAAATTGTGTGTATACAATAATGTTTTCAATGGAATTTCATTTTGTTATATTTCCTCTTTGCTCTGTGAATAATACATAGTTGTGTTCATACACGTAACGTCTAGGTGTATAAAATGTAATCGATACGTCTGACATCACAACTGTTAACAAGACTACTTAATATGCTTGATTTGACCTGAATATATGTAAAAACATGTCGTACTTTGCTTAATTGAAAATATATAAGAATTGTTTTAATCTTTATTTCGCTATTTGAGAAAATATGCAAGTTGTGTAATATAGGTGGAATGTATTTTATGTATATTTGCAATACCCATGCTATAGTTTGTTATATAGGTGACACAATAAGAACAGGAATCTTCAAGAAAAGTATAAATATGACATTTGCCTTAAAATGTCCAAGCGTTTAAACTCTTTTTATCTACGGGTGTGTCGGTTAAGTTCTTGGACAATGCATCAAAGTTAAGGGATTGAAAATAAGCCATACAAAACGTATACGACAATAAAAATAAAGGATGTTTCAAAATTGTCATGTGAAAAACAATGGCGCTACTGCCAATGGAGTTTCATTTCACTGTCTTTTTTCACAAACAATAAAATGCACCGGGGCGGGTTTGTCCTGTATAACAATAAAACAGAACTACTCTAATCACAAATTTACATAAAACCATTAGAAAAGGCAATTATCAAGTGACTTATAACACGTGTACATGTGGACGCTATGTTCATAAGTTAAATTGTCGAGATGTAAATGTATCGTATGCCAGATAGTAACGTTTGCTAATCATGCATTACAATTTCATCGGTTTATCTTGTTCAACATTACCACATAACAACACCATGCTTTTAAAACTACTTGGGAGTGTGTGATTTCTACTGTAAGTACATTAGTTGATACTTTGTACAATGTCTATTCGATTAAGATGAACGATCAGTCTGTAATACAAGTGACAGTTCGCGTCATGCCTCTCGGTGTTTGTATTTGGTTTTCCTTTGTTTACTGATTATAAGATTGATTTTACAAACTGAGGGTAGATGCTTTATACTTTATTTAATGCTGGTAATTTAGATAGAGTACACACACATTTTAACGCTTAAATCACTTATATGTGTTAGAAATGCCATTACCAGATAGTTTTGACCTGGCTAAGAGACAAATGGCTAAAACTAAAACATTTGAAAATAAAAGTAGAGAACATTTGCAAGCAGGAGCTATTAGCATAAGTAAAAACTTTTTTGAAATGTTTACGAATAATGTACAAAGTTTACGATAGGTCTGGTAGAAAGATAAATGTTAATTTTGTCATAGGTACCAGATACTTGTCAACCTAAATGACATATTGGGTTCGTTACCAAAGACATTGGTTATTGTTTATTTCATAGAGTAATTTGTGTTGAAAGTGTGCATCTAACGGTGCGTACACATTTCAAAATATATGATTTATCATAATTCCTGTAAATGAGCATCTAGTATTGAGCCGAAATGGTTAAGCACAGTCTTCGTCAGATATTTCAATTATGTCTTCGTTTAAAAAGGCAATTAACAATTTCATGATCAAAGTATTCGGGAGCGTTTTACCCCTTCACCGCTTTATTGTTCTCTGCTTCATTATTGTTGTCTGCAAGACACGTTTCAAGGTTAGATTTAAGGTTGTATGACTTAATATATCGAACAGAGTGTCAAACAGTTAGGGTCATGTGTAGACGTCGCGTAAGTCTGATCAGATCACAAACTGTTTGAAAACGCGATAAATGACGTCATTGAGAGTGAAAGGGTTAACCCTTAGCCCGCCAAATAAATTGTCGTCTGCTATATTTCTCATCTGCTTCAAGTTTCAAAGTGCTTCAAAGTTGCTCAAAATTGCTGAAAATGTTGTCCGAGTGTCAAACAGCTTGGATCCGGATGAGACGCCGAGTAACTCGGCGTCTCATCCGGATCCAAGCTGTTTGCATATGAAGCAAGTCGTGAGTGGCAGGCTAAGGGTTAATACAACTTTGGCTAAAATCACAAAACAAGAAATACAAGTCTATTACGGTCATGTTATGCCTCATGCTGAATATTCCGTGCTATCAAATTTCTTTATAGAGAGGGTTGACTATATAATAAATGCAAACCTCAAATAAAAGTTATTAGTTTTAAGATAGAAAATGCGTTGAGTTACGTTATTTTTTTTCCAATTCAGTAGTAGAGCTTAAACAACATACCGCGGTAGGTCAATTTCAAATAATCATGAACCTAGTCAGATACCGAGTAACGTTCTGTTTTCAGGAAAAGGTGTATATTTTATCACGCTAGATTATCGACTGTCTGCATTTGAAAAATCATCATTGCTTAGTTACAAAGATTGCAGAACGCTTTTTTCACTTAAAGTGTTCCTCCATATACAGTGGATAATCTGTTATTCTTTCCCGTTTAAACGCAAACGTACGCAAACGCAAAACACTAAAACGTAGAAAAGTACAAATTGTGGACAATTCTGATAATTCATGTTTATCTTGGTGGCAAACAGTTAGGAGCCTGATCAGACGCCGGGTTACCCGGCGTCTGATCTGGCTCCAAACTGTTTGCACTGCAAATAATAGTTTTAGCGTAAACGCGTTTATTGGGAAAGAATAACACATTCTCCACTGTACCTATTTTGACCGGTTGAATAACCATTCTGAGTTTGTTTAAGCAGAGCTGAATATGTCTTATTGGGCCTACATTTTCACATTTTAAACCAATGGTGAATGGTCGAAAATCTAGGTTAATCGGCACCTGCTTAAAACCGGATGTTAAAAGTGGACCGGGGCTAAGCTGGTCTATGTACCAAATTACAATTTTTACTGGATATGAATTTTGAGTGTGCAATTAAGAGACACATACTGCAGTAGCTATGACAGCATGTTTCTAAGTTTAGATATGACATATGCTCAAGTTTAGTTTGTTTCAAGACACCCCATGAATGATGTTTGATACATAGAACAGTATATACATGTATATGCGAGAATCCCAGATCTGTAGGATAATGTGTATATTTTCGTTTGGCATTTTATAGAGTATCGCAATTTAGTAATTATGCTTAATGTTACAAAAAGGTTACTGTAGTTTTATGTTTTGCCTTTGATTCCAAGATAAAATAATTCTATACAACCCTCAATTTTATAAATGTCGCACACCAATCTACATCATTACTTCCACCGTGCACTCCACTGAATACTTTTTTCAAAATATATTACAAGTTTCATATACTCTTGTACTTTAAAAACATTTAAAGTAAAGCAGAAGTGTAAGACTATTATTTCTGATTTTCTGTCAGGCTGCTCTAAGTAACAACCGTCTTAAAAAGTAGCAAACATGTTATGAAAGAAAGGCTTTCAATGTCTCCTTTTCCGAAATATGTGCCTCTGTAGCAAGGTCAAGTGTACTGCTTCTTCTTACTCATCTTATTTTATTGACGAAATAATGCCTGCTAGGATGATACTTCCAGTTGTGTCTCAAATGTTTGGATTTGTGACAAAATACAGCCATACGTAGACAAAACAATTTACTTTGGTTTGATTTATTATTGTGATATTCACCTTGCACATTCAAACAACGTCTCCAGTAAACACATAAACTTATCCACTGCCATAATAGCAGACGCCATTTTTCAACAGCCTTTATTATGATGATTAATGTGCTATCCTTAGATTTGCGTTAACAGCTTGACTGACCTGTATATGAGGAAATAGTTTGGAAAAATATCAAGACTAATTGTTACACGGTGTCTTATCGGGGTGATCAACACTTTTTTGATAATTTATTCGATGCATCCCTGGTCTATATAGTTACGATCACAATTGAACAAATATTACAGATGGTATATACATACACATGTAGAAACAGTATACACTTAAGTATAATCGTTTATACACGAAACTCGTGCCAATTAACATATATGAAAGACTGTTGCTTTTTTAAAGTAAATGTGTAAGACTGTATACATTATACGTTAAAATACTCTATGCACACCTCATTGTATTTATATATGGACCACTGTTTAATTGAAATTGGGGCAACCGTATCTATCTCCGCCCGTCTATCCATCAGTCAGTTAGACTATCACACTTTTTTGTCCGCTCTCTAACTCAACTAATTTGTATCCGATCTTTCACAAACTTGCTGAAAATGTTCATTGATATAAAATCAAGGTTAGTTCGATTACTACTAAAATCGCATAAGGTATTTTTTGAGTTATTGCCTGTTAATTAATAAAACATGACTTTTTCAGTCATTTTTGCACTCGAAAACAAACAGCTTTTATCGGATATTCACCAAACATGCTGAACATATTTATTCATATAACATTTAGGTCTAGTTTGATTATTACTAAAATCGCATGTGGCAAATCTGAGTTTTTGCCTTTTATGTATTAAAAAAATGACTGTTTTCAGCAAGTTTGGCTCTCTAACACAAATACGTTTTATTGGATCTTCACCAAACTTGCTTAAAACGTTCATTGATATATAATCAAGGTTTAGTTTGATTACTACTAAAATCGCATAAGGTATATTTGAGTTATTGCCTTTTTATTAATAAAAAATGACTGTTTCAGTCATTTTTGCACCCTAACACACACAGTTGTTATCGGATATTCATTAAACTTGCTGAAACTATTTATTTATATAAGATTTAGGTCTAATTTGATTATTACAAAAATCGCATGTTGCATGTCTGAGCTTTGGCCCTTTAAGTATTAAAAATGAATGTTTCAGCATTTTTTGCATTCTAACACATACAGTTTATATCAGATATTCACCAAACTTGTTGAAAATGTTTATTTATATAAAATCTAGGTCAGTCATCTTAACTAGCAAAATCGCACAAGGCATGTTGGAGTTATTGCCCTTGAATGACTAAAAATTCATTTTTTAATTATTCAAGGGCAATAACTCAGACATGCCTTATGCGATTTTGCTAGTTATTGAACCTGACCTAAATTCAATACTAATAAATATTTGTAGCAAGTTTGGTGAATATCCAAAAATAAGTGTTTGAGTTAGAGAGCGGACAAGGCTGAAACTGTCATTTTCAGCAAGCTCAATGTTTATATTCTCCGTAGTGGTTTTTAATCGTTTACCCACCGTGATAATATGTGCACGTTGTTATTGGATCTCATAGTGTTTAACCCTGTGCCTACTGGTCGTAACTTTATGGAGTTTACAAACTATTTGAATCTAAAAAGACGCCGCGTAACGCAGCGTCTCATCTGGATCCAAACTGTTTGACACTCGTCTTAAGGTTTGTTTAATTAAAACAATGCATAAATCTAAACTGAACACATTTTGCAGACGACAATGTCAAAGTAGACGTCTGAGCAGCAGAATAAATGTCAACAGGGTCATTTTCAGTGCTCCAGCTATAGATGTAAGCGAGAGTAATCTGAACTAATCTAACATTGTCTCACTCATTTCAGCACCGAATGCTATGGTGTTACTATTGATTAAACTGTCTCTTCGAGACAATTTTAATGAGTATGACAACATTGGGTTTAAAAGCAGAAATAAACAGTTTAGTTTTCGATATACTTCCGTTATCTGGAGCCCTGTATTTACAGAGTTGTCCTTCTTTCCATTCACAAGGGAGGCTTTTTAATTTGTGCAGCACCAACATATTATAAATAAAATTTAAAAAGCGAATTTCTTAGATAAAGCCGGTTTTTGTGAAAGAATCACGTCCCACGTAGTTCAAATGGGACCCCAAACAACCGTTTTATGCAGGTTTCTCAAAAACACAATGCGGCTTTAATTGTGACAAAATATATCCCTATATAGGCATTTAGGCTTCTGTATCTCACGCCTGTTGTATATTAACATACGCTACGTTTCGACTGGAGTAATTTAGATCCCAATGCCAAATACTTTGTAAAACATTCAGACTCGTTTTACCGTGAGCGGGTCGTATTCACTCTGAGTGTCGTTGTACAGTTCCAAATATTTTTCAACATAATCAATGGCTTTGATAGCAACCACTGCACCAGGTAAAATCATTTATCATGAACACACTTGCGATCATATTTAATTAACATTATTGAACATAAGTGGAAGTCAGGCTTTTACAGTTGATCTTCTTAATCACTTCATTCTACAATGTAAAAAATAAAAGGGTAGTCACGGTACATGCAATTATTGCTTTCAATGTATAGAACCATTACAACTGTTTTGCCGTATATGTAGATCTCTGTCACATTTTTGAGAACTTGGCATCAAATCAAATTCTAAATCGAGAGAAAGGGATAGGACGTTACGTCAGTTAATTACATATACCAAAACCTCATATACATATACATGTAAAACTCATCACTAAGGTATGTGTAGGGTGATAAAACTCAACAAAACACTATCATCCACATAATCATGCATTCACGACATATAACATACATGCATTGTCCACAATGGGATGAGAGGAGGACATAATGCATCTACTGCCACAAGAGCAGAGAGGTAAAACTGCGTTAGCTACACACTCATGCATTCACTTATTGATCAAAGAGTTAACAAAACTAGACCGAAATGGGATTATACACATAATAACGAATTTCTTACAAACATAAATGACAGTCAATTACAAGATTTAGAACAAAACATTATTGATGTCCGAAGGCAACAATGTCATAGCCTGATTGACCAGATTACTGACTAACTAGCAAATGTACTGATTGAAAGTGCAAATAAAACATTTATTACTCCAGTACAAATAAGATTTCAATTAAACTGTAAAAAACATAAGCCATGGTATGGTCCCAAATGTAAACAATTAAGAAAAAGTTATAATAAGGCTAAACGAAGATACTTCAAATATCCATCCGAAGAAAACAGGATTTATATGAAAAATTGCTGCAACAATTATAAATCAAACTAAGAAAACTACAAAGTAAACAACCAAAAGACTATTGGAGGTACTTAACTAAAATGAAACTGAAAAAAGGGTCAAACAAAAAAAACTTGTGATCATATTTTCACACTTAATTCTATAATTGAAATACTAAAGCACTTAAAGAAAAAACTCTATTGTATATTCATTGACTTTTCAAAGGCCTTTGATTCTGTCTGGAGAATTGGACTTTGGAAAAAATTATTAAAAAATAACATAAATGGTAAATTCTTTAGAATTATACAAAATATGTAATCAAACATTCAGTCATGTGTTAGCCTAAACGGTGTTAAATCAGAGCTCTTCTCAAGTAACTTCGGGGTAAGACAAGGCGAAAATTTACCACCGATCTTATTTTCCCTCTTCTTGAATGACTTAGAAAAAGTTTTAAAAGAAAAAGGCAACACCGGTCTCCAACTTCCAAATATAGATAATACTACAAGTGACTTAATTAACATAATATCACTGCTATACGCAGTTGATACTATATTAATTTCAGATGACCCCGTTAAATTACAAAAGTGCCTAGAAGACTTCACATCCTGTTGCAACACATGGCAATTAAATGTCAATGTAGAAAAAACAAAAGCTATTGTGTTTGGTTCAAGAACAACCAGAAATTTAAATTTTAAAATAGAAAACAGGGAAGTTGAAATTATTACAGCTTATAAATATCTGGGAACTTACTTTAACACATCTGGAAGCTTTCTTTCAACACGCAAACATCTTGTGAATCAAGCTAACACAGCATTACATCCATTATACCGAATAATCTATGACTTACACTTATCTGTTGACCTTATTTTTAAATTAATAGATAACACTATTTTGCCATCCTTACATACTCATATGAAATTTGGGGTTATGAAGACTCAAAACTCATCGAAAATGTTCACTGTGACCTAATCAGAAAACATTTCCATCTAAGGAAAAACACACCTTTACACATGTTATATGCTGAATCAGGTAGATATCCATTAGACATCATAATTAAAACAAAGATGATCTCTTTTTGGAACAGGCTCATAGGCGAAAATAATAATAAATTATCTTATCAAGTCTATAGATATATGTGCAATATGCCTAACTTCAATTCTAAATGGATAAATAAAGTAAAACCAATTTTAAATGAAACCGGTTTGTCCGAGTTTTGGTTAAATCAACATATGATCCAAGGTAAGCCTGCAAATCAATATTTAAAAACAATATGTAAACAAAGACTTATTGATCAGAACATGCAAAACTGGCATGCAACATTACAAAACTCAAGTAAAGGAAGAAATTATACAATTTTCAAATCACAAATTAAACTTGAAGATTTTATTCTAAATTTAAACAAGCCAAAGTGTATCCGTTTAATTAAATTTAGAACAGGGAATCACTATTTACCTGTTGAGACAGGTAGATGGAATAATATAGATCATTATGACAGAAAATGTACATTATGTAACTCAGATGAGATTGGTGATGAAATACACTATCTTCTAATATGCCCTCATTTTTATGAGGACAGGAAAAAATATGTAAAGGAATACTTCTATCAAACACATTGAAATTTCAGCAGCTTATGAATGTCTCCTCAAAGGATGAGCTCATTAGATTGAGCATATTTGTTAAAAATATACTTAGCAGTATAAAGAATGAAATGGCTAGATTTACATCATAGACCCTGTTAGAATTCATTCACTTAAAAATCACAGACATTGGCAGACTCCTATCTACATCTAGTGACCAAAACTGAATAAGAGAGCAGGGAACATGCTTAAAAAGTTCTTAAACCGAACCTGAGCTCGTCATCAGAAGCTTTATAAGCATGAGCCCAGTTTCCCAAACTTGAACTTAGTATTACGTTTTGTATGTGCTCATATAAACTTAAGCTTACAGACATGTGTACATATTGTTCAGAGACAAAAAGTGTTTATTATTAACAGGGTCCAAGCTGTAAGTGTAGATCCGCATATAAAAATATGCATACATACTCAGGGCTACAGATAAGCAGGAGCACATTGTAAAATTCCATTACTTACATGACTATACGCACCAAACCTGGTGAGTTACTACTCATTAGAATTGGCCCACTTAGGGCTGATTCAGGTGAGTGGTCACACAGGAAAGTTTGATACAGATAAGATTTAACATTGGTTGCTCCCCTTATCTGAGGCTCTGTTTAGATATTTACCTTATTTTACTTTACTTTGCTTCATTTATAAACTTGTCTCTATGCTCATACGTGTATGTATATTACGCTTTGCAAACGAATAGCAATGTTCAGGTGCATAAAATCTTAATTATCTCAGTGTAGACCCACATATCAAGAGTATGCACACATACACTGGGCCGGGACGCACCAAACCCGGTGAGTTACTACTCATTAGAATTGACTCAAAGAGCCGATTCTGGTGAGTGGTCACACAGGAGGGTTTGATACAGATAAGAATATTTAACATTGGTTTGCTCCCCTTATCGGGGGCTCTGTTTAGATAGTTACCTTATTTTACTATGTTTAATATATGTGTCTATATTCTCATACATGTATGTACATGACGCTTTGTCAATGAATATCAATGTTCAAATGCATAAAATCTTAATTATCTCAGTGTAGATCCGCATATCAAGATTATGCACACATACTCAGGGCCAGGATATAGATAAGCGGAGGTACATTGCAAAACTCTACTTTTTACATGACTAAACGCACCAAACCCGGTGAGTAACTACTAATCAGAATTGACTCAAAAAGCCGATTTCAGATGAGTGGTCTCATAGGAGGGTTTGATACAGATATGAAGATTTAACATTTGGTTTGCTTCCCTTATCTGGTGCTCTGTATAGATATTTACCATCTACCTAATTTTCTATATTTTCATACATGTATGTATATGACCCTTTGCAAATAAATAGCAATGTTCAAGTGCATACACTCTTTATTATATCAATTGAACCATGCAGCTGTGAAGCGACATATTCATCTTAATGCAATAGATCTATAACTGAATTGTTAACCAAATAATTAAGCCATATCAAATTCAAGGTCATTTCCTGTCAACACTCTAGTGCTGCATTCCAATCGTTTGTAATTTATAGTCTATTTCAATGCAATAATCCGTAAATGATCGATGTCTGGACTAAGCTCGGGCTCCTCGAAAGAGGCTCGATCTTAGATCCATGCAGTGCTATAATTCAAACGTGTCCTGTGTTGGAAAAATAATATTTGAATCGTTTTGAGTTTCTGAAATTAATCTTCAAATACGATATATCTAGATTTCTAATAACATTAACAAGAACATCCTGAAACAGGTTCGACCCTGGTTCCAGGTAGATATAGAAGTAGGAATTACAGTCTCTCAACAGTGTATCTCTATAACATAGGCCTATCTCAAAGATGATTTTTAAAGGCAAAGCCATATTTATATTTAAATTTAACTATAAATTTTTTTAAAAAGGCGACAATGTCGCTGTATGAAAGTATAATACTATACATTAAAACGCATTACGCTGAACATATATCGGTCGTCGGGAGGTGGGAGCCTCCTTTGGTTCGCACCTTACGAATACCGATGTCTGGAAGAGTTAATTACCGGGCACAGTCCGCTCCCCCCAATCACCATATTAGATATTCGTTAAACTTTGTTAAATTATAAAAACCACGTGACAGTAATTACTTATATTCTTTTGTTGTACCTCATAATTATATTCTATGTTAAGTAGAATTCGAGAAAATAAAGTTCTGTTCTGTTCTGTTCACTACATAGATAAACATCAGTGTTATACAACCAATAATGGGCCGCAGTCCCATAGAACACAAATCAAACAAACGGACAATGTGGAGAAACACACAAATTGTCTCATGTTTGCTATCACGCGCTACCCATTGCAAAGTTAAAAGAGTGAAAATGCACAACTGTTATATCATAACATATGCAATACAAAATTCTAAAAGCAAGTTCAATGTGATTAAGCATTTTTAAACGGTCGTCTGAGCTTAAATACTTTCACAACAGGTTTTGTTATTTAAGTAATGTTATTGTGAAACATATTTGACTTATAAATCAATACACGTATCATTTTGAAATAGATAGCTTGACCTAGGGAACATATAACGACACGTCATACGATAAATTAGTCATAAGTCAGATTCTAAAATTCTGAAATTATTATTTATTTCTCAGTTTAATTTTGTATCGTGACATCTTTTTGGGATTGTTTTAAAAAAAATCAAAAGAGATGTCACAAGACAGGAAGTTTTAAAATATCGTAAAATATTCAACGTGTGCAAATAATTTCAGTTTACTACGCAAACTTCTCAAGACGATTTGTCAGCAACCAGTTGTTCAATTATTGTAGTTCATGCATTTGCATAACACGATGCAAAATATAATACAACCATGAAAACTTTAGCATGTGATTATTTTATGGCTTCGAATTTATACCGTTGCATTTAACATTTGCAATATATAGAAGTTATAGTAATTTTTTGTTATCCTTATCATAAAATGTATATGTTTGTACGACTAGAAACTGTAAAGTTTAAGTAAAATAAATGTTCTTCTGCCTCTTCTTCTTATAAGAAAACAGCTAAATTGAGAAGTACTGCTGGTTAAACTTGAAGACAGAGCATTAGTATTTCTAACAAATGATTGCATTGATGCAATAATAATTTGTGTTCCTTTTTAGTTTTGACCCGTATATTTTCACATATAGCAAATTTAAGTCTAACACGTCTTAATTATGGACAATAGATAAACCGCATAACTTAGCTACTTTTCACACCATCAGTAACAATTATTTAAGCAAACATACATATCATCAAGTTACGAGCGGTCACAGACAACAAGTTTTTTACACAGGTTATAGCTTAATGCAGGCTGAAAGAAAGATATACATTCATGACATATTTGCTTTAATTTATCATGCCATATGAACCAACATTTTTATACAACCTTGTACGCTTTTAAATAGTGTTAACTAAAATGCCTGTAACTTCTATCATCAAGTCTACTGGTATTAACAAACTTTATCCAGATCAAGTTCGATTATCTAAACGTCTTATCACTTTGAATAAAATAAACATTTATTCTAAGTGTGCTAGTACCAAATGTACACAATTTATTCCTAAACTATTTACATGCACATTAAGAACTAGACATTAATTTCGCAGGAGCATATTGTATGCCCATTTTGAGAGCATAAAAGCCATAGCTGCCTAATCTTGCTAAGTCTGACTTATACAGTACAACCTTTCTATTATGACCAATATGTTGTGTTAAGTATTAGATGTTTACGACGGGTGACTATTTAAAGCAAGGTGATCGTAAAACATTAAGTTCATGAGGGAGCTTTCTATTTTACATTCATCGTGCTTTCAGCTGCCACTTGTCTTGTATGGAACCAATTATCCTTCTTTTTCGTGGTAGTAATATACCTGTGTTTTTGTACAACAAACTGGAATAAAGCCAACGGCGTAAGATACACGACATATTGAAACAATACAATAGTATGTGAACGAATGGCTAGCTATATAGTAATATCTATAAATATTTAAAGATAGCATATCAGATTGCCTCTTAAATATATGTTCAGCAGCCTCGAACGATAGATCGACTATTTCGAGTGACAAGGTCCATTAGTATTACTTTTTTTATATTTATTTTTGAACTCGTTGCATGAATTATAGTTACATTTTTCTAATAATTAGAACAGCCAGCCTTACGAATCGCCGTGCGACCAAAACGGTCGTAAGGTAAACCTATAAAATATTAGATCTAATTTCTGACTTATCGCTTGTCGAATGATTTGCAAGTGTAAAACGATATTACACGATGGTGCTCTTAATACTCGGTTACCTGAAAAGCAGTTTTGATTCAGGTAGAACACCACCTTAGTTTAAAAACGGTTGGACTCTTTGATAAATATACTTCATCAAAAATGTCAAGCTATACTTTTACTTATCATTCTAAAGAATTTTACTAGTTTTTTATCTTCTTATCTCTTTTATAGAACATTTCGTTTATATTTCGTTTTGTGTTAATAAATCGAAATGTTTCGTAATTTGTGATGCTTTTTCTCTCATTTACAATCGTTTAGCAGCGATGCAAATTAACTATTTTCAGAGTGTAAACGATTTTACACAACACAACTACGACGTATGGTTTGTTTTAAACATTGGTTGAAAATCAGGTGACATGTAGACCGAGATCAGTGTAAAATTGATGCATTTGAACTCTGTCTGCCGTGATGTCCCTGAAATTAGGTCTACTTAGGGAAACCACTGAGATGGGTCTTAAAGTGTTTGTATAGGACGTGTGTTTTATTCACGGTACAATTTTCGAAAGGATGAATATAATTATGCTTGATTAAGATTCAATTGGTTAATCAGTCAATATTCACATCCTTCAAGTTAGTTCTCCTACTAATTCGTAATGTGATTAAAACAATTATATATTCACGACTCGCAATGTTACTCTTGTGAAACCCGTATAGCTATGGGATAGTTAGATTTTTACCAATTAGAATTAAATGACAAAACTTTCCTCTACAGACAACAGCCTTACTTAAAAAACGTGAATAGTTTTAAACTTTAGTTCTTGCATGGCAATTAATGCATTCTTTTACTTTTAAAACTAGTTTAGTTTGCCTTTTGGGCCATATAAAGTGAATATGTGATTTTTTGCAAATCCCCATGACAATAAGAACTGTGCAGTTTGGGTAAGCCATACGCTTAGTTAAACAAAACAAAAATCTATAATTATGATGAAAATTAAGCGAATAACGTTTTGTATTAACTAAGTTTATAACTCAGTTTTGCTAACGAACACTCAAGGCTTTGCAAACAAATTTGGGTTTGGTATTATAAACCATACAAACCTAGCTCCAAATATGACAGCAAATGGGTACCTGCCAGCACATAGCCGGATGCTTCAAATGTTTTATATGTTGCCTCGCGGAAATGATTTTGTCTCCCTTCGAATTTTCTCTCATTCACATCAACACAACACAATGTACTGACGATTTAAGAATAGTGAACGTTGGAATTTGTTCAATACGTCGGTGTATTTGTTCAAAACGTCACGTGTCATTATCTAAATTCGAATATTCACAATACGAATGGTAAAACTGCTGAACCCTTAATAGCAACCGGTTTATTCACCTTTTAAACGAGATTCACAGTACATGTATTTGCAAAGTTCTAGTAAATTCTGTCCACGCAATAACAAGTAAAAACGGGATGCATTACTTTCTTTCGCGATTAGAAATAGCGATCCTTCCTTAATCGAACACTGTTGTTTTGCTGTCTCAATGAAGGATAAATTATAAAATATTGCAGTTCCTTAAATAGTCGGGTCTTTATAACACTTTATGTCGGCCGTGGTTTATAAAGCTATTATGAATTGAACTACTTTAGGTATATTGCGACTTTAGAGAATGGTTTTACAGCGGTCCAACACTACAACGACACCAAATATGAGACAACAGTTGTGTGCGTTGTTAAGAAAGGAGTCGCTATAGGGAGGGACATTTGCAAACACCTTGTATCCACATCAGACGCCGCATAACGTGGCGTCTGATCTGTAGTTAGTCAAGCTATGTGTCTGTCACTCGTCATTAAGATTATTTTCTGTCAAAATGTCCATTATGTACCTTTGAGAAAATCATATTCAATATTTAACTTTCTACATAACTACTTAATAGAGATATATATCTAGCACTTGCTTTTGTCTATTTACATGTTCATATACCACTGTTGTGTTTATTATACCATGCTTGCTATAAGCAAACGATATATGTATGTTTAATGCAATAAAGAAGAATTTAATTGAATTGTTAGAAAGGAGTCGATGTAGGGAGGGTTCACTGTTTTACTATTACTATGTTCACTGTCATCAGAGCACATTAATACAGTCACTGCTATATTGCCACGTGCTTTTATTTATATGGTTTGGAACGTTATGCATTATTTACTTAAGAAGCCTTGATATGAGCGTTAAAGTAGTTCGATCCTGATCAGATGAAGGTAACTGTTTGCACATAGTTGTGTCGGTCTAGGTTGTGAAAAACTAACCGAGTTAAAAACTCCTTTGTTTACTGCACTTTAACTGTCTAATGAACCTAGCCTGCATGTGACTTCCGACGGTAACGAATTAAGACTAATTGCAAAGGAAAATATAGAACACTTCATTTAGATCTTGAAATGTATTGATCCATTTGTGTTATAGTAGGTTTGCATTTATAAAGACGGGGTCATATTGTAGAATGTTGTTAATATTACTGTATAGACAAATCTACCGTAAAACTAGTATACCCATCGGTAAATAATTTTGGCTTCAGCTTAGGACGTCCGTTCCACCTTTCTACAAACAAACCCCTGGCTGAAAAGGAATATTATGCTGTGCCTATATTGCTCAAGAACATTCCAGTAAAGCAACAGGCATTCGGAAAACATCATAGTTAGGCCGCTGGTCCATGTGGGGATAGAACTCATGAACTCTTGTAATGAAGTCGAGTGCGTTTAAGCTTTGTATTGTCATCAATTTGTCAAGTAAGTACATAAGTAACTTATTTGAGATATCGTTCACAAGATAATGATAAAACTGTCTAAAACAAGTATATACTTCAAGCCGGGAGCATTTAATGGAAAACAAACATTTTGCACTTGTAAGTCTTAAAGTCTCTGATTTGATATTTCAAAAGAGGACTTGGGTCAAAGATGTAATTATAAAGTGAAATATTTACTCCGTAATCATTTAAAAGGTAGTCATGGGGGTATTCAATTCGTGTTGTGTCTAATTTCGTATTAATGAAAAGTTCATTGGTGTAACCAGTTGCGCCCTAAACGCGTCTTTTATGCATCTTAATGATAGATCCATTGAAGAAAAAAAGGTTCAAATGTTTAGCCATTTTTCTGTGCAAGAAAAACAAATATGTTATATCCCTGTAGATGGTGGTTATACAGCATGCTAAAAACCAAGCGAAATGCGCCTTTAGGCGAAATTTGCTTTATCTTTATTCAGCATTTCCCCATTTTATGATCAAAATTATAGTGAGGTGTGTTACCCCTTCTTCGCCTTATTGTCCACTGCTTCTATATTGTTGTCTGCAATATCGTTTGAAAGTTATATTTAAGACAATATAGCTGATGTTATTTTAAAACAAGCCGCACAGAAATGTGATCAACGTGGCGTCTGATTACGATTAACCCTTAGCCCGCCAAATAAATTGTCGTCTGCTATATTTCTCGTCTGCTTCAAGTTTCAAAGTGCTTCAAAGTTGCTCAAAATTGCTGAAAATGTTGTCCGAGTGTCAAACAGCTTGGATCCGGATGAGACGCCGAGTTACTCGGCGTCTCATCCGGATCCAAGCTATTTGCATATGGAGCTTGTCGTGACTGGCAGGCTAAGGGTTAAATCTGTTTAGAAATGCGCTTTATGTCGTCATAAAGAGTGGAAGGGTAACTCAATCATTCTGTTTTTAATACTGATAACTAGCTATGGAGGAAAAGGCTAATGTTTAGACAGAATAAGTAGCATAAAAACGTCTTTCTTTGACAAGGTTTTAGCATTCATAATTCTGAATATTTATGCTACAATAAGTAGCATGTGGCTAAGAAATAATTTATTACCATTAAATAAATAGAGTAACCTCGAAAAACCAGTTTGTCAAATAACGAGTCATATCGCGTTTGGATAGTGTGTTTTAATAGTATGTAGCGTAGTAACGATTTACCGTTTCACTACTCTACTACGGTCACACCTCTCTATTACAACCACTGAAAGACAAGCATACTTGATTATATAAAATAAATGTGACAACTTAAAGAAGGCTGATAGTAAAGAAGAAAGCTTAGAAAGGAACCTTCTGTTTTTACCGTCACATTGCTTTAAGCAGTCACCTATAGCGATGATTTACTGAATTATGACTAATAAACCATCTCTTACTCTCGCATTACAACATATGACTACGTTTTCGTGTAAATGATTTATTACTGATGAAAGTCTATGCAGTTTTACTTCGATTACAGTGATATGAGTGTCAAAACAGTTTCATACTGAATAGCTGTTACGTTTCACGGCGATATGATCAGAATGTAAACTGTTTTACAATATTACTGTTTTCAGATTTGGTAGTCAAGAGGTAAGGTCTTTACTTTATAACACTCACAAAGTCCTCCCTAAATACTGGCTGAGATTTTGCGTCAATCGTCTACAGCAACTATCTTGTTATTAAGCAGAGTTAATTATCCCGACTTAGAATGTATCTCCCCTTTTTTGTTGATCAATAGCGATAAGCATAGCTCAACATATCCGAGTATGACATAAAAAAACTATATCGTTTGATTTAAATCCCGTCTGAAAACCATCTAAATTGAGTGACCTGAAATATCAAACGTTCCACAGGTTGTTATGTTGTGCTTTATTTTGTCCGTAGTCAATTGCTGTCATGTTCATCAACGCCTTGCTTTTATTTGACATTTGCTCAACCCAATTAGCGTTAGTTATTTCGCACGAACATAGTGGTTATATGTATTCGCTGATTAGTCACATCGAATTGCGTTAGTCTCGTTTCCTCATGTTTCATGTAAATCATGAACTGAGAGAAATAAAGTAAAATTTGAAATTTGAAGTTTGTTGTTTGTTTCGGAATGGGGATAAGCCAATAAGAATAGGACATATTTCAATACGCATATAAAATTTGCCCTAAAGTTCTTATCTTGCTGATAATACATATATTTACACAAAACGTTGGGCAAACTTCATTATTTATAGATAAAAATTGTTTGCAAATGTATTTAACTCTTTATTTGCTTAGTTATCACTTCGTCTGCAATAAATCTCTACTGCAATAATTTTGTAATGTTCAATTTTTTCTTCAAAACAGGGTCTGCGTGTCAAACAGGTTTGATCCTGATCAGACGCCGAGTAACTCGTCGTGTCATCAGGATTCAAACTGTATTCACAGATAACCACTATTTCAACGCTATCTTGCAACGGATTGATAAAGAGTGTCATTGTTTGCATAATAAGACACACTTAAAATACTGAAAACAGTTTTACGATAAATAAATTAGCTTTGCTTACATGTCGGTATCGTTCACGTAAGATGTATCTCCTGTTTAATTTCGATTTTTCTTTATTTTATTTTTTTTAGTTAAGAGTGTTATGAACTCATAAATGTGTGATTTTACTAAAGTATATAAAACACTTTCTATCATAGCTTTGTTTTGAAGAGCTTTTTAAGATAATTGGAAACGTATAAAAATATTACATTTTGTTGTACAACTTGCTCTACGACCATTCTAATAGGTGTATCAGATAAGCATTTCATTTTTCTTATATTGTCTTTTTCAAAGAACTCGCTTCAAAAGTATCTTTTTAAAAAAACAACAACATGGTAACATGGCTTTATCTTATTTATTTCATATCTATGGTTATATTATCTCGTATATATACTAATTTTAGACAAAGAAGGCACCAAATGTGAACCTTATGAAATTCTTAATAATATCGATATGGTACTATTTTGTTAATTTTGAAAAGGGAGATAACTCCGTTTTCGTTAATAACTCAACATTTTAAACACTAACTTATCAATTTCTTTTCATATTATGAATTGCATTTGTATGGGCGTTCCTGTGGTACACTATAAGACAAAGTTAGACACTAGATATATGTGTTTTACCATTTTTCATAAAAAGAAAATGTTTTTTAAAAATAGTATTACCCATGAAAACAATGTTGTTGATTCAGAGATACATATTTTCAAATGTTGTGGTCTTAATTTAGTTTCTTTATGCAAAAATACTTCCATAGAAATGAAATACATAATAAAAAACAAAACAACCGTTTTTCTTTTATTAAGAATAGATTTTACTAAACATTTTACTTTAAATTTCACAACATTTGAGAAAAAATCCGAATTTGACACGTCTTTCCAGATTGACGTTGTGTAAATAAATGCACATCAACATATGATTTTTGTCTATGTCTTCATGTTTCATAAACAGTTCTTCAAAATAAACATTAACGAAAAAAGTTAGATACTTTTCATACTTTTGAACATTTCGCTTATGGGTTTAATCCCTTATGGTATCGTTATATATAATTTAGTGAAGTCTACAGCAATAATACAACTCGAAATAATATGGATATTAGATGGCACTTTGCTTGACCTTCAAGTTGTCAACCCGAAAATGAGAATGGTACCTCGAGGCGAAGCTGAAGGTGGCATTCCTGTTTTGGAGGGTTGACAATTAGAATATCACGCAAACGTGAATCTAAAACGTATTTAATTACACCGAGCTTAACAACCCTGATTTTGTCTCATTCATGATTTTTAGAATTACTTGCCCCTACGTGACATCCAAAGAAAGTCAAATAGCAAATAAATGTCGCATAGCTCAGACAGTAATGTCATATAGTGACGGAGATCAAGCTATATAAGAGTGTACTGTCCCTATGTGACATTTAAAAGAATTTCGCATAGCAAAAGAATGTCGCAGCGCTTAGGCAGCAATTTCAAAGAGTGACATTGAATGTTTTGTAAAGACGTAGTTGCATTTTGTTCTATAGGGAAATGAACATTGTAACTCACAGCGAGATTTACTAAAAATGAAATGTATTACTAATTGAAATATTTCAATCAACTACTAAAATCAGATCATATTGACCCGGTGTCAAATAATGACACCAACTGAATGCAAAGTAACTAAGTGGTTTAAATGTATGCGACAGAAAGGGATATGTCCAAAGTGTCATGTATTTATTTGATATTCATCACTTCTATAATAGCTAAAATTAATCAGCTGCTCTATGTCAGGCCGCTTGTACGGGGGGATAGATGTAGTCTTGTAGAGAGATGTAGATCTCACGACCTCTGGTACCGTAGATGAGTATGCTACCACTTGACTACTACCACCCTAAATAAAAATGTTTGAAAATTGTGCAGTAAACACTAAACAATCATAACAGTGTTAAACGGCCTCTTGAAAATGTACAAATAGCAGTGTTTGATACATGTTATTGCTCAATACAGGACAAAGGTAAAGCAGATGGCGCATAAATCTTTTCATTGGAGTAGTTGATTCATTTCCACAGCAAGAAACTGTAGTATATTATGAGGTAGTTTTCAGTGGGTTTTTTTCACCACTTTGGGAATGAATTGGACCCCTCCAAATGGGAAAAAAATGCCTTAAAACGGCGTAAAATACTTAATTTTGGGGGAAAATTGAGTCGTAAAAAGCTCATTTTGGGAAAATATCGTGCCGTGTAATGCTCATTTTGGGAGAAAGTCTATTGTTTTCAATTGGGAACAGGTCCCTCAAAAAAACGCTGTTTTGACAGTGGTTAAACGATGATCGATTATTTCCGATTATTGATCGAAAGTGATCATTCGAATGAGTTTAGAGAATCGATAATAAAATCAAATAATTAATTTATTGAAATAATGTATTTTATTCTATTCTAAGTAAAATAGCAATGTTTGTATTAAAGGCACAATACCACGGAAATGTGTGTTTAAAACGCGCAATTTCTTATATGTGTGCATTTTCTATGTATTAAAACTAAGTGAAATCGCGTGTAAGAAGCCTGGCATATGTCCCCACTTGGTAAAGAATGCTACCTAAATGTGTCAAATTCTTATCGTGTTGGTTAACATTTGAAGCGGGTTTGTTTATAAATAAGACTAACGGGCTGGTTGAGTTCGTAGGATTGCGTAAAGGTCACGTGAATAGTACAAAGCGCGGCGATAATTCATATACACTGTGTGACATCATCCGAACCAAGCCGGAACATTTCCGTTTTGATTCGTCTTTGATCGAATGTCGACAAAACAGATTTAAAAGTCAACTTGTTTCCACCAATTTCACGGGTTTGTAAGCAATGTTGCCTCCATAATCATCGGGGACTACTTCATTTTATAGGTTTAGACTACGAATGCGCCTACATTTTCAGGTTTTAAAATTGCGCGATTTTGGCAATTTGACAGTAGTGTTGGGATTTTAATCTTCAGATGTGCAATTCAAATCAAAAAAATATAATCTGATTTTTTTATTGTCAACTTTAAGATTTTAGTTACTAAATTTATATTAAAATTTAAATTTTAAATTTCCATTGTATAATCAATGATTAATCGAAGTGGTCTGTCTGATTATATATGTTGATCGATAATAAAAATTAGTTGATTATGGAACCCTTTTATGAGGACATAATTATTATACAAGAAAAAAACAATGACAAGCCTTGAACATTTTGAAAATTCTGCATTAAACAATAAACAGCCAATATTGTGTTGACCGTCCACTCAAAAGTATATCAGTAGCAGTTTTTGATACAGGTTATAGCTTACTTAATACAGGACTAAGGTAAAGCAAACGGCCAACAGGTATGTTATTGAAGTATTTTGATAAAGGTTGTGCTTTAACCCTTTTACTACATCCATATTCCTATTTACACATTTACTTCATTTCTCCACTGGAGAAAATAGTTACATTTTATACAGAAATATTATTTCATGTGCAATATTTCCAATATCCTAGCAGATGGAAGCTTAAAGCAGTTTATATATGTTGATTATACTTTGGTACCACCAGTGTTTAGACCCTAGGATCCATTAACAAGAAAGTGTATTTCAGGACATACTTAAAAAAAGACCCTGAAAAACTGAAAAATGTGTAAAAATCAGTATCAGTTACTATAATGTCACTGTGACTTGGAAAAAATAAAAAGTTGACAATTCAGTATAATGTGACAACTTGGCAATACCTCAGTTACCATTTTCAAAACTTTCTGAGAGTCTGCTTGCACTTCTTCTAAAGCGACCTAGTGTTAGCAAAGAAATCTGATGGAATGATTGGAGTTTGACAGGTTGGGAGGATAGCATCTACTGCTGCTCTGTTTTGTTGCAGTTGACAGAGGTAGGGAATTTGAATTTGAAGCTCCAGACAAAATATAAGCAATTCGCTGACTTTGGTGATTGTTTATGGCAATGTATTGAACTGTTGATTAAATACACATGTCTGTATTATCTAGTTAGCCGTGATGTCCTAATATGTCAGTTTCTGCACCAATCTATATAAAGTGCCAGGATTTGAAATTGATAACAGCACTGACTTACCCTACAGTCAACATAACTTCAAAATAGGAGAATTGCTGCTATGTAGAGACATATAATAAACACATCAACCTGATGGTTGTGTGTAATTGGACAAGAGAGATAGCCTATCCTTTCAGAAGCATGCATTTAGTAATTCATTATGTAAATGTTCTTTGCTGTGTGTTTCTGCTTGGATGATTCAACCCAAAGAGAAATGAATTTAGATAAAGAAAAGTTTGATCTGCTTCAGTGTCTTCTCTGTTAGCGCAGTTGGTACGGTGATTGACTTGCAAGCCTAAGGTTCTATGTTCGATTCCCACTCGCTACAAAACTTTGTTTTTAACAAATTGTCCGATTTTAGTGACTAGTCAATTCATGTAACACAGTGATCAAAGGACAGGGTATGTTTAGTAACGTAATAATGAATAATATCAGATGCAAGTATAGTCAAGTGACAGCTAAATTTGTGAGGATTTATAGCCTATATGACAGATGGCAGCTTAACACAGGACAAAAATAATGCTAAAAGAAAGATCCTAAAGGAGCTTTATGCAGTACTTTTGTTATGCATTAAGCAGTCACTTGCCTTTAAAGATCTACAGACTACCGTATTCAATGGTCCCTTATTACAGGTTTGACTAAGTCTTATGGTATTATTTAGAGCTGACGGCATTTTAAAGTTGAACTCAAGGGAAGTTACTCGTTTTGTGTTAACATTTTGTCAGGAAATCATGTATAAAATGTCAATTCTACTGTAGATTTTCATTAGATTTCTGTGACTAGTAGAATTAAGTTATATCTATCTAAAAAGAGTATCATTAGTGTGTGTTAAACAGCTAGATTTTTTGTAATTTGAGATTTTCAGAATTTGACTTTTTTAAAATATTGATATTTCCAGAAAATATGTCATGAAATACTTTTGTTTGCCCAATATCTTATAGTCTATGTACAGTTTACTTGAATGTACAGAAATTTTTGAGTTATATCATTTTATAAAGAAAATATTCCTGTTTATTAAAAAAGGAGCTTTTCTCGACAAAAGGTCTTGTCAGAAAAAAATGGCACTGTAACTTTTTTTTATTTTAACGATTTTTCACTCTCCATATGGTATATTTGAATTTAATCAAGGTTTCAAAGAATTCTGACACAGAATAAGCTGACCCGCGAACCACCTTAAGAAAAAGTTCTAGCTGCTGAATATGAGCACCATTGTTTTTCTTCTATGAAAACATTTCTAATCAAAAATGCTGTTTTCAGACAAAAGAGTTATAGACCTTTTTTTCTCTACAATGTGCCAGTTATTTAGCCACAATTATGTCATGTCGTCTGCCACCTTCTATAAAACAAAAATCAAATACAGTATGTATATATGTGACGCTGATAATTTAGAGTACAAAAGTGGGTAATTTCTATTTGGGCTGAGTAGCCTCTATATACAAATATTAAATATCTCTATTTTTAATTATGTTTCCAGATTTTAAAAACGATCGATGGTAAACCCCATTGAAGGCCAATCATGACTTATTTCATATTAATGCATTATGTGTCTGTATAGAGACTAAACACTGTGTATCGTAATACGCATTAAAATAAAAATATTAATTTCAGAGGCGTTTAATTTATCTAAGCTCGAAATTAATTCCGGATTGGTTCAGACATATGTCTATTGGTGTAATCTTATTAATGAGATAACAACAGTACTGTTAATTTAATTAGTGCGGGAACTTATCACACAGTTAACGGGCTTAAATGTTTTATTTTCAGCTGCAACTCAGAACGCCTTACACTTGATCATACTCGAAATATTTCGGCGATTGAGCTGAATCAAACCGGTTTGACACAACCGTTGCTAAATCAAACATGCTTTAGACGGAAGTGTTAAAGCAGTCAATGGTATGACAGTTACAGGGATATATAGCGTTTAATCATCAACAGTGAAGAAATATGTCTGTTTAATATTACACCTGTCGGAGTAGATTTCATGATTGCCACAAGAATAAAGTATGTTTAAACATTCAAACTGCGTGATAATTGTAAATGTACAACACTAATTGTTTTACTTAACAAAGTTAAGGTAAGTATAATTACCTCTACGCGATGTAATTTATAAGTGCATGTGGCGTTGAATCTAACAAAGAGGTATTGCATAATTGGACCTGTTATAAGGTATTTGCCATATTGGGTTGCAATTACAACGCCCCCTCTCTACAACGACACCCATCCGGATACGATAAATGTGTGCGTTGTTCGGAGGGGATCGTTATAGGGAGGGACCTTAGCTTACATTTGCAAACAGATTGAATCGTCTGATCTTGAATTAAGCTGTTTGTCACTCGTCATTAGTTTTTTTTTGTCAAAATGTCCATTATGTTATTTTGAGAAAAACAACAGACGACAATTTTAAGCAGACGACATTGGAGCCGTGAAAAGGTTGGACATAAGAGCGGCAATCGTCGTTGTATGGAAATAATCGTTGTTGGGAGGGCCGTTGTAGGGAGGGAGCACTGTACTTGAAAACTATATTCGAATGGTCGCCAACCATTCGCCAATGAGGCGCCTACCGTTTTGCTTCGAATCTACATCTGGAATTTCGGACAAATTTGCAGAGCATACACATGAACGATTTCTGGTAGTAGGCAGTCACCGATCAAACGCAATCTGACATGACTAAAGCCTAAAACAAATATTGTCTTAATGAACAGCACAATTTGTGATACAATTTAACTTTTGCAACAATGAAAGTTTTAAACTCATACAAATAGTACGTTTACATTTTGTTTTTCCTGGACTATTACAAAGCGTCTGACCTTGATACGAACAACTGCTGAAAAGACTGCAAGTTGCTGGAATGCGTTTATATTTTACTTTTAACAGAAATATAACAATTACAAACAAGCAGTGCATTTATGAAACGCTACAACCTGCAGCAGTTTTGAAGATATATAAGACAAGAAGGTCAAACTAAGAGGGTAACTAAAATGATATGGTTTGAGATGTTTCAACACAATGAAGATACACAAATAGGTATAAAAGCCCTAAACAAATGGATTAAAACTGGTATTTAAAGATGTTTAGGAAGGTAGTTCAATTGTCAAGACCAAAGTCGTTTGTGCAAAACTGTTGACATGATCGGAAAGTTGGTTGTAAGGTACATGACACAAGCGAGGCTTACGCAAACTATAAGAGCCATATGTCAACCATTGCCAATGTTCCTGACAATATAAAGATTTTGTAAAACAGACATACCAGCAAACAGATAAACATACGGACATGTAGACAGACTGTGCACAAGCTATATACCCCAAACCACATACTCTGGAGATACTTAACGTTTGTCCGGCCCGTCTTAATTATTTTACAAAACATTATTTTTTACTTTAACTTTTATACAACTATCTACTGCATTTACATAAATTGTATCTCCGAAATCTGATTGAAGCGATTGAAAAATATTACGAGCGTTTGCAAGATACTTACACACAAGCAATTAGTGAAGTATGTTAATCGTATATTAGTTTTGATAACTGTTTCGTATTAGTTTAAACAATGTTTTATTCAGAAGAAAAGGATTGGACAACAGGCAAAGCCTATGTGAGTCCTCTCCAATTGTTTCGTATTGGACGAATCCTCAATAGATTTCAATTTAAAAGTATAATGGTTTGTTCAGTATTGTTATCTGATTGATAACAAACATGTATATTTTGTTTGCTACATATATGGACAAAACCTTTCGGTTTTTCCTTTTTTATTGTCCATAAGCTTTTTGTTTTATATGCAGACATATCAGATCTGTATGATACTTCCTGGTTGTTGTTTCATCCGAAATGTAGAAGAAACCCAACACCGAATAATTGCTATCTGTTTCAGGGTAAGTATATTGCTAATTGCGCCATTGAGATCCCTTTATACGTCTTGCAAACAACAGTATCATAAAACTCTTTATGTTAAATCTCCTTCTTATCGAATCAACTAAATAGGCTATAATCAAGCAAATTATTTCCGTCGTTTGATTGCAGCACGCTATCCCTCTTTTAATAGACGTCAATCTCTTAACCTTTAACCTTCTCGGTCCAAAATCATCGCTTCCTAAACGATCTTTGAAAGCACAGAAAACAAAGCAAATACTGAAAATTGCAGACTCGGTTTAATTGAGTCTGTTCATGAGCAATACTGAAATATGCAACAGTGCTCACGCCCCCTAGCACCAGCTTAAGCGGAAGTCAACTTTCAACTGTAAATGCGCTGAAATCAATGATTCCAAAGGACCAGAAAGTATAACAACACTGAGAATGGACCTTGTAACAACTTCCGCTTTGAGACTTTTTGGGTCCATTGGACCTCATTGTGCATTTCGTGTTGTTTTTCTAAGTCAAGAAAGGCATTTGTGACATGGTAGTGATAAAACCGAAACGTTGCTCTCACTGTTACTAAATGTTTTGCTGTAAAATCGAATTGTATCTAATAACTTGAAAATGTACAGATGGGGACATGTGGACATATTGATGATAAGATATACCTTTTGTTACATTAATGGTGTATCTTTTACAGAATTATGTAAATATACAAAAATATGGTTGGGGTCCAATGGACCCCAAATCATATTTTTGCATATTACCATGGGTTACTATACATTTTTTAACCACGACTGATTGAAAACCCTTCTTAGTGGAACATATGAAACCAGAACAGCTTCCCAGCTGATCAATATCGTGAATTTGTTAAGCTTTGCTTCTGCTTCCAATTATTTCATGGCAATAGTTGTCCAATTTATTTGACCTGTCACCGTGCATGTCTTAGCTCCGTGCAGGATTCATAACGCTGACACTGAGACAGTGGCATGTCAAATATATGTGATAAATTGAAGTATGGTAAACACATGTAATGAAAGTAATACACACATAACTTCAAATGGTGAAGATATAAGAGTTTTGAATATCAATTGCTGAACGCCATGTATTAAGTACTACTCATAACTATGTCTACTTCACATCATCACATGTCTGATTAACTGCATGGTAGTGTCGTAGACGCAGTTACAGGTGTAACTATCCGTTTTGGTCAATGGTCTACAGCAGATTTTGTATCAATGTAATGAACATAGATTTGAGGTTTCCTGCGATCATCATATATTACATTTTGATTCATGAATGAAATAACAAGAAATTGTATCAATCATTAGGTTAAGCCATTGCAGAACAAGCGTTTGCCATACATCCTAATTGGGGTATGTTTGTCTGTTGTATGTCTTTCTTCCACTGTAGCTAAATAGTTGAATCTGATATACTGAAGAATGGCAATGAAGCATTGAAATAAACACCTTAACTACCGACCTATCAGACCTCATTGGCCAACGTTCAATAGGGTCACGGGCAAAGGTCAAGGTCACCACTCGTGGCCCATGACTACTATGGAAACTTCCAGAAAGGACCATAACCAAACAAAATACAGTACACTTATTTGAATCTTGAAATCATAACTGCTTGCACCTTATATACTTAATAATCAATTGAATTATTTGAACATTAAAAATAGATAGAACTTGTGATAGAGTTGTTGTACATAGCATATGCTACTCCTTTCACAGTTTCAACGCATAACTAAGTTAGATATAATAATCTAAATAAGGGGAGATCCTTTGAAAGCACAGAAAACAAAGCAAATACTGAAAATCGCAGACTCGGTTTAATTGAGTCTGTTCATGAGCAATACTGAAATATGCAACAGTGCTCACGCCCCCTAGCACCGGCTTAAGCGGAATTCAACTTTCAACTGTAAATGCGCTGAAATCAATGATTCCAAAGGACCAGAAAGTATAACAACACTGCGAATGAAGTACGGGGGGACTTTTTACAGCCGCAACACAAGCACTTAACATCTGCTGTTGTGAATTATAAAAATCTAAATAAGGGGAGATCCTTTAAAAGCACAGAAAACAAAGCAAATACTGAAAATCGCAGACTCGGTTTAATTGAGTCTGTTCATGAGCAATACTGAAATATGCAACAGTGCTCACGCCCCCTAGCACCGGCTTGAGCGGAATTCAACTTTCAACTGTAAATGCGCTGAAATCAATGATTCCAAAGGACCAGAAAGTATAACAACACTGCGAATGAAGTACGGGCGACTTTTTACAGCCGCCACACAAGCACTTAACATCTGCTGTTGTGAATTATAAAAATCTAAATAAGGGGAGATCCCTTGAAAGCACAGAAAACAAAGCAAATACTGAAAATCGCAGACTCGGTTTAATTGAGTCTGTTCATGAGCAATACTGAAATATGCAACAGTGCTCACGCCCCCTAGCACCGGCTTGAGCGGAATTCAACTTTCAACTGTAAATGCGCTGAAATCAATGATTCCAAAGGACCAGAAAGTATAATAACACTGCGAATGAAGTACGGGGCGACTTTTTACAGCCGCCACACAAGCACTTAACATCTGCTGTTGTGAATTATAAAAATCTAAATAAGGGGAGATCCCTTGAAAGCACAGAAAACAAAGCAAATACTGAAAATCGCAGACTCGGTTTAATTGAGTCTGTTCATGAGCAATACTGAAATATGCAACAGTGCTCACGCCCCCTAGCACCGGCTATATATAGCACTTGTGGTTGGAACAATTCTAAATTGTTTTTATCAACAAGTTAACAAGTAAGGGCTATTCAAGTTAAACATATCAACCCCTGAAAGGCACTTTCAAATCTGACCTTCTACTTTTACAAAAAAAAGTTTATGATGTGAATGTTAATGGTACATTTAACTACATTCACAACCAAACCAATCCCTTTAAGTTCACAGGGGTGAGGAAATGCCATGTCCGACTCGTCCGTCCCGTACATTTGGAAGCCCGGACGAATTGATTCTGAATCTGAATCAATACGTCGTAGAATCCTATAAAGGCTATTACACGACGATTATTGCATTTCAATTGTCCGCGGACAAACACAGATTCAGGATAATATTATATTGAAAGCCTAAATCTGATTTTAGATCTCACCAAAAATAGCTATAAATTCAAAGACATTGAGATATTCCGCGACTTCTGATGTTTATTTACTATTGAGATGTTTGTTCGGCAGGTGCCCTGCTGGTTATCAGCATCAATGACCATTCGTCATTTCACTCACTGTAAAAATCGGGTAACAGCGGATACGACGAATGTGGTCACTAAATAAGCTGACGAATAACAATAGGATCTGTTTTTGCGGCGTATAAACGATGCAAAGTAATTAAGATTCTTTTCTTTCTAAACTTGATTAAAGCTCGCGAAAAATTCCCTGTGACAGTCAGAACCACTGTGAAATAATAAAGAAGAGGTTATTTTAATTATCTGATGCTTCAACACGAGCGAAATCGTCAGTAGTTAGGTCCGGTATTGTTTTGAAACCATTCTGTGTTTGTCCGTTATTTAGCCCTAATCTTAAAGTAACGTCACGTCGGTTTACACATTTGTTTATTACATGATTGACAGCTAAGCAGACGATTGAAACGTTTCTTGTAAGAAAGAAAATACAGTAATGAGCTTATCTTTGTTTTTAAACTTAGGAATTAGTTTGTAAAAGCTTTTGAGTTTTGTTTGTTTGATTCAACGAAAAGTAAAACCTAATGCACGATATTTGACAACCGTATCGACACATCGCAGGGCTGGTGAATGTTTTGCATCGTGATATATCGCAGACTTCATTTACAAGCCGATACAGACATCGTGGGGTAAGCACATCGCAATGCATCGATGCATCGATGAATCGTTACACCACTACTCTACAGTCACAGAAGACGGTGCTCTTCAACGTCCTCAACAGGCACTAATCTATAGTCAGTGTGACTGAATGATGCCAACCAATAATACATTCGTGATACAGTTGTTTCCAGGGTTCATGGTATTTTCCCCAGCTGATGAAATTATGTAAACCTCGTTAAACGGCTCTGGCAACATGAAATTCTAAAACCGGGAAATACTCCTCATGTACCCTGGCAAAAGCTGTATAGCTTAAAAAAGTCGAACTTAAGAAGGGCACGTTAAGGATCGACGTTTAACACATTCACCCCAGATACGGTTAATTGACAATTTCAAACTCCGATTAACCCTTAGCCTGCCACTCACGACTATAGCTCCATATGCAAACAGCTTGGATCCGGATGAGACGCCGAGTAACTCGGCGTCTCATCCGGATCCAAACTGTTTGACACTCGGACAACATTTTCAGCAAATTTGAGCAACTTTGAAGCACTTTGAAACTTGAAGCAGACGAGAAATATAGCAGACGACAATTTATTTGGCGAGCTAAGGGTTAAGACCTATGAATTACGACTACTCTGTTTTGAGTTTAACGATATACTGCAAAACGACAAACGGATGCTTAAAGTATATGCTTTTATTTTTCAGTAGGATACAATATTGATAACCAACACATAACACGCTAAGGCTTTGACTTACTCAACCATTCCATGATTTACTTTACATTGTTTTATACTATAAAATGATATGAGATAGACAAACAATGTAATAAGAATCAAGATTATGTCGACAATAACATACACAATTAGTATAATTCACAATCTTAAATTTTAAAAGACGTGTGTGTAATATATCAAAACGGGTCCGCAGAATAAGAGGATCAGACAAATATGCGTTTGGCTCAAAACATAAACATAATATTAATACAAGATAAGTTTGTTGAAAGGACACTGTTCCTAAAATCCGTAACGTTTATGGTTTCCATCGTAAGAAAATATAAGTAAATTACCTGGCCGTCAGATTGTAGCACATAATGCTGATTCATACAACCAGCAGGGTTTGATATTCATTGTACATCAGCTGTACCGACATAACTTAATGGATATTTAATTATACTCCATAAAATATTCAGTCATTATCATACTGTTTCATGAATAAAATAGGTCATACACACGTTTATTAATCCAATGTTACGTTTATTTCACATTTTCATACCTGAATATAGAGGTTTAACTTACCTCTTAATTTTCATGTCGTAATGAGCTATAAACAATTGTCGTCTGCTTGGATCATGCTGTCAAAATTATCTGTATGTAGAGAGGAACGCAATTTGGTAAAATGAAAAGAAGTGACAAATTCAATTAAGTGTATGCATAAGTAGTGTAATACACACTTTTCGTGTGTTATAATCTGCTGAACTTAGCTGACTGTGTTTTGTAAGGTTTGTTCATATGTTTATGAACAAACAAATGTGTATTTCCCTAAATTTAAGTACATTTAGTACTAAAATGAAGCACTAATCTGACAAGCCATAACTGACAAGCAATTCGGGCAGATCAAAATCGAGTATGATATCTTGAATTTCTCATTTGACAATTATGTCTCTCAAGAGTAAAATTCCTACGCCGAAAACTGTGCCTATGAGCATAGTCGACACTTTTATTGCAAAAATGAAGAATAATATTGTATGATTATGTCCATTATTGTATTATATAAGGTGCAAAGCAGAAACTAAAGCGTTGTCATCGCCATTAACATGTGACAAATGTACAAGTAAAAGGTTAAGCCTTTGTCACTCCATAATAATATTCGTACAGGCCGAAGGGTGGAATGTGTAACCATAACAATGTTACTGCTTAACATAGAAAAGCTGACA